>OY728146.1:2050794618-2055794618 GCA_963277665.1 Viscum album | reverse complement strand
TGGGAAACCACATAGAAAACAGGGCCTACCGCACGATTACCGCTAATCGTGCGGTGCCTCTGCACCGACACAAAACCCACCAAAATCATCAATCCTCAAAAATTTTATGTCGGGATCCAAACCCGATCCTTAACCAGTGACTAAACATTAAAAAATAATTAAATATAAAATAAACATCTGGTTTTTGTGTGAGAATTCTCCCCACTATAGACACTTTTCCCCAAAAAATTTACCAATCCAAAGGAAAAACCAAAACCTCTATCCACACTCAATAGAAAAAGGAGGAGAAATAAGTAATTTTCAGGCTGACTATTTAATCCATAATCCACACATGACCGATCCGGAAAAAAACATAATAAAAACTAGGGGAGAACAAGAGGGGGTTCTCCCCACCACAAGGATTTTACTAGAATAGAAATTAAAACCCAAACATACCACCTCGTGGAGGGGGCCCCACAAAAGAACTCCCAATGGATCCTAATTGGCTTCTATAGTGCAAGATAAACAATTCCACCATTGGAACTATGATCTTTCATTACACCAACTGAACCCCCAATATTAGTTGAAAAATCACAGAATGAAACTCCGACTAAACAACAGATCAGACACACCATTCACCCATCTCACAAAACCCAATCATCACCAAAAAAGCACCACTAAACTAGAACCATTTCATATATGGTCCAAACACACATTAGAAAAAATGAACGACATTATAAAACAATGTCTAGAAAAAAAATAGTGTTTGTATTAAAATATTATATGTTCATCATAATATCCGAAGAAAATGATGGACTTACAACAGAGGAAAAACAACAACAGTAGGAAAAAGGACCAAAAGTATTGAAATATTCGAATACCAAAATTGAACTAAAAATATAGACTAAGGCTTCAGACCCTAAGAAACTCTTGACTATGCATGAGATCCATCCCATGACCTGTGGTTGGGGATTTGATAGCCGGAGCATCTCCTGCCTAAAAGAAAAGTAAGAGAATACCTTTGTTATAATGTCTTTTTAGGCAATAATTCTCGAAAAACTTCTCCAAAGGACCTAGATATCCACAATGATGGAACATTTTTGGAGGGATTTTACAAGATGACTTTAAGATCCTCAATCCGCCACACTGTTGGCACACAATCGTAAAATTTGAGGGACTACAATCCAGAACTAATGAAGATGGATCCTTAGGAAGATGTTCCTCCAACATTCACTTTTATATAGATGAGAAACCTTCATGAGAAAGTGGATACACTATATTATCAACCGTATGTGCTTTGGGAAATAACTCATATTGGAACAATTCAGCTACCACCTTCTAAAAAAAGGTCCTTAAAAAGAGGACTTGTTTTTTGATCACTGGACAAATTCCACCAATAAATAGAAAAGTTTTCTTTAGATCTTGTGATGATACCTATAGTGAAAAGGAAACCAATTCCTCAATGTTGTTAACATAGGCCTTCACTGACTACTATCTTTGTAGGATACCAATAAGATATTCCCTTTTCTTCACCTTGTCTTCTTCGTGGATAACAATTAGATGAATACATACTTAAAAACATCACATGTCATCTTGACTTGCATTGACGGCGGGGAAAGAAACTCAAATTCGGCCAATGTTGGACCTTCAAAAAATCCCAAGATAGCTCAAACACTAATATCATAGGGTTTTCCCAATATCCTGAAGATGTGATATACCTCGTCAAGCCAAATAACTGCCTTTAATGGGCCTTAATCACGATATAGAATAGGCAATGTCCGAGAAGGACCAAAAACTAGGCATGAATCTTTCATAACATTGGAGACCATTCTGGGCATCATTTTCTAAACAACATATAGAACACTAAACCAAATCCAAAACCAAGCCTAAGTAAAATCAATAAAACAACCTTCATCTAGAAACACCCAAACAAATATAAATGTGGTCAAAACATTTCTCACAAATGTACCACTTTCATTTAATTTTCAAAACTACCTTCTTCCAAGGAAAATTTCCCAAAACCAAAGCCCAATTTAATAATTTAAGACTATTTAAAAAATTAATTTCCATTTTGAAAAAATTTTCATCTTCAAAAGTGCACTTACACCAACCAAAACCAAAATAAGGCACAACACACAAAAAATAACTAGAAAAAGGGTCTAGCATCTATGCCTTACTTAGAAACATGGTAGTGGGCCATGCCCCTAGTAATCCATAATGATAAGAGGGAATAAAACCATTCAATTGGACTAAACATGGTTCACTACTCCATGTGGGATCAAAACGTGACACTGACTCACCTCTGTTGTCATCCCTTAACCCAAAACGAGGATAAAAGAATGAAATCTTGGGCTACACCTGGTAACTTTAGGACTAGTTCAAGCAAGAGTTCACAACACTATTATCGTCGCTACCTGCTGAGTCCCGATGGTCCTACTCACAATTTACCATACATTCCAAATAAAAAGGGCATCCTCTAATACAATTTTTCTAGAACCAACCCAGGTCAACCCTGAACCGGTCACCCGAGCAGGCCAATAACATGTCCTGAGGGGAATTCCTCATCCCCATAGGCTGGAAACTTGTGGTAGGAATCAAAATTTAATTTTTGGGAATGATTTAGAACATGGAAAAAAGATTACCAAATAAATAAAGACTGAAGATAAAAAATAAAACTAGCACCATAAATAATATAAAAATGTAAATACCTCCATGTGACTTCATACCTCACCACCCAACTAAGAACCATGTTCCATCCGGGAGTGATCCAATATTAGAGGGACCTAAAACTGAAAAGATAAAGTAGGGGTTAGCACCAAAATGTTCAGTTGAAAAAACATCACAAAATCTATATATTTCCTTTCCAAAGGGAATCCACTAACCCTAGTTTGGAATAAAAGTATATAAAATAAAGGGTTTTCAATTTTTATTAAAAATATATAGTCATTATTTTTTTTGAAAGCCAATTCACACTAGGCCTTTATTTTTGAAAATAATATTTCCATTTTGAATCCAAAACCCAAACCAAAACCCAAGTAGTCAAAAACCAAGCTGAGATGTGAATAAATAAATAGTGCATGCTGAAAACTAAATGCAACATAATTATAATAGTTGACATAGACAATTTCTATGGGAGTCCCTAAACATTCCTATAATTCCTGTGGACATACTCAGTTCGGAAACACTGACTGGCATATGGGGAAGCCCTTATGTAAATAAACAAAAAGCTACCCTAACCAGACCCCACTAGGGGAATATCACTCCTAGCCAATCTATAACTCCATGAGGGTACTAAACCATCAAATCATGGATATCAAGAAACCATCACATGATCATCTAAAAGACACCTTAGAACCCATGGTAAATTTAAACTGTGTAAGTGGGGGGTTCTCGCATGCGTTACTCACCTTACCTTCTACCACCACACCTTCCTACCCCAAATATGAACATCAAATACACGATAAACCATAAGGGAGATCCTATAAATGGTTTCCCTATATATATATGCATGTATGTGTGCTTATATAATATAAAAAAAGTTTCGACCAGGCCATCAAGTTATATAGACCTTTAAATCATTTCATAAAACTTTTCAAGTTGACAAACAGATTTTAGTTTTACAAAACCAAATGTATTTGTCAAAAATTTTTACAAACTGATCTAAGTCAATATCAATATCATTTCACAAAAAAACTTGATTTCCAATTAGACCTTCACGTCACATTGATTCTAAAACATACCTTAACACTTCCAAAGATGCCAACTAGGAACACACATCTTCCAAACCACATTTTTTAAACACAAAATACAAAATAGGACCACAAGATTTTTAAATTCCAAATAAATTTACCAAAAAACATTAAAATACCTTTCCAAAAACAAGATCAAACATCACATTTATATTTAGATTTCCAATTGGGCCTTTAAACCAGCCTTCACTCACACACATCTCAATCTCTAAATAGGAATTTCCTAAACTTTCATAAAAATGTTCAATTTAATAAACCATGTCAAACATTCCCTTTACATCAAGCCCATATTTAATTCCCCAACATGATGAAAACATGAAGCACACTTAACGATTCCAAACATGATTGCCTCTAGAGATTTTATTTTGAAACATCTTTTGGAATTAACCCATGAGAACAAAAATTATTTGAAAATACAAGGACAATAATTTGAAATTTCATAAGAGTTCAAGATAATTTTTTTCCCAAAGAAAATTGAATAGGGGCTACATGTTTTCCAATTTAAACAAGAGACCAAAAATAGTCAACATGCATTAGAAAAATAGAAAATCTCACACACATCACCAAATCAATATCCAAAACGTCATCATAAATCAAAAGAAACCAGACACATAAAAAACTCCCAATTTCCATTTTCAAGGATCGCATAAAAATTCAAAAAAAGACTCAAACACCCACGCTTAAGTAATAATCAAAAATCAGATCAAGTAAATCCATTAAAAATTATACAAACATGAAAACACTCTAACAAACTAACCAATTTCGTTATGAAGTTCTGTTTCATATTTAGATGTTATAAAACAGTACATTGAATTTAAGTAAACACATTTGACACATGTAGGAATAAGGAAAAATTGACGATTCACATAAAAATAATTTTTTTACATGTTCTAAAAATTTAAAAAAAAACCCTATAATAGTCTAGAGAAACAAATTAAGAGCATAAAATTCATTTTTATTGAATCAGTTAAAATAATTAAAGTATTAAATGAATTATTTGGAAAGAAAAATACAAAAATTCTCCTACCTCAAACAAATGTAAATGAGACAATGCCTTGGATGAAGGAATAAAACACATAGAAGACCAATCCACATGCCCAAAACAATGAGAAAAATTAATATCATTATACCTGAACCACTAGGGAATGAAAACATTAAATAAATGCACAATGAAAAGGGAAACACACCAGAGGGGGAACCATGTGATGGAGAGGAGGAAGCCAGGGTGGTCTTTGTTGGACAGGGAGGTACCAGACAAGGGAGGGTCACACCCGAAGTATCGCTAGAGGAGAGGATGCACTGCTGGTGTGACAGTCCGACCAAAGAAGGGGAATATCACGGGGAAGCCCGAGAAAGGGGGTTCATTGAGAAAGGAAGTTTGGCCAAGGGAGTTCATACCGCTGAAAGGGATTTCTAGTCAGGGTGTTGTTGGAAGTCACACAGGTAGCAGGGAGGGGTTGTGTAGATCTGGGGGGGCTGTCTTGTACAAGAGAAAACCATGGTGGTGGGTTTTCACAGTGGGAGGATGGTAGAATATGGTCAGAAAACAAAACAAGATAATATTATTATTATTATTAACAAAAAAATAATACTAAAAAAATAATATTTATTCATCTCATTTTAAATAATAATGATATTAATAAAAATTATATAATAATTATATTTATTACAATTATTAAAAATAAATATATTATGATATATGCAATAAAAGTTTTATTATTACGTTATAAACATTTATTTATTTTATTCTCATATTTTTTTTGTTTTAAGTAATGAGAAACCGCATGAGCACCATGATCGACTGTACGATTGTCACCAACCATGTGGTGCATGTGCACCGATCCACAACCCAACAAAATCATTAATCCTTAAAATTCAAGTGAGGATCTAAAACCAAACTTCAACCAATTATTTGACATTGAAAATTAATTAAAAATAAAAAATCTCGTGGTTGCGGTGTGACAAACTACCACATTGACAAATTATATCCAAGAAAAACTTATTTTAAAGATATTTAAAATATAATTAGAATTGATTACTTTATGGGACTTATAATTGTAGAAGTTCCAATGTTTAAAAGGCATGATGTTACAATATCTTTTCTTTTAGAATTGTTTTTTAGGGTACTTTAGAGGATATTATATTAAAAATTTTCATTTACCCATATATAATTCTTCAACACTATTTATTAATATGTTTTACATGTTTTATTTAAAAGCATGCCTTTATTGATTAAATAAACATCAATAAAGTTTTTTTATATAATTACAATCTTTTGTCTTTCTTATATATCCAGTATCATTCTCTTCCCTATAAATTTTTTCTAAAATGATTTCAAAAGTATTATTAAATAAAGATAAATTATTTCTAAAATCTATTTTTAATGATCATTGACCCTATATAAAATGGGATTAAAAAGTAAATTTCATAAAATTTTCTAAATGAGACACTTTGACTCCCTTTACAATTTGTTTGAAATTATGTTAAAATTTTAAAATTTACAACCTGAACATATTTTCAATCCATCAAGAAAAATTAAATTTTAAAATATTATTTTGAATTTTGAAAGGTTATTTTCAATGAAAATTATTTCTTTAATATTTTAGAATTTTGTAGATTTTAAATAAGGGCTTTCAAAATGTAAAGTATATTTTCAAAAAGAAAGGTTCCAAGTTATATGTTAAAACAATTTTCTATTTAAGATGACATAAATTGACATTACTCTATATAAAATGGTTATTTTCCTCATGGAAATTTTAATGTTCTTATAAAAGTATTTCCATTATTCAACATCAAAAACCATTGATGTTACATTTTCTCAGTGAGATAGAAGTCAAAAATATTTTCTATTCTATAGGTAAGATTATTATGAAGATGTTGTTGTAAGATACCATCACATTTTATTAACTATTACTCTGATTTTTAATGGATCCTTTGATTAATATTGATATCATATGGATCATGATTATTTTTTCTTATGTATATTTCCTTCTATAAAGCCTAATTAAGCCTATTAATGCAAATTAATAGCATATTTATAGATAAATGTCAAATTTATATTATAAGAATATGTGACCCAGAAATTATAATATATTTGTTGAAATTTTATTTAGGAATATATTTATGTATAGATATTTATGTAATTATTTAGTTTGAACGTTGCATGTTAGTATTTAATATTGGAGACTTTAGTATTTTTTCATCATACAGAGGTTTATTCATTTTCAGAATTATCTTACCATGTGCTAACCATTTTGGTTATAGTTAATGTATAAAGATAGGAGAAATAATTAATTATCCTTTTATGGTCATGTGATCTTTTAAAATCCTATTTTTGTTTTATAGACATGAAAAACTCATCTTTAATAGTCATTGTTTGGAGAAAATGACGAGATTGTGGTTGAAATTGGTCAATGGATGAAATTATACATATGAGGTAAGTTTATTTCACTATTTTTTAATTATAGACTATAAAGGAATTACTCAAATATTTGAAAATTATCATGGAAAAAACTTATCCTCATAGTTGAATTTATGATGAATTGATGTTATTTTTACTCATTACGAATTTATGTATTTGTGGTCATTAATATTTCTAGATCATTCAATTTATTGTGATCAATAATATCATTCAATATCCTTAATTATTTACAATTTTCTTATTTGAACAAATATTCAACATCTAATAATTTATTTCTACATTGAAACCTAACTATGGGTTATTCTATATGACCTTTTTACATTCCTCTCTATCTTTTCAAGTGGATGTTTTATTAACAATTTATACGATGTGAGTCTTAAATAATAGTATTAGTAAATTCTAAACCATTAGTTATCATGATATAGTTAAAATTTATTAGAATAGAATTATTATCCATGGGTGGGGGTGGGGTGAAATGTGACACCCAAGGGTTTTAAGAATGTAATCTATGATTGATAGCATAAAAGACATGCAATATTGAGGTTAAATGAACCATGAAATAATATTAACTTAAATTTGACCATCACAACATATATATTAAATTTGAGGGTATAAATAGTATTAAATAATTATATATATATATATATATATGTATATTTCCAAATCATTATAAATTTAATGATATATTCTTAGTAAAAAATCAATCAATTTTTATTGAAGTAGTTTTATTCATCAAAAATATACTTACATAAAAAATGATTCATATTGATTTTTAGGATTAATTATTATAACTAATTTATTAATATTTTATAAAATATATTTTATAAAATTAAAACCATTTTTAATTCAACATATCAAAATTATCTTATAGTGAAATCTTTGGTTTTTTTGGAAAATATTATTTTTTAAATAAATAGTGAAAATATCATTTTTCGTAAAAATATCTTTTATTTTCTATAAATTAAGTAATTTAAAATTTAAATAAGATTCTGAATATTATTTAAAGTAAAATTATTATTCTTCAATCATATTTATTCAACATAATTACTTTTTAATCATCTTAATATTTTATTTTAGTATATGTTTATTTTTGGGTTTAAAAATGAGAATTTTTTGAAAACTATTTTAAAGTGCATAATATTTATCCATTTTAGTTAATTAAAAAAAACATAATAATTACTCATTTAAATGATATTTATATATTATATATCTATACATGTTAATTTAAATCCATATATTTATTTTTACTGGTCATATAGTTGATATAAAATCATCTTCTCAGTGATGAATACACTTCCTGGAAAAACGCTTTCTCATCGCGTTTGCAAATTTTGTTTTAAATTAAACTACAAAACTTATGTTAATTTAATTTTGAAAAATGGATTCCTTATTTTGTATCATAATAATTTATATTATCTAATATGTTCAACTTAATTTTTTATCATAATTAACAGTAAAAAAAGTAAAAATCATTAACTGTGGTTAAGGTAAAAAAATAATGACATAAAAAATCATGTAAAATATATTTTATGGAAAAAATTTTACCATAAAATTTATAGTTATTTATAATGATCCATTATTAATCCATTTTTTATGTGAAGTAACAAGGGTACAAATTTTAATTTTTTAAAATAACAAGTGTGCCACTCAGTTAACTAATAAATGACCACCAATATCCTCCCATTTTCAAACCTCCAAATCCATTTTTCTGACCCAATAAATTCGCAATTATTCTAATTAATTCCAGTATCATATAATATTATATTTTTTTATCTAATATACTTTTTAATAATTATTTGTTTCTAAACTAAGGAGGTTCTTCTAAGAAGAGGCATCATTCACAACCAAGCATTTTTTTCAAACACCTTAAAATATTTATAATTATACTAATATAATAAAAAAATCTAAAATATAATGAGATGTTATTATTTTAATTTAATAATATGAATTCCTCTCCCATTCCATCACAATGGAAGAGAATCCCTCATGTGTGTGTACGGTGGACTACTACCTTACGAACCGATGCAATTCATTTTTCATCATCGCCCATCAATACTTGTTATATTGGTTAATTTTTTATTCATATATGATATTTGAAACATAATTATACTATTTTAGTTATTAAATCACATATAAATTCTTAATTTAAATTCATTCGGGGGTACGATAATGTCGCTTGGGTTCATGGTGAACTACCACCTCGTGAATGATGTAATTCATTTTTCAATAATGATATAAAAGAAAGTTAATTAGGACGATGTTAATGAATATATGTGATATATATATTATTATTATTATATTAATGACATTTTTATCATTATGAAAATATAATATATCATTTTATTACTTAAATTTTGACTCACTAATTAATGATAACACCGTTCGTGCATACGTGTGGACTACTTTCTCTATAATGTGGTGTGATTATTTTTTCAACAAAAAATAAAATGGATTATATATATAAGTATATTTAATAAAATAATATTATATTTATGGAATTATGATAATTATTTAATGATAAAATAATACTTTCCTTCTTTCCATAACGACCATTGAAAAATGAAGGTGTTAGACATGAATATGTATGTCCAAACATCTATATGATCGTAACATAGTTCATTTTTCATAACCATTATTCATAGATGAAGTTAAAATTAGAATTTATTTATAAAAATTATAATTATTTAATGATTATTTATCCGTAAATTACAAAACAATGACATATTTTACCTTTTCAACACACTAAATCCATTTTAAAACAACGAACCAAACGTCCTCAAAACACATAATGTGGACAGAAATGAATATTCATTTAAATATTTCATTAAAATAAAAAATATATATAATTGAAATATAATTTATTAAACATATAATAGTTTATTTAGTAATAAAATAATTTATCTATGATTAGTTTAAATTAGTTAAAGGAGATTAATGGAATGTCTGGACACGAGGTAAGGAACTTCATCTGAATTTCCCTTCATTAACAAATATTGTAATGTTAGGCATGTAATTTACTTTATAGAATGTATATACTTCCCCTTTTATGATTAATATAACTAAAACTTCATATATAATGGTATATTAATTTTATTTTGAATTATTTCATCCAAGGGGAATTGACTTGAAAGTTACCAAGTGGAAACAAATTTTAGAATCTCAAATTTTTTCATTAGTTTATATATATATATTCTATTTTCTATGATATTATAAGAGTAAATGTTTAGGGAATTCTTATAATATTATATTTAATTTAATCCCTTTTATGTTTATTTTCATTGAAACACATAATCGATAAATTGACTAATTCTTACTACATCTTTATGACCATTATAATTATTGCTTCTCTCAAATTGTCTTCTTTGGGATATATGTTATGTTATACACGTAACTTATTTTTTGAGGTGTATCTACTATCCTGTAGAAATTTTATATCATGAAACTCCTTATGTTAATGATATTTAATTTATAATTTAATGTTATTATTTGATAGGGCTTATGATTGAAGAAGTACCAAAGTGGAAGAGGGTTTATAATACATTATTCTTTATTTTGGGATTGTTTATGTTTAAGGTCCCTTTAGAGAAAATAATAAGATATTATTATAATAGAATTAACATATTTTTCCCCACTTGTAATGAATGTGGTTAACATGATTGATTTTAATTTCCTTCCTTACTAACTAAGGAGACATCAAGGAAGTCAATTGTAAGTAATGCATTTCTTGTATGTTTCCTTTAGACCAGAAATATTTATCTTATATATCAATGTTTTCAATTTTCTTTCAAAAGTGTTATTTTATTTACATAAATTATTTGATAAATATGTTTTCCATGATATTTTTCCTTCTTTTAAAAGGATTTTAAAACTATATTTCTTAATGTTTTTCAAATGAGTCACTTTGACTATCATTAAAAAATGAATGAAAATAATATTTATTTTTAACATTTTCAACCTTAACGAATTTTCCAACCATCAAGAGAACATAATGTTTAAATCAGCCTTTTTATGATTCAATATTTCATTTCATGGAGAATTATTTATTTAATTTTTGACAATGTTTTATGTTTAAAATTAGTTTTTTCAAAATTGAAGGATATTTTTCTCAAAAAATGTTCCAAGTGATCAGTCAAAATCATTTTGCATCTAAGATGACAGTTTTTGACGTTACTCAAAGTGAAAAGATTAATTTAATAATTATTTTTTATGACAATTTAATGGAATTTATATTCATCAATGTTAAGAACCCTTGATATTTCTTATGATGCACTAAGATATGTTGAAATGGTACCATCCTTATTCTTTAACTGGATGGATACTGATCATTTAAAGAGAATTTTATGAAACCTATTCTTTTTATGGGTAAATGAGGTTATAACAGGAATGATTAATGTTTCAAAGTGTTTTTCTTATTTTATGGTTCAGGGAAAATTTTTAAGAAAGACTGGGCCCCACTATAGCTCATGGGTGAGTATGATATAGCTTATATGACCGGTTGAGCTCCATTATAGCTCAAGATACAAAGTTGTGATTCCCATTATAGCTCATAAGTGAGCCCGATATTGATTATGAGATGGTTTGATACCCATTGTAAATCAAAAGACAATGGATTGATCCCTATTTTATCTCAAAAGTGAGCCCTATGCAACTTAGATGATTGGTTAAGCCCTAGTATATCTCAAGATATTGTGGTTGGGCTGCATTATAGCTCCCCAATGCATTGAAAAATGTTTATTCTCTCTCTCTATATAATTTTAGCATATTGGCCATTCTATTTGAATGAGTGATATGAATATTATTTTCTAATATATTGACTCATTTTCATTATTCTTTCTAAGGGGTTGTAATGATTCCTCTGATTAATATTGATATCATATGAACCATGTTTATTCATTCATATAACTCAATAATTTGTTAAATATTTATTACATGTTTCATTATTGATGATCTAGTTATTTATGGGTATGAATATTATTATGTTATTCTCATGAAATTTGATTATGTCATTATATGAAAATTCTCTTTTTTTCCGCACAGATGACATTAAATTGTTGATTCATATGTTTACCCTTACCAAGAATTTTTTTCACCCTTCTTATATGTCCTATTCCCCTAGTTATCATGTGTGATGTGTAATAAATAATGTCTTGAATGGTATCACATGCATGATGATGATAAATTAGTGTGAAATAATAAAATATGAGTATACTGGGAAAGATACTTGTGGAATTTATGGGTATTGTTTATGGAAGACTTATCTAAATTCATTAAAACACTAAACAGAAAAGGTAATTCAGTATGTAAGTGATTTAATATTTAATTTTTATGTGGTATATTTATAATTCCCAAAATTGGATGAAAAACATTGGTATAATGTATAGAAATGTAATGTTTAATATTTTAGCACCACATCAGGGAGTGCGTGTATAAGGTTGTTATAAAATAAACTTTTAAATTAAAATACTTAATATGTTGGTAAATTATTAGGTAGAAAATGTTTTCTTTACCATTATTTTTTCATAAACATATTTAGTATCTGTTGGGATCCTCTATTTTTAAAGCTAAAAAATAATGCTTAATTACGTTTTATTTGGTCACAAATTGTTTAACCATGTTTAGATTTAATCTTAACCACTCTTGTCAATATTTACATCAGAATAAAGGTTACCAAGAATTGGATAAGTATTAGTCACAAATAAGTATATGTCATCGATGCCTAACCAACTAGAAGCTTCTCAAAAATTTATCTAAGGATTAACTACCAACATAAACCTACCTATAGATTCTCAGGAACTTCACTAAGGACATGTCTCCGATAGATGTCTGAGTTACTGAAGACATATGTTACCGATAAAGTAACCTACTGACAGAGTGATTGACCGATACTCAGAATTCCTGTTTAGTATAAGCTATAGATAGCTGACTGACCAACACATCACATATTTACGCATAACCTACCAACACTTAACCTAACGTCGAAGTGATCTACTGATAGACCGACCTATTGAGAGTCTAAGACACTGACAGACTGATACACTCACAATCTAAGACACCTAAAGACTGACCTACCAATCCTAAGACACCATCATTATTTTCTTTTCCTTTTAAATTTAGAATCAATTATAAT
This sequence comes from Viscum album, assembly GCA_963277665.1. NCBI lineage: Eukaryota > Viridiplantae > Streptophyta > Magnoliopsida > Santalales > Viscaceae > Viscum > Viscum album. Next base: position 2,055,781,342 of record OY728146.1, on the reverse strand, counting down.
GGTCATATTTATTAATCCTAGAACTACTTATTATATTAATAAGATTTTCTATCATTTGTAGACAACATTTAATGGATTTCACATATCACTACTAGGTACTTGGTAATAGAAAACATGATTATTGTCAAATTAACTATATAAAGGGAATATTTGGATCAAGAAGAAAAAGGCGTGATCTAGGAAAATTTAATGAGATGCTCATGCACCTTAGAATAATACAAGAACGACTCACTGTACACACTATGCAACACTTCTAAGAGACTAAAATAAATTTTCTGTAAGAAGAAGATATTTAACACCAAGTCATATTCCTCACTTGAAATAGAAGACATAAGCACTCTTGATACTCTATTTTTCTCCTTGTTTTTCGAATTTGACTGCAACTTCCCTACTTCTTTCGCTAATGAGTTTATAAGTTTCAAAAAATATCCCAAAGATCCTTTTAAACCCTATTCTAATCAAATTTCTCTTCCTATGATCATTTTTTATAATTCTTGCAGTGTGTGTCTATCTATATTTTTTTAACATAGAGTATTATGTGCTTAACTAAAAGATACATTTTTATCTTCACAAACTAATTTTTTTTATAACTAACACTCTCACATATAATAGTGAAAGTGGTCCCTGCATGGCCTGTTGTAATTTTCAATCCCACAAAAACTATGTAAGACGTCTTGTTGACCCAGATATCTATGTTTGATGTTGTGTACCCCAATCCAGGATGTAGATTACGATTTTTTATATAATTTTCATGGTGGCAGGTGAACACCAAGTGAAGAGGACTAAGCCTCAGCATGATACTGAACATCTTATTTTAAAATCTCCTATGTTTTCCAAAGATCTATTTTCACTATTTTATCGTAAAACTTTATGTCACTTTGTTAGTTAATAATTTTTAGTGTTTAAATTAGAATTAGGTTTAGTATATTTATTTCAAAATCAAAAATAAAAGTCCATATTTTTTTAACTGAGAACTAATCACTATTTGAGAAATATTTCAAAACATGAAAACATGTATAAATATAAAACTCTGGTTAAATGGGTTATATTTGATTTTATGTTGGTGAATTTTTAAATATTCCTTTTAGATAGAAATTTCTATAGGAACTAAATTCAAACCCTATTGAGTATCATACTGTGAAGAAAATTTGTTAATATAGGTTTTAAGTTATTAAAGTTTTTATATCTTTTTAATTGTGATTTTAGTTGTGTTTTAAACATATCTAAATTCCATTTAGTTCAAAATTTAAAGTTAATTAAAAAAAATTTATTTAAATGGAAGTTAGATAAGAAAGTGTTTCAACAAACATGTCTCCATATTTCAATGGAACAAATTATTCATAGTGGAAACTTAAAGTGAAACTGCATTTTGAATGTTTTGGTTTTAAAATCTGATCCTATATTGTTTATGAATATAGGATTCCTGATACTGCTAGAAAAACATGAGATAATTCCACTAAGACATCCTATTAAAATAATTTCAATGCCACGAATGATTTATACTATTATTTCGAAGATGATTAATTTAACTGGATTTATACATGTAAAAAACCTATAAATTTTGGGATACATTAATTATTTCACATGAAGGAACCACTATTGTGAATGAAATGAGGCTTAACACATATACCATTAAATATGATAACTTTTAAAATGTATCCAAATGAATATATTTCTAATATATATCCTAGGTTCAGTGAGATCGTGAATATAAGGATTTCTTTAGGAAATACAATTAATACAAAGGAACAAATCACAAGTATCATGAGATGTCTTCCTAAAAGATGGAGTGGGACATCGGTATCCATTAAATAATCACGTGAGATTGATTCACTGCCTATAAATTAGAATATAGGTAATTTAATGATGTATGAGGAAGAAATGAAGGTAAATAGATAAGAAGACGATGAATCAAAGAAAAAGTCAGTGGCTTTCAAATTCACTACTTCTAAACACAATGAAAAAAGATAAAATGCAAGTTAATGATGAATTTTATAGCAATAAATAACCCCATGTGATATTTATAAGGAATGGCTCATCTATCCATTAGATTCAAAATATTTTATAGAAATAATTTTTTAGAAATTCTAGTTACAAAGGGATGTATTAAAAAATGAGTAATTGAAAAAAGAATTAGAAGAGAAATAAAAAAACTAAGGAAATGGTCTTCTATGAGTGCAAGAGGAGAGGACATGTGAAAGCCTACTGTCCTAAGAAAATGTTCAAAATAAAATATGTTGATAATTATTGAAAATTTAAAATGGAAATGAAGGCCACTTGGAGTGCTTTTGAAGATAGATCCAATGACTCAGAATCATCACATGATGATAAGGATGACAAATCCAATATGTGTTTCATGAGAAACACTTTTGAGGTAACTCTAGAATCTCATGTACCGAATTAATATTATTATGGAGAAGTTTCTAATTTTGAAAATATAAAAAATGAATAGATTTTTTAATATTGTATAATTCTTTAGAATACGTGAAATGAACTAAAGGTTGAGTATATATCTCCCAAGAAAAAACATACTATTTTAAATTCTATTATATATGAAATTACTACTAAAACATAAAAGAATGCTTAATTGAAAAATGAGAATAATAAAATTAAAATATCAATTGAGAAATTAAATAATGATTTATAAAAATATACAAATGGTAAAAATACTCTATCTGAAATTCTTGGTATGAATTTTTCTCTAAAATAAACTACTGGTATAGTTTATCCACAAAAGAAAATAAATTTTATTAAAAACAATTTGTATGAAAATATCAAAAATTTGGTTTTGTACCCCGAATTTAAATATTGGATACATGTTCCAACACTATAAATGCTTCCAATACTTCTTGTTTCTCTAGATATAATAGAGTTTATTTTTCTAGGAATTTAAAAACTATTTATAGTAAACCCATAAATAAAATGTGTGTTCCCAAATCTTTAACTACTATTGTTACCAGACCCATGAAAGTTTGGGTACCAAATTCTTTACTTGTTTGATCAATTTTTGTAGGAATGATGTTTGAAGACTTTATGTGCATATTGTACAAATATAGTGGGTGTTCCAAACAAGTGGAAAGGGAATGTCCATGCTTTAACAAACTTATAAAGATTAATGGTGGGAATGACAACATTGGTGATAATGAAAAATGGAAAATAATTGGCCTTAGTCAAATAGATAAAACTAATTCAACTTTAATTTCTAATGTTATTTTTATTAATGGTATTAAGTATAATATTCCTAGAATTTCACAATTATGCTATGATGAGTTTAATTTCTTATTTGAAAATGATTCTTGTAATTCTTTTAATTTTAAAAATTATTTAGTATTTAAAAATTTTAGAAATGGAAATGTATATGTTATTAATTTAGATTCTTTAGTTTATCAAAAATTTTCCTACCTAAGTTCCTATTTTAATGTGTCTTGGTTCATGAATAGGAGACAAGGAAACTATAAAATTCATTCACATAGAAATATTACTTGAAAATGAGTAGTTAAGGATCTACCTAAACTTGAGTTTCCAAATGATAAAGTCTATAAACCTTATCAAAATATTAAAAAAATTATAATATTTTTCAAGAAAAATAAAGCTGTTGTAACTTCTCAGCCTCTTGATCTGGATCACATGGATTTGTTTGGATCTTTTAGAGTTTTATGTATAAATGTTTTGTGTTATGATTATGTTCTAGTAGATGAATTTTCTAGATATAGTTGGACGTTTTTTAGCTATCAAAAGTGATACTACTCTTATTTTACCAATTATGCTTGCTTAGTAAAAAAAAATGGAATTTGGCTAAAAACCATTAAAAGTGACCATGACTATGATTTTGAGAATCATTAATTTGGATATTTTTTCTCACAATATGTCTAAATACCATACTAGTCTACTCTATAGCCACCCCAATAGAATGGAGTTATAGAAAGAAGAAATATAACCTTACTAGAAATATTCTAAACTATGATTAGTGAATAAGTTTTACCTATTTATTTTTGGGCAGAAGATGTGAATATAGGATGTTACATAATCAATAGATTTTTAATTAGAACTAGCCCCAATAAAACTCCCTACAAGTTGTGGAATAACTGGAATCCTAATGTTAATTAATTTTATGTTTTGGGATGAAAATTTTATATCCGTAATACAAACTATTATCTTGGAAAATTTTCATCCTAGAGCATTGAAAGAATATTCCAAGGTTATTCAATGACAAGAAAAGCCTATATAGTCTTCAATTAAAGAACTAAGTGAGTTGATAATTTTTTACTTATCAAATATTATTAAATATATCCACACGATCCAAATACCTCCCTAGAAAATATTGAGTATGATTTTTCCAATGTTGACTTGAATTCTAATCCTTTGGAATCTAATATTAAGGAAGAATAAAAATCTCCTAGTTCTAGAAACATTCCAGATTCTAATAATAGTGAACCCATAATTTTAGAGGAATCTGAAATAACTATTTCATATTTTTATAGATATGTTATAACCATTAAGAATCATCCTTTCGATGCTCTAGTTGGAGACTCAGATAAGGGGAAAATGACTAGATATTCTTTAAGAAACCATGTTAAACATAAAGCCTTTTGTCACAACTTAATCATAAGAACATAAAAGAGGCAATAAAAGGAGAATTTTGGGTGATGGGTTTGAATGAATTATTGAATTAGTTTGAATGAAATAATGTTTGGAAACTTGTTTATATACCCTAATACATCTTAACCATATGGATTATGTGGGTGATTAGAAAAAAATTTGATGAAGTTGGAACTGTACTATGAAATAAGGCTAGTTTAGTTGCACAAGGTTATAGTCAAGATGAAGGAATTGACTCTGAAGAATCCTTTTCACCAATATCTAGACTTGATGTCATTAGGATCCTTCTAGATTAGGCAGCACATTTTAACTTCTAACCTTATCAAATAGATATTAAAAGTGAATTCTTAAATGGTTATATAGTTTAGGATGTTTTTTTAACAACCCCATGGTTTTAAAAATCATCATTTTCTAAATGATTTTTTCAAACTAACAAATGATTTTTATGGTTTAAAGCATGATCCAAGAGCTTGGTAGGATATGGTCAACACCATTCTTATTTACAAAGGTTTTACAAAAGGGATTTATGATCCTTTTCTCTTCATAAAAATAATTTATAAAGACGTTTTTTTGTTCAAATATATGTTGATGATATTGTTTTTGGATCTTCTGAAAACTATTTATGTATTGATTTTTCAAAAATAATGCAAAATTAATTTGAAATTGAGATTGATGGGTTAAATGAAATTCATTCATGGATTTTTAGTTTGTCAAAATAATGAAACAATTATTTAAAACCAATGTAAATACACAAATGAACTTTTAAACTGTTTTGTCTTTGATAACACAAAAAGTACTAATACTCTTATGAGCACCACATGTAAATTATATCTTAATGAAGATGCAGAATCATTGGATCAAACCAATTATAGAGGCATGATAGGATGTCTTCATTACTTTACTTCTAGTTGACTTGATATTATGTTTAGTGTGTGAATGTTTTCTCATTTCAGAGGAAATCCTAAAGATTAACATCTACTTTATATTAAAATAATTTTCAAATACATCAAATAGATTACCATATTAGGACTATTATACCCTAGAGGAAAACCAATTTACTTAGTCAGTTATTCTGAGGATGTTTTTTTGGTTGAATATTATATATAGAAAGCACCTCTGGAACATGTGACTATTTGGGCAAGTCTCTAGTTTCATGGTGTAATAAAAAGAAAAACTCTATTGAATTATCTAAAACCAAAGATGATTACATAGCTACTAGAAATTTTTATGCTTAGATTTTGTGGATGAAACACAAATTACTAGATAATGGACATCAATTTAGATGTGTCCCTATAAACTGTAATAACACAAGTGCAATTATCATATTTAAGAATCCAGTTTCTAATTCAAGAACAAGGAATATTGATGTAAGACATCACCTTTTGAGAGATTATTATGATAAATGTGATATGATTATTGAATTTTTTATCACGAAACATCATCTTGGTGACCTATTTACTATGCCATTAAATTATGAGAGAATGAGTAACATCCAAGATGAGTTAGGAATGATCAACATTGACAGTATAACTATTAGATGTCTCACTGATGATGTATCACAGAAAGGACTCACTAATGATGTCTCCCTAATGATGACTCACTAGAATTACTTACTGATGATGACTCGCCAATTGGAATTATAGATGGCTACTTACCGATAGGTCTCACCAATGTGTCTCACTGATAGATACTTAGTCATTTTTTTGTTTCGAATATAAAAAGTCATTTTTAGTTATTTCATTATCTTCTAATCTATTGTTAGAATTTTTTGATTTTAAATCCATAAATAATAAAATTAAGGGTTGACCCAACACCTTTTCTCACTCCCACACTCTTTCCTTAAATCCTTTTCTACCAGAACTCCTACTACATTTCTCCTTTAAACCTAAAACCCAAAAATATCACCAATTCCTTGACTTAAAAATGTTTATGAGATATTTATTGATGATTCAAATCCATCTAAGAAGAAAAGTGTTGAATATAGTCAACCTAAACACAAACCAATTCATCTACAACTTGAGAACTGTATCGTCACTCCTACAATAGAAGTGAACTCAGAATGGTTGTTGAAAAGTAAGTCTCTCTTGTTAATTGTATTGCAATATCTAGGATGGTGGAGTGGTTATCTGACAATTAAATACCATTTTACTCAAGTAAAGTTCATGATTTATATCTATATTCAGAATTTATTCTTTAATTTTAAGAGATTTTTTGGATTAAATCTATATTAATTTTAAAAAATAATCTCATTTTCATCCAAGCATTGGGAAGAATTTTTGAAGTTACCCAATGACGGTGTATGTAATGATCATAAAGGAAGTATACCTCCACCTAATGATATATTAAATTTTGAGAATGATTTTTTTTGAGCTTTCTGGTAATGTATATCATTCAAGACCTATAGAAATAGAACATAATGGTGAATGCAGGTTATTGATCATTTTATTTAGCATCATTTATGTCCTAGGAAAGGGGAATTTTCCTCCCTAAAGTACCAATATTTTTATTTTCTTTATCCATTGATGAGGGTATATAAAGTTAAATAGTGAAGATATTCAATTGTTTATATAAATGAAATGATAAAACTCGAATAGAAAATTAATTCACTATTTTATCATAGGATTATCTCTTCTATGCTAAAAGATAAGGGTTTAGTGAATGAGGGTGAATAAACTAATTTAGTGTGTGATGGTTTATATGTTAAAAAAACTATCTGTTAGAGAATAAAAATAAACTGTAATCCCTAGAAGGATATGTGGTTTAAGGAAAATGAGAAACTATATGTGGATTTTAATCATGTTGAGCATCCCTCACAGCCGAGGAACATGGTTTATCTTGGTCTAAGACTAGATGAATCTTGTGATTATTTAGTTGAGGAAGATGTAGACATGGACAATCAAGTAAACGATTCCCCAATTGATTATAGAAGTGACAAAAATATATCTTAATTTCCTAAAAGTATAACCTATGGTCATGTTATCCCCCCTAGGTTCTTCCTATAAAGGAACAACTCTACCTGGGGATGATGATGTGGAGATTGATGATTAAGATAATGTTTAGTATGTTAGAAGATCTGATTGTGATGTGAAGTTAATTGGGGAAGAAGGATAAAGTTTAAGTGAAGAAGAATAAGATTATGGTGATAAATATGTGGAAAAAAATGATGAAGATGATGAGGAATATACAAAGGAGGATGAATAAGATGAAAGTGATGAGGAAGGAAAAGGAAGGGATGAATCTAATGATGGACCAGATCATCCTGATGATGTTTAAGAACGGCTTGTTGAACCTATTAATCTTACATTAAATCCTACTGATCATTAAATTATTACTGATAATCTTGTAGTGTAATAGAAACAATAACCATTTTTAGAATCCAATGATGCTCTTAAGATCGATGTGGTTTAGGAAGGAGCTCCAGATGTCCATACTCATGATGATGTTCACATTGAAAGAGATGTTTCAGTGTCTTTGTTGAAAGAGTTGGTTTAGGATAGTCCAAGAGTATTTTTTTGAGGGGGAGAGACCACCTAAAATGCTGAAAGTTTCTATTATGGATCCTATTGATAATATAATTGTGCCAGTGTGGAGAAAGGATCTAGGTTATGTGACTTTGGGTTCAGTGTACTCTAATTCAAAGGATAGAATATATGCTCCTCTTACTCCTAAAGATGTACATGATCCTATAGAATATGTTACTAAGGATGAAATCAATTCATTTAAGGAAGATTAGTTAGTTGTGTCCAAATAAATACCTCCAAAACAACCATCAATAATGGAAAGGCGTAGTGAAAATGATGAAGTTATGATCATAAAGAGGATTGTATCTCAGGTTTATCCTCAGTTGATCTAAGTGTTTGAAGAAAATTTATTAGAAAATAAAAAATTTTGAAATGAACTAAATGCTATGGTTTTAGCCAGTAATAATATAACAATTTATTATAGTTTATCTCTAGATAAGGTGGTGAAAATAATTGAGGATTACTATTATTGGATTGATGTTACAAAGCCTCCAAATCATGATTTGAATTAGTTGAGATCAGATATCTGAGATATATTGAAAAGGTCCTCTACTTCAGCTGCTCCTTCTATTTGGTATCCTAGTGTTGAGATGATCAAAACTATAATAAGATAATAACATCATACTATAATAGTTTGAACAGACTAAGAAATAGTATAAACAAATTGATAGAACAATGATCATATATTTAAAATTACAAATTTTTTCATAAAAGGGGACATTAATGCTCAAGAAGAGATAACCAAGAACGTTGACTTCTACTTTAAGATTTTTTTACAAAGCATCATATGGATAGTCATTTCAAGTATTTGGTTGAGAATTTGGAGATCCCATCTATTACTCATGAATTCCAAGATCAAGTCGAGAAGCCTAAGGACTTCACACCTACCCATCATATGTTTATGGAGAATAATAATGATTTTGAAAATGATATAGATAATGGTGATCAGATCATCAAGGACTTCATTAATCTCATGAAACCTTACTAGCATCATGATAGTACAAATTGTTTTGCTCCAACAGCTTATCCTCTTCATAGTAACTTTCACCCATCTAATTATTCTTCTGTACCCTTTTCACATATATCTGTGACTCCTAATCATGATCTAAGAAATATCAAACACATCATTCATCGCGAGATTACTGGTCTTCTTACCTCTTTTAGCCTGATCCTTCCTCTATCTGTCTTTACTTGAGTTGCTCTTCCATCGCTCAGTCTATGCACTACCACTGCAATCATTACTTATAAACCACTTTCTACTACTATTGCTTACTCTAATAAGTTCAAATATGTAATGGACTCTTCTTGGTAGAAGATGTGATTATATGACTCTTTGTGAAGGATATATTGTAATATTTTTGTTATCTCATATATTATTTGTTTGATTACATATATATTATATCTATTAATTTCATTATTTGTTCCATCTTTTAATTCTTTTTTCATTTTAAAAAATCTTAAATGGGTGAAAATGTGTATGGAATGTGTTTTTTTGTTACATGTATCTTAATGTAATAATGAGATTAAAAAGAAAATCTTATTTAGTGATATGTTTAATTTTTAGGTTTATCTTAAAATTTCATCTCTTATGATATAGATAAAATGTTATGCAGACCATACTTTTGACATTATTAACTATATAATGACAGGATTTTTTATTATCAAAAAGGGGGATATTATTGTCCTCTTATAGTTTTAATGATCACAAATCATGAATAGTTATGTTTTATTACGATACATCTTGTTTAATCATGATTAAATTTAAAAATAACCTCTATTTTTAATATTTACATATTAAGATAGGATATCGATATATAGATAAGTATAATTCACTGGTAAGTATAAGTCACTCATACCTAACCTATAGAAATATTCTTAGAATTTTCACTAAGGATGAGGTAACGATAGAGAAACTACAAAAAAATTCTATGAAACTTTACTAAGGATGAGTCACCAACAGAAGTCTGATTCACTGATTGAATGTGTTAGAAACGAAGTAACCTACCAATAAAGAGACTAACTGATAACCATAATTTTCTCTATGTGTAATCTAATGATAGCTGATTGACTGACACATAACCTACTGACACATCACCTAATGAGAAACTGGCCTATTGATAGGTCGAGACATCGACAGACTGAGACACCGATAGCCTGACCTACTGATTAAGAGATACTATCAATCCTTACTTTCCCATTTAAATTCAAAATTACTTCTAGACATTCATATTTATAAAATTTTTCACAACTTATTATATTAATGCTATTTCTGTCATTTATAGACAATATTTAATCAATGTGAGAGACTAGTTTAATGTATGAGGTACCAGAAAACATACTGCTTGTCTACTAAACTGTATATAGGGAATATCTAGATCAACTAGAAAAAGGAAACGATCTACGAAAATATACTAAACTACCCCTACACCCTAGAACAATACAAGAACAACTTGTTGTGAACACTATGCAATACTGATGAGATCCTAAAAAGAAGAAAAAAAATTCTATAAGAAGAAGATATTATCCAACAATTCATACACCTCACTGGAAATAGAAGAAAAACGCACTCACGACACTCTATTTTACTACAAACTTTTATAAGATGACTCCAGACTCACTTCTTCCATATTTGAGAAGTTCAAAACTACAAATTACACCACACAGATCCTTCTAAACACTATTCTCATCATAATTATCTTCGTATGTATATTATTTACATTTAGAGTAGTGTGTGTGTGTGTGTCTGTTTTATAAACACAATGTGTCTCTTATGCTTAATTTGAAGATACATTGATATCATCACAAAATCATATTTTTACACAATAAACTCCCTCACGTAATAGTGGAAGAGGTTCTTGTGTAGCCTTTTGTAATTTTCATACCCACAAAAACAATATAAGAGGTTTACTTGACCTGGGTGGCTGTGTATGTGGTTTTTTAACTTGATCCAAGGTGTGAATCAAGTTTATTTATATATGTTTTATGGTGGAAGGTGATCACTAAGTTGAGATTTCCACGACTCATCATGAGACTGAACCACTACTTTTCAAATCTGATGTGTTTTTCAAGGTTCTTATTTCACTATTTTATTATAAAACATTACATCACCTTGATAGTCTACATTAGATAGTGTTTATATTATCATTTGGTTTATTAAATTTTATTCAAAATCAAAAATAATAATTCATGTTGTTTTAACTAAAAAGTAATCACTCTTTGAGAAATCATTCAAAATATCAAAACCTTTATAAATCTTCTACTTCGGTTAAATGGACTATATTTCATTTAAAATTGGTGAATTCTTAAATAAGTATTTTAGACATAAATGTTTATAAGAACTCAATTCACCCTTCTCTAGTGTGTCTTACTCAGACAAAAAATATTGATTACCAATTTAATGAGTCATAATATATTTATATATGTATGTCTAAAAATACAAAAAATTCATTTTTATAAAATATTAATTTATTTGACTCCATAGAAATTTCAAAATATTAATAAAACAATTATTTGAAAGGAATTTGTTTACCATTATTATGTTCATTAAATTTAATCTTTTTGATCGTAATTTTATGCCACAAAACAAAATCAAACATATTACATAGTATGATTATTTTGATATAAAATAAGAAATAAATTTTTATATATTTAATTTCTACATGTTATGAAACTATTTTTTAATATAAGTGAACAAAAAAAAATAGAGTGTAATATTTCATAAGTTTTCAAAATGTTACATATGAACTTAATAAATTAAAAATAGTGTTTTTAATATATTTATTTTACTTTATAAATATTATTATTATATATAAAATGATTAAAAAACGTTTATTTCATTATTATATTTTTATAATGTCATAAATGTGACAATTTTTTTAAAATTACTATTATACTATTCACATAAAAATCCATTATATTAGAAATAATCAAAAATTCAACCAAATATATATTTATTTTCTGGAATTAAAAAATGAATTTATTTTGTAAAATAAAAATTCTAAAATTTATACATATGACTTTTAAAATAAAATTCAATATATAAAAAATTATTTTTTTTGGAAAAATTCTTTTTTATTACACTAAATGTTCCTAAAAGTATTTTTCAATAATTTTATAATTTATCTGGATTCATTTTTTATCATAGGTTTCATTATCCTTAAATTTTATTTATAATAACTATGTCACAAGTCATTTTACTTCAGTTTTGTGTGGCAGAAAATCTATCAATGATGGTATTAATTGATAAGATCCAAAATACTATGTCATTTTAATAAGGGTTTTCTATATCACCCAACACACATTGACACACTTATTAAAAAAATGACCCAAAAAAATACATTATGTTCTTCAACCCCCGCTTAATAATTTTTGTAAATACATTTATCTTCTATATAATTTATTTTCCTCTTGATTCTAATATTTCCTTATTAGTTCATTTCACCCCCTTATTTTTAATAATTGATAATGTGAAATATTAACGGAATGTATGCTCAAGTCCTTAATAAAAAATAAAAAATTTCATCTTCCCCCCATTTTCCCCTTTCTTGGTTTACCCTTTTTCATGAGGGATACCACATGTGTAAAAAACACATAGGCATTATTTTGAGAAATATGGAATCACATTTCTTAAAAAATGAGTCATACATCAATAATCTATAATATTGAATGAGAAATTACCAAATTAGAATATAGGAGTGATTAACTTAGACATCAAATATGTTTATATAATTTTATAATGTGATACCAATACTTAAATAATATTTTAGGGTTTTGTCAAAATATTTTCAACTAATCTCTTGCATCCATATCAAAAGATAGATTAAAAATATTCAATCTAAATAAGTTTCGTTCCATTTCAAATTACTTTTATCTTATAATAAAATAATTAATCTACCACCTTCAATTTAGAAATTAATTTTACTTTAAATGATAAGTGAATATAGTCAATATACCTCTTCAATAAAAATAATTTATTTACTGAATCTCAATTTCCAGAATCACAAAATTAATCTCTTACCAAAACATCATGTGGTACCAATTGATATATAAATATCTAATGCATGTTCTTATAAGATCCTCCTAAAGTTCTTCACCCTATACTTCTTTATCACGATTTATTTTCAACAAATGAACACTAATAATATTTTGATTTCAATTTAAGAGTTTCATAGAGATAATATGATGAATGTTAAATTATTCCATGAGGTATAAATTTTTTTAATGTTGTATAATTTTTTAAAAAAATATTAATTTAGGTATATATTTGAATATTTTACTATAATTTTATTCCCCTTTTATAATAAACACAGTATATACATGAGAGCAAGTTGATTTCTCCTTTTCTTTTTAATTAGTGAATCATGGATGAGAGTTGCTTATCAACCTCAAGTTTGTATTCAATTTAGATATAGTTTTTTTTCTTAGATGGAAGATGTTTCTTCACATTTTCTAAAAAATTATTTTCACCCTTATGTGTTTTAACTAAATTTTGTTACGATTACAACTATTATGGCCATTTGGATAATAATTCTTTGGTAACATGCCCAATATTCTTATAGTGGGTATAATCCTTCTTCACAATAACATTTTTTACACAAGAAGTCACTAGTGCTTTCCCCATAATCTTAAATAATCCATTTTTTCCAGGAATCTATTTCACATATTTTTTATTTATATACCCAAACATTTTTTCACATTCCACCCAACAATTTATCATCATTAAGGTTATATTTTTGATAAAAATTATCAAAATATCGATTTTATTCACCTAACCAACCACCATATTTATTTCAGGGATTGATTTTTATCTTTATATCAGTTTTCATACTTCTAAATTAATTTACAAGGCCTATTTAAAATAGATCATGATTTGTTAGTTTCTTCTACAATATAATAATATATAATTTCATTTGATATCAATTTTATAATTCATCTTGGGTATAGATTTATTAAAAGTGTCCTTTTACTTATACCCCTGGGAAGACTTATCATTATTTCCACAAGGTATTAATATTTTTTTTGTAGGTTCCAGGCGTAGCAGAAGTGTGTGGTGGGTTTTCCCAACTTTAATTTTAATGTTAAGCAATGTTCAATTTGAGATTAATCATGATTTAAAACGTTGATCCTTTGGAATATAACAAAGAACAAATAACTTAATATGGAATCCCGGAACCATAGATATTGGATCATTATATGTTGGATATAATTAATTTAATTAATTCACAAGAATTACCTTGGTGGAATTCTTTCTTCTTTGATGTCTCCAGTCACGATCTTGTGATCCGTCGTTGCATCGTAGAATCCAAGTGTAGGATTCCTCTAGTGATGATCCACATGTGTTCCACGTATCTTCGAACGTCACCGAAGGGTTCTCTAGGTGCTAGCGTGGGAGAAACTCCTCTTGCAATGTCCGCCTTCGATCACTTTGGTCTCTCGGTCCTGAGATCGTTCTTGGAGGAAGGAGTTCTTTCAGCCTTGAAAGAATTCTCCGGAATTGTAGTGCACAACGATTGATTGAAAAGTGTTGGGGTTGTGAGGATATTTATAATCGTTTTTGAGGTCATAGAGTTATGACAATAAATAAATGCATTACGAATTTTATTTATTACATTAACCCTTATTAAAAACCCCCATGTCGAATGATTAATTCCTTGACATGCTCCCACACTGATTATAATTAATATCACAATAATGATATTATTTTCTCAAAATTCAGACTAGAAAAACTACACGCCGTGTAATAATTAATAAAGAGCATGTACTTGTTTTCCATAAAACTACAAGACATGTATATTTAATATACATGACGTGTACTTTTATTTTCCACTTTTATTTATCTCCTCCACTAAATTTTTTAGACCTTGAGTAATGGCTATTTATTTCTTAAATAAATGTAACTACATTACTCGCTAATAAATATATTATTTCACCCAAAATATATTCTCTAAAATAACTTGTGTCGAAATAAATGCGATCAAGAATTCTTAAATAATTATTAAACCACAGTCGATAATAATCTTTATTTAACTTGTTAAATTAATATTTAACTGAGATACACAGACACACTTAGTGTGTGACCCTCTAGGCCTCTTTCTCGTTAGCATTAGGCGGGCTTTCCTAAAGTCCAAGATTATTGTCTAACAACGGGTCAAGGCACCCATGAGAAAGAAGATGATGCTGAATTGATGTGTCACCTCATACAAATGCTTACCATGTGATATAATCCCTTTTTCATGATATCTCTATTCAAGCGGGTTGCATGCTAGTGTCATCAACCCATGTGCTCTATTATTCTTTCTTTGACATTCCAGAATTGAACTTTCCCATACCTTACCATGGACATGGATTTATTTAGGCTATATCAATTCAATCAAAGGGCCCGAAATATCTACTTCTGTTATGGAACAGAAGGGACAAATCCTTTCTCGCATTATCTATTAATGCGGTATTACTCGTGATGCACCCAACGTATCGTACCTCGTTGTGAATAGTGTGTCATCACATTTTTCATCAATACATCTAATTCCGTGAGTCGTAATACCCATTAATAATAATCTTAAAGTATAAGGACCAAAACACACATCCGCAGATAGGAACATCCAATGACACTATGAAATGTGGATTTCCTACTGGCGGGCCTCGTTCTCATAATATCCTCCTAGATATTACCAAGGGCACACACCATGAGAAGGTGCCTCAAGGTTTTATGATTCCTCACCCCTAATGGCCTGTATTATTTTTGTCCCTCAAATAACATCATCCGGCCATAGAAAATTTATTCAAGAACAATGTTATGGCACTTTCGGGTTCTCATCATAGTAGGGATCCACTATGACCCATTAATGAAACAACTGTCCTTAGGAAATTATCACATGAATTGTCACGTAGAAGAACAATCAAGATGTGATATGGCATTTATTAATGAATAACGTACAAAGTAGTTGGTTCTAGGCAACCAACTCAAATAGACTCCCACTTGGACTAGAGCCAACTACTAACAACCTTTAACCCACTAGCTCTCACATGATATTCATGATTCTATTGTGATAGGACTCTAGTCATGGGATCCACCACGTTCTCTTCCATGGACACTCTGCTACCTGCAACTTCACCCCTTTGATAGAACTCCCTCAAGAGGTGATACTTCTAGAGTATGTTCTTTATCTGTTGATGTGACCTTGGTTCTTTTGCAAGAGCCACCGCTGCAGTATTATCATAATACAATGTAATGGGATCTTTACTGCAAGGCACCACATCAATCTCCTGGACAAAGTTACGAATCCAGACAGCTTCCTTGGCTACATCAGAATCCGCTATATATTCGGACTCCGTTGTAGAATTGGAAACAACCGGCTGCTTTGAACTCTTCCAGCTCACAGCTCCTCCATTGAGACAGAAAACATATCTATATTGTGACATCAGATCATTCTGATCTATTTGAAAACCATCATCAACATACCCTTTGATGACATGCTTCTCGTCTCCTCCATACACCAAGAACATATCCTTAGTTCTTTTCATATACTTAAGGATAGTCTTATCACCAGTCCAATTATGTTCTCCTGGATCTTTTTCATATCTCCCTACCATGCTCAGTGCATAGGCAACTTCAATCCTGGTACATAACATGGCATACATGATGGATCCTATAGCCGAAGCGTATGGGATCTTTCTCATTCTATATTTCTCTTGTGGTGTCTGAGGACATATTTTCTTAGAAATATGTAGGACATGTGACAATAAAACCAATCCCTTCTTGGATTTTTCCATACTAAATATCTTTAGTATCTGGTCAATGTATGTACTCTGACTTAGTCCAAGAAGCCTCTTCGATCTATCACGAATGATCTTGATCCCAAGAATGTACGCCGCTTCACCCAATTCCTTCATGGAGAAACACTTGTTCAACTAGTCCTTAACTGGCTTCAAGACTGGTAAATCATTTCCAATAAGCAATATGACATCATGATATAATACTAGGATAACGATCGCATTCCCATTAAACCATTTATAAAAACATGGATCACATTCATTTTTAATGAACCCAAATTCCTTTATGTCTTCATCAAATCGAATGTTCCATGACCTTGATGCTTTATTTAAACCATAAATGTATTTCTACAACTTGTAAACCCTTTTGGCTTCACCTGGTGTCACAAACCCTTCTGGTTGTGTAATATATACATCTTCTTGAAGGTTCCCGTTAAGGAATGCAGTTTTGACATCCATCTGCCAAATCTCATCGTCATGGTATGATGCTATGGAAAGTATGATTCTTAAGTATTTAAGCATGGCAACTGGCGAGAAGGTTTCATCAAAGTCAATTCCTTGATGCTGTCTGAACCCTTTAGCCACTAGCCTTACTTTATAGGTGCTAACCTGACCTTCCATGTCCAGCTTTCTCTTGAATACCCATTTTCATCCAACAGGCTTTACATCAACTGGATAATCTACCAGAACCTAGATTTTGATCTGATACATGGAATCCATCTCAGAATTCATATCTTCTAGCCATCTTGTTGCTTCTGACCTTTCTACTTCTTCCTTGTAGGAGAGAGGTTCATCATTTTCCAACAATAATGATTCACTATCCTCAGTGACTAGAAAACTAAATCTCAATGGTTCCCTTACCTCCCTTGACCTCATACGTAGTACTTGTGTTTCTAGAACCTCTTCCATGGGGACCTATGGAACTTGTTCCTGTACCAACTCATGTGCATCATGAGCATCAACTTTGTCAGAGTCAATCTTTCTCCCACTATCCTTCTTGAGGATGTGCTCCCTCTCAAGAAAGACGACATGTCTAACGACCATCACTTTCTTGTCTAAAGGGTTATATAGGTAATATCCTTTCATTTCCTTGGGATATCCTATAAAGATACACCTCGTGCCCCATGGTTCTAGTTTGAAGCCTGATAAGGCCTTAAAAAATGCATCGCATCCCCATACACATGTTTGCGACAAAGTGGGTTTCCTTCCATTCCATAACTCAGATAGAATTCCATTTTCCGCCTTAGTTGGTACTCGGTTTAATGTGTATGATGTAGTTTGTAATTCATATCCCGAAAAGGATAACGGAAGATCCGCATGACTCATCATCAACCTCACCATGTCCATCAAGGTGTGGTTCCTCCTTTCACAAACACCGTTCCACTGTGGTGTATAAGGAGGAGTGAGCTGAGATAGAATCCCAGACTCCCGTAGAAGATCAATGAACTCTTAGTTCAGATATTCTCCACCTCGATCCGATGGAAGTTTCTTTATCTTCTTAGCAAGAGGATTATGTACTTCATTATTGAATTCCTTAAATTTCTCAAAGGGCTTTGACTTATACCTCATTAAGTAGACATATCCATATCTACTCAAATCATAAGTAAAAGTAATGAAGTAGGAATATCCACCTCTAGCTTCTACTAGAAATGGTCCACACACATCCGTGTGTACCAATCCTAGAAGCTCTATGGCCCTTTCACCCTATCCACCAAAAGGTTTCTTTGTCATTTTTCCTTGTAAACAAGCATGATATATATCAAGTGGGTTTAGATCAGTAGAGTCTAAATAGCCATCTTGGTAGAGCTTTGTCAAGCGCTTCTCATTTACATGTTTGAGACGTTGAGGCCACAACTGGGTGATTTATGAGTCATGTGAGTTTGTTTCGTTATCGATTGTCAACACTTGATTTTTGTAATTTAACACATACAAACCATTATTGAAATGTGTCATACCATAACATACATTGTTCTTATAAAAGAGACAACCCTTATTTGCAAACAAGAAAATTAATCCATCCATATCCAAACAAGATACAAAAATTATGTAATTGGTAACACTAGGCACATAATAACAGTTTTGTGAATCCAAAATCATGCTAGTTGGCAATGAGAGGTGGTAATCTGCAATAGACAACACAACTATCCTTGTGCCATTGGCAGCTCGAAGATCTACCTCTCCTCTAGAAATCTTTCCAAATCTACTTGGTCCCTGCATTTGAATACAGATGTGAGACCCAAAAGCTGTATCTTATACCCAATGTGTATAAATAGAAAGATTACACTCGATAACGAATTCACCTTTAGCATCCCCTCACTTCTGGGTGCAGTTCATCTTCCAGTGGCCTTGATTGCCACATGGAAAATATACTGCTTCCCATTCTTTTCCCTTCCTCTGGATCTTCCCCTTCTTGGACGGATGGTTCTTGGGGGCTTCAGACCGTTTATAAGTCTTTGACCCTTTGCCTTGTACTTCTTTTTCTTATTCACCATAAGAACTTCATGTTTGTCATGCCCCATGTCCTGATCTACCTGGTGAGTTAAGGGCAGAAGTTCCGATCTTGACGCAACTTGACAGGCTCTTCCAACACATACAATGTCCTCTCGTGGTGATGGATGATGCGTAAATGCATCTTCCACTCTTGGAAATTGGTGCTGGTGAGAAGGTTCTCCTTCTCAAGTATGGGTCGCAATGATATGTTTGAATTATTTTCTTTCTGTTTCTACAAATTAATATGAGAAAAGATTTAGTACTTTGTTATAAAATGAGACAAATAAATAAATTAATACTTATTAGTCTCCCACTATTTTATCGAAATCCAATAGCCCAAACCATTGACTTCGGAATATTCTGTTGCCTAAATATTCTAATGGAAAGGATCCATATTGCTCTTCGCATTACCCAAACTAGGGTTGGTCATGAAATTTGAAGGGTTTTAGGTAGGCATTCCAAATGCCAACTTCATTAACTCACAGCTCTTTGATTTGCTGAGTGGACTCCCCAATCCTGAAATCCTTTTATTTTGGATTTCCTCAACCTTTGCCTCTTGGTCACACCAAGTCCTGCTGTGGCCGTCAACCCTTGATGCAGACAATGTTAATTCAACCCAAAACTGTGAATTAGAATTCCCTAATAATTGAAAGCACCCAACAAGGGTTGGTCAAGCACTTTGAACTATGGTTCGATTCTATCCAAGATTATGGATGGCTATACAGACTTAATATTTCATTGAGGGATTTTATCCTTATACGTAAATTTTCAATTTATTATCTTTTATTAAATTCTTGTTAATATTAAGTGGGATAGATATAAGTGATTAACCATGTCTAAGATAATATTTACATATAAGCTGGTTTTATTTTAGTTCCATATTGCATGCTTGTTTAATTCATTAATTGTGTGATTGTGACAACACACCCACAATAAATAAACCATGAAACTGACATTAATAAAATAAATGGTATGATCATGAGCTTTTTCTATTTGTTAGTTTATCTAGCGGTTGATAAACTAACCCAACACCTAGGGGATAGACACCTTAAACCTTTCGAGTTCGTCTTTACAACTTTCAACCTGTCCACCTTTGTATTTCCTTGGATTGGTTTCACCTGGGCTACTGACTTGAGCCGCCTCCACTAGCATGGGATCTCCATCCATTACATATGCATTTATCTCACACAGAGGTGAGGGGTAAAAAGGGGTTTTTACATAAAAGAATCCATGGGCGTGCATACCATACATATTAATGATGAGATGGCTCACATGACAAAAAATCTAATTTACATAAATAAATTAAAAGAAACCATTCACATACAAAGCTCTCGGTCTAGCTCATGATCATCTATACAAGCAACGATATTTACACATAAATAAAACTAGCATTCAATTCATTAATTGTTCTTTTTTAAGATAAATCACGCTCGAATAAATTAATTATCTTTATTTTATCACTCCTTTATCTTAAAATTTTTTTTGAACTTCCTTGAGATTTTCATCCGTCATAATTTTAAACAAATAAGTTCATTTAAAATTATCCTTGTACGTAACTTATACCTTGGAGGCAACTCGGTGAATTCCCATTTATTATGCAGATGTTAAATTAAACACATATATATAAAACACATATCACGTGTTTTACCTCAGCTTTACGCCTGCACCATGGTACACGTCTTAAGGGTTTGTATAATATAACAATAAATTTTAATAAATCTGTGTAATTTGGGTGAGTACATGGTGTGTAGCTCTGAATACACGACGTGTACTTTTCTTCACCGTCCATCTGAAGTACACGCCTGGGGACATTGTGTCTTTATGTACATCAGATATTTTTGGAGAACACGGCGTGTTCTGTGGGACACACGCCGTGTAGTTTCTGCGTTACACGGATTCTAGCCGGGCAAGCCATGTACGGGGTACACGACCCAACCCTAACCCGAAGGGACTACATGTCGTGTTCAATGGACCACACGACGTGTAATCCGGAAACCGTGTGACACCTGTTTCGGGTCAACACACGATGTCTTAAATTCTTATAAAGAATCCAATACACTTCCTTATTTGGAGGATCAGTCAATGCATTGAACCTAGACTACACAACATGTACTTCTGAATACACTCCGTGTATTCTGGTGTTGTATGGCCAGAAACATTTGGCTCCTCTAGATGAGTTCCTCTATTTTATTTTAATCAAAATAAAAATAAAAATTTGTTTCGTTGAGGTGAACTAGAAACGAGGGAGGAGGAACAAGTCTTGAGATTCATATTTCCAAAACGATTAAACTTCAATTGAAAACAACTAAATTATTTTACGTGTAAATCACCAACTAAAAGCTAATTAATTATAATCAACGATATGACCCATAAGATACCACTTGTAGGATTCAGGCAAAGAGGAAGCGCGTTGGTGGGATTGCCCAACATTAATTTTAACATTAATCAACATTCAATCTGAGATTCATCACGATTAAAAATTTAGAATCTTCGGAATAGAACGAAGAACGAGAAACTTAAGAGGGAATCTTGGAACCATAGAGATAGGATCATCATATGTTGGTTATAATTAATTTAATTAATTCACAAGAATTACCTTGGTGGAATTATTTCTTCTTTGATGTCTCCGGTCACGATCCTGTGATCTGTCGTCGCGTCATAGAATCCATGTGTAGGATTCATCTAGCAGTGATCCACACATGTGCCACGTATCTCCGGACGTCGTTGAAGGGATCTACGGGTGCTAGCATGGAAGAACCTTCGCTTGTGATGTCCGCCTTTGATCACCTTGGTCTCTCGGTATTGAGACCGTTCTTGGAGGAAGGAGTTCTTTTGGCCTCGAAGGAATTATATAGAATTTTTGTGCCCAAGGATTGATTGAAAAGTGTTGGGGTTCTGAGGATATTTATAATCGTGTTTGAGGTCATAGAGTTATGACATTAAATAAATGTGTTACACATTTTATTTATTTCATTAAGCCTTGTTGAAAACCCCCATGTCGAATGATTAATTCCATGACATGCTCCCACACTGATTATAATTAATATCACAATAATGATATTATATCCTCAAAATTACATCAAGAAAAACTACACGCCGTGTAATAATTAATACACAACGTGTACGTGTTTTCCATAAAAATACATGGCGTGTATATTAAATATACACGGCGTGTACTTTTATTTTCTACTTTTCTTTATCTCATCCTCCACATTTATTAGACATTTAGTAATGGTTATTTATTTCTTAAATAAATGTAACTACATTACTCGATATTAAATATATTATTTCACCCACAATATATTCTCTCAAATAACTAGTGTCGAAATAAATGTGATCAGGCATCCTTAAATAATAATTAAACCAAAGTCAGGAATAACCGTTATTTAAATTGTTAAATTAATATTTAACGGAGATACATGGACAAACTTAGTGTGTAACCCTCTAGGCCTCTTTCTCGTCGGCATTAGGCAGGTCTGCCTAAAGTCCAATATTAATGTCTAGGAATGGGTCAAGGAACCCAAGAGAAAGAGTTTGGCGTCACATTGATGTGTCACCTCAAATGAACGCTTACCGTGTAATATAATCCCTTTGTCATGATATCTCTAATCAAGAAGGTTTCATTCTAGTGTCATCAACCCATGTGCTCAATTATTCTTTCTTTGACTTTATGGAATTGAACTCGCCCATACGTTACCATGGCCATGGATTTATTTAGGCTATATCAATTCCATAAAAGTTCCAGAGATATCTACTTCTGTTATGGAACAGAAGGGAAAAATCCTTTCTCACATTATTTATTAATGTGGTATTACTCGTGACGCACCCAATGTATCCTACCTCGCTGCGAACAGTGTGTCGTCATAGTTTTCGTCAATACATCTAAGTGCGTGAGTTGTAATACCCATTAATAATAAGCTTAAAGTATAAGGTCCAAAACACACGTCCGCAGATAGGAACATCCGATGACACTTTGAAATGTGGATTTCCTAATGGCGAGTCTTGTTCTCATAATATCCTCCTTGATATTACCAAGGGTGCACACAAAGAGAAGGTGCCTCATAGTTTTATGAGTCCTCACCCCTAATGGCCTATATTATTTGTGTCCCTCAAATAACATCATCAGGTCATAGAACATTTATTCAAGAATAGTGTTATGGCACTTCCGGGTTCTCATCATAGCAGGGATCCGCTATGACCCATTAATACAACATATGTCCTTAGTACATTATCACATGCATTGTCATGGAGAATAATTATCAAGATGTGATAAGGAATTTATTAATGAATAAAGTACAAATTAGTTGGTTCTAGGCCACCTAATCCAACATTTTTATGGTCTTATCTTCCCATGAAAATTTGAATTTTTCATGGTGGGTACATAATATCACATTTCATTAACATGATAACTTCTATTTTAGTGATTATAGAATTCTTAAATACATTCAAATATATTCTTAATATATATATTCCTCTTCTCCTATGATATTCGATTGTTTACACCATTTTTTATCTTCAATTCATATTTTCTCCCCTAGATACAATCCTTATTTTTATTTCACTCACTAAAGTAAATACTCCAAAAATCAGTAGACTCGTTCCCAATCCTTTCCAAACTGGCCAAAATATCATAATTTCTTCCTCAGTTAAACATTATTATTGGCTTTTACACATTAAAATTTTTGGACATCATATATCATATTTTAAGATTGCTTCAAGGATCATGAATTACTATTAATTTATATATCCACATTTTATGATGTGATGGATTTCTCAATATTATTCTTTATCCATATTTCTATAGAATTCATTTTCTAATCTTCAATATGGATTAACATCAAATTAGTACATTCTGATTTTTTTTTGAAAAAGGGTAATGTTCATCCATGTAGTTTAAGTATATTTATCCTTAGAGAATTTTAATATCTTTTTTCTATTAATATGATTTTTTTTGGATACATTACTCTTATAAAAAATAATATTGGAAGATTCACTTCTATTCACAGCTTCTTGAAATGTATTAGTTTGTTTATCCTCCAAATAATTATATTTATGTTCCTATTTAAGAGACATTAAGTAAAGAGAAATATTCTTATCTTCAACTATATTTTAATATTTCATATAAATAATTGTTCATCTTCTATATATGATTATCATGCACCTATTAATCTTTTTATAGAGAATTTTCACGTCCTTTATTATATTTTTTAATATATAACTATGCATATTTGAGACATATATAGGTTTTGTGTAGTTTTTCTAATGTTTGGATCACATCAGTAAATAATATCACAAAAAAACGTTCTAAAAAACAACCTTTTCCAGTTCTTCTTCAAAAAGTGAACACCTTTCACTATAATGTGATAATTATTATTTAGATTCAATAAGTTTTAGGATAGTGTTATTATTTTATAATCTATTGGAAAATTAATCCTCTATAGAATCAAATTCAAACACCATATATATACTTTTATTTTATATATCCTTAATATATATAAGTATATATGTCAGAACATCAGTTTGGACTATTATAATATAGTTCATAATTTTAGAGTAAAAATTACTATATGATTCAATTTACTCATGTTGTTCAAAACCTTTTAATGAATATTCAAAATGATTACTATCAAAAAATATATGAAATATATTTTCACATTGACTAACTCTAATTAGAGATTTTTCCTCTCTATTATATGAGTTATTCTTTTATTTTTTTCCTCCCACTTATATATGTTCTTTACAATTTTAGTAGAAAACTCTATGTTAGCATTGATAGATATGGGAAGTATATTTTCCACCTAAGGTGAATTTTAAAGTAATAAAAATATAAAATATAAATATTTTTAACTAAAAATACTAATAAATAATGTTGATCTAGTAAAAGTTTTAATCATGTTCTCTAATACCAGTTGATATGCTCAATGGATTGTTCAAGTACACTGAAGGGGGTGGGGGTGATTCAGTGTATACAAGTTTTTTTAAGTTATTTTCATTTTAAATTTTATGGATTTATATATTAAAATATATACCATTATTATTATACATGTTTCATTCCTATTCCCAATCACTTTTATACCACAAGTAAGAGAGAAATTAAATGAATCACAATAGAAGATATTTAACATGGTGTTTCTGCCAAGGTTTTGTGACTATGTCCTTGTTGTTTTTGGTTCAATTTTAATACATAGATTCTCCACCAAAATCTTGATAACACATAAAAGTGGGTTAGGTAGGGTATAAAACCATATCAAATGTATTTAATATATTAATAAATAAAATATCACTTTATATTGGATACCACTAGTGTGAGCTAACTCAGAATAACACTCTTTGTTTATATTGGATCCCTCAAATACTTCAAAGTTCCTATTCGCAGAACTCCTAAACAATATCTTCTATGATATTTATATATATCTATATAAAATAAGTGATAATCTCTCTCAACTTTAGTTCTTTGAATACAACTTATTTTAATCAACAACAATACATATATGCTGACCAGGAACCCTTTTGAACATTTGGAAATTGTAACTTCCAATTAAGATCACTATATAATAAGACAATATAATTTCCAATTCTTCTCAAAATTCATAGAAGAAACCAAATATTTTAACCTTATAAATAATTAAAATAAATGGATTTCGTTGTTAAACTCTAGTTTGGTAAATATTAAGGTTTTAAATTTCATTAAGAACTTCATCGAACTAACCATAAATATAATGAAATAATGCATTGGTCTTTCTCTTTTCTTACCAGAGTCAGTGAATTTTGGTTCTTATCAATTTTATCTTCCATAATATTTTAATTTGGGAATTTCAACAATTAATTTTACAGTTTTCATCAACCAATTTTTTCCCTCAACTATACGTATACATAAATTCTTCAATGAATAAATAATCTACAATTTCATGACAAAACTCTTAGTTCTCACAACTATTTATATCAACTTTCTTTATAATATTACATACTACTTGAACTCTAAAATTCCAAATTTTGATAATTATTTCTCATCAAACGAAATTCATGTAATTATTGATCATTTCATGGAACTAAAATATGTCTAAATGTCTCAATGTATGAAACTTCTTCATGCTACTTATCATCTTCTTCTTTATGTAGCTATTCAACCATGAAATTGTATTGAGGAAAATACAAAACATTGCATGGCTATTTAAATAGCTTCATCATGTGTCATAAAATTACTTTTACTTTTCATGGTATATGCACAACTTCAAGTTCACTCAACAAAGTATGTTCATGAAAAAATGGAGCAAATTCTTCTAAAAAACCACACCTATTAATCACCCACCCAAAAAATTACAAACAATATTACTTAAAGAGTAATTATAAACAAAATCTCATCCTAGAATAGTAAGAAATCAAAATTTTCCACTCATCCATTCATTTATTATAAAAACACAGTGTTACACATTCATAAATGCATATATAGTTACAAAACTATAATACACTATAGCCTATATCATTAGCCTGATCGAATTATCAAAACATATAGAATAACATCAAAAAACATTGGATTAAACATTCCAATTCATCTTCACCTCATTGAACATACATAGAAAATTTTTGGTGAGAGTATCAGGTTAATCAAACACATTATCACATAACCACATATTGAATTCATACCTTTATTGTCGAAAATTCACTTCAATATCACAAGAATTTCATGAAATATTGTCAAATAACATAAATTCAAAGATCATTTTTTGGATAACCCAAAATTTGTAAGAATAATATGATTACATGCAATATCTAATGACCTCAATAGAGCCTATAATTTATATCTATGAATAGTTTTACTTCATCCGAGTCACACATCACTCTTTCCTTTAAAAGAGTTATTGTGTATTACCCAATATAAAATAAGGTAGAGAATTGAAATACCATGGTGCTTCTATATCCTATAGACACTAACACCTTCAGATATCATTTACCTCATTTATTAATTCCTATGTATATCAATTATAGCACATTGAACCACCTAGGAATCCTTATAAGATGATACCTTTGAGATTGTATGATTTATTCCTTGATTGAAGGCCGCTCAAGTGTTTTTGTCCTCAGGGATGGATTTGTTTGGATCCTACTTTATTAATTTCATTTAATAAAATTTGGCACCCTGCAATATAATATATTTATTTACCCATTTTCAAATAATTATTCAACTCAAATAAAAATTAAAATATAGTTATTTCAATTTTTATTTAAGAATAATTCAATAAAAATAGAAAATGGAAATAATTTTCCATAATACAACTATATTTTTACTCAATTTTCACTAATTATTTTATATTTAATTTTATAGATACTCAATTTCACATTTAACATGTTTTAGATAGTATGATTATGAGGATAAGTATCATAGATAATGGGAGATTAAATTTTCGAGTTGGTTCCCTTATAAGCCACATGAGAATCATTCACTGGTTATAAAAGAAGGTTCAAGTTGAAGAGATTATGAATTATAATCAAGATCATATTTATAATCATCTGGTGTGAATGATGAAAATAATTTAGAATCTATTCAACTTGAACATTCTTTTATAACCAGTGAATGATTCTAATGTTACTTATAATGGAACCACCTTGAAAATTTAATCTCCCATTATCCATGATACTTATCAACCTTGAAAAACATCACGTTATTTATCTGTAGATACCTAAAAGTGTGTAAGTCTTGGAGAAAGATCCGAAACAAAAAAGTGATGTTATATTCGGACCTGGAGGCCTGGTCTGGAGGGCCCAGAATTGGTGCATGAAAAAAGGGAGAAGTGCGCGAAAAAACATGTCACATGCGGAAGGTACTGGGATTAGAAAAACGTCCTAGCACTGGTGCGAAATAATTTCATGCCCGCGCCCCGCGCGGTTGATATTTCACACTGCTGCATCGGTTGCGAAAGTATTGTGTGCAACCCTGAATTCTGCGCCACAAGGTTCCTATAAATTGAAGGCGACCCACTTCCATTTTGGGGCTAAATAATTCGAACCGCCTCTCGTGTGCGTAATTTCTATTCCCTGCGTGTGCAATATGGCCTTCAGGTAGGGTTCTTTTTTGCTCCAAGTCACCCCAAGATCCCCCTTCACGCAAGATCCCCATGGCTTATACTAAACTCCAACCCTCGGGGTATTCCCCCCTACGTTCAATTCCTTCCATTGCATGCAGGGCCATCAGTTGCACACAATATTTTCGTGCTCCCTGTCCTTACATACGGCCCTTTCCGCCTGCGCGTAACTCTTCCCCCTTGTGCACCATCCATTCATGTAGTGAAAAGCCTTAGCCCCTTTGCCTCACACAGGAAACATCTATTCCATCCCAACCTAGGGATTTCCACACAAGGCTCCCCTTATTTCGCATTTCCCTAGGTCTGTGCGCAATCCTTCGGTGCCCTTCATATCGGCACTCTTCGGGCACCCCCTATGTGCGAGTACCCGATGAACTCCTTCCCGGTGCCACTTGCAAGTGTCCCGTGCACCCCGGGCATTCGTATCATAAATGGTTTTCCCGTACAGCCTTCTCGGCTCATACGAAGTAACATCAGGGTCCCTTGGATAATCCTTCATGTTGTGTTGCTTCGCCTCATGATTCTTTGCATAGGCATTCTAAAGGCTATTTCTTCTTCACATAGACATGCTAACGTGGACCCCTTGCTGGTTCTCCCCACGCCACCCCCTTAGTACAGCCTTGTTGATGCCTTCCCTTCAACAAGGGGCAGAGGGAAATGGTTATGTAAGTCTTAGGGGTGTGGAGACAACCCTCCTCACCCGAGCTACAGGACGTTAAACTACCAAGAACCTCAACCTCAACACATGACGTTAAACTGTGACATGGCCCCATGCCTCACACGCAGGGTCCCACCGCCTCAGATATTCTCCACGCCCTCTCATCTCCACGGGGATGGTGGGGTTATCCCTTGTAGGGGGTGATTTATTGGAGTGGAGTTTGTCCGCATGGAAGGGCATCCACCTTGGTGTAAGCCCCTAGTCTTCCTTACAGGAGGGAGCACCCCTTCTTCTCCTCACTTCCTCGGTGCCGGAGCCGGTGGAGGGCATGATACGGAACGGGGCCCCTCCTCTCTTCCTAGGTGCCAAATCCCACTCCCTCTACACTTTGTCGATCCACGGGCCTCCATCCTGGAGTAAGTCCCGAAACCATGGGCCGCTCAATGCGTAATCCCCTCTTCTCTTCCCACAGACGCACCCTTTCTTGATGTGATTTTCAGGTCCCTACAAGCTCTTGTTTCTCACACTGAGCATGACTCCTAGGATCTTAGAGTGGGCACCGACCAGGACACACCTTGGGCCATCTCAGAGAGTAAACCCCAAATGCCCCCATCCCGCATGAAGTTAAACTGTATACCCGAACTACGAGGACTTTGATCCATGTCAAGGCATGGTACGTATGATGCCTCCACATGGTTCATGCCCCACCACCTTGGGCCACCTCAGAGTGTAATCCCCAATCCACCTGAACTACGAAGACTTTCATCCGTGCTAGGGCATGGTACATAGGAAGCCTCCATGAGGTTGAAGCCCCACTACCTTGGGCCATCTCAGAGCGTAAGAACCATATATCCCAAACTACGAGGACATTGATATGTGATAAGGAATGGTACACAGGAAGCCTTGACGAGGATCAAGCCCCATTACCATGGGCCGTCTCAGAGCGTAAGCCCCATCCAACCCGAACTACGAGGAATTTGATCCGTGATAATGCATGGTACGTAGGAAGCCTCCACAAGGTTCAAGCCCCACCACCATGGGCCATCTCTGAGCGTAAGCCCCATCCAACCCGAACAATGGGGACATTGATCTGTGCTATGGTATGGTACGTAGGAAGCCTCCACGAGGTTTAAGCCCCACCACCATGGGTTGTATCAGAGCGTAAGACCCATCCTTCCCGAACTACAGGGACTTTGATCCGTCCTATGGCATGGTACGAGGAATCCTCCACGAGGTTCAAGCCCCACCCATATGGTCCGTCTCAGATCATAATCCACATACAACCCGAACTACGGGTACTTTGATCCATGATAAGGCATGGTACGCAGGAAGCCCCCATGAGGTTCATGCCTGACAAACCACCAGCCCCAACCATCTCCGTGACGGTCTGCTAGGACCCATTTCCACATTGGGCCACGTCAGAGTGTAAGCCCCCATCCATCTGGACCTCAGGTCCCCATTCACGTCGGTTTTTCATCACCATGGGCCGCCTCATGGTGTAAGCCCCGTTCTCATCCCGCGTGACGTTAAAATGTATAGGTCACCTGAACTATGAATACATTGATTTCCCACCATGGGGATACGTAGGAATCATCCATGAGGTTCAAGACCAATACCCATGTCTCATCTTGATCTCTCCCTCGAGTCCACGTGTCTTGGGAAGCTCATGCCCTAACCTGAAGGTTCTACTTACTCTGGGTCCTATCCATGCGTCCATTCCCATGGGTCTCCTCTTATGGTGTCCAACTGTATCGTTGAACTACACAGACTTTGATTCCCTACCATAAGGATATGTAGGAAGTCTCTTAGAGACCCAATCCTAAAGCCATCATTCATCATGATTCTTACCCGGGCCGCTACATACTAGTGGGATTAGACCACTTCATTCCTTTCCACAACATTCGGGAAGCCACCCACGTGATGGCCCCAACATCAGTGTTCCCTCTAGAGGGTTATTCAATTTGATCCACTCTAGATAGTGTTACGATCAGTCTGATCTGTCTCTGCTAGAATTTAAACTTGCGGCATGCCCTATGTTAAAAATGGAAAACTGAGGAAAACCTCAGATTCATTCCTATGGCATAAAATTCCCCACATTTGATGTGGGATTCCTTGGGCTTCTGCACCCTCGAGAAGCCCTATGATATGGGATAGAAGAAAGACATGCTAATTCCCCAGCGTCAAGACATGCTAGTGATGCCCCAACATGACTACTCTCCTAACTGAAGGTTGTTGCCTAGACCGGAACCCTTGGAAGGCCCTGAAATAAGCGGCCTAATTAACTGGTTTCCATGAAGATATGGCACCAGGAAGAGCTTCACAAACAACGTTTTAAATTTATGAGGGATACCCAGACTAGGTGACAAGTTCCGAGGAGGAATCGACGAAAGGAAGAACCGACATCCCATCATCCCGTTTTGATCAAGGACCAGACGTCCCTAAATAAGGAGCAGATGCCTCCCACCTTTGGAAAACGGGAATGTGGGGCAACAACAGCATGTCCTCTGTGTGACGGATGCGCGCGCCCCGACGAAAGTGTCAGAAAAATTATCCATTTGGATATTCCACATAACATAACACATATTTACTTAAATATATTGAAAATAAAACCTACACAATCCACTAGGTTCTTCATTATTGATGACATATAATTTACAATGTGCCCATGAAACCCTGTTATATAGGTTAATAGATTGTTTGATTACCTTCTAGGTTGGGATGTCATGTATTTCTCATTGAAAAAAATAAAATAAATAGATCATGTCATTGTGTTCACCCCACTACACACACACACATATATATATATATCCCCTCATATATAATATACCAAATAAAATTGGGGGTCATTCATAAAGGCTTGTTATAATAAGAATAGCTTCAATAGTTTTCACTATTTACAAGGTGATTCTAATGCTTGAAAAATAAACTATATAAAATATACATAGAAGATACTAATAGGGGGATAAATATTATAATCTTAGGCATCTCACCAACTTGGGACACCCTATATAATTGTAGAGTTTTGTTTTTCTTACCTGGAAAAAAATCCATCGGATTTTGAACTTTTTCATTTACTGGATGGGTAGAATTTAAAATTATGCGTTGTAAATAAATTATGTGAGTTGTAACACTTTAATATGATACTTAGACTTGGATAACGTCAAGTTATGTTTCATCGGTGTATTGAGGAGTTTCAGGAGCACTGAACCACATAATCATATTTTGGAAGGGCCTATAGAAGTAACAGAGTTTGTTTAAACTGTGCAGCCTATTGTATGAAACCTTATAGATGTGTTCAAAGGGGGTAGTGGAGCTGCACAAAAGATCAACCTAGTTTTCTAAACCATTTTTTAGCCCACATAGTGTTCCTTTGTAGGAAGTACCCTTGCACTATACACCACAATATTTGCACATAGTATGGAAAAACATGCAGGTCAAATAATGTGGTTGGGTTTGTTTGAAGAAATGGAATTATATAAAAATAAAATAAAATTAAAACCCAATATAAACTCACCTATCCTACCCCTCATACCCACACTACATGCCCCACCTGGATGAACCCCTTAGGTATAAGACCCCCCCTCTTCAGACCTCTTATATTCATTGATTTTCCACTGATTTCATTATGTTTCTCTAACCATCTAGTGAGGTATGGTCCTATCTTCCATTAACTCTATATTTCTTGAAAAAATTTTGGGTCTTCAATTTCTCAATGATGTTAGGATGAATCCAAGGTCAAATGGGTGATGCGATTTTTACTTTTCTCTTTATTTTAGGTTATGCGACAGATATATTGGGACCTATTCGTGTGGGTTCCAACAACTGGCACCGAAGGCCAAGCAGTTCGGGTTGTTTGGGTTCACTGCAGACATTCGAGGTACAGATTTATACCCACCTTTTGGATTATCCTTTATTATTTTTGGGTCCATTGAGGATTTAGGATGCCCAACGTTTTTTTTTCGGAGTTTTGATCAATCTCAATGGTCTATGCTCACATACATAGGTATGATTATTTTCAAAAACTTATATCTTACATGTATGTATTCCCTCATGGATTGGGGAAAATGGGCATTGGGTTAATTATATATATATATATATATATGAATGCATGTGAATACGAGTGAGGGGAAATTTTGAGTGGCTTCCACCAAATCTGTAATAAGCTAGGTATTAAATTGGTACCACCAAAATGTAGGGTCCCTCACCTTTCCCCATTAATTTAAAAATTGCATTCATTGTCTACTTATCGCACCTTCCTTATTTTAATTAATGCAGTATGGTATTTAGTTAAGATGAATCTTAAATTTGAATTAAGTATGCTTAACAATTGAGATGACCAATATGATGAATAATTTTTTTAGGAGAAATATCATGATTTTATAACAAAAACCCTCGAATAGAGGTGCGATGTCTTCAAGATAGAAAGTATTGATTAGATATCTATGCTTGCTTGGCTTCTTGTATTGATATTTCTTATGATTTGATGTTATTTTTTATACGTGGCATGTTTAGTAAATGTCCATTTACGGAATTAGAAAAAAGAAGCTTCCATTTTTAAATGATTAAACTTTCAAGTCATAGTCGAATCACTTGATCTAGTTTATGTATTGTAATTACCAGTGTAGGTGATTTCCTTTTTTCCATTGACACCTCCTATGTGACCCATGGAGACTTATAAATACAATTGACATGAATTAGTAAATTGGATGATTTTATAGCTTTGGTGATACATGTATTTCCATGTTGGAATTCCATTAATAGACGTAGGATTATAAATAAATAATTGGTTAAATTTCTATAGAACCCCATACTATGATAATGGAAGGTATTAGAGTAAACCTTGATTTTTTGAAAATGCATTAAATGGATAAAATTAATTGTTTTATGCTACTTTTCCTTGTCACACCAATGAAAGGAAAGGCATGGATCAAATAGAATTATTGATTACTTATGACTTCATTAAATCGGTGCATAACCGATTAGCCTTTTCACAATAATGAAAGGTAATGGATTAAAACTTATGAATTATATATGACTTCACTATCAAAATAAAAATGTACTGTCTCGGGCTCAACTTGGAATATGAGTGAATGCCTTCAACACTTCAGGACCCCATTCTAAATTCAAGGATATAGCTTACATTGGTTCAGACCCACCAAGAACCCGATCCTTATCTGAATTTGGATTCCTTGTATGACACTATAGGATCCATAATGTAGTACAATATGATTCCATGGATACACTTCTAAGACTCAGCATTGAAAAGTAGGTGCAATGGTTTAATCTCATCGAGCCTAGTCATTAAAGAGCCCCATTTTACCTTGGATGAACTCCTTGGACTCAGTACGCATATTATTGTGGAATTAATTAGACTGCGATCTTTGGATTACACTCTTACCCATAGCCAGACTACATTCATTACTAAGTTAGAGACCCTTGTTGTCTATGTTTCTTTGTTCAATAAATTAGAAATTAATTATTAAATATCACTATAGGTTTCCTTGTTACATATTTAAACCTTATTTATTGAGAAAATTTCACTTATTGATAAATTGGTTACTTGTTCAGATTCCATCCATTGGATAAAAAAGATATAGCCACCAGGAGTCCCATAAAAAACTGGATGGGCGATGTTGATTTATTCTGTTTGTTATTTTTTTGAATACCTACATAATACTTAAATTTTGTTTCACTGTCTGGAATGGACTAGTCACCATGGGTGACAGTCTATTGAGTTTTATATCTCACCCAATGATTGGATTACCTTGGTACTTGAGTAGACCTTATAATCTCATGATCTAGTTTGATTGATGTATTTCTTATACCTGGGAGTTAGGAGAAAAGGACAGATCTGGAACTCTGGATGGTCATGGAGATAACCTATGGGTATTCAAAATATTTTATATATTTTTTATAGTAATATAAAGAATACTATTTGTTGACTACTCTACCTGATGTATCATCCATCATACATGCATTCTATAAACTAGCAATGGAAACTTTTGTTTAGTTATATAAAATCTAACTTCTACTATCTTGACATTTCATTATACTTATTCTGCTACTGTTTGTTGTCTAATAACAGATAATAATGTTTTGTATCTCTGATAAAAGGATACAGTATCCTCAATAACATATCCATAACCCCTCAGTACTTGTATATAGCTTTTGTTGTATGGGGAGACATGATTGACGCCATGTGACCCCCCAGTCTGTCAACCAGTTTAGTAGTGTGCTTGGTCTGGATGTTACAAAGTGGTATCATAGGTTAAAATTTTCCTTTGTCTTACTATTTTGGGTTAGTATATTGGAGAGTAAGAATGTTTCAGTTCTTGAGTAATATCCATGCTTGGGACTAATCTCCCCTTGTATGAGCAAATGACCAGGTGGCCAGGGTTGGGAATTGTTGTTCATTGTGTTTACTATTATAGTTAATGTGATTTCACCATAATTGATCGGAGTTTTTTTTCACTACTAAATGATTTGTGGAATTTATTCTATTTTTACCCTTGTGATAATATGGAATGGAATTTTCATTTCAAGTAACACACTTAGCAGATATAAATTCACATTTCATATATAGTTCCATTCCATGTAGTTTCATTTTAGTTTTCCAAGTGATTAGAATTTTGCACCTTGAATGTTTTACATGCCTTGTATTTATTAGCCGGACTGTTTATATAGTTTGTTTAAATGATTTATTTAGCATTCTTGAGTACTATGACATTTTTTCTGACCTATTTATCATGATTCTATGTGACTTCTTATGATGAAATGTTTGTTTGCTTTATTAATTTGAAATTGGTTCCATTGGAAACATTTATTAGTTGTGATTATGATGAAAGCCAGTTTTCAGTGGTAAGGTGTGTGAAAACCTTATAACTAGGAAAATGTAACCCGTGTACTCGTACCATTGTAAAAGGATATGAAAATTAATATGATAAGGTAAATTGGTTTGACTAAAGGGATACAAATGAAAAACTATAACGTGTATACACACTTTATTTGATATAGGTGGCCTCTCAATTACTGGACCACTATTTTGATCATGTTAAACTCTAAAATGTAATTTTTTTGATAAATGGGAGAAAATTATCAATATATGGAGTGTATGGGAACTTCATGAATTGGGGAATAGAATACAGAATTTAATTTATTGACGATGTTAGGTTGAAAATGTTTATAGAGGTAAGAGCTTCTTAGTTTAAATATGAAATGAATTGGTTAATGCCTAAATGGAACATGAACCAAGTAGGTTAGTTGGGATATATTTTTATGAGATGAACCTATATGGGTGTTTGATATTTTTATTACATGAAAACTAACCCAAGTTGGTTAAGATGGTACCCTTGTATGTCACTGTATATGTTAAAAAAGATATTGTTTTTCTCAATTTCCACATAAAGATGAGATTTCTATGTATTTTTATCATTGAAAATAAAGTTTGATATATAGTCATATTTTTCACTTGGGGAATTGGTTAAAAATCATGTACCATGGTTTTTTTATAAAATGTTATTTTATTTTTTGATTAAATATTTTAATGGATAATGATCAAATATGAATAGTGTAATGGGATTGGAAATGGAACCTAGAGTGGAATCCTTTGTTTGAGACCCTCATGTAAAGGTAGGTTGAGTTTATCCTTTAGTTTCCTTGAATTATAATCATGAGTTATTTTTGTAGGAGTTCTTTTAATTTTATAAATAGCTTAGATGGTTGGATACTGAGCCCGATGACTTTGGTTTGATGGGAACTAGTGTCAAGGTTGATGCTTGTTCTTTATAAGGGGATAACATGTGGTAGGTATAAACATTAGAATTTCAATTCCTTACTAGTTCTAAGATATTTATGACCTTTTGTGCCATTTTCCATAGTAGTACATTATGTTTCAAATGACACCCTTGTTTGGATGGGTGGCCATGGTTTCTTTGGTCTTGTTATGGGCATCAAAAAAGAGTGATGCTCATTTTTAGTAGGTTAGACATGCCTCAATCATGGAAAAAAGAGTCATAGATTTCATTACCCTTCCATATTGTTAGTAATGGAAGATTGGTAATGGTTTTATTTGGGATAATGGTCATTTTAGGTAATGGGACTCTGAAATAAATATATTTTTGTGTTGAGTGCGGTCTAGGTTATCTCCATGTATAGTGACCCGAGCGATAACAAATCATGTTTGTCCCAATGCATTGGATGGAGTTTCTAAAGACTCAAGTGTTTTGAAATGATGGTATCATTGGTTAGATTTATTGGTATGGTTTGATATATGTGAGCATGGATCAGAGGATTAATACATATACAATTAAGGTGTTTTTGTTTTAGCATGCTTATGAGCAGCAAGTTTATCTTCTAACCCTTTAATGACTGGGACACTCCAAATATGTTGAGTGTGAAGTTGGATCTAGTAAATGTGGGAAATACAAGTAGAATGAACACAATCCAAGAAGATCATCTAAAATGGTAACCTCTTATTAAATGACCATGGGGATGTTTGGGTTTGTGAATGCCAGTGCTTTCTCATCCTCATGACTTTGATCTGGTTTGAAGTGTATGAAACCTCTAGGAAACATTGTTGGTCATGAAGGAATTCGTTGGTTAAATATTGAGAGATCATTGAAATCCTTGGGGGGTAATGAATTGTGATCAATGGTAATGATGCGTCTTAACAAAAAGTTGATTTTATTGAAAGATGTTTACCAGTTTTAATTTTACTAATATCCTAACCAGTATTTGAGTACGTTTTATGGGATTCTGTGAAAATACTCTTAGTGTATTCTATTTAGTGATGAGAATGTCACCCATCCTGACATCATCCTTGATGTGCAAAGAGGGTGTCAGTCTTACTCCACCCTATATAATTAAGCTGTTGAGCATGTTGGGGTAGTTTTCTTGGTGTTTCATGCTAACACATGGTTTCTATTAA
The DNA here is from genome assembly GCA_963277665.1 of Viscum album. Lineage (NCBI taxonomy): Eukaryota > Viridiplantae > Streptophyta > Magnoliopsida > Santalales > Viscaceae > Viscum > Viscum album. Next base: position 2,055,743,299 of record OY728146.1, on the reverse strand, counting down.
GGCTTGGTAAGTCCTGAGTGATTTTGGGGTGCCCAAGTAGGAACTATATGATCAAAACAAAATAATTCATCCATTTTGGTTGACTTGACTGCTAGGTTGATTCAAATCTAGGTTCAATTAACGTACAACTTTGGCCATTGTGGGGTTGTAGCAAAATATTCTTCAGATGATGCAGTGTCAACAACCATTGAATTATTTATCTAACTCAAGTAAAAATGGTTGGGTGATGGTTTAGCCTACGAAGTGTCATTGGGAGTCTAGTATGGGATTCATCAATCACTATAATTTTAAAAGAAATATTCCTTAGAGGAAGGCCTTACAGTTTATTTGGAAATATGCAGACCATCTATGCTAGAAATCTTTGGGATACGTCAGCTAGGTGGACTGACTCATTTTATCTTCTTTCAGTTCATTGTTTACGGTGATAAGTAACTTTTTTTAAAGCAGGTTGGTAGGTTAATGGGAGTGTGGTTTATAGGTTTAAAGTATCTTTTGATAAATATTATATACTTTGTTTCTATTTGTTAAATTTGGATTAAACAGTTTCTTTTTATTGAAATAATGTAAGGAACATTATTAGGATGCTTAGAGGAATTCTTTATATCAGCATTCTAACAGTGGAGGTGTCGTGGATTAGAATTGGACCCTTCTTTATGTTAAGACCTATGGTGGGGAGATCCATTGGGTATAGGTTTACTGATATGATGATGTGACCATGTCTCTATCATAAGAGGATTTTGTAAGCTCAGTTTCAGTTAGAAAATGAGTTTTGTCTTGAGTTTTTATGGCTTAAGTAATGCAAAATGGTGTGTTGGGTGTAGGAAACACAACACGATGGTCAAAATGAGTCATCATGAACCTAGTAGGTTGGGTGATGTTTTATTTGTTTTACTGATGTCTTTTCAAGGATGATAAGTTATATGAAAATGAGATTGTATAATTATGTGTTTTTGAATAGGACAAAAATCAAAGAAATTTTGAACTCCTTTGTTTTTTAGACGTGTCAAATTTAAAACCAGGCATACAAACTCAATTATGTGAGTTTTAATGATTTAATGTGATGTTATTGGACTTTTGTAAAGTCCCATTAAGTTCCCTGGGTGTATTAACAAGTTTTAGAAGCACTAGACCAAGTAATAATCTTTTTTATGGTCCTACAGAGGGCTAATGGTTTGTTTAAAACCATGTATCCCGTTATAGGAAACCATGAAATTTTTTCTAAATAGGGTAGTGGAGGTGTGAACGAGCTGTAAATGGTTTTATAAACCATGTTCCTAGCTAGAAAATTATTCTTCTGGAAGTAGTATCCTTACATTGTACACCACACAATTTTCACATTTTTTGGAAAACTGTGCGGGTCAAACTGTGCGGTTGGGTCTGTTTTTTGAAATCGAATTTAATTAAAATGACATTAAATAAAACCCTAAACTACCCTCATGTATCCTCCCCTCATACTCACATGACACTACCCTATATCCAAACACCTTAGGCACGTGACCCCCCTATGAATCTCCCCCATTCTTTGATTTTCCACTAATTTCTTCAAATTTCTTTATCAATCCATCGATGTGTGAACATCTCTGTTGGGTATGTATTGTCTCAATAATAATATATAAATATTATTGATTTTTATGCCCTCAAATACTCATTTTTGTTTTACTAATGATATCGAATTAATTATATTTCAAGAATTTAATATTCCTTATTCTGGAATTATATTTAAGGTTATTATTCGAGTGAAATATTCATCAGAGTGTTCCAAACACTCTTAAAAAAATTCTGGAAACATTGTTCATATTGTATGTTGATGAAAATATTGTACAAAAAATAACCTAAATTTGTATTATACCTTATTCTGGATGATTTGTATGTATGATTAATCAACCATACGTTGATAGTAATATATGGATACAAAACCTTACATTTGACAAATAGAAAAAGTATGGTTAAAGAACCATATGTAAGTATGGAACATTACATTTGAGAAGAAAATGTTTAGATCATCAACCTTACTTTAGTGATCAACCTTTTGTTGTCAAACATAAGTTCAAAGAATGAATTATATGTAGTTGGACTATATGTTTGGTATTTTTTCATTTAGTGAAGGAACCTTACATTTGACTTTTCATCATAATAAAATTTAATTTATGTTTTTATCAGAGTTTTGAACAACGATATTTAGAGAATTTTAGGCCAATTTGAAGCTCGTTTCCAAATGATCCAAATCTCCATTATGAATAATTCAAAGAACAAAAAAGGTGGGGAAATTCACACCTATTTTAAAAGAAAGTTATAAATACTCTATGCTGTCATAGGAATATGAATTTTTATGATTAATCAGGTGATTTTCATGGATCTAAATTTAAAGGGTAGGCTCTCTTCTTTACTTATATTAGTATATTGTTTCTATATATATGATTTTATTATTTAGAGAATATGATATATTGAGATATATATTGAGCCATATATTGCGACACGTATTCAAGATTGAAACTACATTCATGTGAATATCTTTTACAAATCTACTACAATAATAAATAAGACTCTATTTTTCTATAGAAAAGGATATAGTGGAGAAATACGTATTAAAAATTTAGTATTTTATATACGTCTTCTACTACAATTCCTTGTTGTTTTTGTTTCAAAGATCTATTGCAATCGAATCGCTTCAAAACTATTCTTTCATGAAGAAAATATTTTCTAAAGAAGAAGATCCTTCTACATTCAGTTTTTTCTCAACTGTAATGTTCAACTAAAACCCCTTTTGATCAATATCTTTTAATTAAGAGTTTTATATTCTCTTACTAAGTTGTGGTGGAGTATCACCTTTTCAATCTAAGCAGTGTTGTATAGGTTATCTTTTATAGAACCATGAGAAAAGGTTTTTTGTCTTGTTTATAAACGTGTCAACAGCCTACACTCAATTGTGGATTGGTCTTATGATATGAGGATCTGACTAGTGAAATTCACCAAAATCACAGAGATAACAATTGGTGGAGTGAACTAAGAGATCTTTATTCCATAAACCTCTATTAATATCCATGTTCTATACTTCTATTTTTTCCACAACTCATAATTTCATATATAAGATAGACACTTCTTACCTACATAATCATTTGTCGACATCATGAGACAGAATTGTAAAAGAATTTCAAATGACACAATTCACCCCCTCTTGTGTATATTTTTATATTCCGACCAAAAAATTAGTCTTAGAGGATATATATTGAAGAAATATATAATAAGATAAAAGAATAAGGTCTATAAAATTATGTCACTATTTGATCATAGATATGGAATGTCAATAGCTTGTGCTCCTTATTTCAATGGTTAAAACTATGCATGATTTACATAACGCATGATTATATATTTGGGAAATATAGGATTCATTATCTACTCTAATATCATTAGTCCTTAAATAATTCTTGAAAATTATGCAACTTTGACTACTTCTATAGAGGAAAACTAGGACCCAAATTCTAAAGATATGAATGCTATTATCTGTCGTTTTAGACCATATAAATTCAACCTGGTCTCACAATGTCCTACTGCTTATGAAATGTGGAAAACGATTGCAGTTTCTTATGAAGGAACAGACAATGTAATACAAATGATGTATGAAACATCAAAACTGTAATTTGATATTTTTATAATGCTTGATGGATAATTGATCACATAGAGGAATGAATTGATTATCAATATTATAAATAATATTACTGCATTAGGTGAATCGATCAATAATGATATAAAAATTTAAATGTACTAAGAGTATTATATAATAAATTGAATTGTATATCAGCTGTAATTAGTCAATCATCAACTGTCAAAAATATGAAAATGAGAGAACTGATTGGGGAACTGATAATGTATGAAGATGAAATGAAAGATGAATCTAAATTTCATAGATTCCAAGAGAAAAATAATAAAGAAATAAGTCAATGAATAAAGGAATTAAGATACATTTTATTCTGAAATGGAAGTGGCACATTTAGCCAGAATGTATAGGATGTATTATAAGAATAAAGAGGATTTAGAAAACCTTTCAAATGGGACGATAATGAATCTAGGGAGGTCAGATGATATGAATGCAACATATTTGGTCATATAAGACCAGGTTGTCCCAAGCTAATAGGGGAAAACAGAAAGACATAAAAAACATATAAGAAAAATACTGATTATGAAAATATAAGAAGAAGAGCAATGAAGACTACTTGAAGTGTTTTGGAAGACACTAGTAGCTCATCAAATCTTGATTTAGAAAAGGAAGAATCTTATTGGAAAGAAAATATGTTCTTTATGGAAGAAGAAGGAAACGTACAAACCTATAATTCATTTAATTATGATTCTGATTCAGATTTTTCTGATAATAAATTGGCTGCCTACTAAAAAATGATAGAAGAAAAATATGAATCCTTATTAATGAAATGAAAATCATTAAAAAATATTAACAATTCTATTTTAGAAGAAATAGATCCCTTAATTAAACAACATAAAGAGTTAATTGAAATATTGGACTCATCTACCACAAACTGTGTTGATCCTGAAAATAAGATTAAAGATTTACAAGTTGAAGTAGAAACATACAAAAGTGATTCTCTCTTTATTAAGAAATGAGAAAATATTCTGAATGAAATTCATAGTAAAAAATTTCATTAGAAAAAAAAATTTGGTATAGGAATTATAGGTGAAATACATAAAGTATATAAAAATTATTTTGTTCCCAACTCAAAAACATTACCTATCATTTTTGTGGAATATGAGGACATATAAGAAAAAAAATTTATTTACAAAATCCTCAAATAAGTGGAATTAAAAATGGTTTTATTTCAAATAGATTATCTCTAGTAAATATGAGTTATTAAGAAACAAAGAAGATCTGGATTCCTAGATCATTACATACAAAAACTACTAGACCCAAAAGAATATGGGTACTAGAAAAACTCTTGTTTAAATGGCCTTTATAAGAAACAGGTCACAAAGGAATAAAATATATATGGTATTTGAATAGAAACTACTCTAGGTAAATGAGTGGAAACTTATAAAACATCAATACACTGACTCAAATACATAGAGGTCTAGTAACTTTTGGTGATAATTAAAAAGAATGATAATTGGAATTTGAAGTATTGGAGATCCAAAAATAGTCTAAATCAACATATTAGTATATATACAAGGGATGAAGAATAAACAAATAATTATCTCCCAACTCTATGATGATGGATATTATTTTTCATTTTCTAATAACTTCTACTCTTTATTTATAGATAAAATGCTTAAGTTTAGATCACCTTGAACTCATAATGATTATAATTTGGATGTAAATTTATTGTGTAAATAAAAATTGAATTGTTTAACTACTAAGAAAAATTAGTATTGTATATGGAATAGAAGGATTGGTCATTGTAATATTTATGATTTACCTAAATCATATAAGAAATAGATAGTTTCCAATTTTCCTAGTTTTATGTTTTGATACTGAATTATTTTGTGATGCATGAAAAATTGGAAAGCAAGGAAAATATTTCTTCAAATCCATTAACAAATTGGTATATCAAAACCTCTAGAACTTATCTACATTGATCTCTTTGGACCACCAAGAGTAGATTGTTCAGCTGCAAAATTATATGTATATAGTTTAGTGGTATGTTCAGCTGGAAAATTATATGTATATGTTTTAGTTGATGATTACTCTTGATTTTCTTTCACTTATTTTTGAAAATATAATATTGAAGCTTTTACTATTTTTAAATGTAACTATAAAATTTTTCAACATGAAAATGGTTTTAAGATAATTTCATTATGAAATGATAATGGTGAAGAATTCAAGAATCAGGAATTCTATTCCTTTTGTTCAAATATATGTATTAAACACACCTTTTCTTCACCAAGAACATCACAAAAATGGAATTGATGAAAGAAGAAACAGAGCTATTCAATACATGTCTAGGACTATGCTGAAAGAATATAGTTTACTTACTTACTTAAGGGTTTAATCTATAATCACAACCTGCAATATCATGAATAGAGTTTTAATTCAACCAATTTTCAAAAATGAAACCTCATGAACATTGTAATAACAGAAAACCTATGGTAAATTACATTAATTTTTTTTTTTGATGTAAGGTGTATATTATGAACACCAAGGATATTCATGGTATGTTTGATCCAAAAGGAGATGAAGGAATATTTTTAGGATATTCTGCTACATCTAAATCCTATAGAGTGTTTAATAAAAACTCAAGGATTGTTAAAGAATCCGTTCATGTGAAGTTTGACGAAACTACCCCTTTTATTAAATAGAATGATCAAAATGATGAAATCGCTAACTCTTCTAACAACATTAGTCATGAAAAAATGATTTTTTGAAAATAACATAAATAAAACTCAGTCGAGCTCATAAAAACATGATACTGAAGAACCTAAAAATGTTTTACCTAGACATTCTAGAAACTTAAAGAATAATCATTTAGAAACATTAAAATGATACCTAGACATATGAATAATTATAAGAATAAATATGAGAAACATTGTTGAATTCTACGCCTTTTTTATGTCTACTATAACATAATTTTTTTTAAGAATCCTTAGAAGATGAGAGTTGGATATTTGAAATACAATATGAGCTAAAATGATTCAAAAGAAATGATGTTTGGGAAATAGTTGAAAGGCCATCAATTTATAGAGTTGTAGGAAATAAGTGGGTATTTAGAAATAAACAAGATAATCAATGGATTATAACTTCAAAAAAATATAGATTAGTAGCTAAATTATTTAATTAAGGAGAAGGTATATTTTATGATGAAACCTTTACCCCTGTAGCTATATTATAAGCAATTAGAATTATTTTAGATCATGTATCTAATATGAACATTAAATCATATCATATAGATGTTAAATCTTCTTTTTTAAATGGATATTTATTAGAGGAAGATAATGTTAAACAACCACCTAGTTTTGAAAACTCTCAAAAACCAGATTCTATTTTTAAACATATTAAAGTTTTCTATGGCCTTAAACAAGAACCGGGAGCTTGATATGAAAGATTATGTTCATTTATTTTGATAAATGGATTCAATTTTGGAATAAAAAATGCAACTATTTTTATGAAAACCGGTTGTTCAAATATATTATTAGTTAAAATCTCTATTTATGATGTTATTTTTAGTTCAACCAATAAAAAACATTATAATGATATTCCAAAACATATGCAGAAAGAAATTGAAATGAGTATGATGGAAGAATTGATCTTCCTTTCAGTACTTCAAATATATCAAAATGATTATGGAAATATTTTAAACCAAAGTAAATATATTACTTATTTATTGAAAAAGTTTGGTCTTTAGAACAACAAGACATATACAACTCCCATGTGTAACAATATAAAACTTAATTCGGATAATGCTGGAAAACCTTTGGACAACAAGTTATACAGAGAAATGATTGGTAGATTATTATATTTTACATCTAGAAGACCTGATATTATGTTTTCAGTATGTTCATGTTCTATATTTCAAATAAATCCAAAATAATCTCATCTTACTGCAACCGAAAATAAATTTTAGATATTTACTGGGATATTTTTTTCAATCTCTTCTTCATCCAAATACCTTTGATTTTAATTTAATATCATTTTCATATGCTGATGTTAAAGGATTTATATTAGATAGAAAAATTACCCTAGGAACTTATCACTTTATAGTAAAATCATTAGTATCAAGGTCAAGTATGATAAAACACTCAGTTTACCTATCAACAACCGAGGCAGAATATGTATCTGCAAGAAGTTGTTGTGAACGAGTATTGTGGATGAAAAACACACTAATGTACTTTGGATTAAATTTTAATAGTACACCTATTTTATGTGATAATAAAAGTGCTATAAATATTTCAAAAAATACAACATGTCATTCATGAACTACGCATATTGATATTAGGTATCATTTTTGAAGATATCATGTACTTAAAAAGGATATATATTTAGAATTTGTAAATACTGAATATCAACTATAAATTTTTTTGAGAATTTACTTTTCTCTATTTTTCATCATATAGATAATTGAATAAAATCTTCAACTAAAGACAAAATAGATGTTATTGATAGTTTGTCTTTTTTCAAGTGTTAAATTAAATGAAAAACTAGAATAAATTTATATGGAAAAATCTCTTTCATGATCTATAAAAATTGTGGTAGTTGGACTGTCCCAATATCCCGATGAAGGGACATATGATTCCAAATCAAATTAGGTCGACAGGCTCATAATGAAGTTTAATAAGTCTCAGGAAGAGAATTTCAGTCATCGAAAAGATTTATAAATTAAAAAGAAAAATTTTTAGGATCTTAATGAAAATTATGTTTCCATGAAGGAATTTTATGCTTTCAAGAGAGATATGCTGAATGAGGCTAGAAAGATAAAAATATAAAGATGTTTCTATATTAGAATTGGCTGATCTAAATATATTTTTGTGGAGTCAATATGAATCAATTATGAGTAATGTTGGTCAGACTAGTATATATACCTATACTCATACTACCAATCTAGATATAAATCAAAGATTTCAAGAAATCACCTCTACCATGGTAGATATGAATGATCATATTCCAAAATTTTAGTGCAATAGTGCCCCTCTATTAGTTCTGTTTGACAATAAAAAATTTTCATTTGACCAACCAATACCTAATGAACTAAGTATCATATTTAAACTAAAATAATTCACAAAATTTTTGGACCATTTTATACAGCAATAAGAGAGTTTTCATTATTTTTTATAGTCAATCTTGTTGAGAATTTTCATATCAGCCATGATTCCAGAGTCTAAATTATGAAATTGGGTGATAGTTTAATGAAGAAGTTGCAGTTACAGATGAAATAGTTGAAAGATATGTTTGATCATCTAAAAATCCTTAGAACCCCAAATTAGCCAACTCCTATACAATATTTTGTACCCAAACCATTTCAGTTGAGTAAACATGTTTCCCAGTAAAACTGATTATTTTATTTAAACAATTTTTTATCAATAAAATGTCATTATTTTTTCTTTTTTGTGTACATTATTTTATAGTATCTTATATTTTCTTCTAGAATCCAAAAATCCATCCTTTTTTTAAACATATTATGATAACATTCACTTACAGATCTGTGCAAAATTAACCATGTTTTTTTTATTTTCTGCACTGTATTTTTATCTCACAAAAGGGGGAGAAATTATAGAAAACACAACATTTCGTTTTATCAAAATAATTTTATAAAATAAAATATTGAATTATTTTCTTTTAAATTTTTTAAAAAATAATTTATTCCATTATTAATTTTATGGGTTTTGTGATCCCTCAAAAAGGAGGAGATTTTTTTGGCATGCATTGTCTCAACAATACTCTATAAATCTAATTGATTTTCATTCTAAAAAATACCCTTGTTTATTTTACTAATGATATTAATTTATGTGTTTTTCATGAAATTAATATTCCTTATTATTGAATTATATTCAAGCTTATTATTTATGTTAAATATTCCTAAATATGTTTGGAACACTCTTAAGCATATTATGGAAACATTGTTCATACCATATGATGAAGAATTTAACGTAAGGAACAAGGCCCATGTTTGTATTATTACATTGGATAAAAGATCATCTGGTATGTTTAATCAACCCTACTTTGATAGAAATTTATAGATAAAGAACCTTATGTTTGAAAAAGAGAAAAATTATGGTTAATGAACACTACGTAAGTATGGAACCTTATATCTGTGAAGTAAATGTATGGATTTTCAACCTTAATTTTTTGATCAACCTTACATTTTCATCCTTATGTTTATAGAATGAATGATACATAGTTGAACCCTAAATTTGGTATTTTTCATTTTGTGATGGAACCTTATGTTTGAATTTTCATCATCAGACATTTTAATTTACATTTTTATCGGTGTTTCGTGCTATGGTCTTTAAGAAATATCTAGCCGATTAAAAGATCATTTTCAAACAATTGAAATCATATTATAATTAATTCAAATAATAGACATAAGTAGATAAATTCTCTCCTATTCTTATAGGATTTTATGACTAATCAGAGGTGTATCAGGAATTTAAATTCTTACGATTAATCAGTCGATTTTCATGGATTTGAATTAAAAAGACAGGCTATTTTATTTACATGTATTAATGTATTATTTATATGTATAGATATATGTTTGTGTGTGTGCGTGTCTATGATTTAGAGAAGGATATATATTGATATATAAATTTTACCATATATTGAGATACATATTCACGATTGAAACCACATTCTTGTGGGGATCATTTACAGATCTAGTACAACAATCAATCAAACTCTATTTTTAAACAGAAAAGTCTACAATGGAGATATACGTATTAAAATTTTAGTATTTCCAATATGTCTGTAGCTGGTAGTGATTGTTGTTTTTATTTCAAAGATATATTGCAACCAGATCACTTTGAAATGGTCTATTTTGATGAAAATATTCTATAAAGAAGAAGATCCATCTACCATCTATTATTGTTGAATTGTAAAGTTCAACTGGATACATTTTCTATCAATATCATTTTGTTAAGAGTTTCACCTACTCTTACTAAGTTGTGGTGGAGTATCAGATTCTTGATCTAATCTCTGCTTTATCAGTTCTCTATTATAGAACCAGAAGACTCTATTTTTAGTCTTATTTGTAAAGGTGTCAACTAACTTCACTCAGTAGTGGATTGGTGTAACAATATGGGGACTTGACAAGTTAAATTCCCCAGAATCACAGAGGGAGTAATTGGTGGAGTGGACTAAGGGATCTTTATACCCCAAAAAACAATAAACATACATGTTCTATATTTCTCTTTTCATCTACCACTCATAATTCAGTATAGAAGATAATCAATACTCACCTACACAATCATCAGTCTACATCAAGAGGTAGAATTGAAAAATAATTTTAAAAGACACAATTCACCCCCTCTTGTTTACATTTTTATATTCTAACCTTTCACTTTCTTCCTTTTCCTATCCATTTCATAGGCGATTTTTTGGTCTTCCATCGCTCAGTGAGGTTCGGCCGAAACCTAGGTCAAATGGGTGATTCGATTTTTGGTTTTCTCTTGGTTGTAGGTTGTACGAAGAGTCTCTCAGAACCCATTAGTTTAGGTTCCAAAATCCACCACCAAAGGTGATGCATTTCATGTTTTCTAGTTAATTTTCACCAACCTGGTAAAGATTTATACATGATGTTTGGTTTTTTTTGCATTATTATTTTTGGGTACTTTGATGATTTTGGATTCCTAGAATTTGTTATAGGGAGATTTTATTAATCTAGAGTGTTCATTGTCAAATACATAGGTATGTATATATATTTATATATAAATATATATATTCTGTGAAAATATTCTCTCATGGAATGATAAATACATGAATTGGGTTAATGATATGTATATATATATATATATGAATGTATGTGAATGTGAGTGCATGCTGGTTTTGAATGGTTCCAACCAAATCTATCATGTGCTGAGTATTAAATTGGTTCCACCCTGAGGTAGGGTCCCTCTTCTTGATCCATTTATTTAATGAATGGATTGATTATTTCCTAGTACCACATTCCTTATTTTAATTAATGTAGTTTGGTATTTATAAAAAATAAATCTCAAATGTAAATTAATTTTTTTTCATTATTGAGTTGCTCAATATGATAAAAACAATTTCTGATGATCAATGTCATGATTTTATAATAAAACCCCTCCAATTAAGGTGTGTTTTCTTCAAACTAAAAATATGTGAATTTAAGTTTATGATTTCTAGGATTTTTGAATTTAAATTTCTTATAACTTGATGTTAAATTTGAGATATGAAATGTTTCGGAAAATTCCCCAAATGAAATTATAAAAAAATCCCTTTTTATATGACTAATGAAAAAAGGCACTATCTAAGTGGTTGGACTAGTTTTTAGATTTGAATTACATGTGTAGGTGATTAAATTTTTCCATTGAAACCTCCTATGTGACCCTCAGTGCCTTATAAATACAACTTACAAGATTTGGTTAATTGAAATATTTTATACCTTAGGTGATAAATGGATTCCCATATAGGAATTATATGTACTTACTAATGTTTGTAAATAAATAATTGGTTACATGTCCATGGAACCCCTTACATTGATAATGGAAGGTAGCAGAGTGAACATTGATTTTAATAAAATTCCATTAATAGATTTAATGAATTGCGGCATGTTACTTGGCCTTGTCAAACTAATGAAAGGGATGTATTAGATCAAATGAAATTATTGATTACATATGACATGATTAAATGGTTTCATGACCAATTATCATTGTCACAGTAATGAAAGGTAGTGGCCTGAACCTTTTTGAATTATATATGAATTCACTATCAAAATAGGAATGGCCTTACATGTGATCACCTTGGATTATTAGGGAATGCCTGGAGAACGTGAGGAACCCATTTTGAATTAAAGGATACAACTTTATTAGGTTGAAACCCACCTAGAACTCAATCCATGTCTTACTTTGGATTCCCAGTATGACACCATAAGATCCATCATGTATCACTACATGTTTCCTTGGATACACTCCTCGGATCCATCAATGACAAGTAGGTTCCATAGTAAAATACCATCGGTCCCAGTCATTTCTTGGCCCCATTTTACTTTGAATGAACTCCTTGGACTCGGTAGGTGACTTATTGTCTAATTCCTTGGAATATTTTCCTTAAATTTAAATCTTACACTTAGATATTCTACCATCATTACTAAGTTGGATAATATTGAGGTATATGTTTCCTTGGTCATTACCTTAGAAATTATTTACTAAATATCACCATAGTATTCCTTATTACATCTTGGAAACCACTTTAATGAAAACATGTGACTTATTTTTAACTAGGTTACATGTTCAGATGCCAGCTAAGGGCCGTATCATGTGTAGACATCAATTGAACCATATGAACTTGGATGGGTGATGTTTATTTATTATATTTGTTTTTATTCATGTACCTACAAAAATTTAAAATTATATTTTACTATCTGGATTAGGATAAACACCATATGTGCCGTCCTACTGAGATTTATATCTTACAACGAGCTCAGGTACCCTTGATATTCAAGTAGACCTTATATTTGTAGGACCTATGTTGATTGTTGTATTTCTTGTACCTAGGAGTTAGGAGAAAAGGACCGAGCTGGAGTTCAGGATGCTCATGGAGATAGTCTATGGGGATTTTCTATCTTTTCATTATTTCTAGTACATTTATGTGTAGCATATTTTTTTAATACGTTATATTATGTCTCATCCATCATCCATGAATTTTAAAAAATGTTGTTGGATAATTTTGTTCTGTTATATAAAATTTATATTCTATTTCTTTGTTACTACTTTATATTGCTTGTCCTATAGTCTATTTTTTACTATCTCATAATACCACTATGTATCTATGATAATAGGGTATATTTTCCCCACTAACATATCTTGAGACCCTCATTACTATTTGGAGGCTCTTTTATATGGGGAGACACACTCGAGTCCATGTGACCAGCTGGTTTGTCTATTGGTTTAGTGGTATGTCGGGTTGGGGAATTATAATTACTAACAAAAGTACAGGTAATCTATTTAAATTAAAGGAAAATTAATAAGAAACATATAATTGAAATAAAAAACAATAAATGAGGTGATGTGATTGTAAAATGAAATTAATACCTCAAGAAATCACCACATAAACATTGACATCACTAGGTTAATTATAGGGATAACTATAAGATAAGAACTAGATAAACCTTTCATAACTAAATCACTTCAAAAAAATAATTGTTGTACATCCAACAATCCAAAAATATAGTTGGTATTTGAGGATGCACAACCTGAATTCAAATTTATCCTATTTTTACCACACCCATGGAACAAAATAGGTTAACACTAAAAACAAGATGATGAAATGAGAAAGGATAGTCTATTTACACTACGACACTTTTTACCATATATAACCATATTCCTCTATTTCCCAATATATTTCCCTTTACAACATCTACTTATACTAGAGAAATCACATATTTTGAGAACTCTATTCATTATTAGTGTGATATATATAACCCTATTCAATACTTCTATTTTAGATGTCAACTAAAAGAGAGACCCCAAGATGAAGAGAAGAATGAATAATTTTTCCAAAACACTATGTTTTTTGTAAATTATCTAATAATAACTCATGTATGTATGATTTTAACTTAATAATGCAATGAGAATACTCTAAAAATGGATGAAATTTTTTTCATGTTAAAAAAAATCCATTTTAATTGAATCATTTTTTTGTAAAGTATTACTGAATGAACAACATCTTGAATAATTCCCATGAATGCTTCTCTAGTGTAATAATCTTGATAATATACTTCCACTACATCAATATTTTACCTTTATGTGTGAATTTTGAAATTATGAGTTTTGGGGATAAATTATAAAAGGATCCAAGATCCCATAAATACCAAAATTATACACTTCATGGGATCCTTTTTCCACTAAGAAGGTATGAGGGTTCAAATATTAAAACCCTTGAAATCATTTCCTATGTCGAAGGGGGCCCAAAGGAATACTATCTTATATAATCTTATTAAGTGTTACAAAATAAAAGGAGATTATCTAATCAATTAGAAGGATCATGTTTAGTGAATGATACATAATGCAATAATGATATTCCATTGAGACTTATATATGAAGAAGTAATATAAAATATTATGAAATACTATCACTAAAATGTATCTTTTTTCAATCAATTTATAGGGAAAATTTAAAACCCTCATAAATAACCATATCAAATAGAAAAAAACTACATACTTGCTAAAGAAAAGTTTTATCTGATTGGAATCAATCTCTGTAAACAATATTTAGGGAAGATAATTTACTTCTTTGTTAAGATCATACTTTAAGACATCTTCATAATGATATTCCAAATAGTCCTAAGATATTATGTATTCACTTTTGTTAATATTCTCCATGATGAAGTCTCTAAATAATATGTGGTCCTTCTTGTCAATCCACTGGCATTTCTCCTTAGTAGTGTCCACTCAGAGAAATCATCCCATCATTTCATCAACCTCTTCTTGTGTCACCTTAATGATCAGAATTCCCTCAAACATTTCCTCACCAGAGTGCATGAGCAGTTCAATATTTTCTAGATCCATATCATCATATTTCTGAGGGCCTTCAAGAGTTTCTTCTACACACTACTTTCCTGGAGGATGTACAACCTCCTCCAAACGAGAATCCCCTAATTAGAGAAGCCTCTCCCCATACTGATCCTTAGTCATCTCTTCTTCATCCTGTTGATCAGTCACAAAATCATCCAAGGTAACCTCAACCTATGAAACCTCCATGATGTTATTTGGGGTACTGGTATATCCAATTTAATTATCCACCTTTTTATCTTCCCTTATATCAGAGATTTAACCAAAATAATTTACTTTTTTTAAACAAACTCAACAAAACAGTTCTTAACAATTTGAATAATACTTAATAATTTGTAAACAAATAAAACTACAATACCCACACATTAAAAAATATAAAAAACTAAATTTTAATATGAAGATATACATAAAGGCTAATGATGAACGAAGAAAATTGTTGGTTGAGTAGGCATGATACACCAGGTAAAACCAAAAAGGTATAAATTACATGATAAAAAAGGAATCCCAAAACATGCATCACCATGAATGAAGTGAATAATATTCATGTATCACATCCAAAATACTCAAAATTAATACATATTATCATCCAATTAGAGTATGTAATGGATATCCTAAAGCTACATAAAAAACCATAAGAACCACATGCACAAATTGAGCCTATATCTATTATGTAATAAATAAATACTAGAAGGTATCATCCCTATACCACATGCATAACCTCTAAACATTAATATATAACATTAAAATTTTAGATAAATATATAAAAATTTGTTATTTATTTCTAGGAAACAATTTATGTGATTTTATGAGAAGTAATGATTTATATTAAATTTACAGGATAAACATAACTTACTAGAATATGGTTTCAAATATTTATCCTAAATTAGAATGGATAATTGTTTAATATATTCCAAATTTAAAAATCATGTTTAAATTTTCTAATATTTTATCATGTTTTAAGAAAGATTTCTTCTTTTTGAAATGATGATAGAGAAAATGTCATTAATGGTAATCTAGAATTTTATAAGAAACATTTTCCATGAATTAACATATAAAAATGAATGGTAAATTTATGAAGGAAGTATCTATAATCATTATAAAATTAGTAAACCATTTAACTAAGTCACTAATACTTTAATAATTTAGAATAAATTTTATTTTTTTGATTTTTTTTTAAAAATACTTTATAAAAACATAATTTTAAAAAATTATTCATTACTAATAAAAAAATCATGGGAATACCCAGGATCTTTATAGATGATATGTGAAAACATAATATAAAATCCATTTAATTGGCATGATAGTGTTATCCAACTACCTAAACACTTGGTTTTACCCACATGGATTGAGTAAGAGTAAAAATTCCCTAAAAATAGAAAATTACCAACTTGGAACCACTAGATAGAGACTCATCAAACATAGTAATGTAGTCAAACCTATATCTCCCACCAAGCCATCCAAGGTTTACTATGATATACAAATTGATGTGATGAATATATTATAAAATATATGAATGCAATTAAAATAAAAAATAATTAATATATCAAACATAAACTACCCATGAACTTTGAACCACCCTTAAAATAAAAACCACTTTCAAAAATATATCTATATAAATAAATTATCCACAATCCATGACTAACCATCAATATTATTTTACCTTACCATTGACATGATAACATAATCAATGGGCCTCTACTTAACAATAAATGAATGAATGATATTGTACCAAATTTTAAAATATATCAATTTGGATATAATTATTTGAAATACATGATAAAATACATCAAATTTCACCATATCAACTAAAAAAATTATACAAATAAAGGAAATACATGATTATAAATCATTACTAACAAAAAACATACCCTTAAAAATTGCCAAAAATGGCCTTGTCTCATGAAAACAATGATAAAAAATGTAAAATTATTATTATTCCTAGGAAACCATTTAATGATTGAAATTTTTATTTATTGAAGAAAACCACAGTTTTTTTTGTAATACCTTTTCTACATGTTTTTCTATGGAATTCTGTTTTGGGTATTTAAACATAGGTAACCAACTTTGAATGTAATAAAACATTGGAGGAACCAATGATAATAAATATATTCATAAAAATACATACTATAATATTTATTTTAATAAAAACCATATATTAAATCATATATCCCTCAAGTTTTTATCAATATAGGATAATTCATAAAGCCTCCTACTGGAGAATCATTGAATCCACATATAGTTTTCCACCAAATTGAAGTAAAGGTGACCTATAAATCTAATTTAGAATCCTTCAAAATAAAAATACCTAACTAAAATCCATGAAATTCAAAACCGTAGGCTTCCACGGCTGTTGGTTGAGATAAAAGTGGAATAAAAGGGACAAATAAGGAAGAAAGATAGGGAATGAGTAACATACATGGAGTTTTCTTCCACCTTGATCGTGGTATAATGAAGAAATTAAAAAGTGGGAGGGGGATACTAGGGAGATAAACATGAGGGAGGCTTAGAGTAGATCCCTTTGAAAGTGGAAGAGTAATGAAATGTTTCTTGAGTAATACATTTCTTAAAAAATTCATAATTTGTAAAAAGGTTATTGTACGGGTAATTTTATGGGTTGGGGGATCATTCATGATACCTATGAAATTCACTACCTCCTTACAAAAACACTCAATGAATTCTATATTTTAACCCTAACACAAACTAAAGTCCAATACTAATAAATAATAAATTAATTACTTGAAAATGACATTATGGGTGTGACACTCATCCCCTTACATATCACTCCTTCTCTCTCTAGTATATATGGAGTTCATTGATGAAGATGATTAAAATGGAGGTATGATATGGTGAGACCTAAATGCAATATAGAATAAAGGAATATATCAAGGATTAATTAGGTGATGGATGATGGGTGTAACTTGTGGATGTTATAGGGCTAATTAGAGAGGTGGTGGTAGTTGATGTGGTGCATGAGAGGAAATGGTGGGGGTGACTTGGGTTTTTATGATATTTGTTCGATCAGTTAAGATTTGGAAAAACTTTTCCTACCATGAGTTGGATGATATGTGATGTATAGCTGAGATAATCTAGTACTAACCACTTCATAGTCTAGGAATTTTCAATGGGGAGAGTAGCCTTATTGACCCATCCAATTAGGCATAGGCTTTCTCCCTTGTTGATTTTCTAGGAAATTAGGTTAAGTAGAGCTACTGACTAGGTCAGGTTAAATCGACACAACCCAATAAGGGATACATGTAATGAATAGTGTCAGGGAACTATGTATTAAGTGAATATTTGTCTCTCTGGGTGTTTCTCACTTCCCTTTTCATACTACATTACAAACATAGAGGCACCATATGGCCCGATGCTCACAAAAAAATACATTCTTCACACCCTTTTCATGATATATTTAATTTAGGGAAATTAATAGTCATTTTAACCATATTTTCACAGAAAATAGGATTATGTGATCCATTTATACATACAGGTTCATTTTGGAAGTGATTTGTGTAGATTTATTTTATCATCATAGGCCCAATTATGATGTTTGAGTGTGACGATTAGAATGAACACATGGTTTCTTAATCTCATAGCTGCATGATCATGACATAGATGATTCCATTGAAATGTTTTTAATGTGTGGTATTGGCCCACATACTCTAGGTGTGGGTTCTCAAAATTCAAGTATGGGTTTGGTATTCTATTGGTCCTGAAAAGGTATGGGTTCCCCAAACGGATGATAGAGCTAATTAGTCTCCCACATATGGGGAGTAGGTCCTTTGTACATAGAGTTGGTTACTTACTCATTCTTCATGCCTTAACCTATAATGAATGATTCCTCCATTAGGTTATTTATTCACACTATCGAAATTAATATCCAGTGGTGGAACGAGTCCTCTACTATCGATTTCATGAGTTATATAAACGTTTTGGGTCTTGAAACATATTAGGATTTTTTTTTGATATCATGAAGCCAACATAACTGGAACCCTTATAGGGATGTTAAGGAATGGATGGAGTTAATCTCAAATATAGACTCTAATTGTTCAGTAGTTGGAAACTAGAACTGAAGGTTTAAAATACACAATGGTAGGAATTACCCTCAATAAGTAAATTAAGTCTTATAGATAAAATGAGATCTACCAATCAATACTAACATATTTCCATTACATAAATATATTGTCATATCCTAAATGGTATTATCATTTCAGATGTATAGAAATAATAGAATATTTTGGGAATAATTCGATAATCTCTAAGACATATACCTAATAAATCCAAGTTAGATTAACAAAAATAGTAATATCCATTAGATTACCCAATAAACACCTAGTAAATGTTTTTGGCATGACAACTTGAGAGTTCTTGATAAGAGCGCCATTCTAATAAAATATTTTTCATAAATAAGGAAGAGTAAGGAGTGAATCCCTCAAGAAAAACAATCATGTAATATATGAAATTGGGAACATAAATAAAAAAACAAGAAAATGAGAGGCCTAAAATCACTATAAAATTATGAAATATCCTCTACAAATATCTCTACATCAAGGGTATCATACCAAAATAAAATCCTATAACCATTACCACAACATTTCCATATCTACACACAAAAATTACTTCTCAACTCCTAGCTATTAGTACAAAGTATGCTCCCAGTCAAACTACTTGTGAACCATAAGAATCTCCCCTCATCAACTAATCAAGGATGAAAAAATAACAAATCCCGAATGATATAATTATTACTAATCCATATTACAATAAATTAATTACATTCTCACACACAACACAACTTTTATCCACATTCCAACATTTAAAAACCATAGATACAATTATTCTTTCACAACTATAAGTTAATACATTAATGAATATATGAATCACTATAACATTTTTCTCTTTTCTTCTGTTCTTTTCCCACCTATATACCATCACCACAAGGAATCATGACAAACAATTCCAAAATACCTAAACATCAAATCCAACCATTCCATCATCATTAGTTATCACCACTAATTGATTCATGTAGCATCCACAGTTTTATATAAGTAACCATTTATATATTTTTTATATACGTAATGTGTTTGGGTGAACTAGGGAGGGGGTTAGAGGAATTTTGGTTTTTTGGGGGATTTTCTGGGAGTTCATAGTTTCAGGATGGTTAGTGAAATCTACGAAAATTCTATGTGAAATAGTGAAAGGTGATACATGGGGTTCTGGGAAGGTGCACGGTTAGGTGTATAATTTTTCTAACCCTTAAGGGTTCATGTTAGGAGCTAGGTATTTTTGTTTCGGGTGTCTTTAATCTTTTTGGTTTATTTTTCCTATTTGGTACTATTATTTTGGTTATGTTTTAGTTTGGCATCATTTTCTTTTGGTTTTTCATTGAATTGTATTAAATTTTTATCATGCTTCAAACAATTGTTGTTGGTTATGGGTTACATGGTTGTGGTTGTTTCTATTAAATGGAAAAATATTCCCCCCATTGTATTGAATCCCTTGGCATTTATTTCCACCCTTTGGAATATTGGTGAAGTTTCTTAAGGCCAAGTCAGAATTCCACCTCCACTCAAGCCAATGAGGAGGGGAGGGATGTTACAAGTGGTATCAGTATTGTTCTTTCCAAACATCTTTTCAGAACAGGTGTTATCACCTTTTTTTTGTTAATTGTCTTACAAATGTTATTTGTTCTCTCGGTCATGCAGTTGAAAAAAAATCTATTACGTCATTATTTTGAGATGGTAGAAATGAGTAGGATTTTCAGGACATGAAATGTAGAGCATAAAAATATGAAGATGAAATTTTTATGTTGAACGTAAGGTTATTAGAAAATCCAGTACATATGTGGTTTCAAACATTTATAGTAGTTGTAATAACATTTTCATGGGTTTATCCAATGAGAGGAGCATAACATGCACTATACAAATGACTTCATACTAGGAGTGAATATTCCATTTTGAGTAATGATTTATGATTGTGTGAATGAATGATGATTTTTAAAAAATGTTATAATTGTTTTTAAATGTGATATTTTGAAATAGTCATGGAATGTGTATTTTTAAAATAGGTTGATTTTCAAAAGGTCGGTGAAATTTTTAAAAATCGTTGAATGAGGAATTTTTTAATTTTGGGAAATCATTATTGGGATATGTGTGGAAGGGTAGAATTTCAATTTTTAAGCCTTCAGTTTCTAGAGAGAGAGACTTATTATTTTGTTTAGGTTATAGATGATGTTAGCCGATAGGAATTGTAAAAACCAATTGGAAGAGGAGGCTGGGAATGTGGTTGCACAAGAACCACATGTGATGCAAAAAATTGGTTTAGAGTATAGTAAAATCGTTTCAGGATGTAGATAGAGGGAATATGGGGGATGAACCAAGGCAAGTGGATTATCCTATTTCGATCGAGAAGAAGAATCCAACCAATATTAAGGGCGATTCAAAACTATAGAAACCAGAGGCGTGGATGAATAGGAAAAATATAATCTAATATTTCTTTATCACACTTTAATAGCTGAATGACAAGTTGGATACATATATACTAGAAGATATTACACTTCAGCGGTGGGATTTATTAGTTCATGCAAATTTAGACCAACACATAACAAGGAGGATTTTGAGTAATATTTAAATAAAAAATTCTAACCTCCTACATTTAATACTGAAAAAATGATGGATTTTTTCATCTTGGAATAAATAATCCTCTTAGAGATTGAATATGAAGATAAATTCATGAATTTAGTCCATTGTGAACCTGAATTTCCTACATGTGGGTCAATAAAAGAACACATATTTGAACCGGGGTTGAGGATAGAGAGTCGATAGAATATTATCATGGTTTGAATAAAATATTATACATATATTAGAAATAGATTGATGGTGGGATAATGAGATATCTCAATATCTATGAATGGAGGATGGTATGTTGATACCTATGGGAAATAGTGGGAACCCTAATTCTAGGAACAAGCTGAAGAGGGACACCGATTATTAAGTTAGTGGGATGACTCAAAATCTAATGGTTGGATCCTTGAATCATCATCATAAACCTAATAGAAAGACATGATGTTTTTTTCTATATCATAAGATCACATGAATAGAGGTTCTACAAAACAACCTAGATCATGCCACAAATTTGAACATATGGGGAATCTCTTGTGCTTTTGTTGCAGTGCAACAACGTCAAGCCTTTGAGACACTTATCACGTGTTAAAATTTTTTTATGTATCAATGAGATGAGGATAGAAGAATAACTATCATTATATGAACTTATCTATCCCTTGTGATTCTAGGAATACCATGACTTGTCAACCTGTGTAATCTCAACAAGGTAATAAAGAACCAAGAAAAATGAGTAAACAGATGTTTGGAGCTAAACAAGTGAATGTGGATGATCAATCTAGTACATCGACGGTGCAAGGTATGATACTTTTTAATTTTCCACTTATGCATGATTTTTGTGATATGGGTGCATCCCATACATTTATTTCTTATCATTTTATTGATCTAATGTTTTTAAATGTTGAGATGTTGACTTCTATTTTGAAACAAAAAACTCCTCTTGGTCAAAGAGAATATTGTGACTTTGTGTGTAAAGTATGTTCTATAAAAATATATGGAGCTAAGTTGATATGGGATTTCATTATTCATGAAATGGAAATATATGAAATAATTGTTGGAATGGTTTGGTTGAAAATGTTCATGGCTCACATCTATTGTGTACAGAAAATGTGAGTTTTAAGATGGATGATGGAATCAAAAATATATTTAAAGGAGAAAAGAGTGTAAAGGTAGGTGAAATAGGGTTTTTGGAAAGAATTGTGGGAATGATCTTATACCAGTTGGCAACATTAAACAAGGAATAGAAGGTAGATATTGGGAATACCAATTTTCCAACAAATGTTTTATCAGTTCCAAATGTTTTTCATGAAAAATTTTCATGGATTCCACCCAAAAGAGAGTTAGTTTATTTATTGATATCCTTTATAGGTTTTTTATTATTTAAATTATTTATTATAGAATTTAACCAATATAATTAATATAATTGAAGGTGTATTTGTAGGATTTGGAAAGAAAATGGTTCATTTGGTCAAGCATGTCTCCATGGGATGCACCTATCATGTTTTTCAAGAATTCAAATCAAACTCTTTAGTTGTGTATGGTATATAAAAATCTTAACAATGTTATGATAAAAAATAAATATCAAATTTCAAGAAGTGTTGATATGTTATATCAATTTAGGGTGTTAAATGGTTCTTAAAAATTGAGTTACTATCAGGATATGGCCAATTGAGTGCTCACAAAGAGGATATTTTTAATGCAGCTTCAAGGAGTAGATATGGCCATTGTGAATATGTTTTTATGACTTATGGCCTTATGGATTTACCAATAGTCCTTATGGTATTTATGAAAAATATATTCTATAGATATATGGATTATTTTAGGTAGTGTTTTTGGATGAAATATTTGTGTATTCAAGAACAAGTGTTGAGCATGAGCAACACATGATGATTGTGTTAGAAATCTTGAGAGGTTATTTTCTATATGAAAAATTGTCAAAGTTTGATTTTTTGATACAAGAGGTACGTTTCCTAGGCTATGTAATCTCTAAAGGATGTGTTTTTATGGATCCATAAAACATAGAGGATATTATCTCCTAGAAACCACCAAATAATGTATCCAAGATACACAATTTCCGTAGTCTAGCTGGTTATAATTGATGCTTTTTTCATGATTTCTCATGAATAGATTAACTTTTAAAATCTATGATAGGTAAGAATGTTCCATTACAATGGAATGATTAATATAAAAAGTATTTTTTAAGAGCTAAAGGTCTGCCTTATATTATCACCAATATCGATGTTTCTAGAATCGGGGCAAGGGTTCATAGTGTATTGTGATTCTTTAGGATCTGGGTTGGGATTTGTTCTCATATATGGAGTTCATGTGGTTTCTTATGAATCATGACTATTAAATTTTCATGATAAGAAATACCCAACACATGATTTGGTGTTACCAAATATAGTCCAAGCTTCATGGACTTTAAATATTTTCCCCTATGTGAGAAATTTATAGTTTTTGCAGATAATAAGAGATCAAAACATATTTTCTCACAAAGATATTTGAACCTGAGATAAAGAATATGGGTGAAGTACCTCAAAATTTTTGAATTAGACTTTTTGTATACATTGGGTTAATATAATTTGGTGAAAGATAAATTAAATAGATACTAGTATGATTAGTTGGAAAAAAAAGATTCTAACTAGTTGTAGTTGATGTCAGTGATGGTTGACATGCATTTGATTTAAAATGACAAAGGTACTATAGTAGTTTTCTATATAGTTGTTTTTGGTTAATGATTTGGTTGAAATAGTTAAAGAGGCACAGAAATACACTTCATAATGTTTAGCGTTGAGGTCAAAACCCAATGGTGGGGAGATCATTGAGGGATGGATGTTGGATGGGAGTTTAGTGTTGTGGTTTTGAGATCATATGTTAGTGCCTATGTCTTGTTAGGAAAAACATTTTCATGATTATTACCATTCAAAATGGGCTATTCATCTTGAAATAGATCAATTTTATATGGCATTGAATGAAAAATTATAGTGGGTAGGCATGAAAAGAAAGGTGGTTGAGTTTTTTCAATATGATTAACTTGTTAGAAGATTAAGGAAGAGTATCTACGAACATTAGTTTTTTTGAGTATTTACTTATTCTTATTTTAAAATATGATAAAGTACCTAAGGATTTTGTGATAGGCCTCCTATGAATGGTTTAGAAACATGATTCCATATGGTAATAGTGGATCGACTCTCAATGTTAGCTCATTTCATTCACATTTTTGAATCTCATATGGTGGAGGAATTGTCTCAAATATATATCCCAGAGGTGGTAAAGTGGCATAGAGTACCCGTTTCAATAGTTTTAAAGCATGATATGAAGCTTCTGTATTATTTCACAAAATCTATACTTCTAGACCTTGGGACTCAGTTGAAAATGAGTATGGTTTGTCATCCTCAGACTGATATAAAATCCTAATGGATCATAGAGATGCGTCAATCAAATAGTCTAAAGGCCTTCATTTTTATTGATTTTGATAATCCAACTATCAAGGGGTGAGGTGGAACCCTTACATGACCCGTAGGCATAAGTATTACATGGCCTTTAGTCCTTAGAGGAATTCATTTTCTTGTAGGGTTAAAACATTACATACAACCCAAACTAACTACTTGGAACTGCTCTTCCCCAGCATCTTCACCGTGAAATCAACTCTCCACCCTCGCATGGCTGTTCGGTTAGGAATTCTCGTGCATTCATAGTCTTATCCCGATGGCAGGTGTCATACCCTCTCATTATTGAAATCATTTTTTCTTCTGCTATGGTGAAAGCACGTTTCTCATCTTCCATGCAGATCTTGTTCCTCGTATGTTGTCTAGTTTGCATCTACATTTAAGGTGGCCCGAAGGCCTTGAGGTGGCCCGAAGGCCTTACTGACCTGAAGGCCTCAGTAGCTTGAAGGCCTTAAAGTACTCGAGGACCAAATCGGTGGCCTGAAGGCCCAAACGATGGAATATTCCCCACTGCTATAGTGTCAAATAGTACCTTCTACAGTTATTTCTACAGTACCTGCTATAGTACTGCACAGTTCCCGCCACAATAGCTGCTACAGTACTGTACAGTCCAACTATAGTACTGCTACAGTACTACTACAGTACCCAGAAATAATGTCTCCCCTTGGATTTGATCCCGGGTCTCCCAGATGCACTTACAGAGTCCTTAACAACAGAGCTAAGGCTCATGTGCTAGAGATGTATAACGTCATATTGTTGCCTTGTGTAATATATTTTTTGGGATCAAGGGTAGATCATGTACCATTAGTGGAGTTCCCACAAAACATAAGTTATTATGACTCATTACATATGGATCCTTTTGAAGTGTTGTATGGGTGTCCCCATTGTTGTCCACTTTGTTAGGGGGAAAATAAGTGATACTTCATTGGTTGGTCCATGCCTTGTCTATGGAAAAATAAAGAAGATCCATCTGATCAGGAAGATAATGATGATATCCTGGAGTTATTAGAAATTTCAAGTGGATCAACTTAGATAGACTTTGTCGTTAGATGTGAGGGATATTGTGTTCCTGAGAGTCTCCCCAAGGTATGGTAATCATCATTTTTTGGAAGTAGGGAAAATTATCTCCTTGATAGATTGGGCCTTTTGAGATACTTGAATGGGTTTGTGAAGTGAAATATTGGTTGGATTTTCTTGCATGTTTCAGTGAAGTTCATAATGTATTTCATGTATCTCAGTTTAAAAAGACACAACTGGATCCTAACCAAGTGATTTTATGAGATCACATTCACTTAGATAAAGATGCTTTATTAGTTCAAATATCAGCATAGAATGTGGATATGCAGGAGATTGTATTTAATGGGGAAAATCAACCTCATGTGGGTTTTGTGGAAACATGATCAATTTTAGGAAGAAATGTGTTAAATGGAGAAATAAATTATTGAGAAATGAAAAAATATATTTTATGGGAATACAAGTTATCAATTTTTTTTTGGAATGAAAGGCCAATGGTGTGGAAAATTTAGTACCCTCGATTTCAATGAAATATTCATTTATTTATACTTTTTAATTATGTAAATCGTTTTACTTATATTTTGGAGGGTTTGGAGGAATTTTGGAATGTTTTTGAGGATTTTATGGAGGTTCATGGTTTGAGAATGGTTACTGAAAATTATGAAACCCCTAAAGGGACTTGTGAAAGCTGATACAAGATCTTATGGGTAGGCACACAGTTAGGCATATTGTTTGTCCAAAAATGTGATGAAACCTAGGAGAAACTTTGAAATGTGAGGAACAAGGATTTCACATGGATGGAACACAATTTATCTAACCATTGAATCCAAATAATGTTTAGTTCTCCTTGAGGCAGAGGCTAGAAAATGGTTGGCCCGCTATTTGCCTAACTGTGCAACCCAACCATGAACGATTAGATTTTAAGATCCTTAAAAAGTGTATATCACTATTTTTTACATAGAATACACTAATTTTCCCTATTTTCAAACCTAAATCATATTTGCTTCATCCAAAAGGCTTTGGAGGTTTCCCACTCAATCTGAATGGGAACTATTGTAAAATCATGGAGCGATGAATCTTTATACCCTTGTTAAGATTTCATTTTTAATAGTTTTCCTTAGACTAACTTCCATTACCTATATTGGATTCATCAATCTAGTCCATTGGTGATATATATATGATAGAACACTCTAATAATGATGTTATATAGATATGTTAATGTTATAGAACAAGATAAAAGTTGGATTTTTGGAGTTTCAATATTGTTTTTTGAAGTTTTCATGAGGTTTTTATTTTCACTCTAATTACCAAGGTAGGTAGCATCACTATTAAATCCTCTTATTAGGAATTGAAAGAATTATTTCATTTTTTTGTTTAAATTTTATTGTTAAATTCTTGATGGAAAATATAAGGGGTCACAATTTCTGGAATTATAAAAACATGGTGTTTTAGAGGAAAGTTAGAGTGATGAAATGATATTAAAATAATGATTTTAAATTGGTTTCCATTTTTTTAATACAAAAATGTTTTAAATAAAATCATGGTTTTATTTATATGGTTTGGAAATGATTATGTTCAGCATTGTTGGCTTAAATGGTTACATGTGAGTTCAATGAGATTGATACTGGTTGTGAAGTACCACTCTTAGAAGGATGGTTTTTGGATGTGAAGTTCCAAAATCATTGGAAATCATGAAGCTTGTGTGGTTTTGTGTGTGTGTGTCTCAATGTGAAGTGTAATGCGTTATTCCAATTGATTTTGAGAAGTTGTCAAATTATTTTTTTGGTTTCTTTCCATGGAAACTATTTAGATATAATAATTATTTTATATTTTGATATAAACTATTTTAAATTTTATTATATAAATTATTTTATATATATGTGATAACATGTTCTATACTATTGGCATCAGTAGACGAGTCATTTTTGGAAAACCTACTGTGTTTCATTATTCACCCTTTCTTTGGAACTTTGGTTATTTTTTATATATTGTTTACCAATACACAGGCAAAGGAAAATTATCCGATTTATTTGGTTGTGAATCATGATACATTGATATAGATTAAGGTGTTAGAGTAGGGAGAATGTTGGGAGATGTGGATTTGTGTCTTTGGAGTATTTGATTTTTTGGTTCAGTCTTCCACTTTAGTACTATGATTTTGGTTATGATGTATTTTGGTATCATTGTATTTTGGATTTTCATTGAGTTGTATTACATTGTTATCATGCATCATATAGTTATTTATGGTTATGATTTACTTGGTTTTGGTCATTTATTTTAAATTAAATAATCATCCCCCAATTGTATTAAAGCCCTTGTCATTTATTGACAGCCTTTGGAGTCTTGGGGGATTCAGTTAATTCCATGTAGCAATTCCACCTTGACTCAAGCCAATGATTAGAGGTTGGATTTACATTTTATCACCCCTAGTACAACAAAAATTGTAGGGCATTGAAACTATGTAGAGTATCAACCTCATGTTCTCCTTATATAATAAGTGATCACCACTATGCATAATCATCATCATCCCAAAAATACTTATATAATTCTTTCTACAATATAAAAAACATATATAAAAAATATATTTCCCAATAAATAGAACACAATAATAACACAACCAATATTTGAGAAATGGAACCACAAAAAATAGTTTAATCTCTTTACATATTAATTCCACAACCATAATTTACTAATTTAATGCCTCATATGATTTATTATTCATTAATTCAATCCAAACTCATTTAACAATTGTTATGAACTGTTGATTCATTTAAAATTTAGCATTCATTTCATACTTTCTAGCCATATAAACTACCAATTAACATTTAGATTATCATAAGTATATCAGAACCCACTAACTCCTCATAAATTAATTTAGAAAACCCTATATGATTCATTCCACCCATTTTCATTACACATTACTACTTTTTCCTCCTTTCAATTAGTTTTATAATCCATCCATCATTAGGTTTAATAGTACATGAATACATTTTCCATCTAAACGCTTATCATTTACATAAAACATCATATCTACATATTTAAATTATTCCCCCACACTCTTTAACATTATTAAACATGTTAATATCTTATCAATATTATTGAGGATGAATAACCAAATTCAATAATAATATCCCATAATTTCATTAATGTTCAATTCCATATTCCAATCTTAGTTTCAATTTCTATATTTCTCATAACTCTATAAAATAGATTTCAATTTTTTATTTACCTAACTATTCTATAAAACAATGTTTTATAAAATCAAGGAATGCAAAATAAGTATCAAAATTACTAAACAACCTCTCTTATTATAGTAATCTATAATCAATTACAAAAAAGAATAATTGTTTTATCCATGTAATATTTATTTTTATATCCCAAAATATCCCATTATCATTAAAATCATTAAATTATTATCTTATTTAAAATATTAAAATGTTCTCCAAATATTTCAACAAGAAAATATTTAAAATCAAAATATATAAATAAATTTTCTAGCACATAATAATTATCCTGGAAATTAAATAGCTTCCAA
Organism: Viscum album; assembly: GCA_963277665.1. Taxonomy (NCBI): domain Eukaryota; kingdom Viridiplantae; phylum Streptophyta; class Magnoliopsida; order Santalales; family Viscaceae; genus Viscum; species Viscum album. The sequence continues at coordinate 2,055,713,508 of OY728146.1, read as the reverse complement.
TTAATATTTTTAAGTGGTTATTAATTTTAAAGGGTGTCAAGATTCATTATACAACAATCTTACGACAAAAGTAGACAACATAATTAATAAGAATAAAATAAAAACCAATGGTGTTGAAATCATCAATCAAATGAAATACATTATTTTAATTCAAATGTTCCACTTACAATATTATCATTCATTTATTACATTCAACCTTATATTATGTTTATTCCAATATTATTTTTCATTCTCCATATAAAATAAGAAAACCCATTAAAAAATCAATTCCTTTAGATGAATAAAATATGTTGGAAGGAATCAGAATAGGTATAATCAAGCATATTATTCCAGATGATAGAATTTGATTATAGAAATCCCCATTGCAAGAAGATAAGGAAATTATATTACAAGAGAACTAGAACTGATCACCAATAAGGACACAATAATCTACCCTAGCCTACCAAACCAAATCTATCACCATGTCATCAATCGTGATCCACATAAACCATAACCCAGCATTGATTCCATTATCTATAGTGATGGAATATGATGAAGAAAGGGCGGGAGATTAGAGGAGACTAAAAATCAAATAAGGATTTATCACTAAAAATTTGGAAGTTGAGTATCCTTAAATGGTTGGATAAATGAATATATGGGAGATTATATGTTTGAACTAGGACCAAGGGGTAGATAATATTATAATCCTGATAAATTAAGAATCCCTTCTCATAGGAAGAGAAACATTACATCTACCATTTTTAGAGACACCACTTGTATGTGGTTGCCTTGGTTAAATAGAGATATGGGATCCTAACATTAAAAATGGTAAAATACCCCATATATTTTGGATGTTTTTTAAATTATTTAATATAGAATAAAAAACCCTAATGGATTTTATATAATACATACAACTCTGCCACACTATTTCACCATACTACTCTAATTGAAATAATGTGGAAACAACATGATTTCCATTTCACTCTCTTCCTTGTTCACTCGACTTCACCCATGATCACCAACATGCTTAAACCTTTGTTGTGGTGTCATCCCCACCAATACCATAGTAGGTAAAAAACCCCATTATTCACCACACCCTTTTCTATGAAATAGAGGGAATTCCATTTCCATTTAGAATAACTAACCATCCTCACTTTTTAGCAGCACCATAGCTTTCCCCTCACCATTTTGACATCCTTATTTTCTATAGGAAATTGTATAAAGAAACTTCTGACACCAAACTCTCTATGACATGGTTTCCTCATTACACTACCACCAAATGAATTCAAATACATAGCTCAACACAAATGTTGATGAACTCCCTTATTTAATATAGGGATTATTCCCTTCCAAAACTCAATAGAAAATGTTACTTTTAGGGTATATAACATGCCTCTCATCTAAAATTCTTGGACTCTATTCTAACATCTAAAAAAGCCAGCATACCATTCCTAGGAAAACCAATACAATCACCACCATGCATATTATCATAGTGTTGTGGCCCCCAGAATGTGAATGACAATTCACTCCAACCCAGAACACCAGCAAAATTCCTCTTAAGGTCAAAAAATACCCATGATTGCAATGAAATGGTCTTTTAAAAAAGTTATATTTCAAAATTATATCTTCCTCAATAATTTCAAAAAAACCCAAATAAATAGAAAGGGTTATTTTGAACAACCTTTTCATTAGATAACTGTCTGAAATCTCACTATAATCAAAAAATGGAAACAATAAAAAATAACCAGGTGATTAAAACACATGATATCAACACCAAAAGAAACATTCTTGAGGAAGATACCTCTCATCCAAGAATGGCATCACCAAAGGAAACCAATCATAAAAATAAACACCTAGGCCCCCAATTATCTTCCCATCAATAACTCGTTTAACCTGATCCATGATTCAATATAGTTCTATATTTAAAACACCCATTTTTTAATTCGTAATTATTAAATGAAAAAACATGAAAATTATTTTCAATAAAAAACAAGTACATTACATTTAATACCAAATTGACATAAAAAATTAACATAGTTTTCAAAATACACCACATTGCCTCAGTGAAAGGATTATATTCACTAAAACCAGAACAAACTCTACAATGATGACAAAGAAAAATAAGAAATGTTGAGGAATTCATATTGAAAATTAACTATATCAATGTAATTGAAATAAATCATATATCCAGACATAGGATACCTAAATATTCAAAACACCAAAGAACAAAGTCGTTATCTAGCTTTAGATGATCTCCACAATCTCATCTTTTGTGTAATTTGAGTCGTATAACTCAAAATATCACCTTAAACTACCCAAATTCTTAGGAGTGGTCATGAATAGAACCCCATATCACTAATAATTCTCCATCTAATATCTCTACTATATTTAAAAAAACATATTGAGACAAAAACTAGAGTGGTGTGATGGATTTTTTAATCTATAGTCTCTAGGATGACTCAAAATGTAGTTCTTATTCTTTTATATTAGGTCGAAAATATAGGAACCAATTAACAAAATCTAATAAAAGAACACCAAACCTATATACACTCTTTTACGCTACAAAAACTCCCTAATCACTTTAATATGATCATGCATTCACTCTAGGAAGAAGAAATGCTTATTGAATAATTAAAGAAATTCCTCTCATGACATCCCTTTTAGGACCCTTTCTTTTTCTCCCACTATCGTTGATCCACATATTAAAACAATAAAATCTCTAATGGAAATAAAAAACTGACCAAATACTTTATAAAACTAAATGAAACCTCAACAAATTCTTACCAATCCATAACATCATGTCTAGAGTCTCAACCAAAGCACTTTGGTACATCAAAATTCTAAAATTTATACAATGATCTATCCCAAAATTCATTCTTCTATTTCCAATACATATAATATTAATAAAATTTTGATGAGATGAATTTAGAAAAAAAACATGGTTAACATAATCCACATAAGAACATCAATCACTAAATTGAAGAAAAACTTTCCAAATAATAACACCTTTACTCATACGCTAACCATTTTGACTAGATAATTTAAACAACGTCCTACACCGCCATGTTACCACCCCTATCACAGAGGAAATACTACCACTTCTATAAATTCTCCCATATATCCTCATGGAATCCATGATATTGAATCACATCTCCACTGCCTAACTCGTCCAAATACCAAAACTAGACACATAAATAAAAGAAAGAATAATACAACATGTCACAGTTAATCCAAAAATAAATTAAAACAATTAATCACTTCATATCATTCATTAAAAATAAATTTGCGTTGACAGTAAAATAACATCATAAATTCTAGTTTTTATAAACAACCATTTTATTACTATCTTAAATCCTTAAAACTTTTATTTCAAGTGATTTATTAGTATAACCATAATAAAAATATAAACATAACTGTAAGTAAATCCATAATAATAATCCACTTTACAAAAACATTAGAAAAAAGTGTATTATAGTGTTTATATTCATTATTTGAATATATCATGTCATCTGAACATTATATTTGTAATTTTTTTTAATAAAATAAGTTATTCCCGGGAGATTCATGCTACATTGCCCACTATTTCATTTTGTGTTGTGTATGTACTGCCAATTATTTTACTATTTTTAATATCATTAATGGGTAGTTACATCTTCATTGTTTGACCCTTCTTTCATGGGGATTACGTTTCTAAAGTTGCCCAAATCGGTAAGGGAACCTTTCACACACATCTTTTAAAAAGACTTATTTTGTTATGTCTTTTAATTTACATGTTTTTATGTTGGGGTATGTTCTTATATATCCTTATTGATGCAAATTTTATGTCCATGTGATGACATACCATTTTCTATATCATCAACTAATTTTATGAATTTAAAAGTGATGCCGTTAGGCTACCGAATTTTACCAATGTAACTTTTTAACCCAATTTTGATTTCTTTGGGTTCAACTTGTAGTTATTGAATATGTCATCCTTTGAATATGTGTGAATGACCTTTTATTGTTTTAAACTTAATATCCACTTATATTGGGTGTCTTTATATTTGTCACACATAATTTTGAGATTGATTTATCCTTAATTTAAGGATACATTCTTTATAAGGGATTTTATCTCATTTTACATTTCTATTGAGACGTCATTGTTTTTATGCACCAATTCACTCTTATATGGTGTATATACTATCATTTAGAATATTATATCTTGAATCCATTTATTCTCATGATATTATAAAGTTCTGATTAAATGTTATTCCTCAATTATTGTATTCAAGTGTCTCTAATTTTGGTAAAAACCCTTTTACTAAAATATCACATTAAATGTTTTAATGATTTTTTCTTCTTAATATCCATGTTTTCAAAATGGTTTTAAGGATTTATTTATATGGATATTAATGGTTTAAAATGTTAAAATCTTCAAGGTGGTATGGGACACTTTGATTCAAAAATCTCTTTATTAAATGTTTTAAATGGTTTTAAAATGGTTTTTTTGAATGGATTCATTATTTCAATATCTTAAAATGTTATATTGTTATTGGAATGTGGGAATATTATCTTTACTTTATGATTATGTTATGTTCTATGATTATGTTTTGTTTCTTGGGAATTGTTTATGAAAACGGGTGGTTCCGTGATAAACTAAGGGCGGGTGAGCCCGATATAGCTCTCCAATGCATTGGGTAACGTGAAGGGGTTAAAAGCTAAGGTTTCTCCGAAGAGATTTAGGGTATATACTGTGATGGGTATTCAAAACATAACCATGATGGTTACTCCCTACGTAAGAATGGTATGAATTCCTCATGTTACCTTTATGTATTATGATATCTATGAGTTATTCATAAATATTATGATTTCATGAGGTATGTTAAATTGCTTATGTTTTATGAGTAAAGTATGATTTAATTGATTCTTATGTATACATGGAATAATTCTTTCTATCCGTGTTGTTATAACCCTTAATGAGTTTTTTATGCTCATCCCAAGTTTTTTTGAAAAGTTTTTCACAGGATATAAAGGTGAATAGGGTCAAGGATGGGATCAAGGAAATGTCAGGCTGTCTAAAACAAGGAACCAGACATGACTCTTTTGTTCAAGAGTTTTTATTTTTGTGAAATAAATGGAAGATGAGTAGATGTGTCTAATTTGTAATCTTTGATATGTAATAGTTAAGTCCTAATTCTATAACACTCTAAACCTGAAAAGATCCTCAATGTGAATTATTCATTTAATTAAATAATAAGTAATGTTTAAGGCTAGGTCCTTATAGTTTGTATCAGATGACGGTTTAGATAACTTTAGAGGTTATAATGTTAAGTGGCAAGTTCTGCATAACCACAATGGTTATTATATTAGATAGAGTCATTGCTATTTTTGAAGGTTCGAATGAGTTTGAGATAACTTGGATAAGTATATCTTAGTTTTTATCTTCCTCTTTAGTACATAATGATTTTGTTGACATACTCACAATGAAATTTCTTGTTTTAGTAAATAGATGGATCTAGCAGGCACCAAAGTGACAATGTTTTTGAAGGAAACTATGTTGGTTCTCTGATTAAGAGACTGGATGAAATGGGGGAATCAATGAGAAATATTTTGGTTATTATAAACCAACTAGTAGGAGTCAAGATCAACCACTTGAACCTTGGTGAGTTCTCTAATGCATCATGTATGAGAGAACCAACTTGACATGGAAGTTCAGGTAATAATTATAAAGGTAACCATTAGGGTTTATATGATCCTTACTTTTGAGGTAATTATGGGTTACTATAAGTTATGATGGAATATGAATGACATGAGATAAAATTGAGGTTAAATTATGTTATGGTTATTTTTGAATATTTTATCTTGTTTTGGGGAATTTTTTAAGAATTATATAGTTTTGGAAAAAGGACAACACGCAGACCGTGTGACAACCCGTCGCGTCGGACAAAGCTGCGGGAATCAAATCCACAACCAAAGTGTGACTGGTATTTATCACCTACCATTGTACTACGTGAATTCCTTGGTTAGTTGGACTAATTTATTTAGTTAGATGATTTTATGAATCAATATTAAGTTGATTTTGGGTTATCTATGGAAATTATTAACCTATCATGGAGGATATGTGATTAGGTTAATTACTTTTCAGTATGAGACTTTAAGAGCAATTGATATTATTTGGAGATAAATGTTTATTTATACCATGGGAGACTATGTTATTAAATCCTTCAAATATTTGGGTTTCAATCTTAGTTGGGTTTACATTGAATAATTTTATGGAAAAATTGTTTTTTGAATGGTCTATATTGAACTTTGTGTTTTGTTTGACAAATTTTGGAGATTAGGAGTTGGTTTTCTTTTTGTAAAAAAAATATCTTTTTTGGGTATTATCTGATCTCGTACTAAACTTTTTGGTTTGGTTTTGGTTGAGATCTATAGACATGGGAAATATATATTTCTCTTTTGTGGATTAGGTGATTCTCAAGAAGATGATTATAGTACTCTTAATGTGAACAAGTCTTCCTAAATAATCATCTTTTGGAGAAAATATGAGTTTGATTAATGAATCTAGTAAAATTTGAAAGTCTAAGTGACAAGTAAGTATGTTTCATTATGATTTAGTTAAGCTCAAAAATAAATTCCTCAATGAAAAGTAACTTAAAACAAAAAAAAAATTATGTTAACTTTTCCTAATGGGGAATCAAATACCATTTAACCCATCACAATTTTGTGGTTTTCTTGGGGTTAAATTTCTCCAAGACATGTTTACTATCACTCTCCATCAGAACATGACCCTTTTTTTTCTCCTCTATATCCACATTTTCATACTTGTAATTCTATTGTGGGTTAACTCGGGTGACCTTTGTACTTCTCTCCCTTTCATTTAAAGTGATATTTTTATTGACTCTTATTCCGATGTGGGAATTTCAATAAAGTTTCCAAGACCAAATTTTAATTTGCGAGGACGCAATTCCCAAAAGGGGGGAAGGATGTAACATCAAAAGTAAATAAAAAATATTACATTATAATTTTTATCAATATTTGTGAATAAAATTTTAATACTACTTTAAAGGGAATGCTATGCTTGATGGCGTACCCAATACGCAACAATGAGTTTCTTTGAAATCTTACATTGCACACTAATAATATAATAAAATTATAATAGGTAAAGCCTAGCTGTTGTAATGGTGTTAATGACCAGAAATAACTACAAAATTATTAAATATGCTTGTTAAATATTTTTACATTTATCCAATTAATGGTAGGGGATTAAAATGCAAATGAATCTGATTTTAAGCATAAATCTTCTAATATTCTTTAAAAGGTTGATTAACCGCCTTTTGATGGAGAACCCTTTTTAAATATACTTTTTGAAAATTTTAAATTTTTTATTTGAAAAAATAAAATCCTTCTTTAGAATATGGACATCAAAATTTACCTTGTGTAAATTTTTGTTATTCTTCCGATAAAGATTATTTTTAGTGAAAATGATGCATTTTAATTCAAAACCTCCTTTTAATATGATTTATTTATATGGAAAGATTATCTTTTTAATTGTTATTAAAGTGTATTTAGAATATATTTTTACCATTTAATAAAATTTTGGTCATTGGAATTAATTTCACTTTGAAATTGGACTTAAACTACTGTAAATCTTTTAATAGATATTGTTTCTTAAAAACACGCTATTTGATTTGACAGTGTGAATGAATTATTAAATTAATTAACGCAACTTATATATTTTGAATTTTGGAAAATAGACATCATTTTTGAATTCAGAATATCAAATATAGCTTAGGGTGAATTTTTGGTATTTTTCTGAAAAACTTCAATTTTTATGAATAGTTAAACCACTTAGTGGTAGTTAAAGGAAATGATTTTTCATTTAAATGAAACTTTACCACTTCTGTGATTTGATTTTCAAAAATCTGACATACATTGTTTTCATCATGATGTAAAATTTTGTTCAATGAGATTAAAATAATTTTCTGGTGAATAGTAACTTTTATGTTTTGTTAATCGTGATTAGAGGTAATTAGTGTAATTTAAGGCAACGATAATGTTATAATAATATGAAATGACCTTGACACATGTTCTACCCTTACTGGATGAGTCATTTCCAACCAATACAATCCATGGGTCAACTTGGGGACCCCATGGAACCACTTTGGTTGGAAAATGACATTAATAACTTTTTATTTAAAGTTAAAGTTAAAATGTCACAAACATGTATTGTTTTACTAAAACAATTTTTACATGCGGTTATTCAAGTCATAGTTTTTAATATAAATATTCATTAAAAATATAAGAATATTTCCTACATCATGATATTTTTTTATAATTTTTAGACATTATATAAATTATTTTATTTATGGCACCGTGATGATGCAGTGATTACCTCATAAATGAACGATTTAAATAAAATTAGATGATATGGTGAAATAAAAGTCTTACACATGTCAAAAACCTATTGGATTAGTTTATTTCGAAACCTTATCACCTTATACTCAAAATATATCCTCTTAGGACCTTTAAAATCCAAAAAGCAATTTATAATAAAGTAATATTTTATAACTTTCCAAGAGTGCCCCTCCTCTTCTCTTATAAAAGGCCCCACCTCTACCACCTTACCCAGACCTCTCAATCCATTGGATCAGCCAACCCATACCCATTTCATCTCTCCACATCCCTCTATTCATCATTGAAGCCTCACCTTTGACAGAATTCTCTTCATGAAACCCTTTTGGTTCAAACCAAGAGGAGTTACTCGAGTTAAAGGTAATGTCTTCACTTGTGTTATTTTTCTTCATTTTGCTTCTCCAAACCCCTACAATCTTTTTATTCAATAATTTTATAACAACACAAGTATCTTCATTTTAATATGATGTTGTTATGGGAAGGATTCAATCTACACATACACACACCACCGTCTAATGGTTAAAGAACATACTGTTTCTGTGGATGGAGAATTACTGCCACACGAAACGATGATTTTCCAATCATCTCTTAACACCTTTCATGGTGGCCATTATGATGTCACTTTATTTTACATATGATATATATGGTATTTATGTTTTTCATATGCTTCTATATTTTATATTTAAAACATACCTTTATGCTTTTCATGTTGTGCAAATGCGATAATTTCATACGAGGAAGTGTGGACTACCGCCCCCTCAAGTGATGTGACTCATTCCTGAAATACATGGAATGTATAAAGAAAAAAATTAATGAACTTATGTAACATATAAAACATATATATTATACTGTAATTATAATATATATATCATTCAATAATTTTTAATTCCAGTAATATGTCAAAGAAAGGAACGTAGCGTTCATGCGCACGTACGGCCTACCGTCTCAATGAACGGTGCATTTCATTTCTTTTTTTATCATTAATTGTTATGGAATAGTATAAAATGAATATTTACTGGATATATATTATATTTAAATCATTAATAATATTCTGAAGATGATTTACATATAACTACACGGACAATCATTTTCAAACAAATTACTTTTTGACTCATGTACCAAACATCGACAAAAACGTCTGATATGAACTCACATTATTAACCAATTATTATAACATAACAATATGTGATATGAACTGAATAATAATCATTAAAGGATGACCTTAAACAATTATAAATTGACCAAAGTTTATTATTCAGTAATATAATGAAACGAACAAGACAAGTCGGACTTGAGGTAAGGGATCCTACCTCTCTCTTTATTTTTATGTACTCTTTTTATGTAACTTACTTTAAGATCCTCTTTATTATGTTGGGGGATGTTATTTTATATTCATATTTTAGTAAATTTTATGTTAATATGATTATAGACCCTATTTTATCTCATAAATCCATTTTTTGAATTTTAATGTGGTGCTGTAAGGCTGCCGAATTTTCATAAGGGGGTTTTCATCTCAATTTTTATTCCCGTGAGATTCATTCTACATTGGCCACTATTTCCTTTTGTGTGTTGTATGTACTGCCCATTATTTTACTATTTTTAATACCATTTTTGGGTAGTTACATCTTCATTGTATGGCCCTTTTTTCATGGGGTGTACATTTCGAAAGTTTCCCAAATCAGTAAGGGAACCTTTCACACTCCTCTTTTAAAAAGACTTATTTTGTTAGGTCTTTCAATTTACATCTTTTTATGTTGGGGTATATTATTATATATCATTATTTATGTAAATTTTAGGTAAATGTGATGAGATACCATTTTCTCTATCATCAAATAATTTTATGAATTTTAATGTGACGCTGTTAGGCTGTCGAATTTTACCAAGGGAACTTTTTAACCCAATTTCGATTTCTTTGGGTTCGACATGTAGTTATTGAATATATCATCCTTTGAATATTTTTGAATGTCCTTTTATTGTTTTACACTTAATATCCACTTATATTGGGTGTATTTATAGTTGTTACACATAATTTTGAGATTGATTTATCCTTAATTTAAGGATACCTACTTTATAAGGGATTTTATCTCATTTTACATTTCTATTGAGACCTCATTGTTGTTATGAACCAATTCACTCTGATATGGTGTATATACTGTCCTTTGGAATGTTATATCATGAATCCATTTATTCTCAAGATATTATAAAGTTCTTATTAAATGTTATTCCTCAATTATTTTATTCAAGTGTCTCTAATTTTGGTAAAAACCCTTTTACTAAAATATCACTTTAAATGTTTTAATGATTTTTTCTTATTAATATCCATGTTTTCAAAATGGTTTTAAGTTTTTATTTATATGGATATTAATGGTTTAAAATGTTAAAATCATCATGGTGGTATGGGACACTTTGATTCAAAAATCTATTTAATAAATGTTTTAATTGGTTTTGAAAATGGTTTTTTTGAATGGATTCATTATTTAAATATCTTAAAATGTTATATTGTTATTGCAATGTGAGAATGTTATCTTTCCTTTATGCTTAAGTTATGTGCGATGATTATGTTTTTTTTCTTGGGAATTATTTATGAAAACGGGTGGTTGCGTGATAAACTAAGGGCGGTTGAGCCAAATATAGCTCTCCAATGCATTGGGTAACACGAAGGGGTTAAACGCTAAGGTTTCTCTGAAAAGATTTAGGAAATATACTATGATGGGTATTCCAAACGTAACCATGAGGGTTACTCCCTACATAAGAATGTTTTGAATGCCTCAAGTTACCTTTATGTCTTATTATTTCTATGAGTTATTCGTAAATCTTATGATTTAATGAGGTATGTTAAATTGATTATGTTTTATGAGTAAAGTATGATTTCATCGATTCTTATGTATACATGGACTAATGATTTCTTTCCGTATTGTTATAACCATTACTTAGTTCTTTATGCTCATACCATGTTTTTTTGAAATGTTTTTCACAGGACATAAAGTTGAATAGGGTCAAGTATGGGATCAAGGAAATGTCAGGCTCTCTAAAAAAAGGAACCAGACATGACTCTTTTGTTCAAGAGTTTTTATTTTGGTGAAAAAAATGGAAACTAAGTAGATGTGTCTACTTTGTAATCTTTGAGATGTAATAGTTATGTATTAATTCTCTAAAACTCTAAACCTGAAATGATCCTCAATGTGAATTATTTATTTAATTCAATAATAAGTAATGTTTAAGGCCAGGTCCTGATATAAACAATGTGTTGTTTTACATGGATTCCCATGCTATGACCAGAAGAGGACCTGGCCATATGTTTAGGAGAGGAAACATGACATGTTATACTATGTATACATCTTTTAATTTTCTCTTATACACTATGTCAATTTATGGGACCTGAATTGATTTTTCCATGGATAGACACACCATGTACCCTAGTTAGACTGATTATGTACTCCCCTCAAGACCTTTTAACTTTTCTATCATCAACTATAGAATATGGATTTGGGATTCAAAATTTCCTATTCAGAGTTGTTTGGTCACATAAAAAATGACGGTGTTCTCCATTTCAGAATCATCGATATGAAATGATGTGATTCAAGAAGAATTATTCACTAAATGATTCTTAGCCAGTGAAGAAAATCATCTGTCATCATCATGGTTTTAATAGGGTTGGTACACCCCAATATCTCTATAGGGAATGGTTCTCCCTTACTCATTATAAAGGCATACACAAAACACTCCCACATTACCGAGGGCATGATTCAACTATCTATATAGTAGACTCCTCATCCTTGAGATTTGGTGGTTAGTGGATCCAACATTGGAGTAGTTCTCCTTTAGTTGTGATATGTAGTATTGAGATATGGGAACTCCATATTCATGATATTTTAAGCAAGATTCATGTATATTATATATTTATCCATTGGTTATGACATGAAGTTACAAGAGTGGGCCCTACACTCTTTACCTTATATAGTTCTCCAGGTTTCTTGGTATTTGTGATGGGGCCTTTGTAGCTATGGGAAGACAATTCATTCATATCTTTATTGGATAATAAATACCCATTTTCTCTCTTCAATTGGATTTATCATAGAGAGGATACGATGTTGGGTTTTTCATTACACACTTTATTTATTTGTTAATCTGAATATTTTTTAATTTATATTTATTCACTTTATTTGTTTTTTTGGAATCATTATAGGTATGTATATACTCACTCCCACAAAAGATTTTCCCTCACATGTTGTGTTTTATACATTCAACATGTAGATTGAATGTGACTTTGGTGGAACCAGTATTGGAAAAGAATAGTTGTTTGTGGTGGCAAGGTCAGTGTTTTGTGGTTAAAAATATTGATTATGAACTAGTCTCTTTTAGATAACCCTTTTTCTAGTTTTTTGATGGTTCAGACCTCTTTTCTTGTTGGGTGTGTATTTTTCCATTTTTTTCTACACTGTTATACTTTAATTCTTTCCTAGATGAAATTTCATGAATTATAGACACTCTTGTTTCAAATTATCTTATTATAAATATATATTGTTTCATTGGGATTATTTTGTGCGTTTATACATTTACATTAGACGTAAAAATATCATATTAGTATTTTTTTTACAATTCAATAATTCTCTCCACCACCTAGAATACTAGTGACAGGCTTGTGGTGTTACCCTTGGCTTACCATGGGCCAGGTGGGTTGGGCCCCATGGGTATAGTCATGATATAGTGGTATCAAAGGTGGTATTTTCCCAAGTCTAGTGTTTGGAGTATAAATGTTTGTGTGGTTTGGTCTGGGAACATCTATGGAATTTGGTGAATTTTATGGTGTGATTTTTATCTACGGGTTCTTAGGATATTATAAATGAAAGTGATGTATCTTTAAAAAGGAGATTTCAAATTTATTTGAAGTATACATGTGTTGATGATGGTTTTCTGAAAGAAATGGATTTTGATTCATGTATGAATCTTCATTGTGATTTATTGATGTGTTTAATGCTTAGTTTTAAAATGAAAAAAAATAGTTTTCATAGGTATTTGAAGGTGTGAACATGGGGATATATGGTTTTCTCATTGAAATATGTTTTTGGAGCATTAAATATGTTGGTTTGCAGCTATAATGTGTTTTTATATTGTAAAAGTGTTGTTAATAATGTTTCAAAATAAATTTGGTGTGTTTGAATTTTGAAATGGAAATCTCTCCTTATAATGGTTGGATTTTGTAATGTGTTTTCTGAATTGTTTCTTCGGGCCTGTGTTTCACATGGATGTAAATATGTTCTTCATTCTACCATGGTTTTCCATAGGCTCTTCCTCTCATATATATTTACATTAAAAAATATTTTCTTGATTTATAAATGTATAATTGTTTCTTTATGTGATTATATATATGGTTTAAAATATTTTTTTTGAAAACTTTTCATATATGTAATTTTTAGGTATGATTGGGGAAATAATTGGCATCAATTCCCACTTAGAAATCTCATGTTGTTGCTTGTTTTTTCACTTTCCCTGGTAAGAGTTTTGTATTTTAATTTTGAAGGGATGGTTGGAATAGTGTATTTGATTGTAGGGTTTTACATTGAATTATGAAATAGAGTAGAAATGGCTTTGTAATTAAATAGGATTGGAAATTTTAAATTCATGGTTTGAACATTGTGTTTTTATTGTAATGTTGGTTTGTTGTGAAGTGATGTGGATGATATATTGGAACCTTGTGACATTTCATATTTTTTTGGCAATCATGTGGTGTATGGGCCTACTGGTATTGTTGTTGTGCTTTGGAAGAATGATTGAAAACATCGAGAGCTTGAGGCCTAGTTGTTTTTTAAAAATTACTGAGAAATTGGTTTTTTAATCGTATATGATGTGACAACCGATTGGAAGTTGTTTGGGAAATGTTTTTCCTGGGTATTCACGATGATTTGGCCAATGATATGGAGACTACTGGAACATTTGGCTGGGATCCCCTCTAGTGGATCATACCTGATAATATGTTGGAAACCGCTGGTCCTTGGGATGTGTTCCCCTATAGTGTCTCATGCACAGTAATACCATGTTTTATAGTGTCTATACCATTTTCAAAATGTTTTATTTTCATGGGATTCTTGGGCATCATCTATAGGGTCGAGTGGATGTTTCATCTCAACCCCGATATGGATGGTTTTATCTCACCAGATTCGTTGAGAGTCTGGGTGTGGATTTCCACTAGTGAGGCTAGTTTAGAGAAGCTATTTGGTTATATACTTTTTAGCTTCACCATATACGACTAGTTGAGTCTGAATTCAGCAGATCCAAGTATTTACTCTAGAGAGGTTTATGAAATTCCCGTGATTACGATATATATGATTTGTTTATTTTTCCTACTTAGTAGATATACGATTTACTATTTATACCTTTTTTTGTTTCAATTACATTCTGCACAACCCATTTTTAGTTATCTGATTTGGATTTGTATTTTTTCTCATGTTTAAAAAATCGTTGTGTAATGTGAAACTATTTTTGAAAACGAAATATATGTGTGTTTTTTAAGGGGATATTTATGGATTCTTATGTTTAAATTCTTGAAATTATATAAAATTTAATTTTATAAATTTAATTCAACCTACTCTTTGTAGAATGATTCATGAAAAGAAAATTCATGGAATCTATGGTTATTATATACTATGATATTTAAACTCAAAACCTTCTCGTTCCTTTTGGAATTAATAGAAGTGAGATATTTTCTAGGATTAGGTTTATAGTTTATTTTTATATTTGAATCATATTTTTCATGTGTCTAGTAGTGACCAATAGGTCACATGGAGATTTTATAAGCATGGATCAGTCTTAGTTTTGTATTTTGTTCAATTTTTAGATGTTTTTGAATAAATATTAGTTATTTATTTATTGATATCATGTTATTGATAGCTATTTTTTTGGATAACTTGTTTATTTGGAAATAGTTTTTTTTGGAATAACCATTAACATTATTATTACACTGATGCATATAACTAGTTTCCATTTAGTGGGGATTGAGAATTCCCTTGAGGCCATGTCTCAAAGCAAGTTGGATGTCATGTTAGATGACATACGTAATTGGTTCATGAAATCCCTGCTATATTTATTTTTAGAATATTACTTGATTTACATCCTCAAAATATCTGTATTTGGAATTATATCTCAAGCATCTATAAAAACTATGTATATTTTATGGTTATAATTTCTTTATGTGGTAACCACTGCATCCCAAGATTCTTGGAGTGGTGAAATCAATATCAACATTGAAAATATAGCATTTAAATTACTATTTCCAATTCTAAATAACCCAAAATATTGTTGACATTATTAAAATGATCAACCATCATATTTCCCTCTGAAATAATCATGAAAAATAGAATATCATATAAAAACCCTATGTTTATTCTATTTTTCCTTTCATACATATAAATCAGATTCATTTAGATATTAAATGTTTTCTTCACCTCCTAGATGTTATGTACCATGTTCTAGGGAAATTAAATTATAAACAATTCAAGTTTCTTTATTTGTAGTCTTTCCAATTCATCAATATTAATTAATTCTTATTTTATGACCATCAATAGAGGATCAATATTATTTTATAATCAATAATCATGTATATATATATTCTAAAATCTGAAATACATTCCCAAGGGTTTTTAAATTGGAACATAACAATATACAATTCTATTCCATCCAAAATTAAGGAACTCCTACTAATTCTAAAAACTAATAAAACAGATCATGAATGGAAAACTAGAGTCCTATTCTATTATGGGTATAATGATGATACTTAATTTCACTCTAAAAAACCATACCCACAGCATGGTTATACCAAATATCCACAACTAATCTCAAATACCACTTATTCTCACCTGAGGTGTGATAGATAATAAAATACAAGATGGGGTTAAATTTAATTTTTAGAAAGAAAAATTATGATTTAATTTATTTATTAGTGTTATATTGATATGTTCA
This sequence comes from Viscum album, assembly GCA_963277665.1. NCBI lineage: Eukaryota > Viridiplantae > Streptophyta > Magnoliopsida > Santalales > Viscaceae > Viscum > Viscum album. The sequence goes on along the minus strand of OY728146.1, from coordinate 2,055,697,179 downwards.
TTGTAATATCAATAAATTAAAAGTACACTTTCAAAAAAAGATCAAAACAATGGAATCATAAACTATATGTAATACAGTAAACATAAATGAAATTATGTAAGAATATTTTTATCTTATACTAACGATAGTATTAATGTAGTGGATAATTAATATATCCATTTTAAAATAATTGATATAATAATAAAAAATTAGTAGTTCAAAAATGAGTGAATAAAAAATGAACAAAAACTAAACATTAATAATTTTTTCTGAGAACCAAATACTCTTTTAAATTGATTTTATTAATAAAACATTTTAAAACTGAACATATAGTTGAACTATGGGCTTGATCAATGGTATCCATGAATTTTAACATGTCATAATTTATCCCAAATATTACACTAGTAAAAAGGAATTTATTTTAATCCCTCTTGAAATACAATGATATTATAAAATTTTATTACATTTAAATAACTCAACATTTACAATTTCATTCCCCATATGTATCACCAAAACTAACAAAAACTGAAACATATTGATATAAAATTATAAATATCTTTTTGGTCCTTAAAACCTATCTGCTAAATTAGAAGAAATATATTTAATTATCGGATTTACAAAATATTTTTATAAATGAATATAATTTCAACATTTAATACATTAGAAATTCATTTGATATAGTTAAAAATACTATACAATCATTTTACAGTTATAAATTAAATTTTTTTAATATTTAACTTTTATACATTAAGAATTTATATTCCAATAATCCTATGACTAATGAGGATAAATTATATTTTATATGAATAATTTTTGAGAACTAATTTAATTATTTATTGGTTGAAAATATGAATGACAATGGTCAATATTCTAAAAAGGTTATTTTCTAATAAAAATATTATTTTATTATATCTCAAATATTTATGTCAAAGATAAATTACTAATTTTTAGAAATTAATTTCCATAAAATTAAAATAATTTTTGGTTTTATCATTTCTATATTAGCTTCATATGATTGTTAGTAATATTTAAAAAAATATTTATTTTGTAGTGAATAGTGTAATACAATGTTTTCATGAATACCAAGGATTTATGGATTGGATAATTTAAAATTATGTTTTTTAAATTTATGAATGAAATTTTTATTAGAAATTATTTATTTTATAAAATAAATTATTAATTAAAATTATTCTATTTTAAAATAACCATTAAATAACATTTTCAAATAAGAGTGATATTTCTTTAATAAATATTGCTTTTGATACATTATACATTTTTTTATTTTAAAACTAATTTTTATCACTTTTAGAAAATTTATCAAATAAAATTTATTTAAAGTTTTTAATAATTAGGTCACAAATATATAATATTGTTCATTTTTTGATAATGAATAATTTACCTAAGGTAAAAAATTGTTACCATGTTAAAATAAAAAAAGGGTAAAAGTGAAAAATAAAATTGTAGTGGGTTGAAAAAATGTTTAAAAAATGTGTGATAATGGGTGATGGTGGGATTTATAAATCATATATATTCTCTTATCAATTATTTATCATTATTGGATCCACATTTCTATAGAGTGGCTTCTCATTTCAAATTTTTTTTGATTATTTAAAAAAATTTCATCCAATTTCACGTATAAAAGGGGAACTCTTCTCATGACATATAATCACACCACAAGCCACATAGTTTAGAAAAAAATATTCCCAAAAATCTTTTAAAAATTAATGAACCTATTAGATTGGTTCTAGTATTCTCAATGGACCATCCCAAAAATTATTAACCCCTATTAAAAATGATATAATAAAAGAAGTTAGGTTTTAATTTCTAAAAGCTACTTTGTTATTTATATTAATTTATTTGAACTTATTAATACTAAAATTATATTAAAAAATAGAAAAATTATAAAAACAGACATATTATTATTATTTTATTTTATTATAATGATATTACATCCTTATCCACCATTCCCTTTTCTATCAAGGAAAATGAAACCATCATTCATGCATTGTGCAGAGGACCACATTCCTAAAGCATCCTGTTTTGTTTTCAATCACCACATTAAAATTTTTATACTAATTGGTAATTTAATATATAAGTATATTATTTATAAAATATTTTTTCCTTAAGTGATAAAACATATTTCTCCTTTCCCTATTTCTAAAGAAAATAAAATAGCCATCCATACTGATGTGTGAACTACCTCCCCTAAATAATGTTTTATTTATTTTTTTCCATTCATAAACTCTTAGAAGAATGGACACAAGAATGTTTTAATGGATATATTTTATTATAAATAAATTATTAAACATCCATAATGAGAAATATTACACCAAATTAAAAATATGATCAATAAAAAACTGTGGTAAATTCAACTATCTGAAAGAGTGTTCAAAGATAAAAAATGATTTTTGTTTTACAATGAAATAACATTGTATTGGTTATCATCTTCATTTAATTATTTAAAATTATAATATATCATATTAATAAACATTAAATAAGATCATTACTCTTCATATATAATTATATTACTACAAAATAACTTTATTATCATCCATCATTTATGGTATGTTCATATTTGGGATAATTAAACCACCTACATGAGAAATATAGTGCATTTATATCATGTATAACAATGAATAATAATAAAATATTATAATATCATATTAATATGTGTGTAATGGATTTATTTTGGTTCTGTTATGTTTATATTTACATTTAACTAATTAATTAATTATTCACCATTAGACCATTAAGAATCACCAAAACATGCTCATAATTAATTTTATCCACAAGGAATCCATTCAAAAAAATTCATGAAATGATATTATTGATCTATAAAATATTAAGGAAAATATGTTATTTTTCCTTAGATGATATGATAATGATATAATTTTGATAGATAATAGAAAAGAACACATCTTTTACAAAAATAGATTAAAACAAAAGAGATTACTTTCACCCTATTTTAAAAACATTTAAAAACAAACTAATATATTTGAATAGAATGAATATAATTGAGGAATATAAATATTTATCTTAATGAATAATATTATATTGTTTCTATTAAAGATATTAAATTTAAATATTCAGTTTTTTGGGCATGTTTATAATGAATTTTTCCCTATGTAATGGTTTTCATCTCAAAATTGTTCTCATGGAGACATGTTAGTTATTGTGAATTTTTTTTCCATTTTATATATATATATTTTTTTAAAGGTAATGCTTTGGTCAAATACTAAAGCATAATTTATTGATATACAAAAAAGGATTACAAAATGCGAAAGGAAGGTATTTTTTTAAAATCTCTATCAAAAAGATATAATAAGTTTGAAGGAATAGCGTCCAGCCAAGTCATGCTTTGATGGAATCCTTTGTTGGCTAGAGAATCCACAACATTGTTTCCATTTTATATGTTTTCATCACTACCACATTAAAATATTATATCTAAAATTATTTATCTTATTAAAAATTTCACTTCCACTCTTTCCATTCCTTTGAATATTTATTGACTCCCACATACATATGGAATGAAATCTATTATCTCAAATTTTTATTCCTTGAGTTATATGTTTAATATTAAAAACAGTTCTTCCATTCTTGGGTTCATCCACTATGGATATAGTTCTCCTTCCATGAGCCTCTAGATTATGAAATAATGTATTGATAGAAGTGCAGACTTGAAAGAGTTTCATAGGTATTTTCAATCAGAAAACACATTCTATTGAAGATGCATGTTCTATCAGATACTGATTGTTGAGGAAGAAAACCTCTGTATCTACCATTGGGAATAACTATTTTTTCTATTCTCCTATAAGATTATTATTTATTTTAATCTATGTTTTTATCATAATCTCTTATCTGTTGTGCGTCAATGGTTTCTTCACTATCATCTCTATTTTGGTCATTTGTAAGAACCCGGTTGATATTTTTGAGGTATGGGTTTCTTCTTTTCACTTTTCCTTAAGTGTTTTTGAAAAAATATGGAAAATGGTGAAAAAGCCGAAATTTTGGAATTACATGCCATGTACTTTTCCACACGCTGTGTACTTTTGGCAGTGTGGAATGATTACACGGGGCGTATGGCAATGTCGGTGACGAAGGGTGTAGAAACTGACTAAATGCCGTGTAGGGGTCCTTTACACGCTGTGTAGTCAGTCGGAAGGTGAATAGTAAGGTGGTGCCCAGCTCTGCAACAGAACACACTATGTACTAAAGGAGACATGCCGTGTAGTCACGTCGGCAGGTGCACAGTGCCACGCTGGGGGGAAACTGCCAAAGGAATAGTTAAAAAATGGGGAGTACACGTCCTGTACTTTGTTTTTTTCTCTTAAAATGGGCAGTACCCTCCCCTATTCACAGGGAAGGATTAGAATAGGAAGGAGGAGAAGAAGAGGGAGGTTGGAGATTTGGAGATCCTCCAGGTGCACGTCGGGAATCCGTTTCCACCTTGGACGATCTCGTTGGAACCGCACGGGTAAGCCCTCCACTCCACTTAAGCCGTTCTTTCAAATTATTAATCTAAAAGAAATTATTTAAGTTTTAATGAGTTTTCTTCTACGTCAGATCTACGTCGTTCTTGGGAGTTTCTGGAATCGACATTCACGTATATTGTTCGTTGGAATTTAAGGTAGGTGTCTTAGTGTTATTTTAAAACTGTTTTGTGTTTTGTGCGTTTTTGACCTACGAACTCATATTCGGGGTGTCGTGTGGCTAAGGTCGTGGATATTTTAAATACCTATAATTGAATAGATAATTAATTGTGATAATAAAATGATGTTTGGGATCACTGCTTGGATCCAGGACCATCCCGAGGGGTGCGTTCCTCTGTTTAGCCGTTTGACAAGGATACTTGAGGGTATGGCATGTTTAATTATGCATTACTTTTTCCTTGAGAGAAATTGCATGTAAATTGCATGTTTATATGTTGGGCATGGCCTGATTACTTATGCCTGAGGGTGGTGTTTACTATAGCCTGAGGGCGTGACTGTATTATCTAGAGGGCGACATTCTATTTCACCTGAGGGCAACCTTTCGTGTCAGAGGGCTTCACTTCTGTTATGCCTGAGGGAGATATTCTATTATGACCGAGGGTGAGATTCTGAATGTCTGAGGGCAACATTATGATTACCTGAGGGTGAGGTTTTCTTGTCTGAGGACGCTGACTGCTTAATTAGAAATCCACTGTAACATCCCTAAATGATAAAGGGTTAAATGACTAAATGATAAGACTCATGTCAACAAGGTGCAATTTCCTTTTCAGGATCCTGTCTGATGAGAACTTCATAGTTAAGCGTTCTTAGAATGGAGTAGTGATTAGGATGGGTGACCTTCTGGGAAGTTTCCCAGGGTGTGTGTGAGTGAGGACAAAGCACACTGGAAAGGACATGTGTTGGCCTGTGGGAACTATCATTAGTCAGGTAACCCATTCAGACATGTGGGTGGACCCTAGGGTGGGCCCCACGGGTTTGCGGGGAAACTGGTGGTACCTGGGGGGAAGGACCTGATGACCATGTTAAGGAGGGGTGGTTGTGCTATCACCGGGACCCGGTTGTCACATTTGGTATCAGAGGTGGTACCCAACCTTAAGTGAAGTGTACTAACTGGATTGAGATGTAGGGCCCACAACGAGGACGTTGTGATCTAAAGGGGGGTGATTGTAACATCCTCAAATGATAAAGGGTTAAATGACTAAATGATAAGACTAATGTCATCAAGGTACACGTTCTTTTTCAGTAGCCTGGGTTGAGATGTAAGGCCCACAATGAGGACGTTGTGATATAAAGGGGGGTGATTGTAACATCCCCAAATGATAAAGGGTCAAATGACTAAATGATAAGACTCATGTCAACAAGGTGCACCTTCTTTTTCAAGAGCCTGTCTGATTATAACTCCACAGTTAAGCGTGCTTGGAATGGATTAGTGATCAGGATATGTGACCTTCTGAGAAGTTTCCCAGGGTGTGTGTGAGTGAGGACAAAGCACACTAGAAAGGACATGGGTTGGCCTGAGGGGACTATCATTAGCCAGTTTACCCATTCAGACATGTGGGTGGACCCTAGGGTGGGCCCCATGGGTCTGCGGGGAAACTGGTGATTGTAACATCCCCAATTGATAAAGGGTTAAATGACTAATTGATAAGACTCATGTCAACAAGGTGCACCTTATTTTTCAGTAGCCTGGGGTGAGATGTAAGGCCCACAACGAGGACATTGTGATCTAAAGGGGGGTGATTGTAACGTCCCCAAATGATAAAGGGTTAAATGACTAAATGATAAGAATCATTTCAACAAGGTGCACCTTCTTTTTCAAGAGCCTGTCTGATTAGAACTCCACAGTTAAGAATGCTTGGAATGGAGTAGTGATCAGGATATGTGACCTTCTGAGAAGTTTCCCAGGGTGTGTGTGAGTGAGGACAAAGAACACTATAAAGGACATGTGTTGGCCTGAGGGGACTATCATTAGTCAGATGACTCGTTCAGACATGTGGGTGGACCCTAAAGTGGGCCCCATGGGTCTGCGGGAAACTGGTGGTACCTGGTGGGCCAGGACCCGACGACCATGTTAAGGTGGGGTGGCTGTTCTATCACTGGGACCCGGTTGTCACATTCACTATGGTGTTTCATTAATATTATATGGTTAAATGAATAATTAAAATGGGAATATAACTGGTAATGTTAGTTACTTGAGTACTGCTTAGTTTATTGCATTTAATTTTGCACATTGTTGTTGCATGTCTACAGACAGTTGAGCATGAGCCTTTGGTGGGTGCCGACTGAGAATTTATTTCTCACACCCTGTTTGGGTCATGCTTTTCAGCCCGAACAGATTATATTTCTATAGGTGTAGATATGGTCAAGGGTCCTTATACAGGTACATGATTGTTGCTGAGGAGTAGTGGAGCATGGGACCGGGCTGAGGCTTATGATGCTACCGGCTGTGTTGTTCTGTTTTTCTTTCCTATAGTTGTTCTGTACTGTATTTTTGTGTAACATGTTTTTTCTACTTTCTAATAATTTGAGGCATGTTGCACCATTATTTATATACTGGTTGGTTATGTCTACTGTAGTTGTTTAATTCAGTTGTGTATGGTTTACTGCTTCCGTTGTTGTTGTATGTTTATTTCCATTCTGCTATGATACACTTTGAAAAATGAGGGCATAGATTACCCACTATCAGACCTGGGCCCTCGATGCTAGTCAGTAGCCTCTGGCCTTTGGGGAAATGTGCTTGAGGTCATGTGGCGAACTAGGGTCAGGGCACCCATTGAGTGGCACCCGGAGCCGGGACGTTACAAAGTGGTATCAAAGGGGTTCTGTCCATTGACTTAATATTTGGAGCCTTAGTCAAGGATAGGAATAGAATGGTAGTTGGTAATAAGCTATTCCCGGGAGTAGCTAACCTGTGTACAGGGAAAAGCCAATTTTCCTCGTATTCCAATTTTAATGATTTTGCAATTTTACAGTTGATTTGTTTTCACCGAAGGGTGACACACTTGTGTTTATGTTTTTTATATTTTATCCTTGGGTTCTATTTAGTGGAAACCTGATGAGATGAGGGTATTAAATCTCATGAATCATTTAGTAAAATGCAAGGAATCACATTCCATGCATAGTTTTCATGCAATGTAGGTGAATTGGAATGTGCATGTTGTTGTGATAGTTGTTGTTCTATAAAAGCATGCTATTGTGATAACTGCTTGATAAATACCTGCTATGTGATAGAGTATTTTCGTATGAGCCTGTTGATAGAATGGATGCCAAAATTTGATTCGTGGGGAGTATGGTCCCTCACAGACCAGAATTTGGAACTTAGGTGTTGTTTTTCAGTATTTTCTGGACTCCGGAGTTTTTTCTAAGGCATACTGTCAGGAAAACCTAGTATACACACCGCGTAGTTTTTTACACACGTCATGTATGTACTTCTGTTTGGGAAGAAAAGAAAACTTTTTAAGTACACGCTATGTACCCAAAGTACATGCAGTGTAGTCTCTTCCCATGTCACAAACCATGTGGGCGGTGACATGGGGAAGGGAAGAGCTTGGGGCGAACACGCCGTGTACAGGATGTACACGCCATGTAGTGTTGAACCGGAGTCCGCCAGGGTAACTAACAACATGGACGGAGGAGACTTAAGACATACACGCTGTGTTAATGATGAACACACCGTGTAGTGTGACCTAGGGACTCGACCGTGTAACTAACAACACGGGTCGGTGTCACCCCTCCTTGAACACGTCGTGTACCTGTAGGAAACGCCGTGTAGTCTTGTCTGAGGATAGACCGTGTGAAATTAGCTATGTGGCTGAAAAAATGGGGTGGTTTACATGCCGTGTTCGGGTGTCACACGCTGTGTAGTAGCAAGCCGAGTCATCGGCCATGTCACAAACGACACGGGCAGTTGGAAATTACACCATACATGCCGTGTACATGTTATACATGCTGTGTAGTTTTGTTCAACGGGAGCCGTGTATCTTAGCCGTGTAGAAGGACCCTGGTAGGGGAAGGAAAGTCAAGTACACATTGTGTAGTCAATATACACAACGTGTAGTCTGGTTTTGAAAATTTTGGATGCCTTCTTCCTCCTCTCCCTTTTGGGTTTCTTCATTTTTGGTCGTTGTTAATATTGTTCTAAAGGAGTGTTTTTGACCTTGTAGTGACATTCCTTCAAGAATACCTTACGTTTTTCACCAGCAGAGCGGCGATGACTATACTCCAGAGATGGTGGGCCATGGGCTACCAGTTGATACTCCATGAAAGCCAGATACGACACTAGCCATTATATCGGACACAGGCATGGATGCACAATTCCATGAAGGCTTTATGTGGTTCATGCAGACCTTTGAGGGAGCATCGCCGGTTGCTACATCTATCGATGACCTTAATCATATCTTCCAGCAGCAGTATCCACCTACATTTTCAGGGGATGGCGGACCACAGGCTGCAGAGTCTTGGCTGGGATCTATGCATACTATTTTCGAGCATCTTGAGACGCCTCTAGGGAAGAGGGTCAAGATCGCAACTTAAATGCTGCATGATTCCACCATGTGGTGGTGGGATGGTACCACCCAGTCAGAGCATCAGAGAGACATGGCATGGGGAGATTTCCAGGAAGTCTTCTATGACTTCTTGTAACACCCCGAGATTTTATGAAAAATATTCTTTTTAATTTCATTAATGTCATGTGTTGTACGCTACACCAAAAGGAGCTAGAACAACACGTATCCTTGACTTGACTTTCATTACACGCAATCGCGACCTTCGTCGATAGCCTGTGTAGTAAGCAATATCGAGTTTCACTAAACGAGATATTATTATAATATTATTATGATCTAGCCGTTATGAATAGTAATTCCCACTTTTTGAAATTTTATAAATTTTATATTTCAAAATGGACTTCATTTTTGGATTTGGAATATCGAAATTAGCTTAGGGTGAAATTTTGGTACTTTTTGGATAACGTTCATTTTCTGATGAATAGTGGAAATTACTAAATTTTAATTAAAAACAAACTTTTTAATCGAAATAATTAATAGTGATAAATTATTAATTTGAGTGCTTTTAAAGTATATTTAGAATATATTTATACAATTAAATACAATGTTGGTCATTGGATGTAATTTCACATTTAAAGCAGACATAAACAAGTGCCAATCTTTTGATAGTTATTATCTCTTAAGAACACGCTATTTATTTTGACGACGGGAATTTATTTTTAAATTAATTAATTAAACTGATATGTTTTGAATTTAGTAAAATAGACACATTTTGAGTTCATAATATCAAATATAGATTAGGCCTAATTTTTGGTTTTTTCTGGAAACTTTCATTTTTTTATGAATAGTGAAACCACTAAGTGGTAGTTAAAAAAATGAATTTTTCATAAAACATAATTTTACCTCTTCTGGGAGTGGAATTTCAAAAATTCGAGAGATACGACTGATGTCAGTAAGTAAAATTTGGTTCAATGAGATGAAAATAATTTTTGGTGAATAGTAACTTTTTACTTTTTGTACCACGATTAAAAGTAAATAGGGCAATTAAGGTTAAAAATGATATTATTATTACCCTAACACAGGTCCTAATTCTATTGGATAAGTGTAATTCGACCAAAAACAACCTTACGAATAAAATATGACCATTTAGGCCCACTTGGATTAGATTAGGTCACTTATTATTAATTTATTTAAAGAAGGGTTAAAATAGTTAAAATCAATGTTTAATACGTAAATCATTTTTAATATAGGGTTATACATAAGATAAATTCAACTATAAATATTCATTAGAAATCTAAAACGATTTCCTACATAATTATATTTAATTTTTAATTTTTAAAAATTAAAAAATTTAATTTATTTATGACTCAATGATGATGCAGTAATTATTTTATTAATGAAATATTGACATAATTGATGTTATAAATACCCCAATAAATGTAATTTGAGACTTTTTATGAATTACAATAATTTTATATGTTAATATAACATGTTAGTATTGATTTAATTCACTTTTTTTGAACTAATATTTCTGTTATGAGTTTCACAAAAATCAATTACCAAATAGTATCAAAATTGACATAAAATTGTTTTTAAAACAAATATTATATTATTAATTGTTATTTTATTCCTAAAAATATAATTCTAGGCCAAATGACTTAGATACGATTATTTATATTAATAATAAACATCTTGGGTTTAGTTTGTCTTGTTATAATATGTTTATTAACCTTATAGTGTAAGAAAACAAGAAGACACGGTAAAAGTAAAATTATTTAACATAAAGTTAAATCTAAATGATAAGGTTAAAATAGGAACCTAAACTTGTCTAAATTCTATTGGAGGAGATTATTTCGACCCATAACCACCTTAGCTACTAAATAAATCAATTTGGATCTATTTAAAACCGAATATGACTTTATAATAAAATAATATTTTTAATTTTCCAAAGGTGCCCCTCTCCTCCCTTATAACAGGGCACCTCCTACCTCTCTTCCTCACACCACTTTGAGCCTTCAATATCATCCAAACCCTACCCATTTCTCCTCTCCAGTTCCCTAGAAACATCTTATATGTCCTGGTCTTCTTCAATGACCAATTGTAGTGCCCTAAAAGGAGGTCTCAAAGAGGTTCTTCAAAGAAGAGGTAATGACCGTTACCGATTCATTCAACTTTATTTCTTCTTCCACTTCATCTTCTTTAGTAGTTTCATTATGAAGAAATAACAATAGTATCACTAATATACTGATATGTTATTATAAGTATAAAACAACCCTATTTCACCATCTATCCATCTTACAGAATATGAAATCACCGCGCGTGCGTACGTACGGACTACCGTCTCCACGACGCGATGAGATTCATTATCCATGATTAACCATACATGAATGATCATAAAGTTTATATAATGAATAATAAGGAAATATATGAAATAATAATGCTTCTGGATTTATTTATATATATATTTATGTCCTCTATTTAGTTTCATTCAATTCAATAAGGAAACGAAAATAGTGTTCATGCGTCCTACCATCTCAATGAACGGTGTATTTAATTCCTTTTATCGATCTATAATATATATGTATATGATGAATATATATTATATATAAATCATGTTTTAAATTCTGGAATTATGTAAATCAGGATATAAGTAATAACATCAAGAAACGACAAGTCGAAACACATAAGATAAATGAAATGATTTTACCCAAAATGCTACATTAACATGAAATTTACAAAAGAACGGGTAATATAAAGTCATAAGTGAAACATATATGATATCATAAAAATTAATATGATTATGTAATAAGTAAATGGAATTATTTAAATCATTATATAGGAGGTTCAGATCCATACGAAGCATATCGGACCTAAGGTAAGGGATAAATTTTCCAATCTCGTTTTTATCCGAGATTCTTTATTCGTAAGTATTTACTGGGGTTATTTCTATCATCCATGTCCATGTTTTATAAAAGTGTTTTCATGTATGTTTAAAGTAATTTTTACCCATTTTTTACTTTTACTACATGGTATGTAAGGAATCATTCTTTTTTTTACGTTATGAGGTACTTTGTTCACTTTTCCGACAAAAGTACGAGGATAATGTTATTTTAAACTTATATGGCGTGAACGGATTTTTATGCTTTTATAAAGCCTTATTTTCATGAAGCTTCCTTTTGAAAATTTCATGACTATTTTCAACAAAAACCTTTTCTTCTAAAATTTCATGACATTTTGTGAAAAGAAAATGATTTGGAAGAAAAAAATGAAATTTTCCTCAAGAATTCATTTCAAGTGTTTTATCAAAACCACTTTCATCTAAGATAACATTATATCACATGTTTATGTTTCAAGTATCATGTCTCTATGATTTAAATGGTTTCACTTTTCTTATTATGAAATGATATCCATTTCTTTTATATGGATTATGTGATGATGGGATGATGTTTATGAAACCCATTTTATTTATTGGGTTATTATGAATGATGTATGTTTATTTTGTGGCACAAGAAAGAATGATTTCATTATGAGATGGGTGGGACCTATATCTCCCTCCAATGCATTGGGTAAAGATTTATATCTCATGAGGTAGACATGGTTGGAACAGCAAGCTAAACTGGTTCAGTAATACAGGACTGGAACGAGGAGTGAACTCGATTCAGAAAGGGACTTTGTCCACTAAGATGGTCTTGGAAGCAATGCCTTGGCTACTATAGAAATCATATCATGTGCTTAATGGTTTCCACAATTACATGTTTTATTCCAATTATATTTTATCATGATTGATGTTCCCTTATGATATATGCCTTATGTACTTCATAGATTCATGTCTTTGCTCAAGATTCTGATGTTTATAATTTATGTTCATGTTTTTGCATTCAAATGTTTATGGATTGTTTTATGTTCTCTATGTTTACCCTTACTGGGCATTTGAGCTCACCCCTTTTATGTTTTCTTTTCCCCAGGATATAAATAAAGGTTTTAGGTAAGAAAAAAAGGGAAAGATCTTTATTGGGAGATGTTGAAGATCCTTCACCACGATTAGGATATTTTATTCCGAGTTTCCAAAGACACTAAACTATTACGGTCCTTGTGTGTCTGTTTTTGTTATGTATTCAGTATTCCAAAAAATTAATTTAATGTCTATGTATGTCAAGCTTCAGGTCTCTACACTTCTTCTTTCAAGAGACGTTGTGGTTAGATAGTGCTCGAGAGCTCATGAATCTACAACAGGGCACTATGTCAGTGATGGACTATTCTGGTCGTTTCACCGAGCATCCCCGCTTTGCACCCGTACTGGTGGGTGATGAGACGTTGAGAGACATATGTTTTTAGGATGGTATCCAATATGACATCTATGCATTGGTGAATGTTTTCAGGTTGCCTTCAGTATATTCTATTATGAACCAGGCACTGATTACAGAGAGGATCTTGCGGGAAGCTAGTGGTGTGGGCTAGGGCGGTTCATCACCAGTTACTGGTACTATTTCTATTGGAAAGAGGAAGAGATAGATGGATTTCCCTCAGGGTGGAATTACCAGCCAGGCAGTCTATTGAGGTGTCCCGATCAGGTTCTACCGGTGTAGTAAAGAGGGGAACAAGAGACCACTGTGTCCATGTGATCTAGTGGAGTGTCGAGCATGCGGTAAGATGGGGCATCTGCATTGCTTTTGCAGGGAATTTCTACCAGTGCCTAGTGAGAGGGGATCTATGTATACTCCATGTGCAGGAGCAAGACCAATAGCTTTTTACCAGTCGAGAAACTTGAATACGTTAGGGCGGGCAGGTAGAGATGGAGGTCATGGCCATGGTAGCCAGACACCAGGATCTCAGAGGAAGTAGGGCGGGATAGCTCAGGCTAGCCAGGCTGTGTCACAAGGCCGCGACACTGGGAAAGCATATGCAGTGCAACAGACCCAGCAGGAGCAGGATCCTTGACCGTCTACAATAAGAGGTACTATTCTAGTAGCTTATATCTCATCTTCAGTACTTTTTGATATGGGTGCTACACATAGTTTTATATCTGTGCCCATTGTGGATAGCCTTGGGCTCTTTGTTTCTACTTATTCTGGTATCTTGATGCTAGACACTCCGTTGAGGACTAGAATGGCTGGTGTGCGTCAGTGCAAAGAGTTCCCCCTTGAGGTTAGTGGGTTTCACTTTCTTTGGGACCAATATGTGTTAGAGATGACAGCTTATGACGTCATTCTTAGGATGAAATGGTTTCTTCCCTTTCAAGACATTGTAGATTGCTATCATCGTAGGGTGAGTTTCACGTCACCAGAGGGCAGAAAGATTCTATACAAGGGAGAGTGGGATGTTCAGGCGAGTCAAGCTGGACCAGAGCATCGTGGGTGAGGTGGAGTCACAGCCCAGATCGTGAGTTTATATCTGGATGATTAGAGGACATGTCAGAAAAATCTCCCTCCAGTTTTTGATCATTTCAGTGATGTCTTCCCAGATGAATTTTCAGGTCTACCTATGGAGAGTGAGGTGGATTTCTCTATTGATCTTGTTCTAGGAGCAGCACCGGTGTCCATTCCTCCTTTTGGGATAGCCACGCCTGAGTTGAAGGAGCTCAAGAGGCAGTTAGAGGAGTTACATGCAAAGGGTTTCATTTGACCCAGTACTTCTCCTTGGGGTTCTCCAGTCCTTTTCGTGAAGAAGGCTGATGGTACCCTTAGACTCTGTGTGGATTATCTAAAGCTGAACCAGTTGATGGTTAAAAACCGATATCCCTTTCCAAGAATTGATGATCTTTTCGATCATCTTCGTGGACCACGATTGTTCTCAAAGATTTACTTGAGATCAAGATATCATCATCTCCGCGTGAGACCATCGGATATATAGCTTACAACCATTCAGATTAGATATGGTCTGTACGAGTACTTGGTTATGCCGTTCGGACTCACGAACGTGCCTGCAGTTTTTATGGCTCTGATGAATCGTGTGTTCCATCCTTATCTAGAATCTTTTGTGGTAGTATTAATAGATGAAATCTTGGTGTACTCTCACACTCGACATGACCATGCCACCCATCTTGAGATCATATTGAGTACACTGAGAGATCATAAGCTATATGCTAAGCTCTCCAAGTTCCACTTTTGGATGAACTAGATTCACTTTTTCGGTCATATCATCTCAGAGGTAGGAGTTGCTGTAGACCCAGAGAAGGTGAGTGAAGTAGTTACCTTGGAGCAGCCTAAGAATGTGTTTGAGAAACATAGTTTCTTAGGGCTGGGTGGTTACTACATGCGCTTTATACTGGACTTATCCCACTTAGAAGAATCGTTGATAGGTTTGACTAGGAAGGGTGTGAAGTTCGCCTGGTCAGAAGCTTGTGAGACAGCCTTTCAGGACCTGAAAGGAAGGTTGACATCAACACCAATCCTGATGCTCCCAGAGGAGGGGAAGAGCTATACAGTTTACTGTGATGCATCAGGGATTGGACTGGGAGCTGTGTTGATGTAGGGTGATCGAATTGTTGTCTATGGTTCTCAGTAGTTGAGGCCACATGAGAGTAATTTCCTGATGCATGATCTCGAGTTGTCTACAGTTGTTCATGCGTTACGCTGTTGGAGACATTATATATTGGGAGAACTTCTTGTGGTCTTCACCGACCACAAAAGTCTCCAGTATATCTTTACTCAGCGTGACTTGAATCTGAGACAGTGATGGCGGGGTTAAGACCTTCAATCCTTTGATTTTGACTTAGCTTACAGACCTGGTAAAGGTAATACAGTAGCTGATGCACTGAGTAGGGAGACTCAGGAACAGGCTATGCAGGAGGCCAGTGATGAGTGGCAGCTCATAGCATTGTTCTATTAGATGCATTTGAAGGTGCACGACAGTCAGGGGAAAACATATCATTCATCATTAGCTTTGACTTCTACCCTCCTGGATAGAGTGAGGATGTGACAAGTATCTGATCCAGAAGGCCTAGTTCTATGGAAGTCGATGTCAAGTGAGGACCCTCCTCCTGGTTGGATGATAGGCGAAGAGGAAATTCTACTTTCCAAGGATGAGTGTGGGTTCCAAGGGATATATGTGAGGAGCTAATGCAGGAGTTTCATGCTTCAGCTTGGGCAGTTCATCCCAGGGTTACCAAGATGTACCTTGACTTGAGACTTCAGTACTGGTGGTTGGGTATGTAGAGAGATGTAGCTAGTTTGGTTATGAGGTGTTCCACCTGTCAGTAGGTGAAGGTGGAGCATCAGAGGCCAGTCGGACTTTTTCAACAGTTACCCATTACGGAGTTGAAATGGGATGATGTCTTGATGGATTTCGTGACCAGTTTTCCGAGGTCACCTCGGGGCAATGATGATGTCTGGGTTGTTGTGGACAGACTCACGAAGGTATCTCACTTTTTTACGGTCAAGGAGACCATCGGTGTTGACGAGATCAGGAAGTTGTATATCTGCATGGTTATACGTCTTCATGGGGTCCATCATTCTATCATTTCAGGTAGGGACGCCCATTTTACGTCTCGTTTCTAGAAGTGTTTTTAGAGGGAACTTGGTACACAGGTTCTTCTGAGCACAGCTTACCACCCTCAAACCGATTTCCAGTCAGAGCATACGATACAGGTGCTTGAGGACATGTTTCAAGCATGCTTCCTAGAATTAGGGGGGTCTTGGGAGAATAACATTCCCCTAACCGAGTTTTCCTATAATAACAATTTTCTGGAAATTGTTGAGATGGCACCATATGAGGCTTTATATGGTAGGCCATTCCGATAACCTTTGTGCTGGTTAGATGAAGGTGAGGAAGCTTTACTGGGATGAAGTATTGTGCAGGAGACTTCTAAGAAGGTCCAGTTGATTCAGAAGTGGATGGGTACCACACAGTCTTGTTAGAAGTCTTATGCTAATCGCCACAGATGACCTTTAGAGTTCATGGCCAGGGATCAGGTTTTCCTACATGTTTCTCCGAGGTTGGGACACAAACGAATCAGAAGACATGAAAACTTTCACCATGGTTTGTGGGGACATTTTAGATTCTAGAGAGATTCGGTCCGGTTGCTTATCAGTTGCAGTTACCTCAGAGGTACCGGGCCATGCACGAAATCTTCCATGTATCTCAGTTGTGCCACTATCATTCTGACATGTCTCACATCTTTCATCCCGAGGAGGTTGAGCTTGAGGTTGATGCGTCCTTTGAGAAGCTTCTAATTGGTATCGTTTATAGGATCACGAAGGTTCTCCGAGGATGGTCAGTTCCTCTCGTACGGGTGCTATGGTAGCAGGGCCGAGTGCAGGACGAAACCTGGGAGCGAGAGACCAACGTACATGCTTAGTGGCCCGATTTTTTCATGGCTGTATCTTTTCCACCCTTGGAAGGGAAATTCGAGGACAAATTGATTTAAGGGGGGATGTTTGTAAGAACCTGTTTCTTATTTTTGAGGTACGAGTTTCTTCTTTTCTATTTTCCTTAAGTGTTTTTGAACAAATATGGAAAATGGGGGAAAATATCAACTTTGGAAGTACACGCAGTGTACTTTTCTACACGTCGTGTACTTTTGGCCGTGTGGAATGAGTACATAGGGAATGTGGAAATGTCGGTGATGAAGGGTGTAGAAACTGACTACACGCTGTGTAGTAGTCCTTTACATTCCATGTAGTCAGTCGGTAGGTGAAGAGTAAGGTGGTGCCTAGTTCTACAACAGAACACGTTGTGTACTAAAGGAGGCATGTCGTGTAGTCACGTCGGCCAGTTCACAGTGCCACACTGGCGGGAAATCGCCAGAGGAACAGTTAAAAAAATGGGGAGTACATGCCGTGTACTTGGATATACACGCCATGTACTTTGTTTTTTTCTTAAAATGGGTAGTAGCCTCCCCTGTTCATAGGGAAGGCTTAAAATGGGAAGGAGGAGCATAAGATGGTGGCTGAAGCTGTAGAGATCTGCCATGCGCATGTCAGGAATCCATTTCCGCCTCGGGCGATCTCGTTGGAACCGCACGGGTAAACCCTCCACTCCTCTTAATCTGTTTTAACCAATTCTTCCTCTAATATAAGTTATTTAAGATTGAACGAGTTTTCTACTATGTCATATCTACGTCATTCTTGGGTTTTTTTGTAATCAACTTTCATGTATATCATTCATTGGCGTTTAAGGTAGGTGGCTTGGTGTTATTTTCCAACTGTTGTGCGTTTTGTGCGTTTTTGAGCTATGAACACATATTTGGGGTGTCATGTGGTTGAGGTCGTGGCTATTTTAAATACCTATAATTGAATATGAAATTAATTATGATAATAAAATGATGTTTGGGATCACTGCATGGATCTAGAACCATCCCGAGGGGTGCGTTCCTCTGTTTAGCCATTTGGCCAAGATACCAGTGGGTATGCCATGTTTAATTATGTATTACTTTTTCCTTGAGATGAATTTTATGTAAATTGCATGTTTATATGTTCTTAATCTCCCAGTTACTTTCCCTGAGGGCGGTGTTTACTATAGCCTAATGGCGTGACTGTGTTAGCCTGAGGGCGACGTTCTATTTCACCTAAGTGCAACCTTTAGTGCCTGAGGGCTTGACTTTTGTTATGCCTGAGGCCGAGATTCTATTATTCCTGAGGGCGAGATTCTGAATGCCTAAGGGCGAGATTCTGATTACCTGAGGGTGAGGTTTTTCTTATCTGAGGATGCTAACTGCTTAATTAGGAATTCACTGTGGCGTTTCCTTAATATTAAATGGTTAAATGAATAATTAGAATAGAAATATAACTGGTAAAGTTAGTTACTTGTGTACTGTTTAGTTTATTGCATTTACTTTTGCACACTGTTGTTGCGTGTCTACACATAGTTGAGCACGAGCCTTTGGTGGGTGCCTACTGGGAATTTATTTCTCACACCCTGTTTAGGTCATGCTCTTCGGCCCAAATATATTACTTTTCTGAAGGTGTACATAAGGGCAAAGGTCCTTATATAGGTACATGATTTTTTCTGAGGAGTAGGGGAGCATGGGACTGGGCTGAGGCTCGCATTTCTAACGGCTGTGTTGTTCTGTTTTTCTTTCCTGTACTTGTACTGTACTGTATTGTTGTGTTACATGTTTTGGACGCTTTCTTAGAATTTGAGGAATGTTGCACCATTATTTATATACAAGTTGGTTATGTCTACTGTAGTTGTTTAATTCAGTTGTGTATGGTTTACTGCTTCCGTTGTTGTTGTATGTTAATTTCCATTCCGCTGCACTACACTTTGACAAATGAGGGCATAGTTTCCCAATTATTAGACATGGGCCTTTCCTACTAGTCGGTAGCCTTTGGCGTTTGGGGAAATGCGCTTGAGGTCATGTGGCGAACCGGGTTCGGGGCACCCGTTGAGTGGAACCTGGTGCCGAGACATTACATCATTGACTAACTTTTACTTTTTTGGTTCCCATTCGAGAAACACACCCCATGAACTCCAATCTCTCTATTACATTATTCAATTGATATCATGATCCAAAATCATTAAATATGTTATTATGACACTACGATCTCTATGATAGATATAAAAAAAACATATCTACCCATCACTCAAAAGGGAATTTACATATTATTAAAATAACAATACAAATCAATTTAATAACCACTATGTAATACTCTCATCATGATGGAATAATGATATAGTTGGATGTTTAAATTGATTATGTATATAATAAATAGTTACGTAGAAATTAACTATCTTATTCACATTAAAAATCAGCTATATAGGAAATAGACTATGTGAATTGGCATCATGAACCCATATTTGGATACATGACTGAAAATAGCTATGGGATTTCAAAATTTTCCTAAGAGAATAATTTTGATATGTGTATGATTCAGTTACATGGTTGAATTGTTTATTTTATTCCCCTATGTATTGAAAAGTGGTGCATGAATTTCTCTAGATCATATTGGCTACATAAAAAATGGGCTATGTGATTCTTCCCTTTTCTAAATCAGCATGGTGGATCTAGAAACAACTCAAATTGAAATATAATTACTTAAAAAAATATATGTCCCCACCGAAAAAAATTCTTGCATCATGAACTATTTCCCATGATATATAACACCATAAAACTAGATCATGATCTATGGGACTAATTATTTCATTGAATTAGTGTTTAACAAACAAAATGGCCCATGCTTTCCCAAAATCATGATATATACATGATTTTTCAAACTAATACACAAATCCATTGGTTTCTTCAATCTCCCAAATTGGATTATTTATAATCAATTAGAAACCCAATGATTTACCAACATGGAAGAAAGAATACCATTACATCAAAACTGGGGAGAGAGAATTATTGAAGAAATTGTTTCGACTCTCTATGTTTCACTAACAACACTAACACCAAGTAAAATTTTATAAATTTCATAGATGTTACTCTAGTGTGTAACTTTATTCACCACCTCCCAAGAATATTTATTTAGGATGACAACTCATCAACCCAACTGAGTAACATCTATCTTCATTACCTTCATCATAACATCATGTCATGATTTATCAACATCGGCAAAACATCTTTACCAATGTCAAATTTTTTAAAATCCCCCTAAACATACAATACCTATCGCCATGCCTTAAAATAATATATTAAGACTTCCCCTACAATGTAAAATCCTCTTGAACAAATTCTATTCTCCACCATTGGAAACATAATATGAAATACCATGGAGAAGTCAAAATAACTAAAATTTGACATTATACCGAAATTTAAACATTAGGTTCTATTCATAATTCCCTAAACCCCACACATGGAATAGTTTTACTGAAAATATATAAAATAAAATATTTTATAAAAATATATTCAGTATTGATTTTTCAAATGGGTGGCATTTCATTGATAAAATATATATGATATAACGGTGTTTGAGTCTTGATTTTGAAGTGGATTTTTTGACAATCCAAAATCACTTTGCCTATTAGATAAAATCTTCAGCAGTCGCTCAGACTCAAAAATTATATATGTTAACTCAAATTAGAGCCAAATAAAATATGTAAATTCACATATAGATTTTACGTATTATACCTCATCCATATTCAGATTCACTGAATTATGCATCTTGTTGTACCATCTCACACAACCCTTTCCAAGAAATAATGTTCCACATGATTTTTATCCTATATCGATAATATCATAAAATTAAAATAAATCAATAAATTGGGGTTTAGATCTATGTTTTTTATTTATAAAATCATGAAATTAAATGACACATTTACTTATATCTATTTTCTCTTAGTAGAAAAATAGTTTCAATACTTTATATTAAACTAAAATATGTAACATAGAGTCACTACAAAGTTTACATATGTCTTTGATATTGTTAGATAAACCCAGCATCCACTATGTATTCTAAATTAATTTTGGTCAATAGTACTTACACCTTCATAATATCACAATTTTATTCAAGTATAAATGTGAGTTAAAACATATTTTTCATTTTCCATTAAAATCGTATTTTAAAATTCCCCAGTTTATTTTTCATGAGATAGAAAGATATAATTTCACTTCTGATAAATATGAAATACTGGAATATATTTCATCCCACCATGAATGGGAATCTCAAAATTATTTCTCATATACACAAAAAAATCTTAAATAATACACACCTTATCACCATCAAATATGATTTCATCCAAAATTAAAATTAATA
Organism: Viscum album; assembly: GCA_963277665.1. Classification (NCBI taxonomy): domain Eukaryota; kingdom Viridiplantae; phylum Streptophyta; class Magnoliopsida; order Santalales; family Viscaceae; genus Viscum; species Viscum album. The sequence continues at coordinate 2,055,675,576 of OY728146.1, read as the reverse complement.
TTACAGTGTCATTACTCATTTATTTCACATGAATGTTGAAATCAACTGTACCATTTGTAAACAAAATATTCCTCAAACATCTATCCAATTTAGTGTACCAGTGTCTATGGTCCTATTTCAATCCAAAAAAATATTTCTTCAATATGAATAAAATGCATCAATCACTATCTAAAATAAAATCATCATGTTTCTCAATATATAATTATTCCTGAAGAAAACAATTAGTAATGGAAAACTTCTCATTTATTTGATAGTATTTATATCTTTTTTTCAGCTATCACTACTAATAACATTCTGATAGTTTCTATTCATTCCATTGGTTCAAATGTTTCATCAATGATGACACCTTAAATTTGATAATATCCTCTTCACAATATTTGTGACTTGTTCTATTAAACATCACATATTATCATTTTCTTATTTTGGAAAACCCCCATAGTTCCAATTAAAATTTTATTTCTATGTCTTAGAACTGGATCACAAGGGGAGATCTTCTAAATCTGATCATCTACCCAATTATAGTTTATATTAACTAAATAATATCAATAGCCTATATTAAAATATGACCTTTGATTTGGGAAATTAGTGTATTCTGATATTCGAATCTAAATCATCTTCTACTTTTTACTAGAGCTTGTGGATTACCAATTATATTTTTAGTTTCAAATAATATCATTAATTTATTATACAATTTTATCTCATTTGAAACATCTTCAATTGAATCACTTTTTTTTTCATAGTCAACATTAATGATGATTTGATCTTTCTCAATAACTTCATCATTCTTATGTTCTATCATTTGTATGTCATCTTTTATTGAATAAACAAATATATCTATTTTTTAATTATTTTAAAAAATATTGACATCCCTATAGTCAACCTACATATAAAAATGTTTTTTTCAACTAAATTTATACACATTTATTTTGTATTTATCCCTTAAAAATACATCTTCTACAATTTCCATAAATTTTACTAGATATATTATCTTATTTTATATAATGTAAGTATGTGCAAAAATTACGATGTATTTCACACATGGATTCATCTTGTACCAAATTTCACATGACGCCTTCTGTTTAATTGTTATTATTATATTTATATTTTATATTTGTATGGTAGTACATGCATCTTCTCTCCAAAATTTATTTGAGATTTTCTATTTAGCCAACATAGGTCTTCCTATATCAACTATTCTTTAATTCTTCCTTTATTATACCATATTTTTTTGTTATGTATATGGGTTTATTTCATATATTCTTGATTCCTTGTTTGGAATGAGAAATTATAATATAATAACATGTAAAATTCTTACCATTATCTGATTTTAGTTTTTTGATGTAGATACCCAAATCCTTTTATTCTTACCTTTCGAAAAGTTTGATAATTTTCATTACCAATAACTTTTGTTTTTTAAACAACACATTATTTAGTAGGTTATTTTAAATAAATATAATGAAATAAAAATATACACTTATAGAATTTTATTAATTGAACCACATAAGTTAGTATGAATATGGAAGCATTAATTCATACCTCCTTATGAAAATATTTTGATAGGATTCACAAATTTCATTCATGTCCCTCTTTATCTTTGTAAGATAACTCAGAATATCATGCTTTAATATTTTATTCATACTTCATTATCCAATATGACAACCCCCTCTATTCCAAAAGTGGTTTTAATATTTCGAAAATAGTTCATATTAATCTATAGGATTATCAATTGGTAAAATATTATCATGGGTTCTTCTTCCTTGGGTAATGATCCATTGGTAATTATTTTTTTGATGATACATGAATCCATTTTAAATAAAAAATCATGTCCTCCAATTGAAATTTTTTTATCACTGAGAAAATTGTGCATTATCCCTCTAATAAATAATACATCATTCAATATTAGATTAAACGCTTCAATCTCTGTTGACCCAACACCTATAATTTTTAAGGAACCATAATTTCAAAAAGTGACTACTCCTCCATAATTATTCTCAATGGTTCACAAAAATTTTATATCACCCATAATATGTTAAGTGAATCAAAGACCAAGTATCCAGTACATGGTTATTCTAATATCTTTCAATTCTATTTCAACAAAACATCATTTTTCAGCATTTATTTGTTGAATTGCCTTCACTTTCATATCATAGGGTGTTTTTCTAGGATGAATTCACATGAACTATTCACCAACATGGTCATGATGATCAAATATTACATTGATCACTTATATGTAGTAAAAAAAGTAGCTAATAAAATAAGATAAATTCATGTAAACTAATTTCTATCATGTTAAATTTTACATCATTTTCTCGTAATATCTCCTCATTTGTTCATGAATCATATATTGTATTAAATTTTCTTACCAACAAGTGCAGTATTTCTTCACAAACATTCCACAACAACAATATTATCCCCTGAATGTTGATCTTTTATACTAATAATAGTTATTCCCAAAATTTCGGTGAAGTTTTCTTTCTATATATTGTGGTTTTCTGGGATTTTAGGGAAATGATCTAATTGAATAGTCTATTTCATAATTTGATTTAAAAAAGGATTTCACACTAGTATTATTTCTCTAGACTAATCCATAATTTATTTTGGGACCTACATTACTGTAGATAGAAAATTTAATTTTGAGATCCATAGAGAGATGAATTGACCTGATTCTTTTAATACCACTTCTTTTAGATTGCGATGATTCATCCTTAACCTAAACTACCTTTTTAAAATCATATCTAATATTTTAGAAGGAATTTTTTCTTCCATGTAAATTTAGATTATGTTTTGTAATATTATCATTCTTTGAATTAATTTTTGTCTTAAATTTCCTTTACAATATTCTCCTTACATCATCTTTTTGTTTGCATCATTTGATTTAACAGAGGTATGTACCCAAATTCATTTCACAATCATCTGGACCCTATATTATATTTTCATTTTATTTTAATAACGGAATCTTATCCTATTTAAGATTTGTTATTTTTAAAATATAATATTCCAATTTTTTATTTAACTTGTTCTCTAGTTTTATTATATAACATTAATTATTATCCCTACAAGATGTCTCAAACATTTTTCCATATGATCTATGAAATTAATTTCATCTTCTGATTAGATGAATCATGTTGAGTTATATTCTTATTGTTTTATCCCCTATATTATTATTTTATTTCTAAATAACATCTTCATTATTCCACTGGATCTATATGGAAATGTTTAACTTTTTCCCCATTTATTCATTTGGTTTTTATCATCATCAATCTTATGTCCCACAAACATCTTCATAAATAAATTTACAGAATAGGGGAACATGTCATTAATATTTTAGCACTTTGTTTGTATCTTGACATTAACCATAAAAATTTCCATATTAAATCTCTTTGAAAAGATGGAAATTACTATACTATAATATTCATCATCTTCTTCATGATCAGATTAACGTGATTCAGGAATTTCATCATCTTGGATTCTGAGCATTCCTATGGATCAAGTCCCATATAATATTTGATTTCTTCTAAAATTTTGGGATCTTGTTCCTTTCAAAATAAATAATAATGTTTCAAAATTCATGAAGAGAAAAATTTTATCTATATTAAGAAGATTAAATATTACCTTCAAACCAATCCAGAATATTTCTCAACAATTTCTTGAAAATAATTGAATCAAATAACTTTCTCAAAACACCCAAATATTTATAACAATTTCATTAAATATTATAAAGTAATCATTACATTTTTATTCCTCAAAAATATTTTATCTTAAAATTTATTTATCCAAATTTGATAATTGGCCACCATGACATACATGTTCCCTTCATAACTACATTCTGTTTTTTTCAAATAATCCATTTCATTTCTGAGTCCCATAACCCTTATCTTAAACATTTCAAAAAGATATATAAAAATAAAATTTTGGATTTTTCTATCAGCTTTCATATCTATATTATCAATAAATTCATAATATAATCTTCAGTAACATGTTGGAATCCTACTATTACATTATATTTAATGTCATGGCCATGAGATAAGAGTATGTAAAAATAAAATTAATCCAATAGTGATACATATTGAAATTGAATATAGGTACACCCTTATAATTTACATAATTTTAATTATCCATCTTTAGATAATAGTGGATCTTGATAGAAAAACCATCACTATTAAATTTTTTGTTCACAGAGAGATGATACACTACTAATAGGTTGTAGAATCAATGGTGCTTCGTTGTGATGTAAACTATTTTAAAATTAATCTCTATCGACATGTCTGGATCTGGGATCTAATTTACTCCTTTTGTTACTCATCCTTTCCAAATGTAGTAATAGAATATAACTTATGAATGAAATATTTTTAAAACATTTGGATCCAACATTGTACCCTACACATTTTCATGGTATGTTATTCCCCCATACTGTAGATTATTTTCAATATAACCCCATGTTAAATCCTATTACATGTATATATGAGGAATCACAACACATACATCAACAGTCACATGAAACAAAATATATTCGTAGTATAGAAAAGTAATACTGTAAAAAAACTAATCATGAACACTAAAAATATAAGTTTATTCCAATATGAAGAATATAGATATCATTCTAAGAGCCCCTATAATATGGAAGGAAGTATTTCTCACAATGAAGTCTTGAATTCAATTTACAAATATCATCAAAATCAACACTACTTATACTTAATATGGATGTTTTTTTGATATTTGTCACTAAATATAAGAAACCACTACATCAACCTCTTCTCAAACCAATCTTCATACTTTCCTCGCACATACATAATTCTAAACATTAATGGTTGTCTCACAATAATCTTCCTATTGTGTGTTGATGGTTTCATCACAATAATTTCTCTACTATACCTAATTGTTATTTTTCATTTTTTGGTTCCCATTAAGGGAACACACAATAAAATCTCAAATCTCTCTCTTATGTTATTCAAATTAGATCATTATCCATGATCACGATATGTTTTATTATCTCCCCAATGATATTTGTTATAAGTGAGAATGACCATATCTATATTTTGGGTCAAAATTTATTTTACTGAGTATTAATATTTCTATCATAATATTTATAAGAAAAACAAAAAACTCCCTTAATAGAAGATGTAATAATTGAATAATGAAATTTTTAATCAATTTTTCTAAGAATAAATGGTTATATAGTAATAACCTATGTGTTTATAATCAAATAATGGATATATATGATGACAAAAAAATAGATTTGTAATATAAAAATACATTCAACTTTATATCTAAAAATAGCTATGTGGATTCCATGTTTGACTATATAGACCATTTGGCTATTTGGCTCACTCGCTTACATGGTTAAAATGGCTATTTGATTCACCAATATAGTGAAAATAGGTTATTGAGTTTCTCTACATGGAATAGAACACATATAATAACATGATATTTGATTATTCCCCTTACAAAACTAACTACATTGATCTAGTAAAATCTCAAACACAAATCGAACCAGTGCATCCAATTTTCATCACCTCTAAAAAACAATTTTTTCATCAGGAACTGTTATCCCATGATATTTAATGCCATATAAACCAAATAAATCACCATTAGACTAAAGAGATCCTCATATCAATTTTTCATCAAATACAGTAGCCCAAAAATTCCATGAACCATGGGGCATTCAATCATTATCAAACCAATACACTAATTAAGGGGAATAATCATATTATAATTAAATCAAAACATTATACCCATTTATTATGGTATGTTCACATTGGGATCACATTAGACACATACTTGATCAATACTAAACTTTTATATTGTAGATGAATAATAAAGATTATGTATTGTTATATTATGATTTAAATATTTAAATAATGTTTTCCGGTTCTGATAAGGTAATACCAATATTTAACTCAGTAATTAATAAATAACCATTCATTAATTAAGAATCCTAAAAAAATGCTCATAGAAATTTTTTCCCATGTGAATTGTAACAAAAAAATTCATTAAATGAATGTATATATATATATAATTGAATCTTTAATTTCAATACCATATATTATATAGAATTTTTTTAATTTGTACCATAAACTGATACAAACACCAATTTTATAAAACTAGTTCAATGTGGTAAATATTACCTACAGTCATTATAGAAAATTGGTAAATATGATTATTATATGTAAGGAAATATATCAAGACTACGGTAAGGGTTTCTGTATTAAATTTAGTTCTTTGAGAGATATTTTATATTGGGAAATATATTTCCATTTTATATGGGTTAACTAATACTCTATTGAATTATTAGATCATAAATTTTTATTGTTATCTGAAATTTCACTAAAATTATTATTGTTTCTTACGTTTTCAATTAATAGATACCCTCTTGAATGTGTAATGGATTTTTGTGACACAAATATGTATTCCTTGAGTTACATGTTTCGTATTGAAATTTGTTATTCCATGATTGGAGTATTCTAGCATTATATTTTTCTATATGGTAAGCTGTATTTGTTATTAGTAAAATAGTGTTTTAAAATATGGATGATTTTATAACTCATTTTAGAATATGGGTTATCAATAAATGTTTTATTTAAATATTAAAAAAGGGTTTTTACATTCACTTTAATATATTTTATATTAAACCTAATATTTATACAAGATAAAAACTATGCCTTTTCAAGGACCATTAATTGAAAATTTAATTTGAAATTAATGAATTTAATTTTTTTATTTAATTTTAAAAATTCATTTTGTAAGTGACCTGTAACACCGTATTTTATTAAATTGAAAAAAAAATATTCAAATGATTATTTTTTATTACCACTTCTATTTTAAATTTTATATTCCATAGGGTTTATTTCCATAGTATTTATGTTTCGGGATCTTTTCTATTATTTATATTTATCTTTTTGGGGATTGATAAAAAGGGACTATGAAATCATACTCATGATCCCATATTAGTTCCATTGACCTAGTATTCTTTTGTGAGGATGTTTTTCATCTATGACAACTTCTTTCTCTATTTCCTTTGTTACACATGGTTTATGTTAATTTGAAACCATAAACATTATTTATTTTCAAAGATTATGATCATGTTATTCCAGCATTCATCCAACTGTATATTCAATTCTCTATATAGTGTAAACATCATAGTTTACATAATTTAGATTGGAGGATGTCATCCAATAAAATATTGTACATTTATTGGAAGGGGATGTTTTGATATTCTTCAAATTTATTGATATCTAATTTATGTTTATTTTGTACTGGAATTTTCTAAACATTATTGGGGATGCATTGAAATTCAATATTCTTTTTAGATCTTTAGAAATAAATTTTTTCATAGTTCATTTATATGATCATATGATAAATGCATTAGATATAAGATATTGTTGACTGTGGATTGAAATTATATATCACATAGATTAACTGATATGTCCCATGAGGCAAAATTACTCATGTTTTGGTTTATAACTCTCTCTATGTCAATATAATGTCTTCGAAGAAGGCCTTTGAATCTTTTTTCTTTTTGATGAACTTTATTATGAATTCCTTCAGTATTTGTTAATTAATTATTGGTATCCATGGTTTCATTTTTTTCTTGGATAATAAATTCTCTCATATTCATTTTATTATAGAATTATTCTAATCCTTTATTCTAATAATATTATTTATGTATTTCTTATACTTTAACCACATTAGTAAAATGTTTCCCTCACTGATTATTTCAGCTGACCCATTAATATATTTTCCATTCCATTTGTTATTAATAAAATTATTACTCATGATACATTCACAAGGATCAAACATGTTGAAAAATTTCATGGGAGATATTTATGAAATTCTATATATTAAATTATCCCTTATATATTTATTATCTCTATTAGTTAATCATGTATCATAAAACTGTAAATAAATTAACCTGAATAGATCTTTGATAAGTAAGAGATTAAATAATAATTATTGAATTTCTAATTAGGGATTTCTATATATTTTTTATTATTCATGGTATCTATGTAATAATATAGAGGATGTGTTTATTAAATTGGATATCAGAGTGTAGTTTTAGGTATTCACAAATAAAAACCCTTAACTAATCCTATATATAGCATCCCAATTACATGTATAAGAATAGGTTTTCCTCAATATTCATATCCACAGAATCCCTTGACCCATATGATCTGAAATTAAATGATCATCGTTACACTAGAATCTATAAGTAGCATAAGATCTGAAAAAATTAATTGAAATGGAAATATCTAAGAGATTTACATTATGAACATTATAATGGTTTTTCAATAACAAAACACTCAATGATAACAGGTTTACACATATTTGAATATCTCTATATAAAAATAAAATAAAAAATATTGAAATGATTAAAAACATCAAAATCCATGATCCATATGATCATTATTTGGATGAACAAAGTGCTAGTATATTTATAAGAATAATTGTAAGAAACATCAATGATTTAATTCATAAAAATAAGAAATATTTGTGACTATATCATCAATATCATCTTCATCTATTGATGGAATCAGTATAATATTTAATTTATCAATGATTTAAATTAGAACCACAACCGTTCTTTTAAAACCAGTAGATATAATCTATAATAAAACTTCATATCACCATAATTTTATAAAAAATATTTACTTATCTTGTAATTCTGTTAACAGAAGTTAATTCGCCATAATCCATATAAATTATTAAAGTCTCATTTTATTTAATTCATATGTAATGTGTATTTTGATTTTAAAAATAATGAATTTGGATGAGTTATTGACTCAACTATATCCCAATTTTCTAAATTACAAAAAAGTAACAATGGATTTTTTAAATAATTAAAAAATTTAAAAAGGAATTATCAAAATAATATTTATGAACGAGAATTTTTCTTCCTTTATTTTGAATGAAATGTAAAACAATCTTTATTGGATAAACAAATAAAGTTTAATTCACCATTAAAAATTATTTCTATAAAAAAAGTAGAATCAATGAAGAATAATATACATGGTAAATAACAGATAATAAAATTTTCATAAAATTATCCCACATTGTGATTTTAGAAAATTAATTTTTGACAATTAATTAAATATTTTATATTAATTTTACTTAATATTTATTTTCTCACATGTATTATTATCCTCTGAAACTTATCTATATTTTTATTAATTTAAGGAAATCCTTTCATCATAGTCGAGGTAATAAAATATTTCTTCATTAATTCCATTAGGACTGTGATTTCTTAAGATAAAAGTGATTCATATAAAGTGTGTTCAGGTTGAAATTCACTATCTTCACTAGTATTAAGGATATCATATATAATATTCATCTAATTGTTGATATGACTCTATTTTTATGTTTTTATAATCACATTTTTGGAAAATGGATATAGAGAGTTCTTCTGCTATATTTTATGTTATTACTAATTTGGAAATGAAAAAAAATTTATGCTTCAAAGATATCCTTATGAGCTTATATTGATATATTCTTGTATATATAATTAAAATTAATCTCATTTTAGTATAGAAAATTAAATATAGAATAATTAATTCTAAAAAACCTTTAGTTTAAAATCATTATATATACATTTATAATTATTGTTTGGTAATAATATTTCATTTTTTCTATAATTTGTTCTCATTGAGTTCTGCCAAAATAAAATGCTGAAACATACACTGTAAAAATCGGATTGATAATTATATTTAAAAGTTATATTAATGGGAAAAAGAAAATTTTGCTTTTGGGAAATATTAAATACAACCCTTATAAATTTTAATGTAGATTAATTTTGACCATACACCCCAATGATAAACAATAGTAGAATGGGAAAATTAAGAGACAAAGTTTAAAAGAAAAAAACTATTGATATTTTCTTCCAAAAATAATAGATGACTTTATTTTTTTCATATATGGTTCTTGGACATGTTTATAATAAATTTAAAATTTTTTAATGAAAAATATGTTGGATAATTGATAAACAGTTTAGATGAAAAATAAATAAAAATTGATAAGCAATTCACCATTTTTACTAATGGAGTTTCTAACAAAATGTGATAGGTGAAATAAGAAGTTGACCGAAAATCACGTTATATTGATAATTCGCAACTACTATTTAATAAATTTGATTCTTCTAGAAGTAAGTGGATTTTAAAAAGAATTAATTATCTTATATTCAATTACAATAAAATCAAGAAAATTATATATTTTTTTATCTATGATCCCTATGGAAAAGGTTTATTATATATATATTATTATCTCATGTGTTTTGTGGTGGGTTTCTAGGAAATGAAATAAACAAGTATTTCTATAAATATTGGAGTTCATGTAAACTCAAAATAAATTAAATTTTTTGAGTATGTGTTGAACCCATTAAACATAATAATAAAAACGCCAAACTACTATATAATCTAAATAAATAATAGAATGTTAAAGATAATGTTACTATTTTTTAATAAATTATACAAACTCCTCTCTCAATAAATTTCATGTCCTAAAATAATATTTTTTATCTACCAAATATCCTCAAATGATATCATATAAGTAACCATTTAAAAAATAATAATTTCTATGAGAATAACATATTTATTGTTCTTAAGTTCCATTTAGGTATTGGATAATGCATTTTATAGCATAAAAATGATATTCTATAATATTAACTTGATATTTCAAACAAAATCATGATAAAAACAAAATTTATCGTCGAATTATAGTAAGATTTAATTTAAATATGACCATACTTCTAGAATTTTTTTATCTAATGATTTCCATGTTCTATCATGATCATATATGTTTTATGTTACTACAAGGGTATTATGTTATAAAAATTTTAAAAAGAATATTGTTTTATTAAATATATATTATTTATATTTAATTGAAAGGTTTCCATCCATTTTTTAAAAATATATAAATCACGGAAAAATTTATGTTCTCCCATCATGATATGTTGAAAATTTGTATATGTTAAAAAAACATTCAGAATGTGATTTTTGAGTTGTGCCAAAAATAATTTCATCAACATATTTTGAAAATGAATTATTGTTCTTCAAATTTTATTTATAAAAATGGTTGGACCACCACCTCCATTAAAAGAATTATTTGTAGAAAATATTTGGTGTGTTTATAATACTAGGGTCTTAGAGAGTGTACAATTCTTAGATATCTTCAGTGAGTTTAAATACATTATCCATAAATTCAATGAATTCAAAACCAAGAAGTTGGTCAATATAAATTTCTTATTCTATATAAAACTTATAAAATGAACTGTTCACATCCAATTCAAATATTGTATAATTCAGATGAAATTTAAATATTATTAAGATCATATTAGATTCTAATCTAGCTAAAAGTTATAATTATTAGTTGTATTATATCTCTTCTTCTTGATAATAAACATTATCATCATGACTTAAATTATTAATAATAATGTTTCCATTATTATAAATTTCATTTCTAAAAAACCAATTACCCTTAATTATTAATATAATGATAGAACATTCAACCATGTTTTAAATTTGATCTACTCAAATTTATTTATGTATTCATAAATTTATTAAATCCAAATTTCATCACCAAAATCATCATATACTATTTTAGGATTAAATTTTAATAATAAATCATGACTATGAAATTGATTTCATAGTGAACTTTCAGTTTTTGCTAGTTGACTTATATCCCCAATAATATAATCGAATGGGTGATTCCTTATGATTAACCAGTTTCCAGGTAGAGTGGTAAATAAATTTTTAACGGAAAAATATAGATATTTAATGTCATTTTCTAAAGATGATAATATTATTGTCTTACTTCATAAGGATATAAAATTAGTAGTTTTAAATTATCTTATGAGAATCTAGAATAAGGGTTTTTAGTATATCATAGAAATTATAAATATCTAATTGTTTTACAAAAAAATAGATCAGATTTATCAAACCTTACATGGATCATTTTATCAATAGTATTTATTATTTTATTGAAAATAATTTAATAATTTCTAATTATAAAATTTCCAATAAAAGTTTCTTTATTATTATTTATTAATTTCATTTATTTAATCTTTTATATATAGGAATAATACTTTACACCTATGAAAACAAAAGTAAGAAGGTTTTAGATTTCATATAGTACAATAATCATATATAATTTTATTTATAAATGGTTTTAATAAGAATATATTTATACTATAGTAATCAACAATATAACACCCTGAGTTTTTAAATGATAAAAGTGTGTTTCATATCGTATGTGATATGCAACACTGAACCCAAAAAAGAAACATTATTATTTAAACATGATCATTATAACCTAATGCTTAAATTTGGGGGTAAAAATATTATTAAATTTATTATGAAATATATATATATATATTTTTCTTTTTATAAATAAATATATTTACAAATTCCAATTAAATAATTACTTAATGTTTTTGTAATATCTTATTATTCGTAAAAAATATGTTATATTCACAAATAATTTTTATTATATTTGTAAAACAATATTATAATAAATTTATTGAAAATTAATAAAATGTATTCAAAAAAATTAACACTGTTATTGTACCATAATTTTATACTTAACTAATGGTTAAATTCTATATTTTTTTGTAAAAAACTGATTTTTCAGTGAAGAGTGAAACACAATTTTAAGTAAAATTATCACTTCTTTTTATAAATTAAGTAATTTAAAATTTAATTTTTTTTATTTTAGGGAAAAATATGTATTGTTTAGTTAAATTTAATTCAATAATTTTCATTTTAATATTCTTTATATTTAATTTTTTATATATTTATTTTTGGAATTATAAACACATTTTTCTGAAATCTTTTTTAAATTGATAAATATATCTCCATTATATATAACTAAAACAAATCCAAATAATAAATGATTTTAATGATTTTTTATAATATATATCAATATTTGTGAATTTAAATATATATAATGAATATGAATTGTTATAGAGTTAATGTAAAATAATTTTTTTCTTTGTATAATGTATATATTAGAAAAACCACCTTCCACATTTCTTGTGGGTTTTATTTAAAAATATATTCTACCACTTATGTGAATTGATATTAATAAAATTTATTCTATATTATGAATCATAATTATTAATTTTAGGAAATAGGGTTAACATAATTTTCAAACAAAATAAATAGTAACTATAGTAAATATTTATTACCACAATAAAAGGAAAATAGGTTAATTAAAGAAAAATTAATTTCATAAGGAATTTAAACAAAGAAAACTCAATAAATTGTATATATTTTTTTATTTCAATATGATAATGAATATATATAGTTTTTTACATTATAAATGATCCAACAATTATTTTCCTAAAATTAGATTTTTGATACGTTAAATCATAAATTTAATTTTGTTTAAAATTAGTTAAATTTTGAATTTTTTTTGATTAATTAAATAATTTTTTAATTAAATTATATTTAAAAAAAGAATTATTATAAATTATACATTAAATATAAATTACAATATAATTTATCATTTTCTAAATGTAATTTCAATTGGGGATAGAAAACTACTATTGTAAGAAAATCAAATCTTTTCTAATAAAGTTATATTTTAATTTAAAAGATTATTTAATAAAATTTATTGAATTTTTTTTGGTAAACTAAAAATCATTTTTTTGAATTAGAATGGAGAAATTGTCTTGTGATTCCTTTTTTATAATTTTTTGAGACAATTGATATTATGGGTAAAAGTTAAACTTTGTATAAGTATAAGGTTTTCATTATGACATCATAATGACTCAGGAGTGATGTAATAAATTTTATAAAGGTAATATATGATCATATATATTTATTAATTTTAAAATAATTTGGTTTTTAGTTTATTTTATTGTTTTTATAAATCCTTTTAGAATCATCTAAAACATGTAATATATTTTTTGTATTTTGAGTCATTTCTTTATAAACATGACACACATCCACATTATAAAATGTATAATTTTAATAATTTATCCCATTGGACATATAAAATAATTAAATACCACTCCATTTGGAAGAAAACATGGTAAAAAACATGTGACGGTTTTTTGTTTTGATTATTTTATTGTATACTGTCAAAAACCTATGTTTGGGAAATAATAAAGAACACACAACACTTTTTCTATATAAACCCACCAATGATCCCATTTTTATTTAATGAAAATCCATGTATAATGTAATTAATCAACCCTATTCTATGTTTAATCCTAAAAAGGTTCCCCTAGGCTCTCAAAAATCGCCACCCATGAATATTTGAACACCCTATCAAGGTAGGGGATCTCCCTCTCTCCTTTTTATTCAAGATCCTGTTTTATGGTATGCCTCTTCGTTTCCATGTGTTCATGTTTGAAAAAACAAGATTCTGTAACTATTCCATTAATTTTTATTTACATGTGATTAGAGTCCCATTTAACTATATTTAATCCCTCTGATGAACCGTTATGGGCCCCACTATGCTGCTGAATTTTAGTAATGGATCATCTCATCCTCTATTTATTCATGTATCTTCATTATCTTATATATTTTACCAACAATTTAAATTGTTGATATATATTAATCTATATAACCTTACTAGAATTATTATTTAAAAATAATTATAGATCCATTTTATTCGTATTAATCCATAACATAATCATTTATTCACCCCTGTTATGCTGTTGAAATTTTGACTATGATTTTCCATACCAAGAAACAGTGATGTGAATACTTATACCCACAACTTATCAATGGATTTCACTAATATAAAATTATAATTATTTAAATGGGTACATCTATGTATATGATCCACATCCATTAATCATGGTATTAACTATGTTGAAATATGATTTAATGTTATATGATCCATGTGGAACACATATAATTATACATGATTTGATTATGATGGGTGTTATAAGATAACGCAGGGTGAGCCAATTATAGCACACATGATGGGTGTTCTGAAATAGTGTTCCAATGAATTTGGTAATTTTTTGTCTCATTAGATTCCATGTATGGCATTAAGGATGTTATTATAAGCACATTATCTTATGTTCTGTTCAGGTTTAACCTTGAATTATGCTTATGATGTCATTTTTATAGTTTATTCTAATTTCCCTTTATTTTCATTATGTTGTTATTATATATCATGCCTCATTGTTCATGTTTGTGGCTCTCACCTATATTATGTCCCGTTCATATGATTATTGTCTAACAGGTAATGATTTCTTCATATTATTCCAGGTTTATTCCATTAGTAGTATTTTTATCTCACCCTTTTCTTGAGTACACCACAAGTTATCCAATGTGGTATTATATACAATGTAATATTATGATCATGATAATTTGTTTTCAATAATATTTATCTACCTATATATTAAGTTGTTATGTTATGTGGATAAGTCTATAAGACACCAAAATTCTCAATCTTCTATGTTAAAGTTTTTGTAGTCTTATATAATAAATCAGGATTTAATGTATAATAATCAAAAGGGTTGTGATAATTGGAATAAAAGGAAAGAAAAGTTATTTTTTGGATTAGGATTAGAGAACTCAAGGGAAATCCTTTCAGATAAGTTTAAATATTGACGAAATCATTAATTTTTTTAATTATATAGTAAGTTGTTTCCATGAAAATACACAATTTTATGGATACTATATGACAAACCAGATCTTTTATTACACAATTAAAACATAATTTATTATATAAACTTCACTTGTTACAACATATAATATAGATAGGTCTAGTGTATTTTGGGATTAGGATAATTACAAAACAACATAAAACATGAAATACAACATCTTTATTGAAAACATCCTATACATGACCACTACATTCCCTCATACTTAGCAATGAATGGGATTACGTGAGGGAATGCATAAGAAAGGGTGAGCTATAAATCCCAGTAAGGGAATAATAATGTAATAATATAAGGAAAACAATACATGTTAGAAAATAGGAATATCAATAGAGAATAATAGAAGTATAAACATAAAGGCATGATAAATCGTGATAATCATAACAAGGAAATCTCGCAACAACACTGAACATGGAATTAGCATAAACCAAGGCTCATTGCACATGGAGCATGAGTAAACCCTCATTGCACATGAAGCAAGAGTGAACCCTTGTTTCACTTGATTTACCATGAGTAAACACCCATTGGACAATAAGTATCATGATAACATACTTTACCAAATGCATTGGAGTGTTATAAGGGAGCACCATTATTAAACATTTCATTTCATGTATAAGTGTGATATATGGATCATAAATCATCGAATAATTCCACATAATCATTTATTCCGTGATAAAAGAATATAGAATACATAAATGAAACTATTTAAACAATAATTAAATGTGAATAAAGTATAATACCCTTGATAGAAAAATTTGCATGGTATTCACTACATAATGACTTTGGCTTAGAAAAGCGCGGTGCAATTTCTGTTACCTAACAGTGTGACATAAGAACTGATAAAAATGGTTTATCAGAGAGAAAGGGGTGTCTCATAATATTTAAATGAAATAGAAATTAAGGGGGTAATATAGAAATATGTCCCAACAAATTTAATGGAATTTAGATTCATGATACAAAAGAATTGATTGAATGTAAATGAGGAGAGTGAAATTCCTTTTGGAATTTCAGTATAGTAACGGGTGTACATGGGAGGCAATAAATGAGAGTGAAAGGGGTATCCCATAATTAAAACATAAATAGGGAAGTCTGGGGGAGGTGTGAAACCATAACCAAACATTTATAATTGAAATTAAAAGGTCATAACAGTTTAATGAATATTGGACAAAAATGAGAAAGGAAGAAAAACAATTACTTGGAAGTGTGCTTCCAACGGTTTAAAAGAGCCTTGAGAGAGGCTTCTTGGGAGCTTGGTAAACCATGGTAGGACTATATAGATAGTAGGGAATAGGTTGGACGAAGTCCAAAGGCATTGAGTGAGGAATAAGTGGGATCTTGAGTGGGTTTATATAGGAAAGGTGAGGGAATTCTTTATTATTTAGGTTTGGGACACCTCACATTAAACTAATCCAAACCACAAACCAGACCATGGTTTTTGCCCATGGTTTTTGGAAAAGGGATTTGAAAAACAATATTTTATAATGCCAAAGTCCGAAAATCTAAAAATAATGGGTTTACTTACATGGATATGAGTCACACTCCCATGGAAAACAATTTAAAATGACAAGATGTTTATTATGTCATGATGGGTCCATTAATGCTTTGTTAAAATAAGTCAAACAAACCCAAAATCACATAATTTAATTGTTAAAACAAATATTGGACAAAAATAAATCTTATATAATTTAATTACATCACTATTGGGTCATTATGATGTCATAAAACACATTATATATTTAAACGATATTTAATTTTTACCCAAAAATCTGATTCTCTCAAAAAATTATGAAAAATTAACCATTGGATAATTTCAGCATCCTGATTCCATAAATAATATTTATTTTATATAAATAATTTTTTAAATATGTTAATTTTCAATTTTAAAATAAAAACCGACATTTATAGAAAATTCATGGGTTTTGATAAAAATGGCTTTCGAACCTTAATAAAAAATACAATTGCATTCATAAAATTATAAGATCATTTATATTTAATAAAAATTAATTTAATAATAATAATAATAATATTTTATTGAAATTTTTTTAATTCTAAAATCCATTAAATTATCAAAATATATTTCTTAGTTGAACTTTAACTAAAAATATTATTTGAGCTTTAAAAACTATTTACAAGGTAAAAATAATAAGATGAAAGTATATTCATTATTATATAAATCTTTTTTACAAAACCATAGATCTAAGAAATTGTTACATAACCCCTTTTAACACCCACATAAGACCAAAGAGTAAGGTGTGTGATGGTGACAGACTCTGGGGGTGGCTCAGATAACATTACTCGGGTGATAATCTCTATCAACTTCCATTTATCTAGTAGGCGGTCCTGCTCGAGCTTAACATATTCAATCTTGGCTTGGGCTTGGTCACGAGCGAAGCCCAATGATGCCACCTCCTTTCTGAGCTCTAACAAATGGGATTCTTATAGGGCACGTATACTGGATGAATCCATCGCTTCCTTTGTCTGAGTAAATTGGATTTGTTAAAGATGTATATTTATACTAATCATTTGATCACTGTTCTATGACTATATTATAAACAATCACAATTCTTATCGTGAAACCAAAGAAGTTGACATTTTATATAAACATTTTACATAAAGAGATATTTAATTAGATTAAGAGGGATTCCCATTAATGAATGTTTGGGTCGTTACAATCTTCCCCCCTTATAAAATTTCAGCCTCAAAATTTTCTTTTCCCACACTAAAACAGATGTGGGTTACTTTGTATCATCATTTCCTCTGATTCCCACATCACTTCTTCAAACTTTTGGTTTCTCCACAACTCCTTGATGAGGTCCATTGTCTTATTTCATTGAAAATTTTCTCTATGATCTAATATCTTCACTTTTATCTCCTCATAATGAAGATCATTCTCTAACTGTACCACCTATGACAAGCGTATATGTGAAGGGTCTGGTATATACTACCATAGAGGAGATACATTAAAGACATCATGTACTTTGGCCATAGTAGGTGTAAGTGCTAGTTGATAGGCCACAGCCCCGACATGATCAAGAATATCGAATGGGACAATCTACCTTGGACTTAACTTCCATTTCCTTAAAAACCTCATTACATTATTATACAAAGATATGCATAGAAATACAATGTCTCCAACTTTAAACTCAAGGTCACATCGACGGTTGTCTGCAAAACTCTTTTGTCGACTCTGGGCTTTCTTGATATGCTGCAAAATGTTTTTCACCTTCTCCACCATTTCTTCGACCATTTTTTGTCCAAAAGCTTACTCTCACTGACCTCATCCCATCGTTCCGGTATTCTAAACCTTTTCCCATAAAGTGTTCCATATGGTGCCATTTGGATGCTCGAGTGGAAACTATTATTATAAGAGAACTCAGAAAGAGGAATATGTTGATCCCATCATCCCTTAAAGTCCATTTAGAATGCTCTCAACATGTCCTCATGTGTTTGGATAGTCCACTTGGATAGGCCATTAGTTTGAGGATGATAGGTTGTATTGATGTTCAGTTCACTGTTCAGAGCACGTTGAAGACTCTTCCAAAACATAGAGGTGAATCATGGATCTCGATCGGACACAATAGATAGTGGTACTCCATGCATCCGTACCACTTCCCTGATATATATTTGTTCCAGTAGATCCGATGAGAAATACAACCGAATATAAATGAAGTGTGCAACCATTATAAGACAATCCACAATATCCCAGATTGCATTGTTGCCTTTGGATGTCTACGGAAGTCTGATGACATAGTCCATGGTGACGTTCTTCCATTTCCATTCTGGTATGGGCAGTGGTTGCATCATCCCCTTAAGCTTCTTCCTCTCTGCCTTCACTTTCTGACACACAAGGAACATTGATGTATATTCAGTGATCTCCTTCTTCATATTATCTCACCAATAATGCTCTCAGATATCTCGATACATCTTTGTGTTTCCTGGGTGAATAGAGAAATTTGAACCATGTGCATCATCGAAACGTTCCTTCTTCAGCTCTAGATTTAATGGAACACATAGTGCTTTCCAAAATCTCACAATTCCTTCTTCATTGACATTAAACTCCAAGGATTTACCTTTTTTGATAGCCTCCACTTTTTCCTAAATTCCCACATCATTCTTTTGAGAATCCTTTTATCTTCCCCAAAGTGACGATTGAGCAATAATTTGTGGTAAGATTAATTATTTTCCCTTATTTATGATTCCAATTTTCATCTTCATAAAATATAAAAAAATTAGATCCTTTTCATTTCTCATCAATGATAGAATCAATGGTTACTTTCTATTTAGGGAATCCACCACCTTGTTCTATTTCCCAGGGTGGTAATGGATTGAGAATTCATAGTCTTTGATCAGCCCTAACCATCTTCGTTGGTGCATGTTTAACACTTTTTGTGTGAATATATACTTGAGGATTTTGTGGTCCATATATATTACACTCTTCTCCCCAAAGAGATAATGCCACCAAATTTTTAAAGAGAAAACCACTGCAGCCAACTCGAGGTCATGTGTTGGATAGTTCTATTTATGAACATTAAATTTCTTGAAGCATAGGAAATGAATTTTTCATTTTTTATCAAAACACATCAGAGTCCCTTCTTCGATGCATCACTGAATACCACAAAAAGTTCTCCACATGTGGGTAATGTGAGAACGAGCGCAGTGATAATCCTTCTTTTCAACTTCTTGAAGCTTTCATTGCATTCATCACTCCAAGAAAACATTACTCCCTTCTGTGTTATCCTAGTAAGAAGGTCGAACAATCATGAGAAATTTATAAAAAATCGTCGATAATATCTAGCTAAACCCAAGAAGCTACGGATATCCGTTACCGATGTTGGCCTCATTCATCCCCCAATTGAATCTATTTTGGATGGATCCACAGATATACCATTTCTTGTGATGATATAGCCCATGAATGAGACCTCCTTCAACCAGAACTCACACATGTTGTACTTTCATAGAGATTCTCCTTTTGTAAGGTCTCTAGTACGGTTCTTAGATGCTCCTCATGATCCTCCTTGGTTTTGGAGTATATCAGAATATCATCTATAAAAAGTACCAAAAACTTGTTGAGGTAATCTCCAAAGACACTATTCATAAAGTCCATGAATATTTCTGGAGCATTAGTGAGTCCAAAAGGAATTACTATGAATTCGTAGTGCTCGTATCTTGTACGAAAAGTAGTCTTAGGGATATCTTCCTTCTTCACCCTTACTTGATAATTTCCTGACCACAAATCCACCATGGAGAAGTATTTTTCTCCACGCAGCTAATCGAAAAAGTCATATATTCATGGGAGAGGATACTTTTTCTTTATCGTGATTTTATTAAGCTCACGATAATCGATGTAAATGTGCATTGACCCATCTTTTTTCTTGGTGAAGGGGACTGGTGTACCCCATGGTGAATCACTTGGGTGTATAAACCCTCTATCCAGATTCTCCTGTAGTTTTTTCTTTAGCTCCCCATGCTCAACAACAACTATTCTATATGGTGTCTTGGATATTGGCAATGCCCCGGGTATAATATCAATTGAGAATTCAACATCTCTTCTATGAGGAAGACCTAGAAATTCCTCAGGAACCACTTTAGTGAATTCCCTTACAATATTAATGTATTCAGGGATGGTTTCTTCCTTGGACTCAATCATCTAAGCTAGATATTCATGGTCATAGGGTAGTAATATCCGCGCTTGAGATGTTGGAGCTAAAGAATATTTGTCTTCCTTCTTGCACTTGTAATGAATAGGGGGACGATTCTCCCCGTGGAGAGTGATTTACCTATCACAAAAATTTATGTTGAATCTATATAAGGAAAGCCAATCCATTCAAAGAATTGCATCAAATTCCACTAGAGAGAGTATGACGAGATTTTCTGGGAAGTTTAATCCACAGATTATGATAGAGGAGGAGTTATATTATTGGGATACAATGATTTCCCCATTTCTGTACTCACTGACATCTTCACTTCATTTATTTTTTGTGGTGATGGGATTGTTATACTAAACTTTCGAGATATAAAAGAATACGTAGAACCTGAATCAAAAACTGTGTTTCATATTCTTGAATGAATAACTAGCGTACCTGTTACCACTTCAATGTTGGGGTTCACTTCTATAGTAGTGATGGAAAAAGCTCACCCTTGCTGCCATGGAGATAATTGGATGCCTCCAAAAACCCTTGGATTAGGGCACTAATTTGCAATATGCCCTGGTTCGTTGTATCTATAGCAATGAACAACACGTTGAGGTACGAATAGAGCATTCCTCTCTTATGTAGAAGCTGCCGGTTTTTCTTATCAGCAGTTAATAGCTGAGTTCCCTTCTATTCCACACCTAAAGCATTTTCTCATCCTCTTAAGGAAATTTCTAGGGTGCTTCTATCCGCACCATTGGAAAATGGGGAGCTGGATAATCTTAGCACCATTGGATTTATCCATCGGACCACCAGAATTGAAGTCCACCTTACTCTTCTTATACCTGTGATACCCCTGCGATTCTTTGATCTCTATTTTTACCTTGAGGGAACATTGGAAAATTTCCTCATAGCTATCGAAGTCATTGATCGCTAGTTCTTTCCGCTGGCTCGGTTTCATCCCACCAAAGAAGCGGCCAACCTTGTATTTGGGTTAATGATGAAGCCAAAAGAGTACCATGCAAGCCTTGTGAAGTTTGCCTCATACACTATAACATATTGTTCATATTTTTCCATGAGGTCAAGGAATTTCATTTCCATCTTAATCCAGAGCGTGCGCGGAAAATATTTATTGAAAAACATCTTATGGAAATCCATTCATTCCAACACCTTGATCTCCTCCTCAGGCTTCGTATTTTTTTATCAACGTCCACCATTGATCAGCTTCACCCTCCATAACATAAGCAGCCAAGAGAACCTTCTCTTGTGCAGAACATTGAAGGACAAAGAAGATCTTCTCAATGGAGTTGATTCATTGTTCAGTGATTGAGGGATCAGAAGATCCATAAAATGTAGGAGGCCTTTGTCTCATGAATCTCTTCATAGTGACTTGTTCTTTCCTAGGGTGGTTGAACGTTCCTCTTTACCCTTGCTTCTATTCAAATCACGAGTTAGCTGAGAGAGAAGTGTGACAAAGTACATGATTCCTTCTCCCATTGTATTAGGCATCTCATTAGTACATTCATCACATTGATATTCACATTGGTTGTTAGCCCGGGTCCTCCTATTATTGTCCATTGGCTGGAATAAAAGGAAAGTTAGGGGTAACACATAAAGGGTAATCCAAGGACAAAAATAACGACTTATAAATAAAATTTATTTCCTTAACATATGAATCTATTGGCCTCAGCCTATGTTATCAATGATCTACTTTCTAACATATATTCTTAGGGTATTTTTTTGTCCCTTAATAATGGTTCATACTAAGATTTTGAATTTATGAATGCATATCCCCCAGGAGTGTCATAACCAAGAGTGAAACAAGTCACATTGTCATGCATCAGTTCCCATTTGAGTCTAGCTCAAAGCGATGTTTTCGGGTATTACCCCTAGGATACATCTGTGCCAGAGCCTCCTCTACTTGCTCGTATCTAGACAGGGATGTATTTTCTTTATAAAACACTTAATCTATACTCCAAAAAACATAGGGATGTTTTTATTATACCTAGTATTTTCTTTAAGGCTTCAATAGGTTTTTCTAATATTTATCCCAAAAATAAGTAATCCTATCATCTGATACCAACTTTGACAACCCTGATCTTTTATTAAACAATTAAAACATAATTTATTACCTAAAATTCACTTCATACAACATAGAATAACTATAGATCTAGTTTCATTGGGACATAGGATTATTACATGACAACTTAAAACATGTAATAAAACA
This sequence comes from Viscum album, assembly GCA_963277665.1. Taxonomy (NCBI): domain Eukaryota; kingdom Viridiplantae; phylum Streptophyta; class Magnoliopsida; order Santalales; family Viscaceae; genus Viscum; species Viscum album. The sequence continues at coordinate 2,055,652,112 of OY728146.1, read as the reverse complement.
TCTTTATTGAAAAAAATCATTTTCATGACCACTACATTCCCTCATACTTAGCATTGCATGGGATAACCTAAGGGCATGCATAAGAAAAGGGTGAGCTATAAAGCCTAGTAAGGGAATAATCATTGGAATAAAATGAGTAATACAATACATGTTTGAAAATAGGAATATCAATAGAGCACAATATAAGCATAAACATAAAGGCATGATAAATCATGATAATCAAAACATGGAAATGTGGCAACAACACTTAACATAGAATTAGCATGAGGTAGGGCTCATTGCACATGGAGAATGAGTGAACCCTCATTGAACATGAAGTAGGAGTAAACCCTCGTTGCACTTGAATTATCATGATTAAACACCCATCACACATGATGTTTCATGATACTATACTTTACCCATCACATTGGAGCCCCATAAGGTCGAACCTTTCTTAAACATCTCATTTCATGTATAAGTTTTCAACATGGATCATAAAACATTGAATTATTAAACAAAATAATTTATTCCATGATAAATGAATTCAGAATAAATAAATGAAACTATTTAAACAATAAGTAAATGTGCATAAAGGTGAATACCCTTGATAGAGAAATGGGCATGGTATTCACTACGAAATGACTTTGTCTTGGAAAAGCACGGTGAAATTTCGGCAGCATAACAGCGTGACATAAGAACTCATAAAAATGGTTTATGAGAAAGAAAGGGGTATCTCATAAAAAATACATGACATGGAAAGTAATTGGGTCATATATATATATTTCCCAACAAATTTAATGGAATTTAAATTCATGATAAAAAATAATTTCATGAATGTAAATGAGGATAGAGTAATTCCTTTCGGAATTTATGTATAGTTACGAGTGTACATGGGAGGCATTTAATGAGAGAGAAAGGGTACTAACATCATTAAAAAATAAAGAGGGTAGTATGGGCGAGGTGTGAAACCATACCCCAACATTTATAATTATAATTAAAAGGTTACAACAATTTAAAGAATATTGAACAAAAATGAGAAAGGAAGAAAAACCCTTACTTGGATGTGTACTTCGAAAGACTTGAGAGAGTCTTGAGAGTGGCTTCTTGGGAGATTTGGTCTCCTTGGGAGGATTATAGAGAGAGGAGGGCTAAGTTTGGACAAACACCAAAGTCTTTGAGTGGGGAAGAAGTGGGAGATTGTGTGGGTATATATATGAAAGTTGAGGGAATTATTTATTATTTAAGTTTGGTACACCTCGCATTAAACTAATCCAAAACACAAACCAGCCCACGGGTTTTCCCATGGTTTTTGGAAAAGGGAATTAGAAAAAAAATTATTAGGAAAAAGTTAAAACATCTTAAAATAATGTGGTTGCTTATGTGGAGGTGAGCCACACTCCCAAGGGAAACAATTTAAAAAGACAAGATATTTAATAAGTCTTGAAGGGTCCGTTAATGCTAGGTAAAAATAAGTCAAACAAACCCAAAACCACATTATTTCAATGGGAAAATATATATTGGCCTAAAATAAAGTTATATTATTTTATTACATCATTATTGGGTCATTATTATGTCATAAAACACATTATATATTTAAACGATATTTAATTTTTACCCAAAAATTTGACTGTCTTAGAAAATTATGAAAAATTAACCATTGGATAATTTTGATGACTTGTTTCCAGATATTATATTTATTTTAAATAAATAATTTTCTAAATATGTTAATTTTAACATTTAAAATGAGAACTGACATTTATAAAAAATTAACGGGTTTTGAAAAAAATGGCTTTCAAACCTTAATAAAAATTACAATTGAATTCATAAAATTATACGGTCATTTATATTTAATAAAAATTAATTTATAATAATAATAATATTTTATTAAAATATTATTTATTTCAAAACTCCATTAATTCATCAAAATATATTTCTTAGTCGAACTTTAACTAAAAATATTATTTTACCGTAAAAAACTATTTACATTGTAAAAATAATAAAATGAAAGTATATTCATTATTATATAAAAAAGTAATGTACATAACCATAGTGAAATGGTCCTGTTACAAAACCCATTATAAAACCCTCATAGGACCAATGAGTGAGGTGTACGATGGTGATAGACTCTTGGGGAGGCTCAGATAATATTTCTTGGGTGGTAATATCTATCAACTTCCATTTCTCTCATAGGTGGTCCCTCTCGAGCATAACATATTTAAGCTCAGAATGGGCTTGGTCAAGAGCAAATCCCAATGAAACCACCTCCTTTCTGAGCTCTGAAAAATGGTCTTCGTGTGGGGAACATCTACTGGATGATTCCATCGCTTCCTTTATCTGAGTAAATTGGATTTGTTAAAGCCCTATATTTATACTAATCATGTGATCACTTTTCAAAGGCTATATTAGCGACAGTCACAATTATTAACATAAAACCAAAGAAGTTGACTTTTTTATAAACATTTTAGATAAAGAGACATTTAATTATGTTAAGAAACATTTATATTAATGAATGTTTGGGACCTTACATACTACAAGTAGATTTGGATCATAAACCAATGTACCAAGGGGTAACAACACAAAAACTGTATTGAGCCAGAATTGATTGGGAACTGGGGCATCACAATGAGCCATTATGCACATCTGGTTTAACACTCTCTATGATTATGCATTGGAAACATCACATAATTTTAACGAACCATTATTAAAGGAAAATAAATCCCATAATAGTCTTTTTTAGGAAATATATAATGGATAAAATAGATTAAAGACTATAGAGACATAAGTTATTTAAATACTTTTTATATACATGTTATCTATTTAATGTTAGTCTTTTCTTGATTATGTGTTTAATAGTTTAAAACTACTCATCCATACTTTGTTCATTACTCTTGTCAATGGCTATAAATAGGATAAACCAATTCAATTTTTGATGTGATGGGAAGTGTCGTGACTGGCCAAATGGGTGGCCTATAAGAATAAGAGGAAAAGTAAGAGATATTGTGATTATGAAAAACCAACTATCAAAAATAATAATCAACAACTAGAAGATAGTTAAATGTCCAACTACATAAAAAATAGAAGGATGACATCTTAAATAGGATCTTATGATAAAAGAGTTAAATGAATGGAAATTGAAATTTCTATGTGTCAAAAATAAGTAATATTGCACCAATGAAAATGAAATAATGTAACTAGATTGTGTTTTATGTGTGAAAAAATGGGGCATAATGTATCTATATGCTGTATAAAATGAAGAGTATGATAGAAGGGAATAGATTACATCCTTTGGTAATCCTCTATTGTTCAATTTGTTAAGTGTAGAGAATATGTGCATTATCTGAGTAAATTCTAAAATCCATGGGTAAAATTCAATACGAAGGAAAGACATATGAAATTGTTTGCTCGGGAATTGGTGATGACCTCATTGATTGAAGGTTCAAACATTCCAATCGTTTTCTAACGGGTTTGATCATAGAACTGGAAACATCCAATGATTCCATATCCATTTGGACCTACTTTCCAAAGGTAGGTGCTCATTAGTTGTGGACTGATAAAGCATAGGAATTTTCATTGGTCGAGAGGATGGGAGGTCGGACTCATCACACCTTTTTTAGGGAAATTATTGTCTACTTCGGGACTCTATTTATAGATTTAAGTTATGTTCGTAAATCCTTATTACATTACCAAGTATAAAATGAGCTTTCCTTTAGATTTTACAATCAATGATTGATATGTAAGAAATTTAGAGAATCTTTTATATTTATTAGAGGTTCTTCATTGATAGATAATCATCTATATTTGTTAGATATTCTTAGTCAATGGTATCCTTCAATATATAAAAGTCTCTTGGTCATTATGATGACCATACTGGTTTTAAAGCCACTTAGTGGGGCACTTGAAGTTTATTTTTCTTTCAGAAGGACATGAATTATTTCAGGGATGGGGTCATACCCACAGATGAGCTACCTATGTATCCTTTATTTAGAAAAGTAATCTGAACCCACATAGTTCGAGTGATGGCGTATGATGTTTATGCATGATTGATGGCTCCATGAAAGATGTCCTGATTACATTTACACTCTAAGCTCACGTGATTCATGCTCGGTGTGAGAAAAAAGAGGTATTGGTGAAACCAGACCATTGTTCAATGAAAGATGCAATGATGTAAGGCTTATGTATGTATGAATGCCCAAATAGATAAATATTAGGATTTACTTTAGGGAAGAGACCGAGGAACAAGGTCCATAAAAGTATTTGTACTTCATGGAGATTTGGATACTCTAACTTGGGGCTTAATCCTAAGGAAGATGCCCAAATTAGGAGGGGAATTTATGATTGGGTTTTAATCCTGAGAAAGAAACCAAGATCAAAAGTAAATTAAGACAGGTTAAGAGAAATTATGACTGGGGATTACTTCTGAGAAGGAGGCCCAGGTTAAGGGACTTGGGGCTTACTCCTAAGGAGAATTCCCATATTTTAGACTACGACTTACTCCTGAAAAGGAAGCCCAGGTTAAGGGAATTATGGTCTGGGCTTACTCTTAAAGAGGATGCCTATATTTTGGGAATTTGGAGACTGAGGCTTACTCCTAAAAAAGAAGCCCATATTTGTAAAATTATGACTAGGGATTACTCCTGAGGAGGATGCCCAGATTAGGGGACTTGGGTCAAACTCCTGAAAAGGAATCACAGGTTATGGATCTTGGGTCTTACTCCTAAAGAGGATGCCCAATATTAATGAGGACTTGGGGATTGCTCCTAAGGAGGATGCCCAGATTAATGAGGACTTGGACTGGGGCTGACTCCTGAAAAAGAGGCCCAGGTGGCACACAAGTCCTGCATGGGCGTGCAAGTACTGCATGGTCATGCAAGTCCAGGTCACACAAGTGTACCTGTGCGACACATGGGTAATTGCACGAAAGTCAATATAACGACCCATACTTTACATACATGGTTAATACTTAAAAATTGAAGCATACTTATTAAAACATATAACAAAACCATGAAAGGACCGTATAAGAATAGTGTTTTTAGAAACTGGAAAACATAAACAACTGGTTCATAAAGCATCTACACTGTCTCCCATTTATTTCATCATATCTATAGTCCCTTTTTGGAATATCTTACTTTATACCCTTCTTCCTGACCCGGGGAAAGAAAACATACAAAAGGGTGAGCTCAAATTCTCAGTAATTGTAAACAAAAGAAATATCAATTACATCAAATTCATAAGAACATAACATTTTGAAAATCTTATCCTGAAAAAGAGATCATAATTTCATAACATAGGATAAATCATGGTAGTGAAATGTAATCCCAATAGTCATAACTTAAAACATGAAAATTTGTGGCATACACACATAATCATATGGAATCATTTCTTATTAGTCAAGACTCATTTCCAAGACTATCTTAGCGTACAAAGTCCATTTATGAACCGAGTTCACTCCTCGTTTCAGTCTTGTTTCACTGAACCGGTTTAACCTGTCATTCCAGCCATGTCTATCTCATGAGATATAAAATCTTTACCCAATGCATTGGAGGGATATATAGGTCCCACCCATCTTATAATGATACCATTATTGTGTGTGCCACCAAATCATAAACCATACATCATAGCATAACCCATGTAATAAAAATGGGAATCTTAAACATCATGACATCATAAAACAATTCATATAAGATAAAGGAATTAATAAAAATATTTCCATCACAACATAATCAAATCAATGCAATAATGGGGATAGAAGAAAAACCCTTTATTATCTTATATGGAAAATAATTTTGATAAAACACTTGAACTCCATTCTTGAGGAAAATATCCTTTCTACTTTAAAAACACTTTTTATTTATTAACATGTCATATAATTATAAACTAAACGAAGTTGAGTAAAAAAAACTTGATAATTTGTAAAGGAATCTTCTTGGAAATAATGTTTTAAAAATCCATTCATGCCGTATAAGTTGTAAAAAATTCTTCTCGTACTTTTGTCAAAAAAGTTAAAAAGTACCTCGTACGAAAAACGACAAAAGATTCCTTTCATATCTTTTACTAAAAACTCACCAAAGGGTAAAATTTGATATAAAATATTGTAGAAGGATATAAATATTAAATATTTTGGAAATATGGATGTGGATGATAAAATACACTCAAGTAAATACCAAAGTATAAACAATCTCGGATAAAAATGATATTGTGATATTTTCCCTTACCTTAGGCCCAATTTGCTTCGTAAGTGTACGAACCTCATGTATAATGATTTAAATAATTTTATTGACTTATTAAATAATCATAAATATTTTTATGTTATCATATATGGTCATATTCTTAACTTCTTATTAGTAATATTTCATTTTTATTTGTTATTCGGGTGTTTATTACTTTTTGTTCTTATGCATGTTTTGTTGAATAAATTCTTATTCTTCTCTTTATGTTATAGATACCGCATTTCCAGAATGGTATTAGTGTACTATATTTCATATTTATTCATTCAATTCATTTATATAATCATTATGAAATAAATATCATGTAGAATGAGTCGCACCACATCGTGGAGATGGTATTCAGTACGTACGCACGAGCGATGATATCGTTCCCAGGATCGTGGAATTGTATTGGAGTGTATGTATACTATTTCAGAATCAGTATCACATTACAATAATCATATATAGTTATTATTTACACCATTATACCCATCCATGTAAGGTGTTGGGGGAAAATAGATTACACCACGGCGTGGAGACGGTATTCTGTACGTACGCACGCGCGGTGATTTTTTTCCATAGGATGGATGGATGGTAAAATAGGGTTGTTTCATACTTATAATAACATATCAGTATATGAGTGATACTGATGTTATTACTTCATAATGAAAAAACTAAAGAAGAATAGGTGGAAGAAGAAATAAAGATGAAAGAATCGGTAACGGGCATTACCTCTTCTTTGAAGCACCTTTTGAGACCTCCTCTTAGGGCACTAAAATTGGTCTTTGAAGAAGACCAGGACCCCTAGTATGTTTCTAGGGAAGTGGGGACGTGAAATGGGAAGGGATTGGCCGAGCTTGAAGGCTCAAATTGGTGTGAGGAGGAGAGGGAGTAGGTGCCCTTTTATAAGGGAGGAGAGGGGAACCTTTGGAAATATAAGAAATATTAGTTTATATTAAATCCCAACCCCACTTAAAAACTTTCAAAATGACTAATATCCAAATATTAGGTGATATAGGGTTTTAATATCATCAAAAAATAAAATTTATACCTGTTAGGATTTTATTTTAAACATTATCAACTTGATTTATCCTTATTTATCAATTTTATTTTATTTGTGGTAATAATATTCTAAATTTTAAATTATTATAAATAATTACATATGTGTTGTGAATTTTCCATAATTTGACATTTTATGAAATTTTAGACCATATTAATTTTAATTTATAATTTTTAAATATTTGTGTGATTTTTAAACAATTTTATAATATGTCATTTTTATAAAGTAACAATATTGTCAATTGTGACACTATTCATTTATTTGAATTTAAATAAAATATATACAGAAGATATGTTCAAAATAAAAGCATTGATAGATTCATAAAATGTAATATGTATCTATAAAATTAGTGTATCACATTAAATAGTTCATATAATATTTATTTTAATATTTTTAAAACAATTTATTTGATATTTTAATTAATAAAATAATTTCAACATCACTATTGTGTCATAATTAATTATAAATATTTAATCCCTAAAAATTATAAATAAATTCCTATGATGTAGATAATTGTATTATCTTTCTAGAGACTTTTAATTTTTGGAGTTTCATTAAGTTTGTCACCAAATTAAAATTATTATACTTATAAGATTTAAGAAAGTGACATGTTGTCACATTCTTTGGTTTTAATAATAATTAAATTATTTTCATGGAAAAAAGTCCATTAAATCAATCTAGTCCGACCCTTAGGTGATATGGGTCGACCTTTAGTCATCCAATTGGATTTTTTCAGGTGTTAGGGTAATTTTATAATGTTATTTTTACCCTTAATTACCCGATTTACCTTTAACTATGGTAAATAAAATTTATTGTAGTTACTATTCATAATTCCCAAAAATAAGATGTAGCCTATTAACATAATTTGGACCCACTGATTCCGAATATGGAATCCATTTTTCCAAATTCAAAACCTATAAGTTACAGTAATTAAATTAAAATAAATCCCGTTGTTAAGAAAACAGGTTTTAGAAGTTAAAACATTGCCAAATATTGAAATGTTTTTACCTATGAATTAAATGTGAAATTAATGATAATGGCATACATTATATTAAATGGTAATAATATATTATATTTATACTTTAAAACCATTAAATATTATAATTTATCCATATAAATTATCTTGATGAAAAAAATTTGTTTTTAATTAAAAATTAGGGTATTTTTACTATTCATTAAAATATGAAAGTTATCAGAAAAATATCAAAAATTTATCCAAAGTAAATTTTTATACCTTGATCCAAAAAAAGAATTTTATTTTGTCAAATTTCACTTATAAACATGTAAAATACTAGATTTAATGTTGGTGCACCATCAAAAGGCGGAAAAACTGCATTTTTTGAAAAATACATCTTTTATAAAAAAAACTGATTTTGCATTCATACCTCATTCTAGAAAATGTATAAGTTGAATTAAAATGTTATAAAATTGTAAATTCAGTTTATACTATTCATAACGGCTAGTTTTAATAATATTTTAATAGCATATCGTTGTTTAGTGAAACACGGTATTGCGTATGATGCAAGCTATCGGGGAAGGTCACGGTTGCATGTAAAGCAAGCCAAGCTAGTGTTGTGTGTAGTGAAGGATTCCTTTGATGATTTATATAAAAACAAAATATTTCTCATAAAAGTCTCGAGTGTTACATTCTACCCCCCTTAAAATGAATTTCACCCTCAAAATTTGTCAGTTTGTAACCAAGAGATGAGGATACCTCTCCCTCATCATATCCTCAAGCTCCCATGTAGCTTCTTCTAATTGGTGGTTCCTCCATTAAACTTTCACCAAGAAAGTGGTATTGATCCATAGGACTTTTTCACTACGACCCAGAATCTCTATCAGTTGTTCTTCATAAGAAATATCTTGTTCGAGAGGTACAACTTCTGACCTGAGAATATGTGAAGGATCATGTATGTACTTTCTCCGGAGAGATACATGGAACACATCGTGAACTTGAGAGAGATTCGGTGGAAGGGCCAATCGGTAATCTACCTTCCCATAATGATCTAGAATTTCAAAAGTACCAATATATCTAGGGCTCAACTTTCCCTTCTTTCCAAATCTCATGAACCTCTTGCAGGGAGATATTCGTAAGAACACTTTATCACCCACTTCAAACTCTAGGTCTTTTCTTCGGTTGTCGGAATAAATTTTCTGTCTACTCTGAGCTGCTCTTATGTGTTTTTGAATAGATATGACCTTTTCTTCCATTTCATCAACGAGATCAGGTCCAAATAGATTTCTTTCCCCAACTTCATTACAACAAGTTGGAGTCCTGCATTTCTTTCCATAGAGAGTTTCATAAGGAGCCATCTGAATACTGGAGTGAAAGATATTACTATAAAAAAATTCCTCCAAAGGTAGGTGTTGATACCAACCACCTTTGAAATCTATAGTGCAAGCTCTCAACATATCTTCTAGAGTTTTAATTGTCCTCTTAGACTGACCATCTATCAAAGTATGATAAGCAGTGCTTAAACTCAACTCGGTATCCAGAGTATGTTGAAGACTTGTCCAGAACTTTGAGGTAAACCTCTAATCTCGATCAGATATAATAGAAAGTGGTACTCCATGCAATCTTACCACTTCCTTTACATATATCCTGGAAAGATGATCTAGAGAGAAATCCTCTCTAATAGCAATGAAGTGTGCAGACTTTGTAAGACGATCAACTATGTCCCAGATAGCATTATTGCCTTTGGATGTTTTAGGACGTCTGGTGACAAAGTCCATAGTGATGTTTTCCCATTTCCATTCAGGTATGGGTAATGGTTGTGACATACCCTTAGACTTCTATCTCTCAAATTTAAATTTTTGACAAACTAAGAATCGAGAGACATATTCAGCAACATCTCTTTTCATGCCATCCCACCAGAAGTACTCTTTCAGATCCCTATACATCTTCGTGCTTCCCAGATGAGTAGGGAATGAAGAACTATGAGCCTCATCCAGCAGCTCCTTCTTTAATTCTGGGATGGGAGGAACACAAACCCGATTCCAGAACTTTATTATCCCATCACAATCAAGGTTGAATTCAGGTACATTTCTCACCTTATTTTGTAACTCTACATCTTCTTTCTATGCCTCTTTAATCTTCACATGTATAGATTCATTTGTGAAAGATACGATTTTCCCCTTCCATTACAATTCCAAGATCCATCCTTTTCAAATCCAAAAATATTGGATCTTTTGTGATCCTCATCATGGATAAGCTAACATTGTCTTGTCAACTTAATGCATCTTCCACCTTGTTTTCTTTCCCTGGGTGGTAATGAATTGAGCAGTCGTAATCCTTAATCAGCTCCAACCATCTTCTTTGGCACATATTCAGCTTCTTTTGTGTGAAAATATACTTTAAACTTTTATGACCAGTATAAATATCACACCTTTCACCATAAAGGTAATTCCTCCAAATCTTTAATGCAAAGATTACCGCAGCTAACTCTAAATCATGAGTTGGGTAATTTTGATCATGGATTTTCAACTGCCATGAGGCATAATCTATCACCATATCATTTTTCATGATAACACATCCCAGTCCCCTCTTGGATGCATCACTATAGACCACAAACCTTTCTCCACTACAAGGTAGTGTGAGCACAGGTGCACTGGATAACCTTCTTTTCAACTCCTTGAAATTCTCTTCACAATCCTCCGTCCAAACAAACATAACTCCTTTCCGAGTCAACCTGGTGAGTGGATTAAATAATCGTGAAAATTTTTTCACAAAACGTCGATAATATCCAGCCAAACCAAGAAAACTTCGGATCTCGGTTACTATTGTTGGTCTCGACCATCTTTCGATAACCTCTGTTTTTCCTGGATCCACAGATATCCCCTCTTTTGAGATTATGTGACCCAAAAATGCACCTTTTTGAATCCAAAATTCACACTTGGTAAATTTGGCATAAATATTCTCCTTTCATAGGGTCTTTAATACAATTCTCAAGTGATCTTAGTGTTCTTCCTTGCTCTTTGAATAGACAAGAATATCATCTATAAAGACTACCACAAACTAATCAAGATAGTCTCTAAAGACACTATTCATCTGATCCATGAAGATAGTAGGGGCATTAGTAATACCAAATGGAATTACTATAAATTCATAGTGTCCATACCTTGTACGGAAAGCCTTCTTTGGTATATCCTCTCTTTTGACCTTTAATTGATGATACCCTGAATAAAGACCAGTCTAGGAAAAGTATTGAGCTCTGCATAGTTGGTCAAATAGGTCATCAATGTGTGGGAGAGGATATTTGTTCTTGATAATGATCTTGTTAAGTTCTCGATAATCAATGTAGAGTCTCATTGATCCATATTTCTTTTTAACAAACAGAACAGGTGCTCCCCAAGGTGACACACTAGGGCGTATGAATCCTTTATCAAGATTCTCTTGGAATTTCTTCTTCAATTCCTGCAACTCAATTGGGGCCATTATATAAGGTGTCTTTGAAAAAGGCAAAGCACCCGGTACGAGTTCTATTGAAAACTCAACTTCACAATTTGGTGGAAGCCCTGGCAATTCCTCCGGAAAGACATAATCAAATTCTCGTACACTGGGTATATTATTAATCATGAGTTTCTCTCCAACCATTTGAGATAAATAACCTTCATTTAGTGGAATCAAGACCCATAAGATGAATGGAATTTCCACTGGAATGTTATGTTCATCCTTGAATCGATAGATGATCATAGATTGATATGGAATATGAAATGTGACTTCCCTTATTTGGAAATTGATATGAGTTCCATATAAAGAAAGCCAATCCATGCCATGAATCACATCAAATTTCACTCTAGGAAGGATCACAAGATTTGCAGGAAGAACTTTCCCACAAACTTCAATCGGAGAAGAATTGTAAACTTTTGATGCTACTGTTGTGCCATTAGGATTTGTCACAGCCAACTCAACATCTAATTGTTGAGGTAATATGGTGATACCCTTAGAAAATTCTTCAGAAATAAAAGTGTGGGTGGATCCAGAATCAAATAAAACTTTTTGCTAATTTAGAGTGGATGGTAAGTGTACCTCTCAACACTTTGTTGTCGTACTCCACATCACTGATAGTAATTGCATGTGACTTTCCTTTTTCTTTGTCCTTAAGAGTTTGTTGACGTCGATCATCATCATCAACCCCTAGATTTGGGAATTGATTGGAATAATGCACCATATCCTTGCACTTGAAACATTGAAGTGTAGTAGGTTCATTCTGTGTATCCCTTACATTGTTTGCATAATTATACATCTTCTTCCCATTATTTCGACATTCAATTTCCCGATGACATTATTTTTCACACTTATAACATTTACTTGTCCCCTTAAGACAATTTCCTCCATGTTTCTTTCCACACTTTGAGCATAAGGGAAAAATCATCTTCTTTTCAGTGTGGTCTTTAGATTTTCTTTTGAATTCCATTTTCCTCTTCTTATCAAACCCATGTGACTGATGGGTAATACCAATCTCCATCTCAACCTTGAGAGCACATTGAAAAATTTCCTCATAGCTATTGAAGTCCCTTATGGGTAACTCTCTTCGAAGACTTGGTTTTAAGCCACTAAAGAATCGATCAATCTTACTCTCATGTTGGATAATAATTCCGGAAGCGTACCTTGCAAGTCTTGTAAAAAAATGTCATAGGTACCAACAGATTCATCATCCTTTTCCTTCAGTTCAAGAAACTCCTTCTCCATATTTGTTCGAAGAATATGAGGCAAATACTTATTGAAAAATAAGTTCTTGAACTCGTCCCATTCCATGGACTCAGTTTCATCCCTTTGCCTCGTATTCTTAATAAGATTCCACCATTGATCAGCATCACCTTCCAAACGATACACTGCTAAGATGACATTATCATGTTCAGAACATTGAATAACTGAAAATATCTTTTCTATGGTACTGATCCATTGTTCAATCACTAATGGATCAGAAGACCCGCTGAATGAAGGTGGATGCTGCCTAATGAAGGATTAGACAAAATGTTGCTCCTTCCTTTGCTCATTTGGAAGTCCTTCATGATTCATAGCTTGAGAAAGTTGTGTGAGCATGGCTACAAGATTTTTCATTCTAGCTCCCATAACGTTTGGTTGCTCAGTGGGACAATCATTGCATTTCCCGTCACATTCCATATTAACACGGTTTCTTCAGTTTCCATCCATTGAATAAAACAAAGAAGAATAGTGTGAGAAACACTAATTATAATAGGAAAACCACATAATCAAGAATAAAATTTCACACTTATGGTATTATCATAGGTTTTTCATGGCCATTTCTAAAACACTATGACTATGTACTATGGTTAGACTTATCCTTAGGATTCTTACTAAGGCTTTCACGTCCTAGTTTCCAAAGGTTGAGTATACCTTTCCTCTGATACCAACTATAACGACCCATACTTTACATACATGGTTAATACTTCAAAATTGATGCATACATATTACAAAATATAACAAAACCATTAAAGGACCATATATGTATAGTGTCTTTAGAAATTGGGAAACATAAACAACTTGTTCATAAAGCATTTACATTGTCTCCAATTTATTTCATCATATCTATAGTCCCTTTTTGGAATATCTTACTTAATACCCTTCTTCCTAACCTGGGGAATGAAAACATACAAAAGGGTGAGCTCAAATTCACAGTAAGTGTAAACAAAAGAAATATCAATTACATCAAATTCATAAGAACATAACATTTTGAAAATCTTATCTTGCAAAAGAGATCATAATTTCATAACATGGGATAAATCATGGTAGTGAAATTTAATCCCAATAATCATAACATAAAACATGAAACTTTGGGTCATACACACATAATCAAAGAGAATCATTTCTTATTAGTCAAGACTCATGTAAAAGGCTATCTTAGTGGACAAAGTCCATTTCTGAACTGAGTTTACTCCTCGTTTCAGTCTTGTTTCACTAAACCGGTTTAACCTGCTGTTCCAGCCATGTCTATCCCATGAGATATAAAATCTTTACCTAATGCATTATAGGGAGATATAGGTCCCACCGATCTCATAATGATACCATTCTTATGTGTGCCACAAAATCATAAACCATACATCATAGCATAACCCATGTAATAAAAATGGGAATCTTAAACATCATGACATCATAAAACAATTCATATAAGATAAAGGAATTCATAAAAATATTTCCATCACAAGATAATAAAATCAATGTAATAATAGGGATAGAAACAAAACTCTTTATTATCTTATATGGAAAATAATTTTTATAAAACACTTGAACTCCTTTCTTGAGGAAAATATATTTTATACATCAAAAAAACTTTTCCATTCTTAACATGTCATACAATTCTAAACTAAAAGAAGTTGATTAAAAATAAACATGAAAATTTGTAAAGCAAGCTTCTTGTAAATAATGTTTTAGAAATCCTTTCATGCCGTATAAGTTAAAAAAAACATTCTTCTCGTACTATTTTCGGAAAAGTCAAAAAGTACCACATACGAAAAACGACAAAAGATTCTTTTCATATCTTTTAATAAAAACTCACTAAAGGGTAAAATTGGATATAAACTATTGTAGAAGGATATAAATATTAAATATTGAGGAAACATGGATGTGGATGATAAAATATACCCCAGTAAATTCCAAAGTATAAATAATCTAGGATAAAAATGAGACTGTGATATTTTCCCATACCGTAGGTCTGATTTCCTTCGTAAGTGTGCGAACCTCCTGTATAATGATTTAAATAATGTTATTGACTTATTACAAATCATAATTATTGTTATGTTATCATATATGGTCATATTCTTAGCTTCATATTAGTAATATTTCATTATTACTTGTTATTCGGGTGTTTACTACTTTTTGTTCTTATGCGTGTTTTGTCGAATAAATTATTATTCTTCTATTTAGGTTATATATACCTCATTTACAGAATGGTTTTAGTGTACTATATGTCATATTTATTCATTCAATTCATTTATATAATCATTATGAAATGAAGATCATGTAGAATGAGTCACATCACATCGTGGAGACGGTATTTCGTACGTACGCACGAGCGATGATATTGTTCCCATGATTGTGGAATTCTATTGGAGCGTATGTATAATATTTCAGAATCAGTATCACTTTAAAATAATCATATATATTTATTATTTACACCATTATACCCATCCAAGTAAGGTGGTGGTTGAAAATAGATTACACCACGGCGTGGAGACGGTATTCCGTACGTACGCACGCACGGTGATTTCATTTTCCGTAGGATGGATGGATGGTGAAATAGGGTTGTTCCATACTTATAATAACATATCAGTATATGAGTGATACTGATTTTATTACATTATAATGAAAAAACTAAATAAGAAGAAGTGGAAGAAGAAATAAAGATGAAAGAATCGGTAACGGGCATTACCTCTTCTTTGAATCACCTTTTTGAGACCTCCTCTTAGGGCACTAAAATTGGTCTTTGAAGAATCCCAGGACCTCTAGGATGTTTCTAGGGATGTGGGGAAGTGAAATGGTCCGGGATTGGTCGAGCTTGAATCATCAAATTGGTGTGAGGAGGAGAGGGAGGAGGTTCCCTTTTATAAGGGAGGAGAGGGTCACCATTGGAAATATAAGAAATATTAGTTTATATTAAATCCCAACCCCACTTAAAAACTTCCAAAATGACTCATATCCGAATATTAGATGAGATAGAGTTGTAATATCATCAAAAAATAAAATTTAGACAAGTTAGGAATTTATTTTAAACATTATCAACATGATTTATTTTTATTTATCAATTTAATTTATTTGTGGTAATAATATTATAAATTTTAAATTATTATAAATAATTACATATGTGTTGTGAGTTTTCCATAATTTTATAGTTTATGACATTTTAGACCATATAAATTTATATTTATAATTTTTAAATATTTTTGTGATTTTTAAACAATTTTATAATATGATATTTTTATAAAATAACAATAGTGTCAATTTTGACACTATTCAATTATTTTAATTTAAATAAACTATATATAGAAGATATGTTCAAAAAAAAGCATTAATATATTCATAAAATGTCATATTTATCTATAAAATTAGTGGAGCACATTAAATAGTTCATATAATATTTATTTTATAATTGTTAAAACCATTTATTTGATATTTTAATTAATAAAATAATTTCAACATCACTATTGTGTCATAATTAATGATAATTATTTAATCCCTAAAAATTCTAAATAAATTCTTATGAAGTATATAATTGTGTTATATTTCTAGAGACTATTCATTTTTGAAGTTTCATTAAGTTTATCACCATATTAAAATTATTATACTTATAATATTTAAGAAAGTGACATGTTGTCACATTCTTTGGTTTTAATAATAATTAAATTATTTTCATGGGAAAAAGTCCATTAAATGAATGAAATACGAACCTTAGGTGATATGGGTTGACTTTTAGTAATCCAATAGGATTTTTCTCAGTGTTAGGGTAATTTTATAATCTTATATTTACCCTTAATTACCTGATTTACCTTTAACTATGGTAAATAAAATTTACCGTAGTTACTATTCATAATTTCCAAAAATAAAAAGTAGCCTATTAACAAAATTTGGACCCATTTATTCCCAATATGGAATCCATTTTTCTAAATTCAAAACATATAAGTTGCAGTAATTAATTTAAAATAAATCCCGTTGTTAAGAAAATGGGTTTTAGAAGTTAAAACATTGCCAAAGATTGAAATGTTTTTACCTATGAATTCAATGTGAAATTAATGTTAATGACATAAATTATATTAAATGGTAAAAACATATTCTATTTATAATTTAAAACCATTCAATATTATAATTTATCCATATAAATTATCTTGATGAAAAAAGTTGTTTTTAATTAAAAATTAGCGTATTCTTACTATTCATCAATATATGAAAGTTATCAGAAAAATATCAAAAATTTATCCAAAGTAAATTTTTATACCTTGATTCAAAATAAGAATTTTATTTTGTCAAATTGAACTTATAAACATGTAAAAAACTAGATTTAATGTGGGTGCGCCATCAAAAGGTGACAAAACTGCATTTTTTTTAAAATACTTCTTTTATCCAAAAAAACTGATTTTGCTTTCATACCTCATTCTAGAAAATGTATAAGTTGAATTAAAATGTTATAAAATTAAAAATTCAGTTAATAATATTCATATTGGCTAGTTTTAATAATATTTTAACAGCATATCATCGTTAAGTGAAACTCGGTATTGCGTATGACGCAAGCTATCGAGGAAGGTCGTGGTTGCGTGTAAAGCAAGCCAAGCTAGTGTTGTGTGTAGTGAAATATTCCTTTGATGATTTATATAAAAACAAAATATTTCTCATAAAAGTATCGGGTGTTACAGTCAATACTTAGGGTAAAACTTGGGCGAGGCTTGGCTCAAGACGTTAATATTACCCCAGGAGACATCCAGAAGAGAGGCATGAAAGTTGTGTGGAAGGGGTAAGGTGGCGCACAAGTGGGGCCATTTCCCTTAAGGTATGGCCACCTAGGCGCGCAAGTGTTGATGAGTTTCAACACTTAGACCTTACTCCCCCTCTTTGGATCTTCTATTTCTAGGTATGTTATTTCCCTAGAAGTGTTTGGAAGCTTTGAGAGGAGACTAGGGTGCCGGGAGCTCAAATCAGGGTTTCTGGAATTTTTTTCTCTTAAAATGGGGGGGGGCCTACCAGGGGTATTTATAGGCTAGTGAAGACCCTGGGTGAAATTCAAATAGGGTGTGAATGTCACGTTCATGACCACTTGGCGGCGTGCAAGTATACTTGCGCGACCATGAAAAAACTTACGTGACCCATGTTGAAACTTATCCTTATTCACGCCATTGTCGATTTTTGATGTTTCTTAAAAGTATGAATCACATGGGGTTCAAGGTATTTCCCCTTTTCAGTAGTTAGACATTGTGAGGGAATGGAGCATCAACAACAGTCCCCCCTCAGAGTTGGATCTGGAGAGAAAAGAGGATTTGAATCTGAGGAAAAAAGAGAAACCAGGGGTCTTTATGGTTATTGTCCATTTAAAGTCATGCATGTCGGACATAAAAAGGATAATGTTTAAGGTCGAAATAGATTTGACGAAATGGATTAAAATTGGTTTAATTCCTTAACAACTTATCTGAAAACATTTTACCACACTCAAGTATGAAAGAAAACTTGTAAACTATGGCTTAAGAAATTTTGAATCTGAGGAATAATACAGAAAAGGACTAAAAGGCATTAGAAGAAGTAGTTCCCAAGAATGAAGTTACCATTATTTAACAAACCCATTAGGGGTTGAATTATGCAGGGATGCCTAAGGGAATTGGCTGCATAGTCAAATAATATTATCTTTTGGAGGACAAGTCTATTATGTATATTGTTTATGCAAGGCCACCTCAGGTCATGTGCTACATAGTCAGGCAAAAAGAACTCTCAGAAATTTACTTTTCTACTGCTAACAGCTAGTGGAAGTTTATAGAGATTCAAATTTTCCAAGAATAGAGTTTGTTGTATGGAGAGAGGTACTTGAACATGGAGAAGATATTTCCAAGCAAGATCGTCTAAGAACTAGATGAATGTCATTCCTATGAAGGTCTGACCCAAACATAGGGAAGAGAAATATAAACCATAGATTTGAATACTTTTAGATCATGAAAAAGAACATGGGGTGAATATGTTAAGGATTGCTATTTTTTGCGGATCCTTATATATTGTCATTAAGAAAACTAAGGAAAAAAGAGGTTTTCATTCCATGAATAAAGTTACCATTATTAAACAAACCCGTTAGGTGGTTGAATTATGCAGGGTCACCTAAGGGCATTGGCTGCATAGTCAAATAATAGCATATTTTAGCTGACATGTCTGTTATGTAGACTGTTTATGGAAGGCTGCCTAAGGGCACATACTGTATGGTCAGGAAAAATAATTCTCAGAAATTAGACATTTTGTGACTAGAATTCAAGAATAGTGTTATGGAGATCTGGAAGCATTTAAGGTTTAGGAATATGACACATGAAAATGGTTATTTTTCAATGCACTTAGAGATACACGGATCAATGCAAACCATAATCATGTTGTGGATGGATACTGAATTGAAATATTGGACTTCACTATGTATCCCATAAGGATGGGAATCAAGCCATACGTAGTTCTTGAAATACAGTTTAACCTCATGTGGGAAGAAATTGTAAGAGATCTTAGTTTAGGGTCATAGAACTCATACCATTATAATAAATACACAATGTGTGTTTTCACAGGGACTTTTCAACCAGGGGACAGAAAGTTGAATTTGGGGTTAGGCCCAAAGACTTAGGGTGGGATTCAAGGGATGCTCGAACGTTCCTACGTATCCCATAAGGATGAGAATCAAGCCGCATGCAGTTCTAGAAATACTCCCTGTACAAATTTGGTTCGTACAAGTGAAGGGTGAAAAAGGGGACTTTAGTGCAATGATGGATCAACCCAAGATAAAAGGTTCAGGAATTACCATGTATGCACATAGTCTTTGAAATATAACATGATTGAAAATCCATGTAAATAATGATTCCCTCTCAGGTGAGGGTATCAAAGAATATTGCATTTTACTGTCATACAGGACAAAAATGTGGTACAGTTTATCGTCGTATAACAAGGATAAAGGTGAACCAACGTAATGATATTGATTCCAGAGGCGGTTTCACGAATCAACATCGTATGAGATAGAGGTGAACCTATGTGAAGAGATTGGTTTTGTGCTTGAACCTTGGGAAGTTGCCTACGTACCTAGTCTGGAAGGCAAAGATCAAAGTCCACGTAGTTCAATTAAAGAATGAATTAGTGATCAAGATGTTCTTGGGGACAACAACTTAAAAATAGTGTTGGGACTTATGCGTGGTTAGCGGCCCAAATATGGTGTTATGGTTGAAGTTTACTCTAAGCTCACTTGAGTCATACTCGGTGTGAGAAACAAGAGGTGGCAACAACCTTAACGATGCATTGTTTAATGTCATGTAGAACATATGAAGGGACTATGCAGTTTAAAGTCTTACAGTTATGAATATTGGTGCTGCACAATTTAGTGTCATGTTGCAGGGACAAAAATACAGTTTAACATCATGTAGGACATATTATGGGATTTTTGTACAGTTTAGCATCATGTAGTTAGGACAATAGGGACAATACATTTTAATGTCATGTTGGAGAAAAAAAGGAGATTCTGCAGTTTAATATCATGCAGTAAGGATAAAAGAGGACACAATTTAACATCATGTTGGATGTACTAGGGACTTTTTCATAGCTTAACGTCATGTTGGACGTATTCGGTACTTTTTCACAGTTTAACGTCTTGTTGGACGAAAAAGGGACAATACAGTTTAGTGTCATGTTGGACAATGGTGAGAATAGTTTAAGTTCATATGCATGGACTAGAAATGTATAGTTTAACGTCGTATAAGACAATGAAAGGGACGCAGTTTAACGTCATGTTGGAAGAAAGTGCGAATAGTTTAAGGTCATATGCATGGACGAAAGATGATGATGTATTTTAACATCTTGCTGGACATGAGAAATGCTAATAGTTTAAGGTCGTACACATGGAACGTTGGTTTTACAATTTAACGTCTTGCGGGACGTAATGGAATTATGTATAGTTTAACATCATGTAGTTAGGAAATCACAGTTTAATGTCATGTTGGACGTAAGTGCCAATAGTTTAAAGTTGTATGCATGGACCCAAGGTGATGATTCCGTTTAACTTCTTGTTGGATTATAGAAATGCCAATAGTTTAAGGTCGTACGCATGGACCGTAGATGATGATACAATTTAACGTCTTTTTGGACGATAGAAATGCCAATAGTTTAAGGTCATACACATAGACTATTGATTATATAATTTTAACATCTTGGTTGATGTAAGGGACTTCTGTACAGTTTAACGTCATGTAGTTAGGATGTCACAGTTTAACGTCATGTTGGACGTAAGTGCCAATAGGTTAAATTCATATGTATGGACCCAAGATGATGATGAAGTTTAACATCTTGCTGGATGATAAAAATTCCAATAGTTTAAGGTCATACGCACGGACCGTTGGTATATTTTTTGTTTATACAAAATATTTCTTCAGAAATATAGCATTGGTTGGAGTAGAGATGTGTTCTCCATTCATTGAGATTAAAGAATAATCTCCACTGGAGTAGACCTTATGTATTGAATAAGGTCCTTCCCATTTTGGCTCAGGTTTGGGAGGCTTTTTTCCTGGTATCATTGGAGTTCTGAGAACTAATACCAATTCTCCCTAAATTAATGAATGAAGACGAACTTTTTTATTGAAAGCTCGTGCTATTCGATTCTGATAGACTTTAAAGTGGTGTAGGGTGTACAATCGTTTCTCATATAAACATTCCAATTCATCCAATATCTTTTGAGATTGTTCATCTGTAGATGACTGATCACAAATGGCTACTCTGAGTGATGGTAGTTGAACCTCAATTGGAAACACTGCTTCTGTTCCATATACCAATGAATATGGAGTTGACTGCGTTGCAGTGTGGGTGGTGGTTCGATAAGACCATAAATCATGAAAGAGTTTTTCAGGCCATGATTTCTTATCTTTATCAACCATATTTTGAAATATATTTGACAGAGTCTTTTTGAAAGCTTCTATCTGGCCATTGGCCGCTGCATGATATCGAGAAGAATGGTTGGATTTGATGTTGTATTCTTGATACAACTTCCTCACCTCGGATAAACAGAATTTGGTACCATTTTCTGTCAATATGGTATGAGGGACACCAAATCTGGTAATGATGTTAGACTTGATGAAGCTAACAATGCATTTAGAACTGCTTCCTTGAGGGGTATTGCCTCTGCCCATTTGGAAAAGAAGCTAGTAGTAGTAAGAATATACTTCAACTTCTTGGATGTAGCCGAAGGATAAGGTCCCACTACATCCATTCCCCATGTGGAAAATGACCACGAGTATTTAGGTGTATGAAGCAACTCTGGGGGTTGATGAATGAAGTTGGCATGTACTTGGCATTAATTACACTTCTTTGTGAAATCAACACAATCTTGTATCATTGAATGCCAAAAATATCCAAGACTTCGAATTTGATCAGATAGTTTATGTCCAGACTGGTGGGCACCACAGACTCCTGTATGCACTTCTTTCATGACAACCATTGTCTCTTCACAATCAATGAATCTGAAGAAAACTCCATCAAAAACCCTTTTTTAGAAAACTTTCTCTAAGTGATCTAGGCTACCATAAAGAGTGAAATTGACCACACATCTCTAGACTTGTTCTTTCCTAGCTCTATCAGGTGGAAGTGTTCTATTTTGTAGGTATTCCCTGACAGGTGTCATCCATCCTGTAGTATGACCATATGGTTTGGAGATGGGACTAATTTCATTGATTTCCTCTGTTTTGATTTGAACATATGGTGAAATTGTATGACGGTGGGAAATAATGATGGTTGTCTCGTCCCGATTTGGATCTCCCAGAGCTGTTGCTATATTAGCCAGTGCATCAGCTTGGGCATTTTGTGATCTTGGGACATAAGAAATTCTCGAATCTGACGGGAATTCCTCCATTAACTCTCTGACATAATCATACAAAGGGATTTGTTCTTATTTTCTGATTGCGTAATCCCCATTGACTTGTTTGATTACAAGGTCTGAATCACCATTCACCTTTAATTGACTCACTTGTGCTTGAAGCGCCAACTCCAATCCTATAATAAGAGCTTGGTATTCCGCTTTATTATTTGTACCGCCTCCCAATAAGGATAAGGAATAAGGTAGCAATTCCTTTTCTGTGGAAATGAGTAAAACTCATAACCCAACTTTGTTGAACTTAAGATCTTCCATTTCCCCCCTGTTGGACTTCTAGAAGCACCATCAAAATACATTTCCCATGTTTGAAGACTTTTTGGAATATAGAAGACTTCCTCATCAGGAAGTTCAATATCTGAAGATGTATCTTCTACTGAAGGGTGTTCAGCAAGGAAATCAGCCAGATCTTGGCCCTTTATTGCCTTCTGAGACACATGTTGAATGTCAAATTGCTGAAAATTAACTGCCCACCTTGCCAGACCTCATGTAAGCATTGGATGACTAAGGATGAATTTGAGAAGGTTATTATGAGATACCAATTGGACCATCTGATGTTGCAGGTAGTGTCTCAACTTCTTAAGTGCAATGATTAATGCTAGACAGCACTTCTTAATACTTGAATATAAGGTTTCTACTTCAAGCATAATCCGACTGAGATAGTAGAGGCTTTTTTCATTCCCGAAATCATTCTTCTGAGCAAGAAAGGCACCTAATGATCGCTTTAAAGCTGTAACATAGAGGATAAGTAGTCTTCCTTCAACAGGTGACATTAACACTGGTGTAATCAAGAGATACTTCTTAAGAATATTGAATTCTTCTTGACATTCTTCAGTCCAATTGTAAGTGACTTCCTTCTTCATCAATTTGGTGAAGGGTAAACTTTTTCCTGCCAAATTGGTGATGAAACGCTGAATATAGGATAAGTGTCCTTGAAGTCCTCTCAAATCTTTCAAATTTTGAGGAGGTGACATAGAATGGATTGAAATTGACTTCTCATGATCAACCTCGATACCACGATGGTGTACGATGAAGCCGAGAAATTTTCCTGAGGTTACCCCAAAAGCACATTTTAAGGGGTTCATCTTCAAATTATGTTGCCAAAGTTTGTGGAATATGATTTCCAAATCAGCCAAGTGATTAGAACATTATTTGGATTTAACCACCAAATCATCCACATAACATTCAACAAACT
The DNA here is from genome assembly GCA_963277665.1 of Viscum album. Lineage (NCBI taxonomy): Eukaryota > Viridiplantae > Streptophyta > Magnoliopsida > Santalales > Viscaceae > Viscum > Viscum album. Next base: position 2,055,628,088 of record OY728146.1, on the reverse strand, counting down.
TCCCGAAAAAGGGTTTGAAGATACGATGCATGGCATGCTGATATGTTGTGCCTGCATTCTTTAGGACAAAGGGCATTAACCGATAGAAAAACACACCCTAAGGGGCCCTCAAGGATTTAGATTCTTCATCTTCTGGATCCATTCGGATTTTATTATATCTGGAATATCCATCCATGAAGGAAATTGCATCATAGCCAGCTGTTTCATCAATTAAATGTTCTGTAATCGTTACTAGTAAATCATCCTTAGGAAAATGTCAATTAAGATCTCTGAAATCAACCAAAACTCTAATTTTCCCATTCTTCCTTTTCACTGGGACAATATTATCCAACCATTTGGGATATTGAACTTCTTTGAAGAAGTTAGCTTTGATAAGATTATCCACTTCAGCCTCAATTTTGGAAGCATAGTTTGGGTGTGTTCTTCTATCAGCTTGTTTGTACCGAGATTTATTTATCTGAGTTTATCCACAGTGGTAGAGATACCCTATTCAAATACTGGAGGAGCAACTCTGAGATCTTCCTCTTCTTCTTCAACATGTTTTCTTTCTTCTTTTTCTATTATCATAGTAGATGAATAAGCATAATTTCTATGATCACAAGAGATATTAAAATTTGAACATCTTGAAAAAGAAGATTCCATTTCTGACCCGATTGATGATAAAGGGTCTTCTTTGGGTAATAAAGAGGAGATGATGGATTGAGAATCGACATCATTGTTCACCTCTAACATTGATATAACTTCTTCTAGCCTGTTTGGAGAATTATAGACTTGGTGGATTTCACCAGATGAAATGAAGACATCTCCATTTGAGCTTTCATCATTGCTTAGTGAATCACCAATTTCTCCCATGTTATCCGACTTGGTTGTTGTAATTGACATTATGGAAGTTTCCATTAGAGTGTTTTGATTTGGGTCTATCCTGTCAATTTGACTGATAGAAAACACATAATTTGTACTCACATGTTCTAATGGGTATATTGGATTCTTTTCCAAACCATATGGAGCATTAAATTTGGTAATCCCCCTTATTGTGGATTTCTCTTTTCCCTTCATGTGAAAAAAATTCTGCCTCAATGTATTGAGATTCACATGTATTGAACGGGGACTTATCACCATATAATGTCCAAATTTGACCATCGAAACAATATTTGAGACATTGATGGTATGATGAAGGGATAGCAGTATGCCGATGTAGCCAGGGTCTTCCAAGCAAGATGTAGAAGGCTGAGTCTTGATCAACAACCATGAAATCTGAATTGGAAACAAGATATCCAAACTGAGTTCTGAGTGTAATCTCGCCCAATGGTTCTTGTTCATTTTTATCATATCCTTGTAACATCAAAGTAGAAAAAGATAAATCATATTCTGTAAGGCCTAATCGACGAAGTGTACGACTGGGGATGAGGTTGACTCCTGAACCATTATCAATAAAGACTCTTCAGACATCTACACCATTGACCTTTCCAAATAATTATAAAGGTATAATATGTCCATGCATGACATCATCTTCATCTTCATCAGTAAAAGATATCACTGCATGGAATTCTTCAGGATTATTATCTACATGGTGGACATCAGCTGCAACAATTTCAGTTTCAAACTCCTGAGGACTTGAAAAAGCCTCTATGAGTACCTCCCGAAGATCCATTGATAAATTCAAATCATCCAGAATTGATAACATGGCCGATATATGGGCCAAGTGTTTCAATACATCATACTTTTGATCCAAAGTTTTGCGTTTTCCAATAGGAACATGTGGTTTAGCATGTACCTTGGAAGTTAATGCTTTGGATGTTAATGCATCTTGTACCGGGATAGGAGTTTGCAATACTCCTAGATTTGGAAGATTAGACTGATTAGGTCTATTTACTTAATGAGAGTAAGAAGATGGAACCTTCAACTGGTATTCCAGAATAATTGTGCCAGGACTGAGTCTGCCTTGTGTGGAAAAACTTGCATGTTCTTGTTGAGCTCGTTGAAGGGATCTGCCATAAGATTCTACCACATACACAGTTCTAGAAGGGGTAGAATTGAAATATTGGCCTCTGAAAGATCCACATCCTCTCTTGTGTCCTGATCCTCTAGAACTTCCTCTGATTCCTCTATTTGATACATGGAACTCTGGCTCATCAAAATCAAAACCGTGACTACCATATGGATCTGTTAATTGAATCCTATTAACAGAACTGAAAATCAACTCTTCATCTGATGAAGACTCTGCCTTATTAGCCTGTTTAGGTTGTGTCATTTGTTGGGGAGGTTCCCGTTGCATTGAAGTAGATGGCATGAAATATGCCAGTGTCAATGAAAACCTAGGCTTTGGCACATACTCATCTTCTTCTGATTGTTCCTCTTTTTTTGAATTATGTCGTTTCTTTGAGGATTTTCCCTCTGATGAAGAGGGTTTTGCTTCAGTATTCATGATAGAAGGAACAATTGGTTTCATCAATTGTGTTTTCAAAATAGAATGAGTTTGTTTGATCATTTTTCTGACCATCAAATCATCATATTTTTTTGCATTTTTTTTTTCTTGACTTCTATCAACTCACCCTCCTCCTCTGGATCTGTAGCAGTAACACATGCTACCTGAGCTGAAGAACCTTTCATTTTAACTATCCCAAGTCTACCATTTTTTATAGGAGGTCCTTGAAAAAAACACTCCTAAATGGGATACCCCAAAATCTGATGAAATGGGAAATAATGGGGATGGTCTTCATCTCCTTCCTTATTCGGCCTCTTGGGCCTTGGAAGTTGAACCAAATTATTTTCCAGATCCAAAATAAAGTAACCAAGAACTTGTTCATTTTGGAAAGAGTAAAAATTTCTCTTAAAATCCTCAAATTGTTTTTGTCTTTGATTTCTTTAATCATCTTGATGAGATAGCCTCTGTTTTTGACGTTCAGGAAGCGGTGCCCTTCGAGAAGATGAAGGCCATGAAGTAGAAGCAAGTACATGTACTTGTTTAAGCATAAATGTAGTAGTCTTTTCTTTACCCATTCTCCTTCCTGGAGCTAATGGAATTACATGAGATTTATCCTTAGTCTTCATAGGGGAATCTTCAATCTGGTGAGTGATTGAAGTAAGGTCTCGAAACCCTCTTGTGTATTTCACAAGGATCAGCGGTGTGTGCAACTCATCACATAAATTCGTCACACAGATTGGAAACAATTCCTCATGCGGGAGTGCTAATCTTAGGGAATATGTTAATCCCTTCCAGCGAGCAATGAATTCTGAAACCTTTTCATTCTCCCTTTTCGTATAGTTTGTAAGATCAAAAACTATTGTCTTTTGAATAGTTGAACTGAATTGAAGAGGGAATCATTGGCAGAGATCCTCCCATCCGGTAATTGACAGGGATTGCAAGCTTGTGTGCCAGACAAAAGAAATCCCTTGTAATGGATGTACAAAACACCTGAGATTAACTCCTTCCTGTTATTGAGGTGTTCCCATCATAGGATCACAACGAGAAAGAAAATGTGTTAGGTGTTTCTCTGGGTCTCCCAAACCATTAAAGATTGGGAAAGTGGTACTTACAAAATTTGTTGGGGGAGGAATTGCATCAACCCATTCAGGGTAAGATCTTTTTTCTAGTTGAATTTGAGCCCGCTTTCCCTCCATAGCTTCCAACCAAGCTATTAATGACTCAATAGTAGTTATTAACTTTTGAGAAACATCTGGTTGGGCTTGGACCTCAACAGGTGAATTGACTGGAGCTTGAAAATATGTGGTGGCTGGTGCTGCAACTGATGGTAGCACCACAAATTATTATTGCACTTGACCCGTAGTATTAGACTTGTGAGGGTGTACTAGTAGAGGAGGATATTATTGAACCATCTCAGTAGCCACAACAAATTCTCTCGGCAGACTGAATTCATCTCGTTTAGGAGGAAGACTACTTTGAAGTAGTTCTACATTCATCTTCTTCAATTCCTTCATTTCTTCCTCTTGTTGTGCAAATATTTTCTCTAGTGAGAGCAATTGGACATCTCTAGTGTAAGGGTATGTAACTTGATTCTTTCCTTTCCCCTTATTGGACACCTTTTGGTGAGGAGTAAGTGGTTTACTTGAAGGATTACCTAGGTTCTGAGTAATACTTTGATTTCGTGTATGCACACCTTATTCATTTGTGTTAGTGCGTACAACTTCTTTAGCAGGAACCTTTACATATGATCCCTCTGAGTGAACCTCATATAGTTGATTAGGAACAATTTCATTGATAACATTAATTGATGCATAATTCATTGCATCCCTTTTATCAGCATTTCTGCGATATTGTCTTCTTCTATGTCCATGATGAAACATTGCCTTTTATCGATTTGATCCCTATAGAACTTCTTGATGAACCGTAACTTAGAGGGAATATCCTGATAATTTGGCTTTTTGTTCCTCTTGAGTCTTCTCCCCTAATCGAGAGAACACTAGTTTTCTCTGAAAGAGGGATTGAGGATTTGAAAAAGTCCCCAGTCTGGTGGACTGGGGTTGTTCCTGCTCAACTCCTAGAATCCTATTTGTTGATTCTGAGGGTTGGGTTAAAAGAGTCCCTAGTCTGGCAAGCTATGGTGGTTCTTGACATACTATATCTGATAATTTCTTGAAATCTCTCCTGATCTTGCGAAACTTAGTCTGGAAATTTGTTGGATGCATCAACCAGCATCCACTTTTATCACCCGGCTCAAAATACCATTGGATGATTTTTGACACTTCCGTCACTTGATGATGTGCTTGCTCCAAACGAGAGGCATGTTCAATATTCTCATTTTAATGATGTAGGAATAATTCAACAAAATTTTCACTTTATGCTTTATTTTGAGAGGAATTAGTTGAGGCCTGTTCTTGGGAAAACTTTTGATTACAAACAAAACCCATTGACTGTGGCTGGCTATGGGAAATAATATTGCATGAGACCATTTTTGGCGGGCTTTGCTGACTGGAGAGCACAGTGAAATGTAGTGCTCCATGAACACCCCATCCCCTGACATGAATACCAGATGGGGCATTGGAAATTAACTGGCACAATATTCTCAGTGCACCAAGGCATGAACACTAAAGTGCTCTCTGCTCCTTTTCAGCCTTCGGGTATCGAGAAATTGAGAGAGATGCCAAATGAACTTGGCGTTGTAACCCTCCTATTATCTTGACATGATTTTCATATTCATCATAAGATAATATTTTATTTTTCAACTGAAAAAGAGTTTTCTATATGTTGAGATGAATATCCTGAATTCCATCTTCCGTCAACATCTCTGGAATGTCATACTGAGAATCAGCCAAAGGCCAAAACATAAATAGCACTTCACCTTTTTCCAGTTGTTTTCTCATATTCAGCACTTCCCATTTATCATTAAATGAAGATTCTTCTACCTGATTAGACCAGATCTGGTGCTTCCTTGTTGCTTCATTAGATTCAACAAGATTGGTAGAGAAATCACTGATCAAACTAGAAGATGCATGACTTAGAGGTGGTTCAGAGAATGACCTACACCCTGGGCCATCTTCTGGTTGAGAAATTATTTTACCTTCTAATGGTAAAGCATCAGACATGACCAGATTCACATTTTCAAGTGCATCAAGATAATATGGCTTTTTCATCACTACATTGTCTGTTGGAAATTTTCCAAGCAATGTGAATCACTACTGTAGAGAGTATTTTCACAGCGAAATTCATCATCATGGGGAGGACCACCATGGTGGGTTACAGAAAAATATGAAACATTTTTCTCATTGATCTTCTGTCCACACAGATGGATCTTGTGGCTCTCATCTGAAGATGAAACATCGAGATTGATCGAGTTTTCATGAAGCAAGCCTTCATGGGGAAGTATCTAATGCAGACCTTCAGAATTAATGTTACCACTATTGGGAACTAAGGGAGTAGAATATTTAATTCTTATAGATAATTGTCTGAGGGCTTCAAGAACTCAAGCACCGAGTAAGGCCTTGTCACAGATGGGCCTTTGATTTCTTGACTGTGTGGGGCAGATCTTCTTCTTAGATCCCTTCTTACTCAACTTGGAATGTGTATGTGCCTGCTCAGGAGAAATGATCTGGTTAAGCTGATTATCTCCGCTCAAACCAGGTGTATGTACCTAACTTGGTTGTCCGTATGATATGGGGGAGTACACCCCACAACCCTCTTGGACTGGAACAGATGTGTGTATCTGTTCCGGAGTGAAATGTGTATGTGTCACTTCACTGGTAGGGATAGATCTATGTGTCCTTCCCTAAGATGCTGCTGAAGCTGTTATAATATCCTGGCAGGCATCCAGGATATGAGCAGGGATTTGCTTATTCACTTTCACCATTAGCAGAATGTACTTGGTGACTTCAGCAGCCGAAACAGGGATAGATGTCCATTCTGTGCTTGGATTAGGTGTATGTGTCTGCTCTTGTCCGGCTTTTCCTGTTAGTGAATCCTGATAGTACTCATGTGTGGGAAGATATTGTTGAGTCTGCCTTCTGTTTGTCACTGGAGCTTTACAACTGACTTCTACGAATGCTACCAAACAAGACTATTTGTAGGCTTGATCAGTACTAGCAGGTGTATGTGCCTGCTGATTGCACTCCGCTGAACGTGGTTGATTATCTTCCTTCAATACTAACAGATGAGGCTGCTGACAGGATTGATGAGTGTAAGCAGGTGTATGTGCATGTTTACCAGTTGTCAACACATTGGGTTGGAGGGCTCCATCACATGTAGTTAGACGAGCCTTCTGACTAGCTGATGATTTATAAAAAGGTGTATGTTCCTGTCTATAGTACTCCACTGGAATTTCCTAGAGGGATTGGTGTGCTGCTACCAGACGAGTCTGCTTGATAGAGGTATTAAAACGGACGAGTGTGTGTGCCCGCTCGTTGCTTTCCACCATGTTAGGTTGGTGGAATTCTCCAGAAATGGCAGAGATAAGGACCTGCTAAATGTTAACTGGTTGTTGCCTCTAGTGGTTCTTCTTGTCTACTGGGGTTCAGGGAACCTGATCTGAACGCCTGGAGATGACACCCTCATCATGTTGAGGGTGCACTACCGCATGAGTCTAGTGGCGATTGTTGATGGAAGCCCTCGGGAATGACTCATCTTTCCTTCAATTAAGGCACTGAGTGGCCTTCTCATTCACCTCATCAGAATATGGGAGGGAATGGTTGTTGCGTTCCGGGGATAACAATCTGAAATTGTTGGAGATGGTGGTTAGCACTACCAGATTCTTGATCACTGGTCATCGTTGTTTGGACGACCAAGGTGAGTTGTTCACTTTGAGGGCTTATCGAATAGCCTCCAGAGTTGGAATGGTATCATGTTGACGGTACTCCTTAACCAATGCATTTTATACCCAGCATTGAAGATGCTGATTAGGTGATGTCGACCTCAGAGCGGAAAATGATCCAGCAGGAGTAGCAGCAGATGCATTCACAACATAGGTTTTCAGAGCAGAGGTATTCACATGTGTGAATTTAAGTGAATCCATTCTTGTAATGAATATGGTATTGTAAAAGAGTTATTATTTGATATAACAAACATAATCAAGATAAGTTTGGATGCTACATCTTTTGGATGATCACATATGTTATTGATTTCTTTGTTGGCCCTCTCATTGAGTTTAAATAGGGGCCTAACAAATAGGTAAAACATCGATTTAACATTGTTAAGGCTTCACATTGGGTTCACCATTTTTTGTTTCCTCTAGAATTGGGGATGACCTCATTGATTGAAGGTTCAAATATTCCAATCGTTTTCTAAATAGTTTGTTCGTAGAACTAGAAACATCCAATGATTCCATATCCATTTGGACCTACTTTCCATAGGTAGGCGCTCATTAGTTGTGGACTGATGAGGCTTAGGAATTTTCATTAGTCAAGAGGATGGGAGGTCAGACTCATCTCACCTTTTTAGGGGAAGTTTTGTCTACTCGGGGACTCTCTTTATGGATTTAAATTATTTTTGTGAATCCTTATCACATTACCAAGTATAAAATGATTTTTCCTTTAGATCTGACAATTAATGATTGATATGTAAAAAATTTAGAAAATCTTTTATATGTATTCGAGGTTCTTCATCAATATAGAATCATCTGTATTTGTTAGAGATTCTTAGTCAATGGAATCCTTCAATGCATAAAATTCTCTTGGTCATTATGATGACCATACAAGTTTTAAAGCCACTCAGTGGGTCACTTGAAGTTTATTTGTCATTTAGAAGGACATGAATTATTTCAGAGTTGGGATCGTACCCGCAGATGGGCTACCTACGTATCCTTTATTTAGAAAAGGAATCAGAACCCACGTAGTTCGAGTGAGGGGGTATGATGTTTATGAAATATTGATGTCTCCAAGAAATATGCCATGATTAATTTCACACTCTAAGCTCACGTGAGTCATGCTCGGTCTAAGAAAAAAGAGGTATTGGTGAAACCAGACATTTATGCCCCGAAAGATGCAATTATGTGGGGCTTATGTATGTATGACTGCCCAAATAGATGAAGATTGGGATTTACTTCAGGGAAGAAACCCGGGAACAAGGTCCATAAAGGTATATGTACATCATAGAGATTTGGATACTTTAACAAGGGGCTTAGTCCTGAGGAAGATTCCAAAATTAGGAGGTGAATTTATTATTGGGTTTTACTCCTCAGAAGGAAACCTAGATCAAAATTATATTAAGACTGGTTAAGAGAAATTAAGACTGAGGATTACTCCTGAGAAGGAGGCCCAGGTTAAGGGACTTGGGGATTACTCCTAAGGAGGATTCCCATATTTGAGACTAGGGCCTAATCCTGAAAAGGAAGCCTAGGTTAAGGGAATTATGGTTGGGGATTACTCCTGAGGAGGATGCCCATATTTTGGGAATTTTGAGACTGAGGCTTACTCCTGCAAAGGAAGCCCAGATTTGGAAAATTAGGATCGGGGCTTACTCCTGAGGAGGATGCCCATATTAGGGGACATGGGGCTTAATCCTTAAAAGTAATCCCATGTTAAGTAACCTGGGGCTTACTCCTAAAGAGGATTCCCAATATTAATGAAGACTTGGGGCTTAATCCTAAGGGGGGTGCCCAGATTAATGAGGACTTGGACTGAGGCTTACTCTTGAAAAGGAGGACCAGGTTAAGGACTCTCTCATATTTAAAGGATGAGGTTGAAATGAATGAAATATCTAACCATAGTGACATGAGTATATGTAAATCACTAGGTTTTAAGAGATGTTCCATAGAATTCTTCTTAGATAAAGAAGACAACAAAGAAATCATGTCAAAAATGACTTTAGAGAGAATTATAAAGGCTTAATCTTGGAAAGGATAGGTGGATAATCATAGAAGAGGTGAAATAGGTAGGGGATACAAAAAAGAAGGTGGCGCTCATGTCCTTCGTGGGCGTGCAAATACTGCGTGGGTGCTTAACTACAGGTCATGCAGGTGTACCTGCCCAACACATGGGTACTGGCACGACGGTCAATCCTTAGGGTAGAACTTGGGAAAGGCTTGGCTCAAGCCTTTAATATTACCACAAGAGACTTCTAGAATAGAGGGGTGCAAGTTGTGTGGAAGGGGTAAGGCGGCACGCAAGTGGGGCCATTTACATTAAGGGCTGGCCACCTAAGTGCGCAAGAGTTGACGAGTTTCAACACCTAGGCCTTCCTCCCCCTCTTTAGGTCTTCCGTTTCTAGGTAAGAAATTTCCTTAGAAGTGTTCGGAAGTTTTGAGAAGAGACTAGGGTGCCAAGAGCGCAAATCTGAGTTTCTGGAATTTTTTCTCTTAAAATGGGGGGCCCACCATGGGTATTAACAGGCTAGTGAAGACCCTGGGCGAAATTCCGATAGGGCGCGCATGTCACCTGCATGACCACTAGGCGGCGTGAAAGTATACTTGCGAGACCATGAAAAAACTTGTGCGACCCATGTTGAAACTTATCCTTGTTTATGACTTTGTCGATTTTTGATGTTTCTTCAATGTATGAATTACTTTGGGTTCAAGGTATTTCCCTTTTTCAGTCGTTAGACATTTTGATAGAAAGGAGTGTCAACAACAATGTAAATCATTGATGTGTAATGAATAAAGTGGTTATGTATTGGAATTTGAAATTTATGTTCTATAATTTTTATATTAAGCAAATTTTAGTTATAAGAATCATGAAACATATAAGGATTATTCTATAGATGTTTTACTATATATATTTAAAATAATTTTTGAATGGTACTCAAAACCATTAAATGTGATTTAGTGATATGTCTACTACTAAATTTTAATTTTTTTTGGTGTGGGGATAAACTGAAAGAGTCTTGGGATGATATGTTTACAGATAATGTTATATTTAAAATAATTGATATAGATTTTTAAGATTTATATGATATAATTTTAGAATGTTTAATGTTAGTTTGGGGGAAATATTTTAGGATCAAATCTTATTTATTTTGAGGTTATTAATTATATTTATATAGTTTTTTTATTTGATTAAGGATTAAATACCGATTAGAATTATTTGAGAATATTTCCATTCCATTTTTAGAATAATATGATGAAGGGTTTGGGGAAACCTTTCTTTTTAATAAATTCTTTAATTTTGAGGTTATTAGTGTCATTAGTTATATATGGGTATTTATTAATGTAAAATTTATTTTATATCATTTGATATTTTTATGTAATTTAGGAGATTATTGTATTAAGTTTTATTCATTTTTAGTTGTATCTTACACTATAATAATCATTTTGGATTTATTAAATATAGGAGGAATATATTGATATTACTTAGTAGATTATGTGATTTGTTAGAATATTATTTTAATACTGAGGACATAAAAAATTCATCTTGAGTACTCATTTCTTGGAGAAAAAAGTGAATGTAGTGGAAATTGATTAAATAATGAAATTATACTTGTGAATAAAGTATATTTTTATATTTTCCAAGAATATATGGTAAATTAATTCCTTAAATCTAGGACTATAATCTCAAAACCATGATGTTTTTTTATGATGATGACTACCAATGAATTGATAGACTTTTTACCAATCAATGATTTATGGTTTTGTAGTCAACGAATTTCTTATGACCTTGTTCTTTATCAAACACTATTTTTTGGGTGTTAAATTTCTCTCTCATTAATATATTTACACTTCTCCCTAATATTCTCCTACTTGTAAAACATGTTATATGATGGCCTTCAAACTTCCATTTCTCTATTTTTAAGTGGTTGATTAATTAACCATTATTACAATGTGGGTTTTAAATAATGAAACATTCAAGTATCAAAATATTTATTAACATGATCAAGAAAAAAAATTTACGAGAAAAATTATTTTTGGAAAGAAGGATGTAACTCCCATATTTTTTTAAAAATAAAATTATGTCCAATAGTCTATGTGATATGAAACACCGACTCAAAAAACAAGGATTATATAAACATGACCGTTATAAATTATCCTTTTAATTTGATAATAAAAATATTAAAAATTAAATTATGAAATATAAATAAATTTCTTTTCTAACATAAATATATTTATAAATTACTATTAAATAATTACATAATTTTTAGTAATATAATTTTATTCTTCAAAAATACAATTTCTTCAAAAATAATTTTTATTTATTTTTGTAAAAAATATTAAAATTATATTAGAGAAAATCTAGATAAATTATTTTTTAATACTAAATCCCTTTATTATATAAAAATATTAATATTAACATAGGGTGAAATTTTGGTATTTTTGTAAAATATAGATTCTTCAATGAATAGGGAAAAATACAATTTTAAGTAAAATTTTCATTTCTTTTCAAAAAAGAAGTACTATATAACTATAAATATTATTTTGATTTTATTTAAAAGAAAAATTAAAAAAAATTATTAATATTTAATGCATTTAAAAAAATATAAATTACTTTTATAAACAAATTTATTATAAGTTTAATTTTCATATTAAAAGTGTATATTTTTGAAAATTGATTTAATATACATAAAAAATCTACCTTATGATTAATTAAAAAAATAAATAATGAGAGATCTTTTGATTTAATATTTTATATTATATATATACATATATTTACTGGTAGTCATATATAACAAATTACTTGTTATAAAGTAAAAGTAAAATCATATTTTCCTTGAAAAATACATTTTTAAAGAACTATATCCCATCGTGCTTGAATGTTTTATTGTAAATTAAATTATTCCACAAATGATAATTTATTTATATAAAATTTATCCCATATTTTTAATCATCACAATTAATATTAGGTAATAGGGTCAACAAAATTTTTAAACAACATGAATGGTAATCGTAGTAAATATTTATTACCATGGTAAAAGGATAATAAGTTAATCATGGTTAAAAATAATTGAAAAATGGATTGAAAAAAACTAACCCAAATAACAATATTATTAAATATATATCATTTCATATAACAACTGCTATATTTTTTAATTACTTTATAAATGATTAAATAAATATTTTTTCTAAAATTAGAATTTCGATATTTTAGTTCATAAATTATATTTCACTTAAAATATATATTTAATGATCAAAAAAAAATTTATCTATTAAAAAATTCAAATAGATTATATTTTAATAAAATATTAAATATTAAATATAAATCTTAGTATAATTTTATGAACAAAAAAGGTAATTCTTATTAAGTTCTGAAAGCTATTAATATTAAAAATCCAATGTTTTTCAATAAATAAGTATTTTGATTTCAAATATCAATATATCATAATTATATAATTATTTTTAGAAAATAAATATAATTTTTGGAATCATAAAATCTCAATTATCGAATGGTTATTTTTTCTTAAATTTTTGAGACCTTTGAATTTTTGGGTAAAAATTAAATATGTTATTAGTATATGGTGTTTATTATGACTATATAATTAACCAAATATAATATAATATATTCTATTAAGTGTATACAAGACCAAATATAAATTTCCCATTTAAATTGAATGTATTTTTTGGTTATTTTATTAATTTAATTAATCCTTTATGAATCGTCCAAAACCAATAATATATTTTTAGGTTTTTAAAATATTTCTTTATAAAGGTGAATTGTTTTTTAGATTAGTCTGGGTAATATTTTAATAAGTTCGGCCCATTTAATTATGACATAATGAAAACCCCAGATATTTTTCATAAAATATGGTAAAAATTATGGCATGTTTTTTGTTTTTCATTATTTTTTTAAAGAGTCCAGAACCTAAAAATAGAAAATAATAAAGACCTCCCCTATCTTTTCCCATATAAACCCATACAATATTCCATTTCTATTTACTATAAAACCTTGGATTATATCACTGATCTTAACTACACTCCCAATATACCACCTATGGTTCCCCAATTTCTTAAGAAACTCCTCCAATTCTGTTGGAATCACCCTCTCAAGGAATGAGATCTCATTCTCACCTTTTCATTAAATCACCTCTCTAATGTTATGCCAATTCATTTAATTTTTTCAAGTTTGGGTGTGATTTTATACATCCCACTTATTGTAATTTTTATTTCTATATAATTATATATGACTTTCACTCTAACTAATCCATCCCATGAGCCTTTATGTACACCCACCACGTTACTAAAAATTTATAAGGGATCCTCTCTGTATCCCCTTTATTCTAGTATCTTCATTATCTTTTGACTTTTTTGTCCCTTTCATAATATTTTTATATTTTATTAAATTTCTACCTTACAAAAAGTATTTTGTATAAATAATAATATACCCCTTACACTCTCATTAATCCATCCCATGAACATTTATTCAACCCTTCTATAGTGTAGAAATTTCACTCTAATTTTCCATATTAAAAAATCATGTAGTGAATATTCATACATTCTATGAAGGGTGTTCACCTTTAATAACCAATACATCTTTGATTGGTGACTTACATGTATGTAACCTACAAACTGAATTTGGGGATTAAATTTGATGAAATGTGTTTTTAATTCATATGATCCATGTGGAACACTTATTCCTGAACAAGATTTGATTGTTACAGTTGTGTATAGATAGCATCAGGTGAGCCTATTATAGATTTCGTAATGGGTGTGACTTGATATCACTCCAATGAATTGGTTAATATTTTGGTTTCATGATAATCCATGTATGGTTCATGATAGGTTATCCAAAGCACATTATGTAATGTTTTCTTAGTATTAAACATTGAATTATGATTATGATTCAATTTTTGGATTTTTTCCACCTTCCATGTTTCCATTATGTTATAATTCTATATCATCCCTCTTTGTTCATGTTTTTCACTACAACCCATTTTATGTCCCATTAATATGGATACTTCCTAACATGAAATACATTCTTCATGTTATTCCATGTTTATTTCCATACAAATATTTTTAGCTCACCCTTTTTTTATGTATGTCCCCATGTTATCCCATGTAGTTTTAAGAATGATGGATATTATGAGCATGTTAAGTAATATTTCGGTAATGTATATGTATCCTATGTTTTGTGTTTTAATGTATTGTACCTAGCTTCAAAAGACACTAGACTTCACGATCTTCTGGGATGGAATATGTATATTCCTATGTAATAAATAAAAATTTAATGTTTAATACTAACAAGGGTTATCATAAGTACTATATGACACACCGCCAATAAATTATTGAAATATAATACCTTATTTTTATTTTTTAAGTAATTTTGTAATGAATTTTATGTCTTTATTCAACAATGCAATTTTTATTTGGTGTACCTGGTGTAGAAAAAATAATGATTAGTAACATTTTTACAATTGAAAATTTAAAATTCAGAGTTAACAAACACACCACCATTATCAATTTAGATGGTAACCAATAGCAAGGTTTTATAATTTTTATTATAATCATAAAATACCATAAAATAGATAAATGTTTTGGATTTGTTTCATGAGAAAATATAACCACGTGATCCTATTATATTCAATAACCAATATTATTTTCCTCTAATACTAATAGTTTTTTAGGAAAAATAAATCCAGACACTAACTTTAAATCAAAAATATTGGATCTTTACCTTTTAACTAAACTTATGTTTCTACCCAAATTGAAAAGGACCATGGACTCTAGTTCAATTGAACATAACCATTGGTATATATATATATATAGCATTCCCTTTCATATAAATCTTATTAAATGTATGATACATATAGTTCCCTAATCACATATACCATAACTAGGTTATGTCGTTGGATACACTAAAAAAGGAAAATTTAGATTATTTAATTCTTATATTTAAATTGTGTATACCTATAAATGCATATCATTAGATAAAATTGATTTTCATTATAGTATTTTAATAAGACATTTATCATTCCAATAGATTACAAGATATCCCTCATCACAAGGGTTAATTATACTGATAAACTTGTTCTTACATTATAAATGATATATGACATTTGTAAATATATTTTTTCAAAGAAAATAAGGACAGTTAGTTATAATAATTCCACAAAATTCATTATCACCAGATGTGATTCTTCCTCCATTAAATTTATTAAAAATAAAAAAATAGACTTCTATTTCGTTATATGTCAAAAAAACCATTTTGATTCACCATTTATTCATTATATTGGTACTCTATTTACATTCCACAAAAGAGATAAAATTATGCACTTAATAACTCAACATATTTGTATCATGTTGCATTATTAAATAAAATTTTAGTTACCCACATATACCCTACTCTATTATGTTCTATGTCTATTAGTGCTTCAAATATAAATTATTTGGGAAAATAGTAAGAATATTATTTTTTAAATAACAACTCCATTTCTAGTTAACTCCTTTTTTATATTTAGTAAAAAATATCCATTCTATGATAGAAATTATTTTTTATTTGAAAAATAATTTATCATAAGTATAACCAAAACTATTTTTAATTCTTAAGGATCTATTTTTTTTTTAATTTTTAAAAATACTATTTAATATTTGTATTGTTAGAAAATATTTTATTTAAAAAAAATATTTATTTCTAATTTTAAAGATAATATTTTAATAATCAAAATTTTATAACATAATCTATTATATCAGGTAAACATCAATAAACTGAATTTATAGAAGAATTAGTTTTCATATACAATTCAGTTGGATTTTATGATAAATTTTATTTTAATTAAAAAATTATTTTATAATCTTTAATATCTTTTTATTTAGAAAACTCATTCTTATTTTTTATTTTTTTATTTATTAAAAATAGTAACGTATATATAAATTTTTGAAATTGTAGGTAATTGTTCATTTTTTATGAATTTATTTTTTCATCTTCTAATCTATTATCATTTTCTTTTGCTGATTAAATATAAAAATTATATTAATTTGTATTATTAAATTTATAATTAGTAATTTTATTTGTAATGGATTCTATAGTAAACTTTTCTAGGAACCGGTTTTCATTATTCATTATATTTAAATAGAATCCAACTATTTGTTTGTTTTAGGTTCCACTATATTCTTATGAACTATATGATGATGTGTCTCCTTCACCATTACTCCATGTGTCTAAATCATTCAAGAATTACCTTAATATAATATTAAAATACCTTTTTCTCCTTCTATTTTTATTCTTTAGATTAAAACATTAGTTCTAATACAAACTTTCTTCTTAAATCCATTAAAACATACTAATAAAGTTACATTCATTTCATTCTTATATTTTTAAAGAACATTATAGGAATTATTTTAATCTAACAGATTATTCACTTCCAGTAAAATTTGAGGGGGATAATTATTACTATCATTTAAATCACATTTATAAATATTATTATATTTCCCAGTTGAAAAAGAGATTTATCTGTTTTAGTACCAGTATTAAAGGTTCCAAAATTAATGTTAACTCTAGTAAAAGAGAATGAAAATACATTATTTACATTATCTTTTTTAGTATCATATCTATGTTTTCTTTCATATTTCATTAATGTTCCATGTAAATCTTCCAAGCATATCTTTTTCAAATATTTAGTATCATTGATTATTTTTCTCTTATAATATCATTGTTCTGGAATAATATAAGTTATCATTTAAATTATTTGATATTATAATAAATATTCTTCACCTAATGATTGAGAAATATTTATTATAGTCATAAAATGTTGAAGGTGTTGAGTTATGTTTTTTTATGTAGAAAATAAAATATTTTATAATCTTCTCTTAGTATTGGTCTGTGAGTCTCAAAATGTTTGGATGTTCCAAAATCGTTAATAACTATCTTTCTCAAAATTTCATTTTTATCAGTAGATGATATCTAGATATAGATTTACTTTGTCATAGTACATAACAATGTATTATGATCTTTAATTTTTTCTTGATATTTTAATTTTTCATCTTGATAAATTAAATAATAATAGTATCTGGAACATTATAATCTTAATTTAGTAATATAATTTTGTTGATTCAAGAAATAATGATTTATGATTTTATATGATCATGGAAATAGCCATAATCTTATCCATAAAAAATAGGTTCTCTCATTAGATTTCAAATTTTTAATAGTTCTAATTGGTACTCCTACCATCAACAAATACATTTCCAATACTAATGTTTTCGGTGTAAGGAAAAAAGGTTGAAAATCTGATAAAAATATAGTAATTATAAATTCTGTTAAATTTTTCTAGTAAATATCCTATTATAAATAAAGACATTATTTTATAACAAATTTGTTCCCATGGTATGGTGGATTATAAAATAAATGAAGGGGTGAATTATAGTTTTAAAACAAACTCATGATTTTATTCCTCTATATGTATTATTTTGATAATTTTCCATATTTCCATTAAAATAAAAATATTACATTAAAAAATTAGATTCCAACTTCATAATTATGAACTATAGTAAATATTGTAGACATAATAGAAATAAATTAATCAATTTTTTATTTAATAATAATTAATGTGTTAATTTAGTGAAACATTTAACTATTAGATATATAGTAATCGATTACAGACATAACATAGTGGTAGTTTAAAAATTAATTCAATTTAAATTCATTAAAAAATATAGAGTATTCAATTAAAAATGATATTCACCATTAAAATAATATTATTAATGATTTAATTTTAATCCAAATTTTAAGGCCAATCTATAGAACATGTGTAAGTTATCCATAACTTTGAACTAACCATAAGGTATAAATAATTTCATACCTATATGAAGGTATGCCTTCCAATCCCTATTGACTATCGACTAAAACTATCTGAAGAAGATCCCATCCAGACATAACAAGTACTTTAACTCTATCTTATAATGTTTTAAATCACTCAATCCAAATGATCTAAAATTACCCTATCTTAAAATCCCCAAAATCCATCAATCTTTTTGGATCAAAAAAATAACAATTAAATATCTTTATAATGAAACCAATGATACAATATATCTTAATTGAAATAATAAAAATGAATAATATTACACTGACCGAAATTGGTATCAACAGCCATAAATTTAAATGATTCCAAATGAACATGAATGTTAATATTGTTGATTCATATGTGCATTCATATATCATTCAAGATGAATCTCTATTTATATGAATTTTTGTAACATATTTAAATAATTGGATTCAACAAAACCCTTCCTCATTTGTGACGATATTAGAAATATAGTCTGGTCTACAAAAAGACTCAACATATTGTTTCATATAGTAAGGAGTATAATTATAACCCCTATAATGTTTTTAGAATTTATGGATGTAATATATTATGAAACATTAGATTATCATATTTTCATAAAATAGATTGGGTTCTATAGTATTTCTTTTACCAGAAATTTATTCTATATAATAATATCATCTTAAAAATACTTAGGTTAGATAATTTCTTAAATAATGTTTATTTTTATTGCTAAAATAAGAAAATAAAGTAACTCATTGACTTGTTATCATATTGGATCTATTACCTCTAAAACTTAAACTACCCAAAAAAATCCATTAATGGATAAAATTTCAAAAAATTATTTAATCGAAATAACAAGTACAGAAAATGTATGCATAATAGAGAGGAAAAATATACCTCATTCATGAACTAAAAATAAATATACAACATTCAAGAAAAATTTGAATTAAAATGACGAATGAATAAATAATGTAACGACACAAATAATTACATTTTTTAGATGAAGTCCAAATTAATAAGGGGAATGTTGTAACGGTTACTATAGAATAAAATATTATCATTATTAAAAATTGTTAAACAAAAAATGAATAGCACCATTGAAATTATAATAAAATTAGAGTATATCAATTAAATCTTCTATTGTCCACCATATTTTGATCTTCATATATATTATTCCCTCTAGATATAATCAACATGTTAATCCATTTACATTAACAATGGAACCCATCAATATTACCCCTATATCTGGTGAATAGAATGGGATTATAATTAAATGCATGATATTATTGTTTAAGGGGTCATCATATTAATATTAATTTCCCATTAAATATCCTAGAATACATTAATGTGAGGGTTGGTTCAATCTTACATATTCTCCTCCTTCTAGAGTTTGGTTTGGTTCAATTATTGTGGTTGTCCCCTATTCGATACTTATAGACATTGGTACCACGACATCCCTATCACTATATATCTCTATTATGGAATCCAAAATCACACATTCTACAAGTTCCTAGACATTTCCAAAAAATATATCTTTCTATCATCCAATAATAACATAAGAAATTTATGAAAAAATAATGTTGATTAATATTATTGAAAAAAAATTATAAAAAAGTATAAAAAATTAACAAATTACATAAAATATTTAATATAAGTATATAAGCATTAATAGGAAAATAATAATAATTTATTTTTTAAAAATAAATAATAGAAAATAAAATAAATTTTACAATAAATAATCATTAAATAATTGAATTGAATATATCTAAATGAAACCAAATAAAATATTTGGAGAAAAAAGTCCATTTGAAAACTAAATTGTTGAGATATATAAGGATTCATTTTTCACCCTTTTAAATAAGTAAAAACAATTCTACACGAAGAACATAAATCACATAAGGGGATATAATGACATTGACAAAATAATATAAATAATATGAACATAGAGGATAGAATTTTACAAACAAAAATAAGTGAAAAATAAAATTTCACATATAAACATAATTTTAGGTGAATTATGAATCAATGAGAGGATATGTTGTATGAATACATTTAAATCATATAAATAACAAAATTATAAGAGATTAAATATAGATATAGTGATATAGTTCATAAAATTTACCGAAATTAATAATTTTAAATATATTATATTGGTTTTTATGAGACATTATAAGTGAATCCTATACATTTAATTTAAGATCCTTAAACAATGATTTAAACCATTTTATAAACAATATAGTCCTCATAATCAGTTATTTTATACCCTTATTCATATTTATTAACTTTTATTCTATTTAAATATAATAATTTTTACATATATATTAGTTATTTATGGTTTATTTTCATGATTAGGTACTATATGTTTGGAATTCTTTCGTACATGTTTTAATATGGAGATTTTAATCAACATTATTTGATAAGAAATTCATTAATACAAATTTTGTGAAGTTATTTTAATAATTTAATTTATATTATTTAAATATTACCATTCTCATATTATTGAATATATCGGTATGGTTCACAAGAATGAAATTCACAACCCACTTGTTTAGGGTAACTTTACCAAAAAAAATGAGTTACATTTATGAAAATTAATTTTATTATCACCATTAAAAACAGATAATTGTAACAAATATTTTTATTTAATATCATATACTACCATAATTTATTTTTTTAATCTTTCATGATTAAAATTATAAAGAATCAATAACAATGTTAAATAAATTGATTGAACCAAACAAAAGAAGAACATGTTATTCAAATAAATTAATAAGAGTAAAGACTTATAATATATAAATTTAATTTTCATACAAGAATAATTATGTTGTTCATATATCATTATAAAATTTATTTAGATATATAAATATGGGATATTAGATTTTATTTCAAAATAAAAGGGATGAACAAGATATATATATATTAATGCAATAATTTATTCCTGTAATGGTTTAATACACAATGAAGGATCTAGAACTGCATGGAACCAAATTCTAACCAATTTGAAAGAAAACATTAGGAGATTAATTTTTTTAGGGATTGAAAATGATATATAAGGGTAGAATTAGATTTTTAAGGGTAGAGTATGGGTCCCTTATAGATTTTTATGAGAAGAATATTTCCAATTTCTCTTTTCTTAATTACTAAGGAAGTTATGTTTTACATGAAAAGTGGGCCATATGTAAAAAAACCAATTATAGTTGAGATTTCATCCATTATTAACATTTATTTTATACTTTTATTAGATTTAATATCATTTTAACTATTTAATATATTTTATAATTTTTATTAAAATTTTTAATGATCATATTACCTATTTTCAATCATATATATAGACATAAATACTTCTCTAAATATCATTCATCAAACACTACCACTCTATTCATAATAAATATTTTTAAATTCCAAATACTTTTATTTATTTCAATTGCGATAATTTTTTTATGACCTCCAAGTAAAATCTCGAGGTTGAATATTTCAATTACCTAGTCTTTTCATTTATATGTGGTTCATTCATCTTATAAATTTATAATTCTATTTTGTATATTTGTATCATAAATTATTAATGATTATTATTATTCAATATTATTTATCCTAAATTAATATATTGTTAATTTTTATTCAATTTGTTTTGTGAAATATATTATTTAACATAATAAAGGAATAAATATATTAGTAATTACAACTAGCATCATGTTAACTACCAAGGATGGTCGAATATCAAATAATTTTATGTTTGTGACCTCCATAAGAAAAAGTAACTTTATAGAATATCCTGATATATATATTTATGATCTAATATATTTAGTTAAATAATAAGATATTTACTAAGAATAACTCTATAATGGTTGAAACCTAAAAATATATGATACTTAGAACCTCTTTCTAAAACAATGCTCCTTAGTGGGTACAAATGGATCCCCTTCCAATATATAAAAGTCTATGTCTGTATCTTCTCTATAAATTTTCCCATTCCTAGTACCATGAGATACATTATTAGAATTATTTTATATACTTG
Source organism: Viscum album (assembly GCA_963277665.1). Taxonomy (NCBI): domain Eukaryota; kingdom Viridiplantae; phylum Streptophyta; class Magnoliopsida; order Santalales; family Viscaceae; genus Viscum; species Viscum album. The sequence goes on along the minus strand of OY728146.1, from coordinate 2,055,606,003 downwards.
TAGGAAGATCTCTAAACACATCACCTTTGAAAAATAAAAAACCTAAGGCACTTCATTTTGTATAATTTTAGGAGACTAATGAAGGGGGTTAGTAAATTGAATACAAAACTACCACACCCAAATTATCCCCCATGAAAGAGATATAAACTCCAATAATCATATTTCCTCTATATTTAATGAAATTAAATCATCCAAAAATGAAATGAAAAATATATCATACACACTTAACACCTCATAATCATTTAGAATGAAAGATCCACCATTGATGTGAATCTCTATGCTATAAAATTATAAAAAAATATAGTGATCCTTTACATTAGTGATAAAACTAAATGAAATCAATAACTCCTACAATAATCACTTATCCTAATGATTGTGAATATAACCCCCATACTTATATAGTAACAATTACTAAAACTCATAGATAATATTCCCCCAATAATCATCCTCTTAGTATCCACTATCTGATAATCAACAAGAGTTTCTTATTTTACCTCTTCAATGTAAACCACCCAAAGATGATGAAAATGGTACATATATATAAGGATATTTAGGAATATCAATACTAAAATTATGGAATTCATTATTATCATTTAATAACTTTAATCTTTGTCAACATATTTTCTCAAATCTATTAAAAGAACAATGTATAATGATACATGAACCACACCAAGGTCTTTATAGAACAAGAAATAGCATCTAACAAGATGTTATTAGTAACTGTAATGTAAATGAATATTATTATAGTGGTACCAAATAACTTGTGTCCAAGAAGGTAATCCTATCCAATATCAAATACCAAGTTTTCTTCCATTTTTCTGCTATTAGTCCTAGGAAATCCTCGTTATTTAATAACATAAAATTAAATATTATCTATATAATAAAATAATTTTTATCCAATTTTCATGAGATAACACCAATTTATCCCATTATGGGTTAGTGGTGAAGAATTTTATGACCCCCAAATACCCACTCAAATAGATCCTGAGTTGGAACCTAGAACCAAGAGTATTAGAACACACACATTGGAGGCATTTCCCTCATAAATACTAATAATAAAGTAAAAAACCACTAATTAAAACCATAGTAAAATTTAAAATACTATTAAAACATGCATGTAATGTCATAAATAATTAAAAAAATATAATATCATGAACATATATTATAATAGAAACACTATGAAGTCCAGCTAACTGAACAACAACCATGGGTAAGAAATGACTATTACAATAAATAACTCCCTCCAATAGACATCAAAAACATTTAGATGTGTGTGTGAGCACACATTAATGTTTTTTTGGGGTAAGGATCAAGTATATTCAGTTGGATATTCCCAAATACTATATGTGTTAATATGGAAGAACCATACTAGAGCCTTAAATAATATATAGTGAAACCATCTTGTTGCATAAACCAGGTAACGAAATTTATAAAAAACCTCACCAAGAATTACACCCAATATTATACACTACTATGGTATTATATAGAAAAAATAATATATTAGAAGATACCACATATCAACTTCCATTCAATACTATTCGCCCTTATGCCCCAATATTTTTTTGTCCAGACAGTCTGATCCATTATATAAATATGTAACCACATATCACATCATAATTATAGCTACATAACTATAAACATATACATTTAATACCACCCACAATACCTCATTTCATATATCCACATAGCCACATGATATCATGGTGTGTAACCATGAAGCACATCAAACTTGTTAACCTCTCATTCCATGTAATCTCCAACTGTGTTCAATAATATAATATGAATGTCCTCAATTCGTTACATAACATACATAATAAAGTCGATTCACTACTGGTCATATTATATTTACACGGGATAATGGGAAATTTGTATTCATCAATATATTTCTATTAAATATTGATATTAGGGAAAATATTCTAGAATCAAATCCTTTAATAGGTTTTAGTCAAGTTTCCAAACTTGAGTAGTAGTTTATAAAAAATAGAAAAGAATCCCAGGAATATATAAATCATAAAAAACTACCATAAGGTTCAATTAATTAATTCTCAATCACCAATCTACTCTATCATCACCATATAACGACATTACTTTGGCTTTTAATACTGACTCGGCTTATTATACCATCACTAGATAATGTTTCCACAATAGATATATCATCAAATTTTATCACATCATTAGCCATTAAAATTTTTTCATTTACCATTAATATTATATTTTTATCTCTAAACCATTTTTTAATTTCTGAATTAAACCACATTAAAGTGTTGAGCGGTTAACTAAACAATTAAAGAGATCCCCCCATGATAAGTTCTCCCACCCAACACACCCACCATAAAATTCATAAAACACTCTAAACTAAAATAATTCAAACAATATATGGGTTTATAAATAATGATTTAGGAATAAAGATAATCTGAAAATCAATGGAAAATATGACCATGTTTGGGGGCCAATCATTCACCATTTTAAATTCAGTTACTACATAATTATCTACCATTATATCTTAACAGTAACAAAACCCACCACATAATTTTTTTTAAAATTACCACTTATAAATGAAAAGATTAATTATATATGTTACATAATTTTTAATTACCACCATGAATCCCATTAATAAAATATTTTACTAATCACTATTACACAATTCAGGTTGTTAAGTTATGACTACATTGACCATTAAGAATTCTATATTATATATCAATCCCACCACCGAAACATCATCAACTTCATCATGTCACTAATAAATAACTACCTCATCAATATCTTTTTTTAAATAAACCATATGAGAAAATATACATCAACATTAACAATTACTATAATAAAAAAATAACATCAACCCATCCACTTCCACAAGAACATCACTTCATCACAACATAGCATAGAACCATTCCAAAATTCTTCTATTAAAATTAAGAATAATATAATAAGAAAATAACAAATACTATTTAAAAAATTTATATGATAAGAAAATAAATTCAGTTTCCAACAATAATTTATGTAGCAAGAAACCTCAATCCAATATTTCCTATCATAAATCACTTTATAAAATCTAATTAATGTTTCATCATTAATATCCAAAATTATAGGTTTAATAATCTTCATTTTTCTACAACAAATATGAAATTATAAAATTATAAACCTGATAATGATTTAAACTATAATATTTCCATAATAACCAACAAAAAATATAATAATTAATAAATAAATAATTAGATGGGAAACCAGTATCATATATCAAGGTAAAAAATCACATATAATAAAGGGTGTCACCTTTCCATTTTTCAATTCCTTAATATTTTTTCATTATATTCATAGTTAAATTATATCTACTTGTCTAATGTCACAAAATTATTATAATTACACATTCAATTAATTAAAGAAGTGATGTTTCAAATCCCATACCTAATGATGATTCTTTTCTGATCATGAAATAATTCTGAGAAGAGAGTAACCATTAAATACCTCCTTGACTATAATAAAAACATCAATGGCCTATGATACACTAAAATCCATAAAACCTATGACCCAAAACAAACAATCAAATGACCTATATCCTCTATAAAAACCATATAGAATAGGAACTATAATAAAATTAGAGGTGGAAAATAAGAAGTATCACCTTATATAAAAAGGAAATTATCACATGAAGAAAATCAAAACGATCAATAACATTAACCTAAAATACAAAGATGATCTCCCATGACTTCCTAGGTTTCAAGTAAAGCAAATTGAAACAAAATTAATTCAAGAGAAACCATAAATTTGTACTACAAATATGGAAATGTAGCATTACAGTAACTGAAATTCATGAAAAGGCACTATAATTAAATTCAATGACCAATGCCTTCATGGGTGTCACCCTTTTCCATGTAACAATGATACTAATGTGATATGAAAATAAAAACCTTAAATTAGTAAAAAGACTGCACAACTTAAAATAAAAACCTCACTTCACATCCTCAATGGTCATATCACAATAAACTAGATTATATTAACAAATATTCCGTAGAAAACTAATCGCATTGCATCACACATCGTAACAGTGTTATCCAAAGTGTCATTTAAAAAAAATAAAAACAATAAATATCCCCAAAAATTCCCTATATAATCTCTCCATAAACCTTTAATTCCATAAAATAAATATTATAAAAAACGAAAATCAAGGACTCTACCCATTGGTATTCCCCCTAAATATAAATCCTCTAGGACACCCTCTCAAATGTAAGTCTGTTGGAAGAAAATTTACTAAAAATATGATATTAAATATTAAATTTATATTAAAAATTGATGTCAACATGAAAATAGATGGAATTTAATCCTTACAATTAGATTGATTCTATTTTTTAAAAAGGAACATTAAATTTTACAAATGTATCGAAATTTTTTAGGGTACCTTATGTTCAAAAAATTATTATGATTATTTTTTAAAAACTCTTTGTTAAATAATATATATATATATAATTACTGTAATTATTTTTTTATTTATATAAACTCAAAAATCATATACATATTTATAGCATAATTATAATCATTATTTAAATACATGTGTGTTTAAATAATATTAATTCAAAAATAATGAAATGTTGTAAATATATATAATGAAACACATAACGATATAATGATAGTTTTTATTTCACAACATTTCTTATGTAGTGTAGATATATTCCATAAAATTGAAAATATTATAATGGGATAAGAACATAGGAAAACAATGATACTAGAATATGTGTTTCCATAACGTCAACGTCACCTATAAATTCCATAGTTACGAACCAAAAAATATAAATAAAACCAAACACTAGAAACAAGATTTACATTATTAAATTAATATATAATAAAAATTGCGTTCAAATTGATTGAAATATTAATAATGGAAATTATAGGTGTTTATGGGATATATTATGATTATTTGACCATTGGAAAATTGACACACTGTTAAAATAAGAACCGAGTCAATTGGATTTTTAATGTTAATAATTATTATTCTTTATCATGAATAAATTAAATATAAATATTATAATTTCATAGAATAATTTATCAATTTATATCTTAAATCATGATTATGTTTACATTTTAACTAGGTATGTTTTAACTTAATTTGAAAAAATTAATTTCTATGTAAAAATATTTAATATTATGATTAACTAAATTAGAAATTCATTTTTATAAAAATGAACTCTTATTTAGAACTATCTTTCTAACATTTGTAAGTTTGTATTTAATTCATTTTTTGATAAATTGAAATTTTATGTGAATTTTATAAAAATAGTGTTTCTATGCACTGTATCTTTTACAACATCATTATAATATAAAATGGACTTGATATTTCATAAAATAAATTTCATGAATTAAATTTTTTTAATGACTAAAGTAATTCATTGAAAATTACAAAATTAATCTCAAAAAAAATAATTCAATTTTTAAAAGCTATATGATAATTTATTTTAATAAAAATGTATATGTGAGTTTTTATTTTGAAAAAAATATTTACATGACTCCATTAATTGTAAGATGTGTTTAAATATAGATATATATATTAATGAATTAATATTAACACACATATATGCCATCACTAGTAATAACCTTGATACTATATAATAAATTAAATAAAATTGTATTGAATGATACCACTATACCTTATCTACTCATTTAACATCACACGTAACACATAATCATTTTCCAAATCACTTCTAAAATCTATCTCTAAACCCTCATGGAATTAGTAATGAGTGCATCGCCTTAGAAAGATACCTTCATCTAAAGGATTTTGCCTCATTCCAAAGGAGGTGTCTCGAATAGCATGTTTAGTGTATCAAACCAAATGCCTATTATTTTCTATTACCCAATTACAAGTAATGATTAAAATAAACATAATATATTGATAGAATTATAATCTATTTTTTATGAATCTATAATATTTAATATATTTTTTCTTCTCGAAAACTCCCTTAAAAACGGCATTCACCTTTTTAGGTTTATATTATCAAAGTGAATGAGGACGATTTATTTTCCCTTAGGCCCATTTTGAGTACTTTTAATGTAATTTTATTACATGTTTATAATATTAATTATAAAATAACATTATCTTTAAGAAGTTATAATAATAAAATTATAATTGTATTATTGATATTAGTGATAATTAATATTTGTAACGTTAACTGCCAAAACAGAGTAAACTAAGACATGTTTTTTAATATCTGTCCAATTTAGACTATCTATAGAACATGGAATTTTATACAACTAGATTAACAAGAAAACATATACCCTGAAACATATTAATCTTATTGAATCAGTTTTTAAAGTCATTTGACCATTTCAACTATATTAATGGAATTTTCAACTTCAAAACGAACATACTATAATGATTAACTTATATAACATATAACTAATAAGAAATGAAGAAAAAATTATGATTACAAATTATGGAATAAACATTATTTTTTTCCCATCTAGTAATAAATTAATATTATATTATTATTCAAGATGATATAAGATATACAATGTGATTTGACACTCAAGGAAAGTGTATCTAATCTCATCCCTTTATTTTAAAATTATTTTTTTTATTTTTTTTTCAACATCAACTTGATATATAATCTTGTTTATAATTTATAAGGTCTCTAATATTTTATTTTGTAAATTTTAGAATGAAATTGAATTTTCAATTAATTGATTGGTCAACTCTTGATCAACGATTGAAAATAAAATTATGAATTTTTGAATAATTCAAACTAATTTATTTTTCCATTAAATGAGGATTTGGATAAGGAATAGTGGTTTCATGAGCATCCTAGGGGTTTGGGGCCCAAAATCAATTTTCTAAAGGCACAATTCATTGTGCATGGTTAGCGTTTTCCTTTCAGCTTAATCATACATTCCGTTTTTTACATGAGCATGGATTATGATAACATATGATGGGATACACGAAAATTTTTGGGGTATAAAATTTTTTATATCCATGTCGCACGGTTGGTCCACAGTTTGAATAATTGTGTGCTGGAACCGTGTGAGGGGGAATTGTGTGGGGAAGTAGCACCACATAGTTTGGACATGGTACTCTAGACCATGTATCCTAACCACACACTCCAATAAATGATTAATTTTTTTTCATTTTATTCTCTTACACTCAAAGGGTGTTACCCCTCATTCCACCCTCATTTCTCCATGAGCTCCCCCACACATGCCATCATTCCCCTCCCTTACTCCATAGATGTTCTCCATTTCTCTAAGTCAGAATCGGACTTCGTTAGGTTTATTAAAAACCTTGTGGTAATCCTTCAACATGGTTATCCTCTATTATGTTCTCTCTCTTATTCTTCTAACCATGGTTCAATTGATATGGTAATTTGGTCTCAATTCCACTAGATCATTGAGGGATCTAATAAAGGTGTTGGGTGTTTCAATTTTCCATTGAATATGGAATCCCAAGAGGCATTTTTCAATTGTTTGTGATTCTTTTCAATGAGGTATTACTTTTTAATGAGGTTTTCGTATGGTTTTGTCCTAAATAAATTTAATTAAAAAATTCTGTGCCATTTTTGGTTAGTGATTTTATTTGGAATGGTGTTAGGGAAACCCTATAGACCATCTATGTGTGGTTTCATAGATTTTCATTGAGCGATGGTTGTCTTGTAAGAGATTTTAAAATTATACAACATGGATCTTACATTGGAAGGATTAAAAGGATATGTAAGGATCTATTTATAAATGTTTGGAATATTCATAATGGTAGGTGTCCTTTAATTCATACCGTAGTAATTATGCATGGTTATAGATTTATGGGTACTACTGGGAATTCCCATGATAGATATACCGCCTCTATAGATTTATTCAAATAGTCTGTTTAACGAGTTCGATTAGATAATTGAAATGGATGAGCACCGTGGGATACTAACAACCCATGATCTATAGTTTCCGTATTCAATTTGAGAATATTATAGAGATTGTGGAACACCATATGGGAAGTCTTCACTTATGATCTGACTGGGAGGATCCCATGTAGGATTTCTCCACTTTCCTACTCCTTGTGAGAATACTTAGAGGGATGTCCTTACTTAAGTGTTTACTTAGAGGATCCCAATAGGAACTCCTCTATTTAAATGAGAACCAAATTTATCCCAAGTGTGAAAAATCACTAGTGTTTTGAATTAGAGGGCCATGTGGGTGCCTTCATAGTTAACTGAACCTGACTTCTTGTAATATCTATTATGGTAGAGATTGTATAAGGTGATACAATAGAACCCATACCAAACTTGTAAGACTAAGGGGCTACATAAAAAGTTTTCGGTTAGGAATATTCCACCCCCCCCCCCCAAATTCATTTATTTCCTCATATAGTTCTTCTTTATGAAACTATGATTTCCATAGGTACTTCCCGATCTCTTTTCAATAAGCCTGACGTGATGTGGTATAAGACTGGGATGACACATTGTACATTCCAGGTTTTCTCTTCTATGAATTATTAGTTTAAATGATTATTATTCTTCGATATACTTCTTGTTATTTTATTTTTATCATTAAATAATCAAATTTTGGATATAGAACTCCCCAGAGTTCATTGGGGATTGTTGTACATGGATTAGTACACTCTTCATGACATGTACACGATGATGATTATTCTCTATTTGAGAAACACTTAGGTTGCTCCCTATGGTCTGGTGGATAGACCATTACAAAGAATCATAAGACTTTTCATGGAGTGGTATGTTGATCAATTTATTGAATGGATACTAATATTGTACTTAGATCAAGAGAGATTACCATAAAGGTCACTACAGGCTAATCTTCTTAGGGATCATTCGAGTAACAATGTTCTAATTTAGATATGGGTTAGGACCTAGGGTGTAGTCATCAAATTGGATTTAAATGGCTTGGGAGGTATTAAATCCATCATAGAGACCATTTTTCAGTTTTGTATATACTACCTATAATCCATCAATATATATATTTTACTTGAGTATTGGTGATCCTAAGACTAAGACATGTGTCCCCCTTGGAAAACCAAGATTTTCTAGAGACATTTTTGGTGTTGTATGAAGAAGGTATCATCAAATTGTATTATAGACACTAGAATCAAAAGGATTTTACATGGCTTTAGTGGTACGACATCCAAATCAATTCTCTAGTCACCATATTCTTAAATGATCAAGATCGTGGACCCTAGGATCGATTGTGGATTTAGTTTTCTCATGATATTTTTTTCTTATTGTTTATTAAAATTTTTCATTATATCGGTTGATCATATTTAATTTTCATGATCATATGTTATAATTATTTTTGTTTGACTTTTCTTCTTTTAGTTTATTTTATACTGTTATTATAATTATTGTTTTACTAATGTGCATCTCACATATATATACACTATTGTTTATGGGCTATGTAAGGGACTGCATTATTGGGTCTCTACTATGTTTTTTACTCCTACCATTTTCGGGTCACTATTAAAACTGGGGTACCTATGAAAATGTTCACATGGTTGTAGGCATGGGTTGGCCAAAGGACCAGGGAAGATCGATTATGATGGATCTGTTATATATGTAGAGATTGGGTATGTGGTTCGGCCTGAAACTTGTTGTATAACATTGAAATTTTACTTATGTTTCTCTTAATTTTTCCAATATATGGGATCATCCCAGTGGGCGATAAATTGTTTTGTGAGACATGGACATTTCTTCCTTTACTAATTTATATATGTTTTTATAGAATGGTTTAAATTTCCAACATCCAAGCTCTCTTTATTTCTGTTATGGATGATATCTAGTTATTTACATTGTTTCATACATATATTTTAAGGCATAGTCTCTCCACTATCCCACTATACACCTTAATTTCTAGTTGGATACTTCTGGAATATGTGGAGGAGCACATGAGGCCTTATTTCTAAAATGACTTGGGGAACCATTGTAGTGAATCTAGGGTCAAAATGTTACATAATTAAAATTTAATTATCATATTTTTAATTAATTTTTAATTAAAAAATATATATTCTATATCATTATACCGTTTTACTATGTTATTACTAAATTTAAGTGAGATTTACCCTTTAAATTCTATAAAATTTAGAATTATTATTTGCCAATTGCCTATTTTTTCTATTATATATCATATTCAAATGAATGAATTTATTCCATGATAAATTACATTTAAATTTATGGTTTTTACATATATCCTTACCTATCTCATATATTCATTGTTCATTCATCACATTATTCTTAATTAATTCTTGTGTCATTCTCCATTCTTTGAGATAGGTTCCATATTATCCATGTATTTTACATTATATTGTGTATACACTACCCTTAGTATTCTTTAATAACAATTCACTTATTATTCATATAATTTAATATAAAATATTTGCAAACCCCTTCATTAGAGTTTTAATTATATCCTAAAAATTTCTAAGGTTTATCTTGAATCAGTTTCCACTTATTCAGTTTTAAAATTTCTTAATTTGACTGTGTTTTGTTTATTTTACCCTTTGAACCAATATTATTTTATTTCCCATTATATTCTATTTATTTAAATTCTCTTCTAATAATAACCATTTGTATTGATCACCCATTGCATTTGTATTTAATTATCATGAATTATATATAAGAGTAACCTTTTCTCCAATACCATTCCATCGGGAATACATTATTCTTAAATTGTTAGTTTGAATGATATTTTGGTAGATAGAGATACAATTTAATTTATTAGGTAACTCTATTGTTATGATTATATATAAATTTATATTATATGACGATAGTACCAAATACATAATTATTATGATTGAAGGGTATATACCTTGATATTTATAAAATTTCTTTGATTGGGGAAATAAAATATATTTTTTATACCCATTATATCTTGATGAATAACTAATGATCATTTATCCATTTTTTATGTAGTTGATTCATTTGGTAACATTATTATATCTATTATATATCTATTATTCTTAGGATAAATAAATTGAACTTATTAGGAGATAGGTGTGACCTTGAATTATATAGACCTTTGATGAATAGTTTTGATCATTAAATGAAAAAGAATAATTTAATTGTAGCATCCATAACATTTATTTATTATGTCATAGTATAAGATGGTAACTTTATTTTGTCTATAAGTATGCATCCCACCACTTCATGATCATTTATTTTCATTATATTTTGTTTAATTTTTCCTCTATTATTTAGTCTTTTGATTATATTTTTCTCATATTATCAAATATAAAGCATATTTTAATAATTTATTCCAACAGTATAATTTATATCCATTTTTTAAGTTTTATTTTGTCAGTTAATATGATTCTGAGCTCATCCTTTAACTTTTTACCCAATTTCCCGATGAAACCATGAGGAATGATATGTGTGATAAAAAGATAAAGTAGAATAAATAAAAAAGACAACTTTATTCTTTTGATCTGTTTTTTTGTTGAGGGAATACAAACTTCAAGTGCATAGACTTCCAAGAAAAAAGTGAGTCAAAACACCACCCTCCAATCAAGTATTGGAATAAAATCTCTATAACATAAGAAAATTTGATATATACTACATTCCTTTTACACTTAAATTGGCATTATTCATGTCCCTAGGTACCAACTAATAAATGATTGAAAGGGTTCATGACTCAAGAGGACCACTTTTATTTATTTTTTTCTACATAGTCTTATACAACATACCTAGACCATTAAATTTAATGATTATCCCATCATTTATGGCCTACCTAATCTCTACATACAATTTCCTTGATCCTATAGCATTATATAAATTCTTATCACATCTCTACACCCTTAAAATTCATGGACACTAAATACGTAATCAATATGAACAAATAAAAAAGGACACAACGATTTACATGTTTAACCCATATTAGGATATATTCAAGGAGATCTCATTTCAAAATGTATTGGTGTAACAAGACTCTACTAGAAACACATAATTTTTTTGGATAAAATGATGTTGGATATAGTAACATCATACTACAACTCACTATACATACAATATGTTAAGGGATAACACACTATGTCCGGACCCTCCAGGTTCAACACATTCAGTACAATGACTAGAAATAGAGCTTTTTATGTGTATAGTTGTCAGAATATATTAATAACTAGTATAAGAAATGGATATTTCAACCCTCAATAATGAATGTATTTTAAGATGAATTTTCATCCATAGTGATGCCTATTTACTTATAATCTGGAAGAGATAAAACCATAGTTATGACAGTTTATTTGGCATCCTCCACTGACCTACATAGAAGTAGGAAATTATCCCATGATAATAAATATGATATCATTTTATATTTAATATAATGTTTATTACCTGAATTTTTTTTTCAAAAATATGGATGCTTTAATGTCCTTCAAAAATTATAACCCTTTGTTCCTTATAAAAAACCATATATATCAATAAAGATATATTCTTATATTACATATGCCAATTATTTTAATTTATAATAATATCGTTTTTTTTTTGTTTTATTATACCATAATAAAAATAATATACTTTATTCAATTACCATAAATAAATAGCCAGGATCATTTAGAGTGATCACATTACTCTATATTCAATTATTTTACAATACATGTTTAATTGTAAAAAACATTAGAGAACAATGAATCATCTCCCCAAATTGTGATCCATAAACTCAAAAAATTATACATAAATCCAAATATATAATTATAATCTATATAAACTATTTTTTTTCATAGCTAAGAATTTTATAGATTATTTTGACCGACTAATTGACTCCAAAAACAATGGGATTCATATCTTTATTTCTTAAAAAACTAATTCATTTCTTTATTTGGTTCTTATATCTCACCTTCACCATGATGTGGTATATTCAATGATTTTTTTTTCATTTTTAATTAATGTAGCTTATAAAAATTATTCTCTAGAAATGCTTTTAAATCCACCTCCTTCACTATGATCATTATAACCACATATCATCAAAACAACATAAATCCCTAACTTTAAATATTAATTTTCTATCATTACGAAATATGAAATGAAATTATATATTCCTTAATATTCATATATACTAATGAATTAATTATTATCTACCAATAATCATTTAATAAACAAAACGTTAATTAGAAAAAAATATATAAGATTATACCTTTGGATTCATTTTTTATCCCACATTGATTTTTTAATAAAATAATAAAATTACCTCTATAAATTAATCACTCTCCATTTTTATAATTTAATTGATTTAACACCCTCCACATTATATAAATATAAACATATATTAATAAATCATATACATTTATGGGGAATCTAATTTTCTCATTTATAATAAATTTCAAAGGATGTTTACCCTAAATTAATGCCAATTCAATACATATGATTCCCTAGATTTTGGGATATTTAACTCCTCCATTGGCATATAATTTTGTGATTCAATTTATACTATTTTGATTACTCTTCCTCGATATTTTATCATTATGTTCATATATTCACTTACATTTAATATTTTTCTCTTCTAACCAACTATTAAAATGATTTATAACATTTTTTAAAATTATTTACAATAACTCCCTTTGATTCACCCCTTCTAGTTCCATATCTATGATTTCTCATTGTTTCAAAAAAGGAAATAATTAATATATTTAGTCATGTTTTAAATATTGAAAAATAATTCTGGATATTTTTATAGAATTACCCGCTTTTAATCAAGGTATAAGTCTAAAATATTTTCTGTAAAAAAATAACCACTTAATAAATAGCTATCAGAAGTTCATCCAAGATTACATAAGTTAAAGTACAGTATAGGAAACAAGATAATTATTAAATAACTTCAATGTCTCCCACCACACTCACTTACTTATATAATAGAATTAAATTTTTTCTTTTACCTACTATTCATTTAATTTTGTCATCTTAATCACATTCTATCATGAGAAATAAAAAATAATCACTGAAACACATATTTTAGAAGAAATATATAATTGTAAATAATTTATTCTTATCATTGGGTATTTTTTTTATTCAATGAGGATAGAATCCATTTATACTTATTTTAAATCTCATTATAAATTCAACCAATTCTATATATGAATTTTGAATGATAATCATCATTGAAGATTCCATTAAACAAACTGAAAAAATCCTATAACACAACATAAATGATATGAAATATTAGATTATGTTAAAATAAAATATGAATTCATATTTTCATGGTGCCTATAAATAATAATAATAATGTTATCATCTAATGTAATTATGGGTTTATATCACTTTATAGGTACTTTCATTTGACACTAATCAACTAAATTATTAATAATATTTTTTAAAAATTTATTGTTCTTCAAATATTAATATTTTATATTTGTTTTATTCATATTTTTCTTCATTTCCATTAAACTCATGAATAGGGAATTTACTCAAAATATATTTTAAATTAAACTTATTAAACTTATTTTTTAAAATAACTCATGAATATTAAAATACATCTTTTAAATATATCTTTGATTTGGGGAGTATTTTATATTTTTTATACAATGTAATAAATTAAAACCATCAATTATATCTCCACTAAAAACCCACACCACTTCAAAAATTGTTTCCATGAACCATCCTGGGATGACCCTGAACCGATCACCCATGCTAGTCCATAAAATGCTCTAATGGGGATTCTCGGTCCCCATGGGATGGAAACTACCATCGTACATAAAAATTAAACAGGTATGAATGACGTGGACCATAAATAAATGAAAAATAAATAAATAAAAACAGAAATATAAATATGAAAACAAGTAGGGGTAAGAAAATAAAACTAAACATCCATCTATGTGACCCAATGGGGCGCCATCGACCTCAAACCAATGTCGCACTATGTAGACTGAATTCGAGAAAGACGTGTCACCCGAAGACAAAACAAATATAGAACTACTAGTTTGAGTTTTGAAACAGAGTTAGTGTGCCAAAAAATCTATTATAATTTAAATTTATTTTAAATAAATGATCCATAAATTTCATGTTTGAAATATAATTTATAAAACATGGTTTCTACATATTTTCACCTTTAAAATAAATCATGATCTATTGGCCTTTTTTCATTTAAAACTAGGTTCTTCTACAAGAATGAGACATTAACATATTCAAGGGAAATAAAATTGTCTTTCACATAAAAAAGAAGAATGAACTTGAAAATACTTTTTATTATTATCCATAAATATTTTCAATGAAACTAATCAATTTATCCAAGGGGAAACACCACACAAGGATACAGGAACAACAACCACATGATAAGGGAAATGTAAATTAAAGAACATGAGTAACCAGCCCAACAAGGAACCACAATCATCCACTAAAAACAACATAGTTCCAAATAAACATGGGAGATCCTATGAGATCATGATTAATCTATAAAATATTATACATGTGACTCATATGGAAGGCATGACCTACCCGATTATTTTATAACACCCCAATGCCCGATCGTTACCCTACCTAGCCTAACTGAGGGGCCAAATCCCATAGCAATATTAACAAAACACCCCCAATCTATATAGTCCACAATCCAGTGTGTAATCTATACTAGTGAAACAATCATTCAGCAAAACTTTACACACTACATTAGTTTCCCATGTTCATAATAGAAAGGGGTTGAGCCAACAATGTTAAGAAAGTATTCAGTCACAAGAACATTCATCCCACACAATCAAAACACACAACAATATCATCCCCAAATCATACCATGGAACACGTCCCTCAACATTAAACCATCATTACACAATGGAAGCCCCAACCCAAGGAAACTCCCAATATTCATTAACCAACAAGGCAAGGGCCCATTCTACGAAGGGTTTTCTGATGAATTAATTTTCTAATGGGCCAACTGGGCCTCTCTTAACATTCACATATAGTACCATTTCTTATAGAACAACATAAAAACCACATTGAAAACCAAAAACACACTCAAAAACACATTTAAGAAACCCAACCAAGCATTTTAATTCTAGAACAAATTTACAAAGGTAAAATGTGAATTTCCTCAAGAAATTAATGTGAAAAATGCAATCAAACCATTTTTTGAAACACATAACCAGAAATAAACCACTCCAATTCAACACGAAAAATTTTACTAACCTTTTATTATCAAAAATTAATATAAAAACTAAATGAAAAAATTACAAAAATACATGATTTATAAATTTAAATGTTAATTCATGGAGATTCTACCTCAAGGTGGAACCCAAACGAACAATCTTCTATTGGAACTTTCTAACTAAGAGTAGTGGTTCCCCATAGAGCATAAACATCATCGCATACATATATGGAAAAATATTCCCTACACACACACCTACATGGATATGAACATGTGAATGGAGATCATTACATATATTCTTATATGTAAAAACACATATCCACTCACCTTCAGATTCTTTTTCATATATGCATATATATATATATAGAGGTAAACCTATCCTCATACATGTATATTCTCTACCATGGATAAATATACACATAACGAGGAACCTAAAAATATATATAAATACCTATACAAATGTAGGCAAGTCATCTTATACTCACAAACTCGAAACCAAAATACAATGACCAACACACCTTAATTAGAAAAACAGGAATCCATAAACATCATTATATCATATTATAAAAAAAATTCAAAATAGAAGAACCAAAAATTGATTCCAAAAAACAAAACATTTCCAAAAAAATAACGCAAAATACATATCAAAACCCCTAAAACTAATTTCAATTATAAAATGGGTCAAACATTAAAAACTAAATTTGAAACCTCCTTGAGAAACCATTCATGGAACTTAACCCAAATATTCATTAGAATTGCATGAATCAAACCAACCTTCTTTTAAATCCATGAAAACACAATCCAAAAAATTACCTTTGGCCTCTAAACCAAAAAGGAACCCAATGATAACATTAATCCAAATCAATAAAAAGGATTCAAACTTACTAAAATATTTCAAGGGTCAAATAACATGACATTTCATGATTTCAATATTAAAGAATAGATAATATTTTATCAAACATAGTGGGTTAATAAATGAATAGACATATCCAAATAATCATTCCAAAGACTACATGTAACTATTTATACCAACATGAAAACACCACAAAAAGATAACTATGTGCCATATAGAGGTGCGTATCACATTTAAAAAATTATCAAAACATCATTTGACATTTAATAAAACACATTTTCCATAATCACATATAAGAAAATCAATGAAAATAGTTAAAAATTTATTTTTAGAAAAATAAAATAACTAGAAAAAACAATAACAAATTTACTATGTGTGATATGATGGTGGGAATAATGTTTATAATTTAATTAAAATAATTCTATTATTAAATGGATATAATTAGAATTAAAAACATACATTTTCCTACCTCAAAGGCATGAAAATGAGACACCGCTTTAGAGTATGGAGGAAATGAGCCCCGCAGTTCCTTTACACACCCTAAAATTTGAGAAAAACACACCAAAAACCCACCAATTTGGGATAAAAAAAATCTAAGGAAAACCCACAAAAATCATTACAAAAAATTACTAGAGGAGGAGGATATCAGTTAGGGAAGAGTGACCAGAGTGAAGGCCATCAGAGTGGAGGGGGCACGCTGGAAGAGGGTGGTGTGGCCAGAGAAGGAGTGGTTGGTAGGAGTCAGGCCGCACTGCAAAAGGGTGAGTGTCGGGTTCAATCCATTCCGAAAGAAGGTGGATTAGGTAGGAACATTGAGATGTAGGTTATCCAGAGGTAGGGTGAAAGAGGGGAGTCTAGTGGGTGAGGGGGTACTACAGGTTGAGCAGCCATGGGGGGGTTCGTGCGTCATGTGAGAAGATGATGGGGGAGGCTGTGAACCCCCCAGGGTATCATCGCCACATTTTTTTTATCTTAATATTACTAATAAAAATAATAATAATTTTAATAATAATAATAATAGCACAATATTAAAATTAATATTAATAATGTTAACATTAACCGTATTTTTAAATAACAACAACCCTAATAATAATTTGTCCATAAAAATATTATGAACGCCTTTAATAAAAATTTAATAATAAAAATATTAATTTCACTTTTAATATAAATATTATTATCATTTACCACCATAATATTATTACTATTATGTTTTAAAGATTTACTATTTTTTTAATTTTTATTAAAATTTATTTGTATTTAAAATACAGAAACCACACGGGACCTATGTTGATATCACAATTACTGCCAATCATGTAGCACATGTTCACTAATCCGAAACCCAACAAAATTTATAGGTTCTAGTATTTTCAACCTGAACCCCAAACCCAAAATCGTCCAATCTATTTGAGACTAAGAAAATCAAAAATTAAAAGAGTATCTATGGTTGATGTATGAAAATAGTTATGATAATTAAAAAAAATGTAAAGGGATATTTACTAAATAACCTCATGTTGATGGATATGGTGGGTCTTTGTGAACTAGAGAATTTTTTTATACTCACTTCAAATCATTCTTTTTTATTATAGATTGTAAAAAACCACCTATATAATAGTATTCTAATGTATTCTAATACTAATCATGCATTATCTTTATCTAGGAAACTATTATTATTATTATTATATATTGAGTCCTAACCATTGTATCCTTTTCTAATATTCCATATCCATGTAAGAATCACCAACCAAGACTTCCATTCAATCCTTTAAGGAAAATTTATAAATCCACTTAGTCATTGGCCAATATTGTTCTAATTGAAATTTATTTTGGCCAAATTAGATTTCATAGAATTTAACTTGTATCTCATTATGTATTTATCTTACTATAAACCAATAGGGTACACATTATAATTATTTAATCATTTGGTTTTATAAAATTTATTACTATGATTATTCTTGTGAGTAAGGATGTATCTTCCTAGTTCTGAGTGTCGCCAAAGTTGCCTCATACCCTGTTTATCCTATGGAATCAAGCACATTCCCCTAGAAACCAAAGGCTTCCAACTAGCAGCAAGCACCATGGGTGTGATAGTGGGGAGACTATGCCCTCATTAGCAGAGTAACATGACAGAAACCCACAATAAACAGTAACAAAAGTAGTAATACCATAAAACATAAAGAAAAAAGCAAAATACTGGTTGTATAAAAAACTACATCATATATATATATAAATATAAATTATGCATTCCACATGTAACTAGGAAAGTATGAAAACAATTTACATGTAAGGAAAAACCATTGTTTTGAAAATAGTAAACTCCAACAGCATCGCAAGCCTCAGCTTGGTCCCATGCTCTCCAACTCCAAAAGCAATCAAGTACCTGAAGAATATGGGTGTTCTCCCTTATCTATACCTACTACCATATAATATTTTTGGGTCCAAAAGTGTGACCAAAATATGGTGTGAGATGAATACCAGTAGGAAACCACCAAAAGATCATTTCCTAACTATTAGTTAATATATATATATATATCAGTTAATAAGAAGAAATCATGTAATAAAAAGGAAGTACTCAAAATTTAAAAATCCTAAATTTTTCAATTACATTCATTTACATTTAATAATTACTCAATCTATTGAATAATGTATCCGATGGATCAAGACAATAATCTATATCCCCATGTATAATATAAATATAAACATCTCAGAATACCATCTAAAAAAACCAAAAAGACAGAGTCCATGCTTGTGCATTGTCTTAGAATACATGTCAAATTCATTGAAAAATTAAAAAACAACCCTCTGGGTATGTTCTTATAGTATAACCCCTGTATTTTTTCATAACATGAATTCAATTTTAATGATCCTCCGACAACACTGACAGGAATTTCCCTATGGTCCAAAATTCATTTAATAATGATCGTTAGGGTAGCTCTCATGGTCTATCCCCTCTAATCAATGACAACATGACATCTCTCAAATTAAATGCCCTATGGGTCAATATAAAAACAATTATACCTAAAAGACCATGTATTTGGATTCCCTCACAGTCAAATCCCTTTTATCATACATCCATAATGCAAAACACATGCATCTCATATAAATAGGAGATCCATACTAACAACACTAGGCATGGAAAAAAAAGCATTCCTAACATTTTTCCTTGTCCCGATGGCCATAAACAATTAATCATGGAAAACACATCCATAATTAATTTATTAAACCTTATGACTAAGCAATAACCCATTATATATCAAAAAAACCAAATAATGTATCAAATAGGGTTAATATCCAAAACACGCAATACCCTAAACATGGGTATTCATCCATTTCGGCATATATAATTTAATGATTATTAATGAAAGGCACAAACCACATACCATGATGTTGAACGTAGAACACTCTTGAACATCAGCCCTTTAATCGGCCAAAAATATTCTAGATCTAAAAAAGGTCAAAGCATTCCAATTTAGATAACTCAAGGGAGAGGATAAATCAGGAAGAGATACTCTAGGGAAAAAGTGAACTCACCGGTGGGAATCCAACGCACATGAAAGCCTATAAATCAGAGCACCCATGGTGTAATGTGAGGAGATCAAATTTATCATTCTTATTCTCACTATCCTGGATAAAACTCCTAACAAAGACAACACTTCTAGATATTTGTCGTGACCCTAGTCCAATTAATCAAATAAATAGAAAAGTAAAAAAATGTGTTAATTTAATGTACATGCATTTTACTAGCCTTAATTGGCCCTTCAAGGTCACCACATAGCCATGTTTGTGGGAATTACATGGCTAGTACATGACTATCTGTGGAAACTGGGTACATGGTGTATGCTCAATACTACATGGTGTGTACATAGGAAAATTTCCAAACCATCCTTTTTTCCTAAAAAACAACCTGAAATCCAGATCCATTCATAAAATTAATATCGGTTTTCCCACCAACATACCCCCTTAAATATATTCATCTTTTAATTCCACTTAAAAGGGTGAAGAAGAAGAAACATCAAACAACTATTTCCACTGGAATCGAACGTCGACCTCCCTCTCACAAGTCTCATCCTATACTCACATGTGTAGCCACAGAACACGTACTAGAGGAACTATCAGGGCATGTAGAACCTTCTTATTGTGATCCAAAATATGGATATTTTTCTCATCAGAGGATTCACCCACCTACATCTCTACATCTTTGGGTTTAAAAATGTGAGACAGGTCTGAAAATTAATGTCATAGCTAAGAAACATTGAAGAAATTGTGCATATCCCTCTACCTATAAGGTAACTACAATTGATTTGCAACTGGCCTCACTCCCTCTAAGACCTCAAAAGGCCTGGCATATCTCAATGAATGCTTCCCTTATCTCTTAATCCTACTATGTCCCAAAATCGGTGTGACACATAAGAAAATGCGATCTCTGACCTCGAAATCTAGAGGTCATCTCCGTCGATCAGCATAAGATTTCTATCGAGACTCTACGATAGCCATAAACTTACGAATCAACTCCACCTGATAAGTGGACTCCTAGAGAAGTTGAGGTCCTATCATAGCTGCATCTCTTGCTTCCATCCAAAATATGGGTTATCGACATGCCCTACCGTACAAAGCCTCATAAGGGTTCATATATATTGTCACCTGGAAGCAATTAATATAGGAAAAATTCATTATGGGTATGTGTCTCTCCCAAGAATCGCAAAAATTCAAGATTCATTCTCATATCATTTCCTCCAAAACCTGAATAGTGCACTAGGAATGTCCATAAGTCTGGGGATGGTAAGCTATACTCAGAAGTACCTTTGTACCCAAAGCTCTCTGAAGTCCCGGTCAAACATTAGATGTAAACTAAGCGTCCCTATATGAATTTATAGAGTGAGTAACCCCATAAAAACATACAATCTCTCAAATTTATAACCTTCCCAGCACTTTAACACTAATGGTTTCAATAATCCGAAGGAAATATGAATCCTTCATGTGTCTGTCAACAACCACCCAAAATCCAACATTTTCTTGAGGTTAACTTGGTAAACCCATCTGAAAATCAATTGTAAAAACATTCCACTTTCACTCAAGAATGGGTATCAACTATTATGGCCATGTTAGTCATTGATGCACCAACTTCACTTGATAGAAAGTGTAACATATCAAAAAAAAATAGAAACATCCCTATTCAAACCTAGCCACCAATGATGACGATGTAGATCTCGATACGTTTAGGTGCCACCAGGATGAACTGCCCAAATTGAGGAATGAAAATCACACAAAAACTCCTAGTGTTTGTCTTCTAATACCCATATGTGCATAGGAAAATGAAAGATCCCATTATATCCCATGGTTCATATAGGAGATGGGTCCTCACCTGACACACTCTCCCATAGAACTAGGACTTCAAAATCTAATAGAAGTCATATTATTACTCAATCCTGTAGAGTACATGAAATAGGTACATAAGAAAGCAATCTATGCCCATGTCTATCTTGCACCTTCAAATGCATATCATGGAACATAGCTAAATGATGCCACTCACTGCTGGGCTCCTGAACATCATGTACTTGAGTCATCTTGATCAACGCATCACCCACTGCATTTCCTTTTCCTAGTCATGTAGGAAATCTAAATGTCAAATGACTAAAGGTAATCAACCCACAGTCACTCTCTCAAATTTATGTCACGCTGAGTAATGATATACTTGAGGCTCTTCTGCTCAGTGAATACCACAAAATGATATCCCAAAAGATAATGTATCCAAAAGCATAAAGCATTCACAACTGCAGCCAACTCGAGATTGTGCATAGGGTAATTCCCCTCATGTTTCCTCAATTGTCGAGACTCGTACATAATGACTCCTTCCCCCTTCATAAGAAATTATTGCAGCACAATACTTGATGCAACATAGTAGATAGTGTATCTCTTTCCCGATTACGAAAAAACTACTATCGGTGAGGAAGTCAACCTCCCCACCATCTTCTGAAATGCAGAATCAAAGTATTATATCCCCAAGTACATCACATCCTTCTTAGTTAGGCCTATTGGTGGTGCTTCCAAGTGTGATAATTCCATTATAATGTGTCTTTATTAACCATCTAGAATAATAAAAAACTATATACCTCAAAGAAAATCTTCGGATTCTCCCTAGAAACAATTTCCCTCAATTTCTCTAGGTCTATTGATACTCTTGTCTATGAGATAACATAACCCAAGAAGGGAATTTAGTCAATCCAAAAGTGATATTTTGTGAGATTTTCATACAAATAATACTCCCTCAGTGTAATCAACATGATCTAAAGATAGGTGGAATGAAAATATTGAGTGTGAGAGTACAACAATCTATATTCCATGATGAATACCACAAAAGAATCAAAATTAAGATACAACACTCAGTTCATCAATGCAATGAAAATTGGGGGAATTTTCATGAGACCAAGTAGCATAAACACATACTTGTATAGACCATACCTAATTTGAAAGGATGTAAGAGTTATATCTGATGGTCTAACATGCAACTTATGGTAACTAAATATGTTGTTAATATTCATGAAAAATGAGACTCCTTGAATCTGAACAAAGAGATCATCAATCATCAACAATGGATATCAGTTCTTGATCATTAACTTGTTCAGATTCTCAAAATCCACACAAAGTATAATGGTATTGTCGACTTTATTCGTAAAAAGGACTATCAAACCCCAAGTATAAGTACTAGCTCAGATGAAAAACATTACCTAAAACTCCTTTAATTTCATCTTTTTCTCCTGTAAATATGGTGTAGCTATACTCTATGGAGGAATAGACTATGATGAAGCTTCTAGAGCATGGTCAATAGAGATGTCTACATCTTACTATGGAGGTAAACCTAAAATTTCATCTAGAAAGATATCTCTAAAATTATCCACCACTTGACGATAGTCCATCTGTGTTGTATCCTAGTCATCTAGATATAAACAAGTAATTTGGGTGGTAATTATTCCCATCCCATGATGCTTGGGTCCATCTCTACTCGCCTGGACATCCCATTCACCATTGTGTAGAAAAGACCCACCCTCTGGTGAAGTGAAACTCACCACACGATGATAGAAACCAACAAAATCTTGGAGAGATTCTAACCAGTCCATTCTAAGAGTGACTTTGTAACCCATCATCTCTAAGAAATAAAGGTCCCATAAGAAGTCACACCCACCAATCTCAAGCGGTAACTCCTGGCACTGTCATACACTTGCCATCCTAGGCCCCAACAGAGTGTCTAGATTCATAACATACTCAAAAGTATAGATTTAGATCCCAAGTCTCTCCACAACAGTAATAGATATGAAACAATGGGAAGCCCCTATATTAAAATGAGTAGAATATAAAAATAAGGAAACTATAATTGTACCTCTAACCATAGAGGGTCTGTAATCCTGATCCTACTGGGTCTCCTCCACTACCAAATACTGACTTGTAATGTAGCCCTATGACCAAGCCTAACTACTTTGAGCTCATCTACCATGCTGTCACTAAAAAGCATCTATCTAGCTACCACATCCACGACCTCCTCTTCATCCATAATAGAGGGACAAAATTCTGTACCCCGACTGATGAGAAAGTCATGGTTATACTCTTGAACATGGAGTCATAGCAGATACGCTATCACTCACTACTGGTGGGAAACCCATAAAATATTTATGGTGTCCCATCATGCTTCAAGATCAGCAATCGATTGGGTACTTATAGAAATTTGGTCTCATACGCCCTCTCTTCTCGTACTGATATCAAACCACCTAGCTACCTAAATAAATATCTCCTTAAGGCTCCCTATGGTGCTTACTTCTTTCTTTCGAAGGAGTACCAGCCCTAGAAGCTAAACCGATCTATCTCACAGCTCCTAACTCCCTTAGATTACAATCGTTAAACAGCTCCTTGTTAACTATAGTCATCATTGAAGGCTTCCAAAGGAAATTAACCCGCGATCAGATATCATACCTGAGACCATCCACAAATTTCCTAGCCAAAGATAAATAATCACCTCCCAGAACTGGTGCAAATCACCGATGCTCTATGAAATGTGATGATTAATCCATCAATGAAAGAGATCCCTACTCCAAATTCATGAACTCTCAGGCTCGATCTGCCCTCAATATCTTTGGGTAGATTTAATCATATAAGTTCCTCTGAAATATTCCCAAAACATATCCTTATGACGTACAACCTGTTCTATAACATCCCACCATCTCTTGAAAGAATCAAGTAGAATATACATATAAAGCTTCACCCTCCTCTCTAGAGGCATCTCCATATGCTCAAATAAGAAAGCATGGCCTCTAACCATGACTCGTTAGCCTATGGTCCTCAATCCCTTTAAAAAATGGGAGGATTCTACTTCAGGAACACCCTCATAAACTCTACAACTGATGTGGTAGGATGAAGTGCTCCTACGAAAGTATGTTACATCCTCATTAATCCTTCAAATATATATGCATCAACAGCTTTATATAGTATAACAGTTGATGCTAAAATAATCACAGCAAGAGGATCTACTGGTAGTCCCAGGCCTACCATCTCCGGTGTCTGGTCATCACACTATACCTGGTGTACAACTGGAGGATGCCTTGGTGGGATTTATCTATAAAGTTCAACCATCCATATTAAATCATATTTATCAATGAATAAAACCCTGAAGTGTAAGAAATGGACATGAGAAGGAAATCATTCAAGAATTAAAAACCATCATTACACGACATATATACTCTCTACACAGCATGTTCCCTTAAACTTTTAACATTCCATAAACATATTACATGTTTCGTCAAGTAACACTGCTATAGACAACATGTTCCTTCTGACACGTGACATGTAGATGAATTTTTGGTCTTCCCCATGTACTTTTACATGTCTAAACAACATGGGGTTTTCCAGTGCGACACTACACGGCCTGTTCATCCTAGACATGAAATATACGAGTTAAATCCATTAAACCCATTCCATTGGTCACTTGGTAAGTGACACATTCAACTCTACACAGCTTCTAAGAATAGTACATAGCATGTACAACCTATGTTTTATCTACCCACGTCTTTCGTCACTTGCCCAGACACACAGTCCTTACAGAATGGTGTGTACTCTGAGTACATAGTGTATTCTACCAATGTTTCCTAGCCATGTGTCTCTTCTCACATAGTCATTTACATGTTTAAAGACTACATGACATGAATATATAGTACATGGTGTGTACATATGAAAAAAACTTCTTCCAAAATAGAAGAATGCATGGCATGTGTTTTTAACACCACACACTGTGTTGTGTGGGTTTTCAGGTAGTAAGCCTCTGACACATCTTTGGAACCCCTAAAAATATAATTTAGTTTGTGGAATGACATATTCAAACTCGTGAGAGCCCATAATCTCACAATTCAATGTTTGAAATCCTTTTTCACATCTTATCTTAACAAAATTCAATTAAAGTTTAGTTATGATCAACAAAATTCTGATCCAAGTGAGAACATAACACCATTGGGATAAAATTTTGGTTTCTAGAAAAATGAAAATTTATTTATACTGATACCCTATCAAAATAGCATGTATCCTATCAAATATTCTATCATAATTGCATGCATATCAAGAAAATCATCTATCACAACAACATTAAATCAGTAATGCACCCTAAAGAGCATGACATGTGATATATAGCAAGTTCCATTATGATGAATGATATGGAATACCCTCATATAATTGGGTTTCAATAGAAATAGAACCTCAATAATATCAATAATAATAACAAAAAACAAGTGTATCACCAAATATTGAAATCAAATCAACTGTAAAAATTGAAAAACATGAAAAATTGAAATGTACATGGTAACTTGGATTTTCCCTATACATGGATTAGCTACTCACAGGAACAACATATTACCAACTACCTATTCTTTCATATCCATGTCTACAGGTTCCAAAAAATAATTCAAAGAATAAAATAATTCATTTGATACAACTTTGTAATGTCCCGGTTCCTGGTACCGCCCCATGGTGCCCCGTATCCAATTGGTCACATGGCCTCAACATCATTTCCCAGAATGCCATAGGTAGTTGAATAGTAGAGAGGGCCTTGGGTGTAATAGTGGGGAAACTATGCCCTCATTATCATAGTAACACAATGGAAATAAAAAATAAATAATAGCGAAAGTAGTGATACCATACAATAGAATAAAATAGTAGAACAGTGATAGTATAAAAAAATGAAACATATACATATAAATAAATGATGCATGTCACATGTAACTAAGAAAGCTTCCAAAAAAGTCAGAATTCTAGAAATAAAATACTAAAAAATGTAAAAAAAAATAGTAATATCTAATAGCATTGTAAGCCTCATCTTGATCACATTCCCTATAGCTCCAACAGTAATAATGTACTTGAAAAAGAAGGGTGATTTACCTTATCTATAACTGCAACCATATAATCTATTTGGGTCAAAAATCATGACCCAAAGGGGTTGTGAGAAGAATCCCAGTTGGAAACCACAAAAATATCTATTTCTAACTATCAGTGATTATATATAGTAGGTAAAAAGTAAAAGTGAATTAATAAACAAGCAATTAATCAAATGTAATCAATCCTACTATATTCAATTAAATTCAGTTTCATTTAATAACTATTAAATCCATTGAATTATGTATCCTCAGGATCTATCCTGAGCTCTATATCCCCATGTATAATATTATAGTAGGCATCTTAGAAGACCATATAAACAAACAAGAATGATGGAGTCCATATTTGTGCATTGTCTTGGCAGACTCGTCACATTCATTAAAATATTCAAAAACAACCCTCTGGTAATATTCTCACTGTATAACCTATTAGGATTAGCATATCATCAATTTAATAAATAATAATAATTCTCTGGGAACTCTCACATAATCTAACCCATTTTTTCCCAAAAGGTACTAATCAATTACAAACATCCACCTGGGTATCTCTCACAATCAATACCTCTTGGTCTGCGTAGAGAAAATATAAATTATAATGACCCTCTGGGAACTCTCATAGATAATTCTCTATGGTCCAATGTTCATTTAAAAAAGAACCTCTATGTAGCTCTCACGATCTATCCTCTTTGGTCTATGACCACTAGGAAGTTCTCATAGTCAATTTCCAATGGGTAAAAAAAATAGAAATTATAAATAAAAGACTATATCTAATGAATCTCTCACAGTCAATTCACTTTGGTCATACTTCCATAATGTGAAACATGTTCATCTCATATAAATAGTAGCTATATCCTAACAACACTAGGCATGGAAAATAAATCAATCCTAACATGATTCCAGGGCTCGATAGCTATAAACAATTAAACATGAGAAACACATCCATAATAAAGGTATTAAACCTTACACCTATGAAATAAACCTTTTCTTATCAAAATAACCATAGCATGTATTAAAAAGGGTTAATATCCAAAACATGAAATACCCTAAACCTAGGTATTCATCACTTTAAGCATATATAATTCAATGACTATCAATGAAATGAATTAACTATCTACCTAGATGTTGAATGTAGAACATGGTTGAATGTTGGCCATTGAATCAACATAAAACATTATAGATATACAAAAAGGTCAAAACTGTTCAACCTTGGATAACTCAGGAGAGAGGATAAATCAAGAATAGTGGCTCAGGGGAAATATATAACTCACCAGTGGGAATACAACCCACCATATGGTATCTCAATCGGAGCACAGATGGATGAACATGAGGTTCTCAAAGTACTCATTTGCCTCATACCTCTCCTAGACAAAACACGGTAAGAAGAAGATGCTTCTCGAGATAAGATGTATCCTCGGAATGATTAATAAAATTAAATGAAAATTACATAATGTGTTCATTTAATTTAATCTTCGGGTACTACACTCAACCATCCCCATCATTAGCTGGTCAGAAAGGCCCCACACATCCATGTACTCAGTCGTTACATGACCAATACACGGCTACCCTCAGCAACTGGGTACATTGAATTTACACAATATTACACGGCATTTAGATAAGTAATTTCCAAATAATTTTTTCCCTAAAAACCCTAAATCAAGATCAATACCTAAAATTATGATTCGGGTTCTTACAAAGGAAACATCATTTCATGGTTAACTATCCATTAACATTTTTCAATTCCTTTCAAAAACTCCATTAATATTTTTTAAAAATTAAATATTTTATCTTCTTTAAAATCATAACTTTCCACATCATGGGAGAATCCTCCTATCACCTTGACCATTTTTCATCAACTCTATCATAATATTACACTATATATATATGGTTAGAAAATGTAAAATATATCCCCAAATAAACAAAAAATATTGGCATTTCTCATGTGAAATGTGAAAAAATATTTTTGTATTTTTTCATCTCATTGGACTTCAAACACACATCCATGATGTGTTGTATATTTCTATTGCCGAAGAAACATTCTTCCCATTTCCTTCTGGGATTTTAATATTCTAATTTATAAAAAATCATATTTTACAACTAAATTTTTTGTTTGAATTATATTAAAATGTATTGTTTGAGGATATAATTTCAATTATTTAAAAGTTTCTTTATTTCACTAAGTATTTTTTATAAATTTCCTAATCTATGATTTAAAATCATTTAATTTTTACTGGGTATCCATATTTCTCAGTCACGTGCAATCCTTGTTGCCTTACTTTAATATATCATCATTTGTTTCTATAGATGGAACAATTAAGAATTATGTTCCATATATTTATCAATTTAAAAATTAAACTATAGTATATGTTATCTTATTGAATCAACTTCCTCCTATACCTTTGATTTTACCCTTTAAATGTATCCTTTATAAACCATCTCCCCTTGTTCTAGAAATTCATTTCCCAAAACCAATTATCCTATAAAAGTATAATACACTCCTTATTTTATTTGTAAATTGTCCACATTTTATTTTAATGTTTTTATTCCATATTAAATTATAAAAAATTATTCAAATGGATAACTATATGTTTTTCACCTCTATAATAAAATATACATTACATTATATCGTGGAGGAATAATCGTAATTTAATGAATTAAAATATACTTATTATATAGTATTAGTTTCAAATTTGTTAAAAAAAGTATTAATGTTTAGAATTACCGATGTTTTCAACCTTTTTTACTTCATTTTACTTCTACATCTTCATACCATTAGTGATAATCAAATTTTCATTATATTATTTTAAAAGGAATACTTGGTTATCATATTTTGTTTTAATATATGTAGAGAAGGAAAACACACACCCTTCTTTCAAATTTTCCCCATATGTCTCCATTAAATTAACCCAAATATTAAATGTTATGGAACAAAAAATGATTCATTTAGACTGATAAAATTACAAAAACCCATCCAAATATTTTAGTTCCTTCTCAACTAGGACTATTTCATAATTTATTCTAAAATCATTATTAGGATACATATACTCAATGAAATTATCATTGTAATACTATTAATTGAAAATAATTTCTGAATTTACAAACATTATAGATAATTCCCTAAAACACACAAGGTACATAAATTGATCGATTATCAAAAAAAATCTTAAAAATTATTCGATTGATTGAATATCAATGTAAAATTATATGGGCTATATTACCAAATGATGGGACAATTGGGCTATAAAAAGAGACCAAACCTTATCTATAAGGGGGTGAATCTGGGTGAATAATATTTAAACAATAAAATTAACACATATCAATCATGAGATATTTCTCCCATGTTAGTCAGAACTCATTTCAATATATTACCCCCCTCAAATTCATCCACTCTAAATATATAATGATTATAGAAAATTTAACATCCCAAAAAATCAATGATTATCTTATATAAACAATATTGGGGTGTATCAAGGTGAAATACACATAACGATGTACTAGTATAAAAAACCACATTTTCATATTTTATTAATGGAAATAATTATTTATGTGTAATACACTGAATTCCAAGGCTCACTTCCATTATAAGATGTTATGGGAGGTTACACTGCCTCCAAATGGTCACTCCCTCCTTCACTCTCTCCATGAACTAATTTAATGATAATATTTATTATTTTATAGATCTGTGAGTTTCATAATAATTAATACATGTATCCATTATTCATGGAAATAATAAAGACTACAATTGAGAATTCATTTCCATTCATATTACTTCCTTTTGCTTTGTGACCATAAAAGATAACCTCTTTATAATGAATGTTGACATGAATTTATATAATAACCTACAAAGTAGTATGAAATTATTCCATGAAAAAATAAATGGGATCAATTAATTATTAAATACAAAAAATAGAAATTTTTATTAAAATATCACTTTTACGAGAAAAGTGGGAACCCTATAAAATTTCATGACAACACCGTATATATATATATATATATAAATTATGCATTCCATATGTAAATAGGAAATTAGGAAAAAAATTCACAATGATGGAAATAAAATACTAAAACCAATGTACAAAATACAATATATTCCAACAGCATCGCAAGCCTCAGCTTAGTCACATGCTCTCCATCTCCAAAAGTAAACAAGTACCTGAATGAGAGGGGTGTTTTCCCTTATCTATGCCTACAACTATATAATATGTTTGGGTTCAAAAGAATGACCAAAATAGTGTGTGAGGTGAATCCTAGTTGGCAACCACCAAATGATATTTTCCTAACTATCAGTGAATATATATATCAGGTTGTAAGAAGAAATCAAGTAATAAAAACGAAGTACTCATAAGTATAAATCATAACTTTTTCAATTACATTCATTTACATTTAATAATTACTCAATTCATTAAATAATGTATCCTATGGATCAAGTCTATGATCCATATCCCCCTGTATAATATAACAACAAACTTCTTAGAAAACCATCTAAACAAACCATTAAGACTGAGTCCAAGCATGTGCGTTGGCTTAAAATACTTGAGAAATTCATTAAAAAAATTAAAAAACAACCCTATGGGAATGTTATCATAGTATAACCCCTCTGGTTTATTATATAATCAATTCAATTATAATGATCCTCTAGCAGCTCTCATAGTCAATGCCTTATAGTCCAATATTCCTTTAATAATGATCATCTGGGTAGCTCTCACGATCTAACCCCTCTGGTCTATGATAACCCGACATCTCACAAAGTCAATTCCCAATGGGTCAACATAACCACAATTATACATAAAAGACCTTACTTGAGGAAGCTATCATAGTCAAATCTCTTTTTTCATACTTCTGCAATGCAAATCACGTGCATCTCATATAAATAGTAGATCCATCTTAATAACACTAGGCATGGAAAAACAAAGCATTCCTAACATGCTCCCTAGGTTTGATGGCCTTAAACAATTAATTTTGTGAAAAACATCCATAATTAAGGTATTAACCTTATGACTATTTAATAACCCTTTCTATATCAAACAATCCAAAGAATGTATTAAATAGGGTTAATATCCAAATCATGAAATACCCTAAACATGGGTATTTTTCACTTTATATAAATATAATCCAAACCCTATCAAATAAAGGAATACAAACTACCATGATGTTTTATGCAGAACACTCTTGAACATAAACCCTTTAATCATCCTAAAATTTCATAGATCTATAAAAAGATCGAAACCCTTCAACCTTGTATAACTCAAGAGAGAGGAGAAATCAAGAAGAGAGACTCTATGGAAAATGTGAACTCACCTATGGGAATCCAACACACCAAAGAGTATCAATCAGAGAACACACGGAGTAATGGGAGGAGCTAAATGTTATCATTCATATCATCACTCTCCTAGATAAAACACCTAAATAATAATATGCTTATGGAGATTAGTCGTGACCCAGGTCCGATTAATCAAATTAATAGAAAAGTGCACTGTGTGTTAATTTAATGTACACATAGTGTACTAGCCTCAACTGGCCCCCACATTTGGTGATCTTCTAGGCCACCACATAGCCATGTACATGGCCATTAAAAATTTAGTACATAACTATCTTTGGAAACTAGGTACAGGGCGTGTACTCAATAGTACACGACGTGTACATACAAAATTTACAAATCATTATTTTTCCTCAAAAACAACCTAAAATCTAGATCCATTGCTAATATGAAGATCGGGGTTCTCACCAATATACCCCTTAATGAAATTAAGACCTGAATTTCCCTTAAAAGGGTGAAGAAGAAGAAACATCAAATAGCTCTGGCCTATAGGATCAAACATCGGCCTCCCTCTCACATGTCTCATCCTATACTCACATGTGCTGCCATTGCACCCATACCAGAGGAACGGACCGGCCCAGTAGAACCTTCTTATTGAGATCCTCAATCTAGTTTTTGTTCTCATTAAAGGATGAATCCACCTCCAACTCTACATCTTCGGGTTGAAAAATGTGAGACTGGTCTGAAAATTAATGTCATAACAGAGAAACATGGAAGACGTTGTGCATAGCACTGTACCGATGAGGTAACTGCAATTGATACACAACTTTATAGAAACCCTAGAAGACCTCAAATGGCTAAATATATCTCAACAAATGATTCACCTATATCTTAATTCTACTGCGTCCCAAAAATTTTGTTACACATTGGAATACCTGATCTCCAACCTCGAAATCCAGAGGTCGTCTCCATCGATTAGCATAAGATTTCTGCAGAGACTATGCAATAGCCATCCTCTTTTGAATCAACTCTACCTACATAGTAGTCTCCTATACAATATGATGTCCCAAAATAGCTACCACTCCTTCCTTCATCCAAAATAAGGGTTATCGGTATGGCCTACCGTACAATGTCTGAAAAGGTGCCATCTGAATTGTAACCTAGAATCTATTATTATAGGAAAACTATACATGGGTTATGTGTCTCTCCTAAGAACCCCTAAAAACAAGGATTCATGCTTGTATAATTTTCTCCAAAACATGAATAGTGCACTTGGAAATGCCATCAGTTTGGGGATGGTACGCTATACTCTGAGGTACCTATGTACCCAAAGCCCTCTATAGTCCCTGTCAGACATTAGATGTGAACTGTGTGTCCCTATCTGAAATGATAGAGTGAGTAATCCCATGAAAACATATAATCTATCAAATTTCAAACCATTCCAACACATCAACACTGGATGTTTCCTTAATCGAAAGGAAATATGAATCCTTCGTGCATCTTTCAACAACATCCCAAAATCCTTAATTTTCTCGAGGTGAACATGGTAAACCCATCAGGAAATCCATCGCGACAACATTCCAATTTCACTCAGAAATGGGTATCTGCTATGAAAGACATGTTAGTCACTGATGTTCCACCTTCACATACTAATAGGTGTAACATATCATAACAGAACCAGAAACATCCCTCTTCATACATGGAAACCAATATTGTTGATGTAGATCTCGATGCATCTTGGTGACACCAGGTTGAACTACCCAAACTGAGGAATGAAAATCACCCAATGTCACCCCATGTATATCTGTTGGTACCCATATGCTCCCATTAAAATGCAATATCTCATCATCGCCCATAGTCCATCTAGGAGTAGGTTCCTCACCTGACACACTCTCCCATAGAACTAGGCCTTCAGAATATGATAGCATCCATATTCGTACTTGATCCTATAGAGTACATGTAAAAGGTACAGAAAAATGAAACTCATGCCCCTATCTATCATGAACCTCCAAATACATCTTAGAGAACATACACATATGATGCCACTCACTGTTAGCCTCTTCAACTGCTTGTATCTGAGTCCTCCTGATCAACTCATCAGCCACTGCATTGCCTTTCCCAAGCATGAAGGAAAGATCAATGTCAAAGGACTAAAGTTACTCAACCCACTATAGTTGTCTCAAATTTAGGCCACACTAAGTAATGATATACTTTAGGCTCTTGTGGTAAGTGAATACCACAAAATGATATCCCAAAAGATAGTGCATCCACCATTATAATTCATCCAAAACTACAGCCAACTCGAGATCGTGCATAGGGTAATTCCCCTCATGTGGCCTCAATTGTTGAGACTCATACAAAATGACTTCTTACCCCTTAATAAGAATTTCCCCCAACATGATACTTGACGAATCACATTAGATATTGTAACTCTTTCCTGAGTATCGAAAAACTAGTATTGGTGCTGAAGTCTACCTCCCCTTCATCTTCTGAAAGGGGGGATCATAGTATTTTATCCCCAAGTACATCACATCCTTCTTAGTCAGGCCTGTTAGTGGTTCTGCTAAGCCTAAAAATTACTATATATAGCATATTTTGAAACCTTCGTGAACATGAAAACTCTGTACTGCAAAGACGTTCTTCAGATGCTCCATAGAAACTACTACTCTCAATTTCACTGTGTCTACTGATACTCTTGTCTATGAGATACCATGAAACCAGAAGTGAATCTGGTCCATTCAAAAGCAAACATTTGAGATATTTTCATACAACTAATGCTCCCTCAGTGTAATCAAAATGAACTAGATATGCGTTTCATGGACATGTTGAGTGTGATAGTACACCAAGATAACTTCCATGAGGAATACCACAAAAGAATCCAAATTTGGATACAATGATGTTTTCATCAGTGCCATGAAAACAGTTGGCACATTCATGAGACCAAATAGCATAAACATAATCTTGTATACATCATACCTACTCTGAAAGGCTGTACGAAGTATATCGGAAGGTATAACCCACAAATGATGGTAACTGGATATCATGTTAATATTCAAGAACACTCGGTCTCCACAAAGCTGAACAAATATATCATCCATCCCCGACAATGGATATCAGTTCTTGACCATCAACCAGTTCAACTTCTGAAAATACACACAAATTCTAAGGGTACCATCCACCTTATTCTCAAAAAGGACAGTCAAACCCCAATGATATGTACTAGGTCAGATGAAAACCTTTAACTAATACTCGTCTAATTTCTTATTGAGCTACTATAACACTGGTGTAGCCATCCTATACATAGGAATGGACTATGATGATGCTACTAGGACAAGATCAATAAAGAAGTCTACCTATCACTCGGGAGGTAAAAATCAAATTTCATTTGGAAAGACATCTCTAAAATGATCCACCAATGGATGAATGTCCATCTGTGAAGTCCCCTAGTCATCTAAACAAGTAATTGGGGTTGTAATTCCTTGCATCCCAAGATGCTCTGGTCCAGCTCTACTTTCCTGGACATCCCAATCACCCCTGTTTATTAAAGACCCACCCTCTGGTGATGTGAAACTCACCATACGAAGATACTAGTCAACAAAGGCATGGAACGATTCTAACAAGTCTTTTCTAATAATGTATCTGTAACCCGTCATCTCTAAAAAATAGGGGTCCCATAAGAAGTCACACCCACCAATCTCAAGAGGGAACTCATTACACTAACATTCACTTACTTTCCAAAGCCCCAACAGAGTGTCTAGAGTAATAACATCATTAGAAGTAATGATGCAGAGCAAAAGTATCTTCATAATAGTAACAGATATGAAACAATGGGAAACCCCTGTATAAAAAGAGTAGAATATAAAACTGATGAAACTATAATTGTACCTATAACCATATAGGGTCTGTGAACCTTCTCCTTCTGGGTTTACTCCACTATAGAAGTCTGACCTATATCGTAGCCCTGTGGCCTTGACTGACTACCTTGAGCTGATCCACCCTATTGTCACTGAAAATATTCCATCTAGCTACCACATCTATGACCTCCTCTTCAGCCAGAATGGCCATGCAAACATCAATTCCCAGACTGATGAGAAATTCATGGTCCAACTCCTGAATGTGGAGTCATAGTAGAAACCTTATCACTCGCTACTAGTGAGAAAAACCATAACAAATGTTGGAGGTCGCCCATCATGCCACATGATTGGCACTCGACTAGGTCCTTATGGAAAGTCGGCCTCATATGCCTGCCATTCCTACACTTGTAGGATACCACCTGGCTAACTAAATAAATATCTTGTGAAAGCTCCCCGTGGTGCATCCTGCTATCTGTTGAAGAGGTACCAGCCCAAGACGTTGAACCACCCTAGATCATAGATCCAAACTCTTGTAGAATAAACTCAACAATCAGTGCCTGGATCACTATATACATCAATAAAAGAGATACCAACTCCAAATTCATGAACTCTCATGCTCGATTAGAACTCCACATCTTAGGGTAGAAGTAATCATATAAAATCCACCAGAACTCTTCCCAAACCATATCCCTGGACGTCCCACCTGTGGGATAACAACCCATAATATCTTGGAAGAATCATGTAGCATATACATATAAAGACTAAAAATCCTCTCCGGAGGCATCTCTAGATTTCCTAAGAAAGAAAACATGGCCTCTATCCATGACTCTTCAGCCTGTGGTCCTCTATCCCCTGAAAAATGGAAGGACAATGCTTCTGGAACACCCTCATCAAATATGCCATAGATGGGGAAGGATACGGTGCTCCCAAGAAAGTCTACAACATCATCATAAATCCTTCACATATCTTTGCGTCAATACCTGCATCCAGTTTAATAGCTAGTTCTAAGACAGGACCAACATGATGATCTACTGGTAGTCCCTGAACTACCATCTCCATTGTCTGGTCATATCACTATATCTGGTGTACAACCAGAGGAAATCATGGTATTATAGCACTTCAATGTTCAAGAACAGACCATAAATCACATTAATCAATGTCTAAGACTTTGATGGGTATGAAATGAATAGGAGAACGAAAATATTCGTGATTTACAAACCATAGTTAAACAACATATATACGCTCTACACAGCGTGCTTCCCTATGCTTTTAACATGGAGTAAAAATCTTCCAAGAATGGTCATGTGACAACACTACACCCAACATGTTCCTTCTAAAACACAACATGTAGATGAATTTCCCCTCCTTCCCAAGTACTACATGGTTTGACCGCATGGGTGTTTCCAGTGAGACACTACACGACATATTCATCATTGACAAGACATGTTACAGTTAAATCCCTTCAACCCATGTCATTGGTCACTTTGTCGGTGACACATTAAACTCCACATAGCAGGTAAGAATAGGACATGACATGTAGAACCAATGTTTTATCCACCCGTTCCATTATTCACATGTTTGGACACACAATCCTTAGATAATGGCATGTACTCTGTGTACATAGTGTATTCTACCAAAGTTTCCTAACCATATGTCTCTTCTCACACAGTCACTCACACAGTTAAAGACTACACAAAATGTATATATAATAAATGGAATGTACTTATGAATTTTATTCCTTCAAAATAGAAGAACCCATGGCATGTGTTCATAACACCACATGTCATGTTGTGTGGTTTTTGGTGCAGTAATCCACTGAAACTTCTTCAGAACCCATAAAATAGAATTTTATATGTGGAATGACAAATTCAAACTCGTGAGATCCCATAATCTCACCAATCAAAGTTTGGAATCTTTATTTACATCATATCATAACAAAATTAAATTAAAGTTCTAACAAGGTCAATAAGATCCAGATCCAAGAGGGCCCATAACACCTCAAGGACCAAATTTTGGTGTCCATACAAATGAAAATCTTTATATAATGATACCCTATCAAAATAGAATGTATTAAATCATAGAATCTATCACAATATCATGCAAATCTAGAAAATCATCTATCACAACAACATAAAATCAGTAATTCACCCTAAATAGCATGACATGTGATCTCTAACAATTGACTATATGATGAATGAGCTTGAATACCCTCATCTCATCAGATTTCAATAGAAATATACCCTCATTAATATCAATAATACAACACAAAACAAGGGGATCACTTAATGGTGAAGTCAAATCAACTGTTAAAATTGAAAAACCATAAAAATTGAAATGTTCATGGTAACATGGATTTTATATGTACATGGGTTACCTACTCTGAGGCATAGCATATTACCAACTACCTATTCATCCGTATCCATATCTATAGGAACCAAATTGTATGTCAAAAACGAAAATAATTCCTTTGATACATCTTCGTAACGTCCTGGTTCTCAGTGCCTCTGAATGTTGCCCTATACCCGGTTGGTCACATGGCCTCATGCGCATTTCCCTAAATGCCAGAGGCTATTGAATAGTAGCGAGGGACTTGTTTGTAATAGTGGGGAAACTATATAATCATTATCATACTAATACAATGGAAATAAACAATAAATAGTAACTGAAGTAGGTATGCCATATAATAGAAAGAAATAGAGGTTGACTGATAGTACAAACAACTACAACATATATATATATAAACAAATGATGCATGTCACATAAAACTAGGAAACCTTCCATACCAGTAAAAATGGTGGAAATACAATACTAAATCCAATGTAATGAAAATAGTATTCTCTAATAGCATTGAAAGCCTCATCTTGGTCACATGCCCTCCAGCTCCAACAATAATCAAGTACCAGATAAAGTAGGGTGCTTTCCCTTACCTATAAATGCAACCATATAATCTATTTCGGTCTGAAAGCATAACCCAAATAGGGTGTGAGACAAATCCTAATATGCATTCACCAAAATATCTATGTCTAACTATCAGTGATTTTATATAATAGGTAACAAGTATAAATGAAGTAATAAACAATGAATTTATCAAAAGTAAACAATCCTACCACCTTCTATTACATTTATTTTCAGTTAATTACTGTTAAATCCATTAAATAATGTATCCTTGGGATCTAGACTAAGCTATGTATCCCCCTGTATAATATTACAACATATGTCTTAGAGTACTATATAAACAAACCAGTAAGACTGAGTCTATGCTTTTGGATTGCCTTGGAAGACTCATCACATGCATTAAAACATTCAAATAACAACCCTCTTGTAAATTTCTCACAGTCTAACCTATTCGGTTTAGAATTTCATCAATTTAATAAAAAACGATGACCCTCTAGGAAATCTCGCACAATCTAACCCATTTTTTTCCAAAAGATACTAATTAATTACAAACATCCACCTAGGTATCTCTCCCAGTCAATACCTCTTGGTCTACGTAGAAAACATATAAATGATAATGGCCCTTTGGTAGCTCTCACAGTTAATTCCCTATGGTTTAATGTTCATTTAAAAATGAACCTCTGGGTAGCTCTCATGGTATAACCCCTTTAGTCTATGACATCCTGGAATCTCTCACATTCAATTCCCTATGGGTAAACATAGTAGCAATTTTAAATAAGAGACTATATCTATAGAAGATCTCACATTCTATTCCCTTTAGTCATACTTCCATAACGTGAAACACATGCATCTCATGTAAATATTAGCTCTATCCTAACAACATTTGGCATGGAAAAAAGCAATCTTAACATGCTTCCTAGGCCTGATAGCTATAAACAATTAAATATGGGAATCCAATCCATAATCTAGGTATTTAACTTTATACCTATTAAATAACCCCTTTTCTATCAAACTAACCATAGCATGTTTTAAACAAGGTTAATATCCAAAACATGAAATACCCTAAACCTAGGTATTCACCACATTATTCCTTTCTAAATAAATCACTATCAATGAAAGGCATGAAATACCTACCTAGATGTTATACGTAGAACACAGTTGAACATTGTACCAAGAATCTACCTAAAACGTCATAGATCAACAAAAATGTCAAAACCGTTCAACCTTGGATAACTCGGTTGAGAGGTGAAATCAGGAATAGCGGATCTAGGAAAAAATAAAGCACACCGGTGGACATCCAATGCACCCGATGACATCTCAATCAGATCATAGATTGAGGAATAGGAGGATCTCGATGTTCGCAGTTTTCTCGTCCCTCTCTTAGACAAGACACAGGATGAAGAAGATGCTTCTGGAGATAAGATGCATCCCCAGTATGATTAATCAGATTGAATGAAAAGTACATGATGTGTTCATTTAATGTACATGACTTGTACTATCCTTAACCAGAAATATCTTTAGCTGGTCTTCCATGCACCCACACAGCCATGTACTCTGCCGTTACACAACCAATACATGGCTACCGTAAAAAATTTGGTATATTTAATGTACTCAATAATACACGACATGTACGTAGGAAATATCTAAATCAAATTTTTTTCTAAAAAAACCTAAAATCAAGAACCATACCTAAAATGATGATCCAGGTTCTTACAATGAAACCATATTTCATGGTTAAAAATCCATAAACATTTTTCATTTCCTTTAAAAAAATCCATTAACATTTTTAAAAAATTAAAAACATTATCTTCTTTAAAAAATCACAACTTTCCACATCATGGGGGACTCCTCCTATCACCTAGATCATTTATCATCACCTCTATCATAATATTACACTATATAAACATGGTATGAAAAGGTAAAAGATACCACCAAAAAACCAAATATATCCCTTTCTCAAGTGAAATGTGAAAAAATATTTCTATCTTTTCTCATCTCATTGGCCTTCAAACATAATTCCATAATGTGTCATATATTTATATAGTAGAAGAAACTTCTTTTATGATTGTATGTATCTAATTTATAAAAAACCTTATTTTACCACTAAATTTTTTGTTTCAATAATTTTCAATTTTATTGTTTGATGATATAATTTTATGGATATATGTGTTCCTTTATTACATTATGTATTTTATACCTATTTCATGATCGATGCTTCAAAATCATTTAATTTTTACTTGGTATCCATATCTCTCAATCATGTATAATCCTTGTATCTTTATTTTAAACTCACTTCATTTTGTTTCTATAGAGTGGTCAATTAAGGATTATAATCCTTATATTTATCTATTTGAACATTAAACTACTGTATATGTTCTCTTATTGAATCACTTTCCTCCTATTCATTTTATTTTACCCTTTTATTGTGTCCTTTATAAACCACCTCCTCTAGTTTTAGACATTCAATTTCCGAAGACAAATATACTATAAAAGTATAATACACTCCTTATTTTATTTCATAATGGTCCACATTTTCTTTTAAGTATTTCATTCCATATTAAATTATAAAATATTCTTCAAGTTGATAACTATATGTTTCTCACCTCTATAATAAAATATAAATTACATTCTATCATGGAGGAATAATCTAAATATAATGAATTTGAATATACTTTTAAGATAGTTTTAGATTCAAATTTATTAAAAAAATTATTAATGTTTATCTTTATTTATGTTTTCAAGTTTTTCAACTTTATTTAACATCTACATCATCATAACATTAGTGATAATCAATTTTTCATTATATTTTTTTATAAGGAACACTCAGTCAACATATTTTTTTTGAATATATTGAGAGAGAGAAAACACACCCCCTTCTTTCAAATTTTATCACTATATCTCCATTAAATTAAACCATATATTAAATGTTATGTAACAAAAAATGATAAATTTAAATATAACAAATTATAAAAACCCATCCAAATATTTTTGTTCCTTTTAAACTAGAATTATTTCATTATTTATTCTAAAAAACTTTATTAAGATATATATACTCAATGATATTATCTCTGGAATCCTATTAATTGAAAATAATTTCTTTATTTCCGACCATTACATACAATTCCCAAAAACCCGCTAGGTACATAAATTAATCAATTTTAAATGAAAATATTAAAAAAATTAATTGATTGAATCTCAATGTAAAATTTATTGGGCTCTATTACCAAATGGTGGGGACATTTTGCTATAATAAGTGACCATATCTTCTCTAGGAGAGGGTGAATCTGGGCGAATACTAATATAAACATTATAATTAACCCATACAAATCACGATATATTTCTCCTATGTTAGTTAGAACTTTTTTTAAACTCTCACCCCCTCAAATTCATCCACACTAAATATATAAGGCATACAGAAAATTTAAAGTCTGAAAAACAATGATTTTCTATGTTTAACAATATTGGGATAAATCATGTTGAAATACACATAATGATGTACTAGAATACAAAAGACCAACATTATCTTATTTAATTAATGGATATAATTATTTAGGTTTAAGACACTGAATTCCAAGTCTCACTTCCTTTATAAGATGTTATTGGGGGTTACACTTCCTCCAAAGGGTCACTCACTCCTACACTCTCTCCATGAACTAATTTAATATTAATCTTTATTATTTTATAGATCTACAAGTCTCATCATAATCAATACACATAACCATTATTCATGGAAATAATAAATCATATATTTGAAAATTCATTTATATTCATTTTAATTTCTTATGATTCATAACCATAAAAGATAACCTCTTTATCATGAATGTTTAAATTAATTTATATAATAAAATATATATTAATATGAAATTATTCCTTCAAAACATAAATTTGATCAATTAATTATTAAATAAAAAAACTGAAATTTTTATTAAAATATCACTATTAAGGGGAAAGTTGGAACCCTAAATAATTTCATGACAACACTGTACATCAAAATATATAAGATGAAAATTATCATTCCAAAAATTGTTTTCATTTTTTGAATAATTAAAACAATATAAACTCCATTAAATTTAGGTTACCAACATATATGGATCATCTTTCATTATATCCTCAACGTAATTGGTTGTTGTCTTTCAATTCTAACAAATAATACCTGTGGAATATTTTCTATTCATTGAATCTATATGTTGAAATATGATGTTGTTAGTAAATATAATAATTATACTTTAAATTAATAACAATATGAATCACTTTCTGAAACATTCTATTGGAATCCTTCTATAAATATTTTATGTGAAAGGCCTACTCCCTCCCATCTTTCTTAGTGTTAAAAATTAATTCCCAAATATTTTCATTATCAATTTTTCCATTTCTTACCACCTTAAATAAACCATTAACATGATATAATTATTATTTCTTATAAAATAATTATCTTCATATTTTGGTCAAATTTTTACTTTTATATGTTATTTTTTTCAACAGGACTAGGAAAAAAATGAATAATCGTTCAATGATGAAATTCTATTTAATGAATTAGTAAATTCATCAATGTTGGCCACAAATTTCATTAATTTTTTTGTAGTAGACTAAAGAAATTCATCATCATGAACCTCTTCATTACTACCATAAGATCTTTTTTGGGAATTTATTTCCATCTCAACATCAACATATTCTATTATTCCACTCTAATTATTTTCCCCTTCTACGAATACCCCTTCATTATTCCACTCCTCAGATGAGTTCAAAACATCATCATTTAACATTTTATTTTTTTCATTGTTTCCATGTTAGATAGACTGTTTTGAATAAACATATAGGTATATCAATTATCAATCAATGAAGACCTAACCAGAACCATGGAAATTTTTATCTTAACAAATTAAAAACTCCAACAAAATTATTATGATTATCCTTTTATTTTTTATTTCTACCCATAGTAGTAGGATATTTATGTCTTTTTACCATTAATGAAATAGAAACAATATTCACCACTCCTACATATATATACTAGATAGATTCATATTGATATTTTTATTTACGAGATTTTTAATGGACCGTCAAATTTTCCATTCAACCACTATCCACACTTCACCTCAGGTCCACAACCACCTTCCCATCCTATATTTCGTTACCTACATTGAAAAGGTTTGATCCATCATAATTATAA
This sequence comes from Viscum album, assembly GCA_963277665.1. NCBI lineage: Eukaryota > Viridiplantae > Streptophyta > Magnoliopsida > Santalales > Viscaceae > Viscum > Viscum album. Next base: position 2,055,561,542 of record OY728146.1, on the reverse strand, counting down.
TTTTATCATTCCTACAACTAAATATTTTTGAGAAGTTTATTTCTTGCACTAATTATTGTTGGTCTTTCACCCTAACATTATGAGGTCTTCAAAAAAATTGCATAGTTTCTTATTTGGAGGAACACACAAAATCATACAGAAACAATTTATTGAATTTCTCTCTCATGAACATATTTGATAGAACTCAATCTAGTATGTGAATACATAAGCTTAAAGTTACCAATAATTTCCATCAAAACCAATCCATATGGTATAAAATAGGATCTCGGAGTTTTCAATGTTTATATTATTTCATGAGGTTATATGATGACTCCGTTATTTGTACTCCAATGCAAGAAAATAAGTTCTAAAATCTGATTACTAATCATCATTAGGATATATGGATTGTAAAATAAGAGAGAAAAACTAGTAGGATGGCCAAAAAACCACTAATGTTGAGTCGTGTTTTATAGGAAAATTAAAATTCTATATAAGGAGATAGAAAAAAAACCTTTTATAATATTTGAGTAGCTCAAGATTCATAAATATAATGATTCAATTATCTTCCAAAAAATAAAAATTATACTTTATCACAATAGAGTGAATATTTTCAAAATTCAATCTCTGATTATTTTTATCGTAGTGTACTATATTTATAAATAATTATGTCTACAATTTTTTGTTCTTCAATGTTAGAATGAAAAAAAAATTCCATCACCAGCCCTTTGACAAATGTTTAGGATAAATTAATGATTTCACAATAAATTATATTTAGCTCATGTGTTTATCAATATTATGTTTGTGAAAAAGTGTTTAATCATATAAAAGAAACTACGTAAATATCATGATACACCATTATGTGTTTGAAAACTTGTAATACTTTTCAATATTTAATTTCCATGTAAAACATTGGATTTTATGCCTAAAAAATATAGACATTTCTGTCTTTCAATTTCATATCTATGATTATCCATGATATGGTTTCCTATAAACAATTCCATTGTTTTACTTTATCAATTTTTTTATCCTCAAAAAAGTCATATCTAATTTTTTTATCCATATCCTTCACCATGATCACAATTCCCATTTTTTCAATGATATCATAATACTATAGCCATGATTCTTCATCTCTATTTTTCAATCATTTACACCATCAGGAATTTGTTGTTATCATAACTACCCATATAGAATTGTTTTACCTATCCCCAAATTTTTTATTCATCTTCAAAGACCAAGATAAAGGTTCTTCCATATACTGTGATGAAATTTAAATTTTAGTTTTTTTCAATATACTTCCAAAACTATGATGTTATAAATATGGTTGATCTTAATATATATAATGTCTATGTTCAGAAATTTTTTCTTAACATCCCACATAAAACCATGGGATTTTTACCATATCCAAATAATATAAACAACCATGAGATTTTTTAGTCATCCTACTATGTACCATGATTCTTTCAACAATTACTCTAAAAAAATTACCATAGTGACGATGGTTTCATTAAATACAGTGTAGTTTATGAACAATGATATGGATTTAACTGATTTTATTTCATCATATTTTTGACTTATTATATCTTATTTATTCCATAGTCATGTTCAATTAAATATATTTTTAATGGTATATATGATTCTTAACTACGGTAATGTATAAATTCATAGAACATTAATGAATCATATTCACCAAAATAAGATCCGAACATATTCAATTTTCCCTGTCATTATTATAAATTATAATATTTCTAAAAAGTACAGAATAAGAATCTTCAAATATTTAAATGTTTTATCAACTCCAAATAATATATCATCTCTATATAGAATATATATAATTTCATTAGATCCTATTTATACGTACATAGTAATATCATTAAAATGTGTTAACATTTACTTTTTATATTTTTAATATCCATATATCAAATGCTTTGTGTTTCAATGACCTAAATCTTCTTATAAATTTCTTGTCACATTTATTTTAATAGTTTATCATTAATTTCAATGTATGATATTATAGTTCATTTTCCACTATATTCACCAGTGATCGTGAATCTAATAAAATATATAAATAACCATTGAGAAACTATCCCATAAATTAAAAAAATAGTTTAAAAAATATAACATATAATGATTGGTTGTAATAATTTATTTCCTTAATAATTATTTTCCTTATAATATTTCCCCTAAAATAATAAAGACACAAAATTTCTATTTTACCCCAGTTAATCATATAATGTGGATAAAAATTCATCACTACATCCTTTAACCACCACCTCACCTTGTTCAATTTCTTATTCTTCTATAGTATAACCACCGATCATGTCATTTTATTAATAACCACTTCCACATTAATATCATGAATATATAATACTATTCATTGAATTAAAATAAATATTCAAGTTACATTTAATCAATTTTGAGTGTATTTTTTGGGTCAAAAATTTAATTTTATAAAGGAAAAACCTGAAATATGTCAAATAAAATAGAGAGGTTATGTGTAATATATAACTAATACAACATAACTCTAATACATTTAAATATCTCAAATACCCACAGTACATTGGTCTAGGATTACATTTTATAAGGAAATTTTTTAAAACCTTCTATGGTGACACATTTAAGATGAAATGGTCCCTAGATTATAAATCCATACCATTTCTTTAATTATTTGAATTTATTTTACATCTACATTAAAAAATATTAAGATGGTTATAAATTTTTTTATTATATATATTATATACTCCAAAAGTTCTTGACCCAACATATTTCATTCACTGACATTAAACTATCTTCTTAAACATCAATATATTTTACCATAAAAATTTATTAACAGATTTTATTTTTACATTTAAGTGAAAAAAATTTATTCTTGATGTAAATTAAGGTATATATTCATCCATGTTCCTTTATAATTCATCGGAACATGAAATTAATAGGCTCTATAATGTACATATTTTTCAATAAAAATGACCACTCATATGAGAATGATATCTGTCATTGTGGTTTACCATGGTGTTTAAATCATTATAAATACTTCTCAAAAAATTTAATGTATATAATAAATAACACTAAGACACAATTGATTGAATGGTATCATGGTTTCTATCTAGTTGTATAATATTAATTCAAGTATGTTAATTAAGGTATGGATCCTCTCATTTTTTTGAATAATGAGTTAAATTTTTTATATGGTCAATGACAATCAACATTTCATTATTCTTCTTGGAAATATTTGTATGTAAAATAATAATTTCAATCATGATATTATCAAAATTTCACATTGGTATAGACAAGGTTTTAATATGAATTTTAAATAGTTTTTATTCAAGCATAATTTTTTTTCAAACTTATATTATCATTTTATATTCAATTTACTCTCAATTAGTTTTTCCAACAAAAAATGATTAAATACATCCTTATTAAACATGGTTCATCAAGAAGTATAATGAAAATCAATTTGTAAACATATATAATATCTTCCTCATAAAAATTGTTACATCTAATATATATATTCTCTTATCCTGCCTAAATGGATAATTAGTGATATGAAAGAGTATCACCTTCCTATCTTCTATAGATTTAGTGTTATTTTCTAGACACTTATTCTCTTATGATGACTTTTTTTCCTTTTCACCCTATATATAGTTATGAAGTTTATTATAAAAGGTATGATGATTCTATATAACCCATAGTTGATACAAAAACATAACTATATTTATAATAATTGAATAATTCTAATATTTTAATAATGAATATGACACCATGGTCTTTCCAACTCAATGTTTTGACTATCTTGTTTTTTAATATGTGGGTAGTATAGATAATAGTTGTAAAACATAATAAATGTAAAAAATTCCTCTATCATCTATTTTTTTATGTTAATATTAATACATAATCCAGTTTTATATATGTATTTCATACATCTATCAACTGTTTTTGTGTCATCATATATTCAATAAATATATTATCACTGCCAACTTTGAATCCTAAGATAGAAGATTCAGATCATTGGGATTTTTTATTCATTTATCAGTATCCTTACTTTTTTCTATTGATATATATTAGTCATTTCCTTTAGGTATTATTATTGCTTAAAATTCATTTTATCTACTTAAAAATTCATCCTAGGTGCATTGATCATGTAATGAGCCGGAATTTCCATGAATGTTTTTTTCATTAAATGGGAATTTTACGAGTTCGTGAAAATTGACGGTGTGTGATTCTGAGGCCTGGAGTTCCTGGAATGAATTTATGAACATTTTTCTATTACGTTTAGTAATTGTGGGAGAGGGTTTTTGTAACTTTTGAAACACTGCTTGGAATTGAAATCTTAGGACACCGTTAAACTCGCAGCACCTGTATTCGCATAAGGATACATTCACCTCGACTGCAGTAGGTTGAGGATGGAAGATAGTTTTTCACTTTTTTGTTAGAGAATAAAATAAAATAAAGTGGTGTGACATTTTATTTTTATTATATTTTGAATCAATTTGTAGATGTTGATAGGTGGGGACCACCATAATTAAACCTCTCCTTGAGGATATGGAGGTGGGGACCACTGAACCTAAAACCTACCATGAGAGGTTATGGTGGTGGGGATCACCCGAGATTAGACCCCTTTGAACCTCCCACTTAAATAAGCGGAAGTGTCCTGAACATCCCCTTTATTAATTATTCCACCCCTCCATTAATTAATACACCAACATAATTAATTAATGTTTCTAATTTGAAATTATGCCAACATATTCTATAATGTTGACTAATTCATTTTTTCATTGGAATTGGGGGAAAATCTTAGCAAAAGGGAGAAACAAGGAGAATTGGGAGAAAACTCTCCAATAAAGAACAATGACTTCGACTTCAAATTCTTCCTCGAGAAAATCGTTGATGAGGAACATCTTCCACGTCAACGAACCGATGATCGAGGGAACACCAACGTGACTAACGTCCGTCTATCCCCAAAAACATCATCTCATTCCTCACAATCTCTGTCGATGAATCAAATGAGGTAGGGAGGGTGTTTCAATTATTTCCCTTGGACGTTATTAATATTATTGCGATTCAAGTATTATAGCCTCTTAATACCACTCTAATGCGGAGAGAGAGTGCAAAAAAATATGGCATGTCCTCTCCAAATTTATTGGTGGTAATTCTTGTGTTCTTCATGATGGAGGATGACAGTTGTCAACCATGATAAAGGTGATGAAGGCAGCGAAGGAAAATGCATTGCCCCGCGGCAACCACTATCTACAGCCACCACCCTACGGCCACCGCTGCCCATGGCCCCCGCTACCTATGGCCAACGCTACCCACATCTCCCCCGGTTCGCGGCCTCCATGCCCCGCAGCACTCCACCAGCCGTGGCCTCTGTGCCATGTGGCACTCCATTGCATGTGGCCTATCGCACCTCCCTACGTCCCGCTGAGCCACCCTGCGGCCTCACACCATCCACGGCTGAGCCTCTCTATAGATGAGGTGCCCCACGCCCTCACAGCACCTCTGCGGCCGAGCCGCCCAGCGGCCTCGCACCGTCCATGGCCGAATCGACCGATGTTCGCATGGTCCCTGTAGAAATGCACCGCCCTCACAGCCCCAGAGCCTCCGTGCCTCCGTTCTGTGGTCCATGCGTCCTCGTACTGCATTCCGCGGCCCCTTGAGGCCCTCACGGCCCACCCGACCACCCATCGGGCCAGGATGAACCCAACAGTCCCAGCCGCCCAGCGGGCTGGATGGGAACCAGCAAGTCGGTCCTGGTCCGCCCAAGCCAGGTCGGGCTGGGTCAGTCCGATCGGGTCGGCCTAGCTACGAGATTTTCAATCTAATAGTAATAACTTTAGCATCTGTCATCCGTCTGGAAAACTGTCAATGACAATGTAAACCTAAGAGTGAGACAGTCCATTCGGTATACCTGCGCTAGAGTTTTGGGTAATGGTGAGGTATGGTATGGTTGGATTGAGCATGAATCTGACTGGGCCCACGGGACTAAAAAGGTAATAACTCACAGACCGGGCGTTCGATTAACATGCCATTTGTTGCGTTGAGACCCCTAAGACGTGGCAGACCATTGAAATACTTCTTCGTGGGACTTCATGGCAGTTAGAGGATCAGACAGTGGCTTGGGGAGCAGATATTTCCAGAGTCGAGAAACCCTAGAGCGGGAACCCAGTAGCTATCTGTGATGGGAAGAATGAAGAGTGATCCTATGTGGGTCCACACTAAGCGATCCTGTGTGGATCATCACCTAGCGATCACGTGTCAGTCATCACTGAGTGATTCTGTGTGGGTCAGCACCTAGCGATCCTGTGTGGGTCAGCATCGAGCGATCATGTGTGGGTTTTCCTCTTAATAGAGTAAGGTGGTTCAGTAGATACATCTAATCATCTTGACTACAGTACTTAAGTTATACCTCGTGTGAGCTGAGTTCGTACCTGTGTGGTACTTTACTTCGTGGAAATACCTTGGTGTTATTCTTTTGTGTGGCATACCTATGTGGTACTGGCCTTTGTGGGTTTCCTTCATTTGTGGAACAGTTGATCTTTGGGCTATTGGGTTGGACCATATGTTTCATCATTATTGATATGGGTATACTAGATAACTTAGGTATATATATGGGCATATACCTAAGTAGGGTGGACAGTTGACTTCATGCTTTGAGATTTATCCTTTGTGGATTTTGTGAGACCTTGAGGGTCTCAATGTCCATACTGAGTATCGGTATACCCACCCCTGCATGAGTTATGCCCACCCCTTGTTGTGTCTGATGCAGATGATGGACATCGTTTATCGAGATTGAGGGTACCAGGACTGGATGGTGCCCAGAGGAGGACCTTACGATGAGTCGGTACATGGAGGAGACAGGAGGACGTGGAGTTATAAGGAGGCGAAATGTACCTACCATTCAGGTAGGAACCTCAGAGGATGACTCAGAATATGACTTCCTTTTTTCTCGAGTTTACTTGAACATTCAAATTCCTATACTTTCTAGTTGGGATTGTATTCTATCCCCTTTTACTTACTGTACTCACTCTATTTTCTTTTCAGATTAATTTTGTTTTTATCTTGTTATGTGCTTAGTTACGTGAGATTATAGGTTATAAAGGCAATGGAATCCCTGTTTCTAGGATTATGACTTTCAGAGCTAGTCTCCAACCCCTGGCCTATAGAATAAGGGTTTGGGGTAGTCATTGCACGGGCCCCGGGGGATGAGACTTGGCAAATTGGTATCAGAAGATTCGGTTCTACCATAGAACATAGGACTCCTATCTTTTTAATGGAAATAGTGCTAATTTTAGTGAGTGTGGTTATCAGTTTAGGGAATCCAGTGTTTGTGTGGTGGCCGACGTATCCATACACCAGGACCCAGACTTCTGATTTCTAACTCAGTGCATGAAAACACTGATTGAGTGTGTGTTTCCTAGAGTTTTATTTGTGATCTCTTGAGTAAGATCACCAGGTATAACTTATTGACTGTGGAACACCGATATCCTTTTAGGATTCCTCTACAAAGATAGCCAGCTAAGGTTCTGAGAGTTGTATGCATTGATATCCCACTAAGCGACGAGGCCTCGGTGCGGGACCCTCTTCCAGTAGAGGCACCAGTGGTACCATTACCCGTTGGGTCACCAATGCCACCGACCCCAACAACAGATGTTTAACGCTAATTGAGAGCTTTTCACGAGTTCCAATGACATAGGACACCCAGGTTACGGGGAGATATGGACCCACAGGCATCTGAGGATTGGCTGGAGTCCGTAGTGAGAGTTTTTTGACTGGTAGGGACACCAGCTGATCTCATGGTGATCCTTACCACCATCCTTCTACAAGAAGAATCATTCATATGGTGGATCTTGATGCTCCAAGTTCCTGATGAGGTTATGCTTCTCTGGGCAGTCTTTGAGAGCCTATTTCAGACAGAGTTTGTCCCAGCGACTCTTCGCGCAATGCACAAATGGGAGCTACTTCATCATCAGTAGGGTAACATGATTGTGGTTCAGTACTCGGTTATATTCACTAACCTCTTAGGATACATCACTAATATGATGTGGGACCCAATATTCAGGGACTAGACCATCGAGAAGGGGCTCATTTGGGAGATTAGTGCTTCAATGATCTCACTATGCATCCTGAAATAGGCGGGGCTGTTAGAGAGAGCACTCTTAGTGGAGATTTTCCTTGCTGAGCAGTCACCACCTACGAGACCCAACACTAGTTATCATGTAGCAGAGTCTTCTAAAGCTTGAAGCAAACAGAATACATAGAGGTCCAAGAGGACCAGACATACAGGTGGATAACTGCAGGATTTAGGGTCGGTTGTTCAGGGCACACGAGGCAGAGCCAGTCATGCCAAGAGCAGGAAGTGTTACACATGCGGCAGACAGGGTCACCTCGCTCATGACTATCCGACCCTCTGTAGGGATTGTCAGTAGATGGTTGAAAGAATGCCCAGACAGAGGCAATTGTTCAACCAAGGAGGTACGCAGGGAGCAGGCAGGTGTGCCATTGGAGCTAACTATAGAGCTGGAGGTGGGTGACGATTTGAGATGTTACCCCCACCCCCACCAGGAGGACCACCCTGAACACTAGGAGCAAGTGGACAGGGGTGAGATTAGCTCTAGGTACCTGACTCCTATGATCATGGCACTTCGGAGAAGATATGAGTTACGATCTGTGTCTACTCCATCATAGCTACAGTACTTATAGACACAGGTGCCAGAAATTCTTTTATTGCCTCTGCCCTTGTTCAGAGCACGGAGATTTTGACGAAACCGTTGGCTCGATCCTTATGGCTAGAGACTCGTACGTGAGCTGATTCGACAATTTCGCACTGGTGTCAGTAGTGTGAGCTTACTCTAGGAGGTGAGAGCTTCTTCTTGGATCTTCTAGTAGTGGTGTCGAGGCCTTATGACATCATCTTGGGTATGGACTAGTTATCTACATTCCATGATCATATTGACTGTATTAGGCACAAATTTTGGTGTGTATGCATGGATGGGACCAGGTTAACCTTCACCGATAAGAAGGGAGACTTTGCGGCACAAAATGGAATTACCTAGAGGGGGGTGCAGCTGATCACTCATCAGTTCGCTAGCATTACCCTCATAGTTGTTGATGTGGAGAGTCTGAGCTATCCTGCAGTGGTGGACCAATATACAGATGTATTCCCTGATGATGTTTTGGGTCTACCTCTTCAAAGATAGGTGTACTTTTACATTGACTTGTACCCCGGGATGACACCAGTATCTACACCAGCATATCAGATGGCTCCCATGGAGCTTTCCTGAGCTATGAGTTCAGATAGAGGACTTACAGGGGAAAGGGTTCATTCAGTCCAATGTTTCTCCTAGGGCAGCCCTGATTTTGTTTTCCAAGAAGGAATATGTGAGCTTGAGACTTTGTGTCGACTTTCGGTACCTGAACCAGGTTACCGTGAAGGACAAGTACCCACTCCTGAGGATTGAAGACCTCTTTGATCAGCTAAAGGGAGAATGATGGTTCTCGAAGATAAACCATAGATCAAGCAATCACTAGCTTAGAGTATGAGATAAGGATGTGTAGAAGATGACATTCAGTTGTTGGTACATCTATTATATGTTTTTTTTATGCCATTTGGTGTAACCAATGCTCCAGTAGTGTTCATGGGACTCATGAACCAGATCATTAATCCATACCATGATCGCTTAGTAGTAGTCTTCATTGATGACATTATGATCTACTCAACTACTGAGGAGGAGCATGCCTATCATTTGAAGGTAGTACTAGAACTCTCTGAGAGAACCATCTTTATGGTAAGCTCTTGAAGTGCCAGTTCTATATTCGAGAGGTTCACTTTCTAGGACATGTCATTTCAGAAGTTGGAGTGGCAGTGTATTTAGTGAATATTGTGGCGGTACTTTCTTGGGAGCCACCAAGGAGTTTGACGGAGATACGGAGTTTCCGTGGTTTGGCTGGATACTACTGGTTTTTTGTGCCATATTTCTCCAGATTTTCTGCACCTATATCAGCATTGACGAAGAATAGGCAACCCTTCATGTGGTCGAAGAGATGCCAGTAATGTTTTCAGGAGATGAGGTAGAAGCTGACTAGTGCCCCCCATCTTTAGGCTTCCAAATAAGGGTGTAGGGTACATAGTCTACTGTGACGCATTAGAAACTAGGATTGGATGTCTCCTGATGCAGGAGAGATCAGTTATCGCATATGGTTCTCGATAGCTAAGATAGCATTAGCTGAACTATGCTACTCATGACCTAGAGTTAGCAGCAGTGGTATTTGCCTTGAAGATGTGGAAACATTACTTAATGGGAAAGAATTTTACAGTGTACTATGATCACAATAGTCTGAGGTATATCTTCTCTCAAAAGGACATGAACCTGAGAAAGCTATGTTGGCTTGAGTTCCTCCAGGACTATGACTTCGAGATAGCCTAAACTCTTGGGAAGGGGAACGTTGTAGCTGATGCACTCATCAAGAGGTCATGTATACAACTGCTAGGCAAGGCGATGGAGCAGCTAGCTGCTTTGCATATATCCTTTGTGGATCGGGATACATCAGCTTTTCATCAATCTATTACAGTCACTCCCCCACTTCTTCAATGAGTTATGGAGGGGAAGTGTAGGGATGCTGACTGTGAGTCTCGACGTGCTCAGATATCCATGGGGAAATCAACTGATGGATTTTCTGAAGGTGGGGAGCATATCATCCTATTCAGACGACGTACCATGGTACCAGTGTCTCTTCAGGAGGAAGTGTTGAGGGAGTTCCACACATACCCTATAGCGGCACATCTAGGAGTGGTGAAGATGTACCAAGATCTATGATGATAGAACTAGTTGCTGGGAATTAAGAAATTAGTAGCAGAGTTTGTCTCTCAATGTATCACTTCTCAGCAATAGAATGTAGAGAATCAGGTACAAGCAAGCTTGGTTCAGCCTTTAGAGGTCCCAGAGTGGCAGTGGGTTGGGATATCCATGTACATTGTGACCAGACATCCACGTAAGTATAGTGGTCATGACTTGATTTGTGTGATCTTCGACCGACTCACCATGTCAGCCCACTTCCTACCGACTAGAGAGCAGGGTTCAGTAGAGTGCTTGGGATGTCTCCATGTGCAGGAGATTGGGCAGCTACATGGAGTACCCTCAACAATTATATCCAATAGTGATGTGTGTTTTACTTCCTGGCTATGGAAGGGGTTGTCGGAGGCTTTCGGGACACAACTTCATTTGATCACCACCTTCCATCCTCAGATGGATGGCCAGACTGAGCAGACCTTTCAGAACCTTCAGGGCATGCTACGTGCTTGTGCCCTCATATTCGGTCACAGTTAGGAGGATCACTTGCCTTTGGTGGAGTGTGCACACAACAACATTTATAACTCTACCACTGGGATGATACCTTTTGAGGTGTTGTACGGGCGACCTTGCAGATCAAATTTTGGATGGACTGACCTAGGGGAGTCAGCACTACTGGGACCAGAGATGGTACGGGCTACCACAAAGAAATATCATATCATCCAGGAGTGGATGAAGAATGCACTGAGTAGGAAAAAATTTTATGCTGATAGGAGATATAGACCTCTAGAGTTCTAGGATGGTGACCACATCTTTCTATGGGTCCCTCCTTGATGAGGTTTGCGGAGATTTGGCCGAGGTGGAAAGTTATCTCTGAGGTTCATCAGACCTTTTCAGGTCCTCAGCAGAGTTGACGAGGTGGCTTACCACTTAGTTCTTCCACCTCAGTTGTACAGGGAGAAGGATGTCTTCAACGTATCCCAACTAAGGAGATATGTGCATGACCCTTCTCACATCAGAGACCATGGAGAGCTGGCCATCGATGATGGGGTGAATTTTATGGAGGATCCATTACAGATTGATGATCAACAGGATAAGGTCATTTGTGTATGGTTGATAACTCATGCATGCGTTCACTGGCAGCACGAGAACCTCTAGGAGAGTACATGGGAGCGGGAGGCTCATATGTGTGCTCAGTACCCCCACCAGTTCCCTTAGTTTGAGTTGTGGCTTACGGGGATGTAAAGTTATGAGGTGGGGTGAATGTTAAAACCAAGAATCTATATGTATTTTTTAGTTAAATGGGAACTTTACGAGTATGTGAAAATTGAAGGTGCGTGATTCCAAGGCCCGGACTATCCGAAATGAATTTTTGAACTTTTTTTTCAGGTATGTTCTGTAAACGTGATAGCAGGTTTTTGTAACTTTTGTACTGGTGATCAGAATTGAAATCTGAGGACACCGTTGAACTCGCAGTGTCGGTATTCCCTTAATGAGAACTTCACCACGACCGCAGCAGGTCGAGGGTGGAGATTAGTTTTTCACTTTTTCGTGAGAGAATAAAATAAAATAAAATGGAGTAACATTTTATTTTGATTTAATTTTGAAACTCTTTGTTGATGTAGAGATGTGGGGACCACCAGAATTAAACCTCCCCTTGAAGTTAGGGAGGTGGGGACCACCAAATCTAAAACCTCCAATTAGAGGTTATGGTGGTGGGGACCACCCGAGAATAAACCCCTTTGAACCTCCCACTTAAATGTGTGGATGTGTTTAGAACATCCCCTTTATTATTTATGCCACCCATCCTTTAATTAATACACCAACTCAATTAATTAATTATTCAAATTTGAAATTATTCCAACATATTTTATAATGTTGGGTAATTCATTTTTTGGGTGGAATTTGGGGAAACTATTGGGAGAAATATCTCCAACGAAGAATGTCAACTCCAAATTCAACTTCTTCCTTTGGAAAATTTTTGGTGAGTAACATATTCAACGTCAATGAACAGATGATCGAGGGAATATCGACGTCACTGACGTCCATTTATCCCCAACAACGTCGTCTCCAGCCTCCGTCGATGAATCAAACGAGGTAGAGAGGGTGTTTGAATTATTTCCCTTACCTATTCTTAATATTCTGGTGATTCATGTATTATATTCACTTGAAACCACTCTAATGAAAATAGTGGTGTCCAATCAAACATGGCCCATCCTCTCCGAATTTCTTTGGATAATTCTTGTGTTCTTCGTGATGGTGGAGGTCAGCTATCTACCATGACGAAGGCGATGAAGGGGCTGCAGGCAACGACACCACCCCACGGCCGCCGCTGCCTGCGGCCTCCTCGATCTTCCACCCGTGACCTCATCGTGCTGCCCCAGATGCTGTCATGCCACCCTACTTCCTACCGCACTGCCTCATGGCCTAGCCGCACCGCATGCGGCCCTCAAAGCCGCCCTGCAGCCTCGTGCCTTCCGTGGTTGAGCTACCACATGACCGAGTGGCCTCATGCCCTCGCGACACCTCTATGGCCGAGCCACCCCACGGCCTCCCACCTTCCATGGCCAAACCACTCCACAGCATCGCGACCCCCACAGCAACATTCCGCCCTCGCAGCCACACGGCCTCTACGCCGCTGCTCTGTGGCCCCTGCAACCCTCCATGGCCCCCCGCGGCCCTCACGGCCTACCAGACTGCCCAATGGGCCGGGCCAAACCCAGAGGGTCGGGCCGGGATGACCTAGACTAGGACAGCCTCTGCCGGGTCGGGCCAGGTCAGTCCGACTGGGTGAGGACAGACCCGGACCAGCTATGATCTTTTTTCTCTAACAGCTATAATATTTCCATCAATCATCCGTCTGACAATCCTATAACTGCCCTATAAAACTTGGAGCGAGATGGTCCCTTTGGTATACCCCCACTCATGTTTTGGGTAATGTTGAGGTATGGTTGGGTTGGATCAAGCACATATCCAAATGGACCCTCGGGACTAAAAACCTAATAACTGACAGACCGGGCGTCCGATTGACGCGCAATCTATTGTATTGAGACCCCTATGACGAGTCGGACCTTTTAGATAATTCTTCATGGTACATTTTAGTAGTTGGTGTGTCGACTAGTGGCTTGGAGAGTATATCCTCTTGGAGAAGACCAAGACTGGTGTGGGTACCCAGTAGCTGGCTGTGACGTGAACAATGACGAGTGATCATGTGTGGGTTAGCACTGAGCGATCTTGTGTGCGTCAGAACCTAGTGATCCTATGTGGGTCATCCCCGATTAATCCTGTGTTGGTCAGCACCTAGCGATTTTATGTGGGTCAGGAACAAGAGATCCAATGCTGGCCTCCCTATTAATAGAGTTTGGTGATTCAGTAGTTACATCTAATCGTCTCTGCTATTGTATATAAGTTATACCTAGTGTGAGATGAGTTCATACCTGTGTGGTACTTTTGTTTGTGGTAATACCTTGGTGGTATTATTCAATGTGGCGTACCTGTGTGGTACTTTCCTTTGTGGTTTTCCTTACTTTGTGGAATAGTTGAGCTTTGGAATATTGGGTTAGGCCATGTGTTTTCTCATGATTGAGATGGGTATAATTGATAACATAGGTATATGTATGGGCATATACCTAAGTAGGGTTGACAGTAAACATCATGCTTTGAGGTTTATCCTTTGTTGATATTGTGAGACCTTGAGAGTCTTGGGGTCCCTACTGAGTATCGTTATACTCACCCATGCATGGGCTATTCCCACACCTTATTTTGTATGGTGTAGATGATGGAAAGTGCAGATCGAGACTGAGGGTAACAGGACGGGACATTTCTCAAAGGAGGACCTTAAAACGAGTTGGTAGATGGAGGTGATAGACGGACATGGAGTGCTTAGGAGTTGAACTGTACCTACCCTTCAGGTAGGAACCTCGAAGGAAGACCCAGTAGCTGTCTTTCTTTTTTCTCCAGTTTACTTGTACTTTTAGCTTCTTGTACTTTCTAGTTGGGCTTGTATTATGGCCCCTTTTGCATACTGTACTCACTCTGTTATCTTTTCAGTTTACTTGTGTTCGTATCATGTTGTGTTCTTAGTTGCGTGTGATTAGAGGTTATAAAGACAATTCCTTCCTAGTTTTAGGTTTTACGCCATTCGGTGCTAGTCTCCATCCCATGACTTATGGAAGGCGGGCTTTGGGTAGTTATGGAACGGGCCCCAGGGGATGGGTCATAACAGATCAATCTATTATTTTCTAATTAATTTCTCTTTACTTTCCTTTTACAATATGAATTTTGTTTATTTATCCATTTTTATGGTAAACAGATAATAAAAGTGGGTGAATTTTTCAATAAACTACAAATGGTAATCTATTTAAAAAAACTAGGATTAATATTTCAATTATATATAATCATGTTGGATTTTGTTTCAAAAACATGTTTATTAAAGTGTAATTGTATATATCATCCTTGATTATTATATGGCTATCAAAAGTGACCAATTAAATGAAAATTTTATACTGGATAAATTTTCTATAAAAATCCTTCATCAGAGGGATTTTATTACATGTCATCAATTGGTCTAATACTGATTATAACTTTTCTTTTTTTATCTACATATCATTAATAAATATTTATAAAAAATTATCTTGAATTTTTATTGAAATCTTATACATCGAAATCGAAAAATTTGGATGTTATATTTAATAAAATAAATGGAATAAAAATAAACTCATATTCATATTTCCTTAGTTAAATTTTTTCTTATGTATATCATACATATTTAAATGTTGGGGTGTGCCTTAGTGGTAAAGGTTCCCCGTTATTCTACATCAAACCTGGGTTCAAATTTTGATGGAAGAAAATTACTGATAGCAAGTAGTAATTCAAGCATGATGCAAGTATGCAGTGATTCATGCACGATGCAGATAAACGTTGATGCAAGCATGATGTTGCATGATGTTGTATTGGGCCATCATGAGAGAATTTGGGCCTTTGGGCCATGTAATGGTATTCATTTTCACTGGGCCTTCGGGCTATGTAATGAATACATAATGGCATGATGGGTGGGATATCCCATAGGGGGCGCTATGACCTTCATTTTAGCCATATGTGTGTGGTGTGTGTGTTTTTAATGTAATTGTACTCCCAATTAGATAATATAATATATAATACATATTTACCTTTAAGGTATTATTCCCTAATCAATGAAAAATAATTGAGAAATTTTGATTCCCTTGATGTTTTACAACATATAGTCAATATAAATTAGTACCAATATTATATATTGATTCAATTTATCATTCAATAGTCAATGAAAAATATCACTATCATGTACCTGATCATTAAAAATATATAGGTTTTACATGAAGTGAAACAATCAAATTGATAAATCCATTATCAAATAAATCATCTACTTATTTATTTAATTCCACTAACATATCATAATATATCTAGTAAGGTGGCATAGATATGTTTTACTCACCATAAATGAGATAAATTGATAATTTTATCTCTCAAATAGTGGAAATTTAGGAAATTCATATAGAAATACATTAATGTAATATTGTATAATGGTTATATTTCCTAATCTCATATCCATTTTCTCCTATATTATTTTTTTCATCAATTACATCCTTATCATTTACATAACTAAGATGATTTATAATTATTGTTTTGACTTTATTTTGGGAAATAAATTTACCTAATATAAATGTAATGTCTACCTATCATATACATATTTTTATCTATAGTGAATTTGAGAATTAAAATTGTTGAGTAGTTTATTCCTTAATATTAGTTTACTCTTTTCATTGGTATGAAAACTATATTTTCAATAATAGATCTACCATACATACTAATATAAAAAGTATAATATATTTTTACTTAGATTAATTTATTTTTCAATAATCAAAGTGATAATTAATTTTTATTCTATATTTTGATCAACATTATGAATGTTTCATCCAATCTCATGAAACATGTAACAAAACACAATAACATACAAAAATAAACCTTTGGATAAAGAAATAATTATGCTATATTAACAAAAACACTTTATAACAAAAAAACTTTTTTTACACATATTTTTTTGTGACCCAGTGTGTCTTAGTAGTAATAATAAAATAATATATTTCAAACCCATAACGATATTAAAATATAGAGAATATAATATAAGACACACTACTCATGAAATAATTACATCTAATATGATCTCCACTAAACATTGTATCTCTATAATAATGTACACAATATGTATCTAATGTATCATTTTTAGTAGCATAATTGTTTTTTAGGAAATTAATAATAGTAATTAGATATGAAAGGTGACAAAATATTAATAATTTATTTTTATTATCAATTAATTTTATCTTACAATTGTATTATAATAGAAAAAAACATGTGTTGGATAATAAATACCCACTATATAAAAAAATCATATGCAACCATCCCTTTTTAGATTAGAATAATTTAATGTATGTAGGTTCACATATGGGGTACTATGTTAGCCTCATTTAATATGTATTGCCATTAAACATGAACTGCAATCATGAAAATTGAACTTTGAATGGTAAATAATTTAGTATACACGTGTGAGTTAAACTAAAAAGAAATTTACACTTGTACCACATGAATAAACATCGGATCCCTATATGTGACCATATTCATGTTGATGTCAAAACATTATTATAGAATATGTATATTTTTTATGCTCATAGATTAAGGATAACATATAGATTTATCCATAAGTGGTCATTTTTATTTAAAATATCATGATTTATGTTTCATATAATATTCAATTATAAATCTATTTTTATTTTTGTATAAGATGATACCTTTTTAAAATCATAATAACATTTAACAAGAGGATAATAAATACTATATATTTTGGTTTACCCTTATTTTATCCTATGATTATTGAACCTTGAAATATATAATGATATTTTAAATCTATTAATTTCATCAAAAAACATGATATATCCCAATTTCAAACCTATAACATCACTATGTAATTATCTTATAAGTAATCCCACCCCCTAAACTATTTTGTGAAATTATAACATAATAAAAGAATATATACGTAATTGTGAGATCCTGATTCTCAATCATTATGTTTCACACAAAAATTTTCGATCCAATTAATATTACAAAAAACATAATTAATATCATATTTTATTTTAATTTTTATTATTATAAAATAACATATTTTGAGAAATTTTCAGAGAATCTGGAGATATGAAAAAAGTCTTTGAAATCACATATAATAATAAATAATTTATCTTTTATATTATGCTCTTACTTTTTTTATATATTTTCTCAATTGTTCTATAATACATTTTATATAAACATAGTTAATTTTACAAGAGTTAAAAAAATATATAAAAAATAATATTTAACGAACATTGAATTTGGAGATCTAAAAACTCTCTAAGAACAATATTAAATCCCACTAATCTCTTAGAAAATAAATTTTATCAAAATATATTATTAAAATAATGTTTTTTTTACGGAATAATAAAACACTTTTCAATATTTTCTGAGTTCTAATAATGAAATTGAGGATGTATCACATATGTTTTCATGATATTATAAATAATATTTATTTTAATGAAAAATCTAAATAGAAATTTTAATCCTAAAAAATATTCTCATTGTAATTTATATATACATTATTTTAGTTGATATTGTAAAAATATTATGAATTTTATAATATTAGAAATTTCAAATTTTGTAATAGAAAATATTATAATAATGGTAACCGTGTGATTCAAATAAAAATTAATTAATTTAGAAATAAAATATTATAATATATCAAAATATATTTCTCTAATTTGTAAAAAAAATTGGATCAGACTAACGGTGATACACGTTGAGAGGGGGAGAATAGTGTGTATAGATTTTTAAATCCCCCTAAATATAGTTTCTATTGAACACCTCTCTCTTAATGTTCTCACTGATTCTAGAAGTAAATACCCACTAAAGATTTCTTAAAGTGTTATGACACCTTTAACGTGACTACATCAATAGTGTATCATGATTATTATCCCATGCACATAAATCCCTACTAACTGACAATAGAAAATCGAGAAAGGGTATGACCATGAACTTTAAAAACACATATCTACAACCAGTTACAAGCTTTAAAAAATATAATAAAACTCCTAAAATCTATTATTTATGAATGTACAATCCTCCTAATGGTTTCACAAACGTTGACCTTCTTCCACTTCATCACACTATAATCTTTTTATAAGTGTTATTATTTATTATTTGATACATAACTGTATCATTTTTTCTTTATAAAAACTCTAAAAACATCTACATTCAATATTTATGATTATATATATTCCTCAAATATTGTATGAATTATATTTCTTTTGGAGTTATTGATGTTTCATTGAATCTCAGTGGCACTGTTCAACTAATACAGAACACTTTTATAATCAAATCATGTTCATAATTTTAATCCTTCTTATTACATGATCATTGATCTCCCATTCGGTATTTCAAATTAGTAGATTCAAAATCTCTAAAAAAATATTTATTCAACATCATCGTTAATCAAGAATAACATGATTCTTGTTATTTCATCGAGTTACATGTAACAATTTTTAGGGATTAAAATTTTGAAATATTCCAAAAATTCTAACCAAAAAATGAAACAAAACATGGTCCACTTCATCATTATTCATTGAAGATCTTCTTGTCTAAAATTCTCAGTAACATTGTGTTGTGTTATTGTTCTACCATTTTGAAACTAAGATTATGAAAAATATTTCCACTATGGTGTAGCCATATTCTACATCCATTTTTAATATACCATGACCATCACTATGGAATAGTACTCGTTTGATCATTAAAAAATTGTGACCTCTATTGTGATGTTTTAGTTAATAGAGTAAAAAATAATCTAAATTTAAACCATTGATCACTTAAAAATTATCTTACTGTGAATATCATTAAAATATAAATATATTTTATAGGTAGTTAAAATTTATTATTCCCTTCTCAAATTTCATATTAACTCCAAATACATAATAAAATATTCAAAAAGTCATACAGGGTTGTCCTTTGTTGAAATAGGGAATTATAATATATCTTCTAACATGCTCAAATGTCTGGAATATCCAAAAAATATCTTAATAGATGTTAAAGTGACATATATATTATGAATTTTTCCTATGTTGAATTTTTGAAGAAAATTGTTACATCCATGTAGATCAATATACTTTTCCATATTTTAAATTTACAACTACAAAAGTGATGTTTATTATTCTTTACGGGCATCACCAATGCATAGGATAATTTCATATAACTATTTTTGAATATCATCTAGAATATCAAAATATAACTCAAATACCCATACGACCCCTAAAACTTCTTCTGAGTCCTTATCAAACACATCAATATAATTTCTAATGTAACTTTACACTAATTGTATAAAGGTCTCTCAAATACAAAATCACTTTTCATATTTCAATGAAGATCACCTCAACATTCATCACATATAAATAATTATTTAAAAAATTAAACATAAACCATCAAGGTTCAACTATCTCCCAATTTTTATTTATTATCAGTACTCCCTCTCTTCTCACAATTTAATTTATAATAAAACCAAAGAGTATAGATGATTGGGGAACACTCCAACTAACACAATAAAAAGATTCTTCAAATAATCATCTCCAAATATACATGATAAAACACGGTATAAAAAATAAGTTTGATTAAATAAATCGTCATTATTGGAAATTTAATAACTATTCTCAAATCCATCATATCATAATGAAAAAACTATGAAACAATTAGTAAAAAATCATCCATTTTGATTATAGAATACCTCAACACACAAATGATAACATTTTTTATACAAGGAGAGAATGTTTCTCCTCTAATAGACTATATCCTATTAAGAATTTAGGATAGAAATAATAGGGGTTGTAACAAAAAACAATTACAGACCTTAATTAAATAGAGGGGTTTCACTCCTATTTGGATCCCTAGTTTCTCAAATGGTCATGCGGTGAGAGGTTTAGTACAAATAACAATAAGCTATTCTTTAGTGGAAATAAATTCCATCCATTGAAAACCTTCTTTAGCATCCTCATTAATAAATGGTACTTTATCTGAATATGTTTTGAACATGAGTTTTGTACAATGTTTTTATATATTTATATGGATGTATGATTTACATGCCCTATTATCATAGGATATGTAGATTCAAAATTAAAGTATTCAAACATTGTATTCAACATATAATCTTTGTTGTAACTTTTCATAAAAAAACATATATATCCATATAAGATCTAACTATGACATATGATTTCTTATTTGAATGAAATGAAACACAACCGATACTAATGAAAAATAATCTACCCAATTTAGATTTACTTTAATATACCTCTCATTCCCATTATTCATTAGTAAATCCCCTATTATTCAGATTCCCTGTCATTTTTTACAGCATATTATTATTGATAGTATTTTACATACATCACAAGATCATATTTGTGGGAAAAATATTTGTTCCATTTTGATTAGATTCATATCAAGTACAAATATTGACAATCAAAAAAAATAAACCTTGATGTTTCCAAATACAAAAAACTTCTAATAAAACATAACTACTACTTCCCATTAACATTTTTACCTTCATCATCATTAATCTTATTTGTACCCTCCAAAATGGGTGTGGATACCCCCTATCATACTACATGTAAAACATCTTCAAGAGCCCCTTTGCTAATTTTTCTAGGGTTAAAAATAACCTTCTCCTTTAATAATCAGCATCCCAAGTAAAATTATCATTTTTAAAGAATTTAAATTTCAAACCGTTCATTTATGTGACATAAAAACTCCTAAAATATGTATTAATCATTATTATGAAATAATATATCATCAATATACATAATCATATAGGGTGATATGGTTTTGACCTTTTTTCTCATATAGACTATTTTAAAATAAACCTTTCTAAAATTTAATTATTTTAGATACATAACAAGACTAAAGAACATTATTCTACATCTTGATTCAACCCATATAGGAATTTATTCATCTTAAATAACATGTAAACATTTATATATGGAATAATGACATTAGGCTATTATATCTACAGTTCTTCATCATGAACAACATTCCAATAATATGATCAAACATAATCCTAAAATATTTTGAAACATAAACAATAAATAATATCTAGAAATATCCTAATATGTTATCATATTTCTATATAGATAAAATAATGAAAAAAGTTAACTTCTTGAATTTTTAAATACCCTTGTCAAACTAACTTATATATTTTTCCACCCAATTTACATTCCTTATCCATATTAAACTAGATGACCCATTATTCTCTATTTATATAATTTTAGTTGGGTATTGAAACTAGATCTCAGGTCTCATTTTTCATATTATAATCATGATCTTTATTCAAGGCCTGAAACCACTCTTTGCATTCTAATGCCTCCTCTATTATTTTAGTTTTAACCTTTGATAGTAAGCTAGTTTGTCCCGTGGGTATAAACATTATTTATGGAATCAAAATTTTCCCTCATTAGTGAATTTACACATTTAGTCCTAAATTCTTCATATTCTTTAATTAAATAAATAAATTAATTATTTAATATAAATCAATTTGTCTTCTACATTTTCATTAATAATTTAAAAACATACAAAATCATCTTCATCTTCTTTATTGATAGTATTTTGGAATCCTTTCGAATTTTAATGGACATTCACGTAACCATAATAAATATTTACATTTTATTTCTTATTTTAACATATTTTGGATTTCCCATTTGGTGTGTATCTGATAAATATTAAATATTTTTGATTCTCATAGAATTTTATGAAATTTTTATATTTTTTTAACTAGGAATGGAATTTTAAAAAAACATAAATTCTTATATTTTGTCATTATTTTGAAGAGTCTCATAAGGATTCATATATGAGATTTCTCTTACGATACATCTTTTCTAGATTTTTTTATCAATTTATATGGATTGGAAGATTGAATAACTTGAGGTATAATTCTCAGACATTATAGTTCACGCCATATCAATATGGGTATTATTTTTCTTTTCAGCCAATCCATTTTGATAAGAAGTATATAGAGAACTAAATTCATGTCAGATGCTATGTTTGTAAATATATTCATTGAATTATCATTTGGAATATTAACTCTCATTATTTAATCTTAATATCTTCTTGTGAAAGTCTGTTTTCTTATCTACAAGACATATGAAACACATAAATATGCCCAAGCCTTTTGATTTCTGTGAGATGATCAAGATTCATGTTATAGTTTTAAAATAGTCTATGAAAGTTATGAAATGTATTTTTTTGGTTTGATGAACTCTTTGTCACAGGAAGACTTAGGTTTATGTGAATCAGTTCCAGAGGATATTAATTTTAAATTTGGACACCATTAATGAGACTTATATTCTTTTTTCCAATCTTTGTGTTTTATAAAAATTTATATTAAATTATTCCATAAAAAGGATGATCTCTCACTATTTATTCATTAATATAATTGATATCATATTTTCCATGGTGAAAAATCCTTCTATGGAATAACTCATTTCATTTTTTTGACAAACGTATTAGACTTCACATTCTTCTTAAATTTAAAAAAAATTGGGTTTCACAAACCCTTTGTAACAAATGCCACAAATTTTAATCTTTTGCCAATGCAATAATGTATTCTGATGATAACCACATTTTTCACAGCCAATTATTTTTGATATATTCAATCAATTTTTAATTACCCAATCAGCATAAAATATAGTATCTTGACATGATATATTTTTTCTAATGTTTTCTCTCATAATACATATGACCTTTACTGTGTTTTTATTACCAAATTCCATGAATGGTATAATATATTTCTCATCATTTAATGGTTTTTAGATAAACCAATTATGTTATATGTACTCCTAATGTCCAAAATCAATGGATTCCTACATTTGGAATCTCAAAATATGATATTTGAATCATTTTTCTATTACACATATTAATTTTATATTGATTATTTTTGATCATCTGATATATATCTTATATTGAGTAAATTAAACACAAATGTCATATGTTTTACCATCTTGATCACTTCTTCTAGAAACCACTAGTTGTTTTCTAAATTTGCCTTTTACATAAACTTTATTCTCAAGTTGTTTTGTCTTTTTATGGTTTCTCATCAGTGGTTTTTGTCTCTCATTCATTGATGTTCCCTTCTTGTCAAGGTAGAGACATGTTATTCCAACAGTTTATGCCTTATATCCAAACCTACAAAAACACAAAAAGTATCTCTAGAATATTATTTTTTTATAAAAATTCTATTACTGGAAGATTTTATATATTGATATATTATAATCCGCTAAATGTGTGGAATCTAGATATCCATTTTTTTGAAATTCTTTTTTGAACATTTGAGATTGATGAATACTCATTTATTTAATATTCCTATTTTCATATTTTTATAGATGTTTATATTATTTAATACATCATAGATGTTCGATATTGATATATGACAGTCAATTCATTTTCTTCCAAAGAATATGATGTTCTACACATTGATAGAAAATTACAGGAATGATGGTGTGATGAATATTTTTTGGATTTATAAAGAAAACACAACTACATGTCTTATATTATCATGGATGTTGCAAAATATTCATGAAAATTATCTCGGATCAACTGGAATAAATAATATGTTGGGATTTTTTTCATTCATTCACTAAAGAGATAAGTCTTTTATATAACCAGAACCTACTCATGGAGGATGGTACATATATAAGTGAAATCAATGTTTATGGCATCAAAGATGTCAATCACTTTTAGAACTTTATCATGGAATGGTGGTCTTATGACTAGAAATTCTATCCTATAGAAGAAATCAATTAATTTTTTTAGTAACATACCAATTTTCGTAAATAATTGGATGAATGGATATCTTTATGACTATACATTCCCATTTTTATTTTTTTACGGTATAAAAAATTATATCCTAGATAGTATGCTAGGCCTAGATGGTATCCCTAATAACTTTTATGTTTCTAATTTGGAAATTAATAATGTTACCTATCTATATATATTCTAGATTACTTCTTAGGTGTCCAATTACTATGAGCCACTAATTTTACTTTTATGGTTCTCATTACAAATATAAATCATACGTTAAATTTAATGAATTTTGTTCAGTGAGTTTATTAATCTTCTACTCAAATTTTTTATCCAAAATCATCAATAATAGGACGTCTAAATTTCTTCACCTTATAGTATACAATGAAAAACAAGGTTTTGTGAAGAATATGAATATCCAAGGAGAAATTTCTCCAACACAATAGATTATCCAATATATAAATATGAAGGAATTAGTATCTAATATTATGTTATAGGTGGACATTGATATGACCTATGATACAATCCCGTGGAGTTTCATTATTAATTTTATATTACATTATGGGTTTTCAAATAATTACTGACCTTTTGTTATTAATTTCTTCATACCAATAGTTTTTTATATCTTTGGTTCTATGGTGGTTTAGTTTATATAAATTGACAAGAGTTTATCACTATAGATATCTTGATTCCATGTCGTTGTTTTTCTTATCTTAAGATTCTCTTACATGGAATATGGATATGGTAGTTTCTTTTGAATCTACCCATCAATAGAGGTGATTGTAAGGAACTCTTTGTATATATCAGATGTTCATTATTAATAACATGTTATATTTTTTTGAATGGAAGATTGATATATATATATATATATATATAGTATTCAAAAAACATTGTGGGGTATAAGAAATAGAGCGGTCAAAATGATATCCCTTTTAAAATCATGCTATTTTTCTCTAGATCATACTCATCTTACTGGGCTACTATCATGTTGATTTTTTTTGATTTTCCATTGTACTTTTCATATGAGTATCTTGCATATCCCCAACCTATTGAAGTTTCATGGTTATTCACTTCAATAATCTTGTCCAAAAAATTATAAGGGGGATCACTAACTGGAAGAGAGAACTATTTTTATTTGCAAGGTGAATCCCTATCAACAATTATGTTCTGAACTGCATTCCCATTTATATTATGGCATCCATTTGAGCTTCCAAAAGGGTCCATCATCATATTTAGAGATTGACTAACTAATTTATTTGGGACTCTATGGTAGATGTTAATTATATCACGGATAGGTTAAAGTGGATTTATCGACTTGTTACTAAATGAATAATTGGATGAAGGTTTCTTGAGATATGATTTCCTGACATGCATGCTAAGTTATCATATTATTTCATATTTGTAGATTTCTAGTGGTATTCATACATGAAAATAAAATATTGTGTAGATAAATATTAAATTAAAAAAATAATTAATTCAACTTTACCCATATGGTGTTTCTTAAAAATTTCCCCAATATTACTCCTCCATCACTCCCATTGAGTTGTTAGTTATGTAGATATTTTCTTCTAGAAAAACAATAGGGTGAGAGAATCCCAATTTTCCCTTAATGTCTACTCCTGATGTCTAATCCAGAATTTAAATGACCTTTTCAAATTTAATAAAAAAAGTTATTTCTCTAAATTAAACTATTATTTTGGTAATATTTTTGAGGCTAATGAATATGATAGGGTTTTCTTTACTACATACATATCATTCCGTTTTAATAATGAAGGCATAATCAATCACATTCAACATCTAAAAATAGGAGATCACCTGGGTTCTCAATAATGGGACTTAGTAATCCTAGATAAATTTTTTTTTTATTATAGTGACCCAATAAATATTTGTGTTCTATATTTTAAGGAGGTTCAACCTAAAGGGATACATAATATGACCAAATTTCACTGATGTGCATCGCATCAAGTGGGTATGGCTGCTCACCTCTTCCACACTACTATGTGGGTATATATTTTATGGGGACATCTGGGTAGACTCCTGGGTATTATATATATTTTTTGATTCCTTTATCATTTTTGTGTCATTGTGATTTAATTATAATTCATCAAATGATTATCTCAAAAAGGGTACAAGGTGGACATAGTGGATACCTTTTGGCTAGTATAGGAAGCCTAGAATAAACCCATTTTTAACCACAGGACATGAAATCATCAAAAAAAGAAAAAAATTGTTCTTTATGATTGTATATATATCTAATAAAATGACCAGAAATGAGAAAAAATGTTTCATCTACATCATCATCCATAATACTGTGATTATTTACATCTCTCTCATTGGGTGATGGGTTTCATGGTTACCTCATATATCCATTTTCATGTTTAATACTAACATATCATGTTCAAATAATTTTATGAGAGGTGGAACCATTATTCTTGATCATATTTATTCAGTGGTGTTACCATTGAGTTCATTATATGGTGATGGTAAATATATTCCTTCAATGTTCAAAGAACTTATTGATGGTCTCACCATATGTAAGGATATAGGCATTTCTCTCAATGTAGTGGAAATAAATTATTCATTGATTATTAGATTTATGAACAATATTAATGTTTATATTTGGTTTATTCTTTATATAATTGGGAAATTAACAGGTCTTATTCCACTTGAAAACTATTACATAATTGGTGCCAAGTAAAAAAGTGGCTCTAATATTATCTGATTTTGGTTATGTGTCATTTCATCTCATTATTAAATATTCTATTAGTTCCCTTACCCATTACTGAAAAAATATTATTATTTGAAGACCCCCTCTTACATCATAATTTAATCCCCCTAATCCCACCCTTTTTAGTTCTTTTTTCATGATAAAATTTTAATTTTCAATCGATCGTTAGTTTTTTTGGAATAATTTGTTCCCTTATAAAGTTTAAATTTTATAGAAATTCACTTTTCTTATCATACATCTTTTTTATAGTATAAACATATATATTTTTGTTTTAATCATTATAATTTCACATTAATAAATGTATTATTATTGTAATTATTCCTCCCCCCTCCCCACATCTCAAACTCAGCTCCACTATTTCTCAATTTATCAATTTACTTATATCCAATGATTATAGCATTGGTCATTTATTCTAAATTTCCTCCATTTAAATTATCAAATTTATTCTCTTAAGTTTCCTATACTAGAATATATTTCTTATCATTTAGTGAAATATTCTTATATAATACTCTTTTTATCAATGTTTTACCCTCTCCCAACTATCCAATTTCATAAAAAACATCTGTATTTTCATTCTGAGAGAGTATTATTTAGTTTTTTCTCCTCTTTGTGCTGAAAAATCTATAATTATTATTGTTGTGCACTGTGTTGCATTTGTTGTCAATAAGGTATCAAGGATTGAATGGATGAAAGGGAGTGTCAATATGTGAATGACAAAGGAAGTGATGGTGATGGTGATGTTGTCAATAAGATGTCATGGATTGAATGGATGATAAGGAGTTCCAATATGTGAATGACAATGTAAGTAATAGTGATGGTGATGATTGGAGAATGACCATGGTACTAAGAATCATGTCACTTAGGAGAATCAGTAAGTGTCATAGGAGGTAATGGTTGAAACATTCTCCATACCAAATCAGATGATTGTAGAGCTCATCTTAAAGTTCCATGACTTGTATCAAGGAGATACAATTTCACAACATTGTTATAAGTCCATGCATTGTCATAAAAATGCATAAGAAGATGAAGAAGTTCCATCCACAATTACTAAGTGAATGAGGAATGAAGAAGGGTTCCATCCACAATCACTAATTTGATGAGGAATGAAGAAGGGTTCCATCCACAATCACTAAGTGGATGAGGAGAGAAAAAATGAACCATCCACAGCTACTAAGTGGATGATGTGGTTTGAAGAAGACCATGCACTATCTCTTAGTACATGTGGATTTGAAGATGATCCAACCTCATCTATGACTGGATTAAAGAATAACATTGAAGATCAAGTGATTTATGATTAATAGTTGATGAAGATACTTGAGAGATTCTTGGGAATTCCATCTCCAAATAGGAGAAGAAGAAGAGATGTTGAGGAAGATAGAAGGAGTATTGAATTATGATGAAGAAGAGCAGGTGAAGAAGAGAAGAATGCCTTGAAGTAGACATGTTCCTACTTTGTTATTTAACCAAGTATACAAGTGGATCTTATGTTAAAAAAATGAGGCCTGCCCATGAGCTAGCTACCCAAGCTTCAACACAAGGCACATGTGGGACCATAAGGGGTTGACTGTGCCCATGAGGAGGCCTAGGAAGATCCAGGTTGCAGGAGGTCGGGCTGTGTGTAAGCCCGAGCCATGCGGAGGTCAAGCCCGCGCAGGGTGGGAACCAAGGGCGTGCCCGTGATGGAGCATAGTGGTCACTAAAGCGCGCCCGTAGGAGAACAGGTGTGGGGCGGCACCGGAGCGGGGAGAGGAGATTTCTGAACCGATGCTAGGAGGAGCTGTTTGTTAAACCACGTGAAAAACTCGGCGCGTTTCGAAGTGGGACAGAATTTTTGAGACACGGATCTAATCCTGGCCATCCATCTGATCTTGCATCTGATCTCAGCCACTCATCTAATATCGTCACGCCATGTTATAATCCGGACCGTCTGAGATCATTAAATGCCGATCCAACTGCCAAGGTGACAAACTGAGGTTTTCTTCAGCCTTCAAACTTCCGAGCTCCACCCGACGTGAACCAGTCTCCGTCGCCACTGCCAATCCACCATGATCAAATTCCGGACCATCATTGAAGCTCAACAACTATATGGTGGTCATCTGATCGAACCGAGACCATGCATGAAATCTATGTATTTCATTCATGAGATATCTCAAGGAAGAAGGTTCGGCCAAGGAAAATGGAGTTTCCAAGGCCATGTGGATCCGTTCGAGATTCATGCAGGAGAACCCGGTATACGATTTTGAATCCATACACGAAGATTGGATCCCACGTTTGGAAAAAGGAAACACCCGAGATACGCGGATATCTTTAATGCGGGTTGAATGTTTTTTAAAGAACCAAATATCTTGGTTATTGAAAGGAATGATTATCTATCATTAAAATTGTTGGACCCCACAGCTTCAATTGATCTGCTTGCCTGTAAAAATAGGAGCCCGTTTATGAGAAGTGTTGCTGCCATTATTGAGAGAGTGCTCTTGTTTCTCCGAGAAACAGAGCACTGCGAAAAAAGTTCTGTGCATCCCTGCTACGCGAAGGAGCCCCGAACAGGTCTTGTGCAGAGGATAAGGATGAACCCCTTGGTTCATGAAAGAACCACGCAACTCTTGCATGAAAGAGTTCCGTGCATTTCTTGCACGAAGGTGTCCCGCGAAGCTTCGTTCAACATGATGGAAGAATAACGCCTGAGCGCGACTGTTTGTTCCGGAGTCACCCGAGGCTCTGAGGGAACCTTTCGCGCAACACATGCACGAAGGAAGGAGGATAGGGCCACCCTGAGCGCTCCCTTTTGTGCGATAGGAATAGTCCAAGCCACGCGACCATGTGTGCCTTCTGCCCACGGAACATGTGCGCTCGTTGCTCCAGCACCCTGCGCGGTGGAAGACAGGAGTTGTCCGTATCATTTGCGTGCCCTCTGTTGGTGAGGTGTACGAACGGAAGTGGAAGTTCACAACTCATGGGTGTGTGAACGGGTTGAAGAAGGAAGGCTACACAACTCTCGGGTGAGTGTGTGCAATGAAGAAGAGTTGGCCTAAAGGATCACACATGTGGGTGAAGGTTGCATGCAAGTGCATTAACAAGACCCTACAGGTTGTGTGTGACAAACAAGTGAAGAGGCCATTACCTTAGTGTGTGCACAAGTGGAGTGTGTACACATTGAAGAAGAAGAAATAAAGAATCATTTGTGTGTGTGCAAAAGAAGAGGAAGACCACAACATATTTGAGTGTGTGTGTGTGCAAAGAATCAATAAGGCTGAAGCCTTAGTGTTTTATCAAGTGAAGGAGGCCATACCTCTTTTCTGTGCCTATGTGAAGGAAGAAGATACATCCATGTCCATGCATGTATGAATATGTTAACATGTGGGTGAACACCTTGAGAAGAAAGATAGAAGGAGAAATTCACACTAAATAACAACACACATTTTGGTGTGTGTGAGAAAGAACAAAAGAGTGTGACTCCAATAAGAAGGTGGGTGTGCTAAAATAGATTACACCCTTTGAGGGTTTGTCACACCAAGAAGAAAAGGGGAGTGCATGCATTATTGCATTCACATTCACACATAAACAAAGTTTAAATCAGTGTGTGTGCATTTGAAAAGTCCAATAACAAAAGTTCTTGAAGATATTTGAGATTCCATGCAAGTCATGCATGAATTTTGAGAATCCTTGCAATCAGTGCATGAATATTCGGAGATTTCATGTACTCAGTGCATGAGGCTGAATTAAAGGGAGACTAAAGCCATACTAAAGTAAAGACATCATTCATCTAAGTTTCTAGTAGTTGAGAAGACCAAGAAGATTGAGTGGGTGTACTCAGTGAAAGAACATATTTTCCCATCAAGATTCTGGAAGATAGAGGTCGGGTAATCCTTAGAAGAAGGAGAAAAAGCCTGAGAAAAGAATAGGAGTCCTGATCACCACAAGTGATCAGAAGAAGTGAGAAAGGTCAGCATACCTTATCCAAGGCTGTTGAAGACTCTTGAAGAGCTTCAGAAGAAGAAGAGCTACTCATGTGACTCGAGGAGCTAGGAGAAGACCCCCTATGAGACTCAGGGTGGAGAAGTCTTTGGTGGAAGCTAAAGTAGGCAAGTGGGGCTCTGGTAACACTATGGGATGCAGTATGAAGAACCTCATGTGGGACTCCGAAGAGGTATAGTGTGACTTGATGAAGCTCACATTTTCATATATTTTATACTGTAAAACATTGTTTATAATCCCACAAAAGTGTTATTGAATGGGTAATTATCATGTTTTTTAGGTTTTAGTTCTATTTTGAACCCAAATGTAAAAACGACTAATTCTGGATTTTTGACAGAATTTTACGTCAGGGGTATTTTGGTCATTTCAGGAAAAATAAATTCCAAATTTTCTGATTAAAATTTTGTTATAATCCTTATTTTATTTCGTTCATTTTTGTCTTCTTGACCAGGAGATGATTAGGTCATCCAAAGGGTGTACAAAATCATTAAAGATTGGAATTTTTCCGGACGGACAGCATGGACCCACCCAACTTAACAAACATCAAACACGGCCTACACATATCCCAATGATGTGTTTCCACCTGGGATACCTCGAGGACTGATAGGGTCTTCTCTACAATAAATTTGGAGGATGTGGGAAGTCAATAAGGAGGATATTGAATGACATTCTTTCGGAGGAACCTTCCTGGATGCTTCGTCCAGAAACAGAAACCGAAAATGAAAAACTCATAACTCCTACATACGGTTTCCAAATTAGCTGAAATTCGGAGATGAGATAGAAAAGATATTTATTCGCATCATTCATGAAGGGTGGAATGCGTGAAGAAGTCATTAAGGGGGCCTAAAACGCTCAAACATTCGGGGGTCAAATTCTGCCTATAAAAGGAGGCCATGACCTCCTCCTCAATGCATCCCATTTTTCCATCCATTCCTTCAAGGCACCAAGGAGGAGATCTCCACCGAGGGAGGCCGGCCGCAAATCTTCCACCATGCTTTTTATTTTATTTCTTTTCTTTATTTTTAGTTTTTAATTGTAATTTAGATTTCTAATAAATTCATGCATTGTTTTTATTTTTGTGTCCACCGATTCACCCTCTTTTCTTCCTCTCATCTTACCATCGTGAACTATAATACTCATGATCATGAGTAACTAATAAGAGGAATATCCCAAGGGAGTAATCAGGTTATTGAACCCAAGACCATCTTTTTAATATTCTTTGAGATAATTATAAGGATAATTTATAGTGGTTGTAATCCTCACGGTGGTTGTCTAAAGGTTAACTTCTTAATCTACAACCATTTTCCCTCGATTGAGGAGGTGGATGGAGGGTGTGCTTGGAGATCGCTAAGTAGGCTTTTCATTCACAACAGGGGTAGAATAAGGTGTGCACACATACGATGGAGTGTGTACACTAAGAATATTTAAAGCTGGTCAATGAAGGTGCTCCCTGAATATTCTCTCGGGAGAACTTCCTTTCTTCCCTAATTACATTCTGTTTATCATTGCATGGTAATTTATAATTAAATTTTAGTTTATTTTGATTTATGAATTTCATTTATTTTATTAAATTACATTGATTTCATAAAATATTAAACAACAAAAAAGAATTAGATTAGTTGTAATATAAGTAGTGATTTATTAACCACAAAAGCTCCTCAAGAGAACGACCTAGGTCAGCCACAGTGCTGCACTTAGTATAAATATTTTTGAGAGTGTACACGACAATGCTTCGTCAAATCGGCACCATTTCCGGGGAGCCAAGTGGTTTTAATTCACTATTTTTTATTCACATTGTGTAAATAATTTTCCTTTCATTTTAGAAAAAACAACAAAAAAATCATAAATTTCAAAAACTAAAAAAAATCTTCTTTGTTCATGATGTATTCAAATTATGATTATTGTGCATGGACTGATCAATCTCAACTGCAAGAAAATTTTTACAATGAACTAGATGCGCAGTTTCATAGGATTAGTGATAAAGTGAAAAACATGGAGGTCCAAATAGAATTGATTGCAGAATATGTATGTGCATCCCAAGAACAACCCAAACCTGAACCGGAACCTGAACCAGAACGAGTGGTGGAAGAGATTTCACCCATCATTTTTTATGCTAAAGAACCTTAGGAGGGTGAGAAGGAGCTACTAAAAGAATTAATCACATCATCCCGCACTCAACCATTGCTCGAGGAGGTCCCAGAAGTAAACATTCCAACTGATGCACTGATGGGAGGTCAACATTTTTTGGAAGAATCTTGGAATAACTTTGTTGAAGATAACTTGAAACATGATCTTCCCATACTTAATAATGAAACATCAGACACTTTCTACCTCTCTCTTGATTTGGAAGATAAGGAAGAAGACGCACCTGTTGAGATTATGTTTCCAATGGTTATGCCTGAAGAGATCAATTACCAATCTGAATTACTTGAAAGGGAAGATTTCATTATTAATTCTTCATGTTTTAATCTTATTGAAGCTAAATTGATTTCTAACATCTCTTCCTTTGAAATTTCTGATACAGCAGAAATGGAGCAGACCATGGATGATATGAAAGAGACCACCCAAGTGGTGGTAATCAAGGAAGAAGATCTGGAGAAGCTGGTGGTGGTGCGACTACCTCCTATACATCAACTTTTATATCACATGGAGGAGGACACCACTAAAGTTAACAGGGAGCATCCTTATCTTTTATTCCCTCCCACTTCGAAAATCAAATTTCTTCTTTATTCTTTCACTGGGGTTGGGAACATTCAAATCTTATTTGGGGTTATCTACTTTCAGTTTTTAATCATGGACATCAGGAAAACTCACATGTGGTGGTTTATCTCAAAGAAACCACACCCACCTTTTGATTGGGGATAATCCACTGAAACTGCCTGACTAGGGGCAGTAAAAACCTAGCACCCTCTTGGGGGTCTAAACCAAGAATTATCTCTTTTCTTTTCCTTTTCTCATTCTTTTTATTTTTTTTCTTATTTATTTTTATTACTTTCTTGTAGTCTTAAAGTGGTTGCTTCTAGGATATTAACTCAAGGCATCCACTTCTAAAATAATGTCAGGTTGTATCTTTCCTTCCCTTTGATTTTTTTACCTTTATATTTATATTTTGTTGAGTTGAAATAAGGGGTAGTTAAATTTAAGTGTGGGGGAGTGTCAACCTGCTTAGTTCTTCTTGTGTGCTTTTCTTTTTTTTAGGATTTTTGAGCTTTAATGAATATTCTTATCACTTTTCACACATCAATTTATTTTGAAAGAGTTGAAATGATTTTTGAAATAATTGATTTTATATGATTGTTGATATGAATTATTTTCCCTTGAAAAGGATTTTCAAGCATTTTAATGAGTTTTACTGATTTTTGAAATCCATGCCCATGAAACACTGACTAAAAATATTTTTCCAATCCTGTGAGGTATTCTAAACCACTTTTACATATTCTTCCTAATACCCACACTTTTTTGAGGGAAACTTGAATTTTGTGTGAGAACCAGAATTTGAGAATAATTCTCTTTCAAAGCTCTGGATTTCATGAAATGTATTTGAAATGATTGAGGCATCTCTTTGGCTAGCCACATTTTATCTTGAGACCACCCTTTACATTTATCCTTCGTAAGCCCTTAGATGCCATGAATTGCCTTATAGGTTTAAGCCACATTACAAGCCACTTTTTCCTTACCTACCCGCACTTTTAGTATTTTTGCATGGATATTTCAAGTTTGAGTGTGGGGGAAGGGACTTTCGTGTGCGTTCATTGGGATGTGTATCATTTATGGGTGATGCGAGGTGTGTGTCAATACTTTGGGCAGTGGATAACAAGAGAATTGGGCATGTGTCATCATTTCATTGTGCTTTATTTGTTTCATCCATTTCTCCTAAAAAAAGGAAACAAAAAAATGGAGATGAGCTTGAATTCCTCATTGTACAATCTTTTATGACTCATTTCCCTCCCAAAAAAATCAAGGGCATGAATTGTCATTCCTTCATTGTAGTCAATTTTCAGTTCATCCTCCATAAAAAAAAATAAAGCTGTGCCTTTCGGGAGATTTGAAAAAAAGGAGGAGAACATAGATGATATCATCACTTATTGGCTCATGTACCATGTCATAAATAGGGGTGGGGTTGTTTTTCACATCTACAAGTAGTATTGAGTGAGTAATTTCCTGTGTTTTCACTTGATTTAATCATGCATTGTACTTAAAAGTTCAACCTCCTCTTTCTAGCTTGGAACATTTTTCAATCATTTTACCACCGAACCTAAGCCACCGAATCATTTGAACCATCAATTAAAGACCTCATGATTAAATTAATTTTCATGTTTCACGCTGTGGAGAAATGATAATTTTCACAAACCTATGGTGATACATGCGATTTTCAGGTATGAGTATAACTCTAGATTCAATTTCTCTTGAGTGAAGAGTGACATAAAATTCAATGTGAGGTAGGTTGTGATTGGGTCGTGGATTGATTTATGAGGTTGAACAAATTTTAATGATTGAAATGAAAATCAGATAATTATTATTCATAAATGAGACATGATGTAATTCTATTTTGGATAAAATCATTGATATTTTCTCATTTTTTATTGTTGTGTGGATTTTGATTTGGATGTAAGATGATTGCCCAGGAGTGCAATGTTTAAGTGTGGGGGAGTGATGAAGCTCACATTTTCATATATTTTATACGGTAAAACATTGTTTATAATCCCACAAAAGTGTTATTGAATGTTTAATTATCATGTTTTTAGGTTTTAGTGCTATTTTGAACCCAAATGTGAAAAACGACTAATTCTGGATTTTTTACAGAATTTTACGTTAGGGGTATTTTGGTCATTTCAGAAAAAATAAATTCCAAATTTTCTGATTAAAATTTTGTTAGAATCCTTATTTTATTTCCTTCATTTTTGTCTTCTGGACAAGGAGATGATTAGGTCATCTAAAGTGTCTAAAAAATCATTGAATATTGGAATTTTTCCGGATGGACAGCATGGACCCACCCAACTTAACGGACATCAAACGCGGCCTACACATATCCCAATGATGTGTTTCCACCGGGGATACCTCGAGGACAGATAGCTTCGTCTCTACAATAAATTTGTAGGATGTGGGAGGTCATTAAGGAGGCTATTGAATGACATTCTTTTGGTGGAACCTTCCTGGATGCTTCATCCAGAAACAGAAACTGAAAATGAAAAACTTATAACTCCTACATACGGTTTCCAAATTAGCTGAAATTTGGAGAGGAGATGGAAAAGATATTTATTCACATCATTAATGAAGGGTGGAACGCGTGAAGAGGTCATTAAATGGGCCTAAAACACTCAAACATTCGGGGGTCGAATTCTGCCTATAAATAGAGGCCATCACCTCCTCCTCAAAGCATCCCATTTTCCATCCATTCCTTCAAGGAACCAAGGAGGAGATCTCCACCGAGGGAGGCCGGCCTGAAATCTTCCACCATTCTTTTTATTTTATTTCTTTTCTTTATTTTTAGTTTTTAATTGTAATTTATATTTCTAATAAATTCATGCATTGTTTTTATTTTTCTGTCCACCGATTCACCCTCTTTTCTTCCTCTCATCTTACCATCGTGAACTATAATACTCATGATCATGAGTAACTAATAAGAGGAATATCCCAAGGGAGTAATCAGGTTATTGAACCCAAGACCATCTTCTTAATATTCTTTGAGTTAATTCTAAGGATAATTTATAGTGGGTGTAATCCTCACTGTGGTTGTCTAAAGGTTATCTTCTTAATCTACAACCATTTTCCCTCGATTGAGGAGGTGGATGGAGGGTGTTCTTGGCGATATCTAAGTAGGCTTTTCATTCACAACAGGGGTATAATAAGGTGTGAACACATATGATAGAGTGTGTACACTAAGAATATTTGAAGCTGGACAATGAAGGTGCTCCCTGAATATTCTCTCGGGAGAACTTCCTTTCTTCCCTAATTACATTCTGTTTAGCATTTCATGGTAATTTATAATTAAATTTTAGTTTCTTATGATTTATGAATTTCATTTATTTTATTAAATTACATTTATTTCATAAAATATTAAACAACAAAAAAGAATTAGATTAGGTGGAATAGAAGTAGTGATTTATTATCCACAAAAGCTCCTCAAGAGAATGACCTAGGTCAGCCACTGTGCTGCACTTAGTATAAATATTTTTGAGAGCATACACGACAATGCTTCGTCATGACTCTGTACTGAAAATTGTAATTACTAACCAAATTATAGTGGAGAAACACTGTTGGGGCATTTGGCCAACATGGCAAGGGCGTAGGCCTTTGGAGTCGAACCTTGTAAATCTTTGTGTCCTATACCTTTACATTTACTACATCACTTAAGGAATGGATAGAGATACAAGAAGAGTGGATCAAGGCCTTAACAAGTCTTAGAGGTTTAATTGATAAATAATAAATTAGTAAAAAGTTTTAAAGGATCACTGATTCACCCCCACCCCCTCTCAGTGATCACACTGATCCAGGAACTTCAATTATAGATTAATATTTAAGTGTTTTCACCACTCATTCAACATAATCTTATAGGAAACTCAGAGGGAAACCTCATGTAACACCCACACCATCATCACCAAAAACTTCACTATCAGATACACCTTCCTCCATATACAAAAGGTCCCTTATAATGGGACATGTTAAATTATTCTTTTTTTCCTATGGATTGAGTATATGGGAGATCTATCCAAATAGTTCCATTCCAGGTAGAATATTATTTATCATTTCCTCTTCTAAAATTAATATGATAGATATAATAGAGATTTTTATCTTTTCCATAATTAAAATAACTAAAATAATGTTTAAATTTATACTTACCTCTTCCATATCTTTTGAAATTTTTTAACATTAAAGGAATAGTTCCTTTCAAATAATCCATGTTTTAACCTTTATTTTTATTCACTTATTTTCTTCTATAATTATACTATTAAGTGATGTAAAATAAACATTCTTATTTTTTTGTATAAGTAAAACTCCCCTCATTTCATATTTATTGGGTCTTTTTATGCGATCATCAATGATGATGTCATCATGATTTATATCTTATAGGGATAAAAACAGGGAATAGTTTTTTTTAGGAAGTATCCCCATTAACTTTGTTACACAAGAGTGTAATCAAAAGTTTTTCTAAAAAATATATTTGTCCTGGAAATAAATTTTAACGTGGTAATGTGTTGTTGAGAAGTTTTAATTTCATTCACTTGAACATTTTCAAACTATTTTTGACTCATTTATATATTTTATTAATTTAACTTTCTGTTTACTTGATAATTGTTTTAATGATTCGTCCAAATAGACTTCGTTGATTTTCATCCCATGACCATAATAATCTCTTTATCTAATAGAGAATATAATAGAGTATTCCTTGAATTCTCATCATTTTCAATGTTTATTTTTTCAATCAGAGACATTATGAGGATTCATTTGGTCTAGTGAATCATTACAGAACATGATCAAGAACATTGATCCCTAGAAATATAAATATTATTTCCCCCCTTAAATGAAATCATTTTCAATAAATCAGGCAGATTCATTTAAAATTTAAAGAATTGTGATTATATATAACAAGAACAAGAGAGAAAAAATATAATGAAACTTCCTTTTATTGAAATATATAGATCATAACAAAGAGATACACATTTAGCGTGGGAGTGAATGGGTGTGTGTATATATTTAAACCCCCTAACACTCTCATAACCATTCAAAACTTATCTCTCTTTATTTATACTGTCGAAAAAAGGGACACAACTCATTTGATAATAAAATTTCACCACCTTTATGTTTGACTTTACCCTCATTGTCAAAAGGTTATTATCTTATGGACACAACTATCATATTTTTGGAAAATGAATCTTGAGAAGGGGAACTACCTTGAAATCATAAAATTTGTAAAAACAACCTTTAATAGTCTCCCATAAAAAGAAAAAAAATAAATTTGATGAATGATCTTTGATGAATGTAGAAGCCTATATAAGGAATCTACAAATTATTACCTTATTCATAATCCATACATAGGAATATTTGACATCGGTTCTCAATACAACAATTTATTAGCTCTCATTTCTCAAATTTTTACACACTTTATCATTCATTATTCTATTCAAATACATTCAATTAATTGTTAAGAATATTATTTTTATCCTAGGTTTTTAAATATTATTTAATATGAACGTTCTATTTTTAATCCTCTGTAAGACTCAGTAATTGATCCTACACATGGGATTTTAAATATTATATCCTTATTTTCTCTATAAAAATCATAGCTTCCACATAAAATTGAATAAATTGTGAAAAATACATGTGTTTTAGTGTAAGGAACCACTTTCTAACCAGTGTACCACAACATTTTAATATATTCTAAAAACAGTCAAAAAACAATTAATCACATAGTGTTCATACTTTTCATTTCTCAAAATTTTTCCTCTCAATTGATAATATAATCAACATGGCATGTTTTCCATTGTATGACTATTTATGCAACCATAATTCTAACAATGGTCTCCACTATGTTGTCACTATATTATACCTCAAATATTACTTGTATCTTGTCTTTCACAATGTGGTAGTCCCTTTTTAATCATAATAATAATAACCTCCATTTTTTATGACTTATTTTATTGAGAATAGTCCCATTAATTATATGAATTTCACCATTTATTCTATCAAAAATTCTCTAAGTATGAATATCTTATGAGTAAAGAAATATCTTATAGGTAATGAAAATGGATTATTCCCATATCAAATGTCATACAATATCTAAAAAACATCATATGATCATGAAAATGTCATACCGAATTCGCGTTTACCAAAATGAGGCAATCTAAAATATCATTTGTGGTTCTAAAATGTCTTACATGTATGAAAACGCTATTGTAGTATGTTTATAGTTTGTAAATTATAGGTGTTTTACCTTTCTTGAAACCCAAATAATCTGAATTTAATTCTACATTGAACTATTCAATATTATATTTTTCAAAATTCCAGTTGTTTAGATGATTTTTCGCACACACTAAAAAAATATACTATTCATAGGATAATTTATTTTAACAGTTTTTAATTATCATTTAGAATATATATATTTAACTCAAATACCAATATGACATCTTCCACTTATTTTAAGGAATTATTAGACTAATGGAATCATTTACTTAGGTGACTTCACACTAATTTTAGACAATTCTATCATCTTCATTAGTACATCTAAAAATTCCATGATAATCAGTTAAATATTAGTCACACTAAAAAAAGATTTAAGAATAGTAACAAAATCTTTCACTAGTGTTAAATAAAATAAAATAAACTGAAGAATCACTTAACAGTCAATCATCAACTATATCCTAGAAACTAT
Organism: Viscum album; assembly: GCA_963277665.1. Lineage (NCBI taxonomy): Eukaryota > Viridiplantae > Streptophyta > Magnoliopsida > Santalales > Viscaceae > Viscum > Viscum album. The sequence goes on along the minus strand of OY728146.1, from coordinate 2,055,520,822 downwards.
AATAGGACAAAAATATATTCTTCTAAAGCACTAACCATTCACTTAATCCTTAAAAATAATTCTTTGGATTATTTATAAATATTTTATCATTGTTAATTCGTATTCAAATTCACAATAATTATGTAATTATTGTTAGAGTCATATATGATTCTAAAATATATGAATAGATTTATATAAAATAAATACATAATGATTAGTCTCCATGATATTTCCAAAAAAATATTTTTAAATCAATGGATATTATTTAAAAATATTCATCATTTAAATAATTGAAACATTTCCATTACTTAAAAACACCACAATTAGGTTTGAATGAATCATGTTAAGAGTCCAAATAAAAAAATTATTTATTTTTTATAAAACATATTATCTTATTTTTCTATATAATTATAACTATTTTTAATATCCATCCACCCATGATCCACTCAGCCACCCTTTAAATTTTTTGGTTATTGAGAAATTATTAATTAAACTAAATCATGTTAAATATAAAAATATATTATCAAAATATATCTATAAATGATTTATAGTTAAATTTTTCCCCATATCTTATAAAAGTCATCACTCTCAATATTTAAAATCATTAACCTACTCAATAATAGTGATTATATAAGTTAAAATATTGAAACCCATCAAAAAAATTACAGTCATATAAATCTTCAATTGGTGTCATTATTATCCTTATAAATTTCCCTTAGATTACTAATTGAGGATTAAATTTTTAGATGAATTATACAACAATTTTGTGGAATTATTTTTCCCTAATTCCAATAACTTTCACTCTAATTTTATTCAAAAAATTTGAATGATTGTCTATAATTTAGATTTTATAAAATCATAAAACTACTAAAAAACATTATCTCACAATTATTAGGGAATTGAGGAAAAAATTATTATTAAAAAAATATTTATTTTATTCATTTCGAAACATGTAAACCATGATAATGTACAAACTGAAAAACATGAATCATGTGAGGTGTAAAAAATCCAATATACCAAAAAGAGAGTTTTGTGGATGCACGTGAAGTATATATGAAACAAAATGAATCTTCATCAACTCTCCACACCCCAATGATCCTCATGGAACTAATAAAAATTAGTATCATCCATCATCATTGTATTCCCACTGTTTATTCAATAGTCTATCATTATTTATATATGAAATCTTTTATTTACATATATCGTGATTAGTAAAATCTATATGAATATCAGTGATTTCATGCAGTGGGTGAGAAATGAAAAGTAGTTGGTTTACCCTCCCCCACCATTGAAAATGACTTCCCATGATCCCCATATATGGGATGACGAAGAAACACCATGATTAATCATAATAAAACATAACTAACCCATGTTAATCTATATAATATAATTAATATATATATATTGCTTAATATATAAATATTTTAGTTAATGAACCAGCCAAACACACCAAAACCACCTCTGTGAAAAGGAACCAACTCACACCCATTACAATATGAAAATACTTATGAAGAATATTGATATTTTTCTTCTCGATAACCCTAATCATTAGAATAATATTAACCTAGTATGGAGTCATTAATTATTGATACAGTCAAACAACTAACTCATCATCTTGAAAATGGGTCCACCACATTAAATAAGAAATTAATTATTCATTCTCATACTCTTAGCAACAATTCCATATAAAAATATTCAATATCGATTTATCAATCTAAATAAAAAATAATCATTATTTGATACTATATTTTCCCAAATAACCATTTCAACTAGAAATGAATCACCATGAAATTTGAAATAAAACATATTTTAAATAAATACATAGTAAACCCATATTTTATATAAAACGTCAATTTTTTATAAACATGTGTAAATTATTTTTAATCCTATATATATATATATTTTATTTTAAATACAAGACCTAATCATGATATTATTTATTATAAGAATAGAAATAAAATGAATTCACCAACCTAAAATGTTTCTCCTGAGAAAGAAATTGATTCCATGGTAAAGATATATCCTCTGTTAAATATTTAATAATGTATTAATATAATATCCTAAAATAATTTTCAATATCAAAATTGTTCAACCCTGCATTCTAAGGACATTATTTTACCAGAGTATAAAATTGAATAAATGTGGGATATGAGAGTGGAAAGGGCATCCATCATTTGATTTGACATTAGACAATCTAATACTTATTGATAGAGGATTTTAGAAAATGGAAATGCACTAAATATATAGAAAGAGTCCAAATAAGTTATCTTTTTTGTAATATGATGAAATGATATAAATATGAATATGTTCATGATAACATATTAAATTTCTATGCCAATATTTATGTGATATATAATTAGAATGTACAACCATGAAAAACCCATGAGTAGACATAAATTTAAATTATTAACATATGTTTATTTTATTGAATATAATTAACTAACCATTAATCACTAATGTATTCACTATTATCTAAAATTTAATAAAATGATGTTCATGTACACAGTTCGTCCAAACTATTCCCCAACCAAGAATTACCCAATAATCTTCCACAACTCTATGTTTTTCATTATTATTCATAAAAATCAAATATAATACTAAAAATATAGTTTCTATCTAAAATGTGAATATTATATGAGAAGAGATTGTATAACCCTCATTTGTTTTATAATAAAAAAAGTATTAATAAAATTATAACTCACATACTTTAATTTTTCTTAATAAAGTCTCTCTATGTTTCCACTAATTTCAAAAGTATCCATATTATCATGTTTTTTTGAAACATAGTTTCCAAGGACTCATGAATAAGTATATTAATAATAATAGAATTTTTTTATTCTTGCTATAATTATATTTAAAATATTCAAAATATTCTTCAACTGGAACTTTATGTGATTTCTATTACATGTAAACTATTTCTAATTAATTATGAACTATTCCAAAATTTATATACTTTCTATAATATTTCTACCTATTATATTTTTTTTAAGATTGATCTGAAAGAAACGTTTTAGGATATAATTTTTTTATCTAATATAAAATAGAAACATATTTCATAAGAGTAGCATGTATTATAAATATCCAATAATGATTTATATCGAGTATACTCTCATATAAATAATGAACCATTTTAAATTATTTATAATTGTGGTAAAAGATACATTTTTCACTATTATTTAAGGCCATTTTAGTTTTCATCACCAAAATTTACTATTTTTTTGTAAGATCATTCATGTTATATCATATATAACACTAGGATGGTTTAGTAAAAAACAACATTCCCTCATCCACCATTGGGATTATCTCCAAATCATTCTTCTAGTTTAGTAAAAAAAATTAATATATATCTAAATATATATTAATCATTAAATTAATTGTATTAAAATATCTATTAAGGTATGTAATGTTATAATTTCCTAAAATATGATAATATAAGGACATAAAATCTTATTAAGGACACATGAATTGGACAATCAAATCCACAATGAGTGTCTAAGTTGGAATAAATCTTACACAATTAAATTCAATGTGGACTGAAATTATCTCATTGAATATGTCACGACCCGACCCAAGATAGACCACAGGCAGCAACTACCACCAGACCACCTCCATTGACTAGGGGTTTGTGACATGTGGCGAAGGCACAATAAACTAAGGGATGACTTTTTCTATGAACATATACACACACACACACAACAAACTCGATTAAAAAGTGCATAGGAAAGTGGAAGAAGGTGCAACAACATTAATGTAATTTAAATATGTATGAACCTCAAGACAATACAAAGGTATGATATTGAATTCTGAAACAAAAAAAGGACAAAAACACATTCCCAAACAAGAATCCAGTCCAAACCTAAAAAAATGAAAAAGTGTATCTGTTGAGAGAGCCCATCTCATGTATCCAAACAATGACAACCATATGTGGTCTACGCTCCCTATATCCCTATGCTTCTATGTAGTAATTATTGACCTGTGTATCATCTCCAAATACCAGATATTTGTTAAAAAAGGACCATGTAGGGATGAGTATATACATATCCTATAGAACACCCCAAAAAAGGTGAAGGGGAGTAGTAATGATACAACTAAATAGAAGAATTAAATTGGACAAGGTATAGTAAAAGAGAATAGAAATATTGTAGCTCAACATAATATGGGTGTGAAATTAGGATCATCCAAATACATGGGGCTTGAAATTTTGATGAGGTGAACCCCTTGTCGAGTCATCACTACCTATATCTAGAGAGTAGACCCTCCCAACAAAGAAAATCTATGAATTGAAAGAATCTGACGTACCCCGTAAGTCATCACCCATCTTTGAAATAGAGTAACCAATACCAAATGAGTGGGTAATATAAAGGGATATATGTGTGTTTGTGTGTGTGTGTCTGTGTGTCTGTGTGCTCATTCAAAGAATCCCAAAAGGGAGAGTAAGGGAATCTCCATCTCACAACTTAGCCCAAGAAGTGGAGTATCCAATAGTTCCCAGGAAGACTCATTAGTGATGAATAGTAAATCAAGCATCACCACATGATTCACAGGTCAAAGGAGATCAAATAAGAACACATCGATAATATCCTCTTAGGGTGACACTGGCTTTCCCGCAAAGTTTTAGGTCCAACCATCAAAACACATCTCAGTGGGGAAGGTGACCCTCTTTCTCGTGAATCCTTAAGAAATTCAAATCATGCCTCTCCATTGTTTCCCACATTCCATGAACATATCTGGACGTTATTTAGGGCATAAACTACCAATATGATCTAGACAATCATCATAGAAGGTCATTGGGGACTACACTACCCAACTTGGCTAGAGGGTCAGCCCAAAAGGTTATCAGGCACTACACTACCAAACCCTACTACAGGGTCAGCCCGAATGTTCATTAAGGACAACACTACCTAGCCCTGTTGGAGGGACATCCAAGAAAAATATTGGGGACTACACCACCCCTCCTTGTAGGTGGGTCATCCAATAATCTTAGGGGACTACAGTGCCCTAATCTTACTGGAGGGTTAGACTGGATGGTCATCGGGGACTACACTACATTTCCCTGCTAGAAGTTCATCCTATAATCGTTAGGGACTACTCTACCTAGATCATATTGGTGGGACAACCTGGAAGTTCTTCAGGGACTACACTACCCAGATCCTACTGTAGGCTTATCCTGGAAGTTTATCGAGGAATAAACTACCCAGATCCTATTGGAAGGTCATCCCAGAAGGTCATTCTGCAAAGACTGTCATACAGTTTTTGTCACCAGATTTTGTCTCAATGCATACCAAACCTGATAAATCTACATATTCTCTCGAAAGAGATATCCTAGGGAACCATTGTGTTCTAAAAAACACTTAGGTTATGAATCTATTTTTTGAAATATTATATCAAACAAACGAGATACGATGGTTTAAATATTTCTCATGGTAGCTCAAATAGTACATGGCATGTGAGGGGGCCCACATAGCATGCAGACTATCTTCACTTCCAATCCAAGTCTCAAGTTAGACACTGGACTTTTCAAATGTAGTAGTTCATGTCAACTAGGTGTATTACACAACATGTTCTGTTTATCTAGAGACCGGGTCTATGTCTGATGGTCGTATCCATTTACATGGAAACTATGTCTGTGTACTTTAGTAGATGGTGTGTTGGCCTACACGGGATGTTGTCTATGTGGTAAACATGTGTCTGTTTACTCAACACATGGTAGGTGCCTAACCGCATGTTCCTTCAGATGGATCACCTCATAAGTAATGTTAGTACACAATGTGTCAAGGGGGGTACATAATGTGCCATCCTTTTATTTTCCAAAACCCTATCACCACCGTTGAGATAGGATACATGTCATATATTCTTTTCCTAACACGGTGTCTAGTCACAACATTTTCAAAAACTCTAGTTTGTCCCGAATCATCAAATGTGCTCTAAATCTGGTCAATCCACTTCATATCCCTCCGTGGTTCCATCCAAAATAATCAGATCTAATTTCAAATAATACTCATCATTCTTCATTTTCTAGGAATCGGTCATTGGATTGAATGTGAGTTTTTTTCTTTGTTATGCAAGTTAATGAGCCTTAGATCTTCCCGAGATGGTTATGAAACCCACATATTGTTAATCATTATGTTGCTTCTTTTACAAATATGCTCCTTACTTATTATTTTATCATCATTCAACAATAATTCTCTAATTATGGGTGCCCGATAGAGCTCGGGTCGCCCGATGATTGTAGAATTGGGATTTAATGGAATTCTATGATGATAAACGTGAAGAAAAATTGGTAGATGGCATAAAAACCCATGTTTTGGATCATTGGTCAAGTGTTCTTTTCCATCTAATCGTAGTTGTGCAATCCCAGTTAGAAACAACTGATTAACGAATGAAAACAGGTACATGGGATCATGAAATGTTTGAAATCAAATGTGTGGATTGAAGTATTACTATTGATATTCTCAAATCATTCATCAAAGTATTAGAATAAAAAAATATGATTCCTACATAGATTTGATCAACCATTATTGATGAAGAATGTGTTCACTGGTGATGTAGGTGGATCCATTTTGGATGGTGCATCTTGATCTGTCTAGAATCATATGTTTATCATCGTTCTTCATTCATCATTCACCAACAAGTAAAGGATATGAAGTGTGATCTTTGGAAAAAATTGAATTATGAGGCCAAATCCTCATAATCATGAATTTTAAGATTTAATTAGATTTTTTTAATTTTATACAGTTAAATAAATTAATTTTTTTAATCACTTAAACATCCCTCGAACAAGAGAGAGGTCTGGACATCCCACACTTACTCACTTTATGTCGTTCATAGGGAAAATCCACTTTTTAGACAAAACTATAGTCTCAGATTTCTTATCCAATAAACGGTTTAATAGTTTTTTTTAATTAATTAACTGCATGTGTGTAATATAAAATATATTTAATATTTTTATAAACTAAATTTTGGGCACACCAGGCCTTGAAATCACACACTCTCTCAACACCTAGATCTAGTATAATATTTAGAAATATTTCAAAGTCTTATATGAAAAAACCCACGACTCTATATAATTCTATCCATTAATATTTTCATAACTGAAAAAAATAAACAAAAATCATAGCGTAATGATCCTGCATCTGTCTCTCCTTCTCCCTATAATTCTCCTACTTGTATATGTGCTTCCATAACTCGTGAGCCATAGATTTGACCCATCTTTGCAAGGTCATATCCTATCAGTCCACGATCACCACCGAGAGCTCAGAATAATTGGCCCCATCATTGATATCATACTCTCCCAAGTCAATGAAGCGTGTAGGTTCATGCATATATCTCCTCGTCTGTGATAAGTGGAAAACATTTTTAACCTGCTCCAACTATGGGGATAAGGTGATAAGGATGGAAAAAATTAAAACCCCTTTCAGGATATCAAACGGACCGATAAACCTCTGGGACATGATCCTTCCCCAACAAATCCTCTACATTTCACATTGTGGGGAGCCTCTCAAGATGAGTTAGTCTCCAATATCAAACTCCAAGGGCCTATGACATTGATCTGCATAGGACTTTTGTCTGCTCTAGGACATCATCATCCATTCATGGATAACATGCACCATCTTTATTATTTTATGCACCATCTTCAATACCGTAAGAGATGACTCCCAAAACTCTATCTAGAATAATGGTGACAAACATTGTCTCTCATATAGCACCTCAAAATGTGTCTTGCTAATAGTGGACTAGTATTTGTTTTTTTTTGGAAAAAACCACCAAAGGAATGTGATCCTCCTAGCTCTATACTAAATCCAAAACACATGCTCTCAATATATCCTTTAACTACAATATAGTACAATCATTCTTCCCATATATCTGGGGGTGAAATGTTGTACTCATCTATACCTAGGTCCTAGATACCTCATGTATGCCTCTCCACAATCTTTATGTTAACCACACATTTTGATAAGAGACAATAGTCAAGGGTACCACATGAAGGAGTCGGAAATATCGTGCGTATAATGACCCCAAAATCTCCAATGAACTCGACTCCCTGATTGAAATGACGTGTGCCGACATCATGAGACTGTCCATTATCACCCAGAGGCAGTCATGGTCATTCGTTGTGTGTTAAATCCCTATGAATAATTCCATCGATATGCCATCCCATATCCACTCTAGGATATCAAGTGGTTGTAACAAACCAACTGGGACATGTTTCTCATTCTTCACCTACTAGTAGGTAAGGCATCATTATATGAACTAAATTAAAATTCATCTCTTTCTAGATATCAATAACTATTTTTGAAGATCCCTATACATATTTACCACACCAGGATGTACGACTACGGTTGAATTGTAGAACTCCCACATCACTTCTTCGCTCATCGCAATTGGAACCATTATTTACCATGGAACAATATCTCATGATTCCATGCTTCAAAATATACATCCAGCGCCTCACATGTGGATATATGATCACAAAAAACCTCACATTCAATTACTTGTAGTAGAGTCTATTTCACATGGTCAAAGAGATTAGGGGTCAGGAGCACTGACCTTCGGAAATATGTACCCTCCAACTCCATCAAGGTTAGCTACAATGAAGCTAACAACACCAATGCTTCCTACACGAAGTGGGGATGATATTACTTCTAATGGAATCTATTACATTGTTGACCTTCCATGGAGTATAGAATCTCTAGAAGTCATAGTCCTATTGGAACCCCACCCAATATTGCTATCTCAGGTTTATGACTCATAGAGTAAAGGAAAACCAGAGACTCTGGTGGTGGGAGTAAAACATTATTCTCACTCCCAGAAGATAGTGCCTCCACATCCTCACAGTTAAGACTATTAACATTAGCTCCAAATGATGAATATCATAGTTTTTGTCAAGGGGTATCGACTGCCTCAACCCATATGTGATGACAACATATCTTTTCATCCAAACACAACCAATGGAAGCTCTTGATATTTCAAAATACACCACAAACTCAACCCCTTCCCCTAGTAGCCTCAAAATTGGAGTGGTCATCAACCTTGTCCTAAACTCTTCAAAGGCCACCTGGAACTTCATAGAAAATGTAAAAAACTATCTATTCATTTTAATGTGGTAAAAGGGGGTGAAATATTGAAGAATTATTCCAAATATATGATGTAGTACATGCCAAGCCTATAATACTTCACACTTATGACACGTTTTGGGAGGCTCCCTAACATATACTACTTCGATCTTTGCTAGATCAATGGTTAAACCCTTCTTGGAAATGACATGACCTAAATGTGAACCACTATATTATGAACTGAAATTTTGTGAGTTTCACATTAATATTGATCTATCAATGTAAATCAAGGACACTCACCAAGTACTCTACAAGATCCTCCTCTATCACAGTGTAGACGAGTATGTCGTTGATGAAGAAAATAAGAAAATGGTCCATGTATGGCTAGAATATCATGTTCATTGAATCCATGATAACAAAGGGGGAATTTATCACACCAAATGGAATAACTCATAATTCGTAGTGTCTATAGTGACTTCAAAAATCTATCTTCCTAACATCATCCTCTTGGACCCTTAGCTATTGGTATTCTAACCTGAGATATATGTTGGAGAACTATCTTGCACCCCACAACTAATTGAATAAGTTTTCAATCCTCGAAAATGGGTACTTGTTCTTTATTGTGGCCTATATCAGGCAACGATAATCAAAAAAAGCCACAAGTTCCTATTTGTGCTTTTCAGAAACAAAACCAGAGCCACCCAGTGGGATACACTAGCATTAATGAATCCTTCCTCATGAATATATTCTTACTAAAACCTCATCTCTCAGAGCTCATTGGGTTTCATCTGCTATGCTACAGAATATATTTGGTAAATCCCTAGCTAAAAGTTAATGAAAAACTCCAACTCCCTCCTAGGAGGTAGTCCCATAAAATCTTCAAGAAATACATCCATATAATCCTCCAAATTTGAAGGGATCTGAAAGCCTGAAGAGTATACTACACCAAGTCACTAAAAAAGGAGAACAATATCCCATCATCATGTTGGAATTTGACTAATCTGTTGTGACAGTCAATCTAGTCTCAAACCATAGAAATTCAATTCATTATGATGATGATATAATATGGTTACATAATGATGACCAATAAATACCCTTATGAATCTCTCTCCTCCTAGAAATATCTCTCACTACTGACAGATGAATGATATAGAGGAAGTGTTCCCTATAGGAACCTCAAGGCATACCTTTTGTGCTAGCATATCCACTGGGAACTCCAGCTCCTGCACAAAGTGTTCAGTGACAAACTGATGGTTATAAACTATGTGTACTAATACTAAGGTAAGAGTGTAGTAAAAAAAATCATAAATTTAATCATCTCATGTGCCTCTGAGTCATATAATTCCGTAGCATGCAGCTATTAAATGTCTTATCCACTTGCTCCCTAAGCATGACGAGGGTCACCTGGTGGTGGTGGTTGGATAACCTCATAACTTCATCCCCTACCTATAGCTCCTTCTATTCCTCTACCATATCTGCCTCTCTAGGGTCAATTCTATAGCCACATGGGATATCCTTGGCCACGGTGTTGCATATGTCATGGTGGTCCATCTACTACCTATCTTGGATGCTCAGTATGCCTAATCCGCCAGTCCCGGTCCTTGAGACCTCACCCATCAAAAGTGTTTCATTATCCCTCTCTGGCTTTCCCTACTGTTATGTAATTCCCATGATATGGGAGACTACTCCCTTGGTTTTTCTCATGAAATGGTCTCTTATTCTGAGACCTCTGATGCCTGCCTGTAGTTATAGACAACTCATCCCTATCATGCCTTCCACCAGCTATAGCTATCTGGTATTCCATAGCTAGGAATATATCCGTCACAAGTTCCTGATCCATCACCCCAACATAGGTAGGGATGCACAATGGAAATACACTTTCTTGAATGTCTCAATGGATTCCCTAATCAAACATCTAGGGTATGAAGTAACCTTCTCTGATCACGTTAAGAGAGTATCATGTATAGTCAGTGAACCTAGTTTTGTACTCCACTACTATCATCCATCCCTGCTGAAGCTCTAAAATATTTTATATTTGAAAGGAGAAAAAGAAGGGGAGGTAGTACTCCTCATGAAGTAGATACTAAAATTCACCCCCAAAAGAGCATCAACTCATCAAGCATCTCGGTAACAATGATCAACCAATGCCCAGCTACTCCATAAAAATAATTGGTTACTAAATCCACCATTTGATCTACTGGGGTCCAAACCAGTTCAAATACATAGACCACAAACTCCATCCAATCCTATGTTTCCGGAGGATATGTCTCTCCATGGAACCTCTACAATAACTGATGCTGGAACTCATGGAGTGTGCATAGCCTACAAATATCATAATCCTACCCCTTTGAGACTATCTACTACTCAAAGGGTGTGGGTGCTACAATAGGTCCACCTGAAAGAAAGTTACCACATGATGGACCTTGAATTGAGGCCTTGTCAGTTATAGGGCCTTCATCATGAACCATAGCTGATATCTGAGATAGTCGTCGTCACTAAGGCATCCTGGAAATTTTATGGGAGTACCGTGGTCAGATGAGCATATATATCAATAGAATAATGGGGATCTGGCTGAAATAGGGTAGTCAATGAAATGATATTATTTTAGGCATGCATAATTGTAACCCATATCAATTTTCGTAGGGTGATGTGTCAACTAGTTGTAATCAGGGACTTTCTGAATGGATTTTTTAGCCTCTCATACAATCACTGGACTCCATGGCCAGAGTGCCACACTCAGGAAACATCGACATTTTTTCACTAAATCCCAACCAATTCCTTTTTAGGGATTGTCCTAATAGCGTCCCATGGAATGAACCACCTCTGATACCACTATGTCACAAACTATCCAATGATGACACTCGAGACACATCTACCCAAAGGCCAATTATATAGTCTAGTGGTTTTTAAAAAGAACCAAAGGCACAAAAACGCGGTGAGTCCTTTTCATATGAACCATTAGGCACATATACAAAAAACTAGATGCAAAAGTGAATAGTGAAATTAGAAAATGATGAATCAATTGTAATGTATTGTAAATATGAATGAACCTCTAGGCATTATAAAGGTGCGGTCGTGAATGATGACATGAAAAAGGTGAAAAATACATGCCCAAACCAAAATCAGGTCTCAAACTGAAGACAACAGGAAAATAGTATAGGTTGAGCGAGCCCATCATATATATCCCAACTATGACCAACATACATGGTCCATGAATCTCTTATCAATATGCTCTTTTATAGTCAGTATAGACCTTTTTATCATCTGCAAAATAAATAAAACGTGTTAGGAAAATCCCATGCATGGGTGAGAAAATACATACCCATTAGAACACCCAAAATTGTGAAGGGGGAGCAGTAAGAGATTTAACCGAAGAGAAGAGGTAAATGAAACATGGTATAGTAAAAGAGAAGGGAACAAATATAGCTCAACCAAATAAGTGTGTGAAAGGAGGATCATCGAAACTCAAGGAGCTCAAAACTATGAGGAGGTGTACCCCATGTTGAGTCTTCCATACCTATATCTTGAGAGTAGAGCCACCCAACCACGAGAATGTATATATATATAAAGCACATGGAATACCCCATGTGTCTTCTTCCATCTTGGAAGGTAAGTAACCAGGACCCAAGGAATGGGTACTGTAATGGGATATATATATATATATATATATATATATTCTCATTCAAAGAAGACCAAACAAAATAGTAAGGGGATCTCCATCACACATCTCATCCCAAGAAGATGAGTAGCCCAAAGTTCCAAGGTAGAGTCATAAATGATGCCAAAAACCTCAAGCATCTACCTAGGGGTTTCAATTAATAGGGCCTGAAAACACCACACCTTGATATTATCCACATTGGCCACCACTAAATCAGTCTCACTGACTTAGGTCATGTCGTAAGAACATGTCTCATTGGGGAAAACTCACACATTTCTTGTGAGTTCTTTGGTAAGACGAATCACAACATGCCAATGTGTCGCACAGTCAAGGGTCTTCTCTGGAAGGTTTTTAGGGACTACACTATCCAACTTAGTTGGAAGATCCATCTAGAATGTCTTTGGGGACTAGACTGCCTATTCTAACCAAAGGGTTAGCTCGAAAGGTCATCACAGACTATAATACCCAACCCTATTGGTGGGTCACCCCGAATGGTCATCGAGACCATACTACCTAGACCTATTGTTGGTTTATCCTAGATGGTCCCTATAAAATAAACTACCCATCCCTACTAGAGGGTCAGACCTGAATTTTCATGGCCTACACTGCCTTGATCCAACTAGAGGGTCTTCCTAGAAGGTCGTTGTGGACTACACTACCTAGCCCTAGTTGAGGTTCAACCCAAAATTGTCGAGGACTACATTGCCCAGATCCTACTAGAGGGTAAACCTGGAGGGTCATCAAGGACTACACAACCTAGATCGTACTTGAGGGTCAAACTAGAATGTCATTTTGGTAAGCTTTTCTAATCACTTCTTTCATTGGGTGTCAACTATGAGCGTACCAAACCTAGAGCATCCACATAATAACTCCAAATTCACTTCTAAGGGAACCACCACATTTTACGTAGAAATACACTTTGGATAGGAATCTATTGGGATGAAATCGAGTTCAAATGAAGGAAATAAGGAGGATTAAAGATTTATTTTTAGAACTCAAATAATATATGGCATGTGAGGGGGCCCACACATCTTATGGCCCCTCTTCAATGTCTGTACATTTTTCTTGCTGGACAGGGGTACCTGACCATATAGTAGTGCATGATATGTAGGTGGAATACCTGGCATGTTCCGTTTAACTAGGTATGGGGGTTATTTGTTATGGTCACGTCAGTGTACTCAAACCCTATGTCCATGTACTCTGGTAAATTCCTTGTTGGCCTACATGGAATAATATAGGTGTGTAAAACCCATGACTGTGTACTCTGATGATGGTATCTTCCAAGTTGAGGGTTCCGTCACATGGGTCAGCTCGCATAGAATGGTAGTACACAGTGTGTCAAGGGGAGTACATTCCATGTCATCCTTATCTTTTCCCAAACCCTTGAACTACCAAAGAGGGAGGCTACACATTGTTGGTTCATTGTCGAACACGATGTGTATCACTATTTTTCTAGAAACTCTTGTTTCTCTTGAATCATTATTCACACATAAAATCAAGTTAAATAACATTAGATCCCGAGGAGTTTAATTCTAAAATCTACAGATCATTTCTCAAGTCACACTCGTTAGATGTCATTCGCTAGGAATCAGTCACCAGAATGAAAATGGGATTCATTCTTCATTCTCCACGATAATAAACGTTCGATCATCATCGGATGGGTGTGAAACTTATAGATTGTAGATCGTTACATCATGCAATTTCCAGATCTATTCCATACTCACAGTTCCACCATTATTCCATAATTTCACTCTGAATCTAGGTGCCTGATTAATCTTGGGTCATCCAACAATTGTCAAATGATGATTCAATGGAAATCCTCGGTGACAAAAAAAAATAAAAGTTGGAGGAAGGGACTAAAAACAAATTATGGGATCATTGGACATGTTTCCTTGGACAGCCAATCATAATTGGGAAAACTATAGTATATAAAACCGGTTAATGAATTTCAACTAGTACTTAGGCTCAGGAATGGTTTGAAATAAAATTCGATGATCGAAGGATAACTATCGATCCTCTCATCTGTTTATTAAAAGGTGTATAATTTCCAATGATGAATCATACCTTGATTGAATCAATCATTTTTCATGAATAATGTGTTCTCCAATGAAGGAGGTGGATCTGTTGTGGTCACCACATCTTGATCTATCTCGGATCAGAGTTCGGTATTGTTCTTCATTCTTCATTTTCCAATTGGAAGGAGAGGAGAGGAAGAGTGATCATTGGAAAAATAATATTATGAGGTTAACACATCATAAACCGGAATTTATATCCATTAACTCATTTTATGTGATTTTATGTAATTAAATAAATTATTTTAATAAATCACTTAAACACCCCACAAATTAGCATGGGGTTCGGACATCCCGCGTCAAATAACTTTATGTCGCACCTATGGAAAACACAGTGTTTTGGACCCGACCATGGTCACATATTTTTTATTCAATAAAATATTTTAGAGTCATCCCATTTTTGTAATTAACAATGCATGTGTATTATAAAATATTTTTAATATTTTTATAAAATAAATTCTAGGAACATCGGGCCTCAAAATCACATGCCATCTCATAACCATGCTCTAGAATAATATTTGTAAATATTTCAATGTATTATAAGGAATAATGGGGACTCTAAAATATATGTCTACATAAATATCATTTCTATTTTATCTCGTTATTTCTCTATCTGTATGTTTTTGTATATTATATTTAATTTATATATCATATATTTTTCAACCATATAACTTGTTTTAATGAGCTTAATGTATTTTACTTTATATAATAAAAGATTTGTTTTATGCCTAAAAAATAAAAAAAATATAAAATTAAACCAATATTCAAATTTATCTCATGAAAATGGTATAGGATACTATAACATTCAAATGGCTAAAATCATCTAAAACTTATACCCTACATAATCGTACTTATTTTCTTCATGTAGTTGACACAGAATTTGTAGAGAAAAAAACAGTCTCTAGTCTAGGGAAATTTTTATCCAAAAGTTATATTATCCATTGATCATACTCAAAATTGATGTAATTTTTAAATATGATTTTAAAATTAAATAAATAAAAATGATTATAATAAATTATATATCTTGTTATTATAACAAACATATCACTAACATTGGTTAAAATTAATTAAATCTAATATTATATTATTGCATAAATGTATTTAAATTTGTGGCATGACATTTAAAAAAAAATTTAAATAAGTAATATTGACCTTCATCATATGAACTAATTTTATTCATGTATAAAATAATTGAAAAATAAAAAATAAATTTTTAAATATGTGCATGAGATATACTGATTTTTGACAAAATAAGTGATATAAAAATGTTTTATTAATTTAAAAATAATGTGGTATTTCAATAATACATAAATATTGAAGTGATACATTTATATCAAAAATATAAAAACATAATATTTTACATATACTTTATAGATATATAAAATCCAACATATCATAAGACATATGATTTATAAAACTATTAACAATTTTTATTTTTATTTTTCTATGACTACACAATATTCATTGTATAAAAAACCACATCTTTTAAGATTAATATATATTATAATTATTTAATATTCGATCTTTCCCATCAAAGAAATTTTTATGTCTAAAAAAATTTTCGATGAAATTTTTTTTAGTATAAACAATTCATATTTTAATAATTTATTAACCTTTTATATAACCAATCTAATTTATTTTAAATTTTCATTTATAAAATTAAAAACCCCTTAAAAGTAACTTTTCAATTTTAATATAGATATTTTAAATTAAATTCATAAATTTTATTTAATGTAAAAATACAATCAATATAAATAATTAATTTCTAACATTTATTTATTCAATATTCATTAATTTGTAATTACATACAAATGGTAGTAAATTTCAGTTGGTGGAGTGCCCTATATGCATCATAGCTAAAATGGTTCAATCCACAAATGTGTCACTGTTTGTACTCCATTAATTATTATGGTTGTATTATTTATCTCCCACTATAAATTTTTGGTGAGACTTTTGGTTGGTTTCACATGAGGAAAGATTTTATATCATGGGAAGGTATGCAGGGGAGTCACAACACATGAATGTGGGATCTTATGTGGGAGGGAACAATTGAATTCTAGTGGTGATGTGGGAAAGGAATAGGGTAAAAGTTCAGGGATACTTTTGAGCATCTCCCATGGCCCTTGGACATTTTACTTTTTGGGAAATGTTTTCTCTCAAGAATTTTGTCCCACAAATAATTAAATTTAAAATAAAATATGTCATCAGGTGTGATTCCCAACCCTAGTGCAGAAGGATTATTCATGATCAACTTGTGTTCCTCACGTGAGTGTGTGTGTGTGTGCATTATAATTTTTTAATCCACTAATCCTAAAAAAAGATAAATATTCATTAAATAATTATAAAAAAATTTTAATTTTAAGATTAATTTATAAACACTTTATAAATTTATTAATTTTTTAAAATTCCATAAATGATATTTTATAACAATTTTTAAATTATAATTAACATTAAAATTAATATGAAATATAAAAACATGTAATACAATGATATAAAATACATCGATATATAATATAAGATCTTCTACTTATATAGAAAAATATAAATAGATTGGATGAATTTTTTTACCATAGTAGGGATTTGAAATAATACAACCTGATAGAAATATTTAAAAAAATGAACAAGAATCCTTTATAAAATATTTATAATGAAAGGGTTATAATATACTGTATAAAATATTTTACACACCATTTATAATAGAGTCATATTATTTATTAAGTTCTCAATAATGGAATCTAAAATAATATACAAATTACTCTTATCTTCAAATTTATCGTCTATATAAGTGAATATAAAAACACTTTAGAAGGGTCTCTATAAACTCAATGATTTGATTGTACATTATGTTAATGTAGAATGAGATAATTGATATTGAAACTTATGAATCACAAAATTTCACATATATAATGTTCAATCGATCATAATTATATACACATCTCTAATTCCTATGTTGAATGAGTATATAAAAAATAATTTTATCAATTTTTCCTTTATTAATTTTTTTAATGAATTATTTATTACCCAAATAAAACATATAATGAATGATTAAAATTTATAAATTCTTTTTGATAAATTATATTGTTATTTAGAAACTCCTACAAATATTTATACTAAACAATATTGATAGTGTAAATATAGATAGTGTGTAAATGTAAATCAATATATAATGTCACATAATAAAATTACCCTTATCATGTTCCACAATAACTCATATCCCTTGATATTTATGCATATCCCTCTAAGTGATATTCATAAGTCACCTCAAATTTTCCCTAGTAGATATGCCCAGATCAAATCCAATAATATTATCCAATAGTCTGCAATTATTTATCACTTGTACAATTAAATAGTTGGTGTATCATTATCATTGGGTTGTTTATATGCTCAAAATCAAGCCTCTATAGAATTGGGAAGCTAGATTAATGATCAACCATTATCTCTTCTTCGTCTTGTCATTGATTTAGTAATTTATTTTCAATTACACCTAAATGATCTTGAGGAAAATAATTCACTAGTAATATTTATTTCAATGTATTATAATGAATATTTTTACTTTTTCCCTCTTATTTATTGTATTATATTAGTATACACCATTTATTATCATCCCACACTTCTAAAAATGAAATCATTAAGTCCTTATCCTTTTATGGTAATCCTGGTGTTATGTTAATAATTTCTTGAAACATAATTTATAACACTTACAAAAATTTATTGGTAGTATCACAAAAAGTTAGATGTTTCCACATCATGATCTTTTTTAATTTATTTTAAACATATTGGGAGAAAACTAGTCACTCCATCTGAGCTAGGTTATTTTGAATACCCTACATAAAATACATGGGTTATTTATTATTTTTTTAGTTAAATAATTATTTTTATTAACTTACATATTTCTTACATTCTTATATGGATCTCAATTTATTTCCAGGGCCTATATTTCCTCTAGAAGGTGTAATTTTATATGTAATGTATTATTCTGATGATTCATTTAATATATTTGTATATCATTATATTTAAATAATGTACACTTATAATATATTGAATTTATATAAATTTGTTTCAATTATGTATTTATTTTATTTGTACTTATATAATTTCCGAGGGGTTCATCAAAAGTTATTATTTTCTACTAGTGTACTTGGAAATCTAGTATCTAAGGTTGGTATTGAACATTATTTGATAAAGAAAATAAAAACCCCAACTCATGTCACCTAATGTCAATATAAAATTATTAATTGGAAATATAATATTTACTATTTTTTAGACATTATCCAAACACTGGTATTCCTAGAACACTAGATGCACACTTAAACATTCCATTTACATTTAAAAAATCAATGTTCATAATACATAAATAATTTTACAATAATATATGAATCATTATTCATTATCTCATGGGTAGATCATAAACAATAATTTTCATTATTTCTAGAAAAACCATAAAACAAAATAAAATGGATCATATTAGACCTTCAATAAAGGATATTCTATCAACCAATCTAATGAATCGATATTTTAATATATTCTTTCCTTTAATAAATCCAATATGTTTGATAAAACTATCCAAATTTATCATATACCTAAAATAAAACCATGATTTTTTATAATATTAACACTTCTTTGTTCAGTTGGTATATATAAATAAGAGTAGACAAACTACTAATATATTAATTTATGTATTTATATTTAATGATTATTTTATAAAAATTTACATAATAAATTATTCTGTTTAAGAATCCATATTTTTATGGATTATACTTTTTATTAGGAAAAAATAATTATATTATTTTCAAATGATTATTGTTTTAAAATATAATATTGAATGATTAATTATAACTTTTTTAATATTTTATATAAATTTCGAATAACATCAACTATTATGTTAAAACTTTATGTTCTTATAAAAACATTTTGTCAATATATTTTATAATTTCAATTAAAAGATAAAACTGAAAATTCTAGAAATTAAATTTTATAAAATAAACTTCATTTTTGGATTTCAAATTTCATTATTAGTATAGGATGTTTTTTCAAGGAAATTTTATGATTTTTAGGGGATTGATGAAAAATACCATTTCTATAAATAACAAGAATTTTATGATATTGTTAGGGTATGAGTATGGTTTTGAATGTTATAAAACCTTTTTCTAAGATCAAATATGTATTTTATAGGTGAATTTGTGTTTTTAAAATTAATATTTTTAATTCAGAAACCCATATTTGATATTTTTTAACTCAATTTATATTTTTTAAAAATTAATAGTTTATACTTTAAGTAAATTAAAATTAATTTTCATCCCTTATATAAGTTCAATATCAAAAATTAATTTCCATTTTTGGGATTCTCATAAAAAAGTAATATTATAATTAATGTTTCATATTTCTCTAAAAAAATTGATTTTTAAAATAGTACTTAAAATATTCCTTTTTCAAAAATAGAAACTATTATTTCTTTATTGGAAAACAATTGAGACATTATGTTTTAGCATAACTTTTAATTTATTGAACTATTATTTAATTAACATTTTTTTATTTAAAAGATATACCTATAAATTTATAAAATGTATGTTTATCCTTGTAACAAATTTAGAAATCCTTATAAAAAAATTATTTTTTAAATTTGAGAAAAATTAGTTTTCTATTGATTTGAAATACATAGAAAATTATTTATTATAATATACCAATTTATCTATTTAAAATCATAAACAATGATAATATTATTGCATACATAATTTTTAAGCTTCCAATGAAAGTTTTCAAAGAACTAGTTTGTAGAAATTATATGGGATAGTACTAAAATTATTTTTTATAAATCCAAAATATATTATTTTATAAATTGATTCAAATATTTAAAATCATCATATTCAAATTTTAAAATAATTGAAATTTTAAAATTTTTCATTTAAATTAAATTCCATTGGTGAAAGTGGTGCCTAAGGGTATATTAGAGTAAAAGTTGTTTAAAATTGTTAAAAGGATAAAAATATGTGAAAAATATTTTTGATATTGGGTATTTGGGGTAAGAAAAGCCATATGGGAAAATTTTAGAGTCATTTTAATTGAATAAAGAAGTGAAGTTCATGAGAAATAATTTTTTTAAAAAAAATTATTTATTTCATCACTTATAATTGAAGATAATGTTCTCCTCATTTATACACTAACTAAAATTATTTGGCTCAACCAAAACTCTACCCTTTTATCTCTGCATCACCCTCCACATTCCATTGAATCCATAGTCTCATAAAAAGTTCATTCTAGGGATCCTTAAATAGTTACCCATGGAGAAATTCAAAGGAAAAGTTAATACAATCAACCAAACTGTTGTAGCTTCTTTCTTATTCTATGGTAACCATATCCAATAATCAATGATGGTATAATAACACTGAAAATTTTACTACAATTATTTTTTATTTTAATAATGAAATATAAATTTTATATCTTACTCTAAAATCATTATGAAAAAAAAAATGTTATCATGTGTGAAAAATCACGCCTCCATGAATGAAATGTTTGATTTTGCATCACCGCCTTAAAATTTAGATTCAAAAGGTTATTTAATTAAATTTTATGATATTTTTTTACAAAATTAATAGTTTGGGAGATTAATATTTGTGTTCTATATGTGTTACTAATAAAAAAGACTCGAGTGACTTTAAGAACCTTACATTGACTTATTAAGGAGACTTTCTAAACATGGATCTATTTTGGGAAACCCCATGAAATTATAAAATTCTTATTCAAATGAAATTTTAAATAAAATATGAATCTAAAATTCGGAATATCATGATGTTATTTTACAAAAACTGTTACCACAGTCAAAAACCTTGATGCGTTTTGAAGAAAACAACAAAACATCCCTGAATAACCAACACAATCAGAAACTATATTAAGAAAATAACAAATGATATTAAATAAAAATTATAAAAATATATATGGATTATATTTTTTAATTGGTATATATTTATTGAACAGATTTAATTATTCTTGAAGAAATGATCAATTTCAATGAACTTTGGGACACAACATAAGTGTTTCATCTAGAAATATATTTCTTTGAGAAATAATTTCTTTTATTCACCCAATTTGATTTAAATATTGGTTATTATTCCAATTGGCTATTTAATGTGATGATAATTTTTTATTCATTGGATTTGAACATAAAAAAAATATGTCACTTTTTAAGGGGTCTTATTAGAATATTTATATGTCTGTAATGGTTCTATCTCAATCACCCTTCATTGGAGAATGTTTTGTCATTATTAACCAATAATTAAATATATTTTTTGATTACAAACCCTTTAATTATTATATAATAATATATTTTAGAACTTATAAACTTCACGTCCATTCAATATATTCCTTGTTGTGGGCTATGATGGATGTTTCCTCTAAAAGATAAGGGTTTTTTCATAACTTGATCTTATTTCTTGAGTAATAATTTTTATCCATTAGATTAATCAGCAATTTCATATGGTATACCCTATTTATATCATGGTAGATCACTAATTACTAAAATATTCCATATGGGTGAGTTCTAATCCTTTTTAACGAAATGATGTCATAAATAATTCTTATCCATTTAAATTAAGGGTTCCCTTCCTTGTCTATGATTTCCATTCCCACCAATGTCATAATGTTAAATTATAAACCTCATTAAGTTTATTCCCTTGTGAAAACCATATTTAACTTCTCTTATTTTCCAATATAATGGCTATTTATCTAATTTTACATATTTTTATTTCAACATTTTTTTAAATGCAAAAAAGGGATCTTCCATACCTACCACCTTACTTATTGGTTATAAATTCAATTTATTTTTCACTATTTTATGAAATATTGTAATGTAATTCTTATATATATATATATTTCAATTTCCATTAAATATATTACTAGTCTAATAAGATTTTTATTTTTTGGGTTATATATTTTTTATCTCCCTTTCAAATTGCAAATACATTATTAACTTGATTTAAGGGAAAATATCTATTTATTGTAAAATGTAATGCATCACCCCAATAATATGTTTCCAAACAATGCATATATTATAAAACAAAAATTATTTTATTGGTAATGATATTGGTTTACTTATAGTTTTATAGTAAAAAAATCTCATTCTTTCATTAAAAATATCATATACTTATTTTATAAATCCTAACCCAAGTGGTTTGTTTTTATTCTTTCTTATCCTAATTTCTACCAGGGAATAATCTACATTGGAAGTCCATGTCAAAGTCTTATGTTAATTATTCAATAATTATTATTCAAAATAATTTAATCCCTTCATATCATGGTAACCCTAATGTTTTATCCATAAAAATTTCTTTAAATCAAAATTAGGAATCCCACTAAATTCTCATGTATTTAGTTTTTCTTATCATTTATATGTGGTTTCATTTCTTATGGTAACATACATGTGTATTATATTTATTATATTCTATTATATACTTGAATTATATATCCATTTAATCCATTGGGTGAATATTTATATCTCATGATATATTATGTATGAGATTAGGGTGTGAACCAAATAGATTAATGGATATTGTCTCCAATGTAAGGTACATGGGTGTTTATACAAAGAACACTATGTTCTGTGATAGGTGTTTCCCAAATTATATAGCCCCTAATGCATTGGGTAACACTTTTTATCTCAGGAAATTAGGTATAATGGATTAGGGAGTGAACATAATCCACCATAGGACTTTTTCCTTTTATAGATGATGGTCGGGGGAGTGACCCTTGAGTTATGTTTATAATATAATACCTCATGTTTTTTCAACTATTCAATCAATCCATGATAATAAGATTTTTTTTATTTACAATTTTTTTCCATTCTTAAGATTATCCTATAATTTTTGGGTTATGAATTATATATTATATGTTCATATTAATTGATTAAAATCGCATATACATATTATTATTGCATTACCACTTTCAAATTTTAATTATTTTACTTAGTCTTACACATACTAAGTGATTAAGCTCACCTCGTTCTTAAATTTTCTGTCCCCATGTTCTAAGATATGTATAATGTATGAGAGGTCTATAAAGGGGAATACAAGAGATTAAAAATGGATAAATGTTCATAAGTATCATGTAATATGTTTCATGTGTAACTGGTCCTCAAAAAAACAAAAAACGTCCATTCATGGGATGGTGGGACTTGAATATGATATCTAAAGTATAAATTATTGAAATGATATAATAATTAATATATATTTATATTTTATTTATATATATTTTATTGGAGTAGTTTTTATTTAATTTTTAGAATTAGCTGTGGTTTTAGGGAATTTTATAAGACAGAATTAGTTAAAACCCTATGTATAAGCTTAAATGATATGCGTTATTTCTTTTTCCCCTTTTTTCTATTCTTTTACAATCTTTTCCACACCATTTTAGTACTCCAGCAGAAAGGCGATGCATGGAAAAAGTGATAGTAAGCCACCAGCTGAATCTCCCATTAAAATAATATTTTATTATCGAGTGAACCATTAGGCCACATATCAAATATTAAACTGATTAAATCATATACTACACATGATATGCCTATGTATTGGATATCATCCTAATTTTTTAGTAAAATTTTGTTTACGTGGGTTTTCCGGTAATTAAATTCATTTCAGGATAGTACATGTAAAACCTGACCTTAAACATTACATAATTCTGAATTAAGTTAATAATTCAAATTGAGGATCATTTCATGTATAGATATTTTATGAATTATATCAAAACATGTTGATAAAATATTTAATATTACAAGAAGACACTTCTACTCATTATCCATTATTTTCTTAGTACCAAAAGTCATTAAAAAAGAGACTTGTTTAGTTCCGTGATTTAAACAGGATGAATTCTCCATGATCCCATCATTGACCCCGTTCATCTTTATGTGTGGTTGAAAATAGTTAAAAACATGGGATGAGCATAAAAATATCATTAAGTGATACATAATGAAGGAAAACTGTTAGTTTTTTAATACAACATGTAAACCATGAATACTATATCATAAAGTAATACTTTCACTTTAAGAATTCACAAAAACCCTTCACAAAATATAAGCTTGTGTCTTACACATATTGTAACCAAAAGATTATAATAAATCATATAGAAAACAACCTATAGCATATAAAGTTAACTTGGGTGATAAACATTCTTAAATGGAAGAATCGTGCAATCGAATTCTACACATATAAAAAATGGAATATCCATCCGACCAACTTCCCTAACCAATGCATTGGAGGATATAATGTAACCACCATACTCTTGGTTTATCATGGAACCACACATAATTTTTTTAAAACCAAACCGCCCATCATTGGTTTTTCATGTAACCACCCATCAAATTTCCAAGTACCACTATATAATTATAAAACATAAAGCGATGAAAATATCAAAATTTCACTTATAACATTTCATTTTCAATCATGATAAATCATTTCAATATATTGAAATAATCAATCCATTTCAAAAACCATTTTCAATAATAAAACACCCTAAAAGGGAATAAATAATTTATATTCCTATTAAAAACAATGAGGCTTATAGTGGAATCTAAATAACGATTATGGTAGCGGAGAGGTCATAGATTCCACAAATTCAAAAAAAATTCCTTTTTTCATTTAGTAAAACACTACTTAGATAAAATATTCCCTTTGAATGAATTTAAATGTCAAAGGGTTGTGTTATACACCATGTAAAGTAAGAAGGTGTATATTATCAAAATACGCCTCTGTGAAAGGAGATTGTGACGAAGTCCCTTACCTTGAGTCTGAATCATCATGTATGTTCCTTCTTATTACTAAATTATAATCATAAGTTAACATTTAACTTATTAATAACCTTTTTCATGTTTATTAATACTTTTATATCACTTATTTCCTTGCTATAAAAATCATATTATTATTGAAGTTCATATCGGTCGTTTTATCGATGTTCGGTACTTGAGTAAAAAATGAACTTGTTATAATTAAAAGTTTCCCATGTTGTATAATGTAAATTATATAAAAAATTATATCCAAGATTTAGATATTATATATATCATATATATCTATTATATATTTATTTTCAAAATACTATTGCATTTGTATTTAATAAATGAAATACACCGTTCACGGAGACGGTAAATTGTACGTACGCATGAACGCTACATTCATTTCTTTTTCATATTTAATGTAATTAAAATTTAGTGATATATAGGTATATTTTAATAAAAATATAATATATGTGTTATATATGTTACATAAGTTCATTAACTCCTTCCTTTATTTTATTCATGTATAGAATGAACGAGTAAAATCACTTTCAGGGGGTGGTTGTCTGCACATCCCCCAATGAAATTATCGTATTTATGCAACAAGAAAAGAATAAAGGTATATTCTAAATGATAATTATAGAAGAATATAGAGAAAATAAATTTTACATATATAATATCTAATTTTAGTTCCATCATAGTGGTCACCATGAGAGGTTGTATGGGAAAATCGAACAATCATCGTTTCATGAGACAATAGTTCGTCGTACTCAAAAATAGCATGTCTGTATCAGTTAGATGGAGGTGTGTGTACGTGTAGTTAGAATACATCTCAAAACAACAACATAGTATTTTGAGGATATTTTTGTTTTTATGTAATAAAATAATAAGAAGAGCATATGGAGTGGAGAAGGAAAATAATGGAAAAGAACTTGAGAGAATACATTACCTCAAATCAGGTAACTTCTTTTGATTTGAGCCAAAGGGATTTCTTGAATTGGATTATGCCTAGTAGAAGGATTCTATAAGAAAATATGGAATTATGGGAGATTATTGGAGAATATTATGTATGATCCATGTGTATTGAGAGGTGTGTGTAAGGGGTTAGAGGTGATTGACTTTTATAAGAGGGAGGAGAGGTACTTTAAGAATTCCTTGAATGATTATTTAAAAATTAACTAAATATCGATTTTCAAAATTTCTAAAACTCATTTAATTCTAAGATAAGAATATTTTTTTTCTATGTAATCGCAAAAAATTGGGTTTAAACTTGTTTTTGATTCAAATTCAGCCTTATCATTTAGCTTTAACCAAAACATAACTAATTTAACTATTAACATGTGTTCTTGTATATTCATACTATATGGTTAATATAGAAACCATAAAATTAAAATATAACTTTATGTGATTCATTAGTTATATTGAAAACATTATCAATGTTATTTGGCCACATTAGAAATTTTTTGGATTATTATATCATTTAATAAAAAATTATTTGTTTTAAAAACTCATTTCTGTCAATTTTTAAACTATTCATATCATGACAACTAAAAATTCATAACAACATAATTATTTATAAAAAACAACATAAATTAAAAAATAACAAGTCTTACTCATCAATAAAATTATTTGATGATATAAAATGTTCAAAAATATATTTATTTTAATATTTAGAATCTCATTTATTTAAATCTTTCATTAATAAGGTAATCACTACATCATCATTGTTTCAGAAATATATTTATTTATTTGATTTCTAATATTTATAAATAAAATATCATGATTTAGGAAATTTATTTAGCTTTCTAATGACTATTTATATTTGAAATGATATCTTATATAACCCCATATAAATTTCTTTTTACTAAAGGATACATGTTTAGGTTATATTTTCCATAACTTTAAATTTAAAGTAATTATATTTCATTTTCACACACAAGTGGCTCCATGGGGTCCTAAAATAGACCCAAATGTTAACATGGTAGTAAAAATATCATCTAATAGTGTTCGGAAATGTGTTATGGTAATTTAAATTTTTTATAATATTATTTTTACCCTTATTTACTAGATTTACCTTTTAACCATGGAAAAACAAATATCTACTAAAGTTATTATTCATAATGTATTTAAATAAAAGTTATATATTTACACAATCTGGACCACCAAATTCTAAATAAGGAATTTATTTTTCCAAATTCAAAACCAAGAAGTTTTATAAATTAATTAGAAATTAATTCTCGTTTTCAAAACCAAAAGGAGAGTTTTTGAAAAGTAAAACCAACCAAAATATTGGTATGCATTTATGCCCAATTTCAAAGTGAAATTATTTAGAATGACCAAAATTGGATTAAACGATTACAAATATTATCCAATTAAACTTAAAAAGCCTAATATTTGACAATATACATAAATTAGATTAAAAGGTAGTTCTAAATTAAAATGCAGTATTCATAACTATTCATTAAAAAATGAACTTTACCAGAAAAATACCGAATTTTCTTCCAAATAAATTTTAATGTAACGGTTCAAAATAATAAGTTTATTTTTTCAAATATAACATATAAAAGTGATAAAAACTATATTTAAAAATGTTTTTCTATCAAAAGGTAGTAAATAGACCTTTTAAAGAATATTAAGTATTTCATGCTTAAAATCAGATTCATTCTTATTTTAAACCTCTAAAATTTATTATATACTTGTCAAAATATTTAACAAACATTTTTACTAATAATTTAGTTAGTAATGTTCATTCCCGACAATACATCGGTTATGTGTTCACTACCATTTAAAATAATAATAATAATATTTTATTTTTCAATATAACTCAATGTTGTGTGAAACGTATGATTTCAAGGAAACCCATTATTGGGTGTTGAGTATTCTATCAGAAATATTGTACTATTTAACATTAAATTAATATATTGTTCATAAATATTAATAGAAATGAAAGAAGTATTATCATATAAATATCTGGGTTGTTACATCCTTCCCCAAATTTGAAAATTGATCCTCACATTTTTAAAATTGGGCTTGGAAACTTCATTGAAGGTCACACAATGGAAAAAAGAGTCTTTAAAACAATCACATTGAAGGAAAATAAATATATGTCCAATGGTCTATAAAGATAACACATACTAGTATACCATGTATGAAATCATGGATATAGAGGGGAAACTATGTGTCATGTTCTGATGGATGGTGATAGAAAACAAGATCTGGAGAAAGATAACCACCAGAAAATCACAAATAAGTGATGGGTTGAACAGTATTTTATTCCCTATTTGAAATGTAAAAAGACAACGGTTTCTATTTTATTTTTCATAACATTTTGGAATTAATTTAAGGTCTTGACTAATAACACAAGGAAAAATAATTACTTTTCATGTAGAATCTTATCCATTACTATATTTGTACCACAAACTAATCTGTTCTCCAGATGATATGTTTTCAAGATGACTTGGTCACATAATGTGGGATAGAATGAACTTCTAGAGAACCACATATTCCAAAAAAGGTAAACTATATATTACCCCTATTTTTATTCATTAACCAAAACCAAAAATGGTTATTACGAGATCAAATAATCCCCAAAAAGAAAATCCTTTATAAAAATAAATACTACTACTAATCTCCAAAATTCAACAAACTGTACCCAATGTTTGAAAAATACCACTAAATATACAATTTTACTTAAAACAATTCAATGTAATCCAAACTATGTTTGAAACCACAAACTCAGATTAATTTAATCACATAGTCTTCTACATTAAATCTTAACTTTTAGCTCAAAATAACATCAAATACTATTAATGTCTCATAATGAATAGTAATTAAACAAATCACATAATTTCTATGATAGGATAATCATTTCTATAAATAACCCAAATTTCTATATGTCCACAATAAAAACATAGATTCTTCCAAAATAAAATTCCACAATTACTCCTCAATTAAAATTCCAATATATTCTATTTCCCATATGAATATAGTGTTCAAAAAATAGAAGACATCTTCCAAAATAACCATTATCACTTAATCACCAAATCATTTTTCAATATGAAGGATATCCATTTTATAAAACATAAGGTCCCAAATCAACTTATTCCTGATCAAAAAAATCATTGAACTAAAAATTATACGTCAAACTAACCAGGTACTTCACGTACTCCATTGGTAGGTGGTATTCCCCTTTCGCCCTTTGGTCGTCAGTTTGATTTCCATGGACTTTCTAGAAACGATGGGTGTTCCCCAATCCTGTGGGTTTTCCTTTTTCTAAAACCATATCATTCTTATAACATTCCCAAAAATAAGATAATTTCCTCAAAATAACCATAAACTATTTTATTCTCAAAAGTTATATAATACCTTTCATTTTTCATCCCAAATTATAATAACCATTTATCACCTCAAAATCAAAAGATCATATGAACCCCTAAGGATATCAATCATTTCCACACAAGAAAATATAATTCTTTATTCAGTAAAAGTTTCACATATCAAACATCAGGGTTAGACAAACAAGAAAAATCCTTCCATAGTAATCTCATAATCAAAAGATCCTTAATACTTTTAAGCATTTATCATCCTAAAATCTGCTATAACTCTTTAACCCCTTATATGTATACTTATTACTCATTCAACATTCATCATGATCCAGTAACCATTATTTTACAACTTATTCTATAATTCTATACTCCTACAAACAAAATCAAGAATCAGATCCTAAGATTCAATAATGTCAAAAAATTAGCTAAGAAATAATTCTTACCTTTAATTTTTCATTGTCAGTTCCCTCAACCTCAATTTAAATGACATTATATATTGGTGGAAATATATTTTTACAGTCTTTCTGATCCCATTCTTGAACCTTCTTCATTGAAATTTTATTTGCATAATGACCATGAACACCACATTTAAAATATTCAATTGATCCCTTAGAATAAACTTCATTCCATTTCTAGGAGTCAACTGAATGATTCCTTTTTCCATGGACGATTATTGCATTATGAACTCCATTACCACATCTATTGCATATTCATGTACCTTTTAAGAATTTTTCCTTGGTGTTTCTTTCAACATCCTTGACAAATAAGTTTTTTATATACTTACCTTTATGATTGTTACCTGAACATTGATTGGGATTGGTTTCTCTCATATATGATGCCTTATAAAAACCACCAAGGTTCAAGTGGTCAATAATGTCTTGAGATAGTTTGCTGAGAATATTCACAAGAGTTCTCATGGTAGCTCCCATTTCATTTAATTTATCATTCTGAAGACCACAATATTTTTCTTCACATTAATTTTTTCTTGGTGCCTTCTAGATCCATACATTTACTAAAAACAAAAGGTTAGTGTGAGTATATCAGTAAAATCATCATATAATATATTTTGAGGAGGGTAAACACTAATATATTCTTTTTCATGTTATCTTAAACTCATTAAATGTATCTAGAATAACTTTGAATCTTTCTCATATGATAACCATTAGAGTAATGTCACTTATTCATAAATAACACCCTATACTATATTGTTATCTAAACCGACATATGATACCAATTTTAGAAGCCCAACATTAAATTTAAATAATATTGAATTAAGTTAATAATTCACATTGAGGATCTTTTCATGTTTATATCTTTAGAATATTAGGTCATAACTAATACCTAAAAACATGAATATTAAAAGTAACACTTCTACTCACTATGCCTTATTTTCATAATACAAAAACCCTTTAAAAGAAGACATGTTTAGTTCAATGATTTAAACAACAAGACTTTTCCATGATCTCATCCTTTACTTGATTGATATTTATGTCCTATGAAAAAACATTTCAATACATGTGATGATCATAAAAATATAAATAAGGGATACATAAAGATGGAAAACTGTTAGTTTTTCAAAACAACATGTAAACCATGAATACTTTTTCCCAAACTAATACTTTTCACCTTAAAGAAGAAGAAAAAACATTTATGATATATATGCTCATTGATTTCCTTTTTTTTAACAAAAATATTACCATAAATCCTATATAAAAAAATGTATATCCTATAAAGGTAACTTGGGACATGAACATACTTAAATAGAATAACCATAAGTTTTACTTCCAGACATATCACTAAATGGATTAGTCATATGACTGACATCCATACCCTATGGATTGGTGGTTATAACGTAACCACCCATCCATGGTTTGTCATAGATCCACACTTAATTTCATTTGTCACATAACCACCCATCATTGGTTACTCACGTAACTACCTATCAAATGTCCAAGTACCATTATATAATCATAAAACATAAACCTTTGAAAATATCAAAATTTCCCTAATAACATTTCATTTGCAACCACAAGAAATCATTTTATGATATTGAAATAATCAATCCATTTAAAACCCCATTTTCAATACCAAAACTCCCAAAAAAGAAATAATGGATTTCTTTTACTTTTAAAACATTAAAGTTCATAGAGGAAGCCAAATAATTATTACTGTGACAGAGAGGTCATTGTTGATGCAAATGTTTAGAACATTCCTTTTTTCGTTTAGTAAAACACTTCATAGAAAAAATATTCCATTTTAATAAAATTAAAATTCAAAGGGGTTTATTATACACCCTATAAAATAATGAGGTGTATATTATCAATATATACCTCAATGAAAGGAGATTGAGATGAAGTCCCTTACCTTGAGTCTGAATCATTATGTATATTCCTTGTTCTTCCTGAATAATAAAATTTAGTTAATTTCTTCATGCATCAGAACTATTTTCAAGTTTACTATTCCATTTATATCACTTATTACCTTGCTATAATAATAATACTATTATTATTCCAGATCAAATCAGTTCTTTTGTCGATGTTCGGTACTTGAGTAAAAAATAAACCAATTATAATTGCCAATTGTCAATGCGGTCAAGAGTACATTATCTATAGAATTATATAAATTTATTTTGATATCATATATATCATATATTTACAGTATATATGTATTTATAATATACCATAGAAATATGATATAAGAAATTAAATGCACCATTCTTGGAGATAGTATGCCGTACGTACGCATGAACGCTACTTTTATTTCTTTTTCAAATTTAATGGAATGAAAAATAAATGATACATAGGTATATTATAATTATAGTATATAATATATGTTATATATGTTATAGAAGTTCATTAATTCCATAATTTATACATTCCATGTATATGATTATGGTGTCAAATCACTTCGAGGGTTCGGTAGTCCGCACTTCCTCAAATGAAATTATCGTATTTATACAACAAGAAAATAATATAAGTATGTTATAAATGTGAATTAAATAATAATATAGAAAAAATAAATAAAATATATATCATATATAATTTTAGTTCTATCATAATGGCCACCATGAGAGGTCGCAGGGGAAAATCAAACAATCATCATTTCGTGAGGCAGTAGTTTGTCATACTCAAAAATAGTATATTTGTATCAATTAAATGGAGGTTTGAGTAAGTGTAGTCTGAATAATTCTAAAAAAACCTAGAATATTTATTATAAAATTGTTTTTATATATAAAAAATAATAATAATATCATAGTGAGTGGAGAAGTAAAAATAAGGGAAAGGATCTCGAGAGAAGACATTACCTCAACTAGGGTAACTTCTTTTGATTTGAGCCAAAGTGCATTCTTGAATTTCCTTATGGAAAGGGGAAGGATTATAGGATTAAAGGAGCAATTTTGGGAGCTTATTGGAGTAAATTATGGATGATCCAGGTGGATTTAGAGGTGTGGGTAAGGGGTTATAGGTTGTGTTTATTTATAAGAGGGTGGAGGGGTACTTTAGGAATGTCTTGAATGAATATTTTATTATAAAATGAATTTATATTTTCAAATGGACCACAACTCGTTTAATTATAATATAATATCATTATTTCTTGAAATACTCTCAAACAATTGGTTTTAGACAAGTTTTGGTTTCAGATTTGACATTTTCATTTAGTTTTAACCATTAGTTAAACAATTTAACTGTTACCATGTGTTCTTGTATATTCATACTATATAGTTAATATAGTTACCGTAAAATGACAATATAACTTCAAGTGGTTAAATAATAATATTGACAACATTATCTAAGTCATTTATGAAAATCATCGATTTTTAGGACTATTATATCATTTCATAAAATATTACTTTTTTTAAAAACTCATTTGTATAAAGTTTTATAATATTAATATCATGACTTTTTAGAAATCCATAACAAATTTATTCATTCCAAAAAATGTCATAAATTAAAAATATAAAAAGTCATAAACATTCATAAACAAACTATAATGGGGTATAGAAGAATTTGATTATGTTGAAATGTTTTTAAGTATTTTGGAATATGTTTAATTTTTAACTTTTCCCCAAAGAAACTAAACCTTCTATTATTGTAATTCTATGATTTTCATATGGGATAAAATCTATAAATTATGTAAATGATATAAAATTAATATATATTAATCATGGATCACTATAATAGACTATAAATATATAATTATATAATCATCAGGGAGTAATCATAAAATATATAATACTTTTTGAATAATTATATATCATTGAATCTTAAAAAATATAACATCAATATGACATAATGGTATAAATAATAATGAATTGAGAGTATAATAATGGAAAATACAAAAAAACTTCAAGGATATAAGTTAAGATGTATTAATTAAAGTGTAAGGACTATAAAATCCATAATATGATCAACCTGGGGAACACTTATATAGAAGGCTACACATGGCCACAAGGATGACCCCTAGTAAGCTAGTGTCTACCAACTAGTAATAAGGATCTATCTATAATACTAAGATATTATACCCCCGAGATCGATTAACCATAAATAACGAAAGAAGTAAAAGTTACAAAAATTCATAAGAAATCCACAACTTGGATATTATAAATACAGTACCACTATGGATAAATAATCAACACAAGATATAATAGAATGAATTATATTTTAATTTCAAATAATAATAATAAAAATTAAATATCTTATTGGATAATAATTTAAAATTTATCCAAACGTGATGAAAATTATGGAGATGTTCACCCAAATTAAACTTGAGGATACATCTAGCTCACTTTTTGACACCTCCTTCCATCCCAGATCCTCCATCATTTGTTGGCCACTTGATCCTAATTTTATCTATAATAAAAAAATCAATATAATCATTGATATTCCCATGTAGGGTGTGAATAAAACTATATAGGATTCCACACAATGTGGACCTAAACAGGTCAAAAAAATATGTGCTCATACAAGATATGAAATACTAAAAAATAAAAAATAAAATATATCAATCATATCAGGTATTTTCAAATATTTAAGCCAAAAAATTACCATATAGATTTTAGAATATACCAAAATGGGATGATTCTCTCATGGTTTAATTATAATATGACTGTGAATGATCCTCCAAAATTAATTTCAATGGATAAGGTGAATGAATTATCAACAAATATAGTACTAATGGGATTTTGGAATCATTTGTACATAAAATAAGGTGAATGATACATCACCATATCATAACCGAAAGGTGAATTATTTAGTTACCCTAATGTGAATAATATTTCATGGAACATAACCCACACTGTGAACAATATATCATTGATGAAAACACTGTGGTGAAATATATATCATAAAAACATAACTCCAAGGTGAATGATGTATCACTAAAATAATTCCTTAATGTTAATTGATGTATCACTAAATCATAACCCCAAGGTGAATGATATTTCACTAAAACATAATCCTCAAGTAGATATATATATCATTGATATTTAATCCTCAATATGAATGATTTATTATAATCACTAAATACAATGGTGTAAATGATATGTCTAATCATACTAAGGGTGGATAACATACAACCATAATAATATACATGGGTGAACATGTTCGAAACTATCCCACTAAGATATTGGATTATATATCATCATAGAGATCATCTTGGTGAATGAATTGTCATCATAATTAATTAGAGGGAAAATAAATAAACAAAACACTAATTAATATAATTCATGTAAAAAATGTATCACATACTATACAACCTATTTTAACAATTAATCATTCATAACTTACCATCTTAGTTAATAATTTATCACCAATTAATTGGAATTTGGTTTTCCAAAGTCTACCCACATTACATGGGTATACACTTAAGAGCACTAACTCACCACAAGGTCCCATGAAAATGATAATTCGTCACTATATTATCACTTTATTAATATTTTCTTTAAGTTATTATTATCTTACACAAATAAAATGATTCTTAACATCATTAAGATAACATGGATACCCCTATATTGTTCCATTTCATATAAAAATATTGAATTCCCCAGACATCAAAAAAATTGAGTAAAATCCTTGAAAATGTATAATTAAATGATCTATCGCAAGATACATTAACTCTATATATCTATTATCATATAAAGTAAACAAATTCATTCTATTTTAGAGCATACTATATGTTTGAGAAATCAAGGTCATCATAAGACACCTTCAAAATTCATATAAAATAATATTAATGTGATTGGACCGATGAAATTATAGTCCTATGAGTCTCCCTATGGAATTATATCAGATTAATTGATCGTGTACGGATGAAAAAAAAATATTCATATGATAAAAAATTATGGATTTATATAAATTAATGGAAATACAATAAGAGAAAATATGAATATATAAAAGAGGAGTGGTAAACAGCCCCTTATCAATACTATGAAACTAACAACATAATCATCCAAAAAAAGGTATATTTAAAAGGAAAGAGGGGAGCATATATGGATAAAAAATGAGAGTTTGAATAGATACTAGGGAGAAATGAGGGGCGACATAAATTTATAAAAATATTACAATTTAAAAAATAATTAAAATGTTTTTAACTACACTGGTCTATTAGATAATAGGTCTCTAGCCATCTAGTACCCATTACCCCCTATATACACACCCAAGGGACACTGATTTCTCATGTAAACACCAAGGCCTCCCCATTCTATAACTATAACCACTAGGTACTAGTTCCAATACACTATGTACCCTATGTTTTATATTAGAATGAAATAAAATCTTATATCACGTCTAATTCTAAAAAAAAGATCATAAAACTCTTTCAAATCCTCGAATGGTACAAAATCATAAAAATAAATATGTTTTGGAAAATATTTATGTAGAGACCCGGTTTTTTTCCTATAAGACTTTGGAATATTTTTACATATATTTCCAGATCTACGAGCTGATACGGCGTGTAATTATAAGGCCTGGTGTGCCCATAATAAATTATACAAAAATCTTAAGCGTTTTTATACTATGCACGTGGTGGGTTTTTTTTCTCCTAAACAGTAGTTTGGATAGAAAATCAGAGGGAACAGCTGTGTCTGGAGAAAGCTGTTTACCCTAGTCGGGGTGTAAAAGTTTCAAGCGTGGGCCTACTATGAGAGATGTCACCCAGGGGAAAAATCATCTTTTTGAAATAATGACTTGGTGATTTTTATCACTGAATTCCTTTTCAAATAACTCTCATGAAAAGTCTTATAATGGAAATCTGAGACTTCTGTTGAGTTTAAAATGGGGTGGTTTTCCTAGGAGAGATATAAAATGAGAGGGCATGACAATTTCAGATTCCGTGTTAAGCTTATTTTTATATAAATAGAAAAATATGAATTTGGAGTTAGGGTTCTCCCTTAACTCTCCTCTCTCTCTCTCTCTCTCTCTCTCTCTCTCTCTCTCTTCCTCTCTATCTCTCAACCGTTATTCACCGTTCATTACCTAATCGAGGAGCGACCTCCACCGGAACCTTGGCAGATTGAAGTAGGAGTGTCGTGGACATGCCGCCAACGACGCATGACCGATTAGAGGTAGGATTGTTGGTTAATTTTCACACCTTCATCGATTTCTTGACTTTTCATCAAATTCTTCTTTTACATCCTATAATTTTAGAATTTGGATGATGGCCAAACGAATATAGCCATCGTCCGAACCCTGTTCTAAATCTCGTTCTTGATCATTATTCATCCAAGATATCGGATGCACCGAACCCATGACAGATCGACGAGCGAGGGGCGGTGCTGTGAAGATCTAGCCCCAAGGATTCCGAAACTGATTTTGGATAATTTTTTCTACCATGGGAGTGGTCGGGGGGACCAGCGGAAGGTTTGGATCCAGAATAGGGGTGATGGCCGGAGGTCGATCCGGAGGCGCGGCAAAGCGTGACGGAAGACGGATGAGCAGAGGCCGGAGGGGTCAGTTTTTGATGTGGCCAGTGCGGTGTTGGGTGTGGCCCGTATAGACGGGGTAGCTCTGGAGGAGCAGTGGACCAGGTAGCCGCGGCACGGGCGCCAGTGATGGGCGGTCCGCTCGGCCGGCGGAACGGTGATCCTAGGAGGCAGATCAAGGAGCCCAGGTGGCCACGGTGTCGGGTGGCAGTGTCGCAGCAGTGAACTCCGCAGGAGGGGAGCGACAGTGTTAGTTGTCATGGTCAGGGGGAGCCCAAAGTTAGTGCCTCGAGGGAGTGCTACAGACAAGGACTCGCGGTACGCGTGTCCTGCTAGTGCGGTGCGGAACAAAGACCAGCCGACTGACCGGTCGGTGTGAAGAAGCCAGACCCGAGGGGTCCGGCAGTTTTCAGAGGGGCCGCGGCCAGTGGGCTGCAGCACCCTGGACCAGACCCTTGGCTGGGCGGCGGGCCAGCGGTCTGGACTGGGTCGGCTAGGGTGGATCGGTCCAGTTGGTCCCCCTGATGTTCAAGGGGTCGTACTTTTCAAACAGTGCTTTCATTTGACGCGCCGTCAGCGGGTGTGGGTTTGTCTCATCGAGACAGAGTTTTTGAAGTGAGTTTTGTGATTTTTTGGGTTCTGCGCCCCAGGGAAAGTGACCCGAAATGCTTTAATTTAATAATATTAAATTATTATTAATGTTTACAACGGATGTATTTGCGATCCAAACATCTGTTTGATGTGCCGTCAGAGGCGTTGTGGCCCTGGAGTTGAGAAGGTTCTTCCAAAGTTGGTTCGGAACCCTTGCAGTTTGGTTTCATTTCTCGGTGGCATGAAATGGTAGATGTGAATAATTATTTATTTATTTATCTTTTCATCAGAACTAACTCCTGCTGGGGATGTTCGATTGATGTGTCGTCAGCGACAGCGTGACCCTAGTTCTTGTGCAGACTTTTTGAGACACTTTCCGAAGCGTTTGGGTTGGACACAAGGTGTAGGCCTCACAGGGCTGGGTTCACACATTTTATGGTGAAAAACAACTTTTTTACCTGACATCCGTTTTTTGTGTCTGATCACTCATTTCTGAGTGTTCTTCCAAGGGGATTGCGATGATGCAATCCGCCCGCCTAAATTCATGCCCGAGGGGTGGGCCCCATGAGGCGGCTTTTGGAAGTATGTTGCATTTTTATGACTTATGCATCATAAGTCCATTAAGGGAAAATTAATAGCCTACACCTCATGGTTATGTGCAAGAAACACAATGGTACTATCTACGTGACATTTTTCATGGTCGAGGTGTGGGCCCCATAGGTCCCTGTTTGCATAACGTGGGGAGTTGCAGCTTCTGCATCCCGAGTCTGTTTTAGGAAAAGTCTGTAGTGTTGTGACCCTGAAATTGAGAAGAAGTTATATAGGGTGGTTTCAGGCATTGAAGCTGGTGTTGAGTTGTGGGCCCCATGGGCCATCTTTTAAGTTATGTGCCCCGTACTACACGTTTTTCTTTAGATGTTCGTTTGGGGTGAATGTGTAGTCTTTTTTCCATGTTTTTCCGAGAGCATCATGATGGAATAGTTCAACCAACCATTTTTTGGATTGAGGTGTGTGTCCCACAAGACGAAGTATGGGCTTAAAGCGGTGTTGAATAACATTTTTCTTGGGAGTCCATTTCCAGTGAGTAAGTTGTATATCTCATGTGTTTTTCCATGAAGATTACAACGGTTTAATCTATTTGAGAAAGGCGATCCTCTTTCGAGATATAATTAAATGTAGAAACATGAAAGGTAATTGTTCATTGGTTCCTTTGACGCACTCAGAACCTACACACGGTAGTGATGTTAGTAACACATAGTGATGGCACGAGCAGTGCGGAGTTATCAGACTAGTTCCAGGTTTACCCTCCAA
Organism: Viscum album; assembly: GCA_963277665.1. Taxonomy (NCBI): domain Eukaryota; kingdom Viridiplantae; phylum Streptophyta; class Magnoliopsida; order Santalales; family Viscaceae; genus Viscum; species Viscum album. Next base: position 2,055,481,162 of record OY728146.1, on the reverse strand, counting down.
CGGGGCTGGGTAGTGGGTTACCCACTGGAAAATCATGGTTTACCCTCTAGCGGGGTTGGGTAGTGGGTTACCCATTGACCAGAGGGTTTACCCTCCAGTGGGGCTGGGGAGTGGGTTACCCGTTAACCTTAGGGTTTACCCACCAGCGGGACTGGGCAGTGGGTTACCTGTTAACCATAGGGTTTACCCTCCAGTGGGGCTACGCAGTGGGCTAGCTTTTCACCAAAGGTTTTACCCTCTAGTAGGGCTGGTCAGTGGGTTACTTGATGACCTCTTAGGGTTTACCCTCCCATGTGGTTGGGCATTGGGTTACCTGAGGACCACTTAGGGTTTACCCTCCTGCGGGGCAAGGCAGTGGGTTACCCGACAACCTCTTGGGGTTTACCCTCCAACTTGGCTGGGCAGTAGGTTACCTAATGACTTCTTTCAGACTCATACCTTTCTATAAAGCTAGTGAGTAAATTATCTACACGGTTTTCAAAGTAAGACCCTTGGTTGTACGGTTCAGGGATGAGACATCCTTGTCATACAGGACTGTTGGGCATCTGTGATGGATATCCTTTGAACTGTTGGAGACTTTTCTTGGGCTGATCTTGGAGATAGAGATCACCTTACACACTCTTTTGGGTTTCTTGTTGAGCATATATATATACATGACTCTGTTCCCACTCCATGGGTTCGGTTACTCTCCTTCTAAGAGGGGCGAAGACACACAGGGTATGCCACCTACTTTCTGTGTCTAGCTCTTCTTGGTTGGATGAGCCTACTTCCTTTCTCTTGTCGGGTTGAGCTCCACTCAACTTACTATACTCTTTCACTGTTCTTTGTCATGTCTACTACTTACCAGTTTTGTACCTCCTTTTTTTCTCCCATGAGATTTCGAGGCATCCTTCTGAGTATCATTACACTCACCCCTACATGGGCTTAGCCCGCACTTGGTGTGCCCATGTAGACGAAGGATATGTAGATCCAGACTATGGAGGAGGGTATAGGACACGGGATCTTGGGCTGTGTTAAGTGGATGTAGTAGGATTTTCAGGTGTGGGACTCAATAGTTGTTTACTTTCCTTCACCTGTTGTCAGTTTGTGGCACCTTTCTAGTTGGGCGCATGTTTTTCCCTTTTACTGTTCAGTTTACTGGTCAGTCAACTTTTCAGCACTTTACTTGTTCTATTTTAGAAGTTGATGCATGAATGATGTTGGGTTATTGTTTTTTGTACTTTGTTTTCTTTTTTTACTCTACACTTATGTATTGAGTGGGTTGTGTGTGTGCACATGTACTTAAGCGATGGCATCCCGAGATTATTATGCCTTCGGTACTTGTCGTCATCCCCTAGTCTATGAAGGTGGGCTTGGGGTAGTTGTGGCTCGAGAACAGTAAGGTCGGGTCGTTCCAAAGTGGTATTACAGGTGGTTCATTCAATGGGGTGTTTTTTGGACATCCCTAAAAAGTAATTGGTTGAGTTTTGGGGCAACAATGTCAACGTGTCTTGAGAGAAGCTCTCAGGCCAGGGAGTCCAGTGACGGTGCAGCGGACGACGTATCCATTCCCCAGGACCCTGATAACCCTCTTGTCGACTTGGAACACTGAGACCCTTGTTTTAGTGAATTTGTTTTGTGCATCATATAGGATTGAGTATTTTATTGTCCTTCTTGATTCAACTCCCCATCGTTGTTGATATATATATTCTCATTTGACTGCAGTACTCCTTGATCGGATTCAGGATGTCTCTGTGACGATAGCCATCCAGGACAGTAGCTCTGGTTCATGATGATGATTCCATGAGCAATGAGGCCTCAGTTCATGGTCCATTATATGATTACCCTTTCTGTATGAGGATAGGCAGCAATACCTCCATCTGTGGAGTAGGAGATAGTACCGGCAGCAAAGGCCAATGACGAGCACAAGCTGGGCGCGCTACGTGAGTTCTAGCATCAAAGACCACTGTGGTTCCACAGTGAGCCATACCCTCAGACAGTGAAGGGTTGGATAGATTCAGTGCTTTGCCTCTTCAAGCTTTTTTAGTCACTGACATGTTAGATGGTGGTTTTGATAGCCAGTTTTTTCACCAAGCAGTTTGCAATTAGTGGAGCGTGGGTCACTCAGATGCACGATGAGTCAGTAATCTCGAGGGATGACTTCTAGAAGATATTTCATGAGGAGTACTACCCCTCTTACTTACGCTTTATATGGTTTCTAGAGCAGCTGGAGCTTTAGTGGGGAGTGATGGTAGTGGCTGAGTACGCGACTAGGTTCGCATACCTTACTCGGTACTCTTTGGAAGTGGTCCATGACGACAAATTCTAAGCACAAAAGTTTGAGTAAGGACTCTATAGAGGATATTTGTGCTAGCATAGTGCCCTTGTGTATCCTCACCCATATCAGGGTGCTAGTGCAGGCACTGGTGACAGAGAAATTTCAGTCAGAGGGACGTCAATTGGTAGGGCATCGACACTGGAGTTCTCCCTTTGATGAGACTCAGGCACATGGTTAGGGATTGGGTAGAGCACTGAGACAACCCAGGGAGGACTAGTGTTATGGTTGTGATGTGTGAGGTCACGTGGCGTGAGACTACCCGACCAAATGTGATGAGTCTTCCAGATATTTGGTAGATGCACCACCATGACAGAGGCAGTTTCATGATCATAGAAATCCCAGGTGAAGAGAGGGTGGTCCCCAGGGAGGTGGTGTTGGCATAAGATAAGGAATAACTGTGGTTGGAGGATGACGTTTAGAGGTCCTTCCACCACCACTAAGCGGCCCATGTCAGGCTCAGGGAAATGATGGACGAGTCCGCAGGCGGCAGTGTGATGTGGATTTCTACAATCATGCATCGCTTGAGATGATAATAGGTACGCTCTGTGTCTTTTTCAACATTTCTCAGTAGAACTTGTTAGATGCTGCGTGTGGTACTCTTTTCGTCTAACTCATTGTTCAAGGGGTTACCGAGGGTGACGCAGGGTGTCGATGTAACCTTGTGTTGGTGTTGTCTGATGTATCTTTGAATTCATGGGAAAGAGGGGTTCTTCCCCCACTGATATGCATTTTTTTGATGCGATAAAAACCATGAGGGAGAGTCAGTACCACCCAAAGAGGATGGTATTGAGGTGTGGTGGATGATTCCCTCCGACATGTGCATTCATGGTACATTTTTGCAGTGGAGTGTCAGAGCAAGTTCTGGATTTTCTAGTGGTACTTTTCTACTTGACCTCCCTTTTCTTGAGGTTCCACGAGTGGGTTTGGTAGAGTTCCTATTTTTAGGACAACTCTCCTTCCAAGAGGGGAAAAGGCATGTGGGGTATGCCACGTGGTTTCTGTGTCTAGCCTCTGGTGGTTGGATGAGTTTTCTCATCTGCCCTGTTCATTGGTACCTTGTGTGCTCAACGTCAATATTGAAACCGTTGTCAAGTACAGGGTGAGGTGATGGACACCCTATAAATATAACTACGCTCTTCACTATGTGGTGATAGTAGTGGTGGTCCTTGACCTGAGAATGTCGATACACTATCTTATGGAAGAGAACTTTGTGGTTTGCTTAGACCACCAGTGTCTCAAGTGTGTCCTCACCTGGAGAGACCTGAACTCGAGACGATGGTGGTGGTTGAAATTTCTGCAGGACTATGACTCTGAGGTAGTCTGTGTTCTGATAAAATGGTTGTGTTGTAGCAGGTTCCCTTAGCAGAAATTCCTAGAATCTTTAGGTGCGCAAAGATTCATAGTAGTTAGCTTCCCTATAGTTGACCTTGTTAGACCAGGAGGGTGAAACTTTTCTTCAGTTGATGGTGTTGATTCATCCACTTTTTTAGCATGTAAGAGAGTCTCGGTTGTGATTCCCTGACTGTGAAGCTTGTGTGACTAGATAACCTTGTGTGTTTCACCAGATGGGTATTCTGAAGGAGGGAATCATGAGACCGTGTTCTAGGAACAAACTATGATTTCGGTCGTGAAATGTAATGCAAATGTTCATACAAGGAAGTCCCCTGAGTTTCATTGGGCCTTTTGGGAATCGTGGAAGAGATTGAGAGGTTGCCTACCGTCTTTCCCTACCCTCCTAATAGTAGTAGTGGGAACACAACGTCTTCCACATGTCACAATTGATGAGGTGCGTGCGTGTCCCTATGCATGTCATCGAATGTAGTAGACCTTATGAGTATGAATCATTATTTTGGTTCGTGTGTTCTGCCAGCATGGTGTTGTTCAAGTTTTCTTGGGAGTGGGAGAGATAGGTGTGAGATTTGTATCCTGAGTTATTTTTCCATGTTTTTCTTTTCGGGGATGAAAATCTTGATGGAGGGAATAATGTAGTGACCTGATTTTTTCCCTATAAGACTTTAAAATATTTCTACATATATTTCTTGAGCTAGGAGTTGAGACGGCGTGTGATTATAAGTCCCGATGTGCCCGGAATATATTATACCAAAATATTAAATATTTTTTATACTATGAATGGGGTGGCATTATGTTTCCTCCTAAATAGTAGCTTGGATAAGAAATTCGAGGGAACAGTTACATCCGGAGTGTGCCTTATACCCTAGGCAGGGTGTAAAAGTTACGGGTGTGGGCCTGCGGTGAGAGATGTCACCCAGGGGAAAAATTGTCTTTTTGAAATAATGAATTAGTGATTTTTATCGCTAACATTATTTTCAAATAACACTTAGGCGAAGTCTCGGAATGGAAATCTGAGACTTCCGTTGAGTTTGAAATTGGGCGATTTTCCTAGGCGTGATATAAAATGAGAGGGTACGACGGTTTCAGATTCCGCGCTAAGTGGATTTTCTATAAATAGAAAATTATGAGTTTGGATTTAGGGTTCTCCCTTGTATCTTCTCTTTCTATATATATCTCCCTCTCTGTTACTCTCTCTCTCCCACAACTATTCTTCACCGTCCTTTATCGAATAGAGGAGCAACCTCCACCGGAACATTGGCGGATAGAAGCAGGAGCGTCATGGACATGTCGCAAACGACGCACGACCGATTCGAGGTAGGCTATTTGGTTAATTTCTGCACCTTCATCGATTTCTTGACTTTTCATCAAATTCTTCTTTTACATCCTATAATTTTTGGATTAGAATGATGGCCAAATGAGCATGGCCACCATCTCAGCCCCGTTCTAAATCATGTTCTTTGTCATTCATCATACGAAATTTCAGACGCACCAAAACAATGACGGATCGACGAACAAGGGGCGGCGCTGTGAAGATCTGGTCCCGATGATTCCAAAACTGATTATGGATACTTTTTATGACCACCAGAGTGGTCGGAGGGATCGGTGTAAGGTGCGACTCCAGCAATGGGGTGACGGTCGGAGATTGAGCTGGAGGTGTGGTGGAGCGCGTCGGCCGGCAGACGAGCATAGGTCGAAGGGTTCAGTGTCGGGTGTGGCCGGTGCCATGTAGGGTGTGGTCGACACCGATGGGGTAGCTCCGGCAGAGCGGGGGACTAGGTGGCCGGTGCCGGGTGGTGCGCTGGGCTGACGGAGCGGCAACCCATAGCGGCGAAGCAGGGAGCCCAAGCGACCGTGGCATTGGGTGGCGGTGTCGTGGAGGTGTGCTCCACATAAGGGGAGTGACGATGTCGGCCGTTGCGGTCAGGGTGGAGCCCCGAGGTCAGTGCCTTGGGGGTTGCTGTGGACAAGGACCAGCAATACGCTGGTACGACGTAGAATAGAGACCGGCCAACTGGCCGGTCGGTTTAAAGGAGCCAGACCAGAGGGGTCTTCCAGTTTTTGGATGGGCCGCAGCCATCAGGCCGCACCGACCTGGATTAGACCCGCGGTTGGGCCGAAGTCTAACGGTCTGGACTAGGCCAATTAGGATGGAGCAGCCCAATTGGGCCCCCTTTTGTTCTTGGGGTCGTGACTTTTAAATGTCGCTTCCGTTTGATGCGTCGTCAATGGATGTGGGATCGTCTCATCGAGACAGATATTTTGTATCGAGTTTTGTGATTTTTTGGAATCTGTTCCCTTAGGAGAGTGACCCGAAATGCTTTAGTTTATTATTATTAAATTATTATTAAAGTCTACAATGAACGTATTCGTGAGCCGGACGTCCGTTTGACGCGCCATCAGAGTCGTTTTGGCCCTAGAGTAGAGACGGTCCTTCCAAAGTTGGTTTGGAACCCTTGTGGTTTGTTTTCATGGCTCGGTGGCATGAAACACTTAATTTCAATAATTATTTATTTATTTATTTATTTATTTATTCTGGTGTTGGACCTAACTCCTGCTTGGGATGTCCGATTGACACGCCATCACCGGCAGCGTTACCAGAGTCCTCGTGCAGACTTCTTGAGATGCTTTCTGAATCATTCGGGTTGGAGACAAGGTACGGGGCCCATAGGGCTGGGTTGACACATATTATGGTGAAATTCTACCTTTTCACCCAACATCCATTTGGGGTGTTTGAGCACTCGTTTCTGAGTGTTCTTATGAGGGGATTGTGACGACGTAATCCACCTGCCTAAATTTGGGCCCGAGGCGTGGGCCCCCTGAGGCATCTTTCGGACGTATGTTGCATTTTTATGACTTATACTTCATAATTCCATTCAAGGAAAATGAATATCCTACGCCTCATGGTTATCTTCAAGGAACACAATGGTATGATCAGTGTGACATGTTTCAGGGTCGAGGTTTGTGCCCCACAAGCCCCGCTTGCACAACGCGGGGAGTTGCAGCTTCTTCATCCAGAGTCCATTTTAGGAACCATCAACAGAGTTGTGACCATGGCATTGTGACACATTTGACCAGGGTTGTTTCATGCATTCATGCCAGAGTTGAGGTGTAGGCCCCACAGGCCGTCTTTTAAGCTGTGTGCAGCGTGCTGCGCCTTTTTCTTCAGATGTTTGTTCGGGGAGAATGAGTAGTTGTTTTGGCGTGTTTTTACGAGAGCATCGTGATGGCGCAGTTCTCCCAACCTCTTTCAGAATCGAGGTGTGGGTCCCATGAGATGTCGTATGGGAATAAAGCGGTGTTGAATAACATTTTCGTTGGGAGTCCGTTTCCAGTGACTAAATATTCTATCTCATGTGTTTTTCTATGAGGATTACAATGGTGTAATCCATTTGGGAGAGCAGAGCATCTTTTTAAGATATCATTAAAAGTGGAAACATAAAAGCGATGGTAGGAGGTTCCTTTTATAAACTCTAAACCAACGCACGGTAGCGATGTTAGTGACACCCAGTGATGGCATGGGCAGTGCAGATTTATCAGACCGGTTCTGGGTTTACCTTCCAGGAGGTATGGGTAGTGGGTTACCCACCGGCATATCAAGGTTTACCCTTTAGCTGGGCTGGGTAGTGGGTTAACCATTGACCTGAGGGTTTACCCTCCAGTGGAGCTGAGCAGTGGGTTACTCCTAAACCTTAGAATTTACCCTCCAGCGGGGCTGGGTAGTTGGATACCCATTAACCTTAGGTTTTACCCTCCAGCAGGGCTGGGCAGTGGGTTACCCATTCACCTTAGGGTTTCCCCTCTAGTGGGGCTGGGCAGTGGGTTACCCGATGACCTCTTAGGGTTTACCCTCCAGCGGGGATGGGCAGTGGGTTAGCCGATGACCTCTTCGGGTTTACCCTCCAGCAGGGCTGGGCTGGGGGTTACCCGACAACCTCTTGTGGTTCAACCTCTAGCTGGGCTGAGCAGTAGGTTACCCGACAATTTCTTTTAGACTCAGTCCTTTCTATAAGGCTAGTCAGTAACTTTTCTCTGTGATTACTGGATTGGGAGTCTTGGTTGTACGGTTCAACGATGAGACATCCCTGTCATATGGGACTATTGTGAATCAGTGATGGATATCCTTTGAACTGTTGGTGACTTTTCTTGGGCTGAGCTTGGAGATAGAGATCCCCTTACACAATCGTTCAGGTTTCTTGTTGAGAATATATATACACCCCACTTTTTTCCCACTCCTTGGGTTTAGTTACTCTCCTTATAGGAGGGGAGAAGACACGTGGGGTATGCCACATGCTTTCTGTGTCTTTATCCTCTTAGTTAGACGAGAATTCTTCCTTTCTCTTGTCAAGTTGAGTTGCACTCTACTTACTGTACTCTTTCATTGTTCTTTGTCCTATCTACTGGTCACCATTTGAGTACCTCCTTTGTTGTTCCCTTGAGATTTTGGGGTATCCTACTGAGTATCCTTATAATCACCCCTGCTTTGGGCTTTTCCCACACGTGGTGTTCCCTTGCAGATGTTGGATAGGTTGATCGACACTATGGTAGAGAATATCGGACACAATATCTTGGGTTGCGTTTAGTGGTTTTAGTTGGATTTTTAGGTGTGAGACTCGCCAAATATTCACTCTCATTCACCTGTTGTCGGGTTGTGGAACTTTTCTAGTTGGGTGTGTGTTTTTTCCTTTTACTGGTCAGTCTACTTTTCAGCACTTTACTTGTACTATTTTAGAAGTTGATGCATTACTGAGTCAAGGTTATAGTTGTTTATACTTTGGTTTCATTTTTACTCTACAATTCTTCATTGAGTGGGTTGCGTGTGTGTATAGGTAATTAGGAAAAGGCCTCCCCGATATTGTTAGGCCTTTGGCGCTAGTCATGAGCCCCTGGCCTATGGAGGCGGGCTTGGGGTAGTTTCGGCTCGAGGCCGGTAGGGTTGGGTCATGACAATTTATTTTATTTTCTACCATGGAATATATGGTCAGTTATTTCATCCAAACTATATAGCACCTAGTTCATGAGATGCATCGTCATGTGTTATCTTTCAAAATATATTGAAATGAATCTTTCATATCATCAAATAACTCCAAAGTATCAAATTATATATACTTAGGATACCACTACACACATATAAGAGGTTCTATATTCCCATTAATTATCTTCTCACTCTGATGTATAATAAAAATTGGATATTCCTCAAACTATGTGAGAACCTCTAGATTAACATCGATTACATTGATCATATGGGAGGAACATTCATAAGACCTCAAAATTTAAGATACATGAAATACATAATGTGTACCAGTGTATCTCTAAGAAACCATTAGTAAGTATTCAAAAGTACTGATCCTCTTGACAATCTCAGGTATCCCCACAATATTGGGTGTCATCAGACCCTACCTTTAATTTCATTTGTGTCTTAAGAGAGGATACACTCTCAATAATAACCATTATCCCACCTAAAAAATTATAGGATGGTTTCATTTATCATCATTTGATTATCATGTGATGTCCCAGCCATCCAACAATCATGAACCTTATCATCTGGCCCCAGGGGTCTCTTGTTATACAATGGTTTCCTTCCATGCACACCATATAATATTACCTAATGGGGTAAATTGTATGAATAATGATTTTTACAACATTCCAATACATGATCTTTCATTGTGCTTTGTCCCCACTCACATACACCAAGTGGTTGTTGAACCTCAATGGCTTCCCCATTCTCCTTCTATTACCACAAGGTACTCATTCCTCTATACATCGTACTTTTTGTTTTATATTCTCATGATAAAACATAGTATACCAAGTCCAATTCCTTAAACATTTCCCTTAGAATCATCCAAATCCCCAAAAAAGGATTATAAAAATAAATATGTTCTAAAATATATTTATATGATTACGTACCATGTAATAAAAGGGGGATATAACCTCCCCCAATATAGGACCTAGTTGGAGTGATGAATCATCTAGTGTTGTCTGTGAAATATCTATCCATGAAGCTTTCATATAATCCTAAAAATTCCACATAACCTATTATATACACTCATGTTACTACTAAAATGATAGAAAAGTACCATCTTCCCATTATGTATCTTCTCACTCTCATACACTTTACCAACTGGTTATTGCTTAAATGATATGACAACCACCATATTAAAATCCCAGACAATGATCATTTGATTGGAATGTGGATGAATCCTATAAATAAAATATAAATCCAATAAATCATGGGGACCACTATATCTCTAAGGAAGCATTTTCAACATTCAATATTAATCATCCACTTAACAATCTCATGTGGATGAAAAACATTTCCCATCATCTTACATTACCTACAATTTCATCTATGTACTAAGAGATGAGACACTCTCAAGAATATCCCATAACCCACTGAAATATTGATAGGATAACATCATTTTTCATCATATTATTAAAATGTCATGACCCGACCATCCATGGGATATGAACCTAGTCATTTGACCCCTCGAGCCCCTATAATACATTGGTTTCCTTCCTAGAACACCACATGTTTTTACATATTGTGGTAACATACCTAACTAATGAATTTCCCCCCATGACAACACCTATTATTTTAGTGTTATTTTTTTATCACACACACCTAGAAAGTGAAATTTTCTATAATTTCATCCATCTTAACCCATACATCAATCAAATCATGCTCAGATGTGGATTTATCATCATGTAAGATCCACAAAGTAATTGGGAAACCTTTTGACATGGGGAGTAACATTATGTATTTCATGTATCACTTTTTTAATGGTGTTACACTCTCCTCCCCTTTAAAGAATAAATACCCCATTTTTACCCTAAAAACCAATTTAGTGCCTACTAACTTTAGGCTAGATATTTTCTATTATATCATTTTTCAGGACCCTCCCATCCATATTCCATGAACATGGCCATCTCTGTCGTATGAGAGGATACACTCTCATAATATCCATTAACCGAACTATAACTTTACTACGTAGTGTCAATGTTCATCATATGATTATCATGTTTGGAGTTGACCATCCACAGGCTATAAACCTACTCATCTGACCCCATAGGTCTCCTATAATAATTTTTTTTCATCCCAAAAAACCATATTCTACTACATATTATGGACACTTGACATACTATTGAATATACCCACATTCCATCAAATTTTCATTTAGTGTTCTTTGTCTTCAATCACACACATCTGGGTAAATTTCCCATAATTTCTTCCAAATAGAACACTACTCTAACCAAAACACGATTAACTATGGATTTCTAATGAATTAGGATCTTATAAGAATAGTAAAACTTTTTTAACTTAGAATTATCATTAATCCATTTAATTGTCAATTTCCTAGGGTTTTTACACTATCCAAACCATTAAATAACCCAAACCTCACTATTGAATCCAAATATCAATCCCAGGTAATATCTAGGAACATTTATATGGGTACTATCTTTGATACCATTTTTCATGGCCCTACCAGGGCCATGAACCTAGTCATCTGACCCTATGGTTATATTGTAATACATTTTTTTTCCAAAAACACCATAGGATATTACCTACCATTGTTACTTTTCTGACATATGATTGTCCCTACAGGAAAAAGCATGTTCTTTAGATGTAACATTTATTCACTAACACACACCCTAGGAAACCTTCTATAAAGTGGCCCACCCCGACCACTACTCCAATATGAAAATTCTTTTCTGGTGGTATTAATCATGTATACTATGAAAAGGGAGATTTATTTTTATTGACATGGTTTGTATGATTAATTATTTTAACAATAACTTTTCTAGGGGTGTAACATATATAATTATCAGAGTGGTTGATAAAAAATTCCTAATAAATTGAATATGATAAGATGCCTTATGTATTATCCTTTTCCATGTTGTATGAGTCTACCTTTCCATTACAAAATAGGAAGATGAATGGACTGAACTACCGTATGAGGCCTCAAAAGGTGTCATCTTAATTTTTACATGGTATATTTTTATTGTAGAAACCCACTAATGTTAGATAAGTCTCCTATGAAGTTACAAAATAAAATCAATATTATCTAATCATGTTCTCCAATACCTGAATTATATGCTTAAACTGGCTCTTTTTCTAAATATGGTATGATGTGCTAAAATAAAACTATGTTTCTAACACATTCCAGAATCCCATCCATAAGAATGATGTAATTCAATTATTATAATCGAATATATTACATATATTAACAACATTCAGATGTACTTTATCGCATTCATATTGCTTGCATATCTCATTGACTGAATAAGTATCCATGATTAATAGTAAATATGAACACATTATTAACCAGTCTACAATAACAATTTTGTATCCATAATATTATGTGAACTTGATAACCCCTTCAAGAATAACATTATCACCTGATCTTATTTCAACTAGAGAATTATGGAAACATTAGCTCATGGAATTCACCCCTTGATTGGTGAAGCACCATGAAAAAAACCATAATATTTCATTATTCATCCAGGACTGCCAATACCATGTTAGGATGTCATGAAACCTATTTATTATCCCTTTGTTAAACAACTATAATGAGGCATGACAATGTCCCAATATCACCTCATGAATTATCATAGGGACCACACCTCAGTCTCACTTCATATCTACATTTTTTATATTTTCAATAAGACACTTTAGGTTTAGTGGGAAAAAACATTCACCAAAAGTGAAATTCATAATAATTATAAGACAAAATTTTTAAAAATAGGATAAAAAAATAAAACATGAAAAAATTATATGAACTAGATTAACCATCTATACAATGATAACATGAAACATCACAAGACCTAGAAAATGTGCCATTAATACCTCGACCATATGACCTTAGTAAATGTTTACTAGAACCTGTTATAACGCCATCCAAAAAAATATTTACTAAAAACCAATGATTAAACCATAATTCCAAAACAATAAATATATTTCCAAAAAAACAATGACCATAGAAATTTACCAAATGGATGACATCACATAATCATAAGTCATAATAAAACTCTGAGTTCTAAAAAAATCATCAATACCATGTATCTAGTTTGATCAGTTCACACAACAGCTCTATTGTCACCATTAAAATCCCAAATACCCATTAAAATATACTTTTCCAATGAAATTTCTTAATAAAATCTAAAATTACACTATATTAACATCACAACAAAAAATGAAGATATATTCCGAAATATTTTCACTAATTCATTTTCATTATCATCAATGGTAAAACACCATGAGATTATTTACTTGAAAATCAATAACCTCATATACAATACAAACCAATGCCAATGGAAGCACCAAAAAACCATCTCGGAGAAACATAAAATTTAAAAAGATGAAAATGAATCTAATATTGTTTGTGCATCCAAGAAAATTGTCCAATTCTCAAACCACACTTAATAAAATCAACATGAAAATAACCACATTGGTATAAAATGAGGTGTTTTATGATAACTCAAGAATTATGTTCATATATTTAGTCAAACTATGAAATAAATAGTGTAATTCATACCTCATAAGAATCCTATTAAGGATAAAACAACACGTCCAAAACTAGCATGGTGAACCGAAAACCATGCCAACATGGGGTTTAGAATGTGCGATCGACCAGAAAATATTAAAAAAGTGAAAATAAGGAAAATAAAAAGAGAGACCCATCATCAATGTCTAACTAAAAACTGTGAATATAGTTACCAAATAATGCTGAAATATTGAGAAAAAAATAAATTAAAATAAAATCATCAAAAATAAATATCATTTTGGGATAATAATAAAAATAGATAAGGCCAAAATACTAGGAGACCATCACAGTAATAATGAAATTGTCCTAAAATTAATGAAGGAAAAAATAAACATCCATATATATAATATAAATAGAGAAATAATTAAAACCTATTAGAAATATATAATTAATGAGGGAAAAATATTATGGGAATGCTAATGAGGGGTAGGGTAGATGACATCTGAGAGATAGTCCCTAAGCTTTCCCTTTAGATTCCGCACTAAGGAAAACTAGATTGTGCCTGGGATGGGGATTTGATGAGGTGTGATTTTTTCCTAAAAGAAACCATACACACCTCTAAATCATACATAAAATATGATTTTGATATCATTGGTCCAATATAGTAGCATCATCTAACCATTTATATATTACATAATAATATATTTACCTGAGTATAAAAATTGACTCATATTCATTCTATCAAAGAGATTGATGCTAATACTCAAAGCTATGTGAGTTAATTTACCGTGATACTCATGATTTTTAATATAAATTTATATATAACTATAATCATCAGACGCCACTCAATATTATCCCTATATTTGACCTAACCCTATGTATTCCAACTCAACACATCTTCTACAATATTTCTTTTACTAGGGGTATAAATCATCTCAAAATAAAAATAATTTAAGTACTTGACCAAATTAATCTATTTATATTTAAGTCCATTACACAAGAAGATATATCAGAGGCTCTAATGGTCAGAGTGTATAAAAAAATATTCACCTAAAAGATAATGATTCCAATTAATTAGTATGTTCACTACTACTACTAGATTATGGTGATGAATTTGGTATTTTATCTCATATCATATCATCTTTCTTGATCCAGACATGAATACTCAACCATATAACTTCAAAACTACTCTAGGACCATCCTTTTATACCAAAAAATATAGGGTATATTTCATACATATAAAAAGTGAGGTTATGATCAATACATATGTCATCCTAAATTTTATCTCTTATATATATATATATATCATTTTAACAAAATGACTAAAAATTAACCTCCCTTTTTTTCAAATACATCATTAGTGGTTCCATGTTATAAATGTATTAAATATAAGTCATACAATATCTTACTAACTCTAGGAATATATTTATTTTAAACATGTTCTTAGGTCATTCCAAATAAAATTCATCCTCTAACTCCTCTAGATATATTTATATACTAGCCACTAATATAATGTTCCATATGAACCATGCCTTACTAATACAAAACTGACACATGTATGGATTTTCAGATTTCCAAAAATCCCTTAGTTTAATAAAGACAATATAAAAATATTATGCATGGTCCTCCCTCATCCATGAGAATAAAAAACATTTAATTAATAAATATACCGAAAAATGAATTCAAATATTGATGAGAAATGGGATTCATCAAGGATATAGAAATTATTAATGAATTCTTCAAAAAAAAGTTCTTTATAAAAATCTTATATATTCCCTAACTTATCCTGAATATAGGATGAGGAATATTTTCTATCATCATGCATAACTAGTGATAACCCAAACCAAAATCAATATTATTGAAAAAAATGGCTCCACTCAGTTGGCCAAGTAGGTCATCTATATAGGTAATATGATAAAATTTTATTACCATCACCTTTTTCAACCACTAGTAATCCAGATATTGATATAAATAACCATTTTCTTTCTTGGTGAATAAAAGAGGAGCACTATAATATGGGAATACTTGTGATAAAGAATAAATCCGTCTATATTTCCTATTGTAGATTCTTAATTCCTCTATGATTTTTATGTTTCATAAAATAAGGTTGAAAGATTATAGGATTTTAACCTTACATAAACTCAATCATGATATCAACCTCTGTCACACATGGATATATAAGAAATACATAGGAAAACTATCATAAAAATAGTCAATAATAAGTGAAATGATTGGTTGTAACATCTCCTCCTATCCTAAATAAACTCTAGAAAACAATGTTGAAATCAACCCTAGTTTTATGTAGTTGCATCCAAAATGACCTTCCTACAAATCCCACTCTTTGATGAAGGTTTAAAAAATCACTTTTAGAAAATGAATAAGATAGATGATTATAGTAGCATTTGATGTGTTCTCAATAGCAAGTCAACCAATCTATCCAATGTATCTCATATAATTATTTAATCTTTAGTATATAAAAATCCAAAAAGAATCTTATAAACCCTAATAAAAGTGGTATATACACTAAACCTCTAAATATCCAGGTATTACACTTCAAAGGATGTATCCATAGTCATCATCCCAAATATATACCCAATCATAAATCCCAAATCATTAACTACAATACAATTTATATATAATGATTTCTCTTTATAATAAAAAATATTAATTTTTATTTTCCAATACAATCATACCTTGAAAAATCAATAGCCCCTCACCCTGATTAGTAGAAGCCTATTCCTAACATGAGGCCAACCAGAGCTCTAACCTGATCTCTAGTCACCTAACTCCCATAATGGGTATCAATATTCTTAAATTGTTTAACCTTAAATTTGGAACCACTTCCTCTACTATTTCATAAACTATTGGAGCAACACCGAGTACCATTCTTTAATGGATATATTCTCTAAATCCTTTTACCGATAAATTTTAATTCGATGAATTATTGTTTACAATATTGGAATATTATACGGGATTATATATGGTATTATATTATTAAATTCAATAATAGTAATTTCATATTGGGATATATCATATGGATTTGAGTCATTTTGTTCAATCTATTTGGAAACCTGATGATATATATTTGAAACAGAATGTTAATGATTAATGTTATAATATATTCTATGTTTCTAATAACTATTATAAAATTTATATATGATAATGAACATTATAGGATTGATTCAATCATAGTATGAATACATGTAATGATTTAAGTCTTTACTAGAACATTTCATGACATTTATGAAATGCCTATTTAGACTTTGGAATGTTTTAAGGATTATATAAATAGTTTTTAGCCATTGAGATGGTGATATCTCTTATGATTCTTTCCAAATAAATCCATCATTTTCTATTTTCCTAGAGAGGCACTGATATATCATCATAATAGAGCAGGATCATTATCAGATGATGGGTGATTCATGCAATCCCAAGAATACACTATAATTAAGGGAGACTGATGGTTTCCTTTGAGTGATGTTCCTCAAACGTATGTATTGAGATAATAATAATGGTAATAGTCATGGAGAGGTATATACATATCCTTTATTTACAATTATATATGGTTTAAATTTGATTATGTTGTATATGATTGTGTTAATCGATCCATCAAAACCCATAAATGATATCAGATCCTGTCGATGTTGTTTTATTTTTTGAATCATAATTGAAAATAAATAAACATTTTTTTCAAAAATGATGCTCTATTAACTATAGTTTAAAACAACTTGGATTCTATTTTTCTAGTCATTATATTACCCATAATATTGTAAGCTATAATATGTCTACTCTACATGATATTATATATTATTGGTGGTGGCATGGTGTATTCCTTCATTTTTTTACTATATAACATCATTTGACATATGAAATCTTAAGGTGAAATAATATTTTAACATGTTTAAAAAAATAGAGCATCATATAATTGTTATGGTATAATGTATATTATTAGATACAACATACAATTCACTGAGTTTTATATCATATACCAATGATTATCTATCATCAATTATGATAGAAAATAGAAGAAAATGGGGATTGTTATATATAGATATTGTAGAATATGATATCAAGTATATTTTATCTTATCTAAATTTTAAATTTTAAATTAATTAGAAATTTTATATAATGTTTATAAATTATAAAACATGGAATTTTACGATATTAATTAAGTTTGAAACTTTATAACAATTACATTTATAATTAATGGTTTATATTTGATTATTAAATTTTTTATGAAGAATTTAATAAATATGTATTAAAAAAATAATCTTAAATTTTAAATAAATTTGTATATATATAAAATGAATTGTAATAAGGGTATATATTTTTTATATGTAAGTTGTAACATTAATTAGTAGAGTGTCCATTAGATAAAAATGGAGAAAATATAATGGATATTAAATAGGAAATTTTTAGTTGTTAAAAAATTATTTAATTATAATTTTTCATATTAATTCCTATATTTGAGGTAATTATTCAAATTATTTAAAAAACAATTCTGATAATTAATATGATCACATTCTAAAAATATTCAATAAATGATACTTAGATAATATATATTATTTAGATAATTTAATTGGAATATTAAATGTTGATATTTAATTAAATATTATATATTTACTTAAAATTACACAATAAAAGTGAAATATAAATGAATTCATAATAATAATAAGAATAAATTTGTAATTTTTAATTATTTATGGAATGTTTATATTGAATAGATTAATTATAAAGTGTTTATTTTGATTTTTATTTATGAATTTGGAAAAGAGAGTTTATGTCATGTTGAAATTTGTGAAATTTTTGATTCCATACTGTATTGTCCCATAATCTAATTTTTATATTTTTAGTTGTCGTATAATTTAGTTTACAAGGTAAAATTCTTCTATAATTTTTCACACATACAAATAGGGGTTAAATATAAGATAAAATTGTTTATTTTTTATCTTTTACCTTTTATTGGGATTATATTGGTCTTTAGTGTTGGGTTTAATGGTTAATTGTAGTCTATACACACTAGTTATTATAATAACTAAGTAATATATATCTATTTTGGTTAATTTTTCCTTAGGTGGATGGAAATTATGTAGGAAAACTCACTCACATAGAGAATTATTTGTTTTCTAGAAATTTACAGACTCTCCATCAGTACTTCCAAGTTTACTAATGTGGGGATTATTGGTTTCATATGATTAGAATTCTTTACATGAATGTATTTCATGTTTCTTATTCATGTGATAAATTTATATGTGTATGAATATAGGTATATTGTAATGTAATATTGTAAGACAAGATATGGGTTCTATGAATAGTTATATATCAATATGGTTTCAATTTCGAATTATAGTAAATGGAATAGGATTCCACACTAAATAATTAAAATCATGAATATTTATATAAGAAATAATAGGTGATAATATGGTGAGATTAAATCCCCTATAAGGTACTAAATTTTAGATTCCTTCACATTATAATATATTCCAAGACCTTGATCATTAAACTAAGTAGGTTTATCAAAAATAATTTTTCTGTGAATTATATTGTCCATTGAGAGAAACTAATAAGCTGACCAAGATAGATAGGTGTCTAATTTTTAGAATTTCCATTAGGTTACAATAATATTGGAAACCCTTATTAAATATATATAAGGAATGGTGTTGATTTTATACATTTTATGGATAAGAAAATATTTTATTTGAATGGTGTAGTAAGAACAATTGATGTGTAGAAAAGGAAAATGCTTAGAGCATAGTTTTCACTCTAATGAAGAAATACTCAAAGGGGACTTTGGGATCACTTATCATAAAAAGTTGGTTAATTGAATTAATAATTTAATGCTTTGAGATGATTCTAATAAGATGAAAACGGTGTTTTAAGACCTTATTTTGGATCTTGAAATTAATTAACAAAGGATTAATTTCTATGAATATATCGAGACATTGGACAAGATGGTCAATAATTTTGAAGATCTTATCAATTATTACCTAGATATAAAATTAACTTCAATTCATTAGGAGTTCTATAGGGTGTCTAATTACAATAATCTTATTCCCATCTTTAATAACTATGTAATTTTTGTGTGTGTGTAACATACCTTGGCATTTATGGTATCCCACTTCTTCCTTACAAGTTATTTCTGAAATTAAAAAAATATATATTTGATGATGATGATGATGAAATTTAAAATTTCTGATTATTTTATTAGAATCCCACATAATAAATGTAATTTTGAAATAAATATAACTATAGAAATTATCTAAAAATATTCTATTTTAGATAAAATAGATTCATCATCATATAAATGGACTTATTGATAATTTTTTTAAAGTAGAATCTGGATATACAAAACTCCTTTATTAGTTATAGAAATAAGTTACCTATTCGGACGTAAATTACAAAAAATATATATGGTAATTTAATACCTTCGTACCAACTATTGACGTTCGTAAATAGGTGAATCTTTATTCTTAATGTAATCGTAGATGTATTAAGATTTATTTTTTAATTTAATTTGATTAAAAATGACATAAGTAATTTTAGTTAAAACTCATATAATCAGTGTGATTTTGTATGTTAATTAAATAGATATACTATGGGTTTCTTAAAAGATTTATCTATTTGAGTGATTCATTTTATTATCATTTTTTAATATATTCCAATAATATTATTGTTCTAATGAAAACATTACCCCATTTACACAAGGTGTTTATAATTGAAAAACTACATCATTTAGGGTATAAGTTTTGTTTCTATACAGATATTTTAATTGGGTAATTTTCAAATAGGGATAATAAAAAATAGTTATAAATTATATAAATGTTTCTTTAAATATCCATATAAGATCATTGAATCCTAGAGGAGGTGTCAATAAGAATCAACAATGTTTCCACATGATGGAATTTTTTGGAATATGTTAATGAGTTTGGAACATCCATCGAAATTCAATGACATGTATCGGTATTATATAAATCAACAAATTAATTTTTTTTTTAAGGTATATTTTTTTTAAATATATAAGTGTTCAAATAAAAGTCACTATTTGAATAATTTAATAGTTTTCATCCAAATTGTGATTAAAAGTGTTATTAAATCATAGAATGGATACAAAGTTATATTTGATACTTTTTTAGTTCTAAATAAAGGATGTTTATCTTCATCCTAAAATATCCTAAATGATAATTTTATTTTTATAGTAATATATTTGTACAAAAAATATGGGATGATGGATTCAGTACAGTTGGTTCATTGTTTATCAAATTCAATTACATTTATTAAAAAAAAGATAAGGACAATATTTTTTATCTTGTTAAAAGTGTTTTTTAAAACATTTTATAAAATATGATGAATTTTATCCCACTATTAGTGGAATATTTTAAATAATAATGTTTTATTTTCAAAATAATTTTCTAATATAATTTAATACCATTTAAGATATAGGTTTTATATTTTATTTTTTCAATATTTCTCACAAAAAATAATGAGTTTTATTTCCGATGTAAAATTTATTTGCATAACATAACATGATATTCTGGAGAGAATATATTGTCCATGTGGATTGTGAGAGTAATTTTAGACTTTTATATGTTAAATGTTATCAAATAAAATATTATTCTCATAAAATTACAAAGTAAATGTTTTGTGATATTGTAAATGGATTATGGCATGTTAATAAAATATTATTTTAAATATTTACATAAGTTTTCAAAAAGGCCTCAGGGGGAAATTTTTTATGGAATGGGATCCGAGGATGATAATGATAATAAACATTGAAATTTTTCTAAGAAGATAACATATATTACTAACATTAAAAAATTATATGTTTTGATTTTATGGATTTTCAATACTATAATCAAAGACTTAAAATTATGAAAATGATTCTAAAGTATCTACATTATTAAAATTAGATTAATTCAGAGAGGTTATAAACTAAAGAGTTTAGTGGGGGGTTTTCAAATAATCACGTTGTGTTTTGGAAGGAATTATATTGATATTTAATGAGTTTTAGAAAACATTAAAGGGATTGAAACATAAGGATGATATGATAGCCTATCGTATAAAATGTGATGACACATAATCCTATATATAGAATTATAGTATTCTTATATGAGTTTATGAATAAAAACGTTATCATGTTATAAAAAAGGAAATATCCACTTTACCATTCGTTTTTATTGGTTTCATGTAATCATGAAGTTAAATAATAATATTTCTCTCAATGTTTGAATTTTAGTAATACATATCTAATTCATTCCATCAAGTATTATATATTGTAATAAAATTATTTGGTTAAGATGATTATGATTCTTGTATCAAGAAATATAAAATTATAATAAAGTATAAAATGAGTTTTTTATTCTAGATAACCAATGATGTAAAACATATGGTGTTTCATACACAATTTATTTTGTATACATGGATTGAATGATTTTTATTTGGATTTCTCCATTACATGTGATTGGAGATATTCCTTGTATGAAGACCATTATAATTTCATAACATTCTAACACAAGCCTTTATACTCAGATACTCAATTAGAGTTTGGGTATATTGTTGATAAAATTTTCGGTTAGTGCTTAAAAAATATGGGATTTTACTTCTTATATGATGAGTTTGAATTTTGGTCCACTAATGGAGAAAGACTAAGGATGTTTATTATCTTACCTATAAAATTAATGTGATTTTAATATCATTCAGGTGAGGGACATGTGTTGTTCTCATCCATAATGGTAAAATACATGTTATCTCATCATGTTGGGTCTATAATAAATGAATTAAGATAATTTAATGATGTTATAAGGGATTGATATACAATGTAGTCTAAGGTCCACCAATGATGTTGAAAAAGAGATCATATGAAAATTAATGCATAATTATAATATGGTTGGTATACATTGGTATATAGATTCATTTTTTAGGTATATCATGTCAAATACCTTTCTATCTTGAGTACTATTGATAATTTATAGATACTGATTTTTTTCATTTATTTTTTCGTTTTTAAATATATATTTGTTTTCTATGTCATAATGTCATTTGGTTTCACACATTGTTTTTGAATTTATGGATATTGTGTATTAATCAATGATATTTTCAAAAAAAATTGCTATATCCAAAGAAACATTGATATGGATGTTCATAATATATTTAATATGATGTAAAAAATGAAGTTGATTAAGGATTTCCAAGTATTTTTAGATGACATCAAGAAGGATTTTTTGGTATGATTCACAATTTATTGTATACAATGAATGATATGGTGAAATACCTTATAAGTACGTGAAGGTTTTTGGGTAATTTGAATATTGAAAGATATATTTCCTAATGACATAAATTTTATAATTAAAATTGGCTATATAATATTATAAAGTATTAGTATATCATGTAAAATTACATAATATAACATTATATCGGATTTACTAATTTTAAGTATGATTAAGCTATATCATATGGTTGTGAATATTATAGTACAGTCCATATGGAAACATAATGATAAATATTTAAAACATAACATTAATTTTTAACATTAAAACAACTCACATGTTGACTATCATTATTAAAATTTATTCATATGGTGAAACACATAAGAGAATACATGTATTCATATGATAAATTTAAGTAATGGTTGAATTATTTACTCAAACATTTGATTAAATTTGACTAAATATCATTAATACTCTAGACTATCACAAGGATTATATAAATAGGTTGTATTCACTGAGATAAGGTTCACTCTTGTGATTCTCCATAAAGATTTCTGTCCTCCTCTCTTTACCTGTAGAGGCACTGTAATTTCATGTGAAAATAGGATGATCATGCCCCAATTTTGGGTGAATCGTGTTAGCTAAAGGATATTCTATGATGAAAAGTGTCTGATGGAAGCCGTTGAGTTATCTTCTACCAACATATTGATGATGAAATTGTTAGTGGTGATATTTTCTAAAACGTACAAAGGTTATATTAATTTATATTTATATATGGTTTGAGTTTCTTGAATGATGGATCTTAGTTTATGGGTTTCTATCTACTTATGTGGAAATGATTATGTATTATTAAATCATTAATTCCCATCATTATTATAGAACTATAGGTCTTACATAAAAAACTAGAGTCTATATATAACCGCATACACAATTTCCCTACAAAATAATCCCATGGAATTTTGACAAATTTCTCATTAGTATATAAGTATGGAACACATTTTATGGAATATCATAATATATTAGGATTTCCAACAGATACCCTTACCAAGATCACTCTTGTGATCTTTTCATTGTTAATTGAAGAAATAAAACCTTTCCCTAAAAGACCCTACTATATCCTCCGAAAAATGAATAATTATATATCTTCATTCTACATCCTAAAAAACCACTACCTAGGAAACCAGAAGAATCAAAATACCCATATATTACACCATTATTTAGGTACCTCTCTGTAATGTTTTTTTAGGTTCATAACCTTATAAAAAAATTTCAGGTGAATTTTTTTTCATTTTTTGATCAAATTTAATGATCTGAGAAAATTTTAAAATTCCCGACCCATAATTCTTACTACACCCCAACATGGGTCTAAAACTAAAAAAATATAAAAATGGGTGGAATCATCAATACCCAACATTCATCCATGAAAAATATGCATGAACTCTCCGACCCTATTTTCTCTCAGAGTTTCAGTAAATAACTTCATAAAGAAATGACTATGAAAATCATTCTTCGTAGCTCCAAATTCAAGTCTACTAGAACCAATACATCCCACCATCATATAGCTGGTCCATGATGCATATAGGTAGAAAGAATCACCCTTAACATTCAGGGTTTCGTCACCTTATCAATGATTTTTTACTTAGACATAATCAATTACTTGATAACCTATGATATTATTTATCTTATGAGAATGGGTGGATATTGTATCTAGAACTCTATAACATACCCTAGATGTTTCACCTCCGCTATGACCAAAACATATAACTTTGTACCATTGCGGTGTCTCACCATATGAAAAATGATTTCAAATATTTAATATTGTCTTTGTATAAAGAGGGGATATTGTACCCTCATTGGTAATTATAGTTTTAAATCATAAAAAATATTTTATAAATGGTTATTAAAATATGAAATAGAGTGAGAATCCTAGCCTCATTCCATATATAAAAAATTATATACTCACATTTCATAACTAAAGGAGTGGAAGTGATGTCACATGGTCATAAATAAAAGTACATGATCCCTTATGAGATGATCATATCCAACCTAATCCAAAATTAAACAAAACATATAGATATTCAAATAACATGACCCAAGTCTTAGCCCAGTCTCATCTCTCCACACCAACCATGCTTTTAAATCTCACCCACCCAGTGAAATAGGCCCCTTTCCCCTACCTAAATATCAAAATATTTAATCTTCTTATTTTCCTTGGTTCTCAGGAAGGATGTGAGTAAAAATCAATAGGTCACCACAAAAAGTTTCCCTAATGATATCCAATTAATTTAGTTAGATATATCTATCACATTAAAATATAATATCATATAAAATAAATATATGTAACACAATCAAGATCTATTATATATCTTTTTTTAAATAATACAACCATCATCTAGTACTTATATCAGGTCTTATCATGTCACATTGTTATACCATGGCTTCAACTTATTTATACCCATAATATCTTATAAAAACCCATGAGAACATGTTTGTAATACACTAAAATGTATTACTCTATTAGGAATGGTTATTGGTATACCAAATTCATTCCAAAAAAGTATCTTTGGGTAGTTATAAGGGTAACCCATATCACAAATAAGTTATTTCCTGATTTCAAAGCCATCCAAAATTTTATTTCTACCCATGGAATAAATTACACACAACCTACATCATAAATATGTAAAAAAGTGGAATTACACCTATCCCTTAGTCCCAAAGATCCCTATTTGGTATTACTCCCAATCATGGATCTTCAAATTATTTCGATGTAATTACACCTAACCACATAAAATATTTATACCCAGGTTATAATTACACACTACCTTTCAAATTTTCATTACCACATACCATACCAAATATAAGAAAACACATCACAGAAATCATCACATGAAATATTATTGGGATAATAAAAAATGCCAATAACACATACATATAACATATATAAAATAGGTTTTAATGTTTCTAAAAAATAATATACACTCTACTTTAGGTTTTTTACTCTCACACATACAACTTCATCCCAATTCCCAATTTCTCATAAGATACTATCTTGGTTCCCATCTATCAGTACATATCCCGCCATTAATAATAATTCCAAAGAACCTAAAAATTGTCCACTAAATCATAAAATACCCAATGACACATCTATGTGTCCCAACAATAATCTACAAACATATTTATTTCAGAAAAAACACCTTTTTGTCCATGACATAAGAATTACTACCCAATAATTACCACTCCAAGTCTAATAAAGATATTCTAACAAAAAATATTAAAGTGAAACATGTAAAATCAATTTATGGTCAGTAATGAACAGATGATATGACCATATATCAAATGATTAATTGAAGTATATATAATCTATTGGGAATGATTAAGGATCACATACTTCATAATCATAAAATGACCTTTGTTGAATATCATCTAGTGATTTTAAGACAAATATTAAAATAAAAAAACTAGTGTAATTCATTAAATTATAAATAATTAATAAATGATCAATATATGGTGATAAAAAGAGTGTATATATGAACAATGGATCTTATAATTACCTGTAGAATCCCAAATTGATGAGCGGATGAAATACTGAATAGAAAATGTGGAAGATCCACTTAAAGGGAAGAATGTGTAATTAAAGGAGAGGGGAGGTCTAGAATTTACTTGATAAATAAATGATATACAGTCCAATTTTATTAAAAAAATTAATAGCTAAAAAATTAATTTTTTTAAAAATGTACCCCTTGTATACTGAGTCCCTCCTTCACTATGTACATGGTTCACTATCAAGATCATATCTTGTGTTCACCTACCTCCTAGTTACCTTCCTTGTTTTATTTAACCTCCTTTAACATCATACTGGTACCTGATATCAGCTATCCTGGAACCTAATGGAATATTTAAAAAAATGGCAGGGGACTTTACCAAACAACCTTCAATGAAACATTGTACCCCTTAAAACACATCAACCACGAATAATTCATCGACATACATGATTTTTGGTAGAATTTATATCAAATTCATACCATGAAACCCGATGGGTGTCAATACCTCCTCGTCATATAGTAATTCACCCTCATGATGTTCCACCAAGAATCACAATTCCTTGTTAGAGAATATATATATCCACTGAGATCACATACCAAAATATTTTTTCCAAGAACCATTATTTAAAATCTCATGCTACCACAACATGTATACTATAGGGACTATCCTCCCTTGGAGGATATCCTTTATATAATCCTCAACAAAAATTATTGCTTCCTTAAACAATGAATCAAACTCTATCTCTACATCATTGATGTTGATCACAGGAAAATGTTGGGCATGGTATCACTTGAGCCAATATACATGTAATACATCATGAATATAAATATATCACCATATAATATCTAATCATCATTCCAATATAATGATCCTCTTTTCAAAACAAATGGACCTAGATACCTAGTAGATTAATTTCCCTTCCTCTAAATATGATTGTGTCTAAACAGAGATTACAATCTTAAGAAACACTTGTCTCTAACAAAAAACACTAGAGGAATTT
Organism: Viscum album; assembly: GCA_963277665.1. Lineage (NCBI taxonomy): Eukaryota > Viridiplantae > Streptophyta > Magnoliopsida > Santalales > Viscaceae > Viscum > Viscum album. Next base: position 2,055,454,267 of record OY728146.1, on the reverse strand, counting down.
GACATTGATTAGTATGTGATGATTCCCAGGTCTCAGTGGACTCAAGTTTCTACTTAATTATCCAAGTCAACTCTGATGTCTCTTTCATGATAATCAGTCTAAAAGATAAAGTCCCCAACCTATTTCTAGTATATAGGTGACAAATATGGCCTACTTTATAAGGCCTCAAAAGTTATCATTCTAATTCATTCCAGATATCTATAGTTATAAGAAAAATTAATAACAATAATATAACCCTTTGATAATCCCTTAAAATCAAAGTTGAATGCATAAATAATTTTATAAAATACACATAGGTTATTCTAAAATTTTCTAAATTTATCATGATGGTAGTTAGATATCAAATGTTCATATATATCAAGGACTCTATATTGACCCTTACAAAATAATAATGTAAAACAAGTGTCTTGATCAAATAAGTTAAACAGCGGATTCCCATGAAGATGGAATTTCTCCAAAAAAATTCATTCCAAACTCATCAATAGAATAGATCTATTTAATTAGTAGGAATTATGGATAATAGTTTAAATAGTACATAATGAACCATATTTCATTGGATCCTCTGAGTGATCAAGGTAGCTTCGTAACATAAATAATGGTCACCTGATCCCACTTCAACTAATGACTGGGAAGATAATAAAAGATACCTATGGTATATTTATTCTTTTCTTTCAAAATTTAATAATCATACATAAAAAATCATTTCTAATTATATCCTTCATTATTATAGGTCACAAATACTAACTACATTGTTAATTAAAAATCATAGTAAGCTTTAGTGGCACACCACATCTAGGGGAGTGTCAATCCAACATTAAATCCTTGTGAGTTCTCATCAAAATAGTTTCCTTTCCTAAAATATACAAAAAATCGTCATAAATATGTGACCAATCTTGTGGCGTCTATATAACATATACACTCTCCCCCATAACTTGAAATTTATTATCTCACAATTATCTCCCCTTAAAATACTCATGAATTATTGATTTAATAGCCAAGGATATATGTGTTGTAGTGCATTTATACTAATAAACATCACGATGCATCTTGGTGAATAAGATCATCAATTTTTACTCATCACTAGCCTCATACCCCACCCATGCTTGTGTCTTTTTACTGAACACATTAACCACAATATTCCCCCATTAAAATGATATATTCCCTTTCCAATGTAATGGATTATAATTACTCTACCCACCTTCATTATTGAGGTTTCATGTTATGCTATGAAAATATATTCTTCATCTCTAAGGTTATATATATATATAGTTAATTTAATTCATAATAGGGAGTGATGAAAACATCTCAATTTGTGAACTACTTCTGTTATCTCTAAATCATGATCCAGATAATCCTACCCATAAAGCCTCAACGTTATTCATCCCTAAGTGACTAAAAACCAATCCTCACTAAAATTACAAAAATTTAGCAATTATTTAGCCATGATTTTCAAAAAATGGCATTTATAGTAAATTTATCAGTGTTTTTTAAAATATGTCACTGAATTAGTAATGTTTTCCAAAAAAAACATGGAAAATATAACCACATTTCTCATGTTGTCACTAATTGAGACCTATTTTATAAATGAACATAAACAATTAAGACACATGTTATATATTATGTCTCTAATTTATCAATTTTATCAAAAAATGATGCTAATTTATCAGTTTTTTAAGAAATTTCACTAATTTATCCATGTTTTCTCAGAACGTCACTTGTTTTTTCTTGTTTTCGGAAAATATATCTAATTTAGCCTCATTTTTTTTGGAAAATATCACCAATTTAAATTTCATAAAATATATAAGTATAATTATATTAATTTTCATATATATATGTGTATATAAGAAATTTTATAATTATAATTATATATATTTATATATATGTAATTTTATATATGAAAATACATTGGCATTTATTTAAATATTCTAATATATTTAGATCTAAAAAAACCTTCACACACAAACACACACACACAGATATATATAACCATGTGGGTGAAACTCATTTGATAGCCCTCATGTGGGTCACAATAGTATCTCATGTTTGATCCACAGTAATGTTCTACTCATAATTTGTGTGTAGAATGTTTTTATAGGTATATATCTTTCTTCCCCACATCGATGTAAATATAAATATGAACATTCACATATAAAAATAATTATATAAAAACACACACATACATATAAACATATATATAAATTTATATATTTATAAATATAAACACAAACACTCACACACATAAATATATTCATACACACACACACACACACATATATATATATTTATTAGTGTTTATAATAATCACTAATTGGATATTTTTACAAACATCACTAATTAGCGATATCTCAATTACATATATTTATATGAAACATCAGTAAATTAATTAGAGATGTTTTGGAGTGTTTATAATAAAAAAAGATTGATTATTTATGTTTTTTACTGACTACATAATCATAGATACCACGAAAACCCAATTTGAAACAAAATATACGCTATAATCCATACCCATATCAGTTAAAGTGTTAATGAGAATACAATCCATCATTACATTTTTATACTGAAAGGATCTATCACATGGAATAGACCATTAAAACAACTCATTCTTATAAAAGGCCATATTTAGAACCTCTAATATTGATAAGTCCAAAATTCATCACCAATATTATCACAAAAAACCCAAGAAACTATGAATCTCAAATAGGTTTTTTAGACATTCTTAAGAAATCAAGGCCTTAACCTTCTCAAGTTCCATTCATATGATTTTATTTTTTATCAGATATCCCAATAAGTAAAAATCATGTATCTTATACTAAAACATTGATATATTTATTTCAAGATGATAATTTATCACTGTTCCTAATAGAATCTTGTTATATGAAAAATGGTGCGATGAATTAAAAAAAATAGTGTGTGGGGTGTGATGGTGTGGGGGGAGGGGTAGAGTGTGTGAGGGAATAATATATATATATATATTTATTAACTAATTATTATGTATTAAAAATTATTCAAATAAAAAAATATTCCAAAAAAATATGAATAAAAAAATAGACACATTTTGGAATTAAAAAAATGTCCAATAAAAAATTATGTATTAAAAAATAGCCATGTTTTTTATACAGGTGGTTATCCTTGAACACATTCACCATCATTTCTAAAAAAACCAGTAACTAATGTGTTTTATATTATCAGTGTTTGTAAGAATATCTACATGGATATGTTTGTAATCATCTCTAATTAGAGACATCTCATTTACCAGAATTTCTAATAAATGCCAGCAAATGAATTAGCCATGATTTAAAGTGTTTATAATAAAAATATTCTCTTATTTTCGTTTTTTATAGATACTAAATCATCACAACTACCATGAAAAATCATTATAAAACAAAATATAGGATATAATACCTACCCATATAATGAATTAAATAAATATTCAATAAAAATTATGAATTTTTTTAGTTACTACATTAGAACAAATTTCAAGAAATCCCTTTCTAAGACAAAATATAGGCCATAATCCTTACCCATATAAGATAATGTATTAATTGGAATAGAACCCATCCATCCATCTATCTATTTTAAGGATATATCACAATGATTGGACCAATAAAACATAACCCCTTCTTAAATTGTTCCATATTCAGCCCATAAAATTTGGAGAAGACGTAAATTTATCTCTGGTAGTAACCCACTATACCTTGGAAAATGTGAATATCAAAGAAGTTAATTAGACAATCCCATTAATGCATGACCTCAACCTTCTCAAGGACCATTGATATGATTTTCTTTAATATCAGATACCCTAATAAGTGAACCGCTTTAATCATGTAATATAACTTTGAGAGATTGACATGAAGTTTATTCTTTCTCTGTATACCTAGGAGGATATCATGATACAAGGCATGGTAATCCCACAACTAAGAGTATACCAAAATATTTTCAAAAGACACTACAATTACTATATCATGATATAGATGGAAAAATCAATTCCAAAGGGACATGAACACTATTAGTTCATTCATCAAACCAAACATCATCACATGATAAACATGAATACTGAAAGTAATTGTAAAATAATTATGTAGAATATAATAAGGACTCTAAAACTACTCAGGATACCTTAGTCTCAAAACAATATTTTAGAACCACTTCCCTCACCTAAACTAGTCAATTGGGTAATTCATAAATGAATTTTTATACTAATTCTTAACCATCACCTAGTTCAGCCTCAAATAATTCGTAAACAACTGAAATAATCATTGCATCATCATAGTGAATAACAAGAGAGAACCTAATGGGGACTCTCTAGATCTAAAGTATCCATTCACCATAATATCTACCAACAATGTATTTATCTATCTATATTTTTCATGATCCATCCATTAGGTGGAATGGTAATGGGATCTATACCAGGAAAAATATGTTTTATATAATTGGCCTCTATATTGGGTGGATATCCCACAAATTCATTACAAAATATATCCTTGAACTAGTCAACAATATATGAGAAACAAAATACTACATATCTTTTTCCTCTAAAATAGTAACAACAATCATTTTTAAGACCATACTCATATACCAATGAGTATATCTCAAATATCCAACCTAAAATCTCACTCTTAAAGTAGTGTTCAACAAACACCTTTAAAAAATATGGATTAAACCTTTTAGTTATTTAATTAGCATATTATTAAAACTGATTCAAGAAATCCACCCCTAGGATAACATTGGATCTATACCTCTCCGGTATTAATAAATCCTAGAGAATATTAAATTTACTAACTGATGAAATTCATATATATATTATTTATTAATAACACCATTAATTTTTTCAATTATATATTTTATCTTTCCAAATATTTTTTACATTTATTATTAATGTAGAAGGAAAAAAATTATTGTAATTATTTTCCAAATTGAAGTCCATGAAATTTGATGAATTCCCCTTGTAATAGGTTGTGAAATGAAAAATAAAATGTTACAGTGGAGAAAATATCCCCTTTCCCCTTGTCTAGAACACTGGAGAATCTAGCCAAACATACTATAATCATCGAAACTCAATAGTGTCCAAATAGAGCGCAAAAATTAGGTGGGAGAATAAAATAATAGAGGATATATTGATGTTGGGTAGTGATGGGTAAGTGGAGAATTAGTGTGTGGTGTTACTAGCGGTTCATTCCAGTAGAGTGGGGTGGATCCATTATGCTAATTGAGGTATTGATGTTGAATCCAATGAAACAAAGAACCACTATGATTCATGGATTTTTGATGTTTGACAATAATAATATTATTAATTTTAACTTGCTAAAATTACTTCATATTTAGTGTCTCCTTCATATGATTCTTGTGTTTCTCTTCATGTCAGGATCCATTGGTTTTATGCTACAAGAACTCCATGGATGAGGTGAGGAGAAAAGACCCTACTTCTACCATGGATATCAAATTCTATATGTATTTAATACAGTGGACCCCTAGATGTTCTGATATGATCTTTTATCATGATTTCGTGGGACCAACCACACTGGTAAATAATTTGTTAACAATGGAATCACATAATAATGTGACACATCACAAAAGTTCTAGCCACACTATGAATCTATTGATTATTTTTTAGGTTGAAGTGTGATGGAACGTTAGTTTTTTCTATGATGGAAGAGGAATCACAACAATAATAGTTTGTGAGTTTCATTTAATGTGTACATAAGTGTAACATCTAAAACTATTATAAAATAAATTATAATTTATAATAAATAAATACATTATTAAGTGATATAGATATTAAAATCACATTCACTACTTCAGTTATTTATGGACAATTAAATAGTCTTCCAAAATTAAAATACCAATAATCATCATAAATATTTATAAAATATCCATTATAAAATAAAATTATTATATATATATATAGGGTAATTAAAAATGAAATTGACATAGACAAAGGAAGTAACAACCTAAAATTGTAGGATTGTACGCTATAATTCCATTATGTCAGTGCTTTTAGGGGAGATAACATTACAGGTCTTTTCTATTCACCAAGAACAATCCAAGATTCAATAACTAAATCCCAGGTGAAATTTTTTTTTGAGAGAAGTTAAAGCTCACCAAGAAAACATCCCAAACCATGTTCTCCAGACCACCCAATGAAAATATGCCCATCAAACACCTCACCCTTATGGAATTAACTAGTATAAGAAGGGATATTTATCTAGATCCTAACATTATGAATTTATATATTTTTTCAAAAAACAATTGATTTTATTTTTTGAATTATTTTATAATGACTAAAAAAAAGTTTGATTAAAAATAGATTTTTATATGATGAAACAAAAATTATATTTTTGGGAAAAATATAATTTCAATTAGACGCACTTCTGGAATTCATGAATTTTTCAAAATAAATGATATTTTGTAAAATAGTATCATTAGGACATATTTATTACTATTTAATTATAATATAATTCTACAAATTCAAATGTAATTTTCATAAGGGATAGAAAAATATTATTTTAGAGAACTCATATTTTTTATTCAATGGGTATTTTTAATTTAAAATATTTCTTTCTCACTTTTATATATTTTTGACTAAAAAATTTTATTTTTGAAATCAGCATGTCCAATTTACCCAATGAATTTTTCATAATTTTTGGAGATAATTGAGTTTTTTAGAAAAAAATTAAATATGATATAATCATAAGGTATGTATAACTATGTCACAAAATCCAAAATTTTTGTGATAAATTCTATGAGGATTATCCATGAAAAAGATTTTATTTCCTTTAAAATAGATCATTTTTGAATTTATTTCATTAATTTTATAAACCCTTATTGAATCCTAGAAAACCAATATTATATTTTAAGGTTTTAGGATCATTTATTTATATGTGTGATTGACTTCAACATAACCAAGGGTGTTATTTTGTGTATTTCGGTTCATATAGATATAATATAATTATATACACTCCTATTTAGTAGAAAACATTATTACAACCCATCGGTTGGTTTTTTAGTAATAATTTATTACCTATGGTGTAAAAACCTATGTTTAGACATTAATGAATAATTCCTCTAAATGTTTATATATAAACCCCCCCAACCTCACATTACCCATCACTCAAAACACGTATAGCATGAATATTATCTCACCTTCACTCTCTATATCCCTCCCAATGTGCCACCATGCTCTTTAGAAATACCTCCAAGGATTTATGGATTTCTCTCTCATGGTAATTGACCCTAACCTTCACCTATTTATTCAACCACATTCTTTATATTACTCTATTTATTCCTAATTATCCATGTTGGGATTTTTTTCACACATCACTCATACTATCCTTACATTTTCCATGTTATGATAGACCTCTTTATCTCAAATTAAACCCTTCCATTATTCTTTATATGCCCCTATTATGCTGCTAAAGAAATTCCGGGAATTTTTAAGTTCGGAATTTATGTAGTGAATACCCATCCTCATTTAAACTCAAGGGTATTCGCCAATAAGTTCATATCCTTAATTTATTAGTTAATTTCATGCATATAACCCAAACATATTATATATGGGAATGAATTTTGAAAATACATACATTCATTGTTTGATCTATGTGACACACTTATGCTTGTATATAATATGAATTTTGTAGGTGGGAATGAAATTATATAGCCCTCTAATGCATTGGGTAATGTTATTTCCTCGTGATACATTATGTATAGTATTATAGAGGGAACCTAATCCTTTTTGGTACACTTTCCACTATGTTATATTTCCGTGGATGTTTTTCTTAACTTATGTTAATGTCATGTTTTGTAATGTTATCACCATCATATGTTTTCTTCATGTTATCATCATATATCATAGTTTGATATTAATTCTTGTGATTATAACTCATATTTTATTACATTGATATGCCTATTCAGTCACCTTTCTTTAGTAGATTAATAATTCTCATCACTATTAATCCCCTTTATTTTTTAAGAAACTTTCTTGATATGGGAGGAACTGAGTCAACAACCAATGTCAATAGAAATATGTTCACTTCCCAAATGATATTCCCAACCTGATGGGAGAAGGATTCAGGAACATCAATGAATTAATTTCCCAATTAACCTAGATATTGAATATAAAATTTAATCATGGGTAAAACTAAAATCCCCCTAAGAAAGTGGAAGTAGTAATTGAAAACATTAATTGAAAAAGAACTCAAATTTTCATTGGATATTTTTATCACTTATCATATAATAATGGATCAACTCCAGTGAGAAGATTATATTTGTCTCTCCATGAAATGATAAAAACAAGTTGGTGTAAATTGTTTAACTTACGGATGGAGAAGATGATATATGCTGGACATTTATTAGAAATATAAATCTATAAGCGGGGATAGATAAAATATAGTAAAAATAATTCTGAAAAATTATTTTGGATAAATATATTCCTCACTCTATCTAGTCAAAAAATTTAGATATACTTTCTTTTCCTATAGAAAAAATATGAAAAATATATCATGGAATACAAGGAAACGTTAAATGACTTACACAATACACCCCAAGATTTTTTTCCTCATGAAAGTAAATTTGACTACTTATTTGTTTAGTAAAACCCGAGTCTTCAAAAATAATTGTTGATTCTTGAGTTTAATAGCTATGAGGGAATTATATGATGTTATATAAATGTCTAATTAGAGATTAGTCAATCTCAATGGTATCATGGGTGTAGAGATAATAAGTGGTGAATATATTTTAATTCTAGAAGTGTGATAGAAATTTCTCTTGGGGGAAAGAAAGTCCAATATCCCCCTTATCAAACGTATGGATAGTAGCTTCCTAAAAAAATTCTAAAGTGGACTAGGAAATTATTTAGGTGTGGCAATAGAGGAAACCAATATATATAATGTCGATAAGAGAAACACCCCAATGTGATGGAATAAATGAGAAATTCTATAAACCCTCATCCCATTATCCAGATTTTCAACTTTAATGAATAAGGAAACTATGTGAATTAACGTGCTAGGCCAAGGATTGTCGATGATAACTGACACAAACAACGTCCATGACCTAGATAACAAAGTTGAAATTATGAAATAAAAAATTATAAGGTGGATCTTCAAAAATGAAGTGGTGATAGCTATTCTATTTATTCATTCAATGTTATCTAAGGTGTTTATCATTTCCATTCTATACATTATTTTATGTCACAATATTTTAGTATAACTATTCAAACACCACCAAAAAACATGGAATTTGAGTAATTAGTGAAGAATTATAATGGGTTAATTATTATATCCCAAGAATATAACTCCTCCTCTGTCAAAATTTTTTGGGTTAATTTTTTAGAAATACTTATGAAACTCCCTTTAGTGGAATACGATGTTTTTATTAAAAGAAATTGGATTTACTTATATAGAAAAAAAATTATTAAGAGATTAAAATCAACCACTGTATCGAAAATCACCCTATAATTCAATTCAATTTCTTGGTGGGAAATGAATCTTTTTTGGTATCATCATCTTAGGAATGTATATTATTACCCTCTGAGAAATTTTATCTTTCTAAAATGATTGAGATGAATAAAATATCATCTATGAAGAAATGACTATGGTGAGGGACTTCACTAATGTGATTCCCAAATAATTTCGTAGTCTTCTTCCATGTAATGAGGTTTATTAATCAATCAATATTATGTTTATATCATTACCAGTATAAAAACACCATATAGAATAGACACTATTAACCATATGTATGTGAATTTGCAACTATTGTTAAATCTAGATAAAGGGTTTATATCCCGATGTGCTTCACCGTGGGGTGGACTGGTCCTCTCCATGAATACGAAGGATGAGTCAATAGAACACTGAATTGATTATCATGAACTCAACAATGATCTTGATAAACAAAAATTATAAACTTATATGATTGATGACATGTTTAATCACGTATATGGATCCCAGTACATCTCTAATGTGTATATTGTTTTTGGGGTATTAAATGTAAACATAAAGAAACAAGATATCCCCCAGTATTAATTTTGTAACAGTTATGTGCACTTGGACTTTATATTGATTCAATTTGGACTCATTAATTCCCCATATATATTTATTGACTAAATGAGTAATGTATTTAGGGATTTCTAAAAAATTTTGGTTTCCTTCATAAGTGATATACTTATCTATTCCAACTGAAATGATGGGAATAAGGATTATTTAGATGTTATACGGAAAACCATATCGAAATAAAAGATGTAGGTAAATTATAGTAAATGGGTGCTTTTTATGGAAATATTAAAATTCATAGGTTATTTTATTACCAATAATGAGAAACCTATGAATCCTAAAAAATTAAAGGAAATTAAAGAATGTCCTAGACCGACATCTATAATGGAATTCCATGTTTCCCTTTGATTATGTGACTATAATAATAGATTTTTTAGGAAATTTTAATGATATTAAATCTCACTAATTAAGATAACGTGGAAGGGGGTGATGTTTCTCTAAAATTATTAATTCAATGAATTATTTAATGTGCTTAAGATGAGGTTAATCACTTCACATGTGTTATCATTTCTGACTATTGGGGAAGGATTTCTTATCTACTTTAATGCATCCAAAAAATTATTAGTATGTGAACATATGATATATGAAACATTCATATCCTATTACTTCTACCAATTAAGGATCCTTGAGTATAGCTACCCAATACATCATATAGATTTAGGTTCAGTGATCTTCACAAAAAAGATTTCTTGACATTATATCTACAATGAGAAGTGTGACATTATTGTGAATCATAAAATCCTTAGGAATATATTCTTAGATATTTAAATCAATATGTTCCAATAATTTTTTTCCTATATAATCAATTATTATGATTGTTTAATACATTAACATCTCGAGATGGTGAACAATATGGAAAATTCACTAAGTATATAGGATCCTTTCACCCTATCCATAATGAGAATTGAAAGGGATCCAATACTCTTGAAAAAAAAGAGGATCAGAAATGGAATAATTAAAATATATTCATCATATATTTCTCAAATAACAACTAAAACATCAATTATTCAGTTGATCAATGAGGACTAAATTGATGATGAAGTGATATAGAAAAAATAATTAAATATTATGGAGGTCAACTTTTCTAAATATCGAGTGTAAAGGGTTGGAAACAACATATGTGTCCCAATTAAATGAGTGTCAGTCAGAAATTTTAAAGATACACATTGATTATTCATATATATTCATCATGGAATAATTAATATGTATCGATATATTAATAACTACTTCTTGTAGGATAACATAATCATGGAGATTTCAGAAATTTGTTGCAGGATGTTTGGTATTCCCAAAAGTCATGGTTGAGAATATTTAGTCTAATGGAATCATAAAAAAATTTACCATACCAATATAAAAATGGGAAAAAATTACCATATATTTCATCAATGGACTCCATGAGACCCTATAGACAATAACACCATCTGGGTGGTAGTTCATCTTTTTACTATGTCAGAGCATTTCATTTCTATAAGGAAGGATTTCTCTATTGAATGAATGTCCAAAATATACCTAATGGATGTGGTAAGACTACATAGAGTTCCAATCCAAATTTAATTTTATCATCATATATGGGTTACATTGACCTTTTGTATAATTAATTAGAATTATTGGATATTACACTAAGCTTCATCATTACATATCTCCCTCGTAGGGATGGTCAATCTAAAATAAGAATTAAAACTACATTGTATATGTTGAGATCTTGTTAAATGAATTTTAAAGGATCTTGTGATCAACACCTTCTCCATGTGGAGTTCAATTATGAAAAATGTTTCCATTATATCATTAAAATTGAACGTATGATGATTGGTATGGGAAGATGAGTTAGACTCTGACATGCTAGGATTTAATGCTAATCGGAACTGTTATTATCCATGAAATGATAGATAAAGTTCAAACCATTCAACATCATAAGATATCCTCACAATGTTGATTGAAATGATTTATATGAAATTGTTGATGTGTTATATTGTTTTTGGTTGATGATATTTTGTTCCTTTATATATGGTTGTGGAAAAAATTCATGATATTTGTAAATAAGTGAAAGATTAGTCCTAGATAAATCCTCCCCTTTGAGATCATTGATTACATCAGCATTGTTTTGTATGGACTAAAACTCCCACCTAACCTATCTCAACTACATTATGTGTTCCATATATCCATCTTGAGGAAGAACACACTCGACCCAACACATGTATTGAATCAAGAGGTGGTACCATTAGAGAATTATCATTCATATATGGAGAATCTTGTAAAGAGGTGATATCATAGAAAAAATGATCAATGGAAAAACAAAATACACATGGTCAAGGATATGTGGTAGATCCAGAAGTTTGAGAAAGTTTCTTGGGAATTAGAAGAAGTTATGAAACAGAAGTACCCTCATCTATTTAAATTAATGAATGAAATTTAATGTGAAATTTTTCTAAATAGATGGAGAATGTAATATAAAAAACATTTATAAATGAAATTCCATTATTGAAAAAATAAATTCCTTCTTAAATAATGTAAATATATAAAATAAAATCAAACTTTGGTTTATTTTGACCCTTATATAGTCATTCAGATTTAAAATACCAATAAGCAGCACAACCATTGATAGTATATTCATTATTAAGTTATAGTATGATTAATATATATATATATTGGGTTATGATAAATAAAAATGACACAAAAAAAGATGTGATGTCCTCGACTAGTAAGATCATACCCTAGGAAGCCCATTTTTCATAACATTAGAGGTATATAACACCATATGTGTTATCCCTAACCATCATCAAGTTAATATTTGTAATATCCCAATTCTGGGTGCCTCCCATAGGTTCCCCGTACATTGTTGGTCACATGACCTCAATAAAATTTCCCTAAATTCCCAATGATGTTGACTAGAAGTGAGGCCAAGGTATGATAATGGGGAAACTTTTCCCTCATTATAATAGTATACACAGCGAAATAAAAAATAATAAACAAAATCAGAAGTAGTAATACAATTCAATAGAAAAAAAGTGGAAAACTGATAGTCTAAACAATTGCATCATATATAAATAAATGATGCATGTCACATGTATCTAGGAAATCATCTTAAAAAGTCACAATTTTGGAAATGCTATAATGAAACCAAAGTATAGAAAACAGTAAACTCAAACTGCATCGTAAGCCTCTTCATGGTCACATGCTCTCCAACTACAACAAAATCATGTACCTAATTAAGAAGGGTGCTTTCCTTAATCTATACCTACAACCATATAATCTATTTGGGTACATAATCATGGCACAAATAGGGTGTGAGATGAATCCTAGTAGGCAACCACCAATATATCAATACCTAACTGTCACAAAATAATTATATAGCTAGTAATATGCATAAATGAAACAATAAACTAAGAAGTACTCAAAATTAAAGAACGTAATATTTTTCAATTATATTTATTTACATTTATAAATTATTCAATACATTAAATAATGTAACCTTAGGATCTAGCGTAATCTTTTTATACCGTAGTATAACAATAACAAACATGTGTCTCAAAAAACTATCTAAACAATCTAGTATGATCGAGTCTAAGATTGTGCATGGGCTTGGCAGTCTCATCACAATAAATCAATCAATCAATAAAAATCATCCCTCTAGAACAATTATCATATTTTAACCCCTATGGTTTAACATATCATCAATTCAAAAGTAAGTAATGACCCTCTGGGAAAGCTCACAGAGTCTAACCCCTTTAGTCCCACATTTCACTAATAATTTACAAAATACAACCTGGGTAGCTCTCATGGAAAATAGCTCTTGGTTTTTATAGATACACTAAAATATAATGACCCATGGAAGCTCTCATATTCAATTCCATTGGTAAAACAATATTTTAATAATGACCCTCTATGTATCTCTTATGGTCTAACCCCACTGGTCAATGACCCCATGGAAGCTCTCACAATCAATACTTCTGGTCAACGATAACAATAATTATACATAAGTTACCCTACCTTGGGAAGCTCTCATAGTCAATTCCCCATGGTCAAACATTCACAATGAAAAATACATGAATCTTATATAAACATAAACTCCATACTAACAACACACGGCACGGAAAACAAACATGCCTACCAAAAAATTCTTCACAAAAACTCCATAATCAATCAAACATGGTAAACACATCCAAAATCAAGATATTAAACCTTATGCCTATGAAATAACCATTTCACAATCAAATAAACCATAATAGTTATTAAATGGGTTTATATTCCAAACCATGAAATTCCCTAAACATGGGTATTCTGCACTTTTAGCATATATAATCCTAATACAACCAAAGAAAGGCATAAACCAACTTCCATGATGTTGTACAATGAACACTCATGAATGTACACCCTTGAATTGGCCTAGAACGATGTATATTTATGAAGAGGTGAAAACGATCAACCCTCAATAACTCAAGTTAGAGGAGAAGTTAGGATGAGAGGATTTAGGGATAGAGAGAACTCATAGGTGGGAATCCAATAAACCAGGTAGCATCTCATTCAGATTTGATATGAAAGAATAAGAGGGGCTCAAAGATCTTCTTCCATACCTTGATCTCCCATACACGACATAGGAAGATGAAGTTTGTTCTGATGATGAGATGTGACCCCACTATGATTAATCAAATAAAAAAGAAAATTACACCGCGTGTTCGTATAATGCATAGTTCATATACTTCCCTCAATTGGCCCCACTTTTGATAGTCTGCCAGGTCACCTACATGGCCATGTACTCGGCCATTACACGAAAAATACATGGCTACACACGACAATAGAGTACATGTTGTGTACACAAGAGTACATAAAATGTAATTTGAAAATTTTTTACTCTTCATTTCTCCTAAAAAACAACCTAAAGTAAAAAAATCCATACAATAAATGAAGATATGGGTTCATAAAAACTTCATCCCTTAATAAAATTTGTCCCAACATTTACCTTCTAAGGGAGGTGAAGAAGAAACTTGAAACAACTCTGGACACTTCAATCGTACATCATCCTCCCTCTCCCTAGTCTCATCATGTAATCGATTGTACTACCTAGCACCCATAACAGATGAACAGACCAGCCACAGAGAACCTTCGTGCTTTGATCCGCAATCTGAATAGTGTGCTTATAAAAAGACTCATCCACCTCTAACTCAACCTCCTTAGGTTGGAAAACATGAGATTTTTCTGAAAGTTATCGTCATAGCTGAGAAACATGGAAGACATCGTCCATAGTCGGGTACCCCTAAGGTAACTTAATCCTATAGGAAACTGGTCTATCCCACTCCAAAACCTCAAACAGCCTGACATATCTTAGTGAAAGATCCCCTATCTCAAAATCCATTGGTGTCCCAACCTCATTGTGATATGTATGAAAACCTCATCTTTTACCTCGAACTCCAGAGGTCATCTCCATCGATCAAAAAAAGTTTCCTTCCAAGACTATGTTGTATCCATCCTCTTTTTAATCAACTCTACCTACTCAGTGGTCTCCATGACATTCCAAGGTATCAACATTGATGCCTCTCCTGCCTCCATCCAATATAGGGTTGATCGGCATGTCCTACTGTAAAAATCCTCACAAGGTGCCATCAAACTCATTTCCTAAAAACTATTGTAGTTGGAAAACTCCACAAGGGGTATGTGTCTCTCCCATGAACCCCCTAAATATAGGATTCATGTTCTAATCATGTCCTCCTAAACCTATGTCATGCACTCAGACTATCCATCAGTCTGGGTATGGTAAGCTATACTTAGAAGAACCTTTGTACACAAAGCCCACTTTAGTCCCAACCAGAAATGAGCATTAAACTGGAGTTCCCTATCTGAAATGATAGAGTTAAGAACCCCATGAAATCATATAATATCTCATGTGTACATCCATTCAAGATCTTCAACAAAGAAGTTTTCCTTGATCGAAAAGAAATGTACAACCTTTGTGAGTCTATCAACAACAACCCAAATTACATCATTTCTGCGAGGTGACATCCATAAACCCATAATTAATTCCATCAAAACATCATTCTACTTCTACTCAGGTTTGGGTAACATATGTAAAATCCCTTCCAGTCGTTGATGGGCCACCTTCACCTACTGACAGCTGGAACACCTCATAAAAACTAGCAATATCACTCTTCATTCCTAGCCACCAAAACTGATGGTGTAGATCTAAATACATCTTGGTGACAGTAGAATGAATGACCAATATTGAGGCATTAAAATCTTGAAAATGATATCCTCATATGTTGGCTAACACCCATTCACACTCATGAAATTGCAATATCTCATTTTCGCCTATAGTCCACTTAGGAGTAGGGTCCTCTCATGACACACTCTCATGTAGGATTAGTCCTTCAACATCTAATATATGCCTCATTCTTAAATTATCCCGACAAGTAAAGGTAATATCTATATAAGAAAGAAAGGTCACCCCATTTCAATCATGCACCTCGAAATGCATCACAGAGATTAGAGCCATAAGCTGCCACTTACCAGTGGCCTCCTAAATTGTAAGTATCTGAGTCCTCCTACTCAATGCATCATCCATCGTGTTTCCATTCCCAGGAGTGTAGGCAAGCTCAAAGTCAAAAGACATAAGGTACTCAACCCACATACACTGTTTCAAATTCAGATCATGTTGGGTAAATATATACCTAATACATTTGTGGTCATTGTATACTAATTAATGCTCTCCAAAATGATAAAGTGTACAATATTGTAAATCATAAACAACTATAGAAAACTCAAGGCTGTGCATCGGGTAATTCCTCACATGTGGCCTCAACTCCCGAGACTAATACACAATGACTCCATACTCTTCAAAATCACTACTCCCAGCCTGATACATGATGCATCACAGTAAATGGTGAAACAATTTCTCAGCTCAGGTAAAAACAATATCAATACTGAACTCAATCTCTCTTTTATCTCCTGAAAGGCTGAATCATTGTAATTTGTCCAGCAGTATTTTCGACCATTTTATTCAGGCCCATAAGTGGAGCTGTTAAGCATGAAGAGTCTCATTTAAAGCACATGTAATAACATTCCAGCCCCAAAAAACGTCATACCTAAAAGATTTTATTTGTCTTCTCTAAGGAAACTACTACTCTCAGTTTCTATAGATTTAATAATACTCTTATATCAAAGATAATGTTACCCAAGAAGTGAATCTAGTCCATCAAAAATTGCAATTCTTAGGACCTAACATATAACTGATTCTATCTCATTTTACTCAATATGATCCCATCATGGGTATCATGGTTGTGTCGAGTGTGAGAGTACACCAAGATATCTTCTATGAAAATGACCAAAAAAATACAAATATAGATTTAACACTCAGTTCATCAGTGTCGTGAAAACTACCAGCACCTTCGTGAGACAAAAAAGTATTACCAAATACACATATAGACTATACTAGCTCTGAATGGCAGTAAGAGGCATATCTGATGGTCTAACATGCAACTAATGAGAATTGGATCTCAAGTCAATCTTCAAGAAACTAAGAAGCTTTGAAGATGATCAAATAGATCATAAATCCTTGGAAAGGGATATCGGTACTTGACCATCTACTAGTTCATCTTCTGATCATCAAAACAATGTCTTAGGGTATTGTCTGCCTTCTTCGCAAAAAGTACAAGAGAACCTCAAGGAGAAGTACTGGGTCGAATGAAACCCTTTACCTAAAACTCCCTTAACTTATTTCTGAGCTCTTATAACTTTGGTGTATTTATCATATAAGAAGGAATGGACACTGGTTCCCCTCCTACCAGAAGATCAATAGATAAATATACAACTCACTTCGGAGGTAAACCTAAAAAGTCATCCAGAACGACATCTCTGATACGATCCACCACTAGAAAAAATTACAACAGTGAATTCTCTTATTCATCTATAAATAATCTAACAATATAGGCTATAATTCCTCTCAATCCATGATGCTCAGGTCTTGATCATCTCAAATGGACATCCCACTCACCCTTGTCTAGAAAAGACTCTCCCTCTAGTGATGTGAAACTCACCCTATGGGGATAGTAGTCAACAAAGGCCTAAAATATGACTAACATAACCATTATTATATTTAAATAAAATGTTGTCATCTCTCGAATATAGAGGTCCCAAAAGATGTTACACCCACCAACCTCAAGAGGGTACTCCTTTCACTAACGTACACAAGCCATCCAAATCCCTAAAAGAGTTTTTAAAACCATAACATCATCAGACGTAAATATACAAAGCCCAAGGCTCTCCACAATGGAAATAGATATAAAACTATGGGATGCCCCTCTATCAAAATGAGAAGAATATAAAACCGAGGAAACTATAATTGTACCTCAAACCCTATAGGATTTTGATCCTTCTCCTTCTTGGTCTACTCCACTACAAAATTCTGACTTGTACCATGGCCCTATGACCCTTCATGTCTACCAAGAGTTGATCCACCCTGTTGTCACTAGAATCCTTCTATCTAGCTATAATATCCATGACCTCCTCCTTATCCAAAACAACTATATGAACCCAAATTCCCTAACTGATGAGAAACTGGGGGTCTTAATCCTGAATGAGGAGTCATAAAATAACCTCTATCACTAACAGATATTGAGAAAATTTAGAAAAAACACTAAAGGTGACCCATCTTGCTGCATGACCATCACTCAACTAGGTCATTCCAGAAATGAGGTCTCATGTGCCCACTCTTCCAACACTGGTATAATACCACTTGTATTCCTCAAGAAACAACACTTGAAAGGTACTTGTTGAACTTCCTGTTATCTATTGAAGTATTACCAGCCTTTGGTACTGATCCTACTTGGTTCACAGCTCCTAACTCTCTCATATTTTTCTCGATAATCTGTGCCTGGTTTACTATAGCATTCATTGAAGTCAGCCTGAATACATTCACTTGTGATCATATTTCATACATGAGACCATCCTCAAATCACCTAGACAAAGTTAACTTGTCACCTCCCAGAACAGGTGTGAATCACTGATGCTCTGTAAAATGAGAAGAGTAATCCATCACTAAAAGAGCCCACTACTCCAAATACATGAACTCTCTTGCTCAATCGGCCCTCAACATCTTGGGATAGAAGTAATCATAGAAGATCCTATAAAACACTTCCCAAACCACATCCTGGTGACGTACCACCTATGATAAAACATCCCACTATCTCATGGAAGAATCACATAGTTTGAACATAGAAATATTCACCCTCCTCTTTTTAGGCATCCTCAGATGCTCAAAGATAGAATGTATGGATTCCAACCATGAATCTGCAACCTATGGTCCTCTATCCCCTGAAAAAGTGGGAGGATATTGCTTCTGGAACACCCGCATCACCTCTGCCATATATGGGGCATGATGTGGTGCTCCCTGAAAAGTTTTTAAAATTTTCAAAAGTCCATCACAAAACATTACATCAGTACATGCATTTAGTATAACAGCTGGTCTGAAGATGGGCATGAAGGTACAATCTATTGGTAGACCCTGATCCACCATTTTAGGTGCCTGATCACTCCCCTGCATCTGGCGTACAACCAGAGGATGTCATGGTGGCATGAATATACAAGGTCAAGATCACACCTTAGTTCTAGATTATCAAGGACAACAACATAGAATTGAAAAAGGGAACATGGGATGAAACATTCAAGTTTTAAAAAACAAGGTTACACAGTGTGTATAACACCTACACAGGGTGTTCCATTACATTTCATAATGGGTGTGAACCTTTGCCAAACATTTTAATGTAACACATTAACACAAGGAATGTTCCTCCTTATACATGGTATGCATGTGAATCTTCCCTATTGGTCATGTTCTTCTAAACAGCTGGAGCCACACAGTTCTCTCCTGGGTAACACCACTTGGCATGTTCACCTTACACACGACCTGTACTACTAATGTTATGACCACCCGTTTTGTTGGTACCATGGTCGGATCTACACCATGTGCATGAATGGTACATGTTGTGTTCAATTTATGTTCTATCCTCTCGTGTTCTTGGACACATGGCTAGATACATGGTTCATTACAACACTACATGTACGACTGGTGCACAGCGTGTTCTACCAAAAAAAATCCCATACTCATGTCTCTACTAACACAGTCAATCACATATTTAAAGACTAAATGGTAAATTCTTATGGTATATGACATGTATATATGAAATATTTTTTATTCTATTATAAAAGAACACATGGAATGTATTCATAACAGCACATGTTGTGTTTTCTAGTTTTTTGGGCATTAAGCCTCTGAAACTTCTCTACAAACGTTAAAAACATACAATTATGTCCATGGAATGAAAAATTCCAACCCGTGAGAGCCCATACTCCCTAAGAATTAATTTTTTTTATCCTTATTCATATTACAACATGAAAAAATCATTTTATGTTCAAATATGAACCACTGATTTCAAATCCAAGAGGTCTCATTACACCTTAGGGACCAAATTTTGGCATCCATCCAAATGAATCATAACTATTTACAATACCCTAACAAAATAGAAGGTATTATACCATGTAATATGTTACAATATCATGAATATCTTGGAAAACATATATCACAACAACATGAAATCATTAATTCACCCTAAATGGCATTACAATAATGCATGACACATTATTTCTAGCAAGTGTCTATATAATGCATGAGATGGAATATAGTCATCACATTTGGTTGCAAAAGAAACAGAACCACAATGACATAAATAATAGTATAACAAAACAAGTGTGTCTCCCAACAATGAAACAAAATCAACTATAATAATTGAAAAATGAGAAAAAAATGTAATATTTGAGGTAACTTTTCTTTTTTCCTATACACGGGTTGGAAAATCCTTGGCATAGCTTATTACCAACTACCCATTCCTTATTTTACTTGTCTATAGGCTCCAAATATTATGACCAAGATGACAAGAACTACCTCTAATACCACTTTTTAATGTCCTAGTTCTAGGTGCCCCCCAATGGTTCCCCTTACCTAGTTGGTCACATGACCACAAGCACATTTCCCCAAACGCCATAGGCCTCCGACTAGCAGTGAGGGCCATGGAATGATAATGGGGAAACTATGCCATCATTGGAAGATTATACATAGTGTAAAAAAATACAAAATAGAAATCAGTATGAAAATACAATATAAATAAATAGCGGAATACTGATAGTATAAACAAATTCACCATATATAAATAAATGATGCATATTCCATGTATCTAGGAAAACATCCAAACAAGTTACAATGCTGGAAATACAAAACTAAACCCAAAGTATAGAAAAACGAAAACTCCAACAGAATCACTAGCCTCTGCTTGGACACATTCTCTCCAACTCCAACAACAATCGAGTTCTGGATAAGGATGGGTTCTTTCCCTTATCTATACATGCAACCACATAATCTGTTTGTGTCCAAAAGAAAGACCCAAATAGGGTGTTAGACAAATCCTTGTAGGAAACCACCATAATATTTTTGCCTAACTATTAGTGAATATATATTTATATCAGGTAATATGTAGAAATGAGTCAATAATCTAGGAATTACTCAAAAGTAAAAAATACTACAGTTTTTTATTACTTTTATTTACATTTATAAATTATTCAATTCGTAGAATAATGTAACCTCGGGATCTAGAATAGGCTCAATATCCCCCTGTATAAAAATAACATACAGATATCTAAAAAAACTATGTAATAAACCATTTAAGACTGAGTACATGTTTTTTCATTGGCTTGGAAGGATCATCGCAATCAATCAATCATTCTGAACCATCCCTCTGGCAATGTTCTTATAGTTTAACCCCTTTGGTTAAACATATCATCAATTCAAAAGTAATTAATGACTTTTTGGGCAAGCACACACATTCAAACCCATTTGTTCCCACATGGCACTAATCATTTACAAATTACCACCTATGTAGCTCTGATAATCAATATCACCTTGGTCTACATATCAATGATAAAATATAATGACTCCAGGAAGCTCTAACATTCAATGCTCTATGGTCTGACATTAATTTAATAATGACCCTTTGGGTATCTCTCACGGTCTAACCCCTCTAGTAAATGACACCCTGGTAGCTCTCACAGTCAATATCTATGGTCAACGATAACAAAAATTATACCCAATTGACCCTTCCTCAGGAAGCTCCCAAGGTCAATTCCCATTGGACACACATTAACAATGTGAAAAAAATGTATCTTATATAAACAAAAAATCCATCCTAACAACATGAGGCATGGAAATAAAGCATTCCTAATTGTAAATTCTATACAAAATGTCGATAATCAATCAAACATGGAAAACACATCCAAAATCAAGGTATTAAAACTTAATTCTATGAAATAACCATTTATTAATAAATAACCATAATAGGTATCTAACAAGGGTAAATTTCAAACCATTCAATAACCTAAACAAGTGTATTTGGAACTTTTAGAATATATAATCCAAAGACATCCAAATAATGTCACAAACCACCTCCCTCGATGTTGTACAACGAACACTCTTGATCGTCGACCCTGGAATCATCCTAGAATGATGTAGATCTATGAAATGAGGAAAACGGTCAATTTTAAATAACTCAAGAGAGAGGATAAATAATATATAGATGCTCTAGGAAAATATAGAACTCACCGGTGGGAATCCAATAAACCCAGTGGCATCTCAATTATATCTAGATTGGAGGAACAGGAGGGGATCAAAGATCTTTGGTTGTACTTCACTCTCATGTAGGAGACATGGGAAGAAGATGTTCATTCTGAAGATGACACGTGACCTCTCTATGATTAATCAAATAAAAAGAAAAGTAAACATTGTTTTAATTTAATGTATATGCCTTGTACTAGAACTAACCATCCCCCACTATAGGTGGTCTACTAGGTCACCTACACGACCATGTACTCATTTGTTACATGGTCAGTACAATGCAACACACGACAACCAAGGATATAGCGTGTACTCAAATTTTTAAATCTTATATTTTCCTAAAAAACCCAAAATAAAGAACCATACCTGAAATAAAGATCCAAATTCTTACAATATTCAACAACTAAATCATGAGAAAAACTATTTATAGAAGATGTTAAATCTCATCGATATCACAACCCACATAATTTCTTATTAACCACCCTAATAAAATATCATTATCCCACATCGTACCCTTAAGGAATTCATTTGTATAATAATGAGAAATGAATCTAGACCCCAATATTTTGATTTTATATGTATTTTATAAAAGAAATTATATTTATTATATTTATTACATTATAATTATTAAAATTGAGTTTGATAAAAATTATATTTTGATAAAATGAAACACAAATTTTATTTTTGGTAAATATATAGTTTCAATCAAGAAACCCTTTTTTTATGAATTCATTATTTTTTTTTAAAAAATTATATTTTCATAAAATAATATTATTAAATATATATGAAATTATATCTTTTCAATATTATGTTTCATTTTTATAATGGTTACAAAAATGATATAGTAAAAAACTGATTATTTTTCATTAAATGGGGATTTTTTTTTAAAAAATTTGAAATTATCAAATATATAAAAATATTTGGTAAATATAAATATTATTTTGGAAATAATCACATTGAAATGATTAAATGGTCATTTTATCATAATTTTCTTAAGATAATTTAATTTTTCAATAAAACTAAATAAAATTTAATTATACTATATATATTTTGACATCATAAAATCCAAAAGGTGGTGTAAAAATTACTATAATGTGTATAAATGAATGAAATTATTTCTTCCCATTAAAATACATTTTTTAGATATTTGATTAAATTTATAAACCCTTCATGAATCCTCCAAAAGCAAAATTATATTTTATATTTTTAAAACCATTCAAAATATACATCAATCACTTATATATCAAGAAGGGTGTTATTTTAAGTATTTTAGTTATTAGACATATAATATAATCAAATATGATCCTCATTGGACGAAACTGTTGTCCGAACACATGTTTTAGTTTCGGGTAGGGACTAATTTTTTATATGGAGTCCAAAACGTAGTTTAGTAAATAATAAATAATTCCACTCTCCTTTTCAAAACAAGAAAACACAACCTATATTTTCATTTTAATCAATACCCTTTGTGTACAAAATTAATTTTACATTCCCCCTCTATATACCCTTAATAGTTCCCCCAATATCTTAATAATATCCTTACATGATTTCAATAACACTATCTCAATTTAAGGGATCTTATCATTGTCATATTTATTCATATACCTTCTTAATATTATTGTTTGGATTTGAAATTTTTTAAGTCAAGATATGTATTTCGACATACCTACTACCTTCCTTCAATTTTCCCAGTGACAAGAGACCCCATTCACTCTCATTAAACCATTCCATGATGGATTATTTTCCCTTGTAATAATTCATAAATTATCCAATGAATTTTCATTCCAAACATTGTTCGATTGAACACTCATCCCAATATACACACAAGGGTATTGACTAGATGAACATATTCATCATTGAATAAATATTTCCTCGTATGTAACCAATACTCTTTATACATTGGATTTTGATTTATGAAATATATCCTTATATGGTATGATCTATATAGAAAACTTATTCATGTTCATGATATGAATATAATTGGTGGGAATAGAATTATATTTACCTCTAATACATTGAGTTTTACTATTGTATCGTGTTACATTATGTATCGGATTAGTAATTGGAACTAGTTTATGATGGGACTCTATCCACCATGTGATGTTGACTTCAATGTTAGCCTTGACTTAGGCTTATGTTATGTTTTATAATGTTTCCACATTCCATCGAGTCATCACATTATCATCATATATCATGATTTTATGTTCAATTTTATTATACTCAACATTGCTATTTTACCTTGATATGCCTCTTGATCACATGTACTTCATCACATTCAACTATTCTTTCATTATTCCCTTATTGGAATTTATATCTCACCCCATTCGTATGTACATCCCTAGTTTATCCCATGAAGTTTTAGAGTAGTATTTTATTTTTAATAGATTCTTATAGAGATTATGTTTATATCATTGTATTTCTCTTTCACGTTGTTATGCTATGTTCCTAAATACACAAAAAAACTATCCCTAGTGATCTTTTGTGGTTGTATTAGGTGTATATTTATGTAATAAATCGTAAAATAAAATGTATATGAGTTTTTCTAATAAGGGTGACTTATGAATTCTCTAAATTATAACAACCCAGTCTTAATGTAGATATACATTACATTAATCTTTCAGATTACTTAAAACATTACAGAAAATTGATGCCCAAATATTGTATTATTGTTGTTTCTTTGGTAACATGGAAACAAGAACACTAGTACGTAAGTGATCATTATTATCTCAAACTAGGTTTATCAAGATGATAATTCTTCATACACACATAATATGTAAGACAAATCTTCATAACCTGGGCTAAGGAAAGATAAAAATGGGTGAGATTAGATGGTCAATAAGAGTAAACAAGGTAGACTTGTAAGCATAAACATAATAACATGATCCAAGCATTTGAAGATATACCCTCCATATCAAATATCATAAACATGAGTCATGTTATAATGATTCATAGTTAAAAATTCATGAATCATATGGAAATTAAGGACATAATCTATGAAATCATAACATAGTTTTAAGAAATGTAATTTTGTAAGAAACATATGCATATAATATGATTTCTATAGTAACCAAGGCATCATAGTCAGGACCATCTTAGGAGTATGGGTTCACTCCCCATAATATCTTGGTATTCATGGTTTACTCACATTTCCATCTTATTAGCATGATTTTACTCCCCATACCATCTTGGTAGTCATGGTTCACTTCCATGGCCATCTTAGTAGTCAAGGTTCAATCCCAAGACCGTCTTATTCTATCTCATGATATATAAATCATTACCCAATGCGTTGGAGGGATATGTAGATCCCAAGCATCTCATTATGAATTCATGAATTCATATTGCATAAAATAATAAATAATCATATCAGAACCCATCAATTGAAATGGTTATCAAAAAAATGTAATCATATCAATACATGTGGGATAATATATAGGTTTCATAATCATTTTATCATATGCATAACCTGTGAAAGAAAAATGGATTTCAAAAAAAATATAACATGTTAAATAGAAATGGGTGTCATAAAGACCTTGACATCAAGATTAAAAAATTCATAGAAAGTATATGAATGTAATATTTATATCATTTCAAAGAGTGGCATGATAACATAAAAATATTTTATCTTTGATGGGAAAAATTTTTAAATGACCTTTTAAAAACATTTCTTGAGGAAAATATAAATATTCATTGAAATTTTATTTTTAGAACATAAAACCTTCTGAAAACTATATTATTTTAAAATAAAGTTCAAATATTATAACATATTATTGAAAAAAATTGAAGGCCTTTTCTATTGTAACTTATTCTGAATCTTGAAAACCATTTCAAAACCATTTCCTATAAACCCTTAAAATGGACTCATAAAACCCTTATGAAACATAAACACCATTAAATAAAGAACATATACTAGATATTAAAATACCCATAAATTTAATTATAAGAATTATATAAGATTTTAATGAGTAGTATATACAAAACACAAAATAAAATAGTGGGAAACAAGGTATGAATCTCACAGATATAAAAATTGAGATGAAACTCCCTTACCCGGTGTCTTGACTCTCTTCATACTCATACAAGACTCCTTTATAATAAATTAATATTTATTATAAATCTTTTAAATAATCATATTATTATATCTAATACAATATATGGTTTTATTATGACCTTATATTACCTGCTTGTTAACTATTCTATGCTAAGGTTTCGTTTTGGGTAATATCTGTTTTGTTTGTCGGATGTGTCCTCATTGGTTTTGTATTTTTGACATTATAATTATATAATGCTTTAAATAATGTAAAGAATGATATAAATATAATTTACTTTCTGTATATGTTTCTTATAATAATTAATATTTTATAGAATTATGAAGTGGAATGCACCATTTGTGGAGACGGTTGGTTGTACGTAGGCATGAACACTATTTCTGTTTTATTGTTATATTTGATGAAAGTGATTAACTGAAACATAATTATATATATTATTAATATAAAAGAAATAATATATCATTTATATCATATAATTTAACTAAACATATCCATAATACATTTCATGTAGTGTGTGAACGAATCACATCACAATGATGGGGCAGTAGTCCATACTTCCTCAAACGAAATTAGAATATTTAAGGAATATAAAAAGTATAAAGATACTTGTTGTAAAATACTTATATGAGTTAAATAGGTTAAAAATATCATAAATATTATATTAAAATATTTTTTCCAACATAATATCCTCCATGATAGGTTATAATGGAAGAATGAACAATCATCATTTTGTGATATGGTCGGTCACCATAAACATAAACAGTATGTTCGTTAACTATTTTATGGAAGTGTGTATGTTATTTGGTAAAAATATTATCCTAAAAACAACACATTATATTTATGATACTGGGGTTTTTGTATAATAATGGAATTATTATAGTTCACAATATGGAAAATTAAAATAACATATAGGATATTGAGAGAGGATGTTACCTCTTTATGTAACTCTTTTAAGGTTTGATAGAAAGAATTCCTTGGATTGATCTACACCCAATGGGAGTATTCAAGAAGTAAGGAAGGAATGTTGGTGAGATATTTTAGAAGATATTCATTTAAGTAAAGTGGGCTGACCGGTGTGTGGAAGTAGAAGGAGAGGAGGCCTTTTAATGTGGTGGAAAAGTGGTACTATTGTAATATTGATGAAAACGGAAATGCCAACCATGTTTTATTAATGAAAGTACATCCAATAATGATCCAATTTCTATCAAAATTGAGTATAGGGTCTAAATATTTCAATAAAATAGATTTTGGTGAAGTTTATAAGTCATATAAGTCCTTTCTATTTTGGTTTACTCCCCTGTTGGGCTTAATCTAATCTTAATCATTGTAAATTATTTTATTTACACACAATAATATTTTTCATAAAAAACTCATTTTAAATTATTAGATATTATAAATTATGATTATTTCAAATATGAAATATATTTTTCAAAATTACAACCAAAGATGTGAAATAAATTAATTTAAATTTAACATCACAGACGGGACTACAAAAAAGGTTTTTTAAGTAAAAATGTTCAAACATTTGATAGGTTTTTATAACAAATTTCATTGTGATATTGATTCAAATGACATAAATTAGGTAAATTAATAAAAAAATTATCTAATTAAACATTAAAATCAATTAAAAATTTTATATAACCTTATTAATAAATTAGATGAAAAATCAGTTTTGAGTTAAATTTCAATATTTTTTGCTATTCATTAAAAAATGAAACATCATAGAAAAACACAAAAAATTAACCATAACATAATTTCTATATTTTTATATAAAAAATTAGGTTTATTTTGACCTATATAATTTTTAATAGTTTTAATAATTATATTGAAAATAGGTTCTCCCACAAAAGGCGGTAAATGGGCACTAATAAAAATATAGGTTTTTTGTGTCATACTGGGTTTGTTCTTATCTTATACTTGTTGAGACTATTTTATGAATGTAAAAAATAATTTATTTAATATATAATACATATATTGAATTAATTACACTTACTAATTTTAATTAATTAAGTTTATTATCATAATACAACTTTGTTTTCATATAAATAGTTTCCTATAAAAATCTTCCCATTATATTCAATTGGTTCTTATATTCATTGTAACCAATGAAATAATTTTCCATTTTTTGTAAAAAAAATATCTTCATAATTATGTTGATATTATTAATAAATTGAATCTGTAGGGTTATTTTATTTTGTAAAATATTTAACAATAGTATTTTAAAAATATAATGTTGTTTGGTAAAACTCGATCTTTCTGGTCATGCAAGTCGTCAAGGAATGTCAGTATTTCATATAACAAAATCTAACCTCATTTTTCATTGCAGTGAATGCTAAGTATTATATTGTTTTTTTTTCACTATTCACATGGTATTTTGGGATCCAAATTTAGTGAGTTAATATAACAAAATACATATTCAGTGTTGTGTGAAATGAAAATTAATATCAAATAGATTAATTTAATTTGAAAAAAAAATCACAAAATCTTGGGGTGTTACATTATAACCCCCTTAAATTGAATTTATCTCTCAAAAGTAATTTGGGTAATCAATGGTTTAATAGATGAATGTTTGTTTCATATAAACCCACATCATAAAAATTAATACATAAACATCCAAAAAAATAATGTGGGAAATATAATGGTTACCCAAAGTAACCCAAAACTAGGTTTCCAGATGGGATAACATAAGTGGGATGTAAAAATATAGACACTATGAAAAATCATAAATATTAGTGAGTTATTTAGATCATTAATCACAAACAAGATATTAAATAATCAAATTTTTAACTATAAAAATATTTACACATTAACCAGGACATCCCATAGGACAATGGTAGGTGTGAAACTTTTATCATCCTTTAGTTTAGGTTTTAAGACCTGTTTCCTTTCCGGACATTATCGGTTGAACTATGACCTACATGGTTTGATTTTTAAAAACTACATTTATACAATTTTAAAAAAAATATGATTAAAATACTATAAATGTATACAAAAACAAGTTGTCCTTTTAACTAAAGTTTTAAATACTAACCCATAATAGAAATACTTCATCATAAGTTTTAAAAAAACTATCCATAACTGGTAAACCTTATTACACTTCCAAAAGTGAATAATCCAATACATTAGAAAGGAAATGCCCTTGTTATAATGGGTTTTAGGCTAGTTGCACTTGGGAAAACTATTCCTATTAATATAAGCATGATACTCAAGAATAGACTGGGTTGAATGGTTGGTGTTGTGATCATTTCCAATCAATTGGATTTTTTAGGGAAGAAATATTCAGGATTCTCTCTTCACCGACTCGAAAAGTGTAAACCTCATGATAAGAAAGATGAATGAAGGAAACATTAAACAAAAAATTGACATCAAAAATGCCATTAAAACATTAAAATAGAGTTTTCTCCTAGATGTACTCAAAAGTAATGGCTTCTCCAATGTGTTTATTAAGATGATTAGTACATTCATTTGTTAATCAATTATATCCATTCTCATAAATGGTACACTAAGAGGATTTTTTTCCCTGCACCAAAGGTGTGCAACAAGGTGACCCACTCTCTGGCATTTTATATTCTATTTCAGAATATTACCTTAATAGATGAATTAATGACCTCACTCGCATTGGTATCTATATGAAAATTAATTCCAGTAAGAATGAATTTTCTCCAACCCATTTGTTGTATTCTATTGACATTCTCTTTTTTGTGGAAAGCATCAGGGAGAACCATATCCATTATCAAGGCTAACTATAAACACTGTGAAGAAGTGGCTGGTCAAGCAATAATCTAGGATAATTCTACCCTTATGTTTGGTAATGGAGTAATGGCTGGGAAGTAGAACCGGAAAAATAGATGTATTTGGGTGAAATGGGATCTTTTCCCTTTTACTATCTTGGTGGCCCTTATTCTGGGGAAAGGTGATGAGGAAAAATATTGAGTGAATATACTCTAGTATTGTGAAAGAACACACAAGTTGGAAAGGGAAGGAAATTTCCATGACTGGGAGGGTATGTCATTTTAATTCAATGATAAAATCTATGTTTGTTTATTCCATTTCTCATTATCAATGTACTAGGGGCCTCATAACAGAGATTCAAAGAATGGTATAAAATTTAAATTGGACATGGTCATTCCATCAGTGGATGTTTGTCACTGTTTCCTAGAAGTAATGTATCAAGCCGGTTTAATTGTGTGGTCTTGGAGTTATGGATCTTATAACTTTTAATGATAGTATTATAGGGAAATGTATATGGGGTTTCATTTCTAAGGATGGTTCTGGATATTTATTAATAAACATATTTAAAGGCAGGCTACTTAATGGATATAATCACTATCTTGCATCATCTATTTGGCCATCTCTCAAGCACTCATTTATGTGAATAACTAATGATACAGTGTTTTTTGGTTTTAATGGACTCTCATCTTAATTATTAGAGCATGACATGGCTTGAGAGGCCCCTTCAAAATAGAATGGTTATTCCTCCTAATTCATGACACATTCTCTTTGCTGAATTTTTTCCCACATACATCTTTTTGACAACATGGTTCCCTCTTATATGGAGATAGAAATTCAAACCTACACTTTCATGGACTTTGATACACTAATATGGATGCATAATAGAAATTTTTAGTTTACCAGAAGGTATTATATATTAGCTGGTTTGTGGGGGTTCTTATCACTCACCTCTCTAGCTCATCCATTTCCAGACTCAGTTCATTAATCCATCTAGATTTTATCTGATTCGAAGAATTTGGAAAAATTAGATTCCTACCCATGATCAACTCAAGAGGGATGTATTTTAGTTTTCTTTATCATTTTTCTTTTGTATGTGTACATATGAGAATATTTTGAACCGATTTTAGGAGTGAAATTATGAAAGAAAACTATGGTCTTATGTTGGAGTCTTGTTTGGGAAAGATTTTTATCAGAATCTACTACTACTTGATTTGATGGAAGGGTTTTCCCATGTTGGTTATAGCGAATATGTATGTATTGTTCTTCTTGTATTTGTTGTAGCAGTGATTGTAGCCATATGGTCTTCTCATAATTCTGTTTTGTTTAATAGCAGGTTTGTCCCTATACAGAGTAGAATTTTGGTGATTCAAAAATAGGTTCATACTACTCCGAAGGTTCCAAAAGGTACAATACATAATAGTGTTTCTGATTTACAGAACCTTCGGTTACATGGAATTACTGGTCAGCCATAAAAACCTTGGATACTCATGTATATTCTTTGGATACCCCGATCAGCTCATGACTCAAAGTTAATGTGGATGGAGTAGCTTCTGGTTCCCCAGGGTCATCAGGATATGGTTGTGTTTTTTACAGTTATCATGGCTTTGTTAAGGGATGTTTTAATAATTTTACTAGTATTGTGGTTTCTTATGAAGTATTTCTATGTGAAATAAACCATGAATTAAGTTATGATGGTCATTGTTACAGGAACCTACTATATATAGAATCAAATTCTCAACTTGCAATTCTGGCCATGGAAATTAGAACGTGTAATGTTCCTTAAAGAGAGCTACATGACAGGTTTAATTTCATTAAATAGGTAACTTATTTAGATTTGACCATC
Source organism: Viscum album (assembly GCA_963277665.1). Classification (NCBI taxonomy): domain Eukaryota; kingdom Viridiplantae; phylum Streptophyta; class Magnoliopsida; order Santalales; family Viscaceae; genus Viscum; species Viscum album. Next base: position 2,055,421,960 of record OY728146.1, on the reverse strand, counting down.
TCACATGCTTATAGGGTTTACAATCAAGTGGTGGATTCCTTGTCCAAGAAGTCACATTTGGCAATGGATATGACATTTTCTTTTATGGACCCGGATTACTATGCCTCAATGGTAGAGGTGGACATGTGTGGTGTTATGCACCGTTGGTTTTTTAATATACCCTTGTTTTTCTGAATCATATTTCTTTTTTTAATAAATTTTTAAGAGTAGTATTGACTGGCTCCTGGACTTTTGGCATATATCTTCTTTGTCACATTCCAAACATGTTGATTCCATCATCAAGTATTCTCTTGAAATATGGTAATTACTTGAATTTCCATAAATCCTTATTTTAAACATGAATTATTCTTTATTTAAAAATTATATTGGATATATTCCTTAAATTCAAAAAAACATCTAAACTTGATACCATAATACACTTGTTAATAAGTCATTAATTAGTACCAAGGTAACCAGTGTAATCCAATTTACACATTCCTATCAAAAATATCATTATCCAAACAACATTTTCTTAAGATAAGAAAAATATTAAGGGTTATCCTCCCTTAATAAATATATAACCTTTTCATTAAATCACATTTCCAGTCCATCATAAAGATTCAAAATGATCTTTTAAATCCTTAGCAAAGAACATTAACTGGACAATCCTTGAATATTTCTCCATTCATACTAAATAGTTTTTTAATTCAAATACGTAGAAACTTTTATTACTACACTTCATCCATAATTCATAAGAAGGATGCCTAATATGAATAATTAATACCACTTTTTTCACATTTACTCTATAGTTTCATCATCACAAGAAATATAACCATTACTCATACCACCTTACTGATTAGCTTTATAATCGTTCCACTTAAAGAATTGATTTTTATAATTACCAATCATTACACACATATAGAATTTAAACTTTTATGATGTCATAGAGAGGCCAATATTACCATCCATTAGGTAATCTAGTACCCTCGTTTCTCCTTTGTAGTTACTTTCTTTGTGTTCATCTCATCCAAAGTCAAAAAACCTTCTTATTCCTCAATGACATTCACTTAGGGGATTCATTCCACATTCCTGGCACAATGGAATCCAAATATTATTTTACTCATGGTCTCCATTACCTGATATCATAGTGGAATTCTTTATTCACTTCTTCGGTGAGTCAGGGAGTTGGTTATGGTACACGTTTTTTATCCTCTTCCTTGAAAACTGATTTGGCATGATCACACCATCATTCACTCTAGTGGTGGTCCCATTTGAATTATTATTAGTATATTAGAAATCAAATTCACCATTAATCTAGTTTCTTCTAATTATATCTATTGGATAAAACTAGAAATCATTGAGTAAGGAATTATTATCATAATGAAGAACCACATAGTCATGACAAGTAACTAATATGATGTTTGTGGTATGAATCCTTATGTAATTTTTGAAAGCATTGGTTTATGCTAGGTTATTTATAGTCATATTCTATTCGAATCCTTTATAATGGTTTGTGAAGAGTTTGGGAATTTATAAAGCTTTCCCCCCCAGGTGTCTCACAAGGTGTGCAGCCAGGCCCATATTCGTGTACGAGATTACCCTGAGTCAGGCCTGGGACATCGGGTCATAGCTGTTATCATTATGTACATTTGTTCCAAAACTACATATTCTTGTATTATCTATAAAATTATGTAGTTATAGTAAAATAATCACTCTATTGTTTACCAAAATTCAAGGACACTTTCCTATACTCTCTCTTATCCTTACACATTGAAATTCCCTTGGAGATCACAATAAGGTTTTTTCATCCTTTAATGAAAGGTTAAATCAACCATTTCTATGATACCATATATAATGAAATAGTATTAATGAACATATTAATTACATTACTTTTTTATAATTCATAAAACATTATGAAAATCTTATGTCCAAAGGTCTATTAGTCTAGTTCCTTTAGGAACATTGAAACATGAACACTAGTACATAAATGAAAAACATTATCTTTCACTAGGCTCCTCTAGACTCGTACCCTTTTTAGACACTTCATACATAGTACATATTTTTATAACAAGTGGTAAGAAATATAAAAAGGGGGTGATCCCAGATGCTCAGTAAGGGTAAATAAGGGAGACATATAAAAATAAACATGATAATTTGATCCAAACATTAGAATATTATACCCTTCCGATCAAATATTATAAACAGGAATCCTGGAAAGAATCATGACAATTCATAAGAAATGAAACATGAGAATATAAATAACATAATCCATGAATGTATAACATAATAATAAAACATGGATTTTTGGAAGATAAATAATCATATAACATGATTTTCCTAGTATCCAAGGAATCGCTATTAAGACCATCTTAGTAGTACGGGTTCACACCCCATACCATCTTGGTAGTCATGATTAACTCCCATGACCATCTTAGTATAATGAGATCACTAAAAATACCATGTTGGTAGTCATGGTTCACTCCCATTTCCATCTTATTAGTCAATATTCACTACCAAGACCAACTTATACAATCACATGAGATATAAATATTTACCCAATGCATTGAGGGAGATATAAGTCCCACCCATTAAATAATGAAATCATACATACATCTTCAACAAAATAATAAAAAATCATATCATAACCCATGAAATGAAATTGGTATCATTATCATGTAATCATATCATTACCTAAGTGAAATGAAACAAGATTCGTAATCATTTCATCAAAAGCATAACCTATAAAAGAAAAATGGATTTTATAAACATTAAACTTGTGAAAGAGAAAAATGTTTCATAATGACAATGGAATCAAGAATAATTCATTTATATAAATAATATGAAGGGAACCTTGAGATCATTTCCAATAAAGGCATGATTAACATCAATGGATATCATCTTATATGGGAAATAATTTATAAATACCTTTTTAAAACTTCTCTTGTGGAAAATATCATTTTTCTTAGAAAAATTATGTCTAAACCTATAACCTTTTGGAAACTATTTTCATTGAAAATAATCTTCAAATATTCTAATGGATACTTGAAATAATTTTGAAATCCTTTTTCCAATCAACTTATAATGAATATTGAAAACAATTTCAAAACCATTTTCAATAAAGACTTGCAAGAGACCCCTAAAAACATTTTAGAACACACATTTCCATAAATAAAGAACATATAATGGATATGTAAAAACCCATAAATTTAATATTAAGAATCATATAATACATTAATGATAATTTTATACCCCACAAAAAAATTATAAGAGTGGTGAACATGGAATGTATCTCATAAATATAAAAAGTGAGATGAAATTATCTTACCCTCTCTGTTGACTCTCTTCATAGTCATATAGGGTTTCTGACGAAGCGTTTTTTTGTGTGCTCTCAAAAATATTTATACTAAATGCAGCACAGTGGCTGACCTAGGTCGTTCTCTTGAAGAGATTTTGTGGTTAATAAATCACTACTTCCAATCCACCTAATCTAATTCTTTTTGTTGTTTAATATTTTATTAAATAAATTTAATTTAATAAAATAAATGAAATTCATAAATCAGAATAAACTAAAAATTAAATCTAAACTACCATGCAATGCTAAATAGAATGTAATTAAGGAAGAAAGGAAGTTCTCCCGAGAGAATATTTAGGGAGCACCTTCATTGGCCAGATTTAAATATTCATAGTGTACACACTCCATCATATATGTGCACACCTTATTATACCCTGGTTGTAAATGAAAAGTCTACTTAGCGATCTCCAAGAAGACCCTCCATCCACCTCCTCAATCGAGGGAAAATGGTTGTAGATTAAGAAGTTAACCTTTAGACAACCACAGTGTGTATTACACCCACTATAAATTATCCTTAGAATGAACTCAAAGAATATTAAGAAGATGGTCTTGGGTTCAAGAACCTGATTACTCCCTTGGAATATTCCTCCTATTAGTTACTCATTATCATGAGTATTATCATTCACTATGGTAAGATGAGAGGAAGAAAAGAGGGTGAATCGGTGGACACAAAAATAAAAACAATGCATGAATTTATTAGAAATCTAAATTAAAATTGAAAACTAAAAATAAAAAAATCAATAAAATAAAAATAAAGGGGGAATATTTTCAACCGGCCTCCTTTGGGGGATATCTCCTCCTTGGTGCCTTGAAGGAATGGATGGAGAATGGGATTCGTTGGGAAGGAGGTGAGGACCTCCTTTTATAGGCAGAATTCAACCCCCGAAAGATTTTGCCTTTTATTCCCCCTTAATGACCTTCTCAATTGTTACACCCTTCATGAATGTTGTTCATAAATATATTGTACGTCTCTCTTAAATATTTCAGCTGATTTGGAAACCGTATGAAGGAGTTATGAGTTTTTCATTCTCGGTTTCTGTTTCTGGATGAAGCTTCTAGTAAGATTCCCCCAAACGTATTTCATTAAATACCCTCCTTAATGACCTCCAAAATTTCCAAAATTTATTGTCAAGACGGCCCTATCATTCCTCGTGGTATCCCAGGTAGAAACACATCATTTATATATGTTTAGCCCGAGTTTGATGTCTGTTACGTTGGGTGGGTCCACGCTGTCCGTCCGATAAAATTCCCAACATCAATAAATTTTTAGACCCTTTAAGTGGCCGAATCAGCTCCTGGTTCAGAAGACAAAGTTGAAAGAAATAAAATAATGATTATAAAAAAATTTTAATCAGAAACTTTGGATATATAATTTTACGGAAATGACCAAAATACCCTTGACGTAAAAATCTGTCTAAAATCCAGAATTAGGCATTTTTCACATTTGGGCTCAAAATAACACTAAAACCTAAAAACATGAAAATTACTCATCCAATAACACATTTTTGTGGTTATAAACAATTATTTACAATATAAAATATATGAAAATGTGAGCTTCATCACTCCCCCACACATAAACATTGCACTCTTGGGCAATCATCTTATATCCAAATCAAAATCCACACAACAATCAAAAATGAGAAAATATCAATGATTTTATCCAAAATAGAATTCCATCATGTCTCATATATGAATAATAATTCTCTATTATTTTCATTCAAATCAATGAAATATTTTCAACCTCATAAATCAATCCATGTCCCAATCACAACCTACATCGCATTGAATTTTTTTGTCACTCTTCTCTCAAGAGAAATTGAATCTAGAGTTATACTCATACTTGAAAATCACATGTATCACCATAGGTTTGTGAAAATTCTCATTACTCCACAGTGTAAAACATGAAAATGAATTTAATAATGAGGGATTTAATTAATGGTTCAAATGATTTTGTGGCTTAGGGTTGGTGGGAAAATTATTAAAAAAATGTTCTAGGCTAGAAAGAGGAGGTTGGGGTTTTAAGTACAATGCATGATTAAATCAAGTGAAAACACAAAGAATTCATCACTCAATCCCACTTGAAAATGTGAAACACAACACCAACCCCTTTTAATTACATGGTACATGAGCCAAGAAGTTATTATAATGAATGATATCATATAAGTTCTCCTTATTTTTTTTCAAAGCTCCAGAAAGGCACATCTTTTTTTTCTTTTTTTTTCTTTTTTTTATGGAGGATGAGCTGAAAATTGAATACAATGAATGAATGAAAATTAATTCCATTGATTTTTTTGGGAGGGACATGAGTCATAAAAGAATTTACAATGAGGAATTCAATCTCACCTCCATTTTTTTGTTTTCTTTTTTAGGAGAAATGGATAAAACAAATAAAGCACAATGAAATGACGACACATGCCAAATTGTCTTGTTATCCACTGCCCAAAGTATTTCCACACACCTCACACCACCCATAAATGATACAAATCCCAATGAACACACACGAAAGGCCCTTCCCCCACACTCAAACTTGAAATATCCATGCAAAAATACTAAAAGTGTGGGTAGGTAAGGAAAAAGTGGCTTGTAATGTGGATTAAACCTATAAGGAATTTCATGGAATCTAAAGGCTTACGAAGGATAAATGTAAAGGTGGGTCTCAAGATAAAATGTGTCTAGACAAAGAGATTCCTCAATCATTTCAAATACTTTTCATGAAATCCAATACTTCGAAATAGAATATTCACAAATTCTGGTTTTCATACAAAATTCAAGTTTCCTTCAAGAAAGTGTGGGTATTAAGAAGAATATGATAAAGTGGTTTAGAATACCTCACAAGATTGGAAAAAATATTTTCAGTCAGTCTTTAATGGGCATGGATTTCAAAAATTAGTCAAACTCATTAAAATGCTTGAAAATCCATTTTAAGGGAAAATAATTCATATCAACAATCATTTAAAATCCATTATTTCCAAAATCATTTCAACTCTTTCAAAATCAATTGATGTTTGAAAAGTGATAAGAATATTCATTAAAGCTCAAAATATGTTTGGACAAAAAATGAAAGTAGTATAAATTATAATCGTAAAAAGTTAACACCCTTTTGAAATAATGATTCGGTCATCTTCCTCTAATTCTCGGGGCTTCCTTTTACAATCATGATCCTATAGAAGAAAAATTACTCAATTAATCACAAGGATAATTTCATTTATCCTCAAAATTAAAAGAGGGAGGGGGCCACATTCTAGACTAATTCCTAATACTGATTTTGAAATTTAAATTACTAGAAAGAATGTGAAGATAAATCTTAGTATGATCCCCCAAGTGGGCCCTGGAATCTTTTACTGCCTCCAGAGGGCAGTACCAACCGTTATCCATAATCCAACGGTGGATGAAGCTTCTTTGATTTGAACCACCACATGTGGCTCTTCCTAGCTTGGGCTTCATCGTTGTTCTTGAGGGATGATCCATGGATAGAGTACACCATATCCTCCCCCTTCACAATGAGGTTTATCTTGCATGGTGGGGGTAGGATGAAGTATGGAACCTCTTCTTCTTTTGTTGCTACTTGTGAAACAATATTGTCTTCCAGTGCCAGCTTCAAGGAGGCTTCAGCCTCTTGCCTATTTTCCTCAGGCTCAGAAACTTGGATCTCTTCATGATGGGGCTCCTCTAGTATATATTCAATTACTTCAGGTATCTCCAAAAGTTACTCAACAGGTGCATTGTTTTTCACATCATCCTCCGAGGTGTAATATGAGTTTGATGAATCTGAAAATTCAATAGATTTGGGAGAGGCACTCAAATTAGTTTCAGCAAAATTTAATGAATTTGAGTTTAAGAATGTATCATCTCCCTGATTTGGTATGAAATTAATATCCTCTTTAATTGAATGTTCCTCTTGGAGTTGATCATCAATGGATGCAGGTAGGTAGTTGGGCTCCTCCACCTCAAGTTTGGATTCAACTTCATGGATGTTTTCCGTGAAATCTGGGAATAATAGTGCGACTTCTTTCTTATCCTTGAATCTTTTTAAGTCAACTTGGAGTTCATTGACAATGTACATCAAATATTCTGGTGAGATCCATGTTTTTTTGCCTCTTTCTACCTTCTTGAACATTATTATTAGGGTATCAGCTCTTCGTTGGAGGGCCTCCACCTCCTACACCTATGAGTAATTGTTCCATGTAGAATAATTTGAATTTGAATGCATCATGGAAAAAGTTTTTTTTGATGTTTTTTTAAACAAAATGGAAACTATATAAAATTTTAAAATAGAAAAATTAATGTAAAAAACCAATTAGCTCCCCAGAAATGGAGCCAGTTTTACGAAGCATTGTCGTGTACGCTCTCAAAAATATTTATACTAAATGCAGCACAGTGGCTGACCTAGGTCGTTCTCTTGAGGAGATTTTGTGGTTAATAAATCACCACTTCTAGTATAACTAATCTAATTCTTTTTGTTGTTTAATATTTTTTGAAATAAATGTAATTTAATAAAATAAATGAAATTCATAAATCAGAAGAAACTAAAATTTAATTCTAAATTACCATGCAACGCTAAACAGAATGTAATTATGGAAGAAATGAAGTTCTCCCGAGAGAATATTCAGGGAGCACCTTCATTGTCCAGCTTCAAATATTCTTAGTGTACACACCCCATCATATGTGTGCATAACTTATTCTACCCCGGTTGTGAATGTAAATTCTACTTAGTAATCTCCAAGCACACCCTCAATCCACCTCTTCAATCGAGGAAAAATGGTTGTAGATTATGAAATTAACCTTTAGACAACCACAGTGAGGATTACACCCACTATAAATTATCCTTAGAATTAACTCAAAGAATATTAAGAAGATGGTCTTGGGTTCATAACCTGATTACTCCCTTGGGATATTCCTCTTATTAGTTACTCATGATCATGAGTATTATAGTTCATGATGGTAAGATGAGAGGAAGAGAAGGGGTTGAATCGGTGGACACAAAAATAAAAACAATGCATGATTTTATTAGAAATCTAAATCACAATTGAAAACTAAAAAAAGAAATAAAATAAAAACAAAGGGGGAAGATTTGCGTCCGGCCTCCCTTGGTGGAGATCTCCTACTTGATGCCTTGAAAGAATTGATGGAGAATGGGATGCTTTGGGAAGGAGGTGAGGGCCTCATTTTATAGGAAGAATTCGACTCCTAAACTTTGCATGTTTTAGACCCCCTTAATGACCTTTTCATGCGTTCCTCCCTACATTAATGTTGTTCATAAATATCATTTACGTCTCTCCTCCAAACATTAGATGATTTGGAAACCGTATGAAGGAGTTATGAATTTTTCATTCTCGGTTTCTGTTTCTGGACGAAGCTTCCAGGAAGGTTCCTCCAAAAGTATGTCGTTAAATACCCTCCTTAATGACCTCCAAAATCTCCATAATTTATTTTTGAGACGTATCTACTTGTCCATGTGGTATCACAGGCGTAAAAACATCATTTAGATATGTGTAGGCCGAGTTTGATGTATGTTACGTTGGGTGGGTCCAGGCTGTCTGCCCGGAAAAATTCCCAACATCAATAAATTTTTAGCCCTTGTAGATGGCCGAATCAGCTCCTGGTCCAGACGAAAAAGTTGAAGGAAATAAAATAATTATTCTAAAAAAATTAGAATCAGAAAATATGGATATATAATTTTACGTATATGACCAAAATACCCTTCACGTAAAAATCTGTCTAAAATCCAGAATTAAGCGTATTTCACATTTGGGCTCAAAATAACACTAAAACCTAAAAACATGACAATTATCCATCCAATAACACATTTTTGGGATTATAAACAATGATTTAAAATATAAAATATATGAAAATGTGAGCTTCATCAGTTCCAATATATTAAATTTATGTTTATTATAAATATTTTATAAAATAACATTTTTATATCTAATACCACATATGGTTTGATTATTTCATTATATTACGATCTTGTTCATAATTTTGTGTTAAGGTTTCAAATTGGGCAATATCATCATTATTATGTGAATGTGTATTCATTTGTTATATATTTTTATCATTTTAATTATATCATGATTTACATAATTAAAATAGTTATATATATATCATTTTGATCCACTATATATATATTATAATAATCTATATGATATAGAGGTAAGAAATAGAATAAAACATTCTTTGATACGGTGCGTCGTACGTACACACAAATGTTGTTTCCATTTTAATATCATATTGGAACAAAGAGAGTAAATGGAATATAAGTATATCTATATATTATTTGTGTAACCTTATTATATAATATATATAATATAATTTCTCTAAACAAATCCTAAATACATTCTATGTAGTGAGAGAACGAATCACATTGCATTGAGGGGGCAGTAGTCCACACTTCCTGAAAAAAATTATTATATTTCAAAAAGATGGAATGTATAATGATATGTGTTTTAAAAAAATTATAGGATCATAAATTAATTTTAAATTTAATAAATATTATATAAAAATATATTTTCCATCCTAATTCCCACCATGATAGGTTGTAATGGAAGAATGACTAATCATCATTTTGTGAGGCGGTAGTTCACCATACATATAAAAAATATTTTAATTAACCATTAGATGGGACTATGTGTATGCGTAGGTAGAACTCCTATCATAACATGATATTAGTATACTAGTTATACTGTATTGGTTTCATAATAATGTAATAATAAGGGTTGAGGTGATGGGGAATTAAAATAAGATAAATGATCTTGAGGTAGGTTGTTACCTCTTCATTGGGTAACTCCTTCTGGTTTTTAGCAAAATAATTCCAAGAATAGATTTATTAAAAAAATGGAGGATTCCAGAAAAAATGGAGGGATGTAAAGGATCTATTTGAGAAGATCTTGTCTTATATTATGTGGCATTATTGGTGTGTGGAAGTGGGAGGAGAGGAGGCCTTTGATAGTAGAGGAGTAGTGGCACTCTTGTATTATTTTTGAAAAGGGAAACACCGCCCATTTTTTATTTAAAGTGGACAAAATAATGTTACAATTTCATGAAAATGGTGTTTGTGGTCGAAATTTGTTCAAAAAATAGATTTTGGACTTGTTTCAATGTCATAATAGGCTTTATATTTAGGGTTTAGTCCCATGTTAGGCTACATTTAGTTTTAATCATTGTAATTAATTTTATTTTCCTTCACTAATATTTTTTGGTAATTTTTTTTATATTATTATAAATTATTATGATTACAAATATATAGTCCAATTTTCCTAATTCCAATCTCATAATTGGAAGAAATTAATTTAAATTTAATCCAGCAGATAGGATGACAAATCATGTTTTTAAAGATAAAATGTTATTATGTTTACTGGGTTTTTATGATCAATTTCAATGTCAAATACATTCCAATGACCTATATTTGATAAATTTGTAAAAATATGATCTTTATAATCTTTAAAATCAATTAAAAATATAATTTATCCTGATAAAAAAATTATATTAAAAATAAGTTTTGAGTTAAATTTAAGTATTTTTATATATTCATTAAAAAATATACCATGACCTAATTTTTATGTTTCTATTTATAATATTATATTTATTTTTACATTTAAAATTTATAAATGTTGAAAAAATTATTTTTAAAATTGGTTAACCGTCAATAGGCGGTAAATTCACCTTAATAAACATATAGGTTTTTATTTGTAATATTGGGTTTGTTCTTATCTGAATAATATCATATATATTGGATGAATATTAAAAATATTTCATTGAATGTATAATATATATATTATATGAATAAAAAACTAGTTTTCATAAGTATTTGATTTTATTGTGATAAAATAACTTTGTGGGCATAAAAATAATTTTCTTCAAAAATATTTCCTTTTCATTTAGTTGGTTCTTATATACATCATAAATAAATAATTAATTTCACATTTTCATATACCATAGGTTTTTATAAGTTAATTAATATTATTAATAACTAATATAATAATTTCTAGGTGAACTCTTAATATATTTAATAATAATCTTTTAATAATATATTTTTTTTGGAAAAAATCTCTCTTTCATGTTTTTTAGGACATTGAGGAAAGTAAGTCTTGCATATAATGTAAGGTGACCTCAATTTTCATTCTATATAATGATAACATTTATATTATGTGTAGTGAAAAATTAACATGTTATTGTTCAAGTCAAACATAATGATTTAATATAAAATATATATATATTCATTATTGTGTGAAATGTAAAAAAAACAAATAGATTAAATGAATTGAAAAAAATAACAAATTATCAGGGTGTAGAAAAAATTACATAGGAAATGATATCAGGAAAAGGTTGTCTTCTTCACACAATGTCTATTTCTACATAAGAACCTGGTGGACAATTATATCATTAGGCATCTTGTTTTCCTTATAAATAATAGTGGTAGAGGATGTAAATATTTTTGGCATTTAGTGTGTTTTATGATGATAAATAGATATTATGGGAGCTTTCCAATGCATGTGATGAATATATGAGAGGAAATTTTGAAAAAAAAACATGAGTTATCATACGACAATATTGTATATATTTTTACCGATATACATTAGTTACATTATCAACCGATCACTATGATTTTGAAGATATATTTTCATGTATATTCATTTATTATGCCACATGTATTTGGAAACCTTTACCTATGGAATATGAGATAAAATAAAAATAGATGAAGATAAAGAGTGAAAAAATGATGATATAGTTGATAAATTTTTCTGGAGATATATGGAATATTTGGTTGGATTTTTTCTCCCTAGAACCAAATACTATATACTTGTGATTACCTATATATTCAATGTTTTGAATCACAAAATATATCATACTACATGATGATAATTATTCTTGGTGACTTCAATGTGATAATTTCCTTACAGTGTCGGTCTTGCTAAAAGGTTATAATAGATCTCCACTATAATGAGAACCAATATGTACATAGATAATATTCTTAAATAAATATTATGAGGTAATATGTCATCATCTAATTAGACGTAAATTATATCATATATTAATGGAATTTGGTTCATAAAAAAAATGAAAATCCTTCTCATGTATATATCCCTTATTAATTTCTAAGAGAGCATTAAATGAAAACAAATCCACCAATTGTAAATCCACATGTTCGATGTGTTATTGGATTTTCCTATTAGTGGAATTGTGTGGTGATTCTTACCAATTATGACTATTATTAATACATTTCATTAGTTATGAACTTTGAGTTGTTTCAGAAATCATGATACCATATATTCATGGATATTTTGTATTAGTTGTGTGAATCAAAAATGACTCAGAATTAATTAATATTTTGAAAATGGATTTTCCCCCTAAGTTATTTAATGCATGTTGATATTTCATTCCCTTTTATGAAAATGAAACTATCAGATAATCTTATGGCCATGTTAGTATATTGATGAGTTCATTTTTCGAAAGATAAAGAAATAAATTTCAATCATATTGGTTGATGAAATAGGAAATTCAATATTATTGTATGAGATATCATGAGACTGGTATTATATTAAAAGGTTATCATTCATATGAGGTTTTGGTTGATTTGAATTATCATAATCTTTTAGGGTCTTGATGTGTTTCTAGATACTTCTCTTTCACTATGAAGTGGAATAACTACTATCAATATGGTGGCCTATAGTGTCATATAATGTACATACACTAACAATAGTATACTAGATATGTTGGTTACAATACTAATTTGGAGTAAGATATAAGTGATCACATCATGAAGGACCAATTAGTTTCATAGTCGAGGAAACAAGATATATACATGGATTTTAGATTACAATTAAAATCCAAAATTGCAACAAATTATTTTATTCAAGTACATCATTATTACCTCCAAAATAACCCTTTTTATCAATAGAAATACACATATTGGCGTCTTGGAGAAAATAATCATCTACAATGGGTGATATCAGCTTCTCATTTAGGCTATGTATAAAATGGAAGAAAATAAATCATGAATAATATGGAAATAATAATTTATAATAAAATAATGACATATAAATAATTACATGAGTTGGAAACTTATCAATTTCTACCATAACATATAAAATAACAACATTGGAATCAATAATTTATTTCATTATTAAAGAATGAATAATGAAAAACATCTAAATATTACCGTTGAGTCCTTTTTCCAAGAAATATATATCATTAAGGTCTCATGCCAATAAATAATAAATAAATGTGAAAGTCCTTGGAAAATTACATAATCTTGTTTTCCTTATGAGAACTATAGATGCATTGAGCGTCTATGTAATTTATTTCTACACTAGTCAGATTATAATTCAAATGCAATAATCATATGAATAATCAATAAAAATTAATCAAAATTCCTTAAAAATAAAATATTGTCCATATTAGAAAAAATAGAATATTGAATATCAATAATTTTCCATGAAAAATAGATCATAAACCATATAAATAAAAAAAATTATGGTAACAATACATAATATCCATATTGAATCGATGTCAAAGTAAATGGTAGATGTTTTTTTATAAATATTAATATTACAAATGGATCCATAAAAAAATCTTGAGGAAAATATAATTTTAGAATTTGAAAATTATGTTAAAAACCAAAAAAATATAACAATATGGGGAAATAAATTTTCATTGAAAATAACCATGTAAAATTTTAATGGAATTTTCAAATAAATAAGTGGTCAATATTGTAAGTAATATAATATATGTCATATAATTTTAAAGAACATTACTTTCAAAATATTGTAAAAAATGATAATAGTTACTTAGTTTCATAAATTAAAGGTAGTTTTTATTCATTATTTTTTAAAAAAAATCAATCAAGGATATGGAATAAAAGTATATTTGGCCAAAATGAGAAATAATATTTTATTTTCTTAAAAAATATATTATCTAATTTAATGTAATAAATTGGGGGAAATGGTATTATCTCTGGAAAAATAGTGAATAACCTTATTAAAAGAAATTAAATGTGTTTTATTAGAAAATGATCAATTTTTTTCAATGGAAATTCAAGCATTAATAATCCCTATTAAAATGGGATTGATGGATAAAGACTTTCCACTTTTATAAAATTTGAGTCATAATATCCATGAAATAAATACCTTCAAAAAAACAATTATGTAATAATAATATAAGTATATTCAAGATATAACATATCAAATAGGCTATAAATACTACTCAAAAAATTAAACTGCAAAATAATGCCAAATATATTTATATATAGTGGAAAATGAGACAAAATCTCTGTCAAGGATCGTGTCGCTAAAGTGTAGATTAAGAAAATAATTCATTGTATTTTTCAAATGTAAATACGCATAAAAAAATATATTATAAAACTTAAAATTATTAAAATTAATTAAACACATAATATTATAATATCAAATGAAATGATGACGTAATAAAACCCAAATATAATAAATAGAGTTATTAAATTCCTTACCACTTGGAAAGATTAAACACAAATCCCCTTGGATTAAATAATTAAAATTGAAAATTAAATTTCCATAAAGTATGAATAATATTTAATACAACTTGAAAACGTGGAATTTTATAATCAATAAAAAATTAATTGGTGAATAACATTAAAATATGCCTCAATGGAAGGAAATTGAGCAAAATCCCTTACCTTTGGTCTAATTTCCTTCATATGTGTTTGAAACTACAATATAATAATTATAAATTTATTATATATATGTTGCAAAACCACAGTTATTAATATATATATATATATCATACCAAATATTATTTACTTTTACTTTTTAACACCCTTTATTTAACATTTCTTTGTTAAATCATGGTTTGAGGTAATAATTACTTTTTTTTTTTTTGAGTGTTTTCGTTTGATAGTTTCAATACATGAATATTTATCATGGTTATATCATATAAATAATTTTATACATGATATTAATATTATATAAATTCAATAAATCTACTCATTATATAATTATTTATATTTTTCACAAAAAATTAGAGAAATAAAATTCAGTTACACAATTTATGGAGATGGTAGGCCATACGTAGGAATGAATATTGTTTTCATTTTTTTGTGAAGAATAGAATGAAATAAATTTAAATCACTTTTATTCATTCCAATATCATGATTATGTCATATATATTCTATATATTCATTAAATAAATCCTTATTACCATATATTTTATAATAAAACAAAAAATTACTCACATCACCGACGAACTATGTTATCATTTTTCAATAGATTATAAAGAAAAAAAATTTAAGTTATATTATAACTATAGAATATTCATAATTTAAAAAATATTATATTTATACATAAAGTCCATAATTGTATCCATGTGTTATATATGGTTATCTAAAATTAATCACATTGGTTCGTGAGATGGTTTTCCTCCTTACATATGATTGATGGTTTTGGTTCCCATTTAATGGGGTAAAAGAATCAAATATGTTTATACATCAAGATAATAAAATAAAAATATATATTAGATATTGGAATTATTATTTAAATTTATATGAATAAAATTTTAATAGGGTGGAATTATAAATCAAATAGAAACACTCAGTTAAGAATGATACCTCTACTTCAAACAACAACATTATGTTTTCACTAAAAGCCTTCCTAAAAGGGATTCCTTATCAAATAATGAAATATATGAATTATGTAAGGATGAAGTTATGAAATTTGTAAAAGGATTTTATGAACTAAATTGATATAAATTGTTAGAAAATAAAATATACGGAATTTCATTTTATAATTGTGGGAGAGGGAACACATAGAATTTTTTAAAAGAATAAATTATACTCACATATTTCTGAAAAATGGACCAAAAAGGACTATTATCTAACCTTATATGAGATAATAATAAAATATGGTCATAAATTAGTAATTATATAAGTTTATAGTTCATATTAACCCTTATCTTTATATTTCAACCCGCCTAGTAAATCTGTTTAAACCTTTACTATAGTAGTTGTGTTTTACAATTTTTATTGTTCATAATGAAAAAAAATTAAGATAACTTTCTTATATAATATTAATTATTATTATGAAAAATATGTAATCCATTTTTTAAAATTTAATTTACTAAAGTGATATAATTTCATTTCAAATGAAACCCATGGACATGATATAAAAACAATTTTCCAATGAAAAAGCATTCTCAAATAAAAAACTGTTTTTATATCAGCTTTCAACATAAAATTTATTCAAATTAAATAAATTTGAATAATAATAACATAACTGAACACATTTTTTTATTTATAATATTCTTAAAAAAATATGATAATTTTTAAATTTTTTAAATGAAAAGGATGTTTCTCCCAAAAAATTTGTACATTTCACTATTCATTAAAAATAGTGTTTTGTAACATTATCAAAAAAATACTACAAGATAATTTAAACATAATTATTTATAAGTGAATAAAACTTCCTTATATAAATTTTCATAAATTGGTAAAAATTAGTTTTAAAATAAGTTTTGAAAATCCCATGAATCATATTTTTTACAAAAAAATAGTTTTTAAGCAAAAACTCTATTTATTTTAACACATTATTAGAGAAAATATGGGATAAATGAAAATTTATTTTATTGAATTTATAATATTTAAATTTTATCAGAATATTTCACTACTATTTTTTAATTTATTTTTTAAATTAAAAACACCTTCTTCTGATAAAAACTATTTGTTTGGGAAAAAAAATTCTTTTACATTGAAATGATTTTTATATTTATTTCTAATTGATTGGTACCTAATGAATTTATTTCATACATGTCTAACCCAATTTTTTTTAATATGTTAGTTAATCATATTCCAATACAAAAATTTAATGTCTAGGTATAATGGTTATATTTAAATAATATATTTTATAGGTAAATTATATTCTATGTTATATTTCATATATGATATCAAACCCAGTGTTCTTCTTTGTAAATATCAATGTGTTACATTCTAGCTTCTATAAATAAATACCAACTTCACAATTTTATCTTGTCCATGGAAATAAATGGTTCAATATTTTAAAATACCATTGGTGAAAACCGACTTCATAAAAATGATTAATAAATTTCATCTAGAAAGAAGGAAATAGGAATGAAAATGTTATCTAGGATAACATATAACTAGGTTTCCACATAACATAACATTGGTGGAAAGTTAAAATATAGAAAAGTAAAAATATAATAAATAATTATATTGATTTATTAATATAATTTATCACCTGAAATTGAATAACCAATATAATTTTAATGACCAGTAATCCAAAAAATTTGTGATGAGTTAAATGACCCCTGATTTATCAGATATTATGTAATCAGAAAAAAAATTTGTTTCAATTTTAATTTCCTAATGTTAAATAATTATTTTATTATCGAATAAAATATCTATCTATTAATAATTGATATATTTGAATCTCATAAAAATAATTTAATCATATGGATATTCATAGATAAATTTCTACTTCACCTCTTAATCTAAGGAAAAAAATCTAATATAAATTTGTTCCTCCTGCTGCACTAAACATTACTTTTAAAACAAGAAAATATTCCAAAATATACAACAATTTATTCCTCCTAAAATTAAATATTATCTAGAAAAAATACTCTTGGGTAATATATTATTTAAAATTTATAAACAATCATATGAAGAAATTATACATTTTACTTAAAAATTCCACTGAAGGTTCAACTTATAATATCTGAAAAATAAATATCCCTATATCCCAATTAACCACTATATTATCAATATTAAATAATTTTTTTCCTTAAAGGTGATCTAAAACTTTTCAATTGTAATCCCAAAAAAATAATTTCATTCTTCAAAAATAAACTTGTATCGTAATCCCATTAGTTATATATACCAAAACCCAAAAAAATGTATCCTGAAATATATTTAATAAACTAAAAATTAAAAATATTTGATACTATAATTTTTTCCCAAAATACAGTTAGTAATTATCCATTAAAATATTTAAGTAAAATAAATGACATACAAACTAGTATATCACATAGTAAATGGGAATTGATAAACCCTTATCACCCATTAGTTGTGGTTTCAATCCCCATGAAAAAGGTTAAATTAATTATATGACTTTACTTAAAATAAGGTAATTGTTTAAAGATAAGTATTATTCCTTGAGAGAGAGCATGCCCATAATAATGAAAGTGAGAGAAATATAGAATTTGATTAATTCGATTCCTAAGATACATAAAAGTTGGTATGTGAACCTTTTCAAAAAGATCCTATCGATATGGTTCTTCTCACAATAAAATTTATTTATATGTTCTCTAGGGAGGGTAGAGAGTTATAATGAAATGTTTTTCTAGTCATTGAGGATTTTAAATAATTATCTGTTGATAATAATGATCCTTTTTCCTACTAGGAAGGCATAAATAGATCAACGTTAACAAGATGTCCATAATCAATTAATAATGAGGTAAACTCCATGTATAAAAGTATGGATTGGTTTATAGAAAACTAGTTAATAGAAATAATTCTCATTAAAAAAAGGGTACTCAAAAATAATTTTTATATTGAAGGTAATGTTTGTACCTAAAATACATGACTAGTGGCTACGGGGTTTAAACAACGTTAAGGCATAGAATATGATTAAACTTTTTTTGTGTTTCTATGAAGAAATACATCATAGTTTGTTGTGTTATAATATCTTTTCTATACATTTATATTTGGTATATCGATGTAAATACAGCCATAAATAATTAGAGTATGTTGAAGGATATCTAAATGACATGGAACTAAAGTTTTACGACTCTGAAAAAGGATAATAAAATATTCAAGATGTTGAGATCCATTTATGGGTTGAACTAAGAACCTATATGTTGTATGATTCTCATTGATGAATCCATAAGAGAAATTTGTTTCATAAAGAATGAATTTTAATCATGTGTCTACAATAAATTTAATAGGAGTGTATTACTTTTACTAACAGTATATTTTAAATAGATAATACTTATTGAAAATGAGATACCCATTTTATAGTCTGTTGATTTTTTTAACACAGTACTCTCAATGAAGGACATAGTTTAGAATATTATATTCTATATAGAAATATTATTTGTGATAGAACTAAGAGGTTGTATTCCATATGTCAGGGTATGTATATAGACCAAATACTAATGTGATTTGGTATGGAATAATCCATAAGGGTATTGTTTTCATTTCCATATGTTATATATCCCTCCAATAAAATGTGTCATATGATAGTGTTGGAGAGAGATAGAGTGAGTATAATTCATTATGCATAAGTGATTTCTTAAATCATGTATATTATTTTGTGTTCTTGGTTTGATGTCTCCTACTCATTGAGTGTGCTTAGATAATATTGCTAATACAATATAGAACATCATTGGACTATTAATAAGATTATACTTAAGTATATATACCATACCAAGGATATGTTCCTAGTTTATGAAGTAGATGAGTGGTCTTCTATATGAAAATCCTTACCTTTATTAGATGTTAAGTCATTATTTATTATAAAAGAATAAACTGAGTACAACCCAAAAAATTGAGAAATGTAGTGTATTTGTTAATTAGGTACAAAGAATTACATATTAATCATGGGATACAAAAATATTATTGAAAAATTCCATAACATTCTCTTATAAATCATCGTTTTGCTAAAGCAACATGGGATAACTTGGGGACGTACATAAAAAAGGGGTGAGCTATAATGCCCAGTACATGAATATAAATGAATCATAACATGAATAATGAATGAATTGTTAGAAAATACTAATTTAATGGGATCAAAAATAGGTCCACGTATCATAAAAATGATTAATATTTCCTGATATAGTATGGTAATATAAAGGCAATATGGGAATTTAGAAACAAATTTAAACAAGATATCATAAACATAGTTCATGGATAACCTCCAGTACGTCATAACATGGTGGAAAAAGTATTTTAATTGATTAGGTTCACTCTATATTCCATTTCACGATGTCTTCTGAGAATAAAATATTATCCAAAATAATATAGTGTTATATAATTATAGACATACCGATCACTTTCATATTATGTACATGCATAAGTCTTCCACATAGATCATTCAATATAAGATAACATTTCGTCACTTTTGATTAAAGTATATTGGAATGCATAATAAATTAAAGAAATTACCCAATAAAAGGATTATATATATTTATATATGAATTCCATTGAGTGTAAATAGATATGGAATTCATAATAAAAATATTTGGCACATAAAAATCAAAGTGATCTTTTGAAAGCATAATTATAGTAATTAATGATTCCTAAAATAGTTTAACGAGACAGAAAGGGATATCTTATAATTTGGAAATCCAATATACATTAATAAATACATGTAAAAATATATAGTAACAAATTTAAAAGAAAATAACATATATAAAAGTAACAATATTCATGAATAAAGTGTATAAGGAAGGGTTCCCTTACAAAATTCTAACATGGTAACAGTTTCAGTAAATTTCAAAATGAGATGGGATAAATGATATATCATTCAAATAAATTAATTTCCATAGTAGATAGATAATTATATGCTCCAGAAATCATATACAATTTTTATTCAAAATAATAAAAATCATAAAGGGGGTTAATTGAAATGAAGAGGGAGAGGTCCCTAACTTTTGCTATAGAAAATCATAGGACATGTTTTCCTGCATAACATGTGTACATAATGTTTCATGGGAGGGATTAATGAGATTTAAAGTGTTATATAATCATATGGATATTACAATATATGTAATATGGATGTATAATGAAATAACCCAAACA
Organism: Viscum album; assembly: GCA_963277665.1. NCBI lineage: Eukaryota > Viridiplantae > Streptophyta > Magnoliopsida > Santalales > Viscaceae > Viscum > Viscum album. The sequence continues at coordinate 2,055,400,853 of OY728146.1, read as the reverse complement.
AAAAAGGGAAATTAATAGGTATAAACTAAAAGAGCATCTTGAATAAAAAGAAGCGAGGGAGAGAACTTACATTGAGAGAGGGTGATTCCAAAATCCTGGGTGGATATTATTGAGAGCATAGAGGAACTTTGGGAGGGATATATCAATGGTAGGTTGGATACATGACGTGATCCATGGTTTTCTAGTGATGATTAATGGGAGCATAGGTGGGTTTAAAATGGAAATGAGGGAATTCATTATTATTTCCCAGATGGAGGTTTTTTAATCAATAAAATAAAATAATAATAATAAATATTATCATTGGTTTTGACTATGTATTCTTCCAAATAGGTCTATTTTCAATTTTTTTATAATTACAATGGAGTTATTCAATAAATTTTACCCATTATTATGTGGTAGTTGTTAAATTTTATCAATAATTGATTTATAAACATTAAAATATAATATAGGTTTTGGAGGATTCAAAAAGGGTTTATGAAATTATAAAAATAACCTAAACCCCATTATTTTCTAGGGAAAAATATATTTTTTCTTGGATAACCTTTATATAATTCATTACATCATTTTGAGTCATTATGGTGTCATAATAGACACTATATATTTATGTGGTATTTAAAATTTCTCCCAACTTTAGATGACTCTGAAAATTCTGAAAATTTCAAAATTAGATAATTTCAACATGTTGATTCCAAATATAATATATATTTTCTCAAAATAATTTTATAAATATTATAATTTTAAATTTTAAAACAAATAATTACATTTATTATAAAATGGTAGTTTTTTTAGTAATAACAATTTTCAAACTCATATCATATTTACATTTGAATTTATAAAAAAAATCATTAAAATTAATAGAAATTATTGAATATTATTACATTATTAATATATTTTTTATCTTTGAAATTCATTAACTCATCAAAAATTAATATCTTAATCAAATTGGATTATTACAAAAAAAACAATTTTTGTTGTATCGTATCAAAATCGAATTTATGTCAACATCATTTTTTTCAATTATTTATAAAGAAAAAAATTATTATTATTATTATTATATGAAAATATAAATTTTCATACTCTTAGGTTTATTCGTTTCTATTCCGTGTAAAATAATTTTTATTATTAATTAGCTTATTTTTCTTTTACCAAGGTAATAAATATTTTCTAAAGATACTATTTATATTGTTCAAAAATTATGTGGTTTGTATTACCTAATATTAATTATTATGATTCCAAATATGCGATCAATTTTATCAATATCAATTCACATAGGTGTAATAATTTCATTTAACATGAAACCCACAAGATCAATGGAAGTAATTTTTTTGAAAATTGAACTTTTTAAATGGAAATTATGGTTTTACATTAACTCTATATACACTGTTGAAAAGTAATATTACACCCTTTAATGAACTTCCACTATAATATCATATTTTTTCCCAATGAAGAGTACTTAAAGTGATTTTTTTTGTGCCTAAATCACTATAATAAGATTATAACGAATCATATAATTCACTAAAGAAAAAAAGTTATTCCTCCTAATTTGCTAAATCAAAAATTTATAACATAAAGTGTGATGATACCTAAAATTAATAAATGTTAATAAATTAATCTCCAAAACTAAAAAAACCCAAGTTTTTTTCATAGATCATTCCATAAAAAATTATCCATATATCCCAAGTAAAACCAAGAACCTCAGCATTAAAATATATTTTAACCTCAAGGTTTACATCATAATAATCAGCTAAAACCTTGATGAATATAAAAAAAATTCTTATTAGATATAATTTTATATTAATCCTAATCTATATATATACCTGGACCCAAAAAAACTCTCTCAAAATATCATTATCACCTCCATATTAAAAAAGATTTGATCTTTTAATATGTTTTCCAAAAATATACTTAATCATACTAATCTTTCATCATATACAACTTCAAAAGTGGAATCAATGAATTTAAATATAATATTATCCTTAGAAAAATAATCTCTAGAATCTTTTGGTCTATCCCAAAATTAAACTAATATTATAGTTTATTAATCCATAAATCATGTATTTTATAAAATAGTACTTTATCACTAAATCATTTATATATGTTATCATTTGTATTAGATATATGTTTTAAATACATAAGGAAAAAATATTGTGGATACACCCTTATATTTCTCATTATAATATTATACATAATTTCATTTCTAAACAAATTCTATAACATAATTATTAAAAACATATACATAAATACTTAAATCTATAAAATTTAATGATTTCCATTGAATTGGTCCTTCCTTTTTATAGTATTTAACTATTAGATTAGGGAATTAAATCAGATAATGACCATAATCTCCACACATAATAAATTAAACCACAAATTGTTTCATGGGATTTAATTTATTCCCTTCTACCATACTCTTAATTTTTTACATTAACCAGCTACTTTATTCCGCATTTTTGACACATAAGAAATTGAATCCTTGTTTTCATTTCACATTTATCAGATTAAATTCATTAAGATTTCATCTTCATCGTATTTGTTATTTTTTTATATTGAACTATTTTCCAACTGTTAATTCTGATTTTTGATAGCTATTTTGGAATAATCACAAAATCTCTTACATGATCTCGAGTTATGTTAGGAATCTCATTTTGGTAGCCGCATCATTGTGTATCGCATTGGTTGTTGAATCATTTCATCATAGTCCCATCAATTGAGTATAATAAAAGTACCACTATAGTTGAGTAATTTTTTACTCTTAAACAATTAATCATGAAGAAAATTACATTAAAGGGATAATTTATAAACGGAATGAATTTCGTTAACTTAGGAATTTCAAGGATTAAATCTATGCTATATGTGATATATTTTATAACATAGACTCTTATTTCAATTTTTCCATTAATAATGGTTTGTAATGAGCTTATGAATTTACCTAATAATATACTCCTGGAGTGTCAAACTAGATGGATATCAAGGCCCATTGTTTTGATCGAGTTCCTGATCGAGTCTTACTAAATACAATTTTTTCATGTTTTTAACCCATATGACAAATATTCTAGAAAGACATTCACATATAGTATCCAAATAGGGAACAATATTCATGGAAGACACTTAATATATACCTTAATAATAAATAGCGATGTTTTCCAATAATTAGTGATATCCATGAGTCTTTATCTATAGTTTTCTAATCCAAATCCTAAAACTAAAAATAAATTTATTTGATACCAACTATTACAACCCTTTTCTTTATTACACATTTATCATCGTTTCTTATATAATTATACACTTAGTAAAATCGTGATGATTGATAAGACTAGTGTATTTTGGAATTAAGAACATAAAATAACATCTTTCACATGGTATACAAGAACATCATTAAAAACATCCATAACATTATCTTAGAAATCATCTGTCCTCTAAAACTTTATAGGATAACATGGGAACCTATATAAGAAATGGGTGAGCTACAAGGCCTAGTAAGGAAATTTCAAAGAAGAATAACATGAATTTTTTTTCATGATAGACAATAAGAATTTAAATGGAATATAAAAAGGTGTTGTGATCAAAGTCATGAGAAATAAGGAATGATATAATATTGTAACATAAAAGAATCATTAGATTGTGGAAACAAAATTAAACATGAAATAATTATCATGTGGTAAAGATAACCACGAAGACTTTATAACATTGAGTAAAAAGTACCTTAATGGATTAAGTTCACTCTTTAATTCATTAATTATTGTATTATGAGACTGAAGTATTACCTACTATATTGGAGTGATATATAATTCTATGTGAATCTATCAGTTTCATATCATATACATGCATAAGAATGCTGCATTATTTTTAGATCAATATCCTTGAGTGGAAATAGTTATGGTATTCACAATAAAAATATTGGGCATGGAAATATCACAATGAAATTTCATCAAAATAATGATAGTACTTAAAGACTCATAAATTTGTTTAATGAGAGTTATAGGGGTGTATCCTAATTTTTAAATCAAATAGATATTTATAAGGACATGGAGAAACTTTTCCCAATATCACTAATTGAAAATAAAAGAAATAAAATGAATAATATTCATGAATAATGTAGAGAAGTAAAGGATCCCCTGCCAAATTTCAACATGTTAACGACTTAGGTAAAGGTCTAAATGTGTGTAAATAAACTATCTCCCATTAAAATAAAAAAAATGGAAAGTATATTGATATTTATATGGTCCTAAAAACATAAAAAATTGAGATTATACTCATAAATATAATTAACAGGATGGAATTGAAACAAAGAGGGAGAGGTCCCTCAATTTTGGCTTATAAAATCACAAGACACTATTGGTAGCATAACAAGCATACATAAAGGTTAATTGAAGGGATAAATGATATTAAAAGTTTAATATAATCCTATTAAAATAAAAAGGGTTGAAATTGGGTCGTATAATCACATACCAAAATAAGAACTCATGCAATTACGAGGTGTAGCATAAAATAGGCGATTGAATAAAAAGATGAGAGAGAGATCCCATACCATGAGAGGGTGATTTCAAAAGAATGGGAGGAGCTTCTTGAGATCTTAAGGAACATTTGGAGGACTATAGAGAGTGTAGATAATAGTAAGGACATGCTCCATGGATTTTTAGTGAAAGGAAATGGGATCTTGTGTGGGTTTATATATGAAAATAGATGGGAATTATTAATATTTCCCCAATAAAGGTTTTGGACACTAAAAAATAGAAAATACATATAATGGTATTTTTCATGTTTTTTTCAAAATATTAGTGGATTTTAATATTTTATAAGTCTAAGGGTATAACACCCTAAAATTTTACCCTTTATTATTTGGAATTGAGTATTTTTTATATAGGACAGATTTAAAAACCATAAAATATAATATAGGTTATAGAATATTCAAAATGGATTTATAAAATTAAACAAATAAACTCAAAACTAATTATTTTAATGTGTAAACATGTATTTTTCAATCCATACACTTTTTAAAATTTTTTAGGTCACTTTTTCATCATTACGATGTCATAATCCATATTTTATATTTATGTCGTATTTAATATTTACCCATATAATAAAATTTCTCAAAAATATATGAAACATTCACCATCAGATAATTCTGACGTGATAATTCTGAAAATATATTTAATTTTTCAAAATAATTATCTAAATATTTTAATTTACACTTTTAAAACAAATAATTGCATTTATTAAGAAATAAATAAATTTTTATGAAAACATTTCTCGAACCCTCAAAATAATTACATTTTACATCATACAAATTGATATTATTATTTATAATTAATTAAAAAATAATAATAGTAATAATTTATTAAAAATAAATGTTTTTATAATTAATAGACTAATCTAAATGGAATTTCTTAATTGAATTTGATTATAAAAAATATATTTTATCATATAAAAATGTAATTTTAATCAAAATAATTTTGTAACTATTTGCAATGCGAAAAAAATCAATATTATAGTGAAATTAATATATAAAAATTCATACTATTTTGTATAGTTTCTTTCTAGTCCTTCATAAATATTTTTACCCTCAGTTAACCTATTTTACTTTTACCATGTTTGAAAATTTTCACTACGGTTAATATTTATATTTTTCAATAATTAAGTTGACCTTATTTCCAAATATTAAATTATGATGATTCCAAATTTGGAATCCTTTTTATCGAAATATATTTTAATGTTTTAATAATTTAATTTAATATAAACCCCTCAAGTGTGATATAATGTATTTTTTTGAAAAAATTGATTTTTTTCAATTGAAATAATGATTTTAATTTTAATATATGAATAATAATGATAAGTATATAAAATTAAATTGTTTAGAATATGAAAATCCAATGAGTTTTAATGCGATGGTTGTTGAGTTGTTCTTATGTTTAAAACCATGTTAAAATAATGCACAGTTATTATAGCTGTTTGAAGGATTCAATACAAAAAGATATATTTTTCCTGAGGTGGATTTCATTTTGATTGTGGTATAGGATTGATAAGGATGTCATTGGGTTTTGAATATTATTTTGGTTGGATTTTCACTTCATGGATAAGTATTTTAACGATTTTAAATTAAAAAATAGACATCCAAATAATCTAGTTGAAGATATCGTAGCATTATTTATGTGGGAATGTTCTACCTCAGCATGACCAGAAGGAAGCATGGCTATACAAGAGGGTGAGCCACTATAGTTCATAAGAATAGTGGTAGGACACTATGTAGGGAGGCATGATGGTGGTGAATGATAGAAAATATTGGGTGGTTTCAGCGCATCAAGAGAGCGCTTTGTAGCAAATTATGTTGGTCTTATAGTATGCCATGTATTATATGGGGCGTGAAAATTACAAGGTGTTCTTATGTTAAAAAAAGTTAATATAGCTCTAAATGAACTCCCAATATCCAATATACCAATTTGAAGATCTAGTTTGTCTGATCTATTGATACTCATCATCTTCTCCCGCAATCCATTGTGAGATCCTATTCACCGGGATCTCAATTCAATGTCTACTGAAGCTCGATATAGGGATTATAATCAAAATTTAATCATATTAAAAATATGAAGATGAATTAAATGTTCTAAAAATTAATTTTTATTATTTAAAAAATTTCAAATCGAAGAAATGATGTGAGTTTTAAAATATTTCTTCTCTAAAAACTGTGATGTCTTCAGATGTGAGGTGGTAAATGAATGTGATAATGAATCAGATGGTTTATCCAATTTTATGGGGTGGTTCTTGGGTGACGATTTTCTATAAACACCATAAAAGAGTTCATTTTTTATTTGTATCTCATCACACATATGAGATCTTATTAATTATTTGAGATAATTCTTGAGTGATAAATAGAATAGAACATGTGGTATGTTTTTATGAATGAGGTTCCATGTGTTCGAGTTATAAATAATAGATTGAATAATGATTTGAGTTTCTTCCAACAATTTTCAAAGAAGAGAAAATATCCATGAAATATTATCGTGTTTGAAGGAGACAATGATATTTTATAATTCTTTGAAAATTTGTTCCATGAATCCATTTAGGAAGTACAATATTATCTCATACATTTCATCATATTTATGAAAAGTAACTTGAACATGCAGATAATCAATGTCACAACCTCACTATTGCACAATGGTTTTGAGGAACCAAAATATAGTTAATACACACACCATGTCTTGTGAATAAGTTCTTCTGCACATAAATATGTTATACCCATTCAATTTCATGAATTAAAAGAAATAAATACAATGGGTATTCCACTATTGTCCACAAAAGTGAAATGCACATAAGGCAGTTTTGTGTATGAATATTTTTTCACAAAGTGGACGTATACAAGAAGAATGTATGGTGTTTATAAATTATTGAAATCATATTTTATTGTAAATAAATTGAGAAATAGTAAGTGTGTATAGATAATGTCTTCTCAAAGAATAAAAAATACAATGAATGTTGGCCATGAATGAGAGTTGTTCAAAAGGCGGTGTGTGCAATTGGGTTTTCATGAATGAATTGTGGACAGTGAGTGAGTGCATAAAGAGTAAGTGTGAATAAAAAAGTGAAAAGTTAATGTTTGCATAAATTAAACAAAAAATATATTCAAAAACACATTTAATAATACCCATTATATATAAAACCATGAAATATATTTTTGTACATGCACATTGTTGAATGAGATATAAACAAGAAAAATCATTTTCATTATTCGGGATTAGTGAGGACTGAAGATGAAATATTTTAACTATCAATGATTGATAGTATTTTTTCATATTATATTTCAGTGTATAGTGAGACTGATACTTCAGTAGAAGAAAGAATGTATTCTTGAGTAGTTTTATAATGAGATAGATGACTGTTTATAGATGATCATGAATTATTTGAGAAATTATATCATCGGTGAAAAGGCAGTTGAAGTTGTACACATGTCGATTTGATATAGAATGATCATGGAGGAAGATAAAGTGTGTCACATATGTGATATATTTTTCAGTTATTTTTTCTATTTTATTTTGGTCTATCTTTTTATTTGGGATTCTATTTGAAAATTTGGAGAAGAATGGATTTTTTTTTGCGGAAGGCAGGCCCATGCACACAGTTTGTGCAGGGTTAGTAGTAACCATGCGAAATCCCTGGAAACTGTGTAGGAGGATATTGTACCTACCACATGAATTTTTCATGGCCATGTTATATGGACCATTTAGCTGTGAAAATTTTTCTGTTTGGATAAAATGTTCTACATGGTTTTCGCATGTTTTCCCAAATAGTGTGGACTAATCGTGCAGACATGTTGGCTCATTAAAAAATTTCTTTTCTATCATTATCATCTACATTTTAACCCCCTTTCACCTCATTTTGGTATCCCACTCTGGTTCCCTCACCCTAGGAATGCCTCTCCCTTCTTCCAACTCCCTTGATGATTAATTTTCTTACTAGTTTTGGGGATGTTATACCATGAATCTTTAAGTAAGTTTCTCCTCCTCTCATCTCCAACTGTAATCTTGGTTTTCTTTATTTTTCTTTGGGGTTTCATCTTTACCATCCCTAAGGTTGATATTTTGAGGTTCTTCCATGACATTGAGGGGTCAATATTTTGATTTAGGGTTTGATCTTTCTACTTTTTGGTGTGGTTGAGGTGTCGAAATGATTTCACACTCTATTTTTGGGTTTTCTCCACAAACGGTTGGTGGTTCCATGCTTAAACGTTTTTTGGAAATTTATTTGGATTTCATGATTTCATTTGAATGTTTTATAAATTATCAATGTTGTGTGAATGTGGTTTTTGAGGATTTTGGATGTGCATTTGATTTTCAAATGAGTTTTTTATGCTAAACTGGAAAATTCATGAAGGATAACTTTGTGGTGTGCTTTGAAAACGTTTTATAAATTGTGGGTATGTTTGAAAAATTTGTTCATGATTTGCGAATTAAACTCATCGATGTTTTTGGTGTGTTTCTTAGTGTAAAAAGGGTTTTGCATGAAATGGATGATTAATGTGGGTTGGACCTTGTTTGGATTTGTAAATATAAACGTGGGGATATTTCTATTCTATAAAACTTGTTTAATCACTCAACAGGAATCCTGGGTAGTTAAGAGGGAAATCTAGGACTAGTTTGATAGTGATTTGGAAGTGGATATGGCCCATTACCACTTATAGGAATTGGTATTAACTACAAAAACAAAGAAAATATTGATGAATAGAGACCACTAGATTTATGGATGACTCTCCTCCCTAAAGTCTCATGCTTGAGATCATGGATTATTGTGGTTTCTATACCACCCTACCTCTAGTCGTGAGGTTTTATGATCCCAATAGATAGCTATCACCCATACGGCCTCTCCCATATTAGGTTCTATTTGAAAATAATTCCCCCTCTATCAACATATGGTGTGTCTCTTGAGATACTGTAAAGGAAATTGGGTGTTTCATTTGATACCATATCTCTTTAAAAGTTGTTCTTCTAAAATGGTCTTCCTTTAAATGTTTTCAAAAACATTCATTAATTTATTGGGATTTCAAGTATTTATAAATTTATTTTTTGGAGAATGGAATCTCTTTTGGTTGGAATTATTCATGGTGATCACTCACACATTTCTTACACCTTTGTGTATAATAAGACTTGGTTATAACTGATACAGGTAAGGGTAATGTCTGTGGAGAAGGTGGATCAAGAATCTAGTGATATTCTCATGTGACTTTGTAGAGACGGCTTGATAGAGATGCTCCCCTTTCTTATTATGGTTTTTGGATCATGATTTTCTATTCCTATTTTTAGTATCATTCTTTTTAGATTTTTTATAAAAACATGAAAACATAACATTCAAGACATGTAACAGATTGTTTCGTGATTTTTTCCTGTATTGTTTATTCTTATATTATTGGTTGTGTTGTGTTCGTATATTCATGTGACATAGTTCCCACAAGTTTGTATGGATACCCGAGCACTGATACCAGCCCATGGGAATCAAAAATTCCCCATGGTGATTTACATAGACTCGGTTGGGAACCAAGTTGGATGGAAACCCATCTTCGTTCATGACAAAATGGCATCCGAGCCGATTTTAGCTCTTGGGTCATGTTATCTGGGATAAGTTTGGATAGATTGGATCAAGGGTGTTCTAGGCACGGATTTCTAGTTGTGATTATGGTGCATGTCCCACACTCCTCATGGTAGATCTCTAGCATCCATGGGATGTTGGGATGCTTTCATGACTTCTCTTCTAGTTGGAATGTGGAGGCTATAGGCATTACGTGGACACTAGATGGACATTAAGTGGTTTGGTCATTGTTTTGTAATGGAATATTTGAGTTATTTTCTATATGATGTTGCTTTAATTCTCTCACACATGATACATAAATTATTTTTTAAGTGACTTCTACTTTTGAAGAAGCATGCCTCCTCAAAACATTTCCACGCAACCATGGGAAGGAGCTGGAGAGGGAGTGGGTATGGTTCCTACTCCATTCAAGGAATAAGATCATGGATTCTAAAAATATAAGTCCTCGGAATTCATTAAGAATAATCCACCTAATTTTTGAGGTAGATCAGAACCTCAAGAAGTGGATAAATGGCTCAAGAATGTTGATCTCATGTTTGTGTTCATGGACACCCCTAAGGATTTCAGGGTGAAGTGCACCTACATTCTCTTATGGGGTCCCGATCAGAGGTGGTGGGACTCAATGGTTATAGATGGGAAGAGAGAGCATATGACCTTGAAGGACATCAAGGAGGTCATCAATGATTAATACTTCCCCAAGGCCTTGGCATATGGTAGGTCCCGAGAGATCATGGACCATGTACAGGAGGACTTGACAGGGATGGAGTATGTAAATTTTTTTATTGATTTGGTTCAGTATTCCCCTGAGATATTATCCAATGAAAAAATTAATTCTCCGACATTTGATAAGGGTTTTTTCAAAGAGATTTATTCTAATTTCTTCTTGTTTAAATGGAAGAATTATTTTGAAGTGGTTAAATGGATTTACATGGTGGATATTGACTGCAATTTCAGGTCCAGTGGCTTTGGGGAAATGTCAGAAATGGTAAGTGGATGTTCATTAGAAATGAATTGGATGAGTGTGGAGAAAGGGAAGAAGGGAGGTGGCATCCTAGGACAACCTTCCAATAACCCTTTTTCTATATATTTTGATTCTTGATATGATGTGTTCCACCATTGTGGGAAGGTGGGACAAACTTCAACTATTCGTACATCCCCACCCAAGACCAGTCATCAGTGTAGAGAATCGGGGAACTTCAAGTGATTCAATATGACTACACATTGTTGTTATGAATGTTCATGATCATTGGATTCTAAGGGTATGATAGCTCAGTTAGAACCATCAAGGACAGTGGGGTTTCAGTTTTGTGGTCAGGGAAGTAATAATGGATCTTCTTCTAGTCAGAGTCAGCTTATAGCATTGCCTTAGGCCTTTGGATGCAGTCAAACTCAAACTGATCCTAGGAACCATCTTTTTGTGGAGGAGGCAATAGTGGGACATGGTATAGGGCCCTCATTTGTTCAATCTACCATTATGATTACATCCTCTAAAGAAATTATTCTTTTTAATAATGGGGAATATTTCTATTTTATGTCTACTTGCCTTATGAACCTATTAAATCTTCCCACTGAGCTCTTATCATTTGAAATGGAGATGGTGACGCCATTGGAAAATAAGAAGAAATTGGGCCTGAGGACCTCATCATGTGTGATTTACTTATTTGGGGTCGAAATAGAGTGGGATATCTTTCTCTTTGATATGGAATTCTTTGATGTGATCCTTTGAATTGAATGTATGGTGTGTTTCCAAGTGCACATTGATTATTATCCATGATAAGTTATTTTTAGGGAACCTAATGGCAGTGCCTAGGTTTTCCTCATAGAATGGGATTCTCGATTGGGTCATGAAGAACCTCCACTTAGGAGTTGGGTATTCATTACTTTCATTTATCATCGATTGTTCTACTGTACAATGGATGTTCTCTTATTTTGTGTTACCACATATGGTGGATGAGTTCCTAGAGGTTTTTCTGGATGATTTTTGGTGGCTACCCCCAGAGCAGGATGTTGAGTTCATAATAAATTTTTCACTAAGAACACAGCTGATATCTTTTCCCTCATATTGAAAGGCACTTACCTAATTGAGGGAATTAAATATATAGTTGGATGGTTTGGAATTCCAAGGACTCCTTTTTCCAATCATCTCTTTTTTTGTCACTCCATTTTTTTTACAAATAAGGCTGACAGATCTCTCTAGTTGTGCATATACTACCAAAATATTAATAAGCTATCCATGAAGAACAAATACCCATTTCTCTTGATTGACAATTATTTTGACTAGTAAAAAGTGTAAAGGTGGTTTTCTGGGATTGAATTGTCTTTTATTTACCACCAAGTAAGGGTCAGAGAGGCATACATCTTGAAAACAGCTTTATGAAGTAGGTACGACCATTTCAAATATTTAGTCATTCCTTTCAGATTAATCAACTCTTCATGGGCCTTTATGGTGCTCATGAATAGGTTGTTCCATCAATATATTAAATCCTTCATCATGGTATTTTTGGACAACATCCTACTATATTCTAAATCTGAGGAACAACATCAGCATCATTTTTCAATTGTGGTAGGAACCCTATGGAACCATCGTATCTATGATAAGGTCTCAAAGTTCACCTTATGGATCATGGAGGTGATGTTTCTATGTCGCTCCATCTCAGAGAAAATGGTTTTGATAGAACCCATGAAAATAAGAGGGGTTATTTCATGTGAATGGATGAATAACCTATTTTATATTTGGAGTTTTCTCTGCCTGGTGGTGTATTATAGGAAGTTCTTATCGGATTTCTCAGGTCTAGCATCTCCTATGGCCATACTCACCCACAAAGGGGTGACATTTTATTGGGGCCTAGAATGTCAGCTTTCATTTGTGGAATTGAAGCATAGGTTGACTAATACACCCATGTTGATCCTTCCAGAGTCAGGAAAGGGGTATGTGGTTCATTGTGACACATCACATATGAGTCTCGGGTCTTTGATTATGCAAGATGATCACATGGTAGTTTTTGGATCATTCCATCTCCAACCACATCAGATGAATTACTTGACTCATGACTTGGAGTTAGCTATGGTGATGTTGTCCTTGAAGAAATGGTGTCACTACCTATTTGAGGAAAAAAAATTGGTATATTCTGGTCATAATATATTTTCCTAAAAGTTTCCTCAGAAGGATCTAAATTCTAGTAAACTTCATTGAATTAAATATATGTAGTGTTTTGATGTTGGTGTTTTCTAGAACCCAAAAAAGTGTAATTTTTTAGTTTAAACCTTAAGTAGGATGGTGCTTGTGAAATCTTTGAATAAGTCTAGAAATTTGTGGACTCTGATGGGGATTTTCTCCCCGATGCATGTCGAGACCGAGGAAAACAGTGTAGGTACTTTTCTAGCAAGTGTTTTTTGGATCCATCTATTATGGAACTTGTACAATTATAGAATCATAGTGAAGAGTTGATCTAACGACATATGTTGTTTCCTCATGGTGGGATGATTTTCTCTTAATGATCAATGTCTCACGGGGGAATTGATTGTTTTAAGGGCCAGTTTTTTTGTCGTTCTTTCTGAGGAAGGTAGGGATGTAGAATATCCACCGGTCACAGCATTCAATTCATCCTGGTACTACCAAATTTTTTTATAGTGTTCATTTTATATTCTGGTGGCCCGTCATAAGATGGAACATAGCTGACTTCATCTCAATATTACATTATTTTTAATCTGGTTAAATCAGATCATCAAACACCCTCTAGCTTGCTTTAACCATTACCCATTCCTACCTAGATGTTTGAAGCGGTTTCGAGGGACTTTATTATTGGCCTAAAATGTACACTTTGAAGGAGGAAATCCATTTGGGTAGTGATCAACCACTTCACAAAATCCTCTCATTTAATTTCTATTAGAGATACGGGAATGGTAGAGGAGCAAGGATGGTTATATTTTAAGGAAGTGGTCAGCCTTCATGGTGTGTCATCTTCTATAATTTCTGACAGAGACCCAAACTTCACCTCTTGGTTATGGGAAGGTCTATAGAGGACTTTGGGGTCACAGATTGAAATTATCATGGCATACCACCCTCAATAATATGTCTAGATGGAGAAAAAAAATCATATCCATGAAGGCATGCTCCGAGCTATTGTGTTGGAATTCATAGGTTCATGATATAAACATTTTTTATTGGTTGAATTTTCATATAACAAAAGTTAACAATCCTTTATTCAAATGGATCCATTTGAGGATCTCTATGGTTGGCCTTGTCGGTCTCTGTTGTGTTGGGATAAGATAGTTGAGACCTCACTTCATTGACCGAGCCTTGTGCAAGAGACATCTGAGAAGGTAAATATGATTAGGCAGTGGTTTTTTCAAAACTAAAAATCACCAAAAATCTTATTATGATCAAAGGAATCCAAATCTTAAGTTTTTAATGGGAGACCATGTGTTCTTGAAGGTGGTTCCCCATTTGTGTCATCATTTCTTGGTGAATAAGGGTAAGCTAACACTGAGGTATGTCAGACCTTTTGAAATCTCTGAGCAGATTGGAAATGTGGCATACCAGTAGGCATTACCCTATCATTTAACATCTATTAACGATTTGTTTCATAACTCCTAATTGAAGAATTATAACTCATACTCATATCATTTGCAATATTGGGATGAATTAGAGTTGGATCCCAACATGACAGTGATTAAACATCCATTGACAATAGTTGACTACCAAGAGAAGGTTCTTTATTGGAGAATTGTTCCATTTTTATGTGTCCTTTGGAATCATGGAAATTATATATATGTGACTTGGGAGTGGATGGTTTGTGTTGAGAAAGAGTAACCATTTTTTTCATTATCATGTTTCTAGTTGATTTTCTGAGAACAAAAGAATCCAAGGTGGGAAGAATTATCACATTCATAATCTTGTTTTTGGTTACTTGTCTATTATATTTTGTTTTACCATTTTTTTTAAAAAAAAATCAGGGAATAATGGAAATTTTTAATAAGGCAGTCCCATGCGCATGGTTTGCGCACTATTAGTAGTAACCATGCCCAATCCTAGAAACCATTCATTATGAGACAATACCTACCACTCGAAAACTAGAAGTCCATTCTCTATAGCCTTGGTAATTATGTGTATGTTTCTATTTAGACAGAATAGTCCATACATTTTTTGAATGGTTTCCCAAACCGTGCAGACTAACCATATGGACCGACCAACACATTAAAATTTTTGTCTTATTTCCCTCTCCTATTTAGTTTAACCCCCTTACTCCCCATTTTGAAACCCCATTCAGGTTACCTAACCTTAGGCATACCTATCCCTTCTCCCACCTCCCCTGTGGATCAATTTTATGGTCAGTGTTATTTTAGATCTTTGATGAGTCAGCATGTAAGTGTCTCCTCCTCTCATCTCCTCCACTAATCTGGGGTTTCTTCCTTTCTCTTTTCTATTTCATCTTCTCCAGCCTTAGGGTTGTGATTTTGGGGTTCTTCTTTGACATTCATGGATCTATCTCTTGATTTAGAGTTTGATATTCCTCCCTTGTGGTGCGTTCAGGGTGTGGCGAGGATTTCAGACATGATTTTTGGGGTTTTCCCCAAATATTAGGTGGTTCAGTGATTAAACATTTATTTGAAAAATTAATTGGATATCTTGAGTTCCTTCCCATGTTTTAATAATTTTTAATGTTGTGTGAATATGGTTTTTAAATAATTTGGTTGTGGAATTGATTTTCAATTGGTTTTTATATGCTAAACCACTAAATTCATGAAGGATGGATTTGTTGGGGGCTTTTGAAATGTTTTATAAATTCGGTGAATGTTTTAACAAAATGTGCATTATGTGAGAACTAATCTTTGAAGGGTTTTGGTGTGTCTTGTAGTTTAAAAGAGGGTTTTATATTAAATGGTTTCTTTGGTGTGGGTTCTTCCTTGTTTAGATTTTGAAATATAAATGTGGTGATATGTGACTTATGTGAAACATGTATGAGCACTCAATGGGAATCCTAGGTAGCTAAGAGGGAGAACTGGGACTAGCAGGTTAGTGAATCAGAATTAGTTGTGGCCCAGTTTCACTTAGAATGATTGAACTTGACAACAAAAAATATTCATATTAAATAATGGAGACCACTAGAATATTGGATGTTTCTCCTCACCAATGTCTTGTGCATGAGAATTTAAATTTTCATGGTTTCTATAACACCCTACACCAAGACGTGAGGTTCTAGGGTCCCTATATCTTGCTAACGCCTATAGGTCCTCTCCCGTATTTGGTTATCATTGACCATTAGGCACTCACCTTCTACATATGGTGTGGTTCTTTAAATAATTAAAAATAAAATGGGTTTTGAATTTGAAACCACATCTCTTAAAATGTTGTTCCTTTAAAACTATTTTCCTTTCAATTATTTCTAGAATTTTATTTCATTTATTGATATTGTAAGTATTTTTCTCATTTATTGATTAGAGAATGGTGTCTATTTTGGGTGAAATTCTACTGGTAGATCACTCACACCTTGCTTACACCTTTTGATTTAAGCAGACATGGTTATGTCTGATTTGGGTAAGGGTAAAGTCTCAATAGAAGGTGGATCATTATTCCAGTTATCTTGTTTTGTGATTTTGTGATGATGGATTGAGGGTGATGGTCCCCATGCTTGTGGTCATTTTTGGATCAATGGTTTTGGTTCCCTTTTGTTGTAGCCTAATTTTTGGTTTTTTTATAAAACATGTAAATTTAGCTTTGAAACCATGTAACATATTATTTCGTGATGTTTTCCAAATTTTCTTATTCTTATATTGTTTTTGTTTCATTTTTTTATCTTCGGTTGAAATCATTCCCTCTTGTTTGTATGGATACCCTGGCACTTGTGCTATCCCATGGGGATCAAGAACACCCCTCGGGTCTTGCCACCAACATAGTCAGGCACCAGGTTGGATGGAAACTCGTCTTGGTTTGTGACAATGTGACTATCCTATTATTGGATCAGAACCACTAAAGAAGAGTAAGGATCTTGTGACTAGGGGGTCCAACCAGTTGCTGAAGAGGCTCTAGATAATGGTGGTATAACAATTTTAGTGGTTGGGGTGTCTAATAAATCGATGTAGAAGAGTTAAATTATTTATCATTATAACCATAATCAACTAGAGGATCAATTTTTGGGGATTATAACTAGTTTCTTCATGAACAAAAAAGATTTATAATACTATTATATTTTATAATCTAAGTTGGAGTATCTAATAAAAATAGCAAGGATGTAGGTCCTAGTACCAACCATTGTAAAAATACCATGTCTTATGTTTCATTAAATTTTTGAATTTTATTGATGATCAAATCATCGTAGTACGTGATATAGTATTTAATTATAAAATTTAATATAATTTAGTAAAAAAATTGGTCGCACCTGATTTACCCCCTCTTAGTGTGAATGCACGATCCTTAGACACTTCACAATTTTCTTTTACTCTATAAATAATAAAATTCATTATATAAATTTAAATTAATAATTATATATATAATTTATAAATAAAATTTAAATCAATACCCATTAGATGTTATTTTTAATTAATTAAAATGGAGAATCATTTTGAATTTTAAAACACATTTTAAAAAAAATTGTGTTTTCAAGCCTAAAAATAAAATTATTCTAAAATACATTATATATAAGATTTAAATTTAATTAATTGGATTAAATATAACTTAGGAATATTTAAGATTCCATTAAATAAAATTCATTGAGTAATGATACTTTTAAATTATATAAATTTTTTTAATAATTGATAGTTTTAAACAAATAGGAATTTCACACTATTCGCTGAAAAGTAAATTTTTTCAGAAAAATCACCAAATTTCACCCTATTTTAATTTTGTTATTATGACATCAATAATGGAGTTAGTTTTATAAAATAAATTATTTAAATTTTCTAGAAATTAATTATATTTTTTTATAAATAAAAAATAAAAAACCTTTTTGAAGAAAATATATTTTGATGAATAAAGTGACATTATTCGAAATCATGTGACTATTTGGTAAGAATTTATAAATAATTTTATTATTATTATAATATTTATATATATATATCATAATGTAGTTAATACTACTCATATCAAAAAAATTAATGGCTTGGTAGAAATTGTCATATTTAAATAATCATTGTTGGTTTTTATTTGGTGTTTTGTATCACATACGCTATCGAACATAATGCTATCATTTAAAATCTCAGACTGTTACCAATACTAAAGATATATACTGATTTTAAATTATAAATATATCAATAAAATAATATTACATATTTAGGATATGTTATCATCCTTAATATATGTGATGTCGGATGGAGGAGATCGAAGCAGCCCATAGTCATCGATTCTATAATAGAGTCCCAGTACATTGTGGATACTAATAAAATTAATGAATTAGTCTGGATACATAACATTATTCATGATCCTAATGTTTATTTGAGTAGTAAAGATGTTTTCATGATTTATTTTGATAATATTTTAGTTTTACTTCCCGCCAAGGTGCCTATATCATAGTAATGGACGAATCATTTACTTTAGAAGTATCACTTCTAGAAGGATTTTTATCATAGGGGTGAGGTTATAGTGGCATGATTTTATATGTAGCTTAGTCTGGTAGACACATTGAATAAATACTTATCTCAAAAAAGCATCTATATCAAGATAGAGTTAGTGGACTTACTATCATTAGTAGTTTGCTCTTGTGAATGTGGGAGTTTTTTAAAGTTGTTTCCCTAGAACCAACTTCCTTATACTTGTGATTACCTATATATTTAGTGTGTTTAATATTAATATATATCTTATAAATTGATGGTAATTATTCTACATGAATTAATTTTGATTATTTATATTGTGTATCTATCAAACTGAAAGGTCATATAAGTTATTCGATATGATGGGAGAATTTAAGTGCAATGAAGTTATTATAATATATATTTTTTATAGAAAAATGACATTATTTGACTAGTCACAAATGATAAAATCTATCATGTGTACTCAGATCATAAGACATTGAGACTTCTTCTCATAATATTTTACTATGGTAATCTCTAAAAAGAAAAGGCTATGAGAACTCTAATGCCTATAAGAAATACACATGTTCAATGTATCATTGAATAACCTGTCTGCAAACATGTGTGATGATCCATGGACATAATAATTATTATTAATTCATATAATTTTTCACATAATTTGGGGTATTTTTTAAACTATTATGATGTATATTAATGGTGATGTTAGATGCATTGGGTGGATCATTAATGATATAGAATTAATGAATAAGTCAATAAATGATTTAGCCATTTTTTTCTTTTACATAGGCTGATATTTTATAACGTTTTATGGAATATAAACATCATGATCCATCTATATCCATGGAAATATATTGATGGGTTCATTTATGGAAAGTCAAATGAATTCGTTTTGAGCATATAGGTTATGACACAAGAAATGTAATATTCTTGAATAAGATATTATGATAAC
The DNA here is from genome assembly GCA_963277665.1 of Viscum album. Classification (NCBI taxonomy): domain Eukaryota; kingdom Viridiplantae; phylum Streptophyta; class Magnoliopsida; order Santalales; family Viscaceae; genus Viscum; species Viscum album. Next base: position 2,055,381,304 of record OY728146.1, on the reverse strand, counting down.
AATATTATATTACATGGTAATCCTTCAAAAGTGGTATTGGTAAATTAAACATGTTTTAATCTCTTTAGGGTCCACGATGTTTTGTTAGATAACAATCATGGACATTGATTTGGACTCAATTCTAGAGAGATGGGGGCCTAAAGGATCAAACATATAGTGTACTTATAGTAACCATTAGTTTTGATAAACTAGAGTATAGGATGAGGTGGTCTCTACATGTGAGGACCAACAAGAATCTATGTGAATGATTAAAAGTGAATTAACTTTATAGATTATTTTGGATTTGAATAATTATAATTGAATTTTTTTTATCAAGGTTTCACAATTTTATTTAATTATAAATGAGAATACAATAAATTATTATTTTTCAAAAGATCATCAAAATATTTAATGGTTTATGAATAATGAAATGATTAATGAGATGAGTTAATGTATTTTGGTTCATCGGATAAATTTTTTTAATTTCAGTAAGGATTTTAAAATCCTTGTGAAACATATAACAGGTTTAGTTAGTTTTTTAGTGCATTTTGGGCCAGTTTAAGACTATAAACATGACTAATGGATTAAATAAAATTTTTGAAAGTTAAAACAAATTATTTAAATTAGTTATTTTAGATAAAAGAAGATATAAAAATTATTTTCATGAATTTGAAAATTATTCCCTCTACATATTATTTCATTCAAGCTTCTATAGAGATAATGTTAATGAATTGATTAGTCCATGTTTAGGGGTCGATCAGGTGATCATATAGAGATCATTGTAAGGCCTTAGATCAAATGTATTATCACATAATAATTGAATAAATATGTTCATGAATTTATGGAACAAATGTATCAATTATAGAAGAAATATACTTTAGTTTCATCAAGTAATTAAGATCTAAAGAAGAAAATACATCACTAAGATAACATCATCACAATGAGGTTCTATTAGATATTAATTTCAGTCCTGAATTTATTTATAAGATATTCATAGAATTACACATGAATTGATATCCCTAATAATGTAATTTATGATATATTAGGTGATAAAATTTTATATCTCACATATACACACACTTCGATAGAATTACCAATACATTAAGTTTCTATTAATAAATGATATAGAATGATTATGTAATTAGTAATACAAGTCGGTAAGGTAACCTTTACCACATGAATTTATAGATGATGTAATTTGTTAATTTTATTTTTATGATCTCTCAGGACTATCATGGGGGAGTGAGTCTTTAATATCCCAGAATATAAGGAAGGGGGATTTTATATAGTGAAATTCGTATTCATTGATAAATTATAGATCAGTTTTTTGTATATTCCACTTTATTAAACATTGTATTATTTTTCATGATTTTCAGTTGCATGTTAAGATTGATATTATTTTATTGGAATAAGTAGCGACCTCAGTTCTTGAAAGAACATTTTGTGGGATGGGTTGTGATATTTATTTATGTTTTTGGTTTAGCTATTATAACAATTCACAAAATTACATAACCTTATGAAAATAGGTGTTTGTTGTATATAGAGTGGGTACTCAAGCCAAGGGGTTTTCATACACCCAATTCTAATGACATACTGAGCAATTTATTATCATTTATTACATCACTAGAATATTTTATTAAATTTATGTGTTCATTGAACGTTTTCCTTGATTAGTTTTTCCAAAACCATTTTCTCTCTTTTTTTCATTTGTTAGGAACATTATCTACATGTTTTCATAAATCATATTTATGGGTTCAACCTCAGATACCATATAACACACCCTTATTAGTTATTAGTTGTGAGAGTGTTAATATAAATTCTAAACATTCTTACATATTGGAAGTAACAACATCGAGAATGATAAAATAGGTTTTTTGTACAACTGAAATTATGGAGTTAGTGAAAATTATGATAAATCAATGTTTCTAGTTTTTTATTTTTTATTTAATTTATAAAAATTGTATTTTTTAGGTTATAATTTTTATTCATTATTAAACCACTCAGTTGAACAGAAAATAAATTCATGAATATGATCCCAAATTGGAGAAGAACATCAGGATATAGAAGAATTATGTCTTGGATAGAGTGGAGGGAGAACTAGGAGCTAATCAAGTTTTTTGAAGGGGAGATATGTGGTAGAAAACATTGATGGGGTATGATCAACCATTAAAAATTGGTGTACAAATGATTATCCAATTTCTTTTAGTTTTTTCTAATACTTATGAGATGAAGCTAATAATTATTCACATGATCTCAAAATATATTAAATGATTAGGGATAAAATAGTAAGACAAGAAAAAATAAATAAGAATAATTCATAATCTATTTCATGCCTTCTAATTAAAATTTTTTCCCAATGATACAGTAAGGTTATGGTATTTAATATTTTCAATTAAACATGAAACACATGACTGGATCCAAATCTCCACTTAAAATTCCAATACATTATGTGATGTGTTGGAATCAAAATTAAGGAAATTTTTTATTTCCATGCTCCAAATTTATAAATATTAGTCTTTACATTATAAATATCCATAAATTTGACATAAAAACATTAAACACTTCATAGGAGGGGTTTCAGGACATGATTAGTAAATTTAACCAACATGGTATAGAGATGTGGGTTTTTGTTGAATATTTATATAAGTACATCTAATAGGGTTATATGTTTTTAGTGGATTCTATAGTTGAACACTAATGTATAATCCTCAATAATAAAGATATGAATTATTAGATGAGATTTTATGTTAAAATGGTCATTGGAAATATGATGGAGTAAAAAAGTAAGGAGAGCACAAGGTAGATAACAATGAGTATATATGTTAAAAAATAGAGGCCTTATTAAATAAGATGTGTGTAATGATTTCCTTACACAAAATTAAAGGTATATACATAGAAGAGTATTCTTTTTTTAGTACAACCATCAAATTCATTTTTAGGTATGGAGGATACTATATAAATGTCAAGGATATTAATGAGAATTATTGTTCCAATGATAATAATGAACTTGTCTTCAAATCCAAATCATATCTTTAGGGGAGAAATTGACATCATTAATGAAATTAACTAGTCCATTCATCAATGAGTTAAAATTTTATATGAAGGTTTATAAAATTTTTATATATGAATCTAGAATTCCATGTTTTAATGATTTAAAACCGATTTCAAGAGATTACAAGAGTAATGTTACCAAATGACAATAAGGTCCATCCATGTGGATTACTAAATGCTATTATCAAGAGAAGAGGATAAACTATAGAATATATAGTTAGTGAATTTTTTTTTTGATAAATCTTAAAATGAAAAGTAAAACAAGAGAGAGTGTTGAATAAAATGATAATGAAGTTGAAAATGATGCTAGAGAATGTCTCCATAATACTAAAAACTACTCATACCTTTCCTAGGGAGGATGAATGGGGGATATAAAAGTAAAATTGTATTGTGCCATTGAAAATCTTATAAAAATATTACACTATACTACCATTTGTTGAATAATTAGAATACATGGTGGACTATAATAAATATATGAAATTTTTGGTTTAAAATCACAGTAAAATTGATAATATGGAAAAAAAATACCACTCCTGATAGAATTATTAGATATGGTTGTGAGAATCAAGAATATGAGAAAATAAAATCTTGTTTTTTTCATAATATATATTAATATCAAAAAAAATTTGTTTTTAAAATCATTGTGTGATCTAGGAGTGAGTGTGAACATATTTGCATTCTCCAAATTCAAGAGATATGGATTATAAGAGATGAACACCATAAAATTTTATGTTAAATTATCAAACTCTATGGTGATATTTAAATGATGTTTAATTGGATACATTGTGGTTAAATTAGATAAGTTTTATTTTTAGGAAGACATCCATATGCTTGAAATGGTTTAAGAGAAGACATCCCTTGTCTTAAGTAGTCCATTTTTATTAATACGAAGGGCCTTGATTGATATAGAAATAACGAATTTATCTCTAAGTGTTTGTGGATCCGATGTGAATTTCAACATTAATTGAGCAATAAAAAAATTGTAAAAAGTGGATTTTTGTGAGGGATGTATGATGTGAGTTGAGAATTTTTATTATATTAAGGATATGAGAGAACCAACTACAATAAAGAAGAAACAAATGGGTGAAATAATGTATAATTTGTAGAATATAGGGATAAAAAGTGGATCAAACACACTGAAAGATCTAGTGTATGAGATATGTTCAAAGAGGGCTAGAAGGATTAGTTAGTCCATGAAATGAAATTTGATTTTTCAGAATTGGAAAAATATTTTATGGTCACACCCATGTATATGGATAAGATACTACCACAAGGGAAAGTGTATATGAATTAAAAAAAGTTAATAAGGTTCATCTCGGTGGAGGAATCTCAATATTAAACATACATTGATTTATTTCATGTAACATATTTCCTACCTTCTATAACTGCACTAAAAATTATAATATATTGCTAAAATATCTTCGAGAAAGAGATTTTTAGGAGTTAATACTTTATTTACTAATTTATTTATTTGTAGGAAATTTAAAAATATTTATTATGATATATATTTTAAAAAAATTGTTTTGGTTTCAATTCACCATAAACTTTTTGAGAATAATTGTGCATATACCTTGTTGTTTAAATTTTTAATTTTAATGTTTAGGTCCACATGATGAATGAAAAATAGGAGAAGAGGAACAATTGTATAGGAGAATAAAATTAAATCTGATTAATATTTCTTCATTATTTATTTTACTCCACTGAAATTTGTTATATGATTTCATTTTTTTGGAATTTTAAGGGTAAATTCCAAGACACAATGAAAATTGGTACTACATTATTTATCTAGGATGGAAATTTTGTTAGGAATACAATAATTTTTTATTTTATATGTGATTTTAGTAGAATTTAAATATAACCATAGGGGATAAACTAGTGTAGATAAGAATGAAGGTGTTGACTTGTCATGATTTGGGGAAAGTGGTTGAATTTAGTTCATGAAATTCAACAAAATTTTTACATTCACTTGTTTTAATAAATTTGAGTTGATTTTTTTGTTGTAATTTATTTTATAATTGATTTACCTAACTCTTATATATTTCATTCTTAGTAGGTTCTAATGGGAATTTTTAAATTAATCCTAATAACATTTTATTTAGAGATACTTGGAGAATATATACCTACTATAGATTTCATTGATATCTTTTTCAAGATGTGGTTGAACTATAAAGACCCATCCTTAAACATACTATAATCTTGAATTAGGTTAATAATTCACATTGAGGATCTTTTTAAGTTTATAACTTTAGAGAATTAGGTCATAAATTATATATAAAAATGTGAGTATTACATATAGACACTTCAACATAGTATCTATTTTGTTATAAAATAAAAACTTTTATAAAAATAATCATGTTAAGATATATGTTTTTAACATAATGACTTTTCTAAGGCCCACTTCTTGACCCTATTCCACTTTATATTCATTTAAAAAAATTCAAAAACAAGGGATGGATATAAAAATCTCAGTAAGGGTTATAAAATAAGGAAAGAAACTATTTTTCCATCAATTCATATAAGTCAATGAATTCATTCTTTTCACTCATATAAAATATTCTCTTTAACATACCTCATGAAATCATAAGATTTTCAATAACACAAAGAAATATTAAATCGTAATAGTAACATGAGGAATCCATAACATACATACATTTTAGAATTAAAAGGTATATCAGGCATCACATTTGGAATACTCATCATAGTATATCCCCTAAATATCTAAGGAGAAATGTTAACATTTACCTCTGTCATGTTACCTAATGCAATGAGGAGATATCTCGGGCTCACCCACCATAGGTATACCACAAAACAACCTGTATTCATAAAAAATTACCAAGAACCATAATGTAATCATAACACATAAAACAATAATAAAGGAAAGATAACATTTCCACATTTTAATAACAAGATATCAGTTCAAGATATTGACAAAATCAATTCATTTAAAAAACACATTTAAAACATTTAAAAATAATATTTTTGAATCAAATTGTCCCAAAACACTTTGAAACATTTAAATTAATGTTATATTAAAACATTAATATCGATATAGACAAATCATAAAAACCATTAGGAGAATATGTAAATTAATGAGAATGATTTATGATAATAAATCATTAAAACTTTTTAAATGATGTTTTAGTTAAAGAGTCTCGTAACACTTGATCTACACTTAAGAAATAATTATTGAATAAAATCAAACAAAATAATAAATATCATGAGAATATGGAAATTTATTATATAAAAATTCAAAAGGTTTTCATGTACACCTTATAGGATAATAAAGGTGAATAATATCAAGATATGCCTTAATGAAAGGAGATTCAGATGTAGTCCCTTACAAAAATTTGACAACCTAACGACATCACATTAAAATTCAGAAAATGAGTTGATGGGATAGAAAAACCTCTCTCTTAACATAGAAATAATATGTATAGCAATAATGATATATAAAAACACATCCAAAACTATGAAAATGTAAATTAAATGACATAAAATAAATAAGTCTTTGACTGAAATGGAAGGGTGATAGGTTCCTTTACCTTACTTCAAATTCATCATGTATGATCCTTGTTATTTCTAAATAATAAAAATTAGATAATTTATATTTTATTTAGAACATTTTTTTCAGGTTTATTATTTATTTTATATCACTTATTACCTTGTTATAACAATTAGCTAATTATTTGATTTCATATCGAACATTTTATTATTGTTCGGAACATGAGTCAAAAATGAAGTTATTATAATTAAAATTTTACATTTGTCAAAATTCCATCATCTCAAGAATGATATTAATGATTTAAATATCATATAAACCCTGTATCTTTATGTATTTTTAAAAGTACAAAAAATTTTGAGATAATAAATCAGATTCACCATTCATGGAGATGGTAAGTCGTACGTACGCATGAACGCTACATTGATTTATTCTTCGTATTTAAATGAATGAAAACATAATGATATATAGGTATATTATAATTCCATTATAATATCATATTTTATATATCTTACATATTTTCATTAACTTCATCCTTTATACATTTCATGTGTTTCATGAATGAGTCATATCACTTTGAGGGGGCAGTAGTCCGTACTTCCTCAAATGAAATTATCATATTTACCTATTATAGAAACCATAAAAGTATGATATAAATAAAAAATATAGAATAATAGAGAAAATATAAATATAATATATATTAGATATAAATATATGTCCAATGTAATGGCTACCATGAGAGGTGGTGGGGAAAATCGAACAATCATCATTTCGTGAGGTAGTAGTTCAACATACACAGAAACAGTATGTTCATATCCATTAGATGGAGGTGTGTGGAAATATAGATTGAATACTTCTCATAAAAAGTTATTATATTTTGTATAATCGTGGTTTAATTTAAACAAATAATAATAATATAATAGGGAGTGGAGAAGGAAAATAAAAGAAAAGAACATGAGGGAAGACGTTGCCTTTAAATTGGGTAACTCTCTTTGGTTTGAGCCCAAAGGATTTATTGAATTTCCTTCTGACTATGAGAATTATTATATGAATAATAGAGGGATTTTTGGAGCTTATTTTATCATATTTTGGATGATACAAGAGGCTTGAGAGTTATGAGTATTGGGTTAGAGGTAATGGCCTTTTATAAGGGGGGAGGGGCTCTTTAGGAATGTTTGAAAGAATTATTTTATTATAAAATGATATACAGTTTTCAAAGATAAAAAACTCATTAAATTATATGATAAGATGGATATAAGTCTAAATAAAATTATCCAACAAGAATTGGATAGGTTTTTTATATTTTGTAATCCTTATCCTTTTTATATAACCCTTTTTTACTCTTACAGTTTTATCAATAATTTCACACATTGAGAACCAAAATAGTAAAAAATGAAAATTATACAATTAAAGGGTCAATAATAAAATTTTAGACTTATGAAAAATGCTTGGATGAATATTCTATTTTTTGAAATTATATTATATTTAATAAAAAAATTCTTTTAAAATATGAATTATGTCAATTTTGACACTATTCATATCATGTTTTTTTAAAATCCAAAACGAATTTATTCTTTCTAAGAACCTTAATTAATTAAAATATTTCAAGTAATCATCATCTCTAAAATTCATTTATGGCATTAAAAGTTTTAAAATAAATTTGTTTTCATATTTATAATCTCATTTATTTAAATCATTCATTAATAAGGTTATCACTACATCATCATTGTGTCATAAATGAAAATATTTATTTAATGTCTAAAATTTATAAATAAAATCTCATGATGTAAGAAATTTTTTTATTGTTCTAATGAAAATTTATAGTCAACCATATAACTTATATAACCCTATATATAAAAATTTACTAAAATATATATGTTTATGTTACATTTTCCATAACTATAAATTAGTTTTTATAACATGTCATTCTAACATACAAGTGGAACCATTGGGTCCCAAAATCGACCCAACGATTCCCATGGTCCGAAATATATCATATAATAGGGTAAGACATGTGTTAAGATATTTTAATATTATAATAATACTATTTTTACCTTTATTTACCAAATTTACCCTTTAATAATGTTAAATAAAATATTTACTAAATTTACTATTCAAAATGTTTAAAAAATTAAAGTTACCTATTTAAACAATATGAAGCTCATAATTAAAAATATGGAATCTAGTATCTCAAATTCAAAACACATAAGTTTCATAAATCAAGTAAAAATTAATTTCCATTGTCAAAACCAAAAAATGTATTTTTAAGAAATAATTACTATTAAAATATTGACATATGTTTATATATAATTAAAAAGTAAAATTATATCTAATTACCAAAATTGAAATAAGTGGTAAAAAAATTAATCTAATATAACATTAAAACTAATTAAAAATTAATCTAACCATATAAATAAATCAGATGAAAAGACGGGTTGGACGTAAAATGTTGTATTTTCACTACTCATTAAAAATGAACTTTATCATAATATTACAAAAAATTTACCCAAAGTAAATTTTGATGTCCTAATTAAAAATAAGAATTTTATTTGGAAAAATGGAACATATAAAAGTGAAAAAACTAGATTAAAAAGTGGGTTCTTCATCAAAAGGTATTAAAACTACTTTGAAAAAATATTAAATTAGTTAGGCTTAAAATTGGATTCATTCTCAATTTTAGTCTCTAAATATTATGGGATAAATGTAAAAAAAATAAACAAACATTTTTAATAATATTTTAGTATGTTATGTTCATTCCCACCAATACAACGGCTATATGTTTAACTAACATTTAAAATAATAATAATAATATATGATTATTTTTTGGTATAACTCAACGTTAGGTACAACATAAGCATTAAAAAAATCCATTGTTGCATGTTGATTACGCTATCAAAAATAGCATCCCCATAATAATAAAATTAATATTAAATTCAAGAATATTAAAATATATGAAAATATTATATTCTTTATTTACCTTGGATATTATATCCTTCCCCCTTTTGGAAATTGGGTCCTTGCAATTTTATTCCCTTATTAATTAAGTGGCGGTATTTATCCCTTAGTAAATTTTCATATTCCCATGTTTCATATTCAACTATATGGGTTTTCCATAAAACCTCTACCTGATGAATTACCTTATTCCACTACACTTGCTATCTTCGATCAAGAATCTAGACTGGTTGTTTCTCAAAAGAAATATTGTCTTCCAACTGAACTGCCTCTCAACGCAAAAACATGAGCTCGATCCGACATATACTTTCTCTACATCTAAACATGAAAAACTTTGTGTACCTAGAAAAAAATTGGAGGTAAATTAACTCTATAAAAAACTAATACAACTTTCTCTTTGATTTTAAAGGGTTGAATGAACCTTTCACTCAGGTTCCCCTTCTTAACAAAACACATCACACTTTTCCATGGAGAAACCTTAAGAAAGACATAATCACCTACCTGAAAAGAAATACCCTTACACTAGTTATCCGCATAACTTTTATTCCTTCTCAGTTATATTCTCATGTGCTTCTGAATTAACTGAACTTTTTCTTCCATTTCTTCTACCAATTCTGGCCTAATAATTTTCCTTTTACCCACATTAACCAAAAAAACTAGAGTTCTACATTTCTTCCCATATAATTCCTCAAATGGAGACATTAGTATACTCGAAAGAAAACTATTATTATATGAAAATTCAAACGAGTAAGGATGGTGGTTCCAACATCCCTGGTAATCCCTTGAAAAAGTACATAGAATATCTTTCAAAATCTAAATTTCTATTCTGACATCCCATCTGATTGAGTATGAAATTCTATACTAAAATTTAATTTATTACCCAATGACTTCTGATGGACTTTCTAAAAGTAATAAGTAAACCTAGGATGATGAATAGATACAATAGAGAGGGGAACTCCATGTAACCAAACAATATCTTTATTATACAACTGAGAAAGTAGATCTATAGATAGATTATCTCATATAGGAAGAAAATTATAATATTTAGTTAATCAATCAAAAATATCCAAAATTTCATTATTACCTTGAGTAGTCATTGGTAATCCCATAATGAAATCCTTGGACACATTTTCCCATATTCAATCTAGTATAGGAAAAGGCTAAAGAATTCATTTCAATAACTGTCATTCTACTTTAATCTGTTGACAAGTTAAACACTTCACATTAAATTCATTAATATCTCTTTTCATTCCATCCCACCATCAATACTATCGAAGATCTATGTAAATATTAGTACTCTCGGGATGAACTGAAAATAGAGAACTATGAGCTTCACATAACAACTCTTTCTTCAACTATGAATCACAAGGCATATATAATATTTTTCCAAATATCAAATTACAATCATTATCAATGTTAAATTCTTAAAACATACCCTTATTAACCAACTCTACCATTTTCTTCAACTCATTGTCTTCGTTCTGTGCTTTCTTAATTTTGTCTGATAGAGATGATTTCACTAACTCCTGAAACAAAACAGAGGAGTTTTCTACACCAATTAATTCTATGCCAAATTTCATCAAATTGTTATTCAAAGTATCATATTCCAAAAGTAACATGGTTAATATATCATTACTCTTTCTTCTCAAAGCATCAACCACTTCATTTTCCTTTCCTGGATGGTAATGGATCGTGCAATCATAATTCTAAATTAATTGTAACCATCTCCTTTTTCTTATGTTTAATTATTTTTTAGTGAATATATACTTCAAACAATTTTTATGAGAATATATTTCACAATTTACTCCATAAAAATGATTCCTCCAAATTAATAAAACAAACAAAAACAAGAGATAATTCCAAGTCATGTGTAGGGAAATTTTACTCATGTGTTTTCAACCGACATGAAGTATAAGAAATTACCAGATCATTCTGTATAACGACACATCCAAGTCCATTTAATAAAGCATCAATATAGATAACATACTCATAATTTTTGGAATGTTATTCCAACATTGGATTATTCACCAATATTCTTTTCAATTCATGAAAAAAATAATCACATTCTTTTGTCTTGATGAACTTAATACTTTTACGGGTTAACTTAGTTAGTGAGCTAGATTACCATTAAAAAATTTCAATAATCATTATTTAATAGCCTACCGAAAAATGAAAACAATTAATTTCAGTTATATTTATGGGACTTGATGATTATTTAACAACATATTTTAAGAAGTATCAATAGTTATTCCATCATTATAAACAACGTCAACAAGGAATGAAATTTTTTCTATCCAAAACTCACACATCCTAAATTTCCCAAATAGCTTCTTTTCTTTTATGGTTTTCAAAATAACCCTAAAATGACATTAATTTTACATTTTACTTTTGGAAAATATCACAATATCATCATTAAACACAAACACCATTTATCACCTAAGTCAACTAAGCCATTACTACAAAAAACTCTTCGATTCTGATTCCAACCATCTCAAGATTCTGATTTGGAAGATCGTTTCCATCTGAATTACTTCCCATCATAGCTTCCCTATTTCTTCAATGAAAATATATTCTGAACATAGAAATATTTAATGCGATGAAAGATGATAACCGTAAAATTATATATCATTTCAAAATTACCATAAAGTAAAAATAATTTATGTAGATTAATTTAAAAATATCCTAACATCTAATGTTGTCTAAACCAACCTCTCATACCAACTACAAGGACCCATCCATAAACATAATGTAATCTTGAATTATTTTAATAATTCATATTGAGGATCTTTTAATGTTTAGATATTTAGATAATAAGGTCATAAATTATACATAAAAACTTTAATATTACTTATAGACTCTTCTTCTCAGTATCCATTTTTCTATAAAATAAAAACACATAAAAATAGGATTTGATACATGTTTTAAATAGAAATTATTTTCCTTAATACCATTATTTACATTATTCCACCTTATGTCATGTGTAAAACCTTTTAAAAACATGGTATGACAACAAAATTCTCCGTAAGGTTTATAAAAAAAGAAAAAAAAATTAGTCCATTAATTAATAAAAATCATTCAAATCATGTTTTTCACTGATATAATATAATTTATTTGACATACCACATGAAATCATAATATTTATGAATAAAACACAAAATAATAAATATTATAAGTAACTTGTGGCATCCATAACATACATACATTGTAGATTTCACAGATACATAGGGAATTATGTTTTGAATTCCCATCATAGTATATTCCGAAAATCTCTTAGGATAATCATAATCTTTTACCTCTATCACATAATCTAATTCATTGGAGAGCTATCTCAGGCTCACCCGCCCTCGGTTTATCATGGAACCACCCGTAATCATAAAAAATTCCCATGAACCATAACCTAATCATAACACATAAAACAAGAATAAAGGAAAGAGAAAATTTCCTTAATGAAATAACATGATATCATTTCATGATATTCACATAATCAATTCATTTTAAAAAACACATTAAAAGTATTTAAAAGAATATTTTTGAATCAAATTGTCTTGTACCACTTTTAAAATTTTAGAGGAATGTAATTTTGAAATATTAATGTCCATATAAATAAATCCACCAAAATATTTTGAAAAATTGTACATTAATGATAATGATTTATTAAAATAAAACTTTAAAACATTTAATACAATGTTTTAGTTTAAGAGTTTCGTAACAACTGAGAAACACTTGAAAATTAATTAAAGAATGACACCAAAAAACAATAAATATCATTAGAATATATAAATTCATGACATAAAAAGTAAAAATGGTTTTATATACCCCTTATAGGGTAATAAAGTTTCACAATATCAATATATACCTCAATTAATGGATATTAAGATATAGTCCCTCATGAAAATTAGGCAACCAAACAGTGTCACATTAAAATTCAGAGGATGACTTGATGGGAGAGAAAAGGGTATCTCATCATTTGGATATAAAATTTATAGAAATATTTATTTTTAAGAACAAATCCAAATATAAGAAAATAGATATTAAAATACATAACATAATGAAGAATTTAACTAAAAGAGGTCGGTGAAAGGTTCTCTTACCTTATGTCTGATTCAATCAGGTATGTTCCTTGTTTCTCATGAATAATAAACTTATGTTTAGATATACTTTCTTCATAACCGTTTTCAATTTTATTATTCCTTTTATTTCTCTTATTACCTTTCTATAACAATTATTTTATTATTTGAGTTCTTATCTATCATTTTTGCGTTGTTTGAAAATTTAGTTATAATGAACTTTTTATAATTACCAATTTTCTATGTGGTCAAAAGTACATTACATCCATAATTATATTTAGGATTTAAATATAATATAAATTAATAATTCATATGCATTTATAATATTATATAACATTTGGAGATAAGAAATTAAATGCACTGTTCATGGAGATAGTAAACTGTACGTACACATGAACGCTACTTTCTTTTCATCTTCATATTTAATGGAATGAGAACTACATGATACATAGGTATATTATCATTCCATTATAATATAACATTTTTATATGTTACATAAGTTCATTAACTGCATCCTTTCTATGTTCCATGCATTGAATGAATGATTTATACCACTTTGAGGGGGCGGTAGTCCACAATTCCTCAAATGAAATTATTGTATTTACCCATTATGGAAACCATAAAGTTATGATATAAATGAAAATAGAAGAATCATAGAGAAAATATAAATTTAATATATATCACATATAAATACAGTTCCATCATAATTTTCACCATGAGAGGTGGAATGGAAAAATCAAACAATCATCGTTTCATGAGGGGGTAGTTCACCGTACACAGAAATAGTATGATCGTATCCATTAGATTGAGGTGTTTGGAAGTGTATTTAGAGACCCAAATATTCACTTACATATACATTACATTACTTTTTATGAATACTTAATACATAATAAAAACAAACACACAAGGACCGTAATAGTTTAGTGTCTTTGGAAACTCGGAAAAATAATTTTCTAATTGTGGTGAAAGATCTTCAACATCTCCCATAAAGATCTTCCCCTCTTTTTTTCTTACCTAAAATCTTTCTTTATATCCTGGGGAAAAGAAAACATATAAAGGGTGATCTCATATTCTCATTAAGGGTAAGCTTGGAGAAAATAAAACAAACCATATACATTTGAACATAAAAACATGAACATAAAGTTTAAACATCAACATATTGATCAGTGACATAAAACCTGGCAGTACGTAAGGCATAGATCATAATGGAACATAAATCATCATAAAATAGTAGGGAATAAATCATGTAATTGTGGAAAACTATTAATAACATGATATTATTTCCATAGTAGCCAAGGCATTTCTCCCAAGACCATCTTAGTGGACAATGTCCCTTTTTTAATCGAGTTCACTCCTCGTTCTAGTCCTATAACGCTGAACCGGATTAACTTACTTTTCCATCCATGTCTATCTCATGAGATATAAATCATTACCCAATTTTTTCGAGGGATATATAGGTCCCACCCATCCCATAATGAAATCATTCTTACTTGTTCCTCAAAATATACATAAATCATCCATCATAACCCAAAGAATAAAATGGGTTTCATAAACATCATCTCATCATCACATAATCCATATAAAACAAATGGATATCATTTCATCATAAGAAAAGTGAAACAATGTAAATCATAGAGACATTATACTTGAAACATACACATATGAAATAATTCCATCTTATATACAAAATGGTTTTGATAAAACACTTGAAATGAATTCTTGAGGAAAATATCCTTTTTTCTTCAAAATCATTTTCTTTTCACAAAATTACATGAAATTTTAAAAGAAAAGTATTTTGTTCAAAATAGTTATAAAATCTTGTAGAGTAAGATTCATGAAAATGAGGCATTATGAAACCATAAAAAAATGTTCATGCCGAATAAGTTAAAAGTAACATTCTTCTCGTACTTTTGTCAGAAAAGTCAAAAAGTTCCTCGTAGGGTAAACAAAAGAATGATTCCTTCCATAACACAATGTAAAAGTAAAATAGGGGTAAACATGACTTTTAAAAATAAATGTAAGAATATTAAAAACATTATGAAAATCATTTTTATGGACATGGATAAAAATATAACCTCAGTAAATACTTACGTATAAGCAATCTCAGATAAAAATGAGTTTTGCAAAACTTTCCCTTACCTTAGGTATGATATGCTTCGTACGTATCTGAAACTCCTGTAAAATGATTTAAATAATTTCATTTACTTATTATAGAATAATATTCATTGTAATTATATCATATATGGCTCACTTATGACTTTATATTACCCGTTCTTTTGTAAATTCCATGTTAAAGCAGTGTTTTGGGTAAAATCGTTTTATTTATCATACTTGTTTGGACTTGTTGTTATTGATATTATTATTAATTATATCATGATTTAATTACTTACAGAATTTAAATCATGATTTATATATCATATATAGTCAGTATATATATATATATATTTAATAGATAGATAAATTAAATGAAATACACCATTCATGGAGACGGTAGGTCGTACGTATGCATGAATGTTGTTTTCCTTTCCTTATTGACATGAATGGAATTAAGTAGATAACATAAAGATATATATATATAAATAAATCTAGTAGCATTATTATGTCATATATTTCATGATTACTTATTATATATATACTTTATAATCATTCTTGTATTGTTAACATGGAAAACGAATCTCATCGCGTCGTGGTGACGGTAATCCGTACGTACGCATGAGTGATGATATCGTTCCCATATTTAGTGAATGGAATTGTATTGGATGATATAATATCTTAGAATCGTTATCATGTTATAATAATCATATATAATAATTCTTTACACCATTATACCCATACAAGTAGGGTGGTGGTGGAAAAACAGATTACACCACGGTGTGGAGACGGTATTCTGTACCTATGCACGCGTAGTGATTTCATTTTCTGTAGGATGGATATAAGGTGAAATGGGGTTTTTTCCTATTTATAATAACATATCAGTATATAAGTAATAATTATTTTATTACTTTATAATGAAACAACTAAAGAAGAGGAAGTATAAGAAGAAAGAATCTTTAAAGAGTCGGTAGAAGAGATTACCTCTTCCTCGAAGTACCTCCATTAAAATTCTTCTTAGGGCACTAGAGTTGGCCTTTTGAGAAGACCCGAACCTCTATGATATAACTAGAGAGGTTTAGAAGAGGAATATTTAGGGTTTGGCTGAGCTTTAAGTCTCAAAAGGGTGTGAAGAGAAGAGGGAAGGGGATACCTTTTCATAAGGGAGGAGAGGGAACCTTTGGATAAACTTAAAATATTATTTTATAATAAAGTCATATTTTGTTTTTAATAGCTAAAAATTGATTTATTTCGAAGATAAGGTGGGGCTAGGTCTAAATACTTTCAACAAATAGGTTTTACACAAGTTTAGGTTACTATTTTATCCTTCTCATTTAGATTTAACTCCAAGTTAAATAATTTAACTTTTACCGTGTCTTTTTGTTTTCTTATACTACATGGTTAATAAACTTACTATAACAAGCCAAACGAAACCCAAGTTGTTCATTATTAATATATATATCCTTATATAATTCATTTGTCTGAACATTATATTTTTAGGAATAAAATAACTTTTAACAATATAATATTTGTTTTAAAAACTATTTTATGTCAATTTTGACACTATTTGGTACTTGATATTTGTGAAAATCATAACAGCATTATTAGTTCGAAAAAAGTTAATTAAATCAATAATAACATGTCATATTAACCTATAAAATTTGTTTAATTCATAAAAAGTCTAAAATTAAATTTATTTGGGTATTTATAACATCAATTATGTTAATATTTCATTAATAGGGTAATTTTTGCATCATCATTGTGTCATAAATAAATTAAACAATATAATGTCTAAAAATTATAAATAAAATACCATTATTTATGAAAATATTTATCGTTCTAATGAATATTTATAGTCTAATTTATCTTATGTATAACCCTATATTAAAAATGTTTTATTTATTAAACATTGTTTTTAACTATTTTAATTCTTCTTTAAATAAAAATAATAATAAATGTCCTAATCTAATCCAAGTGGACCTAAATGGTAATATTTTATTGCTGAGGTTTTTTTGGGTCTAATTAAACTTATCCAATAGAATTAGGACATTTTTTAGGGTAATAATAATATGATTTTTACCCATAATTATCCTATTTACTTTTAACCGTGGTAAATAAAAGTAAAAAGTTATTATTCACCAAAAATTATTTTTATCTTATTGAACCACATTTTACTCCTTGATATTGACTTTGTCATTCGGATTTTAGAAATTCCACTCACATAAGCAGTAAAATTATGTTTTATGTAAATTTTCAAACTCTCCTAGGAGGTGGGTAAAAGAAAGTGAAAAGTTCAATAAAATTTTTATATGTCTAAAATTATTATAAAATGACTCCAATGAATTAAATTGAACTTATATAGGTATTATGTATCAATTTTGACCTAAAATAAATTTAAAAAAAATAAATGATTATTTAAATGAAAAGTCGGTTTTTAAATAGTAACCTATTGTTTTCACTATTTATCAAAAATTGAAAAAATTTAGAAAAATATCAAAAATTCACCCTAGGATAATTTCGATATTCCGAATCCAAAAATGAAGTCCATTTTGAAAAATAAAATTTCAAAAAGTGAGTATTACTATTAATAACAGCTAGTTCATAATAATATTAGAGTAATATCTCGTTTAGTGAAACCCGGTATTGCGTACAACACACGCTATCGTGGAAGGTTGCGATTGCATGTAATGCAGGTCAAGTTAGAGGTGCGTGTAGTGAAATGTCCTTTTGGTGTAGCGTAAAAAGGAAGACATCAATGAAATTAAAAATTATATTTTTCATAAAATCCCGGGGTGTTATATTCTACCCCCCCTTAAAATGAATTTCCCCCTCGAAATTCGTCAGGGTTGTAAATGGTTTACTACTCGAAAGTTTTAATAGAAACCCACATCGTAAAAAGGAATAACAAAACATATCGTTAAAAACTAAATTATGAAACATAACGGTTACCCAAATTAACTAATCATTGGGTTTCCACATAGGATAACATAGGTGAAAATATGGATATGGAAGAGAAATATAACCATCATGTTCTGATGGAGAGTGGTAGAGAACATGGCTATGAAAAATACAACAATCACAAAGCCATAAATTTGTGAGGATCTACGGTACCATCTGATTCATCGGATATAATGGAACTAGGACAACATTTTTGGTTTTTAAGATGATTTCCTTCAAGTTAAAGAATTTGAATTATAAGAAATACTTACTTAATTTCAGTACAATCTCACCATATTTTTTTCATGCCTTGAACAATTTCCACTTCATCTCTTAAATAAATGAAGTTGAATTTGTCATTTGTGAAGTGTTAGGAGATCATGTGATAGAATGAAGGGTCACTCCATCTGTTTCAAACAAAAGGTTAGAAAAAGTTATCAAATATACATAAGTCCTTTTATGGTGAGGTTAATCGTATATGATTCCAAAAATGGACTTATACTTCATCTATCACACCACTTAATAAAACTAGTTTCTACTAACTAGGGACTTCCTGTAGGCCAGTGGTAGGAAATAAAGGTCTGTCTCACTTCGGTTGTGGGTTCGATTCCTACAGCCTTGTCCGACATGACGGGCTGTTGCCCGTCTTGCATGTTGTCCTTTTTCTAAAACTAAATTATTATAACATTCCATCAATAATATTGAAAAATTTATATCCTTAAACAATACAAACTTATGTCCAACATAATCCATTCCAATCTTTAGGCTTATCCAAAATACTTCTGTCCATGCTCATAGTATAAAATAAACAATTACTAGCAATGTCATCTGCCAAGCATGTGAATACAATCATTTATCCCCCATATATCATACGATATATAATTTTGATCAAATTACAAACATGCGAATACCTTAATCATGTATTCTCTTGAAAAGTTAATACCCATTGAACCTTAGTGAAAACATGAATGTTGTCAAAAGTTAACTCTTTCCACATACCAAAATCCCAAAAATTCTATATACTCAAACCATAATATCACTTAGTCCTTATATCAGTCATGAGCTCATGAATACTATCAAACATCTCGTTATTTTCTTATCCCTTCATTATGCGCATGTCATCTACTTTCGAAAATATTTGAATCACTTTTCAGGGTTACTGGTACTATATAATTATTGAAAACAAATACATATATCTTTCAAAATTCCACGATACCATAAATGAGATTCCATGATACTATTTTGAAATCCCATTTCATAAAGACTTAATCATTACACAACATCATTGTCATACTCAACATAACAAATAGTGATTGCATGTGACTTCCCTTTATCCTTTGTCTTAAGAGGTTGCCCACGTCGATCATCATTAACCCTTAGATTAGGGAATTGATTAGCATAATGCATCATTTCCTTGCACTTGAAGAATTCAAGTGTTAGTGGTGTGTTCTCTATAGAATTATCTTTATTCACATCATTAGTAAGACTTTTTCCATTACTTCGACACTCAGCTGCTCGATGACCTTCTTTTCCACACTTAAAACATTTTCTAGTCCCTTTAAGACAATTTCCACCATGCTTCTTTCCACATCTTGAGCATAAAGAAAAATTTATCTTATTTTCACCATTATTCTGGGATTTCTCCTTGAACTTCATCTTTAGTTTCTTATCAAAACCAATAGATGGATATGTAAAACCAACTTCCATTTCTACCTTGATAGCACAACACACAATTTCTTTAGAGCTACTGAAGTCTCTTATAGCTAATTCCATTCGAATACTTGGTTTTAATCCACTAAAGAATCGATCAATTTTACTTTCAGGTTGTATGATAAAGAAAGATACATACCTTTCAAGCCTTGTAAAATTCACTTCGTATATACCAACATATTCATCATCCTTTTTCTTAAGCTCATGAAAATCCTTTTCCATTTTTGTTCAAAGAATACGAGGGAAGTACTTATTGAAATATAAGTTCTTGAACTCATCCCATTCCATGGATTCAATTTCATCTTAGGGCCTAATATTCTTAATTAGAGTCCACCATTGATCTGCTTCACCTTCTAAATGTTAAATTGCCAGAATGAAATTTTCATGTTCCTAATAGCGAAGTATGGAAAATATCTTTTCAATGGTACTGATCCATTTTTCGGCAACAAGTGGATCAGAAGACCCACTGAAATAAGGTGGACGTTGCCTCATGAAGGACTCAATAAAATATTGTTCCCTTCTCTGCTCATTTGGAAGTCTAGAATGATTCATATCTTGTGTCAGTATAGCAATAAGGTTTTTTACTCCATCTCCCATAATGTTTGTTTGTATAGGAGAACAATCATTGCATCGTCCATTACATTGATCAACATGGTTCCTTTGAGTTCCAGCCATCATCTAAAACCCAAAAAGAATAGCGTGGGAGGAAAAAATAATGCTATGGAAAACAACATAATAAAGTGGGAGTACCTTCTATATATAACATCTTATGTTTAATTATAATATCATTACCATAATTATAGGACTAACCTATACTTATACTTAACCTTAGGGACATCCCTAGACATACCTTTAACATATCTCTAGGGATCTCACTAAAGTTTTCGCATCCTAGTTTACAAAGGAAAACTAAAACTTTCCTCTGATACCAACTATAGAGACCCAAATCTTGACGTACGTAGACATTACATTACTTTTTTGGAATACTTAATATAGAATAAAAACAAACACACAAGGACCGTAATAGTTTAGTGTCTTTGGAAACTCAGAAAAATAATCTTCTAATCGTGGTGAAAGATCTTCAACATCTCCCATAAAGATCTTCCCCCTTTTGTTTTATTACCTAAAACCTTTATTTATATCCCGGGGAAAAGAAAAAATATAAAGGGTGAGCTCCAATGCTCAGTAAGGGTAATCATGGAGAAAATAAAACAAACCATATACATTTGAACATAAAAACCTGAACATAATGTTTAAACATCAAAATCTTGAGCAGTGACATAAAACATGGCAGTATATAAGGAATAGATCATAATAGAACATCAATAATCATAAAATAGCAGGTAATAAATCAGGTAATTGTGGAAAACCATTAGTCACATGATATGATTTCTATAGTAGCTAATGCTTTGCTTCCAAGACCATCTTAGTGGACAAAGTCCCTTTCTGAATCAAGTTCACTCCTCGTTCCAATCCTGTAACAATGAACCGGATTAACATACCATTCAAGTCATGTCTATCTCATGAGATATAAATCATTACCCAATGCATTAGAGGGAGATATAGGTCCCACCCATCTCATAATGAAATCATTCTTACTTGTGCCTCAAAATATACATAAATCATTCATCATAACCCAAACAATAAAATAGGTTTCATAAACATCATCCCATCATCACATAATCCATATAAAACAAATGGATATAATTTCATCATAAGAAAAGTGAAACCTTGTAAATCATAGAGACATTATACTTGAAACATACACATATGAAATAATACCATCTTATATGGAAAATGGTTTTGATAAAACACTTGAAATGAATTCTTGAGGAAAATGTCCTTTCTTCTTCAAAATCATATTCTTTTCACAAAATTCCAGGAAATTTTCAAAGAAAAGTATTTTTTTGAAAATAGTAATAAAATATTTTAGAGTAAGCTTCATGAAAATGAGGCGTTATGAAACTATAAAAATCCATTCACGCCGTATATGTTAAAAATAACATTCTTCATGTACTTTTTTAGAAAAGTCAAAAAGTTCCTCGTGGGTTAAACAAAAGAAAGGTTCTTTCTATAACACAATGTAAAAGTCAAAGAGGGGTAAACACGAATTAAACATGCATGGAATAATATTAAACACTTTATGAAAAACATTTTTATGGACATGGATAAAAATATAACCCAAGTAAATACTTACGTATAAGAAATCTCGGATAAAAATGAGATTTGCAAAATTATCTCTTACCTTAGGTCCGATATGCTTCGTATATATCCGAACCTCCTGTATAATGATTTAAATAGTGTAATTTACTTATTACAGAATAATATTCATTGTTATTATATCATATATGGTTCACTTATGACTTTATATTACTTGTTCTTTTTTAAATTCCATGTTAAAGCAGCGTTTTGGGTAAAATCGTTATATTTATCATACTTGTTTGGAATTGTTGTTCTTGATATTATTATTACTTATATCATAATTTAAATACATACAGAATTTAAATCATGATTTATATATCATATATATTCAATATATATATATATATTTAATAGATAGATAAATGAAATGAAATACACCGTTCTTGGAGACGGTAGGCCGTACGTACGCATGAACGTTGTTTTCCTTTCCTTATTTACTTGAATGGAATTAAGTAGATGAAATACATATATATATATATACATAAATCCAGAAGAATTATTATGTCATATATTTCATGATTACTTATTATATATATACTTTATAATCATTCTTGTATTGTTGACATGGAAAATATATCTCATCACGTCGTGGAGACGGTAATCCGTACGTACGCACGAGCGATGATATCATTCCCATGTTTATTGAATGGAATTATAGTGGATGATATAATATATTAGAATAAGTATGATGTTATAATAATCATATATAGTTATTATTTACACCATTATACCCATCCAAGTATGGTGGTGGTGGAAAAATAGATTACACCACTACGTGGAGACGGTATTCCATACATACGCACGTGCGGTGATTTCGTTTTCCGTAGGATGGATAGAAGGTGAAATGAGGTTGTTTCATATTTATAATAACATATAATTATATAAGTAATACTTATGTTATTACTTTATAATGAAACAACTAAATAAGAGGAAGTAGAAGAAGAAAGAATCTTTAAAGAGTCGGTAGAAGATATTACCTCTCCCTCGAAGGACCTCCTTTAAAATTCTTCTTAGGGAACTAGAGTTGGTATTTTGAGAAGACCCAAACCTCTATGATATAACTAGAGAGGTTTAGAAGAGAAAGTTACAGGTTTTGGCTGAGCTTAAAGGATAAAAAGGGTGTGAAGAGAAAAGGGAAGGGGTTCCCTTTTTATAAGGGATGAGAGGGGAACCTTTGGAAAAACTTAAATTATTATTTTATAATAAAGTCAAATTTGGTTTTTAATAGCTCAAAATTAATTTATTTCAAAAATAAGGTGGGAATGAGTCGAAATGATCTCAACCAATAGGTTTTAGACAAGTTTATGTTATTATTTTATCTTTATCATTTAGATTTAACTCTAAGTTAAATAATTTATCTTTTACCGTATCTTTTTGTTTTCTTATACTACATGGTTAATTGACATACTATAACAAGCCAAACGAACCCCAAGTGGTTCATTATTAATATATATATTCTTATCTAAGTAATTTGGCCAAAACATAAAATTTTAAGAATAAAATAACTATTAGTAATATAATATTTGTTTTAAAAACTATTTTATTTATATTTTGACACTATTTGGTACTTGATTTTTTTGAAAATCATAACAACATGATTAGTTCAAAAAAAGTTAATTAAATCAATAATAACATGTCATATTAAACTATAGAATTATTTTAATTCATAAAAAGTCTAAAATTACATTTATTTGGGTACTTATAACATCAATTATGTTAATATTTCATTAATAGGGTAATTACTGCATCATCATTGTGTCATAAATAAATTAAACTATATAATGTATAAAAATTATAAATAAAATTCCATTATGTAAGAAATATTTTTAGCTTTATAATAAATATTTATAGTCGAATTTATACTATTTATAACCCAATATTAAAAATGTTTTAGTTATTTAACTTTGATTTTAACTATTTTCATTCTACTTTAAATAAAATAATAATAAATGTCCTAATCTAATCCAAGTGGACCTAAATGGTCATATTTCATTCATAAGGTTGTTTTTGGTCGAATTAAACTTTCCCAATATAATTAAG
Source organism: Viscum album (assembly GCA_963277665.1). Classification (NCBI taxonomy): domain Eukaryota; kingdom Viridiplantae; phylum Streptophyta; class Magnoliopsida; order Santalales; family Viscaceae; genus Viscum; species Viscum album. Next base: position 2,055,356,776 of record OY728146.1, on the reverse strand, counting down.
ACATGTTTTAAGGTAATTATAATATCATTTTTACCCTTAATTACCATATTTACTTTTAACTGTGGTAAATAAAAGTAAAAAGTTTCTATTCACCAAAAATAATTTTTATCTTATTAAACCACATTTTACTCCTTGATATTAACCATTTCTCTCGGATTTTTGAAATTCCACTCATAGAAGTGGTAAAATTTTGTTTTATGTAAATTTTCAAACTCTCCTAGGAGGTGGGTAAAAGATAGTGAAAAGTTCAATAAAATTTTTATATGTATAAAATTATTAAAAAATGACTCCAATGAATTACATTAAACTTATATAGGTATTATGTATCAATTTTGACCTAAAATAAATTTAAATAAAATTAATGATTATTTAAATGAAATATCGGTTTTTAAATAGTAACCTAGTGTTTTCACTATTCCTCAAAAATTGAAAATTTTCAGAGTAATATCAAAAATTCACCCTAGGCTAATTTCGATATTCCGTATCCAAAAATGAAGTCCATTTTGAAAAATAAAATTTCAAAAAGAGGGTATTACTATTCATAACGGATACTTCAAACTAATATTACAGTAATATCTCGTTTAGTGGAACTCGGTATTGCGTACAACACACGCTATCGTGGAAGGTCGTGATTGCATGTAATGAAATCCAAGTTAGGGGTGTGTGTAGTGCAATATCCTTTTGGTGTAGCGTACAAAATAACACCTCAATGAAATTAAAAATAATATTTTTCATAAAATCTCAAGGCATTACAGTTTAGTTAAAAAAAAATTCATAAAAACAACCTAGTATATTGAGGATTCTATTTTTGTTACTTAATTAATGAATAATATTATCATATTGAGTGGATATAGGAAATAAAAGAAAAGAACTTCAGAGAAAACGTTACCTTTAAATCAAGAAACTCCCTTTGGTTTGATCTAAAAAGTGTTCTTAAAATTCCTTCTACCCAGTGGAAGGATTCTAGGATAAATATATGGATGTTGGGAGCTTATTGGACTATATTTTGGATGATCTAAGAGGATTTAGAGTTGTATGTAATGGGTTAGATGTGATGGCCTTTTATAAGGGGCAGAGGGGCTCTTTAGGAAACTTGGAAAAGTATTTGTTTATTATAAAATGATTTTAGGTTTCAAATGGTCCAAAACTCATTATATTCTATGATAAGATAGATATAATTCTATATAAAATCATCCAATAAGAATTTTATAGGTTTTGGATATTTTTTAATCCATATTTGTTTATTGAACCCTTTTTTACTCTAATCATTTTATCAAGCATTTAACACTTATAGAATCAAAATAGTTACCAAAACATAAACAATAACCAATTAGGAAGTCAATAATATTATTTTAGACTTATTTATACTATTTTTTTGAAACATATATTTTTTGGAAGTTTATAATATTTCATAAAATATTTTATATTTTAAAATATGAATTATGTCAATTTTTCCCCTATTCATATCATGATATTATAAAAAATAAAAACCAACCTTATTCTATAGAAAAACCTTCATTAGTTCAAATAAAAGAAACATAATCGTCTATAAAATTCTTGTATGGCATAAAAAGTGTCAAAATAAATTTATTTTAATATTTTAATCTCATTTATTTAAAACATTCATTAATAAGGTAATCACTACATCATCATTGTGTCATAAAAAAAGTTTATTTATCTAATGTCTAAAATTTATAAATAAAATATCATGACATATAAAATGATTTTATCTCTCTAATGAATATTTATAGTTGAAATGATAACTTATATAAACCCATATAAAAATTGTTTTACTAAAATATATATGTTTATTTTATATTTTCCTAAACATTAAATTAATTTTTATAAAATGACATTTTCAATTAAATGTGGCTAGATGATGTCCCAAAATCAACCCAAGGATTCCAATTGTCATACATGTATCATAAAATAGGTTTTATACATGTGTTAGAGTAATTTAATATTATTATTATATTATTATTTTACCCTTATTTACCAGATTTACCCTTTAACCTTTGTAAATAAAATATTTACTAAAATTATTATTCATAATTTCTAAAAATAAAAGATACCTATTTACAAAATTTGAGCCTTCTGAATTCAAATATGGAATCCATTTTTCCAAATTTTAAGACTGAAGTTTCTGAAATTAATTTAAAATTAATTCCCGTTATCAAAACCAAAAACCGTGTTTTTAAGAAATAATAACTATAAAAAGATTGACATGTGTTTATGTCTAATTAAAAAGTGAAATTACTTAAAATGAACATTATTGGATTAAACATTAAAAAAATCTAAATCCTATTTAAAACCAATTAAAAAGATAATCTAAATATATAAATAAATCAGATCAAATTATTGTTTTGACTTAAAATGAAGTATTTTTCACTATTCATTAAGAATGATCATTATTAGAAAAATACAAAAACATTTACCAAAAGTAAATTTTGATGTCCCTATTCTAAATAAATAGTTTATTTTGTCAAATGAAACATATAAAAGTGAAAAAAAATTATATTTAATTGGGGTTCTCTGTCAAAAGGTGGTAAAACTACTTCTTAAAAATATTAGAGTATTTATGCTTAAAATTGGATTCATTCAAATTTTAGGCCTCTAAATATTATTGGATAAATTTAGAAACATTTTAAAAACATGTTTAATCATATTTTAGTTTTATCTATTAATTCTCTCCAATACAATGGCTACGTGTTAACTACCATCTAAAATAATAATAATAATATATTCTTTTTTGGTATAACTCAACATTTTGTGCAACATACGATTTTGGTGAAATCTGTTGTTTCATGATGAGTATGCAATCAGACATAGCATCCCATTTAAATAAAAAATATTATTTAATTAATTAATATTAATAAATATGAAAATGAAATATTCTTTATTTACCTGGGATGTTACATTAACAAATTCTCAATATTATGGTTGGTGATTTTTTTCGATTCTTTTTTAGCATATGACAATTACCTTTAAATTAAATATGTCTTTTAATTCCATAAAACCATTAATTTGCATGATATGGGATCCATATTATAATTTTATTCTATCATTCCTACCATACTCTATATATTTTTCCATGATATTCAATATATTTGGTATGGGGGAAGAGGTTTCTCATGGTCTAAATGGGATTTTTCATATTGAAAAATTTATATGTGGGGTACTATAATTATTTAAAGAGAGAGTATTTAGAATTATATTTCCTTATGCTTGTTTTTTTACCATTTAAAAAACAAAAAAAAGGCCACCATTTGAAAATAGAACAATCGTTGTCAAAAATCATGGAAAAAATAATTGATGAAAAACATAAGAGAGTAAATATTTCATTATGATTAGTGGTTATTATCTAACAAAATTTCTTTTATTTGGGAAGTGTGGGTGCTTATATCCATTAAAGAATATATATTTTATTCACTTTTTCATTTTTTTAATACAGAAATTTACTTTAATGTTTGACCCTCATTTTTATATTTAATGTTTTTAACATAAAATATCTACCCATCATATACCATATAGTTATTTTAACCATTTCATTAAATTCCAAATTATTATTTATATAATTTTCATTATAGGAAATTTATTTTAGATTAATTTCAAGAATGATGTGTGGATGCATTTATAAGAGTTATAAGCATAACACCAATATAATTTTACCATGATAGATGAGAGAAAAATGTTTCATTATGAATTGGATCATAATTACAATGAATTATAATAATAAATTGGGTAATGAATTTCGATGTTAGTTAAACAATATTCATTTCAATGGGGGTAATTAAAATGAATGAATAACTTTATTTTATTTTAAAATTGGGTATTAAAGAAATTTCATTATATGAATCATGAAAATTTTATTTGATTATTGTATAATTTTATTTTACATCAAATTTAAACATTTGTATGATGATTTCACATTGATATATGTGAAGATTTCATGCTTAAGAAAAATAGAGGATTTAATTATGGGGGTGGTTGACAGAAAAGAAGGCATGTATATATATGTTAATAAAAAATTCACTAATTTTTTGAATAATTAATATTTATTTCTCGATGTTTGTTTGTTTAATGATTCAAATGTCTGGAAATTTTTTTGGAATTAATGAAAAGTAGAATAAGAATATATTTTAGTAATTATTTTCTTATGGGTAATTTTAAAATGAAAAATTTATGATTATGTTGAAAAAAATTGTCTTTCCCCAAGATAAGCACACTATCATAGCTACCCACCTTGAAGGAGGCTTGTTGGTATAAATAGTACCTTAGAATTGGGGTGACATAGATTAGGTAAAAATAGGAATAATAGAAAAAATGGATTTGGGTGCAACTACACATCATTATTTTAGATGTGGTTTTAACATTACATGAAATAAAGAAACCCTAATAAAAGAATTTTTTTATATGGGACAACTGGAATGCAGTTAAAATGAAATTACCAAAATAGATTAATTTGTAGTGTCTCCTTTACACACTATAGGTGTTATTATTTTCGATTCACCTCACCATGTTCATATCATGGGACTTCCATGGTTGAAGGGAGGATCTCCAACCCTTTATCTATAATAGAGATTGATCTCATCATGGATTTTATGATGTAGTGATGAATATTAGTTGAAATGATAATGTTTAATGCTTTCCATGTTAACATTGATCCTAATAAACCAATAATAACTAATGGATCACATAAGAATAAAGTTTTTCATCCTATTATAGTCACATTATGATACCATTGAGGATTCCATGGGAGATTGTATGAAATTATTTTCTTTGTTTACATCAGGTTATTTAGACACACTGTGAGAAATGTTTATTATTTTTTTTCAAATAGTATCTATAGATTAATTTAACCTTTTCCAAGTTTCAAATAAAATGAGTTTTTTTCATGGTGGTATTCTGTATGCTGTTGTTTTTGTTACTTAGAAATCTTTAGGTCCACTATTCTTTGAGGGATTTTACTTCCATCATGTAAAATAGACATATGGGAGAAATATTTTATAGTTTTATTTTTTTATGAAATAAAAAATAGATGTAGTGTGAAAATATAGATACATGAAATAGAAATACGCTGTGATGTTTAGTAAATTTTGTGATTTACTATTGACACTGTGATATATATATCTGTACAGATGTACTGTGTTTACCTAATATCATTATCTACATGGTTTTAAAGACATCATTTCAGATAGATAAAAGTAGTATTTCTCATAGATATAGGAAACTATATTTGTGGAATATGAGTTGGAATAAAAGGATAAAAATATAAGAAGTAGAAACATGAAGATATTGTTGAGAAATAAAGATAGATAAATATAGAGGATTTTTCCTATAAAAGATAGTAGAGGCTACTCAAATTAGGCATTCATTTTGGAAAGGGAATTTTTACATCTATAGTTTTTTTATATAAGGATTTTTATACTTTTATTTTTTTACACTCACGGGACTAATTTGAGTGGGTGAGTATTTTAGATCCAATCATGTAAGGAAGGGGGACTGTACATTTTTTTGTTATTATTTTATGATAAATTTGAGATTGTTTTTTGAATTTATTATGTTCTTTAAAATGTTATCTTCTTTTTTAGGCTTGACCATTCCATGTTAAATATGATATTCCTTTAATTAACAAATTTTCTAGATTTGTTAAGGCATTAAAATTTTATGGGATGTGGTATTTACTTATAAATATGGGTTTACAATAAATATTCTATTATTTGACCAAATTATATTACTATAAGAAAAGGGATGTTGGTGGGATAAAAAGTGAGTTCCTAGAAAAAGATATTTTTTTGACTAAATTATTAGGTATTATTAAGTAATTCAGTATAATTTTTTACTTCACTCTCTTTTTACCTTTAATTAAAAACATTATTCGTTTATTCATGAATAATGTATGTGGGTTTGACCTCAATTTACCAAATTTTACACCCTTTTTTGTATGTATTACTGAGAGTATTTATATAAATTTTAAAATTGTTTACTCATAGGAACTAATAACCTCATTTCACCATATATTATAAACATGGGAAAAAATTGGTCCTTTGGGATAAGAAACAATGATTTCAAGTCACAAGGTCTTTAGACCATCAAATTGTAATGGGTTATCTAGGTTTTAGTCATATCCTAGGGGAGGGGTGACATATTAACCATACTATCCCAACTAGTTTGTGTGTGTTTTACACCCCAATAACTAATATATTTAGTAATATATTATTCTTGTGAGATGTGTTAATTCACGATTATAGGATAGATGATAAAATTAAGTTGCATACGTTGTTATTATATTATGTATAATAATTTAGTATTTAAAAAATAACATACATATTATAAAATTTATCATAATTATAAAAATGTAACTCTTATCTAATTTCAATTTATTGAATATAAATTTGAATTTCAATTTGAGAAAATAGATTCTTATCTATGATATATTTAATTATAATTTAAATCATTCAAGTATATTATAATATTTATGCTCTAACTAAAAAGTATATTTATTTTTAAAATGATAATAAAATTAATCCATTAATTTTTTATAAATTAATTATTCCAATTAAAATATTAAATTTTTTATATTTATAATTATAATATGGTGTTTATAATCAATATGAGACGGTTATTCCCTATGGTCAAATAACTTTCATGTAATGGAAAATTAATTCTCAAATTCCAATGATCAAATAATGGTCATACTAACAGTTGTTTAATAGTAATATTTTACAAAAAAATCCTGATGTATTCTATTTATTATAATAAAAATACACACTAATTTTAATTTTCTTTCAAGAAAAAATTTACTAAAATTATAGTGTATTTTTTTCCAGAAATCATGGTTATTCTAGATATTATTAGTTGAGGAAACATTGAATTTTTATTTCATACTCAAAATCTATATTAGAACATATTATAAAATTTTATTTTTATAAGTACATAAAAATATCCTAAATTTCATTCTTTTATTATGAATTAATAAAATTATTTTATTTTTACCCTCATTAAAGAGATTTTTGAATTTATATTTACTTATTCTTCAATGAAAAATAGAATTTTGAAAATCATAGTGATAACATAATAATGGAGTGAAAATTGTTAGATATTATAACTATATAATCATAGAATTAAACTAATAAAACATACATAAAGGGTAATGATGATATCATTAAAATATCTTAATATTCATATGTGATTTACAAATACATTTTGGAGATGTATAATTTTAAAACCCACTATGCAGTAACTTTTTCTAGAGAATGAAAATTTGATGATCAATTTAGTGGGAGATTGAATATCGATTTAGAATTGTGTTTATAGTGGGTGAATTTAATAATTTTAGGTGATGAAACTTACGATATGTATTATTTTTATTTACGTAAACATATATATAGTTATATAGTAAAAATTACTCTATATATTAATGTTTTGTTTTGATAAATATCACATCACGAGAATAAATTGGTATAACTTCTATATTTTTTTATTCATGCCTTATGAACATTAATTCATATTGTATTCATTTTTAAAATGACCATATAATTTTTTATTCCTGATAAAAGCTACATATGGTGAAAAGGAATCAGGATTTCATGAATTATGTCAAATAAAACTATAATTAAATTTAATCAAGCCACATTATTATACATAACATTTTTCTTAAATGTTTTTATGACAAAAATATGAATAATAAATTATAGTTAAATTTTAGTTTCAACATATCATGGTCATTAAAACATAATTCATATCATTGTTCATTCAATATATTCTAAAAATTAGGAAATTTTATAAAATTATATATCAATTTATTTTAGTTAACATACCCTAGGAATCTATATCATTGTAATTTCGAAAAATACCTAACTATTTTTAGTGATATTTCATTATTTTTTTAGTGTGTTTTAAGTTATAATTTATTATAGAAACTAGATTTTAGGGGGACCAAATTTAAGAAGTGATTTTTATAAACATTTCATAGTTTTGAGTACTACTTAATAATTCATTAGCCTATTACAAATATAAAAATCTAGTATCTAAAGTATTTTATGTGAGATGAGAAACATTTTAGTTTTGTAAACTATTTCATAATAAAATGTTAAGGTTAACACTATTCATCATGAGAAAATTAGTTTGTTTTAATTTCATATTATGGATTTTAAGGAATGAAAAGTCTACATTAGGTTTTTATAAATCCCACCATAATGAAATTAATATCTAAAAAGATTTAAATATATTCTATTATTGAAAGGTAATTATTTTTATAATATTTGATCCATGATGTTTTAATATAATGGTTACTGAGGATTTATTTGTGGTTTACTTCTTCATGCCATCAATTATGGATACTAATATATATTTTATGATTCTTGTAAATATTGAATGAAATTTTCTCCCTAATATAATCCCAATCATTGTTTTTAAAAAGGGTTGTTTTTAGCAGAGGATATGTCAAGACATATATGGTGGATTAAATAAAAATATAATGTAGGGAATAAAGTGATAAATTATTTCTATCAAACAGGAAATTGAATTTCATCACCACATAAGTCCAAGTATTCCATATTTAGAAATCATTTTTTCAATGAAAAAAAATCACTGATACTAAAAAGTGTTGTATAATAGTGGTAATTCATGAGGTCAGACCATGTTGAATGATTAATTCTTAATATATTAAACATTCCCATATTTTTATTTCAATGGTTTCGATTGAAAAAAATTAAAAAAAAATTAAGGATAGATTAAAAATTTGAGGAATGAAAAAAGAAAAGAACATGTGAAATTAATGAAAATATGTTATTCATACAAAGATGGTGGATTGATTTGATAGGATTTTTTCCCTATAAACTATAATCACACCCTATTTCAAATCAATACGGTTAAAACGTTATAGGATTATTTTTATGAAATTATTCCCACATGAAAATTGTTGTTTAAAACAATGTATATCTACCAAATTTTTAATTTTTAATTAATTTAATATGATTAACATGAATTTGGATTTCATCATTTATGAAAAGTAAAAATAAATTCATTACTCAATATCACATATTTCCTTACCACATTGGGGTACATCCTTTAATTGTCTTCACTATATTTAGGCCATATGGAATAATATTTTAATTAGTCTCAAAGAGATTCTATTCAGTATGTGAAATTAAAAATAATAATCAACTACACTATGATGACATCATATTGCTATCAATAAAACACCCTTATGATATTACTCATGATTGAATGGAAATACACCATGAGAGAATTTTTTATATATTTAGGGTTTCTGAAGAATATTCTTTTATAAATAGACTAAAAATATCATAGAAAAAAATATATTTAACTTAATTTCTATTAAACCCTAAATCATCAATCCAAAAGTATAAATAGACAAATAAATGTATTTTTAATAGTGTCCAGAGCACTCATGAAATTCATTCATCAGTTTTTATCACTTCTATACTTTTATTTTTAATAGTCTATGATTTTATTATTTCATTTTGAAATTTATGAACATTAAATATTTTAAATCAAAAATATCACCAAATTAAAATATAGATTCTTGTAATATGAATGATTAAAATTTTGGATTTATTTTCCCTCATTGACTAACTTTACAGTTTAAAATGGAATGTTGTAGTGCAAGAGAGAAATTTATTTATTCCAAATTCTGAATATCTTAAATATCATGGCATGTACTGTGAAATTATAAACAACCATTTGAGTCCCTTCAATACACACTTCAAATAGGTTACAATGGAGCCATTGTATTGTGATGTGATCTCCCATATATCCTTCATGTTACTCTAATGAAACTTCATTATATAATGGTGTTTCAAGTATACTATGTATCATTTCAAAGTATTTTTCTTAGAATTATCATATATTTATTTTGATTGATACATGAGATGAGCCCATGGGGTTCTCATTTTTGAGCTATTCAAAAATTATTCTTACATAAAAAGTAGTTGTGTATATATTATTTCAAGGAATCCAAATTTTTTAAGCATACCCAATGTTAATATTACATAGGCGTACTGTAGAATATTTTCTAAAAATTCACTATGGATTCTAATTCTACATCACATAATAATCTTGTAAACCCAATTTTTTTTTGTGTTCACAAGGTTGTTGTGTAGCAGTTGATTCCTAATTCAACTCCAAAATCTATTTTCATATTTAATCACACCAGAAACTATGTTTTTATGGAATGAAATTGTTTAAAATTAATAAATTCTTCACAAAAACATCCAAAATATATTAATCTCTCAATACTACCCAAAACCATTAAAATAAATAAACAATAGTAAATAGTTTATAAAATATTGTATGAAAATTATTTCAAAATTATTTTTATTTTATTGTATCATCAAATTCCCCCACACAATATCTCCATCTTATAATTAAGAAAAAACTCATTATAAACCAAATATAATCAAAACTCTCACAAGGTAAATAATCAATCAACAATAGTAAAAAACACAAGTCCAGTGTATATTTTTTAAATCGAAATTATATAAATTACTCAATAAATATTGTCTAAATCATGCTTCATTTTTTAATCCATTTTAAGAATACTCTCCACTACCATTCACATTGTTGTACATTTAATTATTATAAAAAATACCTCGACCCTATTAGCATAGAGTCAGTTTTTACTTTATTGTATCAATGCAAGATAAAAGTGATCATATGTTCAAGGATATACTAGTTAAGTAGTATTAGAAAACTATGTGAATACAAGAAACTAAAATTAAACAAGAAAACATAAAAAAACAATATGTTATTTCTTTCAGAACACCATTATTCACTATATCAATCACAAACCACATCCTAACATCCTTGAGAAAGGAAACATAAGAACAGGGTAAGCTCATATGCTCTATAAGGGTTTTCATATAGTGGAACTTATCATAAATAATGAATAATCAATATATAAATGTAAATATATAAAAATACATGAAATTTAATCAATAACATGAGAATGAATAGTAATATGGTAAGAATACATGATTTTAAAATAATTAAATTTAAATAATCACATGTTCTTGAAAATTATACATATTTATTATAAATAATAAAATAATCCAATATAATTAAATAAATAATCATATAATGAGGTAATAAATAATATTATACATCATAAACATTCCTTCATCCCCTCAGTTGAAGACGTATCACCTAAATGTCTATAGCCTCATCCAAATACCCATGATAGTTTTTCTCAAGAGACTTATCGATGCATTTAAGGTCTATAGATGTCCCACCCGTCATTTACTAAGTCTAATTCCTTAGTCATTTTAAAGGGGTTAAATATAATCAATTTAAAAATAATAATTGAAAAATTAGTATTTAAAATTTTAATACTTTCCCCAATAAATAAACATAATCTAAAACCATCAAGAGTCATATGGTGAATGGTATCAAAATAGTAAATCCCAGATCAAAATGATCATAAAATATCTGTAGAAATAATAACTTGGTTTCATTACATCATATCCCTATTAGATCATAATTATCAAAATTAATTTTCCCAATAATGAATATAAATACCATAAAATATAATAAAACAATTCTTGAAGAAAATTAACTTTTAAATATAATATTAATTTTTAAAAAATTAGAATTTTTGGAATATTAGGAAACATATTTCACAAAAAATTATCAATTAAATATTTAAAGTAATCTTCATATCATTTAGCAATTATCGTGATGTAAAATTTCATTTTTTTTAATAAGTTAAGTGAAAACATTCCTTTTACACTTTTGTAAACTGTAAAAAAGTACCTAGTTCAGAAAAATGAATGGTAGATTCCATTCAATAAATTTAAAAATTATTCCCTGTGTAAAAAATGATTTCATGAATCATAGTGTAATATTGAAAACATTCCTAAAACCATTTTTAGAAACATGGACATTTAATAAAATGAATCATGACTAAAAATTAAATAAATTGTGTTTTTATTTACAATAATTTTTATCTTTTGAGTACAAAAAAGAGGAAAATAAAACTAAAAAAATTATATTTATAAAAAATATACAATAGAGAATATAATATATATTTTTATGGATAGAAATATCATATAATTCCCCCATTGTATAATTAAATGTAAACAATCTTGCATTATGATAAGATTATGAAATGATTTATTACCACTTTAGTAACTTTTGAATTATAAGTTTAAATTAATAAAAGTTCCTTAAATTGACATATATATCCAATAATATTCATAATAATTATCATTAAATTAATTCAATTGTAGTATGTAAAAAACCCAAAAGAAATAAGTGGTGAATCTGGAATTTGTTTCACTGAAGTTAATGTGAGATGAGAAACCTATATCTCATGTCTCATATACGTCATACATGTTCAAAGAAAACATATAATAAATATATATTTATTATAAATATATCCTAGAAAAATTATAGCATATATAATTTCCAATATTATTTTTTATAATATTTTATCACCCATCTATTAAAAGTCTTGTGTTCAAATCACTATTTCGAGTAATAACTATTTCAATTTTAAAGCATGTTTCTGTTTGGTAATTTTAGTCCTTATACTTTGATCATGGATTTATCATATAATTTTTTTTACCCTTGATGTAAATATCATATATATAATTTATTTAATTATTTATAATTGACTTTAAAATATGGATGTAAAAAAGGAGTTACGTCGTTCAGGAGAAGGTTGGTGGGTTGAACGCACAAATAAGATATTTTTTTAATAGATGGAATGAAATAATGGTAAGAAATTATTAGACATTAAATAATAATTATTATATCATATATATAATATATTTTCATTAAATCCATTTTTATTACTAATCATGAAATGCATAAATGAAAATAGAATCACATCCCTTCATGAAGGTACTAGTCAACACATACACATGAGTGATGTTTTCATTTTCAAATGGATCGGATGGTAAGAAGGTATATATGATATTATAATTATAGATGTATAATAATTACATAATTATATATATATTAAATAAATCATTATATCCATCCATGAGAGGTAATGATTGAAAAATATCGACATCGATTCGTGATGTGGTATTCCATCGTACACATGATCAATGGTTTTATTTCCCATTTAATGGAATTGGAGGTCAATATAAGTTATTCCCTAAATATAAAAAGATACCATTATATTTAAATACTTGTGTTATTAAATTTTAATTATTAATATATTAATGAATGTTATAATATATTAAGTACAATAGAACAATTTTGGTTAAGACAATTTCCTTCACTTAGAGACACCTCCTTTGGATCTCTTATTAAGGGACCTATAGTTAGTCTTTTAGGAAGAAAATTTGATCTAAAATGTGTATAAGGATATTTGAGAAAGGTTTTTTGTGTTTAGTTCTAGATAAATTTCTTAAGCGGTGTAAAAACCCTAACAGTTGTTCCCTTTTTGAATAAATAAATTCCATATCAAGTAATGTAGTTTTTTAAAATGCATAAAATATTGTGAATATTTTAGACAGTTGTAGTATATTAGATTCAAAATAAAGTTATTAATCAGAAGAATTTATAATAATGAAATTTTATTAGGGACATTATTATTATTATACTAATTTTTATGTTAAATTCAAATTGAAACAGATGGAATGACGAATGGCCTTGACCAGAAAGATTATACACAATGAAAACCATTAATCAAAGATTCTGGGGGATATAGAATTATTTGAAATTGAACTTGAAAAATACCATGATTATATTCAACAACAATATCATGAGAAAAACTATTTATTGTAAAATTTCAAGATCATTGAGATCATTTCCCATACCATGTTTCCCGAACTTCTCCAATAAAATCTCACCAGCATACAACTTACCGTTAAGGGTGTACACTGGTGTAATAAGGGGCTATGTATCTAGCCTCTAATACTTTGAATTTTTATATTTTCATTTTTAATACAATGATAATTACATTTATCTTTAATTATTAATTTTTAATTATTAGACATATTTTTTGATAAAAATTAGATTTCGATATGATGAAACATAAATTGTATATTTTTTGAAATATTTAGATTCCATCAATAAAATATTTTTGATGAATTCCGGAAAATATGAAATAAATTAAATTTTATCAAAATATTTTTATGAGATGATGTTTATTAAATATAAATTATAATATAATTTTTTGATGTCAAACGTAAATTTAAAATAGATCAGAATAATATTATTGTCAAAAACAATTATTTTTCAATCAATGGGGATTTATTATTTAATTATTTAAATTAAAATATTTAATAAATTATTTTGATAATATAATTATTTATATCTAATTAGAACATCTAAATTATCTAATAGTTAATTTTTCATATTTTTCTAAGATAGTCCAATTATTGGGTAAAAATTAAATATTGGATAATTATACGATACATATTATAACCTCATAAAAATAAATAAGTGATATAATATATACTATAAATAGAATAAATATCCAAAACTATGTTTACCATTAAATTTTTTTTGTTTTTAATGTTTTTATGTTAATATTATAAACACTTAATGAATCTCCGAAAACATATATTATATGTTAAGGTATTAAAATCAAATATTTTTAAACATCACTCACTTCCACATCACCAAGGGTATTATTTTAATTAATTCAATTATTTTCCTAATAAAATATAAAAATACATCCATTTTTTGAAAAAACCATGGTAAAAAACATTTGGATAGATTAACTTTTTGATTAATTTATCATATAGTGTCTAAACCCAAAATTTAAAAATTAATAAATAATTCCATTCACTTTATCTATATTGAACCACCTAAAATATCATTTCTCTTCACTCAAAACCATTGTGTAGTGAATTTAATTTTCTATTAACTCTCTATATCCCCCCCCCAATGTACCACAATAAACATAATCATATATTCCTAATCATTTAAAAGATCCCTCTCAAAGTATGGGATCTCTTTCTTATTTTCTATTCATGCCCGTTATTTGTGTTTGCCTTTTTAATATCAATTGATTATATTTTCATGTGTATATAAACATATATTTACTTACCAATTGATTTTATAATAATGAGATATAATTTATCCCCTCTCTTTATAACCTTTACCTAATTCATTATTATTTCAAATTAAGGGGTCATCTCCAACTATTTATTCAACAAAATTCATAAAATTATGCATTTTGATTCAAAACAGGTCATGTGGGGATATTTTTTTACACATAACGCTTACTTCACATATGATTTAAAATTGTTTAGGTACCCATTCCACTCCCATTAATCCATTCCATGAATTTTTATGTATCGCTATTATGCTGTTAAAATTATCCTATTAATTTTCATACCAAAAAGTTATATAGTGAACACCAATCCTAATTTGTACTCAAGTCTGTTTACCTAAATGTTCATATCCTTCAATGATTGTGTACTTCAATATATGTAATAAAAAATCATTACTCATGGGTTAAAAATTTATGAATTATAGACTTATTTTTATGATCTATGTGGAACACCTATACACGTACATGATATAAAAGTAATGGGTTAGCCCAACATTATATAGGTCTCCAATAAATTTGGTAATTTTTTTACCTAATGAGATTTCTTTTACGGTTCCCTAGAGGTTATACTGATCATAATCTATTATGATTTCTCGGTAATTATCATTGAAATATTTTTATGATGTCATGTTTAATGTTGTTCCCACGTTTATATGTTGCATACATTCCATCATCATATATTTTTCTTTGATGTTTAAGTATAGTATCCCCCCCATATCATGTAACATTGATATTCCTTTTGACTCACGTATATTAATTACATGATTTTATTATTTGATTATTATTTTAAAGGGATTTATATCTCACCCATTATGTGTTTCCCCCGGATATACCACACTCTTTTAGAAGAACTAAGGAATATAAGGGAATGTTTCAATGTTTTTAAATAATTCTATTTACCCATGTTTTATGTTATTCTTCATTAAACCTAATTTCCAAAATACACTAGTCCTCATGATATTATAGGGTTTTATTATGTGTACCCTTATTTAATAAATAATTAATTGAGGTGTATTAAATATATAGGTTTTTATAGTTGGTATCAGGGGAAAAGTATACTTATTTCTGGGATTATAATTTGAAAAATCTATTGAAATACATAGAGATAAGAACAAATTTATGAAAATATACCTAATTTTTTTAATTAATAAATTATGATTACTTCACAAAAATACATTACTATCGAGATACTACATGTTTATGAGCCTTCAGTGTTGTTAAACCTATGGATAATAACCTATAAAATGGAGTATTTTAATTGACTTAATAATCACCCGATGAATGAAAATGGTTCTTTCTATACACTAAGATTAATAATTCTAAAGAATATTATGTTGTATATTCACAATATCCTTATGGACCATCATGATGGGAGAAAAATTCCTTAGGAAATGTTTTGGTAGGAAATAGACTATAATAACCTGAACATTTATAAAATAGTTACCTTTTACAATTAATTAGATGAATTATTATATATTATTAATATAGAAAATAATTATACTTGTTTGGTTTAATTATATCATATAATATTTAATATACCATTACGTATCATTACCATTGATAACGTAGATTTTTAAAAGTGATTATATGATTAGTATATGTATAAGGTTCTGATAAATCCAATTGGCACAAACAAAAAGGAAGTGATGACCTAAACTAGAAGGATTGTATCCAATAAATCCCATTTATCATAGTTTTAAAGGGAGATAGAATCACTGATTTTTTCACTTGACCAATATCAATAATTATCTGAAAACCTAAGAATGATTGAAACTATTATCTAGAGATGTTCAAGCTCATTGCTATCATGACCCAAACCATGTACGTCGAATGACCCCATGGATGTCTGACCATAATGCACCTTACCCATAATGATTTTGATGGTTTATTAAATGGATATTGTTCATGAACCTAATAAAATTATTTTTTATATATTATAGATTATGGAATATATTTTCATTTTTATTTTGATCACTTTAAAAATGATTTTTGATTTTAATACAAAAAAACAAAAATTGTATTTTGGGTAATATTAAATTTCAATCAAGACACCTATTGTGATTAATTGATGAATTAATGAAATAATTTTTATTTTAATAAAATATTTATATCATATAGTTTTTATTAAATATAAATTATCATATATTTTTTATGAATTCATATGTGATTTTTATAAGGGTTTACAAACTGTTATTGTGAAAAAAACTCAGTATTTCTAAATAAATGTCTATAATTATTTTAAAAGTAAAAATTAAAATATTCAAAAAATTATTTGGATAAAATAAATATAATTTTTTTAATAAGAAAATATAAATCATCCGGTACTGAATTTGTCATAATTGTTTGAGATAGTCGGATTTTTAGGTAAAAGTTAAATACAATATATATATATATATGGTGTGTATTATGACATCATAAAACAAAAAAAGGTGATTTAATAAATAATATAAATGGTGTCCATTAAAAATAATCTTTTACCAATTAAAATAATTTAATTTTAAATTCATTTAATTAATTTTATAAATCTATTATTAATCATCCAAAACCTGTGATATATTTTATGGTTTTAAAATCATTTTCTTTAAGGACGTGACTGACTTCCACATCACTAAGGAAAATATTTTAATAATTTTGGACCATGGAATAATAAAATAAAGAAAACCATTCCACATTTGGTGAAACCATGGTCAAAAGAACATTTATGTTTTTTTGTTATTTTGTTATATAAACTCCAAATCCTAAGTATGAGAAAAAAATCCCCGCACATTTCATATGTTAACCCATCCAAACAACAATTTCATAACACTAAAAAACATTTATAACATACTTACTCTTTCATCTCCTCTCTATAGTCCTCCCAAATATCCTCATTCTCTTAATAAGCTCCTCCCATGTATTTGGAAGCACCATATAAAGGTAAGTGATCCTATACTTCTCCTCTTTATTCATGTTTGTTCCATATCATATATATTATATATGAAAATATTAATGATTAGATATGTTGTTCCATATACCATATAATGTAAATTATATTTCTAAATGATGGGATACCCAATTAACTCTCATTTATCCCTCCTATGAACATTTAAATTCCCATGTTATGTTTCTGAAATTCAACCGCAATTCTCCCTGCAAAACAATTTTGTAGTGAATACCCATGCATATTTATTATCAAGGGTTCTTGCCTTCATGAACTTGTAATTATTTGATTTGTTACTTATATTTATGCATTAAACACACTGATACTATGTAATAAAATGGAATGATAAATTATTACATGTTTCATGATCTATGTGGAACCCTTATGCATGAGAATTAAATAATTGTAACATGTGCACCCTGAATTATATAATAATCCAATGAATTGGGTAATGTTTTAGTCTCATGAGATTCTATAAAATGGATTAGCGAGTGAAAGTAATCATTCATGGTACTTTTTCCACCATTATCTCTTGGAATTTATACTCGTCATATGTTTATGGTGCAATGTTTTAAGTTGTTTCCACATTTCCCATGTTGCCTTTATAATTATCATGTTATATCATGCCTCATTGTTTATGTGGATTATTATAACTCCATTTATACCCCATTTATATGACTATTGTCTAACATGTATTACATTGTTCCCGTTATTTTACGTGTATTCCCATATTGGGATTTATAGCTCACCCCTTTCTTATTTATGTCCTCTGGTCATCCCATTAATTTTTAAGTTTGATGGATTAATATGGGAATATTAAGAAATATTTCAATAAATATTAGGAATTCCCTATTTTAATATTTGTATGTAATGTACATATTTTCCAAATACACTATACTTCTAGATCTTCATGGTTTTATTATTTGTAATTTTATGTAATAAATCATGAATTTTTGTGAAATACAAATGATGGTTTCCTTAGTTGGTATCAAATGAAATTCTTAGTTGTTTTGGGTTTAGGATTAGAAAACTAGAGATAAAGCATTTCGGAGAACACTAGAATATGAAAACATCCTTAAATATTGGTAAAGTATATAGTGTGTGGGTTATGAAAAAAGTTCATCGCAATATGGGTACTACAAGTGGATGTGGCTCTTTAAGAGATGTACATAGGGGTTAAACCAAAAACCAATGTGGTGAGAAAGACATCTCTTAGAAATAGTGCATGAAAATGGGCCTTTATGCACACATATTTTTAAACTCCAAAGTTATATTATTTTGTAAATTCACAAGACCATTACCAACCATTATTTAGGGAATAAAAGTCCTATAAGAGAATATTTTTGGAAATATATAATGGATAACATAGACTGAATTGTAGAAAATAATTAGTTAAGAAATAAATGGAATTCATAAGTTATCCTAATAATGTCATTATTATCCCATTTATGTGTTTATTCTTTAAAAAAATTTATCCCTAATTTTCCATTTATTCTAGATATTTTTTAGAAATAGGAGGAATTAGGTAAACAAGCCCTGTGAAGGAAAATGTAATGACTACCCAAGTGAGATGTCTATCCTAATGGGAGCAGGAATAAAAAATATATTAAGATACTCACTCAGATGAATCAGGTTATTAATAGAAACTATGATCAGGAGGTGTCCCCAAATCACCCTAAAAAATTACAAGTTTTAACTGATCCCTTTATACGAAAAAGGCCTCTCACATTCAATTGATCATATAATGACCCAATCATGGAACAAGGGATCAGCTCCATTGGTATGATCTTATCTATCCTTCAATGTTCGGATCATGAAAATGTTCTACTGAGTATTTATCATATATAGAGAGAATATGAATCATGGTGGACATTGATCAAGCGTACAAATCTAAAGTAAGAGTTCTATGTGATGGAATGGAAGGAATTGAGGATAATATTTTTTGATAAATATTTTATATGCACTCTCCAGCATAATACGGAAAGGGATATCATTTCCCTTAAATAAAAGTATAATGAATTAATCTGGTATATGAGGTAAACATCACTAGATGTAACATCCCAGGTAAAGAAATAATATTACTTTTTCATATTTATAAATATTTGTGAAATAAAATATTAATATTACTTTAAAGGGAACATTGTGCTCGATGGCGTACCCAATACGCAACAACGAGTTTCTATGAAATCTTACATTGCACTCTAATAATAATATAATATTATTTTAAATGGTAGTTAATGCCTAGCTGTTGTATTGGAGATAATGAATAGAAATAACTAAAATATGATTATATATTTTTGTTAAATGTTTTTACATTTATCCAGTAAAAGATAAAGGATTAAAATAAGAAAAGAATTCAATTTTAAGCATAATTACTCTAAAATTCACTAAAAGGACGATTTATCAACATTTAATGGTGAAACCTCTTTAATATAGTTTTGGTCACTCTTATACATTCTATTGGACCAAATAAAATTCTTCTTTAGAATCGAGACATCAAAATTTACTGTGTAAATGTTTGGTATTTTTCCGATAAAGTTCATTTTTTCAATGAATAGTGAAAATGTTGTATTTTAATTCAAAACCTCTTTTTAATCTAATTTATTTATATTATTAGATTATCTTTTGAATTTGTTTTAAAGTATAATTATAATATATTTTTACCATTTAATCTAATAAAGGTCATTTGAATTAATTTCACTTTGAAATTGGAATTAAACTATTGTCAATCTTTTGATATATATTGTTTCATAAAAACACGTTATTTGTTCTGACAATGGGAATTAATTATTAAATTAATTAATGCAACTTATATGTTTTTAATTTTTTAAAATAGACATCATTTTTGAATTCAGAATATCAAATATAGCTTAGGGTGAATTTTTGGTATTTTTCTGAAAAACATCAATTTTTGATGAATAGTGAAACAACTAAGTGGTAGTTAAAAAATCTAGTTTTTTGTTTAAATGAAACTTTACCACTTCTGTGATTTCAATTTCAAAAATCCAACAAACATGGTTTTCATTAGGATGAAAATTTTGGTTCAATGGGATTAAAATTATTTGTTGGTGAATAGTAACTTTTAAGTTTTATTAATCGCGATTTAAGGTAATTAGTGTAATTTAAGGTAAAGATAATGTTATAATAATATTAAATGACCTTGAAACATGTCCTACCCTTATTGGATGAGTCATGGACGAACAAGAAAATCCATGGGTCAACATGGGGACCCCCTGGAGTCACTTTGGTAGGAAAATGACATTAATAACTTTTTTTTAAAGTTAAAATTAAAATGTCACAAACATGTATTGTTTTACTAAACCAATTTTTACAAGGGGTTATACAAGTAATATTTTTTACTAAAAAAAATCATTAGAAAGATAAAAAAAATTTCCTAGATAATGATAATTTTTTATATTTTTTATACATTAAATAAATTAATTTATGTATGACACCGTGATGATGCAGTGATTACCTCATAAATGAACGATTTAAATAAAATGAGAATATTGGGTAAAATCTAAGTCTTACACTTGTACAAAACATATTTTATGGGTGTATATCGAAACCTTATCACCTTATCCTTTAAATATATCATTTTTTTAGCTTTAAAATTCGAAAAATCATTTTATAATAAAGTAATATTTTATAACTTTCCAAGAGTGCCCCTCCTCTTCTCTTATAAAAGGCCCCCACCTCTACCACCTTACCCACACCTCTTAAGCCTTTTTCTCGGCCATAACCTTCCCATTTCATCTCTCCGCATCCATCTCTTCATCATTGAAGCCTCACCTTAGGCAGAAATCTCTTCAAGAAACCTTTTTGGTTCAAACCAAAGGGAGTTACCTGATTTAATGGTAATATCTTCTCTCAAGTTCTTTTGTTTTATTTTTCTTTTCTAGCCCCCTAAACTATTTTTATTCCTTTCTTTTGTAACAACACAAGTGTCTTCAATATACTAGGATGTTGTTATAATAAGGATTCCAGCTACACTTACACACACATCCATGTAATGGTTAAAGAACATAATGTTTCTATGGATGGAAAATTACTGCCTCACAAAACGATGATTGTTCAATATTCTTTTAACACCTTTAAAGGTGGTCATTATTATGTCATTGTATATTATATATGATATATATGGTATTTATGTTTTCTATATGCTTCTGTATTTTATATTTAAAACATACCTTTATTCTTTTCATGTTGTGCAAATGCAATAATTTCATATGAGGAAGTGTGGACTACCTCCCCCTCAAGTGATGTGACTCATTCATACAATACATAGAATGTATAAAGAGTGAAATTAATGAAATTATGTGACCTATATATCATATATATTATACTGGAATTATAATATATATCTCTCTCAATTATTTTTAATTCTATTAATATGAAAAAGAAATGAAAGTAGTGTTCATGCGAACGTACGGTCTACCGTCTCCATGAATGATGCATTTCTTTTCTTTTTATCTCCAAATGTTATGGAATAGTATAAAATGAATATTTACTGGATATATATGATATTTAAATCATTAATACTATTCTTTAGATTATGTACTTATAACTACAGGGACAATTCTTTTCAAACAAGTTCATTTTTTACTCATGTACCAAACATCGACAAAAACATATGATATGAACTCACATAATTAACTAATTATCATAATATTATAATATGTGATATGAATTTAATAATAAACCTTAAATTTTTTCCTTATGAAATTATAAATTGGAAAAATTTTATTATTCAGGAATATAGAGGAACGAACAAGACAAGTCGGACTTGAGGTAAGGGATCCTACCTCTCTCTTTCTTTTTAAGTAATCTCTTTTATGTCATTTCATTTAAGCTCATATTTCTTATGTTTTGGGATGTTATTTTATATTCCTAATTTTGTAATTTTTATGTTCATATTATGAGAGACCCTATTTGACCTATAAATCCATTTTTGGATGTTTTAATTGGTGTCGTTAGGCTGTTGAGTTTTCATAAGACATTTTTCATCTCACTTTTATTCTCGTGAGATTTATGCTATATTTTCCACCATTTCCTTTGAGTGGTGTATGTAATTCCCATTATTATACTCTTTCTGTAATATAATTTTGTTTATGAGTATTTACATCAATGTTTTATAGTCTTTCTTTCATGGGGTGTACGTTTCGAAAGTTACCCGAGATAGTATGGGAACCTTTCACCCTCCTAATTTTAAAAGACTTGTTTTTTTTTCTTTGTCTTTTAAATTACATATTATTATGTAGAGATATGTTCTTATATATCCTTATTGATGTTTGTTTTATGTCCAAGTGATGATATACCCTTTATCCCTCTCATCAACTCTTTTTCTAAAATTTTACGTTACGTCGTTAGGCTATCGAATTTTTACAAGGGAACTTCTTAACCCAATTTCAATTCTTTGGGTTAAACCTCTACTTCTTGATTTTGTCATGATATGAATATGTGTGGATTACATATTATTGTTTTACACTGATTATCCAATTATATTTGGTGTATTTATATTTTTTCCACATAATTATGTCATTTCTTTATCCTTGCTCTAATGGCATGATCCTTGATTGGGATTACATCTCAATTTCATCTCATTGAGACATTTCTTAATGATATGCACTTTTATTCTTTTATAAAGTGTATATACTGCCCCTTTGACATTCCTTATCTATAATATTTCTATACTAAAGTCATTTAACAATTTTGAAAATGGTCTACTTTCTTGCGGCTTATAATTTGACTGTTCAAAACGGAAAAGGACTATTTTATTAAAACATTGTTGTAAATGGGTTTAATGATTTATTCTTTTAAAAATTTATCATCCATGTCCATATTTTAAAAATTGTTTTAAGGATTTATTTTTAGGGACATGAATGTTTTAAAACCCTTTAAAATGTTTCGAAGTGGTATGGGACACTTTGATTATAAAATCTCTTTTAAATGTCTTCTTCTAATATTTTCAAAGTATAAGGGGATTTTCCTCTCATAGAGTTTTAATGATTGTATTAAATGTTTTTATTTATGATAATATCATGATTTGATCTCTTGTTATTGAAATATAGAAATTTTATGTTTCTTTTATGCGTGTTTTAAGTGTTATGATTATGTTATGGTTCTTGGGAAATGTTTATGAAATCGGGTGGTTCCGTGACAAACTAAGGATGGGTGAGCCTGATATAGCTCTCCAATGCATTGGGTAATGTGAAGTGTTTAAACTTTAAGGTTTCTACAAAAATATTTAGGGAATATACTTTGATGGGTATTCCAAACGTAACTATGAGGGTTACTCCCTACGTAAGAATGTTATGAATGCCTCAAGTTACCTTTATGTCTTATGATTTCTATAGGTTATTCGTAAATCTTATGATTTTATGAGCTATGTTAAAGTGATTATGTTTTATGAGAAAAGTACGATTTCATTTATTCTTATGTATACATGGACTGATGTTTTCTTTCCATTTTGTTATAACCCTTACTGAGCTTTTTATTCTCATCCCAGGTTTTTTTGAAATGTTTTCCACGGGACTTAAAATGGAATACGGTCAAGGATGGGATCAAGGAATTGTCATGATGTCTAAAACATGGAACTAGACATGATTCTTTTGTTCAAGAGTTTATATTTTATGAACAAATGGAAACTGAGTAGATGTGTCTACCTTGTAATTTTTGAGATGTAATAGTTATGTCCTAATTCTCTAAAACTCTAAACCTGAAAAGATCCTCATTGTGAATTATTCAATGTAATTCAATATTAAGTAACGTTATAAGTTCGGGTCCTTATAGTTGGTATCAGAGGTCATTTTAGATAACTTTATAGGTTAGAATGTTGTTTAAGCATAAGTGACAAGTTGTGTATAACCACAACGGTTATTATATTAGATAGAGTCATTATTATTTATGAAAGTTGGAATGAGTTTGATATAACTTGGATAATTATATCTTAGTGTTTATCTTATTCTTTAGTACATGATGATTTTGTTGATATACTCACACTGACATTTTTGGTTTTAGTAAATGGATGGATCTAGCAGGAACCAAAGTGACAATGGGTTTGAGGGAAATTGTGGTGGTTCTCTAATTAAGAGATTGGATGAATGTGGGATTCAATGAGGAATCTTGTGGTTATTCTAAACCAACTATCAAGGATTCATGATCAACCACTTTAACCATGGTGAGTTCTCTAATGCATCATGTACGAGAGAACCAACTCAATGTGGAAGTTCAGGAAATAATTATAAAGGTAACCATTAGGGTTTATATGATCCTTACTTTTGAAGTAATTATGGGTTACTATATGCTATGATGGAATATGAACGACATGAGATAAAATTGAGGTTAAATTATGTTATGGTTATTTTTTAATATTTTATCTCTTTTGGGGAATGTTTTAAGGAATATATAGTTTTGGAAAAAGGGACAACACGCAGACTGTGTGACAACCCGTCGCGTTGGACCAAGCTACGGGAATCGAACCCACAACCGAAGTGCGACTGATATTTATCACCTACCACAGGACTACATGAAGTCCCTGTTTAGTATGACAAATTTTTTTTAGTTATATGATATTATGAATCTAGAATAAGTTGATTTTGGGTTATCTATGGAAATGATTAACCTATCATAGAGAATATGGGATTAGGTTGATTACTTTTCAATACGAGACTTTAAGAGAAACTGATGTTATTTGGAGATAAATGATAAAATTTAACTTGGAAGATTATGTTATCAAATCCTTCATAGATTTGGGTTTCAATCTTAGTTTGGTTTACTTTGACAAATTTTATGGAAAAATTGTTTATTGAATGGTCTTCTTTGAACTTTGGGTTTTGTTGGACAAATTTTGGAGATTATGAATAAATTTTATTTTTATAAAGGACTATCCTTTTGTGGATTATCTGATCTTGTAATAACCTTTTTGGTTTTGTTTTTGGTTAAGGTATAAAGACATGGGAAATATATAGTTCTTTTTTTTGGATTAGGTGACTCTCACGAAGTTGATTATAGTACTCTTAATGTGAACAGGTCTTCCTAAATACTCATATTTTGGAGAAAATATGAATTTGTGTAAGAAATCTAGTAAAAGATGAAAGTCAACATGACATGTAAGTATGTTCCCTTATGATTTAGTTAAGCTCATAAATAAATTTTTCAATGAAAAGTAACTTAAAACAAAAATGTTTTATGTTAACTTTTCCTACTTGGGAGTCAAATACCGTTTTACCCATCACAAGTTTGTGATTTTCTGGTGGTTAACTTTATTCTAATCATGTTTTCTATCACTCTCCATCAGAACATGACCCTTTGTTTTCTCTTCCATGTCCAGGTTTTCCTACATATAATCCTACTATGGGTTAACTCGGGTGACCTTTGTACTTCACTTTCTTTATTTTAAAGTGATAATTTTACCTACTCTTGTTCTGATGTCATACTTTCAATGAAGTTGTTGAGCCCAATTTTAAAAATGCGAGGATGAAATTCCCAAAAGGTGGGAAGGATGTAACATCCCAGGAAAATAAAGAATATTACTTTTTCATAATTATTAACATTTGTGAAATAAAATATTAATATTACTTTAAAGGGAACATTGTGCTCGATGGCGTACCCAATACGCAACAATGAGTTTCTATGAAATCTTATGTTGCACTCTAACAATAAGATAATATTATTTTAAATGGTAGTTAATGACTAGCCATTGTATTTTCAGGAATGAATAGAAATAACTATAATATGATTATATATGTTTGTTAAATGTTTTTACATTTATCCAATAAAAGATAAAATCTTAAAATAAGAAAAGAATTCAATTTTAAGCATAAATACTCTAAAATTCACTAAAAGGTCGATTTATCACCTTTTGATGGTGAACCCTCTTTAATATAGTTTTGGTCACTCTTATACATTCTATTTGACCAAATAAAATTCTTCTTTAGAATTAGGATGTCAAAATTTACTTTGTGTAAATTTTCGGTATTTTTCCGATAAAGTTCATTTTTTAATGAATAGTGAAAAATGTTGTATTTTAATTCAAAACCTTTTTTTAATATAATTTATATATTTGATTAGATTATCTTTTGAATTGGTTTTAAAGTCCAATTATAATATATTTTTACCTTTTAATCCAATAGTGGTCATTGTAATTAATTTCACTTTGAAATTTGACTTAAACTAGTGTCAATCTTTTGATATATATTGTTTCATAAAAACAGGCTATTTGTCCTGACAACGGGAATTAATTATTAAATTATTTAATGCGACATAGATTTTTTTAATTTTGTAAAATAGACATCATTTTTGAATTCAGAATATCAAATATAGCTTAGGGTGAATTTTTTGTATTTTTCTGAAAAAATTCAATTTTTGATAAATAGTGAAACCACTAAGTGGTAGTTAATAAAACTGATTTTTCATTTAAATGAAACATTACCACTTCTGTGATTTGAATTTCAAAAATCCGACATACATGTACATCATTAGGATGAAAAATGTGGTTCAATGGGATTAAAAAAAAATTTGGTCAATAGTAACTTTTAAGTTTTTTTAATCGCGATTAAAGGTAATTAGTGTAGTTTAAGGTAAATATAATGTTATAATAAAATAAAATGACCATGAAACATATCCTACCCTTATTGGATGAGTCATGGACGACAAAGACAATCCATGGGTAAACTTGGGGACCCCATGGAGTCACTTTGGTAGGAAAATGACATTAATAACTTTTTATTTAATGATAAAATTAAAATGTCACAAACATGTATTATTTTACTAAAACAATTTTTTCATGGGGTTATACAAGTCATATTTTTTACTATAAATATTAGTTAGAAATATAAAAATATTTCCTACATTGTGATATTTTTTTTATAATTTTTATACGTTAAATTAATTTATTTATCTATGACATCGTGATGATGCAGTGATTACCTCATAAATGAACGATTTAAATAAAATGAGAAGATAGGGTAAAATCTAAGTCTTACACTTGTCACAAAACGATTGTATGGGTGGATTTAGAAACCTTATCACCTTAGCCTTGAAATATATCCTTTTGGGACCTTTAAAATCAGAAAAATCATTTTATAATAAAGTAATATTTTATAACTTTCCAAGAGTGCCCCTCCTCTTCTCTTAAAAAAGGATCCCACCTCTACCACCTTACCCACACCTATCAAGCCTTTGGGTCAGCCAAACCTTTCCCATTTCATCTTTCAAAGTCCCTATATTTATCATTTATGCCTCACCTTAGTCAGAAAGCTCATCAAGAATCCTTTTTAGTTCAAACCAAAGGGAGTTACCTGATTTAAAGGTAATGTCTTCTCTTATGTTCTTTTGTTTTATTTTGCTTCTCCAACCCGCTAAACTATTTTTATTCCATTATTTTGTAACAAAACCAGTTTCTTAAATATAATAGGATGTTTTTATAAGAAGTATTCGAGCTACACTTACACACACATCCGTCTAATGGTTAAAGAACATACTGTTTCTGCGGATGGTGAATTACTACCGCACGAAACGATGATTGTTCAATATTCTTTTAACATCTTTAAAGGTGTCCATTATGATGTCACTGTATTTTATATATTATATATTTGGTATTTATTTTTTTTTATATTTTTCTGTATTTTATATTTTATACATACATTTATTCTTTTCATGTTGTGCAAATGCGATAATTTCATATGAGGAAATGTGGACTACCGCCCCCTCAAGTGATGTGACTCATTCATAAAATACATGGAATGTATAAAGAGTGAAATTAATGAACTTATGTGAACTATATAACATATATATTATACTTGACTTATAATATATATATCTCTCATTTATTTTTAATTCCATTAATAAGATAAAGAAATGAAAGTAGCATTCATGCGTACGTACGGCCTACCGTCTCCATGAATGGTGCATTTCATTTATTTTTATCTCAAAATGTTATGGAATAGTATAAAATGAATATTTACGGGATATATATGATATTTAAATCATTAATACTATTCTGGAGATTATTTACTAATAACTACAGGGACAATTCTTTTCAAAAAAGTTCATTTTTGACTCATGTACCAAACATCAACAAAAACATCTAATATGAACTCACATAATTAACTAATTATTATAACTATATAATATGTGATATGAATTGAATAATAAACATTAAAGGAGGTCCATAAGAAATTATAAATTGAAAAAAGTTCATTATTCAGTAATATAAAGGAACGAACAAGACAAGTCGGACTTGAGGTAAGGGATCCTTCCTCTCTCTTTCTTTTTAAGTACTCTCTTTTATGTCATTTCTTTTAAACTCATATTTCTTATGCTTTGGGATGTTATTTTATATTAATCATTCTTTAATTTTTATTTCCTTATTATTAGAGACCCTATTTAATCTCATAAATATATTTTTGGAAGTTTTAATTGGCACCGTTAAGATGCCAAGTTTTCATAAGAGATTTTTCATCTCACTTTTATTCCCGTCAGATTTATGATACATTTGCCACCATTTCCATTGAGTGGTGTATGTACTTCCCATTATTCTACCCTTTGAGTAATATAATTTCATTTATGAGTATTTACATCAATTTTGTATAGTCTTTCTTTCATGGGGTGTATGTTTCAAAAGTTACCCAAGACAGTAAGGGAACCTTTCACCCCCCTAATTTTAAAAGACCTGTTTTTGCTTTGTCTTTTAAATTACATCTTATTATGTTGGGATATGTTATTATATATCCTTATTGATGTAAATTTTATTTCCAAGTGATGAGATACCCTTTATCCCTATCATCAAATGTTTTCAAAAATTTGATGTGAAGCTGTTAGGTTATCGAATTTTTACAAGGGAACATCTAAACCCAATTTCAATTCTTTGGGTTAAAATTCTACTTCTTGATTTTTTTCATGCTATGAATATGTATGTATTACATCTAATTTGTTTTAAATTGAGTATCCACTTATATTTGGTGTATTTATATTTGTCACACATAATTATTTCATTTCTTTATCCGTTCTCTAATGGCATGATCCTTGATTTGGATTATATCTCAATTTCTTCTCATTGAGACATTTCTTAATGATATGCACTTTTATTCTTTTATAAGGTGTATATACATCCCCCTTAATATTCATTATCTATATTATGTCTATAATAAATTAATTTAAATGTTTTTAAAATGGTCTACTTTCTTGTGGCTTATAATATAAATGTTCAAAATGGAAAAGGACTCTTTTATTAAAACATTGTTTTAAATGGTTTTAAAGATGTATTCTTTTAAAAATTTATCATCCATGTCCATGATTTAAAAATGGTTTTAAGGATTTATTTATAGGGATATGAATGTTTTAAAACCCTTTCAAAAGTTTCAATGTGTTATGGGACACTTTGATTCTAAAATCTCTTGTAAATGTCTTCTTTCAATATTTTCAAAGTATAAAGGTCTTTTTCTCTCATAGAGTTTTAATGATTTTATTATATGTTTTTATTTATGATAATATCATTATGTGATCTCTTGTGATTGAAATGTGGAAATTTTATGTTTCTTTTATGCATTTTTTAAGTGTTATGATTATGTTATGGTTCTTGGGCAATGTTTATGAAATCAGGTGGTTCCGTGATAAACTAAGGGCGGGTGAGCCCGATATAGCTCTCCAATGAATTGGGTAATGTGAAGGGGTTAAACATTAGGGTTTCTCTGAAGAGATTTAGGTAATATACTGTGATCGGTATTCCAAACGTAACCATGACAGTTACTCCCTATGTAAGAATGTTATGTATGCCTCAAGTTACCTTTATGTCTTATGATTTCTATGAGTTATTCGTAAATCTTATGATTTCATGAGGTATGTTAAAGTGCTTATGTTTTATAAGAAAAGTACAATTTCATTGATTCTTATGTATACATGGACTGATGTTTTCTTTCCATTTTGTTATAACCCTTACTGAGCTTTTTATGCATATCCCATGTTTTTTTGAGATGTTTTCCACAGGACTTAAAATGGAATACTGTCGAGGATGGGATCAAGGAAATGTCATGATGTCTAAAACATGGAACATTAAATGACCCTTTTGTTCAAGAGTTTATATTTTGTGAAAAAATTGAAACTAAGTAGATGTCTCTACCTTGTAATCTTTGAGATGTAATATTTATGTCCTAATTCTCTAAAACTCTTAACCTGAAAAGATCCTCAATGTGAATTATTCAATGTAATTCAATATTAAGTAACGTTATAAGGCCGGGTCCTTATACTAGACATGAATGATACACCTTTTCTTGGTTTCTTCCATCGAATACAAGGTTGACTACTTCTTTTTGAGATAAAACCTAGTCTTCAAAAATCTATAGGGATCCCAAGAATATTAGTTATGAGAATATTGTATAATGTTTCCTCAAAGATGAAATGTAGATCAGTGAATCTCAAGGTTATCATAGGGTTATGAAGTATAAAATAGAGTTCAATTCTAGTAGTTTTATGGGTAACTCAATTCATAGTAATAAATTTCAACATCCCACTTTTCAATGGTCTGGAACGAATCACACCATAAATTGACTACAGGGTATGACGAAATGATTTATGTCAGGAAAGGAAGGACATCAAACTAATGGTTACAGGTAAGAGAACCCTACTAATGATATGGATTAATGGAATTCCCTGGTCAACCCTCAACACATTTTTAATTTCTCCAACATTATTGAACTATGGAACTTTAAAATCTAATTCAATATTACAAGGGTTTTTAGAGACAAACAAAAACCATCTAGGTAAAAAGGATGAAATTTTTCCTTCACAACCATTGATTTGTATCCCAATATAGAAGTGGTGATAGGTATGCTTGTTATTCATTCATGAATATAAAATATACATTTTGACTATATTTATACTCATTCTTTAACATCTTTAAACTTTAGTAGATCTATTACAACAAAATTATAAATAAAGAAAGTAGAATTTTTTGTGAAAATAGAAAATGGGGTAATTATTTCATCCCCAATTTATAACTCCACCAATGTCAATGTTTTTGGGATAAACATCCTAGAAAATCTTTGGGGTAATCTATATAAATTAATTTGATACAGTTATATCTATAGATTTTATTTACTTCTTTATATCCAACATAAATTTCAATGAGAATGAAATCACTCTCTATATCACTAATGATCCCGTGAATATGTAATAGTGCATGGAGTATGATTGATATTTTTTAGAAATAACATATCAAGAAAGGATATTATTACCTTATGAGTATGTGTATCTATCTCAGATGATTTAGTCCAAGTAAAAGATCATCCTTGAAGACATTCCTATTGGGATAAAATATATTGATTTATTTTCTAAATAATTATTCGGTCTTACTACTATACAAGAGGTTGAATTTTCAATTGATATTGTATGTGGGGTGTTCCCATTATCCAATACGCCATATAAAAAGGATATTTCAGAAAATGAGGATCTAAAAAAACTATAGGAGAATCTAGATAAATATTTCGTATGACCAAGTGTTAAACCATTGGGTGCACTAGCCCACTTCCTCAACAATAAGAATGGGTCAACATGCATTTTAATATATTATCTTGGTCTATAAAAATATCATGATAAAGAACAGGTATCCACTTCCATGGATTGCTTACTTCTTTGATCAGATACATGGAGGACAATACTCCTCCATTTTGGATCTTCATTTGAGATATTATTAGCCAAGGGTGAAGAAGGGGAATATTCCCAATTATACTTTCCAAAAAAGGTACAGGCACTATATGTTCATAGTAATGCCATTAAGACTCAATTATTCTCCATAAATATTCATTAAATTGATGAATATAGTCTTTATATGTTACCTTGAATTTTTTTATTCACATATTTTATTCTAATGTAATCCAAAATCAAGGAGGAGGATGAGGAGAATCTTATCATTGCCCTAAACACCTTATCAAAGGAGTATATTTATGAAAAGTGAAGAAAATGTGTGTTATGGTTGAGGTACGTCTCATTTTTTGGGTAATATTAACATAATAAATTAGATATCATTATATCCTTTAATAAAAAAAGGAAATTTAATGATGGATGGGGCCAACATCTCTAACAGATATCAATATTATCCTTATATTATCACGGTGCTATATTGGATTTTTGAGGGAATTTTTCATTATTTTAAACTCATTTAAATAATCTAACTCATAAGGGAGTCAAATTATATTGGAATGAATAATGTTAAGATATATTTAAGGAGTTAAAAATGAGTCTTATCAATGCACATGTACTCACAGTACCCACGAGTGGAGAAATTTTTATAGTATTCAGTGGTGAATAGAAGAAGGGATTGGGAAATGTGTTAATTTAGAATGATAAAGTGATAGCCTATGACTAAAGGAATGTGAAATTTCATGAATAAAACAACCCAACATATGATATATAGTTCGATTCATATATCTTCACGTTGGAAATATAGTGGAATTATCCCTTTGAGGAGACGTGTGAAATATATATGGATCATAAGAGTCTAGAAATATATTCACACAAAAAGTGATGAAAATGTTCCAAAATATATATTTATAGATAAACAAGGACTATAAAAACTCAATATAATACCATAATGGTAATTAAAATAATGTTGTAGATTCTATAAGTACAAAGGATCAATAAATTTCATCATTGATACTAATTTAAAAGGATCCAATATTCTTAGATTTGGAATGGATGGACATGGGAATCATAAATTAAGGAATATCATAAATACATTCTCAAATTACTACTCATACATCCCTTCTAGAGAAGATAAATGATGATCTAGGAGAATTTTTTGGAATAATTAAGAAGGCTGAAGCTATAAGAAAATGTAAATACTTGTATTTCAATATAAATTTACACATATTTGTGATATATGGGTCATGAATTTTTTTACCATCAAATCCTATGTTAATGAAGGGGATGTTGGGTGATTTTCTTAGAGAGGCCTTATCCATCCATCCAATGAGGAAAAAGATACATCAAGATTTAATAGAGAACAATTGGTGGGAAAATATGAATAATGAGATCATGGAATATACATTAATATGTATTTTATTACAACAAGTTAAGGAGGAAATAAGAAATTCCAATGGGGTTATTCAACCATTACCCATAACTACAATGAAATTGGAAAACATCACCATGGAAAATGTCAACAGTATTATAAATACATTAAGAGGAAATAATTCCATATGGGTTATGGTAAATAATTTTACAAATACTTTTCACTTAATATCAATTCAAGTAGACTTCTCACTCGATCAACACAAAAAAAATACAAATTAGAGATGTGATGACGATACATGGAACACCACTATTGAATGTATCTGATCATAACCATGATTTACCTCATAGTTCTAGAAGATTATCTAATACACTATAAATACTTATATGAACTTCTTCAAGTATTATCACCCTCTAACTGATGTCTAATATGAGAAAAATATATAGAAACTTGAATACATGTTGAAAGAAGGATAAATTGACTTAAAAGAAGTACGAGATAAACAGATTCTTCATGTTTCATTCTCATACAACAATAGTTTCAACTCAATAATAAAAATAGCTCCCTATAAAGCCCTTTATGGGAAGTGGTGCATAATTCTTGAATGTTGGGTTGTATTTGGGGAACATGAACTACTAGGTCCTGAAATTGTCAAGGAATTGGTGGAGAAGGTCAAGACCATTTAGGAACACATCAAGGATACTCAGATTCAGAAAAAAAAATCATGCTAACTATAAATGAATAGACATAGAGATTGAGGTTGGATATAAGTTATTCCTCTATATATCTTCATTGAATAAATCAATCATATTTTGGAAGAAGGGAAGTCCTATTTTAAGATACATCTATACCATTGAGATATTTGAACTCAATAGAGTGGGTTCGAATTGAAAAAAAACTACAATCCAAACTATCTCAAGTGCATTATCTATTACCAGTATCACTCTTGAAGATTTATATACCACACCCCTCATATGTAATCAATCCATAGGTTGAACTGTTAGAAGATGAACTTTTCTATGAGGAGAAACTGAGGAAGATCATAGATCATAGAAACATATTTATATGGAATAAGACAATAAAACTCATAAAAGTGTTTTGGGGAAACCAATAGTTTGAATAAGAATTGTTAGAACCAGAGAAAGTGATGAAATATAATTAACCTCATCTATTTTAACGTGTGAAATGAAAATTTAGAGGGTGACGTTTTTCAAGGGGGTAATATTGTAACCACCTGAACATTATTAATTAAATGCACTTTGAGGTTTAAATAAATACATTATTTTATAGTATGGATATAGAAAAACAAAAAATTATTTGGTTTTGTTACATCCTATGGGATATAAAATTATTTTATGTTTTATTAGCATTGATAATATATTCATCAAATAGTGACCATATGATTAGTATAAATATATGGTTTTGAAAAAACCAACTAATATAGAAAAATCAAGTGATATATTCTACTAGTAGGATTATACACTATAAAGTATATTTATTAGAGCGTACATAAGAGATAGAATCACTATAATTTTCCACTGACAATGCCCAAGATTTGATCTAATAACCTAAGAAAAATTAAATCCATTTACAATAGATGTTTAAGCTTATTGAGATCACAACACAAACCATGTATTCCAAACCACCCAATGAAAGTCTAATCATTACACTCATTATCCTTAGGGATTCCTCTAGTGTGTTAAAGTGATATGTATCAATACCATATTAACATTGATATGTTTATTTTATAGGATAATAAATATATTTTCATTTTTATTATTTCATCTTTATATATTATTTTTTATCTTGATATAATAAAATAAATATTATATTTTTGGTTTATATTCAATTTCAATTAAGATATTTATTTTCATGAATTAATGATGTTTTAAAATAAATAATATTGTAATATTATTTTATTATTAAATATTTTTTATTAAATATAAATTATCTTATAATTATTATGATTTAAAAAGTAATTTTTATAAGGGTTTGAAAACTATAATTGTCCCAAAATCCAAAATTTCTCAATAAATTATGATTCTAATTTTAAAAGGTGAAAGTTTCATATTTATAAAATTATTTGGATAAAATAATTATTATTTTTTGAATAAAAATTTTGAAATTATACAAAGGTTAATTTTTCATAATTTTATGAGATAGTTGAATTCTCAATTATAAACAAAATATGGTATAAATCTATAGTCTGTATTATGAAATCGTAATATCCCGAAAGTGATGTAACAAATACAATAAATTATATAAATGACTAAATATATGATTTGAATTTAAATTTATGTAATATTAATTTTATTTATTTAATATTATAACTGCATTATAAATCCTACAAAACTTATAATATTTTTTATGGTTTTAGAATAATTTTATTAATAAAATGACTCACTTCCACATTAGAAAGGTTAATATTTTAATATTTTCTTCCCAGGGCCTAAAAATATATTTAATCCAACCTCATTCCAAAAAATAAGGTAAAAACTATGGTATGATTTGGTTTTTTGGTTATTTTTGTTATATATACTCCAAAACCCATGTTTGTGAAATAATAAAGAATTCAACACATTTTTCCTATAAAAAACCACCCATATCCAATTAATATTTACTAGAAATACATACAGAACATCCTTACACTACCAAGACCTCTATAGATACATACCATGGTTCCGTAAGCTCTCTTGAATCTCCTCCCAAGAATTTGGAATCACCCTCTCAAGGTAAGGAATCCTCTCCTGCTCTTCTTTATTCAAGTTTCTTCATTATCTTATGTATTTTATCACCAATTCTAAATTATGTTATATATTCTTAAATATCCCGCATATTTTTAATTTTATTCTTAAATTAATAGGGAACTCTTTAAATCTCATTAATCCCTTATATAGAAATTTATACTCCCCTATTATGCTGTCAATGTTTCACCACAATATTCTGTTCCAAAAAATTATTTATTAAATACCCATACCCATTTCCTATCAAGGGTGTTAACATTAATGAACTTATACATAATTGATTTGGTAATTACACGTATTTATTTCACACTCCTTGATCTTGGAATAAAATATAATGATAAATTATTCCATGTTTTATGATTTATGTGAAACACTTAACAATAAGAAAGAAAAGAAAGTGACAGGAGCACCCAAAATTATATAGTGCTCAAATGAGTTGATTAAAGTTTTATTCTCATGATACATCATTAAATGGAATAGTTAGTGAACCTAATCTATCACAAGACATTTTCCATCATGATTCCTTGGTATTTAGCCTTTAACTATGTTTATGAAGTAGTGTTTTGTGTTGTTTCCACATTTCCCATGTTTCCTTTTTGATTATCATGGTATGTCATGCCTTATTGTTCATTTTTATGATTCTCACACCTCTAATTACCAATTTATGTGCCAATTTTCTAACATTTATTACTTTATTAATGTTATTCCATTTTTTTTCTTTCATAGGATTTATATCTCACCTCTTTCTTATGTGTGTACCTATTTTATCCCATATAGTTTTAATTATGGAAAAATAATATGAGTATATTAAAGAAATTTTCAATAAAGATGATGTATTCTATGTTTTATACAGATTATGTAATATAACTAATTCAAAAGTTCAATATACTTCTCGATCTATGAGGTTTTATTATGTGTACTTATATGTAATAAATCCTGAAGTTATGTGAAAAAAGAGAATGTTCATCCTATAGACAACAGATAACTTATATTAAAAACTATGAAGTCATGGGTTATAGAATAAATGTCATTAATGATTTAACCATTCAATATTCATATTTTTACCATTTATGTGTGTAATAGTTTGAAAATTGGCATCCCTAAGTCTATTTTGGAGGAATGAAATGATTAGAATAAGAATAAAATAGAGAAAGGTCGATCTACCATCCATTCTTGAGATTCAAATGTCATATGTGAATATCGTTATATTCATTATTTCATATCAAGTATCTAAAGTATAACTATTCAAAAACCCCTACAGAACATGACATTAGAGCTATCAATGAAAATAAAAAATGGGTCAATTATTTCATCCCAAGTATATAACTCCTCATCAATCAAAATATTTGGGATAAAATTCCTTAAAATTATTGATATAATTTATTATGTGTAAAATGATGCTATTTTGGACTTGGTTTGGCTTTCTCTATGTAGAGACACATGTATTTCTGAGATAAGGAAATCACCCTTAGTATCACAAATCAACCACTAATGAAAATAATGTTTAAGTATGAGGATGAATCTCCTTTCAAATCATAATATCATGGATGAATATTATTTCTTTATTAGAGTTAACAAATATCTTATATGGTTATGACTAAGTAAATGTACAACCTTTATGGCATTCCCATTGTATGTGAATTCATCTATGTGTTTCGTGATGAATTTTCTAGTATTTCTACGAAATTAGGGGATAATTTATGAATTGGACTTCTAACTAGAAAAAGGAACATTATTGAGGCATGTTATCACCAGTAAAATGATATATTTGCATCATTAAAATATATAGGTGATTGAAGGATAGACATAATAACCATTCTGATAGAAATTCATAATTTCATTATATTATCTAGGTTTTATCAAATAATTATGAGAACTTCTAATAGATTTCAATCCAGGTAACAAAGTTAACTTGGAATTGTTGATGTTTTTCATGAATTATGAATGTGATAAAATCTTTAAAGTGATAAATATGTGTTTAATCACAACACATGTTCTCACATTTCCCACTAGTGCGGAAGGATTTTTCATATATAGTGATTCATCTAAAAAGTCTAGGTTTTTGTTTTCATGAATGTGGAAATATTTCATTCTTATTCCTCCCTATAGAAAATGATAAATTAGTTAAAAACCCTAACACATTATCTATAATTGGATGTATTGATATTCATGTTGAGGATTTGGAAACATTTACTTTATAGAGAAAAGTGTGGCATAAATAAAGGTCATAAAGTCATCAATTATATATCCAATCAAATGGAGCTTAATATAAACCAATGATGGTGGTAAAAGATGATCAAGGAATATTATTTTTTTAATATGTTACCATATTGGGGAGGAGAACAATGTGGAATATGCTCTGAGTAGAAAGAATCTTTCAACCCTATATGAAAAGAGATTTGTAAGGGATATAATCTTCTTGGAAATACATATGATAGATATGGTAATAATAAAACGATCCACATATTACCATTCTAAAATTAATACTTAACCATATATTATTTAGGAATTAAGTTGGATTGGAATGATGATTATGTGATACAAAAAAGGTAGAGAATGTTTCAGAGTTCATCTTTGTGGAATATGAAGTTATATGTTTTGGAACTCCAATATGTTTCCCATAAAACCATATTTTAAGAAATAACTTCTTGATTATATGCATAACTCAACATTTTCTACTCATCTAGTAATCACTATGATTTATATAAATTTGATGGAGCACTTTTTATGGGACAACATGAAGAGGTATATTTTAAAATTTCAATCGTGATGCTTGGTATGCCTATAAGTTAGAAATGAATTACAGAAGGCTATAGGTTGGGTGAACCCATTTCCTAACAAGTATAGAAACTATAAAATGTAACCATATATTTTGGAATAGGAAATATAAAGGAAATAACATCACATGTGTGAAATTTTATTTCTGTTCAAATTTAGTAGATTTGAATTCTATCAATGAATATTTATTTATTGAACACCACATCGAGATATTAATAGTTGAATTGGTGAGACTGCATAGAGTTACACTCTATTGTATCGGGTCATGATATATGGTTTAACTCAATGATTTGGGAAAGCCTTCAGTAATAATTAGATATATAACTAAGATTTAGGACCACTTATCACTCTCATATGTATGGTAAGTTTAAATGAACAATTCATACACTAGAGGATATAATGATATATTTTTCAATATATTTCCAAGGATAATGGGATTAGAACATTCCCATTTTAGAGTCCTTTTATTAAAAAGGTTTCCATTATATCATTAAAAAGGAACATGTAGGATTGAAATAGTGATGTAGATGCTCAATATACAAGTGGGGGTGAATTGTATACTTTAAAAATTCCTTTGGAACCTTTAAAGTTAGTTACGAATAACTATGTTTTCCTTAAGAAAAGGAAAGGGATAAGTTTAACAAAGTTAAACTATGAAAATTCACAACACCTCTAACACCGAATGCAAACTTGGAACGAGAATCTGAAAGTAGGTTCCGGAAATATGGTTCCGGAAATTGAAACTTAATAAAAGATTACAATATGAGATTCTACCTTAAAGCGTATAGAATCTAAATGAAACAGAGTACAAATAAGGAAGTATAAAAAAGTTATACTTTCCTTACAATGCAAAATGCAGCGGAAAATAAACAAGTAGTTAAACTACAAGTAATAAGATATAAGTCTTTTAACCCAAAGACAAGGGTATCCAACAACCTTGGATAAAGGTCACTTGATTTATACTTTCAAGAAATTCTGTCTTACCCACACTAGGTTAATCCCTCGATACGAAGATCGGAGTCTCTGTCTTGCTATCCCCACAAGCCCTCAACTTCAAGGTATTTGGCAACCTCTGTCTTCCTCAGCAAGGAAGCCCTCGAACTTCAAGGAAGTCGGCAACCTCTGTCTTCCTATCCCCGGAAGTCCTCGAATGTAATAACCAACATTCAGAGTCGCACGAAGCTATGAGAGTTAATAAGAGCCTCTCTCTCTCTAGAAATCACTTCAACAGCATGTATGCACAAAAACCAAGTTGTTCATCTCTATCGAGCTCTTTCAAATGAGCTCCTATTTATAGGTAAGGTCGGCTCCTTCTCCAACGGTCATATTTTCCTTAAAGATCGTAGGGACCTGTACACATGTCACTTAGACAACGGTTAGTTTATAACAGAATAGACGACATCGTTTTATAATAAAACAAGTGTAACAGAATGTACGACATCGTTTTAAAATCTAACTCAAAAGTTCAGAATGAAAAAATTCGGAGTGAAGGTTCAGAGTGTAAGGAAAATAATAAAGAGTAGACATATTATAACAACGTAAGAAAGATGAATGTTCAGAGTCTAACCAAAGATAATTTTCAGAGTCTAAATAAATTTGGAGTGTATAAAACAAAGATGATCATATTCTGTTTAATAGGTGAATTCGGAATGAGAATTCAGAATGGGAATTCGTCATCAGAATTCATAATGAGAATTCATCATCAGGATTTGTAATGAGAATTCGTCCTCAGAATTTGTAATGAGAATTCCTCATCAGAATTCGTAATGAGAATTCCTCATCATAATTTGTAATGAGAATTCCTTATCAGAATTCGTAATGAGAATTCCTCATCATGATTTGCAATGAGAATTCCTCATCAGGATTCGTTATGAGAATTCATCATCAGAATTCTTAATGAGAATTCGTTGTCGAACATTCATAAGGATTCATATCCTGAATCTGGAGTAAAACTTTATCCGGAATTCGGAATGATACTTTATCACAGTTCTCATTCTGGATTTCGGAGTGAAACTTTATCACAGTTCTTATCCAGAATTCGGATCCTAAAACAGAATACTTCATATCAAAGTTTCAAGAAATTCTGAGAAAATAGAAATGAATCCGAATCTTATACTAAAGAAAAATATGGATGAAAATATGATAAGGATATTTTTTTATAAAAGAGATTTTCCTTATAAAAGCAACTTTTCTTATAAAATCAATTTTCTTAAAGATAAGGTGTTTGTGATTTTCAAAACAAGAAGGAATGGAAAAGTCATAAGGAAAACCTTATTGACTCAACAGAACATTAAGAGGATATGTATAGCAATATGTTTTTGACTCTAACGTGATGGGATGAATTTGGAGATTTGAAGGTGATGGGACTTGATCATTTCCAAGAAATTATAAAGAAGGTTCTAACCATTTAATGATATATAAAACATTCACAAAGTTGATAGAAAATATATTATGAAAATAATTTTTGAGACCTATATATTTTGGTAAGATAAAACGTGTTCCTTATTATACGACTGTGGAAGAAATTAATGATGTTGTGGAAGAAGGGAAATCTTAGTCAAAGATACATCAACCCCTTTGAGACCCTTGATAACATCAGAGTTATAGCTTATGAACTGTCACTCCCACCAAACCTATATAAAAATTATTAGTTCCATATACCCCTCTTGAGTTAGTACCTATTATACCTCTCACATTTATTTAATCCATAAGTGGTACCACTCGAGAATATTCATTCATATGCGGAGAATCCAGTGATGATCTTCAATTGTAGAGACAATTCTTGAACAAACAGGAAAACTCACCTGGTTTAATTATTATGGTTGAACAAAAAGTATTAGGAAGTGAAATTGGAACCAGAATAGGTGATAAAACAAACAAACCCTTATCTATTTTAGTTCATTAATATAAAATCACAATGGTTAAATTTGTTAATTGTGGATGAATGTAACAACCGAAACATTTATTCCCTTTTCAAGGAAAAAATTACATGTCAAGTAATGTAGTTATAGAAAACACATCTCATAAATTTGATTTTTATATAGTTATAGTCGGTTGGATTAAAAATACTATTATGAATCATAAACACTGATAAATATCAATTTTATATTGACTATTAAGATTAGTATATCAAGGTTTGTGATAATATAAGGACTCTCCCTTATTACATTACATAATATTTAATTTTAGTCAGCAGCTCACTTCCTTTAACATTGAGTATTTTTTTCAGGTTTATAGATTTAAATCATTGGGATATAACACATACATAACATTCCACATTTATCAAAAGTAGTTCCGCAAAAATTTTATCAATTTCATTCAAATTTAAAAACATTTCAAATAAAACCAGTTTTCTTTGACAAGTCATCATAACATTTTAAATGTCTTCCTTATTTGTCATACACATCCTTATAACCTATAAAAATAATTTAAAAACATGGGAGGAACACAAAAATATTGTTAGGGGATATAAAAATAAGGAAAGAAAACATCATTCCAAGAATACTTGTAACATGTGAAATCATTTACAAAAATACATACGTATCACCCATATAAACTTACATTATAAAAAATGAGATTTTCACAAAACATATAGAAAAGCTTTTTAGAACAAAATCATTTCCATAAGTATAAAATAATCCTAGATCCATGGTTCCCTTAAGGTAGCGAAAAATTCTTTTTACCGCCTTTAAGTGAGATTCCTTAGGATTGGATTGATATCTTGCACATAAGCATACTGAGAACATTAAGTCTGGTCGGCTAGCTGTTAAGTAATGTAAACTTCCTATAATACCTCTAAAAGATTTTTGATCTTCTGGTTTCCCAGCTTCATCAAGATCTAAAGAGTTTGAGATACCAATGGGAGTAATTATACTCTTAGTGTTGTCATAATAATACTTTTTAAGAAGATCTTTAATATACTTATGTTGAGATATGTAGGTTCCTTCTGGTTTTTGAGAAAATTGAAAACCAATGAAAAATGTTAACTCACCAATCATACTCATTTCAAACTCAGATTTCATTAGACTTGCAAAAGAGTCGGTCAAAGATTGCTGAGTTGATCCAAATATTATGTCATCAACATAAATTTGAATAATCAAAACATTTTTCTTATTTTTCTTTATAAAAAGAGTTGGATATGAATTTCCCTTAACATAGTTATTTTGAAGAAAAAATCAAGTGAGTCTATTATACCATGCTCGTGGGGATTGTTTAAGACCATACAAAGCTTTGGTAAATATAAAAACATGATCAGGATGTTTTATATCTTCAAAGCCAGGAGGTTGTTCAACAAAAACTTCCTCTTGAACATAACCGTTAAGAAAAGAACATTTCAAATCCATTTGAAATAGTTTGAAATTAATGAATGCTGCAAAGGCAAGTAGAATATGGATAGATTCAAGTCTAGCTTCTGGAGCATAGGTTTCTTCATAGTCTATTCCCTCTTGCTGATTATTGCCTTTAGCAACAAGTCTAGCTTTATTTCTTACTATGACTCCATTTTCATCATATTTATTTCTGAAAACCCATTTTACTCCAATAACAGAAGTTTCCTTAGGTCTTCCAACCAAGGTCCAGAATTTATTCCTTTCAAATTCATTTAGTTCATCTTGCATAGCTTTGATCCAATCATCATCACCTAAAGCTTCATCAGTTCTTTTTGGTTCTAATTGGGAAAGAAATGATAGATGTTCTAATTCATTTATTAAGGAACTTCTAGTCCTTACAGGTTGATTTACTTCACCAATGATACTATCACTGGGATGATTCTTAAAAAACACCTGATTTGGGTTTTGTAAAACATGTTCATCAACATAGGGTAGAAAGTCTTATGGGGTAAATGTTTCAGAAGTATCTTCTTGAACAATTTCCTTATTAGAAGGTTCTTCTATCAAAGGTTGACAATCAGTTTTTGAAAACCCATCTGAGGATGTAGGTTGAGGTGGTTTAAAAACAAAAGGATTTGACTCATCAAATTTTACATGTACTGTTTCTTCAACAGTACAAGTATTTTTATTAAAAACACTATAAGCCTTAGAAGTTGTGGAATAGCCTAATAAAATTCCTTCATCAGATTTTGGTGTGAATTTATGTAAGTTATCTTTAGTATTCAAAATGAATACTTTGCAACCAAAAACCTTGAAGTAGGATAGTCTTGGTTTTCAACCATTCCATAACTCATAAGGATTTTTATTAAGAAAAGGTCTAATCAAAACTCGATTTATAGTATAGCAAGAAGTACTTACATCTTCAGCCCGGAAATTTCTAGCTATAGAATATTCACTCAACATGGTTTTAGTTATCTCTTGAATAATTCTATTCCTTCTCTCAACTACACCGTTTTGTTGAGGAGTTCTAGGTGCTGAAAAATTGTGAGTAATACCTTTTCTACTAAAAAAAGTTTCAAAATCAGAATTTTGAAATTCTCCTCCATGATCACTATGAATAGTTTTCAAAGGAAGGTTTTTATCATTTTTAACTTGAGCTCTAAAACTTTTGAAATAGGAG
The DNA here is from genome assembly GCA_963277665.1 of Viscum album. Taxonomy (NCBI): domain Eukaryota; kingdom Viridiplantae; phylum Streptophyta; class Magnoliopsida; order Santalales; family Viscaceae; genus Viscum; species Viscum album. Next base: position 2,055,311,780 of record OY728146.1, on the reverse strand, counting down.
AAATCTTCAGACTTCTTTGCTAGAAAATAGACCCAAGTAAATCTAGTGTAATCATCAACTAGAACAAAGACATAGTATTTGCCTCCAATACTTCCAGTTTGTGTTGGACCAAAAAGATCCATGTGCACTAACTGTAATGCATCGGTTGTTGAGACTTCACCGATTCATTTAAAACTATATTTATGTTTCTTACCATATTGACAAGGATTACAAACTTTATAAGAATCAAATCTAAGCTCCGGTAGATCCTTAACTAGTTTCTTCTTAGAGAGTTTACAAAAGTTTCTAAGATTACAGTGACCTAGTATTCTATGCCATAACCAGGAATTATCTTCCATTGCACTTAGGCAAGGTAAATCATGACTCCTAAGGTCTTCTAGGTTTAACGTGTAAACATTCTCTTCCCTATGAGCTGAGAGAATAAATTCATCCTTGGAATTGTGAACTAAGCACTTATCATTCCTAAAATTCACAAGGTAACCTTCATCACATAACTGACTTATGATAAAGAGGTTGTGCTTAAGACCCTTAACAAAAAGAACATTTGAAATCAAGGTTTTACCAAGAAGAACAATATTACCAATACCAACAATCTCTCCCTTAGCATTATCTCCGAAAGTTACCTTTCCTCCTTTCGTTTTGATAATCTTTTTGAAAAATATTTTGTTACCAGTCATGTGTCGGGAACATCCACTATCCATGTACCATGTATTGTTGTTGGTACTCTCTTTATTTTCCTGAAATCAAGAAGAGAATTAGAATTTTGGAATCCAAACTTGTTTCGATCTGAGATTTCCAGATAATAAAATTTTAGGTACCCACATCTTCTTAGAAAAGTAAGCTTTGTGAAATCCTAAAGATTGGGTTTTTTTAAAAGAACAATTATTTGCCCAGTGACCACCACATTAACACTTAGTACAAAATGGGGCACTTTGAGGAACAAAATAATTGTTACTAAAAATTGGTTTTTCATGGGTATAACCAAATCTGGATTTATTTCTTAAAGGTCATATTTGGGAATACATTTTATCAAAATTTTCCCTACCATTGGTAAAGTTTGATAAACACTTCTTTAAGGAAAAAATTTCAGACTTGAGTTTTATAACCAAGTTTTTATCCTCAAAATCATTAGTTTTAGAACTAGAGCTAGGCTCGAAAACATTTTTCTTAGAAACTACTTTTTCTAATTCTTTAGAATGTTTGTTCTTCTCAGAACTTACTTCCTCAAGATTTTTTGAAATACTTTCAAAATCATCATTTTTCTTATCAAGATCTTTAGAAAGATCTGATATCTCTTTTGTAAGAATATAATTCCTAGAGTTTTCCATATCATGTTTTTTATTGAGTTTGGAAGTCTCAATTTCAAGAAGTTCAGCAAATCTAGAGACTTCTTCATAAGTAGGTAAAGTATTTTCTTCATGAGAAGAAGATTCTTAATTTGAAGAGTTATAATACTTACTATCATTAGAATTTAAAGAAAAATTGGTCAATGATTCAGTATTTCGTACCTTAGCCATAAGACAATGATTATCAATATGTAATCTGGCTATAAGACCAACATTCTTCTGTCGTGAAGATTCATAATCAGAAGATTAATCTGAAGAGTCACCACCACTGGCACTCTAGGTGTCATTAACTTTCAAGATATTCTTATCTTTGGATTTATAATATTTCTTTCTGTTCCGATCTGAATGCCTTTCTTTTCCTTCTTTCTTTTTGAGCAAAGGGATATCTGGTCTAATATGTCCAGCTCTCTTGCATTCATAACAAGTAACTTCTCTATCTTTCTTATCTTTCCTTTCCTTTTTCTTCTACATGGATTGGAAATTTCTCTGTCCAGCTATCTTGTTCATCCTTTGAGAAAGATTTCCTAATTCATTTTTAGAGACTTCACTCTCACTAGATTCGGATTGGAAAATGACTTTCTTAGACTTGGATCTAGTTATTCTCTCAGGAGTCTTAGCTTTCATCTGATTTGATGTGGTTGTAAAAGCAATAGTACCATTTCCATTCTTATTCTTGATATTGTCAGCATCTCTCTTCATTATGGTTACATGTTGTAGAAGAGTTCCAAATAACACATTAAGAGAAATTTGAGTGACCTTCCTGTTCTCATCTATAGCTGTTCTTTTAGATTCCCACTCATTGGCATAATATCAATTATTTTATCCACAAGAGCTTCTTCATATAAACCTTTCTCTCCCATAGATTGTAAACTATTGACAATAGTCATAAATCTCTGTTGAACTTTACATATTGATTCACCATAAGGAATGTTGAAGCCATGATATTCAGCTCTACGCATAGCTCTCCTAGCCTCAATCACTTTAGATGTCCCAAAGTTTGTAACTTCTAACTTCTTCCAGATACAATTAGCTGCTTCACAAGAAGAAATTTGGCTATATATATTTCTTGTCATTGAACAAAGTAGAGTATTGTGTGCCATATAATTGAGTTGATATTCTTGCTTTTCCTGGTTAGTGAAAGTTCTAACTTCCTTGTTGGGAATTTTATAATCACCAGTAAGCATAACGAAGTTATCCACTCCAGTATTGATAACAAACGTCTTCATTCTATCTCTCCAATATTCATAGTCATTACCATCAAAGATTGGTGGTCTTGTAGGATTTAGATTATCAATTGAACCAACAATAATTCCTGCCATACTAGAACAACCTTTGGCACAAAAATATGTTAGTAGCAAAAGTTCGTAATAACAAATTTCAGAATGAGAAAGTTAGGAATGGAAAAGTTCGGAATGATAAAATGAGCAAGAAAAACTTATTCGTGAGTATAAGTATTTCAGAGACCTCCTCTGATACCAATTGTAGGATCGAAATAATGATGTAGATTCTTAATATACAAGAGGGGGTGAATTGTATACTTTAAAAATTCCTTTGGAACCTTTAAAGTTAGTTACAAATAACAGTGTTTTCCTTAAGCAAAGTAAAGGGATAAGTTTAACAAAGTTAAACTAAGAAAATTCACAACACCTCTAACACCGAATGCAAACTTGGAAAGAGATTCCGAAAGTAGGTTCCGGAAATATGGTTCCGGAAATTGAAACATAATAAAAGATTACAATATGAGATTCTTCCTTAAAGCATATAGAATTTAAATGAAACAGAGTACAAATAAGGAAGAATAAAAAAGTTATACTTTCCTTACAAAGGAAAATGCAGCGGAAAATAAACAACTAGTTAAACTACAAGTAACAAGATATAAGTCTTTTAACCCAAAGAGAAGGGTATCCAACAACCTTGGATAAAGGTCCCTTGATTTATAATTTCAAGAAAGTATTTCTTACCAACACCAGGGTAATCCCTCGATATGAAGATCGGAGTCTCTGTCTTGCTATCCCCACAAGCCCTCAACTTCAAGGTAGTTGGCAACCTCTGTCTTCCTCAGAAAAGAAGCCCTCGAACTTCAAGGAAGTCGGCAACCTTTGTCTTCCTATCCCCGGAATTCCTCAAATGTAATCACCAACATTCGGAGTTGTACGAAGCTATGAGAGTTAATAAGAGGATATCTCTCTAAAAATCACTTCAACAGCATGTATGCACAAAAACCAAGTTGTTCATCTCTATCGAGCCCTTTCAAATGAGCTCCTATTTATAGGTAAGGTCAGCTCCTTCTCCAACGGTCATATTTTCCTTAAAGATCGGAGGGACCAGTACACATGTCACTTAGACAACGGTTAGTTTATAAAAGAATAGACGACATCGTTTTATAACAAAACAAGTGTAACAGAATGTACGACATAGTTTTAAAATCTAACTCAAAAGTTCGGAATGAAAAAATTCGGAGTGAAGGTTCGGAGTGTAAGGAAAATAATAAAGAGTAGACATATTATAACAACATAAGCAAGATGAAAGTTTGGAGTCTAACCAAAGATAAATTTTGGAGTCTAAATAAATTTGGAGTGTATAAAAAAAAGATGATCATATTCTGTTTAATAGGTGAATTCGGAATGAGAATTCGGAATGGGAATTCGTCATCAGAATTCGTAATGAGAATTCCTCATCAGAATTCGTAATGAGAATTCTTCATCAGAATTCATAATGATAATTCCTTATCAGAATTCGTAATGAGAATTCCTCATAATGATTCATAATGATAATTCCTCATCAGGATTCGTTTTGAGAATTCATCATCAGAATTCGTAATGAGAATTTGTTGTCGAACTTTCATAAGGATTCGTATCCTGAATCTGGAGTAAAACTGTATCTGGAATTCAGAATTAAACTTTATCACAGTTCTCATTCTAGATTTCGGAGTGAAACTTTATCACAGTTCTTATCTAGAATTCGGATCCTAAAACAGAATACTTCATATCAAAGTTTCAAGCAATTCCGAGAAAATAGAAATGAATCTGAATCTTATACTTAAGAAAAATATGGATGAAAATATGATAAGGATAATTTTTCTTATAAAAGAGATTTTCCATATAAAAGCAACTTTTCTTATAAAAGCAATTTTCTTAAAGATAAGGTGTTTGTGATTTTCAAAACAAGAAGGAATGGAAAAGTCATAAGGAAAACCCTATTGACTCAACAGAACATTAGGAGGATATGTATAGCAATATGTGTTTGACACTAACGTGATGGGATGAATTTGGAGATTTGAAGGTGATGGGACTTGATCATTTCCAAGAAATTATAGAGAAGTTTCTAACCATTCAATGATATATAAAACATTCACAAAGTTGATAGAAAATATATTATGAAAATAATTTTTGAGACCTATATATTTTGTTAAGAGAAAACGTGTTCCTTATTATACGACTGTGGAAGAAATTAATGATGTTGTAAAAGAAGGGAAATCTTCGTCAAAGATACATCAACCCCTTTGAGACCCTTGATCACATCAGAGTTATAGCTTATGAACTATCACTCCCACCAAACCTATATAAAAATTATTAGTTCCATATACCCCACTTGAGTTAGTACCTACTATACCTCTCACATTTATTGAATCCATAAGTGGTACCACTAGAGAATATTCATTCATATGCGGATAATCCGGTGATGATATTCAATTGTAGAGACAATTCTTGAACAAACAGGAAAACTCACATGGTCTAATTATTATGGTTGAACAAAAAGTATTAGGAAGTGACATTGGAAACAGAATAGGTGATAAAACAAACAAACCCTTGTCTATTTTAGTTCATTAATATAAAATCACAATGGTTAAATTTATTAATTGTGGATGAATGTAACAACCCAAACATTTATTCCCTTTTCATGGAAAAAATTACATGTCAAGTAATGTAGTTATAGAAAACACATCTCATAAATTTGATTTTTATATAGTTATAGTTGGTTGGATTAAAAAAACTATTATGAGTCATAAACACTGATAAATATCAATTTTATATTGACTATTAATATTAGTATATCAAGGTTTGTGATAATATAAGGACTCACCCTTATTACATTACATAATATTTAATTTTAGTTAGCAGCTCACTTCCTTTAACATTGAGTATTTTTTCAGGTTTATAGATTTAAATCATTGGGATATAACACATACATAACATTCCACATTTATAAAAAGTAGTTTCGCAAAAAGTTTATCAATTTCATTCAAAATGAAAAACATTTCAAATAAAACCAGTTTTCTTTGACAAGTCATCACAACATTTTAAATGTCTTCCTTATTTTTCATACACATCCTTATAACCTATAAAAATAATTTAAAAACATGGGATGAACACAAAAATATCGGTAGGGGATATAAAAATAAAGAAAAGAAAACATCATTCCAAGAATACTTGTAACATGTGAAATCATTTACAAAAATACATACGTATCACCCATATAAACTTACATTATAAAAAATGAGATTTTCACAAAACATATAGAAGACAAATAGAACAAGAAAGGTATATTTGGGAATAACTTATATAATCATGAAACCCTCACTCCTAACTTATAATTTTTAACCATCTTGACAACTATAGAGTGTAACCCCCTTGGATACTTTTTTGTTTAACCATCATAATTAATCTTAGAGTAACCATATAGTCGACCTTAGATGTATACAACCCAATTGAATTGTACGGATATTTATGTCTCAAACATCGACATAAAAATTTACCAAGAACCTAAAAACAATCATACAATATGAATAATTTCATAAAAAACATTGATTTTGAATTTCATAAAACAGAATTCATAAAAATGGTTTTTAAAAGAAAATCCCCTTACAAATATCATATAATTGAAGTGAAACTAAATAGAGTGAATTAATATGTATATACACAATAAATAAACATAATTAAACATAATATAATAAAATTTAATCATGCAACCAATTTTAATATGACATAAATAATGAAGTAGAATGTTACCCCAAAGAATGGGAATCGGGTTAAGAATTACCTTACCTCGGTTTTTTGTTACATTCAACATGCTTAAACCTCTATTATAATGGTTAGTGGAGTTTTATTAATACCTTAATTAAAAATATTCATGTTTATATACCTTATATTATCATTTCATTAGATCATTTCACCCTTTAATTGTTAGTATTTTGTTTTTTCTATTGTTCTGGGTGTATTCTTTTAATGATTTCCATGGCCGATTTGTAATTTATTTTATTTTCTTATAGAAATGAAATTCTAAAAGAGGAATGAAATGGTCTTCATATGTTTCCATAATATATAATGATACCATAATCCATTATGTAATCATATATGATGATGGATAATTTGAAAAAAGATTAATAATGTTTGTTAAGATCAAATTTGGCGGTTCCTCAATAATAATGAAACTGATTCATTATGTAATATATTTTCAGGCATAGAAGTTCATTAATAAACATAAAATTGGTTAAATATTACTAATTTAAAATCTTTTTCAAATATTAAAAAAGTTTTTTAATCATATTTAAAGGAATTAATGGAAATTAGAAACACATCACCCATGATTTTTTTAAATCGGCACATCATGGATGTTGATTTTATTTTTAGAATAAGATGGAGAGGAGAGGAATAAAGATAACGAATAATTTATGTGGAAATGATTACATGTAGAATATATAAGATTATTGAGATTTCTTTCCTCCTATATAATTTTAGGGGATGGGAGTATAATAAAAAAATGTAATTGAAAAGAAAACTCATAGAAAATGAAGAGGATTATTACTCTTGATATCTACTCCGTGAGATCCTCTTTAAGGCCTTTGGTTTTTTTCTTTTGGTGAGACCAGAAGGTCTTGGAAATGGGGTAGATCCTTGGTGAGTGAATTTAGTATCACTTTAAAAATTCTCAAGTCTATAGAGGTGTGAGTGGAAGAGTTTAATGAGGGTGGTATTTATAGTAGAGGAGGGGATGGGTTTTACATTGTTTTAAACATTATTATAATATTTTTCTCAAGACTATTAATATTCTTGATTTATATGACCCAAAATAGTAATAATTGCATCTGATTTAGAACCAAGTGGTCTTAAATCAACCTTGCATCACCTATGATTTCGTAAAACAACTATTTATCACTTATCATAATTTAACATATTTTACAATTCATCAAAAATTAAAGAATTTCAAGAAAACCCAAAAAATCCACCATAACCATTTTTCAACTTGTAGAATTCAAAAAGTGAACTGAATATTTTGAAAAAAAAAATTCTAAATATTATTAATTTAATTTTTAAATAAATTCTTAATTTATTCAAAAAAAATTCAAGTCTGTCCTCATTTTTTAACACCTTGAAAAATTAATCAACAATTCATTATCTTAAATCATTTTGAAAAAAAACAATATAATTTACTATTTATAAGGGTCATATTACTATTCATAAGGGTATGTTATTGTTCACCAAAAAACAAGTTGGTTCTATTAGACAGTAAATAACTTTCTAATCAGAACCACAGATGACTGGTTTTTGAAATTCAAATCATATAAGCGGAAAAATTTTTTAATGGATGGTTATAAATATCTACATAAAAAATATTCATGAAATTCAATTTTTTAATCCATGGTGTTTTACATTATCCCAACCTTATGAAGTTTCATCATCACAATTTTATTTACTTATTAAACTAGTGAGGGTACCTTTACCTCATAATATTTTATGATTCCCTTGATTCTTATTCAACCATGTGGTTTCTCAACAAAACATTTACATGTTGGATTACCTTATTATGAAATATTTGTTCCCATTGATCAAGAATCTGAACTAGTTCATCTACATAGTAAAGGTTCTCCTCTATCTAAACTACTTTTGAACTCAATATATGAGATTAATATGGAACATACTTTATCAACATAAAAACATGAAAAACATTATGTACCTTAGATAAAATTTGAGGAAAATCTGTTCAGTAGGTGACTGGTCCAACATTCTCAACAATTTTATAAGGTCCAATGAACAATGGTCATATATTTTCTATCTTACCAAAATACAAAACACTTTATAGAGTGAGATTCTGAGAAAAACATGATCACCTACCATAAAAGAAAAGTCTTTCCTCCTGTTGTTTTCATTACTTTTCTTCCTGCTCTGAGCTGTCCTCATGTGTTATTGGGTCATCTCTACTTTCATAGCCACTTCCTCTACTAATTCTGGCCCATAAACATCATTTACCAAAATTCATCCCAAAAAATGGAGATTGACACCACTTCCCATACAATTCCTCAAAAGGTGCCATTTGTATCATGGAATTAAACTGTTATTATATGAAAACTCAACTAAAGAAAAATGTAAATCCCAAATTCCCTGGTAGTCCATTGGACAATATCAAAACATATCCTCAAATTTCTGAATCATTCATTCTGATAACCCATCTGATTGAGGATGAAAACCTATACTGCTATTTAATTTTGTGCCCAACGAATTCTGAAGTCCCTTCCAAAAGTTAAAAGTGAACATGGGATCTCAGTTAGATACAATGAATAGAGGAAATCCATGTAACCTAACAATATCTTTTAGGATACATTGAGAAAGATGGTCTAAAGATATTGTTTCTCCAATACAGAGAAAATGTTCATATTCAGTCTGTCGTTCAATAACAACACATATTGCATTATTACCTCGAAAAGTCTTTTGTAGTCCCACAACACAGTCCATAGATATATTCTCCCATTTCCAATAAAGCATTGGAAAAGGCTGATGATTCCCCTTCAGTAACCACCAATATTCTTTAACCTATTGGAATTTCAAACATTTCATTGTAAATTTGGAAATGTCCTTTTTTATTCAGTCCCACTAGTAATACTCATGATGGTCTTTATATATCTTAGTACAACTAGGATGAACAGAAAATATAGAATTATAAGCTTCACACAACAATTCATTATTCAACTACGAATCACATAGTAGACACAACCATTTACCAAATCATAAAGCACAATCATTATCAATTTTAAATTCTATAAACATATCCATTTTAACCAATTATATCTTTTTTTGAAGCTCATAGTCATCCTTCTGTGCTTTCTTAATTATTTCTAATAACAAAAACCGCACAAAAACTTGAAACAAAATGGAGGTACTTCCAGCACCAACAAAATCTAAGCCAACATTCTTTGAATCAATAATCACAGGATCATGATCCAAATATAACATGGTTAATGATGCACAATGTTTCTAACTCAATTCATCTACCACATTGATTGATTTTCAAGGATGGTAATTGATCGTGTAATCATAATCCTTTATCAGTTCAAGCCATCTAATCTTCATCGTGATTATTTCTATCTAAGGGAATATATTCTGTAGACATTTATGGTCAGTATATATTTGACATTTGGTTCTGTATAAATGATGTCTCCAAATTTTCTATGAAAAAACCAGAGATTCCAATTCCAAGTTATGTGTGGGATAATTTAACTCATGAGGTTTTAGTTGTCTTAAAACAAAAATAAATTACTTGATCATTTGGAATCAAAACATAACCAAGTCCCTTAAATTATGCATCATTATAGATGAAAAACTCGCCATTTTAGTAAGGCAAGGCCAAAATTATATCATTCACAAATATCATATTCAATTCATTAAAACAAACAACACATTCATCTATCTAAATAAATGTAACCCATTTTTGTGTTAACTTAGTTAGTGGGATAACTAACTATGAATGGTTTTTAATAAACTATCATTAATAACCTGCTAATCCAATAAACATACGAATCTCTGTAACATTTTTAGCTCTTGGCCATTCATCAATAACTTTTATCTTGGAAGGATCAACTATTATTCTGTACTTATTTTCAGAGTGCCCAAGAAAATAAATTTTATCCAACCTAATATCACAGATTATGAATTTTTCATATAACTTCTTTTCCATTATGGTTTGAAATTCATCACTTAGATGTTTTTCATGCTCTTCTTTTGTTTTGTAAAATATTATAATTTCCTCAATAAACACAACCAAAAACTAATACAAGAACACATGAAGTATTCTATTCATAACATCTATGTATACAATAGGTGTGTGTCTTAACCCAAATGTCCCAACAAAAAATTCATAAGTCCCATATCTAGTACAAAAAAGAAGTTTTTGGGATGTCATCATCCTTCACCTTAACCTAATGGTATCCAGATCTCAATTAAATCTTGGAAAAGTTCTGAACCCCCTGAAGCTGATCAGACAAGTCATTGATATGAGCTAAAGGATACTTGTTTTTAATAGTGATTTTATTCATTTCTCTGTAATCAATGGAAATTCTCATGGAACTGTCGTTATTTTTAACGAACATAACATGATCACCCCATAGTGAAGTTCTTGGATGAATGAATCCTTTATTAATCATCTCTTAAAACAAATTTTTCAGGTCAATAAGTTACATTTTCACCGTTCGATATAGGGGTTTTGAAATTGTCTTACCATTAGGAACAAAGTTAATTGAAAATTTACTTCCCGCTCAAGTATAACACTGGGTAACTCATCAGGAAAAACATCAAGGTATTCATTTACCACTGGAACATAATTAATATGAACATTTTCCTTGTTTTCAATAATTTCAACAAGATAAATTTCATTTCCATCTTATATTAGTTTCTCATCTTCTGGATATTTTTTCAATTGTATGGGTTCATTCTTGTATAAAAACTAAAACTCTTTATAATAACAACTTCTTTAGCTCAACAGTCAATCTTAGAATGATAAATACAAATCCAATTCATTCTATGAATGAAATAAAACTCTAATAAGGGAAAAAAAGTTTTGTAATTAAATTATTTCCATAGGCCATAATAAAAATATTCCTATAATTCCTCTTTTCTATAATATTCCACCCTAGTGTTTTAACAATATGTTCTGATCTCATTTTTTGAGATGATATTTCAAATTTTCAAGAAAATTCCTTAGAAATAAAGGAATGTGTAGACCCTGTATTGAATAAAACTATAGAAAAAACTGATTAATCAAAAAAGGAACCTAATACAACATCATTGGATGGCCCAACATCTGTTGAGATAGTAGCAAAGGATCTCACTACGCCTTTCTACTTATAGTCTAGCTTCATTACATCATTCATATCTCTCTTTGGGAAGGCATTTTCATAATGACCCATATCTCCACATTTTAAAAATAATAATAGTTTCCTTATCAATATTAGTCATAGGATCATTTTTATTACAATATCTAGCCATATGTCCTAACTTACCACATCAAAAATGCTTCCCAGTTTTGGTAAGGCATTACCCAAGGTTCTTTTAATCACACTTTTCTGAAAATTGAAATGGGAGTTTCTTAGCATCATATTTCATTAGTTGATTCTAACCCATCACATTCCATCTAGACCTCTCCTTCTCCTTGTTTTCAAAGTGCACGTGATCATCAGAAAACTGCATCTCTAACCTATCATATTAATAGAGAAGTTTCTCATAACATTTTAATTCACAGGTGGTAAATTTCCTTCGATGCCTTGGATTTAATCTAATGTAAAATCATTTTATTTTTCTATAAAGATCAAAAATAAAAAAATTTTAATACCTTGCAATTCATGTGAATTATTCTTTATAAAAAGACAAAAAAACCTCCCTCTTATTCTCAATTCAAGTAAATGAAACTCCATTCTATGTCACACCACCTTTGGAAAATAATTCTGAAGGAAATGACATTTAAATTCATCCCACTATAATCCATCAATCTCCACTTTTTCCTTGATATTTTTTTACCATTAACCACCACTAATCATCATCACCTTCAAAATGATATATATCAATAATTACCATCATATTATATGAACATCCCATAACATTGAATATCTTTTTGAGGGCTTTAATCCTCCTTCAGCTGCTATTGGGTCAGTAGATCCATTGAAAGCAGGAGGGTGTTGCCTCATAAAATGTTTCATTTTATTCATGTTATTTTGTGGATGCTCTAGTTGTTATGTTGGATGGATTACACCACTATTTATTTACTGAATTAGCTAAGAAATTATTGTCACAAACTTCCAAGTTCCAATCCTTACCATTTCGGGCTTCAAATTTGGAAGTATATCATTCTGATGGTGCCTCTCTTCTTCAGCTTCCATGTTTCTTCGACGGAAAATCATTCTAAAAAACATATCATAGTCAAAGAAACATTGTAATATTAAAATTTTATATCATTTCAAATTGACCCTAGTGTTAAAATCATTTATGTTATTCTATTAACAACATTATAACCCCTAAATTTTAGTAAACCATCTTCTAATACCAACTATAAGTACCCAACCTTATTACATTACATAATCTTGAATTTTAATCAAGAAGAAACTTCCTTTTACATTGAAGATTTATTCAAGATTATAGTTTTATAGAATTGGGATATAACACATACATTACATTCAACGTTTATATAGATTAGATGCCACAAAAATATTATCCATTTAATTCAAAATATTAAACACTTTAAATAAAACATGTTTTCTTGGAAAAATCATCATAAAATTTAAATTAGATTAATTATTTGTCATACACATCCTTATAACCTATGAGAATCATTTTAAAACTTTGTATGAAAACAAAAATCTCATTAACAGATATAATAATATGGAAACAAAACATTAGTCTATGAATACATGTAACATATGATATCATTTTCAAAAAGACATACTTATCACCCATATAAACTTACTTTATGAAACGTGATATTTCCATAATACATATAAAACATAAATACATCTAGAAAGGTATCTTTGTGAAATACTTACATAATCATCTAACCCACTTTCCTACCTTATAATTTGTATCCCTCACAACAACATTACAATATAACACTCACAGCTACCTTATTGTGTAACCACCGTAGTTACACATGGAGAAACCATATGGATGACCTCCAACAAAAACATACCCAATGAGTTGTATGGATATATAGGTCCCACCATTAATCATAAATAATGATCAAGGTCCATAACACAATCCAAATACCTTAAAAATTATATAAAAACATTTCTTTTGAACTTCAAAAAAATTAATTTTTAATATAGGTTTTTAAAATAAAAGTACCTTACATATAACATATAATTGAAGTGAGACTTAATATAGTGGATGGAATATGTATATAGACTATAAAGACACATAATTAAACTTAAAATGAACAAAATTAATCACACAAAAAATTTTAATACCACATATTATTGAAGTAGAATGTTAACCCAAAGAATGAGAATCGAGGAAAGAATTCCCATACTAAAGGATTAAAATACATAAAATCTATTTAAACATACTATATAATGGTTAATATAGTGTTATTAATATCTTAAATAAACATATTCATGTTAATAATACATTATATTATCATTTCATTACATCATTTCACCATTTAATTATTAGTATTTTATTCCTTCTATTGTTCTGGCCGCGTCCATTACATGATTTCAATGGTCATTTTATATTTGATTTTCATGTGGAAATGGAATTCCATAAGTGGAATGAAATTATATTCATATGTTTCTAGAGTATGTAATTTTACCATAAATAATTTTCTTATCATATATAATGATGGATCATTAGATAAAACCTTATTTATGTTTGTTTATATCATTTTTGGTCGTTCCTTGATAAAAATGAACTTGTTTCATTATATGAATTAATTTAATTAATATAAGTTCATTCTAGAACATAAAATAGGTTACATAATAAAAATTTCATTTTTTTCAACCATTAAAAGGGTTGCATGATCATATTTAAAGGAATTAAGGGAAATCAGAAACACAACATCCACGATTTTGGTAAATCGACACATCACGGATTGTGTTTTTATTTTTTGAATAAAAGGGAGAAGAGAAGGAGAAAGATATAGAGTATTTTACATGAACATGAATAAATAAAAAATATATAAGATTCTATAGAACTCATACATCATAGATAAGTGGAGGGGAAGAGAGTATAAGACAATAATGGAATTGAAAATAAAACACATGTAAAAATAAGAGGATTCTTACTCTTGATCTCTTCTCCTTGAGATCCTCCTTATGGTAATTGGTTTGGGTCTTTTAGTGATACCATCAGGTATTGGATATAGTGAAGATCCATGGGGAGGGAATTTGGAAGAACATTAACAATGCTCAAGGCTTGAGAGCAGTGAGAGGAAGAGGGGGATGAGGGTGGTATTTATAGTGGAGAAGAGGATGGATTTTACATTACTTTAATCATTATTATAATATTTTTGCTCAAGAATATGAACAGTATTTATTCATGTGACCAAAAATAGTAATAATTACTTTTTATTTTGAACCAAGATGTATTACATCAGCCATGCATCACCTATGATGCAGTAAACAAGTATTTAGCATTTATTATAATTTATCATATTTTACTATTCATAAAAAATTCATGAAATTCAAAAAAAATCCCCAATATTTACTCAAAACATTTTCTAGCGTGTATAATTCAATAATTATCTCTATTTTTGGGAAATAATTTACTAAATATTATTAATTTAGTTTTTAAATAAAAAACTAATTTATTCAAAAATAACATTTTTAAATCTATAACTCATTTTTTAACACCATAGAAAATTAATCAACATCTAATTGTATTATAAACATAAGAAAATAAAAAAAATATGATTTACCATTCATAAGGGTCATATTACTAATCATATTAATATTCATAAGGGGATATTACTACTCACCAAAAAAACAAGTTGGTTTTATCAGACTCTAAATATCTTACTAATCACAACCGTAGAATAATATTTTATGAAATTCAAATCATTGAAGCTGGAAAATTATATTTAAAGGATAGTTATAAATATGTAATTAAAACAATGATTCATGAATTTCAATTTGTTTTTTTAAACCTTCGGTTGTAACAGATAAATTCAAATTTAAAATGAAAAAAGGGGTGGTGGCCTCGACTAGTAGAGTCAAACCATAAGAATACCATTTATCTAAGCTTCCAATGGAGATTGAATCACTACACTTTTCTCTCAACCAATAACAATCTATTATTAAACCAATAAATCTTGAGAATTTTTTTTACATAATATGTTATAGATCATAAAGATAATAGACCAAAATGTATTTACTAAACAACAACAAGAAAATATCCCAATTTCACACCATACCTAATGGGTGTTTGCTGATGTAAAAGGGGGTAATGTATTTATACCCTAACATTATTAATATTTGTTTTATTATTTTTTATAAATAAATGGTTATATTTATTTTCTATTATTACTTTATAATGACTCAATAATAATTTTGATAAAAATTATATTTTTATACGATGCAACACAAATTATTTTTTTAGGAAATATATTGTTCCAATAAAGACACTCTTGTTTATAAATTCATGAGTTTTGAAAATAGATTATATTTTAATAAATTAATATCATTAAATAATATTTACTAAATATAAATGATAATATAATTTTATAATGTCATATGTAATTTTTAGATGGATCAAAAAAATGTTATCATCAAAAAATCAATATTTTCAATAAATGGATATTTTTTATTTAAAATTGTAAATTCTAATATTTTAGGAATCATTTTCATAAAATAAATATAATTTTTTAAATCATAAAATTGGAATTATCTGACATAAAATTTTCTTTATATTCTGAAACCGTAAATTTTTTGGGTTAATATTTAATATGATATGTGTAATTAAATCATAAATTCCCAAAAGGAATTTAATGAATACAATAAAGAGAATACATGAATAATATTAAGTATCCCCTTTAAATTAATTTATCTTTTTAATTTATTTTATTAATTTTATAAACCTTTAGTCAATCCTCCATAAACTATAGTATATTTTAAGATTTTAAAATTTATTCTTTATAAACATGAATCACTTCAATATCACCAATGGTATTATTTTCATGAGTTTGGTTTTTTCATTATAAAATAATTAAATAATGTCTTATTTGGTAGAAACAATGGGAAAGATCCTTGTTGTGTTTTTTTGTTTAGATTTATTTTTCATATAGAGTAAAAACCTAGATTTAGAAATTAATATAGAATTCCTCTCATTTTTCTATATAAACCCACCAAACCATCCATTTCAAATTACTCAAAACCCGTAGATAAAAAAATTACTCTAAAATTACCTCCCTGGAGACCTCAAAATGTTCCCCCAATAATTTAATAATCAATTCTCAATCTTTTATAACTTCCCTCTCAAAGAAAGAGATCTATATGAATTATTTTCTATTAAATCCCATTATTTTTATTATCCTTTTGATTTTTAATTGATTATGTTTTCATGTATTTATAAAAATACATTTATAGATAAAATTAATGTTATAATAATTAAGGATCAATTATACCCTCTCATTATAACCTCCACCTAATTAATTAATGTGTTGAAGTATGGGATCCTTTATTTATCCACTTTATTCGAGAACCTTATTTAAATAATTTCTTTTGATTCCCAATTGTTTATGTTGGGACTTGATTTTTCACATAATTAGTACTATCCATATATTTTATCAATTATTAGATTCTCCATTCACTATCATCAATCCCTTCCCGGAATCTTCAAATACCCTTGTCATGTTACTAAAATTATCATGCGTATTTCCATGAAAAAAAATATGTAGTAATACCCATCCCTATTTACACTCAAGGGTATTCACCTAGATTTACATATCCTTCATTGATGGGGTACTTACGTTTATGTAACCCAAAATTCTCAATAAAATGTATATAATTGATTAAATAAATCCATATTTTTTTATGATCAATGTGTAACCCTTATTCATGTGCATGATATGAATGTGAGGGATGGGCTTGAAATTATATATCCCTCCAATGCATGGGGTAATGTTTTTATCTAAAGAGATGAAACATATGGTGGATGGGAGGTTATCCTAGGAACATTATATTATGATATATTGAAATTTGTAATTGAATTATTCTTATGATGTCTGGTTTTGTCCGGTTTCCACACTCCTATGTTATCATCATGTTATCATCATATATCTTGATTTTTTGTTCATGTTTATGATTCTTACCCCACTTATGTAACCTTAATATTACTATTGACTCACATGTATTACTCTCATTATATTCGGATTTTATTATTACATTTTTTGGATTTCTACATAAAACATTTCTTATGTACATCCCAAGGATATCCCATGCAATTTTATATGATCCACAGAATATAAGGTCGGGTTTTTGATTTTTTGAAAAATGATATTATATGCATGTTTAATGTTATTATGCTAGGTACCAAATTTTCCAAAGAAAATAGGGCTCATGAACTTATAGGGTTTTATTTTTTGAACCTTTAGGTAATAAATCATTAATAATGGTCTATTAATAATATTTATTATCATAAGTGGTGTGAATATGTGAGGGGAGGAGGTTCCCTTCTATAATTGAGGATTTTCATTTTCCCAAATACCCAAAACTGTTAAATAATGGGATGTCACTATCAACCCAAGTGCCTCCAAATTTTTTTAAATAAATAATTATAGGGAAGATAATTCTAATCCAAACCTAAACTAGAAAAAATAAACATGTTTTAAAAATGTTAAGCTCATAACTTTAATGGTTTCTTGATTTTTCCTTTTATGTTCTCACCATGGTAATTACTTTTTATTTAGGTAGGTAATTTATCCTTTGAGAATAAAAAATTAAATGAGATATATTATATAAATTGGACCCAGTTATTCTATATATTAAATCCAATTTAACAAACAAAAGTCCTCTGTTAGTGGAATATTAATTTTAACAGAGACATGTAATGGACAAACACAATTTTTAACATTTACAGTGGTAATTAACTTTTAATTTTTTCTATTATTTATGAAAAATAATTTTGTTGAACATATAAATTAATATTAATTATTCTGATTTAAAATATGGGATCAATTTTGCAAAATTTAATTCTCAAATGTGGAATATTTTAATTTAAAATTAAACTCGTAAGGGTGATGAAAATGTGGTTTTTCCAAAGAAAACATTTCTTATGTATAAAGTGTTTTTATATAAAATATGAACATAGAATTTATTCCAATGATCTAAATTTGAATAATAATATTAAAATTGAATTAATTTTACTTTTAATACCATTTTAAAAATTATAACATTGAATATTCATTAATATAAAAGAATCTATTTTAATAAAAATTAGTATTATTCACTCTTATTATAAAATTATCCTTCTCATAAAATTCTCAGCAATTCACTGTAATATTATTTTTTAATCTTTAGTTATAAAATTAATTTTTTTAATAAATATTCTAAAATTAGATGAATTTTTATTAAATAAGTCCACAAAACACGACTGAAACACTTTTTAGAAAAATATGGTTATATGCATTAAGCTATATTTATTCTTATCCCATAATTAGAAATAACATAAGTTGAATGAAAATAAATTGGATTCAATAATATATATATATATATATAACATTAAAATCATTCTCCAATAGTGATTAATGTAACTATATTAAGATGCAAACACATTTCATGTATAAAATTAGTTTATTTTATAAAAAAATCTCTTATTTAAAAATGATTTTTATATTTATTTCTAATAAATTGATGAACAATGATTTTATTTTATACATTATGAACCATATAATTTTAATAATTTAGTTAGTATTATCAACACCAAACAATTTTATTGTTGTCTTATAACTATATTACTGTATATTTAGACTCAGGGTTGTGTGTAACACAAACTATCATAGGGATTAAATTTATTTAATATGAAATATATCGTAAAGTATCTAGGTGATAAATTCTTTCCTATATCAAAAAATTCATACCCTTGAAATTTATTAAATTCCACCTAAGGAATAGATTTGGGCAGTTCTTCATCATAATTTATGCAGGTTCTTATGTTGACCCTCCTATCATAAGATTTCTCTAAAGTACAATTATTGAATAAGTAGTCATGTTCCTCAAAACATGTTCTCGAGTGTCCATAGTATATATAGGCACTTTGTAGTAATATTGATCAAGTTTTAATTATAATTTTTAGAGTTGCCTATTATAATTGTGTTTGGATGGTACTGAACAGTGATATATAGAACAAATCATTTAATTTAGAAACACCTAGTGAAAATTCAAAATCATTATCAACATCTATGATTTTTTCATGGATATCAAAATTCATGATATACCTAAAACTAAATTTGCTTTTCTTACTGAACATTATAACACCCTTCCTTTGAAAAAAATTCATGGTAACATAATCTCCCACTTCAAATTCCAATACCATTCCTCTTATTATCAGCATTTCTCTTTTTTACATCTTTCAGCTATATTGATATTGGTTTGAATAGTATTTACATTTTTTATTGTCTCCTCCACATGTTCTTGGACTAATATAATCCTTTTCAAAAACATTATTAAAATATTTTAGAATATGATAAAATGTTCTATATAATGTCGCATATGACACCATTTAAATGCTTGAATGGAAGCTATTCTTATTGTTAAAATCTATCAAATGTAAATACTGATCTTACATACCTTGAACATAAATATAACACAACCTCAACCTATAAAATAGTTATTGTAAGGTCCTTTCAGACATTCCAATTGTTTAAGGGTGATAATGGGTTCTCAAATGAAGCTTGGTGTCAATATCCCTTGAAATAATTTTCTATAATTTCAGTCTATATTATATATCATGATTAGAAATAATTTCAAGTGGTTCACCGTGAAGACTTAAAACATCACTAATATAGAGACCTGAGGGAAATTAAAGAGGTAAATATTCATATATATAAAATTTATGGGAATATGTGTCGAGGATAAATATAATAATGCATATTGCATCATTATTTCTAGGATTACTTTATAGTATTATGATAGAGTCCATAGTAATGTCATCTCATTTACACATATTAATTGGAGGAGGTTTCATGAATCATTTAGGATTTTGTATCTTTATATTAACCTATTTAATAAAACAACGTGAAACATAATAAAAATTGTCATGCTTCATATTATCCCACCAAAAATGTTCTTTCAAATAAATATATATATATATATATATTGGTGCTACTAGGGTGTCTATTGAAATTCAAGATATGAAAATAATCCAAAAAATCTATCTTTATATTTGAAAAATTTGGAAAACATAGTCACATTAAAAAAATTTATAACAACATCTTCATAAATGATGTATTCCAATTTTCCATCATTCATGACTTCAATTTTCTTATGAAGATTCTCATTTTCAAGTTGAGAAATTTAAATAATTTTCTAGAAATATGGTTTGGAAATCATTTGAAAAAGGTTTTATGTCTCCCCATCCTTACTAATTCTCATATCCATGTTTAATATATCTATAAATATAGGATCCCTGTTGATCCTCATTTAGGTCAAAAATATTTGATCATTCATGCTCAATCCATCAGCTAACTTGTTTTCCCTCCATTGGAGGTATAATATTAAGAGGGAAAAATTCTTGGGTAGATAAAGCTATCTCCATTGCCTCATGTTTGTATTTCCCTATTAAAATATTTATTACTGACTCTTGTGATTCATGTATATCTCACATATATCAACATAAGAATAATGTCCCCATATCATTAAATAAAAGTTAAAAGATGCCAACTCAAGATCATTGGTTGACATTTTTTTTTGAATATTTAACTAAATTGAATCTTAGATAATAAATATATCATTATATATAAATACACAACCATTTCCATTATTCTATGTATCATTATAAATCATGAATCCATCGTTTCATGATAGTATATTCAAAATTGGAGCATTTTCCAATGTATTCTTCAATTCATCAAATCATTATTCACATTACTTTGTATATATGAACATACCTCCTTTAAGAGTAAGCTTGGTTAAAGGTTTTTCAAATTCAGAAAAAAAATGGAAAAATTATTCATAGTAACATTCCATACAAATAAAACTGCACACCTCGATTATTTTCATTTTTGTAGGACATTCTAGTAATTCCATTTTCTTTGCGGTATCTTCAAATATTTAATACATAGATATAATATAACGATGAAAGTAATAATTATGAATTTATAACTCACACTTTCTAAATTTATAGAATATATATTTTCTCCAAAGAGTCGTAAAAATTATTTATAAGTGATCTTCATGGTCCCTATATCTCTTATAGTACATAGAGATATCGTCAATAAATACCAAAACCAAATCATTCAGAAATTACTTGAATACTTTATTCATTATATCCATAAAAATAATGGGTGTATTATTTAATCTAAATAGAATTACAATAATCTTGTAATTTCTATACATTGTATGAAATATTGTCTTCAGAATATCTCCCTTTTTTACTTAAAATTGATGATACCCAGAATGAAGGTTGGTCCTTGAGAAATATTGAGCTCAAATATGTTGGATAAATAAGCCATCAATATAATGTTTTAAGAACCTTTTCTTATTCGTAATATCACTTATTTCAATTTAATTAATGAAAAACCTCATATATAAATCTTCCTTGTTTTGAAAAATAAAAGGGGTTCCCTGAGGTGACACAACAAAGAAAATAAATAGCTTATCACATAACTCCTATGGTTATTTATTAAACTCCATTAATTTCATAGTGTACATTCTATATGGTGTCCTTGATATACATATTTTATTAGGGGTCAACGCAATGGGAAACTCAACATCATGCTCTGATGGATGTCTTGGTAATTCTGATGGAAATACATAAATTTATTCTAATAAAATAGGTGGATTTTCAGTTTTAATATTATCTTTTCCATTTATATATGTTATATTCTATTCTTCTCTAATTATATCATTCATAAGAGCTATGCTATGTGGATCTAGACCTGACTATGATGGTGATTTTCCCCTCTAAAGATATGTAATTCCACATCTTCATCCAGAATCATAATTTTATTATCTTTGAAAAATATTTTTTTGTCATATTTTTAAATTCATACCATATGAATGATTATATCAAAATCAATCATATGTATAATAATGATGTCAGAAAATATGGAATGTTTAGTTTTTATAATGGGAAGTGACTGATACATTCTAATAGTATTGAGACCTCCAATATGATTCTTGATTGATAACACTATTTATGGTTCTATATAAATATATAATTTTCATAGAAAACATGGATGATAAAAAATAGTGTGAATATCATGAATAAATTAAATCATTTGATAAATTTGAGGATATTATTAAATTATCTTCCCCATATAATTGGGAACTTCAACCTTGTCAATTATGATCCTATAATCTTGGACATGCTCACTTGGCCTTTTTTGGGAAAATTTTCCTTCGCCCCTAGGAAAAGCATTTTATTAGTTCCCCATATCCTTATATTTTAAGCATTAAATAAAGGATTCCTTATTAAATCTATTAAAATCTGGAGCATGGTGTCCATTATCTCTAAACTTGTATAAAACTCTCATTCCTATAAATCTTGTTCCACTGTGTTTCTTCCCACTTATTTTATAGCCTGTAATTCTACCTATACCTTCCTCCCTTTTTCTATATTTCTATTTCCAGAGTTCTCAGAAACACTTTTCCTATCTTTATTTATTTTGATGTAATAATAAAATTAGAATTATTTGTCAATATTTATAAAACATGATACTATGTTCTATTATGATGATGTGGTTTGGGAGACCGGTTCCCCTTGAATGATTTGATTTATCCAATTAACAAAATAGTTAATCAAACTCAATGGATTTTTTACATAGTACAAAACATTCCTTGATAACCTTGTAAAGATATATTTAAACTTTTTGATCTTTTATTATTCTTTTTGTCTAGTAATATGAATTTTCTCTCCATATACACTCAATTACCATGGGGAAAATATTTTTTCCAAAAGAGTACCTTAAATTACATTCACACCATGCTCCCTATTTTCTTATCATCCTTAGAGTTTTGAATCAATAACCACCACTAATTTATATATTATAAAACATAATAGACATCCACGATAACTTTATCCCTTTCTTTACATCCCAATGAAATAAATTTATCATATAACGAACATTTCCATTTTTAAACTATAATGGATTTTTAGTACCATTAAAAGTTGGATATTTATGATGCATAATGTTGTCTAAAATTGATACACCACATACTATATTAGTAGTATTTCTAATGCATTAAAGGTTATTGGTAATATCTTGAGTCATCTACACAAATATAATTATAATTTGTTTAATTCTAGCTACATCTCCGGCTTCAACTTCATTATCTTTCCCAAAAGGGAAATCCCTACAAAAATTATGTGCATCGATATGCTCTATATTATTTTCACTTGGATATATTTTTACATAATGGAATACACTTGGTTAGATCAAAAAATTATGAACCATAATGTATTATTTGATAAGTAGTTATTATAAATTGTAATGTTTATTCTCCGATATTCTCAAAAAATTTAATCATGGTTTATTTGGAAATCTTCTCATATCATAAATATATTTTCAAATCCATTATAATAGTTTCAAAAGAAAATGTGAATAAACCAAAACTTATCCCCTATGAGTATTATACTAGTTGGTAGAAAGGCCTGTTTTTGTACACCAAGTAACAATTGAGTCAAATCTTAATGCACCTCTTTCAAAGTTATAACCCCTAAGTAAAACTATACATGAGATGCATTCATGTTATGGTGTCCATACATGGATTTATTTATTTGGAAACCACATGAACTCAACCTAACAAAAACATTTTTATGTTTTCCTATACAATGATATATCGTAAAAGTTAGTGAGAAGGATAAATTCCCTAATCTATGTCTTACTAAATCTAGTTTCTAATATTTCAACTGAACATACTCAAATACCAATTATAATGACCTCAAACCTTGGATCCCAATTTTTTTGATTACCTTAATACATTGGTAAAAGATAAATATTATCATATCTAATAGAATTTAATAATTTTGTATTCTTAGAAAACTAGGTAAAAATTTGAATCTCACATTACATTTTAAAACATCAAATATAACATATTAATTATTTTTAGAACACCATTTTCTCAATACTACAAAATGAGGTTATCCTTGCACTTCTATATACTTAGTTTAGAGAAACATGGGTATAAGGTTCTGATCATAGGTTATAACTATAGTTTTGAAACAACTATGGGCCTAAATCTCCCCCTCCGTGATTCCAAATCTCCACTCCACCTACAAGCCCTGGCCTCCCTAATATTCCCTCCCCTTCCTGACTCCGCCTTGACCAAAATATTCTAGACACTACCTCCACCTAAATCTCCCAACCTCTACCTATAGTTATTGGCCTCTACCTCTACCTCTAAGCCTCTGCCTCTTTGCCACTCCCTCCGAGCCCCCATCACCCTCCCCCACCTCACTACCTCAGCCTCCGCCTCCAGATCCACCTCCCTTCCTCCACCTCTACTAAAACTTCCACCTTATCTCCCTATATTACATATCTATAACCCAAAATATTTGTGGGACTCCTCATTTACCAATAAAATCTTGCTTTTTGGGCCATTCCATTGCAGCATCTATGACTATTTTTTCATACCACTAACATTGTCAGGTTAAATACTATTCATTCCACATTTTAGTGATCATAATATTCACTTCCTTCATCATAGGTAGACTCAATTAAATATATATTTCTGTATCCTTGATTTTATATTTCATCTCTAAACTTAAATATGAACTATGGAATTTCATTTCCTATTTCATTGGACAATAAAATTGTACTTAATGTCTTTAGGGCTCCTAGATCACCCCTCTAAATTCCATGAATTCAATTTGGAGGCATTTGATTTTGTATATCTTATATTGGAATTATAATATGAGTATTTTTAATTTTAGTATGTTATCTGACTTGAATATTACTATGGTATTTTGATTTCATTTTTATCATTTCCTATTTACCAACTTGTTTCTCATTATCTTAATTATTATATGATTTTCATCCTATTCAAGGTAACCGTTTTAAAATATTTTTTTTCTATGTTGATAGATTCCTCCATAATTTTATTTTGATAAACCTGTGTTTTAAGTGTGTTTTTTTAGTTATGAAGATATTAAATATTACAATTGTTGGTGATATTATTATAGGTGATTATTTTTCTTACGTTATTTTCTTCACTACAATAAATTCCATAAATTTTTATTCCCAAGATATTCCTGTCATTTTTTATCATAATTGATTTTATGGTGAAATTATTTTTCATGGTATATTTTCAACTTTTTCATTATTACTCATTTCAAATAATGAGTTATTTTTTCCTTTGGAAATACCTCAATATACAATAATTTTGTATAATTATCTTAAACTCCCTCAATATGCGGTTTTATATATTTTTTATTACATCACCAGAATTAAATTTTTTATAGAATGGATAGTTTATATAGATCCATATCAGTTATCCCATTTACCAGACCAACTTGTCATAAATATTTCTTTTTTGTACATATATATATACCACCAACTTGGAATTGATGTCATTTTTTAGTCGTATTTTCTATATTTTCTTTGGCATTCCATATTTTTATTTCATATTTAATTATACTAATAGATTTAGGTTTATTATTTTATATTTTTTATAACATTTTTTAGTAGAAAATTATTAATTTATGTTTATTTTACTTCAATAGATTTATATTTATTACTAATAGTTTTATTATTACTCTTTCTAAAACATAAAGTTGGTATATAATGATATGTATGAATTATGTTTGATCGATACATATCACAGGTAAAAATTTGTAGTAAAAAATTTAGTATTGATTTTAAAATGATTATTATATAGATATATAACATATATTCTTAGTAAATACATATGAGATGACATATAATATACTAATAGACTATACACTATCATTTAATACAATCTATGGTTATAACCTGCCCATTTTGTAATGACCGATGTATATAAAGAATAATACTTTTTTTCTACTATTAAATATGAATAAGATAATAATTTTAAGTTAAAGGGGATGATTTTTCTGATAGCACACTCTACATGCAACAATGGGCTTCTCTAAAATCTTACATTGCGCACAACATTGTGTTATACTTAAAAATGATAAAATAATAATATTACTATTTTATATGGTAGTTAGTGCCTAGATATTGGAATGGTGGGAATGAATAGTATAAAATTAATTTCTAAATATGTTTTATACATTATGATTCATTCATTACCAATTTTATTAAAAATTCAAATAAATCCAATTGATATAATCGAAGTATTTTTGTGAAAACCTATTTAAAATAGAATAATTGTGTTTTCAAATCACTCTTTATGGATTCATATTTAATGAAAAAAATGATATATATTTAATGTAATGTTTTAAATTCATCTTATATGCTTTCTAGATATTATATAAGAATAAATTCAATTTTTTTAGATAAAATAAGTATTTTTCCAAAAATGTAGTTTTACTCCCTTTTAATGGTGAACCCTTTTCAAATATTGTTTTCAAACTTTTATATATTAAATTTTAAAAAATAAACTTCTAATATATTATCTAAACATCAAAATTTTCTATGGATGAAATTTTGGAATCTTTCTGATATTGTTCATTTTTAATGAATAGTGAAAAATACTTCATTTTAATTCAAAATTTCCTTCTCATCTAATTAATTTATATAGTTAGTTTATAATTTTAATTGGTTTTAAAGTTTATTTGGACTATATTTTTATCATTTAATCAAAAAAATTCATTTTAAGTAATTTCACTTTTTTAATTACACATAAACCCATTTCAATATTTTGATTGTTATTATTTCATAAAAACATGCTTTTTTGTTTTGACCACGGGAATTAATATCAAATTAATTTCTACCAATTATGTATTTTGAATTAATAAAAATCGGTTCCAAATTTGGAATCAAGAGGTAAAAATTATTTAATTATGTAACTTTTAATTTTAGACATTATGAATCGTAACTTAAGTAAATATTTTATTTACTATGGTTAAAGGGTAAATCTGGTAAATAAGGGTAAAAAATAATATTATAATATTATTAAATTACCCTAACACAATTCCTAATCCCATTGGATGAAATATATCTTACTATATGCATCCTTGAAACAATTTTAGGACCCCATGTAGCCACTTGTGTGTGAAAATGACATTTAATTACTTTTAATTTAAAGTTAAGTAAAATATAACTGAAACATGTATCTTTTTTGTAAAACAATTTTTATATGCTGTTTTAAAAATTATATTTTTGACTATAAATATTAATTAGAAAGTTATAATGTTTTTCTACA
Source organism: Viscum album (assembly GCA_963277665.1). Taxonomy (NCBI): domain Eukaryota; kingdom Viridiplantae; phylum Streptophyta; class Magnoliopsida; order Santalales; family Viscaceae; genus Viscum; species Viscum album. The sequence continues at coordinate 2,055,284,177 of OY728146.1, read as the reverse complement.
TCGTGATATTTTATTTATAATTTTTAGAGACTAAATTAATAAATTTATGTATGATACAATGATGATGCAGTGATTGCTTCATTAAAAAGGAATCAAATAAATGATATCATAAATGACAAAATAAATGTAATTAGTATATTTTTATGTCATCCAAGAATTTTTTAGATGATTTATTCATTTTATATTTTTATTAATTATGTTTTTTTAAACAATCAAGTTGTTATGGATTTTTAAAAATGACATGATCTGAATATTGTCAAAATTTACCTAATTATTATTTTAAAAATAAAAATATTTTATTAAATATTATAAATTTTAAAAAATATAATATTTTTAAAAATAGTTATAATAATACTAAAATTTTATTAATGTCTCTTTAATTGAATATTTTTAATGATTTGTTAGCGATTACTATTGTCAAAGTGTTAAATGCTTGATAAAATGGTAAGTGTAAAAAAGGGTAAATAAACAAGATAACAATTAAAAAATTTCCAAAACCTATCCAATTAATAAAGGATGATTTTTTCGACTTATATTCATATTATTATCGAATTTAATGAATTTTGGATTTTTTTAAACTGAAATTCAGTTTATAATAAAATATTACTTTCAAACTTTCCTAAAGAGTCTGTCCTCCCTCTTATAAATGCGCATCACCTCTAACCATTAATCACACCTCTCAAGTCACCAATAACCATCCAATATCTATACAAATAAGCTCCAAAAATCCCTATATTCCACCTAGGATCTTTACCTTGGGATGAAATAAATTCAAGAAGGTATTTTAGCTTAAATAAACAGGAGTTATTCGATTTAAGGTAATGTCTTCTCTCAAGTTTCATCCATTTATTTTCCTTCTCCAACCCCATAAATTCTATTTATTAAATTATTCTATAATAACAACATTAACTTAAATATACTAGTATTTTTTATTGTATGTATTCAAACTACACTTCCTCAGGCCTCCATTTAATAGATATGAAAATATTGTTTTTGTGGACGAAAAACTACTGCCTCACTAAATGATGATGGTTCAATTATCTCATACCGCCTCTCATAGAGGCAATTATGATGGCACTAAAATTACATATGATATTTATGATATTTCTTTTATCTCTATTCTTCTGTAATTATAATTTATAACATACCTTTTTTCTTTTCATGTTTTATAAATACGATAATATCATTTGAGGAAGTGTAGACTACCGCCCCCTCAAATTGATATGACTCATTCATGCTATAAATGGAATTTATAAATGATGGAATTAAAGAAATTATGTAACTTATATAACATAGATATTATACATTAATTATAATATAGTTATGTATAATTTATTTTTCATTCCATTAAATATGAAAATGAAATGAATGTAGCGTTCATGCGTATATACAGTTTACCGTCACCATAAACGGTTCCGTTCATTTATTATAACAAAATACTATGGACTATTATAAATACATATATAATGGATATATTTTATATATATTATATCTAAATCAAAAATATCATTCTAGAGATAATGGAATTTTGACCACAGGGACAATTTATAATCATAATATGTTCATTTTTTACTCAAGTTCCGAACATCGACAAAATGTCCGATATGAACTCAAATTGTTAAAAAATATATATATAAAGGTAATAAGTGATATAAAATAAATGATAAACTTTATAAATGTTATAAAACAAGTATAAATTAACATAAATTTTTTATTCAAGAAATTATTGAATGAACGATTCAAGTCGGACATGAGGTGAGGGACTTCGTCTCAATCACCTTTCTATGACGCATATTTTGATTTATACACTAATTTCATTTATAGAGTGTATAAAACCCTTTGTGTTTTCATTTCATTAAAATGGAATATTTATCTATGAATCATTTTACTAAATTACTAAAGGAATGTTTCTTTTTAACTTTTCCAGCGACAATGACCACTCAACCACTGTAATCGTTATTTAGCTTCCTCTATAATAATTAATGTTTCTAAATGGAAAAGGAATAAATTATTCCCTTTTTGGGTCTTTTGATATTGAATATGGTATTTGAAATGGATTAAGTATTTCAATATCGTAAAATTATATCTTGTGGTTTCAACTTAAATGTTCTTACTAAAATATTGATATTTTCTATATTTTATGAGTTATGATTACATAATAGTACATGGACATTTGACGGGTGATTAAGTGATAAAACAAATGATGGTGGTTTCATGATAATATAGGTATGGGTGGTTATGTTATAACCTCCAATGATTTTGTTATGGAAGTTAGCCAGATGGATATTCCATTTGTAAGAATGATTTTTGGAAGTTAACCTTATGGTTATTACATTTATGTTTGATAATGTCCCATGTTTACCTTTTATATGTTATGTGTTCTTTTTATGGGTTTTATAGTAATAATTTGGTTACAAAAGGGTAAGAAAATGATCTTTTATTTATTTAATATTATTTAATACTTCATAAAGGTGAAAAGTATTACTTATGATAAAGTATTCAGGGTTAACATTTTGTTTTGATAAACTAACAGTTTTCCTTATTTGTGTATCCATTACTATGATTATTGGGATCATCATATTTTTTTAATTGTTTTTAATAGGTCTTAAAGATGAATAGGGTCAGGGATGGGATCATGGAGAAGTCATGTTGTTTAAAACCTGGAAATAGACTTATTTGTTTTTTTAAGAGTTATTATTTTATGAAAAAATTAGATAGTTAGTGGAAGTGTCTACATGTAATATTGAAGTTATTATGTATAAGTTATTACCTAATTTTATAAAGCTCTAAACCTGAAAATATTATCAATGTGAATTATTAACATAATTAAAGCTTATGTAATATTTAAGGCTAGGGCTTTATAGTTGGTATCATAGAATGGTTTAGATAACTTTAAAGGTTAGGTTGTTATCTGGGTGTAGGTAAACGATCCCATATAACCAAGAGGGTTATAATCCTATGAAAACTATTGTAGTTTTATGTTAAAATAGTATTTTTTGATAAAAACCTGAACAATGGAGATATAATGAATTTGATGGATTAGAGTAATATAAATGTTTTTATGTTACCTTTAACCTATAAGGGATTTTTTTAATTATAATATTTCGTTTCATGTTTTAGTGTTGATTATTTTCTGTAGATTCATGTTAATTTGTCAACATGGAAGGAAATATATCATGAAAAACCTTCTTCTTTAACCCTGATGATTTTATCATCACTATTATGGAAAAATCATGTTTGACTTATTTTTACAGCTTCTTGAGTATTCAAATCACCTGTAGGAAATTGTTTAAGCTATCAAACACCTTCTCATTTCTAAAAAGAAATTTTGGGCCATGGTATCTTTTTCATATGATTTAAAGATATAAAATTTTCCAATTCTATTTAATTGTTAAATTATAGAAGTGGAGTGAACTTTATCTTTTTGAAAGTATGAAAACATGCCGAAAGAGAAAGGGAACATCCTGAATATCATGATATCTAGTTTCAAGGTATTATTTTTATTCATATCCATAAATAATGAAGCATCTTTTTATTGATACTTATAAATGATGAGGATATTCAATATGCTAGAATGGTGTATTAAGAAATAAGGTCTAAATTCATAGTTAATAGATTATGACGAGCATTGAATTATTAAGAAGTCAACATATAAGGGACTCAAGAGTTATGGTAGATTTTAGGATGATGAAATTTTTAAAAGTATTAATGATATTTTAATGATGGGATTACATTGGGAAGAATTTTTCTAATATGTGTAACCCTGATGTTTGATATGTGAAAAGTATTTTCAAGGAATATTTACTTTTTATTGTGTGGAGATAATGGATAACCTTGTGGGTTCGTATGGTCATTTATTTTTGAGGTGATTAATGATTATTAAATTTTTTGATGAAAAACGAATGGTATTAGATAACCTTTGAGTATAAAGCATGGTATGTTAATTTTTTAGGAAATTATATTATTTTTGATAATGTTGTATGAATGATATGGTTTTAGAAAAAGGACGTCATGTAGGATAGGTGACAAGTCGTCGCATCCAGAAAGGTCGTAGGAATTGAAACCACAACCGAAGGGTGAAAATGGACCTTCTCCTACCACTAGACAACATGAAGTACCTATTTATTATTACTTATTATTTTTCAATAAATTATTTTATTAATAAAGAATAAGTTGTTTTGGGATATTATTTTTTATCAAATGGATATCCATAGTATAGGAAAATTATATAATGATAAGGTTATAAATTTATTTGGGATGACGTTTGCTCTTTTTGGAACACTATATGCCTAAGGATAATATAATACTTTTGGATTTCAATTGACGAATAATGGTGGAAATTCATTTTGGAAGAATCTATGTTTTTATGGACTTTTGGGGATTTGGTTTATTTATGGTCTAAGTGAAAATTACTTATTTTATTATATCATAAACCCCCTTTTAACTTATCTTGGAGAATATGTGATTAGTATAATTATCTTTCAGTATGAGACATCAAGAGTAGTCAATGTTATTTGGAGATAATGTTTAATATCTATTAAGGAAGATGAGGTGATCAAATCCTTTTAAATTTTGGTTTCCAAACATAGTTGGGATTATTTTTAATAAATTTTAATTCCAGTTTTTATTGAATTGTCTTTGTTGAGCATTGGTTATTGTTTGTTTAATTTTTGAGATTAAGAGTAGTATTTCTTTTTATAAAAGATTATCCTTTTGGGGATCATCTGATCTTGTAATAACCATTTTGGTTTTGGTTAATGTCCAAAGAAAATTTAAATATATAGTTTATCTTTTATGGGTTATGTGATTCTCTAGAAGTTGATTCTAGTGCTTCACGTGTGACCAAGACATCTTGAATACTCATTGTTTGTAGAAAAGATGAGTTTGTTGTAGAAATTTATTAAATGATGAAAGTATACATGAAAAGTCATGATGTTTCCTTATGTTCTTAGTAAAGCATATAAATAAATTAATCAAAATTATTAAAAATATATTAAAACAAAAATGTTGTTTGTTAACTTTTGCTACAGCGAAATCAAATACCATTAAACATATCACAAGTTTGTCATTTTTTGGTGGTTAACTTTCTCCTGGTCATATTTTTTATCACTCTCCATCAGAACTTGATAATTTTTTTTTCTTCCATATCCATGTTTTCTTACATGGGACCCTATTATGTGTTATCTAGGGTGACCATTATAATTCTCTTCATTTATTTTAGTTTTATATTTTTATTGAATCGTTTTTTTTGATTTGGGACTTTTAATGATGTTTTTCAGCACAATTTTAAAATTATGAGGATGCAATTTCCAAAGGGGGGGAGGGTTTAACAACCTAGTTATTTATAGAATATTACTTGTTGATTTAAATTAATATTTATGAATAAGATGTTAATTATAAGTTATTGGTGACTCTTTTTCTGATAGCGTGATTTTCATGAAAAAACGGGCTTCTCCAAAATCATACACTGCACACAACATTTGGATTATACTGAAAAATAATACAATAATATTATTATTATTTTAAATGGTAATTAATTCCTAATAGTTGGAATGTGAATAATGAATAGTATCAACTAAATTTTATAATATGGTTTACACATGATGATACACTGAATACCAAATTTATTAGAAATAGAAATAATAACCAATTGAATATAATGAATGTATTTTTATGAAAACCTATTTAAAAGAGAATAATTGTGTTTTAATATCACTCTTTATGGATTTTAATTTAATGAAAACTATATTATATATAATCAATTTTAGTTTTTTAAATTGAAATTATATGTTTTCGAGATATGATATAAGAACAAATTCATTTTTTTGAATAAAAGAAGTATTTTTCTAAAAATGCAGTTTTACCATCTTTTAATGGAGAAACCTTTTTAAATCTAGTTTTTGTCACTTTTATATGTTTTGTATGACAAAATAAATTTTTCGTTATAATCAGGACCTCAAAATTTACATTGGATGAATTTTTTTTATTTTTTTGATAAAGATAATTTTAAAGAATAGTGAAAAATAATTCATTTTAATTCAAACCCACCTTTTAAAATAATTAATTTATATAGTTATATTGTACATTAAATTATTTTTAAAGTTTAATTAGATTATATTTTTATCATTTAATCCAATTTTGGTCATTAGATATAATTTCACCTTTTAATTAGACATAAACACATGCCAATATTTTGATAGTTATTATTTTTTTAAAACACACTTTTTAGTTTTGACAACGAGATTTAATTTTAAATTAATATCTACAAATAATTCGTTTTGAATTTTGAAAAATGGATTCCATATTGTGAATCAATGGGTCAAAATTTTGTAAATAGGTACCTTTTATTTTTATACATTATGAATTGTAACTTCAGTAAATATTTTATTTACGGTGGTTAAAGGGAAAATATGGTAAATAAGTGTAAAAAATAATAATATAACAATATTAAATTACCCTAACACATGTCCAAATCATATTGGATGAGATATATCCGATTATAGGAATACTTGGGTCGATTTTAGGACCCCATAGAGCCACTTGTGTATGAAAATGACTATTAATGACTTTTGGAAAAGGAATATTTCCTACATATGAATGATTAATACACGGTCCATGAAGTATGGTTCGTGGATTTCAAATGAGTTACAGGAGAATGGTTCATGGAAGGCAGGTAGTATGCATACTACTTAAGAGGAATGGTTCACTAAGAGAATGATGTTTGTGGGAAGGCATGCAGTTCGCAGAAGGTTTTTGGAACAAGGTGTGGTTTGTAATTTGCAGAAACAAGGTGGTGATTTGAGAATCCACAAAGGGCATCATTGGGAAAAATGATATAGTGATTTGGGATACCATGAATAAAGAAAGGTATCATGTGGAACGTATATGTAAAAGGTTCCTATATGAAGCGTTACACATTGATGATTTGGGTAAATCTCATATTATCGGATTTTTCTGATCTATTTTCCTATATAAGAAGCTATTTTCCAATTATTATGAAGAGAAAATATAATTAGAACCCATATTTTCTCTTTTAATTCTTCCAAGATTGAATTAGGTTCACAATGAGGATTTTTCGATGGGTAAAGCTATTTGTGGAAGCCATTCCATGAAAGGGTGATTGTGAAGAGTTGTAGTCTGTAATGGAAGAAGGAGGTCTACGTAAGAATAATTCCATGGAAGAATGAATTCCACATAAGAGGGAGTGATAAGAAAAGGTATTACATGAAATCGGTACGCAGAAATGGTATGTAGAAGTAGAATGTGGAGGTGGTATAGATAGGTGGTTCGGGGAGACAGTGTGTGGAGGTGGTATGTGGTGGCGAAAGTGGAGGTAGTTGATGGAGTAGGTGGTCCGTGAAGAATACCTTATATGTAGTTCACAGAATAGGAAAAGTGGTTCACATAGGACTTAGGGAAGCTTGAATGAAGCACTAAAACAGTTTCAAAATGCAATTTCCACTAACCTAACAATACATAGAAAAGTGGATTTCATCTATATGTAAAAAAAGGACTTCAATATAGAATCTAACTATAGTTTAGGATGTGTGATTTAATTAAAATGAGGAAACATATAGGTCCATAAACTATGAGTGGATCCATTCTATGAGAAATGAGAAATAGAAGATGAATATAGTGATCCATTCCACCAGTAGTGATCCAGAGAATTTGGCATAGGGTGTGACCCTTGGGAATGTAGTGAGAATCCATAAGTCTTATAAACACAGGGATCTTATGAATAGGAATGATCTAGCAGAGAACTTTTAATTGGCGGTGAGATTTAGTGGATTTGGTACATCGACACATCACCATTGTATAATACTTTGATGTATCCCAATGAGGGTGCACAATTTAAAATCGTTGTTTCAAATGCATTATTTCATTAATGTTTATATATTTTTTTGGGATGGAGAGATAAGTTTGTTTTTTCAACAATGAAACATGATCCAAAGGGGAGTAGTTTTAATTTTCCATACCCTAATTCATCGCCCTATGGTATATGACCAAGTGGATCTAACAATATCCCCTATTATTTATGTTTCATAGTGTTTCACTATATTCATGTATTCATACAAGTAGTAACCAACTCCTTTTCATAAAACCAAATCGTTGTGGATCACATCTTCTATGAAAGAGTGTGTGTGGCCTTCTCAAACAATACAAACGTGATATTTTAGCTTCACTCAAGATACCTATAGATCTTGAGAAATAATTATATATGGATCATGAAATCGTGAATGGATTCATAGAAATAGTTCTTTGGGAATCTATTAGAGTATGTTAAAGTTGGGTTAAATTTCTATGGTATCTCCTCTTCTCCTTTGTGAAAGAGTATCGTGGGAGGGATACAGAAATAATTATGTGTGGATCATGAAATCGTGAATGGATTCATATAAATAGTTCTTTGTGAATCTATTAGAGTATGTTAAATATGGGTTAAATTTCTATGGTATCTCCTCTTCTCCTTTGTGAAAGAGTATCATGGGAGGGATATTCTCTTCATGATCTAAAAATACATTCTCCGTGTTGTGTTTTTTCTCCAAAAAAAGTAGTTATTTCTTATATATCATAGAATACACTCCTAAAATTATGTTTGGTAATTTATTGGTAGAGTACTACTTCCCCAAACTACCCTTCCATCCATAAAATAAACCACGTAAATGCTTCATTTTTTTCATGTAACTCTTTTAATTTCAATAAAATTTCTCAATATTATCATATATCTTATTCCAAATTTCATCGAATATTTTCTTACATTAGTTATCATTATCTCCTCAAGTGTATACTATATAAATAAAGAGATTTACTCACTTTTATAATCTTGGACTCTTCCATGTATGATGGATGATAGAACAACCACCAATAACACCATTTTAAATTGGACAAATAATATACTTCAAATATTTGTAAACATGAAAGATGGAGGTTTAATGAATGGAGGAATTTTGTCACATAAAATTATAATATCATTCTCATAATTACCAAATAATCTTCTTATTTGATCAATTGTGGTCATACCATCCAATATTTCATACTAGAACACATAGACAAGGATTCAATGAAGAAGATTCTTGTTGGATCCATCAAATGTTCGAGATCAACTGAATTATATAACTCCAAAAATGTCAGTAACATTTTAGTGATATACAAAAATTATTCCTAACCACATTCCTTCATTGATCATGTAAGATTTGGTGTCCAAGAATCAACTTTTTTTACTTTTATTTCTTAATATTTAATATATTTAAATATTAAACATCTTATTATATATTTTTCATTATATTTGTTGACTATATTGTAATAATTTCCTAGAGTATTAGTTTCATTGACAATGTCATAATATTTCCCAACTATGATGATAACCTTGAAGTGATATAACAATATTCTAACATATAGTTTTGTGATTGTATTACGTACTATAATAGGACCTATAGTATATAGATCATCAGGTGCGACTACTCATAAGTGGATGAGACTTATTCTCATAAATTTCACACATAGTAATCTCCAAAATAAGAGATTATGAGAATAGACCCTCCAATATGAATTACACATGTTTTGTTAACGTATGATATTCCTATCTATAAGCGTGTGTAATGATCCTTACACTATAATATTATCATTAAAACGTTCTTGACTCATGCACTTTGATTTTCTGATAAAAATTTCCATGCAATATATTTGCAAGATGTAGGGTACATTGTGTGTGTCTTGAGTGGCATGTTATAATTGGATAAATCGAGGAAGGATTTGTCCCATCCCTTTATGGAAGTGTATATCTCAACCCTTTTATTGAAATAGAATCATCACATGAAATTCCATGGCCATGTGGTAATGATGAGTTTATTTTAGGTAGTCAAAGAATGATGTATCAAGCATAAAATATGACGACACTATCATGAAACCAACTTGATGAGATGCTGAGATAATGGGATTGTATTACACAGTGATCTTTTGTATGTGGATGTCATTGTTGTGACTTTAAGTTCTTTCTCTTGGGTACCTTGACACATTTCTAGACAATAGTCAGGGACTCTAGGTCAGCCAGCCTAATTCCAACGAAAAATAATCCTTGAGGGTCACACGCTAAGTGTTTTTTTGTCTTAGATAAATTCAGTTTGAATATAATTAATTGAATAAATATTATTCTCAAAACATTGTAATAAATTATTTTCAAGTTAAAATGATTGCTTGAAATAAATAAATATTTATTCACTGGATTGTGGGTAAAATATATTTATTTATTTTTTTAATCATTTAATAAATATTTATTTACTTTTTTGTAAATAAAATATTTATTTAAGAGAATAAATTTATTATTTATTTATTTAGGTGTTCTATTAATGGAAGTAGAGTTTGAGTAGACCAAGGTCGGTATGGTAGTAAAATAATTATTTGTAAGATTGTAAATAAATATCTAACTAGATTTAACGAGTTAAAATAATAATAATTCTTATATTATTTATGACGTGAGATTTTATTTATAATTCCATTTTGTGAAAGTTGGCACACCATAAATAATTATGCAGTACTATTATTAAAATAGTGGGTTTTCTCTAGGGTTATGAATGTATTAAAATGTTGTTATGTAATTAAATATTTTATTTGAAGACCCATGTTGATAAATAGAAATGTATGTCTATTGTTCCATGTACTGAACTGCTCGACTCGGGAATTGATAATTGTTGAGCTAAATGATTTCCCTCTCGAATCATCTTCCGGCCCCTCTCAAGAATGAGATATGTTCTTCATGACTGAAGAAAAAGAGATCAATAATGAGTGATATAAGACACTCACATCACTGTACTAGCACCCAGAGAATGAGTGTTGTCGATCAGGGTCCATCAGAGTGCCATTGGATCATAGTTAGAGGGATTTTGGTTTGGATCCTCGCAAGCAGAATGAGATAATCTTAAAGGGTCATTATGGATGATCATCATCAACATTGTAGAAAGTACTAAAAATCCATGAATTATTTTATTTATAAAATTAATTATAAACATGATATGAAAGATCCTCTATAAAGGTTTTGGGAATCTTCCTTCCTTATCAAAATATTGGATTCCATTCTGTGGATATTTTCATTCATCACCATATTGATTCCAGAATAATCATTTATCATGGTAAAAATTAATGTGGGGTGACAGTACAACCGCTCTTCTACTGCACCCAAAACCTATAAGTGGTATCCTAATGGTTACATTGTAGTTCATAATTATTTATATAATTCATTGATGATATATGATTTAATAATTTAGTTTTTCAACTCAAGGTTAATCATTCTTGTAATATATATTTCAAGATCTTCACTCCCTATTTTCATTTCCCATGAATTTTATAGAACCAATGGATTTTTTAATTAAAATTTAAACATAGAACTCATCAGGCTGGACCGACAATTATTCCCAGGTGACACAAAATTACACTTCGTTTGTTCAGACTTACATGTCGTGTTCTCTTCCAGACATTCCATGTAATCTAGATTACATGTTGTGTAGTTGGGTTTAGTGATTCAGAAGTAATTCGAAAATTACTCAAGCTATTTTCATTTTTTACATGTAGTGTAGTTAATTATACACAGTTTGTTGACCAGAATGGATTGGTACATTCTTACCAAATTACACGTCATGTGTCCTATAGCACATGGTGTGTAGTCCCTTCGAGTCAAGGGTCGAAACTGTGAATCCCATACATGGATAAGTTGGTCGTTAAACATGTAACACAGAGGAAAAACTTCATGTATCCCACTATACACATCGTGTACACAAAAATTTCTAAAGTATTCTTCCCATGCCAAGTCCCTAGGCATTTACATCAGTACATAGGGTGATTATTGTACATGCCATGTAGTCAGAACTACACATCATGTTCTTTACCAGATTACAAAAAATTAAAACATAAATGTTTTTTTAATGTTCAAAAATACACATCTTATATAAATTGTACAACTGTTTTTTACTCTATGAATTGAAACATCATGTATGTCATATGTCCTAAGAGAAAGAGAGTATGTAAATATAATACATGTTGTGTATATTCGAATGGGTATTCACTAGGATACCTCCAAGGTGCAGTTATGTACAAATATGAGAATCTCATGGAAGTTACAAAAAGGATTAAGATAAAAGGATTGATTAATTAATGATAATAATTAATCAATCCAAGCATAATTTAACTTAATAAAGAAATATTAATGAATTTAATTCCAGATTTATTAAATTCATAACTCATTGCATTTATGTGGGTGATCATGAGATAGACTAAGACCATTTTATGTGATTTGTTTCATTTTAATTTATTTATTAAATTAATTTTTGGCATGTGATCCATCTCTTCTCAGTAATATGTAGGGTCTATGTTCCCATGGTTTCCTTTATGTATGACCTTTTTTTACCCCTCTCCTATGTGTGAGTTAAAAAACATATGTAAGGGATGGAACTCCCAAGCTAGTAGGGGCAGTTCAAGATGGAGGAGAGACGAAACAAATCCCAACAGATACAAAGGTGGAAAGGTGGAAGGATTTAAACATGAACCCAAAAGGTTCATGGTGTTTCTCCCCTAGGGCAGTGTTATTTTATCAACCGCTAGATAAACTAACTATTAGGAAATCTCATGATCATGCCGTTTAATTTATTTTATTTCTATCTGTGGAAAGGTGTATCATTATGGATGTGTTTTCGTGATTGCATAATTAATGAACTAATAAGTATATAAGATGGAATTAAATAAACTAGGATTATTCATAAATATTATCAAGACATGGTTAATCAATTAAGTAAGTTCTACTTAATATTAATAACGTGATAATAATAATTACTAATTCACACATGATAGTTAAAAGTCCCTCAAATAACATATTATGTCAAACCAAGCTTTCTGTTACATGATTAAGCAAAAAACTCAATCAAATTATGTGTTTGACCAACCCTTTTCAGGACACATACATTTATATAGAAATACCTTATGAAATATTTCGGGTTGAATTAACCATATTACATCAATATGAGTATCCCTTGCTAGACTTGGTGTAATATTAGAAGAAATAGTTGAGCAAATCCAATGTTGGTATTTTAGGATTGGGGAGTCCACTCAACAAATCAAGGAGTTGTAAGCCCATAGTTGGCAAATACCTTCCTACCTAAATACCTTCAAATAGATTTACCAACCCTTTAGGGGCTATGAAAAGAGGTATATGGATCCTTGCCACTAGAATTTATTGGAAAATGAACATTCTGAGTTTAATTGTGAGGGCCATTGGGGCTTGATAACGTAGTTGGAGATGCAATAAAATTAATTTATTATTTCTCATAAAATGTAATCCAGAATGTAAAAATGATCTTCTCTTTTAATTATAGAACAAAAAAGACATTCCCATAAACCACACTATCACTACAACCAATTCTGTATAAAGACAACATCCTCACCGGCAGAAACTTCTAAGAATGGTTTAGACGCCATTGGGTTATCCTACACGATGAACAAGTGTCTTATTTGTTATAGTCAACATTACTTGATCCACCTTCCAAAGTGGCAAGTGATGATGATTTATTATTCTATGAGAAACATATGAATGATGTGGTCTAAATACAATGTTTGATGACATAATCAAGGTTTAGTGAGATCATTAATTCTCACGAAAACACATATGCTTATTGCATGCTCAAGCACATTTGTGGTCTTTACTAGGAGAGAGTAATATATGAAAGGTTTGAGATATCCTAGGAACTCTTTCAGAGTAATAATGGAGAGGGTTCCCCAGATAGGCCTCATGTAGTCTGGCTCTTTGTCTACATTGAGTGCTGGTAGGTCCTAGGTTTTAAACTCCCTGATGAACTGGGAACCGAGTACATTATTCCATTACTCTCTCGGAGCTTCTCCAAAATTTTATTCAATTTCAATATGAACAAAATTGATAAATCACTATCTGATCTTCTTATCCACATTCTCCATGTGGACAATGATATGAAGCGCAAAAAGTCTTCTATAATTACAGTGAATAAGAGAAAAGGGAAGGAAAAAATCTATAAGCCCAAAGATTCTCCACACCCTTAAATGAAATTGAAAATAAAAGGGGAGTCAAGGGAACATGAAGTTTTTTGTTTCAGATGTGGAAATAAGGTCCACTGGAGGAAGAATTTCACCTAGTATAAGAAGCAAAGGGAAGATTTAGGTGTGTTTGTTATCGAATATAAACAATCTATTTCTAGAAATTGGGTATTATATACCGCTTTTGGTGCTCACATATGTATCCAAATACATAAACCAAGTACATTTAAGAATATTTACCAAGGGGAGGTAGATCTACAAATAGCCAATAGTGCTAGACCTGATGTTGTAGCTTCTAGGGACTACCACCTCACGTTTCCTTCTGGGATGATCTTGGTGTTAAAGGGTTGTTATTATGTGTCTTCTATTACTAAAAACATTATTTGTGTATCTAGATGAGATACAAATGGATTTGTTTTCAATTTTAGAAATGAATGTTTCATCTTTTACATAGATAACATTTGTCTTGGTAGGGTGCAGTTATACAATAGTCTTTACACATTGGATTACATAAACCAAGTAATGGAAATCGATAACAAAGACACTTCACATGACTAATACAAAACCCAACATTTGAATAACTAGTTAGGCCATGTTAATTAGAAACACAGGAAAATGTTACATCAATATAGATATTTAGATTCTTTCAAACTAAAACCACATGGCGTATGTCTTGAATGTTTACAAGGAAAATGATCAAAGCCCCATTTAGTGGGAATGTAGAATGGGATAAAGTGCATCTTTAATTGTTTTATACCAATGTGTTTGGATCGTTTCTTGTTGAATAGAGGGGATGGTACTCATACTTCAGAAAATTTACTAATGATTTTAGTATATGTGGATATTTTTACTTAATGATGTATAACTCGTATTCTTTTGATATGTTCAGAGAGTACAAGAATGATGTTTAGAACCAGCATGGCAAGAAGATTAAGATACATAACTCCATCCTAGGTGGAGAATATCTTAATCAATACTTCATTTATTACTTATGGGAGTATGGTATCCTATCCCACCACACTCCTCCTTGCACACCCCAGTGGAATGGTGTGAGTGAAATGAGGAACTATACCTTGTTGGACATGGTGAGATCAATGATGAGTCATGTGAGTCTTACATTATCATTTTTGGGATATGTGCTACCAATAGTGTTTCACATACTAAACCAAGTATCAACTAAATTGATAAATGGTATTAAATACAAGTTATGGAGTGGATATAAATCCATGTTATCAAATGTACACATGTAGGGATGTGATGCATTTGTTAAGGCCTCTTTAGGTAACAAAAGTGAACCCTAAGGAACAATGTGTACCTTTATATGATACCCCAAGGAAATAAGGGGATATTACCTATACAACCCCTCAGACTAAATGGTTATAGTGGAAAGACACACCATATTCCTTGAGAGGGAGAACATGTAAAGACCCGTAAAATTCAAGGGAAATTTTTTCTTAATTTTCTTTAGAATTTTACAAGAGCGCGGTTTCAGACGGCACCTGATTCCGAGGCCCGGAGTGCCCGGAATTAATTTCCGAAGCTTGGCTCTGGTACGTTCCGTGAACGAACGAGCGGGAATTCCTAAATTTTGATCTGGTGCTCGGAATTGAAATCTGAGGGCACCGATGAACTCGCAGCGCCAATATTCGCTTAAGGAGACCTTTTCGGAAGTTGCGTTTGTTGCGGGTTGAAAGTTAGTTTTTGGGTTTTTTTTTAGTTTAAGTTAAATAAAATTTGTGAAGGACAAATTTTATTTTAACTAGATAAATCCTACCAAAGGGAGTTGGGAGTGGGACCCACATCCACTTAACCTCCCTTGGGAGGATTAAGTGTGGTGGGTCCCGCACGAACCCCAACTCCTCAAATTCTCTCAAAACCTCCCCTTTAACCCATTTCAATTAATGTTGACAACTTGGCTTAATTAATTGAAGAGGGTTAATTTAAATTTCAAACATTTGAAATTCTAAGAGGAGGGTTGTGTAATAAAATAAGCTTAAGCTTATTTTATTTTGTTGGGTTGGTTTCCTTTGTTCTTGGAGAGGTTGAGAGCTTTTCTTCCTTCTTCATGTTCCGACGAAGAACGCTCAAGCTCCGACGAAGAACGCCGCCTCTCTTCTTCGTCTTCCGTGTCAACGAGAGGGAACGCCGCTTACTCCTCGGACCTTCTTCGTCGGTATACGAAGATTCGCCAACGACGTATCTCTTCGTCAACGGATTTGACGAACGACGACCGCGACGCCCGACCTCCGCGACGTTGTCTTCCGCGGGACGTTGTCAAATCTTCGAACCTATACCCGAGGTAGGGGTTGTTGATTTATTGTTTAATTATTACATTCTTGATCGTGGATCTAGCATGTCTAACGTGAGGCAATTGAATATTTTAAGTTGTGTTATTATTTAACGTGAGGGGGGCCGGACCACATGAACACGGCCGAACCCCCTCCATCGTTCTTGTTGTTTTACCTTGCGGGTGGAAACAAGGTGGTGTGGTGCCGACGCACCACGTGGTTAATCGTGAGGTTATTTTACGCGACGCCGTCGCGCGCGCGCCATGGAAGAATCATTATGAACGCGACACCGTCGCGCCACGTTGAAAGAAATCAAAGTGAGGCAGAGGGGAGCATTGCCGTCGCACCGCGCCGGACGATGAACACCGCGGCCGGTTCCAGGCCACGGCGGAACGAGGAGACCGGCGGTCGGGCTGCCGGCGTCGGAAGCCGAAGAGGGGACCGGATTTTCGGGTCCCGTTGGACAAAACCGGCCGGCCAACTGGCCGGCCGGATGGTAATATTCCAGGGGAAATTAATCCCCCGGCCAGCAATCAAAACCCCCTATTTATGAGGGGGGCGGTTTCCATGAAGCGGGGGGGGGGGGCAGCAGCCCCCCGGTTTTTCTCCAAGCCGGCCCCCACGTGGGGGCCGTTTTTTCTGCAAAGGGCGCGGCTATGCCGCACCGCCCCTTCCAATCAGCGGGGGAATTGATTCCCCCCGCGCTGCCTCCGTGCGGCGCCAAGCCGCCGCGGCCGCCGCGCCGCGGGCCGGCCGGCCGGGCCGGGTCAGACCCGGGTCGGGTCGACCCGGTTCGGGCCGTCCCAGGGGGGGTCGGGCCTGGTCGACTCGGAGCCGGACCCCCCGTTTCGAATCAGATTCGGTCTTTTGGCCATATCTTGAGCCACGGACCTCCGATTGACGAACCGTCTACGGAAACACGATCCTTGGATCGAGATGGTCGTTTCGGTATATCGCACTCAAGGTTTCAGATTACTTTGAGTTTGTCCAAGTTGGTTCGTTCACAAAACCAACTGGGCCTTCGGAGCGGAAACGCTCATATCTTGAGCTACGGACGTCCGATTGACGTGCCGTCAGACGTGTTGTGTTCCTCTTAGTGAGACGGATCTTTTGGCATACTCCGCCCAAGGTTTGGACGCAGGTGGAGTACGGTCGGGTTGGTTTTGCCTTAAAAACCAACCGGGCCCCGGGGACGAAAATGTCAATAACTCTCAGACCGGGCGTCCGATCGACGCGCCGTCTGTTGCGTTGAGTTCCTGTTGACGATACGGAACTTTTGGATACATCAACTCTGGACTTTGTGTCAGTTGATGTATCAGCCTCTCGGCTCGTGGAGCGGACCCTCCGAACGAGCTTGCTATGTGCGGGAACCCCAGTGCTGGCTGCGACTGTTACTGTGACTACTACTGCTGCTACTGCTACTGTGACTGCGACGACGACATTACAGAGATCCTGTGTGGATTCGATGACGACGACTACAGCACTCAGCGATCCAGCGTGGATCAGTGCTACAGGTCTTGTGTGGGCCCGATCCTGTGTGGATTCGACGACGACGACTATAGCACTCAGCGATCCTGCGTGGATCAGTGCTACAGGTCCTGTGTGGGCCCGATCCTGTGTGGGTCCGATCCTATGTGGGTCCTTGCGCTCAACGGTCCTGTGTGAACCAGCGCCTACAGGTCCTGTGTGGTCCCGATCCTGTGTGGGTCTTTTGCGGGGGTTAGTTACCTATCGATCCTTCGTGGGTCCGACGACTTAGATGGATCAGTGATCATCTTTATCGTCTTTTGAAGAAGTATTCCTGTGTGAGCTGAAACCTATTGCTTTCATGTGTGGATTGTGTTGTGCAATCCTGTGTGGAGTACGTTTTGCTTTCCTGTGTGGATTGTGTTGTGCAATCCTGTGAGGATTACGTTTTTCTTTCCTGTGTGGAATACGTTTACTTTCCTGTGTGGACTGAGTTGTACTTGGGCTCGGAGGTTGGAGCGTATTTGAAATTCATGACTTAGGTATATGTATGGGCATATACCTAAGCAGTGTCGGTTGTTACTTCGTGATTGTTCCTTTCTTCGTGGTTTATCCTTTGTGGATTTGAGAGACCTTTAGGGGTCTCGGGGTCCCTACTGAGTAGCTTATACTCACCACTGCACGGGCTTTTCCCGCACTACGTTGTGTTGGTTGCAGACGACGGACAGCGTTGACCTTAGATGAGGCTTGCAGAGCGGGACGGTACCCAGAGGTGGACCACTGGGCGGGACGTGCTCGGAGCGGACGGCGGGACCCGTGGAGCCGAGGGGCTATCTGTACCCACCCTTCAGGTGGGATTTCCAGTGGACAGCTCGGTGTAGCGGCTTTACTTTTCAGTTGCTGTTTTCCCTTTCGAGTTGTACTTTACTTTCAGTTTGGGTTTGTATTCTGGCCCATTTACCTTTTTGCACATTCAGTTGTACTCTGCTTTTTCTTAGTGTTTACTTTCCTCTTGCTTACTCTGTGGTGTTTGTTTACTTTACAAAG
This sequence comes from Viscum album, assembly GCA_963277665.1. Lineage (NCBI taxonomy): Eukaryota > Viridiplantae > Streptophyta > Magnoliopsida > Santalales > Viscaceae > Viscum > Viscum album. The sequence goes on along the minus strand of OY728146.1, from coordinate 2,055,265,329 downwards.
GCAATGCCTTCCCTTTGATACCAATTTGTCACGACCCGCCCTCGGGGTCCGTGCCGTGACTACCCCAAATTGGTATCAGAGGAGTTCGGTTCTACCGCGAACTCTGATCTTTTCTATGTGAAGCAATAATGTTTAGCGTATTGAGTGTGGTTATCAGTCCAGGGAGTCCAGTGTTGGTGCGGCGGCCGACGTATCCGTACACCAGGACCCTGACTTCTGATTTCCGACTTAATGCACGAAAACATTGATTGCGTGTGTGTTTCAAAGTTTTCCTTGTGATTTTTTTGTGTCATCTCACCAGGTATACTGTTTGACCGTGGCACACCTGTTTCCTATTCAGGATGGCCCCACGACGGCAGCCATTAGGGTTCCGAGAGTCGAGTGTGACGACAGCCCACCGAGCGACGAGGCTTCGGTGCAGGGCCCTTTGTCAGCAGTGGCACCGGCGGTAGTTCTACCCGCCGAGCCCCCGATGCTTCCAGCACCAGCCGCTGACGATGCACTTCGCCTCAGCGCACTGCATGAGTTTCAGCGCCAGCGACCACCCAGGTTTCGCGGGGAGATGGATCCCCAGGCAGCAGAGGACTGGCTGGAGGCCGTGGTACGTGTGTTAAGGCTAGTGAGGACACCAGCAGACCTCATGGTGATCCTCGCTGCGAGCCTACTACACGCAGCAGCAGGACGATGGTGGAGCTTGATGCTCCAGGTGCACGATGAGACATATCTATTATGGACGGACTTTGAGAGCCTCTTCCGCTCGGAGTTCGTCCCAGCCACCCTTCGTGCGGTTCGCATCCAGGAGCTTCTTCAGCTGCGGCAGGGCATCATGACGGTCGCTCAGTACTCGACAAGATTCACCGACCTTTCTTGGTACTCGACAGACATGGTACGGGACCCCTTCTTCCGGGCCCGGACCTTCGAGCAGGGATTGAGACACGAGATCAGGGCATCACTAATCTCCCTCAGCATCCTGACCCAGGCAGGAGTGATGGAGCGGGCCCTTCTGATCGAGAGCTTCCTTGCTGAGTCTACACCAGCACAGCGACCCACCGCAGGGCGGCACGTGGCAGAGTCATCTGCAGCAGGCAGTCGACAGATGACTCAGGGGTCCAGGCAGACCAGATCTTCAGGTAGACGACCTCAGGGCACTGGCTCAGCAGTGCAGGGCACACAGCGCGGAGCCAGTATTTCGAGTGGAAGACAGTGCTATGCAAGCGGCGGGCAAGGCCACATGGCTCGTGACTGCCCGACCCACCATGCAGAGGAGCAGCAGATGGTTGAGGAACCACCTAGGCAGAGGCAGAGGTTCGACCATGGCAGTCCGCAGGGAGGAGGCGGACGAGGCAGAGGAGCTGGCCGAGCAGCAGGTGGTGGGCGACGTTTTGAGGCTCTACCACCACCACCACCAGGAGGTCCACCCCGACCACAGGGAGTAGGTGAACATGCGAGAGCTCAACATCAGGCAGTCGAGGCCTTCGATCATGGAGCTCTGGGAGCCGATGGACAGGAGCAGAACTAGTGGATACATCCTTTGTACTTTTGGTTCCTTGTTGCATTTGTGTATCGTCTTGTATTATGAGTTGCAATAATAAAAGACACATACCTTTGTGATATTTTCGTTCATGTCCTCTTTCGTGATGTTACTAAGAGGTTCCAGTTTTGGCTGTTGACTTGACCCTCACTTGTGAGACATCTACTGGAGGAGACCCAGTTACCACACACTAATGCCGACAGTGTGACTCAACCCTTAGAGGCGAGAGTAACGGTTGGATCTCTTAGTAGTAGCGTCGAGGCCTTACGACGTCATCCTTGGTATGGATTATTATCATCCATGTTAGGATTGACTATATTAGGCGAAGAATGTGGTTCATCCAGGGGATGAGACCAGATTTCTCTTATCGGCAAAGAAGAAATCTTGCAGCTCTTGTGGGACCTGAGATGGTCCAGGTCATCCAGGGGCGGATGAGTACAGCTCAGAGCCGGCAGAAGCCTTATGCTGATAGGAGGCGGAGGCCACTGGAGTTCGAGGGTGGTGACCACGTCTTCTTGCGGGTCTCACCTCGATGTAGTATTCAGAGATTTGGCCGAGGCGGCAAGTTATCTCCGCGCTTCATTGGACCCTTCCAAGTCCTCAGCAGGATTGGTGAGGTGGCTTATCGCCTGGCTCTACCACCTCAGTTGCACCGGGTGCACGACGTCTTCCACGTGTCTCAGCAGAGGAGATACGTGCACGACCCGACGCACATCATTGACCATGGGGAGCTTGACGTTGATGATAGGGCGACTTTTACGGAGGTCCCGGTGGAGATAGAGGATCGACAGAAACAGGTCCTGCCTGGGCGATCGATTTCTCTTGTGCGCATCAGTTGGCAGCACGGGAATCTCCAGGAGAGCACATGGGAGCGGGAGGCTCAGATGCGTGCTCAGTACCCTCATTTGTTTCCCTAGTTTTTGATGTATCTTTACGGGGACGTAAAGCCCTGAGGTGGGAGTAATGTAAAGACCCGTAAAATTCAAGGGAAATTTTTTCTTAATTTTCTTTAGAATTTTACAAGAGCGCGGTTTCAGACGGCACCTGATTCCGAGGCCCGGAGTGCCCGAAATTAATTTCCGAAGTTTGGCTCGGGTACGTTCAGTGAACGAACGAGCGGGAATTCCTAAATTTTGATCCGGTGCTCGGAATTGAAATCCGAGGGCACCGATGAACTCGCAGCGCCGATATTCGCTTAAGGAGACCTTTTCGGAAGTTGCGTTTGTTGCGGGTTGAAATTTAGTTTTTGGGTTTTTTTTTAGTTTAAGTTAAATAAAATTTGTGAAGGACAAATTTTATTTTAACTAGATAAATCCTACCAAAGGGAGTTGGGAGTGGGACCCACATCCACTTAACCGCCCTTGGGAGGATTAAGTGTGGTGGGTCCCACACGAATCCCAACTCCTCAAATTCTCTCAAAACCTCCCCTTTAACCCATTTCAATTAATGTTGACAACTTGGCTTAATTAATTGAAGAGGGTTAATTTAAATTTCAAACCTTTGAAATTCTAAGAGGAGGGTTGTGTAATAAAATAAGCTTAAGCTTATTTTATTTTGTTGGGTTGGTTTCCTTTGTTCTTGGAGAGGTTGAGAGCTTTTCTTCCTTCTTCATGTTCCGATGAAGAACGCTCATGCTCCGACGAAGAACGCCGCCTCTCTTCTTCGTCTTCCGTGTCAACGAGAGGGAACGCCGCTTACTCCTCGGACCTTCTTCGTCGGCATACGAAGATTCGCCAACGACGTATCTCTTCGGGCGTATCTCTTCGTCAACGGATTTGACGAACGACGACCGCGACGCCCGACCTCCGCGACGTTGTCTTCCGTGGGACGTTGTCAAATCTTCGAACCTATACCCGAGGTAGGGGTTGTTGATTTATTGTTTAATTATTACATTCTTGATCGTGGATCTAGCATGTCTAACGTGAGGCAATTGAATATTTTAAGTTGTGTTATTATTTAATGTGAGGGGGGCCGGACCACATGAACACGGCCGAACCCCCTCCATCGTTCTTGTTGTTTTACCTTGCGGGTGGAAACAAGGTGGTGTGGTGCCGACGCACCACGTGGTTAATCGTGAGGTTATTTTACGTGACGTCGTCGCGCGCGCGCCATGGAAGAATCATTATGAACGCTACACCGTCGCGCCGCGTTGAAAGAAATCAAAGTGAGGCAGAGGGGCGCGGTGCCATCGCACCACGCCGGATGACGAACACCGCGGCCGGTTCCAGGCCGCGGCGGAACGAGGAGACCGGCGGTCGGGCCGCCGGCGTCGGAAGCCGAAGAGGGGACCGGATTTTCTGGTCCCGTTGGAGAAAACCGGCAGGCCAACTGGCCAGCCGGATGGTAATATTCCGGGGGAAATTAATCCCCCGGCCAGCAATCAAAACCCCCTCTTTATGAGGGGGGCGGTTTCCATGAAGGGGGGGGGGGGGGGGGGGCAGCAGCCCCCCGGTTTTTCTCCAAGCCGGCCCCCACGTGGGGGCCGTTTTTTTCTGCAAAGGGCGCGGCTATGCCGCGCCGCCCCTTCCAATCAGCGGGGGAAATTGATTCCCCCCGCGCTGCCTCCGTGCGGCGCCAAGCCGCCGCGGCCGCCGCGCCGCCGCGCCGCCGGCCGGCCGGCCGGGCCGGCCGGGCCGGTTCGGACCCGGTTCGGGCCGTCCCAGGGGGGGTCGGGCCAGGTCGACTCGGAGCCGGACCCCCCGTTTCGAATCAGATTCGGTCTTTTGGCCATATCTTGAGCCACGGACCTCCGATTGACGAACCGTCTGCGGCAACACGATCCTTGGATCGAGGCGGTCGTTTTGGTATATCGCACTCAAGGTTTAGGATTACTTTGAGTTCGGCCAGGTTGGTTCGTTCACAAAACCAACTGGGCCTTCGGAGCAGAAACGCTCATATCTTGAGCTACGGACGTCCGATTGACGTGTCGTCAGACGTGTTGTGTTCCTCTTAGTGAGACGGATCTTTTGGCATACTCCGCCCGAGGTTTTGACGCAGGTGGAGTACGGTCGGGTTGGTTTTGCCTTAAAAACCAACCGGGCCCCGGGGACGAAAATGTCAATAACTCTCAGACCGGGCGTCCGATCGACGCGCCGTCTGTTGCGTTGAGTTCCTGTTGACGATACGGAACTTTTGGATACATCAACTCTGGAATTTGTGTCAGTTGATGTATCAGCCTCTCGGCTCGTGGAGCGGACCCTCCGAACGAGCTTGCTATGTGCGGGAACCCTAGTGCTGGCTGCGACTGTTACTGTGACTACTACTGCTGCTACTGCTACTGTGACTGCGATGACGACAGTACAGAGATCCTGTGTGGATTCGACGACGACGACTACAGCACTCAGTGATCCTGCGTGGATCAGTGCTACAGGTCTTGTGTGGGCCCGATCCTGTGTGGATTCGACGACGACGACTATAGCACTTAGCGATCCTGCGTGGATCAGTGCTACAGGTCCTGTGTGGGCCCGATCCTGTGTGGGTCCGATCCTGTGTGGGTCCTTGCGCTCAGCGGTCCTGTGTGAACCAGCGCCTACAGGTCCTGTGTGGGCACGATCCTGTGTGGGTCTTTTGCGGGGGTTAGTTACCTATCGATCCTTCGTGGGTCCGACGACTTAGATGGATCAGTGATCATCTTTATCGTCTTTTGAAGAAGTATACTTGTTTGAGCTGAAACCTATTGCTTTCCTGTGTGGATTGTGTTGTGCAATCCTGTGTGGATTACGTTTTTCTTTCCTGTGTGGATTGTTTTGTGCAATCCTGTGAGGATTACGTTTTGATTTCCTGTGTGGAATACGTTTACTTTCCTGTGTGGACTGAGTTGTACTTGGGCTCGGAGGTTGGAGCGTATTTGAAATTCATGACTTAGGTATATGTATGGGCATATACCTAAGCAGTGTCGGTTGTTACTTCGTGATTGTTCCTTTCTTCGTGCTTTATCCTTTGTGGATTTGAGAGACCTTCAGGGGTCTCGGGGTCCCTACTGAGTAGCTTATACTCACCCCTGCACGGGCTTTGCCCGCACTACGTTGTGTTGGTTGCAGATGACGGACATCGTTGACCTTAGCTGAGGCTTGCAGAGCGGGACGGTACCCGGAGGTGGACCACTGGGCGGGACGTGCTCGGAGCGGACGGCGGGACCCGTGGAGCAGAGGGGCTATCTATACCCACCCTTAAGGTGGGATTTCCAGTGGACAGCTCAGTGTAGCGGCTTTACTTTTCAGTTGTTGTTTTCCCTTTCGAGTTGTACTTTACTTTCAGTTTGGGTTTGTATTCTGGCCCATTTACCTTTTTGCACTTTAAGTTGTACTCTGCTTTTGCTTAGTGTTTACTTTCCTCTTGCTTACTCTGTGGTGTTTGTTTACTTTACAAAGGCAATGCCTTCCCTTTTTACCGGGATTTACGCCTTGGTGCTAGTCGCCAACCCCTGGCCAATGGAAGGCGGGCTTGGGGTAGTCACGGCACGGACCCCGAGGGCGGGTCGTGACAGAACATCTCCAAAAATTATTGTGGGAACGATATAGGCTTTGATGATGTCAAGGCTCAAGGTATACAAGGGTAGTTAAAGGAATAGATTCCACAAAGCCCCGTGGAAGAAATAAATATTCTAGAGACACAAGAACTGTGCTGAAGTACAAGAGATGTTAAATAACATTAATTTTATGGTTTTCTAGGTACCAATGATGGTGACTCATTTTAAGTTGATAATTATGATCATTTAACCTACAATGAAGTAGTATGTAGAAAAACATTTCCATGTGGAAAGAATCCATGAATTATTAAATGGATTCCATGTACTAAAACCAAGTTTGTATTTTGGTAGATCCTCTAGTTTATGGAAAGCCTGTTGGTTGAAAATTGGTATTCATGAAGAAACTGGACATGGAAGGACAAGTCAGTACCTATAAGGAATGCCTAGTTGAAAAATGGTTCAAGCAGTGTCAAGGCATTGACTACGATGAAACCATTTCACCAGTTGCAATGCTAAAATCCATCAGAATTATATTGTCCACTGTCACTTACCATGACTATGAGATTTGTAAAATGATTTTTAAAAATCCTTCCATTAAATGATCCTTCATGAAGATGTCTACCTAACACAACCTAAAGGGTTTATGACGATAAAGGATTCCAAAAAGGTATACAAGTAGTATAAATCGATGTATGGATTAAAGAAAGCATACAGGTCATAAAATAATCATTTAGATGAATCCATAACATAATTTGGTTTTATAAAGAATGAATGTGATCCTTGTGTCTACAAATGGTTTATTTGGAGCACAGTCATTTTCCTAATAGTATATTTTTAGGACATATTACTCATTGGAAATGAGATACAAGTCCTATAGTCTGTTAAGGAATGGTTGAATAAATTCTTATCTATGAAGGAAATGAGTGAGTTAGTATATATTCTTGGGATCAAGATCCATCCTGATAGATCAAAGATATTGTATGGGCTATGTCAAAGTACATACATTGATAAGATACTGAAGAGATTCATTATGGAACAACCAAAGAGGGGGTTATTTTAGCATCATATGGAATTAATCATTCCAAGAAAATGTGTCGTCAAACACATGAGAAAAGAAATATAATGTCAAGGAATCCATACGCATCAGCGATTGGGTCAGTCATGTATGTCATGTTATGAATAAGGATGGATGTTTTATACGCATTGAGTGTAGTAGAAAGATATCAAGATGACCCATGTGACCACCATTGGATGTAATTCAAGACTATCCTAATGTGTCTGAGGCATACTATGGATTTGTTCCTTGTTTATAGAGTAGATAAAAAACTATTCATCAACAGATATACAGATGCTCGTTTCCATACAGATCAAGATGACATGAAGTCACAAATGGGATACATATTCACATTAGATTGAGGTTATGTGAGATAGAAGAGATCAATGAAGAGTGTGGTTATAGATTATATAGTAGAGTCCAATTATAGCGCATATTATGAGGAAGCTAAAGAAGCAGTTCAAATGTAAAGATTCATCTAGGAGTTGGATGTGATACCTAGCATTAAAAATCTCATCACATTGTATTATGATAATATTTTGGCGGTGGCTCTCACAAAAGAGACAAGGTCACGTCAGCAGCTGAAGCACATACATTGGAAGTATCTTCTCATGGGATATTTCTCTTAGAGAGGTGAAGTTTCAGTGAGCAGTATTTACATATAAGACAATGTGGAAGACCCCTTGACTAAAACCTTGACTTAGCAAAAACATGATCATCATGCGAGGTCTAACGGACTGAAATTCATTGGCAGATGGCTTTAGTAAAAGTGGGGGTTTTTAAGATTTATTTTCCTAGAAACAATTCTTTTTACTTTGATTACATGAATATTTAATATATTTAAATATTAAACAAATTATTATATATAGTTTATTTTTATGCATGAATATAGTGTAATAATGTCCTGGAGTATTTGTCACATTGACCAGGTTATAGAATTTCCCCAGTATGATGAGAACCTTGAACTGCTTTGATAGTATTCTTAAATAGAGTTCTACAGTTGGATGAGATACTATAATGGGACACATAGTTTGAAGAATTTCAGGTGTGAGTACTCATAAGTAGATGAGATTTCATCTCAGTATGTTCGCACATGGTAATCTCCAAGATGTGAGATTATGATAACCGACCCATCAATATAAATTCAAGATTTTTTGGTGTCATTGGATATTCCTATCTATGATCGTGTGTAATGATCCTTAGATATTAAGATTATCATTAATATGTGTCATGACTTGCACACTTTGATGTGCTGACGAAAACGGTCACACAATATGTTGGAAGAAAGTAGGATACATTTAGTGCTTCACGAGTGGCATGATATTAATGGATAAGATGAGGAAGGATTTTTCCCTTCCATTTATGCAAATTGATACGTCGGACCTTTGAATGAAATAGAACCATCACTCAAAATTGCATATCCATGGTGTAACAATGTGTTTATTTTAGGTAGTTAAAGATCTATGTATCAAGCATAAATGTTAATGACACTATCATGAATCTTACTTAATGATATATTGAGATAAATGTATCATATTACGCAGTGAGCGTTCGTATTTGGATATTTTTTTGTGACTTTAGGTTCTTTTATTTGGGTTTCTTGACCCATTTCTACACAATACTTATAGAATTTATAAAAGCCCACCTAATTCCAACGAGAAAGAATCGTATAGGGCCACACACAAAGTGTTTTGCTGCTCTAAGTTATATTCTATTAGAATTTAATTAATGGGATAAATATTATTCTCAATTCAGTGGAATAATTTTATTCATTTTAAAATGATTTCATAAATTATATAAATATTTATTCATTCTATTGTGTGTTAAATTTATTTATTTATTTCATTGAACATTTATTAAAATTTATTTACAATTTTTGTAAATAAATTATTTTTTTTAAAAAAAAATTATTTATTCAGGTGTTAAATATATGGAAGTGGAATTTGAGCAGACCAAGGCTGGTCCAGTAGGAAAATAATTATTTGCAAGATAATAAATAATTATTTAACTAGTTGGTACAAGTTAATATTATAATAATACTCCTATTATTTTGTGACACATTATTTTATTTATAATTCAATTTTTCAAAATTTGGCACACTATAAATAATGATATAGTATTATTATTAAAATCATGGGTTTTTCTAAAGTTATGAATGTATTTAATTTCTATTACACAATTAGATATTGTAACTAAATCCCCATGTCGATAAATAGACATGTACGACTATTGTGCCATGTACCGAACTGTACTCCTGGTGAATTGAGAATTGTTGAGCTATATGATTTCTCTCTCAAATCCTCTCCCTTCCCCTCTCAAGAGTGAGAAACATTATTCAAGACCGAATAACAAGCAATCAAGAATGAAAAACACAAGACACTCACTTCGTCGTGCTAGCACCTAGAGAACGAGTGGTGTTTATTGGAGGCCATCAGTGCATGTGTGGATTACAACTAGTGGGATTCTATTTTGGATCCTTGAATGTGCAACAAGACAATATGAAAGGATCATTCCTGGTGATCAACATCATTAAAAAATAGAGTACCAAAAAAATCAGGTATTCTTTTCTTTATGAAATTAATTAAATTTATTATTAACATGATTTGTAAGATCCTCTCTAAAGTTTTCAGGTATCTTTCTTCTATATCTAAATCATTGATTCTATTACATGAAGACTGGCATTCATCATCATATTGATTTCAGAATAATTATTGATCATGGTAAAATTTAATGTTAGGTGTCGGTAAAACTACGCTTCCACTACACCTGGAACCTACATGTGATGTTAGAACAGTTACATAATAGTTTATAATTATTTAAATAATTTGTTGATGATTTAAATTTTAATAATATAGTTTTTCAATTCAATTTTAATCATTCTTGTAATCCGGATTTCAATATTTGTTCTCCCTCCTTTCGTTTATCACTGATTTTAAGAGAAACCACTGCTTTTTTAATTAAAATTAAAATGAAGAACTCATTAAGAGGTGACAGTGACTCTACCCAGGTGGTACAAAAGTACATTCCATGTGTTCAGACATAAATGTTGTGTTCTTTTCTATACAAGCCATGTGATCCAAACTACATATCAGGTAGTCATGTTCAGCAGATTAGGAGTAATTCAGAAATTTCTGAAGCCATGTGCATTTATTGCATGCAGTGTTCTAAATTCATCATATCGTGTTGACAGTGACATATAGGCACACACATATTGGATTACACATCGTGTGTCCAACTACATGCAATGTCTAGTCCCTTTGAGTTAGGGGGCCAAACTGTGAATCCCATACAAGGAAATGATGACTTGTAAACATGTAACATGGAGACAACATGACATGTAGACAATTGTACACAATGTGTACTCCGAAATTTTTGAAGTACGCTTCACAAGATGAGTCCCTAGGCATGTACTTCGAGATAGACGGTGAACGTAGTATAGGCCGTGTAGTCAGAACTACACACCGAGTACATTACCAGATAACACAAATTAAAAAATTTAATGTTTTTGTAATGTTTAGAACTGCACATCATGTAAAAATCATACTAAAGGTTGTTACTCTATGAATTGAAACATATTATATTTTATATTTCATAACAGTAAGACTGTATGAAAATATAATACATGTTGGGTAGATTTGAATGGGTATTCATTAGGATACCTCCAAGGTGCATTTATGTACAATGATGAGAGTCTCAAGGAAATTCATAAAAGGATTAAGATAAAAGGATTTATTAATTAATGATAAGAATTAATCGATTAAAGCTCAATACATCATAATTAATAACAATTAAAGCATTGAATTTTACTTTTATTAAATGTGTAACTATTTTCATGTATGTGGTTGATCGTGATTTAGACCAAGACCGTTTTATGTGATTGGTTTCCTTTTAATATTTTTATTAAATTATTTTTTTTCCTGCAATCCATATCTCCTCATTAATATGTAGGGTCTGTGTGCCCATGTATTATTTTATGTAAACCCCATGTAATCCATCACCTATGTGTGAGTTAGAAAAACATATCTAATGGATGGAGCTCTAAAACTAGTGGAGGCAGTTCATGATGGAGCCAAGATGAAACAAATCCCAGTAGATAAAGAGGTGGATAGGTGTAATGCAATAAACAAAAACCAAAAACAATCAAGGTGTTTCTCCCCTATGTCAAGGTTATTTTATCAACCTCAGTATAAACGAACCATTTGAAAAGCTCATGATCATGCCCTTCTCAATATTTTATTTCTATCTGTTTCATGGTTTATCATTATGCATGTGTTGTCACAATCACATAATTAATGTAGTAACAAGCATACAAGATGGAATTAAAATAAACCAAGCTTATGAGTAAATATTATCAAGACACGATTAATCACTTAAGTAAGTTCCACTTAATATTAACAATAATGGGATAATGATAATAATTAAATCACACATAAGAGATAAAAATCCCTCAAATAAAACATTATGTCTTACAAAATCATCCATTACATGATTAAGAAGAAAAAATCAATAAAACAATGTGTTTGAACAACCTGTGTTGGGAAACAAAATTTTATATTGGAATCACTTATGAAAGATTTTGGGTGGACTAAACCATATTACATCAAGAGGAGTATCCCTTTCTAGACTTGGTGTAATATTTGATGGTGTAGTTAAGGATATCCAAATTCGGGATTTCAGAATTGTGGAGTTAACTCAATAGATCAAGGAGTTGCAAGCTAGTAGTTGGAAAATACCCACCTACCTAAATACCTTTAAATATCTTGGCCAAACCTTGTCATGTTTATGAGAAGGGGAATATGGATCCTTTCCACTATAATTTCATAAAAATATACATTCTGAGCTTAATGAGGAGGGCCATTGGGATTTGATTAAATTGTTGGAGATTTAATAAAATTAATTTATTATTTATCATAAAATGTAATCAAGAAATTACTAATGATATAATATATTAATTATACAATAAAAATGACAAGCTCATCAGCCACACTACCCCTATGATCAATTCTAGATAAAGAAAACATCATCACTAGATATAACTTCCAGGAATGGTTTAGACAACTTCGGGATATCCTACATCATGAACGGATGTCTTACGTATTGGAGTCAGCATTACCTGATCCGCCTTCCAAAGAGGCGAGTGATAAGGATTTATTATTCTATGAGAAACATGTAAGCGACGCAACCGACATTAAATGTTTGATGATATCATCAATGTCTAGTTATCTCATGAAGTATCATGAAATCATGGATTATTATAGAATGCTCGAGCACCTCTGTGGTCTTTACTAAGAGAGATAAAGACATTAATGTTATGAGATCTCCAAAGATCCCTTTATGAGTAAACATGGAAAGGGTTCCCCAGCTGGGCTTGATGTAGTCAAGCACATTGGATACATTGAGCACCATGAGGTTCTAGGGTTTAAACTCCCCAATGAACTGGGCACCGATCACATTCTCGCATCACTCCCTCAGAGTTTCCCTAACATTACTGTCCACTTCAATATTGATAATAGTGATAACTCTTTATCTGATCTTTCTACCCTCTTTCGCCATGTTAAAAAATATATGATGTGTGAAAAACCTTCTATCCTTATAATGAATAATAGGAAAGTGAGGTAAAGTAGATTTATTCCCAAACATCTTCACACCCTTCCATGAAAATGAAGAACAAAGGGGAAGCAAGGGAATAGGAATCTATTTGTTTCTCTTGTGGAAAGAATTTCTACTAGAAAAAGAACTGCACCTAACCTAATAATCAAGTAGAAGCTTTAGGTGTGTTAGTTATTGAATGTAATATATCAATTTCTACAAATTGGGTATTAGAAACAACTTTTTGTGATCACATGTGTATCCAAATATAGGAAGAAAGTAGATTCAGGAAGATTGACTGAGAGGAGTTAGATCTACAAGTATCCCTTGGATCCAGACATTCTATTGTAGTTATCTAGGACCACCACCTCACATTTCCATCTAGGATGATCTTGGTGTTAAGGGGTTGTTATTTTGTGCATCCTATTACTAAAAAAATTATTTCAGTATCCAAATTAGATATATATGAATTTTTTTCATGTATGTAAATTAATGATTCTTCTTTTACAAATATAGAATATGTTTTGGTAGGGCATATTTATATAATGGAAATTACATGATGCATTACAGAAACCAAGTAATGTAAATCGATCACCAAGATACTTCACATGACTCATACCCGACCCAACTATAGTATCACCGGCTAGGTCATGAAAACAATAAACTCTTTACAAAGTTACATAAAGATGTATATTTAGATTATTTCATACTAAACCCACTTTGTGTATGTCATGCGTGTTTACTAGGAAAATGACTAAAGCCCCATTTAGTGGGAATGGTGAAAGGGCATAATAAATTCTTGAATTGGATCATACTGATGTGTTTGGACCATTTTTAGTTGAATGAAGGGGTATGTACTCATAATTAAAAACTTTTACTGATGATTTTAATAGATATGGATATATCTACTTAATGAGGTATAAGTCATATTCTTTTGATAAGTTCAAATAATACATGAATGACGTTGATAACCGTATTGGTAAGATGATTAAAAAACACCTCTTAGACTGAGGTGGATAATATATTAATCAATACTTCATTAATTACTTATGGTAATTTCAGATCCTACACCAACTCACTCTTCCTTACACACCTCAATGGAATGGCATGAGAAAAAGTAGGAACTGCACCTTGTTGGATAGAGTGAGATCAATGATGAGTCATGTGAGACTTCCATTATCCTTTTGGGCATATGCATTACAAAAAGTGGCACACTTAATAAAACAAGTACCAACTAAATCGATAAATTTTATTCCATTGAAGTGTAAATAAAGCCATGTTATCTTATTTACATGTGAGTGGAAGCGATTAATTTGTTAAGGCCTCTTAAGGTAACAAACATGCACCCTCAGGCAAAAAGTGCACCTTTATAGGATACCCCAGAAAAACAAATGGATATTACATATACAAACCCTCATACAAAAGGGTAATAGTGGAAAGACAATCTATATTACTTGAGAGGGAGAACATATCCAAAATATATAGTGGGATCGTGATAGAATTCAATGAATTTAAGGTTCATGGTACACAAAAGATGGTATATTAATATATTCCACAATGCCTTGTGGAAGAAAGAACTATTCAAGAGACAAAAGAACTCCAGAGGAGTATAAAAGAGGTTAGAGAACCAAAAGAGTGTGGTTTCTAGTAACCTAGGATGGTGAATCATTTTTAGTTGATAATAATGATCTTTTAACCTAAAAGGAAGTAGTAAGTGGCACAAACGTTCCCAAGTGTCATGAAGCCATGAATTTTGAAATGGATTCCATATACCAAAACCAAGTCTGGATTTTGTTAAATCCTCTAGTTGATGTAAATCATGTTGGTTACAAATGGGTATTTAAGAAGTAAATGTACATGGAAGGACAATTTAGTACGAATAAGGCATGATTGTTTGAAAAAGGGTTAAAGCAGCATCATGGAATTGACCATGAAGAAACCTTTTCACCAGTTGCAATGTTGAAATATATTTGACTTCTATTTGCCACTAATGCTTACCATTACTATGAAATTTGTAAAATTGATTTTAAAATATCATTCCTCAATGGGAACCTTTAGGAAGATGTCTACATGACAGAACCTGTAGGGTTTATGACTCTAATGGATACCAATAAGGTCTACATGTTATAGAAATCCATTAATGGATTATATCCAGCTTCTAGTTCAAGGAACATTCTTTTTGATGAATTCAAAACAAAATTAGTTATTATCAAGACTGAATGTGACCCTTGTGTCTACAAATGGTTTAGTGGGAGTGTAGTCATTCTCTTAATAGTAGATATTGATGACATATTACTGATTGGAAATGAGATACCAATCCTAGAGTCTCTTAAGGAATGGTTGAATCAATGCTTATACATGAAGGTCTTCGTTGAGGAATCATATATTCTTGGGATCTAGGTACATCATGATAGATCCAAGAGATTATTGGGGCTACGTCAAAGTACAAACATTGATATGATATTGAAGAGATTTAGTACTGAACAATCTAAGAGTGGATTTTTTCCAGCATCACATGTCATTCACCTTTCCCAGAAAATGTGCCCTCAGACACATGAGGAAAGAAAGATAATGGCAAGGACTCTATATGCATCAGCTATTGGGTCAGTTATGTATGTCATTCAATATACTAGGCTGGTTGTTTCCTACGCATTGATTGTGGTAGGAAGATATGAAGATGATCCAGGTGATTTCCATTCGATGGAATTCAAGACTATCATAATGTATATGAGGCGTACTAATGATATGTTCTTATTTTACAAATGAGATAAGAATCTAGTCATCAGGGGATATGCATACGCTAGTTTCCAGACTAATCAAGATGACATGAAGTTTCAAAAGGGGTACATCTTCACTTTGAATGGAGGAGTAGTGAGCTGGAATATATCAAAGCAGAGTGTGATCACATATTCTACAAGAGAGTCTCAGTATATCACAGCTTCTGATGCATCTAAAGAATATGTTTGATGAGAATCATTGTCTAGGATCTAGATGTGGTACCTAGTAGTAAAGATCCAATCACACAGTACTAGGATAATAATACTATGGTGGCTCTTGAAAAAGAGCCTATGTCACATCAATGGATGAATCACATACTTCAAAAGTATCATCTCTTTATGTATTTTTCTCGGATAGGTGGTTTTTTGGGGAAAAATATTACAATGGAAGACAATGTGTCAGACCCCTTGACTAAATCCATGACTCAGAAGAAACATGGTTATCATGTGATCTCCAGCGTACTGAAATTCATAGGTAGTTGTCTCATGTCCAAGTGGGAGTTTGTAAGAGTTGGTGTCCTAGAACCATCTTCTTGTACTTTTATTAAATGATTATTTAATATATTTCAATTTTAAACATATTATTACGTATTGTTCATTGTTCTTCTTGACTATAGTGTAATAATGAGTTGAAGTATTTTTCGCATTGACAAGGTCATAGTAGTTCCCTGCTATGATGAGAACCTTGAAGTGCTATGAAAATATTCTTAAATATTTTCTGTTGTTAGATGAAATACTATAATGGGACACATAGTATACAGACTATTGGGTGTGAGTACTTGTAAGCATATGATACTTCTTCTCATGATGTTCAAAATTAGTAATATCCGAGATGGGAGATTATGAGAAGAGACCTGCCCATAAGAATTCTACATGTTTTGGTGTCATCAGATATTCCTATCTGTGATCTTGTGTCATGATCCTTAGAAATTAATTTTTATCATTAATCCTTTTCTGTACTCAGGCACCTTGACTTGCTGATGAAAATTGTTACTCCATATGTTGGTGGGAAGTTGGTTACGTTGGGTGTGTCACTAGGGGCATGTTATTAATGGATAATTTTAGGAGGTATTTGTACCTTCCATTTATGTATTTTGATATCTCGGACCGTTGATTTAAATAGAACAGTACAGAAAAATTCCATGTACATGGTGTAACGATGAGTTTATTTCAAGTAGTTGAAGAATGAAATATCTTGCCTAAAGGTTGATGACACTATCATGAAACCATCATGATGAGATATTGAGATAAAGGGATTATATTACTAAGTGAACATTCGTATGTGTATGTCATTGTTGTGACATTAAGTTCATTCTATTGGTTTCCTTATCTAGATGCTAGATAGTACTATTGGAAATTAGGCAGGCCTGCATAATTCCAATGAGAAAAAATGCTGGAGGGTCACACACTAAGTGTTCCTAATGGTCTCTGCTAAATACTATTTTAATTTAATAAATGGAATGAATATTATTCTCAAGATAGTAGAATAATTTTTTTTCATGTTAAAATGATTTCATAAATTAAATAAATATTGTATTCATTGGATTATGAGAAAAATATATTTATTTATTTTATTGAACATTTAATGAATATTTATTTACTGTTTTTTAATTAAATGTTTATTTAAGAGAATAAATTATTTATTTATATCTTCAGGTGTTCAATAAATGTAAGTGGAGTTCGATCAGACCAATTTCGGTCCGGTTGTAAAATAATTATTTACAAGACACTAAATAATTATTTAACTATTTGACATAAGTTAAAATAATAATAAAGCTGCTATTATTTTTTGATGTGAAACTTTTTTTATAATTCCATTTGGTGCATGTTTTCTCACTATAAATAATGACCCAATATTATTATTAAATGCAAGTTTTTTCTAAAAGGTTATGAATGTATTTAATTTCTATTAAAAAAGTAAATATTTTTAATGAAGCCCTGTGTTAATAAATAGCCATCTATGTCTATTGTTCCATGTATCGAACTGCATGCTTGGTGAATTGGGAATTATTGAGCAAAACAATTTCTCTATCGAATCCTTTTATCCCCCCTCTCAATAATGAGAGAAGTTCTTCATGAACAAAGAACAAGAGATCAATAATGAATGACACAAGACACTCGTTTCCCCATACTAGCACACATAAAATGAGTAGTGTCAATCAACGGCCATCCGACAATGTGTGGATCATTGGTAGAGGGATTCTAGTTGGGATCCTCTCAAACGTAATGATACAATATGAAATTTTCATTCTAGATAATCAACATCATCAACAAAGAATGTACCAAAAATCTAGGTATTCCATTCTTTATGAAATTAATTAAATTAATTAAAATCATGATATGCAAGATCCTCTGTAAATGTTTCGAGTCACTTCCTTCTTTACCTAAATCATTACTTCAATTACATGGAGACTAGTGTTAATCATTGTATTGATTCTTGAATAATCATTGATAATGGTAAAAATTAATGTTGGGTGTCGGAACAAACACACTTATGCTATGCCTAGAGCCAACAAATCAGTGCCTTCGTATTTGGGCACTTCATAAAACATCTTGTGTCAAAACACTCTTGAGTCAGTAGTGGGGGGTCAGCACCTACAACATGCCACACACATCTCATGGGTTTTACAAACATGCACAATCCCACCAGTACCCCTAGCTAATCCAGATGCACTCTTACATTTTTGTACTCAAAAAGGAATATATTTCGGCCCTCTATCATCAGCCATGAAGGTTTCCCCAACTAGCTCCCCAAAATGGTTGAGGCGTCCTCCCATAATATTATGGTCAATCTAGTTTCAATCACTCATGTGTATTTCCCCTTTTTTATTCCACATTAATAACACTTATTTGAACTCATGTAATTTGAAAATTAAAATATCAAAATTATTTACCATGATTTCTTCATGAAACGTAATATATATTTTTTATGGAATTAAAAATCCTCTCACCCCTTAGAAATTATTCAAGTTAAATGTAAATACATTTTACATGAAATTCTGTTAAATTATCTCGAAAATTAATGTTATTGATGTCTTCTTAAACTTGATGTCATTTATTCCATTGAAGAACAATACCATCAATCATCAAATTTACAAGGTAAATTTACCAACCATTAATTCCAATGCCATTATAAGAATCTGAAATAATTCTCCCAGAATCACCATTACATCTTCAACATACCAAACACATATTGGAATATATTTTAAAAATAATGTAATAATATTCCAAACTATATCTCCCTTTGTATGTCAGTATCAATAATTTTCATATATTTAAAAGTCAATATGTGTGATTCAAATCATTCCCCCTTAGAGAAAATAAAATCCAAAGGATAAGTGGTGTGTTTTCTATATCTCTTCTTAAAAAAATTACCCCCCCTTTAAAATATTTTTTCATAAAAAATTCTTAGAGAAGGATTATATCACACAGTTCTCTTGGAAAAGATCCTATAGTCCATCAACTCTTTGTCTACATAGACTAACACAAAGTAGAAAACAAGGTAGATAAAACCAATGTTTTCTACACAATATTTGAAGTACCATGCATGTTAAATCATGTTCATAATTTCTAAATTATCATTTACCAGGTTTTCCAATAATCATATTTTTCAAAAAAAAATACAAAATATTTCACACACTTCTATAAACACATCATAAATTATAGATGAAAATAAATAACTCCCGATTTTTCACATCTTTTCATAAATCAGGAAATCTTTAATTTTTGATATAATTAATACAATTATGAATGACGGATGAAAGTGTGATTATCATAACTCTACCTTCAGGTTTGAAATTTTTTCTAAATTTCAATATTCCTTGGGTTTTAGTAGAATAAATTTTTCTCCCACTTAAGGGATGAATTATTTTATTTCATTTCAAATATTTTAGTAGACACTATAATGTACAATCTTTTAATGTTTTATAGTAGTGATATGCCCAAAAATCTCCTTCAATTTCATGCATGTTAACTTAAAAAAAAATATTATAGAACATAGATAGAACTATTGGTTTCATAGAAAAAACATTTAAAAAGATATCATATATTCAATATGGTCCATATCAACATGGGATTATTTTTTGGACTCTTTTTTGTTTTCAGTCTCTTTGGTTTTTCTATATTCATTATTCTTTTATTATTTGTGTGGTATACCATTTCTCACATCATTATTTGGTATCATAAAGTATCCAATTTTGTATAACTTCTCAACATATTTCTCATTATCATTTGATACCACTTTCAATCATTTGGAATTATAAATTTTCTCATCTCTCCTTTATTGTTTGGATAGTTTCAATTGTTTTGTTTTAATAACTAGGAAATCACTCTTGAAATTCTTAGACTTATCATAATCTTTACATGAATTTACACTAGTTTTCTTTTGAAACCATTTCCCTTTCACATCATATGGAATATCTCCATAATTTATATTGATTTAAACCTCATCCTTGGGACCTTGAAATTTTAATCTTCCAATAAACAACATTCAGAATATTAAATTTTGTTGAAATTAAATTTTTTGAATAGGTATAGTCATATAATATTTTCAAATATATTTTTTCCTCAAAATATCTTTGAAACTAACCCTTAAATATTATTTCATTCATAGAAAATACAAGTTAAAATAGAAAAACATTGATTTTTGACCATACCTACCACCACACAAAAAAAATCCTTGAATTTTCATTCTCCCATATTAGTTCTAGACGAATCCAAATCTGTGTTATTATTATATTCTTATCAACCAAGAATAAATTTTCTTGTGGGGTTATAGAATTAATTACATATTATTTTATTCGTTTTGTGTGGATGATTTACTCTCATTCTTCTTGTACCACATACCCATTGATTTAGTTTTCACATATTCACTATTAGAAACAACGTATCTATTAAAATGATTAAGTGCACGTTAACCATCCTTATTTCCCTATTGAGAATATTCTACCATGATCTCAACAGATTTATTGAAATATTATCTTTCTTTATTAAACTAATATTTAAATTTGATACATATGTCTTATATTTCAAACAAATCATCTTTTATAGTATTAAAATTATCTTCATTGTCACATATCATCTTCTCTTGTTCTAAAATTTTCAATTTCTGCTTCTTTATTTCATTAACAAAAGATCATTCCTTCTTGATCATATATTCCTTTCCTTTTTCAATAAGAACTATTTCATCCTCATTATTTTACACTGTAAATTTTATATTTTCATTCCTAGGATTATTTATTTCATTCATGAGATATTGAATCTATCCCAAACAAAATTCTAAATTTTCTTTTGGCTTCCACTCAATTTTCT
The DNA here is from genome assembly GCA_963277665.1 of Viscum album. NCBI lineage: Eukaryota > Viridiplantae > Streptophyta > Magnoliopsida > Santalales > Viscaceae > Viscum > Viscum album. Next base: position 2,055,244,600 of record OY728146.1, on the reverse strand, counting down.
CAATTCTTCTTCATCATCATTACTAAGTGAATAATCTATTCTCTTCATTTCACGGTAAATAAAAAACATCATTATATAATGAAAAATTTTATAGTATATATTATATGTGACTTATCATGATATTTTTATTATAATTTTTGAATTATTTCTTCATCTTTTTACCCCATTTTTTATTGTGAGGTATCCCATCAACTAGGACGAATTCTAATTATTCAACTTTTATCTATTAGGAAATATCTAGAAATGTAAATTGATTTAGAAATGTTGAAACACATTTGTGATTTCTTACCCTTTCCCTTTGACATTTTCTTTCCAAAACCTTTTGATATATAAGAAACAATTCTATTGATGTCTTGATCACCCTCATCATCTGAGTCTCATGATTCTTCAACCTCTTATTCTCTAAATATCACATTTCTCATTACTTCAAAGACCATTTGAAATAATTATTTCTTCTTGAATGTTAAAATTTATCTCATCTCTTTAGTTAATTGAATCATGTGTATTTCAATGGGTGAAAAGACATATATTTCTTCAAGGGCTAAAGTTTATTAATCAAATCAATAAAGAATATTCCTTAGTTGAAAATTATCGAGTCATCTAATATCTCAAAAAAAAGCCTTGAATATTTATCACTATCTCATTTAACATGTCAAAAATTCATCTATATTTTCATCATCATTCATATTTATATCCATAAATTTGCTCCACCAAACATGATGTTTGTATTCCTTGACTATAAAATTACCATTATATATGCTTCTTAATTTATCCTTTATCTACTTGGATGTTTGGAGACCCACTACCCTAGTGTATACATTTTCTAATAAATACATGGAGATGTAATTTTGATCCTTTAAATATTACTACATTTCTCTCTTATTAGATTTTTTGATGAAAACATAATCAATAATGGATTTAAAACCCATTATTTCGTCATATCTCAGTAGTAGACAGAGTGATAGTATATCATGTAAAATCCTATTTATCTATGAGTTATAACATATCCCACCAAATGTGGGAACACCTTATCCATTGGTATAATTATGATTATCCAAATTTCAAACTGATTACTAGATCTTTAAAGGTAACTTTTTCTATGATTCTAGAGGTAGATTCCTAAGATGGAATGGTCTTTTAGAAGGGATGGGTGAATTAGTGTTCTCATTTTACAAATTACATTACTTTGAATTCAACCTTAGGAACATGTTAGGGTTTTTGATCCACTCAAAATTATCTCCCAATATAACATCATGTGTAGTTGTATAATGGATATATAGGAACACAATAAATAAAAGGTTTAGAAAAATCATACCCCTTACTATAACTAGTTATCCAACCCTATTTATAGATTCTTCATTATTAACCAAATGATTACACTTCTCTCATCACCAACTAAGAGACTTATCTTTATTATATCTTAGCATAAAAGAAATAAACTACCCTATGATCCAACTAAGAGAATTAACCTACTCCCAGCTCCAACTGAGAAACTTGTCTTGTTTCTGACACCAATCACGAGACTTATTAACTATTTTAAAGGCATGATACATTATTAAAAATATCATCAAACTTCAATGTGATAGTATTCCTCCGATAGCCTACCATATTTGGTTTTCTCATGTACACATATTGATCTTTCAATAGCCACTGATCAAGTGTTTTTTTCTTGATCAAATAATTCAGATCACCAGTAAATGATCAATTACATTAGTGAAAAAAAATGTGTAGGTAATAAGTATTCCTTATTATAATTTTTAGACTCACATAGATGTTTAGAAGATATCCACATAGATAATTCACTATTATTTTATGCAAGGTAGGACTTACAAAATCCAAAAGTAGTTTCCCTTTTAAATTCTCAACCCAATCGATTCAAAATCACTTCATGCATGGAAATTTAATAAATGGTATATATTATTTAAAATAGTATATCATGTGATGTCCAATTATTTAATATTCTTCGGTTATGTTCTAATTTGAAATTGTATACACATTTTTATTTCGTGCATGAACTATCTCACTACCTCATTGTGGTGGTCTCACTACACCTAATTCATTATTTATTTATATATATATATATATATGTTTCATAGTCACTCGCGCTATTATCATATTAATTAAATAATGCACCATATCTTTTGGGGTAACATGAATGGGTGTGAATCACTTCCTCGACACAAGATTGTATATATCCTTCTCAAATATCAATTTCTCTCTAATGTAGAATGAATCAATCTTCATGAAAACCAAGAGTAATATGTGTAAATTTATTACTCAACCCCCAATGGATTCAAAGGACATGTTATTCACAAATTTATCTGAATTTTTTAATCATAAGTAGAATCTCCATTCCATATCCTCTTATCTGTATCTTATGAGTATCTCGGGAGGGATTATCTCTTTTTTAACCAGATGTCTTTTCATAGAGATATATTTATTCTCCAAAAAATGATAGATTTATAAAATATTATTACAGACTCTCCTTAGCAATAAGAATTTTTATTTTTTAAAAGAGTAACATTATCTCACACAACCATTGTAACTAAAAAATAAGATCTATCATGTCATTCATTTTTTATGTCATTTCACTATTTTAATATCACTCAATGTTCTCGGTATTTCTCAATTATTTTATGATGAATTTCTTGGAATATTTTATCATGAAAGTTATATTTTATCCTCACATTCATACAATATGAATCACATTCTTCATCACATATTATAAGATTTAAATATTCAAGGTATGAATTAGGCATGAATATCTTCTTATGATGTTTTTTTCATCTATACAAAACATATTATTTGATTATATGCTTGAACTAAAGAAGGATGTTGCATGACTAGAAGACTTCCATCTCATCGAATCGGTATCTTGGCCTCAGAATTACCATAGAAACCATAGATTTTGTCTATGGTGGTCCCACCAAGCACATCGGTGTACTAGAACAAACAAATGAGGCATCAAGGATGCAGATGTTTGTTGTGTCCATCGAAAGACTTAGATAAAGATGATAGAATTATTGCAGAAAAGTCTAATAACTTTATGTAATTGATGAAAAATAAGTTCTAAATAGTATCCAATATCTAGAAGCATCATATTTTTGGGCCACATTATGGAGTTCAAGACCCCAATATCTTAGAGATGGTGTCTACTTTATTACATTTAAATAAGAAACAAGGAATCACATCCCAAATATCTAAATAATTATGTATACATGTTAAAATATATTCATACTTGATTCCCATATAACATTTGAAAATAAAAATTATAACTTTTTTGAGATTAACATTATTCCCTCTAAAATATCCATAAACATAAATCTTATTACACTTTATGTAATCCTAATAAAATGAATTATAATATGGGTGAGACCAAATAATCATTAATGTTTATGTACAACCAAATTTATCATGATTCAATAATCACAATAAACATGGAAAATAACTAAACACAAAAACCTATTAAATAAATTGAAAATTAAGATAATATATGGTATAATAAATTTATAAAGGTAAATAACATAACACACATTCTATTTAAATAACTTCTCTGTACTAATAAAATAATGCATAATCAATATTAAAAGTTAATTGTAAACACATACCATTTAATCAATAAGAAAAGAATGAAATGCATCCAAATATAATATCACTGTGATAATATCATTCATAATAATAACTGAATTTCTAATGAAGGGAATTCATAATTATTTTAATGAATTATCTTTGGAATCATGATACCTTTACTATCAAGACCTTTTCGATGATGGTTTAAAACAATAGGTAGAAACAAGTTTACTACTATCTTACTAGTTTATCTCATGATATATGTTAATTCATTGATAAACTATAAAATTCTGCACCCCACCCATCACTATAGGTCCAAACCATTATCCATATTTTCAATAATTTATTTAATTTTAGAAAAATACTTTTTATCAACAAATATATGCAACGAGTGAAGATTCTGTAATTATCAATATTTACCTAGATAAACAAATAACATTCAATTTTTCACATCCTATGAAGAAATGATATATAGTTAATGCAATAAACATATCCATGATAAATAGTATGGAAAATTAGGTTAAATTTAATGTTTAAGAATCATAGGAATGTAAATTATTCTAGGGTATATAAATGACAACAAAAATGAAACAATTAAATTTCAATACTATCCTTGGTCAAAATAATCATATACCATCTAGAAGAAGATTTAGTATGCTATCAATAAAAAATATTCCTTGTGGAGTATTAATAAATGGGTTTTGTCATTTATTTATAGAATTTCCATAAAAATATCTTTAAACCTTATTCCAGATGAAAATATCCTATTAATATAAAAATCACTTTTCAAAGACAAATATTTCACAAAATATTTTTAAAATACAATTCATTGTAAATAGTAATTTAAACCTATAAATTATTATTTAATACATTGACTGGTTATGATGGTAAGAAATTCTATACATGTGTATTATTTTAAAATAATTATTCCTTTCACTTTTTTTTAAAATCCATACAAGAATTATTTTGAAAATTACATGATGAATCCATTAAAAAATTAAAAACTAAAAAAGTGTATACATTTTATAAATAAATCATGATGAATATGTTAAAACATTTTTGAAAATATTTTTTGAAATATTGTTTTGGAGGATAACAGATTTCAGATCGAAGATATAAATAACGTCGGGTTTTATTAGAAATGTTATTCAATTATTTTTAGAAAAAAAATATTTGTAAAATTGTATTGTTACATGAAATATCATGAATAACCAAAGGATGTTAAAATGAAATGGATTTATTGAAAAATATTCAATTAAATTCCTAAAAATTAAATTCAAGACTAAAAAATATCGATTAGAATAAGATTGTGAAATAAATCATTAAAATGGTCCAAATGTTGATGTGATAATTAACCAAAAACTCGATTATGTGCATCAAATTTAAATCAACTTAAAGAAATTTGAGATAAAAAAATATATATTCAAAATTTATTTCACATAATATGATAGAATATCAAAGACAACGAATGAGTAATATAACACAATGAAATGGAATTGAGTTATGAAATAAATTAACACTTCGTAAGTTATATTCAAAACCCCCTTAGATCAAATATTTCAAGTTGAAATTTAGAGTACAATGAATTATTAATGAATCCTAATATTACATTTCATGGTGTAGTATATATACCATCTAAAATAAATTAAGTGCATAAAATTACAATATGTTGTCACAGCCTGACCTACAGAGGTCTTACCCGTTACTACCCCAAGCCCACCCCCAATAGGCAAGGGGATGGTGAACATCACCGAGTATGAATATCCCGAAAATTGGAGGGATTACCCTAATGAATATTTACACGCATGTACATCTCCACATTGATAAAATGTATAACAACTGAAACAATGAATGCATTCATATATGATCTTACAACATAGTATGAAAGTAAGGTACTAAAAGATGAAAATTTTGGCAAATAAAAGCCCAAAAAAATATAATGATTCCAACCTGCTCTAAGGTAGAGGACTAATGTCAAATTCAAGATCATGTTAAACACCTAGAACAATCAAGAACAATCTACTATCCACCCACTCCCTATCCTCTAAGGGATCCATCTAGAGGTCCATCATCTTTATAATACAAGACATATGAAACACAACCCATGTGGGGGTGAGTATAAAAATTCATAATAGGACACCTCTAAAGCACTAAACATGAAGAAACAAGTATATTCATATCAATACAAGATATAAAAATCCTTATATATTTGAAAAAACAAATATACTTTGGAAGGACACCACATCTCTAAAAGGTCATAACCTAGTGTCAACCATGGGATTCTACTTGATGAAATGCTCGTTCTAGGAGAATACACTACTTGAGACATGGTATCATTATAAACACTAGGTTAATAGATTTATATCATTTCCTCCCACCCTATAATAAACACTAGTCTAATAAGACCATGATACCTAGATATGGTGTCAGGACAAGAACTACTCGGGGACACTGCAAACCCTGTCTAGATTAAACCACTATGTAGTGTATCATATGTAAGTGATACCAAAAAACCTACTGATATGGATTGATAGATGTAGGATCAACGACCTACTCAGTGAGGTCACACTGATTCTATCAATCCTACCTAGAGAACAAGGATGATAGAGTATCACACTTCGGTCTAATGAAGGGATTACAAAACTCCATTTGAGACTCGGCCTCTATAAGGAATAACAACCCTATGTTGTTGAAGAAGTGTGGAATTATACCCTTGAGGTAAAGGACCAAGGGAACACACCCAACCTATAATGGTCCAAACTAAGGAAAAAATATATACAAGAACACTTAATGGGGGTACACTACATGTACCCAGAAGAACACGGAATTTTATGTTATCCACAATCCTTTGCTTGTGGTAAATCCCTACAAAAAATGTATGTACAAACATACACAAAATGTTAAATAAGTACATGATGTGTAGAGACACACAGTACCCTTCTTATGTCCGTGTACAATGGTTGTGTTTTTGTACAGAATCATGTACACCAAGATGCATCTATTTCCATGAATACGGCATTCTATAGGTAGTGTATATTTTCCTGTGACTATCTACTTCCTAATGTACATATCTAGCCAATTAGAAATGGTCACATGCCATGTGATAGGGGTTACATGCTGTGTGATCCTTATATTCATCTGGAAACCATACCCACCACTGAAGAGGCCCCATGTGGCATGTAATCGTGAATTATTCACTGTGTTGATTAAAAAAAATTGGTCAAGAAGTTTATCATACATTATTCTACATGCACTATTTCCTCTTAAATTTCTCCTCAAAACACTCCACATTTTTTAGATCATAGTTGGTTGTGCCCTATTGTAACTTTCTCATCATAATAAATCCCTTAAAATGGATAGGAAACAAACACCCAACATTTTATTTTTCATGAACCACTCAGGATGAATAAAATCCCTCAATCTGTTACTATTCTCCCTCAATCCACCCACTGGCATCATCAATTCTTGAACCATTAATTCCATCATAGTTTGTATCCATGGTTTCAATCCTTTGTGCTAAAAAATGGTTTCATAATGATTTATAATCATGAATTTGTTGAACCGTCAAAATAAATTCCAATAATGATTTAATGAAAAAATTAGGAATAAATCCATAAGCCATAAGACGTGAGGAAAAAACATTTTTGGTTGTACATTTGGTCACGATTATATATTGATGAAGAAGATGAAATAATGTGAGTAAATCAAAAATAACACTTATAAAGTTCCATCAATTTAAGTGTAGTGATGACACAGGTATCAATTCTATTCATGAAATTGATCTTCATTATTCAATATTATGAAACAAGAAAGAAATTTAAAAAAACATCATACCTGGTTTTGGACTTATCGTTTATGAATAATGGTTGTGTTTCCATCATTGATGATATCTGTGAACTCCTTTGGTGTGATGATCCATTATCTAATCTCGATGAATTTTCATTCACCAATAACTATAACATAGAATGGATTTTTGGTGTCCAGTGTTTAGTGTCCAAAACATAGACAGAATCTATAGTTATATATTTAAAGGGGAAGTAGGTCACTACATCAAAAAAAGAAAATAAATTCTTTAATTAACTTATTTTATTAATTTTTCACAGGTGGTAAAACTATTTAGAAACGACCCACACTGACAGATATTATGTCCACCGCAATGTAAAACCAACATTCTAAAAACACTGGTTCCCTTAGATTTATGAAATGGACTCTCATTTAGGATTTATTCCACTTTTCATGGAACACATATAGTGTGTCCTATCTAATATGTTTATTATATTTCAAAAATTTATTCTTGGAATACCATGATTCAGAATATCAAACCACCTCAATTTCTGGCCTCAATAATAATACATATATTATAAAAAATAATATATGTAAAATCTACGTCATTAAATTCTCCCCACCTTAAGGAATTTCATCTTGAAATGAAAAAAATACTCGGAAAGATGAGGGTATTAGGATCTCATCTAGGACTCTTTCTCATAGGTTCTGTCCTGAATATTCTCAGGCTTCTAATAGACTTGTAAAATTGGAGTTTAATTCCCATGAAGGATCCTCTCTTTTCAATCCTTAATCCCTACTAGGTACTCTAAAAAGATGGATCCATCCTCAATATCCAACTCACCCCATTCGATAATGTGTGACAGGTTGTGAAAATTCATCCTTAGCTAAAAAACATGTAATATTTCATCTACCTAGTATAACTATAGTAGTAGATCTAAGAGATTCACCACTTCACCAACTCTACATAGTATCTAGAAGGAACCAATGAATCTTGGAGATAACTTGTCATTGTGGCCAAGTATTATCAATCTAGAACAATTTAAAACCCTCAAAAACATATGGCCTCTCCTATCGAACTCCACAGGTCTCTATCTTCAGTCTTCATGGGACTTTTTATGGATATTTTCAGTCCTCATATACTCCTGGATGCTTTGATCCTTCTCTGTAATAGCTCAAACCAACTCCAGGACAAAGTCTGTCAACTTGCCTGGATGACTCCAACAAAATGGTGTACTACATGGTTTCCTATATAAAGACTCAATTGGTTCTATACCAATAGTATAATTCTAACTATTGTTGTATGAAAACCTCACCAAGGGTAGGTTATCCTCCCAAATATGGCCAAATTCCAACATGAAGGGTCACAACATATCCACCAATACCCAAATGGTTTTCTCTATCAGGCTATTATTTTGGGGGTGAAACATCATTCTTAAGAATAACATGGTCCCAATGGCTCCTATACTCCCCTATATAACCAATACTTGATGTGATAATCACAGTCATAGGATATCATTGAGGGAACTCTATGGAGTTAGACTATAACCTTTATGTTGAGGCATCCATATATCTCTACTAAACTCATCTCTTGAATAGCTATGAAGTAGCCTAACTTGGTGAGTCAGTCTAAGATCAACTAGATAGTAGCATATCCCCTAGTCATACATTGTAATCTCTTTAATAATTCATTGATATCTCATTCCATATTAACCTTATCACCTCAAGTATTTGAGTTGAACCCACGTGGACCTGGTTATCTTCCATCACCAGCTGACAACTGAGGCATCGGGAGACAAACTCTAAATCTATCTACATTGTACCTAGCCACAAAAACTGATTTTGAAAGTCTTGTTACAAATTTTTCATTCCCGAATGTACCAAAAAATGGGTTGAATGATATGCTCACGACACCTCCTCCCTTAATTTCAAAGGTATCATCATACATCCTCTTAAAAGGTTAGCATGATCCCCACCATCAAAATATCCATCAGGAGCATGTACAGTGGATATCAGAGTATGTAAGATCCCCAAATAGGTATCTCCAAAGTGAAGTTACCTAAAAAAATTTATGTTAAATGGTGTGAAAAACATCGAGTGAATATATGAATCCTCGTACTTGTCCACAATGGCCAATTTTAACAATGTTAAGTGCTCTAACGCATCGTCCAACAAATGAGAAAAATATTTCTTACTAAGATCATATGCCGCCACATCCCCCTTAACTATAGTATAGAAAATCTCAAATTTATAGTCCTGGGGGAAATCTAGTCATTGTATATATCTCATGTTAAGATCCTTCTTTTAGAATATAAGCTTGAGACTCATGTGGTTAGAGTAAATGATAAACTTATCTCCCATATGGTAGTGTCACCACATATTTAGTGTGAATAAGACCACTACTGACTCAATATCATGTTTCACATAGTTATGAAATATTTTATCAACTGAAATTAACCATAAGAAATAACGACATTCTTCTCTATCAGAACAAAACCCTATTTGGTCACTGTTGCATTGCAAACAAGACATACTCAACACCAACCTCCTGCAATATTATGTTGGGTGCACTTGTCAGTCTCTGCCTTAGCTCCTGAAAGAACTATTGGAACCATTATATCCCACAAAAAAAATTTGACTTACTGTTCAAGGAATTCATGGGTGCTGACCCTCAGTAGAAATTGATTACAAACCTCCAATAGTACCAAAACAACCTAAGGAAACTCTGCACCTCAGTACCACTCTTTGGTGGATCCCATGAAAGGATTTCCTAAACCTTTTATTGATCCACTACTAATTCAACCTATGAGATTATGTGTCCCAAAAATTAGACATCTCTAATCAAAACATGAATGTTTGAGAGATTCTCATAAATCTAGTGGTCTCGTAGAGTGTCCAGGACCATCCTGAAGTGTATCACAAGATTCTCCTCAGACGCTAAATACACTAGGATGTCCTAGATGAAGACCACCATGAACCAGTATATGAAACTATGGAAGATATGGTTCATTATTCACATGAACACTTTTGGTTCATTCTTCACACCGAATGACAGCACCAATAACCCATAGTAACCATAGCAACATCAAAATGTCAACTTCGGTATTTCCGCATCTCGTACTTGCAGCTGGTGAAATATTGATCTATGTTAAAGATTTTAGAACCATCATGACCCTGTAGGATAATAAAATAAGTCCTGAATACTCATTATCTGAAACATATTCTTCATGATCAATTGATTTAAGCCCTAGATATTCACACCTAACATCAATCCCCCATCTTCCATCTTGGCGAACAACACTATAGCTGCTTAGGGGAAACACTAGGTCTAAAAAATACCTTCTCTTGAAAGAACTAAAAATTCATCCATATATATCTATGATATGTGGGATTCATTGGATATTATAATGTAGATATTTATTTCTTCATAGGATTCAAGTAGATATAGAAATCTAGATCTTGGTGGGGAGGTAAACCTGGTACGTCCTTAGGAAAGATGTCCTTATATTCCACCACAACTACAAAAAACTAATAGATCAAACCATATGATACTCTAAGAGTAATTTTATCCAACTAGTAATTATTTAGATACACTATCTAATTCATGTGTTTATCTACCTCTACAAAGTTTTTCTTCTTAACCACAAAAGAAAAATTACATTCTGTCGCTAAGGACGCACCGCATCCTCGACCAAAAAAAGTCAATCTGAGCATGGACATTCAATATAAATTTTATACCATAGATTAATTCATATGGAAATATTTATAATATAATCATATCCCATACAAAATAATCACCTCAAATAATCATATTTCATTGTCATCATAAGTGTGAATTCTTTAATTCACCACCTATCAGTGTCTCCAACCATAAGGGTCAATCCAATGAATCAACTAGAAACCATATTTCTCTAAACATATAAGTTATTATGAAAGAATTAATCACACTAATATCTATTAGTACTACATCTGAATTAGAAAATAAATAGATCATACCTCAATTCAACCCTATAGCCTTAGGTTCATTGGCCTCCATAGCCTACATATAGACTCGTCCCTATCCACAAGATCCCTCAGCCTAGTGTGGCCCACATGAGGGTGGTGGTGGTAATAGTTCAAACCTATAACCCCCTCAGGTATCCCTACTGACTCCTATTCAATGTCATATTCTCTATAAAACACCATTATCTTACATTTGTCTATTACTTAGAGGTCCCTCAACCATCTCATAATCAGAAGTATGATAGGTCTAACAATCCAGATCTAAATGTCTCGGACGATCACATGAGATTTATCGCCACTCCCTTGGATAATTCAAGAAACCCTATGAACCGAAAAACCTTTACCCTATGTCCTTGGATCTCCTCATAAAGTTTCTAACAAGCTAGAATCCCCATGGCATACATAAGATGCAAGCTACCGAGGTCTCAGCTATTGGGTACCCAATACTAGCTCCCACTATTGGTTCCTGCTCTGCCATCATTCCCTCCACAACCAAGGCTCACTCAAGTACCCCAAAATATGTGGGAATGAAAAGGTATCAAACTAAGGCCCTGATGTCCTAGAAAAAGTCATGCTCAAAGAGAATAGATCTAAAGAATTGATTTGGCACCATATCCTTGGAGTAACGTGAGAGATTAGTATACCACACTAAGTAGTCCACCATGATAAAATTGCCCTATTACAGATGCAGAATCCCCTATATGTGCGTAATTATTTCAACATATTAGGATATAACTCATCCCTAAAATTATGCTCAATGTATAACTTGGAGAGAGTTTTTTCATCATGTGGTTGAGTCACTAAACTCCACCACTGCCCAGCATACCCCAAAAGAAGACTCACCATGAAGACCGCCATCTAGTCCACATGCAGCAACACAAGGTATAAAAATCAACTGACTACCTCTATCACATCCTCATCCACCTAGATATTTGGCTCACCCCAAAACCTGAGAGGTCACTACCTATGAAAATCGTGCAATACACTCAATTGTTGTACATCTTGACCGGGTACTACCAGCTCTAGCTTCTTCACAACAGATGGTTGTATAGCTGGTAAACCACCTATAGGCACTATATTCGCTAGATTCCCCTATACCGAGGACTTTACATTAGGAAAACAATCCTCATGATCATGCAATGGAATAATGGTTGATTGTCTGAATGGAGGCATAGAGGAAGAAAACATTATGTACCGTAGTCAAAGAGTATATCTATGGAGATGATTCATGAAGGACAAGGAAAAAACAACCCATTCCTTTATAATGCATGTACCATATTTTCCCTAAATCAAATCATTACATTTACCAATGATTAGGGTAGGTGATCAAGGTCATGGTGTGTGGATACATCAACTGCTGCACAAAAACTCGAGTCCCTAGGCTAAAATATAAACTCAAAACACTAAACATTGATTCCCTAAACCACACTCAACATCTTTGGACCTCAGATAAAACTAACTACTTTGATAACACTCATGCTTGACCTAACCTATGGAGTTTTAACCCATGACTACCCCAATATCACCCCCAATAGTCCAGGGGCTGGTGACTGGCACTGAGTAGGTATATCCCACAAATGGGAGGAATTATCCTAAATTACATGTTCAAAGAGGAACTTCACCAATCCAACAAAATGATAAAATGTAAAACAACTGAAACAATGCTTGAATACATGTAAAATCCCAAAAAATAGAGTGAATTAAATGTATTAAAAGAGGGAAAGGGGGACAAATAATATACTAAATAAAAATTATAAAGAGTCCAACCTACTACAAGGGTGATGAAAAAAGTCAAATGTAATCTCCCGATAAACACGTCAGTTTATAAAGCTCAAACTGTGCTCCATCTGCTCCATGTCCTCTCAAGAAACCATAAAAAAGGTCATCATATGCATAGTACATGAAACTTACAGGAAAATTTCATGTAGGGGTGAGGATAAAAATACCTAATAGGAAACCCCAAAAACAATAAACTCGAAGCATCAATTATAATCATCTCAATACAATATAAAATAGTAATTGTATAACAAAACCACCAAGATATACTCAAGAAAGACACCGTGCCACTAGGAGTTCTTATCTAACTACCTTCTATAGTATTATTCTTGAATTATCAATTGTTGAAGGATAATCTACTCTATGAGACATGAAATCATAGTAGACACTCGACGAAGAGGTCTATATCATTGATCCCCACCAAAGAAAGATCACTGGTTCAAGAAGACTATGATACTTAGATAGGGGTCATGCCTAATACCACTATGGGACCCCATGAACCCAATCTAGATCAACCCAAAACATAGGTGTCATATGTAAATGATACCACATACTCTACTGATATGGCCTGATTTAATGGAGGATTTACGACTTACTCGGTGAGGTCACATTGATTCTACAATCCACCTGGGGATAATGGATAATAAAGGATCACACTCTAGTCTCATGGAGGGACTCTACAACTCCATCTGAGACTCAGCCTCTAGAGGGAATCAAAACCCTATGACAGGGATGCAATGTCTTATTGTACCCTCATGGGAAAGGAACAACGGAACACACTCAAAATATACATGTCTAAACTAAGGAAACAAAGAGTTAAAAACACTCTTGAAGGGGGTACATGTCATTTCTAGTTATCCCTACATATTTCCATTAGGTAAGGCCCCATGTGGAATGTACATATCTACATACATGGCATGTAGAAGGAGCGCACAACATGTAGAGATAATTGATACCCAATAAGTGTCTGTGTATAGTTGTCGTGTTTTTGGGCTGAATCGTTCACACTAGTTCATGTCTATGTCCAAGTACATGATGTTCCATTGGTCATGTAATTTTCCTCATATTAATTCACTTTCTGATGTACACATCAATCCAACTTGTATGGTCTACACACCACGTGACAGGGTTCACTCATTGTGTGATCCTTAACTTGATCCTGAAACCCTAGCCATCATTGAATAGGCCCCACATGGTGTGTAATTCTGATTTACATGATTTGGTTCTTATGATTTTCTATATCTAAGGGTTTCTCTACCATTCTTCCTCACTCTCTATTACCACCTCTATTTTTAATGGAAACACTACATAGATTTCAGATCTAGGACGATCAAGCCCTAATGTCTCTTTCTTGATGGAAGCCATCCCTTGAAATAGATATGAAATATACCCAAAACATTTAATTTTTCCTACACCACATTAGAATATGAATATCCATTGATCCTATATTGTTCTCCCTTGATACAAACATCATCATCATAGATTCTCAAACCACAATAGCCATCATGTTCCAAATTTGTTGTGTCAATCCATTGTACAAGATAAATGGTGACATAATGATCGTGAATTGGGTATTGGTCGACCCATTGGCCAAAACAATTTCCAACAAAGATCCCTTAAAAAATTGGGGAGAAATACATAAGCCATAAAATATGAGGAATGAACCTTTTTAGATGTTCATTGTCTTCAATTCATTGTTTTATTAGAAGACAAATGAATATGAATAAATCATAACTAACAATTATAAAATTATATCAATTTAATTCTATATATGATGCATGTATATATTCTATTTTTGGAATTGATTTGAATTAATTTGAGATTAGGAAAGGGGATGGAAGTAAAAAAAACTCATCCCTGGATTTTTTATCAATCATTGATTTGTTATCATCATTGATGAGATCCATGAACTCCATTGGTGCGACAATACATGATCCAATCTTGATCTTTCATCACTCACCAAGAAAGCTATCCTCCAAAAATTTCCAGGTCTCCAATGTATAGAGGTTAACCCTAATTCAAAATCCAAAGATCTATATTTAAATAGGAACTAGGTCTATGTGCTGAATAAAAATAAAATAAATTCTTTAATTAATTAATTTTTATTAATTTCATGCCTGAGAAAAACATTTCACAAACAACCCATGCATACAATGATTATGTCTCTCAATGGTTAAAACCACATTATGAACTCAAAGGTTCCCTTGGATTTATAATTTGGCCCCCCATCAAAAAGTTATTCAACTTTTTTAGGAACAGTGTGTGCACATGCCATTTAATATATTTAATAACTTTCACTCATTTATTCTAGGCATACTGATCCTTGTAATCTCACACTGGCTCCATTCCAGGTCTAAATAATAATCCATATATTATAAAAAATAATAAATGGAAAATATTATTCATTACAATATCTATACTTTATGGATTTTAATCCTGAAAAGAGAAAAAAAAACTCAAAAAGATGAGTGTACAAGGATCGTGTCTGGGGATCCTACTCCCAGTTGCTCTCCTAAATATTCTCATTCTACCACTAGATAAGAAAAAAGGGGAATATAACACCCCTGAAGGATTATATTTGTTCAATCCTCAATCTCTATCGAGTATTCTGCAAAGGAAGCTCCATCCTCAAAATCCATCTCACCCAAATTGATAAAGTTTGATTGGTCATGCACATACCTCCTCAGTTGAAACGCATGGAAGATGTTATACACCCTATCCAAAAAAGGAGGTAAATATAAGTAATAAGACACCTCCAAAACTCTATGAAATATTTTTATGCAACCAACAAATCTCAGAGATAACTTGTAATCGTAGCCAGATATTTACAATCCACATCAAAGTGAGACCCTCTGAAATACATGGTCTCTCTAATCAATCTCCACAGATATCATTCATCGATCCACGTAAGACTTTTAATATATTTTTAGAGTCCTCATCCACTCTAAGATTATATGAACCCTCTCTATAATAGCATATACCATCTCCAGCCTCATGAGTTTCAACTCTCCTGGATGTGTCTAATAAAATGGTGGCCTTCGGGGTTTCCTGGAAAAAAGCTACAAATGGTTCCATACTAATGGTGTAATGGTAATTATTATTGTATGTAATCACAACCAATGGTAGGTGATTCTCCAAACTATTTCCAAATTCCATCATATAGGCTTTTAACCTTTCCTCCTAGGCTTAAATTCCCTTCTCTATATGGCTATCATTTTTGGGGTGAAACATCATGCTCAAGTGTAACACAATCCCAAATACCTCATTTAATTACATCCTTAACCAATATGTGAAGATATAATCACAGTCAAATGATATCTTCATGGGAAATCCATGGAGTTGGACTATCTCATTTACATAGAGGAATCCCAAGTTCTCTGCTAAACTCAACTATTAAAAAGCTAGGAAGAGGTATGACTTGGTGAGTTGGTCTATGATCACCTAGATATCATCATGTCCCATGTACATAGATTATAATACAATCATGAAATATAGGGATATATTATACCACTCCAACTCTACAACCTCTAGGGGTTAGGTTAAACATGTTGGGACCTGGTTCTCTTCCTTCACCTGTTGACAAGTGAGAAATCAACAGAAAAAATCTGAAAATACCTCTATCAAACATGGGCACAAAAACTAACTTCAGATGTCTCATTACATATTTTTCTTTCCAAAACATACCACCAAAGTGGATGAAAGAAACATTCACAACACCTCCTCCAGTAATATCAAAAATACCGTCATACATCCTTTAAAAATGATAGTATTCTCCCCACCTTCTGAATATCCATTAGGAGCATCGACATTGGATATTTGAGTCAATAAGGTCTCAAATTTGATATATCCATTTTGAACATCCTTGGAATGTTCTAAATGAACTGTGGTAAAAACCATCAACTGAATATATGAAGCATCATCCATGTCTACAATAGACAACTGTAATGAGGCTAACTACTCTGACGCATCAGCCAATAACTGAGAACAATATCTCTTACTAACATCATCCACCACCACTATCCCATTCCTGAGAGTACAGATAATATCAATGTCATTGTCCTTGAGGAAATCAGTCTATTCTCTATGTCACAAGTTAAGATCCAATAGTGAGAAGATATACACGACACTCTTGTGGTTAAAGTAAATAATTAATATCTTACCCACTATGTAGTGTTGCCAGATCCTCAACATGAATACTATTGATGCAAAATCAATATCATATTTCATATTTTTCTACCAATTTTGTCTCAACTAGAATGAACTATAGGCAATAACCACTTACTTATTCATTAGAACAAAACCATGGTTGGATCCGGATGCATCACCGAACATGACATACTCGACACAATCCTCTCGAAATCTAAATATGGGAGTGCTTTTCAAACTCTCCCTCATCTCCAAAAATCATTTCTATAACCCTTCCATATAAATTAAAGGTTTTTACTTCCAACTCAAGTCATTTAAGGGTGCTTCCACTCTATTGAAATCAATTACAATCCTTGGATTTTACCTTACCAGCCCAAGGAAACTATGCACCTTAGTAACACACTTGGGTGGATCCTATGAAATAATTTCCTCAAACTTTTCTAGTTCCACTGCTAATTCAACCTCAAAGATTACTGGTACCAAAAACTAGACCTCTAAAATCCAATATTGACACTTTGAGAGCTTCCTGTAAAACTAGTTCTCTCAGTGTATTTCTAGGACCGTACATAAGAGTCTCACATGATCCAACTTGGACGTCGAATACACAAGGATTATGTGGATGATGACCAAAATGAACAGGAATATAAAAGGAATAAATATCATGTTTATGAGTTCCATTAACACTACTATGGAATTCTTCACACTGAAGGACACCGCCATGTACCCACAGTGACTGTAGCGACATTTAAATGTCATCTTTTATATAACTACATCTCGTACTTGCATCTGGTGAGAGTCTAATCGGAGGACAGTCTTCAAGAACTATCATTCCCCTCTCAACTAATCAATATTTTTGTTTATCTACTATATATGATACTTATTCTTCACTATCACTTGATTTTTGAATATTTAATCCACACATAACCTTAGGCTCCCACATGCCTTTATGGAAAAGAGCAATAGGGATGCCTAAGGGGAAACACTAGGTCTCACAAATCCATTCTCCTCCAATTACCCCAACAAAAGCCTTAGCTCTCTAAGATCAATAGGAGGCATTCAATATGATGTTTTAGATATCAACTCCCTTATGGGATGTAATTCTAAGTAAAATTATAGCTCTTGACGAGGAGGTAACCCTAGTACATCTATAGGAAATAAATCTTCACATCCATCCCCCACTGTAAGAAACTGATAGCCCAACGAATCCAACACTCCTTGACTCATTCTAGAGAACTGGTGAGGAATGGACTAAACTCCCCAATGCCTAAGTTCATCCTGTTCTACAAGGGTTTCAATTTCATCCACATAGGAAAACCTCATTCTTTCACTATAGACTCCCTGCATCCTCTTCCTAAAATAGTCTATCTTGGCATGAATTGTTGATAGCCTATCTATACCTAAGACGAGGTAGTAAAGACATTTTTCAAATATAAATTGATCCTATAAAAAAGTATCATTTCCAATCATCATATCGCACTATCGAGAAAAGTTCACAATCACTGAGTAACCCCCTGTCAGATTCTCTAATTATAGGGGTCGAGGAATGACTCAACCAAAATCTCTATGTCTCAAACCAAATAATTTTAAAAGAATGAATGACTCAAAACTATGTCTTTTTTTACTATATCTATAGTATAAAAGACATTGATAATACTTCATTTCATCCCAGGAGCCTTGAGTTCATTGGAATCCACTACTAACAGCTAGCCTCGTCCTTGTCCACCAGCTTCATAAGCCTGTCACAGGACACCTGGTGGTGGTGGTTGTAAGAACCCAACTCTTCTTTTCATGTATTTTTTTATTTTTTGTTGTTTTCTAGAAAAGTGAGGAGTTTCTATAAATTTTTGAAGTACACACCATGTACTCAGTTACCGCGGGTAGCCACGTGTTGGCCGTGTAGTCTCCATGCACACGACCATGTGTGGTGACCTTGAGACTTCCTAATGTGGGGTAGTAAAGGTCATTACATTCCATATACTTCATATGTATACACCGTGTACTTTCTTTTTTTCATTAAACGTACAGATATTGTGTCTAACCACTAGAAAGGCCTTCTTCTCGACCTAGATTGTCCATGAGAACCCAAACGGCAGCGATCTTCCTCTGAGCCCCCGACTGAGCATCTGATCTCCGATTCGACTGTTGTCGATTGCGTTGGGATCACCTCGATATGATCTTTTTTTTTGCTAGAGCTTCTTTTCCTGATTTCTCCTTTTTCTATCCTTTTTTGATCATTTTAGACATTTTTGTAGATCTATAGTGCTCTTGGGAGATTCAAGGCTTGAGGTTCATGTATATCGATCTCCCCACACAGAGGTAGGTGGTTTGTGCCTTTCCATTGAAAGTCTTGGAGTTATATGTGAAATTTTGTCCAATACCCTTGAAGGGGGTGTTGCATGTTTACTGTTTAACACTTTTTATTTCCTTCCATGATTTTATGCTTGAGTATAGGTTAATTGAATATGATTAGGGTTGATATTTATTCTTTGGAAGTGATGGCCCATGCATGTTCTGTTTACGACCATTTGGTCCTGTTTAGCCCGTTAGGCTTCCATGATGTTTAACCATTCCTAGTGCTATAGGGTAGAGTGGTTATTTTATCTGACATGCTTGATATGTTGTGGATTGTTTAGCCAAGTATTTCTTGAGGTTTACTTTGTCTGTATTGCATTTCTATGCTCGTTTGACTTACACGGGGTCGTGAGAACCTGGTGTAGTATACAATAAGGGGAATTGACCATGTGAGCTTCCTCAAAGATTATTTGACCACTTTTGACTATATAAGGAATTGATAGTGTGAGCTTCCTCATAGAGTTGTTATCACTTTTGACTATAATGGGAATTGACCGTGTGAGATTCCTCATAGATTCTTTAACGCATTGAACTATAAGGGGAATTGATTGAGAGAGATTCCTCAGAGAGTCTTTATAGTATCCTTGTTTTGGTTAAACCAGAGGGGTTAGGCTGAGTGTACTACCCAGAGGGTTACCTGCTTTGATTAGCTATTGTTGATATATGGAATTGATTTCAATGAAACTATGGATTTTTACTGTTGAGTACTTATTTATTTATTGGTTACTTTTACATCTTACCTACCATATATTCATTGACTAATAGGCACAGATCTTGTGGTGGTTACCTACTGGAATTTATTCTCACACCTTGTTTGGGGCATGCTTTAGGGCCCAAACAGATTTAATTTTTGCAGGTATAGATAAGGGAAATCAACCTTTTTCTTCAATATTTTGACTGCTTTGGATCTGGATAGCATGGGACCAAGCTTAGGCATGCAATGTTGTGGAGCTGTTACTTCTTTTCTTTGTACATGGGTTTTATTCTGTATTTTAGTATTGGGACTTGTTTGGATACTTTCCTAGACACATGTATCATGCATCATATATATATATATGTGTGTGGTATATAGTTGTTTATTTCATTATTCTTCCATTGTTAATGTTGTTCAGTATGTTTACTACTTCAACTATTGTATATCTGTTCACTTCTGCTGTGTTACTCTACCAATGAGGGCATAGTTTCCCCACTATCACACCCAAGGCCCTCGTTGGAGTTCTTATGGCTATTCAAGACACGGTGGAGGTCCTGGCCATGGTATTCAGTCGCCAGGATTCCAACGACAACATGGTGGATCAGCTCATAGTGATCATTCAGGGTCACAGGGCTATGGTGCAGGCCAAAATTTTGTAGTGGAGTAGACCCAGGAGGAGCAGGATCTCGGATCTTCTACTATTTGAGGTACGATTCTAGTTTCCTCAGTTATAGATTCTACTCTTTTTGATATAGGGGATTCCCATAGCTTTATATCTGTCATTGTTATGAAGAGCCCTAGGATCTATATCTTTTCTTCTTCTAATGTCTTGATGCTAGACACTCTATTTGGGAATAGAACAGCTTGTGTACGACAGTGCTAGGAGTTCCCCATAGTGGTTGGTGGGTTTCACTTCTTATGGGACCACTATGTCCTAGATATGATATACTATAATTTCATTCCTAGAATGGACTACAAATTTCTCTTTCAGGAAGTTATTGATTGCTATCACCGGAGGGCGAGTTTCATGTCACCATAAGGTGGATCATTTCTTCATAAGGGTGAATGGAATTTCCAAGAGAGTAGAGTGGGACCCGAGCATCATGGGTTGGGAGGAGTTATAGCCCAAATTTATATTCTATATCTGGATTACTGGGGGACTTCACAGAAGGACTTTCCTCCAGTGGTGGATCATTTTAGGGATGTCTTTCTAGGGGAATTTTCAGGTTTGCCTTTGGAGAATGAGGTAGACTTTTCTATTATTCTTTTTTTAGGAGCAGCATAAGAGTTTGTTCCTCCTTATAGGATGGCTACACTAGAGTTACAGGAGCTCAAAAAGCAGTTGGAGGAGTTTCACTAAAAGGGTTTCATCAGACCCAGTACTTCTCTTTGAGGTTCACATGTCCTGTTTGTGAAAAAGGCGGATGATACCCTCAGAATTTTTGTGGATTATCAGAAGTTGAACTAATTATCGGTCAAGAACTGTTATCCCTTACCAAGGATTGATAATCTCTTTGATCAGCTTCAAGGATCCTAGGTGTTCTCGAAGACTAACTTGAGATTCGGTTATCATAATTTGCATGTTAGACCATCTAATATATCTCTTATGGCCTTTCAGAGCAGGTATGGTATATACAAGTATGTGGTTATGTTGTTCGGTCTTACGAATGCGCATGTGGTCTTCATGGAACTATTGAACCAAGTTTTCCATCCATACATGGATTATTTCATGGTAGTCTTCATGGACAATACCTTGGTGTACTCTCACACTCGACACAACCACACTACCCATCTTGTGATCATTCTGAATAGACTGAGAGAGAATCATTTATATGATAAGCTCTCAAAATGCCACTTTTGGATGGACCAGATTCACTTCTTGGGTCATGTTATATCTGATACAAGAGTATCAGTAGACCCAGTGAAAGTAAGTGCAGTAGTTTCCTATGATCTGTTGAAGAATGTCTTTGTAGTGTAGAGTTTTCTAGGGCTGGATGGATACTATATATGTTTCATACAGGATTTTCTCACTTAGCAGCACCACTAACGGGCCTGACTAAGAAGGGTGAAATGTTCTTGGGGTTAGATTATTCCCAGTAAACCATTCATAAGTTGAAAGGGAGGTTGACTTCAGCACTGATACTAGTATTTGTAGAGCTGAGAAAGTGTTACACTGTATATTGTGATGCTTTAGGTATCAGTTTTGGAGCTATTCTTCTACAGGGGGAAGGTTTCTTTGCGTACGGGTCTCGGCAATTGAGGCCACATGAGAGGAACTACCAGACACATGATCTTGAGTTGGCTGTTATTGTTCATGCTTTATATTTTTGGAATCATTACCTTCTAGGAGAGCATTTTGTGGTTTTTGTCGACCATAAAAGTCTCAAGTACATCTTCACTCAGCATGATCTGAATTTGATACAGTGAAGGTGGGTTTAGTACCTTAAATCCTTTGACTTTGAGCTTTCCTTTACACCTGGGAAAGGAAATTCCATGGCTGATGCATTGAGCAAGAGGACTCAGATACAGTAGTTCAAGAGGCCAGCAGTGAGTGGAAGCTTATGGATCTGTTCTCTGAGATGCATTTGGAGGTTCACCATAGATAGAGGTAGACTTTTATTTCTTCTATAGTTGTTACCTCTACTCTTCTTCATTGAGTGCGAATGAGGCAGCTATCAGATTCTGAAGGCATATTCCTACGGTAGAGTGCTTCAAGAGAGGTTCCTATTCTTGGATAGACTATAGGTGAGGATGGGATCTTGTGTATCTAGGGGTGTGTGTGGGTGTCACCAAACATATGCAAGGAGATGATGTAGGACTTTCGTTCTTCAGTTTGGGCAGTTCATCTTGGTGTCACCGAGATTTATCGTGGTCTACACCATCAGTATAGGTGGCCTGGTATGAAAAGAGATGCTGCTGGTTTCATAATGAGGTGTTCCACCTGTCAGTAGGTGAAGGAAGAGCATCAGTGACTAGCAGGGCTTTTGCATCAGTTAACAATTCCTGAGTGGAAATTCAATGATGTTTTGATCCATTTTGTGATAGGGTTTCCGAGGTCGCCTTCAGGGAATAATGTATTATGGGTTGTCATAGATAGAATCATGAATGTTCCTCACTTCTTTCCAATCAAAGAGACCATTAGTGTTTATGTTCTAGGATGGTTGCATATCTGAGAGATTGTACGTCTATATGGGTTTCCACACTCCATTGTTTTAGAAAAAGATTCACATTTTACTTCTTGGGTCTGGAAGGGGCTTCAGAAGGCTTTGGGTACACAGGTGCTTTTGAGTACAGCTTATCATCCCAAGACAGATGGCCAGTCCAAGCGTATGATTCAGGTGCTTGAGGATATGTTGTGAGCATGCATCCTATATTTTTATGGTACCTGGGAGAAGCACATTCCTCTTGTGGAGTTTTCCTACAACAATAGTTTTCAAAAAACTATTTAGATGGAACGTTATTAGGCTTTGTACAGTAGTCAATGCGATCATCCTTATGTTGGATGGAGGCAGGAGAGGAAGCTATGCAGGGACCTCATCTTGTCCAGGAGACCATAGAGAAGATAGATTTGATTCAGAAGAGAATATCTACTGCACAGTCTTGAAAAGGTCTTAAGATGATCGTTGGAGACAACCTCTAGAGTATGAGGTCGTAGATCAGGTTTTCTTGCGTTTCACACTGAGGCTAGGGCACATGAGGATTAGGAGACAGGGTAAGCTTTAGTTGAGGTACGTCGAGCCGTTTGAGGTTTTGGAGGGATTCAGGGTGGTTGCCTATCGGTTGTATTTACCTTAGAGGTATCGGGCTATGCACGTTGTCTTCCATGTTTCTCAGCATCAACATTACTCCCCAGACCAGTCTCATGATTTCTAACCAGTGGATGTCAAGTTGGAGGTGGATGCATCTTCTTAAGAGCATCATATCCAGATTTTTGATCGAAGTGTGAATTTTCTTTGTGGTCGGTCTGTTCCTCTAGTACTAGTGCTATGGCAGCACAGGCGAGTACAAGACGAGAATTGGGAGAGGGAGGTCAATGTACGATCGCAGTGGCCAGAGCTGTTCGGGGTTTCTTCTTCTACACCACCTTTCTACGGAAATCCGGGGACCAATTTCATTAAGGGGGGAAGTTTGTAATAAGCCAGATCTTCTTTTCAGGTATGTTTTTCTTTTCTGGTGTTTTTCAGAAAAATGAGGAGTTTCTGTAAATTTTGATGTACATAACATGTACTTTATGAGTACATTCCATTTACTCAGTTACCACAGGTAACCGGGTACTGGCCATGTAGCGGACATGCACACGACCATTTGTGGTGACCTGGAGACTACCTAATGTGGGGGCCAGTAAAGGTGAGTACACGTTGTGTACTTTAGAAGTACATGTCGTGTACTTTCTTTTTTTCATTAAACATACTAGGGTCACATCTAATCACCAGAAAGGAATTCCTCTCAACCTAGTTCGTCCAAGAGAATCCGTACATCCACGATCTTCCTGTAAGCCCCCGACTGAGCATCCAATCTCTAATTTGACCACCATTGATTGCGTTGGGATCGCCTCAGTAAGCTCTTCCTTCTGCTAGAGCTTCATTTCCTGATTTCTCCTCTTTCTCAAGTTATCCTCCTTTGAATGTTGTAGATGTTTTTGTATATCTACGATGTTCTTGGGATATTCATGGCTTGAGGATCACGTATATCGATATCCCCACATTGAGGTAGGTGATTTGTGCCATTCCGTTGAATGTATTTGAGTTATATGTGATATTTTGTCCAATACCCTTGAACGGGGTGTTGCGTGATTACCGTTTAACCCTGCTAATTACCTTCCATGCTTTTATTCTTGATTAGAGGTTAAATGAATGTGAATAGGGTTGATTTTTATGCTTCGGTAGTGTTTTACCATGCATGTTCTATTTATGACTATTTGGTCATGTTTAGCCTATTTGTCTTCATTGATGTTTTCCCATGCCTTTTACTATAGGATGAAGTGATTATTTTTTCTGACATGCTTGATATGTTGTAGACTATTTAGCCAAGTAGTTCTTGAGGTTTACTTTGGCCATATTTCATTGTTAAGCTAGATTGACATACACAGCGCCGTGAGAACCTGGTGTAGTAGACTATAAGGGGAATTGACCATGTGAGCTTCCTCAGAAAGTCTTTGACCACTTTTGACTATATGTGGAATTGACCATTTGAGCTTCCTTATAGAGTAATTATCACTTTTAAATATAAGGTGAATTGACTGTGTGAGCATCCTTAGATTCTTTAACACTTTGGACAATAAGGGGAATTGACTGAGAGAGCTTCCTTAGAGAGTCATTGTAGTATCCTTCTTTTGGTTGAACCAGAGGGGTTATGATTAGATTACTACCCAGACAGTTACCTACTTTGATTAGTTGTGGTTTATATATGGAATAGATTGCATTGAAACTGTGGAGTGTTTACTATTGAGTACTTCCTTGTTTGTTGTTTCCTTTTACTTGTTACCTACCATATATTCACTAACTGTTAGGCACAGATCTTGTGGTTATTTCCTACTGGTATTTATTCTCACACCCTTTTGGGCCTTGCTTTAGGGCCCAAATAGATTATATTATTATAGGTATAGATAAGGGAAGCACCCTTCTACTTCAGGATTTTGACTGCTTTGGAGCTGCATAACATGAGACCAGGCATAGGCTTGCGATGTTGTGGAGTTGTTACTACTTTTCTTTGTACTCAGGTCTTGTACTCTTTTTCAGTATTGTGAATTTTTGGATACTTTCCTAGAAACATGTATAATGCATCATATATAAATGTGTTCTCCATTTGTTTCTTTCATCAGTCTTCCATGGTTACTGTTGTTTAGTATGTTTACTACTTTCGATATTGTATATCTGCTTACTTTAATTATATTACTTTACCAATGAGGGCGTAGTTTCCCCACTGTCACACCCAAGGCCCTCACTGTTAGTTGTTAGCCTCTAGAATTTGGGGAAATGTGCTTGAGGCCATGTGACGATTCGGGTACGGTTCATCTCTGGGAGGCTTCCGGAACCGAGACTTTACAAAGGTGGTAATAGTTCAAACCATTGACCACATATTGTATCTCTATTGGACCCTCTTCCATGTCTGGAAATTTAAGGAACACTTTGATCCTACCTCTACCTGTGGCTTGGATTTCCATTAACCGTATCAGGAACAACATTATGACTTTTCATACAATGTCAAGCTATATTTCATTTATGGTCAGAGTAAAAACCTCACATCACCATTGGGTGATTTTATCCACCCTTCCATTGTCCCTATGTCCTAGGATCATCCCTTAAAAAATATAACATGTTTTGATCCCTGTGATGGTCAACAATTTCCTTCTACAGAGGTATCATCTCCTAGATACCCACTATTAGCTCTCACTAGCAGTGTCTACTCTTCTAGAAATCTTTCCATCACCATGGATTGCTCATGTATCCCAGCATATGTGGGAATAAAAAGGTATAATGTTGAGGCCCTAAAATCATGGAACAATCCCTACTCAATGGTATGAGCTCTAAAGAAATTACCTCTAACAATATTCAAGGGGTAACGTGACAGATTAGTAAACCTCAAAGAGTACTCTTCCATGATCAAACTACCCTACTGAATATGCAGAAGATCCTATATTCATACTGATCACAATATGGCTAGGTAGAACATATCCTAGAAGATTCACCCAAATTATAACAAGCATAGAGTTCTCCCATCATGTTAATGAGTCACTAACCTTCATAATCACCCATCATATCCCTAAAGAGGACTCACTACGAGGACCACCATCAGATCAAGAGGCCCCCTCACAGGGTGTAAAATGAATGTGAATGCCTCTATCCAGTCCTCATCCACCTAGGCATCTATATCACCTCAAAACCTTGTATCTCACTACCTATAAAACTTGTGAAACACACTCAACTTGCATACACCCTTAGCTAGTACAGCCAGTGTTGCGTAATTCTCAACAGGTGGTGGTATAGCAGGTAAATCACTAGGAGGGGATATCTTCAGTACATGACCCCTATATGAATGCCTCATCACTAGGAGGACCATCCTCATTATCAGGAAGTGGAATCCTATATGGATATATGACGTGAGGAATCATGAAATAAAAACATGATGTAACATGATCAAAGAGTATATCTGAGGAGATTAATCAAGAAGGAAATGAAAAAAAAACCCATTCTGATATGATGCATGGACCAGAAGTTTCCCTAAAAATAATTTTTACATATACAGAATCTAAATATGGTTAATCAATGTCCTGGTGTATGGATAAGTTATTCGTTGCATCAAAACCAGTGTCCATAACCTAAAATATAATCTGGAAACACTAAACCCTATTTCCCCAAACCAATATCACCGAATCTGGTACAAAGGTAGAACTTAATGCTCTTATACCACTCTTTCAAGACCCGACCTGTCGAGGTCCGACCCATGTCTATCTCAATCACACATCCAATAGGCTAGGGGCTAGTGACTAGCGTTGAGTAGTCATATCAACCAAATAGGAGGCATTAGCCTAACATACTTATACACATGGACGCATATCCAATCCCACATAATGATGAAATATATAACAACTGAAATAATGAGTGGATGAATCTAAAATCCCATAATAGAGTATGATAGTAAAGTACTAAAATAATAAAAGGTGGATAAATACTAACCCAAACAAAAACTATAAAAGTCCAACTAGCTCCAAGGGAAAGGAGTAAAGTCAAATGTAAGCTCCTGTTAAGCACCTAGATCTGACAAGATCGATCTATACTCCACGTGCTCCTTGTCCTCCAACGACATCATCAAAAGGGTTGTAATCTTCATAAGGGATGATACATGCTAGAAAATCCCATGCAGGGGTGAGAATAACAAAACCCAGTATAAAACATTGAAAACACTAAACACAATGCCCCATGTATAGTCAGTACGATAAAAGATAGTAAAATAATTTCATAATAGAAACACCCAGATATACTCAACAAATACACCACACCACCAGGTGGTCATAACTGACTACAAGCCACAGGATTCTGCTCAAAGCAATGATCATTATAGGAGAATCCACTCAAAGAGACACTATATCATCAGAGGCAATCAATGAGGAGGTCTATATCATTAATCCCCACCCAATAAAGATCATGGATCAAAAAGAACATGATACACATATAGGGGTCATGCCCAGAACTTCTTGGGGACACCATAATGCCAGTTGGGATAAACTCGCAATGTAAGGGATTTTAGGTCAATGATACCAAAACCCTACTTATATGGCCTACTAGATGCGGGATCAACACCATCATAAGGTATGTAATGTTGATTCCAAAAACCACTCTTAGGTAAAAATTATGATAGAGCATGTGACTCCAATCTCATGGAGGTACCCCAAAAATCTATGCGAGACTCAAACTCTTAAGGGCATCAAAAACATGTGATGTGGATGCAATTCCACACCTTACCCAAGAGTTAAAGGACTAAGGGAACACACTCAACTAATACATGACAAAACTAAGAAAACATAGATCAATAAACACTCTTAAATGAGGTAAACGGCGTGTACTAGAGGGTATATGGTGTGTTTAGCTTTCTTAGTGTCTTACCTTGTGGTAAAGCCTTATACAACATGTTATTATCCACATATAAATAATTTTAAATGAGTAAATGGTTATTAGAGACATAAGATACCCTACCTATGTTACCTGGTCATGTCTACGTATGGTGGTCGTGTTTGTGTACCGACCCGTGTACACCAGACCATGTTTGTTTTCAAGTACATGACATGCCACAAGTAATGTAATTTTTCCCATGTCCATGGGATTCCCAAAGTACATGATGGGATATTCGGAAAGGACCATATATGGTGTGATCCTTATATTCCTCCTAAAACCTTACCTGATCTGGAACAGGCCCCACATGGTTTTTAATCATAGTTTACATGTTTTGCTTCTTAGTATTTTCCAGACCCAGAGGTTTATACTATGTTTTATTTACATGTCTTTTCCACCTTGATTTTCACCAGCAACACTGAATATATTTCATTTATAGGATGATCAGGACCTTTCATTTCATGATCAATAGAATATGTCACTCGAAGTAGATCAGGAAGGTACCCCTGACCTTTTATTTTTTATGGGCCACTCTAGAAGATAAAGAACTCTCAATTTTCTTTCTTCCTCCCTTGATCTGATCACAATCATCATTGATTATTGAACGATAATAGCCATTGTGTTCACTATCTGTGATTATGATATTATTAACCAAATAATGGTCATGAAACTACTGAGAACCAAGAATTGGTCAAAACATTAGCCAAAATGAATTCTAATGAATTTTAGATTAATAAATTGGGGGGAAATCCATAAGCCATAAAAACGAGGAATAACACATGTCTATAGTTTATTGGGCCTCAAATATTTTTCATATATGAATATGAATGGGGAAGAATAAATCATGACAAAAAAATTTCAAATTCCAACAATTATATTCTATTTTTGATGTGTATATCAATTATGTTTGTGGAATTGATCCTTGTTCATCTTGGACTAAGAAACGGGATGTAAATCATAAAACAAAATTGCTTACCTAGAGTTTGGATCAAGAATTGATGAAGAATAGTTGTGTTTCAATCATTGATGAGATCCAAGAACACTGTTAGAATGATAATCCACTATCTTATCTTGATAAATCGTCATTATCTAATAATTCTCTCTTAAAATGTCTTCTAGGACTCTAGGGTTTAGCAGAAAACCTTGGGACAAAATCTGCAACCATATAATTGAAGAATATGTAATTCATTGTGTTGAAAAAAAAAATTAATTATTTTATTAAATTATATTATTAATTTTGCACATATGAAAACATTTTAACAAATGGAATGCACCAAAAAAATATTATGTTGTTCCTAGGGTAAAACACACGTTTTAAACTCAATGGATCCCTTAAATTTATTATCCATGCCCCTGTTCTGGAGTTACTCCAGTTTTTTTTTTGAAAACCAGGCACGCGTAATATTTAATATATTTAATATATTTCATACATTTATTCTGGGCACATGAAGCCTCAAAATCACATGCCACCACAATGCATGGCCTATAAAATAATCTATATATTATCCAAGAATAATACATAGAAAATATGATTCTTTAAAATTCCTCAATAAAGAGAAAATTTGAGGGCATGCCTCACATCATGCTTAATTTTGGATAAATGAAATTTAACTTATGGAATAGTGGTTTTAAACATGTAATTAACTTATCCCAAGAGAATATTAATATTTATAATATCATATATGTTCCATTAATAACATCTTATCATCCTTTTGTTAATAATATTTAATTATTTTTAGTGTTTTGTGTTTTAATTTCCTTGTTTTATTGTTCATGATTTTTTAGGAATGATCTAGTAATTTTCTATATTTTATAGATATATCATATATAGATAAGTAATCAGGAAAAAATTATCATATTTATACATGAGTTATGATTAATTTTTTTGATAAACGAGGTATGTTAAAATCAAGGAGATTGTAGGTCGTATGTATGCATGAGTAATATTTCCATTTTTTAATGGTCATTATAGAATAGTGGTGAGTATTATTTTATCTTCTTGAATTATCATAATATCATAAATACCATATTATTTATTTAAATATGATTATATATATATATATATTATAAGGGAGTCGAATAATTTTTGGAAAGCGGTTCTCTACAGGTATAAGAACGACGTTATCATATATTAATGAAAAGGTAAGAAAGAAAATGGTATATTATATTTTAAGAATTATAAAAATTCCATGAATATTATAATTGTATCATTTATATGACATATATTACTTAAATTTTTCATGATAAACTACCATATAAATCGTTGTTGAAAAAAATCCATCACTTTGTGATGTGGTAGTCCACCATACACCAAAGAAATGTTATCGTATCCCATATAGAATAGATAATAACAATTTATATATGATATAATTATAAGATATTTTGAAATAAGTTCTAAATATCCTATATATGTATATACTTTATATCAATCATCAGACCCAACCATGAGATGTGGTAATGGAAAAACAAATTATGTCAGTTTGTGAGGTGGTACTCTGACATACACACAAAATAAGATTTCATAATCCATTTGATAGAAGTGGGGATGTTTATAGGTAATGAAATTAAATTTAAAAATCTCATTATATGTATTATATTGAGTTAATTATATGATCATGGATTAATAATAATGTAATGATGTGGAGGAAGAGAAAAAATAAAAATTCTTCTTCCAAAAGGATGCCTCTTCTTTGGGAAACCTACATAAGATGGCACCAAGATCCTTCATAGCATATATTTATACCTAAAATAAATTTTATTTGATGATATTAAGTAATTTTAGAAGTCATTTTTTGTAGTAATTAGTTTATCCAAAAGGTTTTGAATGTGTGAAGAAGATATGAGATGGGTGGCCTTTTAAAAGTGAGGTAAGTGGCACATCGGTATTTTTTAGAAAAAAGGCATACCCATTTTTTTCAAAATCTTAAGGGAGAAAAGTAAAGTATTAATGAGCCTTAGAACAATTATAATCTAAATATGGATATAATATAGATTTTATAGAAGTTATGTCACACCCATCTTTTTTTTATTATTTATTTTATTATTTTCATTGTAAATGGGTTGTTCGGGTTAAGGCCTGAATTAAAATTATTAGAGTTCCTTTAAAAAAATGGATGTTTTGCCCTTAGTTGCGTCCAACGCACCGTGATCGAAGTCGTGCGACCTTGCTTGGGTCACCGCACAACGTCGCCCGGCTCACCTCAATGCCTACCCGGGGTTCAAGGTAGATGAAAATTATGTGGCTGATAATAAGATGAAAATACAACGATTTTGAAACCGTGCGGCCTCGCCGGGTCCCCAGGTTGACCTAACGATGTTCCATTAATTAGATGAAATGAATTAATAATGAATAAAACAAATTAAATGTGTCATAAAATAAAAATAAAATAAAATAATATGAGTCGGATAAAAATTTAAGTAATTGTTTTAATGGTAATAATAAAGTTATCATTATTTGAGAATATTATTGTTGTTATTTATGTTATGAATATAGATCTTATTAAGTTACTGTTATTAATACTGTTATCATTTTACCAAGTAATTATTTTTATAATTATTATTGAAAATTTATAAATGTCATTATTGGTATTAATATTATCACCATAGATTATGTTTATTATCACTGTTAATTCTTATTATTAGAATCATTAAAATTCTAATTAATAATATTATTATTATAATTATCATTGAGTGTATAATTTGTATTAGACTATTATTATTATTCCTATTCTTTTTTGTTTATCATTATTACTATTATTATTGTTAGGATTTATTATGGTTAATATTCATTTCTACTCATTCTTTTTATTTTTGTTTGTTTTCTTTTGTTTTTCTTTTATATATTTTTTTTCTTTCCCCTAAAGCCTACGCTGCACTCCTTTACCCGCTTTTTTCCTGTTGTATTTCCCTTCCCCCCACTATTCACGCGCCCTCCCCACCCCCATGAAACCCTACCCATGCCCAGCCGCCGGACCTTCCCCCTCCAACGCGACCCGCGTCGCCCTGCTCCCTCCCCTGCTCGTGCCGTCTCCTGCGCCACCAACCACCATCGCTCCTCCCCGGCCATGCCTCTCTCCTGCTCGCCGCCTCCTAGATCCACCGCGTCAACCCCTGCGCGCTACCCTCCCTCTCCTGACCTGCTCGCCCGACGCTAGCTCCCCGCCGCACCCCGCCGCACGCCGCACGCCCGCGTCGGCCTTCTCCCAGACGCCGCCGGCTTCCCGTCCAGCTTCCTCATCATAGCCGCCTCCTTGGCTAGCCGACCTCCCCCTTCTTGTGAGACCGAGGCTGGCGTGTTTTTCCCTGCAGGCATGGCCCGATTCCAGCATGACTACCCGACGCACCTCTCCTGCTGGCTGCGGACTGGTCTAGCGCACCTCCCCCTCACTATGCAACACCACTTCGGATCCCCCACTGCTGTTTCTCTTTCCTTCCACATGCGTTGCACCCCTCCAGATAAGTTTTTTTTTTCAGCGGGTATGATGTTTGTTTTATGGTTTGATTATGATTATTTTTGGTTCTATTTATTGTTTAGGGTTCGCATTTGAGTTTGTTGAGTTGCGAGTGAGAGTCTCATGTAGTTTTAGGTCCAATTTGCACTAAATTTGGTTTGATTTTAATTCTTTTGTCGATATTTTGTTCTTTAGGTTCTTTTTGAGTTCGCTATGGTGCTTTTGGTGTGCATTTGGAGTCATGCACCTAATTTTTTTTTCTGAAGTCGCTACACACTAGTAGGTGGTTCCATGGCATTACTTCATTTAGATAATTTAATTTGTTTTTTTAGTTTAACTTAATATGTGTTATGGTTTAGTTGCAAAATGCGAATTATGTTTATAATGTTTTGGTAGAGCTGTAGAGGTTTTGCGAAAATGCATTTTAAAAATGGTGTAACATGCGTGCGTAATGAATGTTGCACTTTTCTTTAGAAATTTTCATTTTTATTCCTTTCGATTCGGTTGTGGTAAATTCTAGAAATGTCTAATAATTGTTTATAGTGTGCCAAAGAGGTTTTGAAAGGGGTTACTTGTGAAATTTATTTTGTAATGGTTTCTTTTTCATGCAATATGTTTCATAAGTTGAGCAATTGTTTATTTAAGTGGCCTTTTTAGTGCGAAACATGGTTGAAAGGTTTTTGAGGGTTGTTTGGCAGGTGCGAAAGGTGTTTTCAAGTCACTTTAGGTGTTTGTATATTTAAATAGATATTTTCAAAGTATACGAATCACTTTTGGTGTGTTTTCCTTGTTGTGTACCTTTGAAGTTGAATATGCTTTCACTTTTAAAGTGGTGTATTTTTATAAAAAGAGACATGTCATGTGCGTGCGTCTTTGAAATAGTGATTTGGTATGCAAATGGTGACTTTTGTGTGCAATATCTTGTTTGGTCTGCGAAATGAGAAATAAATATATTATGTGAACGTGAAACTTGTTTGAGCACAAGGGAAAACCCTGGGTATCTAGGTGGGTGGACTAGAACTAGTGCGCTAGTGAACCGGATGGGTGTCGTCCCTGTTTCACTTAGCTGGATTGACGATTGAAACACTAACAAAACATGATATCTGAGGTTCGTGGCCTTCTAAGCCACGTGTTCTGAGGGTCGTGGCCTTCTAAGCCACGTTTTCTGAGGGTCGTGGTCTTCTAAGCCACGTTTCACCAAGACACGAGGTTCTAGGGTCCCACTCGAGCTAGATGAACCTTAGGGGATTTACCCACGGTGCTCTACCATCAATGTCGTGGTGCCTTCCATCGGTATATGGAGGACCACTTGGGTGTTAGCGTGTGTGTGTGTGTGAGTGTGTGTGTGTGTGTGTGAGTATGTGTGTGTGCATGTGTGAGTGTGTGTGTGTGTGTGTGCCCATAATGAACTTTTCTTATCCTCTTTAAAATTGTGTCTATGAAATGAGTTCTTTTTAGTGTTTTTCTTTAGCATTTAGCTTGTAAATGTTTTCTTTAAAAGTTTTGTTTAAGTATAATTTTGAATAAGAACTTTAAATTGTCTTTTGATGTTGTGGTATGGAACCATTTCTCGGTGGCATCCTACTGGGCTTTTAGCTCACACCCTGCATACACCCTTGGGTGTATGTAGATTCTGTTTCTTCTGTATTCCAGGTTGCGACTTCGTGCTCAGTGATGGTGGTTCAGGTTGGAGTTGGTCTTCTCATGCAGAATGGTGTTGATGTGGTCCCACTTCTGCCGGGAGGTTGAGTATGAGTTTTAGTTTCCGCTGTCATCTTTTCTTTTTATTTATTGTTTCGAGTTGTAGACCTTAAACTTGTTCATAGTTTAAAGGCACGTTTCGTTGTCTATTTCTAATTTCAGTTTATCTATCTTGTTAGTTGGTTTTTCTGTCTTGTATTTCGGGTAAATCCGTTCCCACTTGTTAAACTTGATACCCGGGCACTTGTTCCAGCCCGTGGGGATTGGGAACGCCCTTCGGGCCTTGCCGCGGACCGGGTCGGGCGCCGGGTCGGATGGTGACCCAGCCTGGTTCATGACAAAATGGTATCAAAGGGGCAGGTTTGCTCTCTTGGGTCGTTTTCTTTTGAGATGGAGTCAGAGTCGACCAAGTTTAAGGTTGTCGGAACTCAACATTCTAGCTACGAGCAATGTGCCTGGCCAGCACACCTCGTGGTGGGACTCGAGTTACCAAAGTAAGTTGGGTTTTGTTCGAGTTTTTAGTCCTTGTGATTAATCTTGCCTAAGGTAAATGAAAAGGGGTAAGGCCAGTGGTCCTAGTGAGCTCGCAGGGTCTGGCAAGCCATGTGGAGATGGGGACGCTGTCCTTGAATACCCTCTGTGGCGATGGCGTGACTGGCGTATAGCCGCCAACCATACATTCCAGTCACCCACTAACACAAGTTTCCTCTTGCGTCGTTCCTCGTCTCGTTGTTTTGGATTTGGGGAAAGTGTTTTCAAATGAAGCGCTTTAAAATGAAATGATATGGAAGGTTTGAAAATTTTGGGTTGGATGTTTTGGTTTTGGAAAATGGAAAGGTTTGGTTTTGATCCTTCGTGTTCTCATGGGCGACCACATGCATGCGTATATATGGAAAGAAAAAGTGTTAATGGCACGAGCGGATGAGTTCCTGGATGAATTTGAGGTGGGTGTCGGTGTGGCACGAGAACACGCATGTGTTTGACCCATGGGACACCATTTCTATTTGTGCAACTCACTGTGTTTTCTTATTTTCGAAAGGTTTTGTTAAATGAAAAAAAAATGGTGCTTTAGTAACTGATGGTTGCGTGGTGTATCCTTGTGTTTTGAAAATGTTGTGTGTTAAGTGTTTCGAGGCAAGGATCCTTTTGAACTAACTTGTGTTTTGATTTTGAATTCTTATTTGTAAGTTGGTCAGTTGGTGCGAAAGCGCGTGGTTAATGGTCTCTTTTGAAAAGTGCTTCAGTAAGCCCTTGCAGTGGTTTCCCCTGCATGTGTAGCGTTCACTTGTGGTACGTCTCGACCATTGGACCAGTTCGGTTGGGTCCATGGTTTTCTTTCTTGGCTAGTGTATGCCCCCAATAAAGAGTTAATGTGCGAATGACGTGCGACCACAGATGGTTCTTCATTGGCCGACCCTCCAGTTAACTAAAGTAAGGACTCTTTCTTTTAGTGACAATGCTAAGTCTATTTCTTTTTCTTTCAGTTAAGTGGATCCTCTCGCAGCAGAATGACAGATGCGAGGGGAGTTGAAGGGAGTTTCGGTCTTTTTGAGTTGTCTAAGTCGTCGGGTGTGATGTTTGACGTCGTCGCGTCTGAAGGTTTCCCCCTTGAAACGGTGAAAGGAGTTCCAATGGGGAAGGTTGAAGGCGGTTCAGAATTATCTGTGCTGACCAATGTCTTGAAAGGTTTGTAGTGTTTCCCTCGGCTGCAAGGGTCATGTTTGTGGCGTCTTGCAGTATGAGTTTTCTTTGATAGTAAAGGGTGAAGTTTGACCACTTTAACATGAATTTTGTGTTTGGAAATGGTGTAGAAGATTCCGGTGGGAAAAGGTGGAGGCAACCTAGAATGGTCGGTGTGGGCCACTATTCTAAATCACTTTTGGTCCTTTGTTGGTTTCTCTTAAGAAAGTGTCTACGTTGGGACACTAGTGTGGCAGACCTAGTCACGTGGGGATGCTACGGTCGGTTGTAGTAATAACACTTTGTTTAAGACTCAGTTTGAAGTCCCTCTCTGTATAATGTTCCTCTCAACAGCAATGGTCATGTTCAGGTGATGATTTGTGGTGTCGTGTTCTCATCCAATGTGACGAAGGGTGATGCGGATGCACCATGGCAGCTTTTGTGTTGGTTAATGTTTTGTGTATGATCAGTTGGATGTCATGCTGTGTTGTGTCTGATGGTGTTACCTCGGTTGCAGTATGATTGCACCTTACACTGAAAGGAGATGCTCTGTTCAAGAGTCTTCAATACCTGACTGCGAGGCAGAAGATGCTTCAAACATCAGGGCTCCTGCCATAGGCCTCGGAGTGAAGCTGGCGCGTGGTCAGGATTCCCAAGATTTTATGAGACCCCAGTGTTACCTCTGTCGTCGGTAATGAAGGTAAAGGTAATTTAAAATTGTTTTTTGTGGTTCCAATCCGAACGACCTGATTGGTTGCGTGAGGATTCATGTGGCTATAAGGAGTCGTGGTCGTCTCATTATCTTAAGATTTTGAGGGTTGTGTTCCCTCAAAGGTGATCGTTTTTCTTTAGTTGTCCCTATGGGATGTGTTGGGTAAGTTGGTATCAAATTGGAGTGGAACTCGTCTACGGATGTGAAAATGTTGGTTTGTCTTAGGTTGTGGTTTTGACACCCAGTAGTTGGGCCCGACCCTCCCCACCCCTTAGGGTGGGGTTCTTGGTTCCCATTGAAAAATTTATAATGTTTGGTATCTGCTGTCAGTTCCAATGGTGGGGAGACCCATGTTGGGTCTCGCACGACTGTCTCTAGAATGAATCAGTGTTGCACTTTTCTTTAATGGCTGGGAGTCCGTTCGAACCTTTCAGTGCCAGTTTTCCAGTCTTGTTTCGAGTGTCAGTGAGTTCTTAATGGTGGGGAGCCCCTCGGGCCTCCCCATGTTGATCTTTTGCTTCTGTTTTTAAATATGGTTTGGTGGTAAGTGGTAAGAACGTTCCGTGGGCATGGTTTGACCTTATTTATTCATTCTAGCCAGATGGTGTGGTTTCGGTTTAATAGTGCTTGAGTTGTTTCATCTTCTGAGGTTGGTTTTTGCGGGTGCGAGAGTCGTTTTCCTTGATCAGTCAACTGGAGGTGTTTTAGCCATTTAGGGTGGGCGACACATATGAGAAAGTCTTTTTACACGTTTCTTGAGGTTTTCATTTGAGTCACTCTCTCTGAGCATGATGCTTTTGCCTCTTTTTTCTTGATGTTGTGGGGATCCCCTTTGAATCAAAAGGGAGTGGTTTTCTGCTCTGAGGTTTGGTTTTATTTGTGGCTTTCCGGGGACGGAATGCTTTATGGTGGGGAGAATTGTCACACCCATCTTTTTTATATTATTTATTTTATTATTTTCATTGTAAATGGGTTGTTCGGGTTAAGGCCCGAATTAAAATTATTAGAGTTCATTTAAAAAAATGGATGTTTTGCCCTTAGTTGCGTCCAATGCACCGTGATCGAAGTCGTGCGACCTTTCTTGGGTCACCGCACGACGTTGCCCGGCTCACCACAATTCCTACCCGGTGTTCAAGGTAGATGAAAATTATGTGGCTGATAATAAGATGAAAATACAATGATTTTGAAACCGTGCGGCCTCACCGAGTCCCCCGGTTGACCTAACGATGTTCCATTAATTAGATGAAATGAATTAATAATGAATAAAACAAATTAAATGAGTTATAAAATAAAAATAAAATAAAATAATATGAGTCGGATAAAAATTTAAGTAATTGTTTTAATGGTAATAATAATCTTATCATTATTTGAGAATATTATTATTGTTATTTATGTTATGAATCTAGATTTTATTAAGTTACTGTTATTAATACTGTTATCATTTTACCAAGTCATTATTTTTATAATTATTATTGCAAAGTTATAAATGTCATTATTGGTATTAATATTATCACCATAGATTATGTTTATTATCACCATTAATTCTTATTATTAGAATCATTAAAATTCTAATTAATAATATTATTATTATAATTATCATTGAGTGTATAATTTGTATTAGACTATTATTATTATTCCTATTCTTTTTGGTTTATCATTATTACTATTATTATTGTTAGAATTTATTATGGTTAATATTAATTTCTACTCATTCTTTTTATTTTTGTTTGTTTTCTTTTCTTTTTCTTTTATATATTTTTTTCTTTCCCCTAAAGCCTGCGCTGCACTCCTTTCCCCCCTTTTTTTCCCGTTGCATTTCCCTTCCCCCCACTGTTCACGCGCCCTCCCCACCCCCATGAAACCCTACCCATGCCCAGCTGACGAACCTTCCCCCTCCAACGCGACCCGCGTCGCCCTGCTCCCTCCCCTGCTCGCGTCGTCTCCTGCGCCACCAGCCACCATCGCTCCTCCCTGGCCATGCCTCTCTCCTGCTCGCCGCCTCCTGGATCCACCGCGTCAACCCCTACGCGCTACCCTCCCTCTCCCGACCTTCTCGCCCGACGCTAGCTCCCCGTCGCACCCCGCCGCACGCCCGCGTCGGCCTTCTCCCGGCCACCACCGGCTTCCCGTCCAGCTTCCTTGTCACAGCCGCCTCCTTGGCTAGCCGACCTCCCCCTTCTTGCGAGACCCAGGCCGGCGTGTTTTTTCCTGCAGGCATGGCCCGATTCCGGCATGACTACCCGACGCACCTCTCTTGCTGGCTGCGGACTGGTCTGGCGCACCTCCCCCTCACTATGCAACACAACTTCGGATCCCCCACTACCGTGTCGCTTTCCTTCCATATGCGTTGCACCCCTCCAGATAAGTTTTTTTTCAGAGGGTATGATGTTTGTTTTATGGTTTGATTATGATTATTTTTTGTTCTATTTATTGTTTAGGGTTCGCATTTGAGTTTGTTGAGTTGCGGGTGAGAGTCTCGTGTAGTTTTAGGTCCAATTTGCACTAAATTTGGTTTGATTTTAATTCTTTTGTCGATATTTTGTTCTTTAGGTTCTTTTTGAGTTCGTTGTGGTGCTTTTGGTGTGCATTTGGAGTCATGCACCTAATTTTTTTTCTGAAGTCGCTACACGCTGGTAGGTGGTTCCATGGCATTACTTCATTTAGATAATTTAATTTGTTTGTTTAGTTTAACTTAATATGTGTTATGGTTTAGTTGAAAAATG
Organism: Viscum album; assembly: GCA_963277665.1. Taxonomy (NCBI): domain Eukaryota; kingdom Viridiplantae; phylum Streptophyta; class Magnoliopsida; order Santalales; family Viscaceae; genus Viscum; species Viscum album. The sequence continues at coordinate 2,055,204,401 of OY728146.1, read as the reverse complement.
AGAATTATGTTTATAATGTTTTGGTAGAGATGTAGATGTTTTGCGAAAATGCATTTTAAAAATGGTGTAACATGCGTGCGTGATGAATGTTGCACTTTTCTTTAGAAATTGTCATTTTTATTCCTTTTGATTCGGTTGTGGTAAATTCTAGAAATGTCTAATAATTTTTTATAGAGTGACAAAGAGGTTTTGAAAGGGGTGACTTGTGAAATTGATTTTGTAATGGTTTCTTTTTCATGAAATATGTTTCATAAGTTAAGGAATTGTTTATTTAAGTGGCATTTTTAGTGTGAAACATGGTTGAAAGGTTTTTGAGGGTTGTTTGGCAGGTGCGAAAGGTGTTTTCAAGTCACTTTAGGTGTTTGTATATTTAAATAGATATTTTCAAAGTATACGAATCACTTTTGGTGGGTTTTCCTTGTTGTGTACCTTTGAAGTTGAATATGATTTCACTTTTAAAGTGGTGTATTTTTATAAAAAGAGACATGTCGTGTGCGTGCGTCTTTGAAAAAGTGATTTGGTATGCAAATGGTGACTTTTGTGTGCAATATCTTGTTTGGTCTGCGAAATGAGAAATAAATATATTATGTGAACGTGAAACTTATTTGAGCACAAGGAAAAACCCTGGGTATCTAGGTGGGCGGACTAGAACTAGTGCGCTAGTGAACCGGATGGGTGTCGTCCCTGTTTCACTTAGCTGGATTGACGATTGCAACACTAAAAAAACATGATATCTGAGGGTCGTGGCCTTCTAAGCCACGTGTTCTGAGGTTCGTGGCCTTCTAAGCAACGTTTTCTGAGGGTCGTGGTCTTCTAAGCCACGTTTCACCGAGACACGAGGTTCTAGGGTCCCACTCGAGCTAGATGAACCTTAGTGGATTTACCCACAGTGCTCTACCATCAATGCCGTGGTGCCTTTCGTCGGTATATGGATGACAACTTGGGTGTTAGCGTGTGTGTGTGAGAGTGTGTGTGTGTGTGTGTGTGAGTATGTGTGTGTGCGTGTGTGAGAGTGTGTGTTTGTGTGTGTTCCCATAATGAACTTTTCTTATCCTCTTTAAAATTGTGTCTGTGAAATGAGTTCTTTTTAGTGTTTTTCTTTAGCATTTAGCTTGTAAATGTTTTCTTTAAAAGTTTTTTTTTAAGTATAATTTTGAATAAGCACTTTAAATTGTCTTTTGATGTTGTGGCATGGAACCATTTCTCGGTGGCATCCTGCTGTGGTTTTAGCTCACACCCTGCATACACCCTTGGGTGTATGTAGATTCTATTTCTTCTGTATTCCAGGTTGCGACTTCGTGCTCAGTGATGGTGGTTCAGGTTGGAGTTGGTCTTCTCATGCAGAATGGTGTTGATGTGGTCTCACTTCTGTCGGGAGGTTGAGTATGAGTTTTAGTTTCCGCTGTCATCTTTTCTTTTTAGTTATTGTTTCGAGTTGTAGACCTTAAACTTGTTCATAGTTTAAAGGCACGTTTTGTTGTCTATTTCTAATTTCAGTTTATCTATCTTGTTAGTTGGTTTTTCTTTCTTGTATTTCGGGTAAAACCGTTCCCACTTGTTAAACTTGATACCGGGGCACTTGTGCCAGCCCGTGGGGATTGGGAACGCCCTTCGGGTCTTGCCGCGGACCGGGTCGGGCGCCAGGTCGGATGGCGAACCGGCCTGGTTCGTGACAAGTTACCATGTCATTTTAAACCTTTCCATTTTAGTTAAACCACCAGTAAATGAATTCTTACCTTAACCATGGTAAATAAAATTTACTATTTTCACTATTCATTTTGGTAAAAAATTTAGTTGAACATATTAAATAATATAAATTATTTTGATTCTAAATATGTAATCAATTTTAAAAAAATTCATTCACAGAAGAAAAAATTTTAATTTAAAATTAATCATGCATACATAACGAGATTGAGGTCTTCAAAAAGAAAATGTTAAAAATTTGAGAATTATTTTTTATCAAAATTCAACATTAAAATGATTTAAATGGCATAAAATAAATTAAAATACATTATTTTACACATTTTAATTTAAATATAATTGTAAATTTGATATATCTTTATAAATAATTTAATCAAAAAGGAAGTTTTCAATTAAAATTCAGTATTTTTATATATTCATCAAAAAAATTAATATTTTAATAAAATGTCAAAAATCCACCCTAAGTTAATTTTGATATAATATTTTTTTAAAATAATTTTATTTTTAGAAATAATTTCATGAAAAGTGGTAAAAATTAAATTTAAATTATTTGTGAAGAGCATAACTAAATCATCTTTCAGAAGAAGAAAAAATAAAAAAATTTAGAGAACATTCATTTCATTAAATGATTCTTGTTTTATTTATATCTAGTATGTTACCATTATTTTCAAATTTTGTTTATTAATATTCATAAATTTTAATTTAATGACTATGTTATAATGGTATACTATATTTTAGTAAATTTAGACTCAAGGTTCCATGTTACGTAAGCTATTGAAGATATTAAATTTAAAGAAATGTATTTTATGGGTTTAACCTTAGTGTTATGTGTTTCATAAGTAGTCAAATTAAATGCTATTATTTTATAATTTTTGGGTGTCACATTATCCCTATCTTAAATAAATTATGTCTAACTTTTAACTTGACCTTAGTAATGAAATATTTCATATATGATAATTCATCTTTTCCAAACCCACATCATAAAATGATTTAATAAACATCATTTTTATAATATGGTATTTAAAAATTACATATGGAATAACACATTACTAGATTTCCATGTTGGATATAATTGGTGGAATTTGAAGATATGAAAATGTAAGAAAAGAGTACATAATAATAAAGAGTGATATAGGTCATTGATCCTAATAAATTTAATGATAATTGGAATGTTAATGACAGGAAAACCATAAATCTATGATAATTTAAAAGACCAAATAATTCAATAGATATGAATTTAATAGGATAACAATTTTGTTTTAAGATCCTTTTTGTAATGATTAGGTGTTTTTTACTGTCTAAGAATATAAGGAAATATACATACTTGATACATTTTTATTTAATAAGAACAATTTCATTTTTTTTTATGATTTCATAAATTCCCAATTCATTAGTTACATAAATAAATGAAAAAATGATTTTCCTTCCTAAATCATAAAAATTAACTTTTAATGGATTCTAAGATCCTTAATAGTGTGGAATTCCTTTCTATGTGTCTCTAACTGTTTTCCAAAACCAATATGGTATTAGAAAGATATCCAAAATTATACATCAATTTTTAAACCCCAATAGTAACACCACCAGTTCTTCATTAATATTTATTTTTCAAAATCATCTAACTAATGACATATTTATTGGTACATCACATAGACTAGTGGTTGACATTGAAATCTTATCATCCTTGTGTTGTGATTTCAAGCCCCATGTACTTACTAGATATCGAATATTTTTACCCAGTATGTGGGTTATACTATTTCTATAACTAAATTAACATGATTCATATAAAATTCTATAAAAATATGATGGAAATCCATGAAATAAAATTAATCATTAAATAACCTTTTTAATAATGTTTTCAATAAAAATATTTTTTTTATACATTCTAATTGTCTTATATTAATATTATTATTGCGTTATTAATGATCATAATAACCCTAAACATTAATAATACCTTTAAACATATGTCTATATAATGTAGAGGTATTATTCCTCTATCGAATTTTCTATTAAGACCTATAATTTAAATTAATTTATCCAAATATATACTTAATCCTGATAGACACCCATAAGATAAAAAATAAAGGGGGTGATAAAAAATTTGAACTTATGATCATCCTTAAATATATGACCACATTATGATATGCATAACTATTAAGTGAATGAATATATATATGCTTGTGAAATTTAACACAATCTGTTGATGATTCAAGATTCTTATAACTAAAATGCCATTGGTAAAACACGTTTACAATTTAATTCTTGGGTCATAATACATAAATACGTTTTCTATTTTATTTACAAATTGTTACATTCATCGGTCTAGGGTTTAAACATTATAAGAGTGAATTGACTTGGATATTTCTCAGGTTCCCCACATTTAATAAATCAAACTATAAATGGATCCCTATGATGAGATTTATTTCCTTCCATAATAATCTTCATTTTTTAGCAATTCATTAAATTATTCCCTTATTTTTCACAAATAAAACAATTTCTCATTCCATTAAAACAACTTATTTTCAATCTAAGGCACCTTATGTTTTTATTAGGTCATTCATTTTCATAATCCATTCAAATTATTTCTAATGTTTTTAATGAAAATGTAAATTATCATAAGAATATCCCATGGGAGTGGAAAACCAGGTGCATGGTAAGTCTTGTTGTCAAACAACAGGTGATGATCGGGTTAAGCCCAATTCTACATTTTTAGATCTAATATCCATAGGAACATTTATGCCTAAACCACGTACAATTAGAGTATCTAGAAAGGAATTAATTAAAAAAACCACATAATCGCTTCCTTACATAAACATTTTGATGTTCATATTTACATGTCATCAAAGTATATCATAGGATTATGATCACTAATATATTTTTTTCTTAAATATAGTTATTACAGTTTCTACTAAAAATCAATTGATACCAACTATATAGACCCTGAACATAGTATCCTATATCTAGTGTCTTCTTTATTACATTGGCATAAGATACAAGGAATCTCTTCTCAAAGGACTGAACAGATTGGTATTCTTGGTAAACTAGATACATAGTTGAGACCCATATTTAATTTTAAAACAAAAATTGAAACATGAATACCTTTTCAAGATTAATATTATTTCTTCAAACATATCATTGCACATAAATCATTTTATTATTCATATAATCCTAGGTAAAAGATACAAAATAAGTTTGATTTCAAATGCGGAGTAAGGGTTATGTAAAAAAACTATCATGAATAGATAATCATAATCAAAATTGAAATTTAAATAATTGAACATAATTTCAATATAAATAATAATACTATTAAGATAAGATATTTAATAATATATATGGAAATGTAACTAACTAAATATTTGTGCAATTTAGAAAACATGACTATCAAAATAATATAATACATAAACAATTTTGAAATGAAACTGAAAACACATTTCATTTAGTCAATAAAAAAAATTAAATGTATCAAAAGACAATATAATTGTGAAAATATCACAGATAATAATAATTTAATTCTTTGTGATTGAAATTCTTAATTATTTGATGTTATTATCTCAAACATCATGATACCTCTATCATCAAGATCTTTCACAAGATGTTTTAGAACTATATGTAGGAAGCCAATAAATGCTAACGTACAGATTTGTTCCACGAGAAAAACTAATACATATAAGGGATATATAATTCTGGCCCCCACCCATCATTTTAGGTCTAAACAACTCCTTATTTAATGAATAATTTATTTAATACATGAATAATTATCCTCAACAAAAAATATCTGTATTGAGTAAAAAATGTTTATTTACTAATATTTTACTAGTTGAAAAAATAAATTTAAATTTTAAACACTCTATGAAGAAATGAAATATTGTTTAAGCAATGAAAACACCCATGATAACTAATATTGATATTTAGGGAAAATTTAATAATCCATGATCAAAGGAAAGTAAATAATTAATGGGAATGTTAATTCCAAAAAATATGAAATAACAATGTGAAAGAAAATAATATCCTTGTTAAAAATAATCATAAACTATTCGGAGGAATAATCAGGATCGTACCAATACAAAATATTTCTAGTGGACTATGAATAAATGGTTTTTTCATTAATTTAAATAAATACAAAAAAATATCTTTAAAAAAGCATTCTTGGTGAAAATATCCTTTTCTTTTTTAAAATAACTTTTTTAAACTGAAATTTCTTAAAACATTTTTTAAATAATTTTATTTGAAAATAATCTTTGAATATTATAAATTAATATTTAAAACATTTAGTGGTGATGATGGTAGAAAATTCTACACATGTTGAATACATTAAAATAGTCATTCCGTACACTTTTTTTATAAAATCCAAATAGAAATTTTATTTAGATGACTTGAAGATTCCATAAAAAATTAAAACAGTTAAAAAAGGGTAAATATTTATTTAAAACCCATTTTAAATAGTTTAAAAACCTTTTTTAGAATATTTTATGAAAACATGGTTTTGGAAGAATACATATTTTCTACAAAAGTGTGTGATAAATCAGGATATTAATAAAAACATTATCAATTATTTTAAGTACCAAAGAGTTGTAAAATAGTAATATTAAATAAAAGATAATGAATAAATATATTTAAATAAAATTAAATGGGTTAATTTTAAATTGATGAAATAATTTTCTTCAAATGAAATTTAGGAATAAACAATCTCGGTTTGAATGAGATTGTGAATTAAACCCTTATAAGTATCATAACAATGAAGTGAAAATTAACCAATAAATTGATTATGTGTCTCAAATTTAAATCCACATAAAAATATTAAATTAAATAGTTTATATTCAAAATTAATTACATATATAGTCTTGTAATATCAATGATAAACAAGGAGTAATATAACCCAATGAAATGGAATTTAGTTATGAAATACATTACTAATTGGTAACTTTAATTCAAACCCCATTAGATGAAATAATTAAAATTTAATTATAAAATTCAATGAATTAATAATTAATCATGATATTAAATTTAATGTGAAATTATATACACCATATAAAATAATTTAGGTTAATAACATTACAATATTCATTAATGAAGGGAAGTCGAGGTGAAGTCCCTTACCTCGTGCTTTTTTTCATTGAACGTACATTTACCTATTATATAGTGGTGTTAAAAATTTTATTAACTTATTAAACAACAATATTAATTTTTATATTATCATATATTAACCTTTTTAAAAAATATTTTCACTTGTTCGTTATTAATATTTCATTATTATCATTGTGTTGAGTATTAATTGCCTTATTTTCTCATTCATTCTTCGTTATGAAAGTTACAGTTCTTGTTCATATTAGATAGTTATATAATATCCATAATAATAGTCATGAAAAGATTATATTTTTATATATCAATTATAAATTTAATACCAATTATGAAATTTGGTTTTTAGATTTGATTTATGTTGCGGTCATAGAGACGGTAGGTCATATTTACGCATGAGTAACACTTCTATTTTTCAACGATCATTATGAAAATGTGGTACATAATTTTTTATATTTAAATAATAATAGTAATATAATAAATAAAATATAATTTCCTTAAATATTATTATATATATCATACATTTTATTTAGGGATGAAAATTGAGTCATGTAATTTAATGAATCTGGTAGTCCACACGTACTTGAATGAGGTTTTTAACTTTCAGTGAGTTAAATGGTTAGAAAGAAAATGATATATTATTTTTTTATAGAATTATAAATATTTAATTAATATAATTATTATTTAATTAATATCATATATATTCATTAACATTATATTTATTACCTTCCATGTAAAGCATTAGTGAAAAATGAATCATATTGCTTCGTGAGGCGGTAGTCTGTCGTACACACATGAAACATTGTTTTATCCCCTACAGAATAGAAATTAAAAAATATAAATATTATATAATTATTAATGTGGTATAATTATGTTATAAATATAATTTATATACTCTATATCCCTCATCATACTCAACCATGAGAGGTTTTAATAGAAAAACAAATGACATTAGTTCATGAGGTGGTAGTCTTCTGTACACATTAACGATGATTTCGTAACCCATTTGATTATAATGGGAATATTTATATGTAATTCGTTTTTCTAATGTAAATATATTAAATATACATAGTTATTTATATCAGTATGTGTTAATTATAATTTAAGGATGTGGGGGATGAAATAAAATAAAAATGCTCATTGAAAAATGTTACATTTTCTTCAGGTAACCTCCTTTGGTTTGAACAACACATCCTTCCTAGGTTTGATTTACACCCAGAAAATGATTCTAGGATTACATTATATAATTCATTAAGTTATTTTGGTAGGTCTTGGAGGAACCAAAATGTATTTATGTAGGAAATAATAGTGTAGGGGAGTGGCCTTTTATATGTTGGGTGATTGGCATGCTTTTAATTTCTGAAAAGAAAAAGGTGTACCCACGTTTCTCACATGTCACAATGGGCCAAAAAGGATTATTATTAAGCCTTATAAATTATATTGTAGAAATATTTACAAAAAATAGATTTTATACTCTTTATTGGGTAATTTTAACTCTTATCATTTTAGTTTAACCCCATGTAAATCCATTTTAACCTTAACCATTGTAAATAATTATTATTATATTCATGATTCATTTTGATCAAAAAATATATTGACCTTATTTGTTAATTTAAATTATTTTGATTCCAAATATTTAATCAATTTTTAAATATTATATTCTCATAAGTGGATACTTTTAATTTAAAATTAATCTTACATAAGCGACAAAAAAGTGGGTTCTTAAAGTGAAAATGTCCAAAAGTTCACAATTCTATTACATCAATATTAAATCAAAAAGTTATCCCAATGACCTAACTTGTATTAATAGATATTTAATAGAAATAAATTTACTTTAAAAAGAAATAAAATTAGAATTTATCTTTATAAATAATTGAATCTAAAGGGTATTTTCATTTAAAATTCCTTCTTTTTTTAATATTCATCAAAAAATAAAATATTTCAAAAAAATTCCCAAAAATTCCCCATAAGAATACTTTTATTTTATAATTAAAAAATGATGTTTATTTTATTAAATTAATTTCTAATGATGGTAAAAACTAATTTTAAATTATGTCTGCAAAGCATGACCAAACTGCCTTTTAAAAAATCAACTTTCAAAAAACATTTCTTTTTAATTTAAATGATTATTATTATTTATACTCAATAGATAACAGTAATTTTCATAATTTCTTTAGTAATATACATACATAAAAATTCTATGTCTAGGTTAAAATAGTATACTATATTATGGATCATAAGACATAGGGTTGCGTGTTCTGGAATCTATCGATGAGATTAAATTTAAAGAAATATATTTTTTGGGTTGTTTAAGATCATTGATGCACATCACATACCATATCGAATACCATGTCAATATTTTATAATTTCATAGTGTTAAACTCTTAATAAAAAATCTACTGTCATGAAACTCTTGAACCAGCAGCAGGGGATTGACACGCAAAACACAGTACACATGCCTTATGGGCCGCTATGACATGTGTGTGCCAACCGGAACCCCTAGACCATCAAAATGTGCTCTTACACAAGTTAAATCCTTTGGTACTGCATATTTTCACACTATCATTCTCTAAATTGGCTATCATAGTTGGCTTCCAGGCATGTTTTAGGTCACCTTCTATAAAATCATGGTCGGTCCGACTACTATGATTCATGTGGTTTTCTGTATTTTTTCTACTAAAAAAGCAGATAGCATATATCAATTAATGATCAAAGTCAATACTCAACATTTTTATTTTAGATTTATTTATGAAAAATAATATTTATTTTTTATTTAATTCATGAATCACTTATCCCTATAGTATTCCTTATTTGAAATTTAAATATATTTTACATTTTCTTATTTTAAATCTTATTTCAAATCAATATTTTCATAGTCGTCATCAACTAGATGTAATAGTTTTATTTGAATAAAATCACAAAAAATCGTCACGTTTAATCAGATAATTTCAAAATCCTAAAAATCAATTCCCATTAATGTATCCATAATAATTATCCATCCATAACCACTTCATCTTTAACTTAAAAAAGACATATTGACATATCATTGAAAACAAATGAAATAATGATTGCAAAAATATACCCATTGGTATATTATTAACAATATATCATCACATATTTAAAAGTTAATATACATGATAAAACTTGTATACCCATTATTTAAAATCAAATACAAAGTATAAGTGGGTGGTTTTGTACATCTATTCTCAAAAAAATCTCCCCCTTTATATTATTATTTATTAAAAACATCTAAGATAAGGATGATATCAAAAGATTAAACTATAAAAGTGGAAATCATTCAGAACTCTAAGTAAAGATGAGATAACCTAGTGTTAAAAATATTGGAGATATAACCATGGTTTTATAAGTTGTCCAAAATGTACCTTGAATCAAAAATTATCCTCAGAAATTATCAATTATCATTTTAACTGGTTTCTAGTAATCATATATTTTAAATAAATGATCAATCCTAAACACTATTCAATAAGAACACCATAATGTTCAAGATAAAAGAAATAACTCTTGATTTTTATCATCTTGTCATCAACCAAACACTCCACTATAATTGATAATATAAATAAAATTAATAACGATGTATGAAAATGTATTTGGAACACATAAACCATTAGGTTTGGAATCATTCTAGAATTTATAGATTCACTTAAGGTTACTATAATGATAGATTCTTCTCCATCTTTTCCCCCTTGAGGGAAGAATTATTTTATTCCATTTATTGGATGTATGTAGACTCTATGAAGTACAATTTTTTTTGTTTTCAACTAGTAACAACCTCAAATATCACCTCATATTCCCTACACATTAGATAAAAAATAGGGAATAATAACAGACATATTTTTTCTTAGAAAAAACGTCCATATTGAGATATTACTCTATTTATAGCCAATTATTTTCTAAAAATCATAGTATTGGAATATTTCATTGAACTTTTTCGAGTTTCATTGGTTTGACTAAATTATTTCTTCCCTACCTCTTTGTGTGGAATACCATTTTTCACCCTAATATTCTATATCTCTAGGTTTCAAATAATGGATGACTTCACATCATCCTTCTCCACAACATTTGGGAAAAAACTTATTTATTTTGTATTTATAATGATTTTAAACATCCTCCAATTTTTTAGATACTTTCAATATATTTGGCTAAAAAACTAGGCAAATGTTATTCAAATTCTCATTATTTTTTGAATCTTTACGCGACATGATAATAGTTTTCTTTTTAAACCTTTTCCATATCACAACATAGGAAACTTCTCCATCCATCCTAGTCATGAAATCCTTATCATTGTAAACTTCCATACTAAATCGTCCACATACTTATTTAAAAATATTAATATTTTTTAATAGTTATATAACATGTCTAGTTACAAATTGTTTTATAAGATATTTTTTTCATAGATACTCATTTAAAATCCACATTTTTATTGCCTCGTTTTGTGTAAAGATATGTAAAACTCTCATGAATCATATTTGTGACCATTATTTCCATTAAACCAATAAAATTCTTTATATTTTATTCTCCCAAATTATTTCTGGATAAATCCCCATCTATGTTGTTGTTTCCCCCTTAAAAACTGAGACCCACATTTCTTAGGGGCTATGGACTTCATACCATATTCTTATATTCCCTTTATGGGGAATATTTCCTTTTCATTATTCATGGAAAAAGTATCCTCAATTTTATATTTCACAAATACACTATGAGGGATAATATATATATATATATATATCAAAATTTATAGGTTCACTTTCACATTCATTCATTATAGATAAAAAATATTCCCCCTTTATCTTAAAGATTTATTGAAATCTTCATTAGCCTTATTTAACTCATACTGAACTGTGACACATATGGATTGAATCTATAACAAAGATTTTTATCTATAAATAAAATACTCTTAATGATCACATATCATCTTATTTTATCTAATATTTTCAATTTATAATTATTTATCTAATTGAAAAAAGTTTCTTCATTATTGATTAGATCTTAATTTTCTTTAACAACAAAAACTATTTCCTTCACATTATTTTAATAAGTTAATTAATTATTTTATTTTGCAAGATTCTTCTTTTATTTTTTATTATATTGAATGTGTACAATGTAATATTATATTTTTTACTTCTTCCTCCACTAATGTTATGTAATTTATTCTTCATCATCCTTACTACTTGAAGAATCAGTTATATTTTTGTCATGTGAAATGAAACCAACATTATTATATAAAAATCAACATGAAGATGAAGCATTGTTGTGATTTATAATAAGATTTTTTTGTTACAAATTAATTTCATCTTATTCTTATTTATATATTAATTTTAGAGATTTATCTAATCAATAGAGTCTAATTAGGATTCTTCATCATTTTCCTTTAAAACATCATTCGAAAATTGACAAGAGACTCCATAGTTGAAACAATTTAGTGATTTTTTAATCATACCCTTCAAATTTACATTTTTGAATCCTTTTGATATATGAGTAAAATTGTTATTGAATGATTTATCATCCTATTTATCTAATCCTTTAGTTTCTTTAATCTCTAATTCTCTAAATTTCACTTTTGTTAGTACTATAATGAAAATTTAAATGTTTTCATTGGTCAAACCCAGACATTTTTTGAAATATTTTTTTTGAATAAATTAATTTTTATTTATATCTTGAATTTCACTAATTTAAACATTCCATTCACATGGAACTGACCGGGATTATTCTACATGCAACACTATTGTATCATATGTTTCGATACCGAGATTCTATGAGACTTCATTTTATTATTATAACTCTTTATATTAGATAATTATAACCTAGATGTTAAACATATTAATGTTAATATTAATAAATACTTTGTACATATTATTAATAATTTTTTCATATAAATATAACATATCAAAAATGAAATATATAATTTTTTGTAATGTCTTTATATGATTTAAAATAATATTTTCATAGGGAAATTGTTTTGAATGTTCTTTAATTAACAATAAAAAAAAATTAAAAAATAATATAAATTCAATTATATAAAATAAACTTATTTTTTTTATTTCATGATGTTAAAATTTTTTAGGTACAAATTTTGCGATTTTTCATAAAAATATCATTTTTGGGTGAATAGTAAAAATTTCTGCAATTTAGTTAATAGCATCCTTTTCATTTAAATAATTATTTGTGTAAAATTATATTTTTAATTGGGATTTAATGTCAAATTTTATCAATTATGAATATATTAATCAAATTTTGGTGATTGAATTTTTTTTGTATAGAAATGTTTAATAATAACTTATTGAACTTGTGAACATTTTTACTTTAAAACCCCACATTCTCACCATGTTTGTGGAATTATTGTTAAACATAGGTTACGCACGTTAGTGATTAAAATTAAGAAACATTGAATAAGATATTATAATCAGTATGATATTTTTCGTCAAACAATATAAACTTAATTTTTAACAAAAAAGAATAGTAAAAGTAGTGAAAATTAATCACAACAATTAAGGTAAGATTCAACTTAATAAGGGACTAAAACATAATGATAAGAAACAAAATGACACGGAAACTTGACCAAAGAATATTCCTTCAATAATTCGACCATATATACTATTATCTATAATTTTATGGGTTATTGTGATACTATTAAATGGAATTTCTCTAAATAAAATGTTAAGTAATGAAAAGGACAAAAAGGGTACTTTCTATACCTTGAGGATTTATAAAACATTGTGAGATGTAAAAATATCAATATCATCAGTTTTATAGATAATTTTTTATGATAAACGGTTTTTTTTATCATTATAATTTATCACTAATTTTCAAAGATGATTTATTTAATTAATATTTATAAGAAATACTAATATAAAGATTAGTTATTGAATAAATAACTAAAATAAATGACACTATAAATATAAAATGTGAAGTAAATTGATTAATTTTTTTACTATAATTATATTTTTAGATGAATATATCATTTAAAAAAAATTAAAATTAATATATTTTAATTCTAATATTTTGTTTTATAATTTAAAATAAAATTAAATAAATAATATCAATGTTGACACTAAAACTTTGAATACCAGATATAAATGAATATAACCTCTATCAAAAACCATCTTATAACATAACCATAGTTCTATAAAGACTAGGTTATAATAGAAAACCAAGAAATAATGAATCGAGGAGGAAGAGGGAGGAGAAAAGAGAATGAATCTCACCTTGCCAACTAGAAAACTCTTCGTCTTCCATTAGATCAACCCCCATATAGGTAAGGGAATAGAATAAAACATTTTGTAGGGTCTCCTAAGGTCTATAAGAACTTATGGAATAATACTTGTATCAAAAGGATAACTAGTTGAATGACATATGTATGAAACAATTTACCGTTCCAATTCAGGATGATTTGGGAGGCATTGATAGGTTTTCCCTAATCCTCGACTCCTATGAGCTCAAAATAGGGGAAATAGATAATGGGGGTGAGTAAAGGGATATTTTCTTCGAGTGGGAGTTGTAATCACCAAAAATTATTAAATATGTAATTAGATACAAAAGAAACAAATTATTCTATTAAAACTGGAAATGGGCCCATGGGCTGGCCCAATAACTAAATATGTAACCCAAATTCACTATGCCTATGACTTTCTAAGGGGTAAAAAATGATATGGTAGTTTTAATATGCCTATGCAGGACAAGTGGGAAGTAAAATTAAGAAAAATTGTTTAAAAATGAATATGTGATAAAAGAAACAAATTTGGTTTTTAAATCTTGAAATGGGCTCATGGTTTTCCCAAATCATGAAATAACCACCCTTTCTCCAAAAACTGCTAAACAATCAATGAGGAACCCAAATTAGGGTGATTAGACAAAGATGAAACTTTAAAACTCAACATTAATCTCACCCAGGACCCATGAAAATGATCTTGATTTCCAACAAACTAGATCAAAACAAAGACATGAAATGTCGGGTGTGATAATTCTCCCCACCATTAAAGCTTTCTGCCCGTGGAAAGACATAGAACAATCCAGCTGATTGATCAAACCCTAAGGGTTATTTATCAAAATAATCCATCCTCTAAAGATAATTAAATATCATTATCAAAAAATTTATCTTAATACTCTTTCCCAAACAAAACACTAACTCACAACCCCTTCCGAAGAATCAACAGAAAGATCAAGCCACCACCTCCACAACAAAGCCAAGAATTAGATTGTTTGGAGGATCGGAAACGCCTCTCAAGACATGTCACAGGTTGGACTAGTTGACTAGTTTAGGGTCGACTCGTTCTGGTTTGTGACAAAATGGTATCATAGGGCATCAATAGAGTATATAAGGGAATGTTTTTTCCAAAATATAAACAATAAAACAAGTAACGGAAAGAAATGGACAGCCCAAAATACATTTACATAAAAACTGAACTAAACATTATTTGTACAAGAAACTGAAAGTACAAATAAACCAACAACTCAACAGACCAACCCCGATAACCAACTAACTCCTTGTGACCATTCTGGTCAATCTCCAACATAATGATCACATGTCACCTAAGGCAATTGAACTCAAGTTGAAACCTACACAAGGGTTAAAAATAGAAAAAGACTATAGGCATGAGTTATAAAACTCGATAGGTTTTCCCGATAATCTATTCCCAATGCACATCCTTTAAAATAAAAGGAACATCCATTTAAAGTTTTAAATACAAGATATAAAGGTTTTTTTCCAAATAATGTCCCATGTTATATAAACAAATTTACCAGACAAAAACTTGCATGTTTTATACACAA
Organism: Viscum album; assembly: GCA_963277665.1. Classification (NCBI taxonomy): domain Eukaryota; kingdom Viridiplantae; phylum Streptophyta; class Magnoliopsida; order Santalales; family Viscaceae; genus Viscum; species Viscum album. Next base: position 2,055,188,840 of record OY728146.1, on the reverse strand, counting down.
GAATGCTAGTAACAATTTTCAAAGAGGTTAAACTTCAAAATAAAAATAGTTTACAAGAGGGTGGCATTAAATAATTTAAAATTTTTAAATATATCACACACACTACTGAATTTACCAACCAAAAACACAGTATGATGATGATGTATACAAAATATCCATTGAGAACAAGTCATGGGAACACCCCTAGGCACTAGTTAGATGTGAGCCCTAGGTACCTTGTATCTCGGTGAAAGTTACCATAATAAATATATGTTCTCGTGCACACGATCAACTAGTATGGATCGTACCCATAACCTAGTAGTCCCCCAATATCACCATAATCATAATTTAGTTATTTTTGACATCTTCAAACTTTCTACGGGAAACAGGGGAAAACCCCATGGGATCACTAGCATACTAGTACACGTCTGCCCACCAAGATACTCAGGATTCTCTTTACTGATCAATCAAGTTATGCATATTATCAAATAAACTTTTTATATAAAAATTACATTACCAAACCATAAACACCTAAACAAACCACAAAATTGATTCAAATTTCTTTCCTAAATCAACAAACCACTAAAAAATTTCTTAAAACAATTTCATGGACTGTATTAAGGCTTTGCACATATAACTCATTCAAAAACATTGTTTTAAGTATAAAAACACAACAAAACCGTACCCAAAAATATTTATCAGGCCTAAAAACATTTAGTAAAATCATTTCATTGACTATAAAACAATACCAACTGACACAACATTGTAAATACATGTAAAACACTCAATTGTCATTTTTAGGAAAGGACAAACAGGATTTTGAATATTTTCACAAAACTAAAATTTGAAAAAGTTATGAATTTATATTTTATTAATTAGGTGTGTAAAAACCATTTAAAGAAACAAATAACATTCATAAATCCCTTGAAACACTCATGTTACATATTCAAAACACAACCATGTTCATAAGGATGTGAAACGGGCCATTTTTTGGCAACCCGGGCCAAAACGTGTTGAAAACCAAAACCCATTTGTTTGTAAAACCAAATCCAAATTAGAAAGCCATAAAAGGATGAAAAATTACCATTTATCATTCTTCCAATTCATTTATAATTCTAAATAATGAAAATTTAAATCACACATCACACATAAAAGCCAACCGGGCAATTTACTGAACACATGACATGCGCTTTCAAACAAAACAGTTAATTTTAAGAATTTGAAAATGAATAAAACACCAATTTCATTCCATATTTAATTATATCTACTATAACATGTTCAAAATACCATAAATAAGGTTTTAAACCTCAAAAAATAGTTTTAAAATATAGTGGAACATTGAAATAAACACTTGGTGTGCACATTTATAAAAAAACAACTCTACCTTTCACAAAACAGGGCTCAAACAACCATTTTTCACACCAATAAAATTATAAAAAGGTTTAAAACGATAATAAAAATATATATCAGATTTTAAAAATAATAAAATGAGGAAACATAAATAATAAAGACATATTCAAGGGATTTCCAACCTCAAATCCTTGGAGTAATGGAAACGCACACAAGAAATCACCAGCTGCGGGTTTATAAACCCTAAAAATATGAATACCAGATCTAAATGAATATAAAATCCATAAAAAACCATGGTATAACATAACACTACGTCTATAAAGAATAATGGATAATAGTAAACCAATAAATAATGAAAGGAGGAGGAAGAGGAATGATAAAAGAGAAGGAATGTCACCTTCCCAACTAGAAAGCACTTTGTCTTCCATTCGATTTTCCCCCATAGAGGAAAGGGAACGACTTGGAACTCATTGAAGGGTCTACTCACATATAGAAGAACTCGTGGAAGTATATTTTGTCAAAAAGAGAATGAATTGAATGATTTATCTATGAAACAATTTATCTTTGCAATTCTGGATGATTTGAGAGACATTGATAAGTTTTCCCTAATCCGCGACTCATATGAGCACCAAAGAGGTAAAATTGATAATTGGGGTGAGGATAGGGGTATTGGATTCGAGTGGGAGGTTTAATCACCAAAAATATTAGATACTTAATTAGATATACAAGAAACAAATTAATTTTTTAAAACTAGAAATGGGCCCATGGATTGGCTCAATACCTAAATAAGTAACCCAAATTCACCATGCTTATGAATTTATAATGGGTAAAAAATGATATAGTAGTTTTAATATGCTAGGGGAGGCCATGTGGGAAGTGTAATTAATAAAAAAATTTGAAAAATGAAGATTTTATAAAAGAAACAAATTTGGTTTTTAAATCTAAAAATGGGCTCACGGTTGGCACAAATCATGAAATAACCACCCTTTCTCCAAAAACTCTTAAACAAGAAATGGAGAACCCAAATTAGGGTGATTAAAAATAGATGAAACTTCAAAACTAAACACTCATGTCACCCAAGACCCATGAAAAGGATCAGGATTTCAAATGAACTTGATCAAAATAAAGACATGAAAAACTGGCTGTGACATTCATCACTTATTAGAATCTCGGACTCCTCCTTTTATGTAGGACCCAGAAAATGCCTCTTGAAACATCATTTTTGTTCTGAAAAAACATATCACTTGAATATATGAATGAATGAAATAAAAAAATTTCTCACAAAGAGGTATTTAATCTCAATGAATCAGAATATATGCCTAATAATTACCATATCAACCTAGGTATTTATTGATGGTTGTCTGTAATGTTTCCCAGTTAGGATCCAAGTATCATTGAGAGGGATAGGGTGAATCAGTGATATCTTTTTATTTTATGTTTATTTCTTTTTTAAACAATATTAACTTTCCCTTAAAGAGTTATTTCTTTTCTGAATAGACATAACCACAGGAACACAAGATTTACAAAGTTTACTACTCAACAAGAGTTTCTACATTCATGGTATCGTATGAAAACAATCTAGTACCACATAATCCACTAGAAAAAAATCCATTGATGTGGAATACAATGAGTATGATATTCCCTTAAACTCATGTAGCACTTTGAAAACAATAAAAAAGTGTGTGTATACACTCTTAGCAAAAATAGAGAATTACTGTATTTCAGTGCTTCTTTACAATTAAACAGGTGTATTCTCTGAAGTACAAATATTCACTCTCCTACCCTGAAGTTGGTAAGAAAAATATTATGCACAACTGAATATGAGTGAAGAAACCATATCTTTTGCACACCATTTTAAGTGTCTTGTGCATAAATTTTATGCCACGTGCATAAGATTTTACTTTTTTCACGAAACACCTCTTACGTGAAACTTCAATCTTGCATGTAACTCTCTTTTTGAGTGTATATTCACTTTCTTGTGCACAACTTTATTTAATTCACACACTCCCCTTTACATGAAATTCTTTTGTGACTTAGTGCTTTGTATTTCTATATGCGTCAATATTATCAAATTAAAGGGGTCACCTCTTATCTATAGGCTTTGCTAACCCCTGTTCTTGAAAACCTTAACTCATCGAGCAAGATCCTGACACATCCTGGAAAACCCCATTTAACATCGCATTGGGCATGTAAGGCTCTTTTTCTCTACCCTCATCAATCGCGCACTTCATTAATATTTTACAAACTTCATTCCTCTGACATTTTTTGATGTCTGGATCATGTAACTCCACTTTTCCACAACATACTAGGCCATCTTTAAACATGCATGCAACATCCCCTTCCAAAATCACATTTCTCCATCTCTTGATTTTTAGCCCCAAAAATTTGGCAAACACTGGGAAACAGTACCACCTTAAAATATGATTTTGAAGAACAACAATGTTGCTTCCCTTTCATCTAGATTATTCAAAAAACTACTTATTTCATCATAAACCCTAACTTCTAGGATTTATAGTCTTTGATTGGGAACCTCTAACATCATTAGACTTAAAATAGAAAATATTGAACCTTCCCTGTCTTCCATAACATCTTTCCATCTAATCAAAACTAAATATTAATGGTAGAACCTTTACTCTCCCTTTCATTTATAATGTTTTGATCACAAGTTCTAAAAAAATATGATATTTTGGAAATACAAATCATAAAATAACTGTCTAGTTTTTAATTCCTTTACAAATTGAATTGATTTAGCTTCATTGACAACAAAAGACAACACTCTGTAATAGTAAACTATTCTAAAATCCTTCTCCATCCAACATGGTCCCAACAATCTCACCTTTGGATTTTTTTTCAAAAAATATTTATAAATCACTAAACTTTGTAACCTCAATAAATGGACTACTTATCAACAATTCAAAGACTACATGATCTAACTCATTGTGAGAAATAATAATAATTGACGTCCAAAACCATGTTGTCCAAAAGTAGTGATAATGAAATTTCAAGATAATTTCTCCTCAACCTTCTTCATAACATCTTTCAAGATTCTACATCTACATTCTTCACTTATTCAACTTTCTTGGAATACAAAAACATTGTTTCCAATAACCACTCCAACAAAAAGTATGAATAGTTCACACACATACTTTCCAGATTCATAACATACCCACAACTCCCCCTTTATGAATGCTTCCATAAGGATAGATTTATGAATCAATTATACCCCTTTATTACACTATCCAATGGTAAGATAAAATTGGGTATAGACACACATACCTCAACCTTGAAGAGAAGGAGGTTGTACACCCATGTTCATCCTCAATTTAGAAAATGGTGCCTTTAGTAAAGGTTTTGAGGATATGTGAACTACTTGTTTCAATATAGGAACATAATTCGGCTTCAATTCATTCTTCTCCACCTTATCTTTGATGAAGTTGTACTTTATGTCAATGTGTTTTGAATGAGAATGTTGTACCAGATTTCTTGTATCATTTATTACACTCTAATTATAACATCAAAGGAGAAGTGGTAGCTTCACTTCAACAAGTAGATCTTCCAACTAAGTATTCATCCACATGGGTTGGGTAGCAGCTTGAGTGGAAGAAACATACTCAGCTTTATACATTCTAATATTTATTAAATTCTAATTCATTTTATGCCAACTAACATGAATTTTCCCAAGAAAGATAACTCCACTATATGTGGATCTTCTATCATCATCATTTCCTTCCCAATCCACATCTGAATACCCAAACAGATCAATATTTTATAAGACATCATACCATATTCCAAAATTTGTTGTGCCTTTGATATATCTAAGAATTATTTCCCAGAAATTAAATTTAATTATTTGGGAGTGCTCTGAGATCTTGCACAAAAGGTGACTGTATATACGATGTTGGGTCTTTAGGTATTCAAATATAACATACTTCCAATCAGCTTTAAAAACTCTTTCTAGTCAACTTCCTTGCCTTATACATATTTAGACAACTTGGTTCCCACTATAATTAGTGTGGAAACTAGTTTGGAATCTCTCATTCCAAAATTATTTAGAAGATCCTTTGCATAATTTTCTTCAGAATAAAAAATGTCGTTCTTATTTTTTAATATTTTTAACCCAGGAATGTATTTTATTTATCCCAGCATGGACATCTCAAACAACTTCTTCTTCTCCTCAGAAAATCATTTACAAGATCATTCATCATTCCTAGAGTAGATAATTTCATCAACCTAAACAACTATGATTTGCAAGAACTCCTAACATTCCTTGATGTAAAGATTATTGTCAACTCTTCCTTCCATGAAATTCATCTTCTTCAAACTAGTATCAAATTTAGAATACCATGCCCTATGATCCAATTTCTGCACATACAAATCCTTCTTCAACCTGAACACATAACATTCATCCTTCCAAATAAAAAATACACATGGTTGATCAATGAAAACTTCCTCATCAATATCACTATTCAAGAATGCATATTTTTCATCCATTTGAAAGATTTTGTAACCTCAATATACTGTAATAGCATGAAAATTTATGATTGTTTCAAACCTTTCCACCAGAGAAAAGGTTTCATCAAAATTAATTCCTTCAATTTGTGAATACTCTATGTAAACTAGTTTAGCTTTTTTTATCACCTCCCCATCTTTATTCAGCTTGTTCTGGAAAACCAACTTTGTACCAATAATGTTCGTGTTGCCCGACATGGGTACATGTTCCCAAGTATCATTATTTTATATCTGATCAAGATCATCACTAATAGCCTGAACCCATTCTGTATTCTCAAATGCTTCATTTACATCATCCAGTTCAACTATTGAATAGAGGGAAGCATGTGTAATTTCATTTTTTGTTCTTCTTATATGAACCCTTGGATGTTGATCTCTAATAATGTTCTAAGACTCCACTTATTTCCTCATCCTAGGATGAGATGTTTGAATTTCATCCTCATCACTTGATATTGTTGAGTCTGATTCCTCTTCTTGAGTAGGATTAACATAGTCTACAGCATTATCACAATTATTAACAAATTCTGATTCCTCTTCTTGAGTAGAAACTAATTTGAAAGATACAAAAGGATAATGTCATTTATCACTGCACAACACAGACAATAATACTAACAGAATCTTTGTTTTTGAATGTCTCGAGATTTTTTTTATCATTAAAAGCATAAATGCATTCATGTCTTGGGAATATATCAAAAAACAACATTTTTGTGATTCTTCACTCATTTAGAAGAATAAAAAGAAGAAAAACTAATCAAATTTTTGAAGAATACTTCTCTCTCACCTACTCTCAAACTATCTCATGGAACTATTGTTTCGCGCGGAATCCGGGGATGACCTCCTGGACAGGAGATTCAAACGTTCCGATCGGTTTCTAACGGGTTTGTTCGTAGAACCGGAAACATCCAATGATTCCACATCCGTTTGGACCTACTTTCCAAAGGCAGGCGCTCATTAGCTTGTGGGCTAATGAGGCTTAGGAATTTGCATTGGTCGAGAGGATGGGAGGTCGGACTCATCACACCTTTTTGAGGGGAATTATTGTCTACTCTGGGACTCTCTTTATAGATTTAAGTTAAGTTCGTGAATCCTTATTACATTACCAAGTATAAAATGAGCTTTCCTTTAGTTTTAACAATCAATGATTAAATATGCAAGAAATTTAGAGAATCTTTTATATGTATTCGAGGTTCTTCATCAATATAGAATCATCTATATTTGTTTAGAGATTATTGGTCAATGGTATCCTTCAAAACATTTATATAAAAGTCTCTTGGTCATTTTGATGACCATGCTGGTTTTAAAGCCACTCAGTGGGGCACTTGAAGTTTATCGTCATTCAGAAGGACAGAGATTATTTCAATGTTGGGATCGAACCCATAAATGGGCTACCTACGTATACTTTGTTTTGAAAAAGGAATCAGAACCCACGTAGTTCGAGGAATGGGATATGATGTTTTATGATTGATGGCTCAAAGATGAATGTCATAATTACTTTTACACTCTAAGCTCACGTGAGTCATGCTCGGTGTGAGAAACAAGAGGTATTGGTAAAATTCAGACAATTGTGCCATAAAAGATGCAATCATAAGAATTTGTTTTGGGGCTTATGTATAGATGACTGCCCGGATAGACGAAAGTTTAGGATTTACTTTTAGGGAGAAAATCCAAGAACATGGTCCACAAAGTTATATGTGCTTCATGGATATTTGAATACTCTAATCTTGGGGCTTACTCCTAAGGACGATTCCCAAGTTAGGAGGGGACTTATGATTGGGTTTTATTCCTGAAAAGGAAACCCAAATCAAAGGTAATTTATGACTGGTTAAGAGAAATTTTAAGAGACTTAGGGCTTACTCCTAAGAAGGATGCCCAAGATTTATGACTAGGATTTATTCCTGAGAAGGAAGCCTAGGTTAGGGGACTTGGGGCTTACTCCTGAAAAATAAGCCCAAGGTTATGACTGAGTCTTATTCCTGAAAAGGAGACCCAGGTTAGGGATTAAGGTTTGGGGCCTACTCCTGAGGAGGATGCCCAAGATTAAAGGACTTGATTGGGGCTTATTCTTAAGAAAGATGCCCAAGTTAGGTTTTTATAACTGGGGATTTATTCCTGAAAAGGAGACCCAGGTTAGGATTCTCTCATCTTAAAGGATGAGGTTGAAATGAATGAACTCTCAATCTTTGGTGATATAAAGATGTTTAAATCACTAGGTTTTGAGAGATATTTCACAGAATTCCTTTCAGATAAGGATGTCAAATCAAGAAATCATGCCATAAATGGCTTTGAAGAGTATCTTGAAGACTGAATCTTGAATAGGAAGGGTGAAATGGCTTAAGAGGGGTAAAAATGGGCAAGATGGGCACCCAAAAAGATAGGGGTGCGCAAGTCCTGAAAGGCGCGCAAGTCCTGCGGCGGCGCGCAAGTATTGGTCGCGCAAGTATACTTGCGCGACATTAGGGGTACTTGCGCGATTTTCAACCAGAGTTGAAATACTTGAGCGACTCTTTATTAAACCCTTTACCATTCTCTTGAGGTTCTTCCAGAAGAGGGACGCGCAAGTTATATTGGAGGAATTAAGTCGGCGCGCAAGTGTTTGATAAGTTTCAACACTTAGGCCTTCCTTTTTCTCTTTAGATCTTCTGTTCTAGGTAAGAAATTACCTTAGAAGTGTTCCGGAAGCTTTGAGAAGAGACTTGGGCGTCGGGAGCTTCAATTCGTGTTTCTGGAAAAAAATCCCCCTAAATGGGGGGCCCAAAGGGTCTATTTATAGGCAAAAGAAGACCCCGGGCGGTTACTAGGCGGTTACCAGGCGGTTACCACATATGTCGCGCAAGTCCCTTGAACGAACATGAGGAGTCGCGCAAGTATTGAGGCGACGTGCAAGTGTACTTGCGCGACCAAGAGGGAACTTGCGCGATACATGGGCAATGTTCTCCTTTTTTATCCCTTTGTCGATTTTTGATGTTTCTTCAAAGGATTAATCACTTTGAGCTCAGATATTCCCTTTTCCGAACTTTAGATTCCGTGACGAAAGGAGCGTCAACAAAAGTCCCCCCTCAGAGTTGGATCCGGAAAGAAATGAGGATTTGACTCTGAGGAAATTGAATACATTCAAAGGAAAAGGGGGCGCGCAAGTCTTCAGTGCACAGAGGGCAGCGCGCAAGTGTGCTGGAACTTGACTTTTATTCAGAGTTCCTTTGTCTTTTGTGGGCAGTTTAAAGTCATGCATGCCGGACAAAAAGGGGCTAATGTTTAAGGTCGAAATAGCTTTGACCGAAATGGATTAGAAATGACTCAATTCTTTGACAATTTATCTGAAAACATATTACCATACTCAAGTATGAGGGAAAAAATGTAAATTATGGCTTAAGAATATTTGAATCTGAGGAATGATATGAAAAAGAGCTAAAAGGCATTAGAAGAAGTAGTTTCCAAGAATGAAGTTACTATTATTTAACAAAACCCGTTAGGGGGTTGAAATATGCAGGGCCACCTATGGGCATTGGCTGCATAGTCAAATAAAATAGCATCTTTTGGATGACAAGTCTGTTATGTGGACTGTTTATGCAAGGCCACCTATGGGCACGTGCTGCATAGTCAGGAAAAAGAACTCCCAGAAATTTACTTTCCTAGTGCTAAAAGCTAGTGAAAGTTTATGGAGATTCAAATTTTCTAAAGCATAGAGTTTGTTGTATGGAAAGAGGTACTTGAATATGGAGAAGATATTTCCAAACAAGAATATCGAAGAACTGGATGAATATCACTCCTACGAAGGTCTGACCCAAACGTAGGGAAGAAGAATAAACCATAGACTTGAATACTTTCAGATCATGAAAAAGGATATGGGACAAATACGTTAAGGATGGCTATTTTTGCGGATCCCTACATACTGTCGTTTAAGACAAATAAGGACAAAAGAGGCATTCTTCCCAAGAATGAAGTTACTATTATTTAACAAAACCCGTTAGGGGGTTGAAATATGTAGGGCCACCTATGGGAATTGGCTGCATAGTCAAATAAAATAGCATCTTTTGGCTGACAAGTCTGTTATGTGGACTGTTTATGCAAGGCCACCTATGGGCACGTGCTGCATAGTCAGGCAAAAGAATTCTCAGAAGTTTGACATTTTTGTGACTAGAAGTCATGAAAAGGGTTATGAAGATCTGAAAATATTTAAGGTTAGGATTATAATACATAAAGATGGGTATTGTCCAATGTATATAGAGATACATAGGTCAATGAAAACCATAATCATGTTGTGGCTGGGTCCTAAATTGAAATTTTGGACTTCACTACGTATCTCATAAGAATGAGAATCAAGCCATACGTAGTTCTTGAAATGTAGTTTAACGTCGTGCAGGACGAAAGTATGAGTGATCTTAGTTTAGGGTCATAGAATTCGGACCATAATAATGAATACACAGTGTGTGTTTTCATGAGGACTTTTCAGCCAAGGGACTGAAAGTGAAATTTGGGGTTAGGCCCAAAAGACTTGGGACTGGATTCGAGGGACACTCGAATGTTCCTACGTATCCCATAAGGATGGGAATCAAGTCCACGTAGTTCTAGATCTACCCTTTGTACAAATTTGGTTCGTACATGTGAAGGGTGAAAAGGGGACTTTAGTGCAATGATGTTTTTAACCTAAAAAAAAGTTTAGGCATTACCATGTATGTACGTAGTCTTTTGAAAAATGAAAACCATGATTGAAAAAGGAATCAATGTTAATAATGGTTCCTTCTCAAATGAGGAAATCAAAGAATATTGTAGTTTATTGTCGTACCGGACAAAAGTGTTGTATAGTTTAACGTCATATAACAAGGACGAAAGTGAATCAATGTAAAGATATTGATTCCAGGGGTGGTTTCACAAATTATCATCATATGAGATGGTGGTGAACCAATGTGAAGAGATTGTTTTTGGGCTTGAACCTTTGGGAGGTTGCCTACATACCCAGCCTGGAGGGCAAGGATCAAAGTCTGTGTAGTTCAATTAAAGAATGAATTAATGATCAAGTTGTTCTTGTGGACAATGATCTAAAAAAAATGTTGTTGGGACTTACACATGGTTAGTGGCCCAAAGGGAGTGTTATGGTTGATGTTCGCTCTAAGCTCACGTGAGTCATACTCGGTGTGAGAAACAAGAGGTAATAACAACCTTAACGATGCATAGTTTAATGTCATGTAGGACATATCAAGGACTTTCTGTACAGTTTAGCGTCATGTAGTTAGGACGATGGGGATAATACAGTTTAACGTCATATTGGACGAAAGGGGGATTGTGCAGTTTTAATGTCATGCTGGACTTTTGATGATTATATAGTTTAACGTCTTTCCGGACGTGAGGGACTTTTATACAGTTTAGCGTCATGTAGTTAGGACGTCACAGTTTAACGTCTTGCTGGACATATTTGCAAATAGTTTATGGTCGTATACATGGACCAGGAATGATGCAGTTTAAAGTCATACGGGACCATTGCTGTATAGTTTAACGTCATATAGCAAGGACGAACTGGTGTTGTACAGTTTAAAGTCATGTAGCTAGGACTAAGGTGATCCAATATGAGTATATCAGTTCTGGGGATTTTTTACAGTTTAATGTCATGCTGGACGATGAAAGCGCCACACAGTTTTAATGTCATGTTGCTAGGACAAAATATAGTTTAATGTCATCTCGGACATATACAGTTTAGTGTCATGTAGGACATATTAATAACCAATGTGACATTTTAACGTCATGTTGGACGATAAGGGAACTGACACAGTTTAACGTCATGTTGGATGATGAAAGTGCCACACAGTTTAATGTCATGTTGCTAGGACACAATATAGTTTAATGTCATCTCGGACAAAATATAGGAACTTCTATACAGTTTATTGTCATGTAGGACAAAATCAGGGACTATGCAGTTTAAAGTCTTGCAGTTAGGACTATTGGTGCTGCACAGTTTAGTGTCATGTTGCAGGGACATAAGTGCGAATAGTTTAAGGTCATATGCATGGACCGTACAGTTTATCGTCATGCTGGACGTATTATAGTTTAATGTCATCTCGGACAGAATATGTGACACAGTTTAATGTCATGTTGGACGAAGTTGTAGTTTAAGGTCATACTGGACCATGGTGTAGTTTAAGGTCATACCGGACCTTTTCTGTATGAACCAATTGTAAGTCTTGGTTCTGGGAACAATATTTTGTGTTTATACAAAATACTTCTTCAGAAATCTGGCATTAGTTGGAGTCGTGATGTGTTCTCCATCCATTGAAATCAGAGAATACGCTCCATTGGAGTAGACCTTATGTACTGAATAAGGTCCTTCCCATTTTGGTTCAAGCTTGGGAGGCTTCTTTCCTGGTATCATTGGTGTTCTGAGAACCAATACCAATTCTCCCTGAATGAATGAACGAAGACGAACTTTTTTGTTAAAAGCTCGTGCTATTCGATTCTGATAGATTTCCAAGTGGTGCAAAGTGCACAATCTTTTCTCATATAACTGTTCCAATTCATTCAACCGCTTTTGGGATTGCTCATCTGTTGATAACTGATCACAAATGGCTATTCTGAGTGAGGGCAATTGAACATCAATTGGCAATACTGCTTCTGTTCCATATACCAATGAATATGGAGTAGACCGCGTTGCATTGCGAGTGGTAGTCCGATAAGCCCATAAAGCATGATAGAGTTTATCAGGCCATGACCTCTTATCTTTATCCACCATCTTTTGCAGTATATTTGAAAGAGTCTTCTTGAAGGCCTCTATCTGGCCATTAGCCGCTGCATGATATCGAGATGAATGGTTGGACTTAATGTTGTATTCTTGATACAATCTCTTTACCTCAGAAGAACAGAAGTTGGTGCCGTTGTCTGTCAATATGGTATGAGGGACACCAAATCTAGTAATGATGTTAGACTTGATGAAGCTAACAATGCATTTAGAACTGACTTCTTTGAGAGGTACTGCCTATGCCCATTTGGAAAAGAAATCAGTAGCAGTAAGAATGTACTTAAACTGCTTGGCCGTAGCTGGAGGGTAAGGTCCTACCACATCCATTCCCCATGTGGAAAATGGCCATGAGTATTTAGCTGTATGAAGCAACTCTGGAGGTTGATGAATGAAATTGGCATATACTTGGCATGAATGACACTTCTTTGTGAAATTAACACAATCTTGTATCATTGAAGGCCAGAAGTATCCAAGTCTTTGAATTTGATCAGACAATCTATGTCCAGACTGGTGGGCACCACAGACTCCTGCATGCACTTCTTTTATGACAGCCATTGTCTCTTCACCATCAATACATCTGAAGAGAACTCCATCAAAACCACGTTTGTAGAGAATTTTCTCGAGGTGGTTTGGACCATCATAAAGAGTAAAATTGACCACACGTCGCCGAATTTGTTCTCTCTCAGCTCTATCAGGTGGAAGTGTTCCATTTTGAAGGTATTCCCTGATAGGTGACATCCATCCTGTAGTATGACCATATGGTTCAGGAATGGGACTAATTTCATTAATTTCCTCTGTTCTGACTTGAACATAAGGTGAAATTGCACGACGGTGGGCAATACCGATGGTTGTCTCGTCCCGATTTGGATCTGCTAAAGCTGTGGCTATATTAGCCAGTGCATCAGCTTGAGCATTTTGTGATCTTGGGACATAAGAAAATGTCGGTTCTGAAGGGAATTCCGACATTAACTCTCTGACGTAATCATACAAAGGGATTAATTCTTCTTTTCTGATGGCATAATCCCCATTGACTTGTTTGATTACCAGGTCTGAATCACCTTTCACCTTTAAGTGATTCACTTGTGCTTGAAGCGCTAACTCCAAGCCTGCAATGAGAGTTTGGTATTCAGCTTCATTATTGGTACCACCTTCCCACAACAAAAAGGAATAAGGTAACACTGCCTTATCTGGAGAAATGATCACAATTCCTAAACCAACTTTGTTGAATTTAGGATTTTCCATTTTCTTCCCTGTTGGACTTCTAGAAGCACCATCAAAATACATTTCCCATGTTTGAGGATTCTCTTGAATAGAAAAAACTTCCTCATCAGGGAGTTCGATATCTGAATACGTGTCTTCCACTGAAGGGTGTTCAGCCAGAAAATCAGCCAGAGCTTGGCCCTTAATTGCCTTTTGAGACACATACTGAATGTCGAACTGCTGTAGAATAACCGCCCACCTTGCCAGACGTCCTGTAAGCATTGGACGACTAAGGATGAATTTGAGTGGATTATTACGAGATACCAATTGGACCTCGTGATGTTGCAGGTAGTGTCTAAGTTTCTGAACTGCAAAGATTAATGCTAGGCAGCACTTTTCAATACTCGAATACCGGGTTTCTGCTTCAAGCATAGTTCTACTGAAATAGTAGAGACTATTTTCATTCCCAGCATCATTCTTTTGAGCGAGAAAGGCACCCAATGATCGCTCTAAAGCTGTCACATAGAGGATAAGAGGTCTACCCTCAACAGGTGGCATGAGTACTGGTGGACTTAAGAGGTATTTCTTGAGAACATCAAATGCTTCTTGACATTCTTTAGTCCACTGGTAAGTGACTCCTTTCTTCAATAATTTGTTAAAAGGTAAACTTTTGCCTGCCAAATTGGCGATGAAACGCCGAATATAGGCTAAGTGTCCTTAAAGTCCTCTTAATTCTTTCAAATTCTGAGGAGGTGACATACCAAGGATTGATTTGGTCTTCTCAGGATCGACTTCAATACCACAATGGCGTACAACAAAGCCGAGGAATTTTCCTGAGGTTACCCCAAAAGCACATTTTAAGGGGTTCATCTTCAAATTATGTTGTCGAAGCTTGTGGAATATGATTTCCAAATCAGCCAAGTGATCAAAACGTTGTTTGGATTTAACCACCAAATCATCTACATAGCATTCAACAAATTTCCCTAGAAAAGGTTTGAAGATACGATGCCTGGCGCGTTGATATGTTGCACCTGCATTCTTTAAACCAAAGGGCATCACCCGGTAACAAAACACACCTTGAGGAGCTCTGAAGGCTGTATATTCCTCATCTTCTGGGGCCATTCGGATCTGATTATATCCAGAATATCCATCCATGAAAGAAAGTACTTCATAGCCAGCCGTCGCATCAATTAAGAGTTCTGTAATCGGAACTGGAAAATCATCTTTGGGACAATACCGATTAAGATCTCTGAAATCGATGCAAACCCTAATTTGTCCGTTCTTTTTCTTTACTAGGACAATATTACCCAACCACTTGGGATATTGAACTTCTCTGACGAAGTTAGCTTTGATAAGCTTATCCACTTCAGCCTCGATTTAGGAAGCATAGGTTGGGTGTGTTCTTCTCGCGGCTTGCTTGAATCCTCGATGTTCTTTTGGCAAACCCAAATGATGGGTGGCAACATCAGGATCAAGGCCAGGAATCTCTGTATAATTCCAAGCAAAAATATCTTTATTTTGCTTTAGAAAAGAAATATACATCTCTTGTTCTTCAAGGGTCATGGCCGCACTAATTAAAGTGGGGCGTGGATCTTTCTCTGTACCCAGATTTACTTCTCTGAGTTCATCCACAGTGGTAGAGATACCCTCTTCAAATGCTGGAGGAGCATCTCTAAGATCTTCCTCTTCCTCTTCATCATGTGTTATATCTTCCGTTTCTACTTGCAAAGTAGATGAAAAAACGAAATTCTCATGATCATAAGAGATGTCAAAATTTTCACATTTTGAAGAAGAAGCTTCCATTTCCGACCCTATTGATGAAAAAGGGTCTTCTTTGGGAAATAAAGCGGAGATGATGGATTGAGAATCGACATCAACATTCACCTCTGGTGTTGCTATAACTTCTTCTGGCCTGATTAGCGAAGTATAGACTTGTTGGATTTCAGCAGACGAAATGAAAACGTCCCCACTTATGCTTTCATCACTGCTTGGTAAGTTACCAATTTCTCCCATGTTGTCTGGCTCGATTGCCATAATTGACATTATGGATCTTTCCATAAGAGTATTTTGATTTGGGCCTATTTTGTCAATTTGACTGATAGGTAACACATAATCTGTACTCACATGTGAAAATGGATTTATTGGAATTTTTTCCAAACCATATGGAGCATTAACTTTGATAATTTCCTTCATTGTAGATTTTTCTCTTCCCTTCATGTGATAAATTTCCTTCATTGAGACTCACATGTTTTGAACGGGGCCTTATCACCATAAAATGTTCCAACTTGACCATCGAAATAGTATTTGAGACATTGATGGTATGATGACGGAATAGCTGCATGCTGATGTAACCAGGGTCTTCCAAGCAAGATATTGAAAGCTGAGTCTTGATCAACAATCATGAAATCTGAATTGGAAACAAGATCTCCAAACTGAGTTCTGAGCATAACTTCTCCCAGTGGTTCTTGTTCATTTTTATCATATCCTTGCAACATCATGGTAGAAGGAGATAAATCAGATTCCGTGAGGCCCAATCGACGAAGTGTGCGAATGGGCATGAGGTTGACTCCTGAACCATTGTCAATAAAAGCTCTTCGAACATCTATACCATTGACTTTGCCAGATAGGTACAAAGGTTTTATGTGCCCATGCACAACATCATCTTCATCTTTATCAGTAAAAGATATCACTGCATGGAATTCTGCAGGATTATTCTCTATGTGATAAATTTCAGCTGCAGCAATTTCAGCTTCAAACTCCTGAGGACTTGACAAAGCTTCGATGAGTGCTTCCCGAAGATCTTTTGATAGATTCAAAGCATCCAAAATTGATAATTTGGATGGTACTTGGGCCAAGTGTTTCAATATATCATACTTTTGATCTAGAGGCCTGCGTTTCCCAATAGGAATATGCGGTTTAGCAGGTATCTTGGAAGCAGATGCTTTGGAAGCTGATGCCTCTTGTATTGAAGTTGGCAACATCTTTGGTTTTGGAAAATTAGACTGATTAGATCCATTTACTTGCTGAGATAAAGAAGATGGAACATTTAATCGGTCTTCCAAAATAAATGTGCCGAAGCTGAGTTGGCCATTGGCAGAAGAACTTGCTTGTTCATTTTGAGCTCGCTGAAGGGCTCTACCACGAGTTTCTGCTGCATATACAGTGCTAGCAGGGGTAGAATTAGAGTAGTGGCTTCGGAAAGATCCACGTCTTCCCCTATATCCTGAACCTCTAGAACTTCCTCGGGTTCCTTTATTTGATACAGGGAATTCAGGCTCATCAAGACTGGAATATGAATCTGTTAATTGAATCATATTAACAGAACCAAAGATCAATTCTTCGTCTGATAAAGACTCTGCCAAGTTAGCCTGTTTAGGCTGTGCCGTTTGGTGGGACAGTGCCCGTGGCTTTGAAGTAGATGGCATGAAATCTGCCAGAGTCAAAGACAATTTAGGCTTTGATACATACTCATCTTCTCCTGATTCCTCTTTCTTCTTTGAATTGCGCTGCCCTTTTGAGGATTTGTCCTTGGATGGAGGCTTTACTGCAGCTTTTGTAGGAGACACAATTGGCTTCTTCAATTGTGTTCGCAAAATGGAATGGGTCCGATTGATTGTCTTTCTGACCATCCAATCATCATATTTTTTCGCAGTTTTGCTTTTGACTTCCTGCCACTCGCCTCCTTCCTCTGGATCTGTAGCGGTAATACACGCTACATGAGCTGAAGAACCCTTCAATTTGACTTGTCCCAAGTCGACCATTTTTTGTAGGAGGTCTTTAAAGACAAAACACTCCTGGATGGGATGTCCCAACATTTGATGAAAGGGACAATAATTGGGACGGTCTTCATCTCCTTCCTTGTTTGGTCTCTTTGGCACTGGTAATTGAACCAAATTATTTTCCAGAGCTGAAATGAAGTAACCAGGAACTTGCTCACTTCGGAAAGAGTATGTTTTACTCTTCATATCCTCAAATTGTTTTCGTCGTTGATCTTTTTGATCATTTGGACGAAACAGCCTTTGTTGTTGGCGTTCAGGAGGTGGAGCCCTTCGAGAAGATGAAGGTTTTGAAGTAGAAATAGGTACAGGTGCCTGTTTAAGCATAACTGTAGCAGTTTCTGCTTTACCCATTCTTCTTCCTGGAGCTGATGGAATTACACGAGATTTAACCTTAGCCTGCATAAGGGAATCTTCAATCTGTTGAGCGATTGAAGTAAGGTCTTGAAACCCTCCTGTGTATTTCACAGGGATCAATGGCGTGCGTAATTCGTCACGCAAATTTTCCACACAGATTGGCAACAATTCCTCCTGAGGGAGTGATAAACTCAAGGAATACGTTAATCCCTTCCAACGAGCAATGAAATCAGAGACTCTTTCATTCTCCCTTTGCTTGCAGTTTGTAAGATCGAAAACTGTCGTTTTTGGCAAAGTTGAGCTGAACTGAAGAAGGAATTTTTGACGAAGATCCTCCCATCCGATGACTGACCGGGATTTCAAGCTTGTATACCAGACAAAAGATGGTCCTTGCAAGGTTCGCACGAAGCATCTGAGTTTCACTGCTTCTTGTTGCTCTGGAGTTCCCATCATAGGATCACAACAAGACACGTAATGCGTCAAATGTTGTTCAGGGTCACCCGATCCATTAAAAGTAGGGAAAATAGGGTTTCCAAAACTGGATGGAGGAGAAATTGAATCTACCCATTCAGGGTAAACTTTCTTTTCATGTTGAACTTGCGCCCGTTTCCCTTCCATAGTTTCTAACCGAGCTGTTAATGACTCAATAGTAGTTATTAACTTTTGAGAAACGTCAGGTTGAACTTGGTTTTGGGTAGGTGCAATGAATGGAGCTTGGACAGCCGTGGAGGTTGGTGCTGCAACTAATGGTAGTGCTGCCAACCGTTGTTGCGTTTGACCCGTAGGATTAGACCTCTGTGGGTGTACTGATAAAGGAGGATATTCCTGATCTATCTCAGTAGTTACAACAAATTCCTTCGGCTGTCAGACTTCAGCATTCTTAAGAAGAAGACTACTCTGAAGTAGTTCTGTATTCAACCTTCTTAATTCTTTCATTTCTTCCTCCTGTTGTGCAAACCTTTGCTCTAATGAGAGCGATTGACCTCCTTTAGAGGAAGGGTGATAAGTAACATGATTCTTTCCTTTCCCCTTATTGGATCCTTTTCGGAGAGGGGGAAGTGGGTTACTTGAAGGAATACCCAGATTTTGGGTAAGCCTTTGATTACGTGTGCGCACACCTTCTTCATTTAGGTCTGTGTGCGCAACTTCTTGAGTAGGAACCTCTTCATCTGATCCCTCTGATTGAGCCTCATCTGGTGAATCAGCAGCAATGGCATTGATGACATTAATGGATGAATATTGCATGGAATCCTTTCTATCATCATTACTGTGATATCGTCTCCTTCTATGTCCATGATAAGACATGGCATTCCGTTGACTTGATCCCTCGGGAATTTCTTGGAGAACCGTCACTTGGAGAGAATCTCCTGACATCTTGGCTCTTCGTTCCTCTTGAGGCTTATTCCCTAATCGAGAGAATACTGACTTTCTCTGAGGGAGGGATTGAAGATTTGAAAAAGTCCCCAGTCCGGTGGACTGGGGGTGTTCCTGTTGCTTCCGCTCAACTCCTCGAATCCCATTCGTTGATTCTGAGGGTTGGGTTAGAGAAGTCCCCAGTCTGGCAAGCTGGGGTGTCTCTTGACATGCTATGTCTGAGATCTTTTTAAAATCTCTCTTGATCTTGCGAATCTTAGTTCGGAAATTAGCTGGATGCATTAACCTGTATCCACTTTTATCACCTGGTTCAACAGACCGTTGGATGATTTCCGAAACTTCTGTCATTTGATGACGTGTTTGCTCCAGACGAGAGGCTTGCGCAATATTCTCGCCTGCTTGATGTAGGAGCAATTCAACAACCTGTTCTCTATATACTTGATTTTGAGAGGAACTAGTTGAAGCTTGATCTCGAGCAAGATTTTGATTATGAACAAAGCCCATTGACTGTGGCCGGCCATGGGCAATAACATTGCATGAGACCATTTTCGGCGGGCTTTGCTGACCGGAAAGCACTGTGAAATGTAGTGCTCCGTGAATACCCCATCCTCTGATATGAACATTAGATGGAGCATTGGAAATTAACTGACTCAATCTTCTTAGTGCGCCAAGGCATGAACGTTGAAGGGTTCTCTGTTGCTTTTCAGCCTTCGGATACCGAGAGACTGATAGAGATGCCAAATCAATCTGGCGTTGTAACCCTTATATTATCTTAAGATGATTTTCATATTCATCGTAAGATAATACCTTCTTCTTTAATTGACAAAGAGTTTTCCATATGTTAAGACGAATATCATGGATTCCATCATCCGTCAACATCTTTGGAATGTCATACTGTGAATCAGCCAAAGGCCAAAACATGACTGGTACTTCACCTTTTGCCAGTTTTTTCCTCATGTTCAGCATTTCCTCTTTATCATTAAATGAAGATTCTTCTACCTGTTTGGACCAGAGTTGGTGTTTCCTTGTTGCTTCATCGGATTCAACAAGATTGGTAGAGGAATCACTATTCATGCTGGAAGATGAATGACCCAGGGAAGGTTCGGAGAATAACCTGAACCCCAAGCTATCTTCTGATGGATAAAGAGTTTCACCTGCCGATAGTAAAACTTCAGACATGACTGGTTTTACGTTTGCAAGTGCCTCGAGATAGGAGGGCTTTCTCGTTACTACATTGCCTTCTAAAGAATTTTCGAGACAATGTGAATCACTACTGCGGAGAGGACTTTCGCAGCAAAGTTCATCACCATGAGGAGGACCTTCATGATGGGTTACAGCAAAAGATGAGATCTCTTGCTCCTTGGTCTTCTGACCACACAGAGGGTTCCTGTGGTTCTCATCTGAAGAAGAAACTTCAAGATTGACCAAATTTTCATGAAGCAAGTCTTCATGAGGAAGTGTCTGTTGAAGACCTTCAGGATTAATGTTCCTGTTATTGGGAACTGAGGGAGTAGAATCTTGAATTCCTACAGATAAATGTCTGAGGGCTTCAAGAACTCCAGCATCGAGCAAGGCCTTGTTGCAGATTGGCCTTTGATCTCCTGACTGTGCTAGGCGGATCTTTTTCTTAGATGCCTTCTTACTCGCTTTAGAAATCACTTGATGACGAAAGTGATTGCTCTGAGCATGTGTATGTGCCTGATCAGGAAAGATGGTCAGGTTAGGCTGACGATCATCGCTCAAATCAGGTGTATGTGCCTGACTTGGTTGTCCATATGATATGGGGGAGTAGGCCCCACAACCCTCTTGGACTGGAACAGATGTGTGTGTCTGTTCCGGAGTGAATTGTTGATGTGTCACTCCACTTCTAGGGATAGATTTATGTGTCTGTCCCTGAGATGATGCTGAAGCTGTTATGATATCCTGGCAAGCATCCAGAATATGAGCAGGAATTTGCTTCTGCTCTTTCACCATTGACAAAATATGTTTGGTGACTTCAGCCGCCGGAACAGGGATATACATCCATTCCGGGCTTGGAGTAGGTGTATGTGCCTGCTCCTGTCCTCCTTTTCCTGTCAGTGAATCCTGACAGTACTCAAGTGTGGAGGCAGAGAGTTTAGTCTGTCTCCTGTTTGTCGTCGGGGCTTTCCGACTGACTTCTCCGTGCGCTACCAAACGAGACTGTTGGTAGGCTTGATTAGTATTAGCAGGTGTATGTGCCTGCTGATTACACTTCGCCAAACGCGGTTGACGAGATCCACCATATGTAGTCAGACGAGCCTGCTGACTAACTGCTGATGTATAAGCAGGTGTATGCTCCTGCCTATGGTACTCCGCCGGAATTGCCTGGCGGGATCGGCTTGATGCTGCCAGACGAGTCTGCTGGACAGTGGGATTAAAACGGGCAGGTGTGTATGCCTGCTCATTGTTTGCCACCAAGTTAGGTTGGTGGACTTCTCCGGAGATGGCAGGGATGACAACCTGCCTATTGTTAACCGGATTCCGTCTCTGGCGATTCATCTTGCCTGCTCGGGTTCGAGGAACCTGAGCTGAACACCTGGAGTCGGTTCCCTCATCATGTTGAGGGCGCACTACCGCACGAGTCTGGCGGCGATTGTTGATGGGAGCCCTTGAGAAGGACTCCTGTCTTTTTGAATTAAGGTCCTGCGGGACCTGCTCATTCACTTCCTCGGAGTAAGGGAGTGAATGGAAATTGCGTTCCGGGGATAACGACCCGAAACGGTTGGAGACGGTAGTCAGCACCGTCTGCTTCTTGATTGCTGGTCGCCGTTGTCCGGATGACCAGGTAGAATTGTTAACTTGGAGGGCTTGACGAGCGGCCTCCAGAGTTGGGATAGTACCGTTGCGACGGTACTCCTTAACCAGTGCATTAGAAACACAGTGTTGAAGACGCTGAGTTGGTGATGTCATCCTCAGAGCGGATGACGTTCCAGCAGGAGTAGCAGTATTGGTTTTCACGGCAGCAGACCTCACAGTAGAGGTGTTCCCAGCAGCAGTATTCACAGGGGTGAATTTAAGGAAATCCATTTTTTGTAGAAGATCTTGAAAAAAGAGTGCCTTTTCCATGTAACAGACATAATCAAGATGAATCCGGCTACTGCATCTTTTGGATGATCATATGTCAATGATTGCCTTGTTGGCCCAAAGGGCCTAACAGATAAGAAGAACATCATTTTAACTTGGTTAAGGATTCACGTCGGGTTCACCATTTTTTGTTTCGCGCGGAATCCGGGGATGACCTCCTGGACGGGAGATTCAAACGTTCCGATCGGTTTCTAACGGGTTTGTTCGTAGAACCGGAAACATCCAATGATTCCACATCCATTTGGACCTACTTTCCAAAGGCAGGCGCTCATTAGCTTGTGGGCTAATGAGGCTTAGGAATTTGCATTGGTCGAGAGGATGGGAGGTCGGACTCATCACACCTTTTTGAGGGGAATTATTGTCTACTCCGGGACTCTCTTTATAGATTTAAGTTAAGTTCGTGAATCCTTATTACATTACCAAGTATAAAATGAGCTTTCCTTTAGTTTTAACAATCAATGATTAAATATGCAAGAAATTTAGAGAATCTTTTATATGTATTCGAGGTTCTTCATCAATATAGAATCATCTATATTTGTTTAGAGATTCTTGGTCAATGGTATCCTTCAAAACATTTATATAAAAGTCTCTTGGTCATTTTGATGACCAGGCTGGTTTTAAAGCCACTCAGTGGGGCACTTGAAGTTTATCGTCATTCAGAAGGACAGAGATTATTTCAATGTTGGGATCGAACCCATAAATGGGCTACCTACGTATCCTTTGTTTTGAAAAAGGAATCAGAACCCACGTAGTTCGAGGAATGGGATATGATGTTTTATGATTGATGGCTCAAAGATGAATGTCATAATTACTTTTACACTCTAAGATCACGTGAGTCATGCTCGGTGTGAGAAACAAGAGGTATTGGTAAAATTCAGACAATTGTGCCATAAAAGATGCAATCATAAGAATTTGTTTTGGGGCTTATGTATAGATGACTGCCCGGATAGACGAAAGTTTAGGATTTACTTTTAGGGAGAAAATCCAAGAACAGGGTCCACAAAGTTATATGTGCTTCATGGAGATTTGAATACTCTAATCTTGGGGCTTACTCCTAAGGAGGATGCCCAAGTTAGGAGGGGACTTATGATTGGGTTTTATTCCTGAAAAGGAAACCCAAATCAAAGGTAATTTATGACTGGTTAAGAGAAATTTTAAGAGACTTGGGGCTTACTCCTAAGAAGGATGCCCAAGATTTATGACTAGGATTTATTCCTGAGAAGGAAGCCTAGGTTAGGGGACTTGGGGCTTACTCCTAAAAAGGAAGCCCAAGGTTATGACTGAGTCTTATTCCTGAAAAGGAGACCCAGGTTAGGGATTAAGGTTTGGGGCCTACTCCTGAGGAGGATGCCCAAGATTAAATGACTTGATTGGGGCTTATTCTTAAGAAAGATGCCCAAGTTAGGTTTTTATAACTGGGGATTTATTCCTGAAAAGGAGACCCAGGTTAGGATTCTCTCATCTTAAAGGATGAGGTTGAAATGAATGAACTCTCAATCTTTGGTGATATAAAGGTGTTTAAATCACTAGGTTTTGAGAGATATTTCACATAATTCCTTTCAGATAAGGATGTCAAATCAAGAAATCATGCCATAAATGGCTTTGAAGAGTATCTTGAAGACTGAATCTTGAATAGGAAGGGTGAAATGGCTTAAGAGGGGTAAAAATGGGCAAGATGGGCACCCAAAAAGATAGGGGCGCGCAAGTCCTGAAAGGCGCGCAAGTCCTGCGGCGGCGCGCAAGTATTGGTCGCGCAAGTATACTTGCGCGACATTAGGGGTACTTGCGCGATTTTCAACCAGAGTTGAAATACGTGAGCGACTCTTTATTAAACCCTTTACCATTCTCTTGTGGTTCTTCCAGAAGAGGGACGCGCAAGTTATATTGGAGGAATTAAGTCGGCGCGCAAGTGTTTGATAAGTTTCAACACTTAGGCCTTCCTTTTTCTCTTTAGATCTTCCGTTCTAGGTAAGAAATTACCTTAGAAGTGTTCCGGAAGCTTTGAGAAGAGACTTGGGCGTCGGGAGCTTCAATTCGTGTTTCTGGAAAAAAAAATCCCCCTAAATGGGGGGCCCACAGGGTCTATTTATAGGCAAAAGAAGACCCCGGGCGGTTACTAGGCGGTTACCAGGCGGTTACCACATATGTCGCGCAAGTCCCTTGCACGAACATGAGGAGTCGCGCAAGTATTGAGGCGACGCGCAAGTGTACTTGCGCGACCAAGAGGGAACTTGCGCGATACATGGGCAATGTTCTCCTTTTTTATCCCTTTGTCGATTTTTGTTGTTTCTTCAAAGGATTAATCACTTTGAGCTCAGATATTCCCTTTTCCGAACTTTAGATTCCGTGACGAAAGGAGCGTCAACAACTATTCAGTCTCTTTCAGTGAGCTTTTTTAATTATATAATTCTCAAACTATTGAAAGTGGGTTCCGTAGACCCAACTTGTGTTGTACATTGATTACCACTACCTGTATTCAGTTTGTTATATATACATTTGTTTTTTTTCATAATAGTGTAGATATTTCTACATCCACTTTGTTTATGGCAATGTCTTTAGATTACATGTCGTAACAAAGGGTTATAGTAGATCTCAGGCTATAATGAGAACCTTGAGATGCCATAACAGTAATCTTAAAGTAATGTCATATAGTCTAGTCACATCATTCTGAAAGGACACAGATGATGTGCGACTATTAGGTGTTGGGGGCTCATAAGAATTGAGACTTTTCTCATGAAGTTCGCACTTGATGATCTCTATTTCTAGCCTTCTTAGTTTTATTCTGGATTTCTTTCATGCATTTGGTCTTTTTAAAGGATTTACTCCCCCTCAAACATTTCTTTCCATAAAATTTGGAATAGTAGTAATGTTTTTGATTAATCAAAAAAATATTTTTAGTATATTCAAATCCCCAGAAATACCAAATATAACCATAGAAATAATATTTTATTCTGAAGCTTTCATACCAACTGAGATTGTAATCCTGATTCTCAATAATCTTCCTAAGATAACTCTTCTGACCATAAAACGTCATGTTTTCAACTATAACATTCTTCTTTACTTCAATTTTTTTATCAGACTTATCATAACTAGAAGTAGAAGTTATTTTTTAGGTCTCATGAATTATATATACAACTGATTTTTCAGAATTGTTAACTTTTTCCACATACATAGCCTTTCTATCTTTGTTATTTTCCAAACCAGTTCCATATTTCTTTTCATCCTTTGATGATATATTTTGTTGATTTTTATTTGGTATATCTTTACTAGAACATTCATAAAATTGTTAGATAAATTGTTTGAGATGTATATTCCTTTCTTCAGCTTTAGAAATTTTCCATTTTATATGTTCCAACTCTTCTTATTTTTCCTTTAGATTAACTTCAAGATGATCATTATGATTCTTAGAATTCTCAAGAGAATTCATCATATTATCAATTTCATTTTCCATATTTACATTCTCATCAGAAAAAACTTCTTGATTATTTGATGTTTAATTTGTAATTAACAATTTCTTGTTTTCCTTCTTAAGTTTTCTAATATTCCTCAAGCTTTCCCTCAACTCTTCGTTCAGATGATATTCAAGTTGATTTTCTTGTTCTTTAGAACTAATTCTCCCATAATCTTCATTATTAACTATTTCAATATATGTATTTTACCTAAATTTTTCAGAAAAATATTTTTTGGATTTAGATTCACTATATTCCTCTTCATCATATTTTCATAAAAATATTCTTCTTTTGGATTTGAAGAATTTTTTCCCCTTCCCCTTTGAGGAATATTTATATTTGTCAGCCTTTTTCTTAAAAAATATTCTTGGACTTCTATATTTTTCATCAATATCTTTATCTTTCCCTTTTTTATGGAAATTAGCCACAAATTGGAAAATAGCTCCACATTCAAAACATTTCATGGGAAGTTTCCCCTAGTGTTTACCTATACCTCTTTTCACATTTTTATAAAACAATGAAAAAATTTCATCAAAATTTTTACATACTTCATCCACAGAATTAGACACATCAGCTTCATCATCAATATAAATTTTCATTGAATTCTCTTTTTTTGATTCCTTGAAAGACATTTCTCTATCACTTATTTTCTCTTCATAGTCTTCTCTCTTATCATTTAATAAGTGATAAGAGTGGTATTGAAATCATCTAGAGATAATGTTTCAAGATCTATTTATTCCAATGATGAAACTTTAGCATCAAACATGTTGGGAAGAATTAAAAAGATCTTTTCATCAACTGTATAATCCTATAACTTTTCACTAAGGTATATAATAGTACTAACAATGTCATTTACCTCGGTAAATAATTCCTCAATAGATTCAGACTCACCCATTTTCAAGTCTTCCTACTTCAACCTCCAGACTTATACTTTTTCCTTCATCACATTTGTATTTACTTCATAGATGTTATTTTGCTTATCATAGATTCCTTTTGTTGTAGAAACACCTTTTACGCTTACAAACTCACTCTAAGAAAGAGATGAGAGTTGTGCATTTTTAGAACTTCCATAATTTCCAAGATTCTTCTTATCGGCATGTGTAAGACAAACCTTTTCATTAATAATAGGAAATTCATCTATTTTAGTTTCATGAACTTCATTCCCAAGAGACATAAGATAAGGAATTATTCTATCCTTTAAGATGTGATATATCTTTCCATAAAATATTAGAATCCCCTTGATGTTCACGCAATATAGATTCTCCATTATAACATCTCTTCAAACACTTCAGCAAAGAATAAACAAAAAGAACTTGGAACTAATACCAATTGATGCTTCCAAGTTAGGATCCAAGTATCACTAAGTGGGGGAGGGTTGAATTAGTGATATCATTTTTTTTATGTTTCCTTCTTTTTGAAATGGCATTCACCTCCTGTTAAAGAGTTATTTCTCTATTGAATAGACACAACCACTATAACACAAGATTTACAAGGTTCACTATTCAACAAGAGCAGATACATCCTTGGTATAGTATGGAAACAATCCAATAACACACAGTCCGTTAGAAAATAGTCCTTTTACATAGAATATATTGAGTAAGATATTATGTTACACTCATGTAGCACTTGGAAGACAATATGAAAGTGTGTGTGAAACCTCTTAGCCCAAAAATGGAATTACAGTATTTTAGTGTTTTTTTACAATTGAAAAGGTGTATTCTCAAAAGTACAAATCTTTACATTCTTACATAGAAGATGGTAAAAACTATCTTACATGCAACTGAATACTTACGAAGAACCCAAATCTTTTGCGGTCCCTTTTATGTGTCTTTCATGAAACATTTATTCTACACACACAAGAATTTACTTTTGCCGCAAAACAACTCTTGTGCGTAACTTCAATCTTGCACGCAACTCTCTTCTTGTTATCAGCTTCACCTTCTTGCCTGAAACTCTATTTCCTTCATGCACTCCAATTTACTTGAAATTCATTCTCACCTCAGAGCTCAAGAATTCTCTAAGTGTAGAGCTTATCAAATTAGAGGGGGTCACCTCTTTTTTATAGGCATCACTGACCCCTGCATGTAAAAACCATGACTCGTGGTGAAAGATCCTGATGCATCGTGCAAAACCCTATTTGATGTCGCATTGGGAGCATCAGGATCTTTCATGCTTCCTTCATATTTCACAGTTCTTTAATATTCTGTGCACTTCCTGAATTTTCCATTTTTTGATGTTTGGATCATGGAACTCCACTTAAGTGCAACATACTAGGCCACCTTCTAACTTGTTTACAATATCTTTTTCCAAAATTACATTTCTCCATTTCCCGATTTTCAGTCCCAAAAATTTGGAAAACACTAGGAAACGGTGCCACCTTAAAATATGCTTCGACATGAACACAAATGAAACATCACTATCATCTAGGTTATTCAAAAAACAACTAATTTCATCACAAATTTTATCTTCTGTGATGTACAGTCTTTGATCATACACCTTTAGCATCGTCTTATTTTCAATAGAAAGTATTGAACCTTCAACGTATTCCACTAGCATCTTTCATTCCAATCAAAACTGAATATGAATGGAATCACCTTTACTTCCCCTTTCCTTTATAAGGCTTGGAACACAATTTCTCCAAACTTATGATATTTGGGAAATACAAATAATCAAATCATCTTCTATTTTTCATGTCATTTAAATGTGAATTGATTTATCTTCTGTAACAACAAAAGACAACACTCTATAATAGAAAACTCTTCATACTCTATTCTCAATCCAACTAGGTCAAAAAAGTCTAGAAATCCTCTTAGGAATACTAAAACACTCTGAGAAGGTATAAAAGATAAATAATATCACTAGCTCTATCAACTAGATCAGATCATGAAGATATAATGGATACAAAAAATGTAGATAAATTTTAAGTGATAGATCAATGGTACACACTAATAATTTTCCTATATCAATCAACACCTTAGTTATGAGCCACATCATAAATAATCTAGTGTCATAACACTCTTGAGATGATAGTTTGGTATTACCACAAACAACACACCACAAAATCCTTACGGGATGCACTAACAAATGTTGGACAATCATAACCCCAATATCATATGCATACACTCCAAAATTTTAGTGAAATTATGGGCCTACACACCAGCCCACTATGAGACACCATGTGGGCTGGCCCACTGGGATCACATGCATGGTTGAGTTCACCTTTTAAAAAATCATGGTCGAGCTGGATAGGTTGGATCATTTGGTTGGACCAATTTTTATCTATTCCAATAATACATATCTTATCTTATCTAATGGACCCAAAAAAACTCTAACGCTTTCATAACCCAAGACAATATGGGGTTTGTGCCTCAACTACCATAAGTCAACCTCCATAGGCCAGGGGGTAGCACACAGTGCTGAAAGGATAATTGACATGGGGAGGACTTTTCCTATGTACCTATATGAAAACAAACCTCTATATCGATACTAAAGTATGGAGGGAGTAAAATTAAAAGAAGAAATAAGGTTAAGGTAATAATGATGCATGAAAATAATCTATACATTACAAAATTATGAAAGTAAAAACATAAAATTAATGTGGAAATATACACACCCAACCCAAAAATATGTCTCATATTGACAAAAATGGAAAAGTAATATAATGAGAGATCCTAGCTCCTGATCACCAAGCTGTGACCACCATACACAGTCCAAAGTACTAGGCATCCTTAAGATATTTTGAAGTCACAACCAACCTATCTTTTATGGACATAAGACACAACATGTGTTGGAAAATCCCATGCAGGGGTGTGTATATACATACATAGTAGGGAACATAGAAAGATGAAGGGGGAGCAACAAGTGATACAATAAGAATAGAAAGACTGTAGATTTTACTCAGGTTTAGTGAAATAGAACAACACAACCCAAACCAAGAGGGAAAGTAACATCATCCAAGAACGAGTGGCTTGACTTAGTGAGTAGATGAACTAAACTTCAAGTATTATCCACCTATAAAAGTAGATAAGACTCATCCAACCACGAGAAGCTAAACACAGAAAGCATGTGACATACCCCCCACATCTTCACCTCTCTTAGAAGGAGAGTAACCAAATACCAATGTGAGAATATAGAATAAGTATATGTGT
This sequence comes from Viscum album, assembly GCA_963277665.1. Lineage (NCBI taxonomy): Eukaryota > Viridiplantae > Streptophyta > Magnoliopsida > Santalales > Viscaceae > Viscum > Viscum album. The sequence goes on along the minus strand of OY728146.1, from coordinate 2,055,158,869 downwards.
GTGTGTGTGTTTTTTCTTAGTTAAAAAAACAAAAGAGATTTTAAAGGTATCTCCATATCACAACTCAACCCATGAAGAAGAGTCACTAATAACTATAAAAGACCAGCAATGATAATCGATATCTCGTGTGCCAAGCCAAAAGTAATCGAGTAGTGGAACCACACCACTCCACTATGATGAATAGTCTAGGGGGTACAATTTATATGTATAGAAACCATTTCCTATTCTAATAGTGGGATTCCACTCTATGTATGTAAAACGAGTATGGGGGAATAGCACCCTGGTATGATAGGGGAATATCATCTCTATGGATAGAGGACCTTCTCCCTGGTGTAACAGGGGAGTACCATCTCTATCTTCACAATGAGTATGGAGGACCCTATCCTGAATGTGATAGGGGATTACTAACTCCATGGATAGAGGAACCACACACCAGTATGACAAAAGAGTATCATTTCTATCATCACAATGAGTATGGAGGATCTTCACTCTAACGTGACAGGGGATTACCATCTCCATGGATAGAAGACCCGCACAACATTATGAGAGCAGTGTACCATCTCTACCATGATTATAAATTTGGAGGACCCACACACTGATATGAAAGTTGAGTACTCTCTCCATGGATAGAGGACATGTGTGCTAATATAATTGTAGTATTCCATCTCTATCTAAACTCTTTGATGATCCTCCCTGATCACATCATCTTCAAGCACTACCTAATGTCTTCATTCTCTAAAGATCTCACATCAAAGCCACTAAAAAGGCCATCATTGTGTTCTATACAAAAAAATATATTAGGATAGGATACTCGTGATCCAAAATCCAAGTCCAAATGATGGAGCTATGGGAGGTTGAAGATTCATAAAGGATTACACAGCATGTAAGGGGCCCACACAGCATGTGGTCTCACTCTATTTCATGTTCTCATCCTTTCCATCCCATATATTTTCATCTATGTTGTATTAAACATCATGTAAGGGTACTATATGAAATTTCTCGAACAAATGTGGAACAAAAACATGAGGCACTTCGTTAGCCCAAAGGAGAAAAACATAATTTCACTATATATGCCTTTGAAAATAGACCCATATGGACAAATAGATCACACTGTCATGATCCTCATAGAATAATTCTCAAGATAATATATTCACTTGACTCAATCAGACACACAGTGAAAAATTCACATTTCACTACACCTTGCGCAAATGGAATTTAATTGGCCAAATCCACTAGTCCAACATAAATCCCTGAAATTGGTATTGAAACATATGCCTTAATTTTAGGGTCAAAGTGTAACATATGGTTCATCATTCTGAAATCATATGAGGGATATATTTTGGATACAAGATTCTGTAATTATAATAATTTTATTATTATTGATATTTCATTGACCTGAGGCATGAGTCTGAAATAGGTTTCCAACATCAGTCAAAAAATTTCTGTATTAATTTAAGGGTCATGCTACTACTAACGTTTCATCAATTAGATACGACCTAGAGAAGTTACGTCTGATTAAACATGTTATAACTCAAAATAAATAATAATAATATATTTTTATTATTATTAATATTTTTATAGTTATTATATTTTTGAATGATAGAATCAAATCCATCACATTAAAGATTTGGTGCACAACACATTGGTTTCATCATTAATCATTTTAATTTAAATTAATCATCATCAAGTATTACGAATTTAAACCAAAACTTCAACCATCCTCAAATTGCTCAAACAAGATTCTATATGGATCCTCTTCATGCTTCTCAAAATCAATCACCGCACACAAAAAAGTGAAAAAATTCCAATTTTATTTTTATTTTTTAAAATCAAGATAATTTTATCCTCATTTAATTTTTATAAACAAAAATTAAAACTATTTAATTTTGTAAACAATTTTTTAAAAAAACATTATTATTATTACTAAAAATAATAATAATATCATCCAACATGTTGACCACATATAACCACCATTTTAGAGATCTATCTCTGATCATAATCACATCTATGTTAAAAACCTACACCATGATACCCCACACACAACCCCTTCTTGGAACTAATTCTATCACATTGAACATCCTCGTCATGTGTGAATTTGGAAAATGGGGATGACTAATCTAATTCTGAACCACCTTTGATCATAAAGGCACAACTATGATACCTATCTAACTAATTACCAAAACACCATCCCACTCAATTATAAATCCTTCCCCATCCCATTAAATTTTTTGTCACTTGTGCTATTGCAAAGAATCTGGGGGTTCGATCACACTCGAACCTTCCCCAAAAATGTAAAATTGTGACCCTATGGTCCAACGATGAATAGTGTGATGAACGAGGGGTGTCACCCATAATAAAGGTGATCAAAATCTTTGGACCAGTGTTCATGGACAATGAATTCATAGCGGGGAAACAATGGTGAGAAACATGTCATGGATAAGAAACATATTGAAAAAATAATCTATTTTGATACACAAACTCATGAAAAGGCTCAAATTAATGAAGATAAAAGAGATGAAATTGACCATGTTCAACAATTTAATCCTAATAGGAATAAACCAAAATTAATTATTACTAATTTGATTATGGATCGATCATTGATGAAAAACATATCTTCTTGTGATGAATTTTATCTTCTATGTCCACAACCTATCAAGTCACCGTGATCTGATCACCAGTCGTCATCCGGTCTCAATCTACCAATGAGGAAGGGGCAAAAATTCTTCTCAACAAACCCAGGTCTATGCGTCTATCCCGAAAAAATTTTCATATAAGTGTACTTATAGGGGAAATTCATTTAGTTCATTTAATTCAAAATAAATAAATAAATTATTTATTTTAATTATACACACCCACTTACAGTTACCTTTACCAAATGTCCAATGCTGACCAACATTAGGTCGCACCATGGGTAAACACCATATTGCAAACTCAATTGTGGTATTCGATTTCCCATTTGAGACTCTTTCTAGGCTATATTATGGTTAACGTTATTAAATTAATTTACCCAATGAACCCACCATTAACTGGATCATGAAAATTTGTCGCACTGACCAATTTAGGTCGTTCCTAGGATATAATATACATCTCATATTCAACCATGTTCTTAGATTTTTGATTTGAGACTCCATTTATGAGATATTATATTTTTTTAGGAAAATAATCCTTTCATAATAAAAATATATTTAATATTTTTATAAAATTAATTTTGATCTCACTGGGTCTTGTAATAGTGCTATGTCTTAGTTCCTGGCTCAAAAAATAGTCCAAAGTCTCACACATAAAACCTTGAGTCCCTACATTATTCCATTCTACAAATATTTTTCCCCCGAAAGTCAAAAACAAAAGAAAATATAGGGATACTGAGCCGACATGTCAATCTTCTATACATCTTCCCTACACTAGGATGTATAGACAAAGGATACATGTGATTCTCTCTCATCAATGCCTCTCATAATGTGATCAGAATCACTTTTTGTCACTAAAAAGGATAATGTGATTCCCTTCTTCTGAATATCCATCTTGTAGATCCCCTAAGGATTTCATGTCAAGAAAAATATCTCAGTTGATATCCCCTAGTTGTGCCTCTCTAATATGCAAAGAAAAAAAGGGGTAACAACCATCAACTAGGGGTATGCTTCACCATCCTCTCCCATACAGGTAAACTATGAAGATGTCAATTTCCCTATCACCATACCCATCAACAGAGAATAGAAAACCTTCATCCATCCAAAATAAATTATTATTCAACAAAAAGGGGCAAGGCACCAAATGTCCCTCCATGTTTATGGTGGTCTGAAATAGTGAAGGCCGAGGGCATCCCCTCTAATTAAATATATAGCCTCTTTTTTCAGGAAATTAAAAGAAAGAAGAATAGTGTGGATGGATTCCTACTCTATTAAGGAATACATATACTTTGGTACCTTATTGCCCTTGTGCCATGTGTGGGATACATGGATGGTATCCCAAATTAAGTATTTGCAATTCCTGACAAGGTAGGATATGAACCACAGAGTAACACCTTTAGCCATCAGAGAATGATGAAAAATTAAGGAATTTTCTCTACCTGGGTTAATAACACCTATTCCTGAATGAAAATATAGAGACTAGTAAGCATTTCCTGGGCCTTGGCCAAAAGGGGAGCACCCATTCCAAAGCACGATGTAAATCCCAACATGAAATTCCCCCAAGTGTCATGAACCACTCTTCCTCCTTTCATGATTCCAAAGGAGCAAGACACATCTGTGTTCATCTTGAAGCCAGAACCAGGGTGTTTCTAGGACACCCAATGTCCTTGCGTCATAACTGGGTGAGGAATGGACACAGGGTTATTGACCTGGATGTGTCTAAATGAATAAGCATCTTTTCAGTCCTGGGAGAGTGAAATAAAGTCCATCATCCGGAATTTCATCCTCTCTATGATGACCCTCACCTTAGAAATAGAACCTTTAAATATCTCTTGGTTTCTGGCTTTCCACAAACACCAGCAACCAACACTCAATATCCCTAGTCGATCCAACTGATCCTTCTCTAAACTAGACAAGCCTTGAAACCAAATTCCCAGGAAAGAAGAAGGGTCCTAATAATTAGAGGAGTTAAAAACAAGAGCTCTGAAAAAGGACCACACCACCAAAACCCACTCCTCCTTGAAAAATAAGTGATACATACTCTCCTTCCTCCTAATATCATTATTGTGGCATGAAGAGGCCAAGTAAATTCTCAGTTTTTTGATATTCCCATCCATTGCTACAACATAATTCCTAATGCGCCATATAAGGAAGTTGAACTTTACTAGGAAATTGTGGCACCAAACCACTCCATTCCACCCGTCATGTTGGTTCTGCTCTGAAATCAGCTTTTGGTACTCTCTGGTAGAAATTATGCCCAATGATAAAGGTGTAAACACACAGGATTCATGTCCTGTAGTGATATCAATAGACTCTATAAGATCTTGTTTGTCCATGTTCAACACTACCTTGGTGAACCTCGGATAGAGATGCTCATCCTTCACCGATATAAGAGGGATAGGGAATCCTGGTAAGGAGAGAATAAAACATGCCCAGTTTTTGTTCCAAAAGAGTTAGTCCCCAGATCCAACAATCTATCGAGAGCTCAGTTGAAGAAATTGGACCCAAGGATAAATCATTTCCCATAGGGGAGAAAAGATGTGATGAACATCCTCTACACTTTCCCCACAAATATTTTACATGTATCTTCCCCATAACATATGCTCCTCCAGAATTTCCTAAGAAATCTTTCCATGCATACAGTGAATCGTACTCTGGAGGCTCCTTACACTGATCCCACCATCTAGAACCAGCCTCACTATCTTTCTCCATGAAACCCAATGACTTTAACCTTATGACTTATCATTCTATGAAAAGGAACATAGGATCTTTTCTACATTGTTGATCACTCCTTTAGGGACATTTTGGAAGCCTTCACATGAATGGGGATGGTCGATAGAACCATATTAACTAATGAAATGTGGCCCCCTAACAAAATTAATTTATTTTTCTAGTTAAGAACTCAACTAGTAATCCTAATCACAAAAAGATCAAAATCATTTTCCCAAAGTCTAATAGAGGATATTGGTGTTCCCAAGTACTCCATTGTAATAACACCTCATTTCATGTCCAAGCGACTACACTGGGAGGATACTTGACTGGGTGTGCTATTATTAGAGATAAAAAACTGATCTTAGTTATAATGATGACTTTCCCACTCCAGTGAAAATATTCCCCTAGAATTCCCTTGATCCCTCGAACCGAATCCTTACCACCATTCAAAAATATGATGGTTTAATTGGAAAATGCCATATGAGAAATTGGGAGGATGTTCATCCACCTCTAGAAAGGTGTTATAACTCCTTGATATAGGCCTCAGTTTATAAGAGAGAATGGAAAACCTCATTCTGAGAATTTAATGCCACAACCACACCTTGGGTGTCCCTATATATCACATCACTTCATCCTTTCTAAGTTCCATTTTCACTTCAATGTTTGTGAAGACTTAACCGATTAAGTGGACCTTCGAATATAGAACTAAATCCATAAGAGTTTTAATATGACTAACACTCTTAAAGCATGTCTAGAATCATCCTCCCATGTCTCACATGCTTCAATTTTTATTCCAATGACACTAGGGTTCTATTGAAAAATAATAACATGAACTGGACACAAAAGAATTGTGGATCCTTATTATTAGACTTGTGATATTTGATGGGAATTAGACACCACAAATGGTATCATGAAGAACTCTAAAAAATAGCATCATCTCTAGGAATACATGATCAGTACATCCACCTAACTAACTAAGAGCTGGTGATAATGAATCCTGAGGTCAACCTCTGAGATCCACTTCTCCCTAAACAACTGGTTGAAAACCTCAGCGATTCTTGGTGGTGGATACTCTTCCTCACATCACCCAGATCAGGTGATACCAACGTACAACTTAACTCTTGATCTTATCCACCTCTTACTAGAATGAAACAAGTGTTCCCAAGTGAACACATTGGGTCTTACAAATCCATACCTCTATATACCCTCTAATCACAACAATAGATCACATAGCCCCCAGGGTCATCTGATGTGCTAGATCAAACATTGGGCCATCCCCAGTGCAAGTATATACAGTGGTCCATATCATGGTGGGGAGGTAATCCTGACATGTCCTCATACTCCACCATCATTTAAGGTAACATAGAGCCCACAACATTCATTAATCTAATGTTAATACTAGCCAACAAATAAATTTATTTTAACCTCCCAAGAATGACCTCATCCTACTCTGACCAAGGATAACTTTTTTTCATGTATGAAAGTTGTATCCCATAAACTAAGAGTAGTAATAGACTTTCTAGTATAAATCATATGAGCATGGACAATAGATGACTAGTCCATAATATGGAAAACATAATTGGTTCACACTACCACTACATAATTATTTTGTGGGAGGCTCTCTTCCCTCATAGAGTAAGGTTACCAATCTACATGAACATGAGACCCCCATTACTCTCTATGGGACCCCCAACACAAAGTTTGAAAAAAATACCTCATCTAGTATCACGAGGTCTCAACCATCTCATCTAGAAGCTCTAATAACTGAGAGATCATTCTTTCCCTTTCCTTCATGCTCCCCTCAACTAGGACCTTCTCTGACACCCCATTACACCCACATATCCTGAACTCACATGTCAAAGGAACTCCTCTACCTCACCTCAATACTATCCACATTGGCTTGACAATGACTATCCCCCATGGTTTTGAATCGCATCACAAGGTCGTATCTTGGTTGGGGAAGCATCCATATTCTTTTTATGTTAGATTCCAAACTAATAAATATCCATAGCATGAATCTACCAACACTAATCATTATCTTGAAGAGGTATCACTGCAAGGATCACTATCATCATCGATCATAACTGAGTGGGATATATACACCATAGGATCATTCCTAACCTCAACCACCTAATACAGGAGTCCAACTCAACACAGTACCTGGGAGATCTCTATTTCGGGGACATTCAATTCCCACTCAGAAGGAGTGAGTCATTTTCAGGTACCAATAAAACCAACTACACCTCTATGAAGAGAACTAGTTTCTTGTGAAACCTTCCAATCAGTCAGGATCTGCACAAGTATGAAAACATAAATCACCATATCAAGAAGAAATCCTACTACCAGGGGATCTGGATCATTTTGAAACCTAAGTGACCTCAGTGATGGAACTTGTGGGGTGCAGTATGAATGAACACATCCTCAACCTTATATTATGGTAATTAATACTTCTTAACATGAGTGGGTGTTGTGACTTGACCGCCTAGAGGAAAAGATCTCGCTGGATCGACCCCAAACTGTAGCCTCATCGCTCATCGAACCATCATTACAATCTGGAAGTTGATAACATGGATGGTTATCTTCACAGAGGAATCTAAAAAGTTACCAATAATTACCACTATCAAATGATAATATATATATATATATAACAAAAATGAAGAGATTAATCAAGGAGGAAAATCAAGACCTCAATCCAATATGATGCATGATCAATTGATCCCTACAACAAAGGGGTCAATATGTTGATTTGATAAGATAGTAGTCCTGGTCCAGGTGAATGGATATTTTGGCCTCCTGCACTATCAATAGATTCCCTATCACGAGAGTCACAATTGAGACACTCTAATTGTGTTTCCCTAAAACCCAACCAAATCTTCATAAGGGGACTAGTCCAAACAACATCCCAAGAAACGAAATTTCTCTAATACCAATCTATCGAGACCCAACCCAAGACTATGCTTGATAAGAAACAACCCCAATACTGCCTCTATAGACCAGGGGGTGGAGACCATTACTAATGACATAACTAACATGGGAATTAATTTTCTTATGTACCTATATCTAGACACATATACATCTCATTGAAAAACATTAGAGGGAGTAATATTAAAAGAAGAAAAAATCATAGGGAATAGCCATTCATGAAAATACTCTAAAAGTATAGAAGTATGGTAGTAAAAACTAATAAGTAAAGGGTAAAATACATTCCCAAAAAGAAAATATGTCTCAATCTGGAGAAAAAAACGTGAAAAGTAAAATAGTGAGATATTCTAGCTCCTGATCTCTAAGTTGTGACCACCATACATGGTCCAATGTTCCAGGTATCCCTAAGATCTTATGAATTCACCATCAACCTACCTATCATATGGACAATACAAGACACATGTGGTATAATCCCATGAATAAGTGACTATATAAATACCCATGTGGATTCCACAAAAGCAGAATGGGTGGAAGTAAGAGAAACAATATGAACAGAAGGATGGTAGATAGTAGATAGGTGTAGTTAATGAGAACAAATAATCTGAAAACAAGAGTGAAAGTAAACTCATAAAAGAACATGGATCTCATCATGATGAGTAGACGAACTAAATTCCAATTATTCACCACCTATAGTAAGAGATAAGACTCATAAAACTATGAGAAGCTAGACAAAGAAATCATGTCACATACCTTGTACGTCTTTGCCTCTCCTGGAAAGAGTGTAACTAAGTCCCAATGTGTGAATGTAGTTTAATTATATATATATATATATATATATATATATTCCAAGTCAAATGGATTGCAGGCATATTCCAAGTCAAATAATCCCAAATGAGAGTGTAAGGGGATATCATATCATAGCTCATGCCATCAATAAGAGTCACCAATATTTCCAAAATTCCATTAATGAAGCCCAACATCTCGTCTGTCTTCCCAGAAGTAGCCAAGAATACCCAATCCTTTTCATTGTTCCATATAATCAAGGGGTAAAATTTCCAAGTAATGGACCCATTCCCTATGCCAATAGGGGGATTCCACTCTACATTTGTACAACAAGTATGAAGGACCCACGACCAGGTATGAGATAGGAATATCATCTCCAGGGATAGAGGACTCATGCCCTGGTATGATAGGGGAGTATTGTCTCTATATACAAAATGATTATAGAGGAGCCATGCCTTAATTCAATAAGTGAGTAGAGTCCCCATGTATATAGGACCCACACACTAGTATATATATAGTATAATATCTCTATCTCAATAATAAATATGGAGGACATTCATTCTTATACAATAATGGAGTACCATCTCTGTGGATAGAGGACCTATGACCGGATATAATAGTGGAGTACCATCTCTATTTGGACTCTCTTATGATCATGCATGATCAAATCATCATCGAGCACCACCTAAAGATGTCACAATTGAAATATATCACATCGTGTCTCAAAATCTCCTACAAATATCACTATAACATTATATATGGGAAAAACATAGGATATTCTACTCAGGGGCAAAAATCTATGACTAAATGAAAGAGATACTTGTGTTTGAAGATTCATAATGTATTATAAGACATGTGTGGGTCCCACATGGCATGTGGCCCAGATATTATTCCTATTTATGTAATTTCTATAACATATATTCATATCCATGGATTACAACAAGTTGTGTAAGGGTACAACATGTCATGTCTATCCCAAAATCCTAATGAACACAGGAGGCTTAGCCTCATTCTGATGGGAAAAAACATAATTTCACTAATATTACTCTAAAAATTTATTGAGATGGAAAAACTAATCACACTATTAATATCATCATATGATAATGTTTGAGATAGGATATTCACTTTCCTAAATCAGACACCTGATAAAAAAGTTACATTTCACCGATCACACTCGAATAGAGTTTTGTTGGCCCAAGCCCTGAGTATAAATTAATTACCAAATTTTTTTCTCAAAACATCAACCATAATTTTATGTTTGTAGTGTGAAAGATGATTCATCATTCTGACACTGTATGAGGGAGATATATTGGATAGAAGATTCCTCAATAATATTAATTTTATTATTATTGGGGTTTTCATTAACCTAAGGTACGATTCTGAAAAAGGTATCTTGAATTAGTCATAAAATGATCTTCTTAATTACAGGGTCATTAAACAACTAATGGTTTGTCAATTAGATAGTACATAAAGAAGTTGTGTCCAATTTAACAGTTAACCACATGAAATAAATAATATATTGTTATTATTAGTTTATTTTTAAACTGTACAATCAAATCCCTCAAGTTCATCATTTCATGCATGCCACCAGGATTTATCCAGTTTTTTTAATTAAATTCATCATCAATAATTATTATGAAATTTGAAAAAATTTTGATCCACACTCAAATGGCTCAAACAAGATTCATGTTGGAACCTCTCCACACCACTTGAATTCATTCACCTCGTTAACACAATGGGAAAATTCCCATTTTAATTTCATTTTATTAAAAAATGATAAATTTAACCTCATTTATTTTTTATTAGCCAAATTTTAAAACATATAATTGTGTTAGCCACATTTTTTAAAACTTTATTATTACTATTGAAAATAATAAAAATATCATCCAACCTGTTGACCACATATAACCACCTAGTCCAGGATTTGGGTCTAGTCACCATCACATCCATGAAAAGAAGCCACTTCCATGATACTCTGCACATGACCCCTACTTGGATCCAATTTCATTACACTGCATGTCATATTTGTGCATTAATCGGGAAAATAGGGATCATTGATCTAATCCCTAACAACATCCAATCACTAAACCACACCCATAGTACCGATCCAATATATTCACAAAACACTATCCATATCATTTTTTAATTCATCCCCAACCTATAAAATCACATGTCTTTTATGCTACCATAATGAATTTATGATTTGAATCACAATTGAACCTTCCTCGAAAATATCAAATCCTGACCTTGTGGCCCAATGATGAATATCGTGAAGAATAGTTGGGGAAAATAACCAATAACAAAGGTGATCAATATCACTATTCTAGCATTTCAGACCAATGATTTCATGGCATGGAAATGGGGGTGATAAACATTCCATGTACAAAAAAAAATTGAACGAATAATTTATTTTGATACATGGGCTGATGAAAAGGCTCAAATTAACGTAGATCAAAGAGAGAGAATTGAACATGATCAAAATTTTATTAAAAATGGTTCTAAACCAAAATTTAAGAGTTATAATTTGATTATGGATTGATCATTGTTTAATGTCACACTACTTTTGATAAAGAATATATTCTACATATGTTGCATGTCGATTCACCTCGATTGGATCACCGGTATTCATCCAGTCTCACTCCACCAAAAAAGAAAGGATGGAAGCCCCTTTGAATTATCCAAGGTTTATATGGCTAACCCTAATTATTTTTATAGAAACATATTTATATTTTAAATATATTTAGGTAATTTAATTTAAAAAATATATATAAATTATTTATTTTAATTAGACGCACCAGCCTATAATTGTCTTTATCAGAGGTCTATTGTTGACCAACATTAGGAAATGAATAGGGTAAACACTACATTCCAAACTAAACGGTGGTATCATATTTCCCAAATGGGCCTTCATTTGTGTGTTATTGGGTTTATTATTATTAAATAAATAAATTTAATTAATTAATTTACCCAATTCATCAATCAACGGTGGCTCCATCCAAACCTACACCTACCAACATTAGGTCACAACTAGGGAGAAATCCATGACCTGTATTCAACCATGGTCTCATATTTCCAATCTAAAACTGCTTTTATAAGATATTAAGATTTTTTAGGAAAATTCCCAATTTGGTATAAAAATATATATCATATTTTTATTAAATTAATTCTCAGGTCATTGGGTCCTGAAATTGTGCTCAATTTTAGTTCTTGGCTCATAAAATATTTTTTAAAATATTCCAAAGTCTTAAAAAGAAAAACCCAAGTATCTAAAAATTTATTCTTTAACAATTATTCATGAAAGATAATATATATTTTTCATGGAATTAAAAATCCTCTTCCACCTAAAATATTTTTCATGAAAAATGTAAATACATTTTATATCGCCTTATTTTAAATCCTTTTGGAAATCATTATTTTTTAGGTCTTCTTAAACTTGATTTAATTGATTCATTTGATGAATTACTCAATCAATCATTTTTTCTAAAAGAAAAATTTCTCAAACATGAAATCCAATTACATTCTATGAATCCATAATAATTCTTCAAGAATCACCACTTTATATTCAACTTAAAAAATACATATTCAGATATCCTTGGAAAAAAATTCAACTCTATGAACATTAAACTATTTTAAATATGGTAAATTATGCTATCATCTATTAACATAAGTATTTTTTTTATTCACTAAAATATTCATTATAATGGTAAATTTAATTTGGTTAAAGATCATCAGTTTATTCTAATCTTCAAGCCTCACCTTATTTGATAAAATAGATTGGATAATTCCTTTTATGTCAAAACAACACCATGGAATATCATTCCTTATTTGGTTCACCACATAAACTGATTGTATCACTTGGAATTTTGAAAGGTATGTTATTACAATGACTATAATATTTTCACCTTATCCAAAAAATAAATACTTAATATTTTGTCCAAGCTATTTAAGCACCATATTCAGTGATTTTATGATTAGAGGAACTAGTTTGGGGAAAGATTGCAAAGAATTTAGATTCACAACAATATAAAATTATTCTTCATCCAATACCATATTTTATTTTCCAATTAATCATCTTGAAAATTTATATTAATATATATTACATTAATAGTAGTGATACTATGATATTCCTCTAGTTAATCTCTATATTTAACATCCTTCATAATATCATACTGAACCTACTCTTAATATAAATAGAAAATTAATATCCTTTAATGTTTTTCAATGAGTGATTTCCCTATTTCATGAAAATAATGAACAAGAAGTGTTAGGAATTATACTTCTTTATACATCTCTAATATCAAAAAAATTGGGAAAATGAACTCTCCCATATACACTAAATCATTTTCCAAAATTCAAATCAAGATCTTCACTGATCTTACCACTAATTAAAAAGATATTTTTATGGGATTCATATTTATCAGTAAGAGTTTCTTAAAAACAATTAATGGAATTAACATAATTCTAACCAAATGATCACATATGGCCTTCCAAAAATTAAACTATATAACCATTCCAGCTTTTAAAAAAAATATCCCAAATCATGTTTGTTTTTTTGGAAAAATAATGTAAATTATTTAGTTAAATAAATCATATCCAATCCCTATCATTTATTTACTTTTTTATTTGAGCACCTTAAGAGATATGGAATATGCTAGAATAAGAAAATTTTCCTTATCTAATTACGATTTTATATAAAGTTGTTTGAATATCTCTATAAACTTCTTGTATTTTACTACTATGTTACCTTTGTGCATAATCTCTAGAAATGGTAATGTGGTTTGTGTGTTGGAAATTTAGTCTTCTTTATAATGTTATTTGTAGTCCTTAACTCCCCTACTTCTCATTATATTGAGGTTTATTCAACGTGTTTCTCTTCTTTTTATTTATTAATCTTATCTATTTATTATTTCATCTATGATCCATTCTCATTCTCCAATTAATTGATCATCTATTTATCCACCTTTTTTAGATCGTTCCAAATTATTAATGTTACAACATTTTCTTCCTCTCATGGAACCTCAGATTTCTCATTTATAACAAAGATTAGTCTCTCAGTTAGTCATTTTAACATATATCTAAATTTATTATCAATGTTTTAGAGTTTTTATTGATTATTTTTTATACCATTACCTTACATTTAAACTCCGTTATTTTCCTAAAAGATATATTTTTAATTCTACTGTATGTACATAAAAACCAACTCTATGAATTATGGTTGGGAAAGACTAACATATTTTGGAGTTATAGATATAGAAGGTGATGGAATTGTGGGATTTGGTGTGGAAATTATTATTGGATCAGATTTTGTGTTTATTATACATTTAGAAAACCTGGATGATGTTGGGAATGAGTTGGATTATGGCCTACCCATTTTTGTCAAAATTGATTTTGAGTAGTCATTATAAATTATTACCAAAACTAATTTTGGAAATTATGTTAATGTTAGTTTTAACTCATGAAACTCACCTCACCCAACACGCTATCTTCAACACCTTCTTGGATGTAATGAATAATATTTTGGCCACCACACATCTAATGTGTATAAAATTGTGGTGTATCAAATGGTACTCCCTTATTATGGATGGAAAACACTAAAATAATTTCAATATTTCTTCCATTTGAGTGTCCAAATCTGTTGTATCCATTACTTGATGTAATCCTTGGTTTGGTGGGAAATTATATTCTTTCCATTGAGAAGCATTATCTATGAGATCATCTATAATTTATTAGAATTTCTTGGGGGTTCTTCCTCATGAGTCCTCCTATAATTACTCAATCAACCAAATTTGTAAATATTTTTTTAAAATTGAATTGAAATAAGTCATAAATTATATAAAAATGCATACTCCTTAAGGTTGTAATATTTATAAAACAATACATTAATTGTTCCAAAGATTCATAGATGGACTCTCCATCCAACTGTGTAAATTTTCCAATATCACTTCTCAACATTTCTTTCTTAAGTGGTTTAAAATATATCTATAATAATTCAAGAGTGAGATCATCCCAATTTTTTATTAATATTGAAAGTTAGGATTTTAAAAAATCATTATTCGATCCATTTAAATAGAATTTAATGTTTTATAATCTGATACTCTTACTGGTGACTCCATTTCTCTTAAACATGTCACAAGTTTCCAAAAATTTAATATTCTAATTAATTCACCTATTTTTTGGATCTCTAAAATACATGGATTTAGTACGAGGTTATTTTAATGTATTGGTTTCCTACTATATTGGGATATGCTTCACCGATAGAAAAAATTTAATAATCCTTAATGGTCATCACATGTGGTTCTTTTGGGGATCAATTGAGAGTGTTAACTAGATCATCATGTGTTACACAAGGTACTTGGTCGATTATCATTGATATATAACTTCTCAAATGCCTGCACTAAATATCTATATTGAGATCAAGATGTTTTCCCTGATCCAATATCCTCGATATAGAGTGTGGAGTGTGATTCATAAACATAAAATCTATAATTATAATAACATGAGCACCCATGTACATAGAAAGGTAAAAAAATAAAAAAATAGAATGACAAACAAATCAACATATACTAAATTTTTTGGATAGTTATAAACAGTTCCTTGGAATTCTTGTGAAAAATTATTATGACCTAAAGCATTATCACCTCCTAAATGTATGAGATTAATATTTAGATTTTTTTAATGGAACCTAATCACTAATACTATAAAGTGTAATGCAGTTATGATAAGTACCAAAATCAAAACATGGGTAAAAGATGAATCCTAACCAAGTAAAAAGTTATTTTTTATTAGTTCAATTGATTATAAGTTAAATAGTTAAAAATTAGATTCTATTGTATTATAAAAATAGAAAAAAATAAAAAATCTTTGATTTTTTTTATTAATGAAAATATTTTATTCAAACAAAGGTGGTGCATCAATTTCAAATGAGGTTTTTTCTTATAATCTTTGATCTCATTGTATTAAAAATTAGCATGGTTTATAAATTGAAAGATTCTATAAATTTAACTAATAAAATATGGTTAGTGAAAATTAAAACTAATTAAGTCTCTTCAAATACTATGGCCAAACTAATATAATAAGATTGAATAAAATTATGATTTTATATTTAAATAAAAGGGAGAATAATTTTGGATCTCATTATATCATATTTCCTTACCAAATTATAATTCATCTCATAATTATCATCAGACATTATATTCAATAAGTAATAAGATGTTAATTTGGATCAATTTGATACTATTAATAACATTAAATTCATAATATGAAAAAATCAACTACACTATGACACCATCCCCCTATTTTCAGTTCCCACCCCCTATGAATATACTCACTCTTGAAGGAATTTCCATTCATCATGAGTGAATGAGTTTTCTCCAAGTATGGAAGATGATTATTAATTGAGTAGTATATTAAAATAATAAAAGATTAAACATAATAAAATTTAACTACGACTCAATATTTAAAACTCACATACAAATAAAAACATCAAATTCCCCATAAAAAAGTCATGATAACTAAGTGAATCCTTTATTCAGTTGTACTTGTCTGATCGCTTATTTTCATTCCTATGGTCTATTTTT
Source organism: Viscum album (assembly GCA_963277665.1). Classification (NCBI taxonomy): domain Eukaryota; kingdom Viridiplantae; phylum Streptophyta; class Magnoliopsida; order Santalales; family Viscaceae; genus Viscum; species Viscum album. The sequence continues at coordinate 2,055,142,248 of OY728146.1, read as the reverse complement.
CTATATCCCCCATTAAAATTCGGCAACATGATGTATTTATAATCCAAAACATCACTACATCCTAGTTATTATATTTATGGAATGGATTACTAAAAATATGTACTTCTCTTCCCTTAATGAATATATTTAGAGTGAAAAAGAGAAATATATTGTAAAAGAGAATAATATCTTATTTATAATTTATAAATGTCCTATAGATAATAGTTTAACCTATAAATTTCTTTTTTTATGATATAAATCTATTTCATTAACCCATTTAAGGGGTTATGGATCATCTATTGTGATTCTTTATAATATAATTTTAATTCTCAATGCCACTATTATGGTGTTGAGTTTAAAAGAAAAGGTGTAAAATTTATTCCTCTACAACCCCAAATTGAATTGCATACATTTTTATTGTTGAATGAAAATCAGTCTATAATTCAAGAATTCTCTACTCTCTGTGAATAATTCTTACACAAATTTTTTTTTATGTCTACTACATCTACGTAACATTGATTTATTCTTATTTAGCTTTAGTATTACTGGAGTATCTCCTTTAAAAACACATTTGGCCATCCAACTATTTATGAAATCCTAATATAATCATACATAACTCTAATTTTATCCTTATTTGGGTTTAATGCAATTCAGTACACTTCATCACAACATGAGAAATCCATTCAAATTCTTAAGTTATTCTGATTATTCTTCCATGTGAATAATCTATAGGACTATTATAGAATAATTTACAATATTTCATCATGAATTTTTCTTAATCATCAAATTATAATCATCCACACCCCATGGTTATGGTGGTGGTAGGGGTGTTGCATCATGGTTGATTCTTGGATTTTTTATAAAATTCTTTCTTATATTCCATCACACAATAGAGTTTACGGTTGCAGTTTGAAATCATTGAAAGTAATATAATTATTCAAAGGAACTCCAAAATTTTTCAAATCACATAATTCTTCCAAAACCATTGAAATAAATAAATATAATGAAATATTTTAAAATTGAGTGCAGAAAATTGTGGGAAAATATAGTGCATGTTTTTATCTTATCACTTAATCTCATTATTGATTATTATTTACATCATTTTGATACTAATATCTTGTAACAAGTGTGAGACACACAATATTTTTTATGATTAAAAACTTTAAATATATAAATAATATATATTAAATATTCACTCAAAATAATATAATGACTATGATATATGGGATAACACCTATCAATCATCGTGGACTGACCACACATTAAGATTAGGTGGACCATATAAAAAACCTCACATTCATGCACTATTTATTTGTTTTTATTTATTCATAAATATTTTATACATTTACTGGATAATCCTATATAATAAACAATAAAATGAAAAAACTATTATGTTGAAATATTTTTTATATCACTAATTCACCCCTCCTCCCACAGTTCCCCTCATATTAAATTGGCATATAAATTTGTATATGTGCCTTATTTCACATTAAATGATCTTAAGCCTATATTATTTTGATTGTATCATTCAAATTTATAGTATTTTTCATGGAATTTATGAATTTTGCAAAAAAAAGAGATTTTTTACTGTTTTATGAAATGGGATTTCATCTATGGAAAGAAAATATGATATCATACTTGATTTTATTGGGATTTTAAATTCTGGACATCACTATGAATGAATTTATTACACCCAGAGTAGGTGTTAATTATACTTGTTAGATTGGGAAAATATTAAATCTAGTGGAATAACTAAAAATATTCTTCCATGTTTACACTCATAGAAGCTACCAAAACATTGGATGGGTTAGAAAAAAAGTAAAGGATATATGGGAAATATTGAACATTTTCATGAAGAAGATAAATTGGTGATAGAATCATGAGATCAAGATTATCATTATAAAATTGAATTCAAAAGTATGGATTAGAATAAGGTAGTCGATTAATTTTTTATAAGAAATAGAGATTTACTTTAATATATAAATATTTTGAATAAATTAATAGGGATCCAACTATATAAATTTGATAAAAATATTCCATCACTTAAGGATCATGATTTAGAAAAATTAGTTTTTTTAATGCTGAATGATATCTAGATATCTTATAAGATAATTAGAGGCTTCACATTTAAAAAATGGAGAATGGAAAAGGATATTTATTTGAAATTCATTTAAGGATTAATGGTCAATGAAAAAATCTCATGTTGAAGAATATGAGTGTGATAACGATGAAATAAATAACATTATATTTATTCCTCTTATCTAAATAGTATTTGGTAAGGAAAAACTACTGGTAATGTAATTTTTCATTAAATTGTTTCTATTAAATAAATATAATAAATTTTTTATATTTTTCTTTCGTGAATAATCAGAACGTGGATGAAGATGGAAAACCAAAAAGATCATAAAATAAAATAAACATGGTGTATAGTGATCATAAGTGAATAAATATAATTAATTCTATAAATAAGGTATATACATCATAAAAAAGTTTAATTTCTATATCAAAATAAAAAAAATTCATCTTTTTATAGTGAAACTGAAGTTGAAGAGTATGATTTTTATGATAAAGTTTTATATTATTTTATATGATATTCCAAAAATTCAATTAAATCCCCCACTAAAGAGGTAAATTTTGTAGTGGATGATAAAAAATAGACAGAGATTGAATATTCTCTAATAATAGATTTCATGGATTGCATTGAAAATATTAAGAATCTTGGGAATGAGAAGGAATCATTCAATAAAACCATTGAAGTAAAAAAAATAAAAACTAATGATAAATTAAATTAAATTTTTCGAGGAAGAGTAATTATATTAATGTACATATTATATAAATAAATAAGACCATTTATTGTTTTACAACATTTTTGGTCACTATAAAAAAACATGTGGCTACCTTCATGAAAATCTAAATGAAGTGAAACATTTTATTAAATAAAATCTTCTTAAATTTTTATAATTTTCTAAATAAAATAGATGAATCATAAAAATAATTATTTAATGTTTTCAAATAAGATATAAAACTTGGTGAATGTTTCGAAAAAGTATTGAAAATATGATTTGGACTTACATTGAAGTAGAAAAGGTAAAGGCATAAAGGAAAAGTATGGGGGGATAATGGTGCTTTATTTTAAAAACGTTTCAACACACAATAACATGTAAATGTTTTATGATGAAACTCACATGAAAAATCATGTGTGGAAACAAATTGATTTAAAGGGTTTACCTATTTGTAATGAAACTAAGAAAATAATATCAACTATATAAAAAATTGATTAAAATTATAGGATTTCAAAATTATTCAAATGGAAAAAAGTGGATTTTGAGCAATATTATAATCAGTCAATAAAGAGATTCATAATTTAAAAGATTATGTAGGTGTTGTGGTGTAGATAAAAATTTATTATTAGATAATTATTATCTCACATTCAAATTTAATAAGAAAGTGAAAAGTTCAAAAAATGAATTTTGTAATAATATTTTGAATCATCTTTTAATTACAAAAATTTAAATCCTCTAGAATAATGTTTCCTAATTGTCATAATATCCTTACCATTTTATCTAATACATAAACCTACTTTTCATAGTGAAATCATTAAAAATAGACTATTTATAATAGAATAGAGAAAGGAATGTGACTACTACATACCAAATATGGTTAGAAGGGAAAAGGGAAGAGACCGTAAAATATTAAAACAACCATGATTACTATTGGCACATATAAGAAATCCAAAACCATATTTCATAGATAAATAATAAGTATATTGAAGACATTTGTGGAACCAATTTATTCATATATAATGTAATTACCTAAATATATGGGAATATAAAATTTATAAAAAAGAATATTTAAATATTTAATAAATTCATGAAGACCATATGATATTTTTATATGGTCCTCCACTCTCACCAAACCACAATGATTAGAATATGACTATAATTTGATTAATGGATGAAAAATATTGATGGATATCATTTTTATAACTCAACATGACCTCTAAATAGTCATATTGTCACATTTTTTGTGTTAATAAATAATATATACATTTTCTAAAATGGATTATGATCAATAGCAATAAAATAATCCACATAACTTGTAATGGTTAATTATGAAATGATTATTAAAAAAAAATTATTATCTATAATATCTATATTCCTCAAAATAAAGATTTTGAATCCATGTGAAGGCTCAAGTATGGATATATTTTTTTGGGAGTGATCTATAAAGGATAGAAAAAGAAAAAGTATAATATCTTATTAAAGATAATTTCATGCATTTAAATGATTCCCTATATCCCTCTTGATTATCTTTGAATGGAAAGAAAATTTATTTTATTAATTATTATTTTTCTATTTAATCAATTTTACCTTATTTTTCCTTTCTATCTTATTCATTACAAAATACTACTAGGATTCTACTATTTTAGACCTCCATCATCCCATCTTTTTTCCTACTGAATAATTAACTCCTTAGTATAAATACTTTCCTTATATAGATTTATTGATCAAAGAATTTATATGTATATACACATAACCTAAAACAATATTTTAATTGGAGAAACCATGGGGATAAGGGGTTGTCTACTTATTAAAAATTAGGCACTGTTTTCAATTAGAATTGTTAAAATCCTAGTATAATTACCCCTTCCACTTTGTATTGAATGAGACGGTGTTTATAGGGGTATGAATTTATTTTATATTAAATAAAATATATATAGGTTTCATATCACAAACTAGTATAAAAACATCTAGAAGACTACCATTATTTAATTTTTTATTCATTTATCTATTTTATTATATAAATTATCTATGTTTAATTTTATTCCATATTATTTTTAATGATTGGATATGTTTAGAAAGTGATACAGAATTTTTCACTCATCATTTTACAGAGAGTAATTCAATATCACCTTTGTTTATTTATTTATCATACTGATGATATTTATATGAAATTAATCTCATATAACTATAATGAGAAAATTATTTTATATGGATTATATTTTCTTTAACACTCATTATCTAGCCAATTCTTCAGCTTAAGATTCTCTATCCAGTTATGAATTCATGGTTTAACATTTTTTCTATGTACAAAAATTTTTATACTCTAATATATTTATTTAACCAGGAATATTTCAAAAAATGATTTTATATATTTTTTTCATTCACAACATTCCATCTTAATGTATCTAACTATAGTTATTCACTTTATAATTTGCTCACAATAATTAATATGATATCTTATCTCTTGTCTCTATTCACTCACTAAATGTTTTGTATCATAATAGTGTATCTAAGATATTATTAACTATAAAAAGTAAAGATCACTGATCCAATATGTAATTAAATTATCTAGGAAGATGAAAAAAGATGAATCAGATCCTACTATTATAAATTTATCTTTTCTAACTCTTAAATTTTTTAACATACTTTTATATCACTTTGTTTCAATGATTTTCAAAATGGGGTGTTTCTTTTTAAATACCACTTATTTTTTTATGTATTTTAATTTTTCATACCTATAATTACCAGATGAAATAATTTATTATATGTATAAGACATATGATTGGATTTCTGTTCTAAAACAATATTATATTCCCATAACATACTAATTCTTAACATGAACAATTTTTGGACCCACATGTTTAAATACCCTAAGAGGTTGGATAAAAAGGGTAAAATGAATTTAAAATTTTTCCAAATGATCTTGTTTCGTTATTAAAAAAACAAAATTTAATATTCTTGTTAATGAAATATTTAAACATAAATGAAATCATATAAGAGACAAAAATAATTTACTTTGTTCACCCAAAAATGAAAATCTAGGGGAATAAAAAGTAAATTTTCTAACATATAGAAATAATTAGAGTGATATATAGCTATAATTTTCAATGTAGACTCACTCTACCTTCTAGTTTATATCCACTCACTGTTTAAAGGCTCACAAATATATTTTCTAATGTATACACATTAATCCTTTAGTAGAAAAACTTTGATTATTTGAATCACTTTATATTACACAAAAATTAATGTTACATAAAGGCCTTCTTTCATCTATATAATGAACTCTTATTTTCCATAATAATTCTATGAAATTTTGTTATTATTTATGTAACTCCACAATTTTTCAAAAAAAAAACAACTCTTCAAAACATAACACATTTTTGAAACTCACTATGAATTGTATAATCTCTTTTCTCAAAAAAAATTATGATCACATAAAATAGTTTCAATCTCTTACAAAATTATTATCCATAAATCGATACTTGGGATTTTAACTAAGTGTATAGATCCACTTATTGATAGAATAATAAAATATATATAGGTTTTACCAACCGTTCATGAAAATTTTACTTTTCCAAAAAATAATAAGCCTCTATTGACACTTTTTTCATGAAACTCCCATTGATCATTATGTTTGAGAAATGTCTAATTATATGAGTTTTCATTTTTGTAATTACACTTATGTAATTCATCCAACCATGGAAAAAAATATTTCCTTTTCGAAATTTCATATGATTCATCTTAAAATAACTATGTTCACACATATTATCAATTTCATAGAAATCTATAATTTGTGTCATTTTTATATGATAGATCTCAAACATCTTCTAGAGCATTCAGACCCCTTCTTCAAAAATGTTTCTTAGAATTCATGATCCCTGATCTTTTCAAAATACTTTTTCAAAAAATAGACTAGAATGTTATGGAAATAATTTTTCAACAAATACAATAACATAAAAACCTTGAGACAATAACTTAAGGATTTTTTCACAACAATCTCCCCCTTTAAATTTATTAAACACACATCAAAAACCATTTAAACATTCATTTTTAATCTAACATGTTCACCTTATTCTTAAACCACCATTCTAATTTGGAAACTCCATTTTATGATCAAATATTTTCTTAACGTGTAATTTAGGACTACATGAGTTAAGATCAGTGTGAGAAAAAGGATTATCAGGAAGAGCACTTCCATGAATCACTTCATTATCAATAAAATTATTTAATTATACAACTTATTAAAATGACCAAAATAATTTCAAAAAAACAAGCTTAAGAACACCCATTTTACTCATATAGAGTGAACCACTTGAATTATGAACCAAAAGGTATCCATACCTAGTTTTTATTCATTGATATAAAAATATCATCATTATCACATTTAATAAATCCCTCAGAATTTATACTCCCCCTCATTCAACATGGAATAACTCTCCCCCAATAATATATTCTTCATTTTTTGAATAATACTTCTCCCCTAATTTCAATGATCCTAAAAGACACTCATTTGGTGTTTGAAATAGTAAAAACAACATTAATCTGGAAAAGGGATGCTTCTAATTCACTTAGATATGTAAGGATTCAAAATCTATATTTCTTAAGTATGGGGGTATAATAGAAACCAAGATATAGTTGACTCCTATCAAATGATTCTTTCGGAGATTAATTTTTCATGTTTTCTGTAACCCGAAATTTAGTAACCACATACTCTAGTCATGCTTGAACATGATCTAAATGATACTTGATAAAAATTTACATTATTTAAATGTCATTTTTCATTGAGTGGAGGAATATGTTTTTATAAGATTTATAGAACTTATATTATCACAATTAATTCTTATTGGAAACCTCACTTCAAATTCCATACTTCAAGTTACTCTTCTTCCACAATAAGCATTCAAACATTAGTGGACATGATATACTCAATATCTAGAGTTATTAGTGAAATTTATTATTTTTTCTTACTCATATAAGAAATACCAAAACTATCATGTTAAAATGAACTTCCTGATGTAGATGTTTTTCACCTAATGGATCAAACCAACCGTCATATATATACCAATAACTCATGTTATAGTATGAGACTATAAATAAATATATATCCAGATTTATTTTGACATTTAGAATTATTATTTTAATCACTAGTGGGCCTATTTATTTAGGATTATTTGAATAATGTGCCATCTAACATGTGGAAAATACAATATTGGGTCATGTTATTGTCAAGTATAATAGACTTCTATTGTTATTCTTGTACTTTGTGACACTAACTACCTTACTAGTGACATTCATTGAAAACACAATTCACCTTCCATATTGTGTTTTTATCACCTTGTAATACTGAAATAAAATTCTTATCAAAAATACCTTATAATATTTAAATTGAGGGATAAATATATCATGATCTTCTGGTGACGCATATTGACAAAGGAAAATTTTAATTTTCAAATCATTGACATTTGTTTCTCAAAATTCATGATTTTTTAAACCTATTTCATTTATGGTTCAATTGATCCACTAATGATTGTGTTTATAACATATTCTAGAATCATCATCCTTTTATCTCACTATTTTGGGACATATAGATTGTAATTATCTCCACCATATTAGAAATTGATCTTTATAGAGAATTGATCTAGTTTGGAATACCAGAATCTTGTTTACATAATTAGCCTATAAATTGAATTTTGTAGCCAGGAAACATTATTTTCATCTTCAGGGACAAGATAACCACCTTGATTCTTGATATAAGCATATTCTTCTACAACTACATTAATAAATGTTGGATCATCATCCCTCACTAAAACCATAAATTTTATTTCCACTTCTATGAATAATAATAATAAAATTATGTCTATGAATTCCATGAGTGAAAATGTTCTATCTAAATTGATTCCCTTAATCTGATACAATTTTTTGAACAAAAATCACACATTATTTGGAATCATTATTCTTCCTTCATTTTGTTTAATACAAAATAGCTATTTTCTCTGGATGATATTCTTATCATCTAAACTCAAAAAAATCTCATAATTATAATTATTTTATAATTATTTTATATTTATTTAAGCATTGGATTCATCATATAAACTAAATTCTCATCTTTAGAAATATCTTAGAAACACTTTGGCACTATCTGAGATAAGAGAGATGTTTTTTGCAGAGACCTCATTCTTCTTATTTTCACTAGTAAACTATATCCATCGATGATGTTTTACTCATTGATATTATCCATTATTCTTATTTTTATTGTATATATTTATCTAAACATGCCCATATCATAATCAATGTACTCTTCTAAATCACTAATTTCCCTTAATGCTCTCCCAGATCATAAGAACTCATTATCACTACCTTCTTTAGACTTCTCACTTGTTTTGCTAAATTTATTTCTTATTTTTTACTATAGTGACATCAATTCATTCAATAATGATTTATAGACACTTATTGAATAATTTATATTAGTTTATTTTTCATGAGTATCCAATTAGTATATATTCATCTCTATTATGTTAAAACATCAATTGTTTCCAGTTTTTAGGAATAAAAAATTTATTATGAATATTCAGATATACTTTAGCATCGATTTCTTTCAATACCACATCTCATATGTAGTCTTTTCCTCTCATGGATAAAAATTGTATCTATTTTAAATGGAGTCCAATAGAATTACTACATTCCTAAAAACATCTATGGTTATCCATTCTCAATAAGATCATTATAGAAATGTTTTTTATGATCTATTTAATAGTTTCAGTTAAACTATTTTGTTTAGGAGTTCTCATTGCTGAAACTTGATGCCTTATCTCATTGTATTAATGATAATACTCTTCTTATATGTTTGTTAACACCATTCCATTATCAAATAATAATTTTATACAAATATATCCAATAATCAATTTATTTATCCTTCAATACTATGTAATTAAACTAAATAATTTAAACTTTTTAGTAATGGTTGTTATCCCTTGAATCCTTACGTAATTCTAAATAAAAATAATATAGTTACTCCTTACATCAATGAACCTTGCTGATGTTTTCCCACACATATCAATGTGTACAAATTTAATCAATCTTTATTTATATATTTTTTTTCATTGTACATATTTTAAAAAAAATATTACATTTTTTACTAACATCACACATTTTTACATGATTATTTTATTGTTCATGTTAATATTGATCTCCATTATTTTTTACTAGATCTTCCCATGATTGTTATCATTGATTTTAATGATGTTTATGTGATAATTTTTTATTCTTATATATAAAAAAATGACATTTCTTATTCTACATTAAGAAGATAGAAATTCCCCATCATGCAGTACCCTATACATTATAACTACACCATTCTTTCCACTGAAAATACATGTATTCAATGTAAATTTTATCACAAACATGAAGTAACATAGTTAAATCACACTTGGAAAGTTGTTACTTAAGTATTAAACAACCAATATATATAAAAACCTCATATCTATTCCCCTGAACATGGATTTATTGGAGCTAATGGTTTTTAAGAAATCATCATTTCCTAATCTCACTTCACCTTGCTTTTATTCTGTGATGTCAATGGAAAGATCTTTATTTCCCATAATATAGGATGTAAACTTGATATAAAGTATCTTTACACTCGAAATATATAATTATTTTAGGGTAATCATCGAAACAATTATCATCCCTTCCATTTTCATTTTTATCCATATCTCAACCTTCACACCTAGTGTTTATTAGTGTTCTTGAACTTCCCTAGTGTGTAATGGATCAACTTTATCATGTAATGATCAAAAATTATTTTTCATTTTTAACCCTATATATGATTCTTGGAGCTACTTTTTCTGACCAAATTTGGTATTCAAAGTCACATTTTTTTACATTATTGGTGAAAAATCGCTAAAAATATGTTAAAATTATTTACACTAAAAATAGTTACAATCCAACAAGTTCATGTAATATTAAATTTTTTTTGGATTCAATTGTTTCTATTATTTCCTATGATAACTCTTGGTTGTGGAACAAAAAAAATTGATAATGTACTATATTTTCATAATAATGAAACACACTTATAGGTACATTCATTTGTGTCTTTGTGATAGTATTTTTTCTCTTTAGTTTTCAATGTATTTAGATTTTGATTTATACCAAAATCTATCTTCAACATTAGAGTGGTATTTGTGTCCTAGCTTCAACCATCAATAATTTATATTTTCAATTAATAACAATACTAACACTTTAATTTTATTGTTTCTTTCACATCACATGATTATATTTTTACTTCCTTGTTGGACCTCCATGCTCTAAAGTAACAGTTTATATTTCTTCTTTGATCTGCAATTATGATGTAATATCAAGATTCAATGGTAACATCCCAGGTAAATAAAGAACCTAAAATTTTTCATATTTATTAATATTTGTGAATTAAATATTAATACTACTTTAAAGGGGACACTATGTTCGATGGGGTACCTGATACGCAACAACGGGTTTCTTTAAAATCCTACGTTGCACACTAATAATATAATATTATTATTTTAAATGGTAGTTAATGCCTTACCGTTATATTGGAGGGAATGAATATAACTAAATAAAATATGATTATACATGTTGGTTAAATGTTTTTATATTTATCCAATAAAGGTTAAAGGTTTAAAATGTTAATGAATCTAAGCATAAATACTCTAATATTCTTTAAAAGGTTGACTTACCTCCTTTTGATGGTGAACCCTCTTTAAATATATTTTTGGCCATTTTTTTTTGAGAAAATAAATTTCTTATTTAGATTTGGTACATAAAGATTTACTTCGAGTAATTTTATTGTATTTTTCTGATAAAGTTCATTTTTTATGAATAGTGAAAAATACTGTATTTTAATTCAAAAGTATCTTTTAATATAATTTATTCATATGGTTATATTAAATTTTTAATTGTTTTTAAAGTTTAATTAGAATATATTTTTGCATTTTAATCTAATTTTTGTCATTGGACGTAATTTCATTTTGAATTTTTACATAAATAAGTGTCAATCTTTTGATAGTTATTATTTCTTAAAAACACACTATTTGTTTTAACAGTGGGAATTAATTTTAAATTAATTTCTTCCACTTCTGTGTTTTGAATTTGAAAAAATGGATTCTATATTTGGAATCAGTAGGTTCAAATTTTCTAAATAGGTAAATTTTATTTTTAGACATTTTAAATATTTACTTCAGTAAATATTTTATTTACCATGATTAAAGGGTAAATATAGTAAATAAGGGTAAAATATAATATTATAATAATATTAAATTACCCTAACATGTATCCTAATACTATTTTCTGATACATATCCGACCATGGTCATACATGGGTTGAATTTGGGACCCCATGGAGCCACATGGGAGAAATAATGACACTTTATATTAATTAATTTAAAGTAAAGAACAAAATGACACAAACAAATATCTTTTAGTAAATAAAATTTTACAAGGGGTTATATAAGATACCTGTTCAACTATAAATATTATTTGGAAATATAAAAATATTTCCTACATCATGGTATATTTTTTTTAATTTTTTTACATCCAATAATTGAAATTATTTATGACATGATAATGATGCAATATTTACCTCATTAATAAATTATTTAAATAAATAAATATTAAATATTAAAACAATATCCAAAACTAGTCCAATTATTATTGGATTGTTTTATTTCTACCATGATTCATCTTAACTTTAATTTTAATGAATATTTGACCTTTTAAAACTGAATATGACGTTTTAATAAAATAATTTTTTCAAACTTTCCTAAAGATCCCCTCCTCTCCCTTATAAAAACTCCTCACTTATAACTCATTCCTCACACATCTCAAGCCTTTGGCTCATCCAAACTCTTCTCTAATAAGATTCCAAGATCCCTATCTTCATCCTAGAAGCCTTAAGTTACGCATAAATCATCTTAAGAAACATATTTGGTTCAAACCCAGGAGAGTTATACAATTTAAAGCTAATGTCTCCTCTTAAGTTCTTTTGTTTTATTTTACTTCTCCAACCCCATAAACTATTTTTATTCCTTTATTTTGTAACAACACCAGTATCCAAAATATATTATGATGTTGTTATGAGAATTATTCGAACAAAACTTACACACACCTCCATCTAATGGGTAAATAACATACTGTTTATGTGGATGAAAAACTAACGCCTCACGAAACGATGATTGTTCAATTATTCCCTACTGCTTCTCATGGTGGCCATTAAGACGGAACCATGTTTATATATGATATATGTTATGTTTATTTTTCCTTTATGATTCTATATTTTCCATTTATATCATACCTATATGGTTTCTATTATGGGTAAACGCGATAATTTCATTTGAGGAAGTGCAGGCTACCGCCCCCTCAAAGTGATATGACTCGTTCACACCATATGTGGTACTTATAAAGGATATATTTAATGATATTATATATGATAATATACTAGAATTATAATATAACTATGTATCATTATGTTTTAATTCCATTAATATATGAAATAGAAATGAAAGTAGCGTTCATGCGTACGTACGGCTTACCGTCTTCATGAATGGTGCATTTCATTTCTTACCTCAAAATGTTACATCCTATTATAAATACATGTATATAATGGATATATATTATATATATGATATCTTAATCATGAATATAATTATGTATATAATGACCTTTTTACCACATGAACAACATGTAATTATAAGAAGTCTATTTTTGACTCAAGTACCAAATATTGATAGAATGACCATTATTAACTTAAATTATTACATAATGATTATAATAAGGTAATAAGTGATATAAAAGGAATAATTAAATTGAAAACTTTCTTAATAAAGTAGAAACTAACTTTATTTTATTATTCAGGAAATTAAAGAATGAACTGGTCAAGTCAGACACAAGGTAAGGGATTTCTTATCTCACTTTTAATTCCATGAGATTTCCATTGTTCACCACATATTTATTGCATGTTGTGTATTTTATACTTCCATTTGATATATATTATCATGATTATATTTATATTCATGGTATTATGTGATTCATTTGGTGTTTATTAATTTTTTCTCATACGACTCGATTGATTACAATGTGGTAAGTTTTTTTCATCTCACTTTTTATTCCTGTGAGATTCATGACATATTAGCCACTATTTCCTTTTGTGTGGTGGATGTACTGCCCATGATTGTATTATTTTTGTAATATACTTTAATTTATGGGTATTTAACTATTCATTGTGTGATCTTTTTTTCATGGGGTGTATGTTTCGTAAGTTACCAAATCGGTAAGAGAACCTTTCACCCACCTCTTTTTAGAAGACTTATTTTTGTTATGTCTTTTAATTTACATATTATTATGTTGGGATATGTTCTTATATATCCTTACTGATGTAAATTTTATTTCCATGTGATGAGATATCCTTTTTTCTCCCATAAACTTATTTTCTAAATTTTAATGTGACGCTGTTATGCTATCGAATTTCTATAAGAAAACTTCTTAACCCAATTTCAATTTTTGGGTTAAACATCTACGTCTTGATTATATCATGATATGAATATGTTTGAATAAACTATGATTTTTTTACACATAATATCCACTTACATTGGGTTTATTTATATTTTTCACACATAATTATGTAATTTATTTATCCTTTATCTAAGGATACCATCTATATAAGGGATTTCGTCTCAATTTACTTTTCCATTGAGTCTTCATTGTTGATATGAACCAATTCACTCTTATAAGGTGTATATACTGTACTTTGGAATGTTATATCATGAATACATTTATTCTCTTGATATTATTAAGTTCTGATTAAATTTTATTCATCAATTATTTGTATTCTAGGGTCTTTAATTTTGTTAAAAACTCTTTAATTAAAATATCGTTTTAAATGATTTAATGTTTTATTTTTATAAATATTTCACATAAATTTCCTTGTTTTATAAATGGTTTTAAGGATTTATTCATATGGAAATGAATTTTTTTCAATTGAAATTTCATTAAAAAGCTTCAAATTGGAATGGGACACTTTAATTCAAAAATCTATTTGTTTAATATTTTAAATGGTTTTGAAAATGTTTTGATAAAAGCTTTGATTTTTTTCAATGTCTTGAAATTATTTCTTGTAATTGAAAATGAAATGTTATTATTGAAATTTTTGTATTTGAAATACTTTATGTGTTATGATTTTATTTGATGAGTGGTTATGTGATAAACCAAATGACGGGTGGTGTCGTGATAAACCAGGATGGGTGGTTACGTTATAACCTCCAATGCATTGTGTATGGAAGTCGGCCGTATGGCTATTAAATTTAGTGATGTGTGTGGAAGTCAACTGTATGGTTATTCGATCTAATTATGTTTATTTCCCAATTTACTTTTATATGTAATGTGTTCTTTGTATGGGTTTTTTGGTAATATTTTGGTTACAAATGGGTAAGAAATGATCTTTTAATCGTTGAAGATTATGTACTACTTCAAAAATGTAAAAATCATTACTTATGATAAAGTATTCATGGTTTACTTGTTGTTTTGAAAAACTAATAGTTTTCCTTATTTGTGTATCCCTTACTAATCTTTTTTTTCTCATCCTTAGTTTTTGAAAAAAAAAATTCACAGGACATAAAGTGGAATAGGGTTAAGGATGGGATCAGGGAAAAGTCATTCTGTCTGAAACATAGAACTAAACATGACTCTATTTTCTCAAGAGTTTTTATTTTATGGAAAAAAATTGATAATGAGTAGAATGGTCTACATGTAATATTCATGTTTTTATGTAAATTTTATGACTTAATTATCTAAAACTATAAACCTGAAAAGATCCTCAATGTGAAGTATTCATTTAATTCAATATTATGTAATTTTTTAAGGTCGAGTCCTTATAGTTTTTATTAGAGGGATGTTTAAACAACTTTAGGGATTATGAGTTTTCATTAGACACATGGTTAGTCCCTATGTCTATTATTTCAGTTAAATCCTTGATTTATAACTTTATTAGATCATATGATGTTAGTTACAAATGGAAATAGGAGGATCTCAAATGACATCCATATCTCTTCCTGATGACTTTCTTGCAATAATTATTGAAAAATCATATTTGGATGATTGTGAAACTTTTTCTAGAATACAACTCACTAGAGAGCAGTTGTTTGAGATATAAAACACCTCCACTATACCTCGTTATCATCTTGGATCTTGGGTTGTATTTAAACAAATCTTATTTTCACAATATTCTCATATTTTCAAGAAAGGTAAATATAATTAGGGAAATTTCAAATATTTTACATTATCACAAGATTTTGGGGCATATTATGATTTCTAAATGGGTGAAGAAGAAAGATAACCTTGAACAACCTATTTATATTTTCTTTTACAATATTTTCTCTCATCACACACCTATAGTAATTTGAAAGGAACATTAATTGGAAGTTTCAACTCAAATTTAGTCTGACTATTTAAGAAATCATGTTTTATCCGATGTTTTGAAATTATATGTCATACTTGATTATTTTCCAAAAGTATTTTTCTGTGAACACCCATATGACCCATGTTGTACAAGGTGTATTTGAATGAGGGAATCAAATGATTTTGAAGGATCTCTAAATCATTTCTGCAATGCATGGACCTTCTACCTATGAGAACAAGATGATGATGGAACCAAATGGACACCATGATCAAGGTATGATGTTATTTATTTTGGGGATCATTTTATTTTATCAAATGGTGGTGAAATAAAAAAATGACAATATATATAAGACTTCAATAATTAAGATGTTGAGATCA
Source organism: Viscum album (assembly GCA_963277665.1). Taxonomy (NCBI): domain Eukaryota; kingdom Viridiplantae; phylum Streptophyta; class Magnoliopsida; order Santalales; family Viscaceae; genus Viscum; species Viscum album. The sequence goes on along the minus strand of OY728146.1, from coordinate 2,055,125,690 downwards.
TAATGAATTGGGATGAAAATGATAGCTATAAAGAAACCATTGAGGTTAAAACATGTTAGGGTTATTTTTAAGTTTTATAAAAAGGACAACCCATAGGATGGGTGACAACCCATCATGTCCGGCAAAGCCACAGGAATCGAACCCACAACTGAAGTGCCACAAGGGTGCATCACCTACCACTAGCCTAAGTGAAGTCCCTAGTTAGTATGACATATTCTTTTAAGTTAAATGGATTTATGGATCAATAATAAGTTGATTTTGGGAAGTTATGTTTTATCAAATGGATATCCTTAGTATAGGAAAATGATTTTGTGATTAAGTGATAAAGGTTATTTTGGAAGATGTTCTATCTTTTGAGGAAATGCTATATTCCAAAGGAAAATAAAATACTATAGGATTTCATTTATGGAGTAATGATTGAAATTTTATTTTTGAATAATATCTATTTTTTGACAACATATAGATATTTGGGTTATTTATGAAAATGATTAACCTATCATATAGATTATTTGATTTGGTTAATTATGCTCTAGTATGATACCTTAAAGGTATTATATTTTTTTGGAGTTAAATGTTAAGATTTACTATGGAAGACTATGAAATTAAATCCTTCTTAGTTTTGGGTTTTAATCTTAGTTTAGATTGTTTTGAAGAATTTTAAGGACAATTGAGAATAAATTGCTCTTTCTTGAACATTGGGTACTTTTTATTATAAAAGGATTACCCTTTTGGGGATTATATGATCTCATACTAACCATTTTGGTTTTAGTTGATGTATAAAGTCAAGGGAAATATATAGTTCTTCTTTTGTGGATTATGTGATTCTCTAGAATATGATTCTTGGGCTTTTGAAGAGACAAAGTCTTTTTTAAAAATCATTTTTTGGAGAAAAGATTAGTTTTAATGTGATATTTTTACTGACTATTTTTCTGATGTGGGACATTTAATGAAGATTCCAAGCCTAGTTTTAAAATTGCGAGGATGAAATTCCCAAAAGGGGGGAAGGATGTAACATCCCAGGTAAATAAAGAACATGAAATTTTTCATATTTATTAATATTTGTGAATTAAATATTAATTAAACTTTAAAGGGGATGTTATGTTTGATGGAGTACCTAATACGCAACAATGGGTTTCTATGAAATCCTATGTTGCGCACTAATAATATAATATTATTATTTTAAATGGTAATTAACGCCTAGTTGTTGTATTGGTGGGAATGAATAGAACTAACTACAATATGATTATACATTTTTGTTAAATGTTTTTTACATTTATCCAATAAAGGTTAGAGGCTTAAAATATGAATGAATCTAAGTGTAAATACTCTAATATTATTGAAAAGGTTCATTTACCGTCTTTTGATGGAGAACCCTATTTAAATATAGTTTTGGCCATTTTTATATGTTCTCATTGATAAAATAAATTTCTTATTTAGATTCGGGACATCAAAATTTACTTTGGGTAATTTTTTGGTATTTTCCTGAGAAAGTTCATTTTTTTATGAATACTGAAAAATATTGTATTTTAATTCAAAATTGCCTTTTAATATAATTTATTTATATGGTTATATTATCTTTTAAATTGGTTTTAAAATTTAAATAGAATATATTTTTACCATTTAATCTAATTTTTTTCATTGGATTTAATTTCATTTTGAATTTGGACATAAACAAGTGTCAATGTTTTGATAGTTATTATTTCTTAAAAACACGCTATTTGTATTAACAGCAGGGATTAATTTTAAATTAATTTCTTCCAATTATGTGTTTTTAATTTAAAAAATTGATTCCATATTTTGAATCAATAGGTCCAAATATTTTAAATATGAAAATTTTATTTTTAGACATTTTAAATATTTACTTCAGTAAATATTTTATTTACCCTGATTAAAGGGTAAATATAGTAAATATGGGTAAAATATAATATTATAATAATATTAAATTACCCTAACATGTGTCCTAATCCTATTTTATGATACATATCTTACCATAGGATTCCTTGGGTTGAATTTGGGACCCCATGGATCCACAGGGGAGTAATAATGACACTTTATATTAGTTAATTTAAAGTAAAGGCAAAAATGACATTAAAAAAATCTTTTAGTAAATAAAAATTTACATGGAGTTATATAATATATCTATTCGAATATAAATATTATTTGGAACTATAAAATTTTTTCCTACATCATGGTTTTTTTTATTTTTGGACATCAAATAAATTAAATTATTTATAAAACAATAATGATGCAATATTTACCACATTAATAAATGATTTAAATAAATAAGATTAAAAATATTAAAACAATATCCAAACCCTGTCCAATTCATATTGAATTTTTTTATTTCGACCATGAGTCATCATAAAATTTATTTTAATGAATAGTGGACCTTTTGAAACTGAAGATGAGGTTATAATAAAATAATTGTTTCAAACTTTCCTAAAGAGTCCCTCCTCTCCCTTATAAAAATCCTGCACTTATAACTCATTCCTCACACTTCTCAAGACTTTGTCTCATCCAAACTATTCTCTAATAATCTCCCAATATCCCTCTATTAATCCTAGAAGCCTTACCTTAGGCAAAAATCACCTCAGAAAACCCATTTGGTTCAAACCAACAGGAGTTATTCAATTTAACTGTAACGTCTCCTCTTAAGTTCTTTTGTATTATTTTGCTTATCCAACCACATAAAATCTTTTTATTCCTTCATTTTGTAAAAAAACTAGTATAATTAATATATTAGGATGTTGTTATGAGAATTATTCTAATTACACTTACACATACCACCATCTAATGGGTAAATAACATACTGTTTCTGTGGATAGAAAACTAACGCCTCACGAAACGATGATTATTCAATTATCTCCTACCACCTATCATGGTGTCCATTAATATGTAAATGTGTTTATATATGATATATGTTATGTTTATTTTTCCTTTATGCTTCTGTATTTTCTATTTATAACATACCTTTATGGTTTCCATTATGGGTAAATGCGATAATTTCATTTGAGGAAATGCGGACTACCGCCCCCTCAATGTGATATGACTCGTTCATACCATACGGTGTATGTATAAAAGATATAGTTAATGATATTATATATGATAATATGCTTGAATTATAATATAACTATGTATCATTGTGTTTTAATTCCATTAAAATATGAAATAGAAATGAAAGTAGCGTTCATGCGTACGTACGGCTTACCGTCTCCATGAATGGTGCATTTCATTTCTTACCTCCAAATGTTAAGAACTATTATAAATACATGTATATAATGGATATATATGATATATACGATATCTAAATCAGGAATATAATTCTGGATATAATGAACTTTTGACCACATGAACAACCTGTAATTATAAGACGTCTATTTTCGACTTAAGTACCAAATATTGATAGAATTACCGTTATTAAATTAAATGATTACATAATGTCTATAAAATGGTAATAAATGATATGATTGGAATAATTTACTTGAAAATGGTTCTTAATCAATTATAAATTAACTTTAGTTTATTATTCATGGAATTAAAGAACAAACGGGTCAAGTGAGACACAAGGTAAGGGATTTCTTATCTCACTTTTAATTCCATGATATTTCCATTGTTCACCACTTATTTATTGCATGTGGTGTATTTGGTACTTCCATTTGATATATATTATCATTATTATATTTATATTCATGGTATTAATTCATTCATTTTGTGTTTATTAGTTTTTTCTCATACGACTTGATTAATTACAATGTGGTAAGGTTTGTTTCATCTCACTTTTTATTCCCGTGAGATTCATGCTATATTAGCCACTATTTCCTTTTTTGTTGTGGATATAATTCCCATGATTGTATTATTAGTGTAATATAATTTAATTTATGGATATTAACATATTCATTGTGTGATATTTATTTCATGGGGTGTATATTTTGTATGTTACCAAATCGGAAAGGGAACCTTTCACCCTCCTCTTTTTAAAAGACGTCTTTTTGTTATGTCTTTTAATTTACATATAATTATGTTGGGATATGTTCTTACATACCCTTATTGATGAAAATTTTATGTCCAAGTGATGAGATATCCTTTTATCTCTCATAAAATTATTTTCTGAGTTTTAAAGTGACGCCTTTAGGCTGTCGAATTTCTGTAAGAAAACTTCTTAACCCAATTTCAATTTATAGGTTAAACATATATTTCTTGATTATGTCATGTTGTGAATATGTTTGAATAACCTATGATTGTTTTACACTTAATATCCACTTATATTGGGTGTATTTATATTTTTTACACATAATTATGTAATTGACTTATCCTATATCTAAAGATACCGTCTTTATAAGGTATTTCATCTCAATTTACTTTTCCATTGAGACTTCATTGTTGATATGCACCAATTAACTCTTATATGGTGTATATACTGTCCTTTTTCATATTATATCATGAATACATTTATTCTCATGAAATTATTATTTTTTGATTAAATTTTATTCCTCAATTATTTTTATTCTAAGGTCTCTCATTTTTTTAAAAACTCTTTAACTAAAATACCATTTTAAATGTTTTAAAGGTTTATTCTTCTAAATATTTCACATTAATGTCCATGTTTTATAAATGTTTTTAAGTATTTATTCATATGGACATGAATTTTTTGAAATTGAAATTTCTTTCAAAAGCGTCATAGTGGTATGGGACACTTTGATGCAAAAATCTCTTTATTTAATATTTTAAATGGTTTTGAAAATGGAATGATAAAAGCATTAATTTTTTTCAATGTCTTGAATGATTTCTTGTGATTGAAAATGAAATGTTATTAGTGAAATGTTTTTATTTGTAATAATTTATGTGTTATGATTTTATTTTATGGGTGGTTACGTGATAAACCAAATGACAGGTGGTGCCATGATAAACCAATATGGGTGGTTATGTTATAACCTCCAATGAATCGGGTATGGAAGTCGGCGGTATGGATATTCCATTTAGTGATATGTGTGGAATTCTACCGTATGGTTATTCCATTTAAATATGTTTATGTCCCAAGAAACCTTTATATGTTATGGGTTATTTATATGGGTTTTATGGTAATATTTTGATTACAAATGGGTAAGCAATGATCTTTTATTCATTAAAGATTATTTAATACTTCATAAAGGTGAAAAGCATTACTTATGATAAATTATTCATGGTTTACTTATTGTTTTGAAAAACTAACAGTTTTCCTTATTTGTATATCCCTTACTAAGTTTTCTGTGCTCATCCCAAGTTTTTGAAATGTTTTTTATAGGCCATAAAGTGGAATAGGGTCAAGGATGGGATCATGGAAAAGTCATTATGTCTGAAACATGGAACTAGACAAGACTCTTTTTCTCAAGAGTGTTTATTTTATTAAAAAAATGGCTACTGAATAGAATGTTCTACATGTAATATTCATGTTTTTATGTGAATGTAATGACCCAGTTCTCAAAAAATCTAAACCTGAAAAGATAATCAATGTGAATTATTAATTTAATTCAATATTATGTAATGTTTTAAGGTCGAGTCCTTGTATCAATATTCTATCTTGATATTCTACTTTTCATCACAGGTTGATAACCTCCTATTCAATATCTTCAAAATAATTGAACCAAACATTCACTATATTATTCAAATAATAAATAATCCTATACTTTTCTTTAAATTTAATTTTGTACTCAACACCATTATTTATGATCTCTATAATGTCATATTTTTTAATTTCAACTTCTTCCTTCAACTCGTACTTCTTCTCTTAATGTTTTTTCATATGGATTTTTTCATCATGAACCACATTCTATCCTTATTTGTTTTGTATCTCCAAACATCTATCTATTATATAGAATCCTCTAACACTTCTCAGAGATCAAATCTCCCTTACAATTCTCCTTCATCAATTTTACTCTCTTCCCTTGTTTAGAAACTATCTACAAGAGACATTATATCATCTTCTAAGTGGTATTATGTTCTCCAATTTCTTCTACATAAGTTTCCTCTGATATACTACCCTCCTAGGAAATAAGGATATTTTTCTTATAGAATTATAAAATCATATATCTCTTGAATTTATCATTGGAAAATGATTTCATTATGGTAACATCATTATCCTCTTCCTTATCTGTAGACCTCTTGAGAAACATTCTTTTTATGGTTTCAAATCTTTCCACATAGAAAGCATGGGAGTGGAAGTTTCCCATTATACATTCATGGTTCTCATTATATATTATTGGAATTTAATGTCATAGATTCAGCCATATCTTTATATTCCTAATCCTCCTCCATTGTGAGCGTCTTTATAGACTTTAATTCCACATCTATAGTCTTCCACTTTTCCAATATTAGTTTTCATTTTTTTTCATATATCAATAGATATTACAGTATTTTATAAACCATCTAATTGAAGTTATTTTTGATATTTATTCTCAAGAATAATGAATTTTTATTTATCTTGGCTAGAAACCCCCACAGGATACATCACTAAGGGTTTCTTTAGAACAATGCATCTCTTACCTATTAACAATCACCTAATCAAAGAATGAATCAATAGATTCATTTGGGTGCTTATTCCGACCAACATACTTGTTCCACATAACCTAAAATGCATCTTTATGAACATTGGAATAACCTTCATATATATTAAACATATTTTTCTGCATTGAATGTGAGGATTTTCAATATATCAAATTTATCCTTATTATTTTTTACAATGCTTACCCTAAGGTAATGATTCCTTTGGTGTCAACATCTTGTTGTTAACACCACCTTATGATAATGCCCCAATCTTCATACTTATCAAAATCCCTTGAATGATTACGTTTATGTATATTTTATTTTATTTTACTTATGTTGTGTTGCAAATTTCTCTATGTATAATATTTATTATAGCTGAATACATTAAGGAAACATGCTTACCATGTGATGTTTCCTAAAAATCTCACATTATAAGTGAATTTGAAGATTCTGACTCATCATTTTTTGTTTATCATTTATTTTATCTATTTTGGAATTATGTTCCACCTTCTTCAATAAAATATGGTTTTCTTGGATTTCAACACACACACACACACACACACACACACATATATATATATATATATATATATATTTGGGTGTGTTACATCAATTTATAGAAATAAAATTGTAAACCATTTTAAAACTATCATTTTCTATCCCCTCTAAAATTATGCCTTTTTTACTTCATGATGAAATATATATACCTATATATATATCACCTGTATTTTAATTCTAATACAATCATTGTTTATAGGTTTAGGAGGATAGATAATGGTGGTTTGTTTCAAATATTCTTGCACACAAGTTGAAGAAAATGGAAGTTATAGGTTTAGCACACGCATAAGAGGAAGAACATAATGGGGATATCACAGTTTTACATTCCATGTAACCACAAAGTTTTATATTCTATGAACAGTTCCATCCAGAAGATATAATACATCAAAATAACCCTCAAACATTAACTCACTTATATATCTCAATGTATCTTAGTTTCTCAATTAAGTCCATGGGGTGGAAATTTTCTCCCTCATTCTTCTTCAACCACTCCACATGGTTAAGCCTAACCACAATTTTCCACCCCTGTGCTTTCTTGTCCATGTCTAGTATATGTGTTACCCAAGAACCTTCCCTTCCTTAAGCCTACTAATCGCCACCTCTAGTTTTTGGCTGGAACATTTTTTACACTAGGTTTATAAATTACTAATATCATCATAATTTTAGATACTATGATTCTATTACAGAAATTTTAGTTTAATATATTTTAAAAACGAATACATTAGAATGTTTCACATTCTTTTTGCAATAAAATTCTTATAATATTTTAATTTTCATTCATTAATAATAATTTGTTTTATAATATATATATTAAATAATAAATATATTCCATTTGACATAATATTTAATTTATTATATTAAATTAATATTTCATAATATATAATAAAAATTCAATAATAATAATTTCATATTTATCATTAAATATATTCCCTTATAATTTACATAGTTCTATTATATATATAATTACAAATCATTCTAATTCAAACCAAAATTATATTCCCATGAGATTTCATAATAAACATTAGCTTAATATAGTTCATCTATAATTATCATTATCTTCTATATATTCATTTCCAATTAATATAAAGTGATAAATATTATATAAATTAACACTTTAAATCTCTCCAGAAATATTTATTTCAAGTTATGGCTTTTTAAATGATAATTATTTTCTTATTAAATTCAAGATTTTCCATATATTTACTTCAATTTAATATAATCATAATCATTTTATTTTATTCACATAAATTAAATATTTATTAATAAAATTTATATTACTATATTAATTTACATACATAATTCCAAATGAAAAATTATTAATATAAAAAAATTGATTATAGAATAAATATCACTTTTAAAATGAAAAAAAAACATTAAATTGAATTCATGTATCTAAAATAAATGTTTTAACCAAAATTATTCTATATTTTATCGCTTGTTTCAAAATTATCTATATTTATTTCCCTATAATGGTTATATAACTGGAAAATTTTCCTATTAAAAAAATAATGCTTCCACTCCTCTAACTTTTATATGTAAGTATATTTCTTATTATTAATATTATCAATGCTTTTCTTGTAATTTTTATTATTATGATTGTTTTGATGGGAACCCATGATTATAAAGATTATATCTTCATGTTATTTTTTATTCTTGCATATTTATCCCACTTGTAATGTTATTATAATTTAATATTTTCACATCCTCCTAATGTGTTGATTTTTATTTTATTTTGAAATGATTTATCTCATAAAAATGTTTCCTAGATATTCTTAGATGAAACAAAATATTTATTTAAAAATGGAAATGTTTGTTTCTGTGTGTTAAAATACTAGGTATGTTATTGAATATATTGCTAATTCTTTTGATTAGCTGAAGCATAAAAATTTTATCTTAGAAAAAAAATCCCTAAACATGAATTTCAAGGAAAAAATTCATATTTAAAGATGGTAAAATAGTTGTTCAATAAGATAAGATGGTTTCCATCAAGAATAGTTAACCTTTTAAGTGGAGAAGTCTGATGAAAATCTCCATAAAATTATGAAGCTAAAGAAAAAGATTTATAAACTTTTAAAAAAGGAACCAAATTTTGATTTCAAATACTTGATGTTTGATAAAACTAATATTTAAATATTGAAATAATTTTCTAAATAAATTTTCTCTATAAATTTTCATTTCATATATGCTTGGATTTTTTTCATTTTCTCTGATATTTAATTATATATTTATGAAGGAATTTTTATTATTTTGAATAATCTAATAAATAATTTTTTTTATATTTTGGGATGTCAAAAAAATAGTATAAGGAGGTGAATTTTCATAATTAAAAAAGCGAGTGTTTCATAAATTTAACAGATTTTGTTTCATAGGATATCTTTTATTTTAATTTCCACATACTTATCTTAAAATTGTAACCATTTATTATTTCTTTTTGAAATCAAAAATAGGGTAAATTTAAATAATTGATAAAAATACATTTATTTAAAAATTGAATAATTTTCTTTATAATGTGTTAAAAAAATGAGAAATTCAAGAAATTTAATGTCGAAAAATCAAACAGGGATACATTAGAAAGAAAGAAAATAAATTTGTACATAAAGGTAAAAATATTCAAAATAAGAAAGTTATTTTACATAGAAAGGAAGTTTGTGAATCAATTTTTTATTCTTGTGTGTGCTTTCTAATGAATATATAGCTGAGTAAATGACACAATTTATTCAATATTTTTAAAATCACATAACACTCATGTTTTTATTTTATCATAACATGAATCTTTTTGTTTTAGTTACATCATAAAAATATATTAAACATAATTATAAAAGATATTAGAGTGATATTATGGAGGAAAATTATTTCTACACAAGTTAAATCCACCAGCTTTATAGTAACTATAATCATGCATAACTAACTTTTTGGGATATTTAATGTGTTTCTAACTTCGTCAGATAATATTGAATATTCTTCAACTATAGTTTCAATAGATCCAAATGAACATTGAATTTTACCATTGTATAATGGCAAATGAATAGTATTATGTATTTAATTATAATAAGAATAATAAGAACACTAAAAAGTGTGTAATCACTTGAAATCATCGATGCATTCTGGTTTTCTGAGTGCTTTTGATTATTTGTGATTTTTGAGTGGTGTGTGTTTTGTTATGAGCCTTTCATTGTAATGATAATAATAATTTCCCAATTATAAAAGATGAGTTGTTAATCGTGTTGATTTATGTATTCAGTGGGTAAGATAGAGTTGATCTTCTGGTTCACTGAAGTGCAAACAATTATCAGTCATGTTGATAAAGGGATTTTCTAGAGGAAGACTGAGCGGCGCTTCCAATATATAGAAGTGGGATAATTTCTACCAATGTGATTATATTATGGATTATAATGTATTATAAGATATAAATTCATATGGGATAATTTCAAGTATACATTTTGAAAAGATATAGTTAAGGATACCTTGAATATAGTTTATGATTATTCAAAATTCTTTGGGTAAAAAGAGTCTTTTATAATAATGATTTAAGGGGTACTTTATTTTTAAATCAGTAATATATGTTTTTTATTTGAATTATTATTACAACATTAATTAGTAGTTTTATATATAATATATCTTCCATTTTTTCATAATTTCTTTAAATTCCAACAAATTTAATTTATTTTACACTTAATTAAGTTTACTCGAATATATTGTTGGTATATTAATTGTGGGTCTTGTAGAAATTTTTGTTACTATTAGTTATTAATATTCAAGGTAGAGATAAATTTTATTCCAATATTTAGAATAAAATAAAACTCTTATAGTTTACTATTAATATTAACTTAATAAAAGATTTTACTCAGGTTTCCTTCAGTAGATAAACTTTGATGATTTGAATCGCATTTGACTACACTACAATTGGTGTGTTTTGAATATTTCCTTTCATCCAAGTGATGAATTGTTATTTACCATAGAAGTTATATTAAATTCCATTTAGATTCCTGAAACTCCACACTTTTATGAAATAAAGCACTTTCCCAAAAATATAAACTTCCACAAAACTCACTTGGTGAAGCACAATCTCATTTCATGGTGAAAATTATGATCACGTATAATAGTTTTATGAAATAATTACATTTTTATAAGTATTAAATAAATTAAAATACCATATATTTTTTATAATTATTTCTATCTACCTAATAAATAATTAGTATCTTATTTATAGACAAGGTCAACCATTCATTACACCTTTCTGCACCCATAAAACACTATCTATATTAATAAATTTCGAAAGAATCTCCTTTTCTACATCTTTTTTGCACAGATTCAACTTTTTTGATCCCACATTCCCACAACAGCCACTTTTTTAGTCTACTTAACTTGTGAGAAATGGTTTCCTTTTATGAAATTCTAATGAGGTGAAATTTAATCACTATATTCATGAAACTTTTCAATTACATGAAAATTCTTGTATTTGTTCATTTTTATGAAAAACATCTTTGACAATTTCTCTATATTCCTAACCTCTTATTTATATACATTTTATATTATATACTATCCTAGAATATTGTCATTACATTTTCTTTAAAAACACAAGGGAACTTTTTAAACAATATTTTTTAAAAACATAATAACCCAAAACCCTCAAAACAATATCATGAGGTATTTTGTTTAATATTACTGAGGTATAAAATAATTCATCATATTTACCTGACCATGATATCTACAAATTTATTTATCTTTCCTTTGATATAGGTATACTAAATAATAATACTAATTCAATTGTTCAAAATCAACTATATCATTCAATTAGATATTGATATTTTCAAATTTTATCTATGGAAACATTATAATAAACAAATGGAGAAGTTTATAATAACCAAATGAGTTCATTAAAGAATATATCACATAAAAATAAATAAAAGGAAAATGTAATATAACAGTGTAAATTTTTCGTACATGACTATTATGTAATTTTAAAAGGTAAATAATATTATAGTAATACACTCTGGTATCAAAATTATTTTTATCTTATGAAAATTATGTTCATACATCACTTATAAATAATAAAATATAAACACTATCTAATTCTTTCTTCAAAGTCCTCTTAAAGTTCTCGTGTTCCCCTTAGTTAATTTATCACCTCAGGACACACATTAAAGAAACGGGTGATCTGAAATATGATTAAAGGTATGAATAACATGGGATGAATAACAGACACCAATCAATAGTAAATGTTTGATCATAGTCATCATTATCATATCATAAGCATAGTATCATCATCATATACATGAGGGAAACATTTTAAAAATTCATGGAATTTCGTACGTGCATAATAATAAGACATATTAACATAGTGATCAAATACAATACATAGTTGTGAATAAATCTAGAATCATGTTCATTTATAACATATGTGAATAAATATTAATATCATAATTGTGAAAAAAACATCATGTTCATGAATAATACACTTAATCTCATAACATATATCACTTTACCCAATGAATTGGGGGGAAAAATAATTCAAGGCCCACCCATCACATCATAAATTCTCATGGTCATGCATACCATGTGGGAAGGGAATATGTTATAATAATAGTAATGAAATAAACCCATGTAAATGAATGGATTTTATAATGATAGAATAAATAATTCATTAATGAATAACCTTGAGGGGTCTCAAATAAATACTGATAATCTATTTTGGAATAAAATGTCACCATTCTTGAGTACAAAATAAATGACCCAAGAAGAATCAATGCATTATTTTGGAAAATAAATCCATTTAAAAAATAAATGAAATTTTCATAGAAATCATTTTGGAAAGGTAAAAACATTTATATACCCATAAATAAAAGGTAAGGAATAATGAAAAATAAGATAATTACATTAGTGTGATATCCATAATAAAAATAATTTCAATGTGGAGATAACCTAAGGAATACAATATATTGTTTTGGTAATCCCCTTACATTAATTCTCGTTATGTTATAAATCATTTAAAACTCTTATATAATAAACATATTTTTAATAAAAAGTTAAATAAAAACCAAATTCTATTCATATATGGAACTACTGATCCATTATGATTGTTTTATTATATTATAAAATACTTTGTTAAACATGAATTATTTTGATATCATTATTTCATGAAATTATATTTTCATGTTTCAATTTTATTAATTCTATTCAAGGTAATTTATCCATATGTGAATATAATTACAAAATCATAAGACACGTTATATTACATACTTATATATTATATATAATTTATACTAACCATCCATGAAAGTGGTGGTAAGAATAGAGTTTTAAATGATATTTATAATATTTTAAATATTATTCAAATCTATTTTAATGATTTAATTCCCATAAATTATTCATTTTTTGTGAAATTAAATCAAATTTGAATTTTTTGATGATTTTTGAGATAATTTTTCAACATTCCATGATTCTTAAATTTAAAAAAATTGAAACTTCTCTATTTTGTAAATAAAATTAACATAAATGATCCAATTATTGAAATAATTTTTTATAAAAACCCATTCAATCTAGGATTCATGTTATCCAACCGTATGAAGATTTTAATCATCCATTTTTTTCCCAAAAAAACATTAAAATTGGATAAAAATCATACAAAATTTATACCCCTTCAATAAGCGAGGAATAACATAACCGACACTTATACAAATATAGAGATTCTACCTAGAAATGATAAGTACCTCTATGTCTCATCCCAACACTTAATTCCAATATTAAATTAACTCATTAAAATAATCATTGGTCGTGTGATGTTTTTGGTTATTGAAGATACAACTCAAATAGAAAATGTTCACTTTGGTAATTTGGGAATAATTTTTTCTGAACATGTCCCAATAACCTAAAATTTTTTATTGAAAAAAATATAGTTTGAAAAAAAAACTTTATAAATTTTAAAATATTTGTCCAAGATAGGGTTTAAAATTGAGAAAAAATCAAGGGATTGAAACTTGGAATAATAATCCCCACACCTTCTTCCTAAATATATCATTCTCTACTCATTTTCAATGGATGGATTGATTAAAGGGGTTACATATACTAGAGATGATATAATGGATAAGAATATTTTCAATGAAGATTACATATCCATATTTGGATGAACTCCAATTGATGGTGGGTAGTTAAGATTTAAAGGTGTTTCTCTTTTCATTTTGTTTTTTTAACTGTAAACTCTTGTCTTCTGAATTTTCAGGGAATTTATTTTCTGGATTGAATAAGATATCATCTCTATTGTTTGTAATTTATTCAATTTTATTCTATATTTTCTATAATATTATTACTATAAAATATTATTCTTGTTTAAACTTGTTTGGGAAAATATTCCTCATTGCGAAAAACAAGTTTAACGAGTTTTGGTTTCTTAGAGGACTTTGGAAAATTGGATCACATTCATAAGTGGGTAAAAAACTCATATTTATAAACTCAATATGGTTTATAGGTAATATAGGTGTATACATTGAGTCGTTTAGGTATAAATTGAATAATTTAATTTGAAGGAATTTTTTCAATAATGATAAAGGGGGTGTCCAAGAATAAAAACTTGTCCATTACAGTCATATTTTTCTTCCTTTTTCATTATGACATATTTTAAAATTATAGTAACAAATATTAATTTCGAGTTGTAATATGATTTCCTATAATTTAATATAGTTTAAATCATTTCAATCCCAAATTATAGTTCTGAAATTTAAAAAAAAATAACAATGTGATAGTTTTACAACTTTGTATGTTACTTCGTCATGAGAAAACCCTATGGTCAGCATTGTGCTGCATTTTTTGAAAGGAAAAATATTATATGGAGTTTCATGAAAAAATACCCAATATTAATTTGGAGAAATTTCTTGGGAGTCTTATTATGTTTTTTCTATTTTTTACATAAATTTCGTGGATTCTAACAACTAATATAGTGTTATAAAAAATATAATAAAATAAATTTTCATTGTAATTATTATTTTACATGGCCGGATTATCAAAAAATTGGGAATTCTTGTAATAATGAATTTTAAAATATTAACTCCAAGAAACTTTTTTCATGATCCAAGAAACTAATTTCATGATCCAATGAAAATATTTTGTTATTCATAAAAATATTAATTATGTAAGAAAACAAATATAAATTTTATCCAATCCATTGAAATAGATAAAATAATTAAAATCTAAAAAGGAGGCCTATGAAAAGAAAAATATTTTCCTACCCAATTTTTTATTAAAGAGAAATTTTTTATTTATTTGAGTGAGGAATTAGACCTTAATTTTGACATTTTATATTCAAATGAAAACACTAACCATGACTACTATTTTGATTTGTGTGTCTAAAATCAAAAATATTTTAAACCTTATTGGGTTGAATTTGTGGAAAATAAACTTCAATGTGGAATACTTTATTTTGAAGATGAAAAATCATATATTGTGTATAAAAATTACACTACATAGAATAAAACACATGATAAATTCTTTTTTGAAAATTATTTAGAGGAACATAAGTTATTTCTTAAAATAATTAATTAGTGTGAACCATCTGAATTTGAAAATTCAAAAACAGATTTCAATTTTTTTTGATAATCTTGAACATCATCTCAAGAAAATTATTTCCATACAATAAATAAAGTAATTTCATTTTAAATAGAGATAAAGCCTGAGGAAACATTGGGATAAGTCTCAAATTCTGATCCACATTTTCTAGTTTATTTAGATAACCAAATTTTAACTATTTCTTCCAATTCAGATTTAGTACCCATTTCATATGAGTAGAATGATTTTTTATATGAATTGGTATTCAGGGATGAAATTGAATAAATAATTTCATACTAATTTAGGAGTCCACAAGTACACATGAGGATAGTAGAACCAATATGATTTTCAAATAAGAAATCATTTTTAAATATGGAGTTGAAGATTAAGATCATCCTTAGATTAATATTCTACAACCAATAAAGGTCATTTATGAAGATAAAATGTTGTGAATTTTCCATTATTGTTAGTTACCACTTTCACTACATTATTAGAATATATAATTCATGGAAGGTAACCCCAAAAATTATATCATTGATGATTCTATAAATTTTTTGAGATGAATAATACTGGAGAAAAATCATTTTGGTGGGTCATGAGGAAGAAACCATGCCCTCCTTTAGATTGGTGATGATCAACTAAAACTTCTTGATTAGGGGAAATGTAATCCTAGAACCCAATTTAATGATCAATCAAAGTATATTTTCCTTTATATTTATTTTTTATATTTCTTTACCTAATTTAAATTAAATTTTATTCTTTGTTTTTTGTTTTTCGTGTAGGTTTCCAAGTTTTAATTTTTACAAAGCCAAATCATGGCTGGTGAAGATCAATAAAAAATAGGTTATGTCAATCCTTACCATTTTTTTGTTATTTATTATCTTATTGAATTTAACTTCTCAATATAAATTATTCACATTGATGACATTATAAAAAAATAAATATGTGGTGGATATTTTGGGTAGATTAATGATTTGGTGTGTTTTATTTTCCAAATTTCGGTGTTTTATTTTCAATTTTTTTGAAACAAATCTTTTGATCTTCAAATAATTTACATTTTTGAATTTATTAATATTTTCAATTAAAATATATATCTTGATTAATGGAAATAAACTTAAATGGTCACTTAAATGTGTTGTATTCCAAATTCAAATTTTCGAAATTCATGAAAATTCAATCAACTTCTGAATTGTATGCCATTAATGTTGTCCAAATTTGAAATAACATCATCATGAGGTCTCTAAACCATTTTTTTCATCTTCTTGACAATAACCTCATTTCTTAATTTATCTAAATAATCTTGTTTTATCCATAACTTTTCATGTTTCTTCCAAAAACTAGGATATTTAAGGATATTGTTTTTAAAGGGATTGAGGAAATTAATTTGTTATTAAAATACCCCTTATCTATATTAACCATTTTATTTTGTCCATCCTTGTATATTTAAACCTTTTAATCCCTTATTATCCATGAACTTTCTAATTATAAGCCACATTAGAAGCCAGTTTCCCAACCTGATGCACTCTTAAAGTACATTGCACGATTTTTGTGTAGAATAAGTGTAGGGTATCTAACTTGTGGTGTGATAAATCATTTCTTGGTAATTTGGTAGGAAAATAAAATTCTAAAGAGATTATTTTGGTGATAAAAAAATTCTGAAAATTATGACTTTATGTAGATTTTAAGGAAAAGGGAGTAGGTCCTTTCTAGAGATTCCAATGAAATATAGTTGTTCCTATCTGAATATATTAGGAATAAAAATATAAGAGGAATTCAACTTTTACTACAAAAAAATTGATGTTGTGGGTGATCCGTGAATAAAATTTTGAATTTTTTAGAGATGATTTTATGCCATTAATAATGAGGATAATTTTATGTTGGAGTGGAAACTAAAATCATAAAATCTTACATCAAATAACAGTTGATCTATCGATTCTTGCCTTAGTATTTTTGACATTGTAAAACCCACCAACATTCAAACTCTAGAACAAAACTTTCTAAGTACACATGATGGATAAAATAATTTGACTCATTTCTGAGGATATTTAAAAAAATTATCAAGATTATGGGGACCAGTGAATTTATTAATTTGAGAAAAACATTTCATAAAAAAATCATTTGATTTGAGGAAAATGGGGATATGTAGGAATACTTGTGCATGAATGAATGAATGAAAAGGTAATGAAATAAATGATCATAATGAAGAATTTGGTTTTTAAGATTTTAAAGAGGCATGATGAATTTGGTTCCTTGATTTTAGCATAGAAAATTACTGTGAAGTTTAGGAATCATAACGACTTCACTTAAAATTTCTTAAAACATGTTGATGAGAGAGAAATATATCTCTGATAATTTGAAATAAATTTTGAAGTAATAGGAACATGTAAATACATATCCCAATATTAGGAATTGAAAATATTAGGCATAAGATAATAAAAAAATTGAATAGAGAAGAGAAGATGAGGATCCCTTACATGAGCATGCAGATCCAAATTCTTGGGAGGAGCTTATTGATAGATTAGGTCACCTTGTAAGGAATATAGAGAGTAGAGGTAAGATAAAGGACATGCTATATGTAATTTGAGTGAAGAGAAATGGGATCTTGTGTGTGATTATATGAGAAATGAGTGGGGATTTGGTTTTTATTAGTCAAACTTATGTTTTGGAATCTATATAATAAAATAACCAAAACCAAACACCTTTATATGGTTATTTACTATTGTTTCTTCCAAATGGGAGTTTTTTCATTATTTTATTTGGGAAATGTGATCACACTTTGATTCATTATTTTATTTCACCCTTACAGCATTGTTTTAAACCACTTTTGTATTGAAAATTACAAAATTAATAACAAATTTTACTTCATTTTGTATTAATATAATTTTTATACATCACTTTTAAAAAGGGAAATGTTACTTTTTTCAATAATTACATTATATGTGGAAATTAATTGGAGGACCCATGACAAAGTTCAAGAGGAATGGGAAAAAATCCTCAAGATCGAAGCACAATAGTTGCCTAAACCGCACACTCGTATTAGTTTGTGCATCCAATTAGGATGATATTATGTGGTATGATCCAAAACATAGTGTAATACAACTTTTATGAGGGAAAAAAATCTCAATTCTTCCACTAATAGTCTCATTACAACTGATCAATCCAGGTAATAAAATCTATAGAAAGTCAAAATTTGTGTTTTGTATTTCAAACTTATCTAAAGATTTGAGCCCCATAATGAATCCAAATTTTTATTTGAGATACTAAAGAGGTCATCCAACATATTTTTAGTTTTTAAGAAAGATATATATGACTTTATAGTGAATGAAAACCATGTTCCTGGATGTTTTATCCAATCTGGGTACACAAAACCACCATCCACTTTGCCTATAAAAGAGTACCTTGGGCACTCCATTTGTATGTTCAACAAGGGGGAACGGTGAGGAAATTTTGTCACCAAAAGGAGTCTTATAATCAATCTTATATTTTATATATGCCATGGTAGGTTATACTTCATCATCATTTTTTTCTCTCCTCCCATGGAGTTCTAAACGTCTGGTGATCACCCGGGGGGAACGTGATGCAAATCCAAATATTAAGGTTTCTAATATTTTATTTGTCATTTTAATTATAGGTTTTTATTTTTTTTCATCACCCTATATTATTATTTTATTATTATTTGTACTGGTATTTCATTATCAACTCATATGACAATGTTTTTGGGTACCCATTCATGTGATGTTTCCTACATTGTTTACCACTTCTTCTTCCCCCTTTCAATTGTTTTGTTTGTGTGGTACATATTGGTCAATTAAAATCTCATAAATACTTTCAAGGACATGTTAATTTATTTCATGGAATCGAAAATAAATAAAATATAATCCTATACATCACGTTGAATTATTTTTGTGTTGCCTTCGTGAGTTTTGGTTATGAAGTCGAAAACAAGTCACCCAATCATTAACAGTATTCGATGAATCAATCTTTATTTCCGAATAAATCCTATTAGGTATCCAAGTATAAAATCAGTAAAATTATGGATCTAGATTATAAAACTTGGTATTAAAGTATCATTACCTTATCTCTTGAAGTGATTAAGGATGAGCATCATGAGATTTTCCTAGGTTGATCACACTTAATTAGTTCTATTAGTTTCTTCTTTATTTTATCTCTTTCCATTTCGTTTTGGTATTATTAAATCACCAAACACAATGTTTTACAAAAAACCATTCACTTTTTTCTTAATAAAATAAATATTTCTAAATTAATGATCTAAGGCTCCATTGAGAGACAACACAGGTTTTCTTCTATACTACATATATTCTGGTAAAAACTAAACAGCTAATTTGAAATACACAACATCACGATCAAATTTTGGAACTGTTGTTGAGGATCCAAGATCATTTTTTTCATTTCTTTTAATTTATTTATTTTACATCATAATTGTTAATCCTTTCAATATCACTCAACCCCTTTGTTTGTTTTTTATTTGTTTTTTCTTTTGTTTAGTCATGTGTGTTTCTTTCTCTATATCTCTCTCCTTATTCTCTCTATTTATATATAAGTATATATTATAAAATTATCTTCTATTATCTCATTTATTTATTCTTATGTTTTTTCACATTATTCATCTTCCATAAAAACAATTTAAAAAGTACAATAAAAAAATAATTATATTGGACATCATCACTTAATGACATTATTTTTCAAAGAAACAATACATGAATTTGACCATGAAATTGAAAAGTCACATTAATTGAAAATTAGGTCATATATTGGAGGAAATTCAAGTAAAACTAAGGAACCCCTTTTCTAAAATCAATTTCTTCCAAATCAATAAAAAATTGAAAAAAAAGTCAAACCCTTGAAAATATGGCTGCAAATCACCGGATATAAGAAATGACCACCCTGTATGTTGAGTTCCTACCGACAAAAATCCAATATCTTGAGGAATCAACCAACTTTGAACTAATATCATTTATCATCCACCTACTTCCTAAGTTTCATTTTCTTCTCAGTGAGGACCCTGAAAATAACCTAACAAATTTTCATATCGTCTTCTCCACCATGAAACCCAAAAATGTATCTAAGGACCATATTATGTTTTGGGACATCCCTTTCTCCCTTTATGGTGTATCCAATGAATGGACATACTATATTCCTACCAAAATTGAGGGTTGTAATGACTTTAAACGAATATTTCTATATATGTTCATCCCTACCTCTGGAACGATATCAATTAGAAAAGAAATTTATTTCATTA
Source organism: Viscum album (assembly GCA_963277665.1). Taxonomy (NCBI): domain Eukaryota; kingdom Viridiplantae; phylum Streptophyta; class Magnoliopsida; order Santalales; family Viscaceae; genus Viscum; species Viscum album. The sequence continues at coordinate 2,055,104,815 of OY728146.1, read as the reverse complement.
GAAAATCACAAGGAGAGACCCTTCATTAATTTTGGGAGAGATTCAAAATAATTTTCTCAAGTCTCCACCACCACCAAATTAGTGAACAATTTCTAATTTAATACTTATGTTAGTTATATGTCCCAATGTATCTTGTAATGAGAGATGTTTCTCATGGTGTATCCATAGTTGATAAAACTCTTTCTGCAGCTCGTGACATAATAGCCAATATAGATAAAAATGCACAAAAATATGGTACACGATAAATTTCACCAACCTTAGGAGTTCAAGAGATAATACATTCATCCACTAAAAAATTATTTATAATAAACTTGGTGATATGAATACCCTTTTAAGGAAATTTTCTCAGGAACAAGGTAATTAAAACCCTCCTATAATTCCATTAAATTGTGGTATTTGTTATCAGGACACTCATTTTTCAGACCTATTCCCACAACTTGTGAATTCATTTGAGTCTTGTTCACCATTAATACCTAGGATTCCATTCCAACAAGAACCTACCTTCAATCACGAACCATTGAGGCCAAATTCAAACCCTAGGTGGAAAGTAGAACAAAAATACAGACAATGCGGTAACTCAAGATACCTAATAAAAATTAGTATCAATAAGTCCAAGGTATGAAACCTTCTAATCCTTCATCTTCTCAAAACATTCCTCCTCCTCCCAACAAATATAAATCAAGCCTCATGGGCATAGAGAAGAAAATGAAATCCCAGAACCTCCAGTTCCAACAGACCTCATAATCCTCCATTTGAGACCTATAAACTTGAGTGGGACTACTGAAAAACACCATTGGTGGGATTATGATGCAAGGTTCTAGAAAAATACCATCCAGACCTATTGCTTATTCAAAAAAATATAATTTGTATTCAATCACACTTCGTAGTGGTGAAGAAGTTTCTTCATCTAATGATTCTAACAAATCGGTATGTCCCCCTCCTGAAAAATCTGTTTCTCAACCCTCAAATGTATTATGTAAAGAAAAAAAAGACAAAACGGATAATCAAATTATCATTGAGTATTTCCATGAACAATCTATTCCTTGTAATTTCCCTCAAAGACTCTCTAAATCTAAGAAAAATGTTGAGAATGACATTGCTAAATAAATAATGAATAAATTTAAAACATGCAAGTTAACATTACTTTATTGTTTGTAGTTAAAAAATATCACATTATGTAAAATTTATTAAATATATTTTCACCCATAGATGGTGTCTAAACGGGAATGAATGAGTAAACCTGGGAAAATATTTCTAGTCTTTGGTTCCACCAGTAATTCCAAAAAAAATCAAGGATCCAGGACCTTTCATGATACATTTTACAATAGGGGACACATTCTTTTCAAAGTATATTCCAGATTTAAGTTCTTTAATTAATGTAAGTTTGTACTCTTTGTAAACATATCTCTAGGTTTGAGAGCTTCAATTGATAGGCAAGATAGTGCAACATTCCAACCAGATCATAGCACACCCATCAAAATTAGTCGAGGATGTCCTCGTAAAAGTGAAGAAGATCATCCCTTCTAACTTCTACAATCTTGAGGTGTAGGATACCCATACCCAAGGAAATTCCCCTATCATATTTGGAAGTCCATTCTTGAAAATATGAAATACGATCATCAATGTCCACAATGGTACACTTTCCATGGATTTCAATGGAGAAAAGATAAGTTTTGACATTCTGGATGCCATGAAACACCCTATTCAAGAGCACTCCACTCTTCTTTTATATTCGATGGATATTATCTCTAACAACACACACCAACAAAATTCTCTCCTCGACCCATACTCAATTTTATTTTCCATTTCTTCACCCTTGTATGATTTGAGTTTTGATTAATGTTTTGAGTGGTATGTGTGTAACACCCTGATATTTTATGAGATGGATTATTTTAAATTTCATTGATTTCTTGGGTTGTATGATACACCAAGATTGGCTTGTTCTATACACAAAACTGTATTATCTTGCAGTATACACAACAATATACTTGGCTTGGGTTGCACAGGATTTCAAGTTCTTTTGATAGAATTAATTTAACGCAACACTGACTATAGATTTTTTTAAATGTATAAATGAACTATGTTTTGATTATTTTATTTACAACAAAAAATGAGTATTTCACTACGCGCATCACTGACTTGGCTTACATAACATGCAAGAGTGACCTTCCTCTATAGCTATCATTGTATGTGATACCGAGTTTCACTAAACAATGATATATTATAATAATTTTATTATTTAATGGGATATAAAGTTGCAGTTATGAATAGTATTATCCGAATTTTTAATTTTATAACATTATCATTCATCTTACATATTTTATAGAACATGATATGAGAACAAAAAAAAATCGGATAAAAGAAGTATTTTTCAAAAAAAATGAATTGTTTCCGCCCTTTGATGGTGCACCCATTTTAAATACAATTTTGATCTTTTATGAGTTAAATTTGAGAAAATAAACTTCTTCTTTGGAAGTGGGACATAATAATTTACTTTGGATAAATTTTTGATATTTTTCTGATAACTTTCATAATTTGATGAATAGTAAAAATATGCTAAATTTTAATTGAAAAAAAAATCATTAAAATAATTTATACAGTTAAAATATATTATTGAATGTTTTTAAAGTATAAAAAAAATATTTTTAAATTTTATTACAATGTAATTCATTGTCATTAATTTTACATTGAATTCATATGTAAAAACATTTCAATCTTTTGCAATGTCTTAAACAAAAATCAGTTTTTTTACAACAAGATTAATTTAAATTAATTACTGAAGATTTAATGTTTTGAATTTGGAAAAATGGATTCCATATTTGGAATAATAAGGTTAAAATTGTGTAAGTAGATACTTTATATTTTGGGACATTATGAATAGTTACATCAGTAAATATTTTATTTTCCATGCTTAAATGGTAAATCTGGTAAATAAGGGGTAAAATAATAATATAATAATAATATTAAACTACCCTAACACATGCCCTAATCCTATTGGATGAGATATTTCTGACCATGGGAATCCTGGGGTCGATTTTGGGACCCCATGTAATCACATGGATGTAAAAATGACATTTTATAATAATTAATTTAAAGTAATGATAATTATAACCTAAACATATATAATTTATTAAATTGATTTTAATATGGGGTTATATAATATATATCTATGTTTAAAAATATTAAATGGAAATATAACAAAGTTTCCTACATCATGGTATTTTATTTATAATTTTTAGACATTAGATAAATATATTTATTTATGACGCAATTATGATATAGTCATTACCTAATTAATGAATGATTCAAATAAATGAATTTATAAACATTAAAAAAATTTAATATGGTTATTTTAATTTCACCCAAAAATTTTATGTATTTTATTAAAATATTATATTTGAGTTAATGCCTTATTTTCAAATGAATCGGGGCACATGAGCCTTAGCCCGGTTGGTAAGGACTCTGTAAGTGCATCTAGGAGACCCGGGATCAAATCCAGGCAGAGACATTATTTTTGGGGTACTATAGAAGTACTGTAGTGGGTACTGTAGTTGTACTGTAGCAGGAACTATGCAGTACTGTAGTAGGTACTATAGCACGAACTGTAGTAGGTATTGTTTGGCACTCTAACAGCCGAGAATATTCCCCCGTTTGGACCTTCGGGCCATCGATTTGGTCCCCGAGCCCTTTAAGGCCTTCGGGCCACCCAGACCTTCGGGTCAGTAAGGAATTCGGGCCACCTCATGTACTTTGGGCCACCATAAGTTTAGATGAAAACCAGACTACATTCAAGGAACAAGCTCTACAAAGAGGATGAGCAAGGAGCTTTCACCACAGCATAAGCTAAACAGATTGCAAGAATGAGAGGGTATGGCACCTACCATCAGGAAATGCCTGTGCATGCACGGGAATTCCTAGTCAAAAATCTATGCGAAGGTGGGGAGATGATTTCATAATGAAGACGCTGGGGAGGAGCAGTTCCAAGTTGTTAGTCTGGGTTGTATGTAATGTTTGAAGCCTACGGGAAAATGAATTCCTCTAAGGCCTACGGGCCATGTAATACTTATGCCTAAGGGCCTTGTAAGGGCTCCACATCACCCCTTGAATGGTGGATTATCAAAATCAATAAAAAATTAAGGCCTTCGAGCCATTTGATGGATGAAAGGAATCAGGTTGTTATGAATTTTTAAAAAAGTCAAGTATGAATAGTATCCAAAATTAACATAATTCATAACTTAAAACATAAAATGGTATATTAAATGATATTAAATTAAAAAAATATAGGATTCAGAAAAATAGTTAATATAAGTCCAAATATGTCATAAATAACTTTGTGTGGGTCATTTTACATAATATGGTAATTATGTTAACCCACAATGTGTAAATTATATGATATTACAGTAAGAATAAAAAGGGCAAAATAAGGGTAAAACCAAAATAATAAGGATAAAAAAAGTATTCCAAACTTGTAAAATATTTATTGGATGATTGGTATTAGAACAAACATCATATTTTCCTATAAATAAATAAGTTATAGATGGCTTTAAATTGATATTTAATTTATAATAAATTAATATTTTGGAACCTTCCCGAAGTGCTCCTCTCCTCTCTTATAAAAGGGCCCCTCCTACCTCTCATATTTACTCCATTTTGATCCTTCAAGCTCATCCAAACCCTACCATTTTATCTTCTACACTTACCTAGTTACATTCTAGAGGTTCTAGTATTCTCAAAAGACTAACTCTAGTTCCCTAAGAGGAAATTTATAGGAGGCACATCGAGGAAGAGGTAATCTCTTCTACGGATTCATTCAAATTTAATTCTTCTTCTAATTTATATTATTTAGATGTTTAATTATTAATTATTAACATAAATATAACTAATATAATGATATGTTTTTATAAATATGAAACAACCTGATTTCACTTTTATCTGTCCTATGAAAAACTAAATCACCGCGCATGTGGACGTACGGATTACCGCCTCCATGTCGTGGTGTAATCTGTTTTCAGCACCACCTAACATGGATGGGTATAATGGTGGAAATAATAACTATATATTATTATTATAACATGATTCTAATTATGATATATAATACATCATCCATTTCAATACCATTCATCAATTATTGGAACAATATCATTGCGAATGCGTACGTATGACTTACTGTCTACACAACACGATGAGATTCATTCTCTAAGTTAAACATTAATGAATGATTATAAAGTATATATAATAAATAAAAATGAAATATATGACTTAATAATTCTATTGAATTTATGTATATATATATTTCATTTACATACTACAATTGATTTAATAAGGAAATGAAAACAATTCTCATGCGTACGTACAGACTACCGTCTCCATGAACAGTGTTTTCCATTTCATTTATCTATATATTATATATACAAATATATATATGTGATATATAAATCATTTTTTACATTCTAGAAGCAATTAAATCATGATATAACTAATAATATCAAGAATAACAATTCAAAACACATATGATAAATAAAACGATTATTACACAAAATGATGCTTTAACATTGAGTTGGTAAATGAATGGGAAATATAAAGTCATAAGTGAATCATATATGAAATAATAAATATTATTTTTGTTCTGTTACAAGTTAATAATATTTTTAAACCCACTATACAAGATATTTGGATACATATGTAAGGAATCGAACCTAAGGTATAGGATAATTTTTCAAACTCATTTTTTTATCTGAGATTCTTTATACGTAAGTATTTACTGAGATTATATTTATCATCCTTGTTCATGTTTTATATAAATGTTTAAATAAAATGATTACTATTACTCCATGTATTTTTAAAGACATTTTTACCCATTTTTTACTTTTATTACATAGTATGTAAGGAATATTTCTTTTACTTACCATATGAGGTACTTTTTTGAATTTTTTGGAAAAAGAATGAGGAGAATGTTTTTGGTTAACTTATATAGAATAAATGGATTTTTACAATTTCATGATGCCCTATTTCAAAGAATCTTCCTCTACACTACGTAATGTATATTTTTAACTATGTTTTTTTCATTTAAAATTGTATGGCATTTTTAGAGAAGAAAACATTTTTTAAGAAGAAATGATATTTTCCTCATGAACTAAGTTCAAGTGTTTTATATTATTTTCCATCTGAGATGAAGCTTTTAAATAGGGTTATGTTTCTATCCCTATTATTAATATGAAATTATTGTGTTAATGATATAATGGTCTTTTATATGTATTTTGTTATTATGGAATGAAATTTTAGAAAACCATTTTATTTCTTGGTTTATGCTATGATAAGTTATTTATGTTTTGTGGAACATGTAAGAATGATTTCATTTTGAGATGGTTGGGACCTATATATCCCTCCAATTGATTTGGTAAAAATTTATATCTCATTAGATAGAGATGGATCGAATGGAAAGTAAATACGGTTTAGTAATACAGGTTTGGAACGACATGTAAACCTAGTTTAATAATGGACTTCATCCACTATAATCGTCTTGGAAGCAATGCCTTGGCTACTATGGAATTCATATTATGTGATTATCCATTTTCCAAAATTACATGTTTTATTCTGATGATATTGTATCATGGTTGATGTTTCTTTATGATCTCTTCCCTACATACTGCCAATATTTATTTCATGACTCCGGATTTTGATGTTTAAATTCTATGATCATGTTTTAATGTTCAAATTTTTATGTTTTGTTTTATGTTCTAAATGTTTACCCTTACTGATCATTTGAGATCACCTTTTTATGTTTTCTTTTTTCCGTGATGTAAATAATGGATTTAGGTAGGATAATAAAAGGATATGATCTTTATGGGAGATTTTAAATATTTTTCACCCTGATTAGAAGATTTTGATCCGACTTTCTAAAGACACTAAACTAATACGGTCTTTGGGCATCTGTTTGTGTCATGTATTCATTATTCCACCAAAGAAATGTAATTTCCATGTAATTTATGCTAGAGTCTCTACTTTTGGTATCATATTGAAGTTTTATTTAACCTTTTGAAACTAGGATACGAAAACTTTAGTGAGATCCCTAGAGATATTTCAAAGGTATGTCTAGGGATGTCCCTAAAGATAAGTATAAGTATAGGCTACAGTCCTAAAATTATGGTAACAATCATGAATAACCTATAATTAAACATAAGATGATATAGATTTAAGGTACTCCCCCTTGACTATGTAGTTGTCCTAGTATGATTTTTACCTCTCACGCTATTATTTTTTGGTTTTAGACAATGGTTATAACCCAAAGGAACCGTGTTAATGATCAATGCACTGGGAAATGCAGTGATTGTCCTTCTGAACAACCAAATGTTATCAAATATAGAATGAAAAATCTTATTTCTATACTTACCCAATATTTTAATCATTATAGACTCCCAAAGGAGGAGAGAAGAAAACAACATTCTATTGAGTCCTTCATGAGGCAACGTCCTCCTCTTTTTAGTGGGTCTTCTGATCCACTTGTTACTAAACAATGGATCCATACCATGGAAAAGATATTTTCCATCCTTCATTGTTCAGAACATTAAAAGGTCATTTTGGTTGTCTATCCATTAGAAGGTGAAGTAAACCAGTGGGGGATTCTAATTAAGAATAAAAGGCAGTAAGATGAAATTAAATCCATGGAATGGTATGTGTTCAAGAATATATTTTTCAATAAATATATCTCTATTATTCCTTGAAAAAGGATCAAAAATGAGTTCCTTGAGATTGTGAAAATGTATTATGAATCTATTGGTACAGATGATGTAAATTTTACAATACTTTCATGGTATGGTTCCAGCTTTATCATCCCACCTAAATGTAAATTTGATCTACTCTTCAGTGTCTTAAAACCAAGTCTTTGAAGGGTATTAGCTATAAGATACTTTAGTATACATGAAGATATTTTTCATTATACAATCAATTTATAATTGGAATTCGTTTTTACGTATCCATCTCATGGTTTCAACAAGAAATGAAAGTTGGAGTTCAAGGAAAAATCTCAAAATAATGGAAAAAAGAAGATAAATGTTTCCTTTTTCACAAAGTGTGGAAAAATCATGTAAGAGATTTTCATAAATGGACTAGAAAATGTTTCTAGTGTAGAAAATAAGTTCACCGAGTAGTAGAGTTCCAAAGTAATGGGAAAAAGGTTTCTAATGATCTGAATGGAGAAAATGACTACAGAGAACACACCACCAACACATAAATGCTATGATTGCAAGGAAATAGGGAATTATGCTAACCAATTCCCTAATCCAAGTGTTAATGATTATCAACATCAACAACCTCTTAAGGAAAAATACAAAGGGAAGTCATATATGATCACTATTGTCAATGTTGACTATGACAATGATGTAGTGGAATGATTAAGTGTTTATGTAACGGAATTTCAAAATAGTTTTGTGGAATCTCATTTATAGTATTATAGAATATTGGAATATATTTGTATTGGTATATTAAGTTTTTCTATAATTTTATGGTATTATTAACCATGAAAAGTGATTAAAATATTTTTGGGGAGAAGATGTGACATTCATAATGAATGGATAAGGAGAAAATAATATCATTGATAGTATTAATGATCTCATAACTAATAAAAAGGCAAAGGGAGATCATGATTTGAGTATAATGAATTTTTAGTATATTTGGTGTGTAGAAAGTGTTAATTTTGATAGAATTCATGTTGTCACTAACGTTATATGATAATTTATATTATTATTATATTTCAAGAGAATACATGATTAAGGTATTTATATGTTTGGAATGTGAAAACCGCGAAGTGGAAAATTAGATATGGGAGAAAAATGTTAATTCGATTTAGTTCAACTCCTTCTAAAGTTTTATATTTTATATTTTTGGAAGGATTGTAATTTAATCCATTTATGGATAGTATAATTTATATTCTGGTTAATTTTTGTTAGATTAATGTATTATCTCACTATGTGCAGACATATGCATATTTAATAATCTCTTCTAACATTTTTTCTGATACAAATTGAATGACCTATCATTATATCGTATGATATTACCACACTTCAAGAATGATAAATTTAACTTAATTTCATTAAATAAGAGATGAAGTGGAAATTGTTCAGGGAATGACCAATGGTGATATTACACTGAAATCAAGTATGTATTTCTCCTTATGAAAAAATACTTCAACTTTAGGGAATTGATCTTGAAAACCATAAATGATAACCTAGTACCCTCTTATATGATGAATCAAATGGACCCTTAAATAATTGTTGATTTATGGATTTCTTGTAGTCGACTTTCTCCAAACCTTATTCCCTATCACTATCCATCAAAAGAGGATGGTTAGATTTCTCTTCCATATCCATGTTTTTACTTCCCACCATTGTTCACATATATAGAAACCCAACGATGAGTTACTTTGGTTAAACGTTATGTTTCTAACATTTCTTTTTAAAATGAAGTTTTAGTATTCCTTTTAATGATGTGGGTTTTCATGAAATAAACATTCATGTAGAAAACCATTTATAACCCTGATGAATTTCGATGGAGAAATTCATTTTAAGGGGGGTAGAATGTAACCCCCCCAAGATTTTATGAGATAGACTCTTTTAAATTTCTTTGATATCTTGTGTTTTACGATACACTAAAATTATCTTGTGCTATATACAACATCGTATTAGCTTGTAGTAGACGCAAAAATATACTTGGCTTGTGTTTCACACAATTTCCCGTTCTTTTGATATAATTGATTTCATGCTACAATGAGTATAGATTTTGTTCAATGTATAAATGAACTAAGTTTTGATTATTTTATACACAACACCAAAGTAATATTCCACTACACGCAACACTGACTTGTCTTGTGTTACACGCAAGAGTGACCTTCCTCGATAGCTTGTGTTGCATGAGATACTGAGTTTCACTAAACAGCAATATATTATTAAAATATTATTATTAAATGGGATAGAAACTAGACATTATGAATAGTATTAACCAAATTTGAAATTTTATAACATTACCATTCATATTACACGTTTTATAAAACATTATATGAGAAAAAATGAATTTTTTAGATAAAAGCAGTATTTTTCAAAAAAATGCAGTTTTACAAACTTTTGATGGAGAACCCATTTTAAATATAGTTTTTGAAACTTTTATAAATTAAATTTGAAAAAATAAACTACTTTTTTATAAGTTGGACATAAAAATTCACTTCAGATAATTTTTTTATGTTTTTCTGATAACATTCATATTTTGATGAATAGTGAAAATACACTAAATTTTAATTGAAAGAATATTTTTTCATCGAATAATTTATATAGTTAAAATATATTATTTAGTGTTTTTATAGTATAAATATAATATATTTTTATATTTTAAGACAATTTAAGTAATTTTAGTTAATTTTACATTGAATTCATATGTAAAAACATTTCAATCTTTTGCAACGTTTTAAACAAAAACCCATTTTTTGACAATAGGATTAATTTAAAATTAATTACTATAAATTCTGTGTTTTGAATTTGAAAAAAGGATTCCATATTAGGAATCAGAAGGTTAAAATTGTGTAAATAGTTACTTTTTATATTTGGACATTATGAATAGTAACTTCAGTAATTGTTTTATTTACCATGGATAAAGGGTAAATCTGGTAAATAAGGGTAAAAAAATAATATTATATTAATATTAAACTACACAAACACATACCCTAATCCTATTTTATATGATATTTCCAACCCTAGGAATCCTTGGGTCGATTTTGGGACCCCATGGATTCACTTGGATGTAAAAAATTACATTTTATAATAATTAATTCAATATAATGATAATTATTTCCTAAACATATATATTTTATTAAATCGATTTTAATATGGGGTTTTATAATAGATATCTATGTATATAAATAGTAATTGGAAATATAATAAGATTTAATACATCATGGTATTTTATTTATAATTTTTAGACATTATATATATATATTTATTTATTTAGTACACAATTATGATGTAGTGATTACCTTATTAATGAAAGATTCAAATAAATGAATTTATAAACATTAAAACAAATTTAATTTTGTTATTTTGATGTCACCCATGAATTTTATGGATTATATTGACATATTATTTTTTATTTAATGCCTTATTTGTTAAGTAATCAGGTTGTTATAAATTTTTAAAACTTTCAAGTATAAATAGTATCCAAAATTGACATAATTCATAACATAAAACATAAAATAGTTTATTAAATGATATTAAATTAATAAAAATATATGATTTTGAAAAATGTTCAATTTAAGTCCCAATATGTCATAAATAACTTTTTTTGGTCGTTTCACATGATATGGTAATTACATTAACCCACAATGTGTAAATAACATGATATCACGATAAGATTAAAAAGGGTAAAATAAGGGTAAAACCAAAAAGATAAGGATAAAAAAAATATTAAAAACTTGTTAAAAAATTATTGGATGATATGTATTTGAACCAAAATCATTTTATCTTAGAATTAAATATGTTTTGGACCATTTTAAACCTAAATAGAATTTATAATAAATCAGTCTTTTGGAAAATTCCTAAAGTGCCCATCTCCCCTCTTATATAAGGGAACCTCCTCTCTCTCCTCTTAACTCCATTTTTAGCCTTCACGATCAGCCAAACCATTCCCATTTATCTTATAAACTTCTTTAGTTTCATTCTAGAGGTGCTGGTATTCTTAAAAGACCAACTGTAGTTCCCTAAGAGGAAATTTAAATGAGACATGTCGAGGAAGAGGTAATATCTTCTACTGATTCTTTCAAATCTGTCTCTTCTTCTACTTACACTTCTTTAGTTGTTTAATTATAAATTAATAACATCACTATCAATAATATACTGATATTTTATTATAAATATGAAACAAACCTATTTCATCTTTTATCCATCCTATGAAAAACGTAATAACTGCACGTGTGTACGTACGAATTACTATCTCTACGTCGTGGTGTAATCTGTTTTTCACCCCCACCTTACTTGGATAGGTATAATGGTGGAAGTAATAACTATATATTATTATTATAACATTATACTAATTATGAGATATTATACCCCATCCAGTTCAATACCATTCATCAGTTATGAGAATGATATCATCGCGCGTGCGTATGTACGGCTTATTGTCTCCACAAAGTGATGAGATTTGTTCTCCATGTTAACATTCAAAAATTATTATGAAGTATATATAATAAATAATCATGAAATAAATGAAATAATAATGCCACTATATTTATTTATATATATATTTATATTTAATTTACTTAATACCATTCAATTCAATAATAAAAACAAAAACAATGTTCCTGTCTACGTACGAACTACTGTTTCCATGAATGGTGTATTCCATTTCATTTATCTATATTTTATATGTGTGTGTTTCTGTTTGTGTTATATATAAATCATTTTTTACATTCTGAAAGTAATTAAATCGTGATATAATTAATAATATTCAAATTAACAATTCAAAACACGTAAGATAAATAAAACGATTATGACCCAAAATGTTTCTTTAACATGGAATTAAAAAATGAACAGGCTATATAAAGTCATAAGTGAATCAAATATGATATCATTAAAATTATTATGGTTCTATTACAAGGTAATAATTTGTTTCAGCCCACTATACAAGATTTTTGGATACATACAAAATAAATTGGACCTAAGTTAGGGATAATTTTCTAATCTCATTTTTTTATCCGATATTGATTATACATAAGTATTTATTGGGGGAATATTAATCATACATGTTCTTGTTTTCTAAAAATGTTTTAATAAAATTCTCAATATTCTTATATCTATTTTTAATTTCATTTTACCCAATTTTGACTTTTACTACACGGTATGTAAGGAATCTTTCTTTTACCAACCATATGAGGTTCTTTTTTGACATTTCTGGAAAAAGTTCGAGGAGAATGTTTTTTGGTTATCTTATATAGAATGAATGGATTTTTATAGTTTCATGATTCCTTATTTCCAAGAATATTACTCTACACTATTTAAAGTTTATTTTTTACTATATTCATTTCTTTTAATATTTCATGGCATTTTGAGGAAAGAAAACGTTTTTAAAGAGGAAATGGTGTTTTCCTCAAGAACTAAGATCAAGTGTTTTATATTATTTTCTATCTAATATAACTCTTTTAAAAGGGTTATGTTTCAATACCTATTATTACTATGATTTTATTGTGATATTGATGGAATGATCTTTATATGTATTGTTCTATGATGGAATGGTATATAAAAATCCCATTTTATTTCTTAGGTTATGTTATGTTGTATGATTTGTGATTTGTGGAACATGTATGATTGATTTAACTATGAGATGGGTGGGACCTATATCTCCCTCCAATGTATTAGGTAAATATTTATGTCTCATGATATGGGCTTGGCTAGAATGGAAAATAAATCTGGTTCAGTAATACAAGGATTGAACGGCATGTATACTTGGTTCAGTAATGGACTTCGTCCACTATGATAATCTAGGAAGCAATGAATTGGATACTATAGAATTCATATTATGTGCTTATTAGTTTGACATAATTACATGTTTTATAAAAATTCTATTTTATCATGGTTAATGTTCCTCTATGATCTATGCCTTACGTACATCCATAATTTATTTCAGGACTCAAGATTCTGATGTTTAAATTTTATGTTCATGTTTTTATGTTCCAATTATTATGGTTTGTTTTATGTTCACCCTGTTTACCCTTGCTGAGCATTTTAGATCACCCTTTTTATGTTTTATTTTCCCCATGATTTAAATAATGTTTTTTGGTAGGAAATAAAAAGGGGATGATCTTTATGGGAGATGTTGAGGATCTTTCACCATGATTATAATATTTTGATTCGTGTTTCCAATGACACTAAACAAATACGGTCTTTGGGTGTCTGTTTGTGTCAGGTATTAAGTATTCCACAAAATAAATGTAATCTCCATGTACAACATTCTAGGGTCTCTACTATGTGGGTTTGGAAAACTATAAATTTTGTGCTTCAATTGATGATGGTATTCATTCTGAGGTATCCATGACCAATAATGATTCCAAAAATAACATTTTCAATTATTCCTTTTTCATAGATAATAAACATTAGTAGATAAATTGTTTCATGAACATACCACCCTCTAAAACCCCTCTGTCAATCTAAAAACCACCAGTGTTGAGATTAAAACCACTTCCTTTTAATTTAAAATACAACAATCTTGAGGGTATTAACCAATTACCCATCACTATTTCCAATAACCTCTCTCCACACCAGGAATCAAAAGTGATCGACCTTTTGAGAGGGTGTAAAAAGGAAATTGTATAGACTAGGTCAAATATTCATGGGATTATCCCATCTATTTGTATGAATCATATAAATTTATATGATGATGCTAAGCCCGTAAGGCTGGAAATATTTTAGTTGAATCCCGCTCTACAAGAAGTGGTAAAATTGGAAGTTAGTAAATTACATACTTCTAGGATCATTTATTATATATCTAATTTTAAATGGATTATCCTAGATCAAATTGTTCCAAAAAAACTGGAATAAGAGTAGTGTCTAATGAAAGTAATGAATTGGTTTCAATATGTTTGAAAAATAGTTGGCAATTTTATATTGACTACAATTGAATGAATCAATCCATGCAACAAAACCACTTTCTTATACCTTTAATTGACCAAATATTAGATATATTATATGGTAAGTCCCATTAATGTTTCCTTAAAGGATATTAGGGTCATTTTTAAATCCATATAGCCCATAATGATTATGAAAAGACTACATGTACCTATCCATTTGGCTCATTTTCATAAAGAATGGTTCATTTTGGCCTATGTAATGCTATCAATACATTTCAATGAAGTATGTTAACTATATTATCTCAATGCCTAGATAATTTAATGGAATCTTTTCTAGATGATTTCACTATTTATGGAACTTCCTTTGATGATTTTTTGTCACACCATGGTTATGTCCTCCATTGTTGTATTAAAAAAGATCTTATATTAAATTATGAGAAATGTCATTTAATGGTTGAGAAGGGGATAGTAATTTGTCATGTTATTTCAAAATGGTAAATTCAAGTTGATAAATGAAAAATTGAATTAATTTGAAACTTTAAATATCCAAAATGTGTTTTTGAGGTGCGGTCTTTCTTCGTTCATGCTGGTTTTTACCACCAACTTATTAAATACTATAGTAAAATTGAACTTCCCTTGTCTTGACAGTTGCAAAAGGACTTTGTATTTTTTTATAAAAAATGTGAGGATTATTTAAATTCGCTAAAATGAATCTCACATCACCTACCATCATCCAACCTCCAAGGTGGGATCTCCCCTTCGAACTTATGTGTGATTCCTCTAACTTTGCAGTTGGGGAACTTTTATCACAAAGGGTTGTGGAGTCTCCCTATGTCATTGTGTATACCTCATGTACCCTTAAACATTACTAGAAAAACTACATCGGCACTGAAAAAGAACTTATTTCTATTTTATTTCCCTTAGAAAAATTTTGTTCATATCTTATCAGGTTAAAATTAATTTTCTTTTCTAATAATTTTGCACTTAATTTTCTCCTAAATAAATCTAAATCTAAGCCCCACCTCATTTGGTGGATGCTCCTCCTCTAAGAGTTTGACCTTGAGATTAGAGATAAGAGAGGAGTGAAAAATTTGGTAGCTGAACACGTTGTTGGATATCCCCGTTAATGGACCATCATGTTGACTCACCCCTCCCCACTGGATAATTATTTCCTCATGAGAACTTTATTGATGTTTTTGAATTTACCCCTGGTATGCAGACATTTTTAATTTTCTCACAACTTCTAGGGTTCCCACTGATTTTAGAACTTCCCAGTCCTAGAGATGTATGCATTGTTCTCAATGGTACATTTGGGATGACCCATATTTCTATTGATTTTTTAGTGACCAAGATGTTTTTTGGTGTGTCCCTAGCCATGAGTTTACCTCTATTTTGACCTTCTTCCACACTTTGGCTTGTGGGGGTCACTTTGGCTCTCAACATACTGATCGAAAGGTCCTTGACTCATGACATTAGGGGGGAAATTTAATTGAGATGCCCATCAATTTTTTAATTCATGTACTTGATGTCAATTCACTAGTAATATCTCCAAGAGGAATGAAATGTCCCAAAATCCCATGTTATTTTGTGAGATCTTTGATTCTTTGGGAATTGACATCATGGGGCCTTTTCAAAATTCATTTTGATTTGTCAACATTATATTTTCTATTGACTATGTCTTGAAATGGGTTGAATCAAAGGCCATAAAGACTGATGACTCTTGAGTAGTTGTTGATTTTGTGAGGTCCCAAATTTTCAGTCAGTTTGGTTTTTCTAAATTCATCATTAGTGATGAGGGTTCACATTTTGGCAATCACAACATAAAAAATATACTTTTCAATTATTTGGTTGTTCTTAATGTTTCTACTGTATATCAACTCAATCTAATGGACAAGCCAAAATCTAAAATCCAAGGTTTAATAGAATCAGGGGAAAATGGTACAACCTAAAAGGAAATATTGGAGTTTGTGCTTGGATGATGCACTTTGGGAATACTTTATATATTTTATAACCCTAATCAAAATGTAACCATATATTATTATGATTGTAAAGGCTTTTCACCTCTTGTTAGAGGTAAAGAACCATGACTATTGGGATATTAAACTATGTAATATGAATCTATCAGTTGGAGGTGATCATAGGAAGTGGCAGATTCAAGAGTTTGAAGAAATTTGGCATGATCTATTTGAGAACTCATTAATCTATAAAAATAATACAAAGTCTATCCATGATGGAATGATTCATCGTTTGATGTTTCATATCAGTGAGAATGTTCATATATAAAATTCATGTCTAAAAGTCCAACTAGTTAAGACTCTTTCCAAATGTCTTGGTCCTTATATTGTTAAGAATGTTTACCCTTTTGGTGTTATACATTTTTTACATGAGAAGAGTTTACATAGATTTAATGTTAATTGGAAGAGGCTCAAATAATTTTATGAGGATTTTCTAGAGTCTTTTGTAGGAAATCCAATTGATATATTCCACACATGATACCACTTAGTAGGTTGTCACTTCTCCCCACATTTACTTATATGTCTATTTATTTAAAATACTTACATTGATCATAATGTAATTATTAGGTGTGGGGGTGACATATCATAGTTAGGATTAAAAAAACCAAAAAAAATATCATTTCATTATTATTACTTTTTCGTTAATTTGAGTTTTTAAATAAACATTGAACATAAAAATAATATCAAAAATAATTTTTTAGGTTTGAGTAAATTGTGTGAAAAATTCCATTATTTTGGAGAAAAAATGTAATTCAAATGAATTTTGATATGAAATCTTTGTCTAGAATTTTTATTTTCAAATCATTATTAGTTGTTTAATGGATATTTGAAACCCATGCCTCATTATCACTGACCAATATTTTAATACCATACCTGAGAGACATTATAAGCCCTTTTTTCAAATTCTACCTTTTAATCACTTTCTTCACAGTCTCAGTTTTTGTAGAGAAACATGAAATTTCCTTGATTTTATTTGAATCCACAATATTTTAGTACTCTACATTAATGACAACGTAAATAATTCATTGAATATCCCTTTGTAAAATTAAACTCTATTTTCATCCACCTTGACATTTTACCCTTCTTAAGCCATAGAGACCATGAAATGCTTATTAGGTAGCCGCATTATAGAAATTTGTATCCCTAACAACCCATATCTTCTGTATATTTTATTTTATTTTCAGAAATTTTGGGCAAGAGGGTTTTTCAATGGGAATTCAGGGGAGATAATCATTGTTACGGGTTGATATAAAGGGTGACTACATTTTCATTGGGTAGTGGATACAAAGGCCATATTACATCACTGTTTTACACATGTTTTCATATTTATCTCTGAATAAAACTATTATATTAAAAATCTATAGTTCTATACATCAATGAAAATATGAAACAAGAAAAAATGGAGAAAAGAGGATGTTCACTCATTATTATTCCATGCCTGGTTATGAACCACACAAATAGACAATGGGGATATTTAGTTGGTGGTGATGCACATTGTGAGTGGCTAAGTGTGTATATTCATTTTTAACACTTTGTTAATTATAACATTTTTCTATGTAATAGATTAATAACTCCTCTTTTACCTCATATTTTCAAACATTCAATCCAATCAACCCTTGAACCTCAGAACAACATGTTGGAAGTCCACTTGAGTATAACACTAGTTTTATCCGAGTCAGAACTGAGAATATTAGAAATAATATGGTAATATCACATATAATTTGATAAAATATCATAAATACCCTTTAATATGTTCCTTGAGTGAAGAGGTAATGCTTTTAGAAGTGATAGGTTACAATATTTTGAATGGGTTGACAAGTTTTGTTAAACAAATTCAAATTTGAGAGAAGAAAAATGATATGAAAATTGATTTCATAAATGATACTTTATGTAATTCATTTAAAATAATATTTGATGTTTTATAACCCTTTATTTAGGAATATTGCATGATTATTATTTAATACTTTTACATGGAGTGAAAATGTTTAGGTGTGGGGGTGTGATCGCACCGCGATTCGTCGTTTTATTTCACCCTTACACCATTATGTTAAACTTGTTTTGTATTGAAAATTATAAAGTTCATAACAAATTACATTTCATGTTTCATTAAACTATTTTTTATTTTTCACTATTTAATATGGAAATGTTACATGTTTTGATAATTACACTATATGTGGAGATGAATTGGGGGCTGATACTGAAGTTCAAGAGGAATGGGCTAAACTGCACATGATTCAAGAACATTAGTGGATTAAATAACACACTTATACTAATTAATGATTCAAATTTGGATTATATTTTGTGAGATGATCCATAATTTAGTGTTCTACAACTCTTATGAATGAATGAAAGACTAATTAATGCACTAAGAGTCCCATACAAACTGATCTGTCCCGGGAAATAAAATCTAAATAAAGTCAAAAGTTGTGTTAATTATTTTGGAATTATATTGATCCTTGGGCATCATAATGATGTAAAATTTTATAGGGAGACATTAAATATGTTTTAAAATGTATTTTTAGTTTCAAAAAAAGTGATATAAGACTGTCTATTGGACTAAAAAATTCCAAGTTGTTTTTACCAAATCTGGGTTCCCAAAACCACCATCCACTTTTCCTATAAAAGAGTAACTTGGGAACCCTATTTATAATTTTGACCAGGGGGAAAGTTTCTAGAATTTTTGAGTCTCAAAGGAGTCTTTTACTCAATCAAATAAGTTATGGTGGACATGGGAGTTTCTAATTCATTATCATTTTTTTTCTATCCTCCCATGGAGTTTTAAATGATTTGTAACCACCGGGGGAAATTGATGTAAATCCCAAGCTTCATGATTGTAATATTTGAATGATATTTTTAATTCTAGATTGTTAAGTTGATTTTTGAAATCCTCTATTCTAGTTTTATTGATTTATGTACTATTATGTCATTATCAACTCATGTGATCATGTTTGGGAGTACCCATTCCTATGTTGTTTCACACACCTCTCACCACTTCTTTTTCCCCCTTTCAATTGTACTATTTTTGTGGTTCATATTGGTAAATTTAACACTCATAAACACTGTAAAGGGTATGTTAAATAATTTCATCCAATTAAAAAGAAATAAAATACAATTCTGGATAGCACATCGAGTTCTTCGTGTGTTGCCTTGGTGATTTTCGATTATTAAGTCAAACACAAATCACCCAATCATCACCGATATTTGGTTAATCATTATGTGTTTTTGAATGAACTATATGAGGTATCCTAGAATAAATTCAGTAAAATTATGGTTATATGTGATACAGACCAGGGAAAAAAAGATCATAACCATATCTCTTGAAGCGGTGAAGGATGTGCATCATTCGATTTCCCCAGGTTGATCAAACATAATTAATTATGTTAATTTCTTCTTCTTTTTTATCACATTCCATTTTATTTTAGTATTATTAAATCAAAAAACCCAAATTATTCCAAAACCTCATTCACTTTTTCTTAATCAAAGATTTCTTTTTAAATTAAGGATCTAAGGCTCCTTCGAGAGATGGGATTGGGTTCTTTCTATACTACATAAATTCTATTTAAAAAACAACTAATTTGATGCACCCCATAATGCGGCCACAATGTGAGAAATTAAAACAAAATACTTGATTATGTGGAAGTGAGTCGTTCTCTTAATGAAATGGTTTTAAAACCATAAAATATGTTAATGTTTTTGGAGGATTAAAAAATAATTTATAAAGTTAATAAAATAAAACTAAAATACAATTATTTTAAATTTAAAATATATATTTGTTCTGGAAACCCTTTATAGTATTTATTACATCACTTTTGCCTCATTATGGTATCATAATACACACTGCATATTTATATCATATTTATTTTTTAACCAAAAATTAGATTATCACTGAAAATTATGAAAAATTCTCTGTTTGGTAATTTCAATATAAAGATTCCAAAAATAGTAATAGGTTTATCAAAATATTATTCTAAATACTTTTATTTACACTTTTAAATTAAGACTCGACATTTATTGAGAAATTTATGGTTATTTGATAATAACAATTTTGGATCCCTTATAAAAATATTATTTCAATTCATAAAAATTATATGATCATTTATATTTGATAAATATTATTTAATAATAATCTATTATTAATATATTATTTATTTAAAAAATCCAATAATTTATCAAAATAAATTCTTTAATTGAATTTTGAATATTACCAAAAAATAACATTTCTTTTGTATTATATTAAAATAAAAATAATCAATATATTAATAATAATAGGATGAAAAATATATTCATTATTCAATAAAAGATAATAAAAATACTCATATTTATAGGTTAATTATATATATCCCTTTAATACACCAGAAAACACCCTAAGAGTAAGGTGTGGGATGTTGAGACTTTCTTGGGGTGGCTTTTTGTACATTTTTTTGGGTCATGATATCAATGTTCTTGAACTTCTCCCATTAACGGTTTTTTCTCATGATTAAGTTGTTGGATCTTATTTTAGGTTTGTTCAAGATTCTATCTCCCTCCAAATCTATGATAAATTTGCTTCATTTGGTACGATTTTATAGGTTAAGGTCATCACTTCCTTTGACTATGTCAATTATATTTGTTGAAATCATATATTTATACTAATCATGTGATCACTTTTCAGTGACTATATTTTCAATGGTAATGATTCATAGCAGTCTTTTAAATATGATTGGATATAATAAAACCAAATAATTACATGTTTTTTCTATAACCATATTACATAATGAGACATTTAATTAAAACACAAGGAGATATTTTATTTATAACAATTCAAGTCATTACCATATTACCCCCCCCCCCCACCCCTTAATAAATTTCACCCATAAAATTTTCTTTTCCCACACTATAATAAATTTGGGTGACTATGTTTCATCACTTCCTATGGTTCTGATATTACTTCCCCAAATATGTTGATTCTCCATAGGAATTTGACAAGGTATATTGTCTTATTTCAAAGATTGTTGTCTCTATGATTTATGATCTTCACCATATTCTCCTTATAGGAAAGATCATTATCCAATGGTAACACCTATGAATTTAGTACAAGTGAGGGGTTTGGTATATACATTCTCAATAGAGATACCAATGACACATCATGTACATGTGAAAGGGTAGGTGGGAGTGCTAGTTAGTATGGAACTTCTCTGATGAGATCAAGGATCTCAAAGGGGTCGATATAACTTGGAATAATATTTCCCTTCTTCCAAAATCTCATGAATTTATTCCATATAGATATCCAGATGAATACTATATCTCTAACATAAAACCCTAGGTCATGTCAAAAATTGTCATCGAATCTTTTCTTTCAACTCTGAGCATCTTTAATGTGCTTCTAGATGGTCTTAACCTTTTCCACTATTTCCTTAACCATTTTAGGACCAAGTAGTTTTTGTTCCCCAACTCCATCCCAACTAAAAGGTGTTTCAAACCTCTTCCCATAATGGTCTCCATAGGGAGACATTTGGATGCTTGAGTGGAAACTCTTTTTGTTTGAGACGTCAACTAGAGTAAGATGTTGATTCTATACTCTTTTAAAATCAATTGAGTATGCACAAAACTTGTCTTAAAGTGTCTGAATAGTACACATAGATTGGAAATAATTTTGAGGTAGATAATTGTGTTGAAGTTCATCTCCATATTAGAAAATTTTCTATACATTTACAAAACATGAAGGTGAATCCCAAATCATAGTTAGGTTTAATCGTTAGTTTCACTCCTTGAAATATCACCACTTCTATATTTTATATCCATTCAAGTTGATTAAGTGAGAATTCCTATCAAATAAAAATGAAGTGTGCATTATTTGTAAGATGATCCCCCACAACTAGTATAACATTGTTTCATATGGATGTCTTCATAAGTACAGCGAAAACATGTATAGTTATGTTTTCCCATTTATATGTAGGTATGGGAAATGGTTGCATCATCCCATTATAATTTCTCCTTTCCACCTTCACTCACTGAAATAAAAGATATCATGATTCATATTCCATGATCTCCTTCTTCATAATGTCCCAACAATTGTGTTCTCAAAGATCGTGATACATCTTGGTGCTTTCTTGATGGATATAGATGGTTTATCTATGTGCATCATCTAACAAATGCTTCTTTAAATTAGGATTTTATGGTATTCATAGTCGTGAACCAAATCTCACAGCCCCTTTAATAAAATTGAACATTGACGATTTCCATTTTCTTGTAGTTTCTATTTTCTTATGAAATTCTACATCATCTCTTTGACGAGCCTTTATCCTCTTTATATGGAATGGTAGAGAAATCATTTTTGAACTAATTGATGAAGTTCCTTTCATTATAATTCCCATGTCCATTCAGTCCAAATATATGAAGATCAAATCCCTCTTAATTGTCATCAATGATATAATTTCTAAATATATACTAAATAGATAATCCACCACTTTATTATACTTCCTAGGATAATTGTGAATGGAGAATTTATAGTCCTTGATCAGCTCAAACCATCTTTATTGGTTCATATTCATCTCTTTACAAGTGAATATATACTTAATGCTTTGGTAATCCATATATAATCCAAAATTCTACCAAAGAGATAATGAAACCATATTTTCAAAGATAAGATCACTGAATCCAACTAAAAATCATGCATTGGGTAGTTCTTTTCATGATCATTCAACTCCGTTGAAGCACATACTATGACTTTGTTATTTTTTGTTAACACAGAGACCAATCCCTTCATTAAATCATCACAAGATTCAATGAAAATTTCTCCACTTGTGGGTTGTGTCAGCATAGGTGTAGTGATAAGACTCAATTTCATTTCCATGAATATATCATTACATTCATAATTCCAGGAAAATATGTCTACCTTTAGATTTATCTTGGTTAGATGGTTTTACAATCTCAATGAATTTCCCATAAATTGACAATGAAACCAAGCTAATCTAGGGAAAATAAGGATATCTTTCAAAAATGGTGGCCTTATCCATCCTTTAATAGATTCTACCTTTGAAGAGTTCATATATATCCCATTTCTTTTAATTATGTGGCCCATAAATGAGACTTCCTTTAACTAGAACTCACATCTGTTGTAATTGGAACAAAGCTTCTTCTTCCGCATGGTCTTTAGAATAGTGATCATATCCTCCTCATACTCCTCCTTAGTTTTGTATAGTAGTAGAATATCATCTATAAATACTACCAAATTTTTTTAGGTAATGTCTAAATAGTCTATCCATCATATCCATGAAGCTTTTTGGAGCATTATTGAGTCTGAATGGCATTATTATGAACTAATAGTGATCATACCTTATTTGAAAAGAAGTCATGGGGATATCCAACTTCTTCACACTAACTAAGAAATCTCGTAACTGAAAATCTTACTTGGTGAAGTATTTATCTCCATGTATCTGATCAAACAATTCATCAATCCATAAAAGAGAATAATTTTTATTTATTTTGATCTTTTTTGAACTTGGGATAATTCAAAAAAAAAGTCTCATTAACCCATCCTTCATCTTGAAGAAAAGGACTGTTGCACCCCATGGTGAGGAACTTAGGTGTATGAACCCTTTATCAAGATTCTCCTATAGTTTTTTCTTTAGTTCCTCAAGTTCCATAATATCTATTCTATATAGAGTCTTAGATAATGGTAACGCTCTAGTTATAATATTGATTTAAAATTCAATCTCTCATCTAGGATGAGGACCAAGAAATTCCTTAGGAAACATATTAGGGTATTCCCTCACAATGGGAATGTCTTCAAGAACAAAGCTTTCCTTAGACTCAATAATTTGGGATAGGTATGCTTAATCATTTGGAAACAATATACATTATTCAGATTTTAGTGCTAAAGAATATTTATCCTCCTACTTACACTTATATAGAATCAGAAGAGGATCCGGAATGTGGAGAGTGATTTCCTTCTCATGAAAATTTATATTGGCACTATGTTGGAAAATCCAATACATTTACAAAAAATTCCACCAAAGGGAGTATGAAAAGGTTTGATGGGATGTTCATATCACAATTTTTGACATGGTTGTATTCATATACTTGGGATGAAATAATTGTCTTGTTTTCCATTTTCATTTGTATCTCTACTTACATAACTTGTGGTGGTGTTTGAATAGTTCTAAAAATCATTTTGTGATATGAAAGAATTCATATAACTAGAATAAAAAAGTAAATTCTCTATTTCTAAATAAATAACCATAATTCTAGTAATAACTTGGTTTTTGGGTTCCACAACAGCAGTTAGGATAGTGAAGTCTCTCCCTTTCTACCTTGATGGTTTTTGGATGTCTTAGGAAACCCTTGTCTTAGTATATTGCTTCACAAAGTGCCCTGGTTACTTACACATAAAGCAATGTACAATATATTAAGGTTTGAAAAGGATAATTACTATTATTTTATTCATTAGTGGGGTTCTTCTATAGGTAATTTATATCTAGGTTTTCATCTTTCCCTTACATAAAGCATCTTTTTATTCCCCTTACACAATTTTCAGGGTACTTCTTCCCACACATTTGACAAGTGGGATGTTGAAATTTTTTATTACCATTAAATTTCTCCATTAGACCACCAAAATTAAATTCTACTTTCCACTTCTTATCTACATGATACCATTGACATTCTATGATCACTATTTCGATTTTGGGGGAACATTTGACAATTTCCACAAAGCTATCGAAGTCACGGGTCACTACGGATTTTTTGTAGATTTGGTTTTAGCCAACAAAAAAAGTGGTGAAACATGCATTCGGTGGTAAGGAAAAATATAGAGGCATATCATTCAAGTCTTTTCATCTATACCTTGTACTCCATGATATATTCCTCATCTTTTCTCAAGAGGAAAATGGAATCCATTTCCATTTTAAGTTAGAGAGTGTGAGGAAAATATTTACTTAAAATCATTTTCAATATTTCCTTCCACCCCATTCCTTTGATCTTTTTCTCAGTATTTTTATTCTTGATCAATGTCTACCACTGATAGGTTTCTCCCTCTATATGATAATCATCCAATAGAACCTTATCTTGATGAAAACATTGAAGGATGGAACATATATTCTCAATGGAGTTAGTCCATTGTCCCATGATTATAGGATCATATGATCCATTGAAAGTCGAGGGGATTTTTCTTATAAAGATATCAATTTCATATTGTAATTTCTTAGGGGATTTGGGATATACTCCTAATATGGGTTTCTATTTAGAACTCGATTTAGCTAAGAGAGTATTATTATAAAGTTTGTGATTCCCACTCCCATCAGGTTGGGCATCTCATTGGGGTAGTCCTCACATTTCCCATCACATTGATTATCTACCTTATTCCTCCTATTTTTATCCATTGTCTAGAATAAAGGAAAAATTATGGATGATTATTTTGAAACTATTAAACTCGTTTGATGAAATATAATGAAATTAAAGACATAACTTATAGATTTCATTTATTTTCTTAACTTATGAATTTATGGGCTTCAATCTATGTTATCCATGATCAATTACCTATCATATATTTTTATGTGTGTTTTTGCTTTAATAATGGATAATAATGATATTTTGAATTTACTAATGAATACCCCCTATGAGTTTCAAACTAGATGTGTCGTAAGGCCTGTTTTTGTTCACCAGTTCCCATTTCGGTCTAGCTCAATGTGGTGTTTTTCTATTTTAATCTTATAAACAACTTTTCCAGATCCAAATCCACTTATAGTCTCCATACGTGGGTGAATTTTCTTTATAAACCACTTACTATATACTTAACAAAATTTAGGGATATTTTCTTATTCTTATTCACATCCATAAGGATTTAACTATTGTTTTCTATTCCTAATCCCAAAAATAAATAAACTCTTCCTTTTATACCAATGATGATAACTCGTATATTAACTACACATTAATACATGATTTATTACCAGAGATTACACTTAATTAAACCCAAAATATTGATATATATAGTTTCATTGGGAATTCGGTACATTTCTTAAATACATAGAATATGAGAAATGAAATCTTTATTGAAAATGTTCTTAAAATGTTCACACTTAAAACTGCATGCGATAACATGGGTACATACATAAGGAGGGGGTGAGACATAAAGACATGTAAGGGAAAAACATGGAATAAAATGAAGAAAATAAAACATATTAGACAATATAAATATCATTGGGGAATAATATGATTGATAAACATAAAACCAAACAATGAGACATGATATAGAATGATAATTATAAAGGTAACATGGGAAATGTGGAAAAAACTTAAAACATTGCATCATAAACATAGTTCAAGGATAACCTCCAAGACATAATGAAAAAAATTAATATAAAGGAATAAGGTTTACTCTCTATCCCAAAAATAATACTCATGAGACTAAACATTATCTAATGTATGGTAGTGCTATATAATTCTGGGCGCACCCAACACTTTCATTTCATTTTCAAGCTTAAGTTTTATATATTGATCATAAAAAAATGATTCATCCATCATAATATTTTATTCCTCTATCATGAAGTTTGGAATAAATAAATTCATGTACAATTTTAAATAATTATAAGTCTATAAATGGGAAATTCTTGATAGTAAATGGGCATGGTATTCACTACATAATTGTTTTGGCAGGGAAAATCATGGTGGACTTTTGACTGCATAACGGGGTCACATAAAAATTCATAAAATGGGATGATGAGACATAAAGGGTATATAATACAATGCAAAAGATAATAAAGAAACTTGAATAATGAAGAGAATTTTAGGATCCAATACATCTGTGTTTGACTCCAAATTCAAGGAAGAATCTTATTAGGAGCTTTGGGAACCTTGGGAGGGCTCTATATAGGGAAGGTAAAATTAATTACATGATCCAATTATTTTAATTTAAGATAAATGGGAGGTTGGGTGGGTTTATTTAGGAAATGATTGGGGATTTCTTTATTATTTCCCAAACATAGGTTTTTGACTCTATATAATAAAATAACCAAAACCAAAAACCTTCCCATAGTTTCCCCCATTGTTTTCTAAAACATGGGACTATTCTTATTATTTTATGTGTTAAAGGACCTAAATTAAAAAAATAGTATCCTTTCTTATGTGTAGTCAATTCATACTCTTGAAGATATGATTTTTAATCCTTAAAATATATTAATGGTCTGGGATGACTCACAATGGATTCATAAAACTAATAAAATAATGATATAATCACATTATTTTAAAATTAAATAATATAAATAGTCATATATACCATTTATAGTATTTATTACACCACTTTTACGTCATTATAATTTCATAATACACACTTTATATTTATACCGTATTTAAGTTTTACCCAAAAACATGATTATCTCGTAAAATTATGAAAAATTACCCATTGAATAATTTCAATATTATGATTAAAAAAAATATTATTTTTATCTAAATAATTTTCTAAATATATTTATTTTCTATTTTAAAATAATAATATTCATTTATCCATAAATGATGGGTTTTTTATTAATAATGATTTCTGAACCAGTATAAAAATTACATTTGACTTTATAAAAATCATATAATAATTTATACTTGATAAAAATTATTTAATAAAAAAAATTAAATAAAATATTATTTATCCCAAAATTCTATTAATTCATTAAGAATTACTTAATTGACATTGAATTTAAACCAAAAATACTATTTGTGTTTTATTGTATTAAAATTTAAAACATTTAAAAATTTAAAATAGTAGGATGAAAAAATATTCTGTTTTTTATAAAAAAATAATGTACATACTCATATTCAAAGGTTTTTTTACATATCCCTTTAACACACCATAAAACTACCTAAGATTAAGGTGCATGATGGTGATACCTTTGTGGGGTAGTTCGGAGTACATGTATTGGGTCGTGCTCTCGATGATCTTGAAATTATCCCATATATTGTTTTTCTAATGCTAAAATTACTGAAAACCATTTTGATATTGGTCATGGAAAATGAATAGAGATGATATATCCCTATAAATCTCTAATAAATGGGTTTCATAGGGTATTATCAAACTTATTGAGGTCATCACTTCCATTTTCTGTGTCAATTAGATTTGTTAAACCCTTTATTTATAATAATTTTGATATCACTGTTCAAAATATATATTATCAATGGTAATGATGATTAAAATTATTTTATTTATGATAGTATATATTAGAATAAAACATGTGCATGTTTTTTCTATAAATCTATCACATAATAAGACATTTAATTAATACACAGGGGGAAATTTTATTTATAACAGTTTAAGTCGTCACACACTATTAGAAAATATTTTATTGAGAAGAGGAGTTTCAATAAAGATAGTCATGTTATTTAAGTCTCAACTTAATGTTGTGGTGGAAAGTGAAGATCTTAAGGTGTTTCAATTTTGAGTTTATACTTTTATTTGTAATCTCTTCTATTTTGAATTACCATGGAATTTTTTTACTTGATTGAAGGAGGTATCTTTCTCTCTTGTATGAAGTTTATTATATTTTTTCTAGATTTTTTATAATCTTATTTCTTTAAAACATTTTTTTAGTTTAAAATTCTTTGGGATAGTTATACACATTGAGCATAACCAATTCAATTAGTTTTTATTACTCAGTGGTTATGGGCAATTGGATCACTATCACAAGTTGATAAATACCCATATTTGTGGTATGAATATGGTTTATAGGAAATATATGTTTATACATTGAGGTATTGAGGTACACATTGGATAATTTAACTAAGATAAATTTTTTGACAATGATAAAGGGAGTGTCTAATAAGAGAATATTTTCCACTACTATCATCGTTAGTTGAATATTTCATTCTGACTTTCTTATAAATTCTAATAAATAACATTAATTTATAGTTGTAATATAATTTTGATTAATATGAATTATTTTAAATAATTTAAATCTTTAATATTAATTTTAAAATTTAACAAAAACAATTTAATAAAGTGGCAGATTAATAGATTTGTCTACAACCTTCTTGTGAGACAACCTCATAGTCACCAATTTGCTGTATTTTTTAATGGGAAAATGTTTACTGATTCTTCATGTCAAAATTTAATGTATCAATTTGGAACCATTTATATGGAGGTTTCCCAAGTTGTTTATATTATCTTTTTTAATTTTCTGTTACTTTATTAAGAAATTTAATTTCTTAAAAAAGAAAAAATGGATTATCATAGTGACTACTCCTATGTTTGGCCTGATTATCCACAATTTGAGGATTATATTAATGAATATTTTTAAAAATATCAATTCCTGGAAAATTAGATGAGGATACAAGAAACTAATATCCTGATTCAATAAAAAGTTATAGTAATTTAAAAAAAATATTCATGAAGTAAGAAAAAAATTGAAATTCTTATCAATTCATTTAAATAATTAAAAAATTAAAATATCAAAAGGTGTCCCAAGTAATGGAATATATTTCCTCACCCAATTTTGATATTGAATAATCTTTTGTGGATTAGTTTTTTGAATAATTGGAACATACTTTTGAAATTTTAGATTTAAAATAGAACACTAATCTTGACATACCTATTGATTTGGGTGTTGTAAAACAAAAAAATTGAGAAATAGTGGGATAATTTGTTGAAAATGAAATGTCATATGAAATACATTATTTTGAAGATGAAAAATAAGAACCTTTGTACCAAAAATTGTCTTATGATAATGAAACATTTGATCAATTCATTTTTTAATATAATTTAGAGGAACATGAGTTATTGACTTCTGAAATTGATGATTGTGAACCATCTGATTTTATAATTGTTATAAGTAATTTCAATTAAATTATTGTTAATATAGAAGATGATTTCAAGAAAACTATTTTAAAACTATAAAATAAGGATATTTTATATGAAATAGAGATGGATCCTGAGAAAACATAGGGAGATGTATCAAATTCTAAACCACATGTTCTAGTTTATTTTGATATGAAATTTTAAAGTGTTTCTTTATATACAGATTTAGTGCCCATTTCATTTATATTGATTTATTTTTCAGATAAAGAGGATGTTTTGGCTAAGATTAAAGAAATAGTTGTCTTCCCAATTTAGGAGTGCACTATTACACATGAGGATAGTGGTACCAAGTTGATTATCAAAGAATAAATCTTTTTTGAATATAAAATTAAAGATGAACCATATCTTGAGATTAAAATTCTAAAATCGCTAGATGTCATTTGTTATGACAAAGTGTTTGGAAGTTTCCCTTATAGTTTTTACACTTCCACTACATCATTAGAACATGAAATTCATTGAATGGAACCTGAAGAAATCTTGTTTTAGAGATTCTATAAGTTTTTTGAGATGTAGATAAATAGATAAAAAATAAGTTTGGTGGTTTATGAGGAAGAAACCACACCCTCCTTTAGATTTAAGAAGACTAGATAGAACTACTTGACTAGGGTTAGTGAAATCCAAGAACCCACACAGGGTTAAAACCACGTATCTTTTCCCCTTTATTTATTTTTTATTTTCCAATCCTTGATTTCAATTAAATATTGATGATTTGTCTTTTTAATGTAGGTATCCACGTAGTAATTTTTAGGAGGTGAGCTCAATTCTGCTACTTCTCAATAAAAATAAGGTTGTAACTTTCCATCCCCCGTTAATTTTTCCGGTATTATTTTCTTGATTTTAACTTCTAAATATTACCATTGCAAAATGATTAAATTTTTCAAAATAAGTTTGGCAGAGTAACATGCAAGGTATGTTAATATTTTATGAAATTTCTTTCCAAATTTTTTGTGTTTTATTTTCAAATTTTTTTTCAAAATATTATGAGCATTAAAGAATTTTCCTTTGTGAATTGAAAACTTTTGTTGATGTATAACTCCAACTTGATTCATGTAAATTAACATAAATGATTTGTCAAATGTGTTTTTTTATAAATTAAAATTTTGTACATTCCAAAAAATATCATCGACTTCTAAATTTCATTCCATGAAGGTTGTCTAATGATGAAAATCACTTGCATATAAGGACTATGAACCATTTTGTCATCTTCTTCACAATAACCTCATTTCTTGAGTGAAAAAAATACTTATTTTTTATCTATAACATTTCATTTTTTCTTCAAAATAAAGGATATTTAAGGATATTGTTATCAAAATGACTGAGGTAATTCATATATTATTAAAAGCCCCAAATTCAGAAGATTCATTTTCATTTTCTCTTTCCTTTTACCGTTTACCCTTATGAGCCCTTGGGTTCCATGAATTTTCTATTTTTGGCCTCAATAAAAGATATTTATCCAATAAAATCCACTATTGAAGTAAATTTTAGGACTTTAGTAAATCTTAAGTGTCTGAGAGATGACTTATGGTGTTCCACATCATTTGGTGAAACATTGGGTGAAAAATAAAATTTGGATATTTTTAAATGCTATTGAAAAAAATAATTTTATAAAATATGTTCCTCATTAAATATTCTATGGAAAACTGAGTTGTACCTTTTTGGATCTTCCAATGAAATAAATTTGTTCGTATTTGGAGATTTCAAGAGAACAGATAGATTAGAAATCTTATTTCTCTACTGAAATGTTGATGATGTGGGATTTCTATGAATAAAATTTTAAATTTGTTTTATAGATGATTTTATGCATCAATAAATTTTATAATACAATTCTTGAGTAGAAACAACAATCATGAAATCTTACTTCAAATAACAGCTAAAAAATTTCTTTATGCCTTAAAATTTTTTTAACAGTTTAAAACGCACAAACCTTACAAACTCATAAAAAAACTTTTCTATGTCCTCATGAGGGATATAATTATTCTACTAAATTGGGGATAGATTAAAAATAATTAATCTTTTGGTCTCCCTTCCATTTATTTGGATGATAAACACATTATCTAAATCAAAATCATGTGGTTAAGGGATGAAAAGGGTGAGGTGGGAATCCTTGTACATTATAAAATGAAATACATGGTAATATAAAGAATGATCGTAATGGATAATTTTTTATTTAATCTTTATAATAAACATATTTATTTTTGTGCCTAGATGTTGATCTTGTGATTTTCATTAACAAATTTTTTGAATTTTCATTGGTGATTTATATTGAATGCTCACTTTTCTAGGAGTCCAAGTGTTAAGTGTGGGAAAATTGATAGAGCTGATATTTTAAATATTTTTCACATGTATTTTAATGATTTATTCACCCCTTAAAAAAATTTATTTTTTTGGAAATTGTATCAATTTTTGAGTTTTGAGGATTTTTGAGCTAAATTGTTAAAATACCCTCATTTAATAATTTTAAAAAAAAATTACAGTTATATAATTTTGAAAATTATTTTTTATAGAAACCATTTACCTATGGGATTAAACTTATTCTACTAAACCAATAACTGAATCAAAAATATTTATACCCAAAACCATTAAAAATTCAAAACCTCTTTTCAGACAAAATTGACATCCCTTTAATAAATTTGGAATAACTCGAAAAAAAACCTTTACCAAATGGGGTGATTCTGGATTGAAATAAAAGAGAACTAAAAATGACACCACCACATTGAAAATAAATATTAAATTCTCTAATTAATATAGTCATTGGGTTGATTAATTTTAGGGAGGATTAAGAGAGACCTCAAATAAAAAATGTTCACTTATATAATTAGGGTAATACATTGGCCTCACATTTTTAAATAGCTTGATATTTCATATAGAGAAAGATAACTCATGTGTGAAAAATATTATTAAGGAACATCTCATAATTTCTATTGTATGATGACAAAAATCAAGGAAAATAAATTGGAATAAAAACAAAAAAAATAATTTCCACTCCCTTTTCCTATATATTTCCTTCTCAACTCATTTTCAAGGGATTGTTGGATTAAAATAGTGGTTAGTAATGAAGAATAAAATGGATAAAAGTAGTTTCAATGAATATAATCTATCCGTGTTTGTATGAAATCCATTTTTTGGTTGGCAGTGAATATTTAAAGGTGTTCCCCTTTTGAGTTTGTTCTTTTAATGGTAAAATCTTCCCTTTTGAATTATCCTATAATTTGTTTGATTGATTTAAGGAGGTATATTTCTCAAGTGTTTGCAATTTAATTTTTTTTTTTATCTTATGAATTTAAAATAGTTTTTTGATGGTTTAAAATTATTTTGGTGAGCTCTCCCCATTGAGCATAATTAGTACAATTAGTTTCAGTTTCTTGGGGTCTTTGGGAAACAGGGTCAAATTCATAAGTAGATAAAAACCAAAATTTTATGTCTCAATATGGTTTTTAGGAAATATTGTTATATACATTGAGTTCTTGAGGTATAAATTAGATAATTTAATTATAATAAATTTGTCAAAAATGATAAAGGGAGTGTTTAAAAATTGAACCTTTCCCAGTGTTGTTATCTTTACTTTGTCTTTTAATTCCTTTATTCTATTAAATTATAATAACTAACTTTAATTTATAGATTTAATATTATCTCTTATAATTAAAATTATTTAAACACATTTCAATCATCAATTTTAGTTTGTAAATTTCACAATAATAATTAACATAGTGATAGTTTGATAGATTAGTCTTCAACTTCCTTTTAAATAACCATGTGGTCACCATTCTGATACCGTTTTTAAGTGGGAAATATTGAATGATGTTTTATGAAAAAATCACAAATATCAATTTGGTGTTGTTTTTTGATGTTTTTATAGGTTTTGTTTTGAATTTATAATATTTATACTTCTACTTTAGTGTCGTAAGATAATAAATAAATTATTTTCACAATGATTGCTCTTATTCATGGCCTGGTTATCAAAATTTTGAGGATTCTAATTATGAAAAATAATTCAAAATATAAATTCCAATAAAATTATTTAATAATACCATAAAAATATTTGGTTATTAAAAAAAATATTCCATATGTATGAAAACAAATAGAAATTCAAATCAATGCTTTAAAATAATTAAAATAATAAAAATATAAACAAGAATACCAAAAGGGAAATTTTACCCCACCCAATTTTTATATTGAAGAAGAATTTTTGTATGAGTTGATTAATGAATTGAACCTTTATTTTTCAATTATAGATTCATAGGACAACACTAACCTTGACATTCCAATTTATTTGAGTGTTATAAATCAAAAAAATTTGGAGAATTATTTGGATGACATTTTGGAAAATTAAATGACATCTGAAATCCCTTATTTTTTAATATGAAAAATAATAACCATTTATAAAACTTTGGATAAAGATAATTATCAAATTGATCAATTCATTTTAAAGTGAATTAAGAGAAACCTCACTTGTTCCCTACTAAAATTGATGGGTGTAAACAATCTAATTTTGGGAATGTAGAAACTGATTTCAAGACAATTATTGTTAGTATGGAATATGATCTCAATAAAATTATTTCCAAGATATTAAATAATGAAATTTATTATGAAATAGAGTTGGATCCTAAGAAAAAATTGGGGAAGTAACAAATTTTAATCCACTTTTGGGTTTTATTTTGATAATATAATGATAACTACTTCTTTATGTATGAATTTATTTCCCATGTATTTTTAGTAGACTGATATTTCAAATAAAGAAGAGTTCAAGGATGAAATTGAATAAATTAACTTTTTCCCAACTGAGGATTTTATTGGTACACATGAGGATGGTGGTACTATGAATATTTTCAATGATGAAATTATTTTTTAATATTAATTTTAAGTTGAACAACATCTTAAGATGAAAATTCCAAAACAACCTGGGGTCGTTTGTAAAGATAATGTGTGGGGAAGATTTCCTTATAGTTTTTTCCAACATCCAATGCATCTTTGGTGCATCAATGTCATATAAGGGAACCTGAATAAATTTATTTTTTTTGAGATTTTGAAAATTTTGTGGGCTTATGAAGGCTGGAAAAAATTATTTTGTGTGGGGTGTGAGGTAGAAACAACACCCTCCTTCATATTGTCTATGATCAATAGGAAATACTTAACTAGGGGCTGTTAAATCCTAGAATCTGCTTTGGGGTTTGAAAGAGGACTCTTTTCCCTTCTTTTTATTTTTTATTTTTCGTTCATTACTTCAAATAAAAATATTATTCTTTGTTTTTTTCATGTAAGTTTCCAAGTTTCAATTTTTAGGTGGCTAGCTCAAGGCTGCTACAACTCAATAAAAAATATGTTTTGTTTTTTACTTAAAACATTTTGTTCATGTATTATCTTATTTATTTTCACACCTCAAAATAAACAATCCACAATTATGACTTCACAAAAAATAAGTTTTCAGGTTGAAATATTCTTGGTAAATTTTGATTTTTTGTGTTTTCTTTTCATGTTTTATGTTTTTTATTTTTAAATTTTCTTTTAAAAAAATGGTAACCTTTAAATAATTTAGCTTTTTTAATAGATAACTATTGTTGATGAAATGATCCAACTTGATTAATCGATCTAATATAAAAATATTATGGAAATGTGTTGTGTTCTGAATTCAAATTATGTAAATTCATGAAAGGAACATCAAAAACTAAATTTAATTCCATTAATGTTGTACAATGTTGAAAATCATTATCACTTGAGGACTAATTTTTTTTCGACTTCAAAATATCCCCTTTATTGATTGATCCAAATAATTATTGTTTTAACAAGAACCTTTCTTGTTTATTTTAAAACATTTGATATTTAAGGATATTATTTTCAAAATTATTGAGGAAAATCATTCGTTATTGAAATCCCCATTTTGATATAATCATTTTTATTTTTTCCCACTTTGTATATTTGACCATTTTGAGTAATTAGTATTCATGAAATACCTATTATTTGGCCTCATTATAAGCTATATTTCTAATCCCACCCTCTCTTGATGTATATTGCACGATTTAATTACAGCTTATATTTTTTTGGAGCTTACTTATGGTGTGATACAACATTTTCTGCAACTTTTGGTACTAAAAAATTCCAAAAGATATTTTTTACTATTGAAAAAACTATTTTGTTAAATGATATTATTTTATGAATATTTAGAGGAAAATGTTGTTGTTTAATTTTAAATATTACAGAGAATGAAATTTGTACCTATCTAGATCTTGTAAAAATTGATTAGAAGAGAAATGTTATTTTTTAACTGAAACGTTGATGTTGTGGGTTTTAAATGAATTAAATTTTCACATTGTTTTTTATCTGATATTATTACAATAAGAAAGATTAGAATACCATGGATGAGTGGGAAGTATAATTATGAAATCCAACCTCAAATGGGATCCAACCCATCTCTTTCTACTTTTAAATTTTTTATAGTTAAAAACACTTCAACATTTATTCCTCAATGAAACCATTTCTATGTCCCCATATGGATACAATTATTTGACTCAATTGGATGGAGATTTATAAATTTTTCAATATTATAGTGACCCTTAAATTTATTTGGATGATAAAAACCTTATTGAAATCAAATTAATATGATGAGAAGAAAAAAATTGTGGTATTCATTCTTCTTCATGGAATAAAGAAACACATGGGAATGGAATAAAGGTTAATAATGGAGAATTTGGTATTTAAACTATAGAAGAGACACGATGAGTTTGGTGTCGTGATTTTGAGCATGTTATTTTCAATGAATTATGTTTTGAATTTTCATTGGTGATTTATTTTGAAAGAAACATTTTCCAGGAGTCTAAGTGTTGAGTGTAGGGGAATTGATATTGAGAATATTTAAAATATTTTTCAAATTATTTTAATAATTTATTCTTTGAAATTATTTCATTTTATGTGAAATTTCCTTAATTTTTATATTTTGAGGATTTTCTAGCTAAATTATTAAAATTACCTCATTCAAGGATTTTAACTGTTTTTATCACTTTTATAATACTTTTTCATGTTTTTTTATAGGAACCCATTCCATTTTGGGATTCATTTTCTCCTACCATACCAAGATCTGAACAACCATTTATAAGCACAAAATATCCATAAAATTGGAAAATCATTTTTCAGATAGAATTGATACCCCATCAGAAAATAATAAATAACATATCCAAAATATTTCTGAATAGGGTGATTCCATTAGGAAATGATAGGGGACTCAAATTAAAATATAAAAATTGAAAACCAATATTAGATTCACTCATTAATATTGTTAGTGGGTGTTTGAAAGTGGGGTAAGTTAAGGATAATCCTCAAACAGAAATATTATTCATCTGTAATTAGGATATAATTTTTTTCACCACATGTACAAATAGACTTAAATTTGGTTTGTATAAATAAAAAGACCATGAAAAAAAATTATTAAGAAAATTTTCAAAACTTTATATTAGAGGAGGTCTATAATTTAGAAACAAATTGGGGATAGAAAGTGAATATAATAATTTTCACTCCCTTTTCTTATATATTTCCTTCTCTTCCCATTTTCAAGGAATGGTTATATTTAAAGAGTATGATTTTCTTTAGAAGATATGATGGATAAGTTTAGTTTCAAGGAAGTTAATATATATAAGTTTTTCTAAAATCCAGGTGGGGTTGGGAGGTCATGATCTGAAGGTCTTTCCCTTTTGAGTTTGTGCTTATAAATGTAATATATTTTCTTTTGAATTGTCTAATAATATGTTTTCTTGATTAATGGGTGTATATTTGTCACTTGATTTAAATTTATTTTATTCTTTTTGTGATTTTTTATCACCTTATGTCTAAAAAAAATATTCTTCTTATTTAAACTTCTTTGATTGAGGTCTCCCAAATAATCACAACAAGTACACTTTTCTTTGGTTTCTAAGAGGTCTTTTGAAAATTGGATCCCATATATAAGTTGGTAAAAACCCATATTTCAGGTATCGATATGGTATCTATGTAATATAAATTAGTACATTGAGGAATTGAGGTATAACTTGGATAATTTAATTGGAATACATTGGTCAACAATGATAAAGGTAGTTTCTAAGGATCGAAGCTTGTCCACTACTGTAATATTTAGTTTTCCTTTTTTATTCCAACTTTCTTATAAATTATAATAACATAATTCAAATTATAATTACAATTTTATTTCCATCAATTTTACTTATATTATCTCATTTCAAACCCCAATTTTAGTTTTACATTTAAATAAAACAAATTAACAAGGTAATAGTTTGACAGTTTAGTCTGAAACCTCCTCAAGAGAGAACATTGCGGTCGCCACTATGATGTATTTTTTAAGGGGAAAATATTTACTTCAGTTTTGTGACAAAAACCCCAATGTCATAAAATGACTTCATATTCAATTAACTAACTATTAACAATGTATTTATAAAACATGAGAAAAGATAAATATGGAATATTAATTATTTAAACTATAATCATTTTAGTATATTATAATCATTAATATAATTTTTAACATACTAATTAATTAATATTAATTGTATTTCGCATTATAAGAATTGGTAAAATGATAAAGAGAAGTTGAACATGAGAAGAAGTGTTTATGAAACCTTTCGATCTTCTTAATTATGATTATTTTATATGTCACTAAAATCCTTGAGTACTTGGAGTTGAGTTACTCCAAAATGTCCCTATGGATTATAGGGGTCTTAAGAGAAGTAATATGGGAAGATGTATTGATTTAAAAAGTGATAGGTAAGTGTTTTTATAAGGGGGGGTAGAGGGAGAATTTATACTTTTAGAGAGGATTATTTTGGAGTTAAAATAATTAATAGAATAAAACATCCACAAAAAACATTATAATAGTGGTATTATAGACAATTTAATTCATATTTAAATAAAATCGTACAATTTTAGGAGATCTATTATTTCCATAACAGATTTCATTAGTTTAATCAAATGAAAATTGAAAAATGATAAATTTTTATTTTAATGAAATATTTTATGCTTTTAGACATAGTAAAACCCTCTTTTGGTTTGAATATTAATTTATTGTTTTTAAATTACACATTTATCTTAATAAATTAGTTTTTGGCCAATCCAAATGCTATAGAATTTATTATCTCATTATTACCCCTTGGATGATGTAATTAAAATACACCCATTATGTAATAAATTTATTTTTACTATTCTCAAAAAAATTGAAGTATTTCAAAAAAACCAAAACAAGTAACCCATATAAAATTTAAACAATAAGATTTAAAAAATGAGGTTATTTTTCTCAAAATATTTTTCTAAAATTGATAATTTTAATTTTGGAATAAATGTTTAGTTTCAATAAATTATTCTTTATAAAAATACCCTGACAACTACATAAATATTATTTTCATTTTGAGACACTCTACTATTAATTTTCACATAATTTATTTGAGGTAAATTTTATTTTCATGAAACTAAACTATTTTATTGTTTAAATTATTATTCCAATAGTAAGGTTACTTTTCATAATAGTAATGTTACTATTATAATGGTTATGCTATTATTCCAATGATCATGTTACTATTCTAATGGCCATATTACTTCCTATAAATACCTCTTAATTAAATAATTTAACATTCACCATAATTCCTCACAAGGTTCAACTTTTTTTCACTTCTAAAATGTTTATTGGATTGTAAATGTTATTTTTTTATATTTTATTTCATAATTGTGATTTTTCTAAGGGATCAAGATGATATAAATTTTCATATTATTGTGAATTTATTTCATTTTATTTATTTAACCATTTTAATACTTTCAATTTTAATGGATATATTAATTTTTTAAATGTAATTTTCATAATTAATGAAATGAATTATTATGTTTTCCATGTGTCTAAACTATATTATATGATAAAAATTATTTATTTACAAGGAATATTCAATATATATAAAATTTTGTGATTCAACATTCTTCCCTAATTTAAAACATTCATCCCTAAAATTTCAATTCATATACTCGAATAATAATAGGTGAGGTTTCTTTTATTTCATTACATATATATGTTCCCATGTTCCTTCTTCAGACTTTTAATTTTTATGACGCACCATAATGAGGTAAGTTTTCTTGTTGCATAGAAAATTGTACCTATAGTCTAAGAGATTCACTAGATAATCCTCATTGGAATTTTCATGTTCCAATTATACCATATCTAGTTTCAATACATGTGAGGGATTAGGTATGTACTTCATTGAGAGAGATATGTGGAACACATAATGGACTTGATCCAGGTTTGATGGATTTTCTAGATTATATATCATAGCTCTTATGTGGTCAAGTATCTCAAAGGGGCCAATGTACCTAGGGGTTAGAATTCTATTATTTGAAAACTACATGAATCTCTTCTATAATGATATTCAAATGAAAACTCATTCACTAAAATCAAACTACAGGTCCTTCTTTGAGAAGATAAGTTCTATGTGTTTTATGTTCTCCAAATTTTTCCAAACATATAGGTGTTCTACATCGCTTCTCATAAATATCATTATATAGGATCATTTAAATTCTTGAGTAGAAGTTTTTATTGTACTATAAATCAACCAATATGAGTTATTGATCACATCCTCCATTTAATTCTATATAGTATGATCTTATAGAAATCCAGTCATAGCATATATGGATATTATGCTATTTTCAATAAATATTTAGTATATTACAAAAATACATTCCTAAGAACCATATTAGTTTAGAGAAATATGGAAATCAAAATCTTTAATCCTGGTGATGTATCTTTAACATCTCCCAAAAATATCTCCACCTTTAATACTTCTACCTAAAACCTTTCTTCATAACCTTTGGAGAGGAAACATGAAAATAGGTGTGCTCATATGCTCAGTAAGGGTAATCAAGTGAGACATGTAAGCATAAAAATTAATATAGGGGTGTATGAACATGATCATCGCATTAAGATATCATAACATTCATATCAAAGATCATAAAACTGAGTTATGGGACAAAACATAGAATTTCATAAGACATAGATCATAATGAAATAAATATTATGAGACATGAAATTGTAAATGAGGAATTAAGACATAAGATTTGTGTTATATATATAATAATATAAAAGTTTTTGCCTAGGATACCTACCAAGACCTTTGTAACTTGTTAGGATTATTCTATGAACCTTTTACCTGCTTCACACTTGGGATAGTAACACATGTACCCTCTTTCTTTTAGGGTCTGGTGACAACACATATACCTTCTTGTTCTTGAGATTAGGTTACAACAAATTTACCCTCTTTCTTGTAGGTTTGGGCTACAACCCATGTACCTTACAATTTTCAAGCTTGGGATACATCCCATGTACCCTTTTACCTCATATATATATATTATCTTTACCCAATGAATTGGAGGGAGATATAGGTCTCACCCATCTCATAATGAAATCATTCATACATATTCTACAAGAATATAAAACATTCGACATATCATGGACCATAAAAAATATATAGGTTTTATGAACATAAAATCATAACCCATGAAATGAAATGGGAATAATTAACAATTCATCACATCATAACCTATGATAAAATATGTGTTTAATATTCACTTCATGGTATTACAACCCATGAAAAGAAGTAGGATTTAAAAGAATAAAACTTTTGGAAGTGAAATGGGTGTCTTAATAATCATTCCATTAAAAAATAAACCATTCATGAAACATTATAAATTAATCCTTTTGATAATTTCCTATAAATAAATGAGTAACGTCTATGGATGTTATTTTATATATAAAATAACTTATAAGGATAATTTGAAAACCTTTATTTAGGAAAATATCCTTTATTATTTCAAAATGGATTTTTGAAGCATAAAACATTTTGAAAACCACATTCCTTAAAAAAAGATTTAAAATATATTGAAAACATTTGAAAACATTTTTCCTTAAAAACTTATAAAATAATGTTGAAAAACTTTTGAAAACCATTTTTCTTAAAAATTTATAAAATAACAATGAAAAACATTTGAAAAATTTTTTACATAAATTAATATAACATAATCTTGAAAATATTTTGAAAAAAATTTCCTTGAAAATAAATTTTAAAAAATTATTAAAAACTATCCTTTTAAACATGAAAATAAATCTTCAATGAGTTGGCAGTGGGTAAATTTGTACATGCCATAATCTTTAAAAATAACATTCCTTTCGCATGTTAAAAATGTTATAAAAATTTCATATCTATAAATAAACAAGAATATTCCTTTGAAAAAATATTTAAATTACAAAAATATGGGAAAAAATCTTTTAAATATTTTTGGAGATTATTATAATATTCATGGAAGCCCTTTTAGAAAACATATATTTCTGACTAAGAGAGGGTAGAGTTGGGCTTTATTAAAAATAATTTCCTCACTATATTATGTAACAAATAGTTTAAATATTGTACCAATATATGAATATATCATTAATAACTAGAGGAGAATAAATTTAATTAATTTTCTTGAGAGATGGATCACAATATTCATCAAAGGAATCATAAACATAAACAGTCTTGAAAAGTGATGAGATTATCTCAATACACGCTTATAATATGGTGAATTCGGAAAATACTCTCCATATAAGAAATAGAAATGAAATGAAGATTAGAATATAAATAAAATAATAATTTTCATGATATAACATGTAAAATTGAATTATATACACCTGTAAAAAAATTGGTTTATAAAAAACACAAGTCTTAGTGAAAAAAAATTGAGACACAATTATCTCACCAATTTGTTAAATTTTTAAACCTAAACCCAATTAAATAAATACCATAAAAGGGATATTTTAATACCCAAAAATTTAATTATAAAATACATATAATACAATCAT
This sequence comes from Viscum album, assembly GCA_963277665.1. Classification (NCBI taxonomy): domain Eukaryota; kingdom Viridiplantae; phylum Streptophyta; class Magnoliopsida; order Santalales; family Viscaceae; genus Viscum; species Viscum album. The sequence continues at coordinate 2,055,061,553 of OY728146.1, read as the reverse complement.
GTTTCGTACATAAACCACCCAAAAGTAAAGAGTGTTGAACATAGCATGTATCTCACCGAAATAAAAATTGAGATTAAATCCCCTTACTTTGTGTCTTGAATCTCATTATACTAGTTCAGACCACCTTTATAACAAATATAAATTGATTATAAATATTTTAAAGAACTATATTTTTATATATAACACCATATATAGTTTTACTATGAATGTATATTACCTTATTGTTAACCATCCTATGTTCAGGTTTTAATCGGGATAATATTCTCTTTGTTCTTCACATGTGTGTTAATTTGTTATATATTTGGTACTTATACTTATATCATGACTCTATAATGTAAAAAATGACATTAATATCATTTTTATCCATTATATTATTTTATAATAATCTATATAATATAGAATTACAAAATTTAATACACAATTGTTGGAGTAGGTAAGTCGTACGTGCGCATGAATGATGTTTCAGTTTTTATTACCATATTGAAAGAAAAAAATAAAATCAAATATATGTATATATTTATATAATATATTTAAAAAATAATTATAATGTTATATATATCATATAAGTTCACTAAACCCATCCTTAATACATTCCATGTCATGTGTGAATGAATTACATCGATTTGAGGGAGGAGGTAGTCCACACTTCCTAAAACAAAATTATCATTTTAACAAAAAATGAAAAGAAAAAACATATGTATATTAAAATTAATTAAGAAGATTAAATAAATAATAAATATATTATATTATATATATATATATATATTTCCATCATAATGTCCACCATGAAATGTGGTGAAGAAAATTGAGCAATCATCATTTTGTGAGGCAGAAGTTCACCATACACATAAAAAGTATGTTTATTACCCATTAGATGGAGGTGTGTATAAGTGTAGGTCAAACAATTATCATAAAAACGTCCTAGAATATTTATTATACTGTTATTGTTACAAAATAATGGAGTAAAGAGAGTGTAGGGGTGGATAAAAAAATAAAAGAAATGATCTTGAGAGAAGGCATTACCTCTTTATTGGGTAACTTATTTTTGTTTGTTCCCAAATCCATATTTGGAAAAGATTATGCCCATATATAGGATTCTAGGATTAATTGAGGTATTTTGGGATTTAAATTTATCAATTTATGTGTGATCCATGTTTCTTGAGATGTGTGAGGAAGTGGGAGGAGAGGAAGTCTTTTGACAGTGGAGGTGGAGTGGCACTCTTGTAAATATTTTAAGAGAGAATTCTATCCACATTTTTCATATTTCAAGTAGATACAATAATGGAATAAGTTATATACAGGGGATTTTATGGTCTAAATATTCCCATTCAATGGATATTGGAAAAGTGTATAGGTTTTTGTAGTCTTAAATTTAAGGTTTAGTCCTTAGTTAAGCATAATTTTACTTTAATCAATGTAATTAATTTAAATTACTTTCTCTAATATTTTGGTAAAAAAATAAGTTGAAAATATTAGAAATTATAAATTATTTTTATTCAAAATATTTAATCTATTTTTCCATGTTCCAATCACATAAGTGGGAGAAATTAATTTAAAATTAATACTGCTAACGAGATGACACTGCGAGTTTTTAAAGTAAAAATGATCAAAAGAATGATTTGTTTTTATATCCAATTTACATTTAAAATTGGTTACAATTAACTAATTTTGATTAATTGATAAAAATATTATCTAATTAAACTTTTAAAAAAAATTAAAATATAATTTTTCCTTATAAATAATTTATATAAAAAATTGGTTTTGAATTAAAATTCTAAATTTTAACTATTCATTAAAAAGTGATACCTTACATAAAAATACCAAAAAATTAACCTTAACTATGTTTTATGTTTCACTTTCAAGGATGAAGTTTATTTCGACATATTAGGAATATTAAAGTGCCAAAATAGTTATTTAAAATGTATTCTCCATTAAAAGTTAATAAAACTACATTTATAAAAATATATGTTCTTAAGCATAAAATTGGGTTTGTTACTATCTCATATATATATATATAATGAATTAATATCAAAAATGTTTTATTCAAAATATAACATATATATTATATTAATATCACTCAATAATTTAATTTAATTTAATTTATTAGGTATTATATATTTGTGATTATAATAACATTTCCTTTAATATTCAATCAACTTTACTATTCATTTATAATTAATTGGTAACCTGTGATTTCATATTATATCATGTCAACCACATATTTTCATAAATTTGTTATTACTATTCATAACCTTTAATTTAACTTCTAGGTTATATCATATTATATAAAATAATAACACTTTAATAATATAGTATTTTTTAGTAAACCCTGGTCTTGTATATTAAATAAGCCACTAAGGAATGTCATTTTTGTGTATAATTTAAGCCAACCTCGGTGTTCCATGTACAAAAAGAAAAAGTTTATGTTTCTTTTTGTGAATAAATAACTTTCTTTTCATATAATGTTATCTGAACATAGTACTTTAATATAAAATAAATTATCTTTAGTGTTTCATGAAATATAAAATACCAACAAGAATAAATTATTTTGAATGAAAAATAATTCAAAAAATATCAGGGTGTTACATTCTAGCCCCCTTAAAATGAATTTCTCACTCAAAATTCATCTGGGTTATCAATGTTTTAATACCTTAAAGTTTTATTCATAGAAACCCACATCAAAAAATGCATATTAAAACTTCCCTTAAAAGGAAAATTTGGAACCATATTATTTACTAAAAGTAACATATAACTACATTTTTTGTATATGAGAACATATATGAGAAGTGAAAATAATGAAATGGGGGAAAAATATAACTATCATGTTCTAATGGATAGTGAAAGAGAACAATTTCAAGATAAAGTTTAAAATCATAAATCCAGAAATCTGGGATGAACTAAGGGAAAATATGATTCATTGAAAATGGATGTATTGGGATAAATTTTTTTTAAATATTATTTTTCTTAAAGTTAAAGAATTTACATGAAAAGATATACTAACATTATTTTAGTATTATCTCACCCTTTCTTGTTTCTTGATGCACTTCACCTCTTTATCTATAAAGGAAGGTTACTTTTTCATTCTTAAAGCACTAATAGATCATGAGTCCCATGATATTCCATCCCATTTTTCAATAGTTACCATCAATACAGGGTAGTTTTAACATGATATCCAATATGAATAAATCCTTATATGGAAAGATAACACTATAATATTACTGACTTGATCTGAATTTGGACTTAAACTTTCTATAAATGGTTAACCTTATACCCCTTCTAAAATATAATTCATCCATTATTCCTTAAATGAATCATATCTTAAACAAAAAACATAATTATTATATACTTGGCTCCATCCTGGAAAAAATATAATAACAAATGTGATTTTATTATTCCATAATCCATGTTGGGAAAGATAATAACGTGAAATATCACCAAAGGATGAACAATAAGACTTTTATAGTGATTATTTTTACAAAATAAAATATAAAATTTCCATCAAAGGAGGTAAGGAAAAGTAATTATTAATTATCTTAGTTCATATCTGTTGGTCGGAGTGGATACTCAAGAGGGGGGTGAATTGAGTTCCAATTAAAATTTCTGTTTTAAAACATTGTCTTAAAAGCTCCCAAATAAAATACTAAATTAAACTGTAGTGAATTTATATCAAAGTAAGGGTTCGGTTGGGTTCTCAAGGGATTGATTATTTCCCAGTTAATCAAAACAAAAAGTTTGATTAACCTTTGAAACCAACTTACTAATTTACAACTAATATAAACACTTGCGAATTTAATTATCAAAGTAACTTAAAAAATAGTTTTGGTTTTAAAGTAATTAGCAGCGGAATAAAGAATAACTTTGAAAGATATAGCACAGTAGATATAACCAAGAGGTTCAGTCTCAAGCCAAGAGTTAGTCCTCTCAACAATTTGTATAAAGGTGATCCACACCCTGGATCGGGGATTACAACAGTATACAACTGTCCAGGTCCAAGACCTCTACCACTGTTACCTGTGGGAACAGAAACAACAGCAACTACCTGTCTAGGTCACACGACCTCTCCCACTATCCCAGTGGGAAATAAAAGATGTAAGAGTGTGGAGAGAGGATTTAAAAATCCTTCAGTTAAAGCACAGGAGACAGTGTGTGTGAAAAATACAGCAGATAACATACACTGCTCAATATGTAAAATGATAAATCACAGAGAAAATATTTAGAGTTTATAAATGGCTCTAGTGATTGTCATGCAGTTCTGGACTCCTTTGATTGATCAGAATTTGCTCTGAGTCCTCTTCTGATTTTTGTCTGGAAAACAGAGTATCGTTTGTTTCCTTGACTTCCAGGTTCAGAGATAGATAATAAGTATTCGATGAAGTTCTTGTTTTATGTTCTCGTTCTCAGCTCTTCACTGGTTAGCATTGATGAAAGAGTTCCTCGTGTAAGTTCAGTCATCTCTTTGCATTCACGCTCTGTTGTTCTTCCAGCACACCTTATGTTCTGTATCTCTCGTGTATTCATATATATGCCTCTTGATTTTAGTAGCACATCCTTCCTTTATTTAAAGCACATGCTCTGGCAAAAGATGATTTATTTTTGCAGGTACGAGGTATGGTTCCCTGACATCCAACAGCACACATTAAATAAATGTCAGTGTATTAAAATATACCTGATATGACCATTGGTTAGATTAAACAAAGATAAAGAAATTAAAGTAGTGTCGGGTTATGTCTCTGGAACGATAGCTCTTGATATCGGTAGACTTGTGTTACAGTGGGTGTCTGTAGGTCTGAGTATCGGTAGACATTTGTAACGGTAGACTTGTCTGTCGGTAGACTTGATGTATCAGTAGCGGTGGACTTGTAATAGTAGCGGTGGCTCTGCCTTTACCAGTAGCGGTAACTCTATTTCAGTAGTTGTGGCTCTGCCTTGTAACATTAGCGGTAGCTCTCTCTATCGGTATAATTTGCATAATGGTGGACTTCAGCATATCGGTAGCTGTTAACTTTGTTGTAGCGGTAACTGTCGACTTCATTGTATCGGTAACTCTCTTATAGCGGTAGCTCCAACATATCAGTAGACTTAACTGTATCGGTCGCTGTGAGCTGTAACGGTTGCTAGCTAGTAACGGTAGCTATTTGTTCTGACGGTAGCTACTGTCTAACGGTTTCTCTACTCTGTATCGGTAGCTAGTTTATAACGGTAGCTGAAAACTGTTTGAGAATTCACTTGGCAGAATGATTTAAGTCATAGTAAACATATATCTGTTAATACAAAAGACTTAATTTAAGCATAATGAAAGTAACAACATATATTAAAGTATATTTTTAATGTATTAACCATAATCAAGATATAAAGAAAGAATGGTTGGGATTATCAAAACACAATAAAGCAACTTAATTCCAGAGGGTTCAACAATCTCCCCCTTTTTGATAATCAGAAATTATGCCAAAATAAAGTAATATCAGAGGAAGAATATATCAAAGTATGATATCAACAGTATAGTATCAGAGGAAAAAAGAAAAAAAATCTTAGGAATTGATATATATAAAAAAATATCAGAGGAAAAATATGAAAATAGGAATATATCAAGAAATAATGTAGTATCAGAGGAAAGCACAAGAAATATTCTTTAGTTTGAAAAGATTCGCATATTTCTCCCCCTATCATTTAACTACAGGATTCTCCTCCAAAGTAGTGATTTTCTCCCCCTTTGTCTCCTTAGGTGAACAACATTCTCTTTCTCTCTCTCTGGGTACAGGTTTCCAATAATTTCTCCCCCTTTGTGATTAACAAAAAGGAGGGTATTAGAGAACAGATAAGGACTAGGAAAGAAAATATACAGAGTAAAATAGACATTGAAGAGCGGAATGAAGTATTTGATTGATAAGCAAAAGATACATTTGTGAAAATCAGAAAAGTACAAAAATGTAATAAATCCCATCAAAAAAATGACTAGAATCACTCAATCATTCTCTTGAACAAGTGTCTTTCCCTTGGGATCAGCAGAGGGTGAAGAGGTAGAGTCAGCAGGCTTGGGAATTCCTGAAAGAACCCCTGGTGGATCAGCAACTGATACGGTACCAAATCTGTAATCTGTCTCTCTCTGAGGGATCAAAGGTGTCAAGCTCTTGTTGGCTTGAACTGGAGTCAGTTGAGGAGTACTCCCAGAGGCAGATGGTGGAAGGGCAGGTGGTACAATAACTGGCCGAGCATCCACATGTAGGAAAGGTATCAAGAGATTCCTGAAATCCATGATGATGCTTCCACCTCTCTCCATAGAAGATACAAAATTAGCTTTGTTCTCAATAAACTTATCTACAGCAGGAGTGAGCTCCCTGAGCTTACTAACCTGTTCTCTGAAGGCTTGGGTAACTAGAGGTAACTTCATATTCTCAATCAAAAGCTTGAAAAGGTTTTTCATTTGGTGCTTGGTATAAAATTTTTCAAAATAAGCATCCACCTTATTTTTGATTGCCTCTTGAGAAGCAGTAGTTGCCCGCAGGTGATCACGAACAAAACTACTAACTTCCCTAGTGGTAGAAAGAATTTGAGTATCTGATGCACCACTGGGACTGGCCTTAGCCAATTCTTCCTGAAAAATAGTGCGGATCTGGTCAAGGTTCATACTTGTGCCGGATGAGGGAAGAGGTTTCATTGAGAAGGCCACTTTCTCCTTGAAAGAGTGAGTCAGACTACTGACCACCTTCTGAACAAGTTCATCCTGACTGTTCAGATGTTCTTTAACTGACTTCTTAAAGGCCTCAAAAACTTCCACAAACTATTTGACCACTTCTTTGATATATCGAATGTCAGTGTGCACTTGGGTTTGAGAACTGTTCAAAGCAGTCAATGAAGCAATTGATTGTCTAAGAGCAACTACAGCTCCTGTCCAACTCTCAATCTGAGTGTGGCACACCTTAAGTTCATTCACCATTTCTTTCACAGGACTGGACACACTACATCCAATGGATAACTCAAGGGATTGATCCACGCTTTTCATCTCTTCAACCATACATTTCTTCATACCTGCCACTGATTCTCTTATTGCTTCTATCAATTCGACTTTTAAAGACTTAAGGTCCTCCTTGGTTGCCACATTGTCAGCCACAGTGGGTAAGGTAACTGATTCCTTTTGGGGTTTTTCTTCCTCATCAGAATCGCCATAAGAAAGTCCAAGAATCATATATCTGGGATCTGATGTCCAACCTTCAATGTCATATGATACTGATACTGAGCCAAGATTCTCTCCTTCACTTGGAACATTTTCCTGAGGTATCTCTTCCAACTTTTCTTCCTGAGGTAATTCTGCAATTTCCTCTGCAATTATAGTAGATTTAATAGCCATTTGTTCTGAGTCATTAATGACTCTCTCATCAACAGGTGCTGCTTCTATGTCTTCCTGATCAGGAACTATCCTGACTATAATGAATATTAGAGGACTCAAACTGAGATCCTTTTCAACATTTTCCTCATCATCTACTTCATCATCAGCCTCCTTTTCACTATGATCAGATTCAGTTGTCTCATCCTCCTCAGAGGTGTCCTTGACAACATATTGGCATGATTCTTCTCTGTCTTCTGTAGTCTCTATATCATTTTCCTTCAAGACAGTTTATCTCTTTGGTAGTTCTTTTGGAGGGCTAGCTGCTCCATAAGAAATAACTTGATGTTCAGGACTAGGGGGAAAGTCTGGGTCTCCTCCTTCCTCTACTGACGTCTCTTCCTCCTCAGCTTCATCATCACTGTAGACTGGTTCTGGCTCATCTGGTCCAAGACTAGGATCTCTCACATCCTTTGGTCTAGACGGATGATCTACAGGAGTGAACTTCTCATAAATTTTTCCATCATTATTTACCCATGATATCTTTCAAGGATTCCAGCTGACTTTCATGTATTTACAGATAGTTCTTCTAATACAGAAGTTATCCTTAACCACTACCATCTCATCCTGAGGTTCAGCTATCTCCTTCACTTTCAGCATCATAGAAATTAGCTTTGAGAAAAACAAGGAATTTGACTTTGACTTTGTTCTAGTCATCTCTTCCACTTGAACCATAATCAATCTACATAGATTGATTCTCACACTGTGCTTTAGCAAATATAACAGATATATGTCTTGTAATCTTAAAGTGGCAAAGTCTCCTATTCTCGGACTAACAACATTCTGAATAAATTTAAATAACAGCTTATCTTCTCCTGTCATCTCTGCAGCAATCACCTTTCTAGGGGTCCCATTCCCTGTGAGTTCCAGCAAATAATCTTCATAATGAAACACATCACTGGTCAAAGGTACAGACTTGGAATAATAAGTAAAATCTTCCTCATGAGGAACTCTTAGGTTCTCAGCCCATTCTTCTGAAGTAAACGATACTTCCTGACCCTTCACATATGAAACCATTCTGCTTTCTTCTTCAGATTTTTCAAAATGGACGAATTCGTAGAACTGTTTCACCAGTCCTGGATAGTAAGGTCTGTTTTTTTTCGCAAAACATTCTAGCCAACCTTGTTCTTCTAAAACTCTAATAACCAACGAATTGCTTTCCATAAGCCATTCTGCACACACCTCTTTTTCAACAACTATCTCGCGCTTCGATAGGTGTGGGTTTACTAGTCTTCTCTGAGCTACACGTCCACTGCCACTTCCACTGGAATCAGTACTAGCTACTTTTTGTCTCTTCGCTGCCGGCGCTTCACTTCCATCAGTCATCTGAGGTCTCTTGACGCGGGCCATTACGAATTTGAGGCTAGGGTTCTAAACGTCAAGAGTTTTAGGTTTAGGAGAGTTTGAGAAGACAGGTTCACGGTGAGATTGAGTGAGTCTAGTTTGAGTTTTAATATCATTTAGGATTCATAAATCACATAAATCATAAATAAAATAAAACGGTTCGATGACTCGTCATTACAGAAAAATACAGCGCACAAATGTACCGGTAAAGTCTTCTAACAGTAAGGTTTCCCTAACGGTGAGGTCTCCCTAATGGTGAGGTCTCTATAACGGTGAGGTTTATCTAACAGTGAGGTCTCTATAACGGTGAGGTCTCTCTAACGGTGAGGTCTCTATAACGGTGAGGTCTCTATAACGGTGTGGTCTCTCTAATGGTGAGGTCTCTATAACGGTGAGGTTTCTATAACGGTGAGGTCTCTCTAACGGTGAGGTCTCTATAACGGTGAGGTCTCTCTAACGGTGAGGTCTCTCTAATGGTGAGGTATCTCTAATGGTGAGGTCTCTATAACAGTGAGGTCTCTCTAACGGTGAGGTCTCTCTAACGGTGAGGTATCTCTAACAGTGAGGTCTCTATAACGGTTTCAAGGGTAAGTTATCATTCCTAATTCATGTTTGATGAAACTTAATCTTTATGAACTTAAAGGCTTAGTGAAAATATCATCTAATTAAAGTTCAGTGCCTATGAACTCAAGTGTTATATCACCTCTTTGATAATGATCTCTTAGTAAATGGTGTCTAACATCAATGTGTTTGGTTCTAGAGTGAGACACAGGATTCTTAGAGATATTAATCACACTAGTGTTGTCACAGTTGATTGAAACATGTTTAAATTAAAATCCATAATCCAGTAGTGTGTGTTTCATCCACAGAATCTGTGCACAGCAACTACCAGCAGCGATGTATTCTGCCTCAGCAGTAGACAATGAAACTAAGTTCTGTTTCTTACTACACCATGATACTAGGGATTTTCCAAGTAAGTGACATGTTCTAGATGTGCTCTTCCTATCTAACTTACATCCAGCAAAATCAGCATCTGAATAACTTGTTAAGTCAAATGATTGTCCATTTGGATAAAACAAGCCTAAATTTGCAGTATACTTAAGATATTTAAATATCCTTTTAACAGCAAACAAGTGTGATTCTTTAGGATTAGCTTGAAATCTTGCACACATACATACATTGAACATAATATCTGGTCGACTAGAAATAAGATAAAGTAAAATCCCAATCATGCCTCTGTAATTGGTTTGATCAACTGGTTTCCCAGATTCATCAACATCCAACTTATAGGTAGTACTCATAGGTATATCACTTTCCTTAATACTATCTAAACCAAAACGTTTTAATAAATCCTTAGTATATTTACTTTTATTTAAAATAATTCCATATTTAGTTTGAAAATTTTGAAAACCAAGAAAATACTTAAGCTCTCCCATTAATCTCATTTCAAATTCATTTTGCATAACCTTTGAAAAATCAGTACATAAAGAATTTTTAGAAGATCCAAAAATAATATCATCAAAATAGATTTGTACTATTAATACATCTTCTGAAATTCTTTTTATAAAAAGAGTGGGATCAGCTATTCTTTTTTTAAATCCTTTTGAAAGAAGAAAGTTTGAAAGTACTTCATACCAACCTCTTGGAGCTTGTTTTAAACCATATAAAGCTTTAGAAAGTTTAAAAACATGATTTTGAAAATGAGTATTTGAAAAACCAGGTGGTTATTCTACAAAAACATCTTCAACAATAAAACCATTTTAAAAAGCACTTTTCACATCCATTTGATATAACTTGAAATTTAGATGTGATGCATAGGCAAGTAAGATCCTAATAGCCTCTAATCTAGCTACAGGTGCAAAGGTTTCCTCATAGTCAATTCCTTCTTCTTGATTGTAACCTTGTGCAACAAGACTAGCTTTATTTATAATGATGTTTCCAGATTCATCGACCTTGTTTCTGAACACCCATTTTGTGCCTATAGTGATAGTGTCCTTAGGTCTTTCTACTAATTTCCAGACTTTGTTTCTTTCAAATTGATTTCGTTCTTCTTTCATATCCATTACCCAAAATTCATCATTGATAGCATCATTGACATTTTTTGGTTCTAACTGTGAAAGAAAAGATTTATGTTCAACCTGATTTCTTAGAGAAGCTCTAGTCTATGTCCCTCTATCAATATTTCCTACAACAGCATATAACAGAGGATTCTTTAGAATCCTAGTTGGTCTTGAAAAGGTAGGACTCGAGATTTCAGGTTCATCTATAGGTTGAGGTTCAACAGAAGCAGGTTCTGGAAAATTTCTAGAACTGGATGTTTTAACTACAGGTCCATTGTCTTTATCATTAGGGTTCAAAACAGAGAGATCATCTTCAATATTTTCAAGAGAGTTATTAGGTTCATGTGGATCAGTTTCATCAAATTTGATGTGAACAGATTCTTCCACACATTTGGTTCTTTTATTAAACACTCTATAGGATTTACTAGAAATAGAGAAACCTAGGAAAATTCCTTCATCACTCTTGGATGAAAACTTGTCAAGATTATCTTTAGTATTAAGAATAAAGACTTTGTAGCCAAAAACTTTGAAGTAGTTAACCTTAGGTTTCCTATGGTTCCACAACTCATAAGGGGTCCTCTTAAGAACGGGTCTAATCAAGACTCTATTAATAACATAACAAGCTGTATTTACAGCTTCAGCCCAAAAAAACAGGTAGGTCATACTCATTAAGCATAGTTCTAACAATTCCTTACAGGGTTCTATTCCTCCTTTCTACTACACCATTCTGTTGGGGTGTCCTAGGTGCAGAGAAATTGTGATTATAGCCATTGTGTGAGAAGTAAGATTCAAACTCATGATTTTCAAACTCACGGCCAAGATCACTTATCAGGGTCTTAATCTTAAGTCCACTAAGGTTCTCTACAGACTTGAAGTATTTTACAAAGCAAGAACAAGCTTCACTTTTGTGAGCTAGAAAATATACCCAAGTATATCTAGAAAAGTCATCTACAAGAACATAGACATAATGATTCCCATTTAAACTAGAAACTATAGAAGGTCCAAATAAATCCATGTGAACCAACTCGAGAGTTTGAGATGTTGACACTTCTTTCTTTGATTTAAAAGAAACTTTATGTTGCTTTCCCTTTTGACAGGGATTACAAACTTTTTCTGCTGGAAATTCAAGTTTGGGTACGTCTCTAACTAAGTTCTTCCTAGAAAGTTTTCTAAGTGAATGCACATTGCAGTGTCCTAATCTTCTGTGCCAAAGCCAAGACTCTTTAGGAAAAGCATTTAAACAAGTAATATTTTTCTTAGCTAAAGAATTTAAATAAATAGCATAAACATTTTCATTTCTCAAAGCAGCAAACACTAAAACATTTTTAGAATTGAAAACATTGCAAGAATCATTTTCAAATTTAACATAAAAACCATCATCACATAACTAAGAAATACTTAACAAATTGTATTTAAGTCCATCAACAAATAAAACTTTAGTAATCAATACTGAGTCAGTGTTACCAATCTGGCCTAAGACGATGATTTTTCCTTTTGAGTCATCACCAAAAGTGACAAACCCTCCATCAACTCTGACTAAGCTTTTGAAGCATGAGAAGTCTCATGTCATATGTCTTGAACATCCACTGTCCAAGTACCAGGTCTTTTTACAGGAGCTCTTTAAGCAAGTTTTTTACAAAACAGATTTAAACAGGAAATGATTTTGGTACCCATATTTTCTTTGGTCCAAACAGGTTAGTCAATAACACTTTAGGTACCCATATTTGTCTAATGGGTCTCATAAAATTTCTAGAATCAACATATTTTGAAAGATAAACCTTATTAGATCCATAACTATGAATATAACTAGTTGAAGCATATGAAGTTCCAGAGCTAGCTACATTCTGTCCAGATTTAGGAATGAATCTAGTTTTGGTAATTTTCCTTTGTCCAGGTTGGTATCCTATACCAGTAGTGTATCTAGGTGCTATTTTCTTACCTAGAATTTGAGTAAGAGTATATTTACCATTGGTAAATTTCTCTAAGTCTTTCTTGAGTTGCTCATTAGACAATTTTAGTTCAGTATTCTCTTTAAGAAACTGAGCATTCTTTTGTACTTCAATATCCATATCAGATTTATGTTTAACAGTTAAAGCATACTATTTCTTTAAACCTTTGTATTTGTATTTCAGCTCATTACAGGTTTCATCTAACATATCACAATATTCAAACAGTTCATATTTTGACATGTTATCATATTTAGAATCATCTCTAGAATAATATGAATTAGAAGCAGGAGTTTCTGAAGTTACCTCAGAAGTGTTTGTCATAAAACACATGTTCGCCTTGTTTCTGTGTTCAGTTTCAGAAACTTCAGATTCACTAGAACTGTCCTCAGAATCACTCCAAGTAGCCTTCATGGCTTTCTTATACTTGTTATCCTTGTATTCATACTTCTTCTTGTATTTCAGCTTTGGACAGTCTGCTTTTATGTGTCCTTTCCTTTTGCACTCATAACAGACAACTTCATCTGATTTATCAGGCTTCTTCCAATCCTTTTTCCAATGTCCTTTGTTTTCATACTTACCTTTGTAGTTTGACTTTCTGAAAAACTTCTTCTTCCTATAAAATTTCTTAAACCTTCTAGCAATGTGAGCCATCTCAGCATCGCTGTCAGAATCACTCTCATTGTCTTCACAGCTTGAACTTTCATTGATAGCTAGAAGCTTTTCCTTATCCTTATTCTTTGAGGTTGTAGTTTTGAAGGCAACAGACTTCCTTCTAGGTTCATCATCTTCTTCTTTGTTCACTTTGAGTTCCTCTTCATACATCATCAGTTTTCCAATTATTTCTTTGACTAGAAGTTCTCCAATGTCACATGATTCTCTAATAGAGACAGAGGTTCCTCTCCATCTTTCAGGTAGACATCTCAAAATTCTCATGATTTGTTCCTTTGCTGGAACATCCTTTCCTAGAGAATTCATTATGTTGACAATTTCATTGAACCTAAGATACATATCAGAAATGGGTTCATCAGGCTATATCTTAAAGTTATCATACTTAATAGTATAGGTATTTAATCTCATCTCCTTAACATTAGTTGTTCCTTCATGAGAAACAGCTAAGGTATCCCAAATTTCATATGCAGTTTTACAAGGAGATATTCTATTAAATTCCTCATCTCCTAGATCACAGTACAAAGCATTCGTAGATTTACAATTATTATTGTAGGTTGTCTTAGTAGCTTCATTCCAAGTAGATATAATAGTAGTTGGTATTTTGTATTCAGATTCTATAGCAGTCCAAATATCAAAACCCGTGCTCTCTAAATGAATTTTCATCTTGATTTTACACTGAGCATAGTTGGTTCCATTGAAAAAGGGTGGTCTATTGGTAGCAACACCTTCAACTCTATTTTCCATGATAACTAAATTAAAGCAAATATTTTAAAGAGATAAAAATTTAGAAATAATAGAAATTTTAAGAACTTTAAAATACAACTAAAATAACAGTTGAAAAACAGAGTACTTTTAGAAAATATTTAAATCTTCCTCTGATACCAATTGTTATTCGGAGTGGATACTCAAGAGGGGGGGTGAATTGAGTTCCAATTAAAATTTCTGTTTTAAAACTTTGTCTTAAAATCCCCCAAATAAAATACTAAATTAAACTGTAGTGAATTTATATCAATGTAAGGGTTCGGTTGGGTTCTCAAGGGATTGATTATTTCCCAGTTAATCAAAACAAAAAGGTTTATTAACTTTTGAAACCAACTTACTAATTTATAACTAATATAAACACTTGAGAATTTAATTATCAAAGTAACTTTAAAAACAGTTTTGGTTTTAAAGTAATTAGCAGCAGAATAAAGAATAACTTTGAAAGATATAGCACAGCAGATATAACCAAGAGGTTCAGTCTCAAGCCGAGACTTAGTCCTCTCAACAATTTGTATAAAGGTGATCCACACCCTGTATCGGGGATTACAACAGTATACAACTGTCTAGGTCCAAGACCTCTACCACTGTTATCCGTGGGAACAGAAACAACAGCAACCAGCTATCCAGGTCACACGACCTCTACCACTATCCCAGTGAGAAATAAAATATTTAAGAGTGTTGAGAGAGGATTTACAAATCCTTCAGTCAAAGCATAGGAGACAGTGTGTGTGAAAAATACAGCAGATAACACACACTGCTCAATATGTAAAAATCTAAATCACAGAGAAAATATTTAGAGTTTAGAAATGGATCTAGTGATTGTCATGCAGTTCTGGACTCCTTTGATTGATCAGAATTCACTCTGAGTCCTCTTCTGGTTTTTGTCTGGAAAACAGAGTATCGTCTGTTTCCTTGAATTCCAGGTTCAGAGATAGAGAAGAAGTAGTCGATGAAGTTCTTGTTTAATGTTCTCATTCTCAGCTCTTCACTAGTTAGCATTGATGAAAGAGTTCCTCGTGTAAGTTCAGTTGTCTCTTTGCATTCACGCTCTGTTGTTCTTCAAGCACACCTTGTGGTATGTATCTCTCGTGTATTCATCTATATGCCTCTTGCTTTTAGTAGCATATTCTTCCTTTATTTAAAGCACGAGCTCCAGCAAAAGATGATTTATTTTTACAGGTACGAGGTATGGTTCCCTGACATCCAACAGCACACATTAAATAAATGTCAGTGTATTAAAATATACCTGATATGACCGTTGGTTAGATTAAACAAATATAATGAAATTAAAGCAGTGTTGGGTTCTGTCTCTGGAATGGTATCTCTTGATATCGTTAGACTTGTGTTACAGTGGGTGTCTGTAGGTCTGAGTATCGGTAGACATTTGTAACGGTAGACTTGTCTGTCGGTAGACTTGATGTATCGGTAGCGGTGGACTTGTAACAGTAGCGGTGGCTCTGCCTTTACTAGTAGCGGTAACTCTATATCAGTAGTTGTGTCTCTACCTTGTAACGGTAGAGGTATCTCTCTCTATCGGTAGACTTTGCATAACGGTGGAATTCAGCATATCGGTAGCTGTTAACTTTGCTGTAGCGGTAACTGTTGACTTCATTGTATCGGTATCTCTCTTATAGCGGTAGCTCCAACATATCAGTAGAATTAACTGTATCGGTCGCTGTGAGCTATAACGGTTGCTAGCTAGTAATGGTAGCTATTTGTTCTGATGGTAGCTACTGTCTAACGGTTTCTCTACTCTGTATCGGTAGTTAGTTTGTAACGGTAGCTGAAAACTGTTTGAGAATTCACTTGGCAGAATGAGTTAAGTCATAGTAAACATATATCTGTTAATTCAAAAGACTTAATTTAAGCATAATGAAAGTAACCACATATATTAAAGTGTATTTGGAATGTATTAACCATAATCAAGATATAAAGAAAGAATGGTTGGGATTATCAAAACACAATAATGAAACTTAATTCCAGAGGGTTCAACAATATCATCCATTATGATCTCATATTCTTTCCCTTTTTCCTTTTTATTCATAGTTTGTTGGTTCTGATCACCATTATTTACCCTTGGATTTGGTCACTTTATAAAGAAATTCTAAAACTCTCTACAATTGAAACTATGAAGAGTGGAAGGTGCATCCTGAGAAGTTTTCTCATTATTCACATCATTATATAACTTTTTCTAATAACATTGGAAATCATCCACTCAATTTATTTCCTTTTCACACAAAAAATATTTACTAGTCCCATTAAAGAAGTTTCCACCATTCTTATTTCCACACATAGAGAATAAAGGAAGGTTAATATTCTTATCTCTATGGTTTGTTGATTGTTCTTTTAACTTTATCTCCCCCTTATTTTTAAAACCATGAGATTGATACATAACCCAAACATCCATTTCAACTTTGATTACACAAAAAATAATCTCTTCATGGATACCACAGTCTCTTATAGCCAAATACCTTCTATAACTTGGATTTAATCCACTGAAGAACCTATCAACCATACATTCTGGTTGGATGACAATTCCAAAATCATACCTCACAAGTCATGTGAAATTAACCTCATAGGCATTGACAGATTCCTCATCCTTTTACTTCAACTTAAAGAACTCATTTTCCATCACCATACAAAGAACAGAAGGAAAGTACTTATTTAAAAATATGTTCTTGAAATCATCCTAATAAATGGATAAATTTCATATTTCTTCATTATATTCTTTGTTAGATCCCACCACTGGTCTGCTTTTATCTTTTAACTGATAAACAAACAGAATGAATTTCTCATGATCTAAATACTAAAGAAGTGAGAATATCATTTAAGGGGTATTGACCTATTGTCCAGCAACTGGTGTATTATAAGACCCATTGAAAGAAGTTGGGAGTTTCCTCATTAAGGACTCAACAGAATGTTGTTCCCTCCTTTGATCATTTTTATGTTCAGGGTGATTTATATCTTTATAAATCTATGTGAGAATAGCAATGTGGTTTTTCTTTCCAACTCCCAAATCATTTATATACTAAAGATAACAAGTACTTCATTGTCACTCAAATTCACCATTAATTTAGTTCCTTCATGTTGTATCCATAGTCAAAATCAAAAATGAATATAGTAAGAAACAATTATCATAGAGAGGAACCACATAATCAAGAAAAGTCACTAACAGGATGTCTAAATTATAACCCTCTATAATTTATGAAACCTTGGTTTTATCCTAGGTTATTCATATCCATCTTCTATTTAAATCCTTTATGATGGTTTGTGAATAGTTTTTTAATTCTTAAAGAATATTCCTCAAGATTATCCAACCAAGTGTGCAGCAAGGCCCATTTTTTGTGTACCAGATTATCCCCAGTCAGTCCCAGAACATCTTTCTAGAGTTCTTACCCCTAGGTACATCTATGCCAGATCCAAATCTACTTATATTATTCAGATAGGGATGTATTTCTAAGAAACCACTCAACGTATCATTTACCAAAATTACATGAAATTTTCCTAAGAATAAACTCATCCTTATACTTATCTATAGAGATATTCCTAGATATATCTTTATAAATATTCCTAGGGTTGTCAATAAAGTTATATCATCCTAGTTTCCAAAGGATGACTAAACCATTACATTGATACCAACTATTACAACCCAAGCTTAGTACACATGGATATTACACCATTTTAGAGGAATATTCATCACAATACAAAAATACATTCCCAATGATAGTAATAGATTCGTGTCTTTTGAAACATGGAAAACAAAATCTTCTATCCTGGTTAAAGATCTTCAACATCTCCTATAAAGATCTCCACCTTTTTTACTTCTACCTAACACCATTCTTCATATCATGGGGTAAGGAAACATAAAAAGGGGTGTGATCAGGTGATTAGTAAGGGTAAACAAGGGAGACATGTAATCATAAACATGAACATAGTGGTATGAGAACATGATCATAACATTTGGAGATTATAACTGTCATATCAATGATCAAAAAACTTAGTTGTGGGATAAAGAATGTTAGTTCCTAAGATATGAATCATAAGTAAATAAATATCATGATCCATGAAATTTTAACTAAGGAATGAGAAATTAGATTTGTGGAATACATATAAGAATATAGAATTTTATTCCAAGGATACCAACCAAGATATTTATAAGATTTTTTTCTTGGGATACGACCAGTGAACCTACTTCCATCTTGCGCTAGCAACCCGTGTACCCTCTTTCATTTTGGTCTAGGATACAACCCATGTGCCTTCTTCTTTTTTTCTTGGGCTACAACTAGTGCACCCTATTTCTTGAAATATTTGGATACAACCCATGTACCATCTTGTTTTCAGGATTGGGCTACAACATATGTACCCTTTAAGCCCATATGTATATTATCATTTCCCAATGAATTAGAGAAAGTTATAGGTCCCACTGATCTCATAATAAAATCATTTATACATGTTCCACATGATGATAAAAATTTCATCATATCTTAACTCACAAAAATAGATAGGTTTTATAAACATCACATCATAACCAATGAAATGAAATGGGTACCATTAACATTTCATCACATCATAACCTATAAAAAAGATAGGATTCATAATTACTTCATGAAATAATAACCAATGAAATGAATAGGGCTTAAAAATCATAAAACTCATGGAAGTAAAATGGGTGCCTTAAAATTATTCCATAAAAACATAAATCATTATTGAAATATTATGAATGGAACATTTTTATCATTTCTTTTAAGGGCATGAGTAACATCAACAAATGTTATCTTATATGGAAAATAATTTTGATGGATATTTTGAAAACATTTGTTTTGGAAAATTTCCTTCATTATTTGAAAAAGAACCTTTAAAACCTAAAACCTTTTGAGAACAATTTTCCTTAAAAATTAAATATAAAATCATCTTGAAAACCATTTTAAATCCATTTTCCTTAAAATATTTTAAAATAATATTTTAAACCTTTAGAAATCCTTTTACCTTAAAAACTTATAAAAGAAGCTTAAACCCCATTTGAACCCCATGGTCATTAAAAAAATATAAAATAATCCTGAATTTTTTTTGAAAAACATTTCTTAGAAAATATATTTTAGAAAAATTATTCTTAAAAATTATTCTTTTAAACATAAAATTAAATCTACAAATAATTGATGGCAGGTGCATCTGTACATCTCATATGAGGTAAAAAAGAACATTACTTTTAAATGGTAAAAATGTTAGAAACATTCCTCATTCTGAAATACAAATAAGATTCCTTTGAAAACATTGGAAAAAGAAAAAAATTGGTAAAAATTTATTTCAATGATTTTAGGAGAATAGTATAATATTATTGGAACCCTTTTTAGAAGAAAAAGATTTTTGACCAAAGAAAGGGTAAAGTAAGGATTTCATGAAAATATTTTATTAACTATATTATGTTCCAAAGATTCAAAAAAGTGGGTAAAAATACATGAATATATAATGAATAACCATAGGATAATAAATTTCTAGAACTTTCTTGAGATATGGATCATATGATCTCATAAAATGAAGCATAAATGTAAATAATCTCAAAAGGAAATGAGATTGTCTCAATACACTCTTACAACATAGTAACATGGGATCATACTCTCTATAAAATAAAAGTAAATTAAAGGAGACTTAAAATATCATTAAAATAATAAATTTAATGATATTACATGTAAAATTTTAGTATATACACCTCAAAAAATAATTTAGGTTCATAAAAAACATGATTCTCAAAGAATTCAAATTGACACACAACTATTTCACTGATTTTGTAACTTTTGAAACCTAATAACCATTAAATAAAGAACATAAAATGGATATGTGAATACCAAAAAATTAAATTATTATATACATATAATTAAATCATTATTAGTTCATAAACCACAAAGAAATTAAATAGTGGAGAACATAGCATGTATCACACGAAAGATGAAATCCCCTTACCTTGTGTCTTGAATCTTTTCATACTCATTCAAACCACCTGTATAATAAATATAAATTTATTATACATCTTTTAAATAACCATATTATTATATCTAAAACCATATTTTTTTTATTACAACCTTATATTACCCTCTTGTTAACCATCCAATCTTAAGTTTTCACTTTGGATAATATTCGCTTTGTACTTCACATAAGTCTTAATTTATTATATCATTGATACTTATACTTATATAAATATTCCAGAGTTTAAACAGTGATATAAATATAATTTATATCCAATTTATTTTTATTATAATAATATATATAATATAGAATTATGAAATGGAATACACCGGTCATGGAGATGGTAAGTCGTACGTTCGCAAGAACATTGATTCCATTTTTATTAACATATTGAAAGAAAGAAAGAAAATGAAATATATGTATATATGTATAAAATATCATTAAACTAGAATTTTAATGGTATATATATCATATAAGTTTACTAAAACCATTTTTAATACATTCCATGTAGTGTCTTAATGAATCACATTGCTTTGAGAGGGCGGTAGTCCATACTTCCTCAAAAGAAACTACCATTTTAACACAAAATTAAAAGTAAAAAAGATATTTCTTGTAAAAGGAATAAAAAATATTAAATAAATAAAAAATATAATTTAATATATATATATAAATATAATTTCCATCATAATTTCCACCATGAGTGGTGGTAAGGACAATTGAACAATCATCATTTTATGAGGTAGAAGTTCGTTGTAGACATAAATGTTATATTAATTACCCATTAGATAGAGGTGTGTGAAAGTGTATATATATCCCTTATCATGAAAAAATCATAGTGTATTGAGGATAATTTTTTTGTTACACAATCAATGAATAAAGATAGTGTAGGGAGTAAATAAAGAAAATAAAAGAGATGATCTTGAGAGAAGTCATTACCTCTTAATCGGGTAACTCCTCTTGGTTTGTTTCAAAAGGCTTACCTGGAAAACATTATGCCAATGAAGATGATTATATGATTAAGAGAGGTATTTTGGGAACTTATTTGGTCATATTTTGGGCTATCCAAGTGGATTTATAGGTGTGAGGAAGTGGAAAGAGAGGAGGCCTTTTTATAGTGGAGGAGGAGTGTCACTCTAGTAAATATTTGAAGAGAGAATTCCACCCATCTTTTTCATATTGATAGTGGATAAAATAATGTAAGAATTTATATCCATGGGATTATATGCTCTACATATGGACAAAAAAATTATCTTGGACAATTTTATAGGTCGTTTTGATTATTAAATTTAAGGTTTTGTCCTTAGTTATGCTTAATTTTAGCTTAACAAATGTAATTAATTTTAATTACCTTCACTACTAATTTTGGTATAAAATAAAGTTGAACTTATTATAAATTATAAATTATTATGATTCCAAATATTTAATATAATTTTCCAATTTCCAATCACATAAGTGGCATAAATTATTTTAAAATTAATCCCACTGACAGGGTGACACCGCGAGTTTTTAAAGTAAAAAATGATCAATAGTTTACTATGTTTTTATTTCCAATATCAATGTATAATTTGTTAAAATTACCTAAATTTGATTTATTGGTAAATAATATACCTAATTTAACATTTAAACCAATTTAAAATATAATTTATCCATATAAATAAATTACATGAAAAAGTGGTTTTGAATTAAAATTCTGAATTGTTTACTATTCATTAAAAAGGAAACCTTACAGAAAACCACAAAAAAATTATCCATACCTAATTTTTATATTTAAAATTGAAATATTATGTTTATTTTTAGATATTAGTTTTATTAAATTTCAAAAATTGTGATTTAAAATTGGTTCTCCATTAAAATGATGTAAAACTACATTAATAAAAAATGTGTTTTTAAGCATAACATTGGGTTTGTTTTTATCTTATGTCTATAAAATATTTTGAATGAATATAAAAAAAATATTAAATATATAACATATATATTATATTAATATTACTCACTAATTGTATTGAATTTAATTTATTAGGTTAAAATAGCTTTGTGATCATAATAATAATTTATTTTATATTCAATCAGATTTCATATTTATTTATAATTAATTAGTAACATAAAATTAATATTATATTGTATAAACAATATATTTTCTTATATTAGGTAATATTATTTACAATATCTAATTGAACATCTTGGTTGTATCTTATTATATTAAATAATCATTTTTTAATAATATAATAATTTTTGGTGAACCTCGATCTTGCATGTTACACCAGCCATCAAGGAATATAATTGTTGCTTATAACACAAGCTAACATTATTGTTTCATATAGAGAAAGATAATGTTTATGTTGCGTGTAGTGAAAAAATAACTTGGTTTTCTGTATAACACAAGCCAAACATAGTGCTATAATATAAAATAAACTATCTTCAATGTTGTTTGAATTTAAAAATATCAAAAATAATAAATTAATTTAAAAAAAATAATAATTTAAAAAGTAACTAGGTGTTACAAATACCATATTTTCCTCATTTTTTTCATTGGTCCTTTCATATCAGACATCAATTTTTTAGATGATAAATCTTATTTTAGTTCAATTCTATATTAATAGAATCTTTTAATCTAATTTATAATTTAGGGTTGAAACTTATATCATGATTACTAATGATAAAAATTGGATTCCCATTCATCCTAACCACTTCCTTTACATATATCATAGAAATTTTGTCAAAATAGAAATCTCTCTAAATAGTGATGAAGTGTTAATTATTGGTTTGTCAATCCACCACAAACCATATCTCATTTCTTTCTTCAAATGGCTTTAAGAAACTGTTGAAAAATATTAAAGTGATGTTATCCCATTTCCATGTGCGTATAGGAATTGATTACGTCATCCCTTTAGACTCATGTCACACTAATTAAACATTCTTACATGAATTTAACTTCGAGGTGTCCCAAAAAAATATCCTTATTCATGTTGTCACTCCTTAAGATTAATTGAAGATCTTAGTACATCCGGGTACTTCTAGGACGGATGGAGAAAGATGGACTATGTGCATTATCTAACAGCTATTTTATTATCTTAGGTTATGAAGGAACACAAATTCTATTTCCAAAAATAATTACTCCATCTTTATCGATGATAAATTCATGAAAATTCCATTATTTTTTGTTCATCACCTTCTTTTAAATCTCTAAATCATCCCATTATACCTCTAAGATATTATCTTGGATGGAGTATTCAGAAATATTTTGGGAAAGGTGGGATTATATCCCTACCATTATGATTTATAGATCTATCATTTCTATATCCATGAATGTAATATATTTCTAAATATTATTCATAGATTATGTAGTATGTTATTTTATACTATGATAACAAGTTTCCTTGTTCTCTTTACTAGGATGGTACTTATTAGATCTATCATAGTCCTTGATTAACTCTAGTTATCATCATTGATGTATGTAAATCACTTCCAATGAAAATATATACTTTAGACTCTTTTGATCTATATATATGTCACACCTATCACCATAGAGTACGTTCTAAAAAATCATTAATGAAAATATCACTACATCCAACTCTATGTCTGTCATTAGGTGGTTTTTCTCATGGATCATCTACTATTTTGAGGCATAAGAAATACCATTATCAATTTTCATGAGTGTACTACCTGGGACTTTCTTTTAAGCATCATTGTATATCTAAATCCCTTCTTACATGATGGTACTATGAGTATAGATGCACTGATATGCCTCTTCTTGGGATCCTTAAATATTTACTCGTATTATTCTATCCAAAAATACATAACCCTTTTGTGTGTTAACTTATTCAGTGGTCTCGAAAATAATGATAAATTTCTCACAAATCATTGGTAGTGAAATTGAAATCCAATAAACTATTGATTTCCCTGACACTTGAGGGTTTGGACAATTCTTCATTTTCATTTTTATTTCTTAAGGCTCCACAAAAATTATGTTAGTTATGATCACATAAACTTATAAACTGTATTGATGCATCCAAAAGTCTCACTTAATGAAATTATGAAACATATTATCCTTTCTTAATATCAACAGCAAAATACTTAGATAATCTTCAAGTTCCTCCTTTCACTTAGAGTAAATTTTAATATCATTAATAAATACTACCAAAAAAATCATGGTAGTCTCTAAATACTCTATTCATAAAATCCATGAACATTATAGGGGAATTAGTAAGACTAAATGGGATAACATTGAACTCATTGTGTCAATATATTATAAGGAAGGTTTTCTTATAAATAGATTCTCTCTTCACCTTTAGCTGATGATATCCTAAATGAAGATCACCCTTTTTGGAAGTATTAATCTTTTATATGTTGACTGAACAAGTCATCGATCCTTGGAATTGGATAACTTTTATTTATAGAGAATTTGTTGAGATCTTGTAATTGATGCACAACCTCCTAGATATGTCCATGTTCTTTATAATGAGAATCGGTGATCTCTAGGGTTTTACACCAAGGTGCATGAGTCATTTTTCAAAATTATCATGCATCTCCTTCTTTAACTCCTCAAGATAAATTAGGGGAAACCAATTTGGAGATTTTGGATATAGGAGTGGCTTCTAGTATGAGTTTTTTGGGAACACTTTCTCAAGATCAGGGGATATTTTTGGAAACTCTTCAGGAAATAAATTAGTATATTCCCTCATGATAGATATTTCCTTAAGTTTGATGATTCCCATTGATATACCCATTTTTTAAGATATTATTCTTCACTGGGTATCAACGCCAATGAATTTTGGGGATTCCACAAAGTAAAATCATGATCATAATTGTATTTGTACCATAATATGGGATGGTTTAATAAATAGAAATATATTTAATTTTCCAGATAATTGATTTGATCTTTATATAATGAGATAAATTCCATGCCTTCCACCAAGGGAAATAATACAAGATTCATATAAATAATCTTCCCAATGACAATAACATGAGAATATTACAATAGTTTGGTTAAAATGATAACACCACTAGGTGTTTTATAAATATATTTACCTCTACGTATCAAGGATTTGATTCAATGGTTAAAGAAAACTAGAAGGATAAGGAATGAATATAACTAGATTCAAATAAAACATTTTCATTCTTGAGTGAATATAAAGTGTACCTTATATGACATCATCATTGTGTTCCACCTCTATATCGATGATGGAATAATATTTTCTTTTCTCCACAGGCTTTGTTAGTTTTTAATGTTGATTACCCTCAAAGGCATGGTCTTTACTTCATTGGAATATATAGTTCCCATTCTCCTTAAAAATTAATAATGGAACCATAGGTGGTGCATGGGGAGATTCCTTCTTTTCCATCATTATATTGGCTATTTTCTTCTTGTATACTCAAAAGTTATGAGCTTAGTGACCTTATCTACCAAAATTAAAGCATTTAATTTTCCTTTTTAGTTATTTTATGTGATAATTTTTCTAAAAATTTGACATGTGGTTTATTGTATATTATTTTCTCTCTTATCATTAAATATCCCTTCTTGAAACAACATTATTCTCTTCTAATATCCATATCCATGTAACCATTCTCCACACTTGATCTCTACTTTAAGAATTCATCAAAATAATTCATCATAAATCCCAATGTCTTTGATATTTAGATACATTAATAGATGTATTTACAAATAAATAAATAACCTATTTATTTTTCCATCGTTGTTGAAAATAAAACCTGAGTCATATCTTGAAACCATTAGAAAATTTTCCTTGTAATCCATGCCAGATTAACTATCCTTTTGTATAAGATCTAAAAATTATCTCTCTATATTTATTCAAATATTTTGAAAGAAATACTTGTTGTGAAATATATTCTAAAATTTTTCCCACTCTATTTATTTTATTTCAAATTTTATAACCTAAGACAGTTAGGTAAGTATTGTCTTAATATTTTAAACTCCACCTATTATTTCATTAAGATTTTTTTAGACTATCACTTCATGACCCCCCCCCCCCCCCATGGGTTTTTGGTCTAGTTTCTACTCATTAACACCATTTTCTAAAATAGATAATTTTTCAACAAAAAATAATTCAATAAATTGTGAATAAATAATTTATTTTCATGTGAAAATCAATATTAAATTCATATCTTATGGGATATCAAATTTTATCATTTCTCTATTCTTAAATGATTATTCTAGGATCACGAACTTTAATACATTATGAATTCAAAATAAATAATTACATAAGAAATATATCATTAATTATGGTTTTCATAGGGATTTTGATTAACTAAACAATAACACCAATGATTGTCAAACTAGGTGTATAGTAATCCCTAATTGTCGTGCACTAGGTGCAAGTTGATTTAATACCCAATAACCCCTTTTAGGTCTATTACCCATAGTTACATTTTCTTCAGATCCACAAACACTTGTAGCATATAGATAGGTATTTAATTACTCATAAACTACTTGCTCCTATAATTTACCAAAATATCCAGATATTTCCCTTAAAACTCATACTTATCCAAAGGGTTTTCACTAAGGCTTTATATTCCAAATGACAAAAATAATTAAACTATAGTGTCCTAAATTTTCCAGATATGACTATTTAATCATTTTTAATATAAATAATAAAATAATAATACATTCCATGATCTAAAGGTTTGGTATCTAGGGAAATAATCATCCATCCATCTGTTTCAAATAAGAAAAAAAATAAAAATTAATTAATTAATTTTTCACAATTATACCAAATATTTCATGTTATTTATATTATATGTAATAACCTAATGTCTTATATCAAATAAATGTGTAATCTAGAATCCCATTAAGGGGATGAATAACATAGAGTAATAAGTAGTATTAATAAATTGAACATGGGTGATCATAATCATCATTATCCTATAATTAGCATAGGATAATCATCATAATATTAAAGAAATTTTTTAAAAAGTCATAGAATGTGTCATATCCACAATGATGAAACATCTAAATATAGTGTTCAAGTATTACACATAGTTTTAAATAAATCTATCATCATGTTCACGCATTACATATGTGCATAAATTATAACATCAGAATTTTAAAAATGATAGAATCATGTTCATGAAAAATACACATAATATTATAAAAAATATCACATTAACCAATTAATTGGAGTTAAATATAATATTTACCCCAGTCATCACATTATGAAATGATCATGATCATGTGTGCAATGTGGAAATAGAATATATAACAAACGTAGTCTTCCAAAAAACAATGTAAAGAAATAGGTTTCAAAAATATTAAATTAATGAATAAACTTTGGGATTCCAAACTTGATATGGGAGATCATATTTTGGTATAAAATATAAACATTATTGAGTGGATAATAAATAACTCAATATAGGCCAATGTGATGGTTTAGAAAGTAAAATCATTTTAAAAAATCATTGAAATTTTATTACAAATCATTTCAACAAGTTAAAAACATGCCTATCACCAGAAATGATATGAAAAGAATAGATAAAATATATTTTTAGGATTTTAGAGGAATATCCATGCCAATAAAATTTCAATGAGAAGATAACACAGAAAGGAATAGTTAGGTTCAACATTCCCCAAACCTTAAATATCGTTATTCTTCAACTCATTTACACCTCCTACATAATAAACCTATGATTATTAAAATATGAAATATGAAGTAATTTATATAAATTTATTTCACTATTAATCCATTATAATTATTATATTTCATTTTATATTACTCTTTCTTAAATTTTAATTATTTTGATGTCGTTTTTTATTAAATTCTCCCATCTTGTTTTGATTTTGTTATTTTTTTCAGGGTCATGTATACATAATTAAAATTAATTCCATAATTTTAAAATATATTTAATTACATATTTTTTTATTTTATATAATTTATAATAATTATCCATGAAGTTGGTGATATGTAGATATTTGGAAATGTCCTCATAGGTTATTAAACCACAGTTGAAGGGACATTGTCAAAAGTGGAGGAAAGAATATTATAAATTAAAAATATTTACTAAATATAAAAATTAATTTATGTTAGAATCATTATTATAATTTTAAAATAAAACTTGATTAATTTTAGAATATCTAGGTTTTAAAGGAGTAGGTAAAATTCGGAAGAAAAGAGGAAAATGAGAAGAAAAGTTGATGAGGCCTTACCCTCTTCCTAGTGTTACTTATATTCTAGAGAATAGAAAACCTTGGTTAATATGAATTGAGTAACTCTAGAACGTCCCTATGAATGTCAAGGGTCTTAATATTGGGTACATGAGAATATATTTGTCTTTGGTAATGAAATCATACCCTCTTCTTGGTGTTGCTTCTTTTCTACGACACAAGGTACTTTGATTGCATGGAGTTGAGTAACTCTAGAACATCCCTATGGTTTTTTTGGGGCTTAATATATGGGTATTAGAAGATATTTATCTTTGGTATGTTATATGGGATTGGATTTCTGAGGGGAGGAAAAGGGGATATTCATACTTGAGGAGAGGTGTATTTTGAGTTAAAATATTGAATAAAATATAATTTCCATTGTAAATATTGTGATAGTTATATTATTGAAATTTTAAGTTATATTTTAATAACCTAAAATTATTTCATGACTTAAATATTTAAAAAATCATTATGTTATTAAAAAGGGAAGTGATAAAATGACTAATTATTATTTTTAAGGAATTATTTATTGTTTGGAACATTGGAACGCAGTTTTTAGGTTTTGAATTTACGTTTATTATTTTTAAATCACTCATTTATCTTACAAAATGAGTTTTTAGTTGATATAAAATTTATATAATTTATTATTTAATTATTATCTCTTAGATTATATAATAAAAATACTCTAGTTATTTAAATATGGTGTTTTTACAATTTGCTTCAAAAAATGAGGTATTTCATAGAATTACTAAAAAATAACCCTTAAAAAATTTTATGTATTTATTTAAAACGTAAATTTAATATTATAAAAAATATTTTATATCATATATAATTTAAATTTTTGATATAAAATTGTAGTTTCCACAAAATATTCTTCAGAAAAACACCCATACACTACTTCAATTTCTATATTTCTCTTAAGATACCCTATTATTGATATTAACAAAATTTATTTCAATTAACCATAGTTTACATGAAACTACACTATTCTATTAGATTGGTTGATATTCCAATGGTTATGTTACTACTCATAATGGTTAATTTACTATTATAATGGTTATATTACATCCTATAAATACCTCTTAATTCCTTTATTCAATATTTTCCTCATTTATTCTCCAGGTTCAACATTTTTTAATTTCTTAACCTTCAGTTTGATTTATAATGTTTTGTAATTTTTATTAGTTTCTTTCATCACTATGATGATTAAAGGGGATTTAGATAGTCCACATTTTCCTATTCTTTAAATTTAATTTAATTTCCCATTTATTTACCCATTTTAATATTTTCAATTCTCATGGGTATATTTATTTTGTTACTTTAATGTTACCGATTAATGAAATAAAGTATTATAGGATACATATGTTTAAAATATATTATCAAAAACATTATTTATTCATAAGTAGGATTCAATATATACTAATGTTTGGGATGTTACATGTAACCTATAAATTTCTACTTCCAATTTTCTCATCAACACATCCTTCTAAAGAATTATAGAATAGTAGTGGTAAAGAATATGATCTATTAATTAAATTATTTTGATTTATGGAATGCTAATTATATGGATATATTAATACTTAAGAAGAATAATTTATTTTAAAATATATTTCCTATAAATACCAGAATTATAAAAAGGAAATTGAATACTCTACTTGATATACTTATTCCAAAGATACAAAAAAATGAAGAATAAATAATATTACTAGAGTATTCTATATAAGTCACATATTCCAAAGAATGATATGATTAAGAATCCAAAATAATGATCATAAAGATAAATAGATATACTCATTCTATGAGGCTAACATGTAAGATTTTAAAGTAAATGGATCTTGAGCTAAGAAGGAAAATAGAGATGACATTTTGAAAAATCAAGGTACCATTGACTTAATTTACCATAATCTCATTCAATAAATCTTGAAAATCCTAAAATCATAAATTTTCAAAGATATGTAACCCAATATACAATTCATTAATTATTAAGAAGTTTTAAATTTTATAAATATATAAATTAATGATCAAAAAAAGATATTGGCTATATTTAATGAATACTAAGAAAATTCGGAGAAACATATTACTCCAAGAATCCTCCATACTATAGATATACAATATGATATTCCAAATATAATGGGATGATATATTATAGAAATTATTTTTCTTTATGGATGATGGAATTAGTTATATATAGATATTTTCACATTTTTTCATACAACTCATAACTTATAATTAAATAAAAAATCAAGTTTTAGTATAACTTGATCCTTTTTTATAAAGATCAAGATAAGAATAATTCCAACTGAATGGAATCAAGGAAAATATTTATTTTAAAGGAACTTGGTTTTATAACATTCATACATAATATGATATGGGTTCCTAAATCCATTATGTACATTATAGAGTAATAAAATCTATAAAAAAGAGTGGGAATCACTAATCACACTCATAATAAATCAAAGGACAATAGGTGTAAATGTCCTCAAATATTTTTTAAAATTTAATGATAACATGAATTTAATGATACAACATTGATATTTCTTTATATTTTATCTTTATTTTTCAAGTTATATTGGTTTTTTAATTCAAAAAAACACACCCCAAGATAAACATTTTATTCCCCATTATGTCATCGATAATTTACTTAAAAGAATATATTTTTAAAGGTGTTTATTTTTCAAATGTATATATTTATCCTATTATATGTACCATGTTCCCATTATAATCATAGAAATATAGAAAAAATCATTTTTTAAAAATCCCATCCTGAAATATTCTCAATCACATCTATTTTCTATCACAAACTATCTATTAACTAATCATGTTTAATATTCAAAAATGATATTTATTATTATTCATTTTCTTCTATAATTTCATACACTCCTTTATATTTTTATAATTTATTTTTTAAAATTTCCCAGCTAGGATCAATGTATCATAGACAGGAGGAGGGGGTGAATTTGTGATATCTTTTTTTTTCAAGTTTCTTTTCTTTTCAAACAACAATCTCCCCTTGTTAAAGAGTTATCAATTTTTTGAAAAAAAAACAATTGAACATCCATATTAATATATTAATTTACAAGTTTCAATACTTTACAAGAGTATCTACACCCTTGGTATGGTCTCGAAACAATCCAATGCCACATAATCCACTAGAAAAAATCCTTTTGTGTGGATATAATAAGTAGGACATACCCTTACACTTGTGTAGAACTTTGTTCAATACAATGGTGAATGTTATTAAATTAGTATTAAATGGTGTAATAAAATTATGTGTAAAATGTTAATAAACATTCACCAGTTTCTTTAAAACATGTTACTTTGCTTCCTTGTTATATTGGAAAAATATAATCGTAAATAAAATAGGTAAGAACTTCTTTAGACTTCATAATGTTACTCGTTATAAATCCCTAGTATAATACATCATCATTATTTCTCAGCACAAAAATATATTTCTACTATAATACCACTAAAAAAATTCTAAATATCTTCTCTCTCAGTCTAGAAACCTTAATCTGATTGCCCAATATGATCTGGTAACCACTGAATATGATCATCCTTCTTCTTCTTCTTTCTAGAAAACAACCATATGAATGATCAATCTAGAAACCTATTATCTATAAAAACATCACATATTCTCTCTCTTATTCTATTTTGAATAGTGTTTATATCCTCTAGAAATTACAAAGTAATCTACTCCTTTTATAGGTGCACCAAAAGGGTTTACGCGAGAATAAAAAAAGATTTCTAACCTAACAAAATTTCCTTAACCTTGAATTTCATTTCCATTTTTGAGACATTATTAAATTATTTTGTTCTTCTAAAATATTCATGATTCATCTCAAAAATTCTTAAATATTCTCATATATTCAGTTCACTTATGACTTTCTAACCATTCCGTAGTTCGATAACGCTTTTCATTTTGCATTTTTAATTATGAAGAAGATATATATACAATAGTATATTCTTCATTACATTTCTCTATAACAAATTATCATATAAAATAAAAATAGATAACTTCTCATTATTATTCTCAATTTAAAATGAAAATAAACTTCTCATTCTGATGCTATGAACCAACTATTAAGTGGAAAACCATGAAAACATTCTTCTGTAAGCACTTTTTATACATAGTTAGTCTGTGGTTTCCTTTAATTTGATATAAACAAATTAAAAACATCTAAATATGTCAGAACTTCTTTAAATAACTTCACCATCACTTTAAAAACATTTGAAAAAACTCTTTTTTAGAACTACTTTTCTTCTATTCCTCGTACTAATGATCATGCGTCTGATGAAGTCTAGCATCTGATGACTTTTATCGGTGTATGTGACTGACTAAGTGGTCTCTATATCATGATGAAGAATTCATGTCACCTCAAGTCTGATGAGTTTGCACCACATATGTTTTGATGACTCTTAACCCATTTGATAACATATCAAAGTTCTTCTTTCATTCTTAACCCAATTATCACAAAACACTTAATTCTAAAGAAAATGGCTGACTGCATTTTTAATTGAAATTTGATCCAATTTTTCATCGGTCCCAACAACATCTACTTTCTCATAGGTCCTAAGATACTCCACATACAGTTCTTCTTCAACAAACATTTATGAAAATGGTTCCATTTTTCAACCATCACTATATGTAACACCTCGACCCCAGAATCCCAAAGTCGGTGCATTATTTTAATACATTAGCATGATTACAAGGAGTCAAGTCTCGAATGACTGATCAGTTTAGCATTATTGGACAATAGATTATATATGTGAACATTATATTACGAATTATAAAATAAAACACAACATAAATGATCCTCTGATAATGCCATCAATCCACTATCATAACCCTTCTTATCAATCATAATACACTTCTTGTAATATTGGGAAAATAAAACATAAGAAAGGAGTTATTTCAAATGCTCAGTAAAGATAACAATATAGTAGAAACTTTCATAAATAATCATAAACATTTAAAGAAATTTATAAAACTAAAATTAATTCCTTTTAAACATAAATTTCTGAATAATATGGCCAATATAAATCAAATAATTCCATTTACTTATTCTCATGGATATTCTACTAGTTGAATAATCACATGCAATATCAATAGCCACTTTCATAATGATGGAATGCATAATGCAAGACTTTATACCCACATAGTCAAGTCCTTGTTCCAAGACTACAAATAAGATTTTTTCAAGGCCTTATACTAAGATACTAGTTTGTCTCATGAGACTTACAAATGCATCAAGGAGTTATAGCGGGCTCAACCCATCACTTACTATGTCTAATGCATTCCTCATATGAAAAGGTTTAAACATAACATAAACATTTGAATTAAAACTAGAATACAAAATGTCAATACTTTATCCATAAACCATTAATGGTATAAAAATAAAACATCCACATTCAAACATATCACAATAACTTCAATACAATATGGAAGATTTGTTTCATAATAAATCAACTCTGATCAAGAATAGTATCTTGTAAAGGATATTGACATAGTTGAAAATGATCAGTAAAAATATTTGAGAGAAATATCCATTTTCATGAAATCATTTAAAAGTCACATAATTTATAAAGGAAGTAATTTAGAATATAGTTTTGAATCAAAGTTTTCTATGCTACATTGAAACATTTGAAAGGAATTAACATTTTAAAACATTCATGTCCATATAAATAAATTCTTAAAAACATTTAGAAAACATTAACATTAATGAGAAAGGTTTAAAAGAATAAATCTTTAAAACAATTAAAATGATGTTTCAGTAAAAGAGTACCTTAAAAAATACCTTTGAAAAATATTTTTTGAAACATGGTCATGGATAATAAATATTTCCCAGTATATACTCATGTAAAAACATTCTAGGATAATAAAGATATTGTGAAATTAACTCTTACCTTGGAATTTCCTTTGGTCGAGGGTACATATAGCCTCCTGTATAATGATAGTAGTATGTTATTAAATTATACCAGAACCATATTCATATTTATTATATCAAACATGATTCATTTATGACTTTATAATTCCCATTTAATAATGATTTCCATGTTAAATTAACATTTGGGGTAATAATCATTTTCTTTATCATACATGTTTTAACTTGTATCATTTAGATCATGATTAAAATACTTCCATAATATAATCCTTGATTTATATGTCATATATATTTAGAATATAAATATTTAAAATAGATATCTTTATTAAATGGAAGGCACGGTTTATGGAGATGGTAGGTCGTACGTACGCATAAACGTTGTTTCCATTTTCATATCGTATAGAGCAGAAGTAAGTGAAAAAGATATATGTATATACATACATACATACATACATATATATATCCAGTATCATTATTATTTCATATATTACATACGTATTAATAATATTTATTTTTATAATCATCGTTGAATGGTGAACGTGGGAATGAATCTCATCACGTCATGGAGATGGTAATCTGTAAGTACGCACGAGGGACAATATCATTATATTGATGGTGAAATCATATGTAATTAGATGTTATATCATATATACAATATCATTAACATGTTATATTTATTATTTACATTAGTTATACTAATTATTATACCCATCCAAATAATGAAGTGTTTGAATAACAAACTACACCACTATGTGGAGACAGTAAGCCGTACGTACGCACGTATGGTGACTTTGTCCTTTAGGGGATGGATAAAATAATGAATATGGTTGTACCATATTTATAATAAAATTAAATTTATTTAGGAGGTAATGAAGTTATTATTTTGGTATGGAAACAACAAAGAAATAGGAAGTGGAAGGAGAAAAGAACATAAAAGAGGGTGGTGAAATTATTGCATCTTCTTCAGGTGTTTCCTTTTGAGTTGATCAAAAGGGCTTATTAGGTTGTATTTATGATCAAAGTAAGGACTCATGGTTGATTTGAGGGAAGTTGGGAGGATATTTGGGCAGGTTTTGGCTGAGAAAAATGGCTTTGGGGTGTCATTTTTAGAGAAGGGGAAGTTCCCTTTAATAAGAGGGGTGGGGGCACTTTAGGAAAAGATTAAAAAAATAATTTATTATACAATCATATTCAGTTTATAATGGCTCCGAATGAATTTATTTCAAGCCTTAGGTGGTCATGGGTCGAACTCATTTCATAAAATATGTTTTAGAAAAGTTTAGGTTTCCATTTCAACATTTTCTTTTAGATTTAACTCTTAGTTAAATAGTTTAACTTTTATAGTGTCTTCTTGTATTCTTACACTATATGGTTAATAAACATACTCTAAACTTACAAGAGAAACTCAAGTGGTTCATTAATGAGATATATAATATTACTTAATCCCTTGGAACAAACCTTATATTTTTAAGAGTATTATATCAACCAATAATATAGTATTTGTTTCAAAAATTAATTTATGTAAAATTTGAAACTATTTGGTATCTGGTTTTTTTGAAAGTCATAACAACATTATCACTTCGAAAAAAAATTATCCATTCAAACATAACAAGTCCTATTATCCTAGAAAATTCGTTTATGGCATCAAAACATTTAAATTCTATTTATTTTAAAATTTATAAAATAAAATATTTTAATATTTCATTAAGAAGTTAATTACTGCATCATCATTGTGTCATAAATAAATTTAATTATTTAATCTCAAAAATTTATAAGTAAAATATTATTAAGTATGAAATCTTTTCATATTTATAATGAATATTTATAGTCGAATTTATCTTATGTATAACCATATATTAAAAATGGTTTAGTTAATAAACATTGAATTTAACACTTTTAAATCTTCTTTAATTAAAATAATAATAAATGTCCTAATATAATCCAAGTAGACCAAAACGATCATATTTTATTCCTAATGTTGTTTTTGGTGGAATTAAACTTATCCAATAGAATTAGGACATGTGTTAGGGTAATTATAATATCATTTTTACCTTTAATTACCTTATTTCCTTTTAACTGTGGTAAATAAAAGTCAAAAGTTACTATTCACCAAAAATTATTTTCATCTTATTGAACCACATTTTACATACTGATTTCAACCATGTCTCTCAGATTTTTGAAATTCAACTCAGATAAGCAATAAAATTATGTTTTATGAAAATTTGCAAATTCTCCTAGAAGGTGGGTAAAAGAGGTTAAAAAGCTCAATAAAATTTTATACATCTAATTTTATTATAAAATGACTCCAAAGAATTAAATTGAACTTATATATGTATTATATATCTATTTTGACTTAAAATAAATTTAAATAAAATAAATAATTGTTTAAATAAACAGTCGGTTTTAAATAATAATGCAGTTTTTTTACTATTCATCAGAAATTGAAATTTTTTAGAAAAATACCAAAAATTCACCCTAAGATAATTTTAATATTCCGAATTCAAAAATGAAGTCTATTTTACCAAATTAAAAACATAATATTTTCATTTATTAATTTAAAATTAACTCCCATTGTCAAAACCAAAAAGCGGGTTTTTAAAAATTAAAAACAATCAAAAGATTGACATGTGTTTATGTCAAATTTAAATGTGAAATTACTTATAATGACTTTAATTTTATTAAATGATAAAATATAATCTAATTATACTTCAAAATCATTCAATTTCATAATTTAACACTATAAATTATTTTTATTAAAAAAGTAGTTTTCAATTAAAACGTAGTATTTTTTACTATTTGCAAAATCTAAAAGTTATCATAAAAGTACCAAAATTTTATACAAACTAAAATTGTGTGTCCTACTTCTAAAGAAGAAATTAATTTCATTAAATTGAATATATAAAAGTGTCAAATATTGGTTTTAAAATGGGTTCTCCATTCAAAGGCAGTAAAATTTAATTTTCTGAAAAATAATTCCTTTATCTGAAAAATTGAATTTGTTCCTATATTATGTCTAAGAAACACATAATATGGATGTTAAAATTATATAGAGTATATAAAATTCAAAATTTAGTTAATACTAATTCATAGATACTTTTTGAATAGCTAGTTTGGTAAGTCATGGTAAGCATGAACTCGGTGTTGCATGTAGAGTATGTTATCGAATTACTTTGAAGAGAAAATGTACTATGAAATATTCGGGTGTTACATTATACCCTCCTCCAAATAATTTTGTCCTTGAAATTTGAAATTGTTCTTAGAAAATAAATGGTTAAAAATATAAAAATACCTTTGTGGAAAACCCACATATAAAATTGGCTCAATAAAATTTAGTCTTAATAAGAGGGAAAGGGAAATAAAAACATCACCACAAAATTATGATCTCAATTAGGAGAACATTGGTGGAAATTAAAAAAACATAATTGTAGAGAAAACGTAAATATTTATAGGTAGTGATTGAGGTCATCAATCACAAACAATTTTTCAATTGAGTGTCTCAATGCCATTAATATATGATGATTTAAAATATCATCAGTTCAAAAAAACATAAGGTATTAGGATAACACATTTTTGGTTTTAATATTCCTTACCTAAAGTTTAAGAATTAATTTTTTCAGAGAATAAGAGGAAAAAAATATACTTGACAAGTTGAGTTTCATCCTTTAACTAATTCCTACCACAAACTCATCTTTTACTCTAAGAGATAATAGAATTCAAAAATATTCTATTTATAGTAATCAGATAGGGTTCCAAAAATAATGAATTTATAATTAATTTGTCAAAATCTTTAAAAAAACTACATTATACAAACCAATACATCATGTAGGACATTGGTAGGTGATTCACCCTTATTTCCCTTTGGTTGTGGGTTCAAGTCTCGTGGCCTTGCTGGACGTGACAGGTTGTCTCCTGACCTCCGGGTTGTCCTTTTTATAAGAATCCAAAAATAATGTCAAGAAAATATTTAACCTTAACAATAGTATCCAATGCCAAACTTAATCGATTCCAACCTTTAGACTTATCCAAAATAATTTTGTCCAAACTCATAGTCCAAAATTTATAAGGAAGGTAAACACAATGAAGATCCTTTTTCCACGTAATAAAATGTCAATACATTCATCATTTATTCTTTTAAAAGATTGTAACACCTTGAATTACCATAAAACATTATTGATTACATTCATGAACCCTTTTTATAGAATACTATATATACTCCTATCCAAAAATGTTGTAAACTCCAAGAATGATGAAATATAAAAATCATTAATCTGTTTCAAGGTAGTCAAGAATATCCAATATATTTTATCTAAATCAATCATATATTATTTCAAAATAACTACCTCAGTATCATATTCATATTATGGTTTATCTTTCTCTCAACCATATAGTTTCCAAAAAAATTAACCTGAAATTGAGTCACTTTTCTTAGTTCCATGCAATCTTAAGTCCTTAATGAAATAGTACTGTCGTACAATCCTTATATACTCTATAATTCTTATAACATGTACATCATTAATACAATACTCAAATGACACAATACTTTAATAAAAATGTAAGAACTCTATTCATTATTCTTCATCTTCAGTAGTATTATAACTTCATTGTTATCAAATAGAAGCATTTGGGGTATACTCTGATGATTTGGACATTGATTTGCATAGTTTCCCAAATCCTTACAGATGAAGCATTGTACATTTGAAAACTTTTTCTTACCCTCGCAATCACGTGCTTGGGGTCCTTTTTCTCTACACATATAACAAACTCTCATTCCCTTCATTAATTTACAAAGGTGATTCTTTCCACATTTATCACATATGGGAAAATAATCCTTTCCCATCTTCCCTTTATCCATCTATCTTTCTTCCATCTTTTTCTTCTTTTGCTTCCCTTTAAATCCATAGGAATCAGATAATTCTTTACTTATCTTATTAACACATGATACTATTTCTTCATATGATGAGAATAGATGTGAGACTATTTCCCTTATAAATGTTGGATTAAAACCATGAAAGATATGATTCTTCTTAATCTTTAGATCATGTGTATTGCTAGAATTCTCATTCCTTCTACTAGGAACCATTTCTAAACAATGGAATACACTTGGTTAGTTTATGAATCAGAATGAATAATTACAAACCTGTAAAATACCTAACGTAAATTGAAAATATTATGCATATAATCTATAATCATAAAATGTTTTCTTTGGGAAATTATTTACTCTTAAATCCTTCATAATGTCTTGTAATGAAAATAGAAATTATCCTAAGCATATCCCTCAGGAGTGTCGTAACCAAGAGTCCAGCAAGGCCCATTGTCGTGTACCAGGATACCCCGGGTAAAGCCTGAAACTCCTTGTCAGAGTTTTCACTCTTAGGTATATATGTTCCAGAGCTGCCTCTACCTTCTCGTATCCAAACAAGGATTTATTTCTTGGAAAATACACAAAATCTCTACATTACCAAAATTTTAGGAAGTTCTTATATACTAATCCTTAAAGTCTATCTTAGGGTAATGTTCTCTAATCAGAGTTTATCTAAATCTATTTACAAGGGTGTTTCTAAACTTCCCCTGATACCAATTGTAATGGCCTGACTCTGGAATCCCAATTTCGGTGCATTATTTTAATACATTGGCATAATTACAAGGAATCAAGTCCCAAATGACTGTCCAGTTTAGCAGGCTTTGAAAATAAATTAAATACATGAATGTTTCATTACACATTAGAAAATAAAACACAAAATAAATTATCCTTTTAAAACACCATTAATCCCCTATCTTAACCTTGCTTATCAATCATA
Source organism: Viscum album (assembly GCA_963277665.1). Lineage (NCBI taxonomy): Eukaryota > Viridiplantae > Streptophyta > Magnoliopsida > Santalales > Viscaceae > Viscum > Viscum album. The sequence continues at coordinate 2,055,021,592 of OY728146.1, read as the reverse complement.
ATACACATCTTGGAATCTTGGAAAAATAAAACATAAGAAAGGGGTGATCTCAAATGCTCAGTAAGGATAACAATATAGAAAAAACTTTTCTAAATAAGAATAAAAATTTAAGGCAATGTATAAAACTAAAACAAAATCCTTTTAAACATAAAATTTTGTATAATATTGAAAATATAAATCAAATAATTCTATTTACTTATTCGAATGGATATTCTACTAGTTTAATGATCACATGAAATATGAATTTCCACTTTCATAATGATGGAATGCATAATTCCAGTCTTCATAACCACATAGTCAATGACTTATGAAAAGACTAAAAATAATATTTTATCAAGGACTTGTTCCAAGACACTAGTTTGTCTCATAAGACCTACCGATGCATCGATGAGCAATATCGGGCTCCACTTATCACTTACTATGTCCAATTCATTCCTCATATGAAAAGTTTTAAACATAAAATAAACATTAATATTAAAACTAGCATATGAAATATAAATACATTATCCATAAACCATTAATTGTATAAAAATAACATATCCATAGTCAAACATATCAAAAACCTTAAATACAATATGAAATATTTGTATCATAATAAATCAACCTCAATCAAGAATAATATCCCATAAAGAATGTTGACATATTTGAAAATGATCAGTAAAAAACTTTGAGAAAAATATCCCTTTTTCATGAAATCATTAAAATTTCACCTAATTTATAAAGTATTTCATTTAAAATATAGTTTTGAATCAAATATTCCCATACCACTTTGAAACATTTGAAAGTAATTAACATTTAAAACTTTACTTCTATATAAATAAATCCTTAAAACCATTTTGAAAACATGGACATTAATGAGAAAGGATTAGAAGAATAAATCTTTAAAACATTTAAAATGATGTTTTATTAAAATATTACGTTAAAAATAATACCTTTGAAAACTCTTTTATGAAACATGTACATGGATAATAAATATGTCCCAATAGATACTTACGTAAAAACAACCTTGGATAATAAAGAGATTATGAAATTAACCCTTACCTTGCACTTTATTTTGGTCAAGGGTATAGTTATCCTCATGTATAATGACCATAGTATGTTATTAAATTATAAAATAACCATATTCATATTTATTATGTCATACATGATTCATTTATGACTTCATAATTCCTATTTAATAATGATTTCCATGTTAAATTAACATTTTTGATAATAATAAATTTCTTTATAGTACATGTTTTAACTTATATCATTTAGATCATGATTTAAATACTTTCAGAATATATACTTTTATTTATCTATCATATAGATTTAGAATTTAAATATTTATAATATATAGATATATGAAATTGAAGGCACCGTTTATGGAGATGGTAGGCCGTACATATGCATAAATGTTGTTTCCGTTTTCATATCGTATTGAACGGAAGTAAGTGAATAAGATATATGTAAGTAAATACCTAAATATATATATATATATTCAGTAGAATTATTATTTAATATATTACATACTTATTAATAATATATATTTTTATAATCATCGTTGAATGATGAACATGGGAATGAATCTCATCGCATCGTGGAAACGGTAATCTGTACGTACGAACGAGCGACAATATCATTATATTAATGGTTAAATTATTATATAATTGGATGTTATATCATATATATAGAATCATTAAAATGTTATATTTATTATTTACATTACTTATACTCATTATTATACCCATCCAAATTATGAAGTGTTTGAATAACAAACTACACCACAACGTGGAGACAGTAAGCCATACATATGCACGTATGGTGACTTTGTCATTTATATGATAGATAAGATAAAGAATATGATTGTAAAATATTTATAATAATATCAAAATATATAGGAGGTACTAGAGTTATTCTTTTTGTATAGAAACAACAAATAAATAGGAAGTGGAAGAAGAAAAGAATTTGAAAGAGGGTGGTGAAATTATTACATCTTCTTCGGGTGTTTCCTTTTGAGTTGATCAAAATGGATCCTTAGGTTGGATTTATGATCAAAGTAAGAACTCTAGGATGATGTGAGGGAAGTTGGGAGGACATTTGGGTAGTTTTTGGCTGATCCAAATGGAATTGGAGGAGTGATTTGGAGAGAAGGGAAAGTTACCTTTATAAGAGGGGTGAGGGTCAATTTTGGAAAATATTAAAATATTAATTTATTATACAATAATATTCAGTTTATAATGGATCAAAATGAATTTATTTCTAGAATTAGGTAGTTATGGGACAAAATAATCTCAACCAAGAGGTTTTAGACAAGTTTAGGTTTCCATTTTAACCTTATCTTTTAGATTTAACTCTTAGTTAAATAGTTTAACTTTTACCGTGTCTTCTTGTATTCTTACACTGTATGGTTAATAAACATACTGAAAACTTCCAAGAGAACCACATGTTGTCAATTAATGAAATGTATAATATTATTTAAGACCTTTTTCAGAACTATATATTTTTAAGAATATTATATCAACCAATAATATAGTATTTGTTTTCAAAATTAATTTATGTCAATTTTGACACTATTTGGTATTTTGTTTTTTTTTGAAAGTCATAATAACATTATCACTCCTAAAAAAATTTATCTAATAAACCACAACATTTCATATTAACCTAGATAATTTTTGTATGGAATCAAAACTTTTAAATTATATTTATTTTAATATTTAGAATATAAACTATTTTAATATTTCATTAAGAAGGTAATTACTGCGTCCTCATTGTGTCATAAATAAATTTATTTATTTAATCCATAAAAATTATAAAGAAAATTAAATAATGTTGGAAATGTTTTTATATTTCTGGTGAATATTTATATTCGAATTTATCTTATGTGTAACCCTCTATTAAAAATAATTTAGTTAATAAACTTTGAATTTAACACTTTTAACTCTACTTTAAATAAAATAATAATAACTTTCCTAATCTAATCCAAGTGGACAAAATGGATCATATTTTTTTCCTAAGGTTGTTTTTGGTCGGATTACACTTATCCAATAGAATTAGGACATGTTTTAGGGTAATTATAATATCATTTTTACCTTTAATTACCCCATTTACTTTTAATTGTGGTAAATAAAAGTAAAAAGTTACTATTCACCAAAAATTATTTCCAACTTATAAAACCACATTTTACTTACTGATGTCAACCAGTGCTCTTATAGTTTTTCAATTCAACTCACAGAAGTGGTAAAATTAAGTTTTATGCAAATTTGTAAATGCTCCTAGAAGGTCGGTAAAAGAGGTTAAAAAGTTCAATAAACTTTTATACATCTAATTTTATTATAAATTGACTCCAATGAATTAAATTGAACTTATAGAGGTATTATATATCTATATTAACTTAAAATAAATTTAAATAAAAAAATAATTATTTAAATAAGTAGTCGGTTTTAAATAATTACGCAGTGTTTTCACTATTCATCAAAAATTGAAAGTTTTCAGAAAAATAACAAAAATTCACCCTAAGATAATTTTGATATTCCAAATTCTAAAATGAAGTCTATTTTACCAAATTCACAACATAAAAGTTTCATTTATTAATTTAAAATTAATTCCCTTTGTCAAAACCAAAATGTGGGTTTTTTAAAAGTAAAAACTATAAAAAGATTGACATGTGTTTATGTCAAATTTAAATGTGAAATTACTTATAATGATCTAAATTGTATTAAATGATAAAATATAATCTAATTATACTTCAAAACCATTAAAATTCATAATTTAACACTATAAATTATTTCAATTAAAAATTTTGTTTTCAATTAAAACATAGTATTTTTCACTATTCGTCAATATATGAAAGTTATCAGAAAAGTACCAAAAATTTATCCATGCTAAATTTTTATGTCCCGCTTTTGAAGAAGAATTTAATTTCATTACATTGAATATATAAAAGATTCAAATATTGGTTCTAAAAAGGGTTCTCCATTAAAAGGCGAGAAAATTTCATTTTCTGAAAAATACTTCCTTTATCTAAAAAATTGAATTTGTTCTTATATTATGTATAAGAAACACATAATATAGATGTTAAAATTATATGGAGTATATAAAATTCAAAATTAATTTAATACTTATTCATGACTACTTTTTGAATGTCTAGTTTGGTAAGTCTTGGTGCGCTTGAACTCGGTGTTGCATGTAGTGCAAGTTATCGAATTACTTTGAAAAGATAACGTACTATGAAATAATAGGGTGTTACATTGTGTCTGATAATATGTGTTTGGATTACACTGAAAATAGGTGGCACACCATGTCCAATGAACCAGTGTCATCAGAAACTTCATTCCTTCCCAACATCTTTCTTTGGAGATATATATCTTGTGTATTATTGATTTGACTAAAAACTAGAATCTTCTTTTTCTTATGTTCATAACAAATATTAACTTCCATCAAACAATTCAGAATCTGGTGATCTCACACCAATGAACTGATATTAGAACAATTTGAGTTCTTGTAACTTCCTTCTTATAAAAACTTCTTCTTATATCGTGAAGTCATCATGAAATTGAGAACTTTTTGGATTGGCATGGAATAATTGAACTTACATTTGTAAGTATTGTAACTTATCATCCTTCTAACAACTTATTTATTGCCAACTGAACCTTAAGTTGATTGGTAGAATTGTTTCTCCCACTTTCCTTCAAAATTCATTCTTCAAAAGTTTCTCAATTAACTTATGAATTATCAAAACTCAAATATCAAAAGTGAATTGTTTGATTTTACATAAGAGTCATTTAGATTCTGATTCACCTTCTCAAAGTCATCAAAACATTCTTTTTAGACTCAAGATGAGACTGATGAACCTTATCTTCTTGAAAACTTTTTTTCATGCTGATGAACTTTATTAAGCAGTTTCCATCCAATATTATAATTATGATGATGATTCTGATCACCACTAAATAAAAAGTGAGGTGATTTATTTATCTTTGATAAAAAAAATACAACACTTCTAGCACAAACTTATTCAAACTTCCAAACAAATTATCTTTTTAACTTGGTCCTAATAATATTACCATGGGATTTTATTGTCAACCAAGGTTCATAAATCATTGAAATTTTTATCTTCAATATATGAATTACTTATAAATTAATTGTAAGGCTATATTATCTTGCTCTTTTTAGGGAATAAGAATCTTTAACACTAAACCATGTTGTCCAAATGTAGGGACTCATAAAACATCTTTAACTTTTCTTCACGTCAATATTCACTTCTTCAAAGGCATATGACATTTTCCTACAACCACTCCAAAAAAATATTACAATACTTCAAAAACTTAAATGATGAGTTTATAGATTACCCATAACTCCCCAAACATACATTATTTTTTAAAAGGTTTAGAACATATTGATAGGTATATTTTGGAATCAATTGTCCCCTTTGAAAATATTATCCAAATACTAGATAAGATAGGTGAAAAAATCCATCCCTCATCCCTAGAGAGAAAGAGGTTGAACATGAATGTTCATCCTCAATTTGTAAAAAACATCCTTTGATAATGGTTTTGTGAAAATTTCTACAACTTGTTCCAATGTAGGAACTCACTCTAACTTTAATTCATTATTCACCACATCTTATTTGATGAAATGATATTTGATATCAATATTTTTTGAATGAGAATTTTTTACTAGATTTCTTCTAAGGTTGATAGAACTTTGACTATTCCAACCTAAGATCAACGGTATATTTACTTCAATAAGTATTTATTCCAATTGGGACTTTATCTACATATAACGGGTAGTATCTTGAGTGGACGCAATATACTCTACTTCATCCATTCTAAGAGTTACTAAATTTTGTTTCTTAGTGTTCCAAATAACACAAATGTTTCCTAGAATGAATACTCCACTAGATGTGGATCTTGTCATCAACATTTCCTTCCTAATCAGCATCTGAATAACCAAACAAGTCATTAATATATGAGATTTCATATGCAATTCTGAAATTTTTTGTTCCTTTTATATATATTAGAATTATTTCCCCACTAATAGATGTGATTCTTTTGGATAAATATATAATCATTAACAAATGTTAAGAGTATAAAAAATGTCTAGTATTTAGTCATTCAAATAAAAAAACTTCCAATAAGATTATAAAACTCATTAGATTATACTTCCTTGACATATCCATCTTTAATCAACTTCATTCCCACTGAAATTTGTGCAGAAACTGGTTTTGAATTTTCTATTCAAAACTTATTAAGAAGTTCCATATCATAATTTTCTTGAGAAAAAAATATATTGTTATTCTTTTGTGTGATTTTTAACCCAAAAAAAATATTTTATTTAACCCAAACGAACATCTAAAACAACTTTTTTATATCTTCATCAAACCTTTAACAGGTTCATTTTTCATTATCATCAAAGATAATTACATCAATATAAATGATTATAATGAGGGATAATTATTGAATTTATTTGATGTATTTATTACTATAAACCCTTCTTTTATTAAAATAGATATTTCTTAAGAAGGTATCAAATTTTGAATTCCATGATATCATAGTTATTTTAGCCTATACAAGGCTTTGTTCAATTTACACACATAAATTTAATCATTACCAACAAAAAATGAACATGTTTATTAAATATAAACTTCCTCATCAATCTTACCATTCAAAAACGATGATTTTACATCCATCTGGAAAAAAAATTAACCTCATTGCACAAAAATATAAAGAAAGCTTATTATTTTTTCTAACATTTCCATTAGAAAAAAAAACACTCTTAAAATTCAATTACCTATATTTTTGAGTAACCTTTTCACACTAATATTGTTTTTTATCACTTCACCATCTTCATTCAGCTTATTATAAAAAACTAAATTTTTACCAATAATATTTTTTTCATTTGGTTTAGGTACGAGTTCCCAAGTATCATTATTTTCAATATAATATATCTCCTCATTCCAAGCCTGAATGAAATCTGGATTCTCAAAAGATTTATTCACTTCTTTCAGCTCAAATTCTGAATATAAATAAGTATGTGTAATGGCATATTATTTTTTTTTTGAACCTTTTGATGTTGATCGTTAATAATATTTTGAGCATCTTCCTACTTAATTAACCTCAGATGATATTTTAGATATTCTTCTTTATCACTTGAAATATCTAAGTCACATCCTTCTTCTTTTGTAGGATTACAATTTTTTCATCCTTATCAGAATTGTTTAAAAAAATTCTTTCATCCAGATCATCTTCCTTATTTGCACTTTTTTACCATATTCTACTTCATTTTCAATATCATTCATATCAACAGATCCAACTAATTTTCTTGTCTATTTGTTGAAACATCTGAATCATATTCATTTCAGAGCATAACCAAGAAAAATTCCATCGTAAATACCCTACCCAAATGTTTCAAGGTTGCTACCTTTTATATTTAATATGTATAATATCCCAAATACTCTTCACTGTTTCAAACATGAAGTTTTATAATAAAAAATCATATGGAGTCATATCTATATTTTTTCTATAAAAACATCAGTTTTGAATATACACAGTAGTGATCATGGGTTTCCTCCAAAAGTAATGAGATAGACCAAGTTCAGGTAGCATAGTTTTCCCCATTTCAACCAGACATCTATTTTTCCTTTTAGAAGCACCATTTTTTATAAGTTTAATGTTTAATGAAGTCATGATAGATTCCATGATTCTCAATATATTGTTTAAACTATTCATTATTTCATTCACCACCATTTTTTTTCTCAACATATTTACTGAAAACACGAATTCCTTATCACTTTTACTCTTGAAACTTTTATACATTTTCAGATAATCTGACTTATCTTTCATTTACATAACACAAGTAATGTGAATAAACTAATCAATGAATGTAATGAAGTACTTATATTTTTGAGTTAGTTGTTTGATCATTGGCCCAAAAATATCTAAATAAATAATTTATAGGAGTCATATCGAACAAATTTCAACATTCCTATGCACATAGTTTTTAATCCTTCCTTTTTTTAAAAATGTGTAACACCAATATTTTCTTTTGACATATCATGAATTCCACAGACACTATCTTTATTTGATAACATGTTCATGTTTCTATGACACATGTATCCTAACATTTTATGTCACAACTGATCCTCTTCCACCATACCTAAGGAATTAGAGTTTTGAACCTCAAAAACATAGAACAAGTTTCCTTTTTTATGTTTTCCTCTTGCAACTACATTTCCATCTTACTAACTTTTCATAAAAAAATCCATATTTTATGAAAAAAAGCTCGTTGCCTCCATCACAAAGTTACTAAACACTTAACAAGTTGTTTCTCATCCTGTCAATAAAAAAATATTTCTCAGATTTCAACCTTTCTTCCCCAATGATGCCTGATCCAACACCTTTGATTCCAGGAGATTCATCAATGCCAAATGTTATAGTTCTATATTTGAAATATTTCACATTATTTAAAAGTTTAAAGTATATTATCTTATGAGAACAACACTCGCTATCTAAGAACCATGTTTGTTCGCTTTTTAGCTTTGATAGTAGTTTCAACAACATGTTCTTTTTCTTTCCCATTATCTTTCATCACACCTGACTTAAGAAAAGTGTTAAAAAAACTTTTTTGTGTTGGTAACAAAACAAGACATAGAATAATAAGATGTCAACTTTTTTCACATATTTCACAATTATTTACCAATGGTTGGAATCTATTTTAAACTTTAACTCAAACCTTCCCATATTTCTTAAAAAGAATATTCTCAAATTTCTTTCTTTGAGATGATTGACTACCACTCAAACTTTGAATTATATAATTCATGGAATAGTAGTAATGTGGTTTATTAAACAAATACATAATTTCCATATGTTTAAATACACCACAATACCAGTAGTATCTATTGAAAGAATATTTATCTCTGTAACCTCTATAGTATTTGGAGTTGTTAGCTTTTTTTCAATAGCCTTCTTATCTTTCTCATCTAAACATTATTGACCACCAACCCCTATTTTATCACCCATAATATTTATTTCAACTTGAGTTTATTTCCAGCCTTATCGAAACCAGAAGTAGTAGAAACTTTTTCAGTATCATAATTTTTAGAAACATCAAAAATCTCCACTTTGTTGATTTTGGCCACATACATAACCTTCCCATCCTTATTTTCCTCAAAAAAAATTTATCATTCTTCTAAATCTCTAAAGCCAGATTTTGATCCTTATTAGGTTCACTCTTTCAAAAAAATTCACCGAATTTGGAAATATATTTCTAGAAACATGAAATCCTATGTCTAGATTTAGAAAACAATTATTGAAAAAGTTTCAATTATTATTCTCTTTTCATTCATTTTAACATACATATATTTATTTAGATTATTTTAATTCTAAATAGATTTCAAAAAAAATTAAATCTCTTATAGAAACTTAACATTCTCATCAATAAAACATTCATGATTGAAGAATTACGAAATTTCATTATTCAATTTTATAATTTCTTTCTCATGACTTCCTATATTTCAGAGATAAATTTTCAGTTCTTCTTTTAGATGAAATTATAATTGAGTTTCTTCTTCTTGGGATTTTCTATTTACGAGATATTTTTTATTAAATATTTAAATTAAATTATTCTCTCATGCATTCTCTTTAGAATTTTTCATTTCATATTCAATATATTATTCTTCATCATAATTATATAAAAATTTTAACCTTTTGGATTTGGATATCTTTTTATCTTTACCTTTAGAATAAGACTTAGTCTTATCACCTTGTTTCTTCCATGATCTTCTTGGCCTTCTTACATCTTCCTCGATATTATCTTCTTTATTTCATCAAGGAAAATTATCCATAAAGTTCCCAATGGATTCACACTCAAAAAACATCAAGATAATTTTCCCCTTATATTTAAATATTCATTTTTTAATTTTTTAGAAACAAGTATAAGTACTCATCTTGATTTTTACATACCTCATTTTTTGTAATTAGATTCTTCACCTGATTCTTCAATAATCTTATAAGGATTTTAATTTTTCGGTATCCTTGAAAGAAATTTCACTATCAAATTTTGTTTTTCCCTTTTATGACTCTCTCTCCCTTATCATTTCATAAGTAATAAAAGAACTATGGAAATCATTTAGATATAATGTTTTAAAATCTCTATATTCCAATGTGAAAACACTGGAATTAAACTTTTTATGAATAATTATCATAATATTTTCAACAATAGTATAATATTCCAATATTTCACCAATACATATAATAGTGCAGAAGATTTCATTCACCATGGTAACGAAGTCGCCAATAGATTCATACTCACCCATCATGAGATCTGCATACCTCAATCTCTAGATTTGTAACATTTTCTTCTTCACTTTTTTATTGCCTTCATATTTTTTATTAAATGGAAAAGGTAAAGCCCCATTTGTTATAAAGTAATCAAGAGAGACTCTTTTTTATCCTTCATGAATGTTCTTCAACATATCTTATATTTCTTTGGGAAAAAACCAAACCTGAAAGATAAACACATTTTGTAATGTGATGAGAGTAAAGATTTAGTAGCTCTTCTATCATTCTCAAGATTCTTATTATCAAATGATGTAAGAGTAAATTTTTCATCTATAGAAGTAAATCCATTTTTTATAGTTTCAAGAACTTCATAAAAATGATACATAAGATAAGGCAGCATTCTACCTTTCTAGATATGATCTTTATTACCATTGGAGAAAGGAAACCTCTTAATGTTCACACAATTCATATTTTCCATCACAAATTATCTTAAAAAACTTCAAAAAAGTGAAAATGAATGGAACCTTGGATCTGATACTAATTTATATTTCCCATCCATGATCAATGTATCATTGAGAGGGGGAGAGGTTGAATCAGCGATATATTTTTCTTTCAAGTTTCATTTCCTTTGAATCAACCTTCCCCTACAATTAAAGAGTTATCACTTGGGTAAAAAACAATCACACATCTATAGGAACACAATAATTTACATGGTTCACTACAAAAGGAGAGTAATTAAATCCATGTAGGGTTTAGAAAAAATCTAATACAATATAATCCACAATAAAATAATTCTTCTCTGTGGATATAACAAGTAGGATATACTCTTACATTTGTGTGGTATTATGTTCAATACAATAGTGTGTATACTTCAAGTAGCATGAAATTATGTAATACAAGTTTTGTAACAATTTAAAAAACATTCATCAGTTACTTCAAAAAATGTTATAGTGTTTCATTATAAAATTTCACAAATATAAACTTCAAAATAATTCTTCATTTTCTTACATAGAAGTAGGTAAAAACATCTCTAGACTTCATAATGATACTAAGTCTGATTCCATATTCTGATTCATTAATCCAATTTCTAAGTCTATAAAAATAATTCTACCAAAATACTGCTAAAAAAATTCTAAACTACTTACGTATGAGTTTGGAAACCTCATTCTGATTGCCTAGTCTAATCTAGTAACCACTGAATAGGATCACCCTTCTTTTTCTTCTTCCAAAAAAATATTCTAAGAAATGATCAATCTAGAAAACCCTTATCTCTAAAACTTATGATCTTATATCTCTTTTTATAAATGTCAATATTTTTTAGAACTACCAGATACTACAAAGTACTCTCCACCTTTTAGAGTTTCACCAAATATTTTTTAGCTAGAATATGAATAGTTTCCCCATATAAAAATATTTTCTTAATCTCAAATTTAATTTCCATTTTGAATAGATCATTGAATTATTTAGAACATATAAAATCTTATTTATTTTTCTCAAACCTTATTGAATATTCTGATAAATTGGTCTAGATTTGAACATTCTAAACATTCTTTTATTTGATATTGATTATCATTCTGATTTTCTCATTGTGATAAAGAAATATGTACAGTGTTTTATTCTTTATTACATTGCTTTGTACCAACTTATCGTATGGAAGAAAAATTGATGAATTGTTATTAAAATTCTCAGTAACAACTGAAAATAAAATTCTCATTCTAATTCTCCAAAACAGTTATTAGATACAAAACATTGAAACCATTCTACTATAAACATTATTACTACTTCGTTATACATTATTTTCCTTTATTTTTCCATAAACATAGTCGCAGCATCTAATGATGTCAGTACTCCTCAGAAGAACTTTAGCACCAGATTCAAACCCCCTTGAAAAACACTTTCTCAAACTCTGTTTTCTTCTCTTCCTGATACTGATGATCATGCATTCTATGAAGTCCAATATATGATGAATTTTATTGATGATTGTACCTGATTGATCACCCTCAGATTTATTCAGATGAATAATTATATCCTCTTTTCTGATGAGTTGTAACCACATATTTTCTAATGTATATAGATCCATTTGATAACATATCATAGTTATTCTTTCATTCTTGACCCAATTGACACAAAACAATGCATCCTATTGAAAATGGTTTACTACATTATTGATTGATATATAATCCAATTTCACATTGGTACCAACAGCATCAATATTATCATCGGTCTCAACTGTCACTGATTACGGATCTTCTTCAATAAAGTTTTCTACCTCTGATTCCCTTTTACAACCATCACTCCAACTAATTATTAGTGTCAATATTACTCCAACAATCAGTGGAACACCACGTACTATGAACCATTGTCATCAATAACTTATTTTCTAACCAATATAACTATCAAATGATATATATCTTATAGATTAGTTTTCTAATAGAAAATAATCATATTCATCTTCTCATGTTCCAAACAAAACATCATAACCTTGAAATAAGTATGCATCTGGTGATCTCATTCCAATGAACTGAGACCAGAAGTCTATGAATTTTGGTGACTACATTCTTTGAAAAACTTAGGCTTATATCAATACTTCCCCATGAATCTGATAATTTTTATGATCTGTATATCATTGTATGAATTATATTAGGATGTTTTGTAACTTCTCATCCTTCTATTAACATTTTTTTCCAAACAAACCTCAATCTGATTGTTAGCACTTGTTCTCCAAATTTATTTCTTAAGGACTGCATCACGTGTTTCTGGAATTACTTATGATTTATGAGAAATCCAAGATCAACATAAAATCATCATATTTTACATCAAATCCATTCGGATTCACATTCACATACTAATTGTGATCGTAACTTTCTTTCTGAACTCAAGATGAGTACAACGGACCTTATATTCTATAAAAAAGTATTTTCATGCTAATAAAATTTCTTAGTAATTTCATGTATGGTCGTCTAATTATGATGATGTGTTTGATCATCACTAATTATAGAGTGAGGTGATTTCTTTCTCTTTGACAGCAAAAGACAATACTTCCATCACAAACATCTTCTATCTTCCAAAAACAACTTATTTCCAACATGATCCCAAAATTTTTGAAACATATATAAAATGGATAATAATTATAAGGAAGTTTTTATGATTCATCAAATAATTGTCCTTCTCCTTCCTTTTCTCTATAAAAATTTAACAAAAAGTTATACATTGTAAATTTTTTTCTAAAGAACTTTAATATTAAGAAGGGATAGAAAATAAATATGTTTGATACAGGAAATAGAGAATGAATAGATATATAGATGGATAAAGTATAGTTGGTACTATTTTTTAGTTTTAATTATTTTTTTCAAGTATTTCCATGTATAAATAATATCCCAGTTCTTGGAAATCATTCAATTATATATTTCAATAGAAAAATATTTTTTCCTTTAAATAAGGTATTAAATTTAATTATATCATCTAATAATCATATGATATTTAAAAAAAAATTATTAAATTAATAAAATATTAGTGCATAAATGATTCAAATAATCTGATATTATTCATTATTTTTTCACATATGGAATCAAAAAAAAGGAAAAAAATTGAATCTCAAATTCCATAATTTTTAAATCTTTTCCTACCGAAATAAATCATGTGACTAGCCTCTATAAAAAATAAAATGATTCCATTTCAATAAAAAAAATTATTATTAAATATTTATAATGATGATAAATTATACCTAACATTCTAATTTCATAAAGTTTCATTTTATAATTCCTTGATAATATTTTACAAAAAAGTGTATTTCTTTGTAATCCAATTTTATAAAATACACTCCAAATATTTTTATAGTAATTCATAATTTTTATTATGGATATCTAAATTATAAAAACAATTATATCTATATATATTTATTAAAATTAATTTAATTCAATCATAAATAAAAAAAATTCTTACCTTTAGTTTCTAATATTCTTATAAAGGTTTATTTTTAACTATTAATATTTAAATAGAACCATATGTTTTTCATGGGGTGATAAATCCTTATTTATTTTCTCAAATAGGAGAGACATATTATTCCTTTATTTTCTCATTCACAGAGGAGGATGGTGAATTTTGAAGCCTCTATTATTCAGAAATTTGGATTTTATGCTTAAAGGGAAATATTATACTTCTTACCCTTAGTTATTTTATAATCAAAAATGTTAAGAGTTATGTTGAAACCAAACCCCTAATATCAAACATTGAGAAAACCTCATTATCATTTTTTATTTCAATTGGTATATAATTTATCTAACAAAGATAAATGAATGGTTTTTTGAATTATTGTTTAATAAACCATGTTATTTTATCATCAATAATAATAATTTTTTTGTTCATCCTTCGAATACCATAATTATCATTCATTTTAATAGAATGTTTTATTAATTTCAAGAGTATTATCTTTTTATATAATATATCTTCTCAATGTTATCAATATAAATAATTCAAAAATTGTAATTTCATTCTAAGATAGAAAATGGGAAATAATGAGAATACAATGTAATTTTCTATAATATGAAAATTAATGAAGAAAAAACACATCATAATTGGTTGGATTATTCATAAGAAAAAAAGAAAATAGATAATGTTCTTAATCGATAAAGAATAAATATAGTGAATATATATGGGGAATTCGTTTAATAATATGGAACATAATTACTAAAATGAATGAATAAGGATGAAGATGAAAAGAAGAATCTAAAAACATATATATATATATATATAACTCATAAAGACTATATGAGACTCATATTTGGTGTTTAATTATTATCAAATGTCAATTATTGGATGAAAACTAGATTTTGATGCTTTTATAATTAAGTAAAATAACTGTATTTAGTTTTTCTTCGAATTACTTTTTTATTTTTATATTATCCCATATTGAGAAGTTAAAAACAATATTTATCTTAGCCCAATGGACTGAAAATTCTCTTTTTATTTGATTTTTGAAATACGCTTTAAGGAAGTGCGATAACCCAAACTGATCCATACATGAGATAACTAATTCAAAATTCAAAATTCAAAAACCCAAAATCCATAATCACAACTGCCTCTTTCACGAACTGTTTTCCAACGCTATAATCACAAATCACAATCCATCATTATGCACCATCAGGTCAGATCTTGAGACGCAATCGACTTGCACACTAATCTAACTCCCACAATCAAACATCCTCAATCTGAACAGATCACTTACCTCCACCCATCCAAAATAAGACAATAGCACAACGCAAGATCAAACAGAAATAAAACCACAAGCAATATTCCAACTGATAATAAAATGGATATTTTAGCATAAAATTCATGGTTGTGTCCGCAAAAGGAAGGATCGCAGAATTACAAGAAATAGAAAATCAACAACAAATTATGGAATCAATAAGAGAGAAGCCACCACCATCGCACAAACTCATCACCATGAACCAGTGCATCCAAAACTGAAATGAAAGTAAAAAAACTAAGGCAGAAGAGATCACTAGAATGCCAGACAGAATACTCGCCACCCAGATTCTTTCACCACCAACTATAACACACTCGAAGACCATGACAAAGCACCAACCGCACACACTGGAGACAAGGCGGAGACCTTAGGCCACTGGATCTGGAATCTCGGTCGCGGACTGACACCACATCACCATGTGAGACCCTATCCAGTGACGAAGGACTCGAGTGGTAAGGGATGACAACCGTGCAAATGGTGAGATGATCTGAGTCCAAGAAACACTATCATAACCAAGGAATCACTGCCTGATCTCACCGAGCAGCAGAAGAGTCATCGCGTCGACCCGAGTCAAAGAAGGCGGCGATGAGGAGAAAACACTAATGCGTCGTGCCCTTTATGGGCTCATGACAATCCCCTTAGCCTAATGGGATTCTAAATAAATGTTCATGAAAAATCGATGTCATCTATAATGATCAAATATACAATAATCACAAGAGATGGAACATCATATATAATGAATATATTACTTAAAGGAAAGATTCTAAAATCTATATAAAATCCTAATAGAAAATTTAAAATATAGATTTGAGAATGATTGATATATAAGAGACAGAGGGAGAGTAAAGGATAATATTTTAGGAACAGGTGGTTCATGCATCTTAAATTTTCTCTATATTCTTCTTGATCCTCTTTAAAGAGTATACCTTATTATTTTTGTATTTCATATCCTTCTCTTTAATCCCTTATGAATTATATTATCTTTATTTTTTATTCATTTAAAAATATCACATTTATATTTCCATTGTAATCCTTGATCAGAATATCCCCTTTTACCTTTCAACTATGTATTTATAGGTATAATAGTTTCTCTTATTAAATCACTTGATCGGAGAAAACATAGGCATAAATACTAGACATATGATATACCAATATACTAGTAAGTGAACTCAATATACTCTACTATAATGGGTCAAGGTATAGTTTACATGAATTGACTCATTGTGGAACCACCTAGTTCAGTGGTAGGTAAAGTGTTCTACCCAGATATTTCATCAGTAGGCTAGGGGCTGGTGACTAGAACTAAGAAGGATTATCTCACATATGAGAGGATATAGCCTAATGTTTCTTCAAAAAAATGTCTGCATATGTACCAAGGTAAAAATTAATAGTAATAACTTGAATTATAAATACATGCATAACCTCTGACAATCCAATATATAGTATTTATAATAGTCCAAGACCTGCAATCACAGATTTTGTGCTAAAATCCATAACATTAAATTTACAACATTGATGATGATAATTGTGACAAAAACTTTTCATCTAAATATTATAACATAAAAAGGAAAATATTGATAGCTTATATTCTGGAATAACTATTAGTTTTAGAATTTCAGAGAGTTTTAAAAAACTCCTACATAAACAGTTCACATGACTTTAAAATAGAATTTCTCCCACTTAACCCATCTTTTCCTTTTCTCATTAAGACATCATCATCAGCAATATGAAATCTCTTCAAGAAATAATTCATTGAACCTCATTCATTATAACTCGAGTAAGAGGAAACATAATATGGGTGGACTTAAATACTCGATAAGGGTAAATAGAATCATTATAAATTAAATGTCAACAATGACCATAAGAGTGCATAAGGGTATGAGGAAAAAATCCCAGTGCATTAGTGAATCATAAAAGAACTCAAACCCATCAATACATAGAATATAAAATATAAAAATATTGAAAAGGAAAGTGTCATTGGTATTAATAATCATGATACATTTGTTACCAATATTGATCATGAGAAATATTATAAACCCATAATAGGAAATTAAAACTCGTTTTGGTAACTTAGAGCATCACTTTCATGAAACCCTTTCAACACCATTTGAATTTGAATAACTATAAAAACCAATTAAAACATTATCATTAACCAATGTATTGGAGATTTATAATGGGTATCACACTTCATATAATCTATATTTTTCACATCTATTTTTTGTGACAAATATTGGTGCTCAACCCTTATTTTAATCTACATCAGGATCATCGGTGAGTTATAATGGGTCTCAACCATTCGTATAAGATGTATCGGGATCACATGTTTCATATAATGCTAATGTAACATTTCATTAAAAAACACATTCATCATAAATGTAAATAAAATAATAATTAACCATTTATAACCTAATAAACCCATGTAGAAGAAATGGGTTTAGTGTCAATCTCTTTGAAGAATGAGTAACCCATGGAAAAGAAACAGGTTCCTTAAAAATATCTTCAAAACATGAAAAACATGTGGAAAAGAAATAGTTTCCATAAAATTATCATTGAAACAAGGTTATCTTGTGAAAAATAAACTGGTTTCATAACAATATTCTTGAAACGTGATTAACCCACAGAAAATAAATGGGTTCCATAACAATATCTTTGAAACAAGATTAACCCATGGAAATGAAATGGGTTCCTTAACAATATGTTTGAAACAATAATAATCCATCCAAAGAAAGAATTATAATGGTATCAATAAAAACATCCCCAATGGAGGATATATAACAAAAACTTTTTTTGATGTTGGTGATTATAAATTTCTTTAAAATATCATTAATACCCATATTGAAAAAAAATAATACTTAAACATTCAAAATATATCATACTACTTTGAAATGTTTGAATCACAATCCCCATGATAAAAAACATTGGAAATAATTATATAACATTAGAATAAATAAATTCATCATATTATATGTCAAATTGTATGTATATACATCTCATAAAGTAATGTTGGTGTATTACATAACAACCATCAAAAAGAAATAAAATTGTGAACAAAATCCATTACCTATTTGGTAAATTTACAACTAAAAACCCAAGGAAAGAGAGATCATAAAATGGATATTTATATTCCCATAAATTAAATTATAATAATAATAACATATATTCATGAGTATTATATACAAAACATAAAAAAATAAGTGGTGAATATTGAATGTATCTCATATAAATAAAAGTGAGATGAGAAAAAACCCTTACTCCTTGAGTAAATTGTGAATCATGAGATATGTGAAACAATAACATCAATTTAATGTTTTAATATCATTAAATAAATGAAACTCATGATATATCATGTCATAAGGTAGTATATACACCACAAAAAATAAATGAGTGGTGAATATGGCATAAGTATTGTAAAAATAAAAGTTAGACTCGAAATCCCCTTACTACTTGAGTAACTTTTGAATAATTATATATGTGAGAGAATAAAATAAATTGAAACTTTTTATATCATTAAATAAATTAAATTCATGATTTATCATTTCATAGGGTATTATCTACAAAATATAAAATTAATTATAATCATAATAAAAAATAAGTCTCAATAAAATGTAAACTGAGATGAAACCCCTTACCTTGAGTCTGATTCACCTTTCATGATCTTTATCTTATTTTGTAATAAATTAATAGTAATTATTTAATTTTATCATAAAATTTTCCAAGTTTTTTATTAATTTTATTTCCCTTATAATCAATTTATATAAAATTACTTAATAAAATAATTTTAGGTTAGATGCTTTGACCATATTTGGATTATGTGTCAAAAATAAATTTGGAAGGTCAATAAAGGTCAATAAGGTCATTAATTAAACATATCTCAAATAATCATCATGAAATAATCATTATATTTATACATAAATTAATATTTTATAACAAATCATGGAATATGGTTATGAAAAATGAACCAACGTTACAATCATAAAGATGGTAGGTCGTACGTACGCATGAGTAACTTTCACCTTTGTCAATGATCACTATGGAAAGAAGTTAAGTAGAATTTATATTTATAAAATTGAAATTATATCATAATAAAATTTTATTTAATTATACATACTTATATATATTTTTCCTGTTAAGTGGTGTTGGGAAAAATCACATCTTTTTTAGGAGGCGGTAGTCCACAAGTCTACAAAAAAATTATCACTTTTTTAGTGTGTGAAAAAGGTAAGAAATAAAGTGATATATTATATTTCCAGAAAGATAATTATGTAATTAATATCATACAGGATTCAATTATATCACATATATTAATTAAACCTCTAAGAACCTGGTTTTTCATATGATGTATGAATACTTATTCCTTTTGTTTCAAATGTTTAAATATGGCATAAAGTGTGTACCCAATTTGAACATGGATGTTTAGGGGGTGTCTAGGGATTTCTCAGAGCCTAGAACCCATGTTTTGGGGTGAAATAATCTTGGGCATTATTAGTGTAAATAGTGAGGGGCAGACCACATGTTTTAACAAACAGTGTGACTTATGGGTAGAGAACAGGAGGGGGCCACACAGTTAGGCCAAACTGTTTGATTTGGGACACACAGCCATGTAGAAACCACTATGATTTTGACAGTGGGTTTTCACATGGTTTTTGTATGGTTAGTCGAACTATTCAAAGAAACCGTGTTGGTTCCCTTGTTTTATGGTCAACCATGAACGGTTGGCACATGGATTGTAAAAATTGCACCTAAAATGTGTAGCCATATTATTTTGGGTAAAATTATAATTTTTGTGTAAAAATATAATCTAAACCTAAAATTATTTCACTCTTCCTCTCTAATAGACAGTATCACATTTAGAGAGGTCCCATGAATCTTGATGATTGGATTTTATCTTTAATATCCATCTGATCACTGATTCAAGCACCACTCATCTCATTGGATCTACATCAGGGAGTACTAGATTCTTTTTTAGTCGTTCTTCATTTTTTTGGATATAAGTTGTGTAATTTTGGTGTAAGAAAATCCCCTTATTCACAGTTTCTTTGTCCATTTTTAAAATTTCTCATGATCTAAGTTGAATGAGGAGCTGATACTAGATGATCACTCTTCTACCGATCTAGGGTAGGTGGTTTATAATTTTCCTATTGGTTTTGGTGATTTATTAGGTTATCTATCATTATTCCACCCTCCATACATTCTGTTATATCCCTGAAAATAAATTTAACAATAAAATTATGTGAATTGGGCTATGTTAGGGAATACCTTTGGTACCCTTGAGAGGGTTTGGTGGTTTTTTCCCAACTAAGGCCCCCCATGGGGTGTACCCTTGCCTATGACACATGTTGAACCACCCATGGGTTATGATTTAGACTTTCCTAGTTAAACATTACTGAATTATATTTAAATGATATTGAATGGATTTTTAAGAGATGATTTTCTTCCCCTTACATGTGATGCTTAATTAAATAGATTATATTGAACTTGAATTTCATATATTGGTTTTATTGGATAATGTGTAAATTAGTGGGTAAACTCAGGTGACATGTTTAAATGTGAATTGTGAATAATGTGTGGGTATACTCATTGGTTGAATTTTTATTGAATTGTGATATATGAGTGAGTATACTCTTGATATGTAATTGAATGTGAATAGTTATATGAGTAGGTAGACTCTTATGGTAAGAAATAAAAAATTGTATGGAATGGTGAATGACTCCCCATACATGACTTGGATGATTCTCTTTGGATCTTGATTACAGTAGTGGATTCCTTGGATGGAGTATGATCCTGGGGTGTTGATTCAATGGGACTCCATGGTCCTTCCTACCCCTTGGATATGACTTTCATGGACTCATGTCGGAAATGTTTGGTTGACATGATCCTAGGGCTCCAACTAGTTCCTAACTGAGTTTCCATCATGATTATCCTGGAACTCAATGATTATGACTTTGTATTCTACACCTTTCATTTGGACCTTCATGGTTTGACACTCTGTTTATATGTCACAGACATGGGTATTATTATATTCATGTTTTTAAAATAAGTTTTTGGTTTTCTGAAAATTCTGGTCATATGATGAGGTTATGTTGGTTACTCATTCTTATTTAATATCCAACTTGTTTGGATCTTGATAGTTGTTTTTCATGGGGACTTTTGAGGCTTTGTGTTATCACTTTTATCACTTTTGTTCTATGGGAATCTTTACATTTATTTACTATTTACCTACTTTACTTTCACACAACATAGCTTGTTATAATTCATTATGTGGGCTTTCATAGATCTCTGGGGGTTACCAACTAGTATTGTCTCTCACAACCAATTATATCATTAGTTGGGTTCCCAAATAGACTATTGTGATGCAGGTAGGGACCGGGGAAAGCACCCATAGTTTAATGTATGATTTTGTATCATGCTTAGGGGTAGAGGAGCATGGGATCGAGCTAAGAGTCATGATGCTGTTTAGAGATAGCACCATTTTGGTCTTTTGGTATTTTGGGAAATATATATTTTCTTTTACTACTATGGACCTATTTCGGTTGCTTTCTAATACACATAATATGTATAACCATTTTGAATATGAAATGACTTCTGGCATTGTTTATATATCAATATTTCATTGTTTACATATTGTATGATCATTATACTACTTCCACTACTTGTTCGTTATTGATTTTTCACTGTGTTACACTCCTGTGATGAGAGAATAGTCTCCCCACATACACACCAATGGCCCTCGCTGCTAGTCGGTAGCCTCTAGTGTTTGGGAAGATGCAAATAAGGCCATGTGGCCAACTAGGAAGGGGCACTATTGAGTGGCATCCAGATCTGGGATGTTACAAAGTGGTATCGGGGAATTTTTTTGGTTTTCATTACTATTTAGTGATAGTAGATAGGGATATAAAGTTATTTGAGATTGGTAATGAAATTTTATTGGTTGCATCTAACCCATGTAAAGGAAAAATGTAAATTACCTCAATTAAATAACTTTTTTCTAGATTTTGGCTATAATGGTTGATTTGATTCCACTTTTGGGTGACACACTGGAATTTTGATATTATTATTGATATGATTGAGGGTTATATATTATTTAAACCCAATGAGATGATGGTATTCTATCTCATTCATCATTTTAGGAACTTTTTAAAGTCACGTGACCTAAATTATTCTATTAAATTTAGGATGAATTACATTTTTCATACTATTATGATAGGTGTTATGATATAAGTGCCTTATGTAGTGATAGATTTTGTGCATAGGATAGATAAGTGACTCCATATTTTATTTTATAAGGATTATGGTCCCTTATGTATTGGAAATTGAAGAACCATTTGGTTTAATATTTAAATGTGAATGTGATGTGGTGTGTGTTATATTTTTTCCACATTTTGATTCATAATGTTTATGGGACCTTATGGATATGAACTTGATGAACCATTAGTTCAGCCCTTAAAAATGAAATTGAAATGGTTTAGTGAACATGGAAATAGAGACTTGACCTAGACCTGGCTTCTGAGTAGGCAAGAGGAAGTGTCCCTAGTTGTTTTTGGTGACTTTTCTTTTTGTAGACCTGCCATTAGAAGTAGGATGTGTGGTGTGAATTGGTTTTAGGGGGTTTTAACCTATCATGTGATTCTTAGTTAAGAACATTGATATCATTATTTATCAAGGATTGTGTTTGTAATTGTTGAGTCATGTCACCACAACAACCTCTTTTCATGCACTAGGAGGGAGGAGAAGACCATTCTCTAGAGGTGAAGGGATATGGTATACTATTGTATCCTTGTTTATTTCCAACTGTGGATCAAGCTGTTGTTCTAGACACCGATGTTGAGGAACAATTTTGTGATGGGTTTTATTGCTTCTGAAAAACTATACAGGGACCACTACATTCTGCCTTATCTATGGAAGATCTGACATGTGTGTTTCAGTAGTAGCATCCTCCAATGTTTTTAGGGGAAGGTGGTCCATGGGAATCTAAGATATTTCATGATATTGTGTTAGAGATATTTGATCATCTTGAGACACCTCCTGAGAGGAGGGTAAATCTCATGACATATATGCTTCGTGGGGAAGAAAGGCACTAGTGAGATGTTCTAAACTAGGCTAAGAGGTTGTGATATATGGTTGGGGATGATTTCTGGACCAGGTTATATGACTAATTTTACCCTGAGACTCTATGGGTAGAGAAGGATAGTGAATTCATGTGTCTATAATAGGGTGTAATGATAGTTACAGTTACTCGACATGCTTTACTGAGTTACAGTGTTTTTGCACCGATGTACCTTACTGATGAGCAATTGATAGTGAGAGGCTTCGAGGAAGGTATCTGAAATGCTATAAATTCTCAATCCAATGTGCTTATATTGAACTCTATTACTAGAATTGTGAATCAATTGATGATTAAAAAGTAGAACCTCAGAAAAGATGGGTGGTGTAGAGAAGAGTAGTATAGTCTCTCGAACCAGTAGCTCAACTTCCAGTGGAAGGAAGCGACATTTTTAAGAATCCCTTAAGAGGAGTACCAGATAGGCAATAAGAAATCGTAGCTCAATTTTTTCATCAGTGTGGATGATGGAGCCACATGAAGAATTAGTATGATCTTGATATTTTCCAGTGAAGATCTTTCAACAAGATGGTCCATGTACAACATTTTTGCAGGAACTTCTCTCCAACTGTGAGTGGTAGGGGGTCACCCATGGCCTCAGGTTCATGTGATAGTTTCTCAAATATATGTCAGTTGGGGAGTTAGATAATTTTTGGTCAATATGGCCAAGGTATTGGTGGTCTTGGTAGAGGCATCAAGACATAAGTTACACCAAAACATTAGAGTGGGCCTACTTTCGGTAGTGAAGTTGTGTCAAAGGGTCGTGGTTTAGGCTATATCTCTTCTGTATAGACAACCCCTAAGGAGTAGGGTTCTATACCATCTATGATGAGAGGTATGATATTAGTAGCCTAAATTATTGCATCTACTATGTTTTATATAGGTACATATCATAGTTTTATATCTGAACTTATGGTTAAAATCCTTGGTATCTTCATACTGTATTTTGAGAGCATTATGAGGCTAGATAACCCATTCGGAATCAGGAAAAAGGATGTGCACTAGTTTAGGGATTTACCCATGGATTCTGTTGGGAGTCAATTCATCTAGGATCTTTATTTCCTCAAGGTGGCTGGGTTTGACATCATAATCAAGATGGATTGAGTATTAGCTTATCCAGCTTAGGTTGACTGTTATCACCACACGGTGGATTTTACATGACCAGAGGGTGTAGTTCATACTCACACATGGTAAATGGGATGTCAAGGCAATCCTATCTAGACCATAGCATCACGGGATAGGCTAAATGACATCCCAGTTTACTAGTTTTCATCTGGATGGTTATGGAGTGCATTAGATAGGATTTCCTCCAGTGGTTGATCATTTTAGGAATGTGTTTTTGAATGAATTTTTTTGTTTTACCTCCTGATAGAGATATTGAGTCCTCCATCGAGTTAGTTCCATTAGATACACCAATATATATTTGTCCATATAGGATGTCTAAAAAAGTGTTGCAGGAGCTCAGGAGGCATCTAGATGATTTTTAGGAAAAGGGTTTTATTTAACCCAGTACATCTTTTTCAGACCGCCGGTCATTTTTGGGAAAATGGTAGATGGTACCCTCATGATATGTGTGCATTATCATAAATTGAACTAGTTAAAGATGAAGAACTAGTATCCCTCTTTGTGGATAGATTACATGTTTGATCAGCTTCGAGGAGCTTGAGTGTTCTTGAAGCTCTAATTGAAGTAAGGTTATCACTAGGTATGTGTTTGACCAACTGACATACCTCATATAACCTTTCTTAATAGGTATGTTCTATACGAGTGTCTAGTTATGTCATTAAATCTCACGAATGTGCCATTGGTTTTCATGGTGTTGGTGATCTGAGTGTTCGATCCCTACGTGGATTTGTTTTTTGTGTTTTTCATAGAGGTTATCTTGGTGTATTCTCAAAATTGATAGGACTATTCCAATCATCTTGAGATCATTTTGGATACACTAATAGAGCACAAATCATACTCTAATCCCACAAAGTTCCACTTCTAGATGGATTAGATTCACATCTTGGGTCACATCATCTCAGAGACTATAGTATCAGTTAACCTAGAGAAGGTGAGATATATAGTTTCATGTAATTATCCCAAGAATGTTTTTTGAAATATAATGTTTCTTGGGGATATATGGATGTTAAAAGTACTTCATATAAGTCTCTTCATGATTAGAAGCATTATTTAAAGGATTTAGTAAAAAGGGCATGAATGTTGTATGGTCAGACATCTTGGAGATATCCTTTTAAAGGCTAAAAGGGAGATTGACTTCAGCACCGATCTAGATTAAGCCAGATCAAGGCTAAATCTACACTATGTATTGGGATGCATCAATTATCAGGCTTGGATCGGTTTTGATGTAGAGGGATAGATTCATTGTGCATGGGTATCAGTAGTTGAGGCCAGATGAGAAGAACTAGCCAATACACTATATCAAGTTAGATGCAGATGTTCATATGTTGCACTATTGGATACCTTACTTACTAAGAGACTATTTTGTTTTGTATATAGAAAAATAAATCCCCAAGTACATATTTACATGGTGTGATCTAAATACGAGGAAGTGATGTTGGGTTGAGTACCAACAGTCTTTTTGAATTCAATCTTTCTTACACTCTTTGTAATGGAAATGTATTGTCCAATACACTTTGTTGGAGGAGTCAGATATAGAAAGTCCAGAATGCTAGTAGAAAGTTGAATCTTATGGATTTTTTCTCTGAGATGCACTTGGAAGTGTGAAATATTCAAGGATAGACTTTTATTTCATCATTATTTATGACTTCTAAACTACTGAATAGAGTGGTGATGAGGTGGATATTAGACTCATAGGTCCTATTCATGTGGGGGAGTGTGGTAGGTGAGGACCCTCCTCCTAGTTTTCCAAAAGTAGAGGATGTGATTCGACATATACATGGTATCGTTTTGGTTACAGGGGAAATATTTGAGGAACTGATGTGGGAGTTCCATGCCTCAACATTGGCAGTTCATATTGGTGTTACCAAGATATAATTTGACTTAATCCATCAGTATTGGTGGTTGGTTATGAAATTTGAGGAAGCGGATTTGGTTATGAGGTGTTCCACCTATCAGTATGTGAAGGAGTAACATCTAATACTTGTATCACTTCTATAGCTTTAAACTACCCCTGAGTGGAATTGGTATAGTGTCATAATGGATTCCATGACTGTATTCCGAGGTCACCATGAGGTAGAAATGATGTGTGGGTTGTTGTTTACAGTTTCATGAAGGTTTCACAATTTTGGTTGATCAAGGAGACCTTCATTATTGATGATATTTAGAGTTAGTATATATACGGGATAATATGAGTTCTCAGGGTCCCCCGTACTATCATTCTGGATAGGGATGGATGGTTTAAATCCCATTTTTGGAAGTATTTACATATAGTTCTAGGTATATAGGTTCTTCTAAGCATGGAATACCACTGTCATACTTAATTTTAGTCAGATCATATGATGCAGGTGCTTGAGGACATGTTGTGAGCATGTTTCCAAGATTTTGGTTGCTCTTGGGAAAATCATATAATCTTTTTTTAGTTCACCTACAGAAATAATCATCATGAGATGGTATAGATGGAACCTTTTGAGTCATTATATAGTAGTCTATGTATATCACCCATGTACTAGTTATAGGAAGGTGTGGTAGCTTTACTAGGACCACATCACATGAAGGATACATCTGAGTAGGCCTAAATGATTTAGAAATAGATGGATACTATGTAGTCTCAAGAAAAGTCTTACGTTTATTTCTACAGATGACCAATAGAGATTAATGTCGGGGATTGGGTATTTTTTTCTGTTTCACTAAGGATGGGACACAGATATATTAGGAGATAGTGAAATATTTCACTGCAATATATTATGTCATTCCAGATTCTAGAGAGATTTGGGTTCGTAGCCTATCGGTTGCATTTACTTCATTGGTATCGATCTATGCAAGATATCTTCCATGTATCTCAGTTGTGTCATTATAATTAAGACTCGTATCATTCTTTTCAAATAGATTAGGATGAGAAGTATGTTGATGCATCCTTGAAGAGCATTTGAGTTATATCATTGACATGAGAAATAATTTTCTCCAAGGCTGGTAAGTTCCTCTAGTATGGTTGCTATGGAAGTATGGTCATTTACATGATGATACTTGGGAGTGGGATGTTGATCTACGTGATTAGTGGATGAAGTTGTTCTTGGATGAATATTGATCTCCCTTAATAGGGAAATTCGGTGATGAATTACTTTAAGGGGTAAGATTTTAAGAACTAGGGTTTAAATATGAGGTAAAAATCCAATTTATTTTGGTTTAAATATTTAAATGTTGCCTAATGTGAGTACCCAATTTGATCATTGGTGTTTTGGGGGTGTTGGTGTCCTGCTCAAATCCTGGAACCCATGTTTTTGGGTGAAATAATCCTAGCACGTAGTAGTGTAAACCATGCAGGGAATTCCACACAATTTAAAAAACATGAGATTTATAGGAATTGAGTCAGAGGAGGCTACACAGTTAGGCCAAACCATGTGATTTGGTCCGCATGACAATGTGGAAACATCTCTAATATTTATAGTATGTTTCGACACTATTTATACATAGTTAGTCAAATAGTGTGAGGAAACTATGGTGGTTCCCTTCTCCTATAACTAACAATGCATGGTTAGCACACAGTTTGTAAATTGTGTTCCTAAATAGATTTTTCTATTTATTTTGGGTAAAATTATAATTTTTCCCTTAAATATAAGTTAAACCTAAAATTATTTCACTCTTACTCTCCCTTGAATCTCAAAAAATGAATTTGATCCCTACTCTCCACCCAATCTCTGAATCAAGCATCGCTCATCTCATTGGATCCACATCGGGGAGAACATGATTCATTTGTAGACATTCTTAATTTTACTAGATATTGGTTCTGCTACTTAGCTATAAGATAATTTTCATTATTTATAGGTTCTTCATCCATTATTTAAATTTATTCTTATCTGAGTGGAATCAGGAGCTAATACTAGATGATAACTCTAATACCAAGCCATGTTATGTGGTCCATATATTTCATTTTGGTTTTGGTGCTTTATTTGGATATCTCATGTTGTTCTACCCACCATACTTTTCAGTGTTACCCCAAAATTAAATTGAACAATTGAATTAAGTGAATTGGGACCTATTAGGGAATCTCTGAGGTACCCTTGAGAGGTATTGGTGGTTTTTTACTAACCAAGGAAACCCTTGGGGTGTTCCCTTTCTTATTCCACATGTTGAACCACACGTGGGTTTTGATTTAGGATTTCCTAGTTAGAGGAAGCTAAATAATATTTAAATGAGATTAAATGTAATGTTATGAGTTGATTTCTTTCCCCATGCATCTGATGCCTAATTAAATAGTTTATATTGAACATGAATTTATTAAATGGGTTTTCCTGGAAATTGTGGAAATGAGTAGGTAAACTCATTTGATATGGTTAAATGTGAATTGTGAACAATGTCATGGTATACTCATTGGTTAAATTTTTATGGAATTTTGATGTATGAATGGGTATACTCATGATATGTAATTGAATGTGAATGGTTATCTAAGTAGGTACAATCATATGATATGAAAGGATAAATGATATTAAATGGTGAATGATTCCATATATTCCTTGGACGATGCTCCTTCGATCTGGAATGTGGTATTGGACACCATGGATGGAGTATGCTTTATGGGTCTTGATTCTATGGGATATGATGGTCCTTACTACCCCTAGGATCTGGCTTTCTTACACTCATGTAGGACTTGTTTAGTTGACATGATCTTAGGACTCCAACTATTTCCTAACTGAGTTTCCATCAATATTCTCATGGGACTCGACAAGGATGAATTGGTCTTCTACACCTTGGATATATCCCTTAATGTTATGACACTCTGTTTATATGATACGGTCATGTGTTATGTGTTATACTTGGTTGTACATAAAGTTCGCAATTTTTTGACACTTCTAGTTGTATAGTGAGATCATGTTGGTTACTATTGTTTCTTTTATAGATTCCCTATTATGATATTGACCCTTATTTGGTAGGGGGTCTTGAGGATTGGTGGTATCACTTATGGTACATAAATTCCATGGGAATATTTATATATATTTACTACATACCTGTTTTACTTGAACACTACTTAGATTGTCATGTTTTACATCTTGTACTTGTATAGATATTTGGGTTGTTACCTACTGGGGTTGTTTCTCACATCCTATTTGGGTTGTCATTAGGTACCCGAACAGACTATTTGGATGAAGGTAGGGATAGTGGAAAGCTCCCATAGTTCGATGCTTGATTTTGTACCATGATTAGAAGTAGGTGGGAATTGGAAAAAGGTGAGTCTCACGATTCTATTTGGATATAGCACCCTTTTTGTTCTTTTTGGTATTTTTGGATACATGTATTTTCTTATACTAGTATAGACATAGTTTTTCTACTTTCAAAGAAACATAACATGTATCATCATTTTTTATATGAAATGACTTCTATAATTTTTATATATAATTTTCTTGCCAATTACTTCTTGTATGATCATTATACTACTTCTTCTACTTGTTGGTTATTTAGTTTCTATTGTGTTACACTCTAGTGATGAGTGAATAGCCTCCCCATCGATGAACCCAAGGCCCTCGCTACTAGTTAGTAGCCTTTGGAATTTGAGGAGATGTTATTGAGGCCATGTTGTTGACTAGAAATAGGGAAATGTTGTGTGTAATCAAGGTAAATAACATTACAAAAAACCATCCATAATACATTCTGTGTAAAGAATGAATGAATCACATCACTTTGAGGAGGCAGTAGTCCAATGTTCTACAAATGATGTTATCATATTACCATAAAATTGAAAGCATGAAGGTATGTGTTATCTAAAAATTACAGAATCATAAATACATAATTAATATCATATATATCATATTAAAACATTAGTTCCATAATTATTCCCAATCATTAGAGTTTTTAATGGAAAAACAACATCAGTTCATGGGGTTGTAGTCCATCATACACACAAATGATGATTTTGTATCCCATTTGATGGAAGTGTGTTCAATTTTAGGTCATACCCATAACATAACAATATCATATAATATTGAAGATAATGATATTTTATGCACGCTTTTCATAGGGAATGGCAAAAAAATTATTTCCTAAGTTAAAATGTAGTAATGTGGTTGACCTAGGATGTCTCCCGAAGAGGAGTTCACAAAAAAACGGGTTTTCACTTTAAAACGAGGGTAAAAATGTTGTATTTTTGAAATGAAATTTGAAATTAAAATGATTGAGAAACTATGATGGGTGATTAGGTCAGGGTCGGTTTCCTAATTGTAATGCTATCATTATTCAATTTAATTCAAACCTCTTCTTCTTTTTTGATTAAAGTGAGTTTCCACAATCATTTCCTCTCACTTCCATGGTGAAATTATGATGGTGAGAGAAAACCTTACCAAGATCTCATTTTGGTAAACTATCCTTCCATGTGTAAAATAGTTGTATTTAATGTACTTAATTGAAATGGGAAATACCCGATTGGGTTTTGTTTGTCCCAAAAAATCAAGAACATTCACTACACCTTTTACACATACTAATGATCGTTTAGTACTTCACCACAAATCTCTTGTCTATTCCATCGTATATAAACCCGAAATCAGTGGAGAGAGATTATGATTATTTTACCGAGGAAAAAATCAATAATGGAATTAATGTTCAAGAACAATCGCACTTGATAATAAAATCCACTATAAGATAATGAAAACAACTTTGAAGAAGAAATAAATTTATTCAATTGGGTCCAAGAACTCAAGCATTACAATGTAGAAAACCAACCCATCCCTAATCACTTCAAAAGTTTACCCCACCATGGTAAGGGTAATCGAGATGAATGGGGAAGAATAATGCATTAAGAAACTATGAAAAAGAAAAGAAATAAAAGATAAAGCCGAAAATATCTCCTTCCTGGTGTCCGAGAAAGAATGGGATAGAGAATGGGATGTTTTGAGAGGGTGGAGCACTCCTCCTTTTATAGCCAGAATTTTTCTCCCAGATGTTGACATGTTGTATCCCCATTAAATAACATCTTTACACGTTGAGACCTTCTTGAATGTTATTTATAATTCTCTTGGTCGTGTCCCCTAAACATCTTAGCAGATTTGGACATGTATTCCGAGAGTTATGGCCGTTTTACTGTGAGCATTTACTCTGTCCAGTTAGACTCTCCAAAATGCAATCCTCTGGATTAGGGTGATTTAATGACACCATAAACGGCCAATTCATGCGGCCCTTCCTTCATAAAAGATGTTCCAAAACTCCTTTCGCGTCCACCCACAGAATATCACAACATTTAGGCCCACCATGGATGAGTTATGGAGCCCACACCAAAACTAGGAATAACTGCAAACAGTTTTCTTGAGCCAACTTGTGATCTTCTTTGGAGATTCCATATGGTCTATTCAGCTATTAGTCCAAAGCGATGAAATGAAGCCCTATATGTGTAGGATCTGGAAAAGAAATAATTTTTCAATTTTGATTAGTATATAATATGTTATGTCCAAAATTAATAAATAATTTAAAACATTTAAAAACCCAAAATGGCCCATTTTTACTATTCATCTCAAAATAACACCAATATTATAAAAAAGAAACAATTCATCTTAAAGGAACAATTTTGTAAGTTTAAAACTATGATATTAAATATAAATTAATTGAAAATATTTTCTCTATCAATTCCCCCACACTTAGCACTTGGACTCCTGGACAAGTAAAAGTCAAATCAAATCAAATCCAAAACACCTATTAATGAGATCTACCAAATCAATTTCCAGAAACAAAAAGATATCATGATTTTTCAAAAAAAATATTTCAAGTTCTCCATTTTATATTTTAATATATTTACACTTCATTTCTTATCCCATGCACACAAAACACCTACCTCACATGAATTTTCTCTCATCTAACAAATGTAAATGCTGAATAAGGATTTTCTCATCCAAACTCACACAAGAGTCACCATAGGCTTGAAAAATTCCTACATCTCCACCTGATGTGAGTCAAGGAAATGTGTTTCTCATTAGGACTTTTCAGGGTTGTTCTGTGGCTTCTGGTTGGTAGGATTTTGATGTTAAAAATTCTAAGGCCAAAAAAGGAGGGTTTGTCTCTTACTGAAGAAAAATTTAAAGATTATAATTTTCACTCAAATATGGTCTCCTTATCTTCCCCTTTGTAGAAACTCAACTCCATCATCATTCAATAAGCTCAAGATTTCAGCAGCAAAAATTTCAATCTTTTCAAACATGATTTTTCTTGAAAGCTCCAAATTGGAACAACTTTCTTTTTTTACATCGAAAGCTCCAGAAAGGTACAAATTCTCTTATCATGAAAGCTTAAGAAAGGCACATCTTTTAACAAAATCAAATATTTAGAAGGAACATCAACTCTTCAACATTTTATATTCCACCAAAAGTATCACCAAATGAGGTATTAAACCACAAGACATATCCCCCAACACTTAAGCTCAACTAGATCATGTAATTTCACTTCAAGAGCAGGTAGGATAGGGAAAATTGTCTTATAATTTCGCTAACCAAATAGGAAATTCATGGACACTAGGGGCTATAATGAAGGATTAATGTAAAGGTGGGCCATAATGAAAAGGATTATTTTTAAAATGGGGCTTCAAACCAAATAAATTCCTCAATCATTTAAAACACACATACCCCAAACCCTCATGTTTTGAAAGGAATAAATCAAATTCTGGTTAAAGCAAGCATGGTTTGGTTCTCTAAAAAAATGAGGTGAATGAAAAGAATATGAAAAAAATGGTTCAGAAGCCTCACATGAAAGTGATTTCAAAGATATAGACAGTAAAATATGGCATGGGTTTCAAAAATCAGTGTACCTTTCATGAAATTCCAAAAGATTTGAACTTGAAACAAAAGTAATTTCAGCATTCATTTAAGCTCAGTTTCATGAAATAGATTGGTTCACTCATTGAAATGGGTTTCAAAAATGGTATTGATAATCATTTCAGCTTAAAAGTTTTAGAAACACACCAAATATTAAAAAATAAACACCCAAAAATTTGAAAACACACATTTTTTTTTTAAAAAACAAACACAGAATAAAAATCCTAAACAACAAAGGTTCCCTCCCCCACACTTAAATGTTGCAGTGTCCTCAATGCATTCAAGTGGACTTAACATGTAAGACAATTTTAAAATGAATCACAACATCAAGCAAGTGTGAAGGAGAGGTACAACCCGATGGCTTTTATTTGTATTTAGGGTGATGATGTGTGATCTCCTCCACTAGTTTTTTTCTATTTCCTAGTAAATACATGTTGTACCAACAAGAGTCTGATTTGTGTCCATAGATACAACAACACCAGCAAACCCCCTGAAATATTTTTCTTCTAGAATGGTTTTCAATCTTTATGGATATTTGTTTCTTCCTTGTTTCAATGTGAACATAACTCATTTTAAGGGGTTGTGGTGTCCTTTAAAAATCTCTCTCTTCTCTTGAGGTAGAATATTTACCCTCAATTTTCTTTACCCATACAAACCAAGTTTTGGGTTTTTCCTCTTTTTCTTTTGATCCACCCTTCCCATTGGTTTGAGAATATCCTTTACACTCTACAACTTTAATGGGGGTTTCCTTGACCTTCTTCATCTCATGTTCCATTGCAAGGCATATGGAATTATTCTTAGCTAGTTCTTCTTCCTTTGTAGCAAGTTCCTTCCAGAGATCTATGATAATCTTTTCATGTTTGGCCTCCTTGAGTTTATACTTCTTGATCTCAACATCTTATCCTGATTTTGATTCTCCAGCCTCTTATAACAAACTATCCATGAATTATAAGGTTGTCTCTTCTAAATTTTCATTTGGTTCTTTTCCTTCTTTGTGGTAGATTGCTTTCAGCGAATAAACATCTGACAAATTCTTCATGGATTTGAGTATATTGAAATGCACTCGACAATCTCTGAGCTCCATTGAGAGTGTTCCATCATGCATATTGATGATGGTCTTTGTAGTCTTTAAGAATTGTCTCCCTAAGATGATGGGTGAGTGTGATTAAATCCTATCTTCTTCCATTTTCAGCACATAAAAGTCAGCTGGGAACAATAGATCTTTTACCTTTACAAGAACATCTTCTAGAACACTTGCAGGAAAAACTGTGGATCTGTTTGCGAGCTGGACCACCACTCTAGTAGGCTTCAATTTTACAATCTGCAAAGATGTAAATACTGAGTGAGGAATAACATTTATTGAAGCTCTAAGATCACATAGTGAATCTGTAAAATTTAAAGAACCAATAGTGCAAGGAATAGAGAAAGTCCCTCGATCTTGAAATTTTTGTGGTATCGGTGGTGTGATTAATGCTAAGATGCTTCTTCCTAAGTTGATTCTTTCATTTCCATACATCCTCCTTTTTTTAGTACACATCTCA
Organism: Viscum album; assembly: GCA_963277665.1. Taxonomy (NCBI): domain Eukaryota; kingdom Viridiplantae; phylum Streptophyta; class Magnoliopsida; order Santalales; family Viscaceae; genus Viscum; species Viscum album. The sequence goes on along the minus strand of OY728146.1, from coordinate 2,054,986,544 downwards.
TTCAAAAAAATTTAATATTTAGGGATTTGTATGATTGCATCCAATAGTGGGATGTTAATCTCAAATTTTCAGAATGTTTCTTGAATTTCCCGTTGAAGTCATTATTTTTCACCCTTCTTTGACTCAACCAATACTGATAAGAATGATGCTGGGATATCCTTTTTCTCCCTTTTTTGTTTTTGAAGAGATGTTTCTGTTATTTCCTTCCGAAACCTTTTTCATTCTCCTTTTTTGTCAACTCCATCTTTTGGTTGGATAGGAAGAGCTTCAGAAGATTCCCTGGAATCATCCTCCTAATTTTTTTCTGGTGGTGTGAGCTCCTCCCCACTTTGGGTGGTGATTGAACTAACATTCTCCTTTGGATTTTGAATTGTTTGTGAGGGATGTTTACCTTGGTTCTTAGTGAAATCATCCATAATGCTTGTAAATCGATCAGCTAGCTTGTCTATTTTATCTTCTAATCCTGTAACTCTTGTCTTAAGATGTTGATATTCATTTTTCAGTGCACTTGTGGATTGTTTCTTATAAGGTTGTTGGAAAGCTATCGGGTTCTGATATTGTTGCTAAAAGGGTACTTTGGCTTGGTTCTGTTGAAACCCATACCCTGATTGGGCTTGCGATTGGTATTTCCATTGTTGATAGGTTGTAGCACAACTTTTTGTTCCCTGCACTTTTGGACATTGATCAGTGTAATGAGAATTAGAAGAGCATAAACCACATACCTGATTCGGCCCTTGTTGTTCCTTTACATGGTTCACAGCTATTTGTCACACTATCTTGGTGAGTTCACCCATTTCATTCCTAATTAAATCTACTGAATCAGATGTTCTTACCTCGTGTATTCCTATGGTAATCATACCTCTGGTGCCAAACTGCTGTGAGTTTTGTGAAATATTTTCAATCAATCCTCTGGCATTCTTTGTTGACTTATAAATCAAGGCTCCTCAAGATGATTCATTTAGAAAGTTTCTATTATTTTCAAGCAATCCTTGATAGAAGAAAACAAGGAAATGGTTTTCTTCTACATTCTGGTGTGGACAACTGGCGCAGAGCTTCTTGAATCGTTCCGAGTACTCATAAAGAGTTTCTCCAGTTGATTGGAGAATGGCATAGATCTCTTTTAGGATAGTTGTGCTCCTGGATGCGGGAAAAAACCTTTGTATGAAGCATCTTTGAAGATCTTCCCAGTCTTGAAAATCTCCTGGTTGTAGACTATACAACCATTTCTTTGCTACTCCATCGAGTGAGAAGGGAAATTCCCTCCACTTTACCGGTTCTTCTACAACACCTTGGGGTCTGCAGCTGGAGCACACATTGGTAAATTCCTAGATATTCCTGTTGGGGTCTTCACCTGCAAGATCATGGAATTTAGGAAGAATTTGAATCATGTTAATGTGCAATTCAAAATCATTTTATAATGCAGGAATAGATAGTTGATTTCATTGGTTAGCGAATTGTGGGGCGCAAAGATCGCGTATTGTTTGGTTGGGATTGCCAACCATTGGAGGTTTAGAGTGATCACTGGATGTGTCACTTGAATCTGTAAGTTGAATTTCATTAAAATATAATTTCAAATTTTTCTTTCTAAATTGGGTTATTGTTCGCTCAATTTCGGGATCAAATTCAATTAAATTGTTGTTTGAACTACAGGTCTTCCAAAAGAAAGAAGTAAAAAAATGTTTTTTAAAGGTTTTTTGAGGCACTGCCTCCCCAGATATGGTTCCAATTTTGAAGCAAGCTAGTCATAGGGTGTGGAAAAACAATTGTTTCCTAAGTTAAAATGTAGTAATGTGGTTGACCTAGGATTTCTCTCGAAGAGGAGTGCACGAAAAACAGGTTGTCACTTTAAAATGAGGGTAAAAATGTTGTGTTTTTTAAATGAAATTTGAAATTAAAATGATTGAGAAACTATGATATTAAAAAGTGTGATTATGTCGGGGTCGGTTTCCTAATTATAATGTTATCCATGTTAAATTTAATTCAAACCTATTCTTCTTTTTTGATTAAAATGAGTTTCCACAATTGTTTCCTCTCACTTCCTTGGGGAAATTATGATGGTGAGAAAAAAAACCTTACCAAAATCTCAGTTTGGTCAACTCTCCTTCCATGTGTAAAATAGTTGTATTTAATATACTTAATTGAAATGGGAAATACCCAATCGGGTTTTTTTATCCTAAACAATCAAGAACATTCACTACACCTTTTACACGTACTGACGATCGTCGAGTACTTCACCACTAATCTCTGGTCTATTCCATCGTATATAAACCAGTAATCAGTGGAGGGAGATTAGGATTATTTTACCAACGCAAAAATAAATAACGGAATTAATATTCAAGAATGATCGCACTTGATAATAAAATCGGCTATAAGAAATTGAAAACAACTTTGAATAAGAGATAAATTTTTTCAATTGGGTCCAAGAACTCAAGCATTACAATGTAGAAAACCAACCCTTCCACAATCACTCCAAAAGTTTACCCCACCATGGTAAGGTTAATCGAGATGAATGGGGAAGAAGAAGGCATAAAAAACTATGAAAAAGAAAATAAGTAAAAGATAAAGCTGAAAAGATATCCTTCTTGGTGTCCAGGAAATAATGGGATGGAGAATGGGATGCTTTGAGAGGGTGGACCTCTCCTCCTTTTATATCCAGAATTTGTTCCCCGGATGTTGATTCATTATAGCCCTATCAAATGACATATTCACACGTTTATACCTTCTTTAATGTTGTTTATAATTCTCTTGGTCGTTTCCCCTCAAAATATGAGCATATTTGGACAGGTATTCCAAGAGTTATGTCCGTTTTACTCTGAGCATTTATTCTGTCCAGACAGACTCTCCAAAACACAATCCTCTGGATTAGGGTGATTTAATGACCCCATAAACGGCCAATTCACGCGGCCCTTACTTCATAAGAGATGCTCCAAAACTATTTTCACATCCACCCACAGAATATAAAAATATTTGGATCCACCATGAATGAGTTATGGAGCCCACAACAAAACTAGGAAGAACTACAAGCAGTTTTCTTGAGCCAACTTGTGAGCTTATTTGGAGCTCCATATAGTCGATTCAGCTATTGGTCCAAAGTGATGAAATGAAGCCCTGGATGTGTAGGATCTAGAAAATAAAGAATTTTACATTTTTATTAGTTTATCATATGTTATGTCCAAAATTAAGAAATAATTTAAAACAGTTAAAAACCCAAAATGGCCCATTTTTACTATTTAGCTCAAAATAACACCAATATCATAAAAATGAAACAATTCATCTTAAATGAACACTTTTGTGGGTTTAAAACAATGATATTAAATATAAATTAATTGAAAATATTTTCTCCATTAATATTTTTATATAAGTATGATATAAAAATGTTTTAATGGGTGTATAAAGATATGAAACAAAAGTTCTTATTTAAGAATCTTACCTCTTCTTCGGGTAACTCCTTTTGGTTGGCACCAAAGGACTTCCTTGAATTTATTTATACCCAATGTGAGGCATCAAGTTTGAGAGTAAGAATTTAATGAATTTATTGGGTCATGGTTTTGATGATCCTAAAGGTCTTGATATTTGTGAAGAATTGGGGAGAGTTATTTCTCTTTTATTATGGAGGAGTATCCCTCTTGTAAATATAAAAAGATAGAAATTATTAGGAAGTATCCCTTACATATATTTACACCAATAATGGAAAAAATAGAAAAAAATGTATATGGTCTAAATATGGCCATAAAATGGGTTTTGAACAAGTTTCAACGTCATTTTTCCCCTTAAGATCAATGTTTAACCATTAAGTGAACACGTTTTTTACATTAATCGTTGTAATTAATTTTAATTTATTTGACTAATTTTTTACATAAAAATATTTAAACATTACTATAAATTATAAATTATTGTTATTCCTAATATAGAATGTATTTTTTAAAATTTAATCCACAAAATTGGTAGAAATTATTTTAAAATTAATCTCATGGACATGATGAGAAATCAGGGTTTTAAGGTTAAAAAGTTCAAAAGTTTACAAAACATTTATATCTAATTTCAATTTAAAATTAAATATAATGACCTAAATTGAATTTTCTTATGTGTAATTAAACTAATTATACTTTAAAACAAATTAAATATAAAATATATTACTACAAATTATTCATAATAAAAAGTAGTTTTCAATTAAAAACTAGTATTTTTTACTATTCATTAAAAATGAAACTTCTTAGAAAAATACCTAAAATTGACCCGAAGTAAATTTTTATATTACTATTTTAAAAAATAATTTTATTTTTAAAATATGTTTTATAATAGTTTCAAAAAAAATTAAAAAGTTATTTTATTAAAAGGTGGAAAAACTGCATTTTATAAAAATACAGTTTTATGCTTAAAATTGGATTTATTATTAGTTTATGCCAATAAAACATATTTGATGAATTGAAAAATATTTTATTTAATATATAAATATAAATTTAATTAATATATTTCACTATGAAATACTAATTTAATTTATTAATATAAAACACCATTCTGGTCAAAAAAATAATATTTCATAAAAACCCATCCTTTAAATTATATTTGATTTTATTTTCATTTCTAATTAATTGGAATGAAATTATTTTATAAACATGTGTAAACTATATAATCATAATTTATTTAATATCATTCATTACCTCCATTCCAAAAATCTATGTGATAACGATCATAATAAGTATTAGTAATATATTGTTCTGTAAAACTCGGTCTTACAATTATCACATGTTATCGAAGAGACTCGATGTTGCATGCAACACAAGATAAACTTGGTGTTGTGTATAATTAAATATAAAATATTAATTGTGTTAAATTAAATATATCAAATAATGAAAATTAATTTGAAAGAATATATTTCATAAAATCTCAGTAACTTACATCCTTCCCCCTTAAAAAGAATTTTTCCCTAGAAATTCAGCATGGTTATTAAATGTTTTTTAGAATTTTTTTATTGAACCCAATTTCGAAAAAAGGGTTAATAAGAAAAACACATAAAAATGAAAAGTGGAAAAATAATTGTCACCAAGGATTCCACATAGGGATAAAAGTTTTGGGAAATTAAAATAGTTATTTATAACGAAAAACTAATTCCCATGGATTAATAGAGAGTGATAGATAATGTGGTCAAGATGAAGTCAATTAAAATAAAACCACTATCAAAATTGGTCTAGAAAAGGTCATTAGTATCATCATAAAATATGATAGTAAGAAAACTTTTTATATCAATATCCTTTTCCTAAAGTGAAATGTTTTCTTTTACCATCTATACTCAAAAAATAAAAAAATATACTTACTTGACAATTGAATTTCATCCTTTTCCACAATATCATCTATTTATCTAGATGATGAGTATTCAAGATGAATTTTTCACACATGATGCACTAAAATCAAATTTTAAAGACCACATAATCTTAAAAGGTATAACAATATATGCTTCTTTTCTTTAAACATTAACCAAAACCAAAATGGTTTGAACATAGTTAGATAATTACAAAATTCAATAAACCTTCATATGATAAATAATCTTAAAAATTAAATAGTAATGCCCCAATATGAAACTAAATCATTGCATAACCCCATATCCCAAATAACCTTGATAACCACAAAATTAAATACTATTTTTACCTCAAGGTTTATCTCATACCTTCAATATTTCATTCCAAAAATATGGTGATATTATTTTGAAGTAACATTAGTCACTTAGTCACCAAAACACTTTTAAATCTTATACTTATCTATACGATAATACATGTGTACCCATAATTACCTCAATATAGAATATCATATAAAACCTAAAGGTTATAAATAACATAAAACGTATTTTAGATAAAATTAAAGGAATTATTCACAATAAACTAATGTTTTACGTATACTAAAACCAAATAAAATGTATCTTAAGATTCCATTGATAATCTAAATTTTTTTACAACTTTAAAATCTCAAATGGGGTGTCTAATAATTTGAACTTATGATAAACCTTAAGCTTATAGTCCTGTGATTATATCCATAACTCTTAAGAAAACATCATATGAAATCATCCTAATATCTAGCATTATCTAAACCAGCCATTGATACCAACTATAACATCCCAGGACCAGCACTCCCAGATCCTCTACTAAAATCCATAGCATTACATTTCCATCTTTGATGCCGATAATTTTGAAGAAAATTTTCCATCTAAACCTTACAATGTAAAAAATAAAACATTGATAACATATATTCTAGAGGAACATTTAGGTTTAGAGTTTTATAAAATTAGGAAAAACACCTACAAAAACAATTAAAATTACTTTAAAAGACAATTTCTCAAACATAACCAAGATTTTATTTTTCAAATTAAGACATAATCTTCATCCATATAAAATTTCTTCTATGAATAATTCATTGAAACTCATTCCTTATAACATGGGGAAGAGGGAACATAATAAGGGTGATCCTGTATGATTAGTATGGGTAAAAAAACACTAGCAATTTAATGTCATCAATGAGTATAAGATTTCATAAGGGTATGATGAAAAAATCAGAGTCCATGAATGAATCATAAAACAAGTCATACCCATCAATACCTGAAACATAAAATATGAAAACATGGAAAATAAAAGATTCATTATAATCAATAATCATGAGAATTTTTATATCAATATCAATCTTTAGAAACATTATAAACCCATAAAGTAAATTAAAAATCTATTTGTTAACTTGGATCATCACTTTCATAAAACCCTTTCAAAACCCTTTATATTAGAATAACCATACCTCATAATTAAAACATTATCATTACCGAATGAATTAAATATCTATAATGGGGATCACACTTCATATAAGATATTTTGGGCTCACCCATTTTTTGTGATCTATAATTAGGATCACCCCTTCGTTTGAGCAATGTTGGGGTCACCCATTTTTTGTGATCTATAATTAGGATCACCCCTTCGTTTAAGCAATGTTGGGCTCACCCCTGAGTTATAATGGGCCTCAACCCTTTGTGTAATCTTTATCAGGCTCACCTGTTTAATATAATTTTAAGTAACATTTTATGAATAGAAAAACATCATAAAACTAAAAGAAATAATAAATATTCATTTATATCCGAACAACCCAAGGGAAAATAAATTGGTTTAATGACAATCTCTTTGAAACTTGATTAACATGTGGAAAAGAAATGGGTTCCATAACAATCTCTCTAAAACATGACTAACATATGGAAAATAAATGGGAACCATAAAAATATCATTGAAACCTGGTTATCCAATAGAAATAAAATTGTTTCCATAAAAATCTCATTGAAACATGATTAACCCATGTAAAATAAATATGTTCCATAACAATCTATTTGAAACAAGACTAATCGGTGGAAAAGAAATAGGTTCCTTAACAAAATCATTGAAATAATCATAATCCATCAAAAAAATAATGAATATAATATCCATAGAAAATATTCATAGTATACTAGAATTAAAAAACAAGGGTTTTGTGATCTATGAATGGGAATTCCCTTAAAATATAATAAAAACATTTTGTGGAAAATAATATTTAAACATTCAAAGTGTCTCATACCACTTTGAAATGTTTAAATAATAATCCCCATGAAGGAATAAAATTTTAAAAACATTAAATAACATTATAATAAGTATATTCCTGATATTATATATAAAAGTGTTTTTATATTCAACTCATAATAGAATATGGGTGTATAACATAACAAAAATCACAAAGAAGGAAAATTGAGACCAAAATCCATTACCGCTTTGGTAAATTCATAACGATAACCCTTATGAATTAGAAATCATCAAATGGATATGAAAATACCCATAAATTCAAGTATAATAATTATAAAATATATTAGTGGGAATTATATACTCTACACACACAAAATAAGTGTAGAATACAGCATGTATCTTCCAGAAATAAAATTGATATGATAAAAACACTTATGACTTGAGTAAATATTGAATCATTAGATTAGAGAAACAATAACATAAATTGAAACATTTAATATTACAAAACAAATTAAATTTGTGATATATATTGTCATGGGTCATTATATAAACTACACAAAATAAATGAGTGGTGAATATGACATAAGTCTCACAAAAATAAAAGTGAGACTCTAAATCACCTTACTACTTGAGATACTTTTCAATCAAAGATCAATGAAATAATAACATAAATTTAAACTTTTAATATCATTAAATAAAAAAATTCATGATATAAAATTCTATAAATTAATCTATAAACTGTATAAAAATAATTAGGTTCATAATAAAAAATAAGTCTCAACGGAATGTAAATTGGTATGAAACCCCTCACCTTGAGACTGATTCATCATACTTTCTCTTTATATTATTAAATAGTAAACTTATTTAAAATTTTAAATTGATTGATAATGTTTTAAAAGTTTTTTATTTATTTTATGTCACTTATAAACAAGTTATATATAATGAATTAGTCAATTAATTTTAATTCATAAGTTTTTAATATATTCAGATTATCTGTTGCAGCTCTCTCTTTCCCCAGTAGAGCTCAGTAATGCCAAAGATATTTCCAAACTCACTATAGTGGATCATTTTTTTCTTCACTGCCGCACAGTTTATGAGTTAGATTGGTTCATCTTTAACTCTTGGGATCTTCATAATCGTGTGGTTATTATATTTCTTTATTGGAGGCACGTCATGATCTGGTTTGGGTAGAAGGAGGACTAGATCATCTCATGGTCCAAGGATCCTCATCATTGCAATGGATCCCTCTTTTATCTGTTTTAATGGATCTTTGAGTTTCATATGTGGTGTGATTCATCGATAATGGTGACATGGGTAAGCCTTCCTGGTCAGCGACTTTCATTTCAAAATCCCACCATTCTATGAGATCTCGATAATACGGTAGGATGGTATCTTTGTTCTGAACATAGAAATGAGGTTTTTTATCACCCCATATTTCCATAATTTTTTTTGAGGTTGATGTTGCAAGGACACCTATGAACTCAAATTGGATCATGGATGGGAAGGAATTTCGGTGCAAACAGAAGGTTGTTTTTGAGTCTTGGATACAATTTTGTGTTTCGTGCGGTCAGTTTGGTCACCTGGAGTCAGTATTTCATAGTAGAGGCTTGAATGGGATCTCATAGATGGTGAATATATGAGTTCTAATGGTTGTGATATTTCTGGTTTGGCTCAGCCGATGTTGAGGGATCCTTCCGTAGATGTCCCACCAAGGCGAACTTCTGTTGGATTGCAAGATCAAGGATGTTCTAGGAAGGGAGTGTGTGGGGGGGTGATTTTATGTGATCATATGGTGGCTGAGGAACAAAGGAAAGCTTTTGCAGAGTGGGAGATGAGGAAATATGATCACACATGGGTCATTGCACTTGATATTGTAATGAAGGATGTGTGGACGCTAATGAATCCGATAGTGAGTCTGGTTTTTGATCGACTGAGGTCTAATCTGGTTGTTGAGGAAGTGTCTCCTTTGGATGTTTCAACAGAAACTTGTCATCCATGATCAAAAGTTATTTTTGAGGGGTCTTCAGACAATATAGTTTATGGAGATGTTTCATTGAGCGTGGATACTCGAGTCTCAAGTGAAGAGTTTCTATCTCTATTGGGGGTAACCTGTTGATATCAATAGAAGCTTGGAGGTCAATGTCCTTACTTGTAATTGGTTTTAAGGTCTGAAGCATGAGGGGATCTCCCATATCAAGGAAGGTCATCAAGTGGATAAAGTTGTCGTCATGCAACTTAATTCCCCAACGCAGAATGTAGTGATTGTAGAAGATGCAATGAGGAAGGATTCCTATGATGGTCATGACAATGTGGACTATCCACAATGTTTATGCATGATTGATACTAATAGACACTATTAGTAGGACCTTGGAGAGAATGATGGTTTCCAAAACTTTGTCTCTGTCCATATCTGTGGAAAATGGGGTGATGTATCTAATAGTTATAAAGAAAATGATATTGTCATTGTCAGACCTTCCTATAGTGACATTGTTCAGGGTGGAAAAAATGAGGTGTCTGCAAGTGAAGGAGTTATGACTTCCCCACCAAGGATAAGGATGAGGAAAGACTATTCTTTCATGCTGAATTTGGTGTATACTCATTCTTCTTCCAATAAGGAATGAGGGGTTTCCCTTGATATGAAAAAGTGTAAGCAATATTATAAAAAAACCTCTCTTTGGAGTAATTGAATCTTAGAAAGAAGTATGTCATGTTTTTTAAGCAATATGAAATGAGATCTGAGTGGTAATTATCTACTACATAGGAAGCAACCTATCATGAATGTGGTTATGGGTATGACTTTTATGATATGTATTTGTCTTTTTCTAGTTTGTTGTCCTTTCTTGTTGTACTTTTTCTTTCACTTTAATAAATTTTCAAAGGTATTCCTCTAACTGAGATTTTATAGTAAAATAAATACCATGTAATTTAATTATACATACTTATATATATCATTTTTGTGATTTTTTGGTGAAAAAAATTGAATCACATTGTTTTGAGTAGGTGGTAGTCCACATTCCCACAAATGGCGTTCTCACTTTTTCAGTGTGTGAAAAGTTAAGAAAGAAGGTGATATATTATATTTATACAAAGATAATTATCCCTTGAATATAATTAATATTTCATTTATATCACATATTTTTATTAAACCCATCCTTAATATATATCATGTAAATTTTGAATTAGTCGCATCTCTTGGAGGATCTAGTAGTCCACATATCGACAAATGATGTTATTGTATTCCATAAAAATGGAACAAATGAAGTTATGTGTTATATAATAATTTAATAATAATTAATACATAATAAATATCATATATATCATATAAAAATATTATTTCCATCATTATTCACAACCTTGAAAGGAGGTAATGGAAGAATAAATGACATTGGTTCGTGAGGCGTTAGTCTGTCATACACACAAACAATGATTGTGTATCAGATTTGATGGAAGTATGTGAAGATATAGATCATACCCTTAACATAAAAAAAATATCATTATATTTAAGATACTAATTTTATTATATAATTTTTATATAAAAATAATTTTTGTGGTGTATAAATATATAAAAAAAGTGCTTGTCGAATAAAGTTACCTCTTCTTCGGGTAACTCCTTTTGGTTTTCACCAAAGGAGTTATTTGGTTTTATTTAATCACTAATTAAAGCATCAAGGATGAGAGAATTAATTTTTTGAGTTTATTTGGTCAGTTTTTTATGATCCTATAATTATTTATCGGTGTAAAGGTGTGGGGAGAGTGATTTCCCTTATATTGCGGAAGAGGAGTGGCATTCTTGTTAATACAAAATGGTAAACCCTACTGGGAGGTCTCTCTTACATCATGTGCCTCCAATATTAAAAAAATTATAAAATTTGGGATATGGTATAAATATCATCAAATAATGAGTTTTCAAAATTATATAGGTCATTTGGTCTCTTAAGAATAACGTTTAGCCACTAAGTAAACACGTTTTTACTGTAATCATTGTAATTAATTTTAACTTCCTTCATTAATATTTTTTTATAGAAAACTAATTTGAACATACTAGAATTTATAAATAATTATGATTAAAAATATGGAATCCATTTTTCTATATTCAATTCACATAATTTGCAGAAATTAATTTAAAATTAATCTCACAGATGGGATATGAAAGCCGGTTTTTAAAGTAAAAAATTTCAAAAGTTTGATATGATTTTATGCCCATTTTCAATATAAAATTGATTAAAATGACCAAAATTGTATTTATTAATGTATAATTAAACAAATTATACTTAAAAATAAAATAAAAATAAAATTCAATACTATAAATTATTTAGAAAAAAAATAAATTTTCAATTAATATCTATTATCTTCACAATTCTTAAAAAAAATTACACATCTCATAAAAATATAGAAAATTAACCCAAAGTAAATTTTGATATTAACATTTCAAAAAATAAGATTATTTTTTAAAATAATATTTTCAAAAGTGTTAAAAAATAGTTTTAAAAAATTATTCCATTAAAATACGACAAAACTATATTTTAGAAAAATACATCTTTTATGGATAAAATTTGATTTATTTTAATTTTATTCTAAAAAAACTTGTTGAATGAAATGATAAATATTTAACTATATATATAAAATATAAATTTCATTAATATCTTTCAATAATAGTTATTAATTTAATTTATTAAGATAAAACTCCATTCTGGTCATAAAAAAAATATTTCATAATAACTCATCCTTTATATTCAATTGTTCTTTATTTTAATTTATAATTAATTACAAAGAATAGATTTTATAAACATGTGTAAAATACACTCTCGTTATTTATTTACTATCAATCATTCTCTGTATTCCAATTTCTAGGTGATAATTATCATATTAAATGTTATTGTTATATTATTGTTTCGTAAAACTCAGTCTTGTATGTAACACACATTATCCAAGAGACTCGTTGTTGAGTTCAATGAAAGATAATATTTTTTTTAATAATAATTCAAATTTAACTTTGAATTTTGTATAACACAATCTATCAAATAATTTAAATTAATTTCAAATAAAATATTTCTTAAAATCTCAGGATTTTACTGTAAGATTGTACATAACTAATGTAAAATAAAGAAAATTATAATGCAATCAACCAGAATAAAGTTCCAACCTAACAATAAATAAGAATAAGTATCTCGATAGAAAAATTCCATTATATGTTAATATTCTATCTAACATCATCGCAAATCACCACTACACACTACCAACACCTAGTCCTTTTAGAACATAATCAGAAAGTATATCATCTTAATAAAACATAACTTGTGTGGTAATATCCCATGTAGGGGTTAGTACATACAAAGAAATTATAAAATTAATAAATCATCAGAAGAAGAGTCATCTCTAAATTGTAATCAATATGTTAAATGAAACAATAAACAAGATATTATCATTAGTACCCAAGTTATTGGGTAAAGTATCTATCATCATTTCCAAAAAAAATAAATATTTATATGCCTTTCAAGATATCTAATCCAACTAAACCCTCAACCCATGTAATATATCTTTACCTATAGAAAAGTATCCCATGACCCTAGTAGTGTAGCAAAATACTGACTCTAATAGAGGACTTAACAACCAACTCTTGCCCTTTAAATAGGGAGAATATTAACTCTAGTGAAAGAAGATCATGCACCTAGAGTATTTGGGAATAATAGTGATCCTATTATACCCATAGGTAGAGGATCCTGAAAATAGGTATAGCACTTCATAAATAGATGGAATTGTAATGACCCACGATTTTAGTGAATTTTTTTTCTCAAAAAATTATTTTTCACTTTGTTTCCACATACCTATTGAAACATGTGCAATTTTTATATTAAGAAGTTATATTTACAAAAATGAAATTCCCTTCACATATAAAATGAGATAACCTATACCCCATTTATATAATAATTATAAATAATTATAATAAGATAAAGTATTCCCTATTATCTCCTAGAATAAATCACCAGGTCATGTAATCATTGTTCATTCCAAATGAACAATCTAAGGAGCCTTGAGGTGTTACCTAAGAGAGAACATCCAGAGGATGAGGTAATATTATCAACTGAGATCCCTTAATTCCTTTATTATTCTTCCACCTCAAACCAATTTTATCCATGAATGTGTTATTAAATAATTATTACTAATAATATCATATTTTATTATTCAGATGGTATATCTAACTTCTACTCTCCTCTAATATCATTCAAAAAATGAAACGTTGTCATGTATATGTGCAGACTACCGCCTGCATGAACGATGTTCATTATTTTTCATCCTTTCCTTACATGGATGGGTAAAAATATATATTTAAAGGATTATTATGATATTAAAAACATTTTTATGATTATAAAATTATAAAAAATTCCCTATCATACTCCTGATCTATAGAAAATGAACGAGTCGCTCAGGCGTATGTGTGGACTACCACCTCCATGAAAGTGTTATATTTCATTTTTTACTTATTTATTTTTCATTATTATAAAACTCTTCTAAAATATAATTCACTAATTTAATAACATCCAAATAATATAACTATAATTATATTATAACATTAGTATTCCAAAATAATCACTCTCTCAACAATAATCAGCAATTAATTATATTCTATTATTGTTTGGGTCTGTTTAACAACCTACGTGAAAAATGCTATAAATTTATATCATACAGAACTAATGAGACCAAATTACTGGTTATATTGGAAAATAATAACTAGATATTTATTTTGTTTTTTTAGTGGTAATATTAACATATAACATGTTTTTAATATACAACCCCTCGTTTATTAAAATTATTTGAACAGGCTCTTCACGAACATCGTTGTCACATATCATAACTAAAATACATATAAAATTAAATTTTGATATTATAATTAATTATAAAACATTAATTAAAATACATGTTTTTATCTTAATATGATGAAATTTTAATCTATAAACAATAATCATCACTTCTATTATGAGTCTAGTACAAAAAAACAATCAAATATAATAACATCGATAATAAAAATAAAATATAAATAACTAATATATTTGTAACACATAATTATAAGTAAAGTTTATAAAAAATTATATTTATGAATAAGTTTTTAAAATAGTTTGTTAATATAGTTATTTTTTAAATACAAGTGGTTTGAGAACATCTAGTTAAGCGGGATTAAGGTAATGGGTTTTTCTTGAATCAACTTTTTTATTGAGTCAAAATGGTTCCTTTTTTACATTATTATTACAATATGTTTTAATATATTATGTGAAAATATTATAATGTATTTACTTATAATTTCATAAGTAATTACTTTGATATTTTTATTTCATTATAATATTTTATAATGTTAAGAATAATTCTCATTCTTTACAAATGTTCTCTTTTTATTTTATATAAATACTCAAACTTACCAATAATATTATCATTTAATATATTAAAATAATAATAAATTTTATTTATAGTAATCTTAAAATTTATCATAATATTTTATTAAATTAAATATTTATCACTATCTTTATGATGTGGGTATTATTAAATGTATTTTCAAAATATTAAAAAGGATTTCCCTTTCATGTTTATAATTTTTATCTTCCTCTCCACATTTCCAAAGGAAAATATATAATATGTTTTTCAAGGATAAATTATTTGTATTGTTTTTAAATTGACTTTTTGAATAATTTTTTTCCACATTGCATTATTGAAAATTATTTTTAAAGTGGTGCGTATTTTTTCTTCTTTACGGAAATGTTATGGAAGGATATCTTAAATGATATTTTCCATGGTTTTTCTTCCATATTGCTATTTAAAACTTCTAAATCCTATAGAATTATATTCTATGAATCATCCTATAAGAACCACTAGGAAATACCCCCTTTTAGTTATTTAATTTTTGTATAAACAGATATAATATATGAAGTTAGTTTATATAATACCATTTAAAAATGGTATAAAACCCATATTCATTCCATGGGTTCTTTATGATATCTTGAATGATTGATTTCATGTTGAAAATATATATATTTATGATTGATGGGTGGTATCCTATATATCCTTCCAATATATTCATTAATAATAAATATCTCATTATATATGGATGTTATGTGTGGAGATTTTTTTCCCAACATAGAAGCATGAACATTTTGTTTGATCACAACATGAAGAATGTCGTTTTTTCTTATAATGTTATAATTTCTTCATGCATATGTTTTTTAAATAATTCATTGTTATGTTACGTTTCCATGTCATGAAAAAACATTATTCATATGATTAATATCCATGATTTATGTTTATTATCACACACTATTATCCAATCATACTATTTTGTTTAGTTGAAATTATATGTCCTTCTGATAGGAATTATGTGAAACCCTTTCCTCCCTATGTTATTTTAATAAGATATTTCACCCCTACTCATGTTATTATCTAATAATTGATTAAATGTGGATAATTATTCCCTTACATAGTGTATGATCTCAACCATTTCTTATATTTTTTGTTCCCTGGGTTATGAAGATGATTATAACTTATGAGAATTATGTAAAGGATTCTAGTGTAGATCAATTATAGAGAAATGGTCACAAGTGTTTTAAAATAAGATTATTATGTAGCTAATTCTCAAATACATTAAACCTTTAATTATTGGGCTTATGTGTTTATTTATGAGATGTAATGTGTAAATTATGATAATGAGGTAAAATATTGATATGATTATATTAAATCAGCTCACCTATTTTTAAATCCTATGTGTAATGTAAGTTTTATTAGAACTTGATATGGGAGTATATGTAACGACCCGAAATTTTAAATAAATATTGTTTCCTAATTTTATGTGTTATTTTATTTTATTTTTATACTCAAAAAAAATTTCATTTGATAACATGAGTATAATTAAAATGAGACTGTTGGGTTTTGACTGTTATTTGAACATTGGTCAATATGACCGATGGAAACTAAACGTTTTGACTATTGTCTCTAAATACAAGCAATCTTGGTTAATTAATATAGAAAGAAGATTTGATGGCCTCACCCAGTAGTCTTGGACCGATCGAAGCCCATCTAACAGAACTTGGGAAGGAGGTAGCACCACTGTGCTTTGCTCTGGACCAAACCCAAGCTGAACTTCATCGTATAAAGCTAGAACGGGATCACCTTCGTGAGAAGTTCAAACTGAAAGAAATTAATACTCATGCGATGTTGGCCGAGCCTCCCTTAGATTCTCTCACCTTAGCACACCTTACACTTAGGTCCTATGCTGGTGTGATAAGGGGCTATATAAGGAGACCGTAACTGTCTTGTGTAATCCTTTGTTTTAAATAAAAATTTTGATTTCTTTTATGAATTTTCAAATGACCGGATAAATATAGTATGCATATTTTTGATGAATTTTAGAAAAAGGATATTTTAAATATGTTTATGTAAACCCTAAATAATTACAAATGTGTAATGATTTTAAAAAAATGGTCTTCTACAATTTTGTTCAGTACGAAATTTAGAGTCTAATAAGATCAACTTGATTTTTGATGAATAGTAAATTATGAATAGTGATTTTATGATTAGGATTAATAATGTGTCCAAATGGATTAGTAATCTCACTTAAAGAAAGTACTAAAATAATCTAGGCACTTTGATTAAGTAATGTGATTCAATAAAATGGTTAAATAACGGTTTCATAAATTATTATTCAAGTATTAGATTTTTTGGATGAATAGTGTTTTTTAATTAAAATTTTAATTAAAAATATTTAGAAAATTATTTTTATAAAATGGACTTCATTTTTGAACTCAGAGCATCGATATTATGTTAAGGTAATTTTTGGGGATTTTTCTGAAAAAAAATAAATTTTCGATGAATAGTGTTTTTAATTAAAAATTTAATTAAAAATATTTAGAAAATTATTTTTATAAAATGGATTTCATTTTTGAAATCAGAGCATTGATATTTGGTTAAGGTGAAATTTTGGGACTATTCTGAGAAAGTTGAATTTTCAATGAATAGTGAAAATACAGTTTTTAAGTTACGGGTGTTTAATGACATCATTAAATGATGTATTAAGTATGTAATCAATATGGTCGACTTATGAATAGTAAGATAGGGTATGAGGTTTCCCAAGTGGCCAATACCATGGGCAAATACCATGGGTAAGCCCATGGTTTTTCCAAAACCACTAATGAGGTGTCCCTTGGCCATTAATGCCTTGTCCCCTCACTTTCCCTATAAATACAAAGCCATCCTCTCATCCATTCGACTCCCCACTCTCCCCCAACGAAGTTATAGTCTCCTTACCTTCCAAGGAGTCCTCCCAAGGTTCCCCCAAGCCCTCAAGGTCCAAACCTTTGAGTTTCAAGAGTCACGTTTTAAGGTAAGGGATCCGACCTCTCTCTTTAATTTCAAGTAATCTCTTTTATGTCATTCCTTTTATGCTCCATGTTCATATGTTGGAGGATGTTATTTTATACTCCTCTTACTGCCCTTTTCATGTTCATATAATGAGAGATCCCCTCTTACTCTCATTATTTCGTTTTATGAAGTTTTAAGTGGCGCCATTAGGCTGCCGAAAGTTTTGTAACGGATTCTTTCTTCCTTCTCATTTTTCAAGATCTATTTTCATGTAAAGTATTTCAAGTTCCTTTTTATTATGTTGGGGTATGATCTCTAAATTTATCATACTGATCTTTTATGATCATATGATGAGAGACCCCATTTGATCGCTTCAATTCAGTATTTTTATGTTTTAAGTGGCGCCGTTAGGCTGCCGAATTTTTAAGTGGTTCTTCACCCTTCTCATTTTGAAGTTCTACTTTCATGTCAATTATTTCAAGTTCCTTTTTGTTATGTTGGGGTATGATCTCTATATCTATCATACTGTACTCTTATGTTCATATGATGAGAGACCCCATTTGATCTATTAAATTCAGTATTTTGATGTTTTAAGTGGCGCCGTTAGGCTGCCGAATTTTTAGGGGATTCTTTCACCCTTCTCATTCTTTTCAAAGTTCTACTTTCATGTCAAGTCTTTCAAGTTCCTTTTTAATTATTTTGGGGCATTATCTCTATATCTATCATACTGAAATCTTATGTTCACATGATTAGAGACCCTATTTGATCTTTTCAAATCATTTTGTTTGAAGTTTAAGTAACGACGTTAGGCTGCCGAACTTTCATAAGAGAAATCTAATTTTTTGTCTTTCTTCCATGTTTTCCATTTCAAATGGTATGTCCTTGAAATTTCATTACCATGATCATGTATCCTTCTTATTCTGTCCATCAACTGTTTTATGGGTCATTTATGAATGTTTGACCCATTTTCCCTCTCTTTTTAATGTCTTCTAAAACCTCGTAACATAGCTGTTATGCTGCAGAATTTCCGTCTCAAAATGTCTCTCTCTTTTTCTAAAGTTCTTTTATATTATTAAGTGAATACTCAAAGATCTTTCTTATAAATGGTTATTCACATATATACCAAAATTTTCTATTTTAAATTATGGGATTTACATAAATGATACCCACCTTCCTTTTCTGTGGGTTTTAAAGTGACGTAAAGATCATGTCTTTAAAGCAGTTTTTAAAATGTTATGATTGTGAAATGAAACCCATTTATTTTATGCTATATGGGTTATTTAAGAAATGTTTTATGATTATATATGTGGCTCACATGATAATAAAGGCAAATTTAAGGGTGCGCCCTGATAGCGCTCCAATGCATTGGGTAATGATGTAACCACTAGAGATTACAAATTTCATGATACCTTGGTGAATAACCTTGGTAATTTTCAAATGACACCTTGGGGATGGACCTTGGTGATATGTTCATGATTGTCTATGTTAACTGATGTATCCACATCTTCATGTTATGAAAAAGTTTTATTTTTATTATGATATGCCTCATGATTTCATTGTCATGCCTTAAAGTTCTTTTCATGACTTTATTGATGTATCTCAAGTTCATATGTAAAATGTTTCACTTGTTTCCCTTATTGGGCCTTCTGCTCACCCTTTCTTTTGATGTATGTCCCCAGGTTATGGGATGTAGTAATTATCCTAGGGTGAAAATGAGGAGAAGCCTTTAAAATGTTTAAGAAGAATGTTTTTTTTGTTTCATGTTTTATGTTCCTTGTTTCCAAGACACTAAACCTTAAAGATCCTCAGTTCTGTGTAATGGAATGAAAGTTATGTTATAAAAAGACGGGATTCTATAGTATAGGTTAGGAGTGCCTTATGAATACTAACCCTATCCGAAATATTGTGAGAGTCAAATTTTCCTAGATATAACTCAACCATTGGGTAGTGTTTTTGTTTACTAATTAAACCCTAGATACAAGTATAATATCTGAAATATTGATATAGTATATATTTATCACTTCACCGTGTGTCATATTTATGTTATCAAAAGTAGGTCCATTATCAAATCCAACATATAATGTCACTCAAAAAGGGACTAAATGCGTGTCCAAATCCATGTATGGAAGAATATTTGAGTCCATTAAATAGTTCTATAATAGGAACATGACATGTTATTGGGGTACAAGGAGTGTATCCCCTAAGAAGGAACTTAATCATGAACTGGTGGCCAACATAGAGTGTATATTTCCAACAACATGGTGTGTGGAAAAGTGCACATAGAATGTAGGATCCATAGGGTACTTGGTGTATACTATAGATTCTCACATCGTGTTCCATTGAGGGTGCATGGTGGGTGGCCTTGGTGTAGATGGTGTGTAATCCACTCATATTTCTAGGGATATCCACACTATACTTAGAAATATAGATGGCTTGTGAAACACGCTTGTGGTCCAAGACACATTGTGTGTTATATTTTTCTCTTCCATAAACTTTGGCCACTATAGTTTTAGTGTTTTAAGATGTGTGTTCTATTAAATTACATTCTGTGTAGTTGATA
Source organism: Viscum album (assembly GCA_963277665.1). NCBI lineage: Eukaryota > Viridiplantae > Streptophyta > Magnoliopsida > Santalales > Viscaceae > Viscum > Viscum album. Next base: position 2,054,966,126 of record OY728146.1, on the reverse strand, counting down.
TTTCTCTAGAAACGTCATATTCCTCTTGAATATTATCTATTCCCAATGATCTCACAATAAATCCCAATGTGATACTCACAAATTACGTTGAACAGTTGTGAATCATTAGTGGAGGATGGATTTCATCCACTACCCATCATAATAATTATTTCTACCATGTTATTACCATCAAGTTCACTTATATTTGTGGATAATCACAAACCAATATCCCCATATCATTCCACTATCATCCAATATTCATCATCAAGGAATAATTGTTGATGTAAACCCATAAAATAAATAACGATGATTATATTTTTAACCTATTAACAAAATTAGTTTGTGTAATGGTCGATCCACCATCCAAATCAATGTTTAGTAGTGAATGTGTGAAGAACAAGGAGGGGGTAAATCCAAGAAATCATAGATTTAAGTGAAAACAATGACCATACTCAATCATTTATTTTCTAAATTAGTGTAAATTAATGAAACAAATAAATAATCGCATGTTCCAACATCAAATGTCCCAAATTCATAATTTAAAAAAAAATGTTTGTAGGTCCATGTGATAACCAATAATCGATTCATCTTGCAAGAGATAGTTTGATGTTCTCAAAAACATTAATGGGGTAAATCCAATAATAAAAATTTCCCAACCTCGATTCAGGATCAATAGTTAGTGAAGGATGAACCTGATTCATCTTTATTTGAAAACTACTAGGCAGTCATCGACTGTAACGACCTAAAAATCTAAAGTAGGAACATCGTATTAAATAGCACGTATCACACACAACTCCAAACACGCAAGGGAATATAATATCCTGAGTATTTATAAAATATTTACTATTTAAAATAAATTAAATATATTTCTTAACATGCAATGAATGTGATACTGAGTTAGCTTGTGATATACGCAACAAAAAGTTTCTCCAATAGCATGCATTACATGCAAGACCAAGTTTTACTAAATAATAATATATTATTTCAATATTATTATTTAATATAATAATAAATAAACTAGTCATTATGAATAGTATTAACTAAATAATGAAAATATATGTCTTTCAAAAGTATAATATGACATCATTAGATAAAAATTAATTATAAATGAATATAATAACCAATTGAATATAAAAAGAATATTTATATAGAAAATTATTTCTATTCTCGCAAAGATGTTTTATCCCAAAAAATTTAATTAATAATAATTATTGACTGATATTAATGTAATATATCTATATATATACATATTATTAAATATAACAAAATTTATATTCATTCAATTGATCTGATATACATAATATAAGAACAAACTCAATCTTACACATAAAATACTATATTTTATTTGGGCAGTTTTACCTACTTTTAATGTTGAACCTATTTTAAATTAATTTTTTTTGAACTTTTGTAGATTATATATGTCAAACTAATATTAATATTTTATAAATAAACATAAAAATTAGTTTAGGGATAATTTTTGGTACTTTTCTTTTAAGTTTTAATTTTTAATAAATAGTTTAAAAAACTAATTTTTGGTTCAAAACAGCTTTTTCATCAGATTTATTTATAATTTTAAATTATCTTTTAACATGGTTTTAAAGTTTAATTAGAAAATATTTTTATAAATTCATACAATTTGGGTCATTGGAATCAATTTCACATTGAAGTTTACAAAAAAACCATACCAATCTTTTGAATGTTTTTACTTTAAAACCCTGAATTGCCACCCCATCTGTAGGATTAAATTTAAATTAATTTCTTACACTTCTACGATTGAAATTAGGAAAAATGTATTCTATATTTGTAATCATAATAATTTATAAAATTTAATAAGTTTAACTTAGTTTGAAAAAAAATTAGTGAAAGTAATTAAAATTAATTATAATTATTAAGGTAAAATTATACTTATTAAGGGAAAAACATTAATCATAAGGGCCCAATGACATAGAATATTTCCAAAAAATAAATTTTATGGAAATATTTATACCCTATCCTCCCTTTTCTAGAAATTGGACCATTATGGATTCCACTTTCAATTTTAAAAATGTGTATAGAATTCATTTGTCAAAATATTACATGAGTGTTACTCCTCCTTAACTTTAAAAAGGCCTCCTCACCTCCCACTTCTTCACACCACTCAAGACACTTGGGATCTACCAATATCTAGAAAAATATCTCTTAAAAATCACTCCCAATCCCTATAATTTTAAACTTTTGAATAAGAATATCAAAGGAATACCTTTGGTGAAAACCAAATGGAGTTGCCCGAATAAGAGGTAACAAACATCCTCAAGATTTATAGTTTAATTTCCATTATCCACCCACTAAAGTCTTATTATTATATGATTATTTAGAAATATAGTATACTCAATATACTAGGATGTTTATTTGATAAATTTTTTACATAAACAAACACACAATCCTAACTAATGGGTAATGAACATACTATTTAGGTGAACGGAAAACTACCAACTCATGAAATGATAATTGTTCATTCTTCCTTTATCACCTATCATGGTGGTAATTGTGATATATACACTATTTTTATATGTTAAATTTTATATTTATAATTTATTTATACTAATTTAATTTTTTTATAATACATTTCTTTTTGCACTCCATTTTATGGGAATATGATAACATCGTTTGTGGAAGTGTGGACTACTGCCTTCTAAAAGTGTGTGATTCGATCACATGATACATGGAATGTATAATAGATGATTATAATTAGAAATATGAGACAAAAAAATTATATAATATATTAATTAAATAATTACATTTCTGGAAATATAATATATATAATATGAATGTATGTATATCATTTTCTTTATTACCCTTTTTTCACCTTAAAAAGTTATAATGTCATGTGTGGATGTGTAGACTATCACCTCCTCTACATGATGTCATTCCTTTTATATAACAATAATTATATATATATGTATGTATGTATATATCTTTTAATAAAATAATATTTATAATATAATTATCATTCTGGAAATATATGGTGTCACTTATGTTCTTTCCATAACGATCATTGAAATATTGTAACGTCACTCATACATACGTACGGCCAACTCTCACTATGATTGTAACATTGGTTCATTTTTCATAACCATATTTAATTATTTTTTAAAAATTATTATCCATCTATAAATAAGATAATTATTTCATGATTATTATTCTAGAGATGTTATATAATGACCCCATTTACTATATTTGACCTACTAAAGTTGTTTTTGACACATAAACCGACTTGGGTCAAAAAATCATTGTAAACATAATTGTTTATGTAATTTCATAAAAAATAGTAATAAGTGAAATATAATTAATCATAAACATTAAAAAATTTCTCAATCATGTTAATAATTAACATATGTTTGTTATTTGGGAATATAAATACACACAACACAAATCAGACTCAAGGTAAGGGATTTCATCTCAATTTACATTCCTTTAAATCTTATGTGTTGTTAGGAACCTAGTTTCTTTTATATGGTCAATATAATTCCCTTTTACATGATATATCATTAATATACTTACTCTCATGATATTTTAACATTCATTTAATTTTATTACTTCCTGAGGATTATGATTTGAACTTTTTTGAAGTGGTATGGGATTCTTTGGAATGTTTCAAGATTATATTCCTCAATAATAATTTTAATAATCTTTAAATGGTATGTCCATTCAAGTAAATTATATAACTATTGTTCTATAAAGCAAATAATTTTCCTATCATGTGGTTATTAATGATATTTTTCAAGTATTAGTACCATTTTCCCCCTTTTTTGTACTCAAAATGTTTTAGAAAATATTTTTAAGAAAACCCAACTTCATTTCTCTCTTTAGTTATAGAACTTATTTTCTCCTAAAAACCCTGTTATCTTAAAAAAATCAAAAATTATTTTCAAAGAAACTTTTTTTGGAAAAGTTTTTTCCAAAAAAAATTATATTTTACTGAAGAATATTTTTAAAATTAATTTTTATAAAATTTATATTCATCCATGACAACAACCCTTTATTTTACTCCACTTATGAAATTTTGTGTTCATATCATCCTTAATATTGCTCTGTATGGTTTATATTTGATTTGGAAATGGATAGTATTCACATTAAATTATATTATTCCTTTTATTCCCTTTGATATATTCAATTTCTTATGATCAATTGACATTGAATTTCCCCTAAATATTCATATCATTTCTTATATGATTACTACCTGAATTGTACACTATTTTTTACATGGTGGTTACTTTGAAATTTATTTCATTGTTTGGGGATATATTTATAAATTCATATCCTATATTAAATATGTATATTAGATAAGTCATATTTTCTATTCAATAACCTGGTAAGCTCAGTCAGAGGAGAAACCCTAACCATTTATTAAACAAAAGAAAAGGTATAGTAAATAGAAAGGAAGAATACAGGCGAACATCTTTCCCACATCCAACCCATTCAAACCAAAACAAGAAAACTACATGTCATAATAATCATACCCTTCACCATATCTAGAATAAAGTGCCTCCTCTACAGTAGTTGATTCCCATTCTGATGATGTTTCATGTTGTTTCAGTATTTTAGCATACTTCTTTATAAGATTTAACTTCTCCAACGATGATTGCTCCTCACAATATTGCACACGCGATACCAGGGTGGCCCCACTTCCCCTTTTAGACGAAGCCCTGGTGATCACTATCTTAGGTATATGTGAATAATCCTTCCTGGGTTTTCTCCTTGGTGGAGTAGTCATAACGCCATTATTTTCAGAGGCCTTCATTCTTCCACTCTGAACAACATCACTGAAAGAGGGTCAGACCACGCCACTATTTTCCTTATCACTTTCAAAAATATCTCCCCATTTTCTAGTGACCTGCACAGAATCAAGATCATTGCAATCATCCTTGCACACTAGCACATCCTCTGCAGCGGCCAAGCTTCCTCCTTCCGGAAGCTGAGATTCCATATTCTGATCAATCGAGGAGAGACATTGAGGGTTCAAAGTGATGTCCAGATCATCACACACCACCTTCTCCATTTCACCCTCATCAGCCTCTCTTTCCTGGTGAGCAGTCCGGACATCATCAGTTTCTTGAACTCCTTCAAACACAAGGGGTACCTCCTCAACTTCCAATCCTTCAAACTGATTGCAGGTGGTGACAACCTGCATTCCCTTGGCCTCAGAAGTTGTGTATTCAGTAGTTTCAGCAGTGTTAGGTCCTGATTGACATAAGCCAGCAGTGTTCTCCAGCAAGGGCTGTTGCCCAACACCCAGGTCACTCCTCAATCTGTCAAAAAATTTCCTCACTGATGGATTCGGGGACACCAGCACCTGCTTCATACCAGAAGAGCATGAAATAGTCACTTCCCGGTTCACCTTCTGCAATTGAGCTGGAGGCAGATGCTCCTCCGGCACTGCACTATTGGTTGGAGGCCCTACCATCCTAGCAATGACCCCATTTTCATCTCTAATCATTGTCACACCATTTCCAGTAAGGTCCGTTCTCAAGGCCTGATCTAAACCAGTATGAACACCATCTCCACTGCATTTGGTCTTCAGCACTTGCGAGGAGCCACCCATCCTACCGCTGCGACAACCCAATGCCAGATGACCAAAGTGGCTGCAGGACACACATTAGGGAATTCATGATTCAAAAATAACATCCTGCTTCCAGTGAAACTCTTGCTCATCAGTCACCCAAATGCAACAGACTGGTGACCCTGCAACGTCGACTTCCACATAGATTCTCGGACAAACAGGGTGACATACAGCCTCAGTACGAGGATCAGAACAAAGATACCTCCTGACCATATTCCCGATTGCAGATAGAATCGACAGATTTTGAAAAGAAAGAGGAAGACCAGGAATACTTACCCATGTCGCGATCGTCGACGAGTAATGCCGCATATGGAAATCGAAGCTCCAGCGAAACAGGTAGAACGACGATTCGTTGCATCTTCGAGGGGCCCTGGACCAGGTAGTGATCAAGTCTTCTTTGGATCCAAATGTAATCATAAAATTCCTTCGATCAAGCAATCCAATGACCACACGATCCTATAGCTTCCAAGAATTAGCAAAAAAATGATCAAACAATTCAACCAACGGACGATGTAGATGGAATTGAGCCACCAAGGTAAACTTGCAGAGACCCATAGCACTGTTGAGCTCCGTCAGAAGCAGTGAAATCTGTGGAGCCTCGTAAAAGAGATTTGGGACCTTCGGCAAGATAGAGATCCTCGGGAAGGGTGGAAGGGAGATTGAGGAGGGTCTGCTCTTCCCATGCGGATGAATGTGTGAGACTCCCCCCTCCGATCGGGAGGGGGGAGCAGGTTCCAGAGGCATTCAAGCTAGGTCATCGGGGAAGCGGGAGTGTCCAGTGGTTGCTTCCATCTCCAATCCCCAACATCTCTTCTATTCAATATGTGTAATGTTTTATACATGTAAGACATGATTTGGGTACCATTTAAGGTAAGCCCTACGGGTTGGGGACAGGTTAATGAAAGCTCCTTGAAGCATTAGTAGTCTCATGGGATGAAATTAGGTTGAAAACCACCTTCTAATTTATAACCAATATGTTATGAACTATCTTATGAAATTTTATTATAGTAAATATAAGGTTTTCCAAACCAAATCAGTTTATACCTAGTATATTATAAACCAACTTGTAAAAGGTCATGATGGTTTTGGTTCCATGTACCTAGGATACATAGTTTCCAATAATTTGGAATTTTCCTCATTTAAAATCATTTATTATTGATACATGATATTTTTTATTAGTATATCTATTGATAAATTTCATTTTAAGATCATTGAATAAATGATATGTGTTTCAGCTTCTGACCTTGCAATATTTATTTTTCTTTATCTAGTTATTTGAATGGAATGTGTTTTCATTTACCTTTCCTTACTATTTATTCACTTCTATTTAAGACTATTGGTTACTTAGAATGTGTGTTCAGTTAATTTAAATTCCATAACTATTATTCTCATTAATTAATTATATATTCTATTGTATTTTTCCTTTATTGGGAATTTTATCTTACCTTTATTATGTTTCATTTCCCTAGGAATCCAAGAAGCATATTATGAACGATATACATGGATATACTAGATGGAATAAAGATATACTCAATGTTATTCATAAAAAAATATGTTGTAATTAGTGTATTGATTTTTAATTCAAGACTCATGTATGTATTTGGTTTACCAAGACTACTAAAATCTAGGTCTTTCGGTATTTGATTCCATGTAATCAGACCAATGTAATTAACGGAAAACACTAGTTTCGGGATTTATAAGGTCAGGTCACTATAATTGGTATCATATAATGTTTATTAGAAACCTTGGGAACCATACTTTGTAAAAATAATATTAAATAATGTAACCCTAAGGTAGAATCTATGGATAAGATTATAAGAAGAGGCTAAAATTTTGGTAATGTACTGAATATACAGGTCTTCCTAGAAAAACAACTCTATCTGGATATTTCAAGTAGAAGTGGTTCTGGAATATATATACATATCATTAAAAACTCTAAAAAGGTGTGTTGGTCCAGACTCAGCATGACCTGGTACATGACAACGTGCCTTATTGTGAACCTGGTTTGACACTCCCTGGGGATATGCTTAGTAAAATTCACATTTTTCTTAAAAACCACTATGAAGGATTTTTAAAATGAATAACCAAGGTTAAACCTAAGGCATTTTAGATTAAAGGAAAGATTTCTTGATTTATAAATCGTATGAATGATATTATAGATAAACCCTAAACCATTTAAAGGCCTATGTAGAAATAAATGGATGAAGTATTTATGTATTTGGGTTGTATTGAATACATTAGTTAAAATGATATTTATTTATTAGCATTATTTCAAGGATGTTTATCAAATTAATATTGAATATTATATTAATATGGTTTTATAAAATTACAACCTATATGTTGGGAGACAACCAATCAAATTTGACATGGGTGCAGGGCATAAACCCTTGACTGAAGGATGATAAGGGTTTGACGCCAACCATTGACATACACAATCTCTTCTTTAATAAGTCGTTGTTTTTAGTTGAAAAATTTGATGAATAAATATTAATGATGAACTAGTATCATAACTTTTTAGGTTCAGTGATTAATGTATTAACCATATTGACTTTGGAGAATAGTTAGAGACAAATAGTTATACTTGTCACTATTTAATGGTTCTTATTATTTGTTAAATGTTTATTTTAGTGCATGAAGAATCAATGTTAATTTCTGGATATCCAATTCATAAATTAAGGGATGAATTAGAATTTGATATAAGCACAACAAAAATATGTACTTATTCACATGAAATTAAAACATATCTTCTAAGTAAATTTCCTTATATTCTTAGGTATTAAAATAATTACCCAAAATTATGAAAATGGATTAGAAATAAAATATTGTCCTAATACATTAATTTTTGTTGAACCAATGGTTTTCTAAATCATCACAGATTTATGGCTTTAAGGACCTCAACATTCCATTTATCATTAACTTTTTTATGATTAATTACCTCAATCACTCCCTATAAATGTTTACACTTTTCCTCTATGTATGTATTTTTACTCGCCAATAACGCTCTCATGCTTATATACCTAGTTACATGTTAGTCCATGTGACCATTGTAATTAAAATTACTTATTTTCTAGAGGATTTTTTACAAAACCTTCTCATGATGTGGGATTTTATATATAGGAAATATAAAAAAACAAATCACCAAGATTGAGTTTAAATTGCAAGGATATAATTTAATAAATGTGGGGAAAATGTAACACCTCAAAAGTCTAAAGTATGAACACTGAATTCAATAATGTGTATGACACACAACACTAAGAAAGTAATGGAATATAATGTCCTAAGTATTAATAATATATTTCATATTCAAATAAAATTATATTTATTTTTTAGATTTTAATTCATGTTATATTGAGTTAGTGTGTGATATATGCAACAATTAGTTTCTTCAATGTCTTGTGTTACAGGAAAGAAAGATTTTTACCGAACAATAATATATTATTGAAATATTATTAATTAATATATTAAGATGTAAAATATACATTATGAATTATATTGACTAAATTATGAAAATATATGGCTTATACAAATATAATATGAATTCATCAGTATCAAATTAATTAGAAATTAATATAAGAACCAATTGAATATAAAAAGAATATTTATATAGAAATCTATTTTTATGCTCACAAAGTTTTTTTATCTTAATAAATTAAAATAATTACTATTAGTGAGGGATATTAAGTTAATATATATATTTTATATTCATTATAATATTTTTTATATTCATCCAATATATCTGATAGACATAATATACGAACAAACCCAATCATACACATAAATTACTATATTTTTATTAAATCACTTTTACCGCCTTGTAATGGTAAACCAATTTTAAATTCAATTTTTGGAATGTTAATATATTCTATATATCAAAATAAAATTTATATTTTATATAGTAACATATAAATTAGGTTAGGATTAATTTTTTGTATTTTTCTGTGAAGATTAATTTTTTAAAAAAATAATGTAAAATACAGAATTCTAGTTCAAAAAGAATTTTTCATGTGATTGTTTTACAAGTTTAAATTATACTTTAAATTGGTTATAAAAATTAATTAGATCATATTTTAATCAATTAACACAATTTGGGTCACTAAAATCAATTTTAGATTGAAATAAAATATATAAACATACCAAACTTTCAAATGTTTTTACATTAAAATCTCACATTTTCACCTTATCTGTGGGATTAAATTTAAACTAATATCTACCACTTCTATGACTTAAATTTTTAAAATAAGATACCATATTTGGAATCAGTATAATTTATAATTTCTAATAAGTTCGAATTATTTTTTACCAAAAAAATAGTGATAGTAATTAAAATAAATTATAATGATTAAGGTAACATTATAATTATTAAGGGATTAAACATTAATATTGAGGGCCCAAATGTCCTATAAACTTTTCCAAAATCTATTAGATTTCCATATTTCGACCCTATCCTCCCATTTCTAAAAATTGGACCATTATTGGATCCACTTTTAATGTGAATAATTTCTATGGACTTCCTCTGCCAAAATATTACAAGAGTGTCACTCCTCCTCCAATATAAAAATTCATCCTCACCTCTCACTTCATCACACCTCTTGATACACTTTCATGAAGGACCCTATAACACCCTAAGAGAGGAGGGGTGAATCAGGGTGTTAAATTTTTCTTCTCAATTAAAGGATCATGTTCATACATTGGTATGAACCTGTTAAAACTTCTTAATGGTAATGTGAAATAATTAAAACATTTACAAGAAGAAAGACAACATAGATATTTTACATGGTTCACCACTAAGGGAAAATCCAAGGAGAATATTATAACAGTGTTCCGGTCATTCTTAAATCCACTAATCTTCACCATTTATGGAGTTCAAGTTTTCAGACATATTCACTTTGTGCCAAGAACACTACCTTTATAATATTTTAGGGATAGATCATTGTTTCCCTCAAAACACTTCTATCGACTCCCCCAAGCTTGTTGCTTTTAGATAATTCTATCTCAATTTATCGTTCTGGAGGAATATTCAATAGATTGGCATTGAAGCCTTGGTGTCTATTTAGAATAAGACTCAACTTGCATTGATGTCCTGAATTGATGCACTTGAAATAACTAATTAAACAAACTGGGTGTTCAAAACATGTTAGAAGCAAACACTGGCACTCGTGCACAACACCTGCTCTTGCATGCAAGATTTGGTATTGTCACGCAAGATGAAATCAACGCAACCCTTCTTTTTCATGTAACCATTATCTTTCGCATATCTAAAGAACAAGATTCACTATGCTTTTTATACTAAAGGAATAATTTTTTTCAGGATTTTCATTCTAAAAATCTTTTGCGTGCAACTATTTCACATGGTAGAGGAATATGATCTTCGTTGGAAAATATTTGAATCTTGAGTGAGGATACTGCCAATTTAAAGTCCTTGATGACCCTATGCATAAGATTCTCTCTGAGTGCACAAGTCCCATTTGGACGTTGCATTGGGAATGTAAGACTATTTTGTGCAACCTCATCTTTCATTAAAATTTAAATCTTTTGATCCCATTATTCATTTTTCTATATTTAGATGCGGGGATCCCGAAACAATCCTTCCATGCAGCGTTCCAATCCTCCTTCAATATTTCATGCAACATAATTTCCCAAAAAACATGTCTTCATTCTATAATTTTTAGACTCAAAAATAAGGCAAACACTGGGAAACAATGCCACTTTAAATATTATTTTTATCTTGATCTATATGATCCATTTTCTTGTAAACTCCTTGATCTTACATGTGAGTATTGACAACAAACACAAACCATAGCCATTTCTATCAAAGAACAGCCTTGGTTCCAACATTTGGATTGAAAAATATATTCTCAAATATCACCTAAACATCCCTTCCCTAACTATAGAATCCACATTTTGTGTAGAAAACAATCCACAAAATCCCTTTTGTATAGCCCAAATTGAGTTACCCTAATAATAGGTAACAAACTTCCTCGATATTTTTTGTTTTATTTGCATTATACACCCCATAAACTCTTATTATTCCATGATTATATAACAAAACCTTTATCCTAAATATACTAGTATTTTTTTACGATAATTTTTCAACCTATAATTAAACACACTCTCATATAATGGGTAATGAGAATATTGTTTATGTGAACGGTGAACTACCGCCACACAAAACGATGATTCTTCATTCTTCCTTTGTCATCTCTCATGGTGTCCATTATAATGGGAACTCTTTTTATACATGTGAAATATGATATTTATAACGTATTTATACTTATTTAATTTTTTTATAACACATATCTTTTTACACTCCATTTTTTTGGGAATACGATAACATTGTTTGTGAAAGTGTGGACTACCACCTCCTAAAAGCGATGTGATTCGATCACAAAATACCTCGAATGTGTAATGGATGATTATAATTAAACATATGAGACATAAAAAATCATATATATGATATTAATGACATTATTTACTTTCTATAAATATAATATATATATATATCCCTTTTTTATTACCCTTTCACATAGTAAAATGGGATCATGTCAGTCATGGATGTGTGGACTACCGCCTCCTCTACAAGATGTAATTCCTTTTACATAATAATAATTATATATATATATAAGTATATATGATTAATTAACATGTTATTTATAATATAATTATCATTTTGAAAATATATGGTGTTACCTTCTTTCCCTAATGATCATTGTAAAATGGGAACATTACTCATGTGTACGTATGGCCTACTGTTTCCATTATTGTAATATTGGTTCATTTTTTATAATCATATTTAATTATTGTTTTTATAAGTATAATTGATTTATAAATATGATAATTATTACATCATTATATTACATAGATGTTATATAATGAACCATTTGACCATATTTGACCTACAAAAGTTGTTTTTAACACATAAACCCAATTTGGTCAAAATAACTAACATAAACATAATTTCTTAAGTAGTTGTATACACTATAGTAATAAGTGAATTAAAAGTTATGATAAACATTAAAAAGGTTCAAAAGAAAGTAAATAATTAACATAATTTATTTATTCATGAATATAAATACACAAGAGACAAATTAGACTCAAGGTTAGGGATTTCGTCTCAATTTACATTCCATTGAGACTTATTTGTTATTATGCTCCTAATTTCTTTTATATTGTGTATATAATTACCTTTTACATGTTATATAATGAATATAATTTCTCTCATGATATTATAACATTAATTTAATTTTTTTACTTCATAAGTATTATGATTGAAAATGTTTCAAAGTGGTATGGGACACTTTGGAATGTTTAAAGATTATTTTCCCTAATAAAAATTTTAATGATATTTCAATGGTATTTTCATTCATCTAAATTCTATAATCATTGTTCTATAAACCCATTAATTATATTCTCATATGGTTATTAATTACCTTTTTCATGTAGTAGCATGATTTTTTCCCTCTTTGGTATTTAAAATGTTTTAGAAAATGTTTTTATGAAAACCAGACTTCATTTCTTTTTTTAGTCAGAAAACCAGTTTTCTTATAAAACCCATATTTTTTTAAAACCTTTTCAAAATTGATTTTCAAATAAAATATTTTTCAAATTTTTTTTCAAAACAAAATGATATTTTCGAGAATAATTTTTCTAAATTTTATTTTTATAGAATTTTTATTCATCAATAAAAACAACCCTTTATTTTACTCCACCTAGTAAATGTCGTATTGATGACATCCTTAATCTTCCTCTATATGGTTTATAATTTTTTCAAAGGAAATTATTCACATTAACTTTCTTTATTCCTATTAGTACCCTTGATATATTCAATTTCCCATGATCATTTGACATTGAATTTCCCCTAAATATACATATCATTTTTCGTGCATATGACTAATTTCTAAACCATATATCATATTTTATTGGATGGTTACTTTGAAATTTATTTGTTTATTTGGGGAAAATTTGATAAATTTTTATCCCTTATTCAATATGGGCATTCAATAAGGCATATTGTCCTTTAAAAATGAGGAATTTTTTGGACAAGTATGACATGAGTTGGGGACCATTTAAGGTGAGCCTTATGGGTTGGGAACTGGTTAATGAAATTACCTAGATGTGTCGATAGTCTAATGGGATGAAATTAGGTTTGAAAACCCCTTCACGCTTATAACCAGTATGTTATAAACTATCTTTTGAAAGTTATTAACAGTAGAGATAAGGCTGGAAAACCCAAATTGGTTTGTACCTAGTAAGTTATAAATTGTATTGTGAATAGTCTTGACGGTACTAGTTCCATGTACCTAGGAAACATGGAATCCAATAATTAATAATTTCCCTTATTAAGATTCATTTATTATTTATCCATGATATTTTTCCTTTGGATATATATGAATGAATTTAATTTAATTCATTCATTAAATGGATTTTTTTTAGCTTATTAACTTTACATATTTATTTTATTTCTTTATCTAGTTATTTGAATGGAATGTGTTTTAATTTACTTTTACTTACTATTTATTCATTTCATTTTTTTCCTATTGGTTACTTGGCATGTTTGTTCAGTTAATTATCAGGCCATAATTAAAATTCACATTGATTAATTATTTATTCTACTCTATTGTTCCCTTACTGATCATTTGAGATAACCCTTATTATTTTTCCTTTCCCTATAAATCCAAGAAGTATATAATGAATGATATTTAGGGATATACTATATAGAATAAATTTATCGAATAATTTCCTTAGAAAAAAATTAAGTTGTAATTTTTGTATTAATTATTAATAAAATACTCATATATGTATCTAGTTTACCAAGAATACTAAATTATAGGTCCTTTGGGATTTGATTCCTTATAATCATGCCAAAGTAATTCATATTAAATAGCGGCTATGGTATTTCTGGGGTCAGTTCGCTACATCGATTATTCCAATTTTTAATGACTCGACCCACTATGGGCCACCTGGCCACTAGAAGGTTGGCCTAAAACAACCCCAAGGCCCTTTCCATAGGCCATGGGCTAAGGAAAATTTCTAAGAAGGCATAACATAAAATGGAAGGCCTTGGATAGTGTATCTTTATACATTCATTCAAAAATATCTATGAAACATTGTAGAGCAATAATAAAAGATAGTCAGAACTATAATAAATGATTCATGTGATTGCCTATAGGGAAAAAATCAATGTATGATATAATATAACCAAATTAAAAAAGGGTAAAAATTTATGCCCAACTAGAAATGGGGTCCCAGCCTAACCAAAATAGGAATAGTTCAAGTATGAGAGAGCTTGGATCCTATTCTCCAATCCCAGCCAATATAAGTCGTTCATACACCTGATTATCCCTATGATCCACCAAAATCACTAGAAATTTGTCCTTTACCTTCATAAGACTCAACACATGTGGTAAAATCCCATTCAAGGGTGAGTATATACCTACCAAGTAGGATGCCCTGAAAACATAAGGGGTGAAATAGAGACACATGATACAAGTATTAATATCAAACTAATGGAAGAGGGAAAACCCAAATAATATTAATATATGATCATAAATAAACACAGTTAAGAAATAAAGGGGATTTCATTCTCACATCCCAACTCAGGATGATGAGTCTTCCTATAAATCCAAAGGTTCAACATCAATGCCAAGATTCTTGTGTGTCTTTAAGAAGAATTCATGAGTAGGAATTTCACCTCACCACTACACCACATCCATATGGATAACAATCTCCATTTTAAAGAGGATTCTTTCCCCTATGCAATAAGGGGATTCTAGTTAATATATGTATAGAGGACTCACGGCCTAGTGTGATAGGGGATAATACCCGGTGGATAGAGGACATGTTCCCTAGTTCTATAGGGGTGTGACTCAAAGTATAGAGGACCCGAACACTAGTTCCATAGGGGGAATCCACTCAAATTATATTGGAACCTCACCCTAGTGCATTAGGGGGTGTTTCTCGGTAGATGCTGATAGAGGAATCACACCCTAGTACATCGGGGGTGGGGGTCACTTAGTAGATGTAGATAAAGGACCTATTCCCTAGTGTTTTAGCTAGGTTCCACTCAATATATGTCGATAGAGGACCCACATCCTATCCTTTCAGGTGGTTCCACTCATTATACGTCAATAGAGGACCCATTCCCAAGAACATCAATGGGTTCCATTGAGTAGATTTTGATGGAATACTCGTGACCCAGTGTGTTGGGGGTTGGGGTCCTCTCAATGGGTAGAGGACCCACACCATAGTACGATAGGGGTTTCCACTCAATGAGTGTAAGGAGTATTTGGGACCTACACCCTAGTATAACATGGGGTTTTCAAAACCATATCCTCTCTCAATATTGATTTTTCTTGATCACTATAATCGTCATGCATCGTCAAAGGAATCATCACTCCTAGGACATTCCATGTCATATCTAAAAAGCCACTATGAAGGAAACCATAATGTTCAATATGGAAAAATACTCAATATAAGAAACTTGTGGACCAAAATATGTTTCCAAAAAAAAGATATATACAAGATGTATATTTCTCATTAGGGTACATGGTGTGTATGGGTTCTACACTGTTTGTGGTCCCACTTCAATGCCTAACCATGTACACCTCTAGAAAGGGCTCGAAGGCCATGTCATTATACATGGAAAGTAAGGGTACCCATAAAGAGTTTCTTAGACACCCAGAGCATGATTTTATGCTCCTGATTATTCCCATGTTCATCAATTTGTTCTCATGTACTTGGTCATATACCTAGCAGTGCTCAGTTACCATCACATGACCGTGTACTTACAAATTACATGGTGTTTCCTCTCTCATATGGTCATGTCTATATGAATCTATCACATGTATTATCCTCCTAAGGAGGGTCACATGGAATGTGGGCCTAGACACATAGTGTGAGATCCTTATCTTCCCAAAAACAATATCCACCACAACTGAGTGGGGATACATGGTGTCTTTTCATTGAATACATGTTATGTTGTTGAAGGAAATTACAGATTCTTCATGAGATCAATATATCCATCCTTATCAATGTGAATTGCACTTGTAGACTTCTTTAAATTAGAGGAAAATTCCTCTGGAAGTTGACTCTTGGCATCCAATGTCCAGAAATCAGATCCTAATCACATGTGATGTCCTTCTACACATCACGTGCATCTCCCATCTATTTTCTTCATCCCAGACCAAAAATATTTTTGAAATCATCACCCATATACCACAATAAGACATTACATTCGATAACTTGCCATCCCAATCTTCATTCACACAACTTTCATGAATATAATTGTTCAATCGCACTCAAACCCACCCTGTTAATGTCAAACCGTGATGACGTAGTCCAATGGAGAAGAACAGGGAGAACGATGGGGTAAAATAACAGTAAAAAGGGAGATAAACATAATTTTCCAATATTTCTTATCTAGTTATTTTAAATAAGGTAGTTTAGGGTGATATCATGCCAAAAAAGAATAAATTGAATAAAAAATTATTTCATAAATGGGATGAGGTGAAGGGGAGGAAAACTCATATCAAAAGAAAATAAATAAATATTCATTCGCAATATTTGAATAGAAGTGGAAAAAACCAAAATTTACAAGACATTCCTCATTTATTGATTGATTGATGGTAAAGAATGCATTTTACAATGATTGAGAAGACTTGTTGGGTTTGATGCCTTTCAATATACCTCGATCTAATCATTGTTCACCATCCAATTCTGATTCTCCAATGATGATTACTCTAGACCTCCTATAAAAGATCTAGGGATTATAAATTTAACACTATTGAATTGATATAGAAATAAGTATATAGAGGATATTAGGTTGTGGATATTAAATGAATTAATTCAAGAAAATTATTAATTTATCCACTTAACATACCCTCCAATGGATGCCTCATCTGAAAATTTATCATTGACCATATTTTGGTCACTTTTAGGGTAAACCCTATATTTTAGATAAAACTATGGTTTTAGATTTCCAATATGAGTTTTTTTTGGGAGTTATTTCACTTTTCTAGAAAAAATACATGTGTTTGATATTAATATATTTAATATTTTTATAATATCAATTCATTAATCACCGAGCCTTGTAATCTTATGTCATTAAAATACCAAACTCCAAAAATGTTTCTTATTATATTTAAATTTCATAAAAGGAAAAAATAGGACCACTATATTATTCCACCCTTCAAGGCTTTTCACACCAGAAAATAACAGGCTAAAAAGGTGTAGATAATGACCCCACTTCTCACACTTCCACTCCTAAATGATCTTCGGAATGCTCTTGTGAATCCATTACACATGAACCAAGGGATTGGTCTATGCTTACATAATCCTCTCCTTGTGATCCTCAAATTCCATTCGTTGCTCTACAAAGGTGGATCCTTCATAGATGTCTAGCTCAACCCAGTCAATTATATGTGTATGATCATACACATATCTCCTTAGTTGTGACACATGGAAGACTTCATGCACATGATCTAACTATGGGGGTAAGGCTAGGTGGTAAGAAAACTTTCATACCCTCTATAGGATCTCAAATGGCTTGATGAACCTTGGGGATAGCTTTTCTCCCTTTATAATCCTCAACAATCCTCATTGTGGGGATACTCTTAAGATAACATCGGCTTCTTTTTTAAACTCCAAGGTTATATGGTATCGATAAGTGAATGATTTATCTCAGTTATAGGATTTCATCATCCACTAAGGGATCACCTAGACCTTCTCCTTCATCAAATTCACTATATATATCCCAACAAGAGATGTATTGCCAATATCATTCTAGTTTAAGGGTATCTAGTAACGTGTCCCATACAATTCCATGAAAGTTTTCATACTGATCATAGAGTGGTAGTTGTTATTATAAGAAATCTCTGAAAATTTAAAGTTATTCTCCTTGCTCTAGATAATTCCCAAAATAAAATCTATCAACATATCCTACAACACCTAGATGGTTTTCTTGGTCTTCTCATTTATCTGGGGGTGGAATGTCATACACATCCTCAACGGGGTCCTGAATACCTCAAGCAGTCCTCTCTAAAACCATTACCTGGATTTTTCATAATTGTTAGAGTTGATCATTGGGGGTACCCCTATGGATTTAGATGATATTATTTATGTAAAATTATCCCAAACTCTCTACTAAAATCTTCTCCCTTATGACAAGGAAGTGTGCTGACTTTGTGAGTTAGTCAACAATCATGCAGATAGCATCGTTTCCTCTAATTATTTTTAGAATCCCTATCACAAAGTCCATAGAAATTAAATCCCATTTCCAATATGATATCTCAAGATACTCTGTAAAACTATCCTAAATTTTATTCTCAACCTTCACCAAATGACATGTGAGACACCGAGAGAAAGACTCAGCTACACTCAACCTCATGGCTTCCCACCAAAACTACCACTGAAGGTCCTTGTATAGATTTTAAACTTTGGGATTTATATCCCAAATATAACTTTGAAACTCCCTCATCATCTCTAACTAATTCATGATTGGAACCACCATTAATCCTTGAAAAAGGATTATGTGCTACCCTCCTTCAAAAAATTCATTTGGTGAATTTCTTGAAGATATATAATCATGCATAACCTCATAGTTGATGTCTCTCAACTGATCCTACCTCACACATTAGAGAAGAGGAGGAGTCAACACCATTGACTAAAGATAAGTTTCCACCCTCTCCTCTACTATGGTCAATTGCAAAGATTTAAACTTCTCAGACTCCTCCTTTAACAAATGAGAATGATACTTCTTGATAAGTGAATCTACTACCACATTAACCTTACTAGAAGTATGGAATATAAAATTCATATTCATGAAAAAACTAAAATCATCACCTTTATCTCAGGCTCAGATCTCTCTCCATGAAGATGTGTCTATGACTTAGATGGTCCACTTAAACCAAAAAAGTGATCTCCTAGATGATAGTTCATCTACGTCTTTAAATAGAAGAGTATCACTTCCAACACTAGTCCATGAGTTACATAGTTTCACTCATGGGGTCTCAAATACCTCAAAAAATTTGTGATGACTACCTACCACTTCATCAACACATGGCAGATTGTAACTCTAATGGTATCTTAATACACTTTGTATTCAAATTCCTCCTCTGGTCAACTCAAAACAGGGGCATCGATCAGCCAAATCCTCAACTCCTTGATGTCTCTCTGAAACTTCTTAGTCCATGTAAATGGATTCCCAATCTATATTAGGGTGTTAAAATGGGATTTAATCCTTGAAAGTTTTTCTATAAACCTATTGTAATACCCTGAAAAGATAATAACATTATACACCTCCAACATTCTCTTAATCTGAACGCATAAAAGCACTATGTCAATCATATCTACTTACATAGATAATCTATTGTCAGAAATTACATTCACAAAAAATTAAACCTAATAGTTCTAGAACTAGAACTTCAAGAGATTTCCATGAAGTTGTTCCTCCTAGAGTATGTCTACAAATATCCTTTTGTGATTTTCATAATCCCTCTATGATTTAGAGTAAATGAGTATCTCATAAATTAATAAAACCAGAAATCAGCCCAAGTATGGATGTAATATCTGGTTCATCATCACCATAGACATAGATAGATTATTCATCACACCGAAAATAATCACCAGGATCTCATAGTGTCTATAGTGACATCTGAATTTCATCATCATAATATCATCCTCATGAACCCTCAACTAGTTTTAGTCACACTAAAGATCGATCTTTTAGAACTAGATCATGTCTCGCAACTGAAAAAATAGGTCTTCAATACTTAGTAATGGGTAAACTTTCTTGATCATTTCCTAGTTTAGGCATTGATAATAAATAGAATTTCACAAGCTATCATCTGCCTTCTTCATGAAAAAATTGTAACTTCCCAAGGGGACACATTGGATATGGTAAAACCCTTATATCAAAGACCCTACAACTACACCCTCATCTCCCATAGCTCAGTAAGGGCTATATAATATGATATATAAGATATTATTATGGTCCTGGTGTGAAATTCAATGAAAAATTCAATCTCCCACCTTAAAGGTAGTCATGGAATATCCTCTGGGATAATTTACATAATATTCTTCACTACATAAAGAATCTAGATGCTTGAACATCCCATGATTCCAAGGGATAAAATCAATAGCTATTGGGTGATAGGATTTATCCTCCTACTCATAAGAACCATTTTCTCAACCATGATATCTCCCTTTTATGAAAAGGATAATCTCATCTCACTTATCTGAAATAATCTGACACGCCTATGATGATAGTTGATATGGGATCAAACCATAAAAAACACATCCATACCCAATATGAAAACATAATGTTTCATCATGAAAACCCAGAGGTATCACATTAAACTCTCTCCACCAATAGATAGATCACGTTTGTAGATGATAAGAGATATAAAATAATCACAACCAGTCGAAACCTCTTGAAAAATATGGTGTGATAATATCTCAGCAAGGAGTTCCAGCACATGCAAAAGGGATATGTAAATGAAGGAGTGACTCAAATTTTTTTTAAAAAGTACTATAGAAAATGAAGAATAATCACAAATCATACCTCATATCATATTGTGAGTTGTTGGGTCATAATCTTCCATGGTCTACAATTACCCATTGCTCCATATTATTTATCCTTGATCTTCGAGTGGGTCGCCAGGTGGTATTAGAGAAATTATATCATTGTATCTCCCTCCATCAAAATATCCTCCTCCTAGATCCCCTCATGCTCTTTTTCTAACACTATATCCCCAAGGGCCACCCTTTCCATGCTTGGGAGATCCCAGAACGTGGCGCTACCTATTTTGTGCCACTCCATCTACTACATACCTTCCCACCTCAGTTTTTTGGGTTGGAAAATCCATCGTCATATAACCATTCCCATCTCATGCATAGAACAAACCCTCTTTGGGATGACCTTTTCCTCTATGAAAAATTTATTCTACATGTCAACATGAAAAATTCCATCCATAAAGAGGTATCCTACACAGAGATCCTACTGATTGGCGCCTTCTAACCACTACAGATGACTTGTCACGAACCAGCCCGGGTCGACCCTGAACCGGTCACCCAAACCGGTCCGCGGCAAGTCCCGAGGGGCGTTCCCGATCCCCCCGGGATGGAAACAAGTGCCGGGCATTGAAACTTTAATCGTTGGGAACGATTTCAGCCCAAGCTAAAAACAGGATCGAAAGAATGAATATAAACTAAACAAACAAACAGACACTAAAGACATAAACAAACCTACACCACGACATACCTCCACGTGACCTCGCGGTCACCACCCAACTACAACCAACGTCGCTCCCACACTGAGCGACTCAAGCCAGGAAAACCTGAACACAAGGAACCTGCAACTGAAAAGGTAAAAGATAGGCGTGAGCACAAAAGTACTCAGTAGGTGAGCCCCACAACAAATCCCAATGCACCGCCAGTAAATAAATAATCTACATAATCCAGGTTCGAACTATAATGTATAAAAGTAATTTTTCATAATGCTTTACTTGAAAATCAAACACGAGACATTTCCCTTATTCCTTTTTGAAAGTTAGTTCCATTTCATTAGTTTAAAACTCATTCTAAAAAAAACAAAGTGTTACATTTTCAAATCTTACCCAAAGAGAATAAAGCATTTTTCATTTGAAAACCATTTCCCCAAAGTCTAACAGTATAGGCTGTGAAGGATGACTGAAAGTAAACAAGTAGGGAAAACAAGTGCAAGAAAAGGTAAACAAGCAAGGAAAACCAAGTGCAAGCAGAAATAAACCAGAAGTTATCAGCAATAACCATGGGCACACACACACACCCACACACTCACACACACACACATACTCACACACACACACACACTCACACCCAAGTGGTCCCCCATATGCCGACGGAAGGCACCACGCCAAAGATGGTAGAGCACTATGGGTAAATCCCCTAAGTTTTCTAGCTCGCGTGGGACCCTAGAACCTCGTGTCTCGGTGAAACGTGGATTAGAAGGCCACGACCCTCAGAAAACGTGGCTTAGAAGGCCAAGACCCTCAGAACATGTGGCTTAGAAGGCCACGACCCTCAGATATCATATGTTTAGTTAGTGTTGCAACCGTCAAACCAGCTAAGTGAAACAGGGACGACACCCATCCGGTTCACTAGCGCACTAGTTCTAGTCTGCCCACCTAGATACCCAGGGTTTCCCCGTGTGCTCAAACAAGCTTCACATTCACATAGTATATTTCTTCCTCATATCGCAGGCCAAACAAGATATCGCACACAAAAGTCACCATTTCCACACCCAAACAATATTTCAAAACTCACGCACGCCAAAAATACCTTTCTAAAAATATAATTGTCATTACCTAATCATTTCGCAAAAACCCCTTTTTGGAAACTCTCACACAAGAACATAAACAACTTTCACAACATAGAAAGCATTATTTTTAATAACACAACAAGGGAAAACATCTTTCGTCAACCAAGAACCACAAATAAAGTGTCCAAAAACAATTTCAAAGGGTCACACGACGCTTTCTCTAATCAAGGTTATAAGAAAACACCATTTTCCATAAACAATAAATCTACTAATTTCCACATGCCAAAAACATTTCAAAACCCAATTCAACATGTCTTTCATTATTCAGGAAGAACCATCTAGAAACACTACTATGGAAGCACACAATTAAATCCAAGAAAATGCTTTTAATGAAACGCTAGAATTAAAACAACTTTTATCATCACCAGATCACCAAACTATAGATAACTAATAGTAATACTTTTGAATTTACTGAAAATTAATAGAAAGTCAAGGAATAAATAAATTCTAAATTTAAAGGTGAGTGAAAAGGGAGACCTACCTCAAGACGCAGCTCGGAACGAAAAAGGACACGGTGCAAAACTCCCGTTGCGTAATGGTCGCACCGTGTTGCGCCATCAAACAGGTCCTAGAACAGTAGACCGTTAAATGGGCTCAACGATATTAATAACATAATAGAAATAACCGTAATAAAATAATAACATAGTCATAATAATAATTACAATAACACAATGAGAATAATAATAACAACTTAATAAAAAAAATAATGATAATGATATAATAATAATAACAATAATTATATGACATAATTATATTATTATCATAATCAAAATAGTAATATTAATATAATACAATAATAATAATAATAATAATATGATAATTAAATAATAATAATAATTATAACAATAATGATAATAATAATAATAATATTAATATTAATGTGATAATAATTATAATAACAATAGTAACAATAATAATATAATAATAATTATAATAATAATTATAATAAGATAACATTAATTATAATAATGACATAATAAAATAATATTAATAATATGTTAGCAATCATAATAATAATAATAATAATAATAACAACAATATTTTTGCACAATTATAATATAATAATATAATAATAATAATAATAATAATAATAATAATAATAATATAGTAATACAATAGTAATGTTAATAGAATAATATTAAAATAATAATAATGAAATAATTATAATGTTATTAATATGATAGAAATAATAAATGTTATATAAGATTAACTTAAAAAATAAAATAAAAATAAAAACATACTTACAGGGGTGGTTTGCGGAGCAACGGGGTGAGGGAGGAGGCGGTTGCGCGGGGGAGCCGGGACGGCGACGGGATGAGGCCGGTGCGCCGGTGGGTGCGGCGACGAAGGGGAAGGGGTCGGCGGCGGTGAAGGAAAACAGGGCGGCGGCATGGTTGTGGGACGGGGAGGCCGGGACGACGAGAGGAGGGTGCGGGCTCGGGACGGGGTGAAGGAAAACAGGGCAGCGGCAGGGGCTGGAACGGAAGGAGGTCGGCGGGCCGGCGGATGGAGACAGAGGCGGTGGCGGTCGGCTGGCGCGGCGAAGGGGAGAGGGTCGCGCAGGGAAGCTGAGATGGGGAGGCCGACGGGGTGTGGGATGGGGAGACCGACGCACGCAGGAGGGGAAGTAGGGAGGGAGGCCGGTGACGGGGGCCGACGATGGAAAGCAGGCGGGGAAGCGGGACGCTGGCGGGCGCGGGCGCGACGAAGGAGAACGGGGCCAGGATGGCCTGCGGGCGTGACGGCGGCGCGACGAAGGAGGAGCAGGGCCAGGATGGCCAGTGGGCGTGGTGGCGTGCGCAGCGAAGGAGGAGCAGGGCCGGGACAGCCGGACGAGGCCGGTCGCACGGGGAAGTCGCTGGCGGAGTAAGGCCGGACGGGAGGGGAGGCTGGGGATGCGGGAGGGTGCTGGTGCGGGGGAGAAGAAAGAGGAGAGAGGGAGAGGTGAGGCGTCTACGGGAGAGGGTAGGATTAGGGTTAGATTAGGCTTATATATATATATATATATATGTGATAAAAATAATAATTATAATAATAAAAAAAAACATATAATATTAATAACAATCAAACTTATAATAATAATAATAAAACTTATATAACAATAATAAAACTTATAATAATAATAAATAATAACTTAGTTGATTCAAATAATAATTATTTTGATCAAATATTTAAAATAATAATTATAAAATAATTTAAAGATGTTACACATATATATATATTTATACATATATAGTTCTATATATATATACATACATTATTATACATATATATAAACATATATAAACATATATACAAAAACACAAATAAACAGGTATTAATAATAAAAATCCAACATAAAAATTATAATATTTAAAACATCGGGTGAACACACTGTCACCCGGGCTGAACGCACGGTCACCGCTAACGATGCGGTGACCGCGCACCGGCGCGAAACCGCCAATGCAATTAAACTCCGAAAAAATTTAAATCGGGACCAGGAAAGAAGAACAATTACGGACATCCGCGGTCGGGGTGTGACAATTCTCCCCACCACAGACACTTTCTGCCCCCAGAAAGTCACCAGGCCAAAAGTCGGTCAAGATTTAAGTCCATGCCCCAACGGAACTAAAGGAACCAGAGAGAACTGAGAATCTCGGGGATGACCTTACTCTGCACAGGTCACACCCGACCGATTCAAGAGAAAACTGGGGTCCGAGATTGAGGGGAGAACACGAAGGGATTCTCCCCACCACAAGAACTTAACTAGTGCAGAAAAGATGACCATTTAAATAGAAAACCCTGGGAAGGGGGGGGTCGACGCGGGAACTCCCAACCAATTCAAACCAACTCTTATAGAACGATTAAAACAACACTTCCGTCAAGACATTAAATCCTCGACCAGAGTCAACAACCTTCAACACCAGGGAAAATCCATAGAAAAACATTTAACCATTATCAAATTAGATACATGATCCACCGAAGTCCAAAAAGCATAACCACATCGACAACATAACTAAAACGAGGTCAACCCACACGAGAGTCATGCACACTTTTAAGAAGGACACACGATTTAGAATATTACATTCACACGACAAGTCCGCTTAGATTTATCATTGAACAAGTCCATCGTCACTTTATAGAAAAACAACACATTTACATAATCCATACTACTTGGATTATAATAGAACAAGTCCATGATAACCCCATGGTAAAACAATGAACATACAACAACGTCAAAACTTAACAGCAGAAAGACAAGTACCAAAAGATCTTGATTGTTCCACTGCTAACACGGAACACAAAACCTGGACCAAGGCTTCACAACCCTGGGGACTCCTGACTGTGCGCGAGCTTCACCCTGAGACTTGTGGATGGGGCTCTGATGGCTGAAGCATCTTCTGCCTCACAGTCAGGTACTGATATTCTCCCATCACAGCTTCCTCTTCAAGCGACGCTTCTTGAAAAACTTCTCCAGATGACCCAGACAACCACAGCGATGACACGTCTTCGGAGGGTTGCGACAAGACTACTTTAAATGCCCGAAACGACCACACTGAAAGCATACCATCGAACGATCTGACGAACTGGAAGCTGGGACCAAAGGGGATAATTCGTTAGGAACAGGTATCTCTGGCGCCTTTTCCTCACCAGAGGGGGAACTCTTACGAACAACACAGGGGACGCTGAAGTATTAACCACCCGCACACCAGAAACTAACTCAGCCAAGAAAGCTTCCTCCACCAGCCTCTCGAAACAAAGGTCTTTAGAAGGGAGGACTCGCTCCTTGATCTCTGGACGAAGACCCCCAGTGAAAAGAGAGGCCTTCATGAGCTCATGTGACGCTACATCTGGAGAAAAGTAAATCAGTTCCTTGAAATGGTCAACATATGCCTTCACCATCCGTTGGCCTTGTTGAATATGCACAGGCTCTCTCTTTTTCTCCAGCTTCACTTCCTCAGGTACAAACCATTGGATGAAAACGGTTCGGAAGACATCCCACGTCATTTCACCCTGCATTTATGATGGGGTAACCTTCTTCCATTGGTCCAAAGTTGAACCCTCAAACAACTCCATAATTGCTCGAACCTTAACATTATCGGGAGTTCCCAACATTCTAAAGACGCGCTCCACTTCCCCGAGCCATTTTACTGCCTCTAACGGACCCTGATCACCATGGAGAATAGGAAAAGTTTAAGAAGGAACAAAAACTGGGCATGACTCATCCGAATCCTTAGAGACCTTTCTGGGCGGCATTTCCTGAGCGATATATAAAACACAAAGCCAAAACCAACATCAAATCGAAGCAACATCAATAAAAGCGCTTTTATCAAAAACAGTCAGCACAAGGACCAAACAAATACAACACAACCCAAAACAAAATCTCCTCTTTAAAATTCCCTTTTCATTTTTGATTTCAAAACCACCCTTTTTCAAGATCACTTTCCAAAAAACCAATCCACTTTAAAACCAAAACTTTCCAAAACTGTTTCCCATTTAAAGCCAATTTAGAAAAAAAAAGTCAAGCCTTTAACTTCAAATACACACCCAGGTAATCTCATGAACCGTTGCACATGTCTTCATCCACATTCCATTCATACGTGCATCAACACACACTTTCCATGCATTCTCACACATGTGCAAACGTTCATAAAGAGGAACCGAGGTTTCAACCCAAATCATTCTTATCCAATTCCAAGAAAACAACAGATTTCCAAATCAAGAGATTTCAGTTTTAAAACCCATTTCATACATTTAAAGTCCTTTAAAAGAAACCAGTCCAATTTTCAAAATTCCTTTTTCATTTCAAACAACGCACTCACACAAACCAAAACAAAAGCAGGATCCAAATTTGCATCAACCACTGAAGTGAGGGACCAGTAGTCACGCTCAACCTAGCGACATGGTAGTGGGCCATGTCCCAAGTCAGCGTCAACCACCAGGAGGAATTCAAACCATGTACTCGGACTCCACATGGGTCACTACTCCATGTGAAATCGCGATGTAACGTCGGCTTGCCTCCATTATCATCTCTCAATCCAAGACAAACCAGGAAAGACAAGGACACAATTCCCGAACTACCCCTGGTAACTCGAGGATCAGTGCGAGCAAGAGTTCGCGACGCTCTTCCCGTACTTACCCCTCGAGTTCCGACAGTCCTAATCTCCTTCTACCAAACAACCCAAATAACAAGAACCACCTTTGATACCATTTTGTCACGAACCAGCCCGGGTCGACCCTGAACCGGTCACCCAAACCGGTCCGCGGCAAGTCCCAAGGGGCGTTCCCGATCCCCCCGGGATGGCAACAAGTGTCGGTCATTGAAACTTTAATCGTTGGGAACGATTTCAGCCCAAGTTAAAAACAAGATCGAAAGACTGAATATAAACTAAACAAACAAACAGACACTAAATACATAAACAAACCTACACCACGACATACCTCCACGTGACCTCGCGGTCACCACCCAACTACAACCAACGTCGCTCCCACACTGAGCGACTCAAGCCGGGAAAACCTGAACACAAGGAACCTGCAACTGAAAAGGTAAAAGATAGGCGTGAGCACAAAAGTACTCAGTAGGTGAGCCCCACAACAAATCCCAATGCACCGCCAGTAAATAAAGAATCTACATAATCCAGGTTCGAACTATAATGTATAAAAGTAATTTTTCATAATACTTTACATGAAAATCAAACACGAGACATTTCCCTTATTCCTTTTTGAAAGTTAGTTCCATTTCATTAGTTTAAAACTCATTCTAAAAAAACAAAGTGTTACATTTTCAAATCTTACCCAAAGAGAATAAATCATTTTTCATTTGAAAACCATTTCCCCAAAGTCTAACAGTATAGGCTGTGAAGGATGACTGAAAGTAAACAAGTAGGGAAAACAAGTGCAAGAAAAGGTAAACAAGCAAGGAAAACCAAGTGCAAGCAGAAATAAACCAGAAGTTATCAGCAATAACCATGGGCACACACACACACCCACACACTCACACACACACACATACTCACACACACACACACACTCACACCCAAGTGGTCCCCCATATGCCGATGGAAGGCACCACGCCAAAGATGGTAGAGCACTATGGGTAAATCCCCTAAGTTTTCTAGCTCGCGTGGGACCCTAGAACCTCGTGTCTCGATGAAACGTGGCTTAGAAGGCCACGACCCTCAGAAAACGTGGCTTAGAAGGCCACGACCCTCAGAACACGTGGATTAGAAGGCCACGACCCTCAGATATCATATGTTTAGTTAGTGTTGCAACCGTCAAACCAGCTAAGTGAAACAGGGACGACACCCATCCGGTTCACTAGCGCACTAGTTCTAGTACGCCCACCTAGATACCCAGGGTTTCCCCGTGTGCTCAAACAAGCTTCACATTCACATAGTATATTTCTTCCTCATATCGCAGGCCAAACAAGATATCGCACAAAAAAGTCACCATTTCCACACCCAAACAATATTTCAAAACTCACGCACGCCAAAAATACCTTTCTAAAAATATAATTGTCATTACCTAATCATTTTGCAAAAACCCCTTTTTGGAAACTCTCACACAAGAACATAAACAACTTTAACAACATAGAAAGCATTATTTTTAATAACACAACAAGGGAAAACATCTTTCGTCAACCAAGAACCACACATAAAGTGTCCAAAAACAATTTCAAAGGGTCACACGACGCTTTCTCTAATCAAGGTTATAAGAAAACACCATTTTCCATAAACAATACATCTACTAATTTCCACATGCCAAAAACATTTCAAAACCCAATTCAACATGTCTTTCATTATTCAGGAAGAACCATCTAGCAACACTACTATGGAAGCACACAATTAAATCCAAGAAAATGCTTTTAATGAAACGCTAGAATTAAAACAACTTTTATCATCAGCAGATCACCAAACTATAGATAACTAATAGTAATACTTTTGAATTTACTGAAACTTAATAGAAAGTCAAGGAATAAATAAATTCTAAATTTAAAGGTGAGTGCAAAGGGAGACCTACCTCAAGACGCAGCTCGGAACGAAAAAGGACACGGTGCAAAACTCCCGTTGCGTAATGGTCGCACCGTGTTGCGCCATCAAACAGGTCCTAAAACAGTAGACCGTTAAACGGGATCAACGATATTAATAACATAATAGAAATAACCGTAATAAAATAATAACATAGTCATAATAATAATTACAATAACACAATGAGAATAATAATAACAACTTAATAAAAAAAATGATAATGATATAATAATAATAACAATAATAATATGACATAATTATATTATTATCATAATCAAAATAGTAATATTAATATAATACAATAATAATAATAATAATAATAATATGATAATTAAATAATAATAATAATTATAACAATAATGATAATAATAATATTAATATTAATATTAATGTGATAATAATTATAATAACAATAGTAACAATTATAATATAATAATAATTATAATAATAATTATAATAAGATAACATTAATTATAATAATGACATAATAAAATAATATTAATAATATGTTAGCAATCATAATAATAATAATAATAATAACAACAATATTTTTGCACAATTATAATATAATAATATAATAATAATAATAATAATAATAATAATAATAATAATAATAATAATATAGTAATTCAATAGTAATGTTAATAGAATAATATTAACATAATAATAATGAAATAATTATAATGTTATTAATATGATAGAAATAATAAATGTTATGTAAGATTAACTTAAAAAATAAAATAAAAATAAAAACATACTTACAGGGGTGGTTTGCGGAGCAACGGGGTGAGGGAGGAGGCGGTTGCGCGGGGGAGCCGGGACGGCGACGGGATGAGGCCGGTGCGCCGGTGGGTGCGGCGACGATGGGGAAGGGGTCGGCGGCGGTGAAGGAAAACAGGGCGGCGGCATGGTTGTGGGACGGGGAGGTCGGGACGACGAGAGGAGGGTGCAGGCTCGGGATGGGGCGAAGGAAAACAGGGCAGCGGCAGGGGCTGGAACGGAAGGAGGTCGGTGGGCCGACGGATGGAGACAGAGGCGGTGGCGGTCGGCTGGCGCGGCGAAGGGGAGAGGGTCGCGCAGGGAAGCTGAGATGGGGAGGCCGACGGGGTGTGGGATGGGGAGACCGACGCACGCAGGAGGGGAAGTGGGGAGGGAGGCCGGTGACGGGGTCCGACGACGGAAAGCAGGCGGGGAAGCGGGACGCTGGCGGGCGCGGGCGCGACGAAGGAGAACGGGGCCAGGACGGCCTGCGGGCGTGATGGCGGCGCGACGAAGGAGGAGCGGGGCCGGGACGGCCAGTGGGCGTGGTGGCGTGCGCGGCGAAGGAGGAGCAGGGTCGGGACAGCCGGACGAGGCCGGTCGCGCGGGGAAGTCGCTTGCGGAGTAAGGTCGGACGGGAGGGGAGGCTGGGGATGCGGGAGGGTGCTGGTGCAGGGGAGAAGAAAGAGGAGAGAGGGAGAGGTGAGGCGGCTACGGGAGAGGGTAGGATTAGGGTTAGATTAGGCTTATATATATATATATGTGATAAAAATAATAATTATAATAATAATAATAAAACATATAATATTAATAACAATCAAACTTATAATAATAATAATAAAACTTATATAACAATAATAAAACTTATAATAATAATAAATAATAACTTAGTTGATTCAAATAATAATTATTTTGATCAAATATTTAAAATAATAATTATAAAATAATTTAAATATGTTACACATATATATATATTTATACATATATAGTTCTATATATATATATATACATACATTATTATACATATATATAAACATATATAAACATATATACAAAAACACAAATAAACAGGTATTAATAATAAAAAGCCAACATAAAAATTATAATATTTAAAACACCGGGTGAACACACTGTCACCCGGGCTGAACGCACGGTCACCGCTAACGATGCGGTGACCGCGCACCGGCGCGAAACCGCCAATGCAATTAAACTCCGAAAAAATTTAAATCGGGACCAAGAAAGAAGAACAATTACGGACATCCGTGGTCGGGGTGTGACATGACTGATCCCCATGAAATTCACCACCATCTCTATTTACCTGGAATCCCTCCAATTAGAATCTCCCTATCACTAGTGCGTTATCTAGAAATTTAGAATATGTGGGAATGTAAAGTGGGGCCACACTGTCATGGATTTCCCTATAGAGACAAAGATCAATCTTTTGTTCCTGGAAGTTATTTTCCCATATCATGTTGGGAGAGTGTCACATAAGGTCGGTAAACCTCATAGAGTACTCCAAAACTACCAAAATACCCTATTGTAGCTCTAGAAGCTCTTAAATTAGAAATAATCACAATAATGAGTGGTAATATTCGTCATGAAACTACTTTTTTAATTATAACCCTGATAGTATTTCCTTGTCATGGATCCTAATAACTATACTTCCCCAGCACCCAACTGCTCCATAAAAAAGGTCGGCCAGCAGCACAACCATATGATCAGTTGGGGTATGCATGAGCCTAAAGACTTAGATCACTGAATCAATCCAATCCTTTTCATCTTGGGGATCAAGTTCACTATGGAACCTTAATGGCCTCTATAGTAGGAACTCATAGAGTGCACTAAGTATGCATGCATCCTCATCCTTTCCAACTAATACTATATACTTATCAACAGACAGGGGTAATGCTACATTCCCTCCTGGAAGAAACACCTCACAAGATTTCCCTTGAACTAAGGCCTCATCACACATCAGATCTTTATTAATATCATGAATATATATCCTATATATTTTTCTACATAGTGGAATCCTAAAAGTGATCATGAAAAACCATAGTTATATGATTATATATATATATGGGGATCTAAATTAATAAGAAATATAAATGTAATAAATCGTATATGATGTGTGTACCATTATTTCTGGAAACCAATGACTCTGTATGTCAAGTTAATCAGAAGTTATTCTGAGTCCTTATAAATTGTTATTTCAGTTTTCACACAAAAAATGGTTCTTTGTCCTAAAAGTCACACTTGAGACACCATGAAATTATTTCCTTAAGTACTAATAAAATCATCACCATGGGTCTAATTCCAAATATAAGTTGAGGATAAACCACCTTTGATGGCACTTTGTAATGACCTGACCCACTGGGCCCTCCTGGTTTGTAGAAGGTCCGACCACCATAACTCTAAGCCCACCTCCATAGTTCTTTGGATGGAAATAAGCATCGAGAAAGCATAACATAAAACAAGAGTCCTTTTCCTAGTGTGCTTATATGCATTAATTAAAACATATCCATGCAACAATTCTGATGTATAAAAAAATGTAGTAACATCTAAAGTGATCCGTGAATGTAATAACCACTTGGGAAAATGATCTAATTACAACAGAATATAACTGAATTTTAAATGGGAAAAAATATAAGCCTAACCATAAATGATGTTTCAACCTGACGATAGCTTGAATAAAGAAAATCCAAGATATTATGGCTCATGATCTTCAAGCCCAACCACTATGCACGGTCTATGCACATGATCATCCCTAGGCTCAACCAAAATCACCACCAATTTTTACATTATTTTCAAAATACATGATATGTTTGGGTATATCCCATACATGGGTGAGTATATATATACCCAATAGTATTCACTAAAAACTGAAGGGGCAAAATAGAGTGATACGGTAGAATTTTTCAGATCAACCCAAATCAAGAGGCAAACCAAACCCAAAAATAACCTTATATGCTCATAAAGAATCCCATTTGAGAGAGAAAGTGGATATCCATCTCACATCCATCCCATGATAAAGAGTCTTCTTGCAAGTACAAAGATCTATTATTGATACCCAACATCTAACGTGGATTTCCAAAGAATTCATGAGGATGACCCATACCGTGCCACTCCTCTATAACCTTGGGGTAATGATATCAAATAGAAATAAGAATAAATATTATGTATTTTATGTGGATTCCACTTAGTAAAAATATATATGACTCACAACCTAGTTCTATAGGGGGATGTCACCTAGTGGGTAGAGGTCCCGCACCCTAGTGCCACTCAAATTTTGGAGGACCCAAACCCTAGTGTGAAATGGAGTTCTACTCGGTGGGTAGATAAAAATTTCCCTATGGCCATAGGGTGATTAAACTAAATGTATAAAGGAATCATTCCCTAGTTCATCATGGGTGCCTCTTAGTAGATGTAGATAGAGGACCCACACCCTAGTGCATTAGGAGGGTACTAGTCGGTAGATATCGATAGAGGAACCTTTCCTTAGTGCCTTAGGGGGTTACACTTACTATATGTTAATAGATTAATCACACCATAGTGAATCATGGGGTGTCACTCAGTACATATCAATAGAGGACATGCATCCTAGTGTGTTATGGGAGATGATACTTAGTTGGTGTCGATGTAGGACCCACACCCTAGTGTATAATGGGGTCTAATTAGTGTGTAGAGTACATATTCCCTATTACCATAGGTGGTTAAACCCAATTTGTGTAATCTGTATGGGGGGACCACTCCCTAGTGCTCCAGGGGGTTTCCAACCCTAGCCTCTCTCACTAATGATCCTTATAGATCATTATCATCATCAACCATCCCCATAATAAGATTCATGTTTAGTACATTCTACATCATATCTATAAATCCACTATGGAGATTACTATCACATTCATAGTAGAAAAATTCTCAGGATAGGATACTCATTAGCCAAAATTTGAGTCCAGATGAAGGAGATACATAATATTGATGTTTATCATAGGGGAACACAATGTGTGTGAGGTCCACATGGTCTGTGTTCTTTCCCTACTACCTAAATGTGTTCTCCTCCAAACATATCTGGGAGTCCATTTCATTATACATGAAATGTAAGGGGGTCACGCGTATTTTCTAAACCACATGTATCCAACTGTGTGCTCCTATTCATGCCCATGTTCATCAGGTCGTGAGCATGTAACTAGCCTTGTACCCAGCCTTCCACAAGTACTTTTCCATGCCTATGAAATCCAAGAGTATGTGTAATATCCTTCAGCATGGGGTCATATCTGTGTGCATTTGGTATACAGCTTTTCCACCATGGAGGGTCACATGGCATGTTGACCCATACACATGGTGTGTGATCATTATATCCCTTAAACCATATCCTCTACATTGGGGTGGGGGGATACAATGTGTGCTCTTAGACTACATGCCATGTAGTTGAAAGAAATACTAGATTCTTCATGCATTCACCATATTCAGCCTCCTCACTAAAAATCATGCGTCTTGACCACCCAAAATTAGAGGAAACTACCTCTATCCATTGAATCCCAACCTATGGGGGTCAGAAATTGAATCTTGGTCACCTATGGTGGCCTGCCGCACATCCTGTGTTGGTCTCATACTCATCACCACTCTAGATTCCAAATATATGGAAATCATCACCCACATCCAATAAATAAAAAATATCCATCTGTAAATCACAATTTCAATCATCATTAGCACAACTGTCCAGAATTATAGGGTTCAGTCCTGATCGAACCCACCTTGGAAATGTCGAACCATGAACCTGTAGGACAATGGTGAAGAAACTAAAGATCAATGGGGGGGAAATTCAATAAAAGGATGATAAACATCAATGTCTAAGCATTCTAAACCAATTATTACAAAGTAGGGAATTTGTACTGAGTTCTTGGAATAAAGGTACAAATTGAATAAAACGGTTTATTTCATCAACAAGCTCATGTGAAGTGTAGGAAAATACATATAAAATAAAGATAAATAAATATCCATGATCAATGATTTAATCAAAATGGGAGAAACCATAATTGATGATCCCTACCTTGACTATGGATCCATTGTTGGTGAAGAGCACTATCGTTAGTGATGGACAAGACCCACTTCATTTGTTGCAACTCAATCCACCTCGATCTGGCCTTTATTCATCATCTGATTCTAATTCAAGAATGATGAACACTCTAAATTTCCTCCCAATTCCCCCAATGATATTAGTCTAACACTGGATAATTTTTATAGTAGTAATTATATAGAAGATATTATATTATGGGTATTAAATAAATTAATTAATTAATTAATCCACTTAACATACCCACCAAAGGCTACCTCATATAAACATTCAGTGATGAAACACACCAAAATATCACAATATAATTTTTTTAGAAAAAAATTAATTTCATCGATAGCATTTGATGCACACAACACCACGTTGAAACAAAACATGATACTCTATTAAAATATTATTTAAACATAACCATTAAAACCAAGGTATTAAATTATTGTGTATGAATACAACTAAATAAATTATGAAACAAATATATTTTACACATATTCATTTTTTATCTATTTATGACAAATAAAAATTTGAATCATTCTTAATAAAAATAAATGTTTTCTAAACAAATATATTTTTTCTAAAAGATGATTTAGTCATGCTTTCCACACATAATTTAAAATTTATTTTTTTCACTTATAGAAAATTTATTTAATAAAATTAACTTAAGATTTGAATCTATCATATAAATATTATCTTATGGTAATTTTTTTATTTTTCTAAATTTTTTTATTTTTCTATGAATTGATAAAAATACTAAATTACAAACAAAAACTCTCTTATGTTTAAATTATTTATAAAGTTAAATAATATATCAATTTGTTTTAAATTAAAATTAGTTTGACTTTATATATATATATATATATATATATATATTAATCCAACTTATTTCATTTTAATCATTTTCATATTTAATTTTGATAAAAAAACATTTTTAACTTTTGAACATTTCTCTTTAAAAACTAGCTTTTTTCATCACATCTACATGATTGATTTTAAATTAAAATTTTGAAACTTATGTTCATTTAAATTGAAAAAATTGATTCCATATTTTGAATCATAATAGTTTATATAATATAATAATTTCAAATTAATTTCATACCATAATGAATAGTAAAAATAATAAAAAACAATTTATCGTGGTTTGTGTAAAATGGGTTTATTGGGGGTTAAACTAAAAAGATAAGGGTAAAAATGACCTAAAAACATGTCAAAAATATATTTTATGGAAATATTTTGAATTTAAAATTTCTAATATAATACTCAATTTTTTATCCTTGTGTCATGTAAAAAATGTGGTTAGACCTTTTTCTTTTCAAAAATTACAAGTGTGCCAATTACCTCACTTATAAAAGGTCACCCATTCTCCTCTATTCTCCACACCTTCAAACCCTTTTGTTTCATTAAATACCTACACAAATCAATTAAAAAATCTAATACCCTCATCCTAGAAGCCTTATTTTGTTTATAAATCTGACCAAGTAAGTCTTTTGGTGAAAATATAAGGAGGTTACACAAAGAAGAGGTAACGTTTTTCAATGAACATTTTTATTTGATTTGTTCCTCCACCTCCTTCAATTATTATTTAACCACGATGATATAATAAAATTTTTATATTATATATAATGGGATGTTTTTATTTTAACTTCATGACATAAAACCATCCCCACTTACATCAAATGGGTTACGAAATCATCATTCATGTGTACGGCAGACTACCACATCACGAACCGATGTCATTCATATTTCCATTACCACCTATCACGGTTGGGTATTATGATGGATATAAAGAGTATATTTTATATTTATAAAATAATTATATCTATGTATTCATTAGGTCATATATACCATTTTTATTTCCATTCTATATGAGATATAATAATGTCGCTTGTGTGTATGGCGGACTACCTCCTCATGAAGTGATATGATTCGTCTTTCTCTAACACTTTAAATGAAAGGTAGTAAGAATAAATTTAAATAATATATGGGATATAAGTTAAATAATTATAATATTAATTAAATTTTTTCATTCTTAAATGATAATACACCATTTTATTTTTTACATTTTCACTCACTGAAAGATGGTAACGTTGTCCGGGTACATGTGGACTACCACCACTACAAAGAGATGTGACTCCATTCTCATCACCCCACCACATGTATGATATATATATATATGTATATTTAAATAATTAATATTATTTTTATGATATTATAATATATTTTCATAGATTAAATATTAATTACTTCATTTCAATAATGATCATTGAAAAATATAAATGATTCTCATTTGTGTGTACGACCTACTGTCTCAATGATCATAACACACTTCATTTATAAAAACTATATTTCATGATTAGTATTAAAAGTGTTATTTATCAATAAATATAATTATTAATTCATGATTATTATTCTGGATATTTTGAAATAATCACCTCTTAGACCCATATTCATCCTACCAAAGTCATTTTCAAAACATAATTCAAATATCATCGAAACAGAAAATGTAATCATAATTGAATAAGTAATTATACATAACATGGTAAAAATTGAAATAAAAGGAATAATAAATTTTAACATGTTAATAATAAAGTAAATAATTAAAAAAAATTATTATTCAAGAAGATAAAAAATGAATGTGGTGATTCAAACTCAAGGTAAGGGACTCCATCTCAATTTCTTTTCATTGAGGCGTATTGTAATATTATGCACCAAATTTCTTTTATATGGTGTAAATAATTCCCCATTTATAAGTAATATCATGATTAATTAATAATTCATGGTATTTTAAGTTTCAATTTAAATTATATCATCAAATGAGATTTTCCATTAAAGATACCATGTGGTAAATAGTTTCATAACTCAATTTATTTTCATTGGGTAGTATTACTTCTTTGTTTCCATTTGATATTTTATGATTATGTGTATAATTAATTTTTATTATCATATGATGTATTTAAAAATTTTCTATTTTTATTTACATTTGATATGAATAATATATTAATTTATTATTTCTCAAGTAAATTTTAGGATAATTATAAAGGATTTCATCTCAATTTCAATTTCATTGAGACATTTTTGTTAATATGCACCTATTCACTTTTAAATTTTGTATATACTTCCCCTTTTATATATTTAACATGAATAAATATTTCATAATTATGGACAATGTTTCAATTATTTTTTATCCTTAATATTTTAATTATGGATATAAATATTTTCTAAACTTTGAACCATTATTACATATAGTGTTTACTTTGAAAGTTATTTGATTAACTGGGGAAATATTTATAAATTTGAGTTATTTAATCAATGAGGATATTTAATGATAAATAAAGTTTTTTTTAATTAAACTAATTATTCAATATATGATTAATTCTTTGGACATGAATATACAGGTGGTTCCCCTTTATAGATAGCTCATCAATCTATCGAAAGGTCTCATAAGACAAATTTGATGGTCAAATTAAATGGATTTCTATATATAGTTTTAAATTGTCTAGAGGAAAGATATTGATGGTAGAGGTATAATGATTCATGATATAATGATTTAAAATAATTAAGAATTTATTTTATTGATAATATAGATATTATCCTTATTTATGAAATTTTCTCTATGATTTTATCTTTGGATGCATATCATTCCCAGGCTATTTATTAAATGTAATCTATATTAAGTTATATACCTTTCCATATTGATTATTTCTTATATTTTCAAGATGGTCAAGTTTTTTTAATAGAATTTGTGTTGATTTATTTACCTCTATAATTTTATTATCCATATTAATTCATGATAACTTCTGATTTATGTAACCTGTAATGAGAATTTGAGATAGCCCTTATTTTGTTTCCTTTCCCAATGATTTGGATAATAATGCAAGGAAATTTTTTTAATTGATAATGTTTATTTTATTTTATTTTATTGTGTTTTATTTTCTATTATTAATGTAAAATGGGTATCATTAATGTGTATAGTTATCTAAAATTTCTAAATTGATCAGTCCTTTAGGATTGACCCATTGTATCTATACAACTATAAAAAATAAAACACCATCTCGAGGTTATTGGGGTAAGGGTTGTTATAGTTGGTATCATATGATATTTTATTGAAACCTTTGGAACAATATAAGTAAAAAAATATATTTGGGAAAATAATATTATTATGTAATTTGAAGAAAAGTATATAATAACATCATAATGTTTTAGTAATGAAGATATTATGTTGTTTTCCCTATTAATACATCCCAGTAGATATAATAAAAGTATTTTTGTTTTTGGAATCATGATTCCTCTGGGTAATAATTTTGAAAATGGTGCCTTGGGATTGATATAATTTTCACATGGTGCATTGCAACAGGCCATACTAAAAACCTAGTATAGAACTCCCTAGGGACATGCTTGGAATAATTCACATTTTATTTACAAACCATTATAAAGTATTCAAAAATAAATATATCACCAAAGAAAAAAAATTATGATTCTGAGATTAAAAATGGGTGAAATTTTTTAATTTATGTCTTTTTTCACGTCATATTTAGAATTATTTATTATAGTTTAAAATTAATAATTTTATGAGTTAATCCAATATATTCAAATTTTTAGAAATGGAACATGGATGGAAGAAGGGTAACAATACTAATGGAAAACGAAGAGATTTCCCTGTTGAGGAAGACAATATAGCTGGTATTGGAATTAAGAAAATTATGGATATATTAGGGAATATTAATCATGTTATGAAAACTAACCGTTACTAGATGGAGAAACCTACTCCGCAATGATATTATTCTATTTTGGATGGATTTATGAAATAGAATTCCTCATCATTTGGTTCGGCTACTAATCCAATGGTAGATGATCAAAGGATTAAGTCTCTATAGAATATAGTTATGGCCTTATGATGAATTGAAAATGAAATGGTTATAATTGTAGTGTATTTTAAAAAAGGTGGTTCTGATCAATGGTGATCATTGATCCAAAATACTAGAGAGGAAGAGGAAATAAAACTCATCGAATGAAAATCTTTTAAGGATACACTCTTTGAAAAATATTTTCCTCAAGATCAATAAACAAAATTGAATAGATAGTTCCTTAACTTAAATTAAAAGAAAAAAGAAACTTTTTCTGAGTATGAAGATAAATTTACAAAGTTACATAGGTATGATAAAGATTATATATTCAACATAGAGTTCAAGATTTACAATTCCTATAAAGGGAATAAGCCAAGTCTCCAAAGGTCACTAGCTGCTCAAATTTTTTTTCGTGGGATGAAATAGATTTATATTCCCTCAAATTAGGGAAGTAATTCTCTAGATATTATATATTCAAGGGAAATAAAGAGAAGAATATTTAATCTAAACACCATGAAAAAGTGAATGCAACAAAGAAGATTAAAGGAACTCAATAATTCTTACCTTGTGAAAATTGTGGAAAGATTCATCATGGGAAATTCTTAAAGGTATTGGGAGTTTTTTTACAAGTGTGGATATAAGGATAATCAAGAAAAATAATGAAAAGGGAAGAAATAAAACACTAAAACTTTTTTATTCAACTATATGGATATGGGGAACTACAAAAATGAATTCTCTAATCATCAAGGAAATCCACCACAGAAGAGGTCAATGGGAGAATATCAATCTTATTTAATAACAACAGATAAGGTGGAAGTACCCAATGAGGTTATGGAAGGTAATTTATACCTATCGTAGAATTTAGAAAATTATTTATTGGATTATGGATCCCCATGCTCTTTTTTATCGACCTAGTTTTCTAAGAAAATTTTACATTTCCCATTTAATATAAACTGGGAGTTGTTAGTTAAAACTCCTAGGGGAAGCCTCTCCGAAATAATGATGTGTTAAGAATTCCCCATTATGACACATGAACTTTATTTATTTTCATGCCATATTATCATTTTTATGGTTAAATTTTTTATAATATTTTTAATGGACTGGATTTCAAAATTTGATGAAAAAATTATTGCATGAAGAATGAAATTATGATTTTTGAGGAAGATATATAATACTTATCTTTAGAGAAGATAAATATTCATCTAAAAAATATTTAGATCCACTGTCAGTAGCTCTACTGAATTAGATTCTTGTGGAAGAAGAGAAACAAAATATAGGTATGGAGAAGTTAATCTTCAAATTGAGGATGTACCTATTATATAGGAATACATTAATGTATTTTCTAAAAAAATACCAAGACATCCCTCAGTGCATGAATTTGTGATTTCCATTAATTTAACCCTTGATGAAGGTCCAAAATCAAATACTCCCTATAGAATTTTTGTTGTGAAATTATTGGATTTGAAGAAACGCCTAGAGGAGTTGGGTGATAATGGATTTATTCACCCTCGTTTTTTTTCATGGGGAGCCATTATTCTCTTTGTTAAAAAGAATTATAGATATTTGAGGATGTGCAATGATTTTATGGAAATAAATGTTATTGTGATAAATATCAAGTATCTTATACCACATATTAATGACTTATTTGATAAACTTCATGGAACCCAATATTTTTCAAAAATTGACCTTTATTCTAGTCTCAATAAATTACAAGTAATGAAGGATAACATTCCAAAGATAGATTTTTGAAAGAGTTATAGACAATTTGATTTTATAGTAATTAAATTTGGATTGAATAATGCAACCTCTTTTTTATGGTTCTAATGAATATAATATTAAAAGGAATATCATGATTATCTTTAAGTGGTATTCAATGAAGATATTTTTGTTTATTCTAAATGTTATGAGTTCCATGAGAATTACTTTTAGATTATTCTTGGGACTCTTAGAAAGAAAGGGTTATATAGAAAATTTTGAAAGTATTATTTATGTATTCAAGAAGTTTCTTTTCTTGGACACATTATCTCAAATTATGAAATATTGGTTGATCCTGTGAAGACAAAGGTAGTTAGATAATGGCCTATATCAATGAACACAACTGAGGTATGTAGTTTCATTGGATTGGCAGGGTACTATTGGTGATTTGTTCATATTTTTTCTTAATTAGATAACCTATTAACAAGGAATAAATATAAATTTGTTATTTTTGTTTGGAAAAAATGTGAAGAATGTTTTGATGAACCATATAGGATATTAGTCAATTCTATGATTTTGAACCTTCCATCAAGAAAAGATGGGTTTTTTATATATAATGATTCATCAAAAAAGGGACTTGGTTGAGTCCTAATGAAAAATGATAATGTTATTTTATATTAATCAAGGTAATTGAAGACTCGTGAACAAAACTATCCAACCCATGATATTGAGTTGGCAGTTGTAATCTTTTATTTGATGATATGAAGACATTGTTTCTATGTTTAAAGTTTTGAGATATTCACATACCATAAGATACAAAAATATAAATTTTCACCAAAAAATAACTCAACATGAGGAAAATGAAATGTATTTTTCTACTAGAGGATTATTTTTTCTTAATACTCAACCACACATAGAAATCTAATAAGGTAGTGTATGCATTGAGTAGGAAACATCATGGTGTTCTACAAAAAATGAGGATTATGAGGATAATATGTTAATGAATCTAGTAAATATGAATATTGGAATTCTTAAGTAATGGGAGACATCTATCATTTTTTATATTTTTGAAAAAATATTTTTATTAGAAAATATAAAAATTTATCAATGTGATGATGAGTTCTTTCAAAAGAAAATTAAAGTTATGAATTATGGGAAATTAGAAAAAAAATGAAGATGGTGTTATGATGTTTGGAAATAGATTATGTGTTCCATATATATCTGGTCTAAATATATAATTTTTTGATAACCCTCATAGAACAAATTTCTATATACGCCCTAGTAGCACAAAGATGTACTGGTATTTGAGGGAACATTTTTTTGCGGTATGACATGAAGCAAGAAATTGTTGATTATGTGTCCATATGTTTGGTTTTTCAATAACATAAATATTTCAAAAATAATCCTACCTAATTCCTTAAACCTCTTTTTATTACTATGAGTAAATGTGATGAAATCATCATGGATTTTTCTATAGGGCTACTAAGGACTCCTAGAAATAAGGATGCAATATGGGTTATCATTGATCGCCTAACAAAATCTACAAATTTCATCACTATAAGATAATGTTTACCACTTTATAACTTCACAAAGATCAATATTAATGAATTTTTAAGACATAATGGAACACCTATTTCAATTTTATCTAATATATATCCCCTTTTACATTTAAGTTTTGGAATACCCTTCATATGGCACTTGATATTAATCTTCATCTGAGCACTTTATATCATCCTCAAACTAATAGAAAGTCCAAAAGGACTAATTTAGACAATGGAATACAAGTTTACTTCATGATCACATTAATTTTAAGTTATGTGGGATTATTATTTACCTTTGGTAGAGTTTTTTTAAAATAATAGTTTCCTTTCAAGTATTCAAATGGCATCATAAGAAGCATTATTTGTAAATATATGGAATACTATAACTTTTTGGGATTAAATTGGTGAAATAAAACATATAGTACTAGAAATCGTTATAGGGTAAACAATAATGGTAAAGGATATTTAGTATCACATTAATGTAACTCAATGTAGGAAAAATAATTATGTCGATAATCGGGGGAATGATTTTGAATTCCAAGTGGGAGATCATGTTTTCTTGAAAGTATCTCTATGGGGGTATTATATGGTTATATAAGAAAGGGAAATTAATCCCCAAATACATTGTAACCTTTTTAATTCTTGAAATAATTTTATTTTTTATTAATCATTTGGAAATTCCACTAAATTTTTCAAAATTACATGATGTGTTCCACTTATCACTATTAAGGAAGTATATTCCATACCAAACACATGTTCACTTATCCGATGAAATAGAATTGGAACCTGATATATTTAACAATGTATAACCCATCCATATTCTTGATACTATAGAAAAAATAATAAGGAATCATATGAATTTACTGGTAAAGGTACTTTATAGAAATTCCAAAAATGAAAAAATCAATGTGGGAACTAGAAGATGTTATGAAGAAAAACTGCCCTCTTCTATTTAGAAGGTAATATCCATGAACAT
Organism: Viscum album; assembly: GCA_963277665.1. Taxonomy (NCBI): domain Eukaryota; kingdom Viridiplantae; phylum Streptophyta; class Magnoliopsida; order Santalales; family Viscaceae; genus Viscum; species Viscum album. Next base: position 2,054,921,314 of record OY728146.1, on the reverse strand, counting down.
TAATGAAAAAAAAAATTATAATACGTAATAATGTAAAATCAAAAGACTTAAAAATATTTTTCTTTTATAATAAATTTAATTTCATTGATATCTTGTGATGCACGCAAAACTATGTTTAGAAAATATGATACTCTATTAAAATATTATTTAAACATGCTTATTATAACCTAGACCTTAAATTTTATAGAATTAATAAAATAAAAAAATTAAAAAATATATAGTTTTACACATTCATTTTATATCTATTGATTAGAAATAAAATTAAGAATCATTTAGAATAAAAAGAAATGCTTTCTGAAAAAACTAATTTTTTTATAAAATATAGTTCAGTCATGATTTTCCCACATAATTTAAAATAAATATTTTCCAATTTTAGATAATTTATTCATTAAAATTAACTTAATTTTTTTAATAATTAAAATAAAATTATCTTAGGGTGAATTTTTTGGATTTTTCTAAAATATTTTATTTTTTTGAATAGTGAAAATACTGAATTTTAATTGAAAACTACATCCTTTTTAAATTACTTATATTGATAATTATATTTTAAGTAGTTTTTAAAGTATAATTAGTATAATTTTATATATATTTATCCAATTTAGTCCATTTTAATCATTTTCATATTTAATTTTCATATAAAAACTATGTAAACTTTTAAACATTTTCTCTTTAAAACCTAGCTTTCACATCGTGTCTATGGGATTAATTTTAAATTTAATGTTTCTACTTCTTTGAATTAAAATTAGAAAAATGGATTCCAAATATCTAATGATAAAAAATACTATCTAGTATGGTTAACATAATGTTTTACCCTAATGACTAATAAAAATAGTAAAAAATTATTTAACATGATTAAAGTAAAATGGGTTTACCAATGAGTTAAAATAAAAAGATAACGGTTAAAATATAGTTACTCGGGTATTTACCTATAATACATTAGAATATTTCTAACAATCTTTATGAATCCAGTCACTGATATCGTGTTGGATTTTAGGGCCCGGGGAGCATCGGCATGATGATTTTAAAAATTTTGAATATATTTTTTCACGATTTCACTCTTTCATTTGAAATGTGAATAACACCTAGTTAGAGTCTTAAATAATATTTCTGAGATATAAGTTGAGTTCAGAAAGTCATTTTTACCCTAGTCACGACAAAAAATTTCTTACCACCAGGTCTTCTATCGGGGGCAAGTTGGCAACGGGGTGTTAAGAAGCGAGTTAAATAATTTTGATTAAATAAAATCTTTCTAACCTAAATCATTACCCCTACCCTCATGTTTCACATCCAAACTAAAGATAATAAACCTATCCTACCTTATAATCCTTTGGAGATGACTAAATCAGGGATGAATTAATGCAACAAGGTGTTGTAGATCTTATTTTCTGATATCGATCATCATCTAATCAAGGAGAAGCATAATCTAGGCATCGTTCTTCACCCAAAGATTTTGTGTTTCACCCTCAAGGTAATAGGTTTTGTGTTTTTATCCTAATCCCCTTCATTATTAATTTATTTAAGGTTTTATATCCCAAATAAAATTTCTAGATATCCCTCCTTGGTAGATCTGTAGGTTTTAGGGTAAACTGGGGTGAATCAGGAATTTTTAGAGTTAATTCCCAATTGAAATTATTATCTACATGATGTGTAGTCCATTGAGACACACTATGTAGACCATATTTCTTGGGGAAGAAAAATTTTGGGGTCTACACGTTGTGTTTTGGGGTTACACTCCATGTAGTTACCCAAAAAATGTGACCATAATACATGGATTGGGATACTTAGGTAAAAGTGCATGGTCATGTATAACTACATAGCCAAAGTACACAGAAATGGGATTAAAACAAGGAAATGTGTCCATTTATCCTGAAAACATCATGTATTATGGGATGCATTGTGAGTAAGGGATACTATGGGTAGGGTCTTGTGAAGGAGGAAAGCAGCTCGGGGCTAGGTGAAGCGGGAAACGGCGTGTGCCGACTCTACACATTGTGTACCCCTACATGAGTTGGAAAACCATGTAGACCGAATTCACAATCAGTTACTCAAGTGGAATGACACAAAGTGTGTACCTCAGTGCACATTTTAAACTTCATGAAGGTCTTCTTGAGATCTTCTGACTTCAGTATCTCTTTCTTTGGAATTCACATTCAGACTCATGATTAGCATATCCAGAGCAGTTTTCCACATAGAATATAGTGGTGGCCTCTGTTTTATCCACTGAGATACAAAGAGGCTTTTTCTAAGAAAGTTTCTTATATAGATTTTATCAAATAATGTTGGATACTAGTGAGGTTTTATAATAGAGACATTGAGACTGGTACTCCCCTATCGCATCAGGGTGGGAGTTTCTCTTTCCTCCCTTCTTTGGTAGATATGGGACTCCACATGTTGTGGGTGTGGTTTATATACTTTTGAGTAGTTATTCTATGGATTTGGTACTCTCCAACCATTATAGGGTGTGGGTTCTCTAGATGTGGCATATTGATAGAGTTGGTACTCCCTTTTTGGTCTTGGGTGTGGGTCCTCTATCCTTAGACTCAGAACTCCCCTTTTGTTCTAGGGTATAGGTCCTCCATATGTGTTATTCTAACAGAGTTGGTACTCCCCTATCATACTAGGGAGAAAGTCCCTTATCCTAGGGTTGGTACTACCCTGTCATATCAGAGTACATGTCCCCCCACAATAACTAATCTGATAGAGTAGTACTCCCCCATTGGGCCAGGGTGTAGGTCCTCAAGCCCCAAAGTGGTACTCCCCTGTCATACCAAGGTGTAGGTCCTCTATCCTTGAGTTTTACTACTTGGTTGTGTCAGGGTTCGGTTCCTCACCTACAAAGTATTACTCCCCTATCTATGAGTAGTAGTGGGGATCAGGTCCTCTATTAGATTTATTACTCCCTCATTTTTTGATATCATTTATGAGGAGTGGGCCACTCTTCTTATTACAAGTGATACTTGTTTAAAGGTTAGTTCTACCTCAATATAATGAGGTGCGTCCCACTATATACATAATTGATAGGGGTTTCAAGGGTTCTTTATGAGCTAGTACTCCCTTGAATACAGGACAGTAGTGAGTTGTGGGTCTCTCTGTTCTCTCTCTGTAGCAAGGATACAAGCGGTGCATATTTTGGAGAAGTTCTCCCTCAACTGTGTATAGTGGTTAGGGGAAGTCCTTTCCACTTGGGATTTATTTTCTTTTCATTTTGAATAAGTTAGTTATGACATGACCTCTGGTGATGGTCACCAGTGCTAGACCTATTGAGTTGTTCTAGATGGAGTGTGTCCCTCGAGTGGGAACCGTCTAGGATGGTTGATCTCATAGAGTGTGTTCTGCTATTTGTTTTACCGTTAGAGAATCATGTGGAATCATGTTGTTGGCTATGATGTCAGAACATGTTGATACCTGGAGTCTAAGATGAGTATATCTATGGGATTCTGGGAGTCCTTATGGTTTTGTCACATATCTAGGTTGACACCCTTATGGAGTGAGATGAATATTCTTGTACATCCAAGGATAGTTAGAGATGTAGTTCATCTAATGATTGGGTTCCATATGGATTTGTTGAGTGGAATATTTCCTTTCAGTTACTCTATTTTATTTGGGTTTTTTGGTTCACCTACTAATTATTTTTATACTCACCCATTCACGATATTTTCCCACACATTTTGAATCTTGCACAGACTATATGACTTTCAAGGGATTCATTGAAGGATCTGTGGTAGGTGCATCTTGGTGAGCTAGACTAGCCGAGGTGTTTACTAGAGCTACGACAAAGAGCATTCTGATAGTTCCATTTGACAGTGATCCCCTCCTTCTGAAAATGTTGGATGATTTTTTAGTTTTCTCTTAGTGGGTCTATTTTTTCCCTTTTATTCTTTTGGTACTTCTATTGTACTTTGGTTTGGGATAGATGTATGCATGAATTTAAGTTTTTAGTATTTTTCTTATATATCTCTACACTATTTCAGGATGTGTTTGTGGGTGTGTGTGTACAAGTACTTTAGACAAAGGCCTCCCCGTGTTATTATTTCTTCAATACTTGTGATGTTATTTGAACTACTCCCCTTAAGAGTATTTGGTTGGGTATTATAGAGATATTGTTATGGTGTTTCAAGTTTTTATCTCAAGCCATAGGTTCTAGTATTGGTGAGGTCACTGATGTATCCATTCATTAGGACTTTGATAACCAGATTTTCTTCTCAGTATATTTGGACAATGGTTACAGGGGAAATAAATGGTACATTCATCATATAGGATTGGGTTTTGGTTTTTCATTTTCCTTCTTGAGTTAGCTCCCCATATATACTCTTTGACCATGGTTAGTATTGATTTTATTTCAGGATGTCTCTGCAATGACATACTGATAGGGTTCTGTGGAAGGAATTTTATGACGATCCACCCTATGATGAGGCTTCAGTGTAGCATAATGATTTTGAGGTGTTACCTATGGGTGGTCCACTGATTGTTCCATCACCTATTGATAAACTGGTTGTGCTGGAAATTTAGATCAATGATGCATGTAGGAATATAATGCTACATGAGTTCCAAAGGCAATGACCTATAATTTATAGGGGTGATCCATACCCCTAGATATATAATGACTGGCTCGAGTAAGTCACACATGTTTTTCCTAGTGACGATACATCCCAATCAGAGGGTGGTGCTATCAGTGAGCCTCCTCATGGTTCGGCTGGAAGATGGTGGAGTCTGGCGATGGAGTCCCACGATGAGGAGACACTCTCTAGGGTAGATTTCATGCAAATCTTCAGGGAAGAGTTCTACCCAGCCATGTTGATTTTAGTGTGTATCCTGAAGCTTCTTCAGCTTCAGTAGGGTAGTGTGATAATGGAAGAGTATTCAGTGAGGTTCACATACCTATCATGATACTCCCTAGATATGGTGTGGAACTCATTATTCTGATCTCAGAACTTTGACCAAGGCCTCTGTAAAGACATTAGGGAAAGTGTGGCCTCTTTGTTCCTTCCTTCTTATGTGGGAGTACTGCAGCAATATCTGATCATTGAGAGCTTCCTAGAGGGACGAATAGATTTGTCCTATAATGGCAGTCAGAAGGCTGAAGTGTCTGTAGCAGTTGGAATATGGAATAAAACTATATCATGATGTAGAAGGCATATTCATGCCCTGGATTAGGCTTGTGGGCATGTAGCATAAGAGTATCACCAGGGATCAGGTCAGCCACATGAGAGGAATTGTTACACTTGCGATGGTCAAGGACATCTTAGTAGATATTGTCTAAACCAATATGCTGATGAGAGGGAGCCAGTCAATTAAACACCTTGGCAGAGGTGGTGTTTCAAGAATGGAGTTTTGTAAGATATCAGACATTGGGGAGGATTTGGGAAGACAGCAAGAGGTGGCAGGCAGTTTGAGGTGTTTCCAGCACCAGCCCCAAGTAGTCTACACCAGGTTCAGGGTGCTAGAGGTATTGGGTAGGGATAGTTACAGGCCAAAGATTCATATGAACCATAATCTATGAGGCTGAATATAGGTACACTCTATTTCTTTTCTACATTCTATAATAGTATTGATAGACACTGTTAATATGTAATTTTTTTTCCTTCCACTTCTTACTCAATGTATGTTCAGGGTGATGCGGGATGTTGATAGAACCTTGTGTGTGTGTGTTGTTTGGAATATATTCAAACACATGATAAATAGGGTTAATTTCCCCACCAATACATGTTTTTTATGTGACTGAAAATCGTGAGGTTGATTCAGTGACACCCAAAGAGGATATTTTTGTGTTGTGGTGTATGAGTCCCTCTTACTTGAGTGTTTAGGGATTGGTAATCATGTTTATGGTCATGATATAGGGCCTAGTAAGGCCCATTTGAGTGTTAGGGAAGCCCATTTTTGTTTGTTAGTACTGTAATTCTCATGGATTTGGATTTGGGTGTGAGATTCTTTAGGAGGAAATAGTGAATTTGGATGTATCTTTGGACTCATGAGGGAAAAGGGACACTTTCTCCACCAAGACATGTTTTCATGACATGAAAAAAACTATGTGGGCAAGTAATTTCCACACAAAGTGGATAGTGTTGAGTTTTGGTGGAAGAGTTCCTTATACTTTTGTGCTCAGGGTGATGTTTCTAGTTTGGTTTAATATCCTTACAAGAGAGGCGAAGACATACGAGGTATTCATTGTTCTTTCTGTGTCTAGTTTCTCAAGGTTGGATGAGTCTAATCTCTTGTTTTGATCATCGGTACCCTCACATGGTCAATATAAAACATTAACACAAGAGGTTTTTGGTGGTTGTAGTGTGGCTCATCCAAGTTAGGATGTTAACTAGTTGGTTTCATCAATATCTATGTTAGTTTAGCGAGGTGGTGTACCCCTAGACCCTGTGACTGTAGAGGGACCATAGTGCTTGGTTATTTTTCACCAATCATAGCTAAGGAGACATTTGCTCACTTTTTTCATGATATTTACCTGGTTGGAGCTAGAATTGAGTGTGGTTTTGCCTTGGTGGTTCCCCTAAGTGTGTGCTTGGAAGTATCATGGGAACCCAAATTGATCTCATCGGTGTGGGCGTTCCTGTTTAGATCTCTATTTATTTTCTTCATGTCTATCCTTTTTTCTTTTATGGTATGAAAATATTTAATTGTGGTAGTGATGTAGTGACTTAGGTTTTGACCTGTCAAGAATTGGAATTTATCTATGAATATTTATGAATCCATACATTAATCTAGTGCGGGATTCTAGGACCTGGAGTGCTTTGGCGTAGTGATTTTAAAATTTTTGAATATATTCTGTCACGTGCGTTCTATTTCACTTGAAACGTGAATTACTCTCATGCAGAGTCGTGAATAAGATTTTGGAGGCTTTTCTTGAGTTCAGAATGATGTTTTCACCCAATCTGTGACATAAATTTTGTTAGCACTAGGTTTTCGATCAGGGGAGTGTTAGAGACAAGTCATTAAATAGGGTGTTAAATTATTTTAATTAAATAAAATCATTCTTACCAAATTCATTACCCCTCACCTCACATTTTGAGCCCAAACCAAAGATTATAAACCTATCCACCCATCTCCACCTTTGGAAATGATGAGATCAAGGACAAATCAATGCAAAAAGGTGTTATCAATCTCAATTTCTGATGTTGATCATCATCATATCAAGGAGAATCATGATCTGAGCTTTGTTCATCACCTAAATCTACGGCGTTTCACCCTTGAGGTACATGGTTTTGATTTTTGGTCCCAATACCCTTTGTTATTAATTTTATTAAGGTTTTAGATCCCAAATACAATTGATAGAGATCCTGCATGGGTAGATCTTTCGGTTTTAGGGTAAACCGGGGTGAATTGGGTGTTTAAAGAGGTGATTGCCAATTGGAATTAACACCTACACAGAGAGTAGTCTATTATGGAATTCCTTATGGAACTTCTTATTTGGGGAAGATGATTTTTAGAGTCTATACATAATTTTACATGGTTTCAATCCATTTAGTGACCCAAACCATGTGATTATGAAACATGTTTTAGGACAATCATGTAAAATTAAATGGTCATGTATAAATATATGGAAAATTTAAATGGACATGGGAGGACCACATGAACATCAGGTAGTTTATCCTAAACACATCATGTATTATGGGATTCATGGCATGTAAGGAACATTTTAGGCTAGGCCATGTGAAGAAGGAATGTAGCTAGGGGCCAGGTGAAGCAGGACATAGCGTGCACTGACTATACACATCATGTACCCCAACATTGGTTGGAAAACCACGTAGATATGATACATGGACTATTACTTTGGTGGAATAACTTTTCATGTGTACCCTGGTGCATGTTGTGTACTCCTTGAAGATCTTATTAAGATCTTCCACCTTCTGTATCTCCATTCTCTAAAACATAGAATTAGGCTTATGAGTAGCATACCCTGAGCAGTTTTCCATTTGGAACATGATATTGGACTTTGTTTTAGCCTACAATATATTAAGAGCTTTTTTTAGAAAGGCTCTTATGTAATAGTGCTTGACCATTTTTGGAGATTGTTGAGGTTTTATAAGAGAGAATATGGGCCTAGTACTCCCCTAGGGAATGAGGGTGCTGGTTTCCCATAAATCAATCATTGTTATAGATAGGACTCCCCATGTTTTGGGTGTGGGTTCTATAACATTGGGTAGTTATTATATGGAGTCAGTACTCCCCTCCCATATTAGGGAACAGATCCTCTACATGTGACTTATAGATTGATTCGGTACTCCCTGGTTGGATTAGTGTGTGAGTCCTCTATCCTTAGAGTCGGAACTCCCTATCATTCCAGGGTATGTGTTCTCCATATGTTTTATTCCAGAAGAGTTGCTACTCCCCAATCATACCAAGGATTGGGTCCTTTATCCTATTGTTGGTACACCCCATCATGTTAAGGTGTAAGTCCCCCACAATAATTGAGTTAGTAGATTAGTACTCCCCAGTTGGGCTAGGGTGTGGGTCATCCATCCCTAGAGTTTCACTCCCCTATCATACTTGGGTGTGGCTCCTCTATCATTTATTTGTACTCCCCTGTCACATCAGGGTGTGGGTCCTCACCTATAGAGTAGTACTCCCTCATCTATGAGTAGTAGTGGGGAGAGGTTCCTCCATTAAATTCATTTCTCCCTCATCTATTGAGATCAGTTATGTGGAACGGTCATCTCTTATAGTTACATTTGATACCTAGTTAAGATTTAGTGATCCCTAGATGGAATTAGGTGGAGGAAACTCCATAAAAAAGTGATATGGGTTATGCGGGTTAGTAAGGATCTAGTACTCCCTCAATTGCAGGGTAGTAGGGAGGTATGGGTCTCTCTATTCTCTCTTGTTAGAAAGGATTCACATGATACATAGTCTCTAGTAGTGATCCATCAACTTTGGGTTGTGGTGAGAGATGATCCTCTCTACTTGGGTTTCTTTAGCCGTATGTTAGGCACAGGTTATCAATTATTGGACCTCACGTATTGGACTCCAGATCTAAAACTAGTGGTTTGTTCCTGATGGAGCGTATCTCTTGGACGACCTCCATCTAGGGTGGCTAATCTCATGTAGTGTGTTCTCCGAGTTTTTTTTTACCTTTATAACATCGAGTAGAATCTTGTTGATGAAAATGATGTGGGAACATCCTGAAACATGGAGTCTAATGTGAGTATATATGGGGGATTCTATGAGTCCTTATGGTGTTATCATGTGTCTGGGTTGACACCCTTGTTGACTGAGCTGACTAGTCTGGTACAACTGAGGATTGTTTGAGATGGAGTTTCTATCTTGATTGGGTTCCCTTTGGCATGGTAGAATGGAATATTTCCTCTTAGATACTCCCTTTTCATTTGGGTTTTTATAGTGTATACTAATTATTTTTATACTCACTCCTGCGTGGATTTTCCTTCAAATTTGTGTCTTATGCAGACCATAGAACATTCAATTGTGTCCCTGGGGGACCCGAGGTAGGTGGAGTTTAGTGGGATAGATTGGATGAGGAGTTTACCAATGTTGGGATGAAGAGACTTCTTGTAGTTTCAATTGATATTGATTCCATCCTTCTTAGCAGGTTGGAAACTTGTGTATATTTTTCTTGGTGGTCATGTGTTTTTCTTTTTTATGCTTTTAGTACTTCTGATGTACTCTAGTTTGGGATAGATGTATGAATGCAATTTAGTTTTCAGTCTTTTTATTATATATATTGGAACCTTTTAGTCAAGTTATTTTTTGTTTTTCACATACATATTCTCTAGGAAAATGCATCTATGATTTTCTATTCCTTTGGCACTTGTTGCCACCCTTAGCCTTTGGAGGCAGGCTTGGGGTAGTTGCATATCAAGCCAAGGAATGGGTTGGGTTGTGACCTAAAATGACCTAAAAACATGTAAAAAACATTTTATGTCCATATTTCAACCTTATATAGTATAATTACTAATAATACTCCATTTTGAGCTTTTTATGTTTTGAAAAACATGGTTAAACCATTTTAGTTTCAGAAATTACAAGTGTTTCACTCACCTCGCTTATAAAAGACCACCAACTCTCAACTCTTATTAACACCTTCATACAGTTTTAGTTTGTACAATACCTTCCCAAATCACTTTTAAACATCCATACCCTTAACCTATAATCCTTTTATTGTAAATCCAATATAGGAAGGAATTTCATGAAAACCTAAGGGGGTTTCTTAAAGAAGAGTTAACATTCTTCAACAAGAATTTTTATTTTATTTCTTCCTCCACCTCCTTAAATTATTTTTAAATCCATAATGATATTAAAAAATTAATATATTCCATATACTAATGTGTTTTAATATTAAGTTCATGACATAAAACCATCACTACTTCCATCAAATGTGTTATGAAATCATCTTTCATGTGTACGTAGGACTACCACCTCGTGAACTGATATCAAGCATTTTTCAATTTCCATCTATCACGATTGCATATTATGGTGGATATAAAGTATATATATGGTATCTATAACATATTTATACATATTTTTTCATTATATCAAAAATAAATTTTAAATTTCAATTCTTTATGGGATGTGATAACATCGCTCATGTGTACGACGGACTACTTCCTCATGAAGTGATGTAATTTTCTTTCACTAACTCTTTACATGGAAGGTGATAATAATTAATTTATTTAATATATGTGATTTTAAGGGAATAATTTTGATATTAATGTCATATTTATCATTCTTAAAAGATAATACATCATTTTTATTTTTACCTTTTAACTCACTAAAAGATGATAATGTTGTTTATGTACAAGTGGACCACCGCCTTCATGAAGTGATGTGGCTCATATTTCATCACCAAAACACAAGAATGATTTATATAAGTATATTTAAAGAATTAATAAGTTATTTATTATATTATTATAATTTCTTAAATATAAATATTACTTTCCTCCTTTCAATTATAATAATTGAAAAATGGAAATGTTACTCTTGTGTACGTATGGCCTACCATCTCCATGACTGTAATGCACTTCATTTATCAAGACAACATTTCATGATTGGTATTAAAATATGATTTTTATTTAAATATGATAATTGTTTCATGACTATTATTCTATATGTTCTTAAACAATGACCTCTTTGGTAAATAGTTAAACTAATGAAGTACTTTTTGACACATAATTCAAATATCATCAAAACACCCAACATAAACATAATTTATAAGTAATTTTATATAACATGGGAAAAAGTGAATTAAAATTAATAATAAAATTTAAATGGGTTTTTAAGAAACTAAATAATTAACATATTTTTATTATTCAGGAATATAAATAAAAAACATGATGAGTCGGACTCAATATAAGGGAATCCATCTCAATTTCACCTCCTTGATGCATACTGTAATGTTATACACCTTATTTATTTATATAGTGTATATAATTACCCTTTGACATATAATATAATTATTCCATAATAATTCATGGTATTTTATGTTTCAAGTTGAATTAATACATCCAAATAAATTTCACATCAATGTTACCAAGTTGTAAAAAATTTCAGAACTCAATTTATTTTCATTTGATTATTTTACTTCATTATTAACCTTTGATATCAAAAGATAATGTGCATAATGACTTTTAATTATATTATGTTTTATTTCCACTTTTTCTATGTTTATTTACATTTTATTCATGTAATGTATTCATTTAATAATTATAACTTCATTTTAATGATCATTGTAAGAGATTTTGTCTCAATTTTCATTTCGTTGACAATTTTTTGTTAATATGCTCTTATTCAATTTTACATGGTGTATATACAACCCATTTGATGTGTCTAAATTTAGTACATATTTATTCATGTGTTTTAATGTTTCAATCCATTTTTTTCAAATTATTTGTATTGTGGATATAAATATTGTCTTAAATCTATACCATTCTTACATTTAGTGTTTACTTTAGAAGTAATTTTATTTACTGGAAAAATGTGGAAAATCTATTTTATTTACTCCATGTAGAAATTTTATGATAAATAATATTGATTCATGGATTACATAAATTATTCAATTTATATGGAATGATTTGGAAATGAATATATGGGTGGGGACCAGTTATAGATAGCTCATCGATGCATCAATGGATCTTAGGAGACAAATCAATTAGAAAAGTTAAACAGTTTTCTACCCATAGTTTTAAATTATCTTAAGAAAATATATTGATGATAGGGGGTTCATGATTACTGATATCATGATGGAAAAAAATTAATAATCCCCTTTATTGAGAATACATTGAGTATTATTATCCATAATATTTTTGCTTGAATTTTATCTATGGATGTATTTCATTCTTAGATTATTGATTAAATTGAATTTATGTTTAGTTATTTACCTTTAAAAATTTATTATGACTATTCTTATCATTATATTAAAGTTATTTAAAAATCATGTGTGTTCATTTATTTACCTTGACAGGTTTAGTATTCCTATTAATTCATGATAAATTCTGTTGTATGCAACCCCTATTGAGCATTTGATCTCAGACTTATTTTGTTTCCTTTCCCCGTGATATGAAGAATAATTCTTGGAATTAGTTTTCATGGATGAAATTAATTTTCATTAGTTATTTATTTTGTTTTATTTTTTATTCCCAATTTAAAATAGGTATTATTTATGTATCTATTCTCTAAAATTGCTTAACCGATTTTTCCTTTTGGATTTTATCATTTGTATTTATGCCAATGTGATAAAGTAGTCATTGGATTAAGGTTACTAGGGTTGAATTAATTATAGGATTCAACAAACTTTAGGTCACTATTTGGTTAAATACTACATTCTAGATTCAATCATGGTCTAAGATTTCTAATCTAATACATTGTTTAGGAGTTATTTTACATTTATATAAAAACTACATGTGTGTGCTGTTAATATATATTATATTTTTATAATATCAATTCCAGAGTCACTAGGACTTAGAATATCACACTATCTTAGTGCTTGGATCTAAAAATATTTTTTAATATACTTACAATTCTTACAAGGAAAAAATCAGGTCATTACACTCTCAATATTCCTTGAACATCACAAATGAGCCACCATGAGAAACTAATTTCAAATATATTGGGTTATACAGATAAACTGGGTGATTAGGTTATGGTGTAATATATCGATGATTAATTAGTCCAGGTCCATCAAAATAATTTAATTTAATTATTTAAATAAATAATTTTTAATCCAACAATGATAGTGCACCATAATGGTTCATGATGAAAATAGAACTTATGACACACCTATGGTAAAACAAAAATTTTTATTCAACCAAAATATTTATTTCGCAATCCAAAACTCCATTCTAGAGAAATAGAATAATTCATGAATGTTAAAACATGAATGAAAAAACAATATATTATTTTCAAAATACTAATATTGAGGCTCTATAAAAGGATTTTCTTCATGTCGGTGCTATGAATAATCTCATAAATATATTTAATAATATCCAAAGTGTTCAATCATGAAAAAAAAATTATTACACCTTCTCCTCCTTCAAGTATTTTTTCTTAGAAATGAAAAACGTACCTAAAGAGTTCAGGTTACTAAGCCTAAATCTTGCTCTCATGCTCATATGAACTCTACTAGAAGTTATTGTACCTTTAAAGGATATAAATTTTAGAAATAGATCACCTGTGAAGGTTTTATCCAGTAGATCCTCTATCACCAATGAATTCTTTCTTAATTTGGCTTCATCATCAATATACCTTTATCCCCATTCAATAATGTGTGATAGATCATGAATGTATCTCTTTAACTAGGGAAAATAAATTATGTTGTAAACTCAATCCAACTGTAGGGGAAACACTAGGTTATACACAACCCCATTAACCCAACACAATATCTAGAGAATACTTATATATCTAATATCTAGATTGAAACAATGGAAAAAACTCCACAATATGTGTTAAGGATATAACATCAATGCATGGTCACCCTCCTTGAACTCCAAGGGTCTTCATCTGAGATCCTCATATGACTTATGGCATCTCTTAGTAGTACTCCTTTTCTCTTTGATCACCTGAACCTTTCCTATTGTCTCCTACACTAGTTTTGGTACCGTGAGTGATAAATCACCCATCTCTAACTTGCATAAGTGTGACTTATATGATCTCCCATAAAAGTCCCCAAACATATCCATTCCAATATGAGACTAATAGTTATTATTATAAGAGATCCCCTTTAAGGGTAAATAATCCTCTCAACCTCATCCAAAGTCTATCACATAAGATTGTAGTGTTTCTTAAATAACTTGAATGGCCTTCCCTGTCTAGTTATTCATCTGGGGGAACATTGTCCTCATCTACAACTGGGTCCCACATGCCTACAACAAGAGTATTTATAACCATAACATGAATAAAGAATCTCTATTTGAGACAATAATAGTGGGTAACTTGTAAATTCTGATGATATCCTATTCATAAAAGAGACCCAATATTTCCACTAAACTTTTATCCTAGATGGAGAGTAATGGGATAATATGATAATTCAATTTATGATTACACAAATAGAATTTTGACCTCCATTGATCATGTAATTCCTATCATATAATGTAACGCCCTGACCCTAAAGGCCCAGAGTCGGTGCATTATTTTAATACATTGACGTGATTACAAGGAATCAAATCCCAACGGACCAATCAGTTTAGCAATATTGGGAGGCCATATTGCATTCCTGAAACCCATAATATATTAGGAAAGGAAAATAAATGTGATACATAATAAAATTAAATAAACGTAATCCTTGAAAACATATTCAATGTTTTTTTCTTCATAACCTGGAGAAAGAAAACATAAGAAAGTGGTGATCTCAGATGCTCAGTAAGGGTAAGCAATACAATGAAAGTTATTATATACATAAACACTAGGCATGGTCAACAACTAAAAATGAATGCCTTTAAAAAAATAGGCTTGATCATAATATGGAAAGAATAAAATCTGAATAAATAATTCCTTAATAAAACATAACCATGGATATCCTACTAGTTGAATAATCACATGGAATATCAAATACTAATTTCATAATGAGGGAAATGCATAATGATGGATAACTAAAACATACCTTCAAGGATTATTTCCAAGAATCTATCATGGCTTCACACCAGAATCTATTATTGTCAGGGTTACATGCCAAGTATCTATTATTGTCAAGGCTTCATGCTAGAAATCTATTAAATGGGTAAGGCCTTGACCAAAACCATATATAGTTTGTATCGTGAGACTTACTGATGCATAGAGGGTCTATTGCAGGCCCCACCTATAACATACAATGTCTAATTCATTCCTCATATGAAAGGGGTGAAATATAAACATCATATATATTCATATTGAAACTAACATACGAAATTTAAGTCACTTTACCCAATCATTAAACATAACACTAACAATTAAATGTAATGTGTTGAATGGTTTCAAGATAGCACATTCATATTCAAACTAATCATAAACCATTCAATTAAACATTTTAGTTGATATCATAAAATATTTATCCCAATTAAACATATGAATAAATAAGATTGTTGAAATAGATGAAAATATTCTTATAAAATCATCATGTAATTCGTTATAGAAATACTCTTTTGCTTTGAAAATAAGAGTTTCTTTGGAAAAATCATTAAATGAAACCAGAATTGAATGAAGGTAGATTTTTTATAATAAAATCTATGATTTTAGAAATATAATGGTGTCTTATAATAGATAGTATATTTAATTTTAAAATAGGTAAGAATTTGAGAAGTTCCTTTGAAACGGGATTGTTTATTGGGAATAATTTTTGAAATATCCTTTTAAAACATGTAAATCTACATAAAATAAATAAGGATTCTGATTTCTATAAATATATAGAACATTAAAATATAATTTATGAGGACTACATAATAATAAATAATAATTTCATTGAGGTAAGTAGAGACTAAGAGTAACCCGAATGAAAATGGTGGTTTGGGTAGAAAACCCTTGCCACTTTCTAATCAATATATACATACACCATACACATTAAATAGTGTTGAATAAGGAATATCTCACAAAAGTGGAAGTGAGATGAGAAAACCCTTACCTTATGTCTAAATGTATTCTGCTCTTGACCTTAATATCTTCTTGAGTACTCCTCCTTGAGAACCTCTTTAAGGGAAGCAGTTTTGGTAATTTGGAAGGAACAAGAGCTCATAGATATGGGGAGGAACTAGGGAAAAGTATTTTTGTAGAATTTGAGGAAGCTTTAAGGCTTAGAGAAGTGAAGAGAAGAGGGAGTGAGGGTGGTTTTTATAGTGGAGGATAGGAGGTTTTTTACATTATTTTATTCATTATATTATTATTTTTTTCTCAAGACTATGAATAGTCTTGATTCATGTGACTAAAAGTATTAATAATTGCATGTGAGTTATAACAAATTGCCATTTACGTCAACCTTGATTCGTTCATGTTTTAGAAATTCATTTATTTAGCATATTTCATAAAATATAGATTCTCATTATTCACTTCAAATTCAATTATTTCAGAAAAATCCTAAAAATTCACCCTAACTATTTTTAGAGGTGAAAAATCCAAAAATTATTTCCATTTAATGAAAATAATTTTCTAATTATGATAAATTTAATTTTAATTAAAATCATCATTTACTTGAAAAATAATGTTTTTAAAATTATAACGAATTTTATAATACGCTGAAAAATTAACTAACATCTCATTAAATTATCCCAAAATCATAGGACAACAAAAATATTGATTTATGAATATATGTTATGAAAATTAATTATCTTTTAAATTAATTTACTAATTATAAAATTGTATTTAAATATTTATTGCTCACAAAAATACCAACACATAATTATTAATTTTTTAAATAATCACTCTCAGTTATAAGGTGCCTAAATTTTATTTAAACATACATGGGTGTTGTTACTATTCATAAGGGTACATTACTATTTATAAGGTCATTATACTATTCATAAGGGTACATTTATATTCATAATGGTCAAGTTACTATTTACCAAAAAATTAAGTTGATTCTATCAAACTCTAAATATCTTACTGAACAAAACCTTATATGTTTTTTTTCATAATTCAAAGCACATAAGTGAAAAAATTAAGTTTAATGGATAAGTTATAACTATAACAAAGTTTTGTTTCAAAAAGGCTCATTATTGTTTGTATATAAGATATCTAATGAATTGAAATTATTCATTAAGAAACATACCATAAAATCAGGGGTTGTCATATTAATAGTGAATATATTTGTAACATAATTTTGTATTTATAAAAATTATTATAATATTCAATATATATATTATTATCAAAATATTTAATTCAATAATCTATTGATAAAAATGAATTTTTTAATAAAAATAATCAAATACATATATTCATATTAAAATAATATTTTGCACAAAATAATACTATAAATAGTATTTGTTTTTTGAAAATTAATTTAAAATTAATTTGAATGCTATAAATTGGAAATATATGTATTATTAATTAAAACACTTAATTATAAATTAGTATTATTCATAACATAATTTATTTAAGAGTATAAAACAAATTACAGGGGGGGTTACATATAATCCATCGATATACCATCCCACTTTGACTATGAAACTCCAAAGGTTTGGGCCAAACCCACTGGAACATGATTCTCTACCTTTACATGCTGATTGATAAAATATCACATAATTAGCTCTATGATATTTATCTCCATTCTTGACCACTAAAACTACCAATGGATATCTTAGTTCATCTTTTTAACTCTAGGATGTGTTGCTAAGGGAGATATGAGAAACTCCCTCGGTACATCCTATCATAATATGAATGGAACCATAGACCCTCCTCGAAGGAGGATGATATGCTCACCACCTTTAAAGAATCCTTGAGGATCATGAACTATGGATATCTGGTTTTGAAAGATCCCACAACATTATACCCATGTTTTTCTTATCTTGTAAACTAAACAAGATAGAGGGTCAAGAATGTCGATTAGATATATGTTTATCCTCCCATATTCTCTATAGAAAAATGTAATGAGGCTAACTTCATTGATGCCACACCAAAAAATTAGGAATTGTACTTTCTACGACGAATATCTCCCACCACCTTACCATTCCATTATGTATAGAATATCTCAAAGACATATTCCTTTAGGAACTCTAGACATTGACTCCATCTCATGTTTATATCTCTATAAGTAAAGATATATTTGAGAATCATATGGTAATAATAGATAATAAACCACTCACCAAGAAAGTGGTATCACCAATTCTTCTTGGTGAACACCAATGCTTCCAACTCTAAATCATGGGTTGCATAATTCTACTCATGGGGTATCATCCTTCAAGATCCATAAGTAATCGCTCCCTACCATTACATCAAAACACATTCAATCATATCACTATAGTCTTTTATAACACCACATACTAAACCCCCACTTATCGTTTTCTTATAATGGGAGTGCATGTCAATATATTTCTTAACTCATCAAAGGACGTATGAAATTTCTCTAATAAAATAAATTTCTCCACATTTTAGGTAAAAGGATATGAGGGAAGTTTCAATTAATTATAATTCTTCCATAAACTTCCAGTAATATCTAATCTTCCCAAGGAAACTCCACTCCTCCAACACACACTTACGTATTTATCAAGAAATCACTACATCAATATTCTATGGGTCCACAAATACTCCCTCCTCTGAGATAAAATGCCCTGGTAATTGGAACTATCTAATCTAGAACAGAAACTTTGGGAGATTTTGGGAATATAAAATGATCTCAAAGTATATCCACTACTATCCTCAACTTCTCAATATGATCAACCTTCGATGTCAAGTAAACAAGTATTTCATTGGTGAAAACTACCATGAATCATTTTATTAATGTCTGTAAGATTCAATTATTGATTATTATAAATACTATTTGGGAATTTATAATTCCAAATGGAATCACTAATAACTCATAGTGACCATCATGAGATTAAAATTTCATCTTTGGAATATCTTCATCATGTACTTGTAATTGGTGATAGCCTAACCTATGGTCGATCATAAAGAAAAATATTTCCCCATTAAACTGTTCAATTAGATTACATAGAAATGTTTTTTCTATTAACATTAGCTATGTTTAGGTGATGATATATAATGCCCAACCTCTGTATCCCATCCACTTTCTTGGTGAACAATACTGTAGATTCCCATAATAACACTCTAAGTCAAATAAATCACTTCCTCTAAAGATCCTCCAACTACACCATAAACTTAAAAAACTAACCAAGGGTTATATGATATGATTAAAAAGATATTTGAATAGACCTAGAGTAAAATTAAATGTAATAACAAATATCTCAATGAGAGGGTGGCCTGAATATAACCTTGGTGAAGATGTTTAAGTACTCCTCCAATACAAAATGAAACTAAGAATTTTCTGATCGTGATAAACTAAGGGTTATGATATCCAGTGGATAGAAAATAATCTATGACTTACTTCATAAGAGCTCAACATTTCCATCCTATAAATCATACTTTCTATGTAGGAGAATATACAGATCAAACCGAAAATCATGTCAAAAAATTTTCTGGTCATATCCTTCTAATGACTTAAGTTTTCTATTTCCCTAACTGTTAGTTACCTAATCCTGGTTTGGATAATTTGGTGGTGTTGGTAGTGTTTTTAGATTAAAATGTAAACCACCTCATGTGATTCTTATGGATCCCCTTCCATAATCGCCTCATTGAGGGTCTCCCTAATCACCCCTAGTTGTTCCCTAGTTGCATTGTTACCTTTGCCTCAATGGATAAACCACTACCTTCCTAACTATTATCACATGGTAGGTCGCATAGTCCTTCACTAGATAGCCTCAACTCTCACAAATGTATCACCTTCTATCTTCAGGATAACTAGATCCCCACCCCCCATAATCCCAAGACAACTTACTCATATGTTGAATCCTAATCACATGGACGACTATTATGATGTGATCTAGTAGCCTATCGGCTACCATAAATGGCTAATGAATCTTCTCTATGGTATACTCTAACCACAATTACCACATAAGGATAATTTTATAGAAATTTATACACCACTAATTCTCAATATAGCACCCCAACATAGGTGTCGATTCATAGAGTAACCACACTAACTTGAATATACCAAAAAATCCAAAGATTCAACTTGTATTTCCAGAAGAACCCGTAATGAACCATGTTTAGAGAGTATTGTGTGGGGTTGGTGAACCTAAATGAATACTTATAAAAATTCATTCTCAGTTGTTATAACTTATCGAGCTTATGAATATACACCATAGACAACATCATTAGAAAATATTACTCCTCAAAGTGGCAGTCAAACTCGGTCCATGGTAGTATTACCTCCTCATGAGTTTGAATCCCAAAAATCTACCAAAATCATTTCATTCCATGAAGAATAATATCTACCATGACCACCACGTTTTTTGGAAGGAGTCTTAACAAGGTCAAACACTCACACAATCAACTCTAGTTAATACTATACCACCTACAAATTTGGATCACCCCAGAACCTAACTAGCTTATTCCTATAAAACTCATAAAGAACACTCATCTTATACATATCTGAATCCTATAATACTAAAATGATAAACTTATTAACATGGTGTAGATAATCTTTGTATACTATTAGAGTTGATTCTTCTCACTACTTAATGGCTTCATGCATATCTCATTGTCTACCTAGAGAAAACACCTCATCTACAAGACCCTAAAATGAGGCCTTATCACTTATCAAGTCATCATCCCAACCATGCCTTATAACTCATGATATTTTTAGTTTTTCAATGAAATTAGGTTGTTATGATGATTAAGTTCTAGGGGTTTGGTTTTATACAATAATTTATGTGGAGTTACTACTTCTAAACATTCTCCAACAGGTTTTGTTCATAGATCTGAAAACACCCAATGGATCTCATATAAAAAACTACTCATGGACCTAAGTTCCAAAGGAAGAAGTTCATTAGTGAATTTGGCCAACGAAACTTAAGAACATAAATTGGTCAATAGGATGGTAATTCAGTCTCATCGCATCTTTTTGGGGGGAACTATTCCCTATTATATGACTCTCTTATAGATTTAAGATATGTTTGAGAATCCTTTGTTCATTACCATGTATGCATAGTACAGATTACCTTGAGGTAACAATCAATTATAAATTTTCATGATTCTGAAAAAAAAAATTATGTTTATGAGGCTATCCTTGATAGGGATATCTATATTTATTCATGGTCTTCCATCAATATAACCCTTTTACAGATAGATTAGAGATTCCTTTGTTTTTCGTTAAGAAGATGTTGGTTTTAATCCTTGTGATGAGGTGCTCTTGATTTTGTTGTTATCTAGGGTTATAGAAGTTATTTTGATATTAGGATTGAACCCATAAGGTGGTATTCCTATGTATCCTAATGAGGGGGATTATAACCCACGTAGTTCAGTGATACTTAATGAGTAAAATCACCTTTTATGGTCATATTATGAGGAAAACCCATGTAGTTTAATCTCATGTGGCAAGGATGTCTATGAGAAAGGTGACTAGTAAAATTTTGGTGTGAGTCTTACACCAAGGCAGTTTGAGGGACCCATAAGATATGTGGTCTCCCATATGGATATTACCCTACCATGAATGTGTTCCATTGAACATTAGGGTGAATTTGTGTGTTGATTTTGGACCTCATAGTGGCTTCATATGTATCACATTTATTTGGGAATCAAATCTCGTATAGTCTGGTAATTTAGGTCCTACATATCTGAGGATTCCAAAAGGTAATGATTGGGACTTATATCATATAGAAGGCCCATGTTTCTAGAATGGTTATTTTGATTGGGGCTTGCACTTTAAAGGAGTCCCATTGAGATTGGTTGGGGATTATAGCATATAGGAAGCCCAATGAATGTTTGGGATTGTGGGGATTTCATGATCTCTACTAACCTCTACAATTTTGTGATTCTTGGTTTGTGTGAGAAATAACAGGAAGCAGTAGATTGGAATATCACACAATCTACTTTTTTCCCTTGGTGGGTGGATGCTAGAGACTAAAGGGAGAGGGAGAGGGCTTTGAGTGTGCGTGTCTCTTATTTTATTCAGGTAACCAGAATAGTCACATCAGAATATCCATCTAGATAATCTCAGACTAGAAAAGAGGATCAAGAGTCTCTTTTCCTACAAGAAAATATAAGGTATTACTCCATGAGGGATGACATGTTGGTCCCCAAGGAAGAGAGGAGTGATCCGAACCATCCCTCATCAAAAGGAAATTATTGTGGTTCCCCTCAATCCCTAGAATAGGGTGGTTCATGTGAGTGCCTTTGAGGCCATGGGAACTTCAAATGTTGGGACCCACGTAACCATGAGAATGTCAACTTGAAGACATTCATATGGACTTCCTTGTTTAGGAGGATACATACATGACACCACTTAACCGAGGTATATAGACTTGATAGGACTCACTAATATTAATGTTAATATAATCATACATGTCAGGTGGCATTAGAATATACATTGGCATGATGTTGTTAGATTAGTTCATAGAGAGGTTGAAGTAGGTATAGATGATAAATTCAATGGAGTGATTGGAGGTGGAGAGTAGAATTCGTTAGGATTCCCCATTTCATATAGCAGTTTCTTATGTGGGATGGGGTTTCCTCCACATGGAATGTTGTTATGTGGGATAGGGTATCGTCCACATAGTGTTGTGCTACATGGAAATGGGTTATATCAGGATAGTTTGTTGATACATGGGGGTAGGTTCCATCCATGTAGAGTGTTTCTATACAGGTCTGATTTCCTCTTATGTAGTACTTCTCTACACAGGAATGGTTCTACTCATAAAATTTTTTTCTATGTTTGGTGCTTTTCAGCAAAGGGTTCATGCATTTTTTTTCCCTGTGGAATGGAGTCTGTGAAGGTGTATTATGCTTTTTAATGGATATATGATTCTTATTTATTCATTAATTTCATGTGGTGGATTTAACTACTGGGAATCGTTGTCTATTTTCTAATTCATCTCTTAGGATCTGTTTTTTTCACCTTTTTCTTATCAATCATATCCATTTTTGGGTACACCTCGATGGTATTTTATAAAATAATGGAGTGACTGAATACTGGCATGGGATATAATTCATGGGGGTCCACAAGGCTTCTCTTTCCAAATCCCAAGGAGGGATCCCCATCCCAAAAATGGTTTCATTTGTGGGGGGAAGTCAATCGTGTGGGGAAGAAATCACTTTCCAACCCTACAAATGACTTGGTTTTCAATGTGGTCACCATCGTTACTGTCTCATTATGTGAACGATTTCATTCATAGAGAATGGTAATTTTTGGGGTGGAAATGAACACCCATACCTTCAAACAACTTAGTTTATTTTGCAAGTGTTAGTAGTACTGTCACATCCCATGAATGATTTATTCTGCAGGGTGCTTCATGAAGCGGAGGAATGCCATGTGGGGTAATAGTACATGTAACAATTTTTACTATGTGTACTTGAACCTTCCTTCATGGATTCATCCCCTTTGAAACATTTTCTCCAAATTATTATAATGGTATTATTTATACAAATTTTCATGTTTTTGGAATTCTATTCTTCTCATATGTGGAATTTTTAGGACCCAAACAATTCTCCCAATAAAAATGTGTTCTGATAAGGATAAAGAATAGGATATTCTGATGTATAAATTGGTACTATTTTGAATTAGTTCACAGTATGGAAATGGAACCACAAGAGGGGACCATTCCAATAAATAGGGGCTAGATCATTTTTTCTTTACTTATTTCTCTATGAACTTGAACCCTCTATGAACTCTCAATCGCTAATTTCTTCTGCGTAGAGTTTCTCCTTTGAGGAATCCCTATACAAGAACTGAACCTTGTCACCTATGATTAATAATTTTGATCCCCTAGATACAATCTAAATGATTCATGGATAGATAGGCCGATGTAATAAATTCCTCAAAGGCCAATGCTTTGTACAATGATGATTCAAAGCCCAGTACTTCACGGGATGATGATTCATGGGATAGTGCTCTGTGGATTGACATTTTGTGAGCCAACACTTTTTGAAATGATAGTTTGTAGGACAGTGCTTTGTGAACTATTAATTCATGGTGCTTTATACATTTCCATATTTTATTAAGACTAACGACTTCTACTTATTTATTTTTCTATAGAAAAATGATGGATCCCTCACAGGCTATTTATGCATCCAGTGGTGTTTTTTCCACTACTACTCAGTGGAGGAAAAACATGGATAATTATATCAAATACAATAAAAAAATAACCATCTATCCATTCCATCAATTCCTAGTAGGGCTTTTTAGTGTATGGTTAAAGGGATTTCCAATATCTACAAACTAAGAATTTATGGATTTAGGATACCATCCAACATTTAAATTCAGGAATAGTTCATAACAAACCAACCCATGGCATGTACAATCAACAATAGAAATATTCCCTAAGATAACATCTCAGTGCCGAGAGAATTCATCTAGGAAACCCATGTTGTTGGGTTTCTTTTGAACAACACTATTGGTTTCTTGAAAAAACTATGTGGGTTCCCAAAGAAAATATCCAATATTATTATAACATCTCCTAAAAGGACATGGAAGGTGAGCAGATAAGGTGGTCATTGAAGTGGTATCTTCTCCCAGGAGGCTCATTTAACCTAGACTAGGGGTGTTATTTTTTGGTCCTTTATAATTAAAAAGAATATAATTTTTAGTTGAAGGTCACAGGAGTTGATGAATATGTTTGGGTATCACAAACTTACTCCCACTGAAATCAAAAGTTCATCCCATGTCTACATAGAAAATGGAGCCCGAACACCATTACCTTCAACTTGGTTCAAGGAGAATTCAACATCAGTCTCTAGAATGTCTAACTTATTTCAGGGGATCCCATCATGAGTGAAATGTGTGATAAGTTTTTTCCTCCCCCTTCATCTTGGGACGACATGAAGAGGACCCCCTCTCGCCAAGAAGCTTATCTTTAAGGTGATGGATTTATTTAAGGGTGACTATTGTCTAAAGAAATACATCTCATTTTATAATTGGATCATTTTATTTGCTACACTAAGCTACCAGGAGCCTTGCACAAGGATTTTGAGGATATTCCTGACTTTTTAGACCCAAAGGCCTATTGGTGCCTATTGTACCATACTTGAGGAGGGTCGGCTTAATGAGTGGGGTAATAAAATCATCCCCAATGCCAACCAGGTGTTCTGAATGGAATCCTTTATTTCCATGTTTCTAAGAGTCTAGATGTCATTGGTGCATGATTTTGGTACTGGGGTCAGAGTCTCACCCTTTTAATGGTGGATCAATTGGCCATTGGTTGGTTTTTTAACCTATTCATCCCAGTGTTGGTGAAGATTTACCATTTTTACGATGGATCTATAAGGGGAGGACACCATACTAGTTATAGGTACCTTCTAAGTTATCTAGGGTTAGGTAGCATCTCATATGGGAGGCTATATATATATCAATAGTCAAAATATCCTAGAAGCTATTATTAGACCATATATCCAAAGCATAAGTGGGGTAATTACATTGGAATAAAGTGAGCGGGAAATGATGGATCGTCACAACTATCATGATTTATTTACTTATGACCCTTACATTCCCCCTTCCAGTACTTTGGTAAATGATGAATCTGGAGACCATGTGATGAGAGGATATCTTATCTCTTTCATAGAAGGAATCTTACTTTTCAGTCATGATGAGAATCTTATATTCAAGGGGTATGAAACCTAAATATTTTCATATAAATTCAGTTGTGTTCAGATGAGGTGTAATGTGACCATCAACAGTTCATGCTAGGAGAAACACCTAATGGTGGCTAGTAAGTTATGGTTAAAGTTTAATCAGAAGGACACACAATTCTAGATTGGGATTCTAGATTTCATGGGTTTCAAGTCTACACTTACCAAATATTATGATAAGGTCTAGAACTGATCATAACCGGATGATCAACTAGAAAAACCAATCATTGTTTCCCAAAGAAAAGAAATGCATGAGGTTGTAGGGAACTAAAGTCAAATAGTTATTCATTCTATTTTTGGGAAGTAGACAATAAATTCATTAGTTTTTTAACCCTCATGGAAGATTTTGAACACCTAGGGTTTGAACTCACATGTTTTTAGTTATGCCTTTCAATTTCAAGAATCCATCACTCCTAATGCCACTTTTTCTTCAACCTCGAGACAATGGGATTTTTTTAGGAGTTCCTATCAATCTCACATTATATGGCGCTTTCTTGTAGGATAAGGAGGTTGTTTTTAATGGATATAGCTATATTTCAACACCCACCTCATTCTCTTATGCTAATGAATCTGAGAGGGTGGACTCCTATATTTTAGAGATTGATGAATTAGTCAATTTCCTATCGAATCAGAATAGATATTCTCAGCGAGTGTCTGAAATGGTAAGCTCTGAGATCAATAAGGAAGAATAGAATTATATTCACACATCTAGGGGAACCTAGGAATTAGACCCCCTAACGAAACTAGGGTTAATAAAATTATTTATTCCCATATATGATATCACAGGAACCCATACCCATAAGGTTATAGGGTGGAAGAGGTTCCTAAAAAGAAAGTGTGTTTGCTGGAACCTTCCCCACTATTCAATATGGATCTCACAGCATTATTTATTCTAATCACTTTGTCCTTACCAGAGGCTTGGATAGTATGGTATACCTTGAGAATAAGAATATATTTTGAAGATATTTGGGAAAAACTTTAGTAAGAGACCTTTCATATTGAATTAATTATATTTATCACCACTCTTATATAGATTTATTCTTAGGAAAATCTTTATAAAGTATGTGTAAATATAAAAGAGATGGACACCTATGTTCACTCGTGCATGGACACACTTTACTATTCTAACCATGTTGATGATATATTGGTCATCATGGAGGGGTGAGACAACACCGAAAAAGAGGTAATATGTTTGTTTTACTATAACTTATTCTTTTTACTATCATTACCTTGAAACCTTACTCTTGGTACTTGTATGAGTCTAGGGATATTCAGATCTTATTTCTTCCTTAGAGAACACTGTAAGGGGTAATGAAACTAGGGAGAACATCCCTTCAGATGTGGGAATCACTAGAGAGGGATCCCTCAGTGTAATGGAACATATGAGGGAGGTCTTGTAGATACTTATAGATAATTTACACCTCTATAACCATCAATTTATCTTTCCAGGGGATCATCCTCATGGAACACCATGAAGTGTCGACGGGCATGACAGATGACGATATGTCTACAACCTAGGATAACATGTGACTACTACATATCTTTACTTATCTATCATTCTATGTGATTACATGTATTGAATAACCACCTTGCACATTGATTGGTATAGATCTGGAGAGTCATCATGAAACAACTATATAGGGGCATGCAACCCCTTCTTCTTCATAGATGAGCATGATATCATCAGTGGTTGTTTCTAAACCAGATATGGAACCTAGACCAATTTAGGCCATTAGAGGGACCCCAATCCCCAGGGGGAATATATTGATGATAAAAAAACCTATGTATGAATAGTAAGAGAGCCTTTAAATTCAACACTTCAGATGAAAGTATTGAACATATTTCTATGGAGATTACCATTGAGGAAGTGGCATCGATTCATGTTAAAGGGGATTGATATCCAAATGTTACTCTTAATTACATGATTATTATTCTTGAAAACTCATTATCAGTGATTGATCTATTGGATATCACTGATCTAGCTAAGAATGATCCTACACCATGGGTTTCTCTAGGTGAACATGAAATCAACTTTAAAAATAAGGATGCAACATCCATTTTACAAGGTGATGGAATGATGGTGGTCAAGAATGATTATATTCCTAATAATTAATGTGATTTATTCAATATTTCATCCATTCCCCAATTTTTTAAACTTAGGCATTCACTAATTTCGACTTATAATTCCATAATTATGGCCATATGTTTCTGTATCTGCATCTAATGCTTATACCATCCCACTTATTGATATAAAAAGGGTTAAAGCTACTAAAAAATTAATCCATACCAAGGTTGGTGATTCAATACCCTATCTAGTGGAACTTATTCTTGAATATATTCCACCATGTGAGGGTGATTCCAAGTCAGACCAGGAGTCTATTAAGGATCTTTTTGTTTCCCATCAGATAGTTTGGAGAGATATCTGGAATCTGATTTATAGGACCCCCTAGTAAAAATTTCAATGAAACTACTCAAATTGCATCTCCTATTTTCATTTATTTGGTATGGGAGTTTTATTATGATGAAATAAATGACATGGTGAAATAGATGATTGCTATCTGGGAAATAACTAGCATGCTTCACTCTATCCTTTCAAATCCATAGTCCATAGTCAATCTTGTTGTAGCCAGGAATATCCTCCATAATAAATATGTTGATCATACTAGGATTTCCTTAAGGTGAAATGGTGAAGTTGTAGATAATAGTTACTCAATGGAGTAGCTTTGTTAATAGGTGGAGTGGAATAGTCATAAACTAAAGAGGATGAAGTGAGAATTGGATCACACCGAGGTAGTTGTTGTTGAAGGGAAAAAGTTGGTGGATGAGGAGGAAAATACTAGATTGGTTATGTATGAGAGGGAAAAGTCACTACAGGATAGTTATAATACTGAGACTACAACCATTTTTTAGCTCTTCCAAGATATAGAGGACTTAGACCATAAACTATATCAACATTGTGAATCTGTTGAGAAGACATTGTAACCACAATGTACTACTAATATGGAGAGACTCTAGGATGTGGATGCTCCACCATTCTCAATTAATAAAACAAAAAACATGTTTTCCCTCCAATGATTATCCATTATCCTTTATTACAATTCCAAAAAATCATAACTATTCATATTTTGAAAGATAATCTCCACTAGATATCAATCATAATTGCAATCTGGGATAACTAAATTGACATGATCGTGTGACGCTCTAATTTTTCCTGAGTCGAAGCAATCAATGAGCATAGATTTGATGGTTGATAGGGTCACATAGCAAGAATCCATTTTTTTGTATTTTTTGAATAGCCACTTTTAGGAAAAGTGAAAACCATACAAACCTGTTCCCACATACCCCGCATCCACATAAACCAAAAATGACACATTCACATTTCAAAATATCCAACATTTAAATTTCAAAAAAGAGATTCAGAAAAACCACTATTATCCACCTCAATCCATGAGCATACCCACCCCAATCTCATCCATGAGGAGGGGCCTCGAACCAAGGGCCGGTCAGGTCACTGGCATCTGCCATTTTCAAAGCCATCATTGTCGTCGTCTTTACTGCCATAGGAGATAACCGGAAACCCTCAACGGCATCCACTTCATTGAGATCCATCTCCACAACATCAACATCATCAACTTTGCCAGAAATCGACGTGAAGAACATGATCCATGACCTAGATAAAACTCGCAGATGAACCGAGAAGGCCAAAACAACCACCAAAACTAGAATAAAGAACCTCAAACAAGCATTCCTAAAACATAAAGGAAAACAGGAGAGATCATCCTTCCTCCACCAGAGCATAAAAGCAAGTTCGAAACCGCCATATCCAACCAGAAAATGCCCCACAAAGTCACCAAAGCAGAAAAATCATCCTCAACTCACACCACCAGATTCACCACAACACAACAGAAGAAAAACAGCCTCAAAGAACTGGTAATCCCACCGCCACCAGAAAAATCAACCACATCAGGCACAACGAAACCCCAGCGAACTCACCTGAGAGGAGGTAGAACCCTAAAACCACCGACGCATGAGTGCGACCCTAAAACGTGAAGAAAAACACCATAGGACAACAGTGAGATGTCGAGATCAGAGCCAGGAGCGCTCCGAAGAGTATGTCGTCAACAAGAACCAGTCTTACACCCGCCGATCTGAACCAGAAACCACAGAATCCAGTAGAGAATCTCCATAGCCTGAGATAATACCATGAAGTTGCACTGTAGTGGAGATCCACCACCAACCCACCGAGCGCGAGAAGGAATTGTCATGCCGTCCACAGTGAAGGAGCTGGTCGCGGCGAGAGGAAACTCTTGGTCGAGAGCCCTTTATGGGCACATTATCCCCACCCTGATAGGGTCACATAGAAAACCCTAAAAACTTTATATCTTTTCAAGGGAATATGGAGTTTGTAAAAACCTATCCTAGGGATGAATTTTCCTTCGGTAGACACACCTTTTTTTGGGAGACTTTGGCAGATCCAACTGGGGAATATTGTGCATAGTCAAACAAAGGTGTCCATAGGACTTTGACCCTCCATTTTTGATGACTAGGGAGGTTTATGGAGATTCATACCTCCTCTAACATAGTGTTTGGTTCTTGAAAGGAAATTAGATCAATATGAAATGATCATTTCATGTCGAAATTTTCCTACAATAGGAAGAATCATTTCCCTTATGTAGGTCTTACCCATATGTAGGAAGGATTTTTTTTCATTACTTTTGGTCCCAAAATATAAGGTTTGAGTATAACTGTGTATCCCTTCGAAATGAGAATCAATACATACCAAGGTCTGGGAAGGTTTCCCCATTTATCGATTGAACTCTTGCAAAGTTATGGGGCATTTTATTTTGAATACAGGCTCACAAGTGAGGTGAGACATGTATTGGACCCTCCAATATATATCTAATTCACATATTGGATAGCGAGGGAAATTTTTTAATGTGTCCACATTAGGATATAATATTGGGGTGTCACTAAGTATCTCTTCAATGAGAGAATTATGTTGTACATAGTTCATATAGGGTTCCCCATTGAGCCTCCTATTACTCATTGAGATGGGATGTCCTGAGCACATGAGCCCTAGCCTAGTTGGTGAGGACTACTTCAGTGCATCCATGAGACCCAGGTCTGAAACTAGGAAGATGAATATTCCTAGGTTACTGTAGTAGTACTATAATAGTTTTGTGTGGGTACTGTAGCAGGAACTGTTTGGTACTGTAGCATCCAGAACTATTCACCATGGGTCATTGGTTTGGGCTTGGAGTCCTTAAGGCCCTCGGCCCACCATAACCTTTAGGTTAGTAAGGCTTTTGGGCCACCTCTAAGGCCTTCAGTCCACCTCAAGGCCTTCGGGCCACATTATCAGTGCAGTTACCCCAAACAGACTCTACAAAATAGGAGCAGTCCTATAGGTGGATTCAGAGAAAGTTCACTGACCAGAGTAGAACCAAATGGATTTAGAATAATGGGAGGGTATGTTTATGTCATCGGGACCAGCCTATGCTTGCACAGGAAGCCTAGACAGATAGTCATGCGAAGGTGCAGAGCTACCATCATGATGCAGATGCTAGGGAGGGGCAGTTCCTTGTAATTATATTCTGGTTGAATTCTGTAAGACCTTCGGGTCATGTAATATTTTAAGCCAATGGGCCTTGTAATCTATAATCCAAAGAGCCTTGTAAGGGTTCCCCCTCATCCCATTAAAGGGTGGTTATCAAAAATCAATAAAAATGAAGTCCTTCAGGCCATTCGAGAAGATGGGATGTCCTGGCATGCCTCAGATATGAGGAAGAAAGAAGGTGTAATCCATTATTTTAGGGTTTCTCGAATCAAGAGAAATGATATGGGGAAAATTCATTGGGGCTTATAATGGTAGAAGATAACTCTCTAGGGAATTATTTTTACATTTTTTGATAGGCCTTTTTATGGACAACTTATTCAAATACAACTGGGGAATATTATGAATAGTTAAATAAATGTGTCCTCATGAAACTAAACCTCGTTTTTTGATGGCCAGGTGAATATTGTGAAGATCATAAATTTCCTAGGGTATAGATTATGATGAATGAAAGGAATTTGTCCAGTTACATAAGAAACATTTATACCATAATTATCCACAGAGTTTGAAATTCCATATATATTTCTAATTCATGTGTAGAGGTATCATTTATGTTTCCTTGATATATCCCAAAATAAAGAACCCAAACATGAGATCTAATGTATGGAACTTTGTTCGTATATAGGAGATGGAGGAATTTTTTTTCCTTAACACATGGTTGAGACTATGAAATAAGGTCTAGGATTCAGTAAATATCTCATTAAAATGAGAATCAAGTCACACGTTGTTCTTGAGGTGCCCTAATGTTTAATGCTATGTGGTAAGGACATTCTCCAAACCACTTAATGTCATGAATTAACGACATAGGTTTCCCCACATGAAGAGTAAATATTGTTGATGGACCAATTATTAATGACCTGGGTGTGACTATGTATCCTATGGCCATAGGAATCAATCCATACATAGTTCCCAAACTGGCTTTAACCACACAATTTAATGTCATATGGTAAGGACATATGGTGCGACTTTTAAGGTCTTTATATTAACACCATGGAAACCATAATGTTTATTGATATTCCTTAATAATTCTATAAATCCCCTACCAAAACTCCTAATCCCACGAGATCTATGCTTGGTGTGAGAAAAAGGTGCTGGAATAGGTTTATTCCACCACAAAGAGGTGATAAAAAGAGAGATATGGGCTGAATTGGTGGTGGCTAAACAATGGTGCAAAATCCAGGCATCACTATGCATCTCATTATAGTGATAATAAATCCACATATAGTTTTGGGACCTTATTTTGTTTAATATAATGTAGTAAGTATGAATGTGACTTAACGTGAAAGAGGGGGAATGTTGTCGCTGGTCCCGGAATTAGAAATTCAGATGTCACTATGTATCATGTGACGAGAGGAATCAAGCCACATGTAGTTCTGAGAAGAATTCTTTTTCAGATCTGACCCATTCGCAGAGAGGAGAAATTTTTTATCCTTCATTGAGGCTGGAACAGATATTAGAGTTTTGGGCATCACTACATATCATATTATGATAGGAATCAAGACACATAAAGTTCTAAATTGGAACTCTCGACGTAGGTCTGATCCGTACGTAGATGATTAATTTTTTCACTAATTTTTTATTATTGTAGTTGGACCAGATATTGGAGGTCTGGGCATTAATACATATCATTTGTGGAGA
Organism: Viscum album; assembly: GCA_963277665.1. Lineage (NCBI taxonomy): Eukaryota > Viridiplantae > Streptophyta > Magnoliopsida > Santalales > Viscaceae > Viscum > Viscum album. The sequence goes on along the minus strand of OY728146.1, from coordinate 2,054,888,307 downwards.
ATAATCAAGACACGTGTGGTTCTTTATGGAAATCTCTATGCGTAGGTCTGACCCATACATAGGGCATATTTCTTACTTTTATGGTGGACAGACTAGGATGTAAAATCTAGGCATCTCTATATATCATATATGGATAGGAAACAATCCACACATAGTTCTTGAATATGGAATTATAGGTGACTGATGTTGAGGGATATTTCCTCTTTGGTGAGAACATTATGGTGTTGTGCAATTTAACATCATACAATGAGGACATTGGTGTCATGCAGTTTATAGTCTTATGACATGGAATATGTACCATGCAGTTTAACGCCCTGTGATCTAGGTGATCACCCATCATGGTTATGGGAAGATAATTTTATGGACCAGTGAGAAACATAATCTCGATGTGGAAAAGGAGGCCTTGAGGCCAAAGGCTGGTAAGAAAATAATCTTACAAATATATGGAAATTTAGAGTTAGGCCTAATGAAAGGGGAATAGACTTCACTACATATTATTTGATGATAGAAATCAAGTCTTTCATAGTTCTTGAGGTACCATGTTGTTTAATGTCATGTGATAAGGAAATAGATGTCATGTAGTGTATTGTCTTATTACATGGATGATCTACGATGCATTTTAACATCATGGGATCAGGATGATCGTGTCTTGTGATTATATGAAATACTTCTTCAGGAAAGTTTCATTGTTGGGGCCATGGTAAGCTCCCTATCCATAGAAATCAAAGAATATACTCCATTTTAGTAGGCTTTTTTATACAATATGTCCCCTCCCACTTTGGTTCCATCATTGGAGTTTGCTTTCTGAGTATCATCAGAGTCTTGGGGACCAACACCATCTCTCCCTCGAGGAAATACTATCAGTGATCTTTTTTTATTAAGGATCCTTAAATTCTATTTTTGTGGACTTCCAAATGATTTATGTTTTCTAATCACTTATCATCTAGTCGCTCCAATTCATCCAATAGTTTCTGGGATTACTCAAGTAACGACCCAAAATTTTATCAATGAAAATTATCTTCTTATAATTATGTTATGTAGTGTAAATAAAATAAAAATCACTTAGAGAACATAATACAATATTTATAAATTATTAATGAATGAAATAAGATGTATTTCATTAAGTCTAGGAACCTATACTAATAGAATATTTAATTGGCCTTTAGAAGAGTTATGTGACCCTTATGAATAGTGAAATAGAAAATAGAATAGTAATCGCGCCTATAAAAGTATAAATTAAATTTACCCATCTTATAAATGAAAATATTATATAATTATATCATAGTGTAGGTAAATAAATGTTTAATAAATTATTAATTAAGTGTTGATATTTTTTTAGAACATAAGTGATTATTTTCAATTTTATAATTATTATATATTATTAAAAAATTATTTCCATAATATTATTTCATAAATTAATATTTTATTGTATTATTATTATAATATAATTTTATTTAATTGATTTTTCAAAGTGTAGTAAAATCAGTTATAATTTTTAACTTTTTATTTTCCAATTAAATGATGATTTCAATTAGAAATTTAATTTATCTCATTTAGAAAATTATTTTCATAAAATTGATTCCATTTTTGAATTATACATTTTGAATAATGGTTAGGGTGAAATTTTTTTATGTTTCTAAAATAGTTGAATTTTTGGTGAATAGTGAAATACTGTAATTTACGATATATATATATATATATATATATATTATGGTGAATACACTATTTCTTGAGTAATCATTGATGTAATAACCATAATATCTAACTCCCCTTAATTATTTTAACATATTTATTGATAATTATAATACTATTCATAGTATTTATGAAAAATAATAATCTAATGAACAAAATGATGAGGAAACGCCCCTCTCCTCCCCTATAAATTTCACCCATCACCACATCTTATCCTCACACCTATCAAGATTTTAACCTTGTATATATTCTTCACCAATATATTCCCAATACTCTACCTCACATCCATGATCTTTTTTTCTCAACAATGGACCAAAACCAACCCTCCTAAGGATGTTCTCAAGAAGAAGCGTTTGGGAGGTAAAATACTTTTTCATTTCTTTTAATTTATTTCTATGTTAATTTCTTTTATTATTTTCTCCCCAAATCCCATTATCAAAATGGTTTGAAAAATATATTATGTTAAATATACTAGTATTTTATTATGATAATGTAATAATCGACCATAATTTCTATCCCCTCTCCTTTTTTACTAAAAATGAAAACTTTTTCTATGATGTGTTAATTTATCACATGCAAGGACGATAATATTTTCAATTTCTATTACCTCCTTCAATACTGATCATAAAACCATTTTTATGGTTAAAATAGATTATAATATATTTATTATATCCTATTAAATGTTTTAAAACCATTTTATAGACATAATATTAATTAATAAAACCAAACTAGTTTGTGTTGATTGAAAACTCGCAAAAATACCCTAAAATATTATCACTAAAGTCTTATATTATAATTCATCCTGACCCAAAATTACCAAATGAATTATATAACCATTTAATTTTATCAATGTTAATTAATGACATATAACTTCAATTATGGACAATCATTCTCATTTTACATGATTTTTCATATATGTTTAAAAGTAACCGATCATGAAAACCAAGGAAATGAACGTTCCCAAACGATGAAATTGTATCTTATAACTCATAAAAAGTTCTATAAATGAATGTAATAAAATTATAATAAATAAAATAAATGTATAAAAGGTTCTAAATTAGTAAATTAATGTATTTAATTTGATTATACTGGACATTAAAATCAAGTGCAGAACACTTTCGGACATAAGGTAGGGGTTTCTTACAAAACCTCCATTTTTTCCTTTAGGTTACACTTTCTCTCTCTTCAACATAATGAAACACTTATTTATTTTTATATATATCAAATAAATTAAATTTATATGTTCCAAACTCATGTATCTAGATCATTTCATCCTTATTTTTTGGGGATATACATGTTTTAATAAGGTTCAATTCTCAATTCATCTGGATAAGCAAGCCCGATGAATGGAAACATCCCAATTTCATACCCATTTACAAGTACCATATATAATATGTTTTAAGAAACCATTCTTTTTATAAATTAAATAATTTTATCATGAAAACACCTTTTTAATTTTTTCTTTTATGAAAACAAATATTTCTTTTTTCGCTTTAAATTTTCTTTAATGTGTTCCTTAAACCGTACTAAAATGTTTCATTTCTAATGTTTATTAAAAACTTTTTTTAAATGTTTCCACTTAAATTGGACATAATTTATCAGGATATATTACTATTTTAACCTATTAATTTCCATGTATTATTTAAATCCTTTATTTCAAGGACACCATTATGATATTCATTTTTCTTATGCCTTATGACATTATTATGATACTCAATTCTATCGATGGGTAAATATCATGTTTGTTTCTTCATATGGAACAAAGATGCATGAACATGACAAAATTGGTGCTCAAAGATTTTTCTATAATGAATTGGGTAATTTTTAGACTCATGAGATGTCATGTTGGCATAGGGAGTGAACCCGGTTCTTTTATGGGACTTTGTCTACAATGTGATACAGTCTTAGTAGTCAGCCTTAACTCATGTTTATGTCATGTTATATGATGTTTCCACATTCCAATGATGTCATGGTTATATGTTCTCATGTTATAAATTTTGTTATTCCATATTTTTCTTCATGTTCTATCCCTTTATGTCATCATGTTATACCTTCTAACCCAAGTTCTATGTTTTAATCCTATGCTTATTCCCTTACTAGGATTTTTAGCACAACCCTTTTTTCTTGTACTCCCCAAGTTATCCTATGAATATATATGACCTTAATTTAAGTAATTATCTCATTATGGATATTAAATAAAATATTTTTTTAGTTTATTTTTAATGATTTCAAATTATATACCTAGTCTTCCAAAGACACTATAATTTATGATCCATAGTTGTATTTGATGGTAAATTATAATTAAAATCATGTGATAATATGTATAAAAGGCTAGGGTAGATATAGTTAGTATCATAGAAAGGTCTAGTTATTTTTTAATATTATGACTAGATAAATTTACTAAGAACCGTATGGATAATTCTATCACCATGGTTCACCTAGATTGAAACATAAGGTTTCACAATTTAAGATATACTCTTCATTTACATGTTTATCCTTCTATGTTAAATTTTTTCATTTTATATACATATTATATAAGTATTAAACCCCACTAATTATACATTAATTTTATTAATTAATGGATAGAAATAGAATAACCCAATCAAATAATTAATGTGATATTAAATTTGATGATTTAATTAATGATATTCCAAATATAATAGTAATAGGTGCTCAAAACACCATGACAGTACCTACTCAGTTGGATCAAGTTTTTAGTAATAACTTGATTCATGTGTAACACCCTCCTTATCCTTATAAAAATAATGTTTCCATCAAGATATCTATTTGTAAAATGACTCACATGTTTATTGGATATTCTGATCCCCTCATCACAAAACAATAGATTAACTTCATTGAGAATATATTCTCTATCCTATAGTGCTCATAATAAGAGAAAGTTGTGTAGGTTGTCTATTATTTTGATGGGAAAGTTGATAAATGTTGGAAACTGATCAAGAACACAATGTATGAGGAGGAAATTTATTCCATGTAATGGGAAGGATTCATGAAAATATTTTAAAATAAATATTTTTCCCGAACCCTCCATCTTAAGATGGAAAGGGATTTCCTCAGACTGAAGCCAAAGGAAGATTATTTTATCAGGTCATATGAAGAAAAATTCATAGGGCTCACAATATACAACCCTTACATTTTTAGGAAAACTAAAATCAAGGTGGGTAACTTCTTTAGGGGATTAATCCGACTCTATGAGAAGTGTTGGTGATTCGATACTTTGATAGCTATGAAGAGATTTTCTAATGTTCCCTTAAAGATGAAATGGATATTGGAGACACATAGTGGTCTCATGGAACTAGGGGAAAAGTGGAAAATGGATTTTAATATTGTTGGATCAATAGATAATTCCCATAATAGAAAGAAGACAAAACAACCCAATGTCAAATGTGTGGGAAGCAGAATCCTGGAAAATGCTTAAATGGAAATAATATATAATTCAAATAATTAAGGGAAGGGCATGTGTCAAATAATTGTTGAACGGATATGAAGAATTCTACTAATGTGGAAGAATAAATAAAGGTTCATATCAATACTCATCAGGAAGTGCAGTGTTTCAACTATAAGGAACATGGAAATTATGTGAGACATTTCCCTAAGACAAGGGTTGTAGGAGGTAATCAACAAAAAACCTCCAAGGTAGTAAGGACGGGAATATGAAATCACTACTACTGAGCTGAAGCCTGATAATGATGTGTTAAAAGATATTCTAGTTATTCATTAATGAATTGAGAACATACTATTTGATTCATGTTCTATACATTTTTTCTCATCTTGAATATTTAGTAGAACTATTCAATAACCACCTCAAAATTTGGAGGTTGGGTTAACTATGAGAATAGAAAATGGGTAAATTATTACATACAAAGATTATAACTCCTCCCTGGTTAATGTTTGTGGACTGAACCTCCCAAAAAATCTTGTCAAACTCCCTTTGGTAGAGTTTTATGCTATATTGGGCATGGATTGGATATATTTATATAAAGACAACATCAACTTTTAGAAATGGTATATTACCCTTCACATCCCAAATCATCCTCTAATTTTCTACAAGTGTCAGGAAGAAGATGAATCTATTTCATAATCATTGTCTCAATTGCGGATATTTTTTCATTATGAGAAATAATATCTAGATCAAATGATTTAGAAAAAATAGAGAAACATGCTTGAAGACATGCCCATCGTGAGGGATTAGACTGATGTATTCCCTAATGAATTTCTTGATCTTTCTCTTGGTTGTGATGTTGATTTCATAATTGAACTTATTCTTGGATCTATGATTATATCAAAGACACCTTATAGAATGGACACTATGGAGATAAAGAACTAAATAAGTTGTTACATCAGGATCTGTAAAATGGTTTTATATGACTGAGTGCTTTACCATGGGTTATGTGTATCCTCTCCGTCAATAAGAAGGATGGATAAATGTGCCTATACATTGATTATCATGATCCTAATGAAATCATGATAAAGAACAATTATCCCCTACCATAGATAGATGAATTATTTTATCATCTAATTGGGGCTAGTTATTTCTCTAAGACGGACCTTCAGTCGGGATATCACCAAATAAAGGTGAAAATGGAAGATATTATCATGACTTCCTTCTAAACGAGGCATGAAAACTATGAGTTCATAGTGATTCCCTTCATACTCACTAATGCTCCATCAATATTCATGGACCTAATGAATGTGGTCTTTAGATATTACCTCAAAAAAATCATAGTCTTTATTGATGATATTATGATATACTCCAATAGTATGGATTAAGATGAGGAGTAATTGAATACTATGATAAAGACATTACAAAGGGAGAAACTATATGAAAGGTATAGTAAATGTGATTTCTGGTGGGAATAAGTATCACTCTTGGGGTATGTTATCAACTGTAAAGGAATATCTATGGACCCTTCCAAGACAATGGAAGTTGAGTAGTGGCTCATACCACCATATTTAATGGATATCCACAGCATCCTTGGTCTTACTAGGTATTCGTGGTGATTTATTAAGAACTTATCATAATTTTTAAACCCACTAACCAATTTGAATTAGACAGGATAAAATTTATTCTTGACCAACGAATGTGGATACTTCTTTAAAGAGTTGAAAAAAGATGCTTATCACTACACCAGTGCTCAAACTACCAATAAGTGGGGAAATATTTGTGGTGTACAAAGATGTTTCAAAGAATGTATTAGTCTATATTCTAGTTCAATATGATAAAGTTATATCCTATGCCTCAAGGAAGTTGAAAATTCATGAGAAAAACTATCCCACAAATGATATGGAGTTGGAATTTTTGATCTTTTTGTTGAAAATATGGATGAATTAACTCTATGAGGAGAAGTCTGAATATTTACTAATCATAAGAGATTCAAATATATATTCACACAAAAGGAACTTAATATGTACCTGTGAAGATAGTTAGGTATCATCAATGATTTTTTCTCCTTAATCCAATACCATTTGGGTTATGAAAACAATGTAGTAGATTCTCTAAGTAGAAAGGATCTTGTATCTTTACCAATAATGATAATTGAGAAGGATCCAACCATATTGGACCTGAAAAGGATGGACATTATAATCATGAAGGAAGGAACATCACAAATCCTTTCTCAAATTATTTCTCAACAATCCCTCATGGATAAAATAATGGATTCTCAATAAAATGATGTGGAAATTCAAAAAAAAGGTGGAACCAATCAGAAATTGTAAATCCTTTGAGTTCAAAATGGATGATGAAGGAATCATGAGATTTGGGTCATGACTATGTGTACCACCTAATCCAAAAATAAATAAAGAGATTTTGAATAACACATATAGATCAACCTTCTCTATTCTCCCATGGATAACAAAAATATATTGAGATCTCTGAGAGAACTGTTAGTGGGACAATATGAATAAGGTGATCAATTAACATACATAAAATTTCCCAATATGTCATCAAGTGAAGGATAAATATAAAAATTCTAAGGGGACGTTGATCCCATTAACCATAAAAACATGGAAATGGGAGAACATATCCATGGAATTTGTCACTGAACTTTTGAAGACATCCCTAGGGAACAATGCTATATGGGTTTTTTTATCGTCTTACAATGATTGATCACTTTATAACAATTCGAGAGTAATTATCACTAGATCAACATGAATATATATAGATCAGATAAGTGGTAAGGCTTCATGGAGTACCACTATTGATTGTATCTGATTGGGATCTAAGATTCACCTCCATGTTCTAGAAAAGTAACCAACTTTATCTAAACACTGATTTGACATTCAATACATCCCATCATCATCAAACTAATGGATAATATGAGAGGGTTGGTAAAACACTAAAATATATATGGAAATTTTTTTCTAAGTACTTAAAAGGAGGATGGGACTTACATATACCTCTTGTAAAATTCCATTACAAAAATAGTTTTTACTCGAGCATCCAAATGGCTCCATATGAAGCCTTTTATGGGAAAAGATATAGAACACCGGAATTCTAGGATGAGGTAAGTGAACATAAGTTGTTAGGACCTAAAATAGTCAATGAAATGGTAGAAAGGGTAAAAATCATTCAGTATCATATTTGGGAAACCCAAAGTCGACAGAAGAGTTATGTAGATAATCATCGACGAGACTTATATTTTAAGGTTGGATACATGGTATTCCTCCACATATCTCCATGGAAGAGGATCATGTTATTTGGGAATAAAGGAAAGTTAATTCCCTTATAAATCAGCTTCTTTGTGATTCTTGATCATGTTGGAGATTTTCCCTATCGACTAGTAATAAAACCTACCATTTCTCAGGTACATGATGTATTCCACATATCCTTCTAGAGGAAGTATATAACAGATCCCTCATACCTACTGAATTCATCGGTGGTATAATTGGAGAATGAATTTTCTTACGAGGAGCAAATAATAAATATCCTAGATCATAGAGATAAATTTCTACACAATAAAACTACTCACCTAGTCAAAATACAATAGTGGAACCATAAGTACAAAGTAGAAACATGGGAACTAGAGGAATTATTTAAGGATAAATACCCTCTCTTGTTTTCACCATAGTTTTTAAAATAAAATTTTGAGGGTAAAATTTCATAAGGGGGGAAGAATGTAATGACCCAAAATTTTATCAATGAAAATTCCCTTATTATAATTACATCATATAGTATAAATAATTTAAATAACACATATATAACACAATAAAAACATTATAAATGAATAATTATTGAAATAAGAGGTATTTCTATAAGTTTAAGAACTCATACCAATCAAATAGTAACTTGATATTTTTGGAATAGTAATGTGACCCTTATGAATAGTAAACAAGAACATAAAATAGTAACATAACCTATGAAAGTATAGCTAAAATTTATCAATCTTATAAATGAAAATATAATTTAATTGTATCCTATTATAAGTAAATAATTTTTTTATAAATTATTAATTAAGTGTTGATATTTTTATAAAACATAAGTGTTTATATTAAATATTAATATAATGTTTTAAAAGAGATTTTAATTCAATAAAATTTATTCATAAATTAATATTTTTTCTTATTATTACAAGATAATTTTATGATACCTTAATTAATTTTTCAAAGTGTTATAAAATCAGTTAGAATTTAAAAATTTATATTTTCAATGTAAATGATGATTTTAATGAAAATTAGTTTTATATTATTTAAAAAATTATTTTCATAATATGGATTCAATTTTTGAATTCTACACATAAAATAAAGGTTATAGTGATTTTTTGGTTTTTTTATAAAATATTCTTATTTTTAGGTGAATAGTGAAATATGGTAATTTATGGTATATATACATTGTAAGATAAATGCCCAATTCCTTGAGTCATTGCTGATGTATGATCCATAATATCAAACTCCCCTTAATTATTTTAATATATTAAGTGATAATTATCAAACTATTCATATTCATGAGGGAAAATAATAAACTAAAGAACAAAATAATGGGAAAACAACTCTCTCCTCCCCTATAAATACCACCCCTCACCACCTCTTCTCCTCGCACCTCCAAAGCATTGATAATTGTAAAAATTTTACTAAAAACTCTTCCTAATACCCTCCCACATGTCTAGTATCTTTTTATCTCAACAAAATACCAATACCAATCTTTTTACGGAGGTTCTCAAGAAGAAGGATTCAAGAGGTGAAATCCTCTTTCTCTTCTTTTAATTTATTTTTAAGTTCATTTCATTTATTATTATATCCTCACCTAACATCATAAAAATGGTATAATAACTCAAGTAACTTACATATAATATAATTTATTATTCTAATGTAATAATCCATCATCATTTCTTTCCACACTCCTTTTGTACTGAAAATGAAAACATTGTCTGTGATGTGTTAATTTATCAGATTCAAGGACAACAATGTTTTGAATTTCCATTACCTCCTTAAAAAAATCATTAAAAAATTTATATTGTTAAAATATTATATAATATATATATTAAAACATTTTTAATTTTATAGAATCATTTTATATACATAATATTAATTAATAAAACAAAACTAGTTATTGATGATCCTGAAACTGCCAAAATAATCAAAACAATTATCACAAACTTATTATATAATGATTCATCCTCATAAAAAATTACAATATGAATTATATAACCTTTTAATATTATTTATTTTAATTAATAAAATATAACTTCAATTCTAGAAAACCATTTTCATTTTACATGATTTTTCATACCTGTATACAAGTAACGATCTTGAAAACCAAGAAAATGAACCCTTCCAAATGATAAAATTATATCTTATAACTCATAAAAAGGGAAATAAATAAACTTAATATAATTATTATAAATAAAATACTTGTTTAAAAGTTTCTTAATTAATTTATTATTTTATTTTATTTTATTTTCCAGTACATTAAGGTCAAGTGTAGAACACTTTGGGACATAAGATGAGGGTTTCTTCTCAAACCACCATTTTCCCTTAGGGTTACACTTTACTTCTATTTAACCTAATGTAAATATTATTTATTTTTATATAATTATTATAAATTATATTTATATTTTCAAAACACATTTATCTAGATCATTTTATCCCTCTTTTTTTGGATATACATGTTTTAATATGGTTGTCTTCTCAATTCTTCTCAATAAGCCAGCCTTATTAAAGGAAACTTCTGATTTTATTACCCATTTTCAAGTAACATAATTAATAAAGTAAACATTTATTTAATTAATTAATTTTATCATGAAAAACTGACCTTTTAATTTTTGGTTTTAGTAAAAAATTATGCATTTTTTCGCTTTAAATGATACTTAATATTTTTCTTAAACTGCACTAAAATGTTTCATTTTAAAGTTTATTGAACACTTTTTTTACATGTTTACAATTAAATTGGAAAAAAAATTATCATGACATATACCCATTTTACCATGTCAATTTACACTTATTATTTAAATCCATTCATTCATAGACACCATTACGATATTCCTTTTTTTTATGCCATACGACATGATTATGATAGAAAATTATTTGCATGTGTAACCCTTAAGATTGTTTCTTCATATGGAACATATATGTATGAAAATTTTATGATGGCTGCACCTGGATATCACTCTAATGAATTAGGTAATTTTCAGTCTTATGAGACGTCATGTTAGGATAGGGATTAAACCCGATTCTTTTATGGGATTTTGAACACCAAGTGATGTAGTCTTAGCAGTTAGCCTTGACTCATGTTTATGTCATTATATATGATATTTCCACATTCCTTTAATGTCATGTTTATATGTTACCATTTTATACATGTTATTCTTACTTGTGTTTATTCATGTTATATTCCTTCATGTCATCTTATTAGGCCTTCTAACCCATGTTTTATGTTTTATTCATATGCTTATTCCCTTACTAGGCCTTTTTATCTCAACCTGTTTATTCATTTATTCCCCAGGTTATCCTATGTAGATGTCAAATATCAATGGAAGTAAGGATATTATTATGAATATTAAATAAAATATGTTTTTAGTTTCTTTTTAATGTTTTCAAATTATGTACCAAATATTCTAAAGAAACTGGACTTTATGATCCTTGGTTGTATTTTATATTAAATTGTACTTAAAATCATGTAATAATGTGTGTAAAAGGATAGGTTCTATATAGTTGGTATCATATAAAGATCTAGTTATTTTTAAAGATTGGGACTAGAACACATTAGTAAGAACCCTAAAGATAATTATATCACCATTGATAACCTATATTTAAACTTACGGTATCACAAGTTATGATATAATTTAAATTTACAGGTTTATCCTTCTATATTAAATGTTTTACTTTTATATTCTTATTAGCTAAGTATTAAAGTCCCCTAATTGTACATTATTTTTCTTAATTAATGGATGCAAATAAAATAACTTGTTCTAAAAATAAATATCATAGGATATGTAATTATTTCCCTAATGATATTCTAAATATGATGGGACTATGTGATTAAAAATTTCATGATAGTACTTTCTTAGCTGGATCAAGTTATGAATAATAACTTGAACCATGTTAAATTCCCTCCTTATCCTAAGAAAGATAAAGTTTCAATAGAATCATCTATGTGGAAAAGGCATCCCATGTTTAGTGAATCTTCTGATCCCTTCCTCACAAAACAATGGATTAACTACATTGAGAAGATATTCTCTATCCTCCAGTTCTCATAAGAAAAGAAATTTGTGTTGGTGGTCTGTAATTTTGATAGGGAAGCTGATCAGTGGTTGAAACTTATCAAGAACACATATTCCATGGATTAAATTGATTCCATTAAATGGGAAAATTTCAAGGAAATATTTTTTCATAAATATTTCCCCCAAACCCCCCCATATTAATAAGGAAAGGGAGTTCCTTATACATAATCAAAATGAATATGAGTCTATCAGGGTGTATGAGGCAAATTTTACAAGGCTTGCAAGATACACCTTCTTATTTTTCATGAACATCGGATCCAATGTGGATCACTTATTTAGTAGGATAAAGTAAAATCTAAAAAAATCATTAGTGATTTGAGACTTTGATAGGTATGAGGAGATTACTCATTGTTACCTTAAAGTTGAAATCGAGATTTTAGACTTATAGTAGTCTTGTGGGACCATGAAAAAAATGAGGAAAATAGAGTTTAATTTGGGTGGATAAAAAGATAAATCCCATGATGGAAAGAAAAACCAACATTCCAATTGTCATAAGTGAGGTAAAAAGCATCCTAGAAACTAATTAAAGGAAAAAATAGATGCTTAAAATGTAGAAGTGAAGGGAATATAGGAAATAACTATCAAAGGGATATGAAAAATCCCACTAATGTCAAATAGGAAAGGATGGATCGGATCAACCCTCATCTTTTATTTTAGTGATTCAACATCAAGGAATATGGGAATTATGCGAGATATTTATCAAATCCAAGGGTTGTTGGAGGCAATCAACAATAGAAACCTCCAAGGAAGTAAGTAGAGGCATGTGTAATCACTACTACTGAGGTGGAGCTTGAAAATGATGTTGTGATAGGTACTCTAGTTATTCATTTAAGAATAGAAAATATACTATTTTATTCTATTTCTACACATTATTTCATATCTTTCAAATTTATTAGCACTATTAAATCACCACCATAATATTTTGAGGTTATGTATTATATGAGAATAGAAAATGGGGAAATTATTGCATCCAAAGTTTATAACTCCTCTTCGATTGATGTTTCTGGATTGAACATCCTATAAAATCTTTTCGTACACCCTTTGGTTGATTTTGATGATATATTAGCCATAGATTGGCTATATTTATATAAATCCAACATCAACTATTAAGAAATGGATATCAATCTTCACATCCAAAATCATCCTCCAATTCTGTATTAGTGTAAGGTGTAATATGAATCTATTTTATAATCATCGTCTCAATTATTAATATTTTTTAATTATGAGAAATAATAACTTGATCAAATGATTCAGGAAAAGGGTTTAATAATTCTTAAAGACATTCCCATCATGTGGTATTACATTAATGTGTTCCCAGAATAATTCTTTAGTCTTCCTCATAATCAAGATCTTGAGTTCTCAATTGTAATTATTCCTGGATCTCTACCTATATCAAAGACATCTAATATAATGGACATTATTGAGATAGAATAACTAAAGAAGAAGATCTACGAGAATCTATACAAGATTTTTATACACTTGAGTGCTTCCCCATAGGGTATTCTAGTCCTCTTAATCAAGAATAAGGATGGATAAATGAACCCCTCCATTGATTATCATGATCTCAACAAAATCACAATAAAGAACAAGTTTTCACTACCATGGGAAGAGGACTTGTTTGATCAGCTATGTGGGTCCATTTATTTCTCTATGGTGGGTATTTTGTTAGGATATCACTAATTAAAGGTTTGGAAGAAAGATATTTACAAGATTTACCTTCAAAAAAGTTATGAAAACTATGAGTTCATAGTTATTCTCTTTAGACTCACTAATTCTCCATCAATATTCATGGATTTAATTAATATAGTCTTCATATATAACCTTAGAAAATTTTTCAGTCTTTATTTTGGATATTCTGATACCCTCTAAGAGAAAGGAGGAACATTAGGTGCATTTCAATAATGTGCTAAAGAATTTTTAAAGGAATAATATACATGAAAAGTAAAGTAAATGTGGGTTTTGTATGGAGGAAGTATCATTATTGGGGCATGTTATCCCCTAAAAAAGAATATATGTGGAACCTTTCAAGACAAAGACAACTGAGGAGAGGCCCATACCAATATATGTCATGAAGATCTGTATATTCTTTAGTCTACCTAGGTATTAATGTTAATTTTTTAATAACTTATCAATATTTTAAAACCCATTAATAAAGATAAATTGGAAAGGAGAAAAGTTTTTTTGCACTAGAGAATATGGGAACTTCATTAAAAGGTTGAAATTGATGCTTATCACTACACTAAATCTCACAGTACCAAGAAGTGGGGAACTATTTGTGGTGTACAACGATGCTTGAAAAAAGGTCTTAGACCGTGTACTAATAAAAAATGGTAAATTGATAGCCTATGCCTCAAGGTAGTTGAAAATTCATGAGAAAAACTATCCCACACATGATTTGGAGTTGGCATCTGTGATCTTTGCATTAAAAATCTGGCAGTATTATCTATATGGGGAGAAGTCTGAAATATATACTGATCATAAGATCCAAAAATATATATTCACACATAAGGGTTTTAATATCATAAAATATTATGACTTTTCAATCCAATACCATCCAGGTAAAGCAAATAATGTAATAGATGCTCTATGTACAAAGGATCCTTCATCATTTTCAATAATGGGAATTGATAAGGATCCATTATTTTTAGACCTTCAAAGTATGAAAAGGGAATTTTTACGAAAGGAACATCACTAATCCTTTCTCAAATTATTTGTCAGCCATCCCTCATGGAGAAAATAAATTATTCTTAAAGAAATTATTTGGAAATTCAGAAAAATTTGGAAGCTATCTAAAATGGGAAATCATCAGAGTTAAAAATGGATGAGGAAGGAGTCATGAGATTTGGGTCTCAACTATGTGTACCATATAATCATAAAATACAGAATGATATTCAAAATAATGCACATATCTTAACCTTATCTATTCAACCATGGAGAACAAATATGTATTGAGATATCTGGTAGAATTATTGGTGGGGCAATATAAAGAAGAAGATGCCTTAATATAAATCAATGTGCCTAGTATGTCAGAAAGTGAAGGATGAATGGAAAAATTATATGGGGGTGATGCAACCATTAACAATAAAATAATGGAAATGGAAGAACATCACTATGGAATTTTTCACTGGACATATGAAAAAATCCATGGGAAAAAATGTTATACGTGTTTTTGTGGATCATCTTATAGAGAAAGATCAATTTATCACAATTTAAGAGGACTTATCACTAAATCAACTTGAACAGATATAAATGAGAGAATTGGTAAGGCTTCATAGACAACCATAATCAGTTGTATCTAATCTAGATTTGAGATTCACCTACATTCTCTACAAAAGTATCCAACATGCTCTAAACACTGGGTTGAACTTCAATACATCATATCATCCTAAAACTGATGGAAAATCTGAGTGTACTATTCAAACACTATAACATATGTTGAAATCATGTTCTATAGACTTCATAGGATGATTAGACCAACATATAACTCTAGTATAATTCTCTTAAAAAATTGTTTCAACTCGATCATCCAAATAGATCCATATGAAGCCATTTATGGGAAAAGATGAAGAACACCAAAATACTAGGATGATTTCAGTGAACATAAGATGTTAGGACCTAAAAGATTCAAAGAAATGGTAGAAAATGTTAAAACCATTTTTCATCATATTTGGGAATCATGAAGTCAACGGAAGAGTTGTGAAGACAATCATCGATGATACCTAGAAGTTTGGAGACACAATATTCCACTACATATCTCCATGGATCAGGACACTACTAGAAAATAGGTCTATACCCATGGTTTTTCAAAAAAAACTATGGGTATAGGGTAGCATTATACCCATGGTTCTCCAAAACCGTGGGTATAGGGTATTTTTCGAAGGCCTATACCCACGGTTTTGGAGAACCGTGGGTATTGGGGTTTTTTTTAAAGACCTATTCCCACGGTTCTACAGAAATGTGGGTATAGCTTATGGCGAGGAATGAAAATCAGGCAGGTAATGAAAACATTTTTTCAGGAAGATATTTTTTCATGGTTTAGTATAATATATTTATATAAATATAAATTTATATAATCAGAATTTAATTAGCTCGGTTGGTTGCAAGTCGGGGCATAGATGTGAGACCTGGGTTCGAATCCTACAGTCTGGGTTTCATGAATTTTTATATCCGATGTGAATAATATTAATATATATAGGTATATGTATATCTAAATAATAATTAAAAATTCTAGGCTGGTTGGTCTGTTGGTGGTGCGCGGCGAAGAGGCCCAGCCGGAGACGCGGGTTCGATTCCCGTTTGCTTCGTTTTTGAATTTAACCGCGTGAATTAAATTAATACATATACGTTGATGTATGTATAAATAACAGAAGGAATTTTCATCTTGGTTGTTTGCGCAACTATGTGGTGCAGGGGGGGTGTGGGTTCAAATCCTGCCTGTCGTGAATTTTTTGAAATCATACCCCACGGTTTTCAAACTGTGGGGTCTGTTGTGTGCCACGCTGGAAGAGCCGTGGTGCACACTTTGACACCCCTATACCCATGGTTCTCCAAAACTGTGGGTATAGGTTGAGACCCCTATACCGACGTCATTCCATCCCACGGTTCCCAAAACCATTGGTATAGCTTATACCCACGGTTTCGGGGGCTATACCTACGGTTTTGAACCGTGGGTATAGGTCGTTTTTCTAATAGTGGGATCATGATATTTTGGAAGAAAGGAAAGCTAACTATCATGTACATCGACCCCACTGATATTCTTGATCATGTAGGAGTTGTGGCCTATCAATTATAACTTACACCTACCATATCTCAAGTACATTATCTTTTCCATATATCCATCTTGACAAAGTACATATTGGATCCCTCACATGTACTAAATTCAGAGGTGGTGCATTTAGATAATGATCTCTCTTATAAGGATCAGCCAGTGATGATTTTGGATCATAGAGATAAAGTTCTATGCAACAAGACCACTCACCTGGTCAAAGTAAAATTGAAAAACCATAATTACGAAGATGTAACATGGGAACTATGGGAAGTGATAATGTAGAAGTACCCTCACTTTTTTTCACAATAGTTTGTTAAAATAAATTTCATGGACGAAATTTCATAAGAGGGGATGAATGTAATGACCCAAAATTTTATCCATGAAAATTCCTTTCTTATAATTAGGTTATATATTAAAAATTACATAAAAATTACATAAATAACACAATTCAAACTTTATAACTAAAGAATGAATGAAATAATAGGTATTTCTATAAGTTGAGGAACCTATACCAATGGAATAGTAACTTCAACATTAGAATAGTAATGTAACCCTTATGAATAGTAAATCAAATAATAACATAGTAACCTCTCCTATGAAATTATAAATAAATTTTATCTATTTTATAAATGAAACTATGATATAATTATGTCATAGTATAAGTAAATAAATTTTTAGAAACTATTATTAAATTGTTGATATTTTTATCAAACCTATGGGTTTATATTCCATTTTATAATTAATATAAAGTTTTAAAAGAAAATATATTTTCATAAAATGTATTCATAAATTAATATTTTTTTCTCTTATGATTATAAGATAATTTTAAGGGACCTCAATTAATTTTTCAAATTGTTCTAAGATAAGTTATAATTTTAAAATTAGTATTTTCCAAGTAATTGATGATTTTAATTAAAAATTAAATTTATCTTATTTAAAAAATTATTTTTATAAAATTGAGTCCATTTTTTAATTCTAACCATAAAATAATAGAAATGGTGAATTTTTAGGATTTTTTTAAAATAGTTTAATTTTGTGTGTGTAGTGAAATAGAGTAATTTATGATATATATACATTATAAGTTAAATACATTGTTCCTTTAGTCATTTAAAAGGTAAGAACCATAATATAGAACTCCCCTAAATTAATATAATATATTTATTTATAATTATTAAAATATTCACAGTCTCGAGGAAAAATAATAACCTAATGAATAAATTAATGAGAAAATACCTCTCTCCTCCCCTATAAATATCACCCCTCACCACCTCTTCTCCTCACACCTCTTATGATTTTTGACTTGTAAGAATTATACTAAAAATTATTCCCAGTCCCCTCCCCCACTTCTAGGAGCCTTTTTTCTCAAAAAAAATGAAGTCACTCTCCCTAAAGATATTCTCAAGAAGAAGGATTCAAGAGGAAAAATCATCTTTCTTTTCTTTTAATTTCATTTGAAGTTATTTTATTTTCATATTATCTCCTTACATACCCTAATAAAAATGGAAATATAACTCCATTACCATACATATAGAAGAATTTATTATGATAGTGTAATAATCCACCATCATTTCTATCCCCTCTCCTTTTGTACTAAAAATGAAAACATCATCCGTGATGTGTTAATTTATCATATTCAAGGATGATAAAGCATTCAATTTCTATTTCCTCCTTCAATACCGATCATAAAACCATTTTTATGGTTAAAATAGATTATAATATATTTATTCGAGCCTATTAAATGTTACAGAACCATTTTATATACATAATATTAATTAATAAAACTAAAGTAGTTTGTGTTTATAGAAGACCCACAATAATAACATAAAAGATTATCACTAAAGTGTTATCTTATAATTCATATGTAACCCAAATTACCAAATAAATTATATAATCATTTAATCTTATAGATTCCTATTAATGACATATAACTTTAATTTTTGACAACCATTCTCATTTTACAAGATTTTTCATACAAGTAAACAAGTAACCAATCATGAAAACCAATGAATAAAATGCTCCCAAATGATGAAATTGTATCTAATAACTCATAAAAATGGTCTTAAATAAAAATAATAAAATTATAATAAATAAAATACATGTATAATAGGTTCTAAATTAATTAATTAATGGTTTTAATTTTATTACCTAGGACATTATGATAATGAGGACAACACTCTTTTACATAAGGTAAGGGTGTCTTCTGGAACCTCTATTTTTCCATCGAGTTAAGATTTGTCTCCATTTATACTAAAGTAACTCTTTTTTATTTTTCTATAATTCTTATAAAATATATTTATATGTTTTATATTCTTTTATCCAGATCAATTTATCATTATTTTTTGGGGATATTCATGTTTTAATAAGGTTCACTTCTCAATTCTTCTTGATAAGTAAGCCTAATTAAATGGAATTTCCTAATTTTTTACACATTTTCAAGTACCATCAATAGTATTTTTTAATAGATCATTATTTTTATAATTTCTCTAATTTTATCCTAAAAAATTCCTTTTTCCATTTTGGTTTTATGAAAACAAATATTCATTATTTTCTCTAAATTATCTTTAATATTTTCCTTAAACCGAACTAAAATGTGTCATTTCTAAAGACTCTTAAGCACATTGTTTTGCCTCTTTATACTTTAATTTGACATAATTTATCATTATATATGCCTATTTAACCATATTAATGTCCATATATTATTTAAATCCATTATTTAATTAATACAATTATGAAATTCCTTTTTGTTATTCCATATGACATGATTATGATACCAAGTTATTTCCATGGGTAACCCTTATGATTTTTTCTTTTTGTGGAACATAAATGCATGAAAATTTTATTATGGGTGTGCCAAGATGTAACTCTAATAAATTAGGTAACTTTTATTCCCATGAGATGTCATATTAGGACAGCAAGTGAACATGATTCCTTTATGGGACTTTGTCCACCATGTGATACAGTCTTGGTAGTTAGCCTTGAATCATGTTTATATCGTGTTATATGATGTTTCCACATTCTTATGACGTCATGATTATATGTTCCCATGTTATTCATGTTATTCTTTCTTATGTGTAATCTGGTTCCATGCCTTTATGCCATCATATTTTGCCTTCAAACTCATGTGTTATGTCTTATTCCTATGATTGTTACATTACTGGGATTTTTAGATCAACCCTTTTGTTCATGTATTCCCCAAGTTATCCTATGTCGGTGTCAATTCTCAATGGAAGTTAGGAAATCATTATAGAGATTAAATAAAATAATTTTTTAGTTCAGTTTTGAAGTTTTCAAATTAAGTACCAAATCATCCAAATATACTAAACATTACGAATAATGTAATAATTTTTGTAGAAGGATTAGGTAACTATAGATAATCTATATATAACTGATCATATATAGAAACATAGATTTAGGGTAATTAAACTTCAATAGACAGGACCACCTCTGTCTTTTATACTGGTCTGTATGGGGTCTCATGTTTGACAGAGCGGGTCGTTGTTCGGTAAGCCCGCAAGGCATGTACCGTCCAAGAATTTTTATCCTTATCTACCATATTATAGGTTATATTTGATAGGTTATTATTAAATTAATTTATCTATCTATTAGCCACATTATGGTATTGGGGTGAATATTTGGACATGTTTTTATACTCCTGAAATAGTTTTCCAATTTATCATAATAGAAATTGGTGTCATTCTCCATCAGTATTGTATGAGAGACATGAAATCTAGTGATGATATTGTCTCTCATGAAGCATAAAATTTTCCTTACCCCAATCTCTTTGAGTGGTAAATTTTTTTCCACTTGGAGAAGAAGTCTGTTTTAGTGAGGGTGTACTTGAACTATTTATCCATAGTGGGAGAATATGGTCCCATGACATCCATTCCCCTTATAGAAAATGGCCAGAAGTATTTTCCTATGTGGTGAAACTTCAGGGGTTGGTGAATGAATTTAGCATGAACCTAGAAATAAATGGTACTTTATGGTTAATTTAGTGAATTAATACATTATAGTGGACTCATAGTACCTACTTCTTTTAATTTGATGGTAAATCTTGGAACCTAAGTGGTGGGCACTACAGAATCCATTTTTCACGTCCTTCATGAAAATAGTTGTCTTTTCTCCATCAATTCACCTAATAATGACCCCATCATGGATCCTCTTGTAGATGAACTTTTTATGATTTTTATCATCATATAAAACAATTTTCATTCCTCTTATTTGGATTTTTTTTCTTTCCCAAATCAATCTAGTGGGAGATCTACCTTTTGATGTTACTCTACAATGGGTGTTATCCAGTTGGTGGTAGGACTATATGGTTCTAGGATGGGGAAAATCTCATTAATATCTTCTATGTTGTCTTGAACTAATGGTGAGAGTATCTAGTGGTGTACAATACTAATTACTATTTCATCCTGGTCTATATTATCTAGAGTTATTGATGAATTTTCCAACACATCAAGTTTCTTACTTTTTGACTGTGGGATGTGACTCAATGATGGATTCAAATGTAATTCCTCTATAATTCCCCGAACCTTATTTGTCAAAAGGATTACCTATTCCTTTTTGATATCATAATCCCCATTGATTTTCCTGATGACCATCTCTGAATCCCATTTTATCTTCATGTGATTGACTTGTACCTGAATTTACAACTCTTTCCCTGTAATGAGTTCATAGTATTCTACTTCACTATTTTCTCACCCTTCCAAAAATATGAAGGATTAAGGTAGGACTGACTTTTTTGGAGATATGAGCAATATCCCCATCATAACTTCATTAATCATGGGGTCTTCCATCCAATTCCCTATTGAACATTTGGATGCACCATCAGAATACATCTCCCATATATGGGGGGCCCTCTTGAATAGTAATAACCTGTACATTAGGTAGTTCATCATCCAAGGGATTCATTTCTTCCATGGGGTACTCTGTAAGAAAATATACTAATTCCAAGATTTTGACACATTCTAAGGCATGAACTGAATATCAAACTGCTATAGGATGACCACCCACCATGATAGAAATCTATTCAACATTGAAAGTCTGTGAATGTATTTGAGTGGGATATTATGAGAGACCAAACTGAACTCATGATGTTTCAATTAGTGACTCATTTTATGGACTACAAATATTATCTCAAAATGGATCTTCTCAATATCAGAATAATGGTTCTTAGCATCAATCATGGTTCAACTGAGATAATAATGATTTTTTTTCACTATTGTAATAATTGTTTTGTGCTATAAATGAACATAATGAACACTTGAATGTTTTCACATATAAAATAATAAGCCTTCCTTCAATAGGTATCATATGCACTGGAAATCATAAGAGATATTTATTTAGACTATAAAATCCTTTTGTACAATCCTTATTCCACAAATATGTACCCACCTTTTCAACCTTGTGAAGGGTGGGAATTTACCTACAAGTTTAGATATGAAGTGTTGAATATATTCCAAGTTTAAATGTAGTACTATAACCTATATGAGGTTTCAAGGAAGTGAAATTTCAAGGATATAATTTTTATTCTTGGTTTCAACTTCGACACCACAATGGCATAAGATAAAGTTGATAAAATTCCCTGAGGTAGCATAGAACACACATTTCAAGGGATTTATTTTTAGGTTGTGATTTCACAGTTTGTTTAAGATGGTTTATAGATCTGCAAACTGTTAAAATAATTATAGTTATTTAACCGTTGGTTCATCAAAAAACATTCAACAAACTTTACCGGCAAGTGTTTTAATATGTGATGCAAGGCATGTTAGTATGTTGCACTAACATTATTAAAGGAAAAGGGAATTACCTAATATAAAAATAATCCTTGGGAGTCTAAAGGTGGTTTATTATTCGTCTTCTTAGCCAATTTGAATTTTATTTGTTCTTGAATATCCATCCATGGAGGAGAAATATTGATATTCAGGTGTTTCATATATTAGTAGTTTTGTAATCGGGACTAGGAAATCATCCTTTGGGTAGTGTCAATTGAGATCCCTAAAATCAATAAAGACATTGATATTCCTATTCTTCTTCTTTAAGGGAATGATATTGGCCATCCATTTGAGATATTGGACCTCATTAATGATCTTGGATATGATGATATTATCAACCTCAGCCTTAATTTTGGAATCATGTTTTTGGTGTGTCCTTCTGATAGCTTTTTTATAGGCCTGGTTGACCTCTGGTAGGACCAGGTTGTGAGTGGACACCTCAGGATCAAGGACCAGTATTTTTGTGCAATTCTAGGATAATAAATATTGATTCTACTTTAGTAATGAGGTATATACCTCTTCTTCCATGTAATACATGGTCACACTAATCAAGGTGGGTCATAGTTCTTCTTCTATACCCAGATTTATTTCTCTAAAATCATCAATGGTGGTAAAGATGCCCTCATCAAATGATACATGAGCATCCCTATGTTATTCATCTTTTTCTTATTCCTCTTTTTATTCTCCCTTTTTTTTCATAATGGTAGAAATTAGTGGGATAAGTTATCTATAGTTTTAGGAGTAGCTGATATCATTTAATTCCTAATATGAAGAAACTTCCGCTGACCCAGTTGAAAATTTGGTATTTTTTTTAAAATTCCTAAGAGTATGGACTGAGA
Source organism: Viscum album (assembly GCA_963277665.1). NCBI lineage: Eukaryota > Viridiplantae > Streptophyta > Magnoliopsida > Santalales > Viscaceae > Viscum > Viscum album. The sequence goes on along the minus strand of OY728146.1, from coordinate 2,054,864,498 downwards.
GATGAAGAAGTAATGTCTTCATTTTATTTTGGTGATGAGACAACCCATTATACATAAAACTGAGAGGTAGGTATTTCCTGGAGCTCTGGGGATAGAATGCAAGAATTTTCATCTAATATTTCATCAATATCTTGGAAGTCAGCAAACTTTTCAACACTATTCAAATCAGTGTTCATGACTAAAACCATAAATATTGTTGAATATGAACCTATATTGGGTTCATATACTCATCCTGATTGAAGGGAAAGATATACCCTTCACTAAGTTATTTGAAGGGATTGGTCAAGATCATTTCTAGACCATTTGGGGTGGTGAACCAACCAATACCATCAACTAGGGGTTTCTTCCCTTCCCTTTGTTAGAATACTACACTGATATAATGGGACTCGTAAGATTAGAATGGGCCCTTATCTGCATGAAACATACCAATTTTTTCATTAATGAAGTATTTGATGCATTGATGGTAGGATGAGGCGATTGTCTCATGTTGATGAAACCATAGCATTCCCAGCAATACATTGAATTCCATGTTCAACCAAACCACTAGAAGTTATGATTTGGAAACAAGGTCCCCAAAATGAGCCTTAAGCTTGATTTGGCCTAATGGATTCTGCTCACTTTTTCATAGTCTTATAGTGTTATAAAAAAAGGCACTAGGTTATCCTCATCATAGAACAACCAATAAAGTTTTCATACTGTAGTGAAATTAACATCATATCCATTTTCAATGAAATTTATTTGCACTTTGATGCCATTTATTCTATCGTACATATACAAGGATCTAACATGCCCATATATAACGACATCATAATCTTGATCTTTGAAGGAGATAACTGCATTTCATTCTAAGATATCAGCCTCTTTATGATATACATCAGTTGTGGTGGACATATCTTCTAATATTTGATGGCATAGAAAATCCTATATGAGTGATTCCTTAAGGTCTTTTGACAAACTCAAGGAATCCAGAATTGATATTTTGGCAGGTACCAAGGCTAACTATTTTAGGATCTCATTATTCTAGTCTAAATTCATGTGCTAACCTAGGTTGGTATTCTCTTTCATAAAAACATTTTGGGTTTGATTATTTGATTTATATGGATTGGTCCTTGAAATAGGAGTTGGAGGTTCTCATGTCCTTGGTTGGTGAGGTTGGGTAGGTCTGACTGCCCATTGAGGGTTATCTAACACTTGTACCCCTCTAATTAATATTCTAAATTGATTGGTTCAGGGCGGCTTCTGGAAGGTTCATGGGGGTTTTCTAACTACTATTGTACCCAATAAAGGGATCTTCCATTATTTTTTTCAACATTGACAGTCAGAGTATGGATATTGATTGAATTATGGTTACTTCCCTAATTATTCCCTCCCCGATATCCTCATATCCTATGGGATCTTCCTATAGTTCCCTAATCAGATGTGAGTAACTTGAGTTCATACCCATACTTCACATCAAATAAGGGATCAATTAAGTGAATTGAATTAATGGAACTGAAGATCTACACCTCATCTGATGCAGAACTTGTATGGCCGGTGATTTATTTTGGTTCCATTTGGTGGGGCGGTGTCCGTTTTTTCAAATTTTAGGGAAAAAATTCTGAGATATTTAAAGCTAAATTTTTCATTGAAGTAGGTTTATCATCCTACAATTCCTCTAAGCCTTTGTGATCAGACCACTTTTATAAATTCTGAATTTTGGAGGTTTTTGGTGCTGATGAATTCAGTGTTGTTGTAATATAAGTGGTGGGGGAATATTTAGTTGTTTCAACTATGCTTGGATAATACCATGTGTTCAATAATTTATATTTCGAGTCATCCAACCATCAAACTTGTGTTCCCTTATACTAACAACTTATTTACACTCACCTCCTTCCTCATGGGAAGAGGCAGAAACATAAACCATTTGTGTCGGTGGCCTTCCCAACTTCACATGACCAGAATCTACCATTTTCTATAAGATTTATTTGAAGATGAATCATTCATAAATGTTGTTTTTTAATATTCAGTGAAAAGGGAAAATAATTCTTTCGGTCTTTGAGTCCTACCTAGTAGGACCTTTTAGGTTATAGAAGGTGGAGTAAATCATTGTCCACAATGGCTATAAAATAGCCATGGACTTGATCATCTCATAACAAGTAAAAATTATTCCTTCATTATTTGAATTGATTTCCCCTGGGACCCCTCTGATTATCCTAGTTAGGAGAGGGTTTATTTTGAGGCCCAGGGTGTGTTTCATGATACAGTGTAGGCTTTGGAGTTAAAGCATGTGTGGAGGTTCACTTATGTGCTATGGATACTGCCTCTGCATTTCTAATTAATTTCCTTGAGAATAGTGGAGTTATCTAGGACTTGATATTAGTATATTTTATAGAGTCTTCCATTATTTGGGTAATATTTCAGAAAAATTGAAACCCACTTGTGTATTTCACTAGGATGAGTGGCATTGGTAGCACTTCGTGAAGGTTCTCTATAAAAATATTAATCAGATATTCTAGGGGAAGATGTGATTTCAGAGAGTAGGTCATACCTTTCCATCAAGAAATAAAATATAAGACTCTCCTATTTTATTGATGTTTCCGATTTGATCAGTCACCTATTATTGTATTTTTCAGAATTGAGTTAAACTCAAAGAATAATTTTTGACAGATATCCTATCATCCTGTGATTTACTGAACTGGAAAACTAGTGTACCATATAAAGATTGACCTTTGCAAGGTTAATATGAAGAATCTGAGTTCCACTTCTTCTTGGTGCTCTTAAGTTCCAATAATGGGATCAAAATGGGATTCATAGTGCATCAGATATGGTTTTGGGTCACCTAATCCATTTAATGTCGAAAAAGTAGGAATCTCAGAGTTTGGTTATGGTGGGGTGTCACTCACCCACTCAAGGTAAGGATCATGTTTTGGCTACACTACTGCATACCTATCAACCATGGCTTCCAGTCAAGTTTCCAATGACTCGATGGTGTCTATAATCCCTTGATTAGTGTTCTGTTGAATAGAATCTTGGACAAGTGTATCAATCAGTAGGGTCTTGTGTTCCAGTTCGTCCATCATTTGAGACTGTTATCCAGCCGAGGACATCTTCTGGGGGTTTTCGTGAAACCATTTTGGTTTCCTTATTAATGGATTGAAATCTTGATATCTATCCATTATTGGGTTTAGGGAAACTTATAGTCTAGGCACTGATTTTGGTGGATGTTATGGCCTTGCTTCAATTTTTAGTATGAATCCCTATTGCTGAGGTACACCTTCCAAAAGTGTACATTGAGGCTCTTCTCAGGGAGCATATTTGGTAGGAACACTACCTAAAAAAACTTCATGTTGATTCACTTAAACAATTTTATCTCTACCTCCTACCAATAGAATATTTATTTGAATGTACGGAGCTCTCATTCATGAAGAGGAGGAGATGGATTATATGTGGCCTTGTATTTATTCTTATTATATATTCATTGAAGAGGTAGTATGCTATTGATCTATGGAGAACCCAAATTTATGGTGATTATCTGGTTCAATGTGTGCACACCTTCTTCATTTATCTCAATTTACACCATGTTCTAGATGGATCAATCCTATATTTGCTCCTCTTCATTTACATTATTTTTGGTTCCCTCTATAGGGTTGAGGTCCATGACATTTACCAATACATATTGAATTGTAGTCATCATAATAGCTATCAAATGATAGGAGGGTGAATATACAATAAAAACACATATTTTAATTACATTTTAATGGTATTAAATTTTCACTTTTGATCTTATGGTCTTGAGTTAGCAGATTTTAATTTTGAACATCCATTCTCATCATTTGTGCACTTCATGCCTAATGTACACCAATTTAGGCCCAATTATTCATCTAATTTTAAGGAATATAATTATGTATATTTTAATTTTATATTTTGAGAAATGGATCTACACTTAAATACGAACATTTTTAATTCAGGGATCAATGGAGGATTCATAAAGGATAATGGGTATATTTTCTGATGAAAAGAAACAATTCTGAAGAAGATAGATTGGACACCAGCCCACTGATGAGAATGTGGAGCCCACAATACAGGCCCACTAAAGCCCAACTTTGTGGGATGCTAAAATACATCAAAATGAACATTTCATACAACAGTTACAAGAGCTAATTCGGAGTTTTAAATATATTTTCAAGCGGAAAAATTTGGAGATAAAATTATGGGCCAGAATCTGCGTCCCAGAAAAATAGCCCACACATTTAATCATATCTCGCAAACCATAAACTATTGTGGGCTGCAATTTTATAGGAAATCAGGGGAAATCCGTATCTTAATTTTTATATTCTATGGACCACCAAACATTGGCCATCTAGATACTCTTTTGAACATATCTGTCGAGGCATACAAGTTTTCTCAGATTGTTTGTCAAAGATGGAAAAATCAACTCTCCCTCAACTTTCCACCCACTTATGGCCTACCAAAATTAATTGAGGACACTTGGACTATTGGAGGATCGACTCAAGGATTAAAAAATCTTATTTAAGGTATTGGTGGTGGTGGATTTTTTCATCCTTTTTGTTTAGTTTCATTTTAGTGTTATGTTGTTGTTTTGTGTTTGTAATCGCATTTCCTTCTCATGTAAGTTGTTCAATTCACCTTAGTTTCTTAATAAAGGTTCTTCCTTTCTCTTATTTTGTTATTCTAAATATGACGTTGATACCATTTCCTCAAGGTGTGAATTTATTCACACCATACCTTGTGAAATTTATCACACAATGGTGGAGTGATCATTATTTTTTTGTTTTTACTTCTTTAATTCCCCCCTCGTAAGTCTACTTTCTGCTTCTGTTGAGAACATGTCATCAATGGAGGGCTAACCCGCTTATGGGTTAATCCAAGGTGGTAGAAAGAGTCTGTATTGGATGTTATTTCTCACTCTATTAATGTCTAATCACTTATTTTAATTGAGAATTTTGTTTTAAAATCTTTAAAATCCTTCGTCCTTGTTGTATTTAAGGCCACACACTTTAAGTGCTAATACGAACTTTTACCTTGAAGTTCTCAAAATGTTGATCCTTCAAGTGTGTAGGTTATTAGTATTAAAGTATGTAGGTATTAAACCAATAAGTGATGATGTTGTTTAATTTTCTTAAATGAACCCATCTCAAATATAATAAATTGAAATCATTAAAAAAATAATTCATCCAATCCACCCCAAGCGATAACCTAGGATCAACTCATTATCTTAAATTGAATTAACTTAAATCTGTTAGTGATCCTTTAAACCCATCTAAAATAAACCCAATTTGGCCACTTTATATCCAAAAATATTCCTTACAATGTGCGTGTCTATATGTTTCTTCTCAGGTCTCTGAGGATTCGGCAACCCAAGCTACACTACAAGAGACTGCTTAACCCTAAAAACTTGGGTAAATTTGAGCGTGAATCAAATTTTGGAGCCGTTTATAGGGACCCAATTAATTCATCTAAACACTCATTCTATTCTCCCGAATTTCTTCTATTCTCTTAAAAATTCTCTTATCTTTTCCCTTTCTTGTTTTTTTTCTTTCTTTTGGTGCATGTCTAACTACACTGGTGACCAATCAAACTGTCTAGTTAGGGTGGATAGTCTTGGGATTGGGGAGTCAAGTACACCAAGAGAACTCTTTAAATTATATACTTATCTTCCTAATACTCCAAAATCAATAATTGATCCCATTTAAATGGAAGGTCTTCAAAGAAACCAACTCATAAACCCGGGTGGGAACCAAAATGGAAATCCAAATGAGGCAGCCCCAAACTTGGAAAATGTAGTCGATCAAACCATAAATGACTAACTCACACCTACCTAGAACAATTCCCCCTCATGCATTAGACACAATTCCCTAGTACATGCAAACTTCATCTTTAGACCCCATTTCCTAAACCACCTTCCCACATTCCATGGAATGGAGTTCAAGATGCCCTACCTTCATGTTATGGAGTTCAATGACATTGTAGAAACCTTGTGTCCCCCAAATCAACTAGAATCATCTAAGATGGGGCTATTTCATTTTTCATTAAAGGATCAAGCTAAAAATTGGCTAAAAATTTTGATACCATCATCCATCAACACTTGGTACTAATTACAAAGAGAATTCTAAAAAAAATACTTTCCCCGCCACAAAACAGTTTCACTTAAAAAGAGCATTCAAAACTTTTTTGAAAAAGAGGGAGAGTCATTTTATGAAACATGGTAAAGGTTCAAATACACACTCAACACGGTACCTCACCATGGATTTTCAATCCCAAAACAAGTTTAAAGTTTCTATGAAGGTTTGGGTCTGGTGAACAAACAATTCATTGACATAATGTGTAATGAAACTTTTTAAAAAAAAGCCCCAAATGATGCTTATGAGTATCTAGAAAGCCTTGCTGGAAAAAAAAACCAAACATGAGGAACTTCACCTTATTATGAAAATCCATAAAGAGCTAATAGAATTCATACACTTAGAGAAGAGAAAATCCTTAGGGATAAACTCGTTGCACTCTCTAGGAAGGTTGAAGAGATAGACCTTAGGAAAGTCCATGAAATTGAAACTATAGACCCTATTTTCACAATTCGTTACAAACATGACCATAAGACAGAAAACTGCCCAACCATTCCATCCATCAAGTATATTATTTTAGGAGTACCCCCAGCAGAAGTAAATTCTTCGAACTTTTAAATCCTCAATTCCAAAACACCTTCAACCCAAGGTATAATGACCACCTAGGCTTCCACTGGAAAGATAACCAACAACCTAGTCAACTACAGGGAAAAAATCTTTACCCCCATCAGAACTACAAAACCCATAACCAGTTCTAAACCCAACCTATCCAATACCAATATACACCGGTCTATTTTTTAAAAGCCATACCACCTCCAAAATATCCCCCTGGGATAAACCAATATTCTCAAGCACTAACTCAAACTATTCCACAAAGCCTACTAGAACAACTGTGCAAACAAATGGAATAGATGAACTTAGAAGTATATTCCTTAAAATGAGAAATTAAAACCATCAAAACTGGAAAGGAACCCATGCCTACACAAGCCATTCCACAACAAACAGTAAGGGTAGAGTCAAGTTGCACTCAAAAAACTCATGAATAACTAAAGGTTGTGATAGTTTTAAGAAGTGGGAAATCAATTGAGAAACATGAACAAATAAGTTAGAAACCATGTGAAGCTTCAAACTCTAATGAAAATTCAAATGAACCACCTGATCAAACTGAGGAAACTAATAACAATGTTAATGAAACAACCCTTAAACAAACAAACCCACAACCTACACCATTTCCTCAACGCATGAGGGGGAAAACTAAGCTTGAATTTAATGAAACATTAAGTGAAATATTCTCACAAGTCAAGTTGAACATTCCCCTTCTTGATGTAATCCAAACCATACCTTCCTACTCAAAGTACCTTAAGGACTTGTGCACTTTTAAAAGAAAATTTTCACATAAAAACCAAGTCCTTTTGGATGTTAATGTGAGTACCACCATTCAAGGGACCATTCCTCCTAGTTCAAGGACCCGGTTTTCCCTTACATCAATGTTGAACTAGGAGAGAGAAAAGTTGTCAAGGCCTTGTGGGACCTATGTGCTAGTGTCAATCTCATACCGTATGTTTTGTACTACCAGTTAGTCCTAAAAGAGCTCCAACCCACATATATCTCACTTTAACTTGCTGATTATAGCATTAGGGTTCCAAAAGTGATTTTAAAGGAAGTTCTGGTAAAGGTTGAAAACTTCATCTACCCTACTGACTTCATTGTCCTTTTCAATCATCCAAACTTAGGAAATAAGGAAAAAATCCCAATCATACTTGTTTGACCTTTCCTAGAAACAATCAACTCTATTATCCGAGTCCAAAATGGGAACATGACCACCACCTGTGGAAACATGAGTCTAGACTTGAACATCTATAATGCAAGCTCAAAAATAGAGGATGATGAGAACATTCATGAAGTAAACATGATAGGATTAATTGATAATGAATCCATAGAACATCAATGAATATTTGATGTATGTTTAATCCAGGATGAGATTGATTTCATTTGTTCGCATGAAGGATGTTTATCTCCTTGTCTTGAATCATTTTAAAATTTCTCTAATTATGATGTCTTAGGTCCAAAAATCAGTGAAACCTTTCAGGAAACCACTTTCATAGAGACAAGTCAAACTTCCTTCTCTAAATCTGATCAAACCAATCTTGTAGCTGAAACTTCTACACGTGGGGATTTGATTATATCTATAACTCTAGGAAATAAAATCGATCTTGATCTAATGTCCCAATCTTCTATAGAAATTTTGAACCAACCTGATCTTGAATTGAATGAACTTCCCGTTGCACTCAAGTATGCCTTCCTAGGGGACAATCAAACACATCCTATTGTCATTTATTCTTCTCCTAAATCCAATCATGAGAGGATGCTTCTAGATGTCCTTAGGAAACATAAAAAATCCATTAGTTGGATCTTGTATGATATTCCTGGGATTATCCCATTAATCGGGACTCATAGGATTGTTCTAGAATCTGATTCAAATCCATGTCATCAACCTCAACGGAGACTCAATCCTAATTTCATGGAGGTTGTAAGGAAGGAACTTTTGAAGTTTTTAAAAACTAGTATCATATATCCCATAGCTGAGAGTGAGTGGGTGAGCCCAATCCAAGTGGTTACCAAGAAGGTAGGAATCACAGTGATAACTAACAAGGATGGATAGATTCTTCCAATAAGGGTGAGTAGTGGCAGGAGAGTCTGCATCGACTATAAGAAGATAAACGCATTAACCATGAAGGACCATTTCCCCTTACCATTCATTGACCAAGTACTTGAGAGAGTCACAAGTCACGCCTTCTACTATTTCATAGATGGTTACTCTAGGGTATAATCAAATTGTGGTCTCCCTAGAGGATCAAGGGAAGACTACATTCACATGTCTATTCAGCACCTTTGATTTCAAACGCATGCCCTTTGGGTTATGCAATGCCCCTGGAACCTTCCAGCGGTGCATAATGGGAATATTCTCAGACATGGTAGGGGATATTATAGAGGTCTTCATGGATGACTTCTCTATGTTTGGGGATACATTTGAGGGATGTATGAGGAATGTGGAGAGATTCTTTTCAAGATGTGAAGAAAAGAATCTAGTCCTAAACTAGGAAAATTTTCATTTCATGATTAAATAGGGACTAGTCCTTGTCCATCTTTTCTTGAGAGGGGGATTGAAGTTGATAAATCCAAGGTTGACATCATCTGTCACCTTTCATCACCCAAAACTGTCAAGGAAGTGAGTTCTTTCTTAGGACATGATAGTTTCTATAGAAGGTTCATTAGGAATTTCATCTCTATTTCTCGACCACTTTGTGCTCTATTGGTGAAAGATTCTCCATTTTTATGAACAAAAAGTTGTGATGAATCATTCTCTACACTCAAGTCAGCTCTTATTACTCCACCTATCATGAAGTCTCCAAATTGGAAACTTACTTTTGAGCTCATGTGTGATGCGAGTGAATTCGTTGTAAGAGCAGTCTCAGGAAAGTGGTGTGAGAAAAATCCATGTGTCATTGATTTTTCAAGAAAATCTTTAAATTATGTACAAATAAACTACACCACCACTGAGAAGGAGTTACTTTCTATTGTGTTTTCCTAATAAAAGTTTAGGTTCTACCTCTTAGGATCCCCCTCACTGTGATCACTGACCATTCTGCACTAAAATACATCTTCCAAAAACAAGAAGTTAAGGCTAGACTGATTAGGTGGGTCCTTCTATTACAATAATTTAACCTCAAAATCAAGGATTAAAAGGGTGTTGAAAATTGTTTAGATGGTCATCTCTCTAGGATGGAATTCAAAGACAACTCAAATCACGTTTCTGTGTATGATTCATTTCCCGATGAGCACCTCTATTCAGTGAGTGATTTCCCATGGTATGTCAACATAGCTAACATCTTAGTTACATGGCATGCTATAGAACGGTCCAACAAACTGGGAGTAGGTAAAGATGAAGATCCTTTCTAGATAGAGATCCTTTACCAGATTTGACCCCCACCAACTACACCCCAGACTCTAAAGACGATGAGACATCCCACCATTTCTAGTCCAGAATTAAACCCTCAAATAACATTAGGATGGAATGAACCTTAACTACCCTGAGAGTTCCCAACAACCCAAAGACACACCATATTTTGGAACTATACAATTAACTCTAACATACTTAAATTACCTCAATAAGCAGGCAACACGCAAAAATAACTGGGAACTAGGCATAACTCATTAACAACTTTTAGAGGCTTTCTGGGCGGCCTACTCATAACAACATGAAAAACACCATCAAAATCAGTCATCAAGCCAAAAATCAATTAAAGAAATAATAAAATCCCAGGGAAACAATCCCATAAGCCAAACATATACAAACACAATCAAAAATCACTTTTCAAAAACCATTATTTCTTTAAAATTTTAAAACTCACCTATGGAACCTTATGAACCATCACATGTGTGTTCATTCAATCCCACTTACATCATCTATAAACAAGTGATCACACGCACTCTCCGCACATACACATGCACATGTGACCATCCATAAAGAATGTCAAGGTTTAAAAAAATCTTTTTCCCAACTCAAACCCAAAGACACACCAAAATTTTCCAAATCAAAACACTTTCTCTTTAAAAACCCACTTTAATAATTTCAAAAAAAATTGGAAGAAACCCCATTTTTCTATTTTTGAAATCACTTTCATTTTTAACACACACACACATCAACTGAGTTCAAAACAAAATACAACCAACTATAAACCATCGAAATGAGGAACTAGTGTTTGTGCCTAACCCAGTGACATGGTGGTGAGCCATGCCCCAAGTAAGTCATAACACTAATATGGCCTTAAACTAGGCACTTGGACTCCACATGGGTCACCACCCCAAGTGAGGCCATAATGTGAACTGATTCATCCCAATTTCCATCCCTCAGTCCAAAACCACCAAAGACAAAAGACTCAAATTCGAGACTACCCCTAGTAACTCTGGTCTCGTCGCGAATGGTGGTGATCAGGAACCAACCCGTAACCTACCTCTTGAGCCTTGATAGTCCTAATCTCCTTCTACCAGACACTCCAAATAACAAGATCCTTCTCTGATACCATCACAAACCAACCCGAGTCAACCCTGAACCGGTCACCTGAGCCAGTCTGTGGCATGTCCCTAGGGGTGTTCCCGATCCCCACGGGTTGGAAACTAGTGTTGGGCATCAAAACTAAGCAGGTGGGAACAATTAGGCCCATAAACAAAAGATAAATAGATAAAAAACACTGAAGATAAAGATAAAAACTAGAAATGGAATGAAAAATAACTACACCAACCTCCTAGTGACCTCCTAGGTCACCACCCCAATCAGAACCAAGCCTAATCCAATATTGAGCAACTGAACCAGGAACCTTCACGATAAACTAAACCTGAAACTGGAAAGATAAAGTAGGGGTGAGTACCGAAATGCTCAGTAGGAAACACCACAAATCCCATTCCATTCTTTCCAAAAACATTTCCATTTAAACTATTTTGAAATACATTTAAAAAATATATTTCTATATCTACCTTGAATTTTAAATACAAACAAAAAACCTGGTCCATTGCCCTCATATTTTAAAATAAGGCACAGGAAGGAAAAGGGGAAATTGTTCTTTCTTTGCCAAACCTCCACTTAGAAAAACTTTTAAATCCAACAAAATGTTCACAATTCTCCAAATAAAAAACCAAAACTAGAGACAAAGAAAAGGTATTATAAACGGCAAGGGAAATGATACTAGTCATACTCGTAATTTGGAAACAAGGGAAATCCTAGGAACTCAAAGGAATACCAGAACATATTATACATGTGACTCATCTTGAAGGCATGCCCTACTCAATGACGTCATAACGCCCTAATGCTCGATCGTCGCCCTACCTGGCCTGGTCGAGGGGCCCAATCCCATAGCAATAAAAACAAAACATCCCCCTGCTATGGGGAACTATCAGTACATACCCTAACTAGTGAAAAAATCATTCTCAATAAACCACTTTTCTATGCTAGATTCCCATGTATATTTCATAAAGGGGTGTGCCATGCAATTTAAACAACAAGCCACATATATATACATATATCACCACACGCACACACCGCACAGACCAGCACCACCCCAACCACCTCAAAGTTAGTCTCATGCCTTAAATAATAATTACTTATAGGAGGTCCCATACTGAGGACCCTCCCAACTCATAATCAACCAACTAGGAAGGAGACTCAACCTAAGAGGGGTTTTCCAAATATTCATTTAAAAATTTTAAATAGTCCCTTAACATCACAACATTTATCCATTTTCCAAAATAAAATTAGAAACCATTTTCCAAAAACATTATCAGACTTAATATTTTTACCAATATGGCCAAACAGGCCTCACACCCTTTTCATAAAAATAGTTCACTTAATAAGTAACAGCACACAACCCAACTTCACAACCTAGAATACATTTAAAAACTCATTTCATCAATCTCACACACCATTTAAAATTTAAAGACACTTGCAACAGCCAATGAGGCATATAACACTAAGCACCTAATGTGAAAACCCCATTCAAAGATTTAAAGCATCACTTTAAACTTCAAAAATGTGTTTAAAAAACTAAATCGTTCCACGATAAATCAACAGTCATTTTAAAGATCCAATCATGCCATTTAGAGAAGAAACTTAATGTGCACAACTTGACAAAAATGTAACACACCTTAAAAATCCACCTTTAAAATCACACGCACCTCTAGACATTTCTAAAATGTAATTCTCACCACTTTTATTACTAAACAAACCTTTTAAAATTTTATAAAACAATTTTTAAGAGGAATCCAAGGCTTTACATAGACAAAACCCATCCAGAACCCTCATTTGTAAAAATTCACACCCACCACATATAAAAACAGGATGTTAACCAATCTAATTAACCATTAAACACGCCACATATTATAAAACCTTTCACATAATTTTTAAACCACCCAATGTCACATAGTAAACCATGGAACCACTTTTCAAAGAGAGAGGAGAAATAAAACCATTTCACTAAAACCTCAAGTTCCATAAACCAACCAGTTCAAAGGAAATAATTTCTATAAAATATTCCCATAAGGAAACATCACTCAAAATATAAAAAAACCATTCCAAGGTAAGGACACTTATTCCATCAAAGTTACCTAAAAAAATAGTTACAGACATAAGCAAAGAAATAGTTTAAAACATATTCTTAATCAAATCTACCAATAAGAGAAATGGTTCCAAGAATGGACCATACTCATAATAGTGGTGAAAAACATATTTTAAATATTAATTAATAAAAATTCAAGCATAAAATGGATTAAAATTGAAACAAAGTTCATGGAACACATACCTCAACCTGTATGAATTCAATGGTGCATTAAAGGAAGGAAGAATATCACTCCGCGGACCAAACTCATAGCCTGGATATCGAGAAAAACACAAAAACATGACCCAAGGAATTATAATTCACATTAAATTGAAGAGAAATTCACCCAAAATAAAGAAACGTGATTATACCAAAAGATACCAAGGATGCCAACAAGGGGAACCATGGTTATTCTAGAATAGGGTGGTGCGATCGGAGTAGGTGAGGTCGGCCGGGTTGGTGAGCTACAAGACGAGCAGTCAGGGAGTAGGGTTGCACTGATCTAGGAAGTGCCGGATAGGGGAGGTCACGCCAGACCAGGAGGGGGAGGTTGCACTGGACGAGGAGAGGTCGTGATGGACCAGGATTTTGAGGTCACGCCGGTCCAGGAGGGGAGGTTGTGCTGGACCAGGAGGGGGAGCCGCACCAGACCAAGAGGGGGGTCGTGTCGGACTAGGAGGGGGGTCGCACCAGATGGAGGTTGTGTCGGACATGGTGGAGTGGTGAGAGGCGAAGGCCTGGGTAGGGGGATCGCAGTGCAGAACAGTGGAGAAGAAATGGGGTGGCTAGCTCATAAATTGGGAAGGGAGGGGTGACGGGAATGGGTAGATTAGGGTTTAAAAAATTAAATAATAATTATAATATAATAATAATAATAAAACCAACAAATATTAATAAAACCAATAAATATAATTGGTTCTTATCCATTTTATTTTAAGTAGTAGTAATAATAATAATAATAATAATAATAATAATATCAATGTTACAATAATAATAGTAGTAATAATATTAATAGCAAAATGATAATAATAATAATATTAATAACCACAAAATAAATTAATAACAAACTTAATGATAATTAAAATGATAATTTTATTACATTTCATTTTAAATAAAAAATATATTTATAAGAATTTAATAATAACATTATTATTTCCAAATTAAATAATAATAATATTATCATTTGTGAAATAATATTCTTATTATTATAATTTAAACATTAACCTTGTTTTTATCATTGTAAAATTTCATTTAACTTTTTTTCAATCAACTTAATTCATTTATTTAAACTATCAGCAACCACGCATACACCAGGACCAAATTCATGGGCACTGATAATGATACAGTGACTGTGCACTAACCCAAAACCCACCAAAAAACATCAAACTTCGAAAAAGTTCAAACCAGGACCAATTAAACCTCATCTAAAAGACATGATACCAAAAAAAGAATAAAATAATAGGCATTCATAGTTGGGGTGTGTCAATATGAGCCCAATATTGTGTGTCTTACTTAACCTGGATATGCTGATAATCCTCCTATTAGGGAGAAATAATATTCACTTGCATTAGAGTATCCACATATTCCTATTGATCATGGTGATATATTACTCTAGCTATAGGGATAGGGATATGTTCTTATCCCTATATCTGTACCAGTTCTAGAATATGATGGTCGAGCTCTTCTATCATTTTCAGAATGTAGTGGCACTTCTATAGAGTATATATAGTAATATAGGCCTGCACATTCTCATTATCCAAGAAATACTAGTATATTCCTTTGATTGAATCAATGATATAATCCCACTCTTTTCCTACCTGTGCCATCTAAATATGCTGATGGAATTCATATGTGGGGGTAGAGATATTTTCCTTCCCCATGATTGTTATTGGTATATATGGGTAGACATGGTTCTAGTGATTATTGATATGATCCTTCTCACTAGATAATTCCATGATATGTTGGAAGGCTTCATAATTAATATTAAAAAGAGTAATAAAAATTACCACGGTTAAGGCTAAAACAGGTTTTTGGAGGGTTAAAATAAGAGATAAGGGTAGAAATGCCACATTAACTTGTCTAATTGTTATTTTATGAGTTTATTTCTCCCTTATCATATCCTAAATTCTAATTCCTAACTATTTGGAGATACTTTAACATGAAAGTGACCTTATATTATTGAAACCTTTTAAGTAGTTCCATGTGCACCCCTCCCCTCACTTATAAAAAGGAACATCTTATCCTCCCTTATTCACAATATTTGAGCACACTAGATTGTATGTTTCCTATAAAAAAATTCCTAATTTATTTTCCTTATTTATTGAACTTATATTTTTCTCTTAATACCATCCTAATATGATGTAAGGTGTAAGTCAAAGGTGGTTACTCAAAGAAGAGGTAATCATCTTTACTAGCTCTTTCAAAAGTTTATTTATTATCATAATTCCTCTAAATATATTGTATGAATCATAAAATAATAAATCCAATATAATAAATATAATAATATTTTATTATTATAATGGGAAAACTATTTTATACCTCCTTTCTATCCTATATAGAATAGGAACATCTCCCATGCATACGTACGGTCTACCATCTCTACGTGGAAGTGTTATTCATTTTTCATCACCACTTTACTTGGACGGTTCTAAATATGGAAATAATTAATTTAAATTATTTTTATTACATAATTATTATTATTTAAATATAATATATCATTTACCATCTTACCCTACTACCTGTTAAAAAATGATAATAACACTCATTTGTACGTGTGGACTACCACCTCCACGAAGCGATGTGATTTAATTTTCATGTCCAAATTTCATGGATGATTATAAATATATATATAATTAATATATATTATATTTATATCATGATTAAAATTATTTATATGATGGAACCATAGTCAACATGAAAATACCAAAACTACTGAACAGAAACATACATGAAAAATGAAACACATAACACTTAAAAATGATGATTTTATAAATAATTATTAATAAATGGGTCTTGAAATGTTATAAATGGGCCAGATAAGATATTATAAGTATTTAAATTGTTTTGGTATATAATTATAATAAATAATAATTTATTATATAGGATTCTGTAGAAATTATGAATCAAATCAAACATAAGGTAGGGATTCCTCATCTCAATATTGTTTTTTTGATATATGTTTGATGTTATGCACCTATTTATTTTTATGATATATATATATATAATTACAATTTGAAATTTTATATAATATATCCTTATTAATTAATGGTATTTAAAATCCTAATTAAAATAATTTCATCCAATTTATTTTGATTCGGAAGTTACCAAAGTGGTGGAGGTTTATTTCAAAATATTATCCTTATGTGGAAGTGTTTATGTCTAGGTTTCCATTAGGGGAATTATATGATAATTAAATATTAATACCAATTTATTTTACTATCCTAGGTTTGTTTCCCTAGTTTAAAATCTTTCCTTTCATTTTCTTCTTTCTAAGTACTCAATATTTCAAAGAATGTTTTAAAGAAAAATTGAAATTATTTTTCAATTCGATCGGGAATATTTTTCTTCCATTTCCATATTTTCTTTAAAAAAAATTAATTAATGTTTTAATTATTATAAAATGTTTTATTAAAATGAATTATATTATTTATGGGGGATATAATATATTGATACCATCCATCATATTACTCTATATGGATTATGATCATATTGTTCTATTTATTTTCTAGGGAAAATATTAACATTTTATATTCTAGTTTTTCAATATGAACATTTATGTTAATTATGTATTAAATTGTTATTCATATATTTCATATGTAAAATTAATTAGAATCAATAGGTGATGGGAGGGGAACATTATAGCCCCTCGGTGCATTGGTAGGTCTCATGAGACAAACTTGTTTAGGTATTTGGAATATGCCTTACTTATTTATTCATGATGTTTTGGAATAAGGACTTAATGGTAATATTATGATGCCTGAAATTATATATTCTATCATTATGAAACTAGTTATTGTTATACCTATGATTATTTATATTTCTGTTTAATCCATACATTTAGTCCCATTTTTATTATATAATTTATATAGAATATTTTATTATTATTTATCTCTACCATGTTATTCATGTTTTGTTTATTCTATGAAAACTTATATTATATACTTTCCCTTTATAAGAATTTGAGATAACCCTTTATTATGTTTTCCTTTACTTGGGATACAAATAAGGGATATATTAATGATATAAAGTTTTTACTAGAATAAATAATAAATCTATCAATATAATTTTTAGGTTTTATTTCATTTTTTAAAATGTAATGTGAGAATCATGTATGTATCTAGTCTCCCAATACTTCTATACAATTTGAACCAGTGGGATGTGGTCCCTTGTATTTTTTTACCAATGTAGAAAAATAACCACCAACTCAAAGTTATTGGGGTTAGGGTTTTATAGTTGGTTTTAAAGGAAGTTTAGTACAGACCTTGGGAACTATATTTCATAAAACATTGATTAGAGAGCATAACCCTATTAAGATCTATAAAGATAAGTCTAGATAGAGGATAATATCCTAAAGTTTTTGTAAAGTAGAGATTGTATGTTTTTCTTAGAAAATACATCCTTTTCTAGATTCTAGTAAGTATATGAGGTTGTCACATAGATACACATAGGTGTAACAACTCTAAGGGGTGTATTGAGTATTAACTCGATCATCATCGGTGCTTGGTGAGTGTTCCTAAGACTGTACACCTAGATATACACTTCTAGGGGACATGATTTGGTTAATTCACATTCTCTTTATAAACAGTTATAAAATATTTGAAAATATTTCTATGATTTGAAGATATTCCTAGAGATACTAAGCTTATTATAATAAGATTAACTATGAATGAATTTTCACTTTTTGTTAGGTATTTCACCATATTTAAAATTATACACTATGATTAATAATTTTATGATCTAATATAGTGTACCTTTTTGTTTATAAATGGAACCTAATGGAAGGAATGGAAAAAATGTCAACATCCATAATCAATGAATGGATTTAACTATTGAGTAAGTCAACATGACCAGTATTGAAACTGAGAATATTATGATTATGTTAGGATAGTTAACTATAGATATGACCATTAACCTTTCTTGTAAGGAACAACCTATTGCTTCAAGGAATGATTCGTTGATTTAGGACCGCTTTATGAGGCATAAATATCAATCCTTTAATAGAACTAATAATCCAATGATAGTTAAAAAATGGATGAAAGTCCCTTGAAATCATATTTCTATCCTTAAATGTAATTAAAGGGAGAAGTTTGTTCTATAAGTGTATTTTTTAAATAAACGTATTGATCAATGTTGTTCATTCATTCAAAATAAAAAGGAGGGGGAGGAGGAGGTAGAGAGAATAGAATGGAATAATTTAAATAGGATATTCTTCAAAAAATGCTTTCTTTATGACCAATGTGTTGATATGGAAAGGTAATTCTTCAATATAAGATATAAGTAAGAGGAAAGTATTGATGAGTGTGAGTAAAACATTACAATATTATCAAGTAATGATATAGACTATATATGTAATCTAGAAATTAAGATTTACTATTTATTTGATGGTATTAATACAAGCCTCCAAAGGTCAATACTCTCTCAAATTCTTTCTTTTTATGATGATATGTTATCAAGTTTCATAAAGACTGAGAAATAATTATACAAATTATATAATTTCAAAGGAAATCAATAGAATAATAGGAAGACTAAGAACAGAGAAAAAAATAAATGGAGCAAAGGAAATAAATGGAATAATGGAACTTTAAAAATGTGATAATTGTGGAAATAAACACCCTGGTACTTTCTTGAAGGGAAAGGGATTTTTCTTCAAGTGTGGATACAAATTACATCAGGAATTTGAATGCATGGGCAAGAAATAATCTGGAAATGTATAGTGCTTTAACTATAAGTATATGGGGTACTACGTAAATTAATTCCCAAAGTTCCAAGGAAATTTACCTCAAAAAAAGCTAAGGTAGAAAGTCCAAGATTATTCAATTACTATATATAAAGCTAAAATTCATTAATTTGTGATAATAGGTACTTTGATCATAAACTTGAGATTTATTTGATTCCACATATGTGCACCCTTTTATATTTTTCAGGGATATAAAATCATCCCTTGACACTCTAAGGAATTAATTGTTAATCAAAAATCTTAGTGGGAATCTGGTTATAATATATCGAGCAGTTTCTATTAAGATGAATATTGATTCCCTAGTTATAAAGAAGGTTGTTATACCTATTTTTGAATTTGATACAATCCTAGTTTTTTGGGTTTAATTAGTTTTAAGGATATAGAAATTAGTAGATAAATCATAAAATAATCTATGTTAAAATATTGGTATTATAATTTAAAGGTTAAAGTGCTATAGAATATATATGTGTGTTATTATTTATGTTTTAGTAATTAATGTATTAATTATTCATAATAAGGTTTATTCATATTGAGTTTAATATTAACGTATTCTAATCAATTTTTAGAAGCATGAAATAACTTTCCCTTAGTTTTTAGATCTTATGATCCATTAAAGTTTTATATTAGTGCTTCATTAATGAAAAACTCATTTTTTTCATTCATCATTGGAATATGGGATGAAAATAGGTGGAGATTAATTAACACGCAAAACCAAATGATGAAATTTAATTTATAGATTTAAATAAATAAAGTAAATTTTCTCATATTCCATGGAAAAATAATTCCTCAAATCTATGAATACAATATTGAAAAAAAAATCTTATAATCATTTCTTATGAATTAATGGTCTTTTAACACCTTACTTTTTTATGGTTTTGTGTTCATTAACTTTTTCATGACTATGTTATCTATAACTCTATATTATTATTTGTACATTATCTTTATTCACCATGACTATATTTTTACTTCCAAATAATTTTCTACTTATCTAAGAATCTCACTATGTGTTATTTTAGGTAACCTATATATTTCGCACTTCCCCTTTTCAAATGAGTTTTTGTTATCCATTTTTATGATACGGGTTTTCAAAAAAGGTATTTTCAAATATTAAACCATTGATTACAAATATAAAAATTTCAAGGATGAAATTTATTTAAGGTGGAATAATGTAACACCCCAAAAAATATATTAAAAGAATAATATGCTCGATATCTTAATTAACATGCAACGTCGATCTTTAAGTGAAACGCAGTATACTATAAAAGTATTATTTAAACATGGTCATTATAACCTAGTTGTTAAAGTTGATATATAAATAATGATACCCAAATTATATAAAATATTTATAAATGTTTTATATAATTAACATTTATTTATTAATTTATAATAAATATATAATCATTTTTCAGTAAAGACATTTTTTACTTAAGAAATATGTTTTCTAAAAAATGGTTTTATTGCATTTTGTGCACAGAAATTGTCATTAATTTCTACCATTGATATAAATTTAATTTAAAGAAACTAATATAATTTTTTAAACAAAAATTTCAATATTTTAGTCGGGTAAATTTTTTGGATTTTTCTAAAAAGATTTATTTTTTAGTAAATATAGTGAAAAAATATTTATTTCTTGTAAAACTACAGTTTCCATCTATTAAACCAAGTAATTTAAAAGTACCATTATTTTTTTTAATTTTATATTAAATTAAAATAAGTATAATTTAATTATAAATAATATGATTAATTAGATAAGAATCAACATTATACTTTATTTTTGTATAAGTTCATTTTTGAGCTTAAAAACACATTTTTCTAAAAAATGTTTTTATACGTGCAATGTGTTTTTATCATAATAAATTAAATAAATAAATATTTATTTATAATTTGAATAAAATTTAGGGAATATTTATTCAATAAAATATTTTAATATTCATCTAATATTCTTTACAAGGAAATTAATAAAAGTAAATTTAGTTTTATCTTTAAAAATACATTTTTCTAAAAACAGTTTTCATTACATTTTTTCCCTTATTTTGAATTAAATTTATATCAATTATATAATTTTAATAATATAAAATGGATAAAATATTTTTAATCGTCATAATTAATATTATTTAATAGGTTAAACTTAATTTTTTTCATAATAAATAGTGAATATTGTAAAATTGTATTACCATGGTTAAGGCTAAAACAGATTTATCGGGGGTTAAACTAAGAGATAAGGGTAAGAATGCTATATAAACTTATATAATTATTATTGGTTGATGATATTTTGACCTTATATTTTCCTTAATTCTAATTATTTTTAATTTTTATCCACTTTCATATAAAAGTGGCCTTATATTATTGAAACATTTTAAGTAATTTCATGTGTGTCCCTCCACTCACTTATAAAATGGAACCTTCTATCCTCCCTTATTAACAATATTTAAGAACCATAGATCAAAAAATACCTTCCCAAAAACCTTCATAGATTACTTATCTTCCTTATTAAGATTCAGTTCTTCTCCTAAGACCATCCTAAGAAGGCTTAAGTTATAATCCAAAAAAGGTCTCTCAAAGAAGAGGTAATCGTCTTTACTGACTCTTTGAAAGATTATTTATTATTATACTTACTATAAATATATTATATAAATCCTATAATAATAAATTAATTATCATAAATATAATTATATTTTATTATTATTATGTGGAAACCATTTTTCACCTCCTTTCCATCCTATGGGAAATAAAAATATCGCTCATCTATGCATACGGCCTACCGTCACCACATAGCGGTGTGATTAATTTTTCATCACCACTTTACTTATATGGTTGTAAATATAGAAATAATTAATATATATTATATTTATTAAATAATTATGATTCTTAAAATATAATATATCATTTACCATATTACCCTTCCACCCATTAAAAATAATAGTGTCACTCATGTGTATGTGTGAACTACCACCTCCACGAATAAATGTGAATAATTGTTCATTTAATCCTTTAATGGATGATTATAAATATGTATATAATAAATATATATTATATTTATATCATGGTTAACATATTGGATATGATGTAACAATTGGAAATATGCAAGTATTAAAGATAATTAACTGAAACTTATACAAAAAATGAAACATTTAACACTCAGAAACAATGATTTTAATAAATAATTATTAATAAACAGGAATTTAAATGTTATAAGTGGATAATATATGATATTATAATTGTGTTATGGGTTATTTTATATAATTATAATAAATATAAATTAATTATCCAGGAGACTATAACAATTATGAATCAAGGTGGACATAAGGTAAGAGTTCTTCGTCTTAATATTGTTTCATTGAGAAATGTTTGATATTATGCACCAGTTTATGTTTATGAGGTGTATATAATTCCGCTTAAAAATTTTATATAATTTATACATCTTAATTTATTTTATTTTATTTTCAATTCAAATTATTTCATCCAAATGGTTTATTCGAAAGTTACCAAAGTGGTAAGGGTTTATTTCACAATCTCATTCTTATTAGGGATTTTTATGTTTATGTTTCTATTGGGATATTATATGATATTTCAATCTTAAAACCCATCTATTTTCCTATCCTATGGTTATTTATAGAAATTAAAAAATTTTCTTTTTCTTTTACTCATTCTAAGTATACTAAAGTATGAAATAACTTTTTTAAGAAAAGTTAAATTTATTTTTATATTCATTCATTTATATTTTTCTTCCATATCCATATTTTATTTAAAATGTTTTCAAGAATTTTTTTTATATTATACAATAATTGATTGAAGTTATTTTTACCCATGTTTTAATTTCTATAAAAGGTTTAAATTGAATCTTCTTATCATTTTTTGAACAAGACACATTTTACTGAAGGTGGTAACTAAATATTTTTTAACGTGTATCATATGAATGGATTTTCCCACTATAATTACTATTATTTACTTTTAATCTTCCTTTATAAGTTTTCATGGTTATTTTCAAATAAAGTTTTTTCCATAATATTCTAGAAATTTTTATATTTTAATATAAGTGATTTAAAAATAGTGTGTTTATTTTCCTTAAGAAATATTCTAGTAATATTTTAAATTTATTTTCATATATGTCAATATTATTTAATTAATATTATAATTTACTAGGGATATAATATATTTATGGCATCCACCTTATTACTCTGTATTTCTTATAATCATGTTGTTCTATTAATTTAATAGAGAAAATATCAACATTTTATATTCCATTTTGTCTATAAGAATGTTTATGTGATTATGTATTGAATTGTTATTCATTTATTTAATATTATGAATAATTTGGACTTACTATATATTGGTTGGGTCCTACTATAGCCCCTTGATTCGTAGATAGTTCTAATGAGACAAACTGTTTTTTGTATTTGGCATACGCATTACCTATTTATGTATGATGGCTTGGAACAAGGACTTGATGGGAATATTATGATTTCCAACATTATTTATTTTATCATTATGAATCTATTTATTATTATCCTTGTGATTTTTTATATTGTTCTTTCATCCATGGATTTAGTACCCTTTTATGATATAAGTTATATGGTATGTTTGATTATTATTTATCTCTTGCATATTATTCATTCTTTGTTTATCCTATGATAGATTATTTTATATGCTTTCCCTTACTAATAATTTGAGCTCACCCTTCATTATTTTTTTCCTTTCCATGAGATACCAAGAAGGGGCCTATGAATAATATCAAGGATTTCCTAAATGAAATAATAAATTTATCACTATAATTTTTAAGTTGTATTTTATATTTTCATATGTAATTTTAGAATCATATATTTATCTAGTCTCCTAATAATATTAAACTATTAAATCCTTATGGATTTGATCCCTTGTATTTTGTACCAATATAGTAAAATAACCCCCAACTCTGATTTATTAGTGTTGGGTTGTACAATGTTGTTATAGAGAACCACCCTTTAATCATCAGTTTCTTAAATATTTAACTCTCCTTAATTATTACATTATTAGAAAAGGGATAGTATAATTTATCCTTATGGGACTAGTTTGGATGACACAACTACTTTGGATTTTGAGAAGGTTGGGGTTTACATTATGGGATTATTTTTTGGAAATGTATAGAATTATGGATTATTTATTTTTATAGACTTATTATTATTGTTTATTTTTTCATATTTATCTTGGGATGGTGTAAATATATCATGAATTGTGATCATTATCATATAGGAAAACATTTTATTCATGAATTATTGGTTATTTAAGACTTCGGAGAAATCTTACTAGGTGTTATGAAAACTTCTTATATCTGAATTTTTCACATGCATTCAATTATATTTTCTTAATTTATAGGTTCTAGATTATTTTTTCCTGAAGTATTTAGTTATATTTTATTTATTTGGGTCCTTTATTTTTTTAAGTTTTTATAGTCCTACGGATAATTTTCTATTTATTTTTTTACTTGATTGAATTTTTTTCCTAATGAAATGTATTCATTCCATATAAAAAGGTCTAATTTTTATACTTTAATTTTTAAAATGAATATCTTTTATCTAGAT
Source organism: Viscum album (assembly GCA_963277665.1). Lineage (NCBI taxonomy): Eukaryota > Viridiplantae > Streptophyta > Magnoliopsida > Santalales > Viscaceae > Viscum > Viscum album. The sequence continues at coordinate 2,054,839,777 of OY728146.1, read as the reverse complement.
AATTTATCCAAATTGATTTATAAATGATTATTATATTATGTTTCTTAAATACAAACTGTGGATCGCCTTATTTATTTTGAATTTAAATTTAATTTTCTTAATATAGGATCCATATATGGTTCACGGTAAATTTTGGTAGAAATTTGGAATGAGAATTAAGGTTGGTAATTAGAGATAAATTTTTCCTCAATGATTTATATTTTCTCTTGATGCTAGTCATTAATTATCAATGATTCGTGGAATGGAATAAAGTTCAATGGAATTTTAGGCTAGGATATACAGTTCCTAATAAGGGTAATTTTCAATTTCCCCCATTGAGTATAATTAAGTGAAAATTTGATTCAATGCATTAAATTTATATTTTAAGTTGATTTATTCATGAAAAATGGGTTTCTAATGGAAATTAATATTTTATTTGTTGTCTATATGATCCTAGTGTCAAAGAAAAATATATCATGGTAAATTTATATTAATTATTAATCCACTAAAAATAATAATTAATTATTTCTATATCGTCTCTCAATTAGATGATGAAAAAGTTTCACAGGGTCTACTTATATTCAAAAACTAATTATAGTAGTAGTTTCCTTTAAATTTTCATTAAATAAGGAGATGATTGAAAAAAATACTTTTATAATTATGTTTTTCTTGTATGTGTGACTTGTTATTAAATTTGGTATACCTAATTCATAAAATAAATTCATAATATTAATAAACAATATAATTTATTAATTCATTGAAAAAATTGTTTATTTTAATAATTTCTTGGTATATAACAATATGGTAAATTATTTTGTTTTGAATTTACAGTTTATGTTGAACTCTTAAAGAGAATAATCTTCATAAAAAAATTTAAAATGTTTCATTTTCATGGACTATATTTTATTCCATAATTTTATTTTTTGGTGATTAAAATATATGTGTAGATTGATAAAAAATAAAATATTTTCAAGATTGGAAAAAAAAATAATGAAACTATGTAAAGATGTATTATGGATAGAAAAGTTTTTATATGAGGTTTATAAAGTAATTTACTTCCATAATTTCACATCTTACTGAACTTTTAAAGTGACATATTTTTTAACAGGTTTGATAAATTATGGGGAAATTAACTCATTAAAATAAAAATTCTTCAACACTTATAAGTCTTACAACTTTCAAAAAAATATTTGAAAATGAATGTGACATATATGAAGTTAGTAGTGGTGTTATTTAACTCTAAAATATAAATAAATAGATTACATTAGTGAGATATTAATTGAGGATATATTTAATTATTTAACTTATGAAAAATAAATTAATGATTTAAAATTATCCTTGGGAACTAGGAAGAATTTTTTATAGCCTAAGGATTTTACTAATCATTATGACCATTAAATCATGATATATTTTAATTAAAAATGTAATTTGAATAGGATAAATGCTTCCTTTATGGAATTCATTGAGAGTTTTTTGTAGTGTGATGAACCACATGAAAGTTAAGGAGAATGTTTTTTATGATTTCATTTCCATGAGATATGATCTTATTACTTATGCTCAAGATATATTACTTGGATTTAAGCTATGAAATGTTTATATAAAATGGATAAATAATATTTAGAAATATAGAAAATATTATGAAAATAATGGATTTAACAAATTTTAAAACTATAATTTATTTTTAAAAAATTAGATAAATTATGTACTATGATTTGTTAAACTCAATAATTACCCATAAAAGAATATCAAAGGCATAGTTTTATGGGTCATTTTGGTGTTGATGGTACATTAAATTCTTTTCATGAATATTTTTATCATCCAAACTTGATAAAGGGTGCTATTATTATTTGTATTTAATGTGTGGATTTTAATTATGAGAGGTATAATGGTCAAACACATTGGTTTTATTCCCACTTATATGTGTCGTCTCATTCTTGGACTGATATTTCCACAGATGTTTTTTAATTTCTTCAGTAACAATAAATATCAGTTCACATTTTTTGTTGCTGATAAATTTATAAAAATGAGAAAATAAATTTATTATTCAAAAATAAATTATTTTTTCATATTGTAAATATTTTTTCAAAGATGTTGTGATATTGCATGCTTATCTAACAAAATTTAAGTAATATGGATGTGATATTTCTAATACATTTTTGAGAGCTTTATCAAATAAACTGGGAACTAAATTTTTATTATCAAATATTAGACAAACTAAAATTCATTGTTTTACTTAATTAGTGACTAAAAATATTTCTACCCCCTTCCAAGTAATAATCTAAAAAATTTATCAATTGAAAATAATGTTTTACACACATAGGGTTTTTATATATTCAATTTAATAATTATGTTAATCACTTCTCTATTTGTAATTTTTTTGAGTTTAACCTAATGAATTCATAATGAACTATTTATTTCCCAATTATTGAGGCTATTAACCTAGAATAAATAGAAAAAGGCTAAGTTTTTATAGGATTTTCATGCCAATGTGATATCTATAATTATAATAATAAATTAGTAGTATGTAATTAAAGACAACAAGGTTATATGGAGGGTGGTGTTCAATATTAGGGATTCTATTTGGGTATATTTGAGAAATTATATATTTATAATATAATATAAATATAATATTTATCTTTGGGGAGAAAAAACATTCAAGTTTTAAAGGGGATTAATAACAATACTATGATATTGAACTCCTTGTTTCAAATAAAAATTTAAGTGAATATTTTGATATCATTAGTATTTATTTGTTTAAATTTATTTATTAAAAAAAATATCATTTCCAGTATGGATAAAATTATGAATGAAATTTTTCTAGTAAACTTAATGATGTGGAATTTTATGGTAGAAAAGAGATTCAGGATCCAAAGTTACTGAATTGTCTGTTCTCATTGCAAGGAATTGGTAGCCCAATGAAAAGTGAAATAATAAGAAAAATGAAAAGGTTTTTTCAAGGAAAAATATTTAATCCATGAAATAATACCCAAAATTATTGTATTAGAAGATAAAATGGAATAAATATCACATATTAAAGAATACAAATGATTTAATGACCTATATCCATATGTGTTGATGTAATCAAAGAAAATAGGTCTTGAAAAAAATAGGAACTAAGGGTGTTTATTATTTTTGAGATTAAAAAAATGAATTTTTATGTCAGAGTATGGATTTTTGTGTGTTTATGTATGAGTTATAATATTAAGGGGTGAATTAGAGGTTAGAGTGATGTTAGGTGGAATAGTGTCTTATAGAAAGGGACCACAAAGGCCACCGTGTATCTAATGTAGGGGCATTAGGTACCCTATGAGACTCTTAATGGATCTATAATTTTTATAAATATCAACATGAACCTAATAGAGGGTTATAAAGTACCTAAATGCCCCATGTTTTTTTATAATTTTAATTAAATTTAAGTTTGTTTTTTAAAATAAAAGCATAATCTTCTTTACACCCTCATTAATTTTAGTCGGCCTAGATCATGAAGGAGGTTAATCTCCCTTATTCTACCTCTCTTAATTCTTATTCAATTTTCTCTATCTTTTTCTAATAATTATTTTTTGTACTTAAACAACCTCTAATTTGTGAATATTATCCCTTACACCCATTTTATCTATATTATTCCATTCTTTGTTATTTAACAATAAATTTATAATAGTTATGGTTTCAATCATCTTTTTCAATTTAAAGTGATCAAGGATGATTAAACCTATAATAATGGAATGTATTTCTTCTATTAATGAATTTTAGGTGGTCCCTTGAATTTCACTTAGTTTATAAGTAATTTCGTAAATGTTATGAAGGAGATATTGGGTAAGTGGGTGTTCATGACCTAGGATTTGGTTGATGGACATTGGGGTTATTATTTAAGGTTAATTAAGGCTCTTTTGAGTCATAATAGATATCACAATAATGGTATGTATTAATTTGAGTATTCTCTATAAGTTATGTCAAATGGGAATCATTGAATATTGTTGAAATTGGGGGGTCACAATGGGTATTTAGATTATAGTCAAGTATTTTATAACATAACAAAAATTAAATAAGTATTTATTAATATTCAATAAAAAAGGATGGGTTTTTTCTTAGGTGGTGTCTTTGGGTAGCCCAAAATTACTTTATTTAAATTAATTATTTAGAAGGAAATTCATACCTTTTAGTGATATATGAGGAATAGGTATTATGTGGTAATGATATCCCATGAGTGTGACCATAGAATGAGTAAACTTGGATAATGGTTTCTTAAGGAGTGATTTTATTAAAAATTTGTTTTATAAAAAGGGTGGAAGTGTTTGTTAAATTCATTATCATCATTGATTAATAAAATTTGAATAAAGTATGTCATATTTATCTATTCTAAGGAGGATCTTTGAGTTTCCATAAGTGATTATCATAAAGTGATTGTGATCCTTTCATTCCTATATACTATCCAAAATATATGTTGGTGTCAAAATGAGATTGTGTGAGAAATAATAGGGAAATTGAATTTTCTTTTAAACCCATTTATGAAAGGTTGTTTTCTTTTGATAAAATATAAAGGAACTAAATATTTAAAACAGTTTGGTAGTTTTTTCTTCATGTTATGACTTGTATATTATTGGGATATTATTTATTTAAGTTAAACATGTCATTTATTATTTATGATAATATTTTTACATGTTGTTATGGTTTTTATGAATTGTCTTACTTGAATAAAAAAGGTAATTTATTATATTGTTTCTTTCATAAAGTGTTTATGTCGGTACCATGGGTCCATGATGATGGCACATTTGAGATTATATTTATATTATTTATGATGATTATCATTTTATATATATATATATTACTTTATTTAAAAATTATGTGGAATAGTGGATTTTGTGATTAATTTTTTTTAGATCATATATTTTTATGAACAGGTCAAATGTGATAAAGAAAGGGAGTTGTTATGTGTACACCAACTACAAATAGATATGTTATACATGTTATTATGTTCTTTCCTATTAGTAGAGATGACTTCTAGGTGAGGATGAATATATATATATACATATTATTACATTTCTCCCTATGATAATAGAGGTCTCCTAGGTGAGGATGGATATATTAATATGTGTGTGTGTGTGTGTGTAATTATTATCCTCACTATATAGAGAGATTCCTTCTATGTGAGGATGGATACACACTAACAAACATATGATTATTTTCTTCTCTATGAGGAGAGAGGCCTCCTGGGTGAAGATGGATATATAAATATATGTGGTTCCACCTATAGGGGATGAGATTAAACAAGTTTTCATGGGTGTGTGGGTTTCAATTAACATATAGGTACTCATGTGTATATTGGTTTATAGTGGCAGATAGGTACCACTATTATGGATTATAAGAATAGTACAGAGAAGGTATAGTTAATTTCCACTTCATATTTTCTAGTATGTGGAAACTCATTCTAATGATAAAACATATTTTTTTTATTTCACTATATATGTTATGAGAGGGATGTGGCTATGTATTACTTGATCTCTTATTTTGTATATCTATAAAAAATCATTTCATATAATAAATACACTCACATATAAAATGAAGTGTGTTAGGGACACTGCTGGTAGTAAAACAAAGATTTATGAACCTGTGCCCTTTATATACACTTTGATGGATAGGTAAACTCTAATTTTTAGTATGAAGGTAAGAGTATGATTTGTATTACGTGAGTAGGAGCTAGCGTATCTTGATGATGATTAAAATATAGGAATGAGGTGATTTCATGGTTATAGTATCGGTTTCTCTTATTTTTCTTATTTATTCATTTACCTAACTTTCATGTGATCAACTTTTAGGAGATTATTTTTATAATGTATAACTATATGAGATTTAGGTCCTTTACATTATTTCATTGTATTTTTTATTCAATCATAGAAGGCCTTCCATTGTAATTCCATGTAGTACTATAATATGTTATATAGTTTGTGACTGTTCTTATTTATTTAATATTATATACCATGGTATATAGGGTAGTGTATCCTCATTTATTATTATTAGTCCTTCTTTGCTAGTCAGAATCACCTGCCATACAGGGAGACTCATCTGAGGTATATAGTGACCCAGCTCAGACCATACAAATTATTATGGGATAGGGATGTTACAAAGTGGTATCATATCATTATCTTAAATCTATTTATTTGTTTTATTTATTTGGGACTTGATAAAAAGTGGTATTAGTGGTTGGGAATTAGAATAAATAGAAACATATACTTATCAAACACATGTGTTGTGAATGTACAAGTTACCAAAGAATGGGATTGTGATTCATGGTTTTCAAGTGTTATAGTTTTTTATTTCAAAAGTATGTTGTTTTTATTTGTGGTTTATTTATTTTACTCTTCACCCAGGGTAATAAGAGGGTGTATATACATGTATCAATCTAGGAATCTGGTTTCACCTATCATAAGCATTCTTGTGTATAATTAGTAAATAAATTCTTTAAGAATGTTTCAATAAAATATTTTTAAAATATTTTTTGAAAATTATTTTGAAATAATTTTTCAGTTATTTAACATTGTCCTGATAAAAAAAATAAAAAAATGGGTTTTAGTTATTTAAAACATATAAAATAATTTTTTTAGTGTTTTTCAAATAAATTATTGTTAATTTATTAATTAATTGATCCTGATTGTAAAATATTTTATAAGATTTCTCACTTAATATTTAAATAGTTTGAGATATTTTTTTACTGTATTTAGCTCTTGGTTCAAAATAAAAAACCATTTTCTTATAGTTATTTCTTAATTTTATTTGATTTGATTTATATAGATTGAGTTTCTATTGTTTAGTGTTAGTGATATGAGGTCTATGAGTTCAAAATAAACATTGTGGATTAGCTTAGGCATCTGTATTTCCTTGAGTGTGTATTATCAAAATTATGAATAGTTATTGAGATAGATAATGAGTGTTTAGAAAGGTGGAAATGTGAAATATCTAACCAGATGATTATGTGTATAAAATAAGGAAAGATTCAATCAAACTCCTTATGATATGGTTTGAGTTGGTAGGAAGTTGGTATAAGTGTGTATACTTGTTCATGGGTTTTATAATTTTATAAACCTAAAGTGTGATTTTATTATCTTAATAGGTTTTGTTGTATATATAGGTACCCAGTATATTTTTTAAGTGATAATAAACCTTTCAGTTATATAGAAAGGGTTAATCTAATGGATGCACCATTTTCATCATGTCTACAGTGATTTGTTCAAGCAATTATTTTGGGTTAACCATGCTCTTAAAGAGTTATCCTATCTAAACTTTATTGATGTATTGAGGTCAAAAAAATATAAAATAAGATTGAGGTTATCCAATTAACTTATAAACTAATTGGTTCTACTAGAAAGTAATATATAATCATGACAGTTTTAAATAGGAAGGTGATACATGCTAGTGTTGGATGACCATGAAGATGGAAAGAAAGGATAGAAATCCATCATGAATGGAATTATACTTATTATTCTAAGAGATGTTATATCAGGGATATAGTATACCCAAAAAAATAAGAATTCATATATCTTTTTATTTTGTTTGATCAATACTAAACACAGTTACTAAGTTTAAAGATCCTTTTGCTTAGCCTTTTAATAAAACAAAATCATGAATTTGATGTTTTGAAAAGGGAGATCAATAATTAATTAAGGGTATATATAGTACTCTTTTTGTCTTGTCTATAACTTTTAAGTTATCAAGAAGGTGTTTCTAGGTTAGGTATATGTTAACTCTTAACATTATGGAGAAAAATGTGGTGCCTTTGAAAAAGTAGAAATAGGGTAAAAATATTTTGGATGTATGAGGTAAAACCATCCACTTTTTTGGAATAAACATATTTAACATGGAGTAAAATTTTCTTTTAATTTCATATAATATAAAAGTATAGGTCATGTACAAACTCTAGAAATCATGGTGATGGGTTTTCTTTATCTTGGGCGGTATTAGTGTGAAACACCATGAAATAATCTAACCTTGAGTAATTCTTGTGAAGTTGGTTAATTAGGTTATTAAATGTATGTTTTGTAACTAAATATGTTCTATTAATGATGGAAGTAATTGGTACTTTATACCAAGTTATTAGGATAATACTATAGGGGGGAGTTCACCATCGGTTATTCAAGGACATGAACCTCTCCTCAAGAGGTGTGTGGTAGACATTATGGGTGATTTATCAAGTGAATTCATTATTATTGTGGTTTATGTTTCATGTCATAGTCTAAATATTATCATGTAAGTTATGATTATAAAGTTTAGAAATATATGGGTTTTAGTTTTATTGGAAGAACCTAGTTGGAATCAGGTAATGCAGTAACTACCAAATATAATTTAGTGAATAAAATGTTATATCTTCAGATGATCAGATGGAATGTCTAATTTGTTAAATGATATTTAGGTTCAGGTATTATTCCAGGATTTCTGAATTAAATCAGTGAGTTTTTTTAATAGATGGTGTGGAGTTTGAGAAATGATCTTAATTAAAGCTTTTAATAGAGAATATTAATCCAATCTAAAAACATTTGATGGTAGTATCATTAAATTAATGAACTATTCCATGATTTAGATATCGAAAAAAAATTCAGACTTCAGTGTGGATAGTATCTAATGTTATCTCTGTGTTTTGTTTTTTGGTGAGTTTATAGAAGATATCTATAGTATATGGTATCATTAGTATTTTATTATGCATGTTTGGTCATGATGATATGAGTTTATAACTATTAACATCATTTGGGTGATGTATGATGTGTATTAAGAGCCAGAGAAATATAATTAAGTGGAAAGGGTGATGGTAGGACAAGGTGTGTATCATACCTATATTGATTGGACATTGAGAGTACAAGAAGGTAATTTATTTAACAAAGTGAATCAAATATAATTAATACCCAAGTATACTTCTCATATATGATAAGTCACATGGTGGGAATTTTACAATAACCCTTACCTATATGTATCAATGTAATCAATGAAAATTTGGATTGATCAACATATAATCAAGGTAGTTTTCCATTTTGATATTTGGAAATGAAATTTTAAGTTGATAGATGGATTTGAGGGTAGTTTTATAATAATTAAAAGGTTTTGTGGGTTAATTTTAGGTACATGTGGTGTTCAGAGGAAAGGTGTCTTACAAAAAGGGATTGTAGAGGCCACTGGGCACCCAATAAGGGGTATAAATTACCAGTGATACTCCTTGTGGTTATGGAATTTATTCAGATACCACCAGGTGCCTGTTGGAGGGGTATTAGGTTTTATGTGGCCCCAATTTTTATATTTTAAAATTTAAATTAGATTTAATTTTATTGTATAAAATAAAAATGTAATCCACCCTTTCCCATCATTCATTCTAGCCAGTCCAGAGCATCAGGGATGTATATATAACTTATCACCCTCTCATTATTCCTCTTTAATCACATATGTGTTCTATCTGACAAAAAAATCTTATGCTGCAATGACCTCCCATTTTTTAATCTAAGCCCTTATACCCATTATCTCCCCATTATTAATTTTTTATATAAATACATAATATTTAGGTGTTTCTAATACCATTCTAATTTTATGAGATTTAAGGTGATTCAATATATGATAATTTATGGGTTTGATCCAATTAATAAATGGAAGTTAATCCCTTGAATTTTCCTAAGTTTATATGAAATTTCAAGAATGTTATATTGGTAGTCTTGGGTAAGTGGGTGTGTTTGATGTATAATTTGGATTATGGGGCTTGGGGTGTTTATTTGAGGTTGGTTACATCATTGGTTATTTCTATAATTGGGGCTCGTAATGAGAGTTCAACTTAAAGTTAATTATTTTATAACTTAACAAGGTATCATGAAGTGTTTCTCAACATTCCATCAAAAGGGATGGGTTTTTTCTTATGTAATGGGTCAATTTATGTCAAAATTACTTGGTTTAAACTATTTCTTAGTTGAGGAAACTCATATATTTTGAGTGAGATATGTGAAATAGGCCTTATGTGGTCTCAATGTCTCATGATTATAACCCTATAAAGAGTAAACTAGGATGATCATTGCACGATGAGTAGTTTTATAAAGTTATTTGGATATGTAAAGGGTAGAATTATGTGTTAAAGGAATTTTAACTATTTATTAAGTTCCTAGGGATAAAGGGGTTATATTTATCTAAGCTAGGGAAGGTATTTAAGTGTCCTTGAGTTATGACCATCACAAGGGGTTGATCCATTCCCACTTATATTTGATAAAATTTATTTAGATTGTGGAATGATATTGTGTGATATATAATAGGGAAATAGAATTTTATTTTAAAACTATTTATCTAAGATATCTTTCTTTTGGTAAGATATAAAGGAACTAGTGTTTTAAAATGTATTAGTAACTTTTTCTTTATATTATGAATTGTATACTTCTAGGAAATTGTTTCTAAAGTTTCGTTTTAGTTATTATCTATTATTATATGTATACATGTTTTCTTTGTTATTATGCATGTGCTGCCTAAAATAAAAATGGGAATATAGATGTTGTTTTCTCTATAAAGTGATTATGTTGGGGCCTCAAGTACATAATGATGGTTCCTTTGGGAATATATTTATATTATTTCTAATTATTATTATTTTGTTTATATATATGTTTATTTATTATGATAAGTAGTTGGATTGGTGGATATTGTTATGAATTGTTACAGGCTCCACTATTTTGATGAAAAAGTTTTAAGTGGTGATAATAATGGGTTTCTATGTGTACATCAGCTATAAATGGATATATATATATATATGATTACATTCCTCCCTATAAGGATATAGATCTCCTAGGTGAGGATGGAGACACACACATACACATATATAATTACATTCCTCCCTATGAGGAGAGAGGCATCCTATGTGAGGATGAATATTGAATGGAATATGCCCTAAAGCAATGTGATTTCATATAGTACAATATGGTGTTTCTTAGAGTATGATATACATTTGTAAAATTTATTATATATAATCATTTGGTTATATTATATTATATGACATAGGGATATTATATTCTAGTTACTTAAGCATATCTCACTTTATAACATGGTATAGTCATAGTTCAATGAATTTAATGGTTTGATTCATTTAGAATTTCCACAACTTGTTCATAAATTATAATGTTTTGGAGTTAACTTTTGAATCTCTTATACATTGTATATCATTTATTATTCATTTCATAAGATGAAATAGATGGTAGAGTTAATGGTTGAGGGTTACATGACATGTAAAAGAAGATAATTCTTGTACATTTATGAAACTTATGAGTAAATTCATGGGATAGGGTCATTACTATAACCTATATAAAGTATTTTAGTCCATGGGTATAATATGTTTGTGTGTGTGTGGTCCTCTTGTAAACCTATAGATAATACTCTCTCCCTCTGAAAGATCTCTTCTTCCATCCTTATTAGTACCATGAGATAAAAGAATATTATAGAGGTTTGTAAGGTCCTACCCAAAGAATTTGGATTAATTGGTGCAACTCATGGATACACCCTAGAGGGAATAACCCTTCAATTTTTCCTTAGTGATCTTAATCAAGAACTAGATAGAGGAAATGGTAGCAGTTTACTATAGTTAGTGTAAGGTATACATTTCTCATTTAAATTTTACATGATTTTAATTTCAAAGGTACGGTGTTCTTGGGTTTTAAAGGTTTCTATATATATATTTTCCTTTGATTAATCATTAATCATTCCTTATAAAACATTTAATGGTATCATATCCTTGCTTTTTTTTTATTCATGATATCATGATGGTAATGAAGGTTTTTTAAATAGTAATTATTATTGTACTCTCTTTTGTTAATTATGATTGAGAGTTTTATTATGCTTGATTGATTCATGACTTATGATATAAAATATAATAGCTAGAAACAGAGTAAAAATATCTTCATTTTGTATTATTCAAAGATTATAACATCATGATATCATATTTGACAATATCACTCAATTAGGGGTTCTAAAATAGTATATCAGATTGTATTTTCTATATTTATGTGAATCGTAAAATATGATTGATACATAATGGTAAAAAAATTATGTGTAAAGTTAAAACTTTAATACGTGAGGGTTATTTAAATGATACTCTTTAATGTACATGGGTTTTGTGTTTAAAAGTTCCATACATAATGGTTACTCCATGCATAATGGTTACATGTTTAAGGGTTCCATGCATAAGGGTGATTCCATGCATAAGGGTTTTATCACTGTCACCCTGTATACGTAAGTTTTTTCCTTTTCTAAAAAAGTAAAAACCCTATGTATCTTGCTTATCATAAGCATTTATAACATTATTAGTCATAAAGTATGACTAATAGTACTTAAATAAGTTAAGTGCTACAACTAATATATTATATCATATGATTCATCCTATATCATTAAAAAATGATTTTAATAGAGAAATTTACTTTCTTAAAATTGAATTATGAATGGAATTATATATTTTATAAATTATTATAAAATTTATTTTGGGATACTTATTAATTTATAAAATTATTAATCAATTAATTAATTATAAAGTGTGTATAATTAATTAATTAATTATGAAATATTTATTAATAAATGTTCCACTATATTTGAAAGATCCTAACGTTTTCTAGAGTTTTCTTAGGATCTTTTATAGGTAATATTTTTCCTCATGTTGCGTAATTTTTTTGGGTTTTACCTTGGGGTGTGTTTGGGTGAATTTTGAGAAAAAATTAATTAAATAGGGTTGTGAACAATTGGTGCCCTATTATAGAAAATTGTGTGTCGCAACCCAACAAACTGTGAAACCTTGGATAGTGGGGGTTCACATAGCTGGCACATGTTTTGTCAAACTATTCACCCCAAAAATAACAGGTACATGGTTAAGGAAAACCGTGTGCCCCTACCCAGGAAACTGTGTGTGATATTTAAAGTGGCCTTAAAATTAGATTTTAATTACCCTAAACCCTTGAAACTCAACTGTTTCAACCCAAACATAGACCCTTATGATTTATGATAATTTCAAAGATTTATAGAGGAATTACAAGTCCATAAAACCTTTATTCTTTATGATTTGAATCCTGGATTGAATATTTACAACCCTCTCGATAAGATAACCCTAACTCGTTTGCTTTCCCGCTCTTCTCTCATTCTTCCCCTTTCTTTATAGGAAGTTGTTCTCTATTTTGGTCTGATATGTGCCTAATATTGTTTTTGTAGATCTAGTATGGTATATCTAGATATATATTAGAGATATATTTATGTATTTGATCTTGATTTAGGTTTTAGATCAAGATCTCGTTCTACTTCATAGTGTCGCTCAATTTTGGGGATTTTCTATTGGGAGATTGTTCATCGAAAAATTGAGGTTGGTGGTCTATAATTAAAATCCCATATTATTTATTTAAATTATGTGTATTTAATTGTATAATTTTTAGTTTTTGTTTATAAATTGATTTCTTGATTTAATTAATTAATTTGGTGAATTAACTAATTTAGGACATGTAAATTGGGGATTTTAAGAATTATGGATTTGGAGATAATTAATTATAAATTTAATTATGATATATCAAGATTATTATTTTATATGTAATTATGTTTTAAATTTATTATGATATATAGTTATTTATAATTTAGATAATTAATTTTGGAATTAATTATGAGATTTTGAGTATTGGATATTGATTAATTAATTCATGAATCAATTAATGGGTTTGACGTACTTAATTAATTAAGGGGGTCTATATGGTTAGTTATTTGTTAATTTAACTAATGGAATTATTATATATAACTAATTATTGAATTGGTAATGTAAATTGATGTGGATAATTAATTTTTGAATTAATTATGTGATGAATGGTAATATTTTCATTTAGTTGTGAATTATAGAATGGAAATAATGTCATTTTAATGTGTAGGGTATCAATGGTAACATGGTTATTTAGTAGTGAATTAAAGAATGGGATCATGTTCATTCTATTGTTTAATGTGTGAATGGTAACATGGGAATTCATGTATCAATTAATTAATGTTAACAATGGCATTCTTTTTGAGATATAATATCACTTGGTAATACTTTGGGCTCCTGTATGAGATGAAGTAGGGATTAAGGCATAGGTGTCTATAGGAACCTAAAATTTATGTAGTAAAATAAATATTAATTGATAATGTGATAACTTTTTTACTTATTCATTATAATTATTTTCTTTAAACAATTTCATACACTTTATTTTGATTGGATATTGTTTTAGACATCATTGTTGGTGACCTACTGGGTTGTACTCACACCCTACGTGGGATTCCTAATAGGTACTCAAATAGACTTTATTTTTATTGGATAGGTTAAGAGAAAAGGCCATTTGTTATATGGATAAGTTGGGATGGATCTTGGATGAGGGAACCAGATGTGGTTCTGGACCTGCTTGGGAGTCATCGATGTATTTATTTTCAAGTTTCATTTTAGATAATTGACACATACATTAACATGGAATGTTTTCTTCTTTAGTCTGATATTGTATTTCCTTATTTTATTATCTTGATATATTGGTATTATATATGTTAATATATGATTCTTATTCTTTTTATTATTTCTGGTTGTGTATTAATCAGATAAATGTGGGTATATTCTATCCATGATTGACTTATCATTCCCTCTATACTAGTCAGTAGCCTTTGGCATATGGGGAGGAACTCTTGAGGTCATGTGACTGACCCTCTTGAGGAACCTGTGTGTGGAACCTAGTCTGGGACGTCAAAAAGTGGTATTAGAGAGGTTTTCTTTTCTTTTTTTTAATATTTGGGAAGGTAGATAGGATAATAAGAAGATTTAGGGCTTGGACATGAGATCGTGTATGGGAATTACAACCCCATGTATGGGGGTAAACCCAAGTACCCAGGGTGGGATTGTTGTTATTTTTGTTTTTTATTATAGTTTAATTTTATTTCACCTTGGGTGACACACTTTTTGTGTGTTGTGATTATTGATATTGATATTTTATGATATTTAACTCATGGCCCATCATGGCACAATATTTGAGTTTACATGAATTTTCTAGGAACTCAAGTTTATTGTGACATGCATCATTTTAGGAACACATGGAAAATGGGTTATGGGTAGGTTGTTCAACTTGAACTGTTTTCCTTGCTTGTGAAAATTGAATAGGAAATGGTTCCTAACATTAAATTGAGAAATATTGTAAAATGATGAATTATAAGAATAAATGGGTGTCTAAATGAGAAACTTGAATAGTGAGAATGTTCTTAACCTTATTAACCAAGACCTAGTTGTAGGATGGTTAAGGGTAGTGATAGCGCCTCAGTTTTGACCATGTGTTGAGATGTGGGGAAAATACTTGTTATGACTTATTATGATTTTACCTATTGCATAAACGTGTAGATTTTTTTGAACTGTGTCCTAAGGTTCATGTTTTGGAATTTTAGAGAGTATGCCTCCATGAAGACGCTTGTTGAGAGGATGACCAGAGGACATGTCTAGGGATGATCCTCTAGTGATGGAACCTAAGGCACTGATATTGTCAGGTGAGGAAGTAGAAGATAAGTTCTTAAAGAAATTTTCTCACTTAATGCAATTCATGGGAAGAGACCCATGGTCGGTTGTAAAGAGTATGTCTGATCTGATGAGGGAGTTCCAATTTTAGCACCCTCCTACATTTACTGGAGAGGGTGGACCTAAGGGAGATAAGTTCTGGGTTGAGTCCATTGAGACTATACTTGACCACTTAGAGACTTCTATAGAGAGGAGGGTCAAGTTGGATGCTTACATGATATGAGGATCATTGAAACACTAGTGGTATGCTCAGGCATAGATTGGATAGGATGATGGTATGTTATGGAAGGACTTCTTGGAGAAGTTCTTGGATCACTTATATCTAGATATGTTGAGGCTAGAGAGAGAAATTGAGTTCATGAGGTTGACTCTGGGGAGTATGTTTATGATGTACTGTGATGAATTCCTTACAGATTTGAAATTCTTTTCTCCAGTGTTGTAAGGGGACAAGATAGCTACAATGAAGCATTTTCATGATGTAATTAAGTGTGATATTAAGTCCCAACTTAATCTCTTTTGATTAAAGAAGTTTGTTAAGGTAGTGGATCAAGCTCTCATAGATTAGGGGAACCTAAAGGAGGATTTTAGTGTTGGATAGAGAGTTTCTACTAGATGACCAAGAGTTATGACTTTTAAGAGTAGGAAGTGTCGTTATGAGAACATTAGCTAGGGTATTGGGAAGCGGGGTGCATAGACAGATGGATCAGTTGCATAGGACCTTACTGGATTGATCTTCCATAAGTATGGTAGGCTAGGACACTATCATCAACATTGTCCCTAGACACTAGTATAGTTCATATATTATGAAAATATGGGACATAAACATAAGTTCTATAGGAAACAGTAATAGAAATTTAGCGATAGAGTATCTAGATAGAACCAGGATGTGAAAAGGGGATCTTATGCACCATATCATCATGGCATGTGGAGTCCTACTAGCTGAGATGGTAGAGGTGGTGGACATTGTGTTTTTGGAAAAAAGCGCCCATATCATCATAGTGGTGAAACTCAGGTTAGTTAAACCACATCACAATGAATAGGGGTAGGAAAACTACATACAATGTCGCCTACACTTGTGGATAGTGATGCTAGACCTTCAATAGTGATAGGTACTATTCTTGTAGCTTCTACATTATCTAGTGCCTTATTTTATACTGGTTCTTCTCATTCCTTTATATCTGAAATACTTGTTATTGGTTTGATCCCAGAATTTGAGTTCATAAGTGGGGCTATTTCGATAGATACATAATTAGAAGTATGGTCTAGAGATATCTATTTGTGAAAGGGGTGTTCTATTGAGATCAGGGAGTAATGTTTTCTTTGAGATCTCTATATTTTTGATAATTTAGGCTTCGACCTAATTTTGGGTATGGACTGGCTAGTCACATACCAATCCCGAATTTATTGTTAATATAGTAGATTAACCTTTACATCTCCTACGGGTGAAAACTATATTCACTATGGAGGGTGGTATATCCTGGAAAGCTGTGCAAATACAATCCCTCGGCAATTGGGAGATCTTATAGCCTAGGTTTCTAGTATATTGTTGGATGACAGAGTTGTGAAACCTAATGTTTTTAAAATAGTAGTGGAACTATTTTAGGATGTGTTTCCTAAAGACTTCATAGGTATTCCACCTAATATAGATGCAGAATTTACTATTGAGCTCATGTCGGGGGCTAATCCAGTATTAATTCCACCATATAGATTGGCACTGACAGAGCTTCAAGAGCTTAAGACTCTGCTGGAGGAGTTGGAGGATAAGGAATTTATCTATCCAGGTATGTATTCTTGGTGATAACCTATGTTGTTTTCAAATAAGGATGACGTTAGTTTTCTCTTGTGTGTTTATTATCGAAATTTTAACTGGATCATTGGGAATAACTGGTATCCTCTTCCACATATTAACAAACTGCTTGAACATTTGAGAGGATCTTGTGTATTCTCAAAGATTGACTTGATATCAGGGTATCATCAGCTGAGATTTTAGACTTCTAATATACCAAGGATTGCTTTCAGAAGCAGGTACAACCTACATGAGTTCTTCGTAATTTTTTTTGGGTTAATGAATGCACCATCAATGTTTATGGCCTTGATGAATAGAATATTTCATCCATGCCTAGATTAGTTTGTTGTAGTATTTTTTTATGAAATATTGGTATAATTAAAGACTCATTACAATCACGCCAACATCTTGACATTGTCCTAAGTACATTGAGAGAGCCTCGTATATATGACAATATATCTAAGTGTCAATTTTGGATTAATCGGGTACACTTCTTAGGTCACATCATCTTGGAGGAAGGTGTGTCTCTGGGCTCAGGGAATGTGCTAGTGGTGCTTTCTTAGGAGCATTCCATGAACATGCCTGATATCTAAAGCTTTCTGGGGTTAGTTGGATATTATAGAAGTTTCATTCAATACTTTTACAATTTGGTAGAATCAATTTTAGGCTTGAACAAGAAAGGGATAAAGTTTTAATGGTCGAAATCATGTAAGAATGTCTTCCAGGAGCTGAATAAGTGTTTTACATCTACACCAATATTAATCTTACTCAATCCAAGTGAAGAGTACGCAATGTATTTTTATGCTTATATGGTTTCACTTAGATCTATGTTGATGTAGGGAGATCAATTTATGGTGTATGGGTCTCAATAGTTAAGGCCACATGAATGGAACTACCCTATGCATGATATCGAGCTAGCAGATGTGGTTTATGCTTTGAAGTGTTTGCAGCTTTATCTATTGAATGAGAAGCTTACAGTGTATACTAATCACAAGAGATTAAGTTATATCTTCTTACATCGAGATTTGAATCTCATAATGTGGGGATGGGTTGAGTATATGTATTCATTTTATTTTTAACTATCATATATGCCTAGGAAAGGAAACATTGTAGTCGTCTCTTTGAGTAGGAAAACTCAGACTCAGTTAGTTTAGGAGTCTAGTACTTAGTGGGAGATGATAAATCTACTAGATGAGATTCATGAGGTTGTTCAGGAGAGTCCAGAGCAGATGACTATCATATCAGTTTCAATGGAGTCTATGATTTTGATCCGAATTAGAGATAGGTAGTAGGAGGATTTGAAATGTTTGACCTCGAGGGTAAGCCTTGAAGGTGGAGAGTCGCCTTTATATTGGAGCATAGATGATTATGATATCATCTATGTTAGGAATCAGGTTATTGTGCCTATGAACATGAGAGATGAGCTCATGTAGAAATTACATCCCTCAAATTGGGTGGTATATCCAAGTGTAACCAAAATGTATTATGACTTATGATGATAGTTTTTTTGGCCATGCATGAAAAATGAGATAGTAAGGTTCGTGACATGATGCTACAACTATCAACAGGTGAAGGTAGATCATCAATGACTTGAAGATTTTCTATAGCCATTTCCCATTCTGGAATGGAAGCGGTATGACGTGACAAAGGATTCTTTGGTGGGCCAATAGAACAAGACAAGGAAGAATGATTATATTTGGGTTTTTGTGGGTAGACTAATGAAGGTAGAATATTTCTTTCCTTTACAGGAGACATTATCAGTAGAGTGGTTGGGAGATTTGTATGTATGGGAGATATTCCATCTGCATAGGGTTCCATGAACTATAGTTTCAGACTGAGACTCAGGTTTTAATTATTTCTTCTGGAAAGTCTTGCAGAATACACTCAGTACACAAGTTTTATTGAGTACATCCTTTCACCCACAAATGGATGGGAAGTTGGAGTGTATTATATAGGTTCTTGATGATATTTTTTGGGTATGTGTTCCTAACTTCAGATGATAATGGGAGAATCACCTATATTTGGTGGATTTTTCCTATAAAAATAGTTATTAAGATACTATATAGATGGAACCATGTGAGTCTCTTTATGGTAGGCCATGTATATCACCTTTATGATGGATGAAGGTATGTGAGCTAGATTTGTTGTGATTGAGTCTCCTGCAGGAGACATCGGAGTAGGTTCAGCTAATTTAGAAACATAAAGATACAAATCAAAGTAGGCAGAAGTCATATGTCGATATATGAAGATGACCCCTAGAGTTTAACTAGGGTGATTTTGTATTCCTTTAGGTGTCACCTAGTTTGGGTCATTGTATAATATGGAGACAAGGCAAGTTAGAGCCCAAGTTGATCGGACCGTTTGAGGTTGTGGAGAGAATATGGTCAGTGGATTACCAATTGGATCTTCCATAGAAATATTGTGTTATTCATGACGTTTCCATGCATCAGAACTACAGTGGTATTACTTTGCCCCTTCTCATGTGATCAATGTGAATGATGTGGATCTAGATATGGATGCGTCCTTTCAAGAGCATCTGATAAGTGTATTGGATCACAGTGATAAAGTGTTGTAGGGAAAGGTCATGCTGATAGTTTATGTGTTTTGGAAATATGGGCATGTGTAGGAGGAAAATTGGGATGTTGAAGTAGATATGAGGGCTCAATGGCCCAATCTTTTTTGAAATGGAATCTTAGAGATGTTTAGGAGTGCATCTTGAGGAATATCTATTATAAGGTAGGGAGATTTTAAGATCCTGACCTTTTCTAGAGTTGTCTCAGGCTTTTTTATAGGTACTCATTTTCCTCGTGTCGAGTTATTTTTGTTTGGGATTTATCTTAGGGTGATTTTGGGAAAATTTTGAGCAAAAATGAAGTAAATTTGGTTGTACATGGTTGGCAGATGGTTATAGAAAACTGTATGCCCCAACCCAGCAAATCATGCAACCTTGGACAGTGGGGGTTTGAAAAGCTGGTTCACGGTTTATCAAACTATGTGCTCTAAAATGAGGAACCATCCACTACAAAAATAATAGGTGCATTTTTGGGTGGAAATGTGTGCCCCTGCCCAGGAAACCTAGGGTGATTTTTAAAGTGGCCTAAAAAATAATTTTTGATTCCCCCAAACCCCTGAAACTCGCCTATTTTAAACCAAACATATACCCTTATGATTTTTTATTATTTCATAGCTTTATATAGGGATTCCAAGGTCCTTTAACCTCCCTTATTCATGATAAGAAATCCTATATCGAAGATCCACGACCTTCCGGATAAGAGAACCCTAACCCATTTTCATTCCCACTCTTCTCTCGTCCTTCCCCCTTTCTTTATGGGAATTTTTTCTATGTTTGGTTAGATATATACATAATATTTTTTATTTATATCTAGGATGGTATATCTAGATATAGATTATATAGATCATAATTTATTTTATCTTAATTTAGTTTTTACATACGGATCTCATTCTAAGTCGTATTATCACTCAATTTTGAGGATTTTCCATTGGGTGATTGTTCATTGATGAATTGAGTTAGGTGGTCTATAATTAAAATACCATAGTATTTATTTAAATTATGTGTATCTAATTTTATAATTTCTATTTGATGTTTAGCAATTGAGTTCATGATTAAATTAATTAATTTGGTGAATTAATTAATTGAAGAGATGTAAGTTGGGGATTTTGGGAATTGTGGATTTTAGAGATAATTAATTGTGGATTTAATATTGAGATATTGAGATTATTGATTTAGAGGTAATTAATTATATAATTAATTATTATATATAGCAATTGAGAATTGAGATAATTAATTGTGAAATTAATTGTGGTATTTTGAGTAGTGGATATTGATTAATTAATTGGTTTATGTACTTAATTAATTTGGGAATTAATTAAGGGGGTCTACGTGGTTAGTTATTTGTTGAGTTAACTAATGGAATTCATGTATCTAACTAATTGTTGAATTATTAATTTAAATTGATGTGGATAATTAATTTTTGAATTAATTAGGTGATTAATGGTAACATGGTCATTTATTTGTGAATTACATATGGAAAAATGATCATTTTAATGTGTAAGGTATGAATGTTAACATGGTCATTTAGTTATGAATTAAACAATGGGAACATGGTAATTATATTTTGTAATGTGTGAATGGTAACATGGGAATTCAAGTATGAATTATTTAATGGTAATAGTGGCATTCTTTTTGAGATATAATATCACTTGGTAATACTTTGGGCTTCGTCATGAGCTGAAGTTGGTATTAAGGCATAGGTGTCTACGGGAACCTAGGAGTTATGTGGTTAGGTAAATATTAATTGATAATTTGATGCATTATAATTATTTTATTTATACAACTGCATACACTTTATTTTGACTAAATATTATTTGAGACATCATTGGTGGTGGCCTACTAAGTTGTACTCACATCCTAATTGGGCTGCTTGATCGGTACCCAAATAGACTTTATTGGTGTAGGATTGGTTAAGAGAAAAATCCACGTGTTTGATAGCTGAGATGG
The DNA here is from genome assembly GCA_963277665.1 of Viscum album. Lineage (NCBI taxonomy): Eukaryota > Viridiplantae > Streptophyta > Magnoliopsida > Santalales > Viscaceae > Viscum > Viscum album. The sequence continues at coordinate 2,054,817,958 of OY728146.1, read as the reverse complement.
GATAGAGCTTGGATGAGGGAATCGGATGTGGTTCAGGACCCTCTTGGGATTTTTTGGTGTATTTATTTTCAGATTTCATTTTAAACAATTAACACATACATTAGCATGTAATTTTTTCTACTTTAGTCTGATATTGTATTTCCTAATTTTATTATCTTGAGATATTTGTATTTTTATAGTTATATATTCTTACATTATTGTTTATTATTTCTTCTAGTGTATTACTCTGATAAAAGAGGGTATATTCTCCCCATTATCAGCTTAACAAACTCACACTACTAGTCAGCAGCCTCTGGTATATGAGGAGGTACGCTTGAGGTCATGTGACCAACCAGCTTGGGGAATCGGTGTGTGGAACCTAGTTCAGGATGTCACAATATTAAGTGTTAATATTAAAATAGATTTTACAAAATTATATGGCATGATTTATAATTTGGATATAAAAATTTTATATGGAAATTATAAATTTAATTTATAAAGAGTTTATAAATTTCCAAAATAAGGCCAAATATAAAGTGTTTATATTTAAAAAAACCATGAATTTTTCATAATGATTAATTTAAATCATTAAAATAAAAAAGGTCTTATTTGGAAATTATTTAAACTATATAAAAATGAGGTTTGACAAATGATTTGATTAAATTTTTAAATAATATTAATGTCTGATATTAGATTATATAAAAAATTTACATAATAGAAATTAAAACATAAAATTTTTCATGAGATATCATATATTTAAAGTAAATTATATATAATGAAAATAATAAAATTCAATATTTCAAATGAATATAAATTTCTTATATAAAAAATTATGTAATTTCCATAATTTTTATCTAAATTATAAAGTGTTTTTTAGCTTAATTTATGAATTGTTCATAAATTGTTTATCTCATGTTTAAATATGTGAATTTTTAATGTATTAAGAATTTATTCATTTCTTTATTCATATATATAATTGTTATATTATTAATTATTTTTCATGATTTAGTTTAAGTTTTTGAACTACATCTATGTTATCATACATGTATTTAAAAAGTTACATTCTAGGTATGATAATGAATTTAGTTTTCATATACCTTGACTTAGGATTGTAATTAATGTTATTAGCTTAAATTTAATTATTTAATATATTTTATGCATATTATAAATTTTAGTTATTATGAATTTGAATCTATCTTGAGTAAAGTATACATAGGTTATGGGACTTTAGGTTATACTTCTCACTGGACTGGAGGCATCTTCCTTATTTTAGAAAAGTTGGGGTTTACTACTTGTAGATTTAAGCTTAATCATGTAGGTATTTTCAATTTTATATAATTATAAACCTTTACATGAAAAAATATTGTACCTTATATATAAGATTCATTTGGATATGTGTAAATATATTTGGTTTATATTTTTGCGTGAGTAAAACAAACTATGACTTGTGTAAATAGTTACACATCAATATGGTTTGAACATATTAATTTAGTGGGAGGAATAGGATTCAAAACCAAATCATTAAAAGTATGCATACACAAAAGGAATAACATGAGATAATATGGTGATATTAAATCCCATTAAAAATTTAAGTATAAAATTTCTACCAAAGTGTAACTTTTCATGACCTTGATCATCCAATCAAGTAAGTAATAATAAATTTGGATGTGGCTATACTATCTTATATAAGGTAATAAAGTAATTGTTGACCCTAATAGGATTGGGTTCTCGTTCTTTGAATTTTATTTGGGTTACACTTAGCTGGGAGGCCCAAGTAAGATTAGGTTACCAAAGCAATATATTTGATTTTATTCAAAGTTGGATTAGATAAAATTTATATAATCGACTATCCAAGAATCATATGTGATATGATTGGGATGATTCCATACCTAAATATCTAACCAATGAGAAAAAATTTAAAGTGACCCTAAATTAACAAAAGGTGTTTTTTGTATTTTTATCTAAGATGAAGTCAATAATAAGAGGTCAAAGGTGATAACTCGGGTAAAGGATAAATGGTACAACCAAAGAAATTGAAAGAAAAATTTTTGTATCCTAATAAGATATCCAAATAAGATCTAGTTTGGTAGCTTCTAGGAAAGGTGAAATAAGAGTAGGCTACTGAAGTTATGGTTAGACATATTGTGTAGCTCTAAATAACAAGTATAAAATGTGTATGTGTGGTAACTCGATATGGATAACCCATAGGAAAACTGAAAATATTTTTTTCTATTATAATCAATGTTTATACACTCCTAGATGAAGTTTATGGGAAGTAGTGATGGCATAGGACTGATTAAAGAATAGTCACAACTGAGTAGGAATATATATTCACTAAAGTACTATTATTTTAGTATTTTATAGGTTTTGAAACCTTAGAACTGTATTGAAGGAGTTTTGAATCATTTGGATAATTCTACTAATCCTTTAATGAAGTTTTGAGATGATTTGAATAATTCTAGTAAAGCTTTGGAGTAATGAGAAGTCAGTCCAATTTAATTTTTTGGAATCCAGATTTTAGTGTTCATAGAAAAATGGATAATTCTTGAATGTCAGGATTTTCCTACTGAGCATATGTCATGATCTGTCCTAGTGGGGGACATTTTGCGACTCCCCAAGCCTTCCTCCAATAGGCCAGGGGCTAGTGACTAGCACCAAGTTGGCATATCACTAACATGAGAGGCATTTCCTAAGTACCTATACACATGCACACATATTCAAGCCCAAAAATATAGAAAAGTAAAAAAGCACTAAGGAAAAAATGCATGAATACAACTAAACCCAAATAATAGAGTACAATAGAAAGTAAGTGAAAAAAGTAAATGAGGCCAGAATACAAGCCCACCAAAAGAAAGAGTCTGTAAAATAAAAAGTCCAACATTTAAGCAAAAAGAGGTATTGGGACTGTTTCTCATAGTCGTAGGAATACCTCGGCCTTCAAGGAACTCAGAAATCTCGATCTGGTCCTGGTCTACCCAGGACTCCATCAAAAGGATTCTTGTTTGCACAAAACATGACATGAGCAAGAAAACCTCTTGTAGGGGTGAGTATAACAATACTCATTAGGGAACCCCAAAACCACAAAGAAATACACAAAGTAAAGGTACATTCATCTCTACACAGTGTATTTCTACTGAACATATAGTAATAAAACCACATCCAGATATACTCGAAACACAAACTCGTAGTCTAGAGACTAGTCAGATGACTACATACCCATGCTGTGGATTTAGTTTAAAGATTTCACAAAGCACTCATCTAGGATAGCTCACTCCACGATTCTGATATCTATGATGACGTTCGTCTGAGAAGTACTATTTATTAGAAAAATCCATGAGAGGGGTAGATACACTGATAGATATAAAGAGAGAACAGATACACTCATTCTGGTAGAACACACTCCTAAGTGGGAAAATATCATGATACACAGATGAGGATCACTGCCAGGTCCTTAGTGGATACCACGACTCATCTGGATTCACCTGCTAAGTAGAAGATCGGAATCCTAGAGGATTAGTCGCGTCGATACCTGACTCTACCTAGGTTAGAGAATAGATAAAGGATCTCACTATGAGCTTCTCGTAGGGATACCTAACTCTCTCTCAGAAATTTCTGCTGAAGGGATCATACTTCTATGGATGGAAACGATACATGACCTTCAGGGGAATGATGAAAGGGGGCACTAACCCAAACAAAACGTATCCAAGGAATGGTGGACAAGAAGATCAAGCCATGTAGAAAAGATTACATAGCATGTAAAAGGGGTCACATGATGTGTCCCTTGACTCTGGGTACTGCCCATGTACAATGGCCTAAGTCTGGAGAACATGCTATGCAAAAATTTATATACATGGAGTGTATGAAGGATCACATGTCATGACAAAAAATCCAGGGTCCACTCCGTGTACGTTGGCCATGTGCCCTTACACGGCTTCAACCCGTGTGTCCCAAACCATGTACCGATACACAGGATGGTCCATGTATTCGACCATGTCCAATCATGTGGTGGAGTACATTTGGGTACTCCACCCCATGATTGTGTATCTCCCGATATACACGTCGGGTTCGTGTAAGGACCCACACACCTTGTGACAATGGCCACACCCAGTGTCTATGCTTCATGTTGCCTGGACCTCCTCTATCTGTAGGTGGGTCCCACACATCATGTCTTTCTGGGAGCACGGTGTGTTCTTCTCCATGTATAGCATGGAAACCCTAGCCTCTTCCATGCCATTCACACATGGCATATTCGGTGGGATATACGTCGTGTTGATCGGGATTTTCCCAAAATGTGATCCCCCTCCACCGCACCTTAGGTGCTCATTTGGCCTTCGATCTGTCCATCCAATCATCGCGAAACTCTATATTCTAGGTCACCCCGATACCTCAAGTTTGTTTTCGTTGGTTTTGGGTCTCCGATTGGCCCCAAAAACGAGTCCTGATCCACCCTCACAAAGAATGCTCAAAGAACGATCCTCCTCAATCTGAGTCGATTCGTCGCCTGCCATCACGGTTGCACCTCTTCTAGGTCATTTCAATGTCACATATCTAATTTGGGATCATTGAATTATGAAAATTATTCACAATGAATCATTTTTTATCACCCAATGAAGAACACAAAGAACGCGGGGAAAAAGAGGGAAGAAATTCAACAATCAAATGAGGAACGCACCTCCATCGTCACTCATCACAGCTTCGATCTACTCCCATTAATAGGTTTGATAGCTGAATAAAAATAAAAAATCAAAAATTACCATAAAATCAATTCCCAAGTAAAAACCCTAGAAGAAACGAAAAAAAACACCCTCCTGCAAGAGCGCATGATCCGTGGATCAACTTTTTTATGGGTTGATCTGCATTCATATTTTAATCCAAAAATGGGTAAGAAATAAATCAAATAAAAAACCCCTACCATTATTCGATTAAATAATGATCATTATGCTTTATTCATTGGTTAGGTTCTGTCGAATCTGAGGTGTGTCGATCGATCAATCCATCATCATTAATTGTCGAGAGGTTTCTCCAAGGGGTCTCCTCTCCACACCTCTAGAGAATTTCAGGGTTGTGAGGATAAAATTGGAAATTATCTTAATAGATTATTTAAAATCTCCCATTGTCACATTATGGAAACATTTTAAAAAAATATTTTATTTTATTTTATTTTATTTCCTTTAAAACATCCAAAAACTAAATTATTTTGTCAATCGATGTTAGGCCCCTACTAAGGTAAAGTCACTGCTCTGAATGTAATGGTTCCCTCATATTTTTTATACGGGCACCCATTTAAAAGTCATTTCACTTTCTTAGGAAAACCCCTCACGCACGTCATTTAAATGTTCAAATTATTTCACACATTTATTCTGGGCACCCTAGGCCTCGGAATCATATGTCGTCATAAAGCCCAGTCTTGTAATAATTCCATATAATATTTAAAAATAATACAAGGAAAATCTGAGAAATTACATTCTCCCCACATTAGGGATTTACGTCTCATAAATCCAAAGAAAAGGGGGGATACTCCAAAAGGTGTGGGTACTATTCACGAATCTGAGCCTCCTACTCCCGCGTGCTCTCCTGAAGATTCATGTGCATCCACTGAACATGAACTAGGTTAATCACTCACCCAAGAAGGATCATCTCCTATCGATCCTTGATCTCCACTGGGTACTCTGTAAATGTTTGTCCATCCTTGATGTCCAGCTCACCCCAGTCGATGACATGCGATGGGTTATGCACGTACCTCCTCAATTGCGACACATGGAATACATCATGTAGCCGGTACAACTATGGTGGTAGAGCTAGGTGGTATGCCACCTTTCAAACTCTTTGTAGTATATGGAAAGGGTCGATGAACCTCATAGATAGCTTTTCACCCCATCCAAATCTCCAAAACCCTTGTTGAGGGAGACCCGAAGGAAGACATGGTATCCCTCATCTAACTCCAGAGGTCTTCTCCGTCTGTTACCATAAGACTTATGTAAGCTCTATGTAGTGTTCATCTACTCCTGGATGACCTATAACTTCTCAGTAGTATCTCACAACAACTATCGACCCATGAGTGCTGACTCTCCAGGGTCGGTCCAGCAGAGTGGTGACTGGCAGGGTCTCCCATATAAGTCCTTGAATAATACCATACCAATGGTGGAGTGGTATCTGTTATTGTACACAAAATCCACTAGTGGTAGGTGTTACTTCCAACTATGACCAAAGTCCAAGATACATGCCTGCAACGTATCCTCTAGAACTGGAATGGTTCTCTTTATCTGACCATCGGTCTGGGGATGGAACTTCATGCTCAAGCATAGCTGAGTCCCAAAAGCCTCCTACAATACCTTCCACAACTGGGATGTGAAACACGCATCTCAATCTGAGACTATTTTTGAAGGGACTCCATGAAGTCGAACTATATCCTGCATGTAGAGGCATCCCAGGCTCTCTATGGAACTCTGCTCCCTGATAGATAGGAAGTGGTCCGACTTGGTGAGTCAGTCAATGATCACTCAGATGGAATCATGTCTCATGGACGTCTATGGTAAGACCATCACAAATTCCATCAATATTCCATCTGAATCCCACTCTATCACTTCTAGGGGTGAGCTAAATTTGCTGGAACCTGGTTCTTAGCCTTCATCTGCTGGCACGTAAGGCATCGAGAAATGAACTCTTCTATTTCCTTCTTCATACCTACCCACCAAAACTGACACCGGATATCCTGGGAGATTTTTTCTACTCTAGGATATAAGTGGGATGTATGAAGATTCCTCATAAACTCCTCTCATAATGCCACTGGTACAACTGTGTGTCCCCTTAAAAGGACTATGTGCTCATCACCTTATAAATATCCATCGGGAGTATATCCTATGGATAACTGAGCTTGTAAAGTCTCACAATCTATATCCCCTAGCTATGCCTTTATGAATTGTTGTAAGATTGGAGGTGTTACAACCTTCAACTGGAGATAATCTACATTATATTTATCCACAAATGATAACTATAGCAAGGCCAACTGCTCTGACACCTCACTCAGCAGCTGAAAACTCGATCTCCTACTAAGAGAATCTGCCACAACGTTCCCCTTCCCAGAAGTATATAAAATCTCAAAGTCATAATCCTAGAGGAACTCTAGCCATCCCCTATGCCTAAAATTTATATCCTTCTATGAGAAGATGTACTTGAGGCTCTTGTGTTCGATGTAAATGATAAACAGTTCCCCATCAGGTAGTGTCGCCACATCTTCAATATGAATACTACCTCTACCAATTCAAGATCATGGGTCATGAAGTTTTTCTCATGCATCCTTAGCTGGAATGAACCATAAGCAATCAGTTGCTATCTCTACATCAGGACACATCCAAGCTTGGTCCCTAATGCATCATAGAAAACTATCTACCTGATACCCTCCTCTGGAAATCTCAAGATCGGTGCACTCCTCAAACTCTGCCTTAACTGCTAGAAAGCCTATTGGCACTTCTCCTTCCATATAAAAGGCTACCCCTTCTGAGTCAAGGATATCATTGGTGCTGATATTTGGGATAAATCAAGCATAAATATCGGGTAGTATCCTACTATCCCAAGGAAACTTTTCACCTCTGTCACACTTCGGGGTGGCTCCCATGCTAAAACTACCTCAACCTTGGTTAGTTCCACTGCTCATCCATATAATGATATAACATTTCCTAGAAAGTGGACCTCTTGTATCCAGAACTTCCACTTTGAGAGCTTACCATAAATATAGTGCTCTCAAATTACATCTAGAACCATCTGCATGTGTCTCGCGTGCTCCTCCTCAGACGCTGAGTACACAAGGATGTTGTTGATGAAGACCAATACAAAACGGTATAAGTTTGGCTAGAAGATCTGGTTCATAAGTCACATGAACACTTCGGGGGCATTCATCAGGCCGAAAGGCATCACCAATTACTCTTAGTGACCATAGCAGCATCTGAAAGATATCTTCAGTATATCCTCATACCGTACTCATAACTGGTGGTAACCTGATCAAAGGTCAACCTTCGAGAACCATTTCACCCCTCTCAGCTAAACTAAGAGGTCATATATCCTCAGTAGTGGATACTTTTTCTTCACTATTACCTAATTCAGGCATTGGTAATACATGAACAACTTCAAACTCCCATATTCCTTATTGGCAAACAAAAATGGGGCTACCCAAGGTGAAACACAGGGTCTTATGAAGCCCTTACTCTGCAAATCCTCTAATTTTACCCTCAGTTCGTGAAGCTTTGTGGGATCCATCTGATATGTTGGTGAGGATATCAGTTCCATCTTGGGGTGTAAGTCGATGCAGAATTCGATCTCCCAGAAGGGAGTTAATCCCAAAACATATTCAAGAAAAATGTCTTCATACTCCACCACTACTACTGGGAAGTAGAATCTCACAACATTTTTTAATCTGAGGGTAAGACTAGCCAACTCATTAGTGATCAGCTACACCCTCCTATGAATGAGACCATTCTATATTACCTAGGTATCCTTTTCACTGACAAAGGAAAACCTTATCCCATCACTACAGACACACTACACACTTCTCCTAAAGCATTCAATCTGGGCATGGACCAAAGATAACCAATCCATACCAAGAATGAAGTCATAAGTCCTTGACACTGCCACCAATAGGTTCCAACTGAAACTCTCACCTCCAAGGGAAAGAACAATGTCTGCAAAGATGTGTGATCATCGAATCTCCTCCTATAGGTTTCTTCAAGTATAAGGGTTGAGTCAACATGTCTACTGTAATCTCAAGGTTTCGTATAAGAAATGGGGTGAGGAAGGAATGACTGGCACCTGTGTCTATAAGTATGGAAGCTAAGGTAGAAAAGACACAGATTGTACCTCGGATCATCCCTGGATTCCCTGGGTCGTATGCCTCAACTGCATACAGTTATCCCCGCCCCTATCCCCCAGATCCATAATCCTGGTGAGGACCTTCTGGGGGTGGTGGTGGAAGTAGATCAAAGTGTTTTCCATCACCTGCAGCTCTCCCGACTCCTCTACCATGTTTGCTGCCTAGCGGGTCTTCCTGCTCCACTCTCTACCTCTACCTCGGTAGTCCATCCACTACCCCCTTTTAGTAGTGTGATGGGGTGGATAGTCTCTAGAGATATTTCATATACCATCGCACAAGTAGAATCTCCTCTCCCTAGGCTGACTGGATCCAGCCTGACTGCCCTGGACTATCGATCCCTTGTCTTAGTTCATCCTGTGATCTCTCCCACATACGGATCCCTATGTAAAATGTTGTCTCTTTACTGCCAAGGTCTTTTCACCTGTCTGCATACTGCAGACTGCCACTGGCTATCTCTACTCATCCAAGAATCTCTTCACCACCAAAGATTTCTTGATCACTCTTACATAAGTTGAAATGCATATAGGCACTACACTAGCTCGGATATCTCGTTTTAGACCTCACTTGAAGGTCTGATATCTGACGTACTAATACCTGGCCATATCCATCGAGTACATGGTGAGGTTAGTGAACCTAGATGAATAATCATCCACTGTCAAACTACCCTACTAGAGCTGAAGGAGCTCCTACATATGTACTTCTCTCAGTGTAACCAGAGATAACTCCTCCCTAAAGAGTCACTGAAACTCCATCCATGAAAGAGTCTCCTCGTCATTAGTCTTCATGGTCAAACTCTACCATCATCCCACCGAACACTGAAGAAGGCCTACTCCTAGGGTCACCGTCTAGTCTACCAGTGTCTTCATTAGATGGAAAACTCTAGTCCCCACCTCAAGTCATCCCATAGCTGCCTGAGGGTCGGGCTCACCCCAGAACCTGAGGGGTCTTTTTCTCTGAAACTCATGGAGTGCACTAATCCTACTCCCCTCATCTTTCGGCACTACAGGTACCACGTGATGCTCCACTGGTGGTGTTATAGTTGGTGCATCACCTAGAGGTAACACCTGGGGAACTGGTCCCTATATTGAAGACTTTTCACTGAGGGGGTCATCCTCATGATTGAGCTATTGAATCCTAGAGGGTATGCGTCTTGAAGGAATACTGCAAAGAAACAAGATGTACCATGGTCAGGAGTATATTTGGATAGCTAAAATTAAAGGACATGGAAAACATAACCTATTCCTATATGATTCATGTACTATTATTTTATTTCCCCACAAATATTTTTTTTATGTACCGAGTCCAAAAGAAGATTATTAGAGTCATGGTGTATGGATACGTTGGCCGCTCGTACTGACACTGGAGTCCCTAGCCTGAAGGTCGAGCTCGAGACACTTAACATTGTTGCCCCAAACCAATCTCAGATAATCTTGGTCCTAAGGTAGAACTAACCACCTCCAATACCACTCCGTCATGACCCATACCATTGGGGCCCACGCCGCGACTCCCCAAGCCCGACTACAACAGTCCAATGGCTGGTGACTAGCATAGAGTAGGCATATCACTAAAATGGGATTCATTTCATAAGTACATGTACACACACACATATCCAAGCCCATAAATGCTAAAAATTAAAAACCACTAAAGAAAAAAATGAATGCATAAAATTAAACCCAACCAACATAGTCCAACGAAAAGTAAATGCGGAAAGTAAACTGAGCCAGAATACAATCCCGCCAAAAAAAGAGTCTGAAAACTACTAAGTCCAACATGTAATAAAAAAGAGGTACTAGGACTATTGCATGTATCTATTGGAACACCTCAGCCCACAAGGCAATAAAAAAGATTATCTCATCCCTAGTCTTCCCTTGACTCCATCAAAAGGCTGCTCGTCTGCACAAAACATGACACGTACAAGAAAAGCCTGTGTAGGGGTGAGTATAACAATACTCAGTAGGGAACCCTAAAAATCACAAATCAATACAAAAATTAAAGGTATAGTCATATCTACACATTATATGTCTACTAAACATATAGTAATAGAACCACATCTAGATATACTTGAAATGTCACGACCCATCTCCTGGGGCCCGAGTTGTGAATACCCCAACCTGAGTTCCATTTAAATAGACAAAGGATGAGAGTTTAACACAGCATAGATTTAATGAGGTTCATTAATAAGTTAATTAATGAACCTCTCATCTATCAACAGAGTGGTTACAAAAACAATGGGTCAATCCATTAAATGGATTAAAAACTCAGTGGTCCTACCACCGCCGCTCAACCATTGGAGAAAAATAAAATAACAATTTTTAATTTATTTTATTACTCTTTGAAAAGTCTGAAAAAGGATATATTTTTCTTCTGACCTACTACGGTTGAGGTGAAGCCTCCCTTAAGAGAATCTCAGTGGTTCAGATTCAACAGTGCCCTTAAATTTTTAATCTGAGCACCGATTTAAAAGATATAAAACGTCGCCCATACGTTTACTAAAATTACCTTTAAAAAAAGTTTAAAAATTCATTTCGGGCGCATCGGGCCTCAAAATCACACACCATCAATTTTTGAAGACTCGTAATAATCCCAAATAATTTAAAGAAAGATTACATGAAATTTCCAGGTCTTTAAAAGAAACCCAAACCCGTAGTCTAGAGACAAGTCACACGACTGCATACCCACGCTAGCGATTCAGTTCAAAGATTTCACACAGCACTCATTCAGGATAACTCACTCCATAAGTCTAATAGCTCTGATGACATCCATATGAGAAGTACTATTCTTTGGGAAAATCCCTGAAATTTTTAGATACACTGATAGATATTAAGAGAGAATAGATACACTCATTCTAGGAGAACATACTCCAGAGTGGGGAAAGATCATGATACCCAGATGAAGATCACTACTAGGGCCTTGGTGGATACCATGACTCATCCGGATTCACCTGCTAAGTAGAGTATCAGTGTCCTAGATGATTTATCACATAAATAACTAACTCTAACTAGGGTAAATAATGGATAGAGGGTCTCACTTTGGGTCTCTCGGAGGGATACATAACTCTATCTCGAAAATTCAGACTAGAGGGATCATACTTCTGTGGATGGAAACGATACCTAACCTTTAGGGGAATGAGAAAAGAAGGCACTAATACAAAAAAAAACTTGTCCAAGGAATGGTGGAAAATAATATCAAGTAATGTAGAATGGATTAAAAGGCACGTATAAGGGGTCACACACTATGTACCTTGACTCCAGGTACTGACTGTGTACAATGGCTTATGTCTGGAGAACATGCTATGAAAAAACGTATATACACGGAATGTATGAAGGATCACCCGCCATGTCAAGGAATCTAGGGTCCATTCCATGTAAACTGTCCATGTACCCATACAGAGTTTCAACCCGTGTGTCCCATACCATGTACCGGTACACGGGGTGGTCCACGTATCCAGCCTGGTCTGGCCATGTGGTGGAGTACATGTTGTGTACTCTACACCAAGTTTGTGTATCTCCTGAGATACATGTTGGGTCTGCATAAGGACCCAAACACCATGTGACAATGGCCACACACCGTGTCTACACTTACTATCGATCAGAACTCCATCCCCCACTGGGTGGGTCCCACAAACTATGTCATTTAGGGAGCACGATGTGTTCTTCTCCATGTTCAGTTCGGAAACCCTAGCCATCACCATTCTGGTCATACATGATAAGTTATGTGGGATACATGCCATGTTGAACAGGATTTTTTAGAAATGTGATCCTCCTCCACCGCACCTCAGGTGCTCCTCAGGTCTTTGATACGGCCGTCTGACTATTGAGAAACTCCAGATTCTAGGTTTCCCTAATATTTCAAGGTTGTTTTCATTGGTTTTGGGCCTCCTATCAGCCCCAAGAACGAGTCATAATCTACCCGCACGAAGAACGCTTGAAGAACGATCATCCTAAATCTAAGATAATTCTTCACCTGTCATCATTGTTGCACCTTCTCTAGGTCTTTGTGATGTTCGATCTCTAGTTTGGGATCACTGAGTTGCAAAACAAATTCGCAATGATTCGTTGTTCATTTCCCCATGAAGAACGTGAAGAAAGCATGGAAAAGGAGAGAAGAAATTCAAAAAGCAAAGGAGGAATGCACCTCCACCATTATTCATCACAGCATTGATCTAATCATGTTAATATGTTAAATATGTGAATCAAAATGAAAATTCAATAATTACTGTAAAATCAATTCCTGAATCAAAACCCTAGAAGAAATGGAAAATAACACCCTCCTATAAGAACGCACGATATGTGGATCAACCTGATTGTGGGTTGATCCACATTCATCATTTAATCCAAGAAGATGGGATAAATAAATCAAATAACAAACCCCTAACTCAATTTTATTGAAGAACAATCATCGTTTCATATTATTTGGTGACGTTCCATCGAATATGAGGTGCATTGATTGATCGATCTGTTGTTGTTTGTTGTCGAGAGTTTTCTCCAAGGGGTCTCCTCTCCATAACTCCAAAGAATTTTAGGGTTCTACTGTTAACCCTGGGGATTCTATTAACATCTTATTTAAAAGCTCCCATCTCTGCATTATGGAAAAGTTTTAAAAATAAAATATTTTATTTTATTTTATTTTATTTTATTTTATTTTATTTTATTTAAAATTTCCAAAAACTAACTTCTACCATCAACCCATGCCAGTCAATATTAGGTCATGCCTATGGTAAAGTTGCTAATCTGAATGCAACAGTGCCCTTAGATTTCTGATTCAAGCACCTGTTTAAAAGTTATTTCACTTTTTCAGGAAAACTTCTCACGTGTGTTATTTAAATATTCAAATTATTTCAAACATTTATTCTGGGCACCTCGGGCCTTGGAATTGCATGCTGTCACAAAGCCTGGTCTTGTAAGAATTCCATATAATATTTGAAAATAATACATCAAAAATCAGAGATATTACAGCATGAGTATTTTATGATGAAATTAAATCTTCAAGTGTTGATCATAAATATTTGAGGTGATCATAATTCATTGAGCTCTATTTCATGACTCTTTCGATTGTAAGTTTTTATTAATCAACAATCTTTATTATATGACTTCACTGCCCATTGTAAGCTTTGAAGTCTATTGGAAATGAAAAAGTAAAGAGTGTTAGTATTTTAGAAATAAATATCAGAATTATGCTTCAGATAAAAAGTTTCTAAAAAGAAATATTTGTCGATTTTTAATATTTAGAGTCCCCATCATTAAGTTATAACACTTAGAAAATTTTCTAATATCTATTAGATGAAAAATTGAGATTTTATATTTTGAATCTGATGAATTTTGAAACTAATTGGGATGTTTCTAGAGCTATTTTATCATGTTATAAACATCACAAACACCTAAATTGGTGTTTAATCCAAGATTGAGAAGAAATATAATCTAATATTCATCCATGGAAAGGGAAGATCAAATCACAATGAAAATGAGAGCTTCTAGAGTTTTTTAATTCTGAGTAAAGTCTAAATTAAATGATGTTGAAGAAATGATTTTGAGTTTAGAATATCATGAATATTATTAAATCCAAGATATAATCTTGTCATGAGGAATAATAAAGGAGGAGCCATTACATGTATTTCTTGAATAATAAAATTTAATTATTAGGTTTTCAAGAATAATTCTTCTAAAAAACCATCAAATCCCATGCTGTTATTTATTAAATCCTATATTATTACGATTTGAGATTTTATGCGTGATTTTCTATATGAATTGATATAGAAGTATGGGAATTATTCAAATAATAAAAAATAATATTTCTTCAAGATATCATAAATCTGGAAATATAAGGATGATTTCCACACCATATATATGTTTATTATGTATTTTTAATACAGTCGTAGAGATTTTTTAAAGTATGGATTTAGTGGATGTAGTGCCCCAACCCTAGAATCTACGATCTGATGCATTATTTTACTTCATTGGAATAGATACAAGCTTTAAATCTCGAGGGACTGAATAGTTTAGTAGTTTTAAAAAACCAGATTATATACATGATACCCATATTACATTAGGAAAAGAAAATAAAGCATAATGAAAATAAAAGCTCAGTATCCTTGAAACTCATTCAAAGGATTTCCCTTTATACCCTAAGGGAGGGGAAACATAATAAAGTTTATATAAAATACTATGTAAGTGTATGTACAATGGGAGAAATAATAAATCAATGAGAACAAAACTATATGTAAATTTCAATACCTGAAAACACATTCCAATTGAATAACTAGATAATGAATAATCAATATGGTATGGTAAATAAATGAAACACGTTCCATTTAATAAATAAGATAAGAATGAAGTGTATATATAGATAATGTCAAATAAATAATCTCATAGATATTAATAATAATAACTAAATTCTCAATATAGTAAATGCTTAATTATTGGACGCCATGTTTCTGAGGTACATGGTACCTTTACAGTCAAGACCTTTCACAAGAAGTTTTATCATATTGGGTAGAAACCCATCTAATTTGGCCAACTGATTCATCTCATGAGACTAATGATGCATCAAGGGGCTTACTTTTAATGGTCCCGGACATGTGTCATACCAGTCCAAAGAATTCTTCATATATCAAATAATTGATTTTAAAAAATTTAAATTAAAGTATCTCATACCATATTGAAACATTTGAATACCATAAAGACAATTAGATTTATGATATGATATATCAAAGGGTATTATACATACACCATACACAAGAAATAAGTTTTGAATAATTCTTATATCTCATATAAGTAAAATTGAGATGAGGAAATCCTTACCGCTTTGTAATCATTTATTTTAAAGGCTGAAAATTTATAAAAGAAAATATTTTATTTGAAAAGAAAATTTTAAAATTTTAAATAAAGCTTCAAAACATTAGGGATTATTGATAGAAGGAAATTATATTCATGTCGTATAGGTTAAAAACATTCCTTTTACTTTTACAAAGTACTTTATTTTAGAAAAAAATAGGAAGATTCATTTTAAATCATTTTGTATAAAGTAAAAAATGAGGAAAATGAATTTAAAAAATCATTTGATAATGTTAAAAATATTTTTAAAAAAAATTATAAAACACCAACATGAAAGAGAAATATTCCACAATAGAGACTTAAACAAAAAACAACCCTAAATAATGATGAGATTGTGAAATAACCCATACCACTTTATAATCAGTAGAATTGTATACCCCGTGAAAGAAAGAAAAATAAATGGATATGGAAATACCATAATCTTCAGAATAATACTCATAAAATAAATTCATGGTTATTATATACGCCACAAAAAATAAACAAGTAGTGTATAAGGTATGTTTTCCAAAAAATAAAAGTGAGACAAAAATCCCTTACCACACACTTCCTTTTTAGTTGTACGTGATTTAACCTCCTAAATAATTATTTAAAAAAATATTTATATAAAAACCATAATAATATTTATGATATCATATATGATCATATTATTTTATTTTATAAACCATTTTTTTATAATATTTCATTATTACCCTTGTTTCGGGTGTTAACTGCTTCAATTTTCTATGCATGTTTTATCATAAAAGTATCGATTATTTGTATAGGATACATATATCCAACATATTTAGAATTATATTAATTTTATAAATATCATAATTAATCATTAAATTCATTTTTATATCCATTATTTAATTTTGGATATGGAAAATGAGTCGTATTGCGCCGTAGAGATGGTAGGTCATACGTACACACAAGTGATGACATCATTCCCTTAATAAGTGAAAGGATAATGAATGTTATGATATATTAATTTTTAAATAATAAATTTAATTTCACAATTATAATACATATACATTATTTTAAACATTTTCCCCATTCAAGTAAATTGGTGATGGAAAATAAATTACACCACAACGTGGAGACAGTAAGGTGTATGTATGCACACATGGTGCTTTTACTTTTCATAGGATGGATAAAACATGGAATATAGTTATCCCATTAGAATAATAACATATAGTCATATATATGATACAGTATTTTTTACTTTATTATGGAAAAACACAAGAATAGTAAGTAGAAGAAGAAATGAACTTGAATGAGGTGGTAAAACAATTACCTCTCCTTCGGTGGACTCCCTTTGGATCACTTCTTAAGGGATATAGAGTTGGTGTTATTGGAATACCAGGACCTCAAGAACTTGTATAAAGATTTAATAAGGATAAATGGTATTGTTTTGGTTGATCTAGAAGGCTCAAATTGGTGTGAATAAGTGAGGGAGGAGGTTCCATTTTATAATTGAGGTGAGGGGTAATTTTGTAAACTCTCAAAATATTAAATTAATATAAATTAATTTTCAATTAAAAATGGATAAAAAGTGATTTATTTAGAATATAAGATTATTATGGGTTGAAATAACTTCAAAAAATAATTTTCAGACAATTTTAGGTTTCATTCATACCCTTATCTTTTGGTTTTGACCTTTATTTAGACCCTTTATCTCTTACAGAGACAACATGTGTTTTTACTCTTTGAAGGTTAATATTGTTACTATAAAATGAAAAAATAACCTTAAATGATTAATGGATGAAATTTTTAACTTTCACCAAATAATTTTCCTGAATGTTGTATTTTTTATGAATTCTATATATTTTAATAAAATATTATATTTTTAAAATATCTGTAATGTCAATTTTGACACTATTCAATTCTTGAATTTTTAAAAAATATCAATACACAAGATAACTTAAAAAACATTTAATAATTCCCTAATATTTATATGTCACCTATAAAAAAATTATTACAGTAATTATAATAAATTATATTTATTTCAGTATTTTTAATAACATTTATTTGATATGTCCATTAATTAAAAAATTATTGCATCATCATTATGAAAGCCTTTAATTTAATTATTTATTCCCTAAAAATTAAAAATAAATTATCATGAATAATATAAAAAAATTTATATCCAATTACTATTTATATTCGAAGATATCTTCTTAATAACTATATATGAAAATTTAATACTTATTAAAAACATGAGTGAGACATATTAGACTTCCCTTAGAATAAAATAATAAAAAATGATTAAATTCATCTAAGTGGCTCCAAGAGGCCATAAAATTGGCCCAAGAATGAATTTTTTGAACACTAAATCATGAAATAAAATTAGTACAAGTGTTAGGGTAGTTTTATAATACTTATAATATTATTTTTACCCTTAATTACTTGATTTACCCTTAACAATGGTAATTGAAAAAAACACTAAAGTTACTATTCATATTGCCCAAAAATAAAAGAAAACTATTTACATAATTTGGAACCACTTATTCCAAATAAATAATTCATTTTATAAAATTCAAATCACAAAATTTTCAGTAATTTATTTAAAATTAATCTCATTGACAGAACGAGAAAACGGGTTTTTAATGTGAAAACATTCAAAAGATTGAAATATTTTTATATCTAAATTCAATTTGAAATTGATTCCAATGACATAAATTAAATTAAATTATAAAATATTTAACTAATTATACTTTAAATCCAATTAAAAATATAATTTAACACTAAAAATTATTTAGACAAAAAAGTTGTTTTCAATTAAAATGCAATATTTAATCACTATTAATAAAAACATGAAAATTATTATAAAAATACCAAAAATTTAAAAAAAAGGTAAATTTTTTATATTAAAATTTAAAATATTGAGTTTATTTTTTCAAATAAAAAATATAAAAGTATCAAAAATTGGATTTTAAATGGGTTCTCTATTAAAAGGTGGTAAAACTGCCTTTAGAAAAATATAGATTGTTATGCATAAAATTATATTTTTTCTTATCTTATGCCTACTAAATCTAATGTAAGAATTTAAAAACTATTTTATTGAATATATATTTCATTAATATCATTCACTAATTTTAATTGATTTAATTTATTAGGATAAACAACTTTTTAAGCATAAAAAATAGTTCTTTATAAAAACATTTCTAATATATTCAGTTGGTTCCTATATTCATTTAAAATTAATTTGTAACCAATGAATTAAACCATTTATTTTCATAAGTTATTTAATAATATTCATAACCAAAAACTTAACAGCTAGTTTATATCTTATTATATTAAATAATAATATTTTAACAATATATTGTTGTTCAGTAAAACTCAGTCTTGCGTGTAATACAAGACAACTTATTTTTGTGTGTAGCGTAAGCTTATCATGGTGTTGAGTATAAATAAAGCTAGAAAAAAAATTAAATTTATTCAAAAATGAAAATATTGTAATGTCTTGGGGTGTTACATTCTCCTCTCCTTCAATAAATTACACACATACAATTTGAAATTTCACTTCAAAAATCAATGGTTGATACTTAAAAATTCCTTTGTGGGAAACCCACATTAGAAATAGGGTTAATAAAACATCTTTTTAATAAGAGGGAAAAGTAAATGTGAAGTTCACCCCAAAACTGGGCTTTCAAACAGGATAACATTAGTGAATCCATGGATATGGAATAGAAATTTAACCATTGTATTTTGATAGAGAGAGATAGAGAACATGTTAATGAAAAATTTTTTACCGCAAAACTATAAACCAGAAATGTGAATAAAGTTCATTGATATCATCAAAAATTATGATAATATGACAAAAAAAAATTTAAGATCCTTTTCCTAGAGTTGATAAATTATTTCACTCTCTAATGATATAAGTAAATATACATACTTGATACATTTCTATAAGAACAATCCATTCCTTGTTCCATGAACTATTTATACTTCTTTTCATAGAATAGGTTTCATCACATGGTGAAATAATACAATAATATCTAAAACTTCATCCAAATTTCAATTTAAATGGTTTTATAAATGGTTTACCTTATGTCCATTCCAGGTATTATGATCCAAAATTTTAGAATTAGTTTCAAGGAAGTTATTAGTATCCAATTTACTTTATCCATATAAATCATCTCTTTATCTAACATCATTATCTCAATATGAGGAACATATTAAGGATTACTTTTCCCTCAACCATATGTTTTCCAAAAAAAATCAACTTATTACTAAATCACATTTCTTGGTTATCGGTACCAATCAACATAAGATTTTAAAACCTTGATGAAAAAGTATTAAAATACAATCCTCATATATTCCATAATTATTATAACCATTACATCATTGATAAAATACTCAAATAACATAATTATTTAATCCAAATTTAATCACATTAATCATTCCTCTTTTTTGTGGTAGTATCATAATCTTGACCATGACCTATTAGCCACTTTTAGGGTATATTCCTTTATTACATGAGACATTGATTTGAATAGTGTCCCATATCCTTATAGTGGAAGCATTACACATTGAAATTTTCTTTCTTTCCCTTGAAATCACAAACATAGTGGCCTTTTTATCTACACTTATAATAAAATCTCATTACATTCAATCAAGTTTTGAGGTGTTTCTTTCCAAAATTATCACATATATGAAAATACTTCTTTCCCTTCTTCTCTTTATACATATTTTGACATGTCATCCTATTATTTTTTTTCTTTCCTTTGAATCCATGGGACTTGGATAATTCTTTACTAATATCATTATCTCATGATACTATTCGCTCAGATGATGAGAATTCTTGGGAGATTATTCTCCATCAAAATATTATCCTAAGGCCATAAAAATATATGATCCTTGTTACTCTTTAGATCATGTACATTGTTTGGTTTCTCATTTATTCTTCTAGGAACCATTTCTAAATGAAAACATACACTAAATCAGTTCATGTCATTATAAAACATAATTTATAATCCCAAAACTAGTAAAATACTTAACATAAATTGAAAATTTTATTCATAGCTAATCAAATAATCATAAATGTGGTTTATTTAGGGACATATTTACTTTTAAATCCTTCCTAATTGTTTGTAAATAAAATGTTAATTATCCTAAGAATATCCCCTGGGAGTGTCAAACCAGGTGTGCAGTAAGACCCATTTTTGTGTACCAAGTTACGCTCGAGTTAGGCTTGATGCACCTTTTTGGAGTTGTTACCCCTAGGTATATCTATGCTAATACTACATCATTTTTTAGTATCCATACAGGGATGTATTTCTAGAAAAATCACATAATATATATCTAACCAAAACTTTAGGATGTTCTCTTATACTTATCCTGAAATTCTAATTTGGGGTTATGTTCTCTAATCTATGTTTTCATAAATCTAGTTCCCAAGGTTTCTACTAAACTTTCTCTAATTCCAACTGTAATTCCCTAACCCTAGAATCATGGATCCAGTGCATTATTTTATTACATTAGCATTTATAAAAGCTTAAAGTCCCAAGGTATCGAACAGTTTAGCAGTTTTGGAAACTAGATTACATACATGATACCCATATTACATTGGTAAATAAAAATAACCCCTAATGAAAATAAAATATCAACATCTTTCAAACTCATTAAAAGGATTCCTCTTCATAACCTAGGGAAAGGAAACATAATAAGGGTGATCTCAAATGATCGGTAAGGGTAAGTATATAGGAATTAATAATAAATTAATGAGAACAAATCTATATAGAAATTTTAATAACTAAAAACACATTCCATTCAAATAACTGAATAAAGCATAACAAATATTGAATGGTAAATAACTGAAACACATTACATTTAATAAATAATATTAAAACTAAATGTATCCCTAGATAATTTCAAATTAATAATCTCATGGATAATAATAATAATAATAGAATTCTAATTATAGGAAATGCTTAATTATTTGATGTCATATTTCCTAGGTACATGGTACCTTTACCATCAAGACCATTCATAAAAAGGTTTAGCATATCAGGTATAAAACCATATTATTTGGCCAATTGATTTTTCTCATGAGACTATCAATTCATCAAGGGGATTACATTAAATATCCCCTAACCCATGTCATACCAATCTAGAGCATTCTCCATATATTGAATAATAGATTTAGAAAAATAAATCAAAGTGTCTCATAACACATTGAAACATTTTAATACCAAGAATAAAATAATATTTAAAATATGATATTTCAAAGGGTAGTATACATACACCACTCACAAGAAACAAGTGATGAATAAGGCTTATATCACATAGAAGTAAAACTGAGATGAGAAAATCCTTACCACTTTGTAATAATTTACTTAAAAGGCCTCACATTTATAAAATATTTTATTTTATTTGAAAAGAAACTTTTAAACTTGTAAAGTAATATTCAAATAATTATGGCATCATTAAAGTGGTAAATTTATTTCATGCTATATAAGTTAAAAATATTCTTTTTACTTTTATAAAGTACCTTGTTTTGGAAAATGGTAAGAATATTCCTTTTAAATAATTTTATAAAATGGAAAAATGGAGAAATAAATTTAAACAATCATTTGAGGATATTAAAAACATTTAAAAAATATAAAACACCAAAATGAAATAAAAATATTCCCCATTGGAGACTTAAATAAAAAACAATCTCAAATAATGATGAGATTGTGAAATAACCCACACCACTTTATAAATAGTGGAATTTTATGCCCCATGAAAGAAAGAAAAATATAAGGATATAAAAATACCATAATCTTAAAAATAATACTCATAAAATAAATTCATTGGAATTTTATACAACACTCAAAATAAAAAATTTGTGTATAAGGTATGTGTCCCATAGAAATAAAAGTGGGACAAAAATCTCTTACCTCACACTTCATTTTTATTTATATATGATTTGAAATCCTTTATAATGGTTTAAAACGTTTTATTAATTTATATAATAACCTTATTAATATTTATGATATCATATATGATCTTATTATATTATTTTATCACCTGTTTATTGATAATATTTCATTATTGCCCTTGTTTCGGGTGTTAACTGCATCATTTTCTTACGCATGTTTTATCATAAAATTATTGGTTATTTTGAATAGGATATATATATCCAACATCTAAAAAATTAAATTAATGTTATAAATATCATATTTAATAATTAAATACATTTTTATATCCATTCTTGAATGTTGGATATGGAAAATTAATTGCATCACATCGTGGAGATGGTAGGTCATACGTACGCACGAGTGACAGTATCATTCCCTTAATAAGTGAAAGGATAAGGAATTTTATGATATATTAATTTTTAAAGAATAAATATCATTTCATAATTATAATATATATCCATTATTTCCATCATTATACTCATCTAAGTAAAATGGTGATGAAAAACATATTACACCACGACATGGATACGGTTTGTCGTATGCAAGATTTCATGGTAATTTTTCTTTTCATAGGATAGATAAAACATGGAATATAGTTTTCCCATAATCATAATAACATATCAGAATATATATGATACTATATTTATTACTTTAGTATAGAAAAACAAATGAATAGAAAGTAAAAGAAGAAATGAACTTGAATGAGGTGGTAAAACAATTACCACTTCTTTGGTGGACTTCCTTTAGATCACTTATTAATGGATCTAGAGTTGGTATTTTAGGAATAATAAGACCACATAACATGTAAAAGGATGTAAAGAGTAGAAATATTTAGGTTTTGGTCAATATAAATGGCTCTAATTTGTGCTAATAAGTGAGGGAGGAGGTGCCCTTTTATAATTGAGGTGAGGGGCACTTTTGGAAACTCTCAAAATATTAAATTAATATAAATTATTTTTCAATTAAAAATGGAACAAAATTAATTTATTTAGAATATAAGATAATTATGGGTCTAAATAATCTCAAAAAATAATTTTTAAAAAATTTTATGTGTCAATCTTACTCTTATCTTTTGGTTTTAATCATTATTTAAACCCTATAACTCTTACCCTCACAACATGTGTTTTACTCATTGAAGGTTAATATAGTTACTATAAAATACCAAAATAACATTAAATGGGTCATGGATTAAATTTTTAACTTTATCACAATTATTTTATCTAATTTTATATTTTTTATGAATTTTATATCATTTAATAAAATATTATTTAATTTAAAATATCATTGATATTAATTTTGACAGTATTCATTTCTTGACTTTTTAAAAAATATCAATACAAAAGATAACTTCGAAACAAAACCTTTAATATATATATAATATTTATAGGTCATCTATGAAATTTTTTTATGACATTAATTATATAAAATTATATTTATTTTAATGTTTTTAATAACATTTATTTGATATGTCCATTAAATAAACAATTAATACATCATCATTGTGCAAGCCTTTAATTTAAATATTTCTTCCCTAAAATTTAAAAATAAATTACCATGATTAAGATAAAAAAAATTATTTCCAATTAATAATTATAGTTGAATATATATTCTTTATAAACATATATTAAAATGTAATAATTATTAAAAACATGAGTGTTACATATTGGACTTACCTTAGAATAAAATAATAAAAAATGCTTAAAGTAATCCAAGTTGATCCAAGAGGCCATAAAATTATCCCAAGTATAATTGTTTTGGCACTAAATCATTCAATAAAATTAGGAAAAGTTTAGGGTAGTTTTATAATACTTATAATATTATTTTTACCCTTAATTACTTGATTTACCCTTAATCGTGGTAATTTAAAAAAATACTAAAGTTGTTATTCATATTGCCAAAAAAATAAAAGGAAAATATTTACATAATTTTTACCCACTGATTCCAAATTTGGAATCCATTTTTAGAAATTAAATTTATATAAGTTTCATTAATTAATTTAAAAATAATCTCATTGACAGAATGAGAAAAATTGTTTTTAAAATGAAAACATTCAAAATATTGAAAAAAATGTATATCTAAATTTAGTGTAAAATTGATTCTGATGACCTAAATTAGATTAAATGATAAAATATTTAGCTAAGTATAATTTAAATTCAATTAAAAATATAATTCATCACTATAAATTATTTAGATGAAAAAGCTATTTTCAATTAAAATGCAATATTTTATTGTTATTCCTCAAAACATGGAGCTTATCAGAAAAATACCAAATATTCCACCAAAAAATTATATTATTATTTAATATAAAAAGTTTATTTTTTCAAATAAAATATATAAGTGTCAAATAAATAACACAATGAAGTAATAAGAAATCCATTAGCTGAATATAGTCATAATGGTGTGCATTTAGTAGCAAAATCAATTGATTTTAATTCCTATAGTGCAGTAAGATCAAGTTGTGAAGAAGATAAGTTTAATGATTCACTTAGTGAATTTTATTTTGAACTTAAGGATTACCTAAAAAAGGAACCATAAGAATTTTTTTTATATATATTCTCATATATCAAGGGACATGTTAATGATAATTCTCACCTAGAAGAAGAATATGATGCAATATAAGAATAATTAATAAATAAGATGACAAGCCAATATGATGCATGAGATGACATACCCTCATCTCATCAGGTTGCGACAGAAATAGAACCGCAATAGTCAAGTAAATAACAACACAAAGCATGTGAATCACTCTATGTGAAATTATATCAATAGTAAAATCTCAAAACCAGTAAACTGTAATTAACGAGGTAGTATGGCTTTTCCCTGTACATGGGTTAGCTACTCCCAAGCACAGATTAATACCAAGTACTGAATCTGTCCTATCCCTAGCTAAAGTCTCCAAATAGTAAAGCAAGAGAAAAGAACCCCTCTGATACCACTTTATAACGACCCGAATCTGGAGCCCCTCCACTGGTGCCCCGTACCCGGTTCGCCATGTCACCTCAAGCGCATTTCCCCAAACGCCAGAGGTTGCCGACTAGTAGCGAGGGCCTTGGTAAATTATTGGGGAAACTATTACCTCATTTGGTAAGGTATACAAGGTAAGGAAAACAACAGTCAATAGTAGAATAAGTAACAACATACATAACTGGAACCATACAGTGGAAGAATAAATATATAGCAATGATGATAATGATGCAGCAGGTACAAATATCTGAGGAAAGTAGTAAACACAACAACGTGCTGAAATAAAACTGAACATAAGTACTAAAGCAATAACAAAAGAAAAAATGATGAGCAACTCCTCAGCATAACAAGCCTCAGCTCAGTCCCATGCTCTCCAGCTCCAGTGAAATCAAGAACCTGAAGTAGAAGGGTGCTTTCCCTTATCTATACCTGCAACAACATAGTCTGCTTGGGCCCAAAATCATGGCCCAAACAGGGTGTGAGACAAATTCCTAGTAGGCAATCACCTAAATATATGTGCCTAACAGTCAATGAATACATGGCAGTAAAGTACAGGAACAGTAAACAGGAAAATACACAGCAGCTACAATTTACAGTCTAGCATATAAACTACACAAGTACAAAACAATAAACAAGTAAAACAAGGTAACCCCCTGGGTATTTCTCAGAGCCTAACCCTTATGGTTCAACCTATAAGTACTAGAAACCCCCTGGGAGGCACACACAGTCTCACCCCTCTAGTTCAGCTAAAGAATATACTCTCTAGGGAAGCACTCACCATCAATTCCCCCTATAGTCTTGTATCGTACTAAAGGCTATCTAGGTAAGCACTCAACGTCAATTCCCCATGTGGCCCACTTCAAGGAACTACAGACTCTCTGGGGAAGCACTCAACATAAATTCCCCCTGTGGTCTCGCATCGTAATTTAAAGACACTCTGGAGAAGCCCTTCCATCCATTATCCCTATGGTCCACTACACTAGGTTCACATAGCCTTGTGTAAAAATAAACATGCATAGTCTGCGTGTATCATCCAAGTAAACCTCAAGAACTACTTGGATATCATTCTAAGGCTCAGCAGCAAAACAGCACAATAGTTCCACTATCCTACAACTAGGCATGACAACTGGCATAATTCCTAACAAGAAAATAAAGTACATCAAACAACCAGAGTATAGTAAAAACTACTCTATTCACAAGGGTAAACCTCTACTATAGCAATCAAGCAAGCAGGCAATCAATCAAGGGGAAAATAGGAAAACGCACAATTCTTGTTCAAGAGAATTGGCGAAATTGAACAAAATATTCAAGGAATTTCTATAGAAAGGCACAAACCACCTACCTTGATCCTAGGAGATCGATATACTTGAACCACGATGCCTGATTCTCCTCAGAACGACATAGATCTATGAAAACGCACAAAATGCTCAACCCATGATAACTTGAAAAAGATAAGGAACCATGGAATAAGGCTAAAGCAGAAGAGAGAGCTTACCGAGGCATTCCCAACACAATAGAAGGCGGTTGGAACAGAGATCGGATGGAAGCATAGGGGCTTGGGGAAGATTCACGGATCCTTAACGCTCTTGGACGAACGGGACCTAGAAGAAGACGTTTTTGTGCGTCAGGCGCGACCCCGGTCCATTTAATGAAAAAAAAGTACACAGTGTGTACTTTTAGAGTACATGGCGTGTACTAGGTCTTTCCGTACTCCGCCAAAGATGTCCTCCACGTCACCCCTACACACTGTGTGTGTGGCCCGGACACGGTCAGCACACGACTTCGAGCGGGAAAAGAGTACACAGCGTGTACTCAGAAAGTACACGGTATGTACTTCAAAAATTTCCAGAAACTTTATTTTTCTCAAAAAAACTCCAGAAAAGTAAAAACATACCAAAACGAAGATCCGGGTTCTTACAAACCCTACATTGGATGTTAGTATTACTATTCATCAACCCTAAATTTGGTAATTTGAATGTATGGTTAATCAATGCTATGTTTGGGATATTATGCTAAAATTGTGAATGTATGGATTATCATCCCCCTACTACTTTTGTTCCTTACGTGAAGATGAAAGTATAGTTAAGTAACCATACATTGGTAGGAACCTTACACTTCATGAAGTAACCCTATGCTACCCAGTTCAACCCTATGTTGTGTTATCAATGGTGAACTTTTGAAGCCACATTTTCAATCTGAGATTACTAAAACGGCCATGTTAGATTTGAAGACCTGTTTGAGGATTTTTATGAATGTTTCAAAGAACCATATTCATCAAATAAAATATCTCCTATTCTTAAGGGAAGTTATGACTCCCCTGGTCAATTGTAATTTAAATTTCTACGATCAATAAGGCTATTCTTTTGGATCTGAAATACCAAAGAAAGCTATCTGTTCTATATATTTCTTTAGAGTATCTCTTAAAATTTTGTGTGTGATAAGAAATTAACATATACAACTACATTATTGATATTATATTTTATAGTTATACTAAAACTAATTATAAAATCTATGTTATTTGCAAAAGAGGTTACGCTTTGAAAGTTATACATATTTAAATCTCAAGTTACTACTATTGTTTAGTTGATATCTTATTGAAGATCATTTTGCAATAAAGATCACTTCAAACTATTTCATTCTTGAAGATATTCTATTCTGAAGAAGAAGATACATAATTTTTTAGTTTCTTGCTGCTAAAACTATGAAGATCAACCAGAACCTTTCAAAACAATCTCTTTTGATTTATTAGAGTTTCAACTGCTCATACTCAATTTTGGTAGAGTATCAGCTTCTTGATCTAAGCTGTGGATAACTGGTTCTCTATTAAAGAACTAGAAGTCTTTGTTATTATTCTTATTGTAAAGGTGTCAACTACCTACACTCAGTTATAGATTTATGGTCTTGTGATAAGAGGATCATTCTAGTGAAATTCACCAATCTTGTAGAGAGAGTGATTGGTGGAGTGTAATAGGGGATCTTTGTGCCCCGAACCACTATAAAAAATTGTTTTCTTTATTTATGTTTCATCCACTACTCATTTTCATATAGAAGAAAACACTTCTTATCTGCATAAATCATATAGGGTGTCAAAATCCATAATTGTGGAAGATTTTTGAAAATACACAATTCACCCCCCCCCCCTCTTGTGTTACTTTGTATATTCCTACCTAATAAGGAGTAAGTTTCTCGTATTAAGATCAAACCTTCTAAAAATACTTATTCTATTTTATAATTTCATTATCTGTATTGTATATAGGTGTATGGCAGGTAAAATACAAAGAGGTCCATTTATATAATAACAGGTGATAGAGATTAAAAACTAAAGTGGGTTTAAGTTTACAAAAGATTAATTGGTTTTTTGGTAAAAACTTAACACCAGATTCACCCCTACCCCTAGGTGTGTTTTCATGTCCCACTATGTATCTCATACCTAAATATTAGTGAAATGTGGATCTTGTCCAACTAATGGATATAATGAGTTCAAAATGGGTCATAATTTTAGTGGGATCCCATTTAATAAAATTACTTATTAAATGAATATAAAACGTGATACTCATTTGATAAAAGATTTTATATAGATAATGGTATCATCATATTCATTTTTTACCTTTATATCTATATTGGATAAGGAAAAAATAACAGTAGTAATTTCTTTGACTGGTATCAGGACTTAGGAATAGTTCATAAGCCCGATGGAAAATTCTATGTATTGTAGAGACACTAACTGGTGAAGTCATTCAAAAAATATATGAATATACCTATGAAAATAATATTAAGGATTCACTAGAAGTATATACTCTAATACTTATCACCATGGAACCAAAATTATAAAAAACATGAGAACATATATGTTTACATGATGATAGATAGCCTAAAAGGGCTCTATAAGGAGCAAGAAATGCATAATAGGTATGAGGTGTTGAAGGGTCTATTTTGGTGCAAGATATCCAAAGGAACATTAGTCTCAACTAATGTATTCAATATGATTGGGTGTTTCAATTAATTATAGAGAATAGTTTTACCTCTTAGGTTTGATCTAGCCATGGACTTCATTCTATATTCACTACCAAAAAGGTTTTAATAGTTCATTGTAAACTATAACCAGAATGAGTTCACAAAAATTTTACCCTATCACATTAACATATTGAGTATAACTTATCAAGACATGGTGCTTTGGGATCAATTACCATAATTATTGTGAAAAAGGATAAGGGTAAAAGTTTTAGTTATAGGTATAAGAAAATAAGTCAAAGAGAGTCCACAATGCCAACTAAACTGGAGAAAAGTAAAAAAGAGGTAGTGGTTTCATTGTACCAAACCTATAAATTAGAGAATGAACTGTCTAGAATACTTAAAGGGTTAAAATAAACCTTATGGGGAGTCCACCTAGGGTATTTATGTTATAGAATTATATTATTTTATTTTTAAGGGTAAATGATACCAACTGTGTGTTTTAAAAGTGTTATAAATAGACAATAGTTTGGAAGTGGTGAAAGGGTTGATGATGGGAGTTTAAAGATTTCTTTCAAGTAATGAAGAAAGAAGTTTCTACATTGAGGACATGGATAAAATAATTACTTCAATAATAAATGAATTTTAAATAAAGGGTGTTTATTTTGTGTCTCATTTTTATATCTTTGAAGATATGCTTGTAAGTAGTGGTTGTTTAAATGAATGAGATGAATAATTTGAAACACATGGTTTATGATTCATAAAACTCTATAACATTATTGAAAAAGGATACAATGATAATATAAGTTTTATTCAAGATAAAGTTTTTATCTAGGAATATGATGGAATATGATTCCAACACCAACAGTGGCATATTTGATAGTATTCTTTTTTTTTATATTCTAAACAAATAAAATACCATATATTATATGGAAATAATATTTCATTTTTGAAGTGTTCACATTAAAATAAATAGGTGTTATTTTCTAAAAAATGTGTGTTTGTATCTTTACATGATATTTTGAAAGGAATATAATTACTAAGAATCTATTGGGAGCATGTTTTGAACTTTGATAAGTTCAAAGTTAAAAAATAAAATATTATTCCAACGAAAGTTAACTTCACTTGATATCTTAAAAGTGTTTAGGGTTGATGTTAAATAAATTTCTTAAAATAATTTCATTTAGTTATTTTTTCAAATTAAATTTCACTTAATATCCTAAAGGATTTTAATATATATTGGTAGAGATGAAATATAAATAGTTACATTAGTTACCAAAAGATTTCATGGAAAATTTTGATAAAAAGAGTTCCATGAATTATGATTATGCACTTATAATTAATTCTATGTATAAAACTGAAGTTATTAACATCGTAACATTTGATGTTGTGGATCTAAGATGTTTTAATATGTTCAAGGAGTTGAACATTGAGAATGTGTTTCATAAGTATCAACATTATTCAAACTATATTTATTAATAGGTATTACTCATTGAAGAGTTTAGTGGTAGGGGTTTTATTATATGATCACATAGTGATGTGATAGGAATTACATAGAGATGTAATGAGTTTAATAGAACTGATTAAAGTGAAACAAACATAAGGAAGATCTAGAAGTATTTTATATTTGATATGTTAGACAATCCCTTAAGTATATTTTGTTAAATATTCTTAAATAGTTTAAGAATATAAAATGTATCATGTAATACAAAAATTAAATCCCTGCATTATCATTCTTTCACGTTGGCTGCATATATGTATATATTGATATAAATTTCATGAAGTATAATTATAATTGACCTCTCAAAGTATGACTTTGAGTTATCCCTAACTGATGTTCGTCATGGAGTATTATAGCTTGTGATGAAATGTTAATTTTGGCTTGAATATGATTCTTGTATCGGGATATGGAATATACCCGTGAGGCATGAAAAAAAAAATTTGTGTTGGATGAGCCAAAAATTATACCACAAGGAGTGTCATACACTATGTCATTGGAATACTATAAGTATATGATGAAGGTGTCAAGAATTCAATTGCAACCCCAAAAATGGTATTTTAAACAAATTTCCAATGATTAATGACATTACTTTTTCATCGTCAGTGAGACGATGCCCAGTATAAGCCGAGGATCCCATGTGAAGAGTTCTAAGCACAAAAATAAAACCATAAAATGCTTGGTTCAATCTAAAGGTGTTCTTGATGTCTTCTCATCATCGGTGATCACTACTCAATAAATATAAAAATTAATTCCTCTAGATCATCCACACATGATTCAAGAAATTTTGGGAGTGTTGATTGTCGAAATCTGGGTGCCAGCACGGAGATCCGATGATGCCTTCAATGTTTCGACGATCACTGTATCACCGTGCTTATGATGCATGAGAGAGATTTTGATTTGATGACTTGGATCTAGAGATTCTCTCTCTAGGATGCGGAAGAGAGAATAAGATATAGAAGGGTATTTAATAGTTATTGGTGAAGCCCTATCTTCTTTTATATATAGTGTCTTTTGCACTTACCCGGAATTTCCTCCCAGCCCCCAAATAAATAACACACTATATAAAAGATACTATGACTACTATACTGATCCATAAATACCATTTATTATTATTATCACTTTCTTGTAATATAATAATTATATTATGTGATAATACCCAAACCATTAACTCAGCTTGATGTTCCCGAAAATATGAAATGAACCTTGAATATTTTAAAATAATATTGGTTAAATTAATATTTTTTTCATGTATTTACTTTAAAACTTTTAAATATATTTAATAAATAAATTCAATTCCAATTATTCTTAACTTGAATAATATGATTTTATTTTTTACTTTGGTGATCGTATATCTTTAGAAAAAACCCAAACCCTAGTGGTGGGGCCCACCATGTCCTAAACTCTTATTCAACTAAATAGGGAATATTCTCAAATACACTATTGTGTGTAACCCTCTAGGACCTTATCTCGATAGCAGTGAATACTATTCACAGACCAAGAGTGGTATTTAGCAACCTATCATGACCCCTAAAGAAATATATAAATTCATAGCAACGACAACCAACCTATAAACACGCACTGTGTCATATAATCTCTTTATCTTTAAATATCTCATAAATTAGGATGCACACTCATGTCATCACCCATTCTTGTTTTATTTTTTTTATCTAATAGGATGGATTTACCCTCAATTTCCATGGCCATGGTCTTATAAAGGTACTACCATCCTAATCAACATGGCCTAATATATATTACTTCCTTAACCTGGAAGTGAAAAATCCCATCTTGACCATTCAACCAATGTCATACCACCAATGACACACCCAACACAAGCTACTTCTCCACAATTTCATTATCATGGTTTTTTAATTGCATCAAAGTACATAATAAAATGGAATAAATTGGCAATGATCTCAAGTCATGAGACCATTACATATATAGATAAGAACATCCAATGACACCTAAAACATTTGGTGTTCCTATTGGTATGTTTTTTCTTATGATCTTACTAATAGAGATCACAAAGTGTGAACTTCGTGTGAATAATTCTCAATGCTTATGATCCCCCAACACCTGATATTCAAACATCTATTGTGTCCAGTTAGTATAATGTATCTAGACCGTAGGACATATATTTGCGATTAATGTCATAGTATCTCAAGGTTCTCATTATAGCATGGGATCTTCTATAACCATTTGATATGAAATTTAATCTATGGGAATTACCATTAAATAGTAGACATAGAAATATATACACTATGATGGTAAGTATGCATCATGTATATCTAACTATATACATGATATGGTAATCAAAAGTACTACATAGTTGGTTCTATGGAACCCACTATGACAACACTCCCACTTACACTAGATCCAACTTGCTAACCAACCTTGTTAGATATCACATGATTAATATCATAATTCTGTTGAATCATGGATTCAGTTGTTGGGCCTTCCATGATTCCACTGTGTGGAAATTCTGTCATAGCGACTTCACCTCCTTGAGTAAAACTTCTCAATAGATGGTATCCCCAAGTATATCTCTTTTTTCCACTCTCATAACTTGACATCTTGGATAGTAAGAATATTGTAATTTCCATTATGATAATGCTTAACTTACTAGGTGTGATTCCAATAATTGAAACAAATTATTGCATGTAACTACTTCTTAGCTACCTAAGAAGCTGCAATGTACTCAGTATTTGTACGTATGGATACCACTGAATTTTATGAGCTTGTATTTCTCATCACCTTTATCATAACTATGATACTAGATCACATGGATCTAAGGATGACTAGTTTGTGTCCTCTAAAAACTAGTATCCTTTCTTCTCCACTTACCAGGTACTTATCTTTTGTACTTTCCCAAGTACAATCAGATAGTTCTGACTACATCCCTTATAGTTCTCTTAGATATAATTGATATTTTACTATAATAAAGTATGTATTTTCAATATAAATTCATGTACATATCATGTCATATGTGATTGATCCATCGCTTAAGCTTATGTAATTCAATTCACCATGTTAATCTCCTCTTATGTCCCCAGACATGTCAACCTATAGAGATATATGTCATGTGACACTAGAAACAATTCAAACATGAATCATTCCAACTTTTATTTTTCAATACCATTTCACAGTATGAACGATTAACTAGGTCCAAACAACCATTATATCTACCTCAGTAGATCTGGTTCCCTAGAACTTAAGTTTCTATTTTAAGTCAATGATTGGAGAATATTTTTTTCAACCTGGTCTTGACTAATTATAATACCAATATCTGTTTTCCATATGTTACCAAACATATTTTACTTGGAAAACATTATTGTTCCCACTAACCTCTGGTAAAAACATGAAAATGATTCATTCCAATTAATTTTCTAGGATCTTTTTGCTTACTTCATTCCTAAACTGGATTTTAGTAACTTGGAACCCTTATTGGCATCTTATGGTGTCACCAACCCTTTCTAGTTGTGTCGTATAGACACCTTCCATGAAAGTTCTTGACATACAATGGCCAAGTAAATGATCTTAGAAATTAGATATGACAAGTAAAATTCTAATGGATTTAGGCATACCAACTTGGTATGACCAATCAAACCTTAATGGTATTATGATCGTACCATCCATGTATCATTTCACTTGAATACCCACCATAGTATTCAATATAATAAGCCCCTTTTTCATTTTGATACATGGAATCTATTATTGAATTTTAATTGATCTTGTTATTCTCAATTAATTTCCAAATACTATTTACTTGTTGAAATTATTATTCATAATGAATAATGGATCACCATACTCAATGAATACAAAACAATTAATTTGTTTGTATCCTTCCTACATAGTATGTGTCTCTGAAACATTCTTTTCCATGTGACTTGTGGAACTCATTCCTATACCAACTATATGTACATCTCAATCATTGACTAAACCCAAGTCAATCTGG
This sequence comes from Viscum album, assembly GCA_963277665.1. Lineage (NCBI taxonomy): Eukaryota > Viridiplantae > Streptophyta > Magnoliopsida > Santalales > Viscaceae > Viscum > Viscum album. The sequence goes on along the minus strand of OY728146.1, from coordinate 2,054,783,034 downwards.
CTCCCAGTATCTCCAATAGATATGTGCACCCTTATATAGAAATGTAGTCTATTATTCAAATACCACTTTTCTATCTTATGTATTTAATGTAATATCCTAAATAACCATTAGGATAATTGTAATATATGCACAATGTGTTTATTCCTGATGCAATTTTGTTTATTTCCTAACAAACTCTTTGCATCTGAACACATGTCCTTAAGAAATAATGGATTTTAATCATACTATGACTCATATGATATCCATTTTTCATTATAGTTGGAATATGATTATGGGATATCCTTTCTATTTTCAATGCATGTCATGAAATATAATGGAAATTTCTACAAGTTGCAACATTGATACTACTTAAATCATAACTCTGATGCATAAAATGTGTGTTTAGGAATTTCTCTACACTACATTTTGTTGATCAATGTTATCATGTAAGACATCATCATAGATCCTCCTCATTAACATAAATGTCATGATGTAGATAAGGTAATATGAATTTAGTAATTTCTCCACTCTACATTATATTGATTGATGAATTCTTGGCCAAAATATTCTTTGACATGTTGGCTAGAAGCAACTCATATCTTCTAACCATGAAAATATCATACTGAATATTACCATTACTTAATGACTTAAAAGAATATAATGAAGTATATATACCAATGTCTTACCCTTTTAATAGTTCACGCTCACTTGTTAAACTAATTCTAAAAGCCTTGTGGATTACCTTTATTTCTAAAGGTTCCTCTGTCCAAAACTAAGTATATACGTCAATAATACCTAAGGTGTTTAGCCTTACCAAGCCTAAATACCAAACTGGGTATTAACTTGATGTCCAATTTTAGTCTTCCTTTACAAAGAATTATCTTTCCACAACTAGGTATAAAAGTCTTAATTTTTATATTCATCACTTATTACATATGATTCAAGTATCACTGAACTATTAGTTGAGTATTTGACACAAAAAACAACATTCATTATAGTACTAGGAATAATGTATCCTTGTGTCCAAAAGACATGTGAAATAAATGTTTTGGTTATACTCAATAATAGTTTTAATTGAATCATTAACATAAAAATTAAAAGTTATGTGTTTCTAACCGCTGGCTTATAAATCACCCTTTCTCAACCACTTGGATAATACACTTTACATCTTGTAATGTTTCTATTACTAACTCAGTTACTATATATAAATACATTTATATGATAGGAATATAGTATTTAATACCCAAGAAGTGAGATTAAAACATTGATTTTATATAGATGAATATACCTGAAGAGGAAGTGGATACTTGCTTCGTGGATTTAGTTTATTATTTTTAAACTTCGATTGATATATTTCATGTTCTGTGATGAAAATAACCACATGTTTAATATCCAACCTCATTACATTAAAGTACATTTCAAATGTTCCTTTGGTGTGCCACTTTCTATTGGCCTTTTAACCTTGTCTTTTAATGTATTCACTAAAATAAATAAAGATTAATTTGTCTTTTATATTCTTGTTACTTGGAAAACTTTAACCAAAAGGTAATGAAGCATTTACTCCATTCTGGTCATTTTGTAACCTTAAATAAAACTGGAATAATCAAGTGAAAATTTATGAGAAAAATATATATTAAAATATCGTGATCCATATTTCAATTTATACATATCGATGTAATCATCACCTTATTCATATCTTGATTCACTTTCTCCTCGCAAACTTATCGGAGATGAGACTTCATGTTATATCACATATGTACTAATGTAGTGACTGAAACTAGCATCAAATGTTGGTGATAGAATTATAACCATCATATGTTTAACACATGAGTTTCCTATAAGCATATTTATCACCCTCACTTCTTGAGGAAACTTAACAGGTATTGGGGATATTAATATCTTGAGTTTCCTATATTATAGTATTGTGCACAAGTGCCTATACTACACTTAGAAACTCGTGTCAGTGTGGAAATTTACTTTGTCCAATATTTAACGTAGTATTTCTTGTGGTATCACTTTCCATTTTTTTTTAAAAAACTTATTAGATTTGTACTTTTTTATCTTGATTGTTGATTTATATATTTTTGATTAATTAAATAAATCATTAAATATCTCCCACTATTTTATTGAATTCTAGTAACCCTCTATGATAGAATCAGAATACTATTTCATTTGAGTATTTTAGTTGAAAGGGTATCTGAACCTCCCCTCATATTATACAAGCTTTGGCTACACCACTACTCGGAGGCTTCAAGGTAGACCTTTGACTGGCCACCTCATTAACTCGCAGTTCCTTGATTTGTTGAGTGAAGTCCCAGTTTATAAAATCATAACTTGATTTACTCAACTCTTGCCTCTAAAATGAGAGAAAGTTATCTATTGATAACCCTTACTAACACTTTAGTTAATTTAACCCACCAATCTCATAAAAACTCCTCGGTAGTAAGTGGAACCCTCAGTTATAGCATGATGAGCACCCCAAACACAGTTTTGTCCAAATGTGAATGATAGAAGTATCTTACGACTTAATATTTCTTTAAGGGTTTTATTATTTTTAAGTGATGAAAGAAATAATTTTATATTTCATAAGAATGTACTTGTGATCGTACTCACAATTGACCATGAAATAGAAAATATTTATCATTTCACATGTTCATTTTATCTGTACATGCTTGTTTATTATTCTATGTAATCGCTCGTAAACTACATATTCAAAAAATAATAAACCATGAAAAAATAAAATGATGACGTGGTCATGATTTGATTCTAAAGGTTGATCCATTAAGTGAATAATGGATCAACCTATTCCCTAGGGGTAATATATTGAGCCGCGTCGCATGCGACTCAAGTTGTAGCACTGCCCATCCAATGCATCAATCTTCTATCTGGTGCATCACCATAACTTGGCGTGAAGTGCATCATTGCTCATCTCATCATTATACAATAGTACTCGCATAGGTGAGGGGATCTTGGGAGTAAAATAAAACTGAGAAAAATGGGTACGTAGACCCTTATACATATAATGATGCTTAGATGACATGCATATCATCATTTAATAAACTACTTATGACAAACCATTGCAATAATAAATTAAATGAATTAAAAGAAGCACCATACATACATTGGTCGGTCTTAGGTTCATGATCAATCTAATACACATTCAACTCGCGTATTAAAATAAATGCAGAAACAAAAAATAAACTTGTATTAAAATAATTTCTCGAGGGCGTTTTATAGAATTAAAATTCACTATTATTTTAATTCAAAAAAAATCGTCGTTTGATCCCACTAATTAATTTAATTTTAAAACCAAAAAATAAATAAAATAATTAATTTAATTTTAAAACTTAAAAAATAAATTAATTAAACCCTAAATTAATAAAATTAATTTTTTAAACCAAAAATTAATATTTAATTAATTTAAATTACAACTAAATGGGGTTATCTAGCTAGAGGGACAACTATGGGGAAGTACCATGGTTGGCAGTGGTGATGGAAGCCATGGTTAGTGGGTGAGGATGGCGTTACCTGTCACTCGAGGTGAAGGGCGGCCCATGTGGGCATCGAATCTGCAGTGACCAAAGAAGAATTCGCAGCTTCTAGTGGTTCTAGGGGAAGCAAAGGATCCTGACCAAGGTGCACTACCACAGAAGGCAGAGCCGGCAGTGGGAGTTGCGTTCAGTGAGGCGAGCAGCAAGGAGGTCTAGCTAATGGAAGTAGTGAGAGGCATCTGGTCGCGGGATGGGCTGGAAGTAGGTTGGTGCACGGAGGTCGACCAAGGTGAGGGCTCCTACGGTGGAGATCTAAGTGGCCAGGCAGCTCTGACAAGGAGTGGTGCGCTTGTTTCTCCCCCGTCTTTTATTCATAGTTTTTATACAAAAAAATCAAAGCCTAAACATTAAGGCTTTTTATTTTAAAGCTAAAAATATTAATTAAAATAATTAATTAATATTTTTATATCATTTAATTTTCACAATCCTGTGGCTGGAGAACCGTATTCCGACCACTGAAAAGTTCACCAGAATCCATCACCAACCAAGGACTTCAAATTAATACCCATGAAAATAGCATTTTTTAATCCGTATTTAAAACTTGGGATGGACATAAATTTTCCATACGATGTTGGATATAATAGTCGTTAGTGGTGTTGGGACCGGATCGATGCCCTCTATTTAAACTTAATGAAAATTTAATTTTTTTCACCTTAAAATCAGGCATGCAGCAAAATCCCCAAAATGGTATTTTTTTTTAAAAATCCTTCTGATGAACGACATGAATTTGTCATCATCGGTGAAACACACCCCAGTATAAGTCGAGGATCCCGCATGAAGATTTTTAAGCCCAAAAATAAAACCATAAAATACATTGTTCAATATGAAGTTGTGCTCGAAGTTGGTGATCGCTTCTCAAAGAATCTGAATCTGAATTCATCTATATCATCCACACATGCTTCAATAAACTACAGGAGCACCGATCATTGAAATCCAGGTACAGGTGTGGAGTTCTGACGATGCCTTCTGTGCTTCGAAGATCATTGTATCACTGTTCTTGCGATGTGTGAGAGAGATCTTGATCCAATGACTTGGATCCATGGATTATCTCTCTAGGATGTGGTAGATAGAATAAGAGATGGAAGGGAACCAAATAGTTATGGGTGAATCCCTCTCTTATTCTATATATATTGTGTTTTTCACTTACCCAAAATTAACTCCCTGACCCCCGAATAAATAACACTATACATAAATGATACTTTGACTACTATACTAATCCATAAATACCATTTACTATTATTGTCACTTTTTTTTAATATAATAAATATATTACGTGATAATACCCAAACCATTAACTCGGATCGATGTTCCCGTAAATATTAAATGAACCTTGAATATTTTAAACTAATTTTCATTCAATTAATATTTTTTCATGTATTTAATTTAAAACTTGTAAATACATTTAATAAATAAATTTAATGTCAATTATTCTTAACATGAATAATATAAATTTATTTATTTCTTTGGTGATCGTATATCTTTGGAAAAAACCTAGACCCCATTAGTGGGGCTCACTATGTCCTAATCTTATATTCAACTGAATAGGGAATATTCTTGAATACTCTATTGTGTGTGACCATCTAGGCCCTTATCTAAATAGTAGTGAATACTATTCATAGACCAATAGTGGGATTTATCAACCTAGGATATCCCCTAAAGAGGTAGGGAAAGTCATACCAATGAAAACCAACCTAGAAACACGCACTGTGTAATATAATCTCTTTGTCTTTAAATATATCATAAATAAGGGATCACACCTATGTCATCTCCATTTCTTTCTTTATTGTTTGTTGATCTAACTAAAAGGATTTACTCTTGACCTTAATGTCCATGGACTTATTACTGTACTACCATCCTGATCAACATGTCCTGAGATATATTACTTCCTTAACCTATAAGCAATAAATATTTTCTTGGCCATTAAACCAATGCCATACCACCAATGATGCACCCAACACATACCTCACCATGATTTGATTATCATGTTTTTTTCCTTGCATCAAAGTACGTGAACAAATGGAATACATTGGCAATGATCTCAAGTCATGAGACCATTACACATGTCCGTAGATAGAAACATCCAATGATACCTGAAACATGTGGTGTTCCTATTGGAAGGTCTGTCCTCGTGATCTCACTACTAAAGATCACCAAATGTAAACTTTGTGAGAAGAAGTCTCAATGCTTATAATCCCCCAGCACCTGATAGTTAAACATCTACTATGTCTATTTAATACGATATATCTAGACCATAGTACATATGTTTAAGATTAATGTCATAGTATCTCGAGGTTCTCATTATATCATGGGATCTACTATAACCTTTTTATATGACATTTAATCTATTGAAATTACCATTAAATAGTTTCCATAGAAATATATACACTATAATGGTAAGTATACATCATGTATATATAACTGTATTCATGATATGGTAATCAAAATTACTACATAGTTGGGTCTAGGGAACCTGTTTTTACAACATATGATTCATATTTGGATTCCCCACTACCTGATGTTGGAGATATACCAAGCATGAGAACATTCATTTTTTTATACCTTTCTTACAAAAACCTTGAGGATTAACTAATCAAGGGGTGGTTAGGTCAGTTATTGATCATTTCATTGGTTTTAGATCAACCAAGAACGGATTTTTCCTCTCATATGATGAGTATGACATCTGGTCCCTCAATTCTGATGGATTAAGGAAATGTATGGACAAACTTATACGGTACACATGATGTTATTATCTACTTAGATAAGGGACATGCGATGAAATTATCTGTAAGATGAATGACATGTGATGTATTCATCGACCTGGTCAATACTCAGAGAATCAAGAAGTATAAGGAGGCTATATGGGATTGATATGCACCATGTATCATGGTCACTCAATAATTTATAAAAAGGAATCATATAAAAAATCTATACTTTCATATGAAATATCTAGTCGATATAGTTATAGAGATACATGTGTTTGATGGAGATCACACTAGATCATATTGTTTTTTGAGTAGTATTTATGTTTTTCTAGAGGCCGCTCTTTAATTACAATTATGGAGCTAGTGATTCTAATTTATTTTCAATTCTACAAAGTCCTATAGAGTCACACTTTGTGGTTGATTGAATGGGGATTTAATTTGACTCAGGTAACTACTCTAAAAGAGTTTTATATTTTTATCCAAAATGGAGTTTTGGATGGTTTTTCATGAGGTGTTATATATGATGTGATACATGTGGAAATTAATTAGATATTTCCAAAATTATTTTAGAAGATATCCAAAAGGATTTTTGGATATGATTTAACAAGTTACTATATATGATATAAAATTGGGTGGAGTTTCATGAAAGTTTATTTGTCTTTAGTGCAAGTGGGGCATTAAAAGGAATGTTCCCTGAAGCCATGTGATATCATATAGTATGATATGGTGTGTTTTAGAGTATAACATACATTTGTAAAATGGATTATATATAATCTTATGGTTATATCACAATCCTTTTTTCTATTTTTTAAAAATTCACTTTTTGGGTAAGTGGCAACTATACAAAGAGAGTCACCACTAGTATAGGCATAATTGATCCACTTTATGGTAATATCATATTCTAAAATATCAAGATATCATATGTTAGTTTCTTAATCATATCATATTGTATGATATTATTGAGTTTCAGTGCCATGAATCAAATGGTTCAATTCATTTTTCACTTCCATGACTCATTTATCCATCTAAAAGATAAGGTGTTAATGTTCAAATATCTTACATATTAACTATAATTGATTATTCATTTACTAAGATGAAATGAATGGTAGAGATAAGGGATTAGGGCTACATGATATGTAAACATAGGCATTACTCGTACATTTATGAAACATAAAGTAAATGCATGGTCTTGGGGGGGGTCCCTATATCCTATATAAAGGAGAACAGTCTATGGGTTTTAGATATGTGTGTGTGTGATCTTCCTACAAACCTTTAGATAATACTCTCTCCCTTAAAAATATCTATTCTTCCATCCTTCATTGCACCATGAGATACTAGCATATCATGAAGGTTCAGAATGATCTATCCAAAGCATTGGGGTGATTTGGTCCAACACATGGATACATCTTGGAGAGAAGATCCTTTCGATTTTTCCTTGGTGATCTTAACCAAGCATGGTATGGAAGCAATTAAAAAATCATATTATGGTGTAAGGTACACATTCTCAATTTACAATTTACTTAATTTCAGTTTCAAAGGCATGGTTTTCTTGGGTTTTAAATGTTTCTATATATTTTTCTGCTTTGATTAATCATTCATTAGAAACCATTTAAATATGTGGGGGCGCATGTGGGTGGTTATGTATAATTACACTACTTTTTATGAGGAAATGAGCCTACTAGGTGAGAAAAGATATATTTTTTTGTTTGTTCTTTTGTTTGTTTTTTTGTTTGCTTATTTTTTTGTTTTTTTATATTTATATTTATATATGTGGGGGGCACTAATTAAGGATAAGATTATACAAGGTTCCATGGGTGGACAGGTTTCCATTGATGGATAGGTAACCATGGGTTTAAAGGTTTCAAATTATGGGCAGGTACCACTGTTATGGATTCCTAGAATTGCCTCAAAGACGATATAGTCAGTTACCATTCTAGCTTGTCTAGCACATGGAAACTGACACTAAAGATAGACTAGTGTATCACCAGTTGTGAGTACAGGATTAGGATATACTGAAGAAAACCTTCGGGTGTTTTTATGGTCATTATGAGTACTTGGAGATTCCATTTGGCATGACGAACACCCTAGCAGTGTTCATGGGACTCATTAACTGGATCTTTCAACCTTACTTAGACTGGTTCATGGTGGTCTTCATCGATGAAATCCTAGTGTACTCAGCATTCGAGAAAGAGCACGTGAGAAACTTGAAAATGGTCTTCGACACACTCTGAGAGAACCAAATCTATAGGAATCTCTCTAAGTGTCATTTCTAGATTTGATAGGTCCATTTTTTGGGACACATCATCTCAAAGGTTGTAGTTACAATGGATCCAGTGAAGATTGAGGCAGTTCTTTCTTGGGAGCCACCCAAGAGTGTTACCAAGGTATAAAGTTTCCTTGGGTTTTCAAGGTACTATATAAGGTTTTTACTAGACTTATCCCGAGTAGCAGCACCCTTGAAATATTCGACACAAAAGGTAAAACCTTTCATGTGGACAGAGAAGTGCCAGCAGTGCTTTCAGGAGCTGAGGTAGAGGTTGATGAGCGCTCCCATCCTAAAGTTATAGGAGGAAGGTGTTGAGTATGTGGTGTTCTGTGATGCATAAGGGATCAGGCTTGGTTATGTCATGATGTAGGGGAAAGTGGTTATTGCCTATGGTTTTCACCAATTGAGACCGCATGAGTAGAATTACATGACCCATGATATTGAGATAGCAGTGGTAGTCTCCATATTGAAGCTATGGTGACACTACCTTATGGTCGAGCAGTTTATTGTCTACTCTGATCACAAGAATCTCAAGTATATATTCTCTCAAAAGGATCTAAACTTGAGATAGAGGCATTGGCTAGAGTTCCTCTAGGACTATGACTTTGAGATTTTCTATACTCTTAAAAAGTGTAACGTGGTGGCAGATGATCTTAGTAGGATATCTAGCTTGCAGTTGTTGAACGAGGTGTCAGAGTAGTTGGCCTCATTGCAGATATCCTTTGTGGATGGAGATGGAGCAGCTTACCTCCAATTTATGATTTTAACCCCTCCACTCTTACATCAAATCATGGAGGCACAGCTTGGGGACACCGACTATGAGACCTTATGTGCTCAGATGTTCATAGGACATTCTCCTGATGAATATTCAAATGGTGGGGTGCACGTCGTTCTTTTTAGAGGGTGAAAAGTTGTGCCTTTGGAATTACAGGAGAAGGTTTTGAGGGAGTTCCATACATCCCCTTTGGTGGTACATCCAGGTGTGGAGAAGATGTACTAGGACCTCTGATGTTAGTTTTTTGTGTCCAAGAATGAAAAAGGGAGTTGCAAAGTTTGTCTCTTGATGCCTTACTTGTTAGCAAGTAAAGTTCGAGCACCAGGTTTCAATGGGTTTAGATCAACCTCTTAAGGTGCGGGAATGGAAGTGGTATGGGATATTGATGGACTTATTAGTGGGTTTACCATGTACATCCATGGGACATTATTCCATCTGGGTGATCGTTGACCGACTCACCAAGTCGGCCCACTTCCTATCTATCTGACAGTAGAGTTTATTAGAGAGATTGGGATGCCTCTACGTGCAGGAGATAGTTCGAATCCATAGATTCCCATCAAAAATAGTTTCATATCATGATTTTCTATTTAAATCCTAGTTGTGGAAGGGATTGTAGGAGGTGTTTGGGACCAAATTGTGCTTGAGCACAGTGTTTCACCCATAGACGGATGGTCAGAATGAATGGACCATTCAGGTTCTGGAGGACATGTTGTGGGCATTTATGTTATATTTTGTCCATAGTTGAGAGGATCACCTACCACTGGTGGAGTTTTCATACAACAACAGCTATCACTCCACCATTGGTATGACACCATTTTATGCCTTGTACAAGTGACCCTATAGGTATCCACTTTACTGGACAGACCTATAAGAGTCAACACTAATGGACCCAAAGTTAGTGTGAGTTATTACAGAGATAGTGCAGATCATCCAAGAGTGGATAAAGACTACACAGAGTTGTTAGAAGTCTTATTCTAATAGGCAATGGAGGCCTTTAAAGTTCAAGGAAGGAGACCATGTGTTTATTTGGGTTTCACCACGATGGGGATTATGGATATTTTTCCAGGGTAGCAAACTATCTCTGAGGTTCATCGGCCCTTTACAGATACTGTGTAGAGTTGGTGAGGTGGCGTACTTCTTGGCTCTACCACCACAGCTACATCAGGTACATGACATCTTCCACGTTTCGTAGTTGAGGAGGTACGTGCATGACCCATCACACGTCATCGACTAGGGAGAGCTGGATATTTAGGATGGGGTGAATTTTGTTCAATACCTAGTGGAAATTGAGAATCAGAATGATAGTATACTTCATGGTTGGTCGATTCCTTTGGTGCGTGTCTGGTGGCAGCATGAGAATCTCTAGGAGATCACATAGGAGAAGAAGGATTATATTTGTGCTTAGTACCATCATTTTTTTGAGTAACCCTTGTTTTGGATTTTTTGGATTTAATCCCCAAGGTGGGGAGAATGTAACGTCTCATATATTTCCCATGTATTATTTTTAGAAATTATATATATTGATTTTGATACTAGGCACTGAGACGGTGTGTGGTTATGAGGCCTGGTTTTCCCGGAAAAATTGTTTGAAAAATATTAAACTTTTAATAGCACACACACACATTTTTCCTAAAAAAGTTGAATAACTCTTAAACGGGTTTCTAGATCATAAATATAAGGGCACCATTAAGCATATAATAGTCTCTTTAACCTATGTGCAACCTAAATTTGATCAGCATGGGTCATCTATAAAAAAAGTCACCAAGGATGTAACTGTAAATAAAATTATTAAATAAAATTATTTTATTTTTTAAATCCTAATAACTTATGAATGGTGACACATATTGGAAATATGATACCACTGTTGAGTTCATAATTTGGTGTTTTCCCTAGGCATGACTTAACTTTATTCGGCGTGGGTCGTTTGTGAAAAAGTTGTCATAGTGACGTAATCTTCATTAAATAATTTAAATAAAAATTATTTTATAATGCAAAGACATTTATTTTTAATAGAAAATTGTCAAGAATTCAAGGTTATCATTATAACCTTAGAATCCCTCTAATATGTGGAGAAAGAACTCTCTTGAACAAATGACAATGGATTATTGATCGACGACCAATGCATAGGAGATTTGAAGGAATCTCACCACAACGATGAAACAATGATTATCCTTCATCAGTGACTAATTGAAATCAAGGTAGGGTGGTTGTTTCTTTGTGATTTTACCCCATTATTTATTTCCATGATGAACATGGGTCGATCCACAAATAGATTGATTGGCGGTTTGATCGTTGTTGTGGGATGAGATATTATCTACAGGATTATCAGGAGATTTATTTCAATTCCTCTTCATTTATCCCTATAAAGGAAATAGATTGAGGATGAAATGAACAAAGGAAAAGGTTCATTCCTTAGGGTGTTATTGTGATTTTCTCTTCCCCGTTCTTTTTGTTCTTTGCAGTTGGACCCCTGTGGTCACAGTTCGACTTGTTGGGTGGTTCCAAATGCGATCGGACCCCCGAATTTGATGCAAACTGACAACAGAGGGAGGATCTGGGTAGATTAGGACCTGAGGAGCCCAGATTTACAACTATTTCAAATTTTAGGCATTAGAGGTGGATCAGGGGTCTGTAAAAGGGACCACAAGTACAGATCCAACATGAAGGTTCAGTGAGGTGAGGCGGCGGCGGTGCGATGGTCGGAGGTGGTGGATGTGTAAGACAGTGGAGATGATGACGGGTGTGGGATGTAGAGGTGGCACGACACGGGGCCATGAGACATGGCAGGGCCACGAAACGTGGTGGTGTCGATGGTCGCATGGGATGCAGCCGGCCCGGGTCAGACCTCAGGTTGACCTGGGGTGGTCACATGGTCGACCACCATGGTAGCTCGAGCTATCGCAGCATGGTTGAATGCAAGGTGGTCGCACAGTTGGTCGTGGATGTTCGACCATGTGGTCGGTCCACGGTCCAAGCGACCCCCCTTCCTTTGAAACTTCAAACTCTCATAACTTTCAAATGGTGTGTTTGTTTGATGATCCATATGCGGAATTGGGACCCTAGCAACGAGATGAATGTTTTGACTTAAGTGGTTAGTTTTTATTATAGACCAATATAGGTTGAGAGTGTTTCCCTTGGCCTTTTCCTTGAGGGTTCAGTACGACATTACATCCACATTACAAGACTTTAGTCCCCTATAGATGTCGAGTCCCCAATAGAATTATGGTATTCCTCCGTGGGACTAGAGTAGGATACCCTATCACACCTAGTGAAGTTTTGTGGAATCAACATAACTGTTGAGAGTAGGGTGTTGGTAATCCATCTATAAGGCTCTATCAATAGGGTTAGTGGTATTCTCTGGGCAGGATCCTCTGCATTGCGGGTTGATCCAGATTGGGTTAGTAGTATTTTCTAGGTAGGATCCCCACTATGTGTATCATAGTATTACTTGAACAATGTGTTCTCATTTTGGAGGGGTCCAAATGAGCTAGACCTCATCATGAGTGTCTTCTATGATATCATGGATCGAGAAGTGAGTTCTCCCAGAATGAGAATGCTTCGAGAAGAACCCTATGGATGGTAAATTGGTTGTGGTTTACCTCTAGACCTTGTGTCTTGGACTGAGTATATCTGGATATTCTTTCTATATGTGAGGTTTACATATACCTATGTGGAGCTGATTAGTATTTCCATTGTGGTATTTCCTTCTTGGTATTTCTTTTGTGGTTTTGGGGTGTCCTATTGAGTATTTTTTCACTCACCCCTTCACAGGATTTTCCCGCACGTGTCATGTCTTATGTAGACGATCGACCCTTTGACGGAGTCCTAGGTTGACCAGTACCAGGTGGTGCTTACTGAGGATAGAAAAATGAGGCATGTTCCTATATTCCAGACAGTAATCAAAGTACCCTTTTTCTTACAGGTTGATCTTGTGGTTACATACTCTTTGTGGTGGGCTTGTTTTGGCCCTGTTTACTTTCAAATACTTTCACTATTGTACTTTAGTTGTGGGATATAGTGGTTTTCATGCATTTTTTAATTAGTATTTTTACATTTCAGTATTTGTGGCTTAGAGATGTGTGTGTTCATATAGGTACTTTAGGCTAATGCCTCCCATTTTTGGGATATGCTTACTTGGTGCTAGTCACCAGCCCCTAGCCTATTGGAGATGGGCTTGGGGTAGTCACAACATGGGTCCCTCTAGGACAGGTCATGATAGTTTAGTTATGCGGGTCTAATTTGGATGTGATGCAAATCTTATGAGCATGATTCAGGCTATGTAATCAAGTGGTGTAGAAGTGTGAACCCATTTTTATTCGGTGGATCTAGGTAGTGCGCGTTGGTAAGCATGGTGTCTACTATTCTTTTGGTTCGGCAAGTAGTTGTGGAAAAACTGAGGGCTAATGACCTTGATGAGACATTGTAGTAATAGATGCCTAAGGTTTTAATGGAAAAGTAAAATACCCTTGGTCTAGAGGGGAAGTATCAATTTATACTAGAATATTGTAATAGGGTTAATCCAAGAGATTTGTTCTGGTCAGGTACTAATAGAATGGTGAGCATGGCTTGAGAGGAGTGGCACACATGTGTCGATGGTAGGAATCATTGGGGTCATTGCTTGAGGAGTAGTGTAAGAAAAGTTATGTGGTGGGGATCCAACCATGAGCCATTGGAGGGAGTGGTCCTCACTTTGGATGAGTGTCAACGAGTTTTGAGGATGACTCTATGTGATTCAGGAATAGACAATGTCTGGCGATTATAGTAACACTCGGGTAGAGATAGTTTGGACATATCTGACCATTATGTTCAGTGATGGATAGAAAGTGGGCCACTAAGATAGGGGTGTTGACCCATTGGAATGATGATAAGGAAACTCCTTTGGTGGGGAACTTCATGTCAGTCAGGGGTATGTGACACTCATTCTAGAAGGGTTGTTAATGTGTGGGACTAATCTTTGGACGGTCATGACTACACTAGATGTCAATGCATGTATGCCTTAGGTGTAATATGGGTTCATCAGGGAATGCCAGAGGTCACTCTTGGTGTGGTGTTGGTTAGAATATGATCAGTTTTTTTAGTATTGGGATAAATGATGCGATCCAATCTTGGTTTGTTATGATATCATGTTGGTGCTTGGATGAGAGCATGGGGATTAGCATGGGTGATCGATTTTTTGATCATGGAATCACATTGGGGGATATGGTCAGACCTCGGTTTGTGTGGAAATGAGCATGGGATGCCTCTAGTGTCATGAACCCCTCCCACTAAAGATACTGCAATGAATGAAGAGAGATGATGGCCCCCAAATCTTGTGTAATGACTCGTATTTTCTCAAATTTATTTTTAGAAATTATTTGGAAAAATTCATAGACCAGGCACTAAGATGGTGTGTGATTCCAAGGCCCGGTGTGCTCGGAACAGTTCATTGAAAAATGTTATGTTTTTAATAGCACATGAACATAGTTTTTATGAAAAAGTAGAATAACTCTTAAATCGGTGCCCATATCAGATATGAGGGCATCGTTATGTTCAAAGAAGCGGCTTTACCATAGGCGAGGCCTAACATTAGCCGGAACGGGCCGACTGTGCAATATAGATTTTGGATGTTACCATAAATAAAATAATTAAATAAAAATTATTTTATTTTAAAATCCTAATAGATCATGAATAGAGACTCAGATTGGAAATCTGAGACCACCATTGAGTTCGGAATGTGGTGTTTTCCCTAGGCATGACTTAACTTTAGTCAGCGCAAGTCTTCTATGAAAAAACCCAAAAAGGACGTAATAATCATTAAATAATTTAAAGATAAATTATTTTGTTGACACGAAAATGATTTCCTTTAAAATCATACTTATGAAGAAATATCAAGGTTATCCACATAATCCTGGTAATTCTAGAAAATTTCTAGGGAGATCTTGGAGGATTTTCCATTGGCGAACGATGATCAGATCATGGATTGACGACCGGTGCACGACAAAATTGAAGGATATTGCCATCAATCACGATGAAACTTCATTCTTTGTCAGTGTTTGAAACTAAAAAGTTAGGTAATTTTATCTCTTTGTGATTCCCCCCCCCCCTTCTTAGATTCAATGATGAACATGGACAAACCAATGAATAGGTTGATCCACAGTTCGGTCATTCTTGAGAGATGGTTAAATTGTGAGGTTTGACAGGTGGTATATCTTTGTGATAATCCTTCTTCATTATTCCTTCTAATAAGAATAAATCTATTCCAACATTAAAAAAGGCCAAGATCTGTTCTTCGAGTGTTCATGTGCATTTATTATCTCCCCTCAATCTCTCACGTTCTTTGTGTGTTATTTGTCTTCTCCCTGCGCTTTGAAACCCCTATGCAAACAATTGATCATTGCACCCCAGAATCATGGTGAAATGATCTGAGGTCGAAGATCTTACCTCGTAAAGGAACAGTGGAGGTGCGATGGAAAAAGTGTGCCGTGATTTATTCGGGATAGTGGCGCACAACGGCGGCGGCTCCGACCGGTCTAGGAAAGCAATAGCGTGGGTCCAAGGGGTCGGTCTAGCCGTACGGAGAGCTGGAAAGGTGAGTCCACTGACAGGATGGCCGGTGGAGATGGAATGCAGAAGGGGGCCATGTTGGAGCTGTGGTGGTGGTGTGGGCCGCAACAGGCAGTCATGGCATTGACAGGGGACGTGGTGGCAAGGGGGCTACGTACATGGAAATTGGGCCACATGAAGCCCATGGTGGTGGCAAGGCCCTAGGGAAGGTAGATGTGGCGACTGACCACATCGAATGTGGTGAATCTACGTTGATCGGGATGCACGCGGTTAGGGTGGACCGTGTGTGGTGCAGTAATTCGGCATGTAGGGCATGTCGAGATGGACAAAATGGGCTACTCTAGTGGCCCTATGGGCTGGGTCCAGTGGGTCGGGTCGGTTCGGTTCGGGCCAAGCCATTTCAGGTCAGACCCAGACTGGAACTGAGTTATACTTTTTCACTAAAATGGTTGTAACTTTCAAAAAAAAGTTTATTTGATGATCTGTCTAAGGTGTTGAGACCCTTGCGATGAGACAGTCCTTTTTAGATAGCTTGGTAGGATTTTATCTTAGACCAGTACAGGTGGATAGTTTACCTTGGTTCTTTCCTCAAGGGTTTAGTATGGTTTTATGTCTACATCACTGGATAGTAGTCCCCTATATAGGTTGAGTCCCTGGATAGATTTATGGTATCCCTCCTTAGGACTGGAGTGATCCTCTATCAACTATGGTGGAGTTTTGTGGGAATTGACATGACCTCTGAGTACAGGGTGTTAGTCCTCCATCTAGTGGGCCATATCGATAGGGTTGCTGGTATTCTTTGAGAAGGATCCCCTACATTACGAGTTGCATCGGTAGGGTTGTTGGTATTATCTGAGAAGGATCACCTACATTGTAGGATAATAAAGATTAGGTTGTTGGTATTCTTTGGGAAGGATCCCCTCTTTGTATATTATGATCTTTGACCAGTGTATTCTCTTTGGGTGGGGCCCAAATTAGTGGGACATCTTCACAGAAGTCTCCTATGATATCATGGATCTAGTAGTGAGTTCTACCATAATGAGCACGTCATGATCAATATCCTGTGGTGGTAATTGGTTGTGACTTAACTCTTTACTTTGTGGCTGGTTATGAGTATACCTAGATATCCTTGGTATATGTGTTACAGAAATATACTTGTGTAGAGCTGACTGTACGATTACTGTTTAGTATACTTCATGTATTTCTGTATGGTATTCTTTTATGTTGTTCCTTCATGGTTTTCCTTAGTGGTGTTCCTTAGTGGCGTTCCTTAGTGGTGTTCCTTCGTGGTATTCCTTTATGGTGATCCTTAATAGTGTTCCTTCATGGGGTTCCTTCATGGGGTTCCTTCATGGGGTTCCTTCGTGGGGTTCCTTAGTGGTGTTCCTTCATGGTATTCCCTCGTGGTGTTCCTTCGTGGGGTTCCTTAGTGGTGTTCCTTCATGGTATTCCCTCGTGGTGTTCCTTTATGGTGTTCCTTCATGGTGTTCCTTCATGGTGTTCCTTAGTGGTGTTTCTTTGTGGTGTTCCTTAGTGGTGTTCCTTCTTGGTGTTCCTTCGTGGTGTTCCTTAGTGGTGTTCCATTGTGGTATTCCTTCGTGGTGTTCCTTAGTGGTGTTCCTTAATGGTGTTCCATCGTGTTGTTCCTTAGTGGTGTTCCTTCCTGGTATTCCATCGTGGTGTTCCTTCATGGTGTTCCTTCATGGTGTTCCTTAGTGGTGTTCAATCATGGTGTTCCTTCATGGTGTTCCTTTGTGGTGTTCCTTAGTGGTGTTCCTTCATGGTGTTCCTTAGTGGTTCTCCTTCATGGTATTCCTTAGTGGATTTCCTTCATGGTGTTCCTTCATGGTTTTCCTTCATAATATTCATTTGTAATTTCATATGTAGTATATTTATTTTGTGGTTCTGGGGTTTCCTACTAAGTATTTTTTTACTCACCCCTGCACGGGATTTTCCCACATGTGTCGTGTCTTATGCAGATGATTGATGCTTTGATGGAGTCCTAGGTGGACTAGGACCAGGTGGTTCTTAGTGAGACTAGACAGTCAAGGGATTACTCCTACAACTTCAAACAGCTATCCAGTACCTTTCCCTTCAGGTAGTGTTTTTTGCAGATGAGTTTCAGGAACTTGTGTATCCACTTTTCCAAACTCTTTTTTTGGTGGGCTTGTATTCTGGCCCTGTTAACTTTCTATTTTTCTATTTTCGTACTCTATTATTGGTATCTTAGTGGTATGCATGATTTTTTACTTAAAGTTTTTACATTTCAGCATTTTGGGCTTGGAGATGTGTACGTATGTATAGGTACTTAGGAAAATGCCTCTCATTTGTGGGATATGCCTACTCGGTGCTAGTCACCAACCCCTGGCCTATTAGAGGAGGGATTGGGGTTTTCATGAAATGGGACCCTCTAGGATGGGTCATGATAGAGTGGTATCAGAGGAGGTTGGTTCTAATTAAAGACCAAGATTCGATGAGGTTGGTTTGGGATATCAGTGTTAAGTGTTTCATTTTCAGCTTTCAGGTCAAGGAATCTAGTTTTGGTGTGGTGAACGACATATCCATACGCCTGGAATCTGAATTTTGATTTTCAACTCGATACATGAAAATACTAGTTGTAGGTAAAAATAATGGTACATGCATCATATAGGATTTGGGTGTGTTCTCATGTTATTCTTGAGTCATCTCACCAGGTATACTTTATTGATCATGGTATATCTTTTCTTACTTCAAGATTCCTCCACATAGATAGCTAGGTAGGATTCCAGTACATGATCATGAGGATGATCCGTTGGGTGATAAGACGTCGGTATAAGGATTTGTACCAGAGATAGAACCTTCAAGTGGTACACTATCTATACCACCACCTATAGAGCATCACATGGTGCCCGTAGTACCAGTGTATGAGGCGCTTAGGCTGAGCATGCCTCATGAGTTTCAGTAATAGATACCCCTTAGGTTCTGAGGTGAGCCCAACACACAAGTGGCTGAGTACTAGATTGAGGCGGTGATCCTAGTTTTTCATCTAGTCAAGACACCAGTAGATCAAATGGTGGTCCTGAAAGTGAGACTTCTACACATATTAGTAGGGCGATGATGGGGTTAAGATACCCAATCTTGTGATGAGGTGAATTTTCCATGGACAGAGTTTTAGAACCTTTTCATAGAGGAGTTATCTCCTTATAAGTTAAGGGTTTTTCATTTCTAGGAGCTTCTACAGCTCTGGCAGGATGACGTGTCGTTATTTGAGTATTCATAAAAGTATACCAACCCTTCTAGGTACTCTATAGATGTGATACACAACTATTACTTCTAGGATTAAACCTTTGAGTGGGGTCTAAATAGGGACACTCGAGCCAACATCATCCCTTTGTGCAATACTACCTATGATAGGGTGATATAGTGAACCATTTTGGTTAAGAGTCCCTTGGATGAAAAGATACAGCCAGTGATAGTCAGAAGTGGGAAAGCAAGAGATGACAGATCTGCAAGGCGGTGGACATAGAAGAGGAGATGGGAGAGCAGCAAGAGGTGTTATACATTTCTTCATGTTACCACCACCTCCCCTGGGTGGTCCACACTAGGCTAAGGGGGTTGGAGGATGGGGGAGGGGGATAGCTGCATGCGGTCGAGGCTTATGACCCAGGGGCTCCAAGAATGATTTAGGGTAATATTTGTGCCTATTCTACTTTAGATGTAGTATTTATAGACATTGGTACTAGTCATTATTTTCTTTCCATAAATCTTATTCGAGACTTGAAGTTTCTGGTTGAACCGTTGACTTGACCCTTGTGCTTGGAGACTCCTACTGGAGGAGACCAAATGATCACACACTAGTTCCGATAGTGTGGCATGACTCTTAGAGGTGAGAGTTTCAGTTGGGATCTCTTGGTGGCGGCATTGAGGTATTACGACGTCAATCTTTGTATAGACTGGTTACCTACAGTTCATGCTCAAATTGACTATTTTAGGTGAAGAGGGTGGTGTGTCCATAGTGGTGGGATAAGGTTTTCCTTATTGGGGAAAAGTAAACATAGGTAGCACAGAATGGACTCACACAAAGGAGGGTGTGTAACATCCCCAACCCGGGAGCCACTAAATCGTTGCTCTGAGCCGGGTCGTTACATGACCTCAAGTGCGCCTCCCCGTATACCAGAGGTTACCGACTAGCAACAAGGGACTAATGAGTAATGTGGGGAGATTATACCCTCTTTACTAGAGTAACCCATAGCAGAACACATTATAAATAGTAGAAACAATATGAACTACCAATAAACGTGCATAACCAAGAATTTCCCAAATAGGGTACAAACAAAAAATCAAATACAACCATGACCTACCACACTAGTAGTGCAAAGTGAATGAATCCAAAAATAAAACAAATGGACAAATCTCCATATGGGTCCCAACTCTAAGTTTAGACCTATATCCATGTACATCCCATGCCCAACTCAACGTCCTAGTGTAGGGTCGTTGCCCTTATCCTGACCTGCAACCAATAGATCTGCTCGGGTACCCAACGGTGGCCCGATCAGGGTGTGAGTACAAAACTTAGTAGGCCACCACCAACCATGTCTACAAAATATTTGGTCTAATAGATGGTGCATGCAAGTACAAAAGAAATGGTGAGTAAACAAGGGACAGTTCGGGTGCTATTAGTTAACAAGGTTCATTTAATTCATGACTAACATTTATCCCAATTCCATTTCTTATACCATCTTCATTACATAAGCCATGTTGATCACATGTTCCATGGGTAAGGCATAATTATCTTCTACACAAGGTTATAATGAAATCAAAAAATTCATAGGGTAAATAAAACAAGTCCCTATCTCACTAGGGTTAGACATATCACATCAACTCATATTCTCACCTCGAAGCCTCAGTCTGGGTTAAATGATATTAATACAATAACCTCACCTAGAAGTATCAGTCCAAGTGGAATGAAACCATTAGGGGAATAGAGAATCAGTCCTCATCCCTAACCAATGCATTAGGGGTGGATTTTAGAGCATCAGTCCAACTCATATTCTCACCTTGAAGCCTCGGTCCAAGTGGAATGATATCAATACAATAACCTCACCTCAAAGCCTCAGTCTGGGTGGAATGATATCAATATAATAACCTCAACTTGAAGCCTTAGTCTGTGTGGAATGAAACCATCAGGGGAATAGAGCATTATTCCTCATCTCTAACCCGTTCATTAGGGGTGGATTTTAGAGCATCAGTCCAACTCAACCCGTGGGTGTAGAACCTCAATCAATACCCCACAATACTAAGCCATGTCCACATGCCTATTTATCAAATCACCATATTCATACCATAACGTAACCAAGTATATTCAATGCCATTTGATATCACAATACATAACACAACATAACATAATCAAAGCCATTGGGGATCAACATTCACAATTCATAACAAACAACATGGGAATTAATACTATGCCACAACCCATTAACACATTTTCCATATTTCACATATTTTATCAATTTATCCCAATTCCCTTTTTATCACGCTTATCTCACTAAGAATTCTTTCATTGTGCCTATCTTTCTAGGATTCGTTCATTAAGCCTAACTCACTAGGCTCCATTACCAGGATCATAATCAATTCTATTATGGTCTCTAGTCATTTCCACTTAATAACCCATTCACAAAATTTCCAAATTACAATTCATATCCATTTATCCAAATTCCCATTTCTATTCCTTAACGCATTAGGGGTATTAAAAAACCCCTTTTCCTTATCCAAATTCATCATTGACCATTTCCCATGTTTATCTCACTAATTATAATCATGTATAAAGATAACCCCTTATCTTTTCCCTTTATCTCACTTGATCCCTTTTTAAGCCCACCAACACCCACATAGGTCACCACCCAACCCATGGGTGTTACTAAAACTCCCATTAACATCCTTAAATCTTAATATCATATTCACCATAGGCTCTATGTTCTCACACCATGGCTCTACATTTACTTAACTAAACTCTAAGTTCAGAAATGTGGGTACACCCCATGGGCGGCCCTAACATAGGTCACATCGTCCTCCAAGCATCCCATGGGGATCACGATGGTTTCATTAGGTTGTTTAGACTCCCTAAACATCACATTATAATAATTGTAGGATGAACTCTTCATAAGAGGGTAAGAATCAAAACACTTCATGCAAAAATCTCTATAAAACTAAAGGGATGTAACTTGTAGACCACCTACCTCGAATCTGATGATGAACACACCCTTAATCATGGACTTGGATCCAGATTCAAGCAACCCTTGAATCCCCAACCTATTTTCCACTAGAAAACAATGGGGTTTATAGATTTGGAATAATATCAGAGAAACCACAATCCCTAATTCGAAGAAGAGAGGGGTGGAGAGGATTAGACTTACCTGGAGCTTTGATCTGCAACCAATGGCATCCAAAACGGCCAAGAATCGAAGGAGAAACACCTATTGGAATATTGGGTCATCCAAGTTCATCATTAGGGTTGAGAGGGAGGAAATAAGGAAAATCTCAAGTTGGATTTTTAAATCCCATGATAAAAATTTTGTAAATTTTTCCAACATTTATGGGCCGCATGGTTTACCCGAACAGTTTTCCAAACCGTGCACAAACTGAACATGACCCACTGTCTGAAAAATCCCATCTCTCACAGTTTCCTAGGATACCGCATGATTTTCCCTAACCGTTCTCAAACTGTGTGAAGGCTGCTGTTTGAGGATGGCTGGTCCGCATAGTTTACCCACACGGTTTCCCCTAACCATGTGCAGACTGTGCGCCTTGCACTGCTTGGCCTGATTGCCCTTCTCTTCGCACCCCGAGCCCCCAGGACACCCCCAAGTCCCCACCTGGACATGGGAAACATTTATCTAGCCAAAAAGAAGAGGCCAAACCAAAACATAAACAAAAACATAACTTAAAAATATTCGGGGTCTTACAACCTCCACACCTTATAACGGATTGTCCTTGAGCCGCTCTTCCGAGCATCATTAACTTCTATAACAAGGGATCATTCCACAAGGTCTACCTATAAACTCCAAATTTCCAAGTTTCTAGTTGTACATCACAATTCCTACCAAACACGAATCAAGGGCACAAACTTTCCCCACAAGCCTTCCTTACTACAACCAAAACACAAGCTAAAAATCCTCAAGGATTCATCAACTTCAATCGTTCTCACCACAAGTACTTCATGGGGAAAACTTAGGTGTTAATGCCTAACTCAAAACACGTGGAAACATAACACACATCATCCCATCACCATGGGGTAACCAATCGGCACCTCATCGGTTCGATCCTCTGCACAACTCATAACCCAAATCACTTGGCATCATTTACTATTCACCCAACCCTAATAGTGACCCAACCCGGTATCACCTAGAGAAAAACACACATCCCTTCCAACCACATTTCCTAAAGATCTCACTCTACAACTATAAATCCAATACAACTCAAAAATATCATCTACTAGACCAGTTAAATTGTGCCAAATCTCTCTACCAGGGCCAACTCACCCGGACGGTGACCACTCGAGTCCTTCCAACCTGAAACTATGATCACATCATCAACCAACCATTTATTTGGTATAGTTATCTCCACCATTTCCAGTTACTTGGAACCTTCTCCATTGATTAAGGACCATTAGAACTCAACCCGACTTCCCCATGGCCTAACATCTTCCAAATCACCATGCAAAAGCATCCATAGGAGCACTACCATGCCTTGGCATCCAGCCACACTGTCGCAACTATTGGGAAGACACCCCTACACCATACATTCAAGGACTAAGATCATCCTGACCTCACTCAGGTACAACTTCGCTTATAAAGGCACTTTCCTCTACAATATAAGCCTGGAGGTGGTCACTCTCACCCCACCCATTCAAGTTTACCATCTCAGGTCGGACCACCTTCGACTAGATTTCCCCAGAACACCCACCTTCCACTGATGGTACGCTACCCCTTACTCACCTTCCCAAGGAGCTCACTAACTTGAATTCTATCATTATCATTCCACACACCCACTGAGGTTGTTTCCTAAATTCCATTATAATTCAATATCATGACATTACCACCCTCTATATTTTCATCAACTTCACCCTTGGCATGACACCACCTCACATGGCCAAGGTTCATCCAACTTCACGGCGTCCTAAAACTACACAAGGAAAATTGACCCAGGTCTAACCCTAATCTCTGTTGGAGTTATATGACCCCAACTTCTCTTTCCACAACCTGTTGTCATATCCAAATACATCCTCCTATGACTCAGCACAGATCTAACATGTTTCACTTAGAACCACCCTGAGCTCAAGCCAACACTTGGCTCATTTGTCACCACATCCACGTCCCACATGCCTCTCCAAGGAGCCCGAAATTCACCTCACTGGTTCCTCATTAATACCCTGATGCCACTATGTCATCTTGATGTTCTCTTTCCCACATCTAGTATTGACTTATCACTCCCCAACTTAGGAGTTTCGTTAGCTTTACTCACCATGATGGATTCCAACCACTTTGTCTTACACTCTATCACAATTAAAACCCCCCAAAACATAGATATGACTATCTAACAAGAAAACTAACATCACACAGTGCGCGTTCTTAGCTTTTTTGAATATAAATCAAGGCATTTTTTGACACTCGGCCCATCCTATGGTCCTCACCCTAATCCATCGAGGGTGTACATCTTGTCAACAAACTCCACACATACCGCTTCCTTGCGCGTAAACTCCATGATGTATCTCATCCAACCAAACAACTTCATGTCTCTTGGTGAGATCCAGATATTCTCAACATACCTAGGATGATTTCAAGATGTTGTGCATGCTCATCACTAGTGGAGTTACACTAATAAGTCATCAAAGAACACCACCACCAACTTATTCTTTTCTGATGTAAAGCTATGGGACGCCATGACCTTCCAGGAATCTCAGGCCTCCCTGCCGAACGTGTCACATCAACACTTAACCATCAACATTCAGGTGTTATTTCCAACTAGGTTCAACCATTACTCCACAACCAAACCATTAATACACAAAATTTTATCCACATGACCACCCTTACCTCGAGTGTCACCATTGAGTGAGGGAATATAACCACACTCCTGCCACCTTCATCTTTTCTGCTCGAAAACAACTTCTCAGGCCTCCCTGCCGAACGTGTCACATCAACACTTAACCATCAACATTCAGGTGTTATTTCCAACCAGGTTCAACCATTTCTCCACAACCAAACCATTAATACACAAAATTTTATCCACATGACCACCCTTACCTCGAGTGTCACCATTGAGTGAGGGAATATAACCACACTCCCTGACACGTGTCTGTCGTGTGGTGTGACAAAAACAAATAAAACCTAAGTTAAAATGCAGTAAAGTGGGTAACCTAAGTTGTCTCCAGAGAGGAGTGCACAACAATTATGTTTGTCACTTAAATTAAAGAAATAAGAAGAGGTTCTTTTTGAAAGTTTGTTTGAGTTGAAAAATAAACAAGAAATTGAAAAGAAAGTTTGAACACTAATGGATGAAGAGAGTGATGGGGTCAGGGTAGGATCACCTTTTGTAATGTCATCATAGTCACAAATATCATCTCACCTCTCTTCCTTTTTAATGACAAATGAAAGACTCCTCGATAGAGTCATCTATCACCCTTGATTAAAGAAGAAAATAGAACTCACTCCTATGTGCATGGAAGTTCATAAACAATTCCTAAATAACTAAGGCAAGTCCCGATCGGGAATTGTTTCTCCCTAGAACTCTAGAAAAAGTTTACTAGTTCCACACCCGTGCCAATGATCGTTAGACACTCACTACCTAACACAATCTGCTTGATCGAGACAAATTGCACTAGGCAGAGGGAGATAAAAAGTCTTTAACCAAAGCTATTAAAAATGAATACACCAAACTCAAAACACGATCTCATTAAGAGAATTGTGAAACACTGATAATAGATTTCATTCATAAGAAAGATAAGGTTTTACATTTAAGCACAAAACTCCGACATTACAAAAGAGAAACTCCCCCTTCCCCAATCACTCAAAGGTTTTACCCCTCCATGTGAAGGGTATTAGAGTTGAAAGGGGAAGAAGAGAGCATAATCAAACTAAGTAAAAAGAAAATAGAAAATAAAAAGAACATCAAGAACTCAATCCTCCAGCACAGCCCTTCTTTCACCTTCTTCAACCCCTTTGAATGGAAGTGAATACTCTTATTTATAGGATTGGGGAGTAGAAAATTTCCCTCCAAAATTACTCCCCCTAAAGTTTGAGTCCGGTTGGCATAATAAATGACAGAATTTGGGAATTGGTCCTTCTTGAAAGTTGTTTCCCTCCATGTCTTCCGTCGACCCACAAAATTTGAGCCTAAATGGGCCACGTATGAAGGAGATATGGCCACATTACTCAGGATATTTAATTCTGTCCAGGTGACTCTTCGTCTTCCACAACTCCAACTTCCCATGACATTAATCCCTTAAAAACAGCCGCTTCAGACGTGGCCTCCTTAATGAAAGATGTTCATTAATTCCTCTTACAGCTTCCTGTCGAATATCAGCTCCATTGGATCTGTCAGCTTCGAGATAAAAGCTCATCATTAAAACCTTCCAAATCTGTACACAGTTTTCGAGGCCTGGTTTGTGAGCTGAATTTGAGCTTCCAAGTGATGGATTGAGCTTTGGGTCCAGAAGGATAAAATGAATCCCACAAGCATAGAAATCCTATAAAAAAGGAACCATACAATTTGGATCAAAAATATAAAAGATACTCCCGAAATACAGAAGCTCCACAAAACTGCTAAATTTCCAGAATTAACCAATTTCCACAATTAAGCCCATAATTCACCAAAAATACTAAAATGATGAAAATCAGATCAAATTGATTAATTGGAAGGGGTTAAATCATTGAAAAACATATGAAAAATTATGAAAATATTATCTCTATCAATTCCCCCACACTTAGCACTTGGACTCCCGGACAAGTCAAAATCAAAATCAAATCAAACCAAATTCGAAACACATGCCATTGAGATCCACCAATTCCACACCATGAAATAAAATTTATCATGCCTCATCCATAACCATTATTCCAAGTTCTCAAATCAGATCATTCAATATTTTTTCTCTTCATTTCTCCTCCCATGCACACAAGACACCTACCTCACATTAATTTTCTCTCATCTCACAAATATCACTTTTCAACAAAGTTTTTCTCAACCAAACCAATGCAAAGGTCACCATAGGTTTGAAAAACTCCTACTTCTCCACCCGATGTGAGTCAAGGACATTTGTTTATCATGAGGACTTTATAAGGTTGTTCTGTGGCTTTTGGTTGGTAGGATTTTTATGTGAAAAATTCTGAGGCTGAATGAGGAAGGCTTGGCTCTTTTTGAAGCAAAATTGCACAATTCTAATTTTCACTCAAGTATGGTATCCTACTCACTCCACTTAGTAGAAATTCAGCTCCATAATCATGAAATATCAAGAAATGTTCAAACATCTCAGAATTTCTGCAGCAAAAATTTCAATCTTCTTAAGCATGATTTTCTTGAAAGCTCCAGAAAAGGCACAGCTTTCTTCCTCCATTAGAAGCTCCAGAAAGGCACAGCTTCTTTTATCATGAAAGCTCCAGAAAAGACACATCTTTCAACATAATGATTTTTCATCAGCACACACATCTCTTCAGCATTTTTCCAACCAAAGTCTCACCAAATGAGGTAGCACAACACAAGACAGCTTCCCCAACATTTAAGTTCAACTAGACCATGCAATTTCACTTCAAGAGCAGGTTGGAAAGGGAAAATTGGCTTGTAATGTGGCTAACCTAACAGGCTGTTTATGGCTTCTATGGGCTACAAGGATTAATTTACAAGGTAGGCCAGAATGAAAGGGATTATTTTGAAAAGGGGTCTTTCAAACCAAAGAAACGCCTCAAGCATTTAAAACACATGTACCCCAAACCCTCAAGTTTCGAAAGGAATGAATCAAATTCTGGTTAAAACAAGCATGGTCTGGTTCTCTCAAGAAGTGAGGTGAATGAAAAGAATACACAAATAATGGTTCAGAAGCCTCACAGGAAAATGATTTCAAAGATAATGACAGTGAGATGTGGCATGGGATTCAAAAACCTGAGTACTTTTCATGAAATTCACAAAGAATTGAACTTGAAACAAAATCATTTTCAGCATTCATTTAAGCTCAGTTTCATGGAATAAATTGGTTCACTCAATGACATGGGTTTCAAAAATAGCAATGATAATCATTTCAGCTCAAAAGTTTGAAAAACACACCAAAAAAAAACTGAAAAATAAACACACACAAAATTTGAAAAATCACAATTTTTTTTTTTTTGAAAACAAACAACAAATGAAAATCCAAAACTAAAAAGGTTCCCTCCCCCAAACTTAAATGATGTAGTGTCCTCAATGCATTTAATTGGATTTAACATGTTAGTAGATTTTAGAATGAATCACAGCAGCAAGAAAGTGTAAAGGAGAGGTACAACCTGATGGATCTTATTGATAGACAGCTTGTAGGAGCGGAATCTCCTCCCCTGGGTCTGATGGAATGGTCCCATGGAATTTCTTCAGCCTGTGCCCATTAATAGTGAATGGCTTCTGCTCTCCATCCTTCATAATCTGTACAGCACCAAAAGGATATACATGAGTAACTATAAAAGGACCCTCCCATCTGGAACGAAGTTTACCTGGCATCATCTTGAGTCTTGAATTGAATATCAGCACTTTATCTCCAGGATGGAATTCTTTCGGTTGGATCAGCTTGTCATGAGCCACTCTTGTTCTATCTTTGTAAATCTTGGAATTTTCAAATGCTTCTCTTCTAATTTCCTCCAGCTCCTGTAACTGCAACCTTCTCTCTTCCCCAGCACTTTCAAGATCCAAATTCATCTTCCTCACAGCCCAATACGCCTTATTCTCCAGTTCCACAGGTAGGTGACAACTTTTTCCATAAATCAGCCTATATGGACTCATTCCAATCAGGGTTTTGTAGGCTGTTCTATAAGCCCACAATGTGTCTTCTAGCTTCTGGCTCCAATCCTTCCTGTTTGGTTTAACAGTCTTCTCCAAAATTCCTTTGATTTCCCTGTTAGACACTTCAGCTTGACCATTTGTTTGTGGGTGATAGGGAGTTGATGTTTTATGATGCACCCCGTACTTCTTCAGCAAAGCCTCCATTCTCTTATTGCAAAAGTGAGTCCCTTGATCACTGATTATGGCTCTAGGCACTCCAAACCTACAAAATATGTTAGTCCTGACAAAATCACAAACAACTTTATCATCATCAGTCCTGGTGGATTTTGCTTCCACCCATTTGGAAACATAATCAACCGCAAGCAAGATATAAGAATTTCCAAATGACATTGGGAAAGGGCCCATAAAATCTATCCCCCAAACTTCAAAAATCTCACAAAAATTAAGTGGTTGTTGGGGCATTTCGTGTCTCTTTGATATATTTCCAGAAAACTGACATTTTGGACACCTTTTGCAAAATTCATGAGAATCTTTAAAAATGGTTGGCCAACAAAGTCCAGATTATAAAACCTTCCTTGCTGTTCTTTGAGGTCCAAAGTGGCCTCCGCAAGCTAATGTGTGACAAAACTCAAAGACAGAACCAATTTCACTCTCTGGCAAACATCTTCTTATCACTTGGTCATTGCAAATCTTCCAAAGAAATGGATCATCCCAAATGTAAAATCTAGATTCAGCTTTCAGTTTGTGAATTTGATGAGAATTGAAATGAGATGGAACCTGAGATGTTACCAGATAATTGACCATGTCAGCATACCAAGGCACTTCTCCTTTAACCAAGTACAACTGCTCTCCTGGAAGGTGATCATTCAATGGTTCTTTCTCTGGAATTTCTACTTCAGCAGTGTTAGGAAGTCTGCTTAAATGATCAGCCACTTGGTTCTCAGATCCCTTTTTGTCCTTGATTTCTATGTTGAACTCCTGTAGCAGTAACATCCATCTCACCAGCCTCGGTTTAGCTTCAGCTTTCTTCATCAAGTACCTGAGAGCTGCATGATCAGAAAATACAGTGACTTTAGTTCCAAGAAGATATGATCTAAATCTTTCCAAAGCAAAAATAACTGCTAAAAACTCCTTTTCTGTGGTTGTGTAATTGAATTGAGCTGCATCCAAGGTTCTTGAAGCATATGCAATGACTTGTGGCAGGCCCTCAATTCGCTGAGAAAGGACTGCTCCAACTTCTTGGTTGGAAGCATCACAAAGTAGCTCAAATGGTTCTTCCCAATTTGGTGGGTGCATCACCGGTGGTTCAATAAATCTCCTCTTCAGCTCATCAAAGGATTCCCTACATGCACTATTGAAATCAAAATCAGCATCTTTCAAAAGAAATCTAGAGAGAGGGAGAGAAATCTTACTGAAATCCTTGATAAACCTCCTGTAGAATCCTGCATGTCCTAAAAAAGATCTAACATGCTTCGCACAAGTTGGGTAAGGCAAAGAATTTATCACTTCAATTTTTGACTTATCAACTTCAATGCCCTTTTTGGAAATGACATGACCAAGAACAATACCTCTCTCAACCATGAAATGACACTTTTCAAAATTTAAAACAAGATTCTTTTCAATGCAGGTTTTTAAAACTTTTTCCAGATTTTTCAAACAATGATCAAAAGAGTTTCCAAACACCGTGAAATCATCCAGGAAAACCTCCAAGAAATCTTCAATGTGATCAGAAAATATACTTACCATGCACCTATGAAACGTACCTGGAGCATTACATAATCCAAATGGCATCCTTTTATATGCAAAAGTGCCAAAGGGACATGTAAAGGTTGTCTTCTCTTGATCCTCAGGATCAATGGGTACCTGGAAATAACCTGAAAATCCATCCAAAAAGCAATAATGAGTTTTCCCAGCCAATCTCTCTAACATCTGATCAATGAAGGGAATGGGGAAATGATCTTTCCGAGTGACCTGATTCAACTTCCTAAAATCAATGCACACTCTCCAGCTATTTTGAATTCTCATAGGGATTAATTCATTCTTTTCATTCCTCACAGTGGTTAGGCCAGTTTTTTTTGGTACTACATGAATTGGGCTAACCCATTGTGAATCTGAGATAGGATAGATGATCCCAGCATCCAATAGCTTCTCAACCTCCTTCTTCACAACCTCCATTAAAGTGGTATTCAGCCTCCTTTGGGGTTGCCTGACAGGTTTGGAATCTCCCTCAAGAAAAATTCTATGTGAGCATATATTTGGGATGATTCCTGGAATATCACCTAAACTCCACCCTATTGCTTGGATATTCTCTCTCAAAAGATCTATCAATGATTTCTCTTGGATTTCAGAGAGATTATTAGCGATTATCACTGGTAGTTTCTCACCCTCCCTAAGGTACACATATTTCAAATCAGTGGGGAGTGGTTTGAGTTCCAAATTAGGGGGATGCTTAAGGGATGAAATTAAATTGACATCTCTCTCTTCCAAACTTTGGATCTCCTGTACACAAGAAACCATATCATCTTCCTCATCAATTAATAAATCATCAAAGAAATCAGATTTTACCTCTTCCTCCCACATGAAGTCAGAATCTTCAGCATGTTGGGCATCCATATGTTCAATGATATTTCTGATGGAAGAAGTCTCTCCTAAGTCTAAGAATTCATAAAGCATACCTGATTCTTCAATGGGTTCTACACCAACTTCATGAGAAAGTGAAAAGAGGGAGTGATCATCTGATGGGTGCCTCATGGATTCAAAAATATTGAAGTGGATCATGCTCTCTCCAAACTCCATGGTGAGTGTCCCCTCATGGACATTGATGATGGTCTTTGCCGTCTTCAAGAAAGGTCTCCCCAAAATGATGGGTGAATGTGACGGGCTCCTATCTTCTTCCATGTTGAGAACGTAGAAGTCAGCTGGGAACAAGAGATCTTTGACTTTCACAAGGACATCCTCCAAAACTCCTGCAGGGAAAACTGTGGATCTGTTTGCAAGCTGAACCACCACTCTTGTGGGATTCAAGTCCCCCATCTGCAAAGAAGTGTATACCGAGTGAGGCAATACATTAATCGAAGCAACTAAATCACACAAAGCATTCGAGAAATTTAAAGAACCAATGGTGCATGGAATAGAAAATGTCCCTGGATCTTGACATTTGGTTGGCAATTGTGGTGTGATAAGGGCTGAGACACTTCTTCCCAAGTTGATCTTTTCATTCCCTTGAAGTCTCCTCTTCTTAGTACACAGATCCTTCAAAAATTTAGCATACTTTGGAATTTGTTTGACTGCTTCAAGTAAGGGGATATTGATTTCTACTTTCTGGAAGGTGTCCAGAATTTCTTTTTGAAGTGCTTCATCCTGAAATTTCTTTGATTCAATAATCCTTGATGGAAATGGAGGGGGTAAGTCTTTCTTCTCCCTTTGTTGCCTTTGAAATGGTGTTTCTGGTCTCTTCTTCCTTGGCCTATCCTTCTCTTCCTCCTCTTTCTTCTCTTCTTCACAATGAATTTTCACAGAATTTTCAGAATTTTCAATTTCATTCTCCCTTAACTCAAGTGGTCTTGTTTCAGTTTCTTGGGATTTTGGTGGTGAGATCTCTTTTCCACTTCTTGTTGTTATCATGCTGACATTCTCCTTTGGGTTTGGGATTGTTTGGGAAGGAAGTTTCCCAGGATTTTTGGTTAGGAATTCCATAAGACCATCAAACTTGGTGGTCAAATCTTTTACAGAGCCTTTCAGTCCCTCAATATCAGATATATGATGTTGGTTCAAAATTATGGGTTGTGCACTGGTTGATGGCTGCTCATAGGATTTTAAGAAAGTGGGTGGTTGGTGATGAGAAGGCTGGCTATAAGATTGCTTTTGTTGAAATGGTGGGGGGTTTTGGAATTGTTGCTGGAATGGGGGTCTAGCTTGATTATGCTGATTTCCAAACCCATATTGAACATGGTTTGGCTCTCTCCATCCTTGATTTTGTTGGTACTTACTTGGTTGAAAGGTTGCCGCACAAGTTTCCTTTCCCTGTATTTCAGCACATTGGTCAGTGAAATGATCAGGTGATGCGCATAAACCACATACCTTAGCTGGTGCTTGTTGGTCGCCCACTTGTTTCAAGGCTATCTGTCTCACCAAACTAGTTAGCTCTTCAATATTAGTTTCTAGTAAGGGTGATGGATGAGAAGTTCGTACCTCATGAATACCTCTTGTTCTGGTACCTCTTGTACCAAACTGCTGCGAGTTCTGAGAAATCTTCTCAATCAAATCTTTTGCTTCTTCTGGCGACTTGTCAATCAAAGCACCTCCAGATGATGCATCAAGAAGGTTCCTATCATTGTCCAGTAAGCCTTGATAGAAGAAGACAAGAAAGTGATGATCCTCGATGGCTTGATGTGGGTAGCTGGCACATAGCTTTTTAAATCTTTCCCAGTACTCATAAAGGGTTTCTCCAGATGATTGTTTGATGGCATAGATCTCCTTTTGGATGGCTGTGCTTCTAGAGGTGGGGAAGAATCTTTGCATGAAGCATATCACCAGGTCATTCCAATCATCCACATCTCCAGGTTGTAGACCATACAACCATTCTTTCGCAGCTCCTTCCAATGAAAATGGGAATGCCTTCCACTTTACTTGTTCCTCAGCTACTCCGCGTGGTCTGAAGGTTGAGCAGACATGTGTGAATTCTTTAATATGCTTGTTGGGATCTTCACCTGCCAAACCATGAAACTTTGGAAGCAATGGTATCATATTAGGTTTCATCTCAAAATCATTTTGTAACACTGGCATAACAAGTTGATTATTCTGATTAAGGAATTGTGGGGCACAAAGGTCTCTGAGAGTTGGGTTTTGATTTCCAGCCATTATGACAGGCTCAGAGTGAACACTTGAAGTTTCACTCGAGTCTATGATAGAAATGTCCTCAAATTCAGATTGTAAATTGAGGTTTCTGAGCCTACTCAACAAAGTTCTTTCAATTTCAGGATCAATGGGGAAAGGTTCAGTGTTTGAGGTTCTAGTCATGCAACTTGGAATGAAATTAAGAAAAAAAAAACAAAGAAGAAGAAGAAAAAACTGTTGGCACTACCTCCCCGGCAACGGCGCCAAGTTTTGACACGTGTCTGTCGTGTGGTGTGACAAAAACAAATAAAACCTAAGTTAAAATGCAGTAAAGTGGGTAACCTAAGTTGTCTCCAGAGAGGAGTGCACAACAATTATGTTTGTCACTTAAATTAAAGAAATAAGAAGAGGTTCTTTTTGAAAGTTTGTTTGAGTTGAAAAATAAACAAGAAATTGAAAAGAAAGTTTGAACACTAATGGATGAAGAGAGTGATGGGGTCAGGGTAGGATCACCTTTTGTAATGTCATCATAGTCACAAATATCATCTCACCTCTCTTCCTTTTTAATGACAAATGAAAGACTCCTCGATAGAGTCATCTATCACCCTTGATTAAAGAAGAAAATAGAACTCACTCCTATGTGCATGGAAGTTCATAAACAATTCCTAAATAACTAAGGCAAGTCCCGATCGGGAATTGTTTCTCCCTAGAACTCTAGAAAAAGTTTACTAGTTCCACACCCGTGCCAATGATCGTTAGACATTCACTACCTAACACAATCTGCTCGATCGAGACAAATTGCACTAGGCAGAGGGAGATAAAAAGTCTTTAACCAAAGCTATTAAAAATGAATACACCAAACTCAAAACACGATCGCATTAAGAGAATTGGGAAACACTGATAATAGATGTCATTCAGAAGAAAGATAAGGTTTTACATTTAAGCACAAAACTCCGACATTACAAAAGAGAAACTCCCCCTTCCCCAATCACTCAAAGATTTTACCCCTCCATGTGAAGGGTATTAGAGTTGAAAGGGGAAGAAGAGAGCATAATCAAACTAAGTAAAAAGAAAATAGAAAATACAAAGAACATCAAGAACTCAATCCTCCAGCACAGCCCTTCTTTCACCTTCTTCAACCCCTTTGAATGGAAGTGAATACTCTTATTTATAGGATTGGGGAGTAGAAAATTTCCCTCCAAAATTACTCCCCCGAAAGTTTGAGTCCGGTTGGCATAATAAATGACAGAATTTGGGAATTGGTCCTTCTTTAAAGTTTTTCCCCTACATGTCTTCCGTCGACCCACAAAATTTGAGCCTAAATGGGACACGTATGAAAGAGATATGTCCACATTACTCCGGATATTTAATTCTGTCCAGGTGACTCTTCGTCTTCCACAACTCCAACTTCCCATGACATTAATCCCTTGAAAAAAGCCTATTCAGACGTGTCCTCCTTAATGAAAGATGTTCATTAATTCCTCTTCCAGATTCCTGTAGAATATCAGCTCCATTGGATCTGTCAGCTTCGAGATACAAGCTCAGCATTAAAACCTTCCAAATCTGTACACAGTTTTCGAGGCCTGGTTTGTGAGCTGAATTTGAGCTTCCAAATGATGGATTGAGCTTTGGGTCCAGAAGGATAAAATGAATCCCACAAGCATATAAATCCTATAAAAAAGTAACCATACAATTTGGATCAAAAATATAAAAGATATTCCCGAAATACAGAAGCTCCACAAAACTGCTAAATTTCCAGAATTAACCAATTTCCACAATTAAGCCCATAATTCACCAAAAATACTAAAATGATGAAAATCAGATCAAATTGATTAATTGGAAGGGGTTAAATCATTTAAACACATATGAAAAATTATGAAAATATTATCTCTATCAAACGTGTCACATCAACACTTAACCATCAACATTCAGGTGTTATTTCCAACCAGGTTCAACCATTGCTCCACAACCAAACCATTAATACACAAAATTTTATCCACATGACCACCCTTACCTCGAGTGTCACCATTGAGTGAGGGAATATAACCACACTCCTGCCACCTTCATCTTTTCTGCTCGAAAACAACTTCTAGGCCTCCTATCACAAGCACTAGGGTGCTCTTATTAAAGAACTAGTCACAACTAGACCATTCACTAAAACTTGGTACTTAGTATTCATTAACACCACCTCTGAAGCATATTTCATGGTTCATATTCCAAGTTACTTTCACCGCTGGCCTAAACTCCCATGAGGTCACCCTTTATCTTTTAGAAACCCACATCGCATAACCGCAACTAGAAAGGCGCAACCAACCATCAACCTTCCCACTTATCCTTACGTCACAAAACTTCACCATGAAGCACTCTATGTCCCACTTTCAAGGTCCAGAACATCCACATGTGTGACACACACCCAATAGAACTAGAAGCCTTGTCTGACCTATCTCATAGGTCACACTTATCATGACACAAAGGAAGCAAAGTGTGTGAATGTAACTCTCACACCCATTCTGACGCACACCATGCTTTGAGTACCAAACAGCCATCTCCTCTAGGTTCCACACTAAAAGTGAACACATTCATCATCACTACAGAAAAACATCCCCCACCCCCCGTAATTCAAGTCACTACTCACAAGGTCTCTACTCACAAGGTCACCAAAACCCAAGAACCATCCTTAGGGTCCAGCATGCGCTCCGAACAGTCATGAACCATGAAAGTTTCCTCATTCACATTACCAAACAATGCCTTTCAACCCAAAGGCCACAACCCTACCAAGGGTTCCCTAAACACACCACCTAGTCCATATCACAACTGGCCAAGCCACACAATCTAAGCCCAAAATCTTCACTAAGGCACTTCCACTGCCCCAACCCACACATACAAGGGTCAAACTGACAACACCAAGGATACCCACCTTTGAACTCAAACATTATCATTCCAAACTTTTCATTCACTCGACACCTCGAAGAATGACCAATAGAATTTAACCATAGATGGAAAGATCCTATGAGATCAACCTTAAACAAACCATTCTCCATACTCTACCCCAACGGTCAACATCACACTTTGAGCACTACCCGCCACCATACCTACCACGATCATGGTCAGCATGGGGTAACCAACTTACTCATTCACAAGTCTTTCATCAACACATATTCAAACCAATACTTCTTTCACAACACGATCCTTTCCTCTTATTCACATTTCTCATTCCACAATATGTTAAAATAATCATTTTAACACATTTACACCTTTCATTAGGAAAAATTCATTAACAATTTTACCATCACTATGCAACCCTTTTTCTTTTGGACACCGAATCAACCCTTACAATTTATCACAACCCAAAACCTTAACCCGGTCACAACATTTCTCATTTGTTTTATTTTCATTTATCCACTTTAATTACCATTATTAAGAATAATTTTCTTCATATTTATCAAGGAAGTAAAAATTCATTTCACTCTATATGCCCCGCACACGCATCCCGTGTGTGTGCCTATAAGATGCATGCCACCTATATCCTTAGGTTCCTAAAATGATGCATGAATACACATCCCCATTCCATTTAGGAAATGAGAAAATATCATAAATCAATCAAATCACACAACATGTCCATCACCCAATGGTGGAATATCATTCAACTGTAACAACACACATCAAGAACAACAATTTCCACCTAGGGTGACTTGGATTTTCCTTCATACATGGGTTAGATGCTCCCAAGAACAAGCTCATTACCAAGGCTCGACACTGTCATAATCTCATTTCTACCATCCCCAAATAGTAATCAAGATAAAATAACTCCTTTGACACCACTTTGTAACATCCCCAACCCGAGAGCCACTAAATCGGTGATCTGAGCTAGGTCGTTACCTAACCTCAAGCATGCCTCCCTGTACGCCAGAGGTTTACGACTAGCAGCGAGGGTCTAATGAGTCATTTGGGGAGAATATACCATCTTTACTAGAGTAAGACACAATAGAACACAATATAAATAGTGGAAACAATATGAACTACCAATAAATGTGCATAATCAAGCATTTTCAAAATAGGGTACAAACCACAAATCAAATAAAACCATGCCCTTCCATACTAGTATTGCAAAGTGAATGAATCCAAAAATAAAACCAATGGACAAATCTCCATATGGGTCCTGACTATAAGTTCGGACCCATCTCCATGTACATCCTGAGCCCAACTTAACGTCCTAATATAAGGTTGTTTCCCTTGTCCTGACCTGCAACCAAGAGATCTTCTCGGGTACCCAACGATGGCCCAAGCAGGGTTGAGTAAAAAACTCAGTAGGCCACCACCAATGGTGTCTACAAAATATCCAGTATAATAGATGGTGCATGAAAGTACAAAAGAAATGGTAAGTGAACAAGGGACAGTTCAGGTTCCATTAGTTAACAAGGCTGATTTAATTCATGACTAACATTTATCCCAAATCCATTTCTTATACCATATTCATTACATAAGCCATATTTATCACATGTTCCATGGGTTAGGTATAATTATCTTTTACACAAGGGTATGAGGAAATCAAAAAATGCATAGTGGATATAAAACAAGTCCCTATCTCACTAGGGTTACACATATCACATCAACTCATATTCTCACCTTGAAGCTTCAGTCCGGGTGGAATGATATCAATACAATAACCTCACATCGAAGCCTTAGTCTGGGTGGAATGAAACTATTAGGGTAATAGAGCATCGGTCCTTATTCCTAACTCGTGCATTAGGGGTGGAGTTTATAGAATCAGTCCAAATTATATTCTCACCTCGAAGCCTCAGTCAATGTGGAATGAAATCAATACAATAACCTCACCTCAAAGCCTCAGCCTGGGTGGAATGATATCAATACAATAACCTCACCTTGAAGCCTCAGTCTAGGTGGAATGCAACTATCTGGGGAATATATCACCAGTCCTCATCCCTAACCCATGCATTATGGGTGGAGTTTAGAGAATTAGTCCAACTCGGCCTGTGGGTGTAGAACCTCATTCAATACCTCACACTACCAAGCCATGTGCACATGCTTATTTATCAAATCACCACATCCATACCAAAACACAACCAAGTATATTCAATGTCATTTGATATCATAATACATAACACAACATAACATAACAAAATCTATTGGGAATCAACATTCACAATGCATAACAAACAACATGGGAATTAATACTATGCCACAACCCATTAACGCATTTTCCACATTTCATATATTTTATCCATTTATCCCAATTCCCTTTTTATCACTCTTATCTCACTAAGCATTATTTCATTGTGCCTATATCACTAGGCATTGTTCATTAAGCCTAACTTACTAGGCTCTATTACCAGGATCATAATCCATTCCATTATGGTCTCTAGTCATTTCCAATTAATAACCCATTCACAAAAATTCCAAATTACAATTCATATCCATTTAGCCAAATTCCCATTTCCATGCCTTAACCCATTAGTTGTATTCAACAACCCCTTTTCCTTAGTCAAATTCATCATTGACCATTTCCCATGCTTATCTCACTAAGCATAATCATGTATAAAGCTAACCCCATAGCTTTTCCCTTTATCTCACTTAACCCCTTTTTAAGCCCACCAACACCCACATAGGTCACTGCCCAACCCATGTGTGTTACTAGAACTCCCATTCACTTCCTTAAAAATTAATATCATATTCACCTTGAGCTCTATGTTCTCACACCACGACTCTACATTTACTTAACTAAACTCTAAGTCTAGAAATGTGGGCACACCCCATGGGTGACCCTAACATGGTTCACATTGTCCTACATGCATCCCACGGGGATCAAGAGGGTTCCATTAGGTTGTTTAGACTCCCTAAATATCACATTAAAATAATGGCACAATGAACTATTCACAAGAGGGTAAGAATCAAAACACTTCATGCACAAATCTCCATAAAAATCAAGGGATATAACTTGTATACCACCTACCTCAAATCCGATGATGAAACCACTCTTAATTGTGGCCTTGGATATGGATTCAAGAACCCCTTGAATCCCAAACCTAGGTTCCACAGAAAAACAAAGTTTTTAGAGCTTCAGAAGAATAAGGGAGAAACCACAATCCCTAATCTGAAGAATAGAGGGGTGGAGAGGATTAGAATTACCAGGAGCTTCAATCTGTAACAAACAGCGTCCAAAATGGCCAAGAATCGAAGGAGAAGCACCTCTTGGAAGATTGGGTCATCCAAGTTCATCATTAATTTTGATAGGTGGAATGGAGGAAAATCTGAAGTTGGGGTTTTAAATACTGGGATGGAAATTTTGTAAATTTTTTAAACTTTTATGGGCTGTATGGTTTACCCACACAGTTTTCCAAACCATGCGCAAACTCTGAGTGCCCCACTATCCAAAAACACCCATCTCATGCAGTTTCTTTGGATCCTGCACAGTTTTCCCTAAACATTCTTAGACCGTGCGAAGGCTACTCTCTGAGGATGGCTGTTCTGCATGGTTTACCCACACATTTTCCCCTAACCATGCACAGAATGTGCGCCTTGCACTGCTTGGTTGGATTTCCCTTATCTTCGTACCTCGAGCCCCTGGGGCACCCCCGTGCCCCCACCTAGACTCGAGAAACATTTATCTAGCCAAAAATAATAGGCCAAACCAAAAAATAAACAAAAAAATACCTTAAAAAGATCTGGGGTCTTACAAACTCCCCACCTTATAACGGATCATCCTCGAGCCACTCTTCCGAGCATCACTAACTTCCATAACAAGCGATCATGCCACAAGGTCTACCTATCCACTCCCACTTTCCAAGTTTTTGGTTATACATCACAATTCCTACCAAACATGAATCAAGGGAAAAAACTTTCCCCACAAGCCTTCCTCGCTGCAACCACAACACAAGCTGAAAACTCCTCAAGGATCCATCAACTTCAACCGTTCTCACCACAAGAACTTCATGGGGAAAACATAGGTGTCAACACCTAACTCACAACACATGGAAACTTAACACACATCATCCCATCACCATGGAGGAACCAATCGGCATCTCACTGGTCTGATCCTCTGCACAACTCAGGACCCAAATCACTTAGCGTCATTTTTTGTTCACCCAACCCTAATGGTGACCCAACCTGGTATCACCCAGAGGAAAACACACAACCCTTCCAACCACATTTCCTAAAGATATCACTCTATAACTATACATCCAATGCAACTCAAAATTATCAGCTATTAGACCAGTTAAATCATGCCAAAGCTCTCTACCAGGGCCAACTCACCCGAACGGTGACAACTCGATTCCTTCCAACCTGAAACTATGATCACATCATCAACCAACCATTTATCTAGTATGGTTCTCTCTGATATTTCCGGTTACTTGGAACCTCCTCCATCGATGAAGGACCATCAAAAATCAACCCAACTTCCCCATCGCCTAACATGTTCCAACTCATTGTTCCCAAGCATCCATAGGATCACAACCCTACCTTGGTATCCAGCCGCACTATCACAACTATTGGGAATACATCCCTACACCATCCATCCAAGGACTAAGATCATCCTGACCACACTCAGGTATAAATTCATTTTGAAATGCGCTTTATGCTACAACATAATCTCGGATGTGGTCACTCTCACCCCACCCATTCAAGTTTACCATCTCAGGTCGGACCACCTTTGACTGGCTTGCCCCAGAACACCCACCTTCCACTGATGCTAAGCTACCCCTTCCTCACCTTCCCAAGGTTCTCACTGACTTGAAATCTATCATTATCATTCCACAAACCCACTAAGGTCATTTCCTAAATTCCAGTAGAATTCAATATCATGACATTTCCTCCCTCCAGACTATCATCAACTTCACCCTTGGCATGACACCACATCACATGGCCATGGTTCACCCAATTTCACAGCGTCCTAGAAACACACAAGGACAATTGACCCAGTTCTAACCCCAATCTCTGTTGGAGTTATAAGACCCCAACTTCTCTTGCCACAACCTGTTGTCATATCCAACTACACCCTCCTATGAATCAGCACATATCTAACAAGATTCACTTGGAACCACCCTGAGCTCAAGCCAATACATGGCTCATTTTTCACCACATCCAGGTCCCACATGTCTCTCCAAGGAACCTGAAACTCACCTCAATGGTTCCTAATTACTACCCTAGTGCCACTACGTCACCTTGATGTTCTCTTTCCCACATCTAGGATTGACTTATCACTCCCCACCTTAGGAGTGTCATTACCTTTACTCACCATGATGGATTCCAACCACTTTGTCTTACACTATATCACAAGTCAAACCCCCAAAATGTAGATATGACTATCTAACAAGAAAACAAACATTACCCAATTCCCGTTCTCAGCTTCCATGAATGGAACCCAAGGCATTTGTTGACATTTGGCTCATCTTGAGTTTATCACCCTAAGTCATTGGGGGTGTACATCCTGTCATCAAACTCCACACATACCACTTCATTGCTCATAAAATCTATGATGTCCCTCATCCAACCAAACACCTTCATGTATCTTGGTGAGAGCTAGAGCTTCTCAACATAACTGGGATGATGTAAAGATGTTGGGAGTGATTGTCACTAGCTAAGGTATGCTAAGAAGTTGTTGAAGAACACCACCACCAACTTATATGTTTCTGATGTCAAGCTATGGGACACCATAACCTTCCAGGAATCTTTGGATTCCCTACCAAACATGTCACATAAACACTTAACCATCACAATTAAGGTGTGATTTCAAACCAGGTTCAACCATCGCTCTACAACCAAACCATTCATACACACAAGTTCAGCCACATGACCACCCTAACCTCGGGTGTCACCATTGAGTGAGGGAATATAACCACACTCCCGCCACCTTCGTCTTTTCTGCTCGGAAACAACTTCCATACCTCCTCTCACAAGCACTGTGGTACTCTTATCAAAGAACCAGACATAAATAGATTATTCACTAAAACTTGGTACTTATTATGCATTAACACCACCTCTGAAGCATCTCTCATGCTTCATATTCGAAGGTACTTGCACCACTGGCCTAACCTCCCATGAGGTCACCCTTGATATTTCAAAAACCCACATCACATAACCACAACTCGAGAGGCACAACCAGACATCAACCTTCCCAATT
This sequence comes from Viscum album, assembly GCA_963277665.1. Classification (NCBI taxonomy): domain Eukaryota; kingdom Viridiplantae; phylum Streptophyta; class Magnoliopsida; order Santalales; family Viscaceae; genus Viscum; species Viscum album. The sequence goes on along the minus strand of OY728146.1, from coordinate 2,054,740,250 downwards.
ATCCTTATGTCACAAAACTACACCATGCAGCACTCTATGTCTCACTTTCAAGGTCCAAAACATCCACATGTGTGACACACACCCAAGAGCACTAGAAGCCTTGTTTGACCTCTCTCAAAGGTCACACTTATCATGAAATGAAGGAATAAAATTGTGTGAATGTAAATCTCACTCCCATTCCGACGCACACCATGCTTTGAGTACCAAAAAACCATCTCCTCTAGGTTCCACACCAAAGGTGTACACATTCATTGGCACTACAGCAAAACATCCCCCCCCCCCCTCGGAATTCGAGTCACTACTCACAAGGTCACAAAAACCCAGGAACCATCCTTAGGGTCTAGGATGCACTCCGAACAGTCAAAAACCAAGAAAGTTTCCTCATTCACATTACAAAACAACACCTCACAACCCAAAGTCCACAGCCCTACCAAGGTCCCCTAAACACACCACCTAGGCTATATCACAACTGGATAGGCCTCACAATCCAAGCCAAAAATCTCCACTAGGGCACTCCCACTGCCCCAACCCATGCATACAAGGGTCAAACCGACAACACCAAGGATACCCACCTTTACACTCAAACATTCTCATTCCAAACTTGTCATTCACTCGACACCTCAAAGAATGACCAGAAAAAATTTAACCACAGATGGAAATATCCCACACGATAAACCTTAAACAAACCATTCTTCATACTATACCCCAACGGTCAACATCACACTTTGAGCACTACCCTACACCATACCTACCGCGGTCATGGTCAACATGGGGTAACCAACTTACCCATTCACAAGTCTTTCATCAACACATATTCAAAACAATCCTTCTTTCACAACACGGTCATTTCCTTCTTGTCACATTTCCCATTCCACAACATGTTAAAATCATCATTTTAACACATTTACACCTTTCATTAAGAAAAATTCATTAACAATTTTACCGACATTATGAAACCCTTTTTCTTTTGGACACCAAATCAACCCTTACAATTTATCACAACCCAAAACCTTAACTTGTTCACAAAATTTCTCATTTACATTATTTTCATTCAACCATTTTCATTAACATTTTTAAGCATCGTTTTCTTCATATTTATCAAGGAAGTAAAAAATGCATTTCACTTTCTATGCCCCGCACACGCATCTCGTATGTGTGCCTATAAGGATGCATGCCACCTATATCCTTAGGTGCCTAAAATGATGCATGAATGCACATCCCCATGACATTTTGTAAATGAGAAAATATCATAAATCAATCAAATCACACAAAATGTGCATCACCCTATAGTGGAATATCATTCAACCGTAACAACACACATCAAGCCAACAATTCCCACCTAGGGTGACTTGGGTTTTCCCTCTTACATGGGTTAGATACTCTCAAGAAAGAGCTCATTACCAAGGCCCAACATTGACCTAATCTCTTGTCTAACATCCCCAAATAGTAAGAAAGAGAAAATAACTCCTTTGATACCACTTTGTAACATCCCCAACCCGGGAGCCACTAAATCAGTGCCCTGAGTCGAGTCGTTACATGACCTCAAGAACACCTCCCCGTATGCCAGAGGTTTCTGACTAGCAGAAAGGGTCTAATGAGTCTTGTGGGGAGACTATACCCTTTTACCAGAGTAAACCACAATAGAATGTGATATAAATAGTGGAAACAATATGAACTGCCAATAAACGTGCATAACCAAGCATTTCCTAAACAGGGTACAAAACACAAATCAAATACAACCATGCCCTGCTATACTAGTAGTGTAAAGTGAATGAATCCCAAAATAAAACCAAGGGCCAAATCTCCATACGGGTCCAGACTCTAAGTCTGGACCCATCTCCATGTACATCCTGATCCCAACTCAATGTCCTAGTGTAGGGTCATTTCCCTTGTCCTCACCTGCAACCAAGAGATCTTCTCGAGTACTCAATGGTGAACTGAGCATGGTGTGAGTACAAATATTAGTAGGCCACCACCAATGGTTTCTACAAAATATCCAGTCTAATAGATAGTGCATGAAAGTACAAAAGAAATGGTAAATAAAAAAGGGACAGTTCATGTGGCATTAGTTAACAAGGTTCATTTAATTCATGACTAACATTTATCCCAATTACATTTCTTATAGAATCTTCATTACATGATCCATATTGATCACATGTTCCATGGGTTAGGCATAATTATCTTCTACAAAAGGGTACAAGTCAATCAAAAAATGCATAGGGGAAATAAAACAAGTCCCTATCTCATTAGGGTTACACATATCACATCAACTCATATTCTTACCTCGAAGCCTCAGTCTGGGTGGAATGCAATCATTACAGGAATAGAGCATTAGTCCTAATCCTTAACCCATGCATTAGGGGTGTAGTTTAGAGTATCATTACAACTCATATGATCACCTCGAAGACTCAGTCAATGCAGAATGATATCAATACAATAACCTCACCTCAAAGCCTCAGTTTCGGGTGGAATGATATCAATACAATAACCTCACCTAGAATCCTCTGTCTAGGTGTAATGTAACCATTAGGGGAATAGAGAATCAGTCCTTATCCCTAACCTGTTCATTAGGGGTGGAGTTTAGAGCATCAGCCCAACTCGACATGTGGGCGTAGAACCTCAGTCAATACCCCACACTACCAAGCCATGTGCACATGCTTATTTATCAAATCACCACATCCATACCATAACACAACCAAGTATATTCAATTCCATTGGATATCACAATACATAACACAACATAACATAACAAAATCCATTGGGAATCTACGTTCACAATACATAACAAACAACATGGGAATTAATACTATACCACAACCCACTAACACATTTTCCACATTTCACATCTTTTAGCCATCTATCCTAATTTACTTTTTATCATGATTATCTCACTAAGAGTTCTTTCATTGTGCCTATCTCACTAGGAATCATTCATTAAGCCTAACTCACTAGGCTCCATTACCAGACTCATAATCCATTCCATTATGGTCTTTAGTCATTTCCACTTAATAACCCATTCACAAAATTTCAAAATTACAATTCATATCCATTTAGCCAAATTCCCATTTTTGTTCCTTAACCCATTAGGTGTATTAAACAAACCCTTTTCCTTATCCAAATTCATCATTAACCATTTCCCATGATTATCTCACTAAGCATAATCATGTATAAAGCTAACCCCTTAGCTTTTCCCTTTATCTCACTTAACCCCTTTTTAATCCCACCAACACCCACATAGGTCACCACCAAACCCATGTGTGTTACTAGAACTCTCATTCACATCCTTCAAGATTAATATCATATTCACCCTGGTATCTATGTTCTCACACCATGGTTTTACATTTACTTAACTAAACTCTAAGTCCAGAAACGTGGGCACACCCCATGGGTGGCCCTAATATTGGTCACATAGTCCTCCATGCATACCGTGGGGATCATGAGGCTTCCATTAGGTTGTTTAGACTCCCTAAACATCACATTACAATAATGGCATGATTAACACTTCACAAGAGGGTAATAATCAAAACATTTCATGCACAAATCTCCATAAAACTCAAGGGATATAACTTGTAGACCACCTATCTCCAATCTGATGACGAACGCACTCTTATTCATGGCCTTGGATCCAGATTCAAGAACCCCTTGAAGCCCCAACCTAGGTTCCACTAGAAAACAAAGGGGTTTAGAGCTTCTAAAGAAGATGTGATAAAGCACAAGCCCTAATCTGAAGAAGAAAGGGGTGGAGAGGATTAGACTTACCTGGAGATTCAATCTACAACCAACAGCATCCAAAACGGCCAATAATAGAATGAGAAACACCTCTTAGAATCTTAGGTCTTCCATGTTCGTCCTTAGGGTTGAGCGGGGAGGAATGGAGGAAAATCCTGAGTTGGGGTTTTAAATCTCGGGATGGCAATTTTGTAAATTTTTCCAACTTTTTTGGGCCGCACGGTTTACCCGCATGATTTTCCAAACCGTGCGTGACCCACTATCTGAAAACACCCATCTCACATGGTTTCCTAGGATCTTGCATGGTTTTCCCTAATCTTGCTTAGACCATACGAAGAATATTATCTGAGGATGGATGGTTTACATGGTTTACCCACACGGTTCCCCCTAACCATGCATAGACCATGCGTCTTACACTACTTGGCCTGATTTCCCTTCTCTTCACACCCCAAGCCCTCGGGGCACCCCCGATCCCCCACCTAGACTTGGGAAATAGTTATCTAGCCAAAAATAAGAGGCCAAACCAAAACATAAAAAAAACATACCTTAAAAGGATTTGGGGTCTTATAGGGTGCAGCTGGTTTCTCATCAATTGGATAGCCTAACCCTTGATACAGTGTTTGTTATGAGTCCTCAGTTTCCTATAGTGGTGGAAGAGTTGCAGTATATCTAGAAAAGTTTGAGATAGAGGTTTTGTCTAGAGTTCCTCCAAGATTCTGACTTTGAGATTCTCTATACTCCTAGGATGGGGAACATGGTGACATTTTCTCTCTTTAGGAGATCTAATTTTTAATTATTGAATGAGGTGTCGAAACAGTTGGCCTTGTTACAGTTATACTTTGTGGATGGAGATGGAGCATCTTAACTCCAGTTGATGGTTTTCACCCCTCCACTCTTACTTTGAGTTAGGGAGGCACAGCTCAGAGATATCGACTGTGAGACTTTACCTACTCAGATGTCCATAGGGCATACCCCTAATGGATATTCGAAAGGTGGAGAGCACATCATTCTTTTAAGAGGATGTGCAGTAGTACCAGTGGCATTGTGGGAGGAAATTTTGAGGGAGTTCCATACACCCCCTTTGGAGGTACATCCAGGTGTAGAGAAGATTTATCAGTACCTCCAACATCAGTTCTGGTGGCCGATAATGAAGAAGGGAGTTGCAGAGTTTGTCTATCGATTCCTCACTTGTTAGCAAGTGAAGGTCGAGCACCAGGTTCTAGTGGGTTGACTCAACACCTCAAGGTTCCAGAATAGAAGTGGGATGGGATATCAATGGATATCATGAAAGGTTTACCACATATGTCCAGGGGACACATTACCATTTAAGTGATCATTGATTGACTCAACATGTTGGCCCACTTCCTAGCATTTCGAGAGTAGAGTTCAGTAAAGAGATTAGGATGCCTCTATGTGCAAGAGATAGTTCGACTCCATAGAGTCTCTTCGATGATAGTTTTATATTGTGATGCTCGCCTTACATCCCAATTGTGGAAGGTATTACGGTAGTCATTTGGGACTCAGTTGTGCTTGAGCACAGTGTTTAACCCACAGAAGGACAGCCAGACTAAGTGGACCATTTATGTTCTAAAGGGTATTCTACAGGATTGCAAGTTAAATTTTTGGTCGGATTTGGGAGGATTATTCTTGGCTAATTGATTTCTTGACTTCATGTTTGATGGGGGCACATAAATATCTAGGAGATCACATGGGAGTAGGAGTCTTAGATTCATGCTCCATAACCTCATTTGTTTGGGTATCCCTTAGTTTGGCTTTTGGGGATGTAAAGCCCAAAGGTGGGGAGAATGTAATGACTCATATTTTCCCAAAAAAATTATAAATTATTTGGGAAAATTCCAAGACCAGGTGTTGAGACGGTGTGTGATTCCAAGACCCAGTGTTCCCAGAATAGTTCGTTGAAAAATTCTATGTTTTTAATAGTACGTGTGCACGGTTTTCCTGAAAAAATGGAATAACTCTTAATTGGGTGCCCAGATCAAAAATCTGAGGGCACCATTGTGTTTAGAGAAATATCTTTACCTTATTCAAGTCCTAACATCGTCCAATTCAGACCAACTGTGAAAGATAGATTTTGGATGTAACCATAAATAAAATAATTAAATAAAAATTATTTTATTTTCAAATCCTAATAACTCATAAACAGAGACTTGGATTGGAAATCCAAGACCATCATTAAGTTTGTAATGTGGTGTTTTACCTAGGTGGGACTTAACTTTAGTCGGTAGAGGTATTCTGTGGAAAAACCCAAAAAGGATGTAATAATCATTAAATAATTTAAAGATAAATTATTTTTTTGATGTAGTGATGATTTCCTTTAAAATAATCCTTATGCAGAAATCTCAGGGTTAGCCACATAACCCTGGGAATGCTAGAAAATCACTAGGGAGAGTTTGGAGGATTTTCCCTTGGTGGACGATGACCGGATCGTGGATTGACGATCATCATGCAATGAAATCAATGGATCCTGCCAACGATCATGGCACAACTTCATTCTTCATCGGCATTTGAACCCAATGAGGTAAGATGTTTGATCTCTTTGTGATCCCCCCCCCCTTCTTATATTCAATGATGAATGCGGAAACTACTACAAATATGGTCTTTATCAGTGCTAGAAAAGTCCATTTACAGTGCTAAAAAGGTGTTGTTAATCTCAGCAAAGATAAAGGGGGATTCCCTTTTATCAGTACTCAGAAAATCACTCATAAAGGCCCCTTTTATCAGCACTCAAAAAAGCGCTGATAAATGGGTATTTTATCAGCCCTTTTTTTAGCGCTGATAAAAGACCACTTTTATCAGCGCTTTTTTAAAAGCACTGATAAAAGTTAAAAAACATAAAAAATATAAAAAAAATATTTTTGAAATTCAGGAGGGGCTTCAACAGCGCTTTGAAACCTCCTTTAACAGCACCCCCCCCCCCTGACCTTTAACAGCACCCCCATCCACCCTTTAATAGTGATAGCCATTATTCCACCCATTTTCGTGGCCTACCTTCCCCTGGATTAAAACTCTGGACCTGTTTCCTGCACCCCTAAGCCTTCACCACTCCACTATATTGCTTTTCTCTTCATTTATTAATATATCTATTTATTTATATATATATTTAGTTATATTTACTCACATATTAATATATAATTATATTAACATATATATATTAATATTAATATATATATTTAGTTATTTTAATATATATATACGTATACTAATATATATATATATATATTCATATATTAATATATATATATATATATACACATATTGTAACACCCCAACCCCTCTAGACCAGAGTTGGTGCATTACTTTTTATATTGGCATGGTTAGAAGGAATGAAAAATCCCGAAGGATTGATCATTTTAGTAGTCTTGAAAAAACTAGATACATAGATGTAACTCAAATTACATTGGAAAAGGTTACAAAATACAATACATAAAAATAAAAAAAATTGCATCCATAGAAACTCAATAAATGATCACCTCATCATCACCTATTGAAGGTAAACAAATCAAAGGGGTGAGCTATAATGATCAGTAAGGGTTACAAATAGCAGAAGCATGAATTCAATAATAAGTTAATCATAAACAATTTTATGTAATCAATATGGCGTGGTGAATAAATGAAAAATGCACACCATTAATAAACTGAGAATGAAATTGCATCCATAGATTTTTTTCATTGTGAAAACCTCATGTATAGTAATAACTGATAATGAATAAAGAAAATGATTATTAACTGTATGTCATTTATCTAGCATATGATACCATAATACCGTTAAAACGGTTTAGTTCTATGGGTAGAAACCCGTCTGATTTTTGGAAATAAACTCGAAGGATTTGTTGCCAAACAGATTTGTCTCATGAGACCTGTTGATGCATCGAGAGGATATAGCGGGACCCACCCACCACTACAAGTACAAATCATTCTTTACAAATAAATTTTATACAAGTACAATCTTCCTTCTCAATATCTGTATATATTAGAGGATAAGGATTCATCAATATTTCCACAATTAAAACAACATTCTAAATAAACACCGTATGTAAAAATGGTATATTGTTTAGACAATAAACATATCCATGATATGATAATATGGATATTTAATAGAAATATAATTTTAAATGAAAATTGATCTCAAATGGGAAGTATATACACCATATAAGGATTATTAGGTGCACAATACAAAGTAAGTCACAACGAAATGGAAGTTGAGACAAATTCCCTTACCACAATGAAATCAGTCAAATCATATGACCATAACTTAAAAACCATCAAATGAATCATTGAATACCATGAATATAAATATAATCATGATATTATATGAGAAATGGCAGTACACATACACCACATACAAGAAATAAGTGGCGAACAATGGAAATCTCACAGAATTAAAAGTGAGATATGAAACCCTTTACCTTATGCTTGAGTGTGTTCTTCGTTTGCTTTAAAGACCTGAATAATAAAATTTAGCTTCATTAATTAATAATTAAAGAACCTAATATACATGTAATTTATTTATTTTAACCTTATTTGGTTCATTCATGACTCTTTTTATGGGTTTAATAGGTTCAATTTTATTGTTTTGGAAGCATTTTTTCCTTGGTTTTCATGATTCGTTTACTTGTATTCATGAATGGAAGTTCAGTTGAAATGTGGTTAAACATAAAGAATTTTTAATATATATTATTAGTGAAATTAAATAGATATAAATGATCTTATAATGATTCTAGGTTATATACTTGAGGATGAATCATTAGTTAAAAGTTGTTGATAAATGCTTGGATTTAGCTTGGCGGTTTTGTGCACAATGAACTTGTTTTGTATTATTATTCCATATTATGAGTGTGTAGGGATTACATAACATTAATGAGATGAAATAAATATATTATGATCTGGTTCAACCATAAAAATGGTTTCATAACCATAATTGAATATGGTAACGAAAATTGAGAACTCGTCGTCCTTGAATGTGATAAATTAACACATCTCGGACGGTGTTTTCATTTTTCGTATAAGAGGAGGGGGAAAGAGAGATGATGATGAAATATTCCATTAGAATAATATAATTTCAATTCATGTAAGGTATTAGAATTATCATATAATTTTGATGAGGGGAGATGAGTAAATAAGTATAAAAGAAAGGAACTCAAAATAAAAGAAAAAAATTGAGAAATCTCTCACGAAAATTCGACAGCCTAACGACATCACTTAAAATTTAATAGAATAGTTTGATGAGAGAAAGGGGGTATCTCATCACTCTTACATAATATGGTAATTAACAGGAATATGTAATGAAATATCCCCACATAATCCAATTGAAAATAAAATATAAAATATAAAATGAAATCTTTAAGAAAAGAGAAGGGTGGTTGATTCTCTTACCAAGTAGAGTAACTCCAAAACTTGAAGGTTGGGACCTTGGGGGGTTTTAGGACACCTTGAGAGTACTCATAGGGAGGTAATACTACTAGAGATTAATGAAGGGGGTGAGTGGGTATTTAAAGTAATTAAGAGGGAGTTTTTTATTAATTAAAAGGGACACATCTTTAGTGGTTTTTGCAAAACCATGGGATTGCCCATGGTATTTGCCCATGGTTTTAGCCACTTGGGACACATCATGTCATATGTTACTATAAAAAATTCAACCATCCTTTTATATTAATTATTATATTCATTATTATTTCATTAAACTACCGGAAACTCAAAACTGTATTTTTACTATTCATGAAAAAATCAAGTATTTTAGAAAAATCCAAAAAATTCACCCTAACCATTTTTCGACGTGTAGAATTAAAAAATGAAATCCTTTTTTTAAAAATAAATTTCTTATTATTTTTAATTTAATTTTTAAATAAAATCATACTTTATTCAAAATTAACAATTTTAAAGGTATAATTAGTTTTATATCACATTGAAAAATTAATTAAGATCTCATTATCTTATTAAATTAAGAAAATAAAATATTATCATTATTTACTATTCATAAGGGTCATATTACTATTCATATTACTATTCATAAGGGTATGTTTCTATTCATCAAAAAATCAAGTTGGTTCTATCATACTCAAAATGACTTAGTAGTCACAACTCTAGATGACCGTTTTTTCAAAATTCAAAACATAGACGTAGAAATTTTATGTTTAATGGATAGGTTATGACTATCTCCTAAATAACCAAGTGTTGTTTCAAAGGAACATAGTGCTTTATGAAATATAGGTTATGCTAAATGGTAAGCTACAACTCCGATTCTTTCTAGAATTTCGAATGGCCCGATGTACCTGGGACTCGGTTTCCCATTCTTACTGAACCTTAAGACACCCTTCCATGGAGATACTTTTAGAAAGACATGATCTCCCACTTGGAATTCCAAATCCTTTCTCCGGTTGTCAGCATAACTCTTCTGCCTACTTTGGGATACTTTAATGTTGTCTTGGATTGTCTTTACCTTTTTTGGGGTCTCTTCAATAAGTTCTGGGCCTATAAGTTTCCTCTCACCAACTTCTTCCCAACAAGTTGGAGTTCGACATCTTTTTCCATATAATGCTTCATATGATGCCATTTGAATACTAGAATGGAAACTATTATTGTAGGAAAATTCCACCAAAGGCAAGTATTGATTCCACATACCTTGGAAGTCAAGAGATCGTGACCTCAACATTTCTTCTAGAGTTTTAATAGTCCTTTCAGATTGTCTGTAGGTTTGGGGGTGATAAGGAGTACTCATACGAAGCTCAGTATTCAAAGACTTCTAGAGACTTTTCGAAAATTTTGATGTAAACCGGGGATCTTGATCGGACACAATCGATAGAGGTGCACCATGAAGTCTTACAACTTCATTAATATAAAGCCTTTTCAGGTGCTCAAGTGGTAAATCCACTCTTATAGGAAGGAAATGTACTGATTTTTTTAGATGATCAACAATTACCCATATTTCATCATTCCTTCTAGGTGTCCTTAGTAGTCCAGTGACAAAATCCATCATAATGTTATCCCAATTCCACATAGGAATAGGTAGATGTTTCATCACTCCTCTAGGATGTTGTCTCTCTGCCTTCACTTGTTGACAAACTAGACACCTTGACACGTAGTCAGTGATTTCCTGCTTCATATTATCCCACCAAAAATATTCCTTCAGATCTCTATACATATTTGTGTTACCCAGGTATATATAGAAATTTGATCTATGAGCATCATCTAATAGTTCCCTTTTTAGATCACGTACTGATGGAACACATAACCTCTTCCCAAACATCAGAACTCCTTCCTCATACATGAAGTCTTCCAATCTCCCATCCTTAAGAACAATAATTTTCCTGTGTAGATTTTCATCATCATATTGAGATCTTTTTATCTTCTCTAGTAAAGATGGATTAGAAATAATTTAAAAGAGGAAAGATGTTTCCCCTTTCTTAACAATTACCATATCCATCTTTAGTATATCTGTGAATATAGGATCTATCTCAATCCTCATTTGAGTCAAAAGTCCATGATCTTTCCTACTTAATGCATCTGCCACCTTATTTGTCTTTCCTAGGTGGTAGTGTATTGAACAATTGTAATCTTTGAGTAACTCAATCCATCTCCTTTTCCTCATGTTGAGTTCTTTTTGAGTAAAAATGTATTTCAAACTCTTATGATCTGTGTATATCTCACATTTTTCACCGTAAAGATAATGTCTCCATATTTTTAGAGCAAATATTACAGCTGCTAACTCGAGATCATGAGTTGGATAATTTTTCACATTATTTTTCAACTACCTTGATTCATAAGTAATAACTTTACCATTTTTCATAAGGACGCAACCCATCCCATTCTTTGATGCATCACTGTATATTACAAATCCATCACTTCCATATGGAAGATTCAAAATTGGATCATTGAACAATATTCTTTTTAATTCTTAGAAGAATTTTGTACATTCTTTTTTCCACACAAACTTAACTCATTTACGTGTGAGCTTCGTTAGCGGGTTAGCCAGTCAGGCAAAATTCTGAATGAAACACTGATAGTAACCTGCTAAGCCAATAAAACTATGTACCTCAGTTATGTTTGTTGTCATGGGCCAATCATGAATTTCCTTTTTCTTCACAGGATCAACTATGATTCCATCCTAAGAGACAATATGGCCTAGAAAAGAAACTGATTGAAGCTAGAATTCGTACTTTCTAAACTTCTCATATAATTCATTTCTTCTAAGAGTTTTCAGAATAATCCTAAAGTGATTCTCATGTTCTTCATAGATTTTGGATTATACCAGGATATCATCGATGAATAACACAACAAAGTTATCAAGACATTCCTTGAAAACTCTATTCATTAAATCCATGAAAATATATGGTGCATTCGTCAGTCCAAAAGGAATCATTGTAAACTTGTAATGCCCATACCTGGTTCAAAATATTGTCTTCGTAATATCTTCCTCCTCACATGCAGTTGATGATATCTGGATCAAAGGTAAATATTTAAAAAGTTTTGAGCTCTATGAATTTGATCAAATAAATCATCAATATGGGGAAAAGGATACATATTCTTTATTGTAATAGCATTGATTTCCCTGTAATAAATTCATAGCCTCATGGATCTATATTTCTTCTTGAAAAATAGGATCGGGGCTCCCCATGGAGAAACACTAGGTCAAATAAATCCTTTATCACTCAATTCCTCTATTTTTTTCTTTAGCTCCACTAACTCCACAATGGCCATTCTATATTGGGTCTTTGATATAGGTCTTGAACCAAGAATTAAGTCAATGGAAAACTCAATTTCCCGCTCTAGAGGATGTCCAAGTAAATCCTCTGGAAATACACCAATGTATTCTTGCACTATATGCACATCTTCAATTTTAAGATTTCTTTCCTCACCCATAGATATTGGGTTCTATTCCTCTCTAAGAATTGGATTCAATAGAGTTATTGGGGTGGGTCTAGATAAGAATCAAATGGTGAGGTTTCTGCTCTAAAGATAATAGATTCTACACCATTTTTAAAAATTGTAACTTCCTTTTTCTTGCAATAAATCTTCTCATCATAGTTTGACAACCAATTCATACCAAGAATTATATCAAATTCGGTCATTGGTGTGATGATAAGGTTAGAAACTAAAGCATGTTTATGTGTCATGAAGGTGACTAGTTAACATGCCTTGGTTGCAATGATGCATCCCCTAGAAGTTTTGACTGATAACTCCTTTATTAAATAAAATTGGACATGTCTAATTTTATTGGAAAACTGGGAAGATATAAATGAATGAGATGATCCAGAATCAAATAAAGTGTTGACTAAGTTTGAGGAAACAATTAAAGTACCTACCACCACATTATTAGGAACTTCAACCTCCGCAGTTGTAATCTCATAAGATCTCCCTTGCTCTCTTGGCCTTTTTTAAGTCATGTTTCCTTGGCGCTTAGGACACTCATTTGCATAGTGCCCCATCTCTCTACAATTGTATCATTAAACATCATCAAATTGTTTCTTCCCCTTGCATTCATTAGATCGATAACCTTTTTCTCTACACTTATAGCAGACTCCTGTGTCTTTCAAGCATTTCCCGAGATGATTCTTTCCACAGTTCTCACATAATAGGAATTTCTTCATTCCCTTGTTCTTCTTTGGAACTTTACATTTCCCTTGGTTATCAGAGTACCTCTTCTTATCTTGGTTTCCCTTGAACAAATTTTATCTAGAAAATTCCTTCTCTATTTGGATGGCACTTGATACAATTTCATCATATGATGAAAATGTTTGAGAATCCAGTTCCCTTTGAAGACTTGGCTTAAGACCTTCAAAGAAATGATCAATCTTGTCTGCTAAGTCATGTACGTAATCTACGACATACCTAGCTATCCTTGTGAAGGTAGCCTCATACTCTGCAACACTGTCTTATTCCCTTTTTTTAAGCCAAGGAATTTCCTCTTCATTTTGGTTCGTTTCTCATGAGGGAAATATTTTTCAAAGAATATTTCCTTAAAATTACTACATTCCATATCTTCTATTTATTTTTCCTCTGTGGTATTCTAAATCAAGGACCACCATTGATCATCATCACCCTTGAGACAATATACTTCCAATACAACCTTTTCATTTTCATTGCATTTTAATGCCATGAATATCTTTTCAAGGGACATGATCCATTGCTCAGCAACCACTGTCACGAACCAGCCCGAGTACCCTGGTAACCTGATAACCGAGCCGGCCCTGACATAGCCCGAAGGGCATTCCCGATCCCCATGGTTTGGAGACTAGCACCTGGCATCGTACAACATACAAGTGGGAACGATTTTTCCACAAGAATGCGGAAGCAAGAGTAAAACAAAACAGTATGCATAACAAAAGAAACTCCACTAGGAGTGATGAACCAGAATACAAAGAGACATAAATTACCAAAGTACAAAAACCCATGTACACAAAGGGAAAACAGTCCCAAGGTCCCAAAGGACACAACTCACCAAGTCCAGAGATCAACAACTAGATCCACCTCCAAGAGGTCCCTTCCCTTTGCTTGATCCTGGAAGAAAAAAATCTACAAACACCTGAAGGCAAAAGTTGGGTGTGAGCCTAAGCCCAGTAGGACACCACCAAAGATTCCATAAAAATTTCCAAAATAGATTATCCAAAGAAAAGCTTTCAATTTTCAAATAAACAGGTTTGGAAATTTAAAAGTATATTCTAACAAAATATGCTAAACATTTTCAAATGATGGAAATAAATATTTTTAAGCAAAGGCTTTTAAAATGATGGAATATTTCTAAACAAATGGATTAAATAAAACATTTATATAAAATAGTTTATATAAATTCAGCAGGCATGTAAAACAGTTCACAAACATTGGAATACATTTATATCTCAAATATAAATAAATAAGCGAGCAACATGGTCACCTGCCAAAAGGTACGATATTATTAACCAGTTATAGGATTCCGTACTCTATGTGAACTCAGCAAGATGTGTATACACACGTCCCTATGACAATGGCCAAAGTAGACTCATCACCAACCCGTTGGGGATGTGACCCGCTGCATGTATGTTTTAGAACGTTTTCGTAGCATAGAGTGTATCCAAATTACTCACTAACTACCTAAGGCTTGCATGTGCTCTTAAATGATGGGCGAACTATTTTAAGAATGCTTAAAATACGATCAATCCCATTCTTCCATTTCAAAAGTGCCAATTTCATTCCATTTAAAACCAAAACAGGTTTTATTCAAAACATTCCTTTTTCACAAGATAAAACCAATGGGTTTTTATAAAATCATTCTAATCCATTTTCATAAGTTTGAAATCCATTCAAAACCAATTCCATAATTACACATTTCATTTCCACAATTAAATTCAACAATTTAATTGAAAACATTTCCATCAAATCCACAATTTAAATCCAACAATTTAAATCATCCAATTTCCATAAACACACCCAATTCAATGGAATTGGGGTTTTCCAAATTTATATGCCAAAACCATTTCAAATATCTCAATTCAATGGAATCAAGTTTTTATCAATTTAATTGAAATCAACTTGAGCAGTTGAATTTAAATCAATAATTGAAATAAATAAAGAAAATACAATGATAATCAATTTGGAAAGACGGGACAGAACCACCTACCTTGAAGGTTTTGACCAAAACCACAACAGTTGAAGAACACTCAAGAATCCCAATTGATTCTCCAAAAACCCGTCCTAGATCCCTTCCCCTAGAAATACCAAGATCAAAATTCATCATTTTGGAATTTACACACTTAGATCTACCCATAACGGGCATAGATATAATAAATCAAGTGAAGAGGGGAAGTAGATCTAGGTATATCTAAGAAACCGATCAAGAAAGAAGAAGAAAAATCACATACCTTGAGAATCCCACTTCGATTCACCAAAAGGAGCCTTTGGATCACCTCTGGAACAAAGGGAGAACCTTCTCTGACCCCAGGAGAAGACAAATCCCGAGTTAGGGCCACTTAGGAGGAAAAACGAATCATTTAGAGGCAAAACGTCCGAGATACACAATTTAAGGATCTAAATTTAAGTGACTGCACGGTTTATCAAACCGTGCGCACACCGTGTGTATCCCACTGTCCAGGGTTGCTGGTCCGCACGGTTTAGTCACACGGTTTACCAAACCGTGCGCACACCGTGTGTACCCCACTGTCTAGTGCTGCTAGGTTGGCACGGTTTGATCGCACTGTTTATCAAACCATGCGCTAACTGTGAACAAGCCATTTCCTTATTGTTTTTCTTAAAAAGTTCACCCAAACGCACCCCCAAGCCACTACTCCAAAACAGAGGTACTTAGAAACATTAAAAAGTACCTGAAAACGTAATGGGATGTTATAACCTCCCCACCATAAGATCTTTCTGCCCCCAGAAAGCCTATTAAGAAACCTCCACGTCAAAAAGATGAGGCCACTAATCTCTCTTTAGTGCCTCCCTTTCCCACGTCTCATGAGAATCAGAACCATGTTGCCAAAGTATACGGACCATAGGTATCGTTCTCCCATGAAGTACCTTGGTCTCAGAATCAACAACCCTGACAGGTCGCTCAGTCACAGATAGATCTGGTTCAATCTCAAGATCACTCCAGCTTACAACATGAGATGGATCAGAGAGATACCTTTGCAGTTGCGATACATGGAACACGTTCTATATCGACGTCAATTGTGGTGGTAGATCTAAACGGTAGGCAACTTTCCCCACAAGACCAACAATCTCGAAAGGTCCCACAAAATGAGGAGCAAGCTTCCCTTTCCTCCCAAGTCGTCGATGACCTAATCGGGGTGAAACTTTCAAGAACACCTATTCACCAACTGAGAACTCTAAAGGTTTACGTCGATGGTCAGCATAATACTTGTACCAAATCTGAGCTATCAACATTCTTTGACGAATCAACTGGATCTTAGCTATCATCTCTTGGACCAAACTCAGTCCTACCAAGGAACTTTCACCAATCTCTGATACAAAGCCTCAAAAGGAGCCATATTGATCGCAGATTGATAACTATTGTTATAAGAGAATTCAACTAGCCCCAGATGATCATCCCAAGATCCACCAAAGTCAAGAACACAAGCACGGAGCATATCCTCAAGGATCTGAATTGCTCTTTCTGTCTGGCCATCGGACTCTGGATGGTAGGTCGTGCTCAAACAGACCTGAGATCCCAGTGCCTCCTGAAGGCCTCTCCAAAAGCAAGAAGTAAACCGAGGATCCCTATCAGAGACTATAGCATATGGAACTCCGTTCAAACAAACAACCTCTTTCACATAAACATTTCCCAACTCCTCAACTTTGGTTGTATCCCAAATTGGTATAAAGTGAGCCGACTTAGTTAGTCTGTCGATCACAACCCATATCGCGTTCTTCTTCCTCTGTCTTTGAGGTAACCCAACCACAAAGTCCATTGAGATTTCATCCCACTTCCATGTAGGGACTGGAAGTGGTTGAAGTAAACCCGAAGGTTTCTGGTGCTCGGATTTCACCTGCTGGCATGTATAGCAACAAGATACAAACTCAGCAATGTATCGTCTCATACCTGGCCACCAGAACTATCGCCGCATGTCATAAAACATCTTCGCGGTTCCTGGGTGTACCGCCCACTGAGAGTTATGGAAAACCCCGATCACATCCTTCCTTACCGATAACGGCACAACGTAATAGTTTCAATAACACAGAACACCCTCTTTGGAGAATGACCATTGGGTGTCAGTCTCCCCACCATAAAGAGAGTCCCTAGTGCTATGGAATTCATCATCCAGTTGTTGTTCCTGAAGAATCAATTTGAGGAGATCAAAATTCAACTGAACACTGGCTAAAGAAACTTCATTCCCCTTACACTGAACTCCAATATGAAACTGAGCAAAAAGAGCCATCAAACTCCACTCTTCTGAAGATTCTTTCACATCCTGAAATGGAATTTTCCTGCTTAACGCATCTGCAACTACATTCCCTTTCCCCAGGGTATAGGCAATGTCAAAGTCGAAAGATTGCAGGTACTCCACCCAACGCCTTTGGCGAAGATTCAAATCTTTTTGATAAAAGATATAACTCAAGATCTTGTGGTCTGAATACACGGTAAACCTTTCTCCATAAAGGTAATGTCTCCAACACTTAAGTTCATGCAATACAGCTGCAAGTTCAAGTTCATGGGTAGGATAGTTCTTCTCATGAGGCTTAAGCTGATGAGATCCATAGGTAACAACATGATTACCTTGCATAAGGACACATCCCAAACCTGAACCCGATTCATCACAGAAGACCACGTAATATATCCCAACCTCAGGAAGAGTTAACACCGGCGTAGTAGTCAAAAGATGCTTTATATCAATAAAAGAACTCTGAAATTTATCATTCTAGGAAAAATTTACTCCCTTTTGAGTCAGAGCAGTCATTGGAGAGGATAACTTTGAGAAGTCTTTAAAAAACTGGCAATAATATCCCACTAAGCCCAAGAAGCTCCAAATCTCGAAAACATTTCGTGGTTGTTCCCAATAATTTCACTTCCTGAATCCAAAAATCGCACTTTGAAAGCTTGTTATAAAGTAAGTGATTCTTTAGAAGACCCAGAACTGTTCTAAGATGATGCACATGATCCTCCTCAGACTTGGAGTAGACAAGAATGTCATCCACAAAGACCACCATGAAAGTATCTAGATACTCACGGAAAACCATGTTCATCAAAGACATGAAAACTGCAGGAGCATTTGTTAGGCCAATGGTCATAAAAAGGAACTCATAATGGCCATACCTACTCCAAAAAGCGGTCTTAGGAATATCATATTCCTTTATCCTCAACTGATGGTAACCAGATCGAAGATCAATTTTTGAAAACCACTTTTCCCCTTTCAATTGATCAAACAAATCATCAATTTGTGGTAAAGGGTATTTGTTCTTTATCGTAACTCGGTTGATCTTTTGATAATCAACACATAAGCGAAGAGAACCATCAGCCTTCTTGGTGAAGAGAACAGGTGTTGCCTAAGGTGAAACACTCGGGCGTATAAAACCTTTCTCAAGAAGATCGTCTAACTGAGACTTCAGTTCCCTTAGTTCAGCTGGAGCCATTCGGTAAGAGGGAATAGAAACTAGTTGAGTACCAGGCATTAAGTCAATAGTAAAATCAACCTCTCTTATTGGTGGCATACCAGAGAAGTCATAAGGGAACGCATCTGGAAACTCAGCGACGACTGGAGGAAGATCACCACTCATTGGATCTTTCTCTAGATCAAAAGAAAACACTAATATAACTTTCCCCAACTCTGGATAAGAGGGTCCAGATCTGCTTGACCTTGGGCCCCATTCTCCTTGAAAAACAAGAGGCACACCACTGGGCGTCGTAAGGTAGACCCATCGAAGATAACAATTGATTCGGGCTTTATTGGAAATGATCCAATCCATCCCAAATATGACGTCAAAATATTTCATGTCGAGAACCAGGAAACTCCAAACATGATCAACATCTGATAGAGAGAAGACACAAGCAGGACTATGGAGACCCTTCTCTCTCATTACACTAAGGGGTGTAGTAATATCCATCGCATAAGATAAAAGTTCCACAGGCAGATTAAGAAGATTAACCATATGGGTTGAAATAAAAGAGTGACATGCACCAGTATCAAAAAGAGTTGTCACTAAAGAAGAAGCTATAGTAATGGTACCTCTCATAGTTGCAGGACCTGTATCAGCTACCTCTGGCGACTCTTCCACTACGTGAAGAAGCTTCATTTCGAATGCCTACCGCTGGAACCCTTTCGTACGTGAAGCATTTGATTGCTCCGCATTATTTGGAGGTGATGATGATCCTGTTCCACTACTAGGAGTAGAGAAGTGATGGTAGAAACTCTGTAGGTGCCCTAAACGTCCGCAGGAGCTACAGTTCTTGGGTGCCTCAGTGCAAACCCTCTTAGAATGTCCTGGATTCCCACACTGATAGCAAGCCAAGGAATTCCCTCTGGGTGCTACCAGAGGTCTGGAATGACTCTGTTGTGGAGAACCACCATGAGTAACATCGCGCTTCCGTTTTCCTTTAAAGGAACCAACACTGCCACAAGAAGAAAAAGGAACTTTCTGCAACCCTGACTTTTCTGCCAAATCCATCTCAACCATCATTACTCTATCCAGCACATCGGCATAAGTGGGTAGCTTCAGTAAGAAAACCTGAGAACGGATATCTGATCGAAGCCCCAAATCAAATCGTCAAGCCTTCATCCTCTCATTCGATACAATTTCAGGATCAAACTGTACCAACTTAGCAAAGAGATTTGAGTACTCATTCGTGGTTTTGTTGGCCTGATCAAGCTTGAAAAACTCCACAGCCTTGTCCAACACCATAGATTCTGGATAGAATTGATCAGTGAAAAGAACCCTAAAGTCTTTCTACTCCAAACCCTCATGTTTCCCAGTCGTCACCATCATGTCCCACCATCTCCTACTTGGTCCCTCCAGCACGAAGGTGGCACACTTCACCTTGATCGCATCCAGTGTCTCCAAAAACCCAAACAGATGTTCAATCTTGATCAACCATTCCTCATCATGTTGAGGATCAGTGGAGACTTTGAAGACTGGTGTCTTCTGGAGTAGTAACTCTTGAGAACAATTTCGGAGAATATCACTATGAGGATCTACAGGTGGAACCTGAACAGGAACTGGAGGTGGTGCCTATCCCAGAGCTTTGACAGTGTGAACAATCACCTCTACCAGACTTGGATCCACAACAGGACTTTCTTGTTGAGATTCAGCAGCATCCTCTTTTTGAATTTGATTTCCACATCTTCTCGGAGGCATGATGTTACATAACATTAGCAGACAGAAAATAATACATTAGATTAACACTCAACCTGAGTAACGAGGAAAAATACTCTTAGAAGAAGGGATAACAAGATTTGGATTCCACTCTATCCAAATCAAAATAGGGAAAAGACTAGAACTAATCCACAAGTCGCCTTTCCCTAACCACCCCTGGAAACTTAAGGTTCATTATGGTGAGATCTGGCCAGGAACTCAATCACAACTACCTCCTAAGTCCCAACAAGAATACTCAAATGCATACTGTCATCAAGGCAAGATGCTAAATCTCACCCCTCTAATACCACTTTGTCACGAACCATCCCGGGTACCCTGGTAACCCGATAACCGAGCCGGCCCTAACATAGCCCGAAGGGCGTTCCCGATCCCCACGGGTCGGCGACTAGCACCTGGCATCGTACAACATACAAGTGGGAATGATTTTGCCAAAAGAATGTGGAAGCAAGAGTAAAACAAAATAATATGCATAACAAAAGAAACTCCACTGGGAGTGATGTACCAGAATACAAAGAGGCATAAATTTCCAAAGTACAACAACCCATGTACACAAAGGGAAAACAGTCCCAAGGTCCCAAAGGACATAACTCACCAAGTCCATAGATCAACAACTGGATCCACCTCCAATAGGTCCCTTCCCTTTGCTCGATCCTGGAAGAAGAAAATATACAAACACCCGAAGGCAAAAGTAGGGTGTGAGCCTAAGCCCAGTAGGATACCACCAAAGATTCCGTAACAAATGTCAAAATAGATTATCCAAAGAAAAGCTTTCAATTTTCAAATAAACAGGTTTGGCAATTCAAAATCATATTCTAACAAAATATTCCAAACATTTTCAAATGATGGAAATAAATATTTTTAAGCAAAGGCTTTTCAAATGATGAAATATTTCTAAAACTATGGCTTAAATAAAACATTTATATAAAACAGTTTATATAAATTCAGTAGGCATGTAAAACATTTCACAAGCATTGGCATACATTTATATCTCAAATATAAATAAACAAGCGAGCAACATGGTCATCTGCCAAAAGGTACGATAGTATTAACCAGTTATAGTATTTTTTCACTATCTATGTGAACTCAGCAAGATGGGTATACACATGTCCCTATGACAATGGCCAAAGGAGACTCATCACCAACCCGTCGGGGATTTGACCCGTTGCATGTATGTTTTATAACGTTGTCATAGCGTAGAGTGTATCCAAATAACCCACTAATTACCTAAGGCTTTCATGCACTCTTAAATGATGGACGAACTATTTTAAGAATGCTTAAAATACGATCAATCCTAATCTTCCATTTCAAAAGTTCCAATTTCATTCCATTTAAAACCAAAATATGTTTTATTCAAAACATGCCTTTTTCACAAGATAAAACCAATGGGTTTCTATCAAATCATTCTAATCCATTTTCATAAATTTGAAATCCATTCAAAACCAATTCCATCATTACACATTTCATTTACACAATTAAATTCAACAATTTAATTGAAAACATTTCCATCAAATCCACAATTTAAATCCAACAATTTAAATCGGCCAATTTCTATAAACATGCCCAATTCAATGGAATTGGGGTTTTCCAAATTTCCATGCCAAAACCATTTCAAATATCTCAATTCAATGGAATCGAGTTTTTATCAATTTAATTGAAAGAAAATTGAGCAATTGAATTTAAATCAATAATTGAAATAAATCAAGAAAATACAATGATAATCAATTTGGAAAGACGGGATGGAACCACCTACCTTGAAGGTTTTGACCAAAACCACAATGGTTGAAGAACACTCAAGAATCCCGGTTGATTCTCCAAAAACCCGTCCTAGATCCCTTCCCCTAGCAAGACCAAGACCAAAATTAATCATTCTGGCATTTACACACTTAGATATACCCATAACGGGCATAGATATAAGAAATCAAGGGAAGAGGGGAAGTAGATCCAAGTAGATCTAAGAAAATGATCAAGAAAGAAGAAGAATGATCACATACCTTGAGAATCCCACTTCGATTCACCAAAAGGAGCCTTTGGATCGCCTCTGGAACAAAGGGAGAACCTTCTCTGACCCCAGGAGAAGACAAATCCTGAGTTAGGGCCACTTGGGAGGAAAAACGAAGAATTTAGAGGCAAAACAGCTAAGATCCAAAATTTAAGGATCTAAATTTAAGTGACCGCACAGTTTTTCTGCACGGTTTATCAAACCGTGCACACACCGTGCAGATCCCACTGTCCAGGGTTGCTGGTCTGAACGGTTTAGTCGCACGGTTTACCAAACTGTGCACACACCATGCGTACCCCACTGTCCAGTGCTTCTAGGTTGGCACGGTTTGATCGCACGGTTTATCAAATCGTACGCTAACCATGCTCAAGTAATTGTCTTCTTGTTTTTCTTAAAAAGTTCACCCAAACTCACCCCTAAGACACTACTCCAAAACAGAGGTACTTAGAAACATTAAAAAGTACCTGAAAACGTAACGGGGTGTTACAACCATTGGATTAGTAGTCCCACTGAAATATGGGGGCTTCTACCACATTAAATGATCCAACATAGGTTTGGAATGGTTATTCATTACAACTTGAGTAATTTTCCCCAATATTTTCATGATCTGGTCTGCTCCAATGTTGATTGTGTTGACTTTCTTAGTGGGGAGATCCCTACATTTCCCACGAGTATTGATTCCCCTTCTTCCATTAGATTCCATTTCTAAATAATGGAATACACTAGATTAGGTTATTAATATAAAATAGAAAAGCACTTAACATATATTGAAATTCTATGCATAACTAATCTCATAAACATGGCTTCTCTGAGGAAAAATTTACATTAAAATCCTTCATAATGGGTTGTAAAGAAAATGTTAATCATCCTAAGCATATCCCCCAAGAGTATCAATACCAAGAGTGCAGCAAGGCCCATTTTCATGTACCAGGATACCCTGAGTCAAGCCTGGGACTCCTTTTCGGAGTTTTCACTCCTAGGTACATCTGTTCCAGAGCCACCTCTACCTGTTTGTATCCAGATAGGAATGTATTTGCTAGAAAGATTCACATAATCTATTCCTTACCAAAATATCAGGATGTTATTTTATGTTTATCCTCAAATACTACCTTAGGGCTTTGTTCCCTACTATACATTTCCTACTCTAGTTTTCAAGTTTTCTACTAAACATCCTTTGATACCAACTGTAACACCCCAACCCCTCTAGACCAGAGTTGGTGCATTACTTGTTATATTGGCATGGTTAGAAGGAATGAAAAATCCTGAAGGAAGGATCAGTTTAGTAGTCTTGAAGAAACTATATACATATATGTAACTCAAATTACGTTGTAAAAGGTTACAAAATACAATACATAACAAAACTAAGAACTACATCAACAGAAACTCAATAAATGATCTCCTCTTCATCACCTGTTGAAGGTAAACAAATCAAAGGGTTGAGCTCAAATTCTCAGTAAGGGTTACAAATAGAGGAAGCATGAATTCAATAATAATAGAATCATAAACAATTTGAAATAATCAATATGGCATGGTGAATAAATGAAAAACTCACACCATTAATAAACTGAGAATGAAACTGCATCTATAGATTTTTTCATAGTGAAAACCTCATGGATAGTAATAACTGATAATGAATAAAGAGAATTCTTATTAATTGGATGTCATGTATCTAGAAAATGATACCATAATACCATTAAAATGGTTTAGTTTTGTGGGTAGAAACCCGTCTGATTTTTGGAAACAAACTCGAAGGGTTTGTCGCCAAACTAATTTTTCTCATGAGACTTGTCGATGCATCGAGGGGATATAGCGGGCCCCAACCTCCACTGAAAGTCCAAATCGTTCTATATACATAGATTTAATACAATTACAATCTGCCTTCTCAATATTCGTATAGAGTAGAGGATATGGATTCATCAATATTTCCACAATTAAAATAACATTCCAAATAAAAATCGTATGTAAAAAATGGTATATGATTTAGACAATAAATATATCCATGATATGAGAATATGGATATTTAATAGAAATTTAATTTCAAATGAAAAGTGATCTCAAATGGGTAGTAGGTACACCATATAAGGATTGTTAGGTGCACAATACGAAGTAAGTCACAACGAAATGGAAGTTGAGACAAAGTCCCTTACCATAATGAAATTAGTCGAATCATATGACCAAAACTTAATAACCATCAAATGAATCATTGAATAACATGAATATAAAGGGAATAAAGATATTATATGATAAATGGCAGTACACATACACCACATACAAGAAATAAGTGGCGAACAATGGAAATCTCACAAAATTAAAAGTGAGATAAGAAACCCCTTACTTTATGCTCGAGTGTGTTATTTGTTTGTTTTAATGACCTGGATAATAAAATTTATCTTCGTTAATTAATAATTCCAGAACCTCCTATACATGTAATATATTTATTATAACCTTATTAGGTTTATTCATGTCTCTTTTTATGAGTTTAAGAGGTTCAATTTTATTGTTTTGGAAGCATTTTCTTCCTTGGTTTTCATGATTCCTTTACTTGTATTCATGAATAGAAGTTCATTTGAAATGTGGTTAAACATCAAAAATTGTTAATATATATTATTAGTTACATTAAAGAGATATAAATAGTCTTATAATGATTTTGGGTTATATACTTGAGGATTAATCATTAGTTAAAAGTTATTGATAAACGCTTGGATTTAGCTTGGTGGTTTTGTGCACAATGAACTTGTTTTGTATTATTATTCCATATAATGATTGTGTAGGGATTCTAGAACATTAATGAGATGAAATACATATATTCTGATCTGGTTTAACCATAAAAATGTTTTCATGACCATAATTGAATATGGTAACGAAAATTTAGAACCTATCGTCCTTAAATGTGATAAATTAACACATCTCAGACGGTGTTTTCATTTTTAGTATAAGAGGAGGGGGAAAGAGAGATGGTGATGAAATATTCCATTAGTATAATATAATTTCAGTTCATGTAAGGTACTGGAATTATCATAGCATTTGGATGAGGGGATATGAGGAAATAAGTATAAAAGAAAGTAACTCAAAATAAAAGAAAAAATTGAGAAATCTCTCATAAAAATTCGGAAGTCTAACGATGTCACTTAAAATTTCATAAAATAGTTTGATGAGAGAAATGGGGTATCTCATCACTAATAAATAATATTGGTAGTAAGGGGAATATGGAATGAAATATCCACACATAATCCAATTTCAAATAAAAGAGAAAACATAAAATGAAATCTTTAAGAAAAGAGAAGGGTGGTTGATTCTCTTACCATGTAGAGTAACTCCAAAACTTAAAGGTTGGGACCTTAGGGATTTGAGGAAAACTTGGGAGGACTCCTAGGGAAGTAATACTACCAGATCTCTGAGAATAATGAGTTTGGAATGAAATAAAATGAAGGGGGTGAGTGGGTATTTATAGTAATTAAGAGGGAGTTTTTTATTAATTAAAAGGGACACCTCTTTAGTGGTTTTTGCAAAACCATGGGCTTGCCCATGGTATTTGCCCATGGTTTTAGACACTTGGGACACCTCATGTCATATGTTACTGTACAAAAGTCGAACAGACTTTTATATTAATTATTATATCATTATGATGTCATTAAACTACCGAAAACTCAAAACTGTATTTTTACTATTCACGAAAAAATCAAGTATTTTAGAAAAATACCAAAAATTCACCCTAACCATTTTTCGACTTGTAGAATTCAAAAATGAACTCCATTTTTTGAAAATAATTTTCTAAGTATTTTTAATTTAATTTTTAAATAAAATCATACTTTATTCAAAAATAACAATTTTAAAGGTATAATTAGTTTTATATCATTTTGAAAAATTAATTAAGATCTCATTATCTTATTACCTTAAGAAAATAAAATATTATCATTATTTACTATTCATAAGGGTCATATTACTATTCATAAGGGTATGTTACTATTCATCAAAAAATCAAGTTGGTTCTATCAGAATCCAAATGACTTACTGGTCACTACTCTAGATGACTGTTTTTTGAAATTCAAAACATAGAAGTGGAAAATTTATGTTTAATGGCTAGGTTATGACTATCTCCTAAATAACCAAGTGTTGTTTCAAAGGAACACAGTGCTTTATGAAATATAGAATATGAATAGAATATATTTAAGAGAATCATACCATAAAATGTTTGGGATGTTATACTTATATAGTTATATTTATATATTTATTCATATATTAATATATATTTATAAGATCAAATATGCTTTTTGTGTGTGTTTATAAAGAAATAAATACATATATACAACACACACATATTATATGTGTATTTGTAAGTATAATTATACATATTTATATATATTTACAAATATTATATATTAATATGTATATACATATGTTTAAAATATATAGATAATATATATCAGTTTTTCAATACAGACGCACACAAATACACACACACACACAAACATCATATAGGTATATAAATATTAATATATTTGTATTTTAAATAAAATGGATATTAGTTTTTTATTTAGATAAGCCTTATATATTGAGAAATATACTTTATATATAAATATGTTTAATTATTTATTTATAAAATTAAATTTTTATGGGTGAATATAAAAAAAATATGTATATATTATTATATAATTGATTATAAATGACATTACATTGTGAAAAATGATAAAATTTCAAATCCATAATATCAATATAAATGTAACCCCTCAGAATAAATTCAGTCCCTAGTGAAAAAGGTCAAAAAAACCCTGAAACGAGGTTGAAATTCCATCGAATGTTAAAACATTTGGGTATCTGGACTAAAAACTCAATTATAGAGGACTTCTATCCCTTTTATGGCCTTGAAAAATATGACAGAAGGTTTCCTTCAGTCATTAGCACGTAGAGCTCATCACAAGCTTCGATTTAATATGTTGTAGAGCTCAAACAGACACCCGGATCAAAAGTTATGGTTGTTTCAAGTTTGAGTTACGTTTTTAACTTATTTTATATCTTTTATTATTATTATTTTGATTTTTTGTGTCTTCAAATTATTATTAAATGATTATTAGTCGATTATAATTAGAAAATTATTAATTAATAATTTTTTAATATGTTTTATAAGTCATTTTCACTACATATCTTATATATTAAGTGAAAATGTTTATTTATACTTATCTAAAACATACTTAAAAATTATATATTATATTTATATCAACATAAATATACTTATATATTTAGATATCAATATATTATTTTTTATGAAATATAATTTTTTAAAAATATACACTTTATCAATGCTAGGAAAAAAACGCTGATAAATCCCTCCCTTTATCAGTGTTACTAAAAAAAGCACTGATAAAAGGGGCCTCTTTAACAGTGCTAAAAAAAGTGTTGATAAAGAGGGTGTCTTTATCAGTGCTAAAAAAAGCAATGATAAAGTGCCACTTTTAACAGTACTTTTTTAGCGTTGTTAAAAGTGCCCTTTATCATCACTTTTTTTAGCGCTGATAAAGACACCACCTTTATCAGCGTTTTTTGGCGCTATTAAAGGGTGGTGTTGTGGAAACCCAGTTTTATGGTAGTGGGACCAACCAACAAATAGGTTGATATGTGGTTCGTTCATTCTTGCAGGATGGTTAAATTGTGGGGTTTGATGGGTGATATATCTTTGTGATTATCCTTCTTCATTCTTCCTTCTAACAAGAACGAATCAAGGCTAACATGAACAACGTCCAAGATCCGTTCTTCGGGCATTCATGTGCATTTATTCTCTCCCCTCAATCTCTCGCGTTCTTCATGTGTTCTTCGTCTTCTCCCCGTGCTTTGAAACCTATATGCGAACAATTGATGGCACAATGATCTGAGATCAAATATCTGACCATGTAAAGGCACAACAGAGGTGTGGAGGCAAAGGCATGGCGTGATTTGTCCGGGATAGCAGCACACGATGGTGCAAGGTGGAGGCAGGTGGAGGCGGCGGCTCTGGCCAGTCCAGGCGAGCGGCAGTGCGGGTCCAGGGGGTCGGTCCTAGTGGACGGTGAGCTGGCAGGGCGAGGCCGCCAATGGGGCGGCCGACAGAGATGAAGCGTGGTAGGGGTCCACATTGGAGTCGCAGTAGGCGGTCATAGTGTTGACAGGTGGACGTGGTGGAAATGGGGTTGCGTACACAATAGACGGGCCAAAAGGAGCCCGCAACATCGGTGAGGCTATGGGGTAAGTGGACGCGGAAACCGACCATGTCGAACGCAGTGTCGCCGCGTTGATCGGGAGGCACGCGGTCAGGCGGACCATGTGTGGCATAGAAAGCCAGCCCGTAGTGCAGGATGGACTGGATGAACTGGGCTGCTCTAGCGGGCTAGGCTGATTCAGTTTGGGCCGATCCGGTTCAGTTCGGACCCAGACCGGACCCATGTCAGACTCTTTCACTAAAATGGTCGTAACTTTCAAACAAAAGGTTTGTTTGATGAGCCGTCTATGGCATTGGGACCCTTGTGACGAGGAAGTACTTTTGAGATGGTTTTGTGGGATTTTAGCTTAAACTAGTATAGGTGGAGAGTTTCCCTTGGTTCTTTCCTTGAGGGTTCAGTATGGTTTTATGTCCACATCACTGGATAGTATTCCCCTCTATAGGTCAAATCCCCATATAGAGTTATGGTATCCCTCCTTGGGAGTGGAGCGATCCTATATCACCCCTGATGAAGTTTTGTGGGAATTGATGTGACCTTCGAGTGTAGGGTGTTAGTCCTCCATCTAGTGGGTCGTATCGATAGGGTTGTTGGTATTCTCTAAGAAGAATCTCCTATATTACGAGCCGCATTGGTAGGGTTGTTGCTATTCTCTGAGAAGGATCCCCTACATTATGGGCTAATACAAATTGGGTTGTTGGTATTCTCTGGGAAGGATCCCCTCTTTGTATATTATGATCTTTGACTAGTGTATTTCTCTTTGGGTGGGGCCCAAATTAGAGGGACCTCTTTGTGGGAGTCTCTGACGATATCATGGAGTGAGGAGTGATTTCTCCCGAAACGATCACGCCTAGAGAAGAATCATGTTGTGTTAATTGGTTGTGACTTACCTCTTTACTTCATGGTTGTTTATGAGTATACATATATATCCTTAGTATATGTGTTACAAACATATACCTGTGTGGAGATGACTGTACGATTTCTGTGTGGTATACTTTGTGTATTTCTACATGGAATTCCATCATGGTGATCCTTTGTGGTGTTCCTTAGTGGTGTTCCTTAGTGGTGTTCCTTAGTGGTGTTCCTTAGTGGTGTTCCTTAGTGGTGTTCATTCGTGGTGTTCCTTTGTGGTGTTCCTTCATAGTGTTCCTTAGTGGTGTTCCTTCGTGTTATTCCTTCATGGTGTTCCTTCTTGGTGTTCTTTCATGGTATTCCTTCGTGGTGTTCCATTGTGGTGTTACTTAGTGGTGTTCCTTTGTGGTGTTCCTTAGTGGTGTTCCTTCGTGGTGTTCCTTCATGGTGTTCCTTAAGAGTGTTCC
Organism: Viscum album; assembly: GCA_963277665.1. NCBI lineage: Eukaryota > Viridiplantae > Streptophyta > Magnoliopsida > Santalales > Viscaceae > Viscum > Viscum album. The sequence continues at coordinate 2,054,710,221 of OY728146.1, read as the reverse complement.
TCCATGGTATTCCTTCATAGTGTTCCTTGGTGGTGTTCCTTTGTGGTGTTCCTTCGTGGTGTTCCTTAATGGTATTCCTTCATGATATTCTTTTGTGGTGTTCCTTAGTAGTGTTCCTTCGGGGTGTTCCTTAGTGTTGTTCCTTTATGGTGTTCCTTACTGGTGTTCCTTCATGGTGTTCCTTCATGGTGTTCCTTCATAGTATTCCTTTGTAATTTCCTATATAGTATAATTTCTTTATGGTTTTGTGTTGTCCTACTGAGTATTGTTTTACTCGCCCATGTATGGGATTTTCCCGCACATGTCATGTCTTATGCAAACAATCAATGCTTTGATGGAGTCCTAGGTGGACCAGGACCAGGTGGTTCTTAGTGAGACCAGACAATCGAGGTGTGCTTCTACAGCTTCAGGCAACTATCCAATACCTTTCCCTTTAGGTAGGGTTTTCTACGGATGAGTTTTAGGAACTTGTGGATTCACTTTTCCAAAAAAAAATATGGTCCAGTATTTTGTCCCACTTTACTTTCCCATTTTCTACTGTCGTACTCTATTGTTGGTATCTTAGTGGTATGCATGCTTTTTTACTTAGATTTTTTACATTTCAATATTTTGGGTTTGGAGATGTGTGCGTGTGTACGAGTACTTAGGAAAATGTCTCCCATTTGTGGGATATACCTACCCAGTGCTAGTCGTTAGCCTCTAGCCTATTGAAGGTGGGCTTGGAGTAGTCACAGTACAATCCCCTATGGAACGGTTCGTGACATCCCACCTCCAATAGGCCCTGGGTTGGTGGCTAGCACTGAGGGTATAATATCTCACAATATGGGAGGTATTTCCCTCTATAAATAAAACATGATCGGGATATAGGATAAACAATCACCAAACAACTCCAGATGACTATATAAAGGTAAACCAAAAACCATCCCACGATGCATGAATAAAATAAAACTGATACATATAAAATTATTCAAATTAAATACCAAAAAGACAAGTCTATGGTAGTGACTCAACAGCAACTCCGACCTAGTTAGTAATGTCTAGATCGGTCCCCAAAATCCTCCTAAAAATCTAAAAACAGTTAGTATACATAGGGTGAGCATAATAGGTATACTCGGTATGGACAATACCATGGCCTCAAGTGAACATGTGAAAAGAGAATACTAATGATCCAAGGAACAAACTGTAGAACTAACAGCACCTAAAAAATTCAACTATCTAAACTCAGCCTCACCATGGCTCACTCGCCAAATCACGCATCCAATATAATAATATAATATTTTAGAATGGGAAAATGCCTTACCTCAAGGTGAGGTGAAGGACTTCTTTTATAGATCGAGAAAGAGGAATACATATAGAAGTATTCCGATGTGGGACTCGGAAATACCCAAAATAATAAAAGAAGGTTTAACACTCCCCCTCAAGATGGACATGCCCAGCTTGGACCACGAGTCCCACAAAAAAGAAAGATGACACCAGACAAGACCAGACACACTCCCACTCAAGCTAGGTTGCAGATACTGTGGATGCTCATCTTGGAACTAAGTGAGTCCAGAAGATCCCCTAGGAGACCTTTGATGAAGATGTCAGCAAGTTGGTATGTCATCAAGATATGGATAAAGCTTACATGATTGTGATCCAAGTGGTCTCTAAGAAAGTGGCAGTCCACCTCAATATGCTTCGTGCACTCATGGAAGACATGATTTGAAGAAATCTTGGTGGTTGCCTGATTGTCACACCAGATGTGAGCAGAGGTCTTCTGAGGAAAGAAAAGCTCTTGGAGGATTTGTTGAAGCCAAAGGATCTCTATAGTGACAGTGGTCATGACACGGTACTCAGACTCTGCACTGGATCGGGAGACGACAGTCTGTTTCTTGTTGTGCCAAGAGATGAGGTTTCTTGCGAAGAACACGGAAAATCCAGAGGTAGATTTCCGGGTACCAAGGAAACCATCATAGTCAGTATCACAGAAGGCATCAATATTCCGATGAGTGTGGTGAGAGTAGTGGAGACCACGAGCAGGGTCTCTCTTGATGTATTTGGCGATGTGGAGTACATCATCCCACTGAGAGGTGGTCGGATGCGCCATAAATTGGCTCACTTTTCCAACAGCACAGGAAATATCAAGACGAGTCATGGTGAGATGGTTGAGTTTTCCCACCAGTCGACGATGCCACTCTAGGTGTGAATATGGTTCTGAGGAGTCATAGAGAGACAGTTCCCCAGGATCAAGAGGAGTGTCAATGGTGGTGGCCTATGTCATCCCAACATCCTGTAGAATATCCAAAGCATATTTCCATTGGCAAAGGAAGATTTTATCTGGAGAATGGGAGGTCTCAATGCTAAGGAAGTATGTGAGAGGGCTGAGATCTTTGGTGTGGAAGTGTTGGTGAAGATGCCCCTTGAGGTGGGAAATACCAGCAGAGTCACTCCCGGTGATGATGATATCATCCACATACACGACCAAAAAGATGGAGCTGGTGGATGTCGTCCTGTAGAACATGGTGTGATCCTTCGTACTGCGGGAGATCCCAAAGTCAGTGATGACGGTGTTAAATCAACCAAACCAAGCACAAGGAGACTGCTTGAGACTGTATAGAGAGCGGCGTAGTCGAAAGACTTGGGACCCGTAGTCGGAGTCGTAAAAGTTGGGGGCTGCTACAGATAAACCTCTTCCTCAAGATATCCATGGAGGAAGGCATTCTTGACATACAGTTGATGAAGCGACCAGTGATGATGAGTGACCAAAGAGATAGATAATCGAACAGATTTTATCTTAGAAACTGGAGAGAAGGTGTCAAAATAGTCGACACCATACGTCTGTGAAAATCCCTTGGACACAAGTCAGGCTTTGAGTTAATGGAGAGTGCCATCAGCGTTCATACAGACTGTGTAAATCCATTTGTTGTTGACCGTCTGTTTACCGGCAGGGAGGGGAACCAGATCCAAAGTATGATTATCCTCAAAATCCTGTAATTCATCTCTCATCGCATGCAACCACCCTGGATGATATTTTGCCTCGCCAACTGTGCGGGGAATAGATATCATCTCCAGAGCTGACAGACCTCTGTATGAAAATGTAAATAGAAGATTTTTCTGGCAAGAGTGAGTACCTTTCTGTAGTACAATGAGCAGGTCGTCTGGTAGTGGTGTAGGAGCATCAGACAAAGCAAGGAAAATGGGCTCCTTAGCCTGGATGGGGGAATAGTCGATGGGTGATGGGATTAGACCATACCAAACCGATGAGCAGCAGGAGGCAGCACCGGAGGATGGATGGATGATGAGTGGAAGACAATCATCGATGTCAGTATCTGGATGGGGAGAGGGAAGATAGAATGGAGAACTCTCAACAAATGAGACGTCGGCAGAGGTGATATAATGTTGTAGGTCTGGAGAGAAGCACCAGTATCCGCGTTGAGTGTGTGAATATCCGAGGAAGATGCAGCGGAGAGATTTGGGAGAGAGTTTGGAGAGGTCGGGACGAGTGTCACGGACATAACAGAGACATCCAAATACACAGAGTGGAAGTGAGTGAGGAGGGAGATAGGAGAACAGAGTCCGAAAAGGAGTCTCCCCCTAAAGGATAGAAGAAGGGAGTCGGTTTAGGAGGTAGGTTGTAGTCAGGATGGCATCGGTCTAAAAGCGGAGTGGCACCTGCATGTGGAATAGAAGGGCACGAGTAGTTTCCAAAATATGACGATGTTTCCACTCCGCCACTCCATTCTGCTGAGGTGTATCATGAAATGATGTCTGATGAATGATGTCGTGATCCTTGAGAAATTGCTGAAAGGAAGTAGATAAATATTCTCGTCCATTTTTTGGAGTGGAGACATTTGATGGGGGTGGATAATTGAGTATGAATTTCATTGTAAAAGGTCTGAAAGGTAGGAAATACTGCAGACTGATCACAAAGCATGTAAAGTCATGTCATGCAGGAGTAGTCAACAATAAAGGTGATACTGTAGCTATACCCAGATTGGATCGGAACCCTACAAGGACCCCATACATCGGTATGAACAAGATCGAAAGGATTCAATACACGTGGTTCCTGTCGAGGAGAATATGTTACCCGATGATATTTAGAAAACTTGAAGGATTCACAATAGAATGATAGGTGGGAACTGAATTTGGGACACATTTTATGGAGGATGGAAGTCAGTGGATGACCAAGATGAGAATGTAGGTCAAGAGCATGGGCCGAGGTAGATGCGCAAGCGAGATATAGTGGGGTATCGAACATGTACACCCCATTCTGAAGATGACCTCGACCAAGCTCTTGATTCGTCGTCTGCTCCTGAAAAATAATACTAGAAGAAGTAAAAGTAGAGACACAATTTAAATCTTTGGTGAGTTTACTGATTGAGAGAAGATTAAAGGGATTGTGAGGAATATGAGCAACTGAATCTAGGTGAATAGACGGGTTCAAGTGGCATGTTCCAAATTTGATAATGGGGATTATTGATCCATTTTCAATAGTAATTGTAGAGGCACCGATGTACAGATGATAGATAGTGAACATACCAGAGTCCCTTGTGAGATGTTCCGATGCACCAGAGTCTAGCATCCATGTTGTGGGTTTCTGAGATACACATGCGGTAGAGTTTTCAGTCTGAGCAACGGGGGCTGGAGAAGTGGACGGTGGCACAGTCGCCTGATAATATTGTATCCAGGAAATTTATTCTACCGATAGTGTTGTTCTATAACATGTGTTGGATGAAGGGGAATGGATGTGCGGAATATCCGATGACAAAGCAAGGGGACGACATCTCAGGTGGGTGTACAGATGCACGAATGAAGCGTGGTGCTAGCAGGGAAGGGTCGGGATGCATTTTTGGAGGGTGTCACGAGTCGAGAGTTGACGTAGGAACTGAAAGGTTTCGGGAGAGGCGTTTGATCAGAAAATGGAGGCCGATGTGATTTTTAGGACAATATGGGCGACGGCGGCCGAAGTGGGAGGCCGACGGAGGGTTCCGCGAGTCAGGAGCACTGTTAGGAGCGCAAGGAGGCAGGTTGGGTAGTGCTGAATTGGTGTACAGGAGGCCGACGATAGGAGGCACGTAGGGCAGCGGGGTCGTGGGAGTTGGGAGCCACATCGGGCGGGAGTCGGGTGTCACCGGGAAGCCATTGGAGGTTGGGTGTCATCGGATGAAGTTCAAATCGAGAGACGTCGGGAAAGACAGCTGGTCAGGTAGTGGCATCGGATCGGGAGGTGTCGTTCCGTCGGGTGAGGGTCAACGGGAGTTCCGTCCGGGGAGGGGCGTCGTAGGCGAGGCGGGAGTCGGGAACTGTGAGAGCTGGTAGGTGTGGGATCCAGGATGGGTAGCGTGTAGGGAGAGAGACATTGTAGGCAAGCTGGGAATCGCAGCTGGAAAGAGGGAGTCGGGAGTGTTGTTGTTGTGGGCAGCACCCAGAGCCATGAGGCACAGCGGACAGCGGGAGGTGCGTCGGGATTCGATGCAAGCCGCGCACAGGAAGAGCTGGGAGGACGCTGGGATGCCGCCTGGAAGGGAGGGTCAGTCGTTCTAGAGAATACCGTAGGGAGGGGCGGAGCCGGTGGAAACCGGGAAACCAGGAAACCGCTGGGAGAGAAGTCGAATTGGGGAAACTATTTGTCTGGAGTGAGCCGCGGCTGGACAAAGGTGACCTCGGGGATGGATGCGCCGGGAGGGGCCGACTATTGGAGGAGTTGGCGTGGAAGGTTGGGGACCAGGAATTCGCTTAGGGCGGGGCCGATTGGGCCTGGATGGGGAGGTCGGGTGCCACATCGGGAGGGATGTCGTTGGAGGGTCGATCCTTCGTCGTCGGGATTTCCAGGATAGAGCGCCGAGAAGGAGCAGTGAGGGAGGGTCGTGTGATGTGCAAAGGCGGAGGGTGGGCCTCGTCATGAGGGATGTAATGACCCAATATTTTTCAATGGAAATTCCTTTCTTATAAATATGTCATAATCACATGAAATCAGAACATAATTAACTACTAAGTGTTATGTGACCCTTAAAACATAAGTTTGTCACTTCTATGATGTGAATTTCAAAACTCTGACATACATGGTTGTGATCAGTATGTTATTTGGAGTCCGATAAGAAAAAACATATTTTTTGGTGAATAGTAGCATACCCTTATGAATAGTAACATACCCTTATGAATAGTGATATACCTTAATGAATAGTAACTTTACCTATGATGGTATATAAATAATATTCAAGTGGAAATACGATATACCTATGCTTTGGAATAAGTAAATAAATGTTTTAAAACTATTGTTTTTAGAATAAATTATAATTTTAATTAAATATTAAATTAATCATATTTAGAAAATTATTTTTGAAAAATGGACTTCATTTTTGGATTCTACACGTTGAAAAATGGTTAGGGTGAATTTTTGGTATTTTTTTGAATTACTCGAATTTTTTATGAATAGTGAAATATGGTAAAATACCGTATATACAAATTATCAGTTAAATACACTATTTATGACATCACAAGTGATGTAAGCCCACTTGATTCAAACTCACATGCATTTATCACTATTCTTGGTCATGGAAGACTCATTATTCCTTGTCTTGTGGAGAAATAATAAATTAATGAATATAAAATTAAGAAATCCCCTCTCCCTCCACTATAAAACCCCCCTTCACTCCCTCTTTTCTTCACTCCTCTCAAGCCTTGTGCCTTCTCCAAATTCTATCCAAATATCCTCCCAACCTCCTCTCCCGCATCCAGCAAGCCTTGGTCTCATAAAAAGACTAAAACCTCTCCCTTAAGGAGGCTCTCAAGGAAGTTTGGTTCAAGAGGTAAATTCCTCTTTTCAATTCTTTGTCTTTCCTTTCTAGTTCATTTGTTTTCTTTTTCTATTATTATCTCTCCTTATACAAATGTTGTGATGACTCCAGTACCTTACATATATTGGAATGTTTTCATGATAGTGGAATAAGTTATCATCATCTCTTCCTTTTACCTTCTTTTATACTAGTAGCAAGAGAACCATTTGAGATGTGTCAATTCACCGCATTTAAGGACGATGGGCTTTCGACTTCTATTATCATTCTCAATTCTGGTCATGAAACCATTCTTGTTATGGTTTAAACAGATTATTATATATGTAATATACCCTATGTAAGTTTTTGTAATCCCTTTGTACAAATGGTATTAAGTTATAAATAAAAATGAGTTCGTTGTAATCAAAACCCACAAATTAATCGGAACAGTAATCATTAAAGTTATATATAATAATTCATCCTCATGCCATGTAACAATGTTATATAAAAGACCACTAACACCTATGGATGATGATAAATAATATTCTAATTCAATTCTGGAGATTTACATCCATTCCACATGAACTTCATTACTTAAGAACAAATGAACCGATTATGAAAATAAAAAAAAAACAAACACTACGGAATGACGAAATTCAATATAATAACTTATCAATAAGGGAATAAATGAACTAAACAGAATTATGATAAACTAAATACATTTCTAATAGGTTATGAAATAGGTTATTAATAAGTATAATTTCATATTCCAGGAGCTTAAGTTCAAGAGTGGAACACGTTCAGATTTAAGGTAAGTGTTTTTCCTCCCGAACTTCCATTTTCATTCGGGTTACTTTTATTGTCTAATTACCTAAATGAAACTCTTGTGTATTATTATGTAATCCTCAAAAAAAATATGTGTTTGGGTTATATATATGTTTACCAACCAGAATATTTCCTTATTTTATGGATGGTTACACATTTTAAAAGGAACTTTCAAAATTGTTTCCGAAATACAAGCCCGATCCAAAGGAATTTTTCTGATTCTTACCTATTTTCAAGGGCACTCTATAATTTGTTTCTGGAATCCATTATCTTTATAAAATCACTAATTTTATTATGAAAATACTATCTTACTTCACTTCTGGTTTTATACAAATATATTTCCAAAAGAACTCTTCTTTTCCAAGTAAAAGAGTATTTATCTCAAGATTTACTCGTAAATTTTATAAGAGTGTCTTAATCTATTTCAACACTCTTATTGATTCTTATATATTATTGGGATTAGTATGACATTTTATCATCTACCATATTTAATTTAATGGTTTATGATTACTTTGGATGTGGATGTGCTATCTTAAATCCATTCCCCAATTTACTCTGAATGGTTAGTGTTTATGCTTAATGTTCGGGGAAAGTTATTTGCATTTCATATATTAATTTCAATATGAATGTATATGTTGTTTATGTTTATCCCAGTTCATATGAGGAATGCATTGGACATAGTAAGTGTCAGGTGGGGCATGTTATAGCCCCTTGGTGCATCGGTAGGTCTCATGAGACAAACTACGGTCTTGGCACAAGGCCTTGACAAAATGATTATTTATGGCCTTGACACGAGGCATTGACGGTATGGTTATGTTGTCCCACATTATGCATTCCCTCATTATGAAAATAGTATTGATGGTTCATGTGGTTATTCGACTAGTAGAATACTCATGATTATGTTATGTTATGAAAATATTTACTCAACTCATAATTTTGTCATATTATGTCCTAGTTTATTTTTAAAGGCATGTGTTTTCAATTATTTACCATGTCTAATATTTATGTTATATTCCACTGTATTGCATACCCTTACTGAGTGTTTGAGCTCACCCCTTTCTTATGTTTCAATTTCTCAGGACATGAAGAATTTTATCATGATTGACATGCTGAAATAACCTAGGAGTTATGGAAGTGGCTAAGGAGTTTCTATGTTCTTTTCATTTCAAGTTGTAACGTTGAACTTATGTATGTATCTTGTTTCCAATTATACTAAACTACTCGGTCCTTCGAGGTTCTTATTCCTTGTTGTATGCCAATATAATCAAATAAGGCACTAGATCCGGGCAACTGGGGTCGAGTCCTTACAAGGGAGGGGAGCCGCAAATCTCCGGAAGAGGTGGGATTTCGTCAGGAGGGACGGGGGTGTCGGGCAACGTCACGACGAAGGGGCGTAGGGAGCAGGCGGGATCAGGCGGATGGCCTTCAGTCGTTGCGCGTGCAGCGGGAGGACAGAACCGGGAGGATTTTCACCGAGTGCCAGGAGAGCCGCTGGATAGCGGGAGGGAGGGGCAGACCCAAGAGGGAGGGGGTGGCCACGTAGGGTGGACCCAGGAGGGAGGGGAGGGGGGTTGCTGCATAGGGGAAACCCGAGAGGAGGGGTTCCACTTAGGGCAGAGTTGGGAGGAAAAAATATATCTAAAGGGATTTTCCCTTTGATACCATGTAGAATGGGAAACCACCTTACATCAAGGTGAGGCGGAGGCCTTCTTTTATAGATTGAGAAAGAGGAATACATACAGAAGTATTCCGATGTGGGACTCAGAAATACCCAAAATAATAAAAGAGGGTTTAACAAATATCAAGATCATAACAAAGCAAGGTGCCTCACTGCCTCTTCCCCACTGATTTTCTACTCTCATGCTCCAATGTCGAACATCCTATGCTCTCATACCTTCCACACATATCACATCACATCCTGACTGCACACACCTGGGTTACACATCACATCACATCTCACCTGCACACACCTAGGCCACACATCACATCACATCACATCACATCCCATCACTTCACATCCTAAAGACACCTAGGACTGCACATCACAACTCATCCTGAAGACACCTGGGACCACACCTCATAGCTCATCCTGAAGACATTTGGGACCACAAATCACATCTCGCCTGAAAACATCTAGGCCACATGTCACTGTTGAAGGAAGAGCGAGGGAGAGGGGATAGTTAGCCATCTGTATTACTACCATCCTGGATGTTAGGGAAAACACATGGAACCCAAAACCTCTGAGTGTTGGTTGTTGCGGAATCGTCGGGAGTCCCAATGACAGAAATGAGAAAACGAAAGAAAGAAACCAACAAGAACACAACGATTTATGTGGTTCGGGAATAATCCCTACATCCACGGGAGAGACAGAATTTCACTATATCGGGAGCACAAAATTACAGAGGATTTTCTGTAGTAACCCTAGCCCGAAAATGGGCTATAAAAAATGGAGAATACGATCACTGTTCGAAAAGTAAGTTCGCATTGCTACAGTGAACGGTGGTCATCTTTGTCAAAAGCGCTACAGTGGCTACCGGCTGGAAGTCAAAAGCGCTACAAGCATTCGGCCCAACCGGATCGGGCTACACCAATCCAACATTGGTAAGGTTATTCAATTTGGGTGGGGTGTGTATAAAATAACATAAGATAACACACAATACCCAACCTAAGGGTTCACATCAACCACACTAGTACACATCACTCTACCATCATCATATCATACATTAACCAACACAATTGATGCCACCACTATATGCAATACACCACACAACCACCACACAAGCCACACAACATTTTCCACTTTCAACATACAAGTTCCTCCACTTCTATTCATTAGCCTTCTCATTTTACATTACACCACTCATCCAATTCATTTAATTAAATTTAATCCATTAATCACATGTCAATTTCCACCCCATTATATTCAATTTCCAACTCATTCATTTATTCATTTCATTCAGTATCATAATTTATTCCACTGCTACCCAGGCGACTAACAAAACCACACCACACAACTATCGCTGCAGCACCACACATCCACTATCGCGGTTGCATCACATCGCCCAAGCCATCTCATGACACAAAAACCACACATCTCATCCATCGTGCAACCACAACCGCCATGTACCACAACCAATGTGCCACAACCACTGGGTCACAACGCACAATTGCCCACATTATATCCATGCTAACCAACCATCACATCACTACCCCGCGTATCACACAACCTAGTTGGTCAATCACCACACAACAACGACACACCACAAAAAAGCATCACAAAAAGCACAGCCACACACAACAGCAACACATCTCGGCTTCACATTTATTAAGGGGCTTAATCACATTACTTCTTTATAATAGCATGGGTATTATCACACAAACCAAATATCCAGGGGAAACCAATTATTAGCCATATATAAGTTCTTTAACCTTTTATTCAGGGTGCGATCACACAAAAACACAGCAAGAGCCATCACATATATCAACTACAGTTCAAGCAAGGTTCCCAACAACTGTTATTTTCAGAATTGACAATAGGCAGGAATAACAACATCAGTAACATATAATAAAATAGAAAAATATGTGATAACTCTCCATACCCAGCAATTTTAGACATTCCAATTAATTATATGTTTACGTCAACCCTTACCATCCACCCAAAGGTAAGAAAAATAATGCAACTCCCACAAATAACATGTAAAAGGAATGGGAATGAGGATCCCCTGCCTCAAAGAAGCTTTCTGATCTTACTGTGCACCATAGGGAGAAGAAGGAACTGCCCAAGAAACACTGCCACATACGATTCAGGTAGGTCAACCTACACCGCACCCGAAGATCATCAAAACACATCCCAAACATAACCCAAACCAAATTGCACCACCACAATGAACTATAAAGAAGGGCGGAAAGGAAACATGTGAGAACGAGGAGAGAACTCACTATGGATCGATGAAGGGAAGCCAAGGATCGAAGATGAGAATCCATGGATCAATCCTCATCGAAGGAATCCCAAGACACCTCAAGAGAGCACCATCGGTCGCCTGAATTGAGAAGGGAGCATAGGTTTTGAGGAAAAACTCAAGGCACCCCAACCTTTAAAGACGTACTGCATGAGGGAATTACACGACGTGCAATCCCCTTTCATGTCGTGTAATCCTCAGCCCAAACACATAACCCAGACCAAACCACACCACCACAAAGAACTTTGAAGAATAACATAAATGAAATGAGTGAGAACGAGGAGAGAACTCACCACAGATCGTTGATGGGAAGCCAAGGTTCGAAGACGGGAAGACATAGATCAATCCCCGTCGAAGGAATCCCATGATGCCTCAAGATAGCACCGGTTGCCGCCTGGAACGAGAGAGGGAGTGTGGGGTTTGAGGAAAACCCCAAGGCACCCCAACCTTTAAAGACGCACTGCACAGGGTAATTACATGATATGTAATCCCCTTTCACATCATGTAATCCTCAGGGTTCAGTTTCGTCGAAAAATGCATCACCTTTTTATTATTTAACCCATAAAATCTACTCATCGTGAACTGTCCCTATACAAGTCATGAAACCAACTTTCATATCGTGTAAATGTTACACGGTGTGTATTTCCTCTACTTTCATCTTTTAGCAGCCAAACTCCTCCAAGCACCTCCAACACCCAAAACTGGAAAAGTAACGAACTGAGACAACACGAACCATTACATCTAGTGATCAAGGTATCATGCTTTATTAATTTAAAGGTGTGTCGATGACGAAAGTTGAGTGTCCTTGAAATAGGTCGGGCATAGGAGGTATAACTATTGTACTTGTGTGTATTTGGATGTGGTGAGTTTGTAACACATCAAGTATGTCGTATTGGATGCGATGGGGAAATTTATGGGTTTAGCTGAGGGTTTTTTCAGAAGATTCAGCGTGTTTGGGTTGTGCTTGGATGGTGGTGCCCCATCCATTTTGGTTTGAATTTTGGAGATGGAGATGAGAACCGACGTTAGGTTGGTGTTCTCGTGTGTGGTCGGGTGTGGTGCGGTCGAGGCGGCATCAGGTGCATCGTTAAATATGAGAATGGTCCTTTGGTAAGAAACTATGTCAGTGGGAGGCACCGTGCATCATAATTTGCTTTCGTGGGCTAATTCCTATACTGGGGAGCACCTAGGACCGGTGTCTCGTGGGAAGGAAACATGATCGTGTTTTGGGATAGATGGGATCAAATAAGCACTGTCTCATTGTTTGAATTTGGATGACATTAGTAGCTCGGTATTGATAATAGAATGTTTCATTTTGGGAGCAATTCTTTGGAAGTGCATTGGGCGTTCAGGAATGGAACGCGACTATTTGGCATCGTTTTGACAATTAACATAGGTCGGATGATGCAGTTGGATGACCAGAAGGACTTCTTGGGGATGAGAAGTGTTATTGTGGGGAATTTGTAATTCCCTTGTCCGTATGGGCATTTGAAATTTTTTGGAGGAGCTTGAACTTGAGTTTGGTGGAGGGGATGGGTTTTTTTAAACGGGCTTCGAGGTGAAGATTTGAAGGTTGGAACACCTTGAACATGTGTAATTACACATGGAATGAAGCTCGAAGGGTGCCTAGAGGAGTCACGGGATCGGACCAAGGGTTCAGAACATGGAGTCAGGGTTGCAGCATAAAGTCGATACAAGTCCACCGGCTAGCCAGTGGCCAAAAACAAAACCCTAGGTTCTACCTCAGGCTGCCCCCTCTTCTCCGTATTCAGGTTTTTGGCCCCTTGGGGGGCAGTAGCACCCCCCCCCCCCTCCTGTGGGCCTCTCTTCCTCTCCTTTCCTCTTGGGTGGATCTCCCTCATCCGGTGTCCGAATCAAATGTTGGTGCTTGCATTGGAGAACTAGAGGTATGTCTATGGCTCATCTTTCCTCTATTTTAGCTTTCTTTTTTGTCAAGTGGTGTTCGATTAGTTTTAGCTAATATGCCCTATTTTCATGGCATTTGTCTAGTTACTCGTTTTCTTTTGATTCAGGTTGAACTGACAGCCGATAGTCGACGAGTAGGCATCTTTAGGCATGAGGTAGGTGGTCCCTAAGCCTAACCCATAGTCTTTCTAGTGATGTAGTTGTGCATCCATGTCAGCCTTGTCGAGTGTTGGTCTAATCTTTAAAATTAAGTGTTGTTGAGTTTTTCTTTAGTTTAATGTTTCTTTTGACATGTCCTGAACCGTAGAAAAATGGTAATTCCTTGAGAGATGACCTTAGTTGGGATTTGACCATGAATGGGCTTGGGGTGAGGAACGGTTGTCTAGATTTAAAGGTTAAATGAGAAGGTATAATTGGAATTCATGGTTGTGAAATGGAATTTCACAACCATCGATAAATTGAGAATGGGTTGGACCTTTGAATTGGACCTATTAGATTGTGAGAGTTGGTTTGAAAATTGGTTGTGGCCTTTGAAATGAGTCTAAGGAAATGGAAAGGGTGCTATGAATTGGGTGACAAATGTTTTAAAGTGAGTTGTTGGCTTGTGATTTGAAAGGAATTGCGAAAGGATGGTGTTGGTTAAACATAGTGTTTGTAAGCAACCTATAAATTGTTTTCCTTTATAGCTTGTGAATAACACCTAATTTAATCAAGCCTTTGGAAAATGATAGTGCTTTTATGAAATGACAAGTGAGATAGCATAATGACATGGGCTCTAATGATAATGTTTCTTGATAAGAAATGCAAGCTTGGTAAATAAGGATTTGGAAATTGAGTTTTTATTGTGTAAATGATTGTTATGGGTGGAATGCATTGGGTGTCATCTCTTAGATTCAGTTCTGGATATGAAATGGGTGGAATGCCTTGAGTGGGTATGAATTTTGTTAAGGGACTCACTTAAATGTCATGGGAGGATGCCACATTGGATTCAAGGATGTACAAAGGTAAGGAATGTCATGAGGTACCTTGGATTCCTCATTGATTCATCATTGTGAATGCCTCGGGGCGGCTCCCCCTTTGATTCAGGTGATGTCTTATGCATTGAATGTCACGTATTAATGTTGTAGATACCCTCGAGGTACCCTTGTGAATGTTGCGGGATGAGCTCATCAGATTCTGCTTAATTATACTAGACAGAATGTCATGGGTGTGGATCTGAATTTCGATCAAGCCTAATACTCTAAATGACTTGGACCCATGGTTCCTTGGATTCAATTTAGAGAATGGCAAGGTTGGATTCCTAGGATTCGTCTGAATGGTGCAGAGAAGAATGTCAGGGATGACTTTCATAGATTTCAAATGACTTTGTTAGAAGAGAATGTCAGGTGGAGCCCCCATGGATTCTTGTGTGCTTGATTGTAGTTGTCTTGGTGGTATACCTTGGAATCAGTTATGCCATATTGTATACCGTGAACAAAGATACATCGATGTTGGACGAAGCGGGGTAGATTCAACCTTGGGTGTCACAACAGAGCTTGAGACTATGTTTTTATTTATTTATTTGTTTATTTGGTTATATAAGAATTTGTTGTAAATAACACTTATGAAGACACTTGTTATACGGATTGGTTATTTTAGAAACGTCGTTGGTGATGGTCTATTGAGTTATACTCACTCAGCTTGTGTCGTCATGGCACTTGGATACCTGAGCAGAAAACTATATGTTGCAAGTAGGACTATATGTTTATGGCAAGAGCTCGTCGATGATTGTTTGGCAAGCTATAGTGGAGTGTGGATGATTAGACCAAGTAGGACTCGGGATCAGTTTGGAATGAGTTCTTAGTTTCCATTTATTTTTGGGTATTTTTATTCCTCTTGTACATGATTTGCCACAGGGGATCCTAGTATTGCATGGCATACCCATTTGGCATAACATGTGATGTTGTAATTATTTATTAGTGTTTGCCTATCTGATTTGCGATGGTTATTTGGTCTGGTTACATGTTTGCTATTATTTTTTACTAAGATTATTCTAACTAGAGAGTAGAGTCTCTTCACGATATCATTAGACTCTCATCTCACATCGCTAATCAGTAGTCTTTGGTGAACAAGGAGGCACGAGAAGCCATGTCACACACCAGTTCAGTGGCACCGAGCTGGGGCGTTACACTTTCTTCATTTATGACACTAGCATATTGGGTCTATTACATTATTTTATTGTAGTTTTTATTATATCATGATATGCCTTTCATTGAAATCTCACATTTATTATATCATGATATGCCTTTCATTGAAATCTCACAGTACCCCAATGTCATATTTTTTGTAATTGTTTCAATTTATCTGATATTATATGTCAAGACACTGTGGGTATAGTCTCTCCATTTATTATCATTAGTTCATAGTCGCTAGTCCGAAGCCACCGAATTATAGGGAGGCTAGGATGGAGATGCTACAAATGATCTTATATGACCCACTCAAGTACTCCCACAAATTTCAAGCCCAATTGCACAAATGAATCCCATGTGGACAAATTTGATGGTCTACTTTTCTTCAAAGGTATGTTTGACGAACTACTTGCATCCAAAATCATGTTTGGCGAGATATGTCGCAAAATTCAGGCTTAGGTGCAAGAAGTTCACAAGTGACGGAAAATCTATCTCCAACAGTTTCAGCCATGTGAAAAATTGTCACAAAAAGAATCTTGACTTGGGAATTGAACTTTGGAGAACGTGTTGGACTACTGTAGGGTCTCTTTGTATATAAATTGTCACTCATTGTACTCAAATCATTCATGAACAAATTTAGAGTTTTTTCTAGAATTTTTCATGTGTTATGGCAATAAAAAGTAATCAAAGGGGCGATCATCCTTTTTGGCATCCTATAAAATCACATTGTTTCCTTGGATTATAGAATATTTTTTCAAGCTTCAACTACCAATGTTTAGAAGATTAAATACGTCCAACATGAAACATTCAAAAGCTCTAAGCAAAATCATCATCTTACATATGTCAAACAATAGTGAAACGAATTGTGCCTATTCGAGGCGCTTTTTAACCAAAATAAGCCAAAAACCAATACCAAGTTCTATATGTCTGCAGCCAGAAAGTTAGCTGGTATCGATACCTGCAAAGTGTAATGAAAAAAACACATATTCCCCCTCATATGGCATGGAAATAAAAACTACAGGAGGTAAAAATAAAAAAAAAACATTCCATCACCTTTTCACCCATTTTAAATGGAGCAAGGCCTCTGTAAGGGCATGTGCTGCACCTGAAAGCATCCCCTAGTCCACACTGCAACAAAACATGTAGAAGTTCATACAATTTTTCTTGTACCAAACACACCCTAAGCGTTGAATAACGATACACAAGTGTAAGAGCAACACATACACTGCCACATGCTGACTGAGGATTAAGAAGCTGATCAGTGGTAGGTCCTAGCTTCACCAGTTTTTCTTCGGTCTCCGCCCTTCCACAAGTGCAATTTCTGCAGGCCTTCCTCGTGCTTCCGACTTCACAATCACCAGCTGCAAGCATGTTTGACTTTCACAACCTAAGAAAAAAGAATCCCACTAGAGCAATCATGTTAACTTACCAGGTGGAAGTTGGGGTTTCATCATGTCCTCTTCACTCAACAGACTATCTTCATCGATCAAATCCATGTCATCATCAATCTGGATTTTGGGTAAAGACTTCGGAGCTCTTTTAATGGAAAATGATGAACCAGTATCCCAAGATGTTTTTTTAGCCTTCATCTGGAGATGGCAATGTAACAAACAAGTAAAACCAAGCAGTTAACACATCGGCCTTCCAACAAGAATCTCAAGCTATGCCAACACCACCAAGAATGTCAGAAGCATTATTCCCTTTAGAGATAAAACTACCACTTCACACAACCAAGGCGCCATAAAAAAGGAGAAAGCATTGCAAAAATGAAATGAAGAACGAGGTCTAAGCATCACCCCAAAACAGAGAGCGACATCAGATTCAGAAGATACTACAGGATTGATCTTTATAGTTTGTGCTTCCACGAACCCTGCCATCAATAGCTCACGCTCAAGATATGACGCTACCTGCAAAATGTTTCAAATGCTATATCAGTAGAGACGAAACTTTCACCAAGCCATGAACTGACATACAGACACCTTATCCAATTGTGCAGCTTCTGATTGAGAGGTTCCATAAATCAAAATTGTTCCATTGGGCTTCATTACTCTGAAAACTTCCTTGAGAAAATGGTCAGCTAGAAATTCAAGGGAGCTGCAGATAGAGATGACAACATCCATATACGAGGGATCCATTGGCAGTGGACCTGTTTTCCATCACAAAAAAAAAATAAACTAGAAAACAGAATGCAACATAGTATTGAAACAATGAAATTCTAGGCTTGGATATTTAAAGAACAAATCAGAATCCTGTGAATTAAATATACAACAGCATCATCTGACATGGGAACCTGTTGGAAGGCAGGGCATTGGCTAACAACTTAACACAGCTGATATAACAACTAAAACATTCAATTACAGAAGATAATGAAAGGACGGAGCTTGTTTATAACTCATCAAATTTGACATTACATTCTCTATGGTTGAATATTAAAACAAGTTCAATTACAAAAGAGAATGAAAGGATAGAGCTTGTTTATAACTCATCAAATTTGACATTACATTCTCTATGGTTGAATATTAAAACAATTCCAAACAAAAACTAGCTAAGAAAATGGAGTTATCTGGTGCAAAAAGCAAGCATGGCCATGAATTGACAACTGGAGTTTCAAAAATAATCATAGGGTCGCCCAGCTGAAATTCATGAAATTTCAAAAAGAAACAAGAAAAAAATTACTGAGGGAAGAAGCCCGCGTTATTATAACAGGATCGCTCTGCTGAATTCCCTCAGTTGCAGCCCCCATGACTGTGTTAAAAATTGCAGTTACGACACTGGCAGGCAAAGATTCTAGATCTGTGACCGCCAGCACGGATTTCTGCATCCCCGTAGAACCCTGTATGAAGATAAACAGCACGGTTCCAAAATAAAGATTTGACGCATAAAACCGAATATGATCATCGAGAAAAGGCAGTAAAGATTGGATTAAGCAAAGGTCAAAAGCTGCGCGGCAGACGCAGTGATTGATATAAGAAGATATAAAATCAGTACATTTCAACCAAGAGCCAGGAAATTAATCATGCAAATGACAATATAATCGAATTGAAGAAAAATCAACGACATTGAGAACGGACTTCTCAAGACGATTAGTCAAGACGAACAACGAATAGCAAATTAGATCGCCATCACTAACCATGTCGATGCGCTTCCCACTTGGAAAGCAACTGTTGAGAGATCTCTGATCTTCCCTGCGGTGACAACGCGATTGAAGGCGGTCACGGGCCTCAGTTACCGCCTCGAATCCAAACCCCAGAACCTTTCTTCTCGAATCAGCCAACCGCGGTTCGTTTGGCAGACGTGGGGGAAAATGGAACGAAACCGAACGACTGAAATTGATTTCCCTGTTTGGCGACTTCAAATTTGACGGCGAGGGGTTCTTGGGAAGGAAAGTCTACCACGCCCATTTCTTTTTAAATTACTATATTATCCCTAAACCTGTTTTAGTTTATTTTAATGTTTTTTTTTGGATTGTTGTTTATATAAATTATCATGTTTGTGATTATTAATAACACTAACAAACAATTGTTTTTCTAATTTCAACATAATCTATAAATAATTTTGATAATTTATATATAAATAGTTTGCATATAAATATTTTAAGATTCTTATATAAATATTTTTGATAATTATTGAAATTTAAAATAAAATAAAATTTTATTTATTTTAATTACTCGCAAATTATAAAATTATATTAAGTATTTATTCATAAATGATAAAACTATAAAATTATATTTATTCACAAATTATATTTATTAGTAAATTATATTTATAAAATGATGTATGTGTAATTCGTAAATGATAAAACTATATTTATTTTAATAATTATTCTCAAATTATAAGATTATATTTATTCAAAATTTATATTTTTATAAAATTATATTTACTTCTAAATTAAATTTATTCAAAAATTATATTTATTCGTAAATTATAAAAATATTTTTATTTTAATATTAATTCATAAATGATAAAATTATATTTATTTTAATATTTATTCATAAATTATATAAAATCATATTTATTCGTAAATGGTTTTTGATATTTAAAATTATGTTTATTTTGATTTATATGTAAATAATGTTTTTTTCAAATTTTGTATGTTTGCATATTAATATTTTTTTTATAATTATTGGAATTAAAAGTTTTAAAAAATGTATTTGTCGTGAAAGTTATGTAACAAAGTAAAATATAATTAATTTAAAATAATTGTGTCTCGTGATTATGTAGTTTTTTTAATTAATATACAGTTTCTTGTAACTAAACAATTTTTTTCAAAAAATTAATTAATTGCATTGATATATATATTGAAGTAAAATGTATATATGATTGTTGCGATATAAAAATAGTGAAGATAATACATATTATCCTTCTCCAACTATTATGTTATTAAATTATATATATACACATCTAACAAAAATGATGATAAAATCGAAAAAAAATATCAGTGCTAATATATTTTTAAAAATCAAATGTCTGTATAATTAACATGATATAAAAACCAAAGATACAATTTGAAATTATAATATTTTTTATTTGGAATAATTAAGTGTTGTAAAACTATATTTTTTAAAAAAGGTTATTTTTGTCATATTTTCAGAATTTTTTTTCTTTTAAAAATTATCACCAAATTATGCCCCAAGTAGGTGGTTGTGGTGGTAGGGGGTTTGGGGTTTGGCGTGGCGATTACAGGGTCAAGTTCTCGGGTTGTATCTTTGTAGCGTGTGTGGAGCCTCCCTTGGTGGTTGTAAGAATAAATTTAACAATTATCACCAAACAAGATGGAAAGAATTTACAATCATTTCTTTTCTTTTGTTAAATTTCGCATCCAAACAAGATGGTGAGAAATCAAAATCATTTCTTTTCTTTTCTTTTATGGATTAAGAAATCATTTATTTTTTGTTACTAAAACATGACCAAACATAGTGTTATTCCCGTGAGAATGTTCCGTTTGAAGATCCTTGTCATTGAACCAAACATGATTCATGTATATATATACATGGGAAAAGGACGCCCGGGAACAAAACCAAAAGTTATCGAAATTAGGATTAAAAAAAGACATGGTACTCGTAGTCAAATATCAGTTTATGTTGTCAAAACAAAAAATATTTTGGGTAAAATTGGAATATCGAATAAAGATGAATAAAAATAAAAACATATATTTTATTAAGCATTTAGGCGGCTCCTTTATATCTAGTCATATCTAGGGGGTTGCAATGCCCTTTTATAAGCAGTGCACTAAGGGGTAAGTTGGAGGGATTTGTGGGGATGGACACCCCATCCCCATTAAAATTTGCAGTTGTATTTAGTGAGTGTCTAAGACTCCTTGTGATGTACATTCATGCCATGTCGTACATGTTTTGATGTTGTCTCATTAAAAATCTTTTCCAGAAAAACCTAGTGTGAAAAAACTAAAAATAAAGAAAAGAATACATTCGCGTAAACTCCCCCTGAAGGTTGCCTTACATAAAGAAATTACAAATTTTATAATCTACCCATCCTTATATCATGTACAAGCTTTCTAAAGATAATAGTTGATAGTGATTTTGTAAATAAATCAGCAACGTTGTCACTAGATTAAACATATTGCATGTTGATATCCCATTTCTTCGTTAACTCTCATGTGAAGGAGAAAAATTTCAGTGGTATATGTTTTGTCCGATCATTTTTTATGAAGTCTTCCGTTAATTGTGTGATGCACACAATATTATCTTCGAATAATATTGTCGGTGTAACACCTCGACCCCTTTAGACCGAAGTCAGTGCATTAATAATTACATTGGCATGATTACAAGGAATCAAATCCCAAAAGACCAAGTAGTTTAGTGGTCTTGAAGAAACTAGATACATACATGTAACTCGTATTACACTGGGAAAGGTAACAAAAAACAACACATAACAAAAACTAAAAGACTGCATCCATGAGAACTCAATAAATGGTCTGCTCTTCATAACTTGTTGAAGGTAAACAAATGAAAGGGGTGAGCTCAAATGCTTAGTAAGTGTTACAAATAGCGGAAGCATGAATCAATAATAACTGAATCATAAACAATTAGGCATAGTCAATATGGCATGATGAATAAATGAAGAACACATGTCTTTGATAAACTAAGAATGAAACTACATCCATAGGTTTTGTCATACTGAAAACCTCATGGATAGTAATAACTGAAAATGAATAAAGAGAATGATTATTAATTGGACGCCATGTATCTAGCACATGATACCACAATACCGTTGAAACGGTTTAAGTCTGTGGGTATAAACCCGTCTGATTTTTGGAAAAAAACTCGAAGGGTTTGTCGCCAACTGATTTGTCTCATGAGACATGTCGATGCATCGAGGGGCTATAGCAGGCCCCACCCGCCACTACATGTCCAAAGCATTCTTTATACATAGATTTAATACAAGTACAATACGTCTTCTCAATATTTTTATATATTTGAGGATACAGATTCATCATAGGATGTTGACATAAATAAAGATAGTTTTAAATGAGACCATTGAATTTTTTTGAGGAAATAATCCTTAAACATTCCAAACTGTCACATACCACCCTGAAACATTCAAATCATAATCCCTTAGAATACCACGAGAATAAGGAGACTCTTGATATGATATACCAAAATACAAGAAAGAAATAAGTGGTGAACAAGGCATATATCTCAAAAAGTTAAAGTGTGAGGAGAAAAATCCATTTTACTTTGGAAAGAAGAGTTCTTTTGGAAAATCATTTGTATTTTCCATAAATCTGGTTTTAAACATGTATATCTCAAAAAATAAAAGGTAAGAATATCGAGATTACATGTGAGGAATAAATGATTTCCTACTGAAGCGAAATTATGTAAAAAGTGATTTTAAAGAAGCTTTAGAATTAAAACATTTTAGGGTGGTTTAAGGAATTCATTAAAGAGATTTTAAAGCGCAAAGATATGTTTTATTTCATAAAACTAGAAATGAACCAAAATATAATTTAAAATGTGTTATTTAAAATGATAAATATGGCTTAAAACATATTATAGAGCGAACATCAAAATAGGTAATAATTTTAGAAGTTCCTTGAATCAAGCTTGCATTTTGGATGAATTTTTGAATGATTATTTTAAAACATGTAACTTCCCAAAAAATATAGAAGGATTATGACTAGTAAACATACATAGGACATACATACAGAATTTATGAGGAGTACATAATAATAAATAATAATTTCATTGAGATGAATAGAGAATAAGAGCAACCCGAATGAAAATGGAGGTTCAGGTAAAAAAATACTTACTACTTTGTAATCAATTGAACCCTATGCCCCGAAATTAATAGTCATAAAATGATACATTTAATATCATTAAAATAAAGAAATTCATGATATGAAACATCAATGGGAAGTATACATACACCATACACAAGTAATAGTAGTGAATACAGAATATCTCACAAAGATGGAAGTGGGATGAAGAAACCCTTACCAAGAACGTGTCATTAGATTGAGGAAACATCAATGAAAGAATTATGCGTGAAAAACATAAAACCACACAATAAAAGTGGATATACAGAATAAAACAATAATAGGTCATTCATGCATATTTTGGTAAAATACAAAACCAATGACATTGATTTTAACTCAATGAATGGAAATTGAGTTGAGATATCTCTTACCTTAAATCCGAATGTGTTCTCCTCTTGAAATTAAGGTCCTGGAATATGAAATTATACTCATTAATAACTTAATTTAGAACCTATTAGACATGTATTTATTTTATCATAATTCTATTTAGTTCATTTATGTCCTTATTGATAAGTTATAATATCAAATTTTGTCGCTCCGGAGTGTTTGTTTTCTTGATTTTCATAAACGGTTCATTTGTTCTTAAGTAATGGAGTTAATGTGGAATGGATGTAAATATCCAGAATTGAAATTACATATTATTTATGAACATCCAGAAGTATAAATGATCATTTATATAACTTGGTTACATGGAATGGGGATGAATTATTATATAGAACTTTAATGATAACTGTTTCGATTAATTTGTGGGTTTTGATTACAATGAACTCATTTTTCTTTATAACTTAATACCATTTGTACAAAGGGATTAAAGAACCTTAAATAGGGTATATTACATATATAATAATCTGTTTCAACCATAATAAGAATGGTTTCATGACCAGAATCGAGAATGATAACATAAATCGAAAGTCTATCGTCCTTGAATGTGGAAAATTGACACATCTCGGATGGTGTTCTTGCTACTAGTATAAAAGAAGGTAAAAGGAATAGATAATGATAAATTATTCCACTATCATGACAATATTCCAGTACATGTAAGGTAATGGATTCATCACAAAATTTGGATAAGGAGAGGTAATAATAGAAAAAGAAAACAAATGAACTTGAAAGGAAGGACAAAGAATTTAAAAGAGGAATTTACCTCTTGAACCAAACTTCCTTAAGAGCCTCTTTAAGGAAGAGGTTTTGGTATTTTTATGATACCAAGTCTTGTTGGACGTGGGGGAGAAGGTTGGGAGGATATTTGGACAGAATTTGGAGAATGCACAAGGCTTGAGAGGAGTGAAGAGAAGAGGGAGTGATGATGGATTTTTATAGTGGAGGGGAGAGGGGATTTCTCAATTTTATATTGATTAATTTATTATTTCTCCAAAAGATAAGGAATAATGAGTCTTCCATGACCAATAATAGTAATTTTATCATGTGAATCTGAATCAATTGGGATTACATTAGCAGAACATCATACATGACTATAATTAGTGTATTTAGCTTATTTTGTAAATTATGGTATTTCACTATTCATAAAAAATTCAAGTATTTCAAAAAAATCCCAAAAATTCACCCCAACCATTTTTTGACCTATAGAATCCAAAAATGAAGTCCATTTTTCAAAAATAATTTTCTAAATATGATTAATTTAATATTTAATTAAAATCATAATTTATTCTAAAAAAACAGTTTTAAAACATTTATTTACTTATTCCAAAACATAGGTATATTGTACTCTAACTTGAATATTATTTATATACTATCATAGGTAAGGTTACTATTCATTAGGGTATATCACTATTCATAAGGTCACGTTACTATTCATAAGGGTAGGTTACTATTCACCAAAATTTATGTTATTTTATCGGACTCCAAATAAATTACTCATCGCAACCGTGTATGTCAGATATTCTAAATTCATATTAAAAAGTGAAAAACTTATGTTTACCTGGCTAGGTTATAACAAAGTAGTTTTTTTATAGACTCAGTGATCCATGCATTCTATAATAAATCTATTTGTAAATTCTTGGGGTGTTACGGTCGATATGCAATCTAAATACAATCCACTTGTTGCTTGAATGTGTTGAGTTTGAACCGCAACCAAAAACATTCCTAACATGCTTCATGTAATGTTATCACTTCTATATGATTTGAAGATATTGCAACGAGTGTCTACTTTTGTAATCTCCATTATATGTCAGTACCTCCAACTATAAACACATAATCGATATGTGATCATGCATTATGTGGATCTGATAAATAACCCGCATCTACAAAATTGATCATCTTCTTTTCTAACTTGTTTGAATAGAATAAACTCAAATCAATAGTGCTGCAAAGATAAAGAAAAATATGTTTAGTTTCATTCTAGTGCCTTCATTTAGGGGTTGAACTAAATCTTTTCAATAAATTAGTAGCAAAATATATATTAGGATGAGTGCAATTAGAAAGATATATCAGTGCTCTAATGACACTACTGTATAATACTTCTAGACCAACTAACTCTTCATTTTCTTTACAAGGTCAAAATCGATCTTTCTTGGTATTTAAAAACTGGAAAACTATTGAATCACTTAAAGAATTCACTTTATCCATATTAAATTCTTTAGGTAATTTTCAGTGTAATTTTATTAATGCAAAAATATACGAATTGACATATGCTCAATTTTTAATCCAACACAATACTTGGTTTCTCCGAGGTCTTTCATTTCAAATTTATCCTTTAAGTTTTGCATTGTTTCATTGATATCTTATAGAGTTCAGATAATATTTAAATCATCGATATAAACAAAAATGATCTCATATCAATATGTTTTCTTAATAAAAACACATGGGAAAATGGGGTCATTTAAATACCCTTTATTTGAAAAATATTCGCTCAAACGATTATACTACATACGCCAAGATTGCTTTAATCCATACAAGGATGTCTATAATTTAATTGAATATAGGTCTTTGGGTTTTTATTTCAATGTTTTGGGTATTTTTAATCCTTTGAGGATTCTCATATATATACTACTATCAAGTAACCCATATAAATAATCTATTAGCCCTCAGGGTGCAGCTCAGTCAGTAGCGGCCCTACAGGGTCTCAATGAGGTCTTGGGTTTAAATCTTGCTAAGTTTGTCTTTGTTGGTAGTGTAGAAATTTTCTTTGCATTTCTACCCCTCCCCAACAGTTGTAATAATATAAATAATCTATAATAACATCCTTAAGATGCATATTAGCCTTTTCAGCTACAACAAGACTGATTAGATATTGAAAAGTAATAACATCCATAATAGAAGAATATGTCACCTCTTAATCAATTATAGGTCTATGGGAAAACCCTTTTTGTGACAAGGTTATCTTTATATCTTACAATCTTGTTTTTTTATTATGTTTATGCACAAAAACCCATTTATATCCGATGGGATTCACACCTTCTGGCATGAGCATGATATGTCCAAAGAACCTTCCCCTATTAAGTGAATTTAATTTAACTTGCATTATGTATTTCCATTTATTCTAATCAAGCTATTTTTGACATTCCATAACAGACCTTGGTTCAGGATATTTACTTTATATATCATGTCTATAGAATATGAAAATATCTCATGAATATTGTCCATTTTACTTCAATTCCACATATCATCTGTAATGGAATAATTGTAAGAACCCGATTCTTATTTTTGAGGTACGAGTTTCTTCTTTTATCTTTTCATTAAGTGTTTTTGAGAAAATAAGGAAAATGGGGAAAAATCCTTTTTTTGGAAGTACACGCCATGTACTGTTTCCACACGCCGTGTACTTTGGCCGTGTGGGATAAATACACAGGGCGTGTAGCCATGTCAGCAATGAAGGGTGTAAAAATTGACTACACGTCGTGTAGTGGTCCTTTACACGTCGTGTAGTCAGTTGGAAGACGAAACAGTAAGGCGGTGGGAGCATCCGCCAGCTGGGAGACAGTACACACCATGTAGTCGGGAATACACGTCGTGTACTCATGTCGACGGATGAACAGTTTGGCGGTGCCGCTAGATGAATAGTTAAATGAAGGAAGTACACACCATGTACTCAAAAGTACACGCCGTGTACTCAAAAGTACACGCCGTGTACTTTGTTTTTTTCGCTTAAAATGGGAATTAGCCAACCCTATTCACATGGAAGTCTTAGAATCAGATGAGAGATTAGGAGGGGACGACCGAACCTTCAAGGATCTCCATATCGTGCGTCGGGAATCCGTTTTCACCTCGGATGATCTCGTTGGAACCGCACGGGTAAGCCCTCCACTCTTCTTAAACCGTTCTCGACAATTCTTCCTCTAATGGAAGTTATTTAAGTTTAAGAGAGTTTTCTTCTACATCATATCTACGTCGTTCTTGGGCGTTTCTGGAAGCGTCGTTCGAGTATACTGATCAGGGGCGTTTAAGGTAGGTGGCTTGGTGTTTATATTCCAACTGTTGTGTGTTTTTGTGTATTATTGTGCCACAAACCCATGTTGGGGTGTCGTGTGGCTGAGGCCATGACTATATTAAATACCTAGAATTGAATAGGTAATTAATTGTGATAATAAAACTACTGTTTGGGATCGTTGCTTAGATCCAGGACCACCCTGGGGGTGCGTTCCTCTGTTTAGCTGTTTGGCCAGGATACCCAAGAGTATGCCTTTAAAGTAATGATTGTAGAATTTCATTGAGATGAATTTCTTGTGTACTTCTTGTTTACATGTTGGGCATGGCCCGGTTACCTGTTTAGCCTGAGGGAAGTGTTGTGATTAGCCTGTGGGCACTGTACTATTTAGCCTGTGGGAAACTTCTTCTGTGCCTATGGGCAGTTGATTCTGTGCCTGTGGGCAACACTTCTTATGCCCATGGGAAATATCCGTATGCCTGTGGGCAGATTCTTGTGTTTGGATTCTCTTTACCTGAGGTTAGGGGTTTACATGTCTGAGGACATTGGATGTTTACTTAGAATATTCACTGTGGTGATTTTTTAAACTAAATGATTAAATGGATATTTAAATGGAAATATAACTGGTAAAGTTAGTTACTTTTGAGTACTGCTTAGTTTATTTCATTTTTACTATTGCACACTATTGTTTCATATTTTCACACAGTTGGGCACGAGCCTTTGGTGGGTGCCTACTGGGATTTATTTCTCACACCCTGTTTGGGTCATGCTTTTCAGCCAAAACGAATTATATTGCTGCAGGTGTGGATAGGGTCAAGAGTCCCTATACAGGTACTTGATTGTTGCTGAGGAGTAGGAGGGCATGGGACCGAGCCTAGGCTCGTGATGCTGCTGGCTGTTCTGTTTTCTTTTCTGTACTTGTACTTCAGTTGTAATGTATTGTATTGCAGTGTAACATGTTCTGGCTATTTTATAGAATAGTGACATGCTGCATCTCCATATATATATGACTGTCAGTTTTCCTTTTTGTTATCAGTTATCCATTTCAGTTATGTATACTGTTACTACTTCCGCTGTTGTTGTCTGTTTATATTATATTCCGCTACACTACACTTTGAAAAATGAGGGCATAGTTTCCCCACTATCAGACCTGGGTCATCGCTGCTAGTCGGCAGCCTCTGGCGTTTGGGGAAATGCACTTGAAGTCATGTGGAGAACTGGGTTCGGGGCACCTGTTGAGTGGCACCTGGAACTGGGATGTTACAAAGTAGTATCAAAGGATGTTCTTTTCTTTGACTTACTATCTAAAGCCTTAGTCAGGGATAGGACGGAAGCGGTAATTGGTAATAATCTGTGCCCAGGAGTAGCTAACCCATGTACAGGGAAAATCCAATTTACCTCGTATTGAAATTTTACTGATTTTGCAATTTACAGTTGATTTAATTTTCACCATAGGGTGACACACTCGTGATTGTGCTGTTTATGTTTTATCCATGGGTTCTATTTAGTCGCAACCCAATGATATGAGGGTATGCCATCTCATGAATCATTTAGTCACATGATAGAAATCACATTCCATGCATAGTTCCATGCCACGTAGGTGCATTAGAAATTGCATGTTTTTGTGATAGTTGTTGTGCTAGAAAAGCATGCTGTTGTGATAGCTGCTTTGATAGATACCTGCCATGTGATAGGGTATTTTTGTATGAGCCGGTTTATAGAATGGACGCCAAACTTTGGTTTTTGGGGATTATGGTCCCCCATTGACCAGAATTTGGTGGATCATTGACTGTTTATTTTGTTATAACACAGATAAAATGTCAAACTTTGATTCGTGGGGAGTATGGGCCCTCACGGATTGGAATTTGACACTTAGGTGTTGTTTTTCAATTTTTATGGGTTTTGTGGAATTTTTTGAGGCATACTGTCTGGAAAACCCAGTATACACGCCGTGTAGTACCTTAAACACGCCGTGTAGTCTCTTCCTGTGTCACAAACCGTGTGGGCGGCGACACGAGGAAGGAAAGATCTTGGGGCGAACACGCCATGTAGCTTCTGTACACGCCGTGTAGTCTGACCTGGGATCCGACTATGTAACTAACAACACAGGTCGGTGTAATCCTTTTGTGTACACGTCATGTCCATCTGGAACACGCCGTGTAGTGTGAGCCTTGTGTCCGGTCGTGTAACTAATAACACGGGCCGACGGAGCTCGTCTAAGTACACGCTGTGTACCTCTGGGACATGCTGTGTAGTCTTGTCCGAGGACAGACCATGTGGAGTTAGCCGTATGTGTCACGACCCGACCTCGGGGCCCGTGCCGTGACTACCCCAAGCCCGCCTTCCATAGGCCAGGGGCTGGCGACTAGCACCAATGGAGTAAATCCCGATAACTGGGAAGGCATTGCCATTACAAAAGCAAACAAACACCACAGAGTAAGCAAGCAGAAAAGTAAACACAAGCGAAGAAAAGTAAAAGGGCCGGAAATACAAGCCCAATTGTAAAGTACAACTCGAAAGGGAAAAACAGCAGCTGGAAGAACGAAGCGGCTCCTGGGTCGTCCTCCTCGATTCCTACCTGAAGGGTAGGTACAGATGGCTCAGCTCCTGGATCGTCCACCACGGATCCTACCTGAAGGGTAGGTACAGATAGCTCCTCTACTCCTCGGGTCCTGTCGTCTACTCCGGGTACGTCCGCCCAGTGGTCCTCCTCCGGGTACCGACCTGCTCCGCAAGCCTCAACTGCGATCTGCGCTGTCCGTCGTCTGCAACCAACACAACGAAGTGCGGGCATAGCCCGTGCAGGGGTGAGTATAAGCTACTCAGTAGGGACCCCGAGACCCTTAAGGTCTCACTAACTCCAATGGATATCCACAAAGTAAAGACAGCAATCACGAAGTAACATCAGACTCTACTTAGGTATATGCTCATACATATACCTAAGTCATCAAGTAACTCATCCAATCACAAGGATACACAAAAATCATGAAATCAACGGATAACCATCATTCAGGTATATGCCCATACATATACCTAAGTTATCAAGCGACCCATCTCAATCATGAGGAAACACAAAGATTCATTGACTCAGCTCAAACCAGGATTTTCATTATCGAAACCGTAACTACTGAGGAGCTCCATCTCTAGAGTGTACAGTGGTCCTGTCACGACTCCAAGGTACTGCTCACTAACCTAAGACTGCTGAGGTACTCCTCCTGTCGAGTACTGCGGGTTTGCGGCCAACTACCGGGCGCTCCGTCCGCTGAGGGTCTGTCGCCAAATACCGGGCGCTCACCCAAATAGCCTACTGAGGTACTCCTCCTGTCGAGTACCGCGGGTTTGCTGCCAACTACCAGGCGCTCCGTCCGCCGTGGGTCTGCCGCCAAATACCGGGCGCTCCGTCCACTGGGCTAGTCGACTCACTCCAAGTCGAGTCGGTCAAGCAGTCGTCAGGTCTCAGTCGGCTACACGGTCTCCGTACTCTGCACGCTCGTCTCCGGGAGGGTCCGCTC
Organism: Viscum album; assembly: GCA_963277665.1. Classification (NCBI taxonomy): domain Eukaryota; kingdom Viridiplantae; phylum Streptophyta; class Magnoliopsida; order Santalales; family Viscaceae; genus Viscum; species Viscum album. The sequence goes on along the minus strand of OY728146.1, from coordinate 2,054,679,422 downwards.
CACGAGCTACTGGTCGATACTCCAAGTATCACAAAGTCCCACAAAGAAGTGTCTCAAAGGACCGCCTCATCATAGGGGTCTCAACGCAACAGACGGCGCGTCAATCGGACGCCCGGTCTGTGAGTTATTAGCCTTTTCGTCCCAGGGGCCCGGTTGGTTTCGTGTGCGAACCAATCCCTGCAGTATCACAACTGTACCCTGAACTCCCATAGGGTATACTCAAAGGGACCGTTACTCAACGCAATCACCAACGCCGCTGACGGTTCGTCGAACGGACGTCCTGGCTGAAAGATATCAGCTTTTCCGTTCCAGGGGCCCGGTTGGATTTCGGGTACAATCCAATCCGGCCATACTCCGACTGCATCCAAAACTCGGGCGGAGTATGTCAAAAGTTCCGTCTCATCAAGAGGAAGTCAACGAAACAGACGGCGCGTCAATCGGACGCCCGGTCTGTGAGTTATTGGCTTTTTCGTTCCAGGGGCCCGGTTGGTTTCGTGTACGAACCGACCCGACCATACTCCGTCGGCATCCAAACCTCGAGCAGAGTAAGCCAAAAGTTCCGTCTCACTGAGAGGAATTCAACAAAGCTGACGGTACGTCATTCGGACGTCCGGAGCTCAAGATATGTGAATTTGACCGAAATGGTCCGAAAACGGGGGGGGGGGTCCGGGTCCGGGCCGACCCGGCCCGACCCCCCCTGGGTCGGCCCGAACCGGGTCCGACCCGGTTGGCCCGGCCCCGCCCGGCCAGGGCCGGTCCGGCTCGGCTCGGCCGAGCGGCCTGACAACCCCGCGGCACCCGCGTGGTGTCGCGCTGGACACCCGCGGGGTGCCGCCTGACAGCCCCGCGGCACCCGCGGGGTGTCGCGCTGGACACCCGCGGGGTGTCGCCAGACATCCCCGCGGCACCCGCGGGGTGCCCCCCTGGACACCCGCGGGGTGTCGCCAGACAACCCCGCGGCACCCGCGGGGTGCCACCCTGGACACCCGCGGGGTGCCGCCGCCTCCGACCGCCGGCGCCGCCGCGCCGGCGACCCGCGCCGCCGCCGGCTTCCGCGGGCCACCGGAGACGCTCCGGTGGTCCGATTTGCTTCCCGTCTGTGCCTACGGTCATCCCGGGACCCGACCTTCACTGCGGAGGCCTCAAAATTAACTTGCGTCCTCGTTTGTCGTCGCCCGTCAATCTGCGCTCAAGAACAAAATAAAATTAATTTAATCTGCGGCCTCTTTGGCGCGGCGCGACGACGTCGCGTGCTTGAACGACTTCTCGGCGTGGCGCGAAGGCGTCTCGATCTTGTTTGATTTCGTTCCACAGCGCGGCGCGACAGCGCCGCTCAATAGTTGTCGTACGATTCCCGCGTGGTGCGACGGCACCACGCCATCTCGCTCCATCCGCAAGAAACAACAAGAATAAAGGAGGGGGGGGGGGGGGTTCGGCCGTGTTTGTGCGGCCCGACCCCCCCTCGCATTAGATTGATAACAATCGGCCTTTCTAGAACGATAATCCATCACAATATTTTTAAAAATAAATAAAAAGATTCGGAAACAAGGGCCGACAAAAAAAAGAACCTTCAAGATCGAAGGAAAGATCAACAACTTTAAAAAGGTTTAAAACCCCTACCTCAAGCGTTGTCGCTTGCGAGTTCGTCGCGGAAGAGGACGATCGTCGCAGAAGAAACGTCGCCGGAGAAACGTTGTTGATTCCGTTGTCGTCGAGGTGCGTCCGAAGGGAGAACGTCGCTTGGAAAGGAACGATCGTCGCGGAAGAAACGTCGCGGAAGAAGCGTCGTTGATTTCCGCGGTTTCGGCGTTCTTCGCCGGAGGCCGGCGTTCTTCGCGTTCTTCGCCGAAGAAGAACGCTCTCCTCCAAATTCTCCCCACGCCACAAGCTTCCACCTAAAATAAAATAAGAGTAATCTTATTTTATTAACGCACAAGCAACGATTAAAAAAAAGAAACGAACAATTAATTCCAAGAATTAATTTACCAAAGAAACCGCCCAATTAATTGGACGAAAGAAACAACCCAATTTAATGGTCTGTTAAGAAACTAAGAAACCGCGTCAGTTGACTTTCAGTTTCTTTGACGGGTTTTCGCGGGTGCGTTACTTAGCGGAAGAAACGGCGGGGCTCGTGCGGGCCCCACCCACAAATATCCTATCAAGAGGATAGGATATTTCAGTTGCACCCTATCCGCTTCAACTAAGCTTAACCAGCTTAATGTGGCTTTCAAGTGGCTTCAAGTGAAATAAAAATAAAGTTGTCATAACAAATTTATTTTATTTCTTAACCTTAAGTCCCAAAATTTAAAAACCACACCTGAGCAAACGCAACTCCGGAAGAGGCGTTTCTAGGCAAAACCCGGCGCTGCGATTTCATCGGTGCCCTCAGAATTCGATTCCGGGCACCGGTTCAAAAGTTAGAAAAACCCGCTCGTCCGTTCACTGAACGTACCCGAGCCAAAACTTCGGAAAATGATTCCGGGCACACCGGGCCTCGGAATCAGGTGCCGTCAGAAACTGCGTTCTTGTAAAATTCCAAAGAAAATTAAGAAAAAAAATTTCCTTGAAATTTACGGGTCTTTACATTACTCCCACCACAGGGCTTTACGTCCCCGTAAAGCTTCACCACAGACTTAGGGAAACAAAGCGGTACTGAGCACGCATCTGAGCCTTCCGCTCCCATGTGCTCACCTGGAGGTTCCCGCGCTGCCAAAGAAAGTGCACAAGAGGAATCGACCATCCTCCTAGGATCCGCTCCTGTCGATCGTCGATCCCCACAGGAACCTCCGTATAAGACACTCATCGCCACCGTCTAGCTCCTCATGGTCGATGATATGCGAAGGGGGGTCGAGCACGTATCTCCTCAGTTGGGATACGTGGAAACGTCGTGCACCTAGTGCAACTGAAGTGGATGGGCCAAGCGGTAAACCACCTCGCCTACCCAGCTGAGGACCTAGATAGGTCCGTTGAACCTCGGAGATAACTTGCCTCCCAGGCCACATCTCCGTAAACCTCGTCGAGGTGAGACCCGTAAGAAGACGTGGTCGTCATCCTCGAACTCCAGAGGTCTCCATTTCTGATTAGAACTGAAACTCAAAACTCCTGCTGCCACGAAGGTAAGGTGGGTCGACCCAAGAATGATCGGCTACACCCTCCTGTGCATGAGTTTATCTTGAGCTGCCCAGGGTTTCCTTTTCGCTGACCAAGGAAAACCTATCCCAACGTTGTAGATAAACCACAACCTTTTTGCCTAAAACAGTCAACCTGGGTATGATCTGTGAATTCGATCCATAACCAGACCAACGTCGCAAGGCCTCGACGCTGCCACCAAGAGATTCCAACCGAAACTCTCGCCTCGTGGTCAGATCACACTGTCGGCGTAAGTGTGATTATCGAGTCTCCTCCCAAAGGTATCTCCAGACGTGAGGGTCAAGTCAACGGCTTACCCGGAACCTCTAGGTATGGGACAAGATTCGTGGAAGGAAAGAATGATTGGTACCTATGTCTAAAGATATGGCAGCTCATAGTAGACATAGCCCGTACCCCGAATCATTCTTAGAGCCCCTGGGTCACACTACTTGACCGCATGCAGCTACTCTCCTTCCCAGCCCTCCTGCTCCCTGAGCCTGGCGGGGATTTCAAAGGTGGGTGGTTGTAACATGTTGAGATGTACACCACCACCTGCTGCTCTCAAGGCCCCACTTCCACGTCTGCTACTCCGCAGATTCATCTGTCCTTTAAGCTTCCTCTTCTTGAAACATTTAACACGCCCGAGTCTCTAAGACTGGCACTGGTTTCCTGTTTCTTACTGCACTGTGCAGTCTTCATCCGCTCCTGGATGAACTGCACCTCCTTTGCATATGATCTGGAAGAGCTGCTAAAATTTCTCCTTTGCCGAAAAGAGAAACCTGGTCTCATCCCCTCTCTAGATGAACCACGCCCATTGCCTAATACAGTCAATCCTGGCATGGAGGATGCATTCATGTCATGGATGACGTCGTAAGGCCTCGACGTAACTACTAAGAGATCCAACTGTCACTCTCGCCTCCAAGGGTTGAGTCACACTGTCGGCATCAGTGTGAGGTCACTGGGTCTGCTCCAGTTGAAATCTCGAAAGTGAGGGTCAAGTCAACAGTTTAACCGGGACCACTCAGTAACATCACAAAAGAGGACAGGAAGGCAAACATCACAAGAGATAAGTGTCTTCTTTATTATTGCAGCTCATAATACAAAGACACGAATACAACATCAAACATGGAACTAGAAGTACAAGAGACGTATCCACTAGTTCCGCTCCTGTCCACCTGCTCCAAGAGTTCTACTGTTGCTCAAGCATTTATCGCTGCCTCTATCTCGGTGGCTCCCCCAAAGCCTGCGGATCGGGAGTCGGACAGTCACGTGCCAGATGACCCTTTCCGCGACATGAGTAACACAACCTGCTCCTTGCACGGCTAGCTCTGTTCCCAATCTGTCACGACCCGACCTCGGGGCCCGTGTCGTGACTACCCCAAGCCCGCCTTCCATAGGCCAGGGGCTGGCGACTAGCACCAATGGCGTAAATACCGATAACTGGGAAGACATTGCCATTACAAAAGCAAACAAACACCACAGAGTAAGCAAGCGGAAAAGTAAACACAAGCGAAGAAAAGTAAAAGGGCCGGAAATACAAGCCCAATTGTAAAGTACAACTTGAAAGGGAAAAACAGCAGCTGGAAGAACGAAGCGGCTCCTGGGTCGTCCTCCTCGATTCCTACCTGAAGGGTAGGTACAGATGGCTCAGCTCCTGGATCGTCCACCACGGATCCTACCTGAAGGGTAGGTACAGATAGCTCCTCTACTCCTCGGGTCCTGTCGTCTACTCCGGGTACGTCCGCCCAGTGGTCCTCCTCCGGGTACCGACCTGCTCCGCAAGCCTCAACTGCGATCTGCGCTGTCCGTCGTCTGCAACCAACACAACGAAGTGCGGGCATAGCCCGTGCAGGGGTGAGTATAAGCTACTCAGTAGGGACCCCGAGACCCTTAAGGTCTCACTAAATCCAACATGGATATCCACAAAGTAAAGACAGCAATCACGAAGTAACATCAGACTCTACTTAGGTATATGCCCATACATATACCTAAGTCATCAAGTAACTCATCCAATCACAAGGATACACAAAAATCATGAAATCAACGGATAACCATCATTCAGGTATATGCCCATACATATACCTAAGTTATCAAGCGACCCATCTCAATCATGAGGAAACGCAAAGATTCATTGACTCAGCTCAAACCAGGATTTTCATTATCGAAACCGTAACTACTGAGGAGCTCCGTCTCTAGAGTGTACAGTGGTCCTGTCACGACTCCGAGGTACTGCTCACTAACCTAAGACTGCTGAGGTACTCCTCCTGTCGAGTACTGCGGGTTTGCGGCCAACTACCGGGCGCTCCGTCCGCTGAGGGTCTGTCGCCAAATACCGGGCGCTCACCCAAATAGCCTACTGAGGTACTCCTCCTGTCGAGTACCGCGGGTTTGCTGCCAACTACCAGGCGCTCCGTCCGCCGTGGGTCTGCCGCCAAATACCGGGCGCTCCGTCCACTGGGCTAGTCGACTCACTCCAAGTCGAGTCGGTCAAGCAGTCGTCAGGTCTCAGTCGGCTACACGGTCTCCGTACTCTGCACGCTCGTCTCCGGGAGGGTCCGCTCCACGAGATACTGGTCGATACTCCAAGTATCACAAAGTCCCACAAAGAAGTGTCTCAAAGGACCGCCTCATCATAGGGGTCTCAACGCAACAGACGGCGCGTCAATCGGACGCCCGGTCTGTGAGTTATTAGCCTTTTCGTCCCAGGGGCCCGGTTGGTTTCGTGTGCGAACCAATCCCGGCCGTATCACAACTGTACCCTGAACTCCCATAGGGTATACTCAAAGGGACCGTTACTCAACGCAATCACCAACGCCGCTGACGGTTCGTCGAATGGACGTCCTGACTGAAAGATATCAGCTTTTCCGTTCCAGGGGCCCGGTTGGATTTCGGGTACAATCCAATCCGGCCATACTCCGACTGCATCCAAAACTCGGGCGGAGTATGTCAAAAGTTCCGTCTCATCAAGAGGAAGTCAACGAAACAGACGGCGCGTCAATCGGACGCCCGGTCTGTGAGTTATTGGCTTTTTCGTTCCAGGGGCCCGGTTGGTTTCGTGTACGAACCGACCCGACCGTACTCCGTCGGCATCCAAACCTCGAGCAGAGTAAGCCAAAAGTTCCGTCTCACTGAGAGGAATTCAACAAAGCTGACGGTACGTCATTCGGACGTCCGGAGCTCAAGATATGTGAATTTGACCGAAATGGTCCGAAAACGGGGGGGGGTCCGGGTCCGGGCCGACCCGGCCCGACCCCCCCTGGGTCGGCCCGAACCGGGTCCGACCCGGTTGGCCCGGCCCCGGCCGGCCAGGGCCGGTCCGGCTCGGCTCGGCCGAGCGGCCTGACAACCCCGCGGCACCCGCGGGGTGTCGCGCTGGACACCCGCGGGGTGTCGCGCTGGACACCCGCGGGGTGTCGCCTGACAACCCCGCGGCACCCGCGGGGTGCCCCCCTGGACACCCGCGGGGTGCCACCCTGGACACCCGCGGGGTGTCGCCAGACAAGCCCGCGGCACCCGCGGGGTGTCGCCAGACAACCCCGCGGCACCCGCGGGGTGCCTCCCTGGACACCCGCGGGGTGTCGCCAGACAACCCCGCGGCACCCGCGGGGTGCCACCCTGGACACCCGCGGGGTGTCGCCAGACAACCCCGCGGCACCCGCGGGGTGCCACCCTGGACACCCGCGGGGTGCCGCCGCCTCCGGCCGCCGGTGCCGCCGCGCCGGCGACCCGCGCCGCCGCCGGCTTCCGCGGGCCACCGGAGACGCTCCGGTGGTCCGATTTGCTTCCCGTCTGCGCCTACGGTCATCCCGGGACCCGACCTTCACTGCGGAGGCCTCAAAATTAACTTGCGGCCTCGTTTGTCGTCGCCCGTCAATCTGCGCTCAAGAACAAAATAAAATTAATTTAATCTGCGGCCTCTTTGGCGCGGCGCGACGACGTCGCGTGCTTGAACGACTTCTCGGCGTGGCGCGAAGGCGTCTCGATCTTGTTTGATTTCGTTCCACAGCGCGGCGCGACGGCGCCGCTCAATAGTTGCCGTACGATTCCCGCGTGGTGCGACGGCACCACGCCATCTCGCTCCATCCGCAAGAAACAACAAGAATAAAGGAGGGGGGGGGGGTTCGGCCGTGTTTGTGCGGCCCGACCCCCCCTCGCATTAGATTGATAACAATCAGCCTTTCTAGAACGATAATCCATCACAATCTTTTTAAAAATAAATAAAAAGATTCGGAAACAAGGGCCGACAAAAAAAAAGAACCTTCAAGATCGAAGGAAAGATCAACAACTTTAAAAAGGTTTAAAACCCCTACCTCAAGCGTTGTCGATCGCGAGTTCGTCGCGGAAGAGGACGATCGTCGCGGAAGAAACGTCGCCAGAGAAACGTCGTTGATTCCGTTGTCGTCGAGGTGCGTCCGAAGGGAGAACGTCGCTTGGAAAGGAACGATCGTCGCGGAAGAAACGTCGCAGAAGAAGCGTCGTTGATTTCCGCGGTTTCGGCGTTCTTCGCCGGAGGCCGGCGTTCTTCGCGTTCTTCGCCGAAGAAGAACGCTCTCCTCCAAATTCTCCCCACGCCACAAGCTTCCACCCAAAATAAAATAAGAGTAATCTTATTTTATTAACGCACAAGCAACGATTAAAAAAAAAGAAACGAACAATTAATTCCAAGAATTAATTTACCAAAGAAACCGCCCAATTAATTGGACGAAAGAAACAGCCCAATTTAATGGTCTGTTAAGAAACTAAGAAACCGCGTCAGTTGACTTTCAGTTTCTTTGACGGGTTTTCGCGGGTGCGTTACTTAGCGGAAGAAACGGCGGGGCTCGTGCGGGCCCCACCCACAAATATCCTATCAAGAGGATAGGATATTTCAGTTGCACCCTATCCGCTTCAACTAAGCTTAACCAGCTTAATGTGGCTTTCAAGTGGCTTCAAGTGAAATAAAAATAAAGTTGTCGTAACAACTTTATTTTATTTCTTAACCTTAAGTCCCAAAATTTAAAAACCACACCTGAGCAAACGCAACTCCGGAAGAGGCGTTTCTAGGCAAAACCCGGCGCTGCGATTTCATCGGTGCCCTCAGAATTCGATTCCGGGCACCGGTTCAAAAGTTAGAAAAACCCGCTCGTCCGTTCACTGAACGTACCCGAGCCAAAACTTCGGAAAATGATTCCGGGCACACCGGGCCTCGGAATCAGGTGCCGTCAGAAACTGCGTTCTTGTAAAATTCCAAAGAAAATTAAGAAAAAAAATTTCCTTGAAATTTACGGGTCTTTACAGTATGGCGGGGAAACGGGGTGGTGTACACGCCGTGTGCGGGTGTAACACGCCGTGTAGAATCAAGCCGAGTAGTCAGTCGTGTCACAAACGACACGGGAAGTTGGAAAAATTACACCATACACGCCGTGTAGTCAGTATACATGCTGTGTAGTTTTGTTTAACGGGAGCCATGTAGAAGGACCCGAGTAGGGGAGGAGAAGTCAAGTACATTCCATGTAGTCAGTATACACGCCGTGTAGTCTTGTTTTGAAAATTTTGAATGACTTATTCCTCCTGTTCCCTTTTGGGTTTCTTTTTTTTTTCAGTCTTTGATAATATTGTTCTAAGGTGTGCATTTGACCTTGTAGTGTCATGCCGCTGAGATGACCACGTGTTGTTCTCTAGGAGAGCGGCGGCGACTATACTCCAGAAATGGTGGGTCATGGGATACCAGTGGATCCTCCAGTTGATCCAGATGCGGCGCCAACCATTATACCGGACAAAGGCACAGAGGCGCAGTTCTGTGAAGTCTTTATTCGGTTCATGCAGACCTTTCAGGGAGCACCGCCAGATGCCACATCTATGGCTGAGCTAACTCGTACATTCCAGCAGCAGCATCCACCTACATTTTTAGGGGATGTCGGACCACAGGCTACGAAATCTTGGCTGGGGTCTATGCAGACTATCTTTGAGCATCTTGAGACGCCTCCAGGGTGGAGCGTCAAGCTCGCGACTTACATGATACGTGATTCCTCCAAGAGGTGGTGGGATGTTACCACCCATACAGAGCATCACAGAGACATGGCGTGGGAATATTTCCAGATAGTCTTCTATGAATTCTTCTTCCTAGAGACGCTGAGGGCAGATCAAGCTCGAGAGTTCATGAATCTGCAGTAGGGCGCTATGTCAGTGATGGATTATTCTGCTCACTTTATCGAGCTTCAGCGTTTTTCACCCGTTCTGGTGGGTGATGATATGTTGAGGGTCACGTGCTTTGAGGATGGTCTCCGATATGACATCCGAGCACTGGTGAATGTTTTCAGGTTGCCTTCAGTACATGCTATTGTGAATCAGGCGCTGATTATAGAGAGGAACCTGCGGGAAGCTAGTGGTGTGGGCCAGGGCGGTTCAACACCAGTATCTGGTACTATTTCTACTAGTAAGAGGAAGAGACAGGTGGACTTCTCTCAGGGTGGTAGTACCAGCCAGAAGAATGCTTCAGGTGACCAGGTTATGTGCTACCAGTGTGGTAGAGAGGGGCACAAGAGGCCACAATGTCCATGAGACCCAATAGAGTACCGATATTACGGCATGATGGGTCATTTGCAGCGCTTTTGTAGGGCGTTTCCACCAGTGGCTAGTGAGAGGGGTTCTGTGCAGACTCCACGTGCGGGATCAGGACCAATGGCTTCTTACCAGTCATGGAACTGGAATACGTCAGGGTGTGCAGGTCGAGATAGTGGTCGTGGCTGTGGTAGCCAGACACCAGGATCTCAGAGGCAGCAGGGTGGGACAGCTCAGGGTAGCCAGGCTGTGTCGCAGGGCCATGGCACTGGGCAGACATATGTAGTACAACAGACCCAGCAGGAGCAGGATCCCAGACCTTCTACTGTCAGAGGTACTATTCTAGTATCTTCTATCTTATCTTCAGTACTTTTTGATACGAGTGATACAAATAGTTTCATATCTGTTCCCATTGTGGAGAGCCTTGGTCTCTATGTTTCTTCTTCTTCTTCTGCTGTTATGATGTTAGACACTCCGTTACGGGACTATACAGGTTGGTGTGTGTTAGTGCAAGGAGTTCCCCCTTGATGTTGGTGGGTGTCACTTTCTTTGGGACCTCTGTGTCTTAGAGATGGCAGCTTATGATGTCATTCTCAGGATGGACTGGTTGGTTCCCTTTCAAGCCTTTGTAGACTGCTATCATCGTAGGGTGCATTTCACATCACCAGAGGGAAAAAAGTTTCTATACAAGGGCGAATGAGATGTTCAGGCGAGTCGAGCTGGACCAGAGCATCGTGGGCAAGGTGGAGTCACAGCCCAGATTGCGAGCTTATATCTGGATGATCAGGGGACTTTTCAGACAGATTTCCCTCCAGTGGTTGATCATTTCAGGGATGTCTTCCCAGACGACTTTTCACGTCTAGCTCCAGAGCGAGAGGTGGATTTATCTATTGAGCTTGTTCCAGGAGCAGCACCAGTGTCCATTCCTCCATATAGGATGGCTACGCCTTAGTTGAAGGAGCTCAAGAGGTAGTTAGAGGAGTTACAATCAAAGGGTTTTATCCGACCCAGTACTTCTCCTTGGGGTTCGTCGGTCCTTTTTGTGAAGAAGGTGGACAGTACCCTCAGACTCTGTGTGGATTATCGGATGTTGAACCAGTTGATGGTTGAGAACTGATATCCCTTGCCAAGGATTGATGATCTTTTCGATCAACTTCTTAGAGCACGAGTGTTCTCGAAGATTGAACTGAGGTTAGGATATCATCAGCTGCACGTGAGACCATCAGATATACCGCTTACATCTTTTCGGAGTAGATATGGTCTGTATGAGTACTTGGTGATGCCGTTCGAACTCACGAACGTGCCAGCAGTTTTCATGGCTCTAATGAATCGCGTGTTCCATCCTTATCTAGATTCTTTTGTGGTAGTATTTGTGGATGATATCTTGGTGTACTCTCACACTCGACACGACCATGCCACCCATCTTGAGATCATATTGAGTACACTGAGAGAGCATCGACTATATGATAAGCTCTCAAAGTTCCACTTTTGGATGGACCAGATTCACTTCCTGGGTCATATCATCTTAGAGGAAGGAGTTGCAATAGACCCAGAGAAGGTTAGAGTAGTAGTTTCCTGGGATCATCCTAAGAACGTGTTTGAGATACGAAGTTTCTTAGGGCTGGCTAGTTACTACAAACGCTTCATACAGGACTTCTCCCGCTTAGCAGTGCCGTTGATGGGTTTGACTAAGAAGGGTGTGAAGTTCTTTTGGTCGGAGGCTTGCGAGACAACCTTTCAGGATCTGAAGGGAAGGTTGACATCATCACCGATCTTGATACTCCTAGAGTATGGGAAGAGCTATACAGTTTACTGTGGTGCATCAGGTATTGGGCTGGGAGTAGTGTTGATGCAGGGCGATCGAGTTGTTACATACGAGTCTCGGTAGTTGAGGCCACATGAGAGGAATTACCCGATGCATGATATCGAGTTGGCTACAGTTGTGCATGCATTGTGCTGTTGGAGACATTATCTCTTGGGAGAGAATTTTGTGGTTTTCACCAACCACAAAAGTCTCAAGTATATCTTTACTCAGCGTGACTTGAATATGAGTCAATGAAGGTGGGTCGAATAACTTCAGTCCTTCGATTTTGAGTTGCCTATACACCTGGTAAAGATAATGCAGTAGCTGATGCACTGAGTAGGAAGACTCAGATACAGGCTGTGCAGGAGGCCAGTGGCGAGTGGCAGCTTATGGCTTTGTTCTCTGAGATGCATTTGGAGGTGCACGACAGTCAGGGGAAAACTTATATTTCATCTTTAGCTGTGACTTCTACCCTCCTGGATAGAGTGAGGATGAGACAGCTATCTGATCCAGAAGTCCTAGTTCTATGGGAGTCGGTGGAAAGTGAGGACCCTCCTCCTGATTGGACGATAGGCGATGATGAAATTCTGCGTTTCCATGGATGAGTGTGGGTTCTAGTGGATACACACGAGGAGATGATGTGATAGTTTCATTCTTCAGCTTGGGTAGTTCATCCTGGGGTTACCAAGATGTACCGTGACTTGAGACGTCAGTACTGGTGGCCGGGTATGAAGAGAGATGTAGCTGGTTTTGTTACGAGGTGTTCCACCTATCATCAGGTGAAGGTGGAGCATCAGAGGTCAGCCAGACTGTTACAACAGTTACCCATCCCGGAGTGGAAATGGGATGAAGTCATGATGGATTTTGTGACTGGTTTGCCGAGGTCACCTAGAGGAAATGATGTCGTATGGGTTGTTGTGGACAGACTCACGAAGGTAGCTCACTTTTTGTCGATAAAGGAGACCTTCGGAGTTGACGAGCTCAAGAAGTTATATATCAGAGAGGTCGTATGTCTTCATGGGGTTCCTCATTATATTGTTTCAGATAGGGACGTCTGTTTTACATCTCGTTTCTGGAAGAGTTTTCAGAGGGCACTGGGTACACAGGTGCTTCTGAGCATAGCTTACCACCCTCAGACCGATGACCAGTCGGAGCGTACGATACAGGTGCTTGAGGACATGTTACATGAATGCATCCTAGACTTTGGGGGCTCTTGGGAGAAGCATATACCCCTAGTTGATTTTTCCTATAACAATAGTTTTCAGGAAACTATTGAGATGGCACCATATGAGGCTTTATATGGTAGGACATGCTGATCACTTTTGTGTTGTTTAGAGGCAGGTGAGACAACTTTACTGGGACCATGTCTCGTGCAGGAGAATTCTGAGCAGGTCACGTTGATTCAGAAGCAGATGGCTACCGCACAGTCTCGTCAGAAATCTTATGCTAATCGCCGCAAACGACCTTTGGAGTTCATGGTTGGGGATCAGGTTTTCTTGCGTGTTTCGCCGAGGTTGGGACACAGACAGATCAAGAGATAGGGTAAAATTTCGCCGAGGTGTGTGGGGCCATTTGAGATTTTGGAGAGAGTCGGGCTGGTTGCCTATCAGTTGCAGTTACCGCAGAGGTACCGAGCCATGCACGATGTCTTCCATGTATCTCAGTTGTGCCGCTATCATTCAGACCTGTCTCACGTCTTTCAGCCCTATGAGGTTGAGCTTCAATTTGATGCGTCCTTTGAGGAGAATCCGATTCGTATTGTTGATAGGAGCACGAAGGTTCTCCGAGGCTAGTCAGTTCCTCTCGTATGGGTGCTATGGCAGCATGGCCGGGTGCAGGATGAAACCTGGGAGCAGGAGACCGACGTGCGTGCTCAATGGCTAGAGCTGTTCTGAGCTTTATCTTCGCCACCCTTGGAAGGGAAATTCGTGGACGAATTACTTTAAGGGGGGAAGTTTGTAAGAACCCGGTTCTTATTTTTGAGGTACGAGTTTCTTATTTTCTCTTTTCCTGAAGTGTTTTTGAGAAAATAAGGAAAATGGAGAAAAATTCTTTTTTTGGAAGTACATACAGTGTATTTTTTCCACATGCCGTGTACTTTGGCTGTGTGGGATGAGTACACAAGGCGTGTAGCCATGTTGGCGATGAAGGGTGTAAAAACCGACTACACGCCGTGTAGTGGTCCTTTACACGCCGTGTAGTCAGTCAGCAGACGAAATAGTAAGGCAGTGGGAGCAGCCGCCAGCTGGGTGACAGTACACGCCATGTAGTCAGGAATACACGCCATGTACTCATGTCGACAGATGAACAGTTTGGCGGTGCCGCTAGATGAACAGTTAAATGAAGGAAGTACACGCTGTGTACTCAAAAGTACACACCGTGTACTTTGTTTTCTTCACTTAAAATGGGAAGTAGCCAACCCTGTTCATAGGGAAGGCTTAGAATCGGACGGGAGCTCGAGAGGGGATGGACGAACCTTTAAGGATCTCCAGATCGCGCGTCGGGAATCCATTTCTGCCTTGGACAATCTCGTTGGAACCGCACGGGTAAGCTCACCACTCTTCTTAAACCGTTCTTGCCAATTCTTCCTCTAATGGAAGTTATTTAAGTTTAAGAGAGTTTTCTTCTACGTTAGATCTACGTCGTTCTTGGGCGTTTCTAGAAGCGTCGTTCGAGTATACTGATCAGGGGCATTTAAGGTAGGTGGCTTGGTGTTTATACTCCAACTGTTGTGTGTTTTTGTGTATTATTGTGCCATGAACCCATGTTGGGGTGTCGTGTGGCTAAGGCCATGGATATATTAAATACATAGAATTGAATAGGTAATTAATTGTGACAATAAAACTGCTATTTGGGATCATTGCTTGGATCCAGGACCACTGTCACAACCCGTCCTTGGGGTCCGTGCCGTGACTACCCCAAACCCGCCTCCCAAAGGCTAGGGGCTGGTGACTAGCACCAAAGGCATAAATCCTGACAAAAAGGGGAATGCATTTCCTTTATAAAGTAAACAAACACCACAAAGTAAGCCAGTAGAAGTAAACACTAAGTAAACTGAGTACAAAAGTATGTGCGGAAAAGTAAGTGGGCCAGAATACAAACCCAAACTGAAAGTAAAGTACAACTGGAAAGAAAGTACAACAATTGAAAAGTAAAGCAGCAACGTCAAGCCATCCACTGGAAGTCTCACCTGAAGGGTGGGTACAGATAGTCTCCTCAGCTCCTCGGGTCCAGCCGTCTGCTCCGTGTACGTCCTGCCCAGTGGTCCACCTCCAGGTACCGACTTGCTCCAAAATCCTTAATCACGATCAGCGCAGTCCGTCGTCTGCATCCAACACAACGTAGTGAGGGCATAACCTGTGCAGGGGTGAGTATACGCTACTCAGTAGGGACCCCGAGACCCCCGAAGGTCTCCCAGAATCCACAAAGGATAATCCACAAAGGAAAGATACAATCACAAAGTAACATCCAAATATACTTAGGTATATGCCCACACATATACCTAAGTCATCAACTCTAGTTCGACTCCAATATCCGAGCCCAAGTTCGATCATATCCACATAGGATAGTACAACCCAATCCACACAGGAAAGCACAACCCAATCCACATAGGAAAGCAAGTCAATCATATCGAAGATAAATATTGAAAGTCAAGACTCAGCTCACATAGGTATACATCATTTGTAAAGAAAAAGGAGATGATCAGATGTAGTTACTGATTCATCTAACTGGGACCCACGTAGGATACTAGACCAGCTAAGCTGTCAGACCCACATAGGATACTACAACAGAGGTCAATACTGTCGGACCCACGTAGGATACAAGTACTGTAGTCGTCACCACCGAACCGACGGAGGATTCCAGTACAGTTGTCATCGTTGTCGAACCCTCAGAGGATTCCAGTACGATAGTCTTCACCGTCAAACCCACGGAGGATTCCAGTACGGTTGTCATCATCGTCGAACCCACAGAGGATTCCAGTACGAAAGTCTTCACTGTCGAACCCACGGAGGATTCCAGTACGGTTGTCATCGTCGTCGAACCCACAAAGGATTCCAGTACGGTTGTCGTCGTCGTTGAACCCACAGAGGATTCCAGTACAAAATTCTTCACCATCGAACCCACAGAGGATTCCAGTATGGTTTTCATCATCATCAAACCCACGAATGATTCCAGTACAAAGTCTTCACCGTCGAACCCACAGAGGATTCCAGTACGGTTGTCATCGTAGTCGCAACCAACTCTAGGGTTCCCGCACACAACATGCTCGTTTCTGGGAGGGTCCGCTCCACGAGCCAAGGGGTCGATACATCAACTGACACGTAGTCTGGAGTTGATGTATCCCAAAGTTCCACCTCGTCGATAGGAACTCAATGTGACAGACGACGCGTCAATCAGACGCCCGGTCTGAGAGTTAATGGCTTTTTCGTTCCAGGGGCCCGGTTGGTTTTTAAGTCAAAACCAACCCGACCATACTCCAACTGTGTCTAAACCTCGAACGGAGTAAGCCAAAAGGTTCTTCTCACTAAGAGTAATCCAACAAAGTCGACGACACGTCAATCGGACGTCCAGAGCTCAAGTTATAGGCGTTTCCGCTCCAAGGGCCCGGTTGGTTTCGTATTCGAACCAACCCGGTCGTACACAAAGTTCTTCAAAACCTTGATTTTAGTATACCAAAACGACCGTCTTGATACAAGGATCACATATCAACTGACGGTTCATCAATCGGAGGTCCGTATCCCAAGTTACGGGTGTTTTAACGAACCTGTCTGTTTTTAGGGGGTTTTGGGCCCGGACCGACCCGGCCTGAGACCCCCTGGGTCGGCCCGAATCGGGAAGACCCGACCCAGGTCCGGGTCCGGCCCACTAGTGCGCGGCCGGTCCGTGTGGTGCGGCGCCCACGTGTGGAGCGCACGCGGATGGGGTGGGGGGGGGGGGGGGGGGGTTACAACCCCCCGGTTGAACGAACCGGCGCGTCTTAATGTCGCACCGCCCATTCCGGAATGGCTTCGGTCGTTCCAGTTTTTCCTCCACCGCCGTGGCTCAGCCACAGAGGTTTGCTCCGGCGGCGCACCACCGCCGCCGGTCTCCAGCGCCGCCGCGCTGGCGTGGCGCACTGCCACCGCCTTCTGCGGACCACCAAACGCGCTCTGGTGGTCCGTTTCGCCTGCCGTCTTCGCCAGTGGTCCTCCCAGGAACCGATCTTCACTACGACGGCTTTCAAACGTAGTTGTGGTCCTGTCTCACCATCGTTGTCCATTTATGCACCAACAAAAATCTGCGGAGGGTTGTCGGGCCGTGTTGGTTTGGCCCGCGCCCTCCGCGTTAGGTGTTATCAAATGGCAAGATTTAAATGGGATTTTAAAAAGAACAAACATTCAATTTTACTTAAATAAAATTGAATCAAAATTATACCACAACCTCTTAAATGAGTCGTACCATACTAATGTTACCATCCCACAATTAAAAAGAAAAATTCACAGATCAATTCAATGTTGAGTTGTTCCATGTTCTTTGTTTAGAAGGATACAACCATGGGAAAGAATATCATTCTCAAAATAATTCCCTACGTTTTTCCTCGCAATCAAAATTTCCCAACCCACAAATATATTCTTTTGCGAATCAACATAATATTATGTTGATCCGCGCTCTTTGATTTAGAAGGAAAAAGAACATGGGTTTATTATTATTCACAAATTAATCCCCTACCTTGAAGAAGTCGTCGAACGAGGATCGTCGCGGGAAGAAGACATCGCAGAAGACGGCGTTGCGGAACGAGGCTCCGTAAGCGTCGTCGGTGTTCGCCCGATGAAGGATGCAGCGCGTCGTCATTCTCCGAAGAAGGCATCTCTCACTGGCTGTAGAGAGGAGAGGAGACGACACGACGATTCCCTTGCAGTGATGAAGTTATTCGCGTTCTTCAACAAGGAAGAATGTTTTTCAAGACTAGAGAGTTCTCTCCTTGTTTCTGCACAACAAATCAACCCCCCATAAAATAAGACAATGCCTTATTTTATTAACACACAACTCATGACGACATTAAATTTGAAAATCAAAAGATCACATTCAATTAATTGACTTAATTGAAGAGCATTTAATAATCAAATTAACTTTGAGGGTTGACTTGTCATTAAATTTGGGGTGTGGGTGAGTTACAAAATAAAGGGGGTTTGCAAACTTAATGGGAGGTTTGAGGAAATTGAAAAGGTGGGGCTCATGTGGGTCCCACCCCAACTTCCTTGCATCTTCCTTTTCCACAACTCTTAACCATTGGTTAAAGAAATAAAAATAAATTGTAAAACAATTTTAATTTTATTCCTCACATTATTAACATCTCCTCCCGAGAAAACGCAACTCCAGGAAAAGTCTTCCTAAGCAATTACTGGCGCTGCGGTTTCATCGATGCCCTCAAATTTTGATTTCGAGCACCTGTTCAAAATTTAGGAAAACCTGCTCATTCGTTCACTGAACGTACCTGAGCTAAACTTCGGAAATTTATTTCGGGCACACCGGGCCTCAGAATCAGGTGCTGTCAGAAACTGCGCACTCGTAAAATTCCAAAGAAAATTTAAAAAAAATTCCCTTGAAATTTACAGGTCTTTACATTACTCCCACCTCAGGGATTTACGTCCCCGTAAAGATACATCCCAAACTAGGGAAACAAATGAGGGTACTGAGCACGCATCTGAGCCTCCCGCTCCCAAGTGCTCTCCTAGAGGTTCCTGTGCTGCCACTCGAGGCGAATTAAAGGAATCTAGCATCCATGTAGAACTCGCCCCTGTCGATCCTCGATCTTCACGGAACCTCCGCATAAGTCACCCCATTGTCAAAGTCCAGCTCTCCATGGTCGATGATATGCGTCGGGTCATGCACGTATCTCCTCAGCTGAGATACGTGGAAGTCATCGTGCACCTGGTACAACTGAGGTGGATGGGTCAAGCGGTAAACCACCTCGCCTAACCTGTTGAGGACCTAGAAGGGTCCGATGAAGCGCGAAGATAAATTGTCGCCCTAGCCAAATCTCCGTAAACCACGTCGAGGTGAGACCCGTAAGAAAATGTGGTCACTATCCTCGAACTCTAGTGGTATCCGCCTCCTGTCGGCATAAGACTTATGTCGGCTCTGAGCTATCCTCATCCACTCCTGTATGACTTGTACATTCTCTAGTCCTACAAGAGCTGCTAAGATTTCTTCTTTGCTGATAAGAGAAATCTGGTCTCATCCCCTGGATGAACCACATTATTTTCCTAATACAGTCAATCCCGACATGGATGATACTAATCCATACCAAGGATGACATCGTAAGGCCTCGACGCTACTACAAAGAGATCCAATCATTACTCTCGCCTCCAAGGGTTGAGTTACACTGTCGGCATTAGTGTGTGGTCACTGGGTCTCCTCTAGTAGGTATCTAAAAAGTGAGGTTCAAGTCAACAGTTTTAAAACGGAACCTCTTAGTATCAACCACATAAAAAGGACAGGGAACAAAACTTCACAAGAACAAGTGTCTTTTATTAATGCATCTCACGGTACAAAGACATATAACATCAACAAAGCTAGAAGCAACATGAACAAAAGTCCCCATGTCTTGAGCTGTTCCTACTCCTGTCCATCTTCTCCCGAAGATTCATGGTCGTAAGACTCAGCTACTTATAGTTGAGATCTTCCCTGTCCACCCATTACCTGCGGTCGGGGTGGTCTTCCTGCTGGTGGTGGTGGTAGTGGTGGGGCCTCAAAGCATCACCCACCACCCGTTTCTTGGACAACTCCTCTTCCTCGTCCGCCTACTCCCTACAGACCTCCATGGTCGAACCTCTGCCTGGGAGGTCCCTCTACTGCTTGCTGCTCATCAGCAGGATGTGTTGGGCAGTCTCGAGCCATGTGACCCTACCCGCCGCATGTGTAGCACAACCTGCTCCTCGTGTAGCTGGATCTACTTCGTGTGCCCCGCACAACCAAATCTGCATCCTAAGATTTCTCGTCTGATGGTCTAGCCCGTTTGGACCTCTGCATCATTTTTCTACTGCCAACTGCAGAAGACTTCACTACAGGTCGTCCTCCGGAGGGTCCCGCCGCTGGTGACTGCTCGGTGAGAAAACTCTCCACTAGAAGGGCTCTCTCCAACACCCCTTCCTGCGTCAGAATGTTGAAGAATATCATCGAAGCCCTGATCTCATGCCTCAGTCCCTGCTCGAAGGTTCGGGCCTGGAAGAACGGGTCTCATACCATATCTGTGGAGTAGCGTGAGAGATCAGTAAACCTCGCTGAGTACTGGGCCACAGTCATGCTGCCCTGCCGCAGCTGTAGTAACTCCTGAATGCACACCGAACAGAGGGTGGATGGGAAAAACTCCGAGCGGAAGAGGCTCTCAAAGTCCTTACAAAGGAGTGATGCCTCGTCGTGCACTTGGAGCACCGGGCTCCACCATCTGCCTGCTGCCGCATGCAGGAGACTCACTGCAAGGATCACCATGAGGTCAGCTGGTGTCCCCACTAACCTGAAAACTCGAACAACAGCCTCCAGCCAATCCTCGGCTGCCTGAGGGTCCGTCTCCCCATGGAACCTGGGCGGTCTCTGATGCTGGAACTCGTGCAGTGCACTAAGGCGACATGTACTCTTAGCGGCTGGGGCTGGTGGCATCGGTGGCTCGGCGGGTAGAGGTACCGCCGGTGCCTCTACTGAAAAAGGGCCCTGCATCGAGGCCTTGTCACTCGGTGGGATGTCGTCTCGCACAAATCTTGGAACCCCAGCTGGCTGCCATCATGGGGCCATCCTAAAAAGAAACAGGTGTGCCACGGTCAAAACAGTATACCTGGTGAGTTGACACAAAGTAATCACAAATAAAACATTTGAAACATACATGCAATCAATGTTTTCGTGCACTGAGTCGGAAATCAGAAGTCAAGGTCCTAGTGTATGGATACGTCGGCCGCTGCACCAACACTGGACTCCCTGGACTGATAACCACACTCAATACCCTTAACACTATTGCTTCACACAGAAGAAATATTAGATTCCTGAGTTCTGCGGTAGAACCGAACTCCTCTGATACCAATTTGTCACGACCCGTCGTCGGGGCCCGTGCCGTGACTACCCCAAGCCCACCTCCCAAAGGCCAGGGGCTGGAGACTAGCACCAAAGGCATAAATCCCGACAAAAAGGGGAAGAAATTACCTTTATAAAGTAAACAAACACCACAGAGTAAGCCAGCAGAAGTAAACACTAAGTAAACTAAGTACAAAAGTAAGTGCGGAAAAGTAAGTGGGCCAGAATACAAACCCAAACTGAAAGTAAAGTAAAACTGGAAAGAAAGTAAAACAACTAAAAAGTAAAGCAGCAATGTCGAGCCATCCACTGGAAGTCCCACCTGAAGGGTGGGTACATATAGTCTCCTCAGCTCCTCGGGTCTAGCCGTCCGCTCCGTGTACGTCCTGCCCAGTGGTCCACCTCCAGGTACCGACTTTCTCCACAAGCCTCAATCACGATCAGCGCTGTCCGTCGTCTACATCCAACACAACGTAGTGTGAGAATAGCCCATGTAGGGGTGAGTATACGCTACTCAGTAGGGACCCCGAGACCCCCAAAGTTCTCCCAGAATTCACAAAGGATAATCCACAACGGAAAGATACAATCACGAAGTAACATCCAACTCTACTTAGGTATATGACCATACATATACCTAAGTCATCAACTCCAGTTCGACTCCAATATCCGAGCCCAAGTTCGATCACGTCCACACAGGATAGTACAACCCAATCCACACAGGAAAGCACAACCCAATCCACATAGGAAAGCAAGTCAATCATATCGAAGATAAAGATTCAAAGTCAAGACTCAACTCACACAGGTATACATCATTTGTAAAGAAAAAGGAGATGATCAGATGTAGTTATTGATTCATCTAGCTGGGACCCACGTAGGATACTAGACCAAATAAGCTGTCGGACCCATGTAGGATACTACAAAAGAGTTCAATACTATTGGACCCATGTAGGATACAAGTACTGTAGTCGTCACCGCCGAACCCATGGAGGATTCCAGTATGGTTGTCATCATCGTCGAACCCTCGGAGGATTCCAGTACGATAGTCTTCACCATAGAACCCATGGAGGATTCCAGTACGGTTGCCATCTTCATCGAACCCACAGAGGATTTTAGTACGAAAGTCTTCGCCGTCGAACCCACGGAGGATTCCAGTAGGAAAGTCTTCACCGTCGAACCCACGAAGGATTCCAGTACGGTTGTCGTCGTTGTCAAACCCACAAAGGATTCCAGTAAGAAAGTCTTCACCGTCGAACCCACGAAGGATTCCAGTATGGTTTTCATCTTCGTCGAACCCACGAAGGATTCCAGTACGAAGTCTTCACTGTCGAACCCACGGAAGATTCCAGTACAGTTGTCATCGTAGTCGCAGTCAGCTCTAGGGTTCCCGCACACAGCATGCTCGTTTTCGAGAGGGTCCTCTCCAGGAGCCAAGGGGTCGATACATCAACTGACACGTAGTCCGGAGTTGATGTATCCCAAAGTTCCGCCTCGTCGATAGGAACTCAACGTGAAAGATGGCGCGTCAATCGGACGCCCGGTCTGAGAGTTAATGGCTTTTTCGTTCCAGGGGCCCGGTTGGTTTTTAAGTCAAAACCAACCCGAACGTACTCCAACTGCATCCAAACCTCAAGCGGAGTAAGCCAAAAGTTCTTTCTCACTAAGAGGAATCCAACAAAGTCGACGGCACGTTAATCAGACGTCCGAAGCTCAAGTTATAGGTGTTTCCGCTTCGAGGGCCCAGTTGGTTTCGTGTTTGAACCAACCAGGACGTACCCAAAGTTCTCCGAAACCTTGAGTGTATTATACCAAAATGACACTCTCGATCCAAGGATCGCATCGTAACTGACGGTGTGTCTATAGGAGGTACGTAGCCAAAGTTACAGGCGTTTTAACAAACCTGTCCGTTTTTAGGGGGTTTTGGGCCCGGACCGACCCGACCCGAGACCCCCTGGGTTGGCCCGAACCGGTTCGACCCAACCCGGGTCCGGGTCCGGCCCACTAGGGCGCAGCCTGACCCGGCTGGCGTGGCCTGACCCAGCCGGCGCGGCCCGACCCAACCGGCGCGATCCGACTCAGCGCGGGCGGCCCGGCCCAGGCGGTGCGGCGCCCGCATGCGGAGTGCACGCGGAAGGGGGGGGGGGGGGGGTTAAAACCCCTCGGTTGAACGAACTGACGCGACTTAATGTCGTTCCACCCATTCCGGAATGGCTTCGGCCGTTTAGGTTTTTCCTCCACCGCCATGGCTCAGCCGCGGCGGTTTGCTCCGGCGGCGTGCCGCCACCGCCTTCTGCGGACCACCGGACGCGTTCCGGTGGTCCGTTTCGCCTGCCGTCTTCGCCAGTGATTCTCCCAGGACACGATCTTCACTGCGACAACTTTCAAACATCGTTGCAGTCCCGTATCACCATCACCGTCCATCCGCGCACCAACAACAATCTGCGGAGGGTTGTCGGGCCGTGTTGGTTCGGCCCGCGCCCTCCGCGTTAGGTGTTATCAAATGGGAAGATTTAAATAGGATTTTAAAAAGAATAAACATTCAATTTTACTGAAATAAAATTGAATCAAAATTATACCACAACCTCTTAAATGAGTTATAGCTTACTAATGTTTCCATCCCGCAATTAAAAAGAAACATTTATAGGTCAATTCAATGTTGAGTTGTTCCGTGTTCTTTTTTTAGAAGGAAACAACCATGGGAAAGAATTTGATTCTCAAAATAATTCCCTACGTTTTTCCCCGCAGTCAAAATTTCCCAACCCGCAAACACATTCTTTCATGAATCAACATAATATTATGTTGATCCATGCTCTTTGATTTAGAAGGAAAAAGAACATGGGTTTATTATTATTCAAAAATTAATCCCCTACCTTGAAGAAGTCGTTGAACGAGGATCGTCGTGGGAAGAAGACGTCGCGGAAGACGGCGTCGCAGAACAAGGCTCCGTAAGTGTCGTCGGAGTTCGCCCGATGAAGGATGCGGCGCGTCGTCATTCTCCGAAGAAGGCGTCTATCACCGGCTGCGGAGAGGAGAGGAGACGACATGACGATTCCCTTGCGGTGACAGAGTTCTTCATGTTCTTCAACGAGGAAGAACGTTTTTCAAGACTAAAGTGTTCTCTCCTTGTTTCCGCACAACGAATCAACCCCCCATAAAATAAGACATTGTCTTATTTTATTAACACACACACACATTCCAACATTAAATTTGAAAATCAAAAGATCACATTCAATTAATTGACTTAATTGTAGAGCGTTTAATAATCAAATTAACTTTGAGGGTTGACTTGTCATTAAATTTGGGGTGTGTGTGAGTTACAAAATAAAGGGGGTTTGCAAACTTAATGAGAGGTTTGAGGAAATTGAAAATGTGGGGCTTGTGTGGGCCCCACCCCAACTTCCTTGCATCTTCCTTTTCCACAATGCTTAACCATCGGTTAAAGAAATAAAAATAAATTGTAAAACAATTTTATTTTTATTCCTCACATTATTAAAATCTCCTCCCAAGCAAACACAACTTCAGGAAAAGTCTTCCTAAGAAATTACTAGCACTGCGGTTTCATCGGTTCCCTCAGATTTCGATTCCGATCACCGGTTCAAAAGTTAGGAAAACACGCTCGTTCGTTCACTGAATGTACTCGAGCTAAACTTTGGAAATTGATTCCAGGCACACCGGGCCTTGGAATCAGGTTCTATAGCATCCTGCCTTTTTATCACATAAACTTTCATTACATTTTACAAAACTGAGGATCTTTAAGGTTTAGTGTCTTGGAAACCAGGAACATAATACATGAAAACAACATAAAACATTATTCTTAAACACCTGAAAGGATTCTACTTAAGTTCATCCTAGGTTCATTACTGCATCTCATAACCTGGGGACATACATCAAAAGAAAGGGTGAGCAGAAGGCCCAGTAAGGGAAATAAGAGAAACATTTTACATGTGAACTTGGGATACTTCAATAAGGTCATGAAAAGAACTTTAAGACATGAGAAAGAAATCATGAGATATATCATAATAAAAATAAATTTTTTCATAACTTGAAGATGTGGCTACAACATTTAATATTGACAATAATTTCATTTCACCAAGGTCCATCCCCAAGGTGTCATTAAAAATTACCAAGGTTATTCACCAAGGTATCAATCTAAAAAGTCATCTCTAGAGATTAAGTCTTTACCCAATGCATTGGAGCACTATCTGGGCGCACCCTTGACATGTATTTATTATCATGTGAGCCACATATATCACCATCAATCATTTCATAAACAACCCATATAGCATAAAATAAATGGATTTCATTTCATAATCATAACGTTTTAAAAACCGCTTTAAAGACATGATCTTTATGTCACTTTAAACCCACGGAAAAGGGAAAGCGGGTTTCATGTATGTAAATACCAGAATGTAAAATAGAAAATTTTGATATATATGTGAATACCCCTGTAGAAATAAGAGCTTTGAGTATTCACTTAATAACATAAAATAATTTTGAGATAAAGAGGGAGGCATTTTGAGACGAAAACTATGCAGCATAACGTCTACGATACATGGTTTTAGAAAACATTGAAAAGAGAGGGGACATGGGTCACCCACTCAAAAATGATACATAAAACAGTAGGGGAACATAATATATAGTATTTAAGAACATGGTAATGAAATTTTAATGATATACCATATGAAACGAAGAACTTGAAAGGAAGACAAAAATAATATTTCTCTTATGAGAATTCGACAGCCTAACGACGTCACTTAAAACTTCCAAAAATGGATTGATGAGATAAAATAGGGTCTCTCATCATATGAACATAAATGATCAGTATGATAGATATAGATATCATACCCCAATATAATAAAAAGGAACTTGAAAGACTTGACATGAAAGTAGATCTTGAAAACGAGAAGGGTGAAAGAACCCCTTAGAAATTCGGCAGCCTAACGATGCCATTTAAACTTCAACAAAAATGAATTGATGAGATCAAATAGGGTCTCTCATAATATGAACATAAAATATAAGTATGATAGATTTAGATATCATACCCTAACATAATAAAAAGGAACTTTCAAGACTTGACATGGAATTAGAACTTTTAAAAAGGAGAAAGGTGAAAGAACCACTTAAAAATTCGGCAGCCTAACGGCGCCACTTAAAACTTCAAAATACTGAATTGAAGAGATAAAATGGGGTATCTCATAATATGATCATAAAATATCAGTACGATAAATTTATAGATCATACCCCAACATAATAAAAAGGAGCTTGAAATACTTCACATGAAAATAGATCTTGAAAAATGAGAAGGGAGAAAGAATCCGTTACAAAAATTTCGGCAGCCTAACGGCGCCACTTAAAACTTCATAAAACGAAATAATGAGAGTAAGAGGGGATATCTCATTATATGAAAATTAAAAGGGAAGTGAGAGGAGTATAAAATAACATCCTTTAACATAAGAACATGTATCATAAAAGAAATTATATAAAAGAGATTTCTTGAAAAGAAAGAGAGAGGTCGGATCCCTTACCTTAAAACATAACTCTTAAAACTCAAAGGTTTGGACCTTGAGGGCTTGGGGGAAACTTGGGAGGACTCCTTGGGAGGTAAGGAGACCAGAAATTAGTTGGGGGAGAGTTGGGAGTGAAAACTAAAGGAGGAAAGGGTGAGTATTTATAGGGAAAGTGAGGGGACAAGGCATTAATGGCCAAGGGACACCTCACAAGTGCTTTTCTCAAAACCATGTGCTCTCCCATGGCATTTACCATGGAGTTAGGCCACATGGGGCCCCAATACAATAATTCATCAAATTTGGCCGTCCAACCCTTAAAATATCTCATGACATCATAATGACACAACTATGATGTCATTAGACATACCGAAACCCTAAAACTGCTTTTTTTTTTCTATTCACTAGAAATTCATCTTTCTCAGAAAAAACCCAAAATCTCAACTTAACCAAATATCGATGCTCTAATTACATTTATGAACTCCATTTTATAAAAATAATTTTCTAAGTATTTTTAATTTAATTTTTAAATAAAAACACTATTCATCGAGAATTCATTTTTTTCAGAAAAATCCCCAAAAATTACCATAACATAATATCGATGCTCTGAGTTCAAAAATAAATTCCATTTTATAAAAATAATTTTCTAATTATTTTTAATTAAATTTTTAATTAAAAAATACTATTCACCTGAAAAAACTAATACTTGACTAATAATTTATGAAACTGTTATTTACCCATTTTATTGAATCTCATTACTTAATCAAGGTGTATAAATTATATTAAAACTTTCTTTGAATGAAATTACTAATCCATTTGGTCACATTACTAATCCTAAGCGTAAAATCACTATTCATAATTTACTATTCATCAAAAATCAAGTTGATCTTATTAGACTCTAAATTTCGTACTGAATATAATTGTAGAAGGCCATTTTTTGAAAATCATTACACATTTTTAATTATTTAAGGTTTACATAAACATTTTTAAAATATCCTTTTTCTAAAATTCATCAAAAATATGCATACTATATTTATCCGGTCATTTGAAAATTCATAAACTTCATCATAAGAAGAAATCCCAATTTTTTATTTAAAAAAAAGGATTACACAAGGCAGTTACGGTCTCCTTACATAGCCCCTTATCACACCAGCATAGGACCTAAGTGTAAGGTGTGCTAAGGTGAGAGAATCCGAGGGAGGCTCGGCCAACATCACATGAGTAGTAATTTCTATCAGTTTGAACTTCTCACGAAGGCGATCCCGTTCTAGCTTCACACGATGAAGTTCAGCTTGGGTTTGGTCCAGAGCAAAGCCCAGTGGTGCTACCTCCTTCCCAAGTTCTGTTAGATGGGCTTCGATCGGTCCAAGACTACTGGGTGAGGCCATCGAATCTTCTTTCTATATTAATTAACCAAGATTACTTGTATTTAGAGACAATAATCGAAACATTTAGTTTACAGCGGTCACATTGACCAATGGTCATATAACAGTCAAAACCCAACAGTCTCATTTTAATTATACTCATGTTATCAAATGAAACAGTTTTGTTGAGTATCAAAAATAAAATAACACACAAAAATTAGGAAACATGATTTATTCAAAATTTTGGGTCGTTACAATCTTCCCCCCTTATTAAATTGCGTCCTCTCAATTTTTAAAAATTGGGTTTTGAAATTTCATTGAAAGTCCCACATCGGAAAAGGAGTCAGAAAAACTATTACTTTAAAAGAAATAAAGGGAAGTACAAAGGTCACCCGAGTTAACCCATACTAGGATTCCATGGAGGAAAACATGGATATGGAAGAAAAAAACAAAGGGTCAAGTTCTGGAGGAGAGTGATAGAAAACATGATTAGGAGAAATTTAACCATAAGAAAATCCCAAACTTACGATGTGTGTAAACGGTCTTTGATTACCTAGTAGGAAACGTAAACCAACAACGTTTTTTTTACATTCCTTTTCATAATTTTGAGGAATTCATTTACTACATAGAACAAAAACATAAGAAAATATACCTACCTTCAAGTAGAGTTTCATCCTTTAATAAGCCTCTATCAAAAATAATCTTTTCTCCAAATGATGAGAATTCAAAAACACTTGGTCTCATCAAAAGCACAAGAATCATCTTCTAGAGAGTCACGTAATACACAAAAGATTAACTATCAATTTCTTCTCTATTTAAACATTATCCCAAAAATATAAAGGGTAAGATAAAACAACTCTTCAAAAAGAAATAATCCCATAGGAAGGGAAACTACTTTTAAATCTTCAAAGTTCCACGGTACTACCCAGAGTTCATCATAGACCATTCCATAAATAACGGTCCTTAAAATTCCTCAAAATAAACCAAACTAAGATTGAAACCCAAATACTTGATAACATAGTCTTCCAAAATAAACTTCATCGTTCATCTCCAAACAACATAAACCACTCCTAACATCTTATAACAAAAGTAACTAACCTAAACATATATTCCCCCAAGATAGGTCAATCATTTCCATAAGTAACCTATAATACCATAAGTTCACCTTAAATTAATTTATTCTTCAAAATATAAGTCAACCATTACTCCTCAAAGAAAACACCGTAGTAATCTATTTACCTCGATCAAATAGGGTTCCCAAAATAGTAAACGTCTTCCAAAATAATAATCATCTTTTAATCCCCTAATCACCCCTTTTTTTTAAGAAGAATAGCTTCACTATATAAACATGTGGTACATAACAATATATGTCTTCCTTAATGATATAAAATCATCTTAGGTAGTGGAACGATGATCTTAGAAAACATAAAAGATATGATCATAGAGCACGAACTAAAATTCAACATGACATAGACAATTATTGCGAAGAAGTTACATGTACTTCAGTCATCATGATCCATCTCAGCATAGGACTTGCATTGTTCCCTTGTCCTCTAAGATTGTTGATGCTCATCATGCTTCTCACCCATTCCAAGAGATCATTGCCTTGGATAATGTCTAACTTCTCCACATTTATGACATCGAAATGTACATGGTACATTAGATCGAACCTTATCTACATTCATCACATTATCCATTTTTTAAAGCAATTGGCTACTTTATGCCCTATCTTCCTACACTCAAAACATCTCCCGGTTCCTTTGTGACATTCTCCTTGGTGCCTCTTCCCACACTTTTTGCAAAAAAGAAATTGGGTCTTCTTTCCCTTATCAACATTATCAGATGAACATCCTTGAGACTTTGTCTTCTTCTTCCTTGATGAATTTGGGCATTCAACTAGGTACCAAGTATTAATTGTGATTTTTGAATGCTGGTTTGGCATAATCACAATATGTTCAACTTGATCTCTCGTCATCTCTATCACATTAATAGGGAAATCGTCACATTTCCTATCACATTGGTTGTTGGGACATGCTCTTCCATTTACCACCATTAACTAAGAAAAGAACGTATAATTAGGGCCTTAAATACTTAGCCAATAATCATGAAAAGGAACTTAAATCATATAAGGATAACTTGTATAAGAAAAGTATACCCTAACTTGTGATCCCCTAGGTTTCAAACTAGGTTATCCATGATCATATATCCTTATGTGAATCTTTATTTTATTTTATCTTTGTTCCTTTAATAATGGTTTATACTAAGCTTATGAATTTACCAAAGCATATCCCCCAGGAGTGTCATAACCAAGAGTGCAGTAAGGCCCGTTGTCGTGTACCAGTTCCCGTTCGAGTCTAGCTCAAAGTGGTGTTTTCGGGTTTTACCCCTATGTACATCTGTGCCAGAGCCACCTCTACCTGCTCGTATCCAGACAGGGATGTATTTTCTTGGCAACCCCTTACTCAATACTCACCAAAATACCAGGAAGATTTCATATACTTAAACTTTTCTATAGGTTTCTTCCTAAAGTTTTCATATACTAATTTCCACAAATAACTAAACCATACTTTGATACCAACTATGGCATCCTGCCTTTTTATCACATAAAATTTCATTACATTTTACAAAACTGAGGATCTTTAAGGTTTAGTTTCTTGGAAACCAGGAACATAATACATGAAAACAACATAAAACATTATTCTTAAACACCTGAAAGGCTTCTCCTTAAGTTCATCCTAGGTTCATTACTGCATCTCATAACTCGGGGACATACATCAAAAGAAAGGGTGAGAAAAAGGCCCAGTAAGGGAAACAAGAGAAACATTTTACATGTGAACTTGAGATACTTCAATAAGGTCATGAAAATAACTTTAAGACATGATAAAGAAATCATGAGATATATCATAATAAAAATAACATTTTTAATAACTTGAAGATGTGGTTACAACATTTAATATTGACAATAATTTAGTTTCACCAAGGTCCATCCCCAAGGTGTCATTAAAAATTACCAAGGTTATTCACCAAGGTATCAGTCTAAAAAGTCATCTCTAGAGATTAAGTCTTTACCCAATTCATTGGAGCACTATATGGGCGCACCCTTGACATGTATTTATTATCATGTGAGTCACATATATCACCATCAATCATTTCATAAACAACCCATATAGCATAAAAGAAATGGGTTTCATTTCATAATCATAACGTTTTAAAAACCGCTTTAAGGACATGATCTTTATGTCACTTTAAACCCACGGAAAAGGGAAAGCGGGTTTCATGTATGTAAATCCCAGAATGTAAAATAGAACATTTTGATATATATGTGAATACCCCTATAGAAATAAGAGCTTTGAGTATTCACTTAATAACATAAAATAATTTTGAGATAAAGAGGGAGACATTTTGAGACGAAAACTATGCAGCATAACGTCTACGATACATGGTTTTAGAAAACATTGAAAAGAGAGGGGACATGGGTCACCCACTCAAAAATGATACATAAAACAGTAGGGGAATAGAATATATAGTATTTAAGAACATGGTAATGAAATTTTACTGATATACCATATGAAATGAATAACTTGAAAGGAATACAAAAATAAGATTTCTCTTATGAGAATTCGGTAGCCTAACGGCGTCACTTAAAACTTCCAAAAATGGATTGATGAGATAAAATAGGGTCTCTCATCATATGAACATAAATGATCAGTATGATAGATATAGAGATCATACCCCAACATAATAAAAAGGAACTTGAAAGACTTGACATGAAAGTAGATCTTGAAAACGAGAAGGGTGAAAGAACCCCTTAGAAATTCGGTAGCCTAACGGCGTCATTTAAACTTCAACAAAAATGAATTGATGAGATCAAATAGGATATCTAATCATATGAACATAAAATATCAGTATGATAGATTTAGAGATCATACCCCAACATAATAAAAAGGAACTTTCAAGACTTGACATGGAATTAGAACTTTGAAAAAGGAGAAAGGTGAAAGAACCACTTAAAAATTCGACAACCTAACGGCGCCACTTAAAACTTCAAAATACTGAATTGAAGAGATAAAATGGGGTATCTCATAATATGATCATAAAATATCAGTATGATAAATTTATAGATCATACCCCAACATAATAAAAAGGAACTTGAAATACTTCACATGAAAATAGATATTGAAAAATGAGAAGGGAGAAAGAATCCGTTACAAAAATTTCGGCAGCCTAACTGCGCCACTTAAAACTTCATAAAACGAAATAATGAGAGTAAGAGGGGATCTCTCATTATATGAACATGAAAAGGAAAGTAATAGGAGTATAAAATAACATCCTTTAACATAATAACATGGATCATAAAAGAAATTACATAAAAGAGATTTCTTGAAAAGAAAGAGAGAGGTCGGATCCCTTACTTTAAAACATAACTCTTAAAACTCAAAGGTTTAGACCTTGAGGGATTGGGGGCACCTTGAGAGGACTCCTTGGGAGGTAAGGAGACCATAACTTCGTTGGGGGAGAGTTGGGAGTGAAAAATAAAGGAGGAAAGGGTGGGTATTTATAGGGAAAGTGAGGGGACAAGGCATTAATGGCCAAGGGACACCTCACAAGTGCTTTTCTCAAAACCATGTGCTCTCCCATGGCATTTACCATGGAGTTAGGCCAAATGGGGCCCCCAATACAATAATTCATCACCTTTGGCCGGCCAACCCTTAAAATATCTCATGACATCATCATGACACAGCTATGATGTCATTAAACATACCGAAACCCGAAACCCTAAAACTACTTTTTTTTTCTATTCACTGAAAATTCATCTTTCTCAGAAAAAACCCAAAATCTCACCTTGACCAAATATTGATGCTCTAATTAAATTTATTAACTCCATTTTATAAAAATAATTTTCTAAGTATTTTTAATTTAATTTTTAAATAAAATCACTATTCATCGAGAATTCATTTTTTTTTCAGAAAAATCCCCAAAAATTACCATAACATAATATCGATGCTCTGAGTTCAAAAATAAATTCCATTTTAGAAAAATAATTTTCTAATTATTTTTAATTAAAAAACACTATTCACCTGAAAAAACTAATACTTGACTAATAATTTATGAAACCGTTATTTACCCATTTTATTGAATCTCATTACTTAATCAAGGTGTCTAAATTATATTAAAACTTTCTTTGAATGAAATTACTAATCCATTTGGTCACATTACTAATCCTAAGCGTAAAATCACTATTCATAATTTACTATTCATCAAAAATCAAGTTGATCTTATTAGACTCTAAATTTCGTACTAAATATAATTGTAGAAGACCATTTTTTGAAAATAATTACACATTTTTAATTATTTAAGGTTTAAATAAACATTTTTAAAATCTCCTTTTTCTAAAATTCATCAAAAATATGCATACTATATTTATCCGGTCATTTGAAAATCCATAAACTTCATCATAAGAAGAAATCCCAATTTTTTATGTAAAAAAAAGGATTAGACAAGGCAGTTACGGTCTCCTTACATAGCCCCTTATCACACCAGCATAGGACCTAAGTGTAAGGTGTGCTAAGGTGAGAGAATCCAAGGGAGGATCAACCAACATCGCACGAGTAGTAATTTCTATCAGTTTGAACTTCTCGCGGAGGCGATCCCGTTCTAGCTTCACATGATGAAGTTCAGCTTGTGTTTGGTCCAGAGAAAAGCCTAGTGGTTCTACCTCCTTCCCAAGTTCTGTTAGATGGGCTTCGATCGGTCCAAGACTACTGGGTGAGGCCATCGAATCTTCTTTTTATATTAATTAACCAAGATTACTTGTATTTAGAGACAATAATCGAAACGTTTAGTTTACAGCGGTCACATTGACCAATGGTCATATAACAGTAAAAACCCAACAGTCTCATTTTAATTATACTCATGTTATCAAATGAAATAGTTTTGTTGAGTATAAAAAATAAAACAACACACAAAAATTAGGAAACATGATTTATTCAAAATTTCGGGTCGTTACAGGTTCCGTCAGAAACTGCGCACTTGTAAAATTCCAAAGAAAATTAAAAAAAAAATTTCTCTTGAAATTTACAGGTATTTAAAACCACCCCGAGGGTGCGTTCCTCTATTTATCCATTTGGCCAGGATACCCGAGGGTATTCCTTTAAAGTAATGATTGTAGAATTTCCTTGAGAGTAATTTCTTGTGTATTGCTTGTTTACATGTTGGGCATGACCCGGTTACCTGTTTAGCCTGAGAGCAGTGTTGTGATTAGCCTGTGGGAACTGTACTATTTATCCTGTGGGAAACTTCTTCCGTGCCTATGGGCAGTTGATTCTGTACCTGTGGGAAACACTTATTATGATTGTGGGAAATATCCGTATGCCTGTGAGCAGATTCTTGTGTTTGGATTCTCTTTACCTGAGGGTAGGGGTTTACATGTATGAGGACATTGGCTGTTTACTTAGAATATTCACTGTGGTGATATTTTAAACTAAATGATTAAATGGATATTTAAATGGAAATATAACTAGTAAAGTTAGTTACTTTTGAGTACTGCTTAGTTTATTTCATTTTTAATATTGCACAATGTTGTTGCATATTTTCACACAGTTGGGAACGGGCCTTTGTTGAGTGCCTACTGGGATTTATTTCTCACATCCTGTTTGGGTCATACTTTTTGGCCCAAACATATTATATTGCTGCAGGTGTGGATAGGGGCAAGAGTCCCTATACGGGTACTTGATTGTTGCTGAGGAGTAGGAGGGCATGGGACCGAGCCTAGGCTCGCGATGCTGCTGGCTTTTCTGTTTTCTTTTCTGTACTTGTACTTTAGTTGTAATGTATTGTATTGAAGTGTAACATGTTCTGGATATTTTATAAAATAGTGACATACTGCATCTCCATATATATATGACTACTGGTTTCCCTTTTTGTTATCAGTTATCCATTTCAGTTATGTATACTGTTACTGCTTTCACTATTGTTGTATATTTATATTATATTCTTCTGTGCTACACTTTGAAAAATGAGGGCATAGTTTCCCCACTATGAGACCTAGGCCCTCACTGCTAGTCGGAAGCCTCTGGCGTTTGGGGAAATGTGCTTGAGGTCATGTGGCGAACCGGGTTCGGGGCACCCATTGAGTGGCACTAGAAACCGAGACGTTACAATAATTAAAAGAGATTTCATTATTTCTAAAACCTTCAAGGTTTTCTATATCCTGTGAATTCTCTTTATGATTCTTATCATGTGTTTCTTTAAGAACACTTACCTGTGAATTCTCTTTAGGATTCTCATCATGTGTTTTTTAAGAACACTTAAATTACTTATTTCTTTTGGAACACATGCCTCCATAACGGGGATTTCAATTACAATGATTCCTTTTTTGAGAATTTATATCCTTATAGATAATTTTTCTTCCATGCTTCATGATATTTTTGACCATTTCGTAACATCATTATGTAATGGTGTCTCCAAGACATCAATTCTAGCTGGTGTATTTATAGCTGGTATATGTGACTCAATCACACCC
Organism: Viscum album; assembly: GCA_963277665.1. Classification (NCBI taxonomy): domain Eukaryota; kingdom Viridiplantae; phylum Streptophyta; class Magnoliopsida; order Santalales; family Viscaceae; genus Viscum; species Viscum album. Next base: position 2,054,644,517 of record OY728146.1, on the reverse strand, counting down.
TTTATGTCAGTAAATGCATATAGAAACCAATTTTCTAGTTTTTGAAAATATAAAATATTTTTCACTTCTATCCCACACTATCATGTGGGAGATTCAAGAGAAGATAACGTTTACACATTCCAGGAAATCTCCTCACTTTGTTTCTTTTCTACCCATAATATTGGGAATACTTCTTCATTGAAGTGATAATCAACAAAACATGTTATGAATATATCACCAATTTATGGGTAAATAAATGTGATGATGGATGGGGATTCATATCCCATATATATTCCCTTCCTCCTTTGAGTTCCCATTTTTGTACGTTATGAGGGAGCAATCAATACATATATAATAAAAGCAAAAAAAATTAAGTGGGAGATGTCAAGATCTTGGTCAAATACCAATTAAAGTGGAGAGTGATTATGATATACACTTATTTTGATGTAAATTAATATCAAGGAATGTAATATTGAATAACCCAATACAGATCTTGACAACTTTGTTCTCATTATTAATGTTTAACAATAAGTTGGAGGCATTTTATCTATGATTCAGCTAAACCATTTTTTGCATGAACATGGGCGACTAGATGATCCATAATAATCTTCATTTCCATAAAATAATCATTGAAATATTGTGAGGTAAATTCACCAGAATTATCAAACCTTCATTTCTTGATGACATAATCATCAAATTGTGCTTTCAATTTAATTATCTGAGTAAGAAATTGTGAAAATCCTACATCATGTGTTGAGAGAAAACATAACAGACTATCTTCTAGATGCATCAATTAACACCATAAAATATTTAAATGGGACACATGATGGATGAATTGATCCACATATATACCCTTGAATTCATTCAATAAAGGTTGTAATTTCATCCTTAATTTTAGCTAGAGACGGTCTCACAATCATCTTTCTAAGAGAAAAAACCTCGCATGAAATTTTTCTTAGTGGATAGATCTTATAGATATTTATTGAATATATATGAGAATATTCAATTATTTTTCACATTATTCTTGAACTAGGAATACCTAATTGTTCATGCCATAAATTAATGATTTTTGGTCCATTCTTTACGACCATATGTGTTTTAATTGCACTTATATATGTATAATTCCATCCAGATGATAATTTTGGTAGTTTTTATAGTACATGGCTCTTACTGAATTTATTAATGGAAATGAACATTTACTTTCAATTTCTCTCATATATATTCTGGGTATCATGCCCATGTAAAAATTTATTTTAGACTTTGGGGAAAAAAACACAACTCTTATAAAGAATTATGTCTCATTAGGTAAACAAACTAGCTTTACGAGTCACTTCTATCAGATCAACATGACCTAATATGGTATTCACAATTGGTCTTGTTGGTTTAAGATCATAAAAATATTTTTTATTTTTATGAATTGTGTGCATTGTTTCAATATAAAATATGCAAATATTTGTCCCGTTTATGCAATCAATTTTAATTCTTCAAAGAAAAGACAATAATATTATAAGAAACACTTTATGAAATTCAAATAATACAACATCAAAAATATAAATCATATAGAACAAAACACCTTATCACATATCATAACTATTATAATTTTTATGAATTGTTTCCAGCTATCACATCATCAAATTCACAAGTAAAATCACCCTCTTTGAGTTAAGTGAATGCATTATTTGTTGGTTCATGATTATTAGTAAAATTATTCTCCTTTTATTTCACTTTATATGATTTCTCAGTGAAGTGTGATTCATTATTATTTTCTTTAAGAGATTCCAAATATATATTACAAAGACTCTATAGGGTTTGGAAAAATTGGGACCAATTTCCCTTGGAACCACACCTATATTAGGAATCTTCAGGATTCCTTGGAGTGTTTGAGCTGATATTTCTTTGATTATGATATTTATTTCGATCGTGTCCATGGTTACGACCAAATCCTTGGCCTTTCCTTCCACCAAAACCACATCCACCATGAGAATCATGTCCTTGGATTATTTTATGATTATTTTAATTAAATATAGAATTTTCTTTCAGAAATGATACCTTCAAATTAGTAGGACGAGACTAATATTTTTTAATCTAATTCTCATTGTTTTTTGAAGATCCTTTGTGATGCTTTCATAATAAGTTTTTTATTTTTTAACAAAATACTTTTTTAATATTATTTTGTAAAAAAGGTTAGAAAAAGTTACTATAAGTTTATTAATAAAGTTACATATATTGAGTTAGAGGAGGATAAGAATGTTTTCCCTTAACATCATTAGGAAATCTTTCCTTAAGTCAGATGAAATTATATATGTTGTTCATTAAAGTTCCTAAAAATCATGAAGAAGTAATGATCCAATCTGAAGTTTTTACAAGCCACTAAAAGTGGAGAGTAGTATAATTATTCACTAGGTGAATCAGTATAGAAGTATGGTGATGATTTTTTTTGTAAGAAGTTTGCACAAAGTCACCAAACAGACCAGACACAGATCACTGGATGAAATTTTCTAAAAGGTTATTAAAGTAAAATGGTTGGAGTAACCAGATGGATGATTTTAGGAAGTCTACATTTCTAAGGTATTTGAAGTCATATTTTAATATATATGCAAATATAAAGGGTGAGAATTCAAAATTTTGAAAGAAATATTTTTAGATTAAGAAGTTGCATGTTACAAAGGTCTTTAGAAGTTTCAACAATGTAGTCAACCATCTTCAATGGATCAAGTTTTCTAGACAAACAGTTTGTATGAAGTTTTCAACTGATTTTTTATAAGATGTGTGAAGTTTGAGGTTGTGAAGTTATAAAGAAGTGATGAAGAAGGAAGAACATTAGGGGAATATCCATAAGACAGACAGACATCAGACAAAAATTCACGATGTCACATGATGAAATTTTCTTAGAAGTTGAATCAAATGGTGTATAAAGGTAAGACTGAGATAAAGTGTCTAGATGAAAAATTGCTAATTCATCAAAAATTTTTTTTATATGAAGATAATCGTTTGAAGAGAATCTTTGGAAGGGATATCAGACAAAAAAAGACATATGTATAATTTATTATGAAGTCATCAGACAAACAATTCATTATACAAAGTTTTTTTGATAAACTTTACATAAACTTTTAAATTCCCCAAAAAAGACAATGATGAATTGAATAAATGTTTCAATTTTTTTTCAAGATGAGGTAAGGAAGATCTAATAAGTTACTTAATGACTGAGGTTAAAGAAATTAGAAAAAAGTTGTGGTCACTAGAGAATTCATTAAGCTTCAAGAATGTTTATAAATGTTCTATAAGGTTTGAGAAGAATCCAAAAAATCTCATTTGAGTATAACTACTGAAAAAAAATCTATAGACATGGTTTTTGGAAAAACCATGGGTATTGGTTTCCCTATACCCATAGTTTTCCAAAACCATGGGTATATGGGTCTGTTTCGAACCTATACCCATGGTTTTGGGAAAACTGTGGGTATTGGGGTCTATTCTGAACCTATACCCATGGTTTTCCAGAAACCGTGGGTATAGGACTCGGTTCGAGACCTATACCAATGTTTCTCTGGGAAAACTGTGGGTATAGGTTTCCCGCATGAATATGGGAAAAAAATTCCACGGGAACAAAAAATTATGGCGGGAAAACCCTATATCGACAGTTTTCCCTCCTATAACCATAGTTTAGATTAATATATTTAGGTATATATATATATATACATAAGTTAAGTAGCTGGAGTGGTGAGGCACTAGGTGTTAGAAGTGGAGTTCACAAGATCAAAACCCGCGACTGGATTTTTTCTAAAACCTATACCCATTGTTTTAAAACCATGGATAGGGCTATCACACAGTGGAAAAACCCTATACACAGGGTTTAGAAAACCATGGGTATAGTTTGTATAGCTATACCGATGCCTCAATTTTCCATGGTTCCCAAAACCATGTGTATAGCCTATACCCACAATTTTGGGGGCTATACCCACAGTTTTGAACTATAGGTATAAGTCATTTTTCTAGTAGTGTAGTAAAGTGAAATTGGTTTCTCTCCAATTATAATTCAGGTGAACCTATAAAAGGGGTGTAATTATTGTATGAAAAAGTGGTAGGGAACACTGTTCATTGAAAAAAAATCTAAAATGATGAGGATTTTTTTTATAATGAGTTTTCAACTGAGATTACTTTCTGGTTGAAGAAAGGGTACCAAACTGAGATTCTAGTCATAACACTAAATATAAGATTTGTTCAAGGGGAATAAAATAAAGGTAGTTATCATATTTTTCTAGAAAAGAAATTGTATCAAAATTACTAGACAATGTTTTCATACAAATAGTGAGGCGCAGAGATTTTGTTCATCATAGAGAATGAATGTTAGAAAACAGGAACAATTTTAGCAAGGTGCATTAAATGGAGAATACCAGATGAATGAAGGGAGCACCAGATGGACATCTACCATATGGAGTAAATCAAACAGACTTATCCAAATGAACTTTTGGGAGCTGTTTACAAAGATTCACATATTTTGTGTTGGCTCAGTTTTAATAATCAAGACTTTATAATTGAAGGGAATCAGTATAATCATACCTATCGGGAGATAGAAAGAGTCTAAAGGGAGTTAGATCCTTATAATTCAATTTTTTATTATAGTGAATTCCATAGACCCATAGGAGTGTCCATGTTAAGGATATAGTTGACCACATTGGGGGAAAACCTTGTAAATATTATGTGCTCTACTTTCTTATCATTGCATTCTTGTGAGATTATTTAATAAAGTTGATAAGGATAAAACTCTAACAAGTTACAAGGGTTCATTTCAAAGATATGAAATTGAGATTAGATAACCACTAATTCCCCCCCTCTCAGTGGTCCAGTGATCCTAAAGAACTTCAATGAGTATCAGAGGGAACACTACCATTTTCGTATCCTTATCATGGAAGATATCAAAACAGTGAACAAAAGAGGTATTCCGATCTTTGATAGAAAAAATTATCATAGATGAAAAAACATAATGATACCCTATATTCTGTCACTTGAATTAGAGGTTATTTATGTGGATATAGTTAGGTTTCCACCCATTGAAAAAAATTATCAAATGATGTTTTTTGAAAAAATAAATATTGAGGTAAACAGGAAGACTAAAAATGTTCTTCTTAATTCTTTGTTAGAAAATGTTTTTATGGAGGTGATGGGTCACAAGACCACTAAAGAAACTTGAGACAAACTCAAAAGAACCTTTTTGGGAAATACCAAAGTATAATAAGTAAAGCTATAAATTTTCAGAAGCAAGTTCAAAGATATAAGTATAGTGGATGTTAAAACCATTGATGATTACTTCACCAGGGTTAATAAAGTTTTTTTCTACATCAAAGGTTTCGAATATGTCTTATAAGATTCTACCATTATTAATAAACTCATGAGAAACTTCCCAAACAGGTTCAATTCTAAAATTTCTACCTTAGAAGATAAATATGATTTATCTCTTGATGAATTACACAACTTTATTATTGCATATGACATGAGAAAAGATCTAGAATTAAAAAAGAATATCAAGCATGAAATGGATTTTAAAGCTATGAGAAAGATGAAAATCCAAGATTTTGATCATAATTTTTTTGAAAGATTTGATTTAGAAGATAAGGAAGATGGTGAAATGAATGAAAAAAAATCACATCTCTTATCTCCAAAAATTACCAGAGAGGTAGAGGATAATATAGAGGCAAAATCCCACAGAAATATTTCATGTGTGAATGAAATGAGAATTTTTATATGAATTTTCCTAAGAAGAAAGTCAGAGAATATGTAGATAATTTATAGGAAAAAAATTTGTGGAAGAAGTGCAGAAATTATTCTAAATAAGATGAGAAATATACCAGAAGTAAGAACAAACTCACCAGAAATAATAAAAGAATTAGGTTGAGTAAGAAATTTGAGTATAAATTTACTGATAATAGTTCATAAAAAGTTGAAAACATAGAGAATTTTAGATTTTTTTTATAATGTTGAGAATATGGAAGATAGAACCATTAGTGTAGAAGAAGAAGAATAAGGAAAAGAAACCTATATAGAGTATCAAATGAGACCAAAACTCATTTATTATCTTGATAAAAACACAAAAATCAAGAAAGAGATAAGAATATTGAAGAAATATAGTGCATAGAATAATTAAGGAAATAATGATGTCCTTAAAAAAGAACATGATCATATTAAGGAGATAAATAACCTCAAGCTAAAAGTTGTTGAATAAGGAAATATGGTGGAATATCTTAGTAATAAACATTCTGTTAAGGTAGATAAAGTTTGTACAACTCAATCAAAATTTATAGAGGTTAAAATTTCCTTGAAAAAGCTAAGTGAAAAGTTCACCAAGGCTTCATAGGTAAAAGTTGAAACATCTCAATCCACTCAGAAAACTATTCCCAAGAATTAGGTGACATCTTTACCCACTAAACACAAAATTTCATTTGATTATTCTAACCATGTAGGTGTTAAAAAAATGTTAGAAAAACTTGGGTTGAAAAAGGATATGGAAAATCTACCATAGAAATGAAAGTTGAAAATAATATTCTTAATAAAAATTTCCCACATTAGGGATATTATTATACTAAAAGATATTTTGAACCTCAACAAATTAATTATAGGGAAAGATATTTTTCCTACCAAAGAATGAGATTCAGTGGATATTGTTGGTATTGTGGTATATATGGCCACAAAACTCATAAATATTGGAAAAAATATCTCTATCCTTATAAATAGGTATGAACTGAGGGGGTGAGGGAAAAATAAAAATAAAAGAGTAACTTTAATAAGATATAGGAGGAAAGAAAAGAAAAATCTCAAGATGTTAGAAAGTTTCCAATGAAAAACCAATTTGATTGCCTGGAGGAAGTTTGTGAAATATGTGACCAACTCGAACACATTGCTAAAAAATGTATGATAACTCTTTTGGGATAATTTTCCTATGTTATTAAAGAAAAATAATCTATAAATAAGAAAGTTGAGTAAAGATCTTTTGTTTTTGAGTCAGCTCTGAAAGAAAGAAAATGGAAAAAATCATGGATTCTTGAAAAAAAAATTTCTTCATGCATCACAGGTAATATAAATATCTTAAAAGATTTTTAAAATCAAAAAGTAGGAGTAGTTACTTTTAGAAATGATATTTCTTTAACAATCAAAGGAATTGAAACAACTAATATTGAATCTCAAAAACTAAAATAAAATAAGTTTTGTTTATTGATGGGATGAAACACAACTTACCGAGTGTTGGTAAAATTTGTGATAATGGTACGAAATTTATATTCATAAAATATTGTTGTATCATCAAAAGTATGAAAGTTGGAAATTTTTTTACAAAGGGAGATATAATTAGTGGTAACCAATTTAAAATTGAAGATCTTAGTAGCTCATGTTACTTAAGTTTTGAGAATGAAAATAAGCTATGGTACTAAAGACATGGGGATTTAGGACAAAAAAGTATGAGTAAATTTCTAAATTTGATGTTGTAAGAAACTTACCGACACTGAGTAGGAAAGATGATATAGTTTTCACAACTTTTCAAAAAGGGAAACTAGTTGATAGAAAACATAAGAATTTTGAAATCCAATACCCCATAACTCTTTAGCTCATTCACTATGATCTTTATGGGAATATGAGACATCAATAAATAAAAGATGATTTATAATTTATTACTTTCATTGATGAATTCACTTGGATGAACAACATAATGTTTATGAAACATAAATAAGAGGTTTTAGAGATGTTTACATTTTTCATAAGGGAATTTGAAGTAGAGACAAGTGTTTACATACTGAAGCTCATAACTAACAATTAAAATGAGTACACAAGTAATTATTTATAATCCTATTTGAAGAAACATGGAATAAAACATTAATATAGTTCTTCATACACTCCTCAAAAAAATTTAGTAACAATGAGGAAAAACAAAAGTTTAGTGGAAATGGGAAGAAGTATGCTAGATGGGTTTAAAATTTCCAAATTTTTTAGAAGAGAAATTATTAATACTGTTGTTCAAGTAAAAAATAGATGTTTGTTTCAGAAAAAATCTGATATAAATCCCTATAAGACATAGTTTATCAAAAAACCTTCGGTAATGTATTTCAAGGTTTTTGGGATTCTCTGCTTTCTTAAAATAAAAAAATCTGAATCTTGTATTTTTTGATGAAAAAGATGAATAAGAAATTTTCATTGTATATTTAACAAATAGAAGAAGTTAAAATTTTTGGAACAAACATATACATAATTTTTTGGATTCTTATGTTGGGAAACTTACTGAAAATTCAACAACCTTAACAAAAGTTGTTGAAAATGTTATGGAAGATGAATTGAATACTTCTAATAAAAAAATTGAAGATAAATGTGATCCAAAATAGGTACATGAAGATTCATAAGAATTGCATAATGAGGAAAGTGAAACAAGAATAAAATATATGAAATTTCATACTATACAAAAATAGTTTGAATATAGCCACATCATTAGAAATCATAAATCTCTAGTTCAAACCATAATAAAGTTGTGATTAGAAAATCAAACATCACTTATCACACAAGTTGAGTTAGAATCAATTTCATAGGTAGTTGAATATAAAGAGTGGTTTGATGCTATGAATGAAGAGTTAGATCATATTGAGAAGATAACACATGAGAACTTTTTCCATTTCTAGTAAGAAGGAATGTTATAGGAAAATAGTGGTTATATAGAAACAAGCTAAATAAACATGGAAAAATTTCAAGAAACACAGATCAAATTATTTCAAAGGTTACTCAATGGTGGAAGGTTTAGATTTTAAAGAAACTTTTACCCCCATTATGATATTGGAAACTATTAAAATGTTCTTAGTTATTGCTGAACATTGTTGTTATGAAGTTTATTAGATGGATGTAAAGTCAGCTTTATTAAATGGAGAGAATGGGGAATAAGTTTATGTTGATTAAACTGATGGGTTTTTACTTAATAATGATGGAACCATGGTGTGTAAGTTGAAGAAATATTTTTATGGTTTGAAACATGGACCTCACGTATGGTGCTCTAAACTTGATAGTTTCCTAAGAAATTTTAACTTTTCCAAAGAAAAAGTTGATAAAAACTTGTATGTGAAGGAAAAGAGCATAGCTACCCTGACTGTCAGTGTTTACATCGATGAAATAATTTTTACAGATGACATGGATAAATCATATGAATAATTTTCTAAGAAAATGAATGAAAATTTCAAGATGTAAATTACTAAATAATTAACTTACTTCTTGGGTTTACAAATTTTTAAAAGGGGAGATACATTTTCCTATATCAAGAAAAGTATGCCAAAAAATTATTAAAAAAGTTTTGCATGTATGATTCCAAATAAGTTTTTACACCTATTTTTGTTGGTGTAAAATTGAGTAATGTTGAAGCTAAAAAAAGTGTGAATAAAAAAGTCTTCTGAAATTTGATAGGAAGCTTGCTCTATCTTACAGATTCAAGGCTAGACATTGTTCATGTTGTTACTTTATATATGAGATATCAAAGTGATCCCAAGGAATCACATATATTGGAAGAAAAAATAATTCTCAAGTATGTTAAAGTAATATATTCTATTTTCCTATTGTATAAAAGAAGTCATGACATGAACTCTCTTAGATACACTTATGCTAATTGGGCTAGAGATTATGATGATAGAAAGTCAACATCAGGAGGAACTTTTTTGTGGGAGAATGTTGTGTGAGTTGGCATAATAATAAATAGAGTTCAATTTATTTGAGTACAATTAAAGTAGAATATGTTTCCAACACCCATGCATGTAAAAAAATGATTTGGATGAAAGTTTAGCTAGAATATTTGAGATTGAAATTTTGTAAACCATTGAAGATTCTTTATGATAATAAAAGTTCCATTGATATTTACAAAATCCCCATAAAACATTCGAGATCAAAACACATTGATATTAAGTATCATTTCATAAAAGGTAAAGTTGGTACTCGAGAGATAATTATTGAATATATTTTTACAAAGTATTAATTTTCTTATGTTTTCACCATATCTATGCCAAGGGAAATATTTGAGGAACTAAGGTTGAAACTACATGTTCAGCCTCCACCAAAAACTTCCTATTTTTTTAAGAAAGTCCCCCAATGTGCTTTGTCTGTTTGTCTTATAATGACCAAAATATTGATTGTCACTAAGGGATAGAATTCCTTCAAAAAATTTGTTTTATACAACGACGTGGTCTCAAGACAATATCTATGATAAGTATTGTGATTTGATAAAAGTGTTCAACAATGAGATGTGAAAAATTATGGGTTGATAAAAATGTTAAAACTTTTAATGATGCGAATAAATCTAAAGGGGGATATTGAAGATCTTATGTGGCGTTTTCATAAAATGTTTTGTATTTTTTGACAAAATGTTTTTTTAATATTTTTTTAAATAGGTGAGAAAAAGTTACTAGAGGTTCACTAAGAAAGTTACTTATATTGGGCTGGAGGAGGATAAGAAATTTTTCCCTTAACATCATTAGGAAATCATTTCTTAAGTTAGATGATGTTATGTTGTTCATTAAAGTTCATAAACATCATGAAGAAGGAATTATCCAAGATTAAGTTTTTATAAGTTAGTAAAAGGGGAGAGTAGTACAACTATTCACTGGAAGAACCAGTGCATAAGTTTGTAGGTGATGTTTCTAGATGATGTTTTTGTAATAAGTTTGCACAAATTCACCGGAATGAAAAGATGCAGATCACTGAACAAACTTTTCACAAAGGTTCCTAAAGTCCAATGACTGAAATAAATGAACATATTATTTTATGAAGTCCACATTAATACGTAACAAGAAGTCATATTTTAATATCTATGAAAATACAGAGGGGGAGAATGAAATTTTTTAAAGGAATCATTTTGAGATAGATAAGTTTAATGTTACAAAAGTCTTTAAAAGTTGCAACAACGTTGTCAACCTTCTTTAACATATGATGTTTTCTGGAAAAACAATTTGTATAAAGTTTTTAACTGTAAAAGTTTTCATTACATTCTATGTGAATTTTGAGGTTGTTAAGTTATAAATAAGCACTACTGAAAGAAGGACATTAGGCGAAGATCCATCGGATGAACATACATCATAAAAACTTTCACAACGTTAATGAAAAAACTTTTATGAGAAGTTGAACCAAATGAAGTATAAAGTTTAAACTAAAAAAAAGTTATCTGTTAAAAAATGACCAATTAATTAGAGAAAATTTTCTTATAAACAGAACAGGTTAAACAAAAGATGAGGATGGGTGATTGGATAAACAGATCTAGATGGATAATTTTTTATGATGTCATCAGACATACAATTCATCAGAAAGAGTTTTTATGGAAAAATTTACACATCTTTGTAAAGTACCAAAACATGAAAATTCTGAATTAAATATATATTTCAATTGATTTGTTATCAACCCAAGGTAAGGAATATTGAATAAGTTCCTTAATGTTTTAGGTTAATGAAATTAAAAGAAGTTCGTGGTCACTAGAGAATTTATAAAGCTTCAAGAATGTTCATGAATGTTCTAGAAGGTTTGAGAAACATCTAATAAATCTAATTTGAGTGGAAAGTGAAATTGGTTTCCCACCAATTATACTTATAGTGCATTTATAAAAGGGGTTCAAGTGCAATATAAAAAGGGGTAGAGAACACTATTCCCTAACAAAAATATGAAATACTAAATATTTTTTGTTAGAGTGAGTTTTCAACCAAGATTATTTTATGGTTGAAGAAAAGGTACCAGATGAAGATTTAGTTCGAAATTATGATAGATGTTTCAATCAAGTGGAATTAGACCGAGGAAATGATAAGTGTTTTCTAGATAGTGTTTTGTATCATAACTACCAAGTAGAGTTTTTATACAAATATTTAGGGGAAATAGTTTTGTTAATTGGAAAAAATAAAGGTTAGAAAACAGGTACAATTTTAGTTAGGTGCATTAGATGGAGAACAATAGACGAGGGAAGGGTTAACCATATAGAAAATTGGACATACTTATCTAGATGAAATTTTGTGAGATATTTACAAAGTTTCACATCTTTTGTGTTGGATCATAAGAAAAAATTTATACCTGAAAGGAGTCAATATAATCATACCTATCTGGTGATAAAAGGATTCTAACGGGAGTTGGACCATTGTAATTAACTTTTATATTATTGTGAAATCCATGGACCCATGAGAGTATCCATAATAAGGATACAATCTTACACACTAGGGGTGAACCTTGTAAATCTGGCATGCTCTGCTTTACTTTCCTATAATTTCTTGATTGTGAGATTGTTTTATAAAGTTGATAAAGATAAAACTATAAAAATTTGTTGGGGTTCATTTTAAAGATATTTGGAAAATTATTCTTATAACAATTGGTGAGGACTCGGTAAGTGAATCTAAGAGACATGAGATCAAATATGAGTTACTATAGCAGTACTGTAGTAGGTACTATTTGAAACTGTATCAACCAGAACTATTCATCCATCTGGGCCTTTGGGCCACCGGTTTGGTCCTCGAGTCTTGAAAGGATTTTGGGCCACCCAAGGTCTTTAAGATAGTTGTATCTCAATGACTTTGGGACACCTTAAGGCCTTTAGGCTACCCCAAGGCCTTCGGGATACATGAATATGTAGATATACCAGTTAGAATACAAGGTAAAAGGCCCCATATGAGGATTCAGAGCAGGCACATTCACTAGAGAAAAGATAAATGGAATTAGAAGAATGAGAGGGTATGGAATTTCTATCGGTACCAGGCCTGTGAATCTCTACACAAGACAACTAGTCGACCAACCTTGTAAATGTGGAGTGCTGATATCATGACATGTGTGCTAGGGAGGAGAAGTTCCAAAGTTTTCTTGTCTGGGTGATTTCCTATAAGACCTATGGGTCATGTAATTTTATATAAGACTCAGGGCCTTGTAGGGTTCCAACTCACCCATTGAAATATGGATTATCAAAATAATATAAAAATGAAGGCCTTCGGGCCATTCAGTCAGTCATTTTAATGATATTTGAAATTATAAAAGGATAACCACTGATTCAACCCCACTTATTAGTGTTCCAATGATCCTAAGGAACTTAATTATTCTCTACTACAAGTAATGGTGATTTGAGACCAAAATATTTTGTATACCCTCACAAGCGATATTACTATTATAGGGTCATGTGAGATACATGAAATGTCGTATATGTCTTTTCAAGCACATCATCATATGTAATACCAATACCACATTAATTTAACTATGATACAATTATATACATAGAATAATTTTAATCACCAACCCTTTTATAGTATAGGAATCATAAAACATTTCATTCATCATAGGTTAGGAGAAGAACAACCTCCTTTTGATTATCATAACTCCATTTCAAATTATTCTAAAGATTACATTGGATCTATTTAGATGTGATATTCACATTTCAATCCCTCATTGAGATGTATTCTAAGGAAGATCATTGCCTTTGATTTATTTTGGAGAGTTTGAGAATTATTTTCTTTAATTATTTCTGCAAGATCCATCGATTCAAGATGCATTTCAACATCCTTTCACTACTACTAAAACGGGCTTTAATAGTGCTAAAAAAGAGCTGTAAAGCTCAGTGTTGATAAATGGATCCTTTATCAGCACTTTTTTTAGTGTTGATAAATGCCATACCTGCTCTAACATGAAATTCTATAGCATCACACCCAAACAAGACTTGAAAAAAAATCAGTATATCAAACAAGTAGTTCACATAGATAAAATATGCAGTGGCAGTCAATTTGGGATCAAACAATGGGAAAAAATCCATACCTAATGTGATGTCTAATCATTCATTATGATTATCAAAAGGTACCATTAAATAATATCTCCTCCAAATGATATCTTACATTGCCTCATATAAAATATATAGATAGATTTCAATGTCATAACCTTAAAAAAAATTTGATTAAGGCATGCATGAAAGTTATTATTCATGTTTTTTGTGGTTAATATTCATGTCAATATTGTATATGGATTTTTTTATAGATTTTAAGTTACTTTTGGGATATGTTTCCTTAGGACTTAGATATCTTCCCCTGTACATTCATCATGGTAGATGGATTTGGGTGATTCTTGGGAAACTTAAGGAAATGTGTTCTTGCCGTTGATGCCTTTATCTTACGGTGTGTTGCATTCTTTTCATGCCATTTATAGAATTTATAAATGGTGGGGAGATATATTCTTTTTTCTTTGTCCATCCTAGACTCTTGATTAGTAGTCATGTAATGATTCTATTGGGGGAAACACTGGGGTGGTTGATACAATCAATACGGTCATGTACCGATTCACACTTCCAAATAAATACAGAACCATGCATGATTTTTTCCATCTAATTTTTCCCTCGTAACTAACTCCGGATGAGTTAGTTGGAAGCACTTGGGCGTGTTTTATCCTCTTGAATGAACCTGCACATGTTAAAAACAAAAGAACCCATGTGGGTACACTTTCATGGGGAAGTTTCCTATTCATTTTGAATTTTTATTGTTTTACATAAATAGGAAAAGGATGGGTTGTATGACTCCAATTAAAAACCATGAAACTTACCTTTTTGAGGGAGTTTTTAGGAACTTGAGTTGTTCATGGTTAGGAGAAAACATGTGGTATGGATATATAGTTTAACTAAGTCATTTTGAACGATTGGAACATGGTTAGTTAACCGTTTGTCCAAACTGTACAGAAGAGGGTTTCTTATCCAATGGCTCCTGAAAAGTTGTTGAACAGTTTAGAAAACTTCCCAACCAGACCATGAAAGTTGCTGATGATATGGAATAATTTAAGGTATTTCAACCTATTTCCTCCCATAACCTTCCCAAAAATTAGTATAAGAGCCCTTTATCTTGAAAATTTATCCAATTTAAATCCTCTATTCCTTTTTCTTTCCCTTTTGTTCTTCTCCCTCTCCCTTTCCTCTTAGTTTTCATCCCTCACCATGAACTCTAGAGCTAAAGGTTTATATTTAGGATATGTGATAAATTATTAATGGGGTTTTATTGTCTAAGGACTAATTAAGACTCTATGAGGCTTGTATAAGTGTCTTATCTCATACATAATGGCTTTTGGATTGTTTTTTGTACGTCATTTTTTGTTTTCACTTAAAAATTATGTCCATTTTAAAACAAAAGAGAGAAAATTTGAGTGATACCAGTCACATCGTGCCTCATATTGAGGAGGGGTTGAATTATACATGTTAGAAATGACCCATGGATCGTTTTCTTAAATTATCAACACAATCTGAATGCGTTTGGTTAGTTTTATATATGTCAGTTGTTGTTTTCACTTTAAATTCTTTCCATTTTAAACAAAAGAGAGACACTTTGAGTGATAACAACCACATAGTGCCTGGGATTGAGGCGGGTTTGACTTTTACACATCAAAAATGACCCATGGATCATTGGAATAAAGTATCAACACAATCTGAATGCATTTGGTCAGTTTTCTATATTCCAGTTGTTGTTTTCACTTAAAATTTTGTCAATTTTAAACAAAAGAGAGACACTTTGAGTGATACCAGTCACACCATGCCTCGGATTGAGGTGGGGGGTTGACTCTTACACATCACACATGACCCATGGATCATTTGAATAAAGTATCAACACAATCCGAATGCGTTTGTTCAGTTTTCCGTATGTTAGTTGTTGTTTTCACTTAAAATTCTATCCATTTTAAACAAAAGAGAGAACTTTGAGTGATACCGGAAACACCATGCCTCGTATTGAGGAGGGATTGACTAATAAAAATAAAAACTGTCCTATGGATTGTTCTAATAAAGTATCAACACAATATGAATGTGTTTGGTTGGTTTTCCGTACATTAGTTGTTGTTTTCACATAAAATTATGTCCATTTTAAATAAAAGAGAGACACTTTGAGTGATACCGGCCACAAAATGCCTCATATTGAGATGGGTTTGACTCGTACACATCAAATATGACCCATGTATCGTTTTAATAAATTATAAACACAATAGGAATGCATTTGGTTGGTTTTCCATACGCTAGTTGTTGTTTTCACTTAAAATTCTGTCCATTTTAAACAAAAGAGACACATTTTGAGTGATACTAGTCACACCATACCTCATATTGAGGTGGGGTTGACTCTTAAACATAAAAAATGACCCATTTATCTTTATACTAAAGTATCAACACAATTTGAATTTTTTTGGTTGGTTTTCCGTACGTCAGTTGTTGTTTTCACTTAAAATTCTGTTCATTTTAAACAAAAGAGAGACACTTTGAGTGATACCAGCCACACCATGCCTCAGATTGGGGAAGGGTTGACTTTTACATGTCATATATGAACCATTGATCATTGGTATTAATTATCAACACAATATGAATGTGTTTGGTCAGTTTTCCGTACGTCAGTTGTTGTTTTCACTTAAAATTCTGTCCATTTTAAACAAAAGGGAGACGATTTGAGTGATACCGGTCACAACATGCCTCATATTGAGGTGAGGTTGACTATTAAACATCAAAAATGACCCGTGTATATTTATCCTAAATTATAAACACAATAAAAATGTGTTTGGTTGGTTTTTTCTACGTTAGTTGTTGTTTTCCCTTAAAATTATGTCCATTTTAAACAAAAGATAGACAATTTGAGTGATACCGGTCACAACATGCCTAAAATTGAGGAAGAGTTGACTATTAAACATAAAAAATGACCCATGTATTGATCTCCTAAAGTATCAACACAATCTTAATGTGTTTGGTTAGTTTTCCGTACGTCAGTTGTTGTTTTCACTTAAAATTCTATCCATTTTAAATAAAAGAGAGACACTTTGAGTGATACCGGCCACACCATGACTCTAATTGAGACAATTTTAACTCTTACACATCATATATGACCCATGGATAATTTTAATAAAGTATCAAAACAATCCAAATGTGTCTAGTTGATTTTCTGTACGTCAGTTATTGTTTTCAGTTAAAATTCTGTCCATTTTAAACAAAAGAGAGATAATTTGAGTAATATCGGTCACACCGTGCTTCATATTGAGGTGATGTTAACTATTACATGTCTAAAATGAACCATTTATAGTTATCCTAAAGTATCAACACAATCCGAATGCTTTTGGTTGGTTTTCTGTATGTTAGTTGTTGTTTTCACTTAAAATTCTGTCCATTTTAAACAAAAGAGAGACGATTTGAGTGATATCGGTCACACCGTGACTTGGATTGAGGAAGGGTTGACTATTACATGTAAAAAATGACCCTTTTATTTTTCTCCTAAAATATAAACACAATACTAATGCATTTGGTTGGTTTTATGTACGTCAGTTGTTGTTTTCACTTAAAATTCTGTCCATTTTAAACAAAAGAGAAACACTTTGAGTGATATCAGTCACAACATGCCTCGGATTGAGGCAAGGTTGAATTTTACATATCATAAATGAACCATGTATATTTCTCCTAAATTATCAACATAATCCGAATGCGTTTGGTCAGATTTACGTACGTCAGTTGTTGTTTTCACTTAAAACTTTGTCCATTTTAAACAAAAGAAAGACACTTTGAGTGATACCGGTCACATCATGCCTCGGATTGAGTAAGGGTTGACTCTTACATGTCAAAAATGACCTATTTATTATTCTCCTAAAGTATAAACACAATCTGAATGTTTTTGGTCGGTTTTTTGTATGTTAGTTGTTGTTTTCACTTAAAATTCGGTCTATTTTAAACAAAAGAGAGACACTTTGAGTGATATCAGTCACACCGTGCCTCAGATTAAGGTGGGGTTGACTCTTAAACATCATAAATGACCCATTTATTGTTCTTATAAAGTATCAACACAATCCTAATGCGTTTGGTCAGTTTTCTATATGTCAGTTGTTGTTTTCACTTAAAATTCTGTCCATTTTAAACAAAAGAAAGACACATTGAGTGATACTGGTCACACCATTCCTAGGATTGAGGTTAGGTTTACTATTACACATCAAAAATGACCCATTTATCGTTCTACTAAAGTATCAACATAATCTGAATGCATTTGGTCAATTTTCCATATGTCAGTTGTTGTTTTCACTTAAATTTTTGTCCATTTTAAACCAAAGAGACACACTTTAAGTGATATTGGTCACACCTTGTATCAGATTGAGGTGGGTTTGACACATACACATAAAAAATGACCCATGGATAATTGTGCTAAATTTAAAACATGGATGTGTGGGGGGAGGCCCTGTAGAGGAAGGAGGTTCCAACACTGTTCATTTTCTTATTATGGATAATGAGAAAACATACAATTTCTATAAATGAAAATGTTCAATGCATGAGAATCCATTTGGAATCTTGATTATCATACTGCAATAAATTTATGGTGGAGAATTTTACTCATATTTTCTTTGAATGTGAGTGGTCATGCATGATATGAAGGTATTTTGGAGATTTTACTGGTTTTTATTATCCAAAGCCCAAAGAAAAGTGGTTCATCATTCTTGCATGTTACTGGTGAATTTCATCTGTTAAAATGGAAAAATTACTCATTGGAGAAAGGTTTTTTTATTTAATAATAATTAAAATTTTTCTATGAACATGTACATAAAATAATGTTTCATCTTTTGATCTCCGTGAACCCCTCTTAAAAATGTTATTCAATTATACACGTCCCCAAGTCAGATCTTCATGCTATTTGTGTATAATCTTCCATTAGGTATGCGGCCCACTCATTTCTAAAAAAATCTATATTGTCTTGTGAATATGAGGATTTTCTACAGTCATAGTAGTACTACAAAATACATATATATAAATAATTAATAAATAATTTAAATTAAATAGTAGTTGTTTTTGAAAATACCTCTTCAGGGATGCTATTTTGTTGATGGAAAACAATCTCTATCATAAATTTACAAACATAATAACCGAAATATTTTCTATTTGTTTGTTTTGGACACTACAAAAACTTTGATCATTAGGAGAATAAGTAACTTGTTTTGATATGTGTTTGGATAGTGAAATTTTATCATATATACCCTGATACTTTTCCACACGTAGTACTTTCTTGCCTCCTTATGCTTAGCACCCATCATCATTCCTTTTTTAGATAATATTGATATATTGACCTATCATAACATAATCCTAAGTAAAAGATAATATAAATTATATAGCTTGATTTTTAGATCTAAAACATAGGATGTAGTGTCTTACAGATTCACAAAATCCATCACGTGTGGTCGGTTTGTTGGATATCCTTGCATTGAATCCAGAAAATAAATATTTGGAGTATCCAAGTTCATCGCAATTAGCAGCCATTGTTTCCTAAAAACACAAAAAGGAATAAGTAATGAAAGAAGTGAAAATATAATTAATATGCTTTAATCATAGAGTTTTACCCCTACATGGTTGGTATTAGGAAGAGTTTGTCATCCGTAATCTTTCTTTCAAATGTTTTTAGCAAGCCTTTTACTATTTCATCCCTTATTGATGGCTCTAATTTTGTTAGTTGTGTAGATGTGGTATGAGGACTAACGAGTCCAAATTTTGGCTCATGGGAAAATCCCTTAAACTGTTTTTCATATGTACTCCAGCCAATAATATAAAATTCATTTAGTCATAATTAGAACATTATATCAGCTTTTAGAAAATAAATCTATGAAAACATACCTCATATATAAATTTACAACTGTGATTCCTAACCAATTGTATTCAAGGATATCATTTACATTTTCAGCAGAAACTAAATCTTCAATTTCCTCTCTGTATATATTCTTTTCAAAAACAACTATATGACTACTACCACTTTTTATATTTGTATGCACAAGAGTCTTCTAAGCTAGTAAATGTGGATAGAGAACAGGCAGTGTAATTGTGATTTCAATAGATCTTTTGGATTGGTTGGTCGATACTTTAGATGCTTTTGATCCCACATTTCTTGTCATCCCCTTCCCTTTCTCTATCTATAATAACATTCATCAGGTTAGACCTTTTTTTTTCATTAATTGTTAAAGGTTTTTCTTGAAAAAATGGAAATAAATACCTATTTGTCCACATGTACTCTTACAAGTTGTGACAGCCATGAAATGAATGTCCCAATATCCTTTTCGACTGTATGAATATCATATCCATCATTTGGAATAGGTAGCTTTGTATTTGGATCATGAGCTATAATAATCGTCATTTTCAGATGATCTGTTGGAAGTGGTCTATTATGCAGATTGTCCTATGGGATGTTGAACACCGTAGCCCTCGCTACAAGGTGTTAGGTTGGTGTTGATAGATATAAATCATAGTCATTATCACCCTGTAGAAGATCAGTATAGGAAAATTATCAGTGTTTGTCTGATTCATGTTTCATGGGAACAATTATTAAAATATCGATTATCATAGCTAAGACAACTCTTTGAGGGGAATGGCTCGCCTCAAAGCTGGTGGGGGGGATCTTTATACGCTGGTTGTTCCTGAGTTGTGTCTTCTCCTTGCTTATCACCCATAAAAGTTTCTAGAAACTCTCCCTTCCATTGAAATCGTTCTTCAAGAGTTTATATTCTTTCTCTCATTTGTTTCATTTCTTCATTTAGATCATCCTTTTGTTTTTTTCTCAAAATATACTCGAGGTGTCACCCCAAACCCCACACCTCCAACACGACCGTATTGTTTTGGCCACTTCAAAGCCATTGATAATATGTCTTCATCTTCTACAGGAGTAACTGATTCATGTGACTGTCAAATATAGGAAAATAAGTAATTATTATCATGTAATATCAATTTAAAACAAAACTTTTTATCATGTCATACTTACACATATTTCCCACACTTTTTGTTTGTTTTCATCTACTAGCTTACCTTCCTTATTCACACGTGCCTCATTCTATAGCACATGATGAGGGATGGAAGTGTCTTTGGCTTTAGACTCATCAATCTACATATAAATATATAAAGATAATTATGATGTTTTTTCTTGACACATAACAATATTACTGTAAATTTAAAATATGTACCATTTTCTTTTCTAGTGAAGCATACCCCATCCTGAATTTATGATAGGGGTATGTTGGTTTTTATGCACATTCCTTATTTTCAGTACTGAGTTGTTGTTTCATAAATAAAATATTTAAAATCAAAGTGATGAATACATGTATCCTCAAACAACGTATTATCAGCCACAATGTACCTGGAACTTCTCATCCCCACGGTGGCCAATAAATGCATCTCATGCTTCTTGGGATATCAGGTGTGCGTAGATAAGGGGTGGGTGTGGGTTTATTTTACCTTTGGAATATTTTAGGAGATATTTTGTTATAATAGTGTGAAAAACTTGATGAATACTTCTTGAAAGACTTAGTACATAATTCTTGTATGAATCATCTACTATAAATGTACTCTTCAAGGGATTGAGAAGCGTAAGACACTGTTTCATTATTTTATTTTCTAGTAAATTAAAGAAATAATATCATAATGTTACCATAATTTCTTCCTAGATCACAACCTTCATCCCATACACAACATGGTGCGATGAATCTATGTTAATCGGCATGCATTGCCGAGTGAAAATTCCAATATAACTACTAAACATTGACTTGTTGGGATTCACATGTTGTCCTCATGCATTCCATCTAACATAAAATTTGATGCCTTTGCTTTTTTCCTTAAGAACTTTGGCTAACACCATCAAACTACGACACACCTGTGTTTTTTGCGACGTCAATCCTTCATCCCCGACCATTTCATCGATATCAACATCATCAATATGTTCATCAAAAATGGTATCAATGACATGTGATGATGGTTGTTGGACCTCAAAACTAGGAGCAACAACAAGTTCATAAACTTGTTGTTTCTCTACAATGTGAGTAGCAGCAGCAACAGCAGCTTGAGATAATTGTTCATCCTTGAGGTTAGGAGCACCAGAACGTACATAATTCATTATCTACAAAAGTGGTAGAATAGTTAATTTAGATTACATAAATTTAGTAATGACAAGATAATAACATGAGATAACAAAATCTATACTACAAACAAAATATAACCTATTTATTGAACTCTCTTTCTTTTTTTTCAAAGGATGAAGGGATTTTACACCTCTATCGATTATCCAAATCCATTCATTGTGGTCTCTTCTAACATACAAAAAATCATCTACATTGGGACTGTTGCGAAATGATTGCGATGTACCACTAAAAGGATCATACTCAATTGATTTTTCAATGGACCCTTAAGTAGTTTTGGATGATAACAGAACAATCGACCACTTTCAGTTTTCAGGATCTAGAACATAAAATACTTGTACCACTTGTGATGTCACGAACCAACCCGGGTCGACCTTGAACCGGTCACCCGAGCCGGCCCGCGACATGGCCCGAGGGGAGTTCCTAATCCCCACGGGCTAGAAACTAGTACCGAATATCAAAATTTAACATGTGGGAACGATTTGGCCCAAAAGAAAATAAACTAAGCAGTGGACCCGTGCGCGGCTGCCGCGTGGTTGGCGATCGCCGCGCAGTCGGCCCAGGTGTCGGGCATTTTTCCACCTTTTTATATTTTTATTATTTTTGATAATATGGTGTAATTAACATTATATTTTTATTTTTATTTTTATTAATCTTCATTTTGTTGTATTTATTATTTTTATTTTTGTGCTACTATTATTATTATTAAGATTATTAATATTATTATAGTATTATTATTATTGTTATTATATTTATTATTACTATTATTAATATTGTAATAATAATATTATTATAAGAAAAAAAGGGAATGAAACCCTAACCTAAATCCCTCGCCCCCCTCTTCCCTATTCCTGCAAGCCGCACCCAGACCCCCTCCCAGCAGTGCAGCAGACCAATTTCCCCCTTCCCTTTTCTTGCATGAGCCACCGCCCCTGATCCCCATTTCCTGCATGAGCCACACCCTCCCCTTCTTCTGCCTGCGCACGCCCCGTCCAGCCTTCCTCCTGCGTGCGGTGCCTTTCCCCCTTCCACCTGGTTCGCACGCAGCCAACCTCACCAGGCTGGACCTCACCGGCGCTCCGGCTGCACCCCTTAACTCCAACCGTGTCTCCACCAGCGGAGACCCCCTATCTCCCACTTCCATTCGAGGCGCAACCCCCCTACCCTTGGTGAGTCCTGTTGCGCGACCCTTAACACAACTCATGGCCTCCCTTTCCGACGCACAGCCTAGCCCCTCCTCCCTTGCTCCAGTGCACCTTCAGCGAACCCTCTATGCAGTGCCTCCACCCTGATCTGGCGCGACCGCATTTCCCCTTTCCACCATCCCTCTCTTCTTCCGGGTATGCAGATTGGTCATCGAGACGTTTCTCCCCTTCTCGGAGCATTGGGTTGCATTCGCACACCGACCAGTAGGTGTCTCCATAGCCTTTCTTTCAATTTTATTCAACGTGATTATTGTGTTTTAGTATTAAATCCTTAAAACATATTTCTCAGCCTTATCATATTCATAGTTAATTAATGGTTGCATTTTTGTATTGATAGATTTTATTAATAATAGGTTTTAGATTGTTTATCTATTTATTCCCATGTGTGTGCCTTGCCCTTTAATATGAAACCCGTAATTGATCGACTATTTTAAAAATATGTTTTATATTTATATAGTATTTACATGCTAGGCGATCTGGATATGGTTGTTAGAAATAGTTATTTATTGGTTATGCATGATTTTTTCTAAACCTCCAACGTGATTTTTTTCGTAGAGTAATATGTATTCGACCTGGTTTGGAAATTAGTGATGTATTTCGAGTTCTCTTTTGGTTTTTTTATGTTAGTACTTGAAAAGTGGTTTTCTAAATGGTTCAAGCAGTCCATTAATTAATGTAGATGGTGAGAGTTGTGTTTTGAAGCTAGGTCGAGCTGGTTATTTTGCGCTGGTTGTTCATATGGTTTGTCTTAAGTCTATGGTTATGGGTTTTCAATTGTTTTGAGTTTGTCACAGTGCATTGGCGAGGTAACTATGCAATTCTGTGATCGTCAGCTTGCACATGTTGGTTCTCCTGTTTGAGGCATGACACGCCATCATGTTTGGACAACAAGTTGAGGTAGGTCCCCCACTACACTTACCTTTAGATTTAGAATTTATTAATTTCTTGTTGTTTTATTAATTTTTAATGAATTAGAAATAATATTAGATAATAACACATTAAATGACTATTTAGTGTGAAAAGAGCAGTTTATTTTATACCGAACACTTGGGACATTTTCTTGACGAGCGGACACCCATATTGAAAGAATACCCGTTTGGCCTTTAAACATAATTCATGAAACTTCAAATGTTCTTCTAGTTTTAAAGATAAATGATTTGTTCAAAGAAAGTGTTTTGGGTTTTCTCAAGAAATGAGGTTTTGCTTTAAAATTGGTGAAGGCCCATTTGGCACTTTAATAAAATAAATTATTTTGGAAAACCCACTCAGGGGTGATATTTGGTGTGCGTTGATTGTGTGAGCTGTATGTGATGTTTGTGCATCGTGACTGATTAATTTACACTGTGGATGCACCCCCTTTTTATTATATGTGTTGACATGGGAACCTGGCATATTGAGTGAATTTTCTGAGAACGATTGCTGCACTAGTTTAGACCACACACTGGCTAGTGGCCCCATAGTAGGGGAATACTGAGTTATTGCTGCTATGGGGATTGGGCCCCTTGGTTAGGCCATGAAGGGCTATACTGGGTAGTAGTATGGGCGTTATGACTTCATCGAGTTAGGGCATGCCTTCAGGATGAGTCATATGTATAGTATGTTCTGGATTTTTCACGATCTCCTAGGTTCGACCCATGTTTAATTTAGTTTTTATTTATATGTGGTGGACGATTGAGAGGTCGAGTTTGGTTTCTGACCCCTGTGTGCCACTTTTTCCATTGCCCTTAGTGTGTGTTGTGTGTGATTTTCCTTTTGACTAACAACTAAAGTTTGGATTTCTAAATTGTTCGCAAAATGTTTTAAAAATGCAATACACCTGTTTCTTTCAACATTAAACTTGTTCCAAATTAAAAAAAGGGCAATGGACTGTTACTTGTTTTAGAAATGAAGTGTGTGTGGAAACCATATTTTATATAACTTAGTGCAAACATGGAATTGATAAATTCTTTGTTTAATGGTATGTGCATTGTGAATAGAATTAGTCGGGCCTACCTACTGAGTTTTAATACTCATGCCTATAGTGTTTTCTTGTTTTTAATTCTATTGTAGGTTCTAGCTTCAGTTTTTCACCTTGAGCGATGTTGGCCATGGTATTGGAGAGTGACCCACGAGGTCACGTGGAGTTTTGGTCGTAGTCAGGTTAGTAGTATTGTTGGTTGTTATTTATTTATTTTCTTTTATTCTATTTATTTTTCCGCTGCTTAGTTTATTTTATTTTGGGCCAAATCATTCCCACATGTTAAATTGTGATGCCCGACACTAGTTGCCAGACCGTGGGGATCGGGAACGCCCCTCGGGCCTTGTCACGGGCCGGCTTGGGTGACCGGTTCAGGGTCGACCCGGGTTGGTTCGTGACATGTGATGCCATTATAAACTGTTCGTCTTTGTACCCTTTTTTACTAAAATCAACTTTCACAAATCCCAATTCATCTATTTTAACACCGCTATTGTTATCAACCCATTTTCATTGAAAAATCATCAATTGTAATGTCATATAATCCAACTCCCATGTTTTTTTTGATAATGCCAAAGTATGAAATATTCGCATAAATTGGATTTCTGTCCTTACTACCAGAAACATGCATCACTTCAGCCACAAGTGTAACTACACTATTTTTCTTGGTACTATCTTCATCATGTTCATATGTATAGAATTTATAACCATTAATTGCATAACCATTGTAATATAATATATACACACTTGGTCTGGAGGCTATCCATCAAAGTCGTTCTGAAATTGAATTCAGATTTTCATCTAACTCCTTAAAAATATGGTCCCGAAACCATCCTATAAACGGGTGATTATGTGTATTTGATATCCTTTTTTTGTCCCTGATGGATTCAACTTCCTAATAATTTCTTTGTGGGTTTCAATATATGGAGCAACCTACCAACTGTTATGAAAAACATAAAGGTGGGCCTGCTTCCGATCTGTAATATTTATTGTCACAACATCTCTTCCAGAAATTCCCTCACCCTCAATGCATCCAATGTGATTAGATTTTAGGAAACCAATGATTTAAACATCAGATAGGTATTCAGTATAGAATTCAGTGGCTTCCTCAACAATATATCGCTCCACAATACAACCCTATGGATGACTTCAATTTTTGACATATACTTTCAAAATATTCATATACCGTTCAATGGGGTACATCCATCTATAGTGCATAGGACCACAAATTCCAATCTATCTCACCAAGTGAACCATCAAATGAACCATTATATCAAATAATGTTGGTGGGAAGAACAATTCTAATTCACATAATATGATGACAATTTCTCTTTCCATAGCTGGCAATTTCACTGGGTCTAAAACTTTGCTGTATATAGCTTTGAAAAAGAAACAAATTTTGTTTAACGTATGATGAACATTCTTGGAAAAAATGAAATATAAATCTATAGGAATTAAATCTTGCATCAAAATATGGTAGTCATATGATTTCAAACCTTTTAACTTCAAATCATTCATTGAAACAATGTTCTTGATATTTGATGAATACCCCTTTGGAACCTTTACATCATTGAAGAAGTTGAAAAACTAATATCTCTCCTCCCTGGAAAGAGTGTAAGTATCTAGAGGAAGAAACATTCAATTTTTACCCTTCACGGGAGCCAACTCTTCTCATATTCCCATGTCAACCATGTCAAACCTTGCCTTAATTCCATCCTTTGTTTTCAGGGGAATTTAGAAACGTTCCAATAACACTGTCACATACATTTTTTTTCACATGCATACATCAAGAAAATGTCTGACGTACATACAATTCCAGTATGGTAATTCAAAAAAAAAAACTGAACTCTTTTTCCAACCAATTTTCGTAAGGTTTTTCGAAAATGTTTTACCAAAAACAGTGTTCACATCTTTCAATTCTCAAACAGCTGATCACCTGTTAGTGGAGATGGTGTTGTGCATTGTTCTGAACTTCTATTGAAAGATGTAATCCAAGATTGGTACTTATGCCGATGGGTTAGAAATCTAAAATTTCCTAGAAACATAGATTTCGATGAATGTTTCAAACTAATTTATTCCGTATCTTCTTTGCACACAGGACATGTAACACCCCGACCCCTATAAGATGGATCCAGTGCATTACTTGTGATATTGGAATGGTTAGAAGGAATGAAAATCCTGAAGTAACGATCATTTTAGTATTCTTGAAGAAACTAGATACATAGATGTTACTCAAATTACATTGAAAAAGTTTACAAAATACAATACATAACAAAAACTAAAAATAGCATCCCCAGGAACTCAATAAAAGATCTTCTCTTCATCACCTGTTGAAGGTAGAAAATGAAAGGGGTGAGCTCAAATGATCAGTAAGGGTTACAAACAGCGGAATCATGAGTACAATAATAAGTGAATCACAATCAACCTGACATAATCAATATGGCATAGTGAATAAATGAATAACTAATGCCATTAATAAACTGAGAATGAAACTGCGTCCATAGATTTTGTCATAGTGAAAACCTCATGGATAATAATATTGACTGATAATGAATAAAGAGAATGCTTATTAATTGTAAGTCATGTATCTGGCACATAAAACCATAATACTGTAAAAACGGTTTAGTTCTATGGGTAGAAACCCTTCTAATTTTTGGAAACAAACTCGAATGGTTTGTCGCCAAACTGTTTTGTCTCATGAGACCTACCGATGCATCGAGGGGATATAGTGGACCCCACCCGCCACTGCATGTCCAAATCATTCTTTATAAATTGATTCAATACAAGATAAATGATCCTTTTCAATATCTGTATAGAGTAGAGTATTCAGATTCATCAATATTTCCATAATTAAAATAACTTTCCAAATAAACACTGTATGTAAGATGGTTTACGGTTTAGACAACAAACATATCCATGACATGAGATTATGGATATTTAATATAAATATAATTTCAAATGAAAAGTGATCTCAAATGGGAAGTAGGTACACCACATAAGAATTATTAGGTGCACAATACAAAGTTAGTCACAACGAAAAGGTAGTTGAGACAAAGTCCCTTACAACAATGTGATCGGTCGAATCATATGACCAGAACTTAATAAATATCAAGTGAATCATTTAATAACATGAATATAAATAGAATCATGTTTATTATATATAAAATGGAAGTACACATATTCCACATACAAGAAATAAGTGGCGAACAATGAAAATCTCATAGAAATGAAAGTGAGATGAGAAACCCCTTACCTTAACTCCGAACGTGTTCCTCTCTTGAACTTAAGATCCTGGAATATGAAATTATACTTATTAATAAATTATTTAATAACCTATTATAAATGTATTTGTTTTATCATAATTCTTTTTAGTTCATTTATACCCTTATTTCTAAGTTATTATATTGAATTTCATTGTTTCGGGGTGTTCGTTTTCATTATTTTTATAATCGGTTCACTTATTTTTAAGTAATGGAGTTCATGTGGAAAGGTTATACATATACAGGATTGGAATTATATATTATTTATGAACATAAAGAATTGTTAATGGTCATTTCTATCATTTTCTTACATGGAATGAGGAAGAATCATTAGATGACAACCACTTCGATTATTTGACGGTATTTGGATTATTATGAACTAGTTTTGTCATATAACTTAATTATATGTACATATTCTGGTTCCTGAATATTAATTATGTTATAATACATATTCTATAGTCTTTTTCAACCATAAATATGGTTTAATGACCAGTAATTAATAAGAAATTTATGAACGAAACTTCGTCGTCCACGAAGGCTATAAATTGGAACCTCATGGACGTTGATTCCGTTTATAAGAAATAAAAGGGAGGGAGTAAGAAAATTTATGATGGTTCTTCCGTTAACATGATATAATTCCAGTATATAGATGATACTGGAGTTATCATGATCATTTGGACAGAGGAGGTGAGGATAGAAAAATAAAAGAGATGAACTTGAAAATAAAAGAAAAGTTAAGAGATCCCTTATGAAAATTCGACAGCCTAACGACGTCACTTAAAATTTCATAAAATCAAATGATGAGAACAAAAGTGTATCTCAAAATATTTAAATCAAAAGGAAAATAATAAGAATAAATAAAATCAAAACCCAACATATGATAAAGTAATTTCAAATAGCTAACATAAAAGAAGTGTCGACTTAAAGAAGAGAATGAAGGATTCCCTTACCTTATAGAATAACTCCTAGATCTTGAAGATTGGGACCTTGGGGGCTTAGGAACACCTTGGGAGGACTACCAAAGAGGTAAAACCACTAGATATTCGAGGATGAGGGATTTGGAATGAAATAAAACGAATGGATGAGTGGGTATTTATAGAAAAAGAGAGGTAATTTTTTAATAATTTCTAAGGGACACCTCATTAGTGGTTTTTTCCAAACCATGGGATTTCCCATGGTATTTACCCATGGTTTTATCCACCTGGGACACCACATGTCATAAGTTACTATACACAAGTCGACCATGCTTTTATATTTAATTATTACATCATTATGATGTCATTAAACTACCGAAAACTGAAAACTGTATTTTTACTATTCATGAAAAATTCATGTATTTTAGAAAAATAACAAAAATTCACCCCTACCATTTTTTGACATGTAGAATTAAAAAGTGAAATCCATTTTTCAAAAATAATTTTCTAAATATTATTAATTTAATTTTTAAATAAGGTCATAGTTAATTCGAAAAATAACAATCTTAAAGTGCAATTAGTTTTATTTCTCATTGAAAAACTAATTAAGATCTCATTATCTTATTGCCTTAAGAAAATAAAATAATAATATTATTTACTATTAATAAGGGTCATATTACTATTCATATTACTATTCATAAGGGTATGTTACTATTCACCAAAAATCAAGTTTGTTCTATCAGACTCCAAATGACTTTCTGAACACAACTCTAGATGAACATTTTTCGAAATTCAAAACATATAAGAGGAAGAGTTGTGTTTAATTGCTAGATTATAAAATTGAATTCTATATTTATTTTCAAAACCTTGGGCTATTAAATTCTCCCCTCCTTAAAAAAATTTCATCCTCAAAATTCACAAAATATTACCTAAAAATATTCGGGTATGTCTTTAACATAAGCTCCTTAGGCTCCCATGTTGCTTCCTCCATCTTATGGTTCCTCCATATAACCTTTACCAGATGAGTCGTACGATTTCTCAATACTTGTTCTCTAGTATCAAGAATCTTGATAGGCTCTTCAGAATAAGATAGATCTGGCTGAAGTTCTACTTCTTCATAAGTGAGTACATGTGTTGGGTATGGCATGTAATTTCTTAACATTGACACCTGGAACACATTGTGAACCTTGGAGAGACTTGGCGGTATTTCCCAATGGTAAGCTACGACTCCAATTTGGACTAAAATTTCAAAAGGTCTGATGTACCTGGGACTCAGTTTTCCCTTCAAACTGAATCGTATAATACCCTTCCATGGAGATACCTTTTAGAAAATGTGATAACCTTCTTGAAACTCCAAATCCTTCCTTCAGTTATCTTCATATCTCTTTTTCCTACTTTGAGCTATTTTGATATGGTTCTGGATAATATTCACCTTCTCCATTGTTTCTTCAACAAGTTCTGGGACCATGAGCTTTCTTTCACCAACATCATCCCAACAAGTTGGTTTACGAAATCTCCTCCCATACAATTCTTTATAGGGTGCCATCTGAATACTTGAATGGAAGATATTGTTGTAGGAAAATTCTACGAGAGGTAAATACTGATACCACATGCTTTGAAAATCAAGTGACCAATAACTCAACATGTCTTCCAATGTTTGAATATTCCGTTCTGATTTTCTATCAGTTTGTGGGTGGTAGATAGTGCTCAAATGAAGATCAGTATCTAGGGCCTTCTGAAAACTTTTCCAGAATCCTGATGTAAAACGTGGATCACGATCAGAAAAAATTGATAGGGGTACTCCATGAAGTCTCACAACTTCATTAATATATAGTCTTGCTAGACATTCAAGTGGTATATATTCTCTTATAGCAAGAAAATGTGCTGACTTGGTAAGATGATCAACAATGACCCATATTGAATCATTCCTTCTAGGAGTCTTTGGTAGTCCCATGACTAAGTCCATCGTGATATTATCCCATTTCCACTCAGGTATGGGAGGAGGTTGTAATACTCCTCCAGGATATTGCCTTCCAGCTTTCACTTGTTGACAAACCATACATCTTGACACAAAATCAGCAATCTCTCTCTTCACGTTGTCCCACCAAAAATGTTCCTTCAAATCTATATACATTTTAGTGCTACCAGGGTGTATAGAGAAATTGGAACTATGAGCATCATCCAACAATTCCAGTTTTAGATCAGGTATATCGGGAACACAAAGTCTCTTCCCAAATTTCACAATTCTATCTTCATATACGAAGTCATTCAATCTTCTATCATTCATATCTTTAATATTCTTTTGAAACTCCTCATCATCAGCCTGAGAACTTTGTATCCTTTTTAGTAAAGATGGTTTGACAACCATTTGAAAAAGAATTGATGTTTCACATTCCATGGTTATTACCATATCCATCTTTACTAGATCCATGAAAATAGGATCCCTTTCAACTCTCATCTTGTTCAAAACTCCATGATCCTTTCTGCTCAAAGCATCTTCCACCTTATTTGCCTTCCCCAGGTGATAGTGTATCGTAAAATCATAATCCTTTAGTAGTTCAAGCCATATACTTTGCCTCATGTTGAGTTATTTCTGTTAGAAAATATACTTCAAACTCTTGTGATTAGTATAAATCTCACATTTTTCACCATAGAGATAATGTCTTCATATCTTCAAATCAAAGATTACAGCAACTAACTCAAGATCATGAGTAGGATAGTTTTGCTCATGAATTTTTAGCTGTCATGATGCATAAGAAATAACCCTATCATTTTTCATAAGGACACAACCAAGTCCTTTCTTTGAAGCATCACTATAAATAACAAAACCGCCATTCCCCGATGATAGAGTCAATATAGGAGCATTGACTAATCTTCTCTTCAGTTATTCGAAAAATTCTTTACAATATTTTTTCCAAACAAATTCAACCCCTTTACATGTGAGCTTCATTATCGGGTTATCCAATCAGGAAAAATTCTACACGAAATGCTGATAATAACCTGCTAATCCAATAAAATTGTGTACCTTAGTTATGTTTGTTGGAGTGGGCCAATCTTGTATTGCCTTTGTCTTTGAAGGATCAACTAGGATTCCATCCTTAGAGACAATATGGCCAAGAAAAGAAATCTCCTGAAGCCAGAATTCACACTTTCTAAACTTCCCATATAACTCATGTCTTCTAAGATTCTTCAGGATAATGCACAAGTGATTTTCATGATCTTCATAGATTTTGGAGTATACCAAGATATCATCAATAAATACCACTACAAAATCATCGATATATTCCTTGAAAACTCTGTTCATTAGATCCATGAAGATAGAGGGTGCATTAGTCAATCCCAAAGGCATTACTGTAAACTCATAATGCCCATACCTGGTTCGAAACACTATTTTCAGAATGTCTTCCTTCTTCACACTCAACTGATGATATCCAGATCGAAGGTCAATCTTTGAAAAGTATTTATCTCCATGAATTTGGTCAAATAAATCATCAATCCAGGGTAGAGGATACTTATTCTTTATTTTAATAGAATTGATTTCTCTTTAATCAATGCATAGCCTCATGGATCCATCTTTCTTATTTACAAACAAGACCGGGGCTCTCCATGGAGAAACACTAGGTCGAATAAATCCTTTGTCAGTAAAATCTTCTAGTTTTTTCTTTAGCTCCACTAACTCCACAGTGGCCATTATATATGGGGTATTTGATATAGATCTTCCACCAGGAATTAAATCAATGGAAAACTCAATTTCCCGCTTAGGAGGATTTCCAGGTAAATCCTCTGGAAACACATCAATGTATTCATTCACTATATGAACATATTCAATTTAAATATTTCTTTCCTCACCCATAGATATTGGGTTCTATTCCTCTCCAAGAATTGCATTCAATAGAGCTACTGGGGGTGGGTCTAGATAAGAATCAGATGGCGAAGTCTCCTCTCTAAAGATAAGAGATTCTACACCATTTTCAAAAATTGTAACTTCATTTTCTCTTGCAATAAATCCTCACATAATAATTTGATAGCCAATCCATACCGAGAATTATATCAAATTCATTCATGGGTATGATGATAAGGTTAGCAACTAAAGCACGTTTTAGTGTATGGAGGGGGACTAGTCGACGTCCCTTTGTTGCAATGATACATCCCATGGGAGTTTTGACTGACAACTCATTTCTTAAATCAAATTGGAAATATCTAATTTTCTTGGAAAACTGAGAGGATATAAATGAATGTGATGACATGGAATCAAATAAAGTGTTCGATAAGTTTTAGGAAACAATTAAAGTACCTTCCACCATGTCATTAGGAACTTCAACCTCTGCAGTTGTAATCGTATAAGCTCTCCCTTTCTCTCTTGGCTTTTTTATGAGGCATGTTTCCTTGGAGCTTAGGACACTCATTTTCATAGTGTCCCATTTCTCTACAATTATAGCATTAAATATCATTGAATTGTTTATTCCCCTTGAATTCATCAGATCGATAACCCTTTTCTCCGTAGTTATAGCAGACTCCCATGCCTTTCAAGCATTTCCCGAGATGATTATTTCCACAGTTCTTGCATAATGTGAAACTATTCGTTCCCTTGGTCTTCTTTGGTGCTTCTCCTTTTCCTTTTTTATCATAACACCGCTTCTTATCTTGGTTTCCTTTGAAAAAATTTGATCTAGCAAATTTCTTCTCTATTTTGATGGCACTTGATACAATTTCATCATATGATGAAAATTATTGAGAAGCCAATGCACTTCGAAGAATTGGCTTAAGACCTTAAAATAAATGATCAATCTTGTCCACTGAGTCACATACGTAATCCACGACATACCTGACTATCCTTGTGAAGGTAGCCTCATACTCTGTAACACTGTCTTCTTCCCTTTGTTTCAAGCCAAAGAATTTCCTCTTCATTTTATTTCATTGCTCACGAGGGAAATATTTTTCGAAGAATATTTCCTTAAAAGTAATCCATTCCATATCCTCTATCTCTTCTCCCTCCATGGTATTTTGAATCAAGGACCACCATTGATTAGCGTCTCCCTTGAGACAATATACTTCCAGTACCACCTTTTCATTTTAATCGCATCTTAACGCCATGAATATCTTTTCAAGGGACTTGATCCATTACTCAGTAACCACTGGATTATTAGTCTTGCTGAAAGATGGGGGCTTCTTCTGCATGAAACGATACAACACAGGTGTTGAATGGTTATTTGTTACAACTTGTGTAAGTTGTCCCAATATGGCCATGATATGATCTTCTCCAACATTGAATGTGTTGACTTGCTCAGTAGGGAGATCCCTACCTTGCCCACGAGTATTGATTCCCCTTCTTCCATTAGACGCCATTTCTATATAATTGAATACACTATATTAGTTTATGAATCTCAAATAGAAAATCACTCAACATAGATTGAAATTCTATGCATAGCTGATCTTATAAACATGGTTCCTATGACGAAAAAATTTACATTAACTCATTCATAATGGCTTGTAAAGAAAATATGAATTATCCTAAGAATATCCCCTGGGAGTGTCGTAACCAAGAGTGTAACAAGACCCGTTGTCGTGCACCAGTTCCCATTCGAGTCTAGCTCAAAGTGGTGTTTTCGGGTTTTACCCCTAGATACATCTGTGCCAGAGCCGCCTCTACCTGCTCATATCCAGAAAAGGAAGTATTGCTTAAAATATCCACATAATATATTCCTTACCAAAATAAAAGGATGTTCTTGTATGTTAATCCTCATATAGTACCTTAGGTATTTTTTCCCTACTGTACATTTCCTACTCTAGTTTCTAAGTTTTCTACTAAACTTCCTCTGATACCAACTGTAACACTCCGACGCCTCTAGGCTGGATCCGGTGCATTACTTGTGATATTGGAATGGTTAGAAGGAATGAAAATCCCAAAGGAACAATTAGTTTAGCAGTCTTGAAGAAACTAGATACAAATATGTTACTCAAATTACATTGGAAAAGTTTACAAAATATAATACATAACAAAAACTAAAAATGACATCCCCATGAACTCAATAAAAGACCTTATTTTCATCACTTGTTGAAGGTATAAAATGAAAGGGGTGAGATCAAATGATCAGTAAGGGTTACAAATAGTGGAATCATGAGTACAATAATAAGTGAATTACAATTAATCTGACATAATCAATATGACATAGTGAATAAATGAATAACTAATGCCATTAATAAACTGAGAATGAAACTACATCTATAGATTTTGTCATAGTGAAAACCTCATGGATAATAATATTAACTCATAATGAATAAAGAGAATGATTATTAATTTGACGTCATATATCTGGAACATGAAACCATAATACTATAAAAACGGTTTAGTTCTATGGGTAGAAACCCTTCTGATTTTTGGAAACAAACTCGAAGGGTTTGTCGCCAAACTGTTTTGTCTCATGAGACCTACCGATGCATCGAGGGGATGTAGTGGTCCCCACATAATACTTCATGTCCAAATAATTATTTATAAATTTATTCAATACAAGTGAAATAAGCCTTTTCAATATCCGTATAGAGTAGAGTATACATATTTATCAATATTTCCATAATTAAAATAACTTTCCAAATAAACACCGTATGTAAGATGGTATATGGTTTAGAAAACAAACATATCCATGACATGAGATTATGGATATTTAATATAAATATAATTTCAAATGAAAGGTGATCTCAAATGGGTAGTAGATACACCACATACAGATTATTAGGTGCACAATACAAAGTTAGTCACAACGAAAAGGTAGTTGAGACAAAGCCCCTTACAACAATGTGATCAGTCAAATCATATGACCAGAACTTAATAAATATCAAGTGAATCATTTAATAACATAAATATAAAGATAATAATGTTTATTATATATCAAATGTCAGTATACATATACCACATACAAGAAATAAGTGGTTAATAATGAAAATCTCACAGAAATGAAAGTGAGATGAGAAACCCCTTACCTTAACTCCGAACGTGTTCCTATCTTGAACTTAAGATCCTGGAATATGAAATTATAATTATTAATAAACTATTTAAGAACCTATTATACATGTATTTGGTTTAGAATAATTCTGTTTAGTTCACTTATACCCTTATTTCTAAGTTATTATATTGAATTTCATTGTTCTGGGGTGTTTGTTTTCATTATTTTTATAATCGTTTCACTTCTTTTTAAGTAATGGATTTCATGTGGAAAGGTTATAAATCTCCAGGATTGGAATTATATATTATTTATGAACATAAATAATTGGTAATGGTCATTTATATCATTTGGTTACATGGAACGGGGAAGAATCATTAGATGACAACCACTTCGATTATTCGGCGGTATTTGGATTATTATGAACTAGTTTTGTCATATAACTTAATTATATGTAAATATTCTGGTTCCTGAATATTAATTATGTTATAATACATATGTTATAGTCTTTTTAAACCATAAATATGGTTTCATGGCTAGTAATGAAGAAGAAATTGAAGAAAGAAACTTTGTCGTCCACGAAGGCTATAAATTGGAACCTCATGGACGTTGATTTCATTTATAAAAAATAAAAGGGAGGGAGTAAGAAAATTTATGATGGTTCTTCCATTCACATGATATAATTCCAGTATATAGATGATACTGGAGTTATCATGATCATTTGGACAGAGTAGGTGAGGAGAGAAAAATAAAAGAGATGAACTTGAAAATAAAATAAAAGTTAAGAGATCCTTTATGAAAATTCAGCAGCCTAACGACGTCACTTAAAATTTCATAAAATAAAATGACGAGAACAAAAGTGTATCTCATCATATTGAAATAAAAATGACAGTAAGAAGAATAAATAAAATCAAACCCCAACATATTAGAAAGGAATTTCAAATAGCTAACATAAAAGAAGTGTCGACTTAAAGAAGACAATGAATGATTCCCTTACCTTGTAGAATAAATCCTAGATCTTGAAGGATGGGACCTTGCGGGATTAGGTACACCTTGGGAGGACTCATAGAGAGGTAAAAACACCAGATATTCAAGGATGAGGGATTTGGAATGAAAGAAAACGAATGGATGAGTGGGTATTTATAGAAAAAGAGAGGTAATTTTTTAATAATTTCTAAGGGACACCTCATTAGTTGTTTTTTCCAAACCATGGGATTTCCCATGATATTTTCCCATAGTTTTAGCCACTTGGGACACCTCATGTCATAAGTTACTATACAAAAGTCGACCATGCTTTGGTATTTAATTATTACATCATTATGATGTCATTGAACTACCGAAAACTCAAAACTGTATTTTTACTATTAATGAAAAATTCATGTATTTTAGAAAAATCCAAAAAATTCACCCCTACCATTTTTCAACATGTAGAATTAAAAAGTGAAATCAATTTTTCAAAAATAATTTTCTAAATATTATTAATTTATTTTTTAAATAAGGTCATAGTTAATTCGAAAAATAACAATCTTAAAGTGCAATTAGTTTTATTTCTCATTGAAAAACTAATTAAGATCTCATTATCTTATTGCCTTAAGAAAATAAAATAATAATATTATTTATTATTCATAAGGGTCATATTACTATTCATATTACTATTTATAAGGGTATGTTACTATTAACCAAAAATCAAGTTTGTTCTATCAGACTCCAAATGACTTACTGAACACAACTCTAGATGACCATTTTTCAAAATTCAAAACATAGAAGAGGTAGAGTTGTGTTTAATGGATAGATTATAAAATTGCATTCTATATTTATTTTCAAAACCTTGGGGTGTTATAGGACACCCTTGAGTTCCTTTAATGATATATCCTGAAAATTTTCTATAAGCAGGGAAATCATTTATCATCCCATACAACATCTCTCTCAAAGTGAAGTATTCACTTTTATAATCATCATACAACATAACACTTGAATCCCACAATAACTTCAAATACTTTATCAAAGGTGACAAATAAACATCTATATCGTTACCTGGTTGTTTTGGTCCTGATATAAGTATAGATAACATGATGAATTTCCGTTTCATGCATAACTAGGGTGGCAAGTTATAATTTACCAACATAACAAGCCATATACCGTGAGTGCTGGTTTGAAAACCAAAAAGATTCACTCCATATATACATAATGTAAGATGAAGATTTCTTAGTTCATTTCAAAATTTTGGATACTCATGATCAATTCTCTTCCATTGAGGAGAGTCATCCGGATGAAGTAATTTCCCATCTTTATTTCTTTTATCTACATTCCACGACAATTGTCTTGAATTTTCTTCACTTCCATATAGACGCCTAAACATTGAAATGATTGGAAAGTACCATAAAACTTTCATATGACTGGATTCATATTTCTTGTATCGAGAAGAACTACACTTTGGTCATTCTGTAAGTTATTTTTTCTCCTTATGAAACAATATACAGTCTTTTGGGAAGGCATGTATTCTTTCAGAAATCATACCCATCGAGCGTAGCATTCGTTTAACTTCATATGTCCGACTTGGGAGCTCATTATCTTCCAGGAGAATGTCATTCAAGAGGGAAAGTAGTTCCATAAAACTGACATCACTCTATCTATTGCCTACTTTCAATTTATACAACTTCAGTACAACTGACAATGCTATATATTTAGTGCAACTAGAATACAATAGTGTCTTTACACAACTCTTTAGCTTCTCAAACAATTTTGGGAAATCACAGAGTTAATCTTCAACTGTCCTTGTCATTTCCTCGATACTATCTTCATTATCATTGACATCTGTAATCACATACTCCATACGGTATTCTTCATTATCCATATTTTTTATCATATCTGATGATCTATAAAACACAGTTTTATCCCATCCAGTAGCTACATTCATTTTTTCTCTGTGTTTATTCCAACATTTATAACTCCGATCTATTCCATGACATATCAAATGTTCTTCCAACTCCTCTGGAGTAATTAGTATAGAATAATAACAACGTAAACACAGACAAACGATTTAAGAAGAATCCTTTGCATGATCCTTTGTAAACTTAATGAACTCTTTCACTCCGTTCTCATACTCTATTGTTAAACAATTAGCATCCATCCAATCTTTATTTATCTCCATACTATTTGAATCTCAAATATTATTATTTATGATTAAAATACACAAAACAAGACTTCCACATACAATATAAGAGAACCAATTCCTTATAAAAATAGAGATTAATAAAGCCTAACCATTTCCAATAAAGATTTGGAAATCAACATAACCAGGATAAACCCCCCATAAAAATAAACACACTTTACAGCCCCTTACCAATAGTTCTAGCACCCACCACCCTTTCAACAAAACATTAAACATCTTTTTAACCACCCCTACTATCCACCTCATTCATAATAAAATAATCACATTAAACAGCCCAAAACTAGTGACCAAACTCAAATAAAATGAAAACAAAGATACAATTTTGATGAGAAAACTAATATAGTAGATACATTTCCAAACAAAAATGGGTTCACGGGGGAGACAAATAACTTAGGTTTATCCAAAATTACTATGGAATATCATAGGTTTTATTACCCAAATTAACATAAGAAATAGAAAATTGAGGTTAGTGAACATAAATTCTATCATGAACATCTAAAGTATATGCAATAACTCTCCCTTACCTTCCCCAAACTTGAAACTAATATCCACAAAAACATCTTACATCCATTCTATAAAAAAGAACATTCCCATACAAAGGGATAAACAACAATACATTAGTGTTAAAAAAATTCCCACATGAGGGGATAAAAGTATCAAATAGTGATAAAACATCCTTTTCAAAGGGGTGAATTATTCAAGGGTAAATCAAGAGGGACAAACAAGATTTAAAAGATACACTATATAAAGTGTAATCTAGACATTTACCATAAACAATAGAATAGAATTATAATCTAGTTCACACTTTATAAATCCTCTCTTAATATAAATTAAAAATTTATTAGAATCACAATCACACCATAAAAACATTTCCAAGACATCATTTAAATAATTTTCCTTTCTCATTGAAATATGAAACAATCCAAAGAAGGATCCATGAACCCTACTCCTCTACAACTCAATGCCTAGGATTTAAAGGAAATCCCTATTTTCCATAAAAAAACCATTTTCTATTTTTACTCACACCAAAACCCATTTCAAATACATTTTCCATTACCCACACATTTGAAAAATTCCATTTTTATAAAACACAAGAAGATCATACAGTTAATAAACCAATTTCATGGGTCGAACCCCCTTGCAAAATCAAACATAAACCAAGAATAATTTCAAAACATGCCTTTAATAATTTGAGCAACTTACAACTCATATTTAAAAATTCACAACAAGCCAAACATGCTAAATTATTATGATTCCTTTTTAAAACCTACACACAAACCCATTCACACCTCTAGTGCCTTTGAAAACATATTTCACACCTTTCAAACAACCCATAATACCCTTTATAAAAAGTATTAAATTACAACACACACAAAAAATAACCATTTCCTTTATTAAAATTCATTTCAAACACATAGGCATGAAAAATGATTCGAAAAAACAATTCACACCACAAAATTAATTTATAGAATAAGAATAAATGAAAAAAAAGAATATTAAAAACATCTAGAAATTTTAGGGCATGGAACCACTAACAATGGGTAAATAAATTTCTGAAATCCAATTTAGAACCCAAATCAAACCTCAACCGCACCACAAAGAAAACCAAGCAAGGAAATATTTACCCAAAAACAATAAGATTAAACCCTAAATCACAAGATTAAATCCTATTAATGGAACCCTACCCACTGGAAAAGATAAACCTAAAAGTAGAAGTGAGAGACTTACCTAGAGTAGATCGCAATCGCGATGGAGGGAGAGAAGAAGCGTCGAGCGGTCAAGGAGCCTTCTATGCTACGTCGGGAGGGGAAGACGAGATCTCTGGAGAGGGAGGTGCATGGGAGGAGCTGTAAACCGTTGAGAAATGGAGGATTAGGGTTCACGGGGAGTAGGGTCCAACAGGGAGGAGGAGAAGTAGGGTTCGCGGGGAGGAGGATCCATGGAAGGGGTTTGAGGGGGAGGATAAGGAGTAGGGTTCGCGACAGAGTAGGGATAGCGGCGGAGGTCCAAAAAAGATAAGATCGGGGGGGGGGGGGGGAGTTGTCGCAGGGGTACAACACCACGATAGCTTGAGGGCGCGATAAATAGAGGGCACTGTGCACACCATTTTATAAAATGGGACTATGGATTTATCAATTATTTATATTTCCCATTTTTGTAGTAGTGATTGTCCATGACATGAAATTACTTATGGTAATATCAAGAGTAGTGAATTCAAGTTTCCTGAGATTTGAAATGATGATAACTAGAAGAGAGAGAGAGAGCAAATAATTACTATTATAAGAACACAATAATATTTTAAATTTATCTTAAAGAAATTATAATAAATAAAAACCACATCAAAACATTAAAATTAGGTTAATATTATCTCTTAATATTCTTTTATATATCCCACCTTAATAGATTAACAAATATTTTATGTGGGGGTTTGAAATAAATAAATCAATATATCACTTGACTCATTTTAAAAACTTTCTCACATATATCGATTTAATAATTATAAAATCTAATCAGGGGGTGAAAAATAAATAAATAAAAACCAAATCAATATACTATATCACTTATTTTAAAACTTTCTTTCATATATTGATTTATTAACCAGATCGTCCGAACAAGTAGCAGGCCTACCATTATGGCAGGAATTAAATAAATTATATAAATTTTCTATTTTGGCAATAAATAAATAATATTGTATAAATTCAAAAATTTCCAACCAGGTAGTGAAAATAAAACTTAAATTTAAACATACTTTTATTCTTTTTTGAGCCTTAATACCGATAATGTGTTGTGAAAAAATTTGAAATGGGTAAATTTGAATAGCAAATAAAAATGAATAAAAAGAAATATAGATATTGTATCATGTCTTTTGATGTATCCCTTTTATTTTTCTCTTCATATCCAAGGGGGGTTTTATTTCCCTTTTATATGTAATGCAACGAGGGGTAGGTGGGGGGATTGGTGGGGGTGGGAAACCCACCTCTATTGAAATATGCAGCCATATTCAGCAGCTTCTTAACAATTTCCATAATTAGACTATTTTTTATTTGATAATTAAATAATTGTTTTATATATATTATTTTTTAATTTTTAATTTTTTTTAAATAATAAAATCCAATAACTGTTTTTTTTTCTAATTTTAATTATGATTATAATGAATCTACTATTAATAAAAATGAAAAACTATAAATTGGGTTATTTTTTTTGAATTTTTATTATTAAAATTAATAACCAAAATCAACCAATTTTTTTTCATTCATTTACCAAATAAATTTTTTAATAACCAAATCTTATTTTATTATAATTATTGGGTTATTTTTTATTTTATTTTCTACTAACACTTAATCAAATTTCTATAATTTTAACCCTTAGACTATAGGACTTTTCAAGTTTTAATTAATTAATTAATTATTTTTATATTAATACATGAATTAAAAAAATGAAAATGATTTTTAATAACCATTCCCATTTAAAAAAAAATCTGAAAATGATCATTTAAAATGATTAAACACAAAATGAGGACATACATTATTTATAATATTTTAATAATACTCATAAATATATTATCTAATTCTATAAATTTATAAAATCACTAAAATATACTAATTTTTTTCAAATTTATATACAGATCTAAATTTATACTAAAACATCATTAAATGTATACAAAAAAAATTATCTAGAAGGATATTTTTCACATTAAAGAGTCAAAAAATGCATGAAAAATATAATGAAAACATGTTTGATTATTTATGTCACTTTTTTTACCTTCTCTCATAAATTTTAATTTTTTTAATAAATACTTTTATGTATATATATGCATACATTTTATGCTTCATATATTTTTATGTGCATATTATTTATTATTATTTTCTTATTTCAATTTACAAATAAAACATGCGACATCAGTTTTTATCAACTCTTCGAGTCCTAAAAAAATTCAAAAAATTGGTAATTAATTTTTTAAGACAAAATATATTTTAAATATGTTAAGAATACTAAAAAAATATCATTTAATTATATAAATTCATAAAATGTCTTTCATATTCTAGGAAATTTCAAATCAACTCAAATATATCATTAAATATATAGAAAATATATTTAATGGAGTTATTCACATGAAATCATTATAAAATTCATGGAAAATTAGATGAAAATAAGTTTGATTATTTACATAGCTCTTTTACTCTATGTTACCCCATTAATTTTATTTTTTTTAAATAATTACCTTTTGTGTGTAATTTACATACATGCTATATGTTTTATGTTTGTATGTGTATTATTTAGTATTTATTTATTTATTTTTGTTTTAATGTGAAAACTAAAAAATCACCAATAATTTTTACTAGTTTTTTCCAAACCCAACAAATAAAAAAATGTACAGTCAACATGAAGGAACATAAAATAATGAAAAAAATTCAAATATTTATAAAAAATTAAAAAAATATTATTTAATTTAATAAATTTATAAATTTATTTGGTTATTTCATGAAAACTAAAAAGTAATAAAAAATCATCAATTTGTCAAAAAATATCATTAAATTCATAATAAAATTATCTTCAAGGAAATTTTTCACATTAAAATATCAAAAAATAAATTGAAAATAATACAAAAATAAGTTTGAAAGTAATAATCAGTGTCATTTATCATTTAAGAAAATGAGTATTTTTTAATCAAATGGATTGTGTCATTTGAATAGTTAGAATTTTTTTTATTACTTTGTATTTGAGATGTTCTTTCTCTTTAAATTGTTTTATTAAAGTTTGAAAAAACACACACATGAATATTTATATTATGAAGTTTGTAAATATTTTGAAAATTGTGACTATTCTTTGAAAATTAACTATAAGTAAAGTAATTATTTAATTAAAAATTATATAATTAATCTGGGATGTAGTTTAACTATTTTAGACTAATTACATCTTAACCAATTCATTACATAATGGGTGTTCATGCATTTCATATGGAAATTTCAATTTCATAGGGAATTGGAAGACTGCATAAAGACTGTTGAATTTTTAATAATCACTATTAAAATACTATATACTACTGTTAAAATTTTAAAAATATCATTTTATAGTTTTTTTTGGTTCCACTGGCATGGTTTTTTGAAATGATTGTTGTTACCTAGAGGATAAGCTAATATTATAAGAATATTAACTTAAATACATGCATAAAATATTTAGGAAATTTTTACATAACATTAACATAAAATGCGGTTTCTAATGAAAAATAACTTCACAATTTATTTTAAACATGTATTGATAACTAATAAAGGTGTTCATATAGCCCAATACCTAAAAAAATCCACAACAATATTCAGTGACTAATAGTTGATGACTATTCCAAAAATACAGTTCAGTCAATTTAACATCTCCACTCTATAAAAATTTATCAAATCCTTACCTTAAACAAATAAAAATAAAAAAATCCTTTAATATTCAAGCATTTTAGTGATGGTTGAATAAACAATACAATAATTCAATCCACCCCCTTTGAAGTTGAAACTATAATGATACCAAAAAAAATCATAAATCATACTCACCATTATAAATAATTAATTAAGATTAAAATATATATATCAACATAACTATTCTTTTCTTTCATGTTATCTAATTCCTCCAATCATGTTATTAAGT
Organism: Viscum album; assembly: GCA_963277665.1. Lineage (NCBI taxonomy): Eukaryota > Viridiplantae > Streptophyta > Magnoliopsida > Santalales > Viscaceae > Viscum > Viscum album. Next base: position 2,054,599,582 of record OY728146.1, on the reverse strand, counting down.
CAATTCTAAATTCATTATTGAATTTTCAGAACCGTAGTGTTAAAATCAAAACATCATCTAAAAAAAATTAATTTCAAACTTTACTTTTAATTTTTAATACTCAAGTTCCAAAATTTAATACTTGGATTCAAAATTTTAACATGAGAGTTATAGATTTTATTTACAAAACCCACATAAATATAGACACACACACACACAAAATAAATGTTTACATTAACACACACAAAAATATACATGCTCAATGTTTTTCTTTATTTTTTTATTTAATGGTATTATTCAATGATCTATTTTTAATAAACTTTCTTTTTTATTATTGAAAATTTGGGATTGAATTAAGATTTTTATAGTAGAGTTCATAGACTACCCACATGGTATTATTCATTTTTTATTTAATAGAATCATCATTTTACTATTCAATTTTTTAGACAGTTGTTAAAACCTATAATTATAGTGTAAAAATATTCAACTTGTTTGTTAATACATGGAAGTGAAGTGTTAAAATTTATCACTGAATTGTTAAAACTTGTACCTCAAGTGTTAAACAAATTTTGATCTTGGGAATAATTTAATTTTTTTATGAGTGTAATGCATGTGTAGGATAAACTCAAATTGCTTCCCCATGGTGTTATTCGAGGCTTTATATGTAATTTCCTTTTATCTTTGTTGGTGATTTTTTTTCAAATGTTTGTTAAAATATAGAGGTGAAATGTTAAAATGTGGCACTAAACTGTTAAATGGAAAAACTAAAACATTAAAAAACATAAGCAAAGTGTTTGAATATTTTTTTATGAACAATCATTCATGCTTATTTGGGAGTGTCTTTGTGGTTTTGTGGTAGAGTCTCATTGTTCTCCCCTTATCCACACTTACTTTGAAGTGTCTTGAGGTGGGGGGGGGGGGGTTAAAGAAGAATTGTTACATTTTTTATTATTAGATTTATTTCTATAGTAGATCTTGTCATCATGTGAGTATGAACATATATCTTAGATTTGTAGAGTTTATTTGAGGTAATAAAAAATACAAATACCATTAACATGAATCCAATTATCTAGGACATGGATTAAGTTACTTAAATATATTTTGATTCTTTAATAAATAATTGTCAATGTCCATTATTTTTCCACACATTTATTGTTCATTTTATATATTCACTAATATTTTTCCATCAATTTCCTTTCTATATCAATTTTATCCCACTTCATTATTATAATCATCTTTGGTGGTGTCATGAACCAACCAGAGTTACCCCTAGTTCCAGCACCCGACCAGTCCATGACATGGTCTAAAGTTCATTCTTGATCCCCAATGGTTGGAAAATAGCACCTAGGCATCAAGGGACATACCTTTGGGGAATGATTTTTCTCAAAGAATAATGACATCATAGGGGTCCTGACCAAGGACCCAACATGTTCACACTATACACTGACGATTCAAGCACCCAATTACATATTATGAATGAACATATCAATCATATAGAATAATTATAATAAAATAAGCAAATAGACATAACAGAACATGCTTGCTGATTCATATATCAATTTATCCTTAATTTTTAAAATCACATAACCCTTATGATATAATTTATTTTTACTTGAAGTTTTTCTTTAAGTGATTTTTTATATAGAATAAAATTACAAGTAACATTATTTCTTGAGATCCGTAGCATTGAAGCTCAGAGAGATGAATTTTGAAGATCACTGTAATGCTGTAGGATCAACTTCATCAAAATAAGTGATGATTTACCAAGTTCATGAAATAATGATAAATATTATTCTCATGTAGTTACAACTAATCCTGAATAATTTAGAATTTTAACATTGGATAATTTCCTATAAATAAGACGACAATTTTTAGGGTTAGAATAACAATAAAAAAGTTACACATACTTGAGAACGTGCTTACCCTGAAGCTTTGAATTATGCATCCACTTGTTGATATGAGAGATTCCGATCATTGTAATATTTATTTCCAAGTATTTTAAAAAGAACTTATTTATGAGGATTTTATTGTAAAGTTATAATATTTTTTTTGTAATAATTATGTTACCGATACTTCATGATTTAGGACTTCTATAGTTAGAAGATAGAGTTGATCTTCTGGATTATAGAAGTGGGATATACTACTGATCATGCTAATCAATGGATTCCATCGTTCAAGACATAACTGAGCTTTCAGTTTGTAGAAGCGGTACCCAATAACAAGTTAAGTCGAGGGCTTCTAGGGTTTTAAAATATAGAAATTCCAATAGGTTAAAGTCAAAGATAATTTTTGACAGGTTATAATCAAGGATCCTTGAACCATGTTTATGATTCCTCTTATTATATGGGTTAAAAGAGTTATTTATAATATCCTTTGTGGGGTACATGATTTTTAAATCAACACTCCGTATTTTTTTTCATTTCTACTGTGCCTACTTTACTATGTATTTTTTTAATTCTACCACATGTTTTATTTTGTTGGAAGTACTTATAATTCCAATAAACATAAATTATGCTATTCTTACTAGAGTTTTTATGATATATTTTATGATTTTTTAAATTTTCAGGCTATCAAAACTTCATGTTTTTTATAGTTTGAAAACTTGAGGTGTGGATGAAAATTGAAAGTTTTTTCTAAACTACAATCCACCCACTTTTATAGGTTCACCTAACTATGTATCTTAGACAACATTTAGTATCAAACTATGTCTCTACATTTTAGATTGAACTAATATTAATTATTTTTTTTTCTATTTGTTTATCAAATTTACATATCTCAGTTTTCTTGCACCTAATCATTTTGTAGAGAACATATTTTTCTTTTTTTTTTCAGTATAAAAAGAATACATGTTGGTCCTATTGAAAACCTTAATCCTAATCAACCACCTATTTTTTATGAAAATTATTATCAATACTAATAATATTAGATAAATAATTTTGTGATCAACACTAGTATTGAAATTTTTCTTATGCTTATTGAAGTTTAAAAAATTCCAAATAAGTAAATTTCAACATTTTTCGAGGGAATAGAAGTATTAATTTTAGTTTAACTTTAATTTTTGAAATAAATTATTATTCTCAATTCAATGGAACATGTATAATCAAGTATATTCTTGTAGAAAAACTTGTGGTATTTAGATGAAATTAAAAGTAAACATTTTAGAACTTCGAAATAACAATATATCCATACTTAGAGATCGTTATCTTCTTTTTGATTTTATTCCTATAGAAATCATTGTAAAAATTAATCATAGGTTAAAGAGGATTTTCAATAGTTTACAATCACTCAATGAGGAATAATTATCAAAAGACCATTTGGTTAAGAAAGATATAGATATTTTACTAAAGGAATGGGAATCCAAGAGAACAATGATCAATGATACAAACCACGCTTAATGAATTACTTAGAACCTTAATATGATATAAGAGTAAGTTAAAGTGAGATAATGATAAGAAAAAAGAAAAATGGTTTCACTTTTGCATCTACCATAGCTTTAAATTCCAAATATTATAACAATAAAAAAAGAACATCTAAAATTTATAGCTATTATGAGATAAGTGAAAGAGAAATTGGTCAATTTTTAAGAAGGATGAATCAATACATGGGAAAGAATAATTTTCATAAGAATCTCTGGAAGGAAAAAATGTAAGTTATAAAAATAAATAATATTTTTAAAATATATTTTATGAATGCAAAAAACCTGGTCATATTTAACTATATTGTCCTAAAATAAAGATGAAAAACAAGAAATCTTCAAAGAAATACTCAAATACATAGGATAATAAAATATTAAAATCATTTTATACTTGGAGTGCGAGTGAAGGTGAAAATAATTCTGATAATTTATTAAAAGATAACGTTAAAAACAAAAAAATAAAAAGTTTTTAGGGCCAAGGATGAAAACCATGTTTTTGTTATTAAAAAAAGAAAAAAAAGAAAAAAACAAGATTTTATGATAATGACCCTAATTTCAAAAAGTATTTCATGGGAAAGATAACTGTATACATAATTACAAATCTTACTCTTGATTAAAAATGTTTCTATAATAAAAGTGGTGGTGATATTGAATATGTGTATGATACACCCGCTATATAAGAAATTTCATTATATATTACTAGTATTGAAAATAGAGAAATGAAATTAATGGAGAATGGTAGAAAGTTAAGTTTGTCTTTTCCAATCTCACAAACAGGTATAGTGAACTCAAGGATGAATCAATTCAATGGAAGAATGATTTTTCTAAGACTTTAGATAAGTTTTCCAAAGTAAAAAGAGTGAATAGAAATCTAAATTCTACGTTGGAATATTTAAAGGTTAAATTTGATAAAGTTAACGTTGATAGGAAATGAAAATGTGTTTTTCAATCATCATAAGATCTTCCAAAGACCTATGAATAAAAGTTGAAAAATTCTAAGAAGGAAACCAAATAAGCTAAAGGTAAATATGAATTTTTCAATTTGAAATCAAAAATTGAAATTTGAAAGAAGTTACTGATAAGTTTTACTACCATAAGAATTTTTTTATAAAAATATATACTCAATTAAGGCCTAAAATATATGTATCTAGACATGGTAGTAAATACACCAAAAAATATGCTTATCAATTAAACTGTTTTATACCCAGTTAAAAACTCTTTTATACTATGTATCGAATGTATCAAATAGTAGGTCATTAAAGGAAGAATTGTTCATTAAACAGATTTTAATCTTTCATAAGAATGTAATATTTTATTTCAAGATATCTAGTTTCTTACGAGCACCAGAGACCTAAGAAATACTATTTTCTAAAGTTTTTTTTTGTAAATACTTATGGAACTTAGAAGGACTATCTTAAAAATATTTAATTCTAAAAAATATTGTCTTTTTTTCAATGAAAATTGAATTTCTATATATGGTGTCTGATATTATTTTTAATTCTATTAGAACTTATATTTTTTTCTGGTTTTTTTCTAATAAGTTTAATTTTTTTATGTTTTGTTTAATATATTGATTTAATTTATTTTATTTAGGGGAAATTAAAGTTTTTATTTTTTTATATAACTTCTTAAGTAGTAAAATTTTAATTACCAAAGAGTTTAATTTTTAGATAAATTCATTTAGAACCATCTTTAAAAGAAGAAGATCATGTCAGTTTATCAGGAGATAACTTCGAGTGGATTTTTTTATTTTGTTTTTGTACCTATGGATTATTATAAGAACTATTATTTGATCTTGGACTTAATTTCATGTTATCTTAATGGATGATTCTAAATTTAAATTATAAACCTTAGGAAATCAAAATTTCATTTGTTTTAATAGAATTTATCCAATCATGTGTTTTAGTGGGAAAATTTCTAGACCATTTGATCTTGGACCATCAATATACATCATAATCCAACTTCACAAACCTACCCAGAGTTGGTTTGATACATTAAATTCAATGTTTTCATTTAAAATCATTCAATTTCTGAAGTAATGTTTGATTTCTGTTGATAAATGGATTTGTACAGAGAAATTTTCTGAAGGGAAATCATCTAAGTAATTTTAGTTGATTGAGACTTGTATCTAAATCATGGATTTTTATTAAAGTATGCGATTAAATTATAAATATGGGAAGATATCACTATAGTTAAGGAAGACCACGTGATGAAATTTTCATATATCATTTGTGAGTTCTATGGAATGATGAGTTTTATAGAATATGGAGATGAAAAACATGTGTCATTTACTCCTTTTTAGAATTCACTAAGTTTAGCCTTATAAAGGATTTATGAACTATAGGGAATACCAATGGAAGGTGAGTTATTTTTTATTTCCCACAAACCTTTTGGAAATTTTTGGATCCTTTGTAAAGAGTAGGTTTAGAGAAAGACTATTTATGGTTAAGGATAATGTATAAAAATGAATCATATTTCACTAAAAGTAAATATTGTATTTGAGTTTTTATAATCTTTCCTAATACCAAGGAAATTATATATGTAACGACCCAAATCCAGAGCCCCTCAACTGGTGCCCTGTGCCCGGTTCACCACATGACCTGAAGCACATTTTCCCAAACGCCAGAGGCTTCCAACTAGCAGTGAGGGCCTTGGTAAGTTATTGGGGAAACTATTCCCTCATTTGGTAAGGTATATAAGGTAAATGAAATAAAAGTAAATAGCAGAAGTAGTAAACAACATACAACAACTGAAACTAAACAGTGGAAGCAATGTATAATATAATAATAATGCATCATGGACATGTATCTAAGAAACGAAACAAACACAACAATGTTCTGAAATACAACTGAGAAAAAATCACTAAAAGTAAACAGCAACTCCAGCAGCATCGCAAGCCTAAGCTCAGTCCTATGCTCTCCAGATCCAACCAGCAATCATGTAACTGAAGTAGAAGGCCCACAATCCCTATCCCCACCTGTAACCATATAACCTGTTTGGGCCGAAAAGCAGGACCCAAACATGGTGTGAGACTAATCCCAGTAGGCAATCACCACAAGATCTGTGCCCTATTGTCAGTGAGCAATATAGAAAAAGTAAAGGAAATAAATGCAGCAGAGAAACATGAGTACTCTAAAGTAAAAAATCCTACCAATCTCCATTCACATTTATTTATTAATTTAATTCACTCATAAAATTATCAACCAAGGAATCTAGAAAATATCTCTATATTCTCAAGGCATAGCAAGTAACACAACAGGTATCTCAGCAGACTACCTAACAGTAACAGTACAAACTCAAGCTTGTTCTTTGGCATGGTGGACTCATCAAAACCAACAAAACAATAATCATGGTGACTCTCTAGGTGGCTCACATTGGCATACCCCTCTAGTTAATTAAACATACAAAGGCACAAAAACTCTGGGAAGCTCTCACCGTCAATTCCCCTACGGTCTTGCAATGATAACTATAGACTCTCTGAGGAAGAACTTACATCTAATTCCCCCTAGAGTCTCGATAAGTAACTAAGGACACTCTAAGGAACAAAGTCCCATTTCCATAGGTCCTGCGAACGATTCTAATTTATAACAGACTCTCCAGGGATTCCCTTAATCGTCAATTCCCACTTTAGTCTACCACACCAGGTTCCCACAGCCCTGAGTAGTGTAGTCGTGCGTAATAGAATTTTAGCAGCCCAAATTAAGCTCAAAAAACTACTTGGATAATATCTACAATGCATCAAAAGCATATAAACAGCAGGCAATACATGCAATCAATTATATCAAGGAAGGAAAACAATGCAACAAGGTATGCCTCACATGCAACCTAAGCCAAACGGCGATAAACAACCAAAATAGGGGGAACACCCATGGGGTGATCCTCAAACATGCTAACAAGAAATTATCAATCATCTAATAACCTCAAGCATACATGAAATCTAAGGCAGATAACAATACAGGATCAAAACCCTAACCCGAGATACCCGATACATGGGTATCCAGAACTTTTACACCAAAAACTCAAAGTCATTCAACGTAGGGCAACAAACCACTTACCTAGATCCTAGAAGATCGATATACTTGAACCTCTTCCTATGAATCAGAATATAATGGAGAAGATCTGCAAAAACATCTAAAAATTTCAACCTCAGATAACTTTCACAAGAGAAGGAATCAGGAAATGTGGCCAAAGAAGAACCAAGAACTCACCGCTGTGATTCTATTGCAACTGATGGCGTTCGATTCAGATAACCGGTGAAGGATAAGTGTCTCGGAGAAGATTCAGCCTCCTTGGATGCTCTGGAAATAATTAGGCAGAGAAGAAGATGAAAATAGATTTAAAACGTGACCCCGGTCTGATTAATGAAATAAAAAGAAAAGTACACGGCATGTACTTCATGAGTACACGGCGTGTACTAGTCCTTTCCATACACTGCATTAAGCGGCCTCCACATCACCAATACACACCGTGTGTGTGGCCTGGACACGGACAGCACATGGCCTTGCACGAGAGAAAAGTATACGGCATGTACTCATAAAGTACACGACGTGTACTTAGAAAATTTCCAGATTTTCTTCTTTTTCTCAAAAACGACCAGAAACGGAAAAACATACCTGAAACAAAGATTCGAGTTCTTACAAACTTTCCCCCTTAAAGAAATTCATCCCCGAATTTCCCTAACTTGGTGGAGAAGAAGAAACCTCAAACAACTCTGGCCACTGTGATCGCATATCGACCTCCCTCTCCCAAGTCTCATCCTGTACACGACTGTGATGCCATAACACCCGTACCAGAGGAACAGACTGGCCACAAAGTATCTTTTCACTACGATCAATAATCCTGATAGGATGCTCCTCGAATGATGCATCCTACTCTAGCTCAACCTCCTCGGGTTGAAAAACATGAGAAGAATATGAGAAATAGCGGTGAAGCTGAGAAACATGGAAGACGTCATGCATAGCCTGGTATCTCTGAGGCAACTGCAACCTATAAGCAACCAGTCCGACTCTCTCTAGAACCTCAAACAACCCGACGTATATCGGTGAAAGCTTACCCTGTCTCCTGATCCTCTTGTGTCCCAAACTCAGGGTAACATGTAGAAAAACCTAATCCCCGAACTTAAACTCCAAAGGTCATATCCACTGATCAGCATAAGATTTCTGCCGAGACTGTGTAGTAGCCATACTTTTTCGAATCAACTCCACCTACTCTATGGTCTCATGAACAAGATGAGGTCCCAGCATAGCTGCCTCTCCTACCTCCAGCCAACACAAGGGTGATCGGCACGGCCTACCGTACAAAGCCTCGTAAGGTGCCATCTGAATAGTTTCTTAAAAACTATTATTATAGGAAAACTACACTATAGGTATATGTCTCTCCCACGAACCTCCAAAATCAAGGACACATGCTCGTAGCATGTCCTCTAGCACTTGAATCGTGCGCTCTGACTGGATATCTGTTTGGGGATGGTAAGTTGTACTCAGAAGTACCTGTGTACCCAAAGCCCTCTGTAGACCTTTCTAGAAATGTGACGTGAATTGAGCATCCCTATCTGAAATGGTAGTACTCGGAACCCCAGGCAAGCGTACAATCTCACAGATGTACAACTGTCCAAGTTCATCAACACCGAAGGTCTCCTTAATTAACAAGAAGTGAGAAACCTTTGTGAGCCTGTCAATGACAACCCATACCACGTCATTCCCTCGAGGCGATCTCGGTAACCATTTCACAAAGTCCATCACGACATCATTCCACTTCCACTCGGGAATGGGTAGATGTTGTAAAATCATTGCTGATCGCTGGTGCTCTACCTTCACCCGCTGACAGGTGGAACATCTCATGACAAAACCAGCAACATCTCTCTTCATACCTAGCCACCAATATTGGTGGTGTAGATCACGATACATCTTAGTGACACCAGGATGAACTTCCCAGACTGAGGAATGAAAGTCTCGCATCATATCCTCGCGTATATCTGATGGCACCCATACGCATCCCTAGAAACTCAAGATCTCATCCTCGCCTATGGTCCATCTGGGAAGAGGGTCCTCTCCTGACATGCTTTCCCGTAGGACTAGGCCTTCAGAATCTGATAACCGCCTCATCCGAACTTGGTCGAGAAGCTTAGAGGTAACAACTACAGAAGATAGGAAAGTCTACCCCTGTCTGTTGTGCACCTCCAAATGAATCTCAGAGAACAGAGCCATAAGCTTCCACTCACTGCTGGCCTCCTGAACTGCCTGTATCGGAGTCCTCCTACTCAGTGCATCATCCAATGCATTTCCTTTCCCAGGCGTATAGGAAAGATCAAAATCAAAAGGCTTCAGGTAATCAACCCACCTCCGCTATCTCAGATTCAAGTCACACTGCGTGAAGATGTACTTGAGTCTCTTGTGTTCAGTATACACCACAAAATGTTCTCCCAAAAGATAATGTCTCCAACAACACAAAGAATGAACAACTACAGCCAACTCCAAGTCGTGCGTAGGATAGTTCCTCTCATGTGGCCTCAACTACCAAGATCCGTAAGCAACCACATGATCCTACTTCATAAGCACTTCTCCAAGTGCGATGCCAAATGCATCATAGAAAACTGCATAACTCTTGCCCGGATCCGACAAAACTAGAATCGGTGCTGAAGTCAATATCCCTTTCATCTCCTGGAAGGCTGAATCGTAGGATTTTAACCAAACATACTTCACCCCTTTCTTAGTCAAGCCCGTCAACGGCGCTGATAGGTGTGAGAAGTCCTGTATAAACCGCCTGTAGTAACCAGCCAACCCTAAAAAACTCCTTACCTCGAAGACGTTATTCAGATGCTCCCAGGTGACTACTGCTCTCACCTTCTCTGGGTCTACTGATACTTCTATCTCTGAGATGACATGACCCAGGAAGTGAACCTCATCCATCCAAAAGTGGCACTTTGAGAGCTTAGCATATAACTGATTCTCCCTCAGTGTACTCAAAATGATCCCAATATGGGTAGCATGGTCGTGTCGAGTGTGAGAGTACACCAAGATGTTGACCATGAAAACCACCACGAAAGAATCCAAGTAAGGATGAAAAACTCTGTTCATCAGCACCATGAAAACTGTTGGCATTTTTGTGAGACCAAACGACATAAACAAATAATCATACAAACCATACATGCTTCAGAAGGCTGTAAGAGGTATATCAGATGGTCTGACATGCAACTGATGGTAGCCAGATCTCAAGTTGATCTTCGAGAACACTCTGGCTCCTCAAATCCAATCAAAGAGATCATTTATATGTGGCAATGGATATCGATTCTTTACCATCAACTGGTTCAGCTTCCGATAATCCACACAAAGCCCAAGGGTGCCGTCTTCCTTCTTCGCAAATAGAACAGGTGAACCCCAAGGAGAAGTACTGGGTCGGATGAAACCCCTTGTCTGCAACTCCTCCAACTACTTCTTGAGCTCCTACAACTCAGGTGTATCCATCCTATAAGGAGGAATGGACACCACAGCCGCTCCTAGAACAATCTTAATAGATAAGTCTACCTCTCGCTCTAGAGGTAAACCTAAAAAGTCTTATGAAAAGACATCTAGAAAGCGATCAACCACTGGAGAAAAATTTACCTGATAATTCCCATGGTAATCCAGATATAATCTAGAAATCTGGGACGTAACACCACCCTACCCATGATGCTCTGGTCTATCTTTGCTCGCCTAGACATCCCATTCACCCTTGTGAAGAAAAGATCCTCCCTCTGGTGATGTGAAACTCACCCTGCGGCAATAGAAATCGACAAAATTCTAGAAGGGAACTAACCAGTCCATCCTGAGAATGACATCATAGCCTTCCATATCCAAAACATAGAGACTCCACGAAAAACGACACCCACCAACCTCGAGGGGGAAGTCTAAGAACTAACGCACGCTAGTAGTTCTAATTCCCAAGGGAGTGTCTAGCGTCATCATATCCTCAGAAGTATAAATAGTAAGTATAAGGATTTCCACAATATGCACAAAAATAAAGATATGAGAATCTCCTGTATCGAAAAGTGCATAGGATAAAAATGAGGCTACTAAAATCATACCTTGAACTATAGAAGTTCCAGGATCCTGCTCCTGATGAATCTTCTCTACAGCAAAAGTCCGGCCTGTACTGCGGCCCTGCATAGCAGCCCGAGATCCCTATACTGCTCCTCCCTGAGCCTGACCATTGCGTCCATGGCCTCTACCCTGGCCTAAACGACCTGAAGAACTCCAGCCCCCAGTCTGCTGTGGAACTGGTAATCCTTCTCCTGTACGCGGAGTCGAAACTGATCCTCCTTCACTAGCCGCTGGCAGAAGAACCTTGCAGAAGCACTACAGATGACCCATCTTGATGCAAGATCGGAACTCCAATGGGTCCCTCGGGCAATGGGGATTATTATTCCCACTTCTTCTACACTGATAACACACCACTTGGTTGCTAGAGGGAAGATACCGTTTACCAGAAGGAATACCTCACTTCCTCAAGTCACCTTGTGTAAACTCTTGATAGCGCTTCCTGCTGTCTGTCTGGAGAGAATCAGCCCTGGATACTGAACCACCCTGGTTCACAGCTCCAGCCTACCTCAGGTTTCTCTCCGTAATAAGCACCTGGTTGACTATCAAAGTGATATAAGTCAACTGAAATACATTCACCTGTGACCTGATATCCGGTCTGAGGCCTTCCTCAAACTTCCTTGCCAAAAACAGCTCGTCATTCCCCAGAATGGGTGTGAAACAATGTAACTCTGTAAAGCAGGAGGAGTACTCCATAACTGTGAGAGTACCCTGCTGTAGGTTCATGAACTCTCTGGCTCTGTCATCCCTCAGTGTTGCCGGGTAGAAGTAGTCGTAGAACGTACGTTAGAACTCATCCCAAGCCATAGCCTGTTGGCGCCCTGTCTGCGAAACCACATACCACCATCTCTTGGTGGAATATCATAGAATATAATTCGCAAGCTTCATTATCCTCTCTGGAGGTGTCTCCAGATACTCAAATATGGACAGCATGTCTTCTAGCCATGACTCTGCAGCCTGTGGTCCTCCATCCCCTGTGAACGTGGGAGGGTGCTGCTGCTGAAAAACCCACATCAGCTCTGCCATAGACGGGGTAGGATACTGAGCTCCCTGGAAGGTCTGCATGAATCTCATGAAACCCTCTCTGAACTGAGCATCGGTACCAGTGTCTGGAATCACTACAGGTGCCATGTTTGGAACGATAGCCAGAACTACTAGTAGTTCCTGATCTGCCATATTAGGTGTACGATCACTACCTGGTTCTTGATGTGCAATGGGAGGACATCTTGGTGCCATAGCTCTGAAAGGTCAAAATCACACCTTCATTAATGATAAACACAGATGAGACTTAATAGAGAAAAACAGAATAGGATAGAAAACTTTAAAATTTGGGAAAACATGACTACACGACGTATAGTACTACTACACGGTGTGTTTCTTAAAAGTTTACCCTGGGCGGGTACCTTGGCCATACATGGCTGTGTAAACCAACCAGCTACACGGCGTGTTCTTAAACTACACGACGTGTACTAAACCTTTTCCTCCCTTCCCGTTCACTCCTACATAGCTGGGAACACAGACTGTCCTAGCAGGAAACTACATGACGTGCATGTCCGCTACATGGCGTGTCCTTAAGATCTCTCCATTTTCCGTGTTGTTAGTTACACGGACTGGTACATGCACCACTACTACACGACATGTCAAAGGAGACACAATGTGTACTTGACATGCCTTATATGGCCCGTGTTGTTAGTGACACGGCCTAACACACGGTCGACACTACACGGCGTGTTCCATACGGACACGACATGTATGTGGAAGGATAACACCAACCCGTGTCATTGGCTACACGGCCGACTACATGGTCAACTATACACGGCGTGTTCCCAAGGGACACAACCTGCACTTGAAGGAAAACCCCGACCCATGTTGTTTGTGACACGGACGAATACCTATTCCAGACAACATGGCATGCTAAGCTGGTACACGGCGTGTTCCTACATGAAACTTTACAACCCCGTGTCTCTTCCCAACACAGTCAGGGACACAACTAAAAACTACACGACATGTGTGCATAAAGTACACGCTGTGTATTCTGGGTTTTTCCAGACAGTAACCTTAGAACTGAATCGGAGCCCAGAAAACACAAAAAAAAGTGTTAAGGTGCCAAATTCCGATCAGTGGGGGCCCATACTCCCCGCAAATCAAATATTGGCATCATAACAATGGATATAACAAGTAAAAAGTATAAAAACTCACGATCCACCAAATTCCGATCCTCGAGGGCCCATAACACCTCGAAGACCAAAGTTTGGCATCCATGATAAAGAAGCTCTAAGAAAATGATACCCTATCAACATAGCAGGTATTCTATCACAGCAGCTATCACAACAGTATACATCTTCTATCACAATTATATCACAATAACATGAAAATTCTAATGCAATCTAGATGGCATGGAAAAATGCATGACATGTGATTTTCTAACAAGTGCCTATATGATGCATGAGATGACATACCCTCATCTCATCGGGTTGTAAAAAAATATAACCAAAATCATATAAACAGTAATAGCACAAAAGAAGTGCACCACCCAACGGTGAAATCAATTAAACTGTAACATTTTCAAAAACTCAAAAATTGCAATATTCGAGGTAATCTGGATTTTTCCCTATACACGGGTTCTAGAACACCCAGGAACAGCTATTTACCATTTAACTATTCCGTTCTATCCCTGTTTAATGTTGCTAAACATTAAGTAAATAGAAAAGGAAAGAACCTCCTTTGATACCACTTTGTAACAACCCGAATCCAAATCCCCTCAATTGGTGCCCCATTCCCGGTTCGCCACATGAACTCAAGCGCATTTCCCCAAACGCTAGAGGCTTCTAACTAGCAGCGAGGGTCTTGGTAAGTTATTGGGGAAACTATGCCCTCATTTGGTAAGGTATACAAGGTACAGGAAATAACAGTCAATAGCGGAAGCAGTAAACAACACACAACAACTGAAAATAAACAACAGAAGAAATGTATAATATAATAATGATACAGCATGGACATGTATCTAAGGAACACATCAAACACAACAACATGCTGAAATACAACTGAGAACAAATCACTAAAAGTAAATAGCAACTCCAGCAGCATCGCAAGCCTAAGCTCGGTCCTATGCTCTCCAGCTCCAACCAACAATCATGTACCTGGAGTAGAAGGGCCACAATCCCTATCCACACTTGCAACCATATAACCTGTTTGGGATGAAAATTAGGACCCAAACAGGGTGTGAGACTAATCCCAGTAGGTAATCACCACAAGATCTGTGCCCTAATGTCAGTGAGAAATATAGAAAAAGTAAAGGAAATAAATGCAGCAGAGAAACATGAGTACTCTAAAGTAAACAATCCTACCAATCTCCATTCACATTTATTTATTAATTTAATTCACTCATTAAATTATCAACCAAGGAATCTAGCAAAAAAATCTATATTCTCAAGGCATAGCAAGCAACGCAACAGGTATCTCAGTAGACTACCTAACAACAACAGTACAAAATCAAGCTTGTTCTTTGGCATGGTGGACTCGTCACAACCAACCAAAAAATAATCATGGTGACTCTCTGGGTGGATCACATTGGAAAACACCTCTATTCAAGTAAACATACAAAGGCACAGACACTCTGGGAATCTCTCACCATCAATTACCCTGCGGTCTTGCAACGATAACTATAGACTCTCTGAGGAAGAACTTACGTCTAATTACCCCTATAGTCTCGATACGTAACTAATTAAACTCTAAGGAAGCACAAAGTCCCATTCCCATATGTCCTGTGAACGATTCTTATTTATAATAGACTCTCCAGGGAAGCCCTTAATTGTCAATTACCTCTTTAGTCTACCACACCAGGTTTCCACAACCCTGAGTAGTATAGTCATGCGTAATTGACTTTTAGCAGCCCAAAGTATGCTCAACAAACTACTTGGCTAATAGCTAAAATGTATCAAAATCATATAAACAACAGGCAATACATGCAATCAATTATATCAAGGCAGACAAACAATGCAACAAGGTATGCCTCACAGGCAACCTAAGCCAAACGACGATAAACAACCAAAACAGGGGGAACACCCATGGGGTGATCCTCAAACATGATAACAAGCAATTATCAATCATCTAATAACCACAAGCATACATTCAATCTAAGGCAGATAACAATACATGATCAAAACCCTAACCCGAGATACCCGATACATGGGTATCCGACACTTTTGCACCAAAAACTCAAAGAAATTCAACGTAGGGAAACAAACCACCTACCTCGATCCTAGGAGATAGATATAATTGAACCTCGGCTTTTGAATCATCCTATAATGGAGAATATCTGTAAAAACATCTAAAACGTTCATCCTCAGATAACTCTCACAAGAGAAGGAATCAGGAAATGTGGCCAAAGAAGAACCAAGAACTCACCGCTGTGATTCTATTTCAACCGACGGTGTTCCATTCGGATAAATGGTGAAGGATCGGTGGCTCGGAAAAGATTTGGCCTCCTCGGACACTCTGGACGTAATTAGGCAGAGAAGAAGATGAAAATAGGTTTAAGACACGACCCTGGTCCGATTAATGAAATAAAAAGAAAAGTACACGGCGTGTACTTCATGAGTACACGGTGTGTACTCTCCCTTTCCGTACACCGCATTAAGCGGCCTCCACATCACCACTACACACCGTGTGTGTGGCCTGGACACGGCCAACACATGGCCTCACACGAGAGAAAAGTACATGGTGTGTACTCATAAAGTACAAGGTGTGTACTTAGAAAATTTCCAGATTTTTTTCTTTTTCTCAAAAATGACCAGAAATGGAAAAACATACCTGAAATGAAGATCTAGGTTCTTACAATATAAGGATACTATAAAATTACAAGATTTTTATCTAGTGTAATTTTTAATAAACACGTGGAAGTTGAACCTTACTAAGTTTTTTTATCTATATTAAAGGAATCTGTATGGAAATGGAAAATATGGAGATCTTGTTGTTTTCCTAGATGCTAAATAGAGTTTTAGTAAAGTATCTAAGAGATAAATGATATAATAATGAACCTCATTCTAAAAGGGTAAAGTAAAATATAATAAATGGTGAAACTATCTCTCAAATAAAGTTTACGTATGAATTCAAAAAAAATATATTGAGAAGTCATTAGAAGAAGATACTCTAAAAGCCTATAAATCTATTAAAGGAAAATATGAAGAAAAGGGAAGGAAGATATCAAAGGAGAAGAGGAAAATACCTATGGGATATTTTATTGAGAATCTAAATATGGAGAATATGAAACACAAATAAGGTTAAGTTCAATAGAAAAATATTTGTTCACAAGAGAGATAATACTAATATTGAAGATTTAAAGAAAATAATGGATACCCATAATAACACATTATAGAAAAAAACAGTTGAGATAAGGAATAAAAAATAAGAAAGGGATGCGGAAAAAACACAGTTTTTATTAGATAAAGAGGAATCAATGGTTTTAAGGGAATAAACCCATTTAGAGATAATTGAATAGAATAAGAAAAAGAGGTATTCATAGAATGTTAGAGCCTATCAAGTATTAAGGTTCATATTAGCCTCTATTATTATTAAATAATATGTTATTTAATAACCTATTACTCATAAGAAGATAATCTTTGAAGGAAAGGGGAAGGATACAATGATGAAATTTTAGAAGAAATCCTCATAATTCTTCTCTCCACATTGATAAGTTGGAGTACCGACTGAGTTGACTATGGAAGTCATTCCACAAAATGTTATTACACTAATAATTACTTCTATGAATATACCCCCCACTTTAGTTTTCCCATTCAAAGTATATATTTAAATAAAAAGAAAATCGTAATAGGTTGAGAAAGTTTTTGAAGAAGTTAAAGTTGGGGAAAAAATGAAGTTTCTAAAGCATGATTTATATCTCCTTATACACATATTAGTTCTTTAGAAGAAGAATAAATTTATGAATCAATTTATAGATCATCCATTAGAACTAAAAGGGAACAAATAAGATCAAGAGAGGCAAGTTTTTTAAATACAACTGATGTTGAAAAATTAGATTCTATCAATATTAATTTGAGTTGACTGTAAAAATTTGAAAACTTGGACATTTAACCTATGAATATTGAAGTTTGAAAAGAAAAATAGAATATATCATTGAAATATTATTCATGTTTCAGAGTTAAAATAATGGAGAGTAAGATTTACTCCACATATAACTTTCTGAAGAAAATGAATACTGTGATAGATTTATTTTTGGAACTTAATAAATGATTAAACTGGAACCAAAGTCAAGTTATCAACACTCAGGTTGCTAAATGGAAGAAACATATAGTTGGTACCATTTATGTATTTAAATAATATATAAAAAATATTCAAAAAGATTTTTGATTTCCTAACCATAATATGAAAAACTTTTCAAAGTATTTTAAATCTCAAGAAAGAGATATCAACTCTATGGAAAATCAACGTGTTGAGTTGCATGAAAATTTTGATGTTCTGTGAAATATATCAGAAGTAATAAAATATTTTTTAAATAGTATTGATAATATGGTTAAAGGTATTTTTAAATCCATTGATGAGATGAAGAACCATAATGTTAGATTAGAAGATCATATTAAGAAATCATAAGTTCAAGAATAAAAGTTTATTGAGTAGAACCAAAAGATATCCACTCTTGAAGAAATGTTAGCTTCCCTGGAGATGAAGATATACAAAAACAAAAAAGTCATCTAAACAAAAAAAGTATATTAATAAGTTAAATAACATGATGGATAAACTTATTTAAAAGGATTAAAAATCTTTTTCTTACTTTTGTGATTTTTTAGATGTTCTGTAAAACTTAACTATGATTCTATTTGGAATATAATTTTATTCTCTAATAGTAAAATTTCCACTAACTTAATGCATATTTATTTTCATTTACCAATGCATGAATGATTATCTTTATGTATGATAAAAAATGAGAGAAAGGTATTTTGTTTTTTATTTTAGGTCCTCACATTAAAAATCAAAGTGGAATAAGTTTTTTAAAGATTAAAAGGATGTGTTATTGAAACTTAACATAATATAATTTCTAGGGGGGATTTATTATTAAATTTCTACATTTTTTCCTTTCCTTGTTTCTTTTTAAAAACCACTAAGAGGGAGAAATTTGAAAAATTGACAATTTGAAAAATTTATAAATCTAAAGATCTAACAATTAATTAATCATTTTATGAAGGTATATATTTTTTTGTACAATGGTAGATATTTAAAAAATTTATCTAATAAAATTTATATTGAAAATTACTTTAATTCACTAAGGGAGAGAGTTTCTCAACTTAAGGATTTTTTTAAAGGAAAGTTTATTTTTAAATTTTTCATTAATTTCCATGCTTTACAAAAAGGGGGAGATTGTTGAGTCATAGACACATTTTATACATAGTTTTGAAAATCACATAACACTCATGATATAAATTTTTTAACATGATTTTTTTATTTAAGTGATTTTGTTATGTAGTATCAAAATTTTGGTAATTATATTTCTAAGGATCCTTAGAATGAAAGTCTGGAGGGATGAATTATGAAGAGCACTATAGTGGTACAAAATTACCTTCGTTGGAAGAATTGAAGCATCATTGAGTTCATTGAATAATTATAAAGATAATTTCGATGTAGTTATAACTGATCCTGAATAATGTGGAATCCAACCATTGGAGAATTTTCTATAAATAGGGCCACAACTTTGAGGACTAGAAGAATAACAAGTATGTTACACATGATTGAAAAAGATCTTACATTGTTATATTAAAGTCATGAAACTACTTATTACTGAGTAATATTCTGATCATTGTAATCTTTCTTTCTGTGTGGTTTTCAAGAACTCATTTATTAGGATTTTATTGCAAAGTTCTCATCATTTATGTTGTAATATCTATATTACGGATCCTTCCCGATCAAATGATTATGTGATCAGAATATAGATCCGAGCTTCTAGTTTTTTGAAGTGGGAATTGTTGTCGATCGTACTGATCCAGGGATTCCATGGTTGGAAGATAGAGCCAAGGTTTTGGTTTGTATAACTAGGAATTATTACTGATCATTTTTATCAAGGTACTCTATTGAGGAAGATAGAGCCAAGATTTGGGTTTGTAGAAGTGGTATCGACTAATGGGTTAAGTCGAGGGATTATTGGGTTTTAGAAGATAGATTTTCCAATAGGTTAAAGTTGAGGATAAATTTTGATAGGTTATAGTGGAGGATACCTTGAATCAAGTTTAGAATTCCCCTTATTCTTAGGGTTAAAAATATCTTTATAATATCCTTTTAGGGGTACATGATTTTTAAATCAGTACTCTATATTTTTTTTGTATTTACATTGTACTTGCTTTATTAATAAGTTGTTTTTAATTATATTTCATGTTTTATTTAGTTTTATGTAATTAGAATTATGAAAAACTTAAATTATGCTATGTTTATTAAATTATACTTTGATATATTTGATGATTTTTTAATTTTTTGGGTTTTTAATTTTGTGGGTGATCAAAACTTTGTGTTTTTGATAGTTTGAAAAATTGAAGTGTGGACCAAAATTTCATGTTTGTTTATAAACTATAATTCACCCCCTCTTTTAGGTTTACTTGCTAGTGTATTTGGGATAACAATGCTATAATAATACTAAAATATACAAGGTACATAAAATGTAAAAAAGTAAAAGAGTTAGTATAAGAAACCAAATGGATGATAAAATGTCTAGTATACACATGCTAAACAAAAATAAAAAATATACTATTATCTATCACCATGTTACATGAGGGCATTATCCTAGAATTTCACCTTCATAACTTGAAAGAATCTGATCATAAATACATACTAACTCCAATCAGTACATTTCCCTTTCCTATTTCATATAAAATAAGGTTTGTATACACCCATTAGTGTATGCAAGGTGTGAGCATAATGATCCTAGTAGGATCCCACCAAGTGTTCCACATACCACATTTTTTAGAAAAACTAAGGCATTCTAGATTGGAAATAATTACATGAAAGTAATATTTAAGTATTTCTAAGAATGAAAATAAGAAATATAATTTATTTCTTTTATCAAATGAAATAAATGGAAAAATTATAAATTTTATTTTATTTTAAAACATAAAATATGGAAATACACCCTACAACCACTTTTATGGGATCACCTAATGAATAACTTTACTATCCATGTAGTGGAAAGATTAAAATAACTTTATTGGCCTATATATATGTGTATGAAATTACTTCACTAGTTAGGATGTCACACCCAACTAGTGGAGAGGGAACTTCTACCTATTTAGGAATTCCTACCCAAGTACTCAGGGGTTCTCATGATGTTAAAACATACAAACAACCAATATAAAAAGGGATTCTGCCTTAACAGTTTATAAACATTTTTTTACCGCTTGAAGCAAGTTTAAAAAAACTATTTATATCCTATAAAAATAAAGGGAATCATTAAAGTTTTAATTAATACATAAAATAGACCTCAACATGATATATAACATTATCTAAAACCATATTGATATTTAATTTTAAAATCCAAGAACCAATATCACAATTGACAAAGGGAGGATATAGAAACATCTACATTTACCAATGAAATTGTAAGAAAATATGATGAATCCACTAGAAAATAAAGGTAAAGAACTTTAGAGACCAAGAGGATTCCCTATTATTCAAATCATCACCATTTAAATTTGGGTAAATCAAACCCTATTACACCATGGATTTGAGATATATTGAAAACCATAAAATAGCAAAGCAAAAACCCCAAAGGGTGGAGAGGAGAGGAGGCCCTCACTTATATTTTCCCTCGAAGAACCCTTAAATAAAATCCAAAAAATCACAACCTATGAGGAGGGGGATGAGGTGTTAGAGTGTGAGGGGGATTTATGAGTTGATATGGGGAGAAAATGATGGGTTAAGGTATTTAGTTTGGGTAGGTTTAGGTTAGTAATTTCATTTTTTTAGTTTTTTTAAAAAATAGGTATGGGTTAACTAAGACATAACACTAATGATCATTGTGTGGTATCCTTCCCTGTACACCCCTTTGACATGATATCCTGGGATATGTCATGGTTTAACTTCAAGGGGATGGGCTGAGAACCCCCCTCAATTCTATCCCTCCATGTTGCATTTCACCTACTCAATGAAACAACCTCATAAGGAAAGTAACCCACCATACCATGGAGACCTTGGCTCATGGTGTGTCCTACTACACTTTGAGCCTAAAACCTCTAAAAATGATTCCAATTGAAAAATAAACAAAAGGATAAAAAACTTGAATATAAATTAATAAATAAAAGGGTTCATACTTAAAAAATACATCATGGGTGTGAAATTTCCCCCACCATATCACTTTTTATCCCTGTAAAGTTAACTCGATGCTTGTTATGAGAATAAAATAGGATATTACTCCATCACAAGATATTTTTACTCCTAAATAATATGATAATAAAATCTATGTTTCCACAAAACATGAACCAAATTAACAAACTTCCCCCTGCAGTACCATGACCTACATGTCCACCTGAATTAGTTTCTTAATGATTGAAACATCCAGCTCCAACTTGAGTTCTTCCCAATTCAGCACATGGGAAGGATCCGATGGATACCTCTTTAGTTAGGAGATGTAAAACACATTATTAATGGTCATCAATTGAGGTGGAAATTATAGATGGTAAGTGACATTTCTAATCCACTATGAGATCTTAAAGGGTCCCATGAACCTCCGGGAAGGCTTCCCTTGCATCCATAATCTTTGATGGCCCAAATGAGGTGATTAATTTAAGAAAAAATGTACACCTATATAAAATTATAAAGGAAAACAATGGTGGTATACATTAGATTTGTAGATACTATGATCTATTTTTAGATGTTTCTAAATATTCTAAACCTTTCTAATCATCTTCTGGACTAGACTGGGTCCCACTAGAGTAGTTTTACCCATCTCAATCCAACATAAAGAATATATAAATGAAAAAACATAATGAGATTTTAATGGGACCATATGAATAGAGGATTGGTAACTATTATTGTAAGAATATTCAATCAGTCCTAGATAGATATCCCAAAAACCACAAAAATCTAAGACACATTCCTGGAGCATATCCTATAGAATCTGAATATACCATATTGGAAACAATCCCTCCTGATGGTGCTTATAGATTGTTTTTATTTTTTGAAAAGGTTTGAGGTTTTTGTAAAATACTGTTTGTTGAAGGAGGCATGAAGAGTGAGCATGAATTTTTGAACTCGTCTCATGGAGTGTGAATTTCAGAACTGATCATAGAGAGTAAAAATGTCAAAACTGATCATGCATAGAAAAAATATTAGAACTGATCACATGGAGCGTGAATGTTAGAACCGATCACACATATCACAAATGTTATAATTACTTAGGTGGAACATGAATGTTAGAACTGATCATACAGAGCGCATACGTTATAATTGATCATGTGAAGGAGTCATGTGAAGCGCACATGATTTTCAACTATTCTAAAAAATAGATCACATGATGTGAAATAAGGGAGAAAGTCTAAAAACGATAGAGGAATATCACAGTCATTTGAAATCATGTGACCACATAATTATCTTTGGATCTTGTGATGGGTTCACATGAAGTGCTGGAATATAATGGAATTGGCCACATGATTATATTGGGATCTCATGATGGGATCATAAAAAGAACCTGAAGATAATGACAATGATCATGTGAAGAACTTATAACATGTGGTAGATGATCATGTTAATTGATTATGACATGTGATAGGTGATCATGTAGAGTTATCATGTGAATCATGTAAGGTGGATTGTCAAGGTGGTGGAATATATGGCTAACTGTGATTTGTGGAGTTAAGTTAGTGGACTTGTTCCTATAAATACCCCTTAACTTATCCTTAATAATTAGAGAATTTTTATTGAGTGGTTTGATATAAAACAGAAGTATTTTTCATGAGTATAACAAATTATTTCACTATAATCTTATGATCCATGTAATTAGTATAAGGTCATTTATTGGGATCATGTGATCTGTGTAAATAGAACAAAGTCTTGTTAATGGGAATCGTGAAGGAGTCTTGTGAAGGTATCTCATGAAGGTATTTATGTACTGGGTATAATAAAACCTATTGATATCACATGATATGCATAGCCTAAAAAAGTTATTGCACCAAATTCATGTGATCCACATGAATAGAACAGAGTCACATGATCTACATGAACAACACAAATTTATGAGATCCACATAATCAGAAAAAATTCTTGTGACCTTTATGAATAAAACGAAGTATTGTGATCCACATGAGTAGAACAATGTCCTGTGGAGGAGTTTTTTAGAGAGATTTCATGGAGGAGTCTTTTAGAGAGATCTTGTAGAGAGGACTTGTTGAGGGGTATCCCAAAGGGGTATTGTGTAGAGATCACATAACCCCAAAGGAAAATTCACGTGAAAAGGTGGTTGACATTTTATTTATAAATCAAGATTATAAAGACACACATAATTGTGAATTAACTCAGAATTGATTGTCATAGGATTCTACTGGAGGAGAAGTTCATTAATTTCAGAAGAGAGAGAAGTGAGATTTCAAATTATGAATGGTTGTAAACTAGGATGGATAGTGAGTCATCTCCAAAACTTGTAACAATAGCGCACTTTAGTGAATTTGGTACATCATCACATTTACAATGTATGTTCATTGGACATAGCTAAGTGATGGTTAACCAAGTAAAAATATGGTGTCTTGTGCATGTTATAATATCCATTTGTCCTGTGCTATGTGAAGGAGATAGAAGAGAGTTTTTTAATAGTGAAATAATATCTAGAAGTGATAGTTATTTCAGTCTATCATACCTTGATTCAACCCACTATAAGGGTATTTAACCTAGTTGGGTTAAAAATTGGTATCAGAGTAAAATGTTAAAATCATTGTTTCTCTCTAAGTGGTTTCAATGGTGGTTTTTAATCAAAAATGGATTAATATCTTCGATGGAAACAATTTTTAGTTGTGGAAGAATCAGATGCATTACCACTTATGATCATTAGGTATGGATGTATTTACATCTTAAATGTATGGTATTTCTATTAGTGTATACAATGGAGTTTTATAAGTTGGAGAATTGAGAGAATTAGATGTTTATGCCAAAGGAATTAGCAACTTAGGAGGATCTTTATAAAAAAAATCTACATGAAGGTGATATAATTTAATTCAATGCATTCCATGTGGGAAAAGTTTCCAAATATATATGAAGGTGATTCAAATGTCATAGGAGAAAAATTAAAGGTTTGGTGGAACAAATATGAGGTTATGAGAATATACACCAATGAGTCTATAAATGCACTCTTTTTTTAGGTAAATGTTGTCATAGAAGACATGCGTGGTCTCAAAGAAATTCATAAATATGTAAAGACTATTAAGCATGTCTTGATAAGACTTCCACCTTGTTTCAATTAAAAAATCTATATATTTGAAGAAAAATATCCAAATGAGCTAACATTGTATATCTTACACGGTACTCTTGTCACATACGAGATGAGAAATTATGATAATGAGTCTGTGGAAAAGGGAAATCTAAATAGGTGGATTTTAAATCCATAAAGAAGATCACTATAGAGGGTGGTTATGAAGAAGAAGAGGAAGATTAGGTCATGTCATTCGTTTCCTCAAATCTATGAAGAGGAAAAGTAAATTTCAAAGGGAAACTTCATCTAGAAGACTTTCATTTTGGAAAGGTTTGACATATTGCAACAATGTGACCCAAGAAGTTCCAAGATGATGATGTGGATGAAGTAAAAATTCCCATGAAAAAGTATTTAGCCTACATAAATGGTAAGAAAAATTTTAAGTGAAATTTATTCAAGAAAAATAATATCATTTCATAAGAGAATGATAGTTCTGAATAATCTGAGGTAGATGAAATGGAAGACTATAAGGATCATGAAGAAGATTCTATGATGTTAGTTTTTGGTAATTCTCATTCAAGGGAAGAATACAAAAATTATGAAGGAGATGTTGAAGGAATAGTTGACCTTCAGGTTGAATTAGAAGCTGCGCTTGAGGATACTGATGTTTAGAGATCCAAAAAAAGGAAATGTAATAGGGTGGTTCATGATAAAAAACTCTATATACAATAGTAGTAAGAAAATAACTCTGAGTTTAAGGACAAAATTTAAACTCCCAGATATAAAAATCCATATAAATCAAAGAAATTCACTAAGTTTAAAATCAAGGTTGAATAATAGACAAAGGTTATAGATAGTATGACTAACAAAATAAAAGATCAAGTCAAATGTAATTAAGAACTTGATGAGGAAGTTGTTGGACTATGAATAAAGGTGAAGGATCAAGAGAAACTCTTAACTCCAGATATGATTTTGGGAAAGAAGGTTCTAAATATGATAGAAAAAGTGAAATTACAATTAAAAAGTCTAATAAAATAGTCAAAGGAATGTATTTAGAAGAAGTTTTCATATTAGAACAACACTACTGGTATGAGAGTTGATCTCAAATAGAAAGAAGTAACTATTGTTTTGAGACCACAAGCTCCCACTTTGAGGATAAATATTGATTTGGGTATGAATCAGAATCATAAGATTCATAGAATTCAAGGGACAATCAGTGGTGCAGAAATGATGCACATAAAAATAACTCATATCAAGTTTTATTACTATGGAAAGAAGGAGAATTATCAAAATGTTTTTTCTATTTCCAAGAAGTATCAATAGTATAAATTGAAATAGAGTCATAAAAATGGAGTATAGTATAAAATTAATTCATTTTATGTTTATTATTTTTGGTGTGGAGGATTCAGACACATGGATAAATATTTCTCATCAACAAAGCAGAAGAAATTATTAAATAAGACCCAAAGAAATTACATATATCACCCAAAGGGAACATAAAATGAGCTAAGAATTCAGAATAAATTTACATATTTTCAAGATAATATTGGACCATCATATTCAGAAGAAGATCAAGAATATCATTCAACATCAAGTATGAAGTCAAAAACATGGATCAAAAAGAAAAGAACTAAGCAGACAGTGGTTGCAGAGATTGCCTTCAAAGAATTATATCACATTGGAATATCGATCATTGATAGATGATACACCTACCATATGATAGGAAATAAGAATTTAGTGATAGTAATTAGGTAATATAAGGAATTAGTTATAAGGTTTGGAAATGATGAAGGCCTAAAGATCATTAGCCCAGGGAAATCCATGTTTGGTGAAAAATACATGAGATGTGAAATTGTCTTGGTTGTTAAAGGTTTCGATCACAAATTGCTATGTGTCAGTCAATTGTGTGACTCAGGACATAGTAAAAGATTTAAAAAAAAGTTTTGTATCATCAAGGGAAAATCTAAAGTAGTTGTTTTGAAATAAAAGAACATGAAGGGTAATCTCTATCTTGTGACCGGAGAAGAAGATACGTGTTTCCTATCCACAGAAGAAGAAAACAGGATGTGTCATAAATATATTTATCATCTAAGATAGTCATCCTTGGAAAATTTGGTAAAATTAAATGATGCTTGAGATCTCTATAAGATATCATATGATCACACTCATACATGTGATTCTTGTCAACAAGGGAATATTAATTGAAATATGTATAAAAAAAGAAAAAAGGTCAGAAAGAGTGCTTGAACTGATACATATTGATGTGTGAAAACCTATTTCATCAAGATACATTGATGGGAAGATATATTATATCATTTTCATTGATGATTTTAGTATAATACAATGGGTTTCAATTATCACACACAAGTCCAAGGTGTTTAATTACACAATAAATTATTGGAGGGAAGTTGAAAATATGCTAAGATAAAGAATTTGGAAGTTCCAAACTGATAATGGAAAACTATTCAAAAATATACAAGTGAATTATTATCTTGAGTAACATGGGATAAGGAACTACATTTTAGAAGTAAGAAATCCACAACAAAATGGATTTGTTGGGAGAAGGAACCAGATTATCAATAGCATGTTCAGAACGATGCTTATTAAGAAAGAACATCCATCGAATTTTTTGAAAGAAGAAGTTTTGACATCAGTCTACATTTATAATAGATCATTATTATGTATAAAGGAATATAAGACTTCATACAAGATATGGTATGGAAAGAAGCTGACATTGAAGTACTTTTGAGTCTTTATAAGCAAGTGTTTCAACTTAAATGAGGATAAATATAGGAAGTTTGAATCCTATGGAGATGAAGGGATATTTCTTGGTTACTCATGAAATATCAATGCTTCTAAATGATTAAATAAATGCTTGGGAAAATTTATAAATACCTTAAATCCTTTTTTTCATTTTCTGAATAAACCACTTTAAGGGTGAGTGGGAACCTCACAATACAAGATGCCAAATTTCAAACACCAAGATACCAAATTTCAAACATCACAAACAAACTCCAAAATCCACCCCAAAACATCAAAAAAAAAAAAATTCAGATTTCAAATTAAAAAAATAGGATACAACCTTAAAAAACCACACATGACATTTACACCTATTGCAAGGCTAGAGACAATTCAGTTATTCTTATCCATAGTGGTTCAAAGTAAATTCAATGTTTTCCATATGGATGTCAAGTCAACATTTCAGAATGGAGTTCTGAAAGAAGAAGTTTATAATTAATATCTAGATGGTTTTTTCATCCATTAAGACGAGAAAAATGTTTTTATATTAAAGAACACATTATACGAGTTGAATAAGGCACCAAGAACATGATATTCATGACTTGATCAATATTTGGAAAAGCTCGGTTTCTAGCATGCCGTATTTGATTATAATCTCTATATCAATAATGAGAGTAATAAAAGGATGATAATGATAGTAAATGTTGATGAAGTAATATTTGGATGATCAAATGAAGAACTATGTAAATAATTTTCATAATTCATGAAATGTGAATTTTAAATGTCAATGATTGGCGAGTTAAAATTTTTATTCGGTTATAGGTAATTCAAGGAAGACATGGAACATTAATTTATCAATTAAATTTTTTTCAAGGAGGTTCTAAGAAGGTTTGGTATGGAAAATAACAAATAAATGATAAATCTAGTTTCTATACAGATGAAATTGTCAAGGGATGATGAAGGAAAAATAGTCAATATAACCGAATATAGAAAATTCATTGGAATTATTCTATAGTTAACATTGAATCGACCTAATATTATTTTTTACACATGCCAAGAAACATGGTATCTAATTATTAATAAATAAATCCAACTAATTTAAGTGAAAATAATACTTTGGTATATCAAATTCATGGTGGATTTTAGATTTCTATACAATGAAAAATATCAGAAAGATTTATTAGGTTTTATAGAGATAGATTGGGATGGTTCAACAGATGATATAAAGCCAACATATGATGGTGCATTCTATATTTTTGGAATATGTATTTCTTGGATAAGAAAGAAACAAGATTGAATCTCTTTGAGCACCACATAATCTGAATACATCACGGCTACTCAATCTTGTATACAGTTACTATGGATGAAGTAGTAACTTGAATATATGAGATTTAAAGTGAAGTCTCTGATAAGAATCCATGTGATAATTAAAGTTATATAAATCTTAGAAAAAATATAGTCCATCAATCATGGTCAAAGCGCATTGAAATTGAATATAAAGTTATCAAAGAGAAAATGGGGCATGTTCTTGTGAAACTGGAGTATGTATCTACTGAACTATAGGTTGTAAACATCCTAACAAAGGCCTTTCCCAAATAAGAGTTTGAACTACATTAACTAGATCTTAGAGTTTAGTCAACTCCCTACACATGAACAGTGTGAATGTGGGACCCCTTTTCTTAAGGTATATTATTTTTTCCTTATGTTCTGATATGTTCTCTTTAATATGTTGTAGACCACAAAGGATTAATCTTTGGGTTTATTGAAAAAATTGGATAAAATGTATTGTTTAAGATAGGGGTGAAATTGATAGGGGGAGAAATGAAACATGGGGAGTTTTTAAATATGGATATTCTAAATTCAGTTTTTTAATGAATAAGAATAATGAATGAAGTGGACTTTAGATTCACGATGTGAGCAATTGACATGTGTAGGATAAGGAGTGATCTTGAGGGTTGAGTTTATTCTATATTTTAGAACTGAGAAGGGTTCCAGTGTAAATTTGAGAAAAAATTAATTCATTAATATATTTTTTATGATACACTTATTACTAACACCTATCATGACTCATGTGAGATTAAAGTATGTATTCAAAAATTCCTTGATCACTATCTGGGGTATCATAAGTCAAATGGTTTTTCATGCACATGACTTGTCAAAAAGTTGGTTCTTGAAGATTATAAGTGTTTTCAATAAATCCAAAAGGGGATATTGTAACAAACCAAGGTTTTAAAAAATAAACTAAAATGCATGAAACTTTGTTTTAATAAGATATTTATAACTACCTTTAAACATAATTTTACCACTTTTATGTTTTGAATTTCAATAAACGATCATCTACAATTGTGTTCAGTAAGTTATTTGAAGTACGATAGAGCCAACTTTCTTTTTGGTGAATAGTAACATACCCTTATGAATAGTTATATGAATATTAGTATAAAACTTATGAATAATAAATCATATTATTATTTTATTTTCTTTAGGATATGAGATAATGAGATTTTGATTAATTTTTCAAGGTGTTAAAAAATGAGTTATAAATTTAAAATTGTTATTTTTGAAAAAATTATGATTTTATTAAAAA
Source organism: Viscum album (assembly GCA_963277665.1). Lineage (NCBI taxonomy): Eukaryota > Viridiplantae > Streptophyta > Magnoliopsida > Santalales > Viscaceae > Viscum > Viscum album. The sequence continues at coordinate 2,054,569,397 of OY728146.1, read as the reverse complement.
ATTAAATTAATAAAATTTAAAAAATTATTTTCAAAAAATGGATTTCATTTTTGAATTCTACGTTTGAGAAATGGTTAGGATTAATTTTTGTGAATTTTATGAAATTCTAGAATTTTTGATGAATAATAAAATATGATAAATGTTGAATACTTGATTTAATACATCATAGGTGATAAAAGGATAATGTAAGACAAATTAGTTCAAACTCAAATGCCATTATTACTATTTTTGGTCATATTAATTAATAATATTTATAGTCTTGAGCAAAAATATTATAATAATGATTAGAATAATGTAAAATACCTCCTCTCCTCCACTATAAATACCAACCTCATTCCCCTCTTCCTCCCACACCTCTCAAGTCTTGAGACTTACCTATGTTCTTCCCAATAATCCTAAAAAGGCTCTTACCCACGTCCTAGATCTTATGGTCTCACAAAAAGTCCAAAACCAAAGGCCTTAAGAAGGATCTCAAGGAGAAGAGATCAAGAGGTAAACATCCTCTTTTGTTTTCTTTCTTTTCTTTTCATTTTCTTTTCTATTCTTATTATTTTCTCACATAAACTTATCCAAGAGAAATTAATGATCTAGTATCTTACATATTATATATTTCATCATGTTTTTTGAAGACTAATCATTATACTTATTCTCCTCTCCCACTTATTCAAGAAATTAAAACATCGTCCGTGATGTGTCGATTTACCGACACCATGGACGATGTGATTTTAATTTCATTTAATTTCTTAAAGGATGGTCATGAAACCATTTTAATGGTTGAAAAATATTATAATTTATGTATTATATCTTATATAAATTTTTGTAAGCATTTTTTTCACATGTTATTAATTTATAATACAAAATGAGTTCTTTACGAACGAATAATCGCCAAAATGACCTAAACAAATATCAATAATGTTTTAAATTATGAATCATCCTCATGTAAGAATTAAAAATGATAAATAGTATAATTTATGGTTATTAAAATATGTAAATACCACTCCATTACAATTCTAGAGTTTCAATTCCAAATGACAATAATATCCATCATGAACCAATCATGGAAATCATGTAAAGAATGCACCCAAATCAATGGAAGGAACAAAATAATAACAATTAAAAGGGAAAAAGATGTAATAAAATGATCATATAAGGTATTATAAACATTAATATGTTTATTTAAGATATTAATAACACTATTTTAACCATTATACAGGAGGTTTAAATTAGTTTTAAGTAAAAAAACCTAAGGTAAGGGAATTCTTAACCCGATTTCCATTCTTTGGGTTAACCTTATACTTCATTATTTATAGGGTATTTAAATTGTTTGTGAGATGAATTATGATTATATTTTGTTGAATTATGTGTATTTATAGAGTATATACTTATTCCATCCACTCTATTATTCTCACTTAAATTATATGATATTTATAAGGGACTTTTCTTTTAAAACCCACTTTTATAATTCTGTTATACAAAATTCAAAAGAAATGTTTTTATGAAATTATTCATGTTATATGATTGTGTTATGGTTCTTGGGAATTTTTTATGATTAAGGGTGAGACCTATATCTCCATTAAATGCATTGTGTATATGTAAGTTGGAGGTTGGTCATATGGTTACTCTAAGTTTAACTACGATGGTTACACAAATTGTAAGGTAGCCATGAGAGTTACAATTTATAAGGTAGCTGAGGGGGTTAAAAGATTATGTAAGTAATTCCCCAAGAAACCTTTATAGTTCTATTTATGTTATTATGTTTTGTTTGAATCTTGTGGAAATTCCAGGTTTCACAAATTAAGTATATATGGGCAACACATATGTCATTTGAAAATGTTTTCATACGCTACACGTATTCAAGGACTAATGTGCTATTTCCTTATTTTTATATCCCTTACTAAGATTTTTGTCCTCATACCAAGTTTTTAAATGATTTACATAGTTTATAAGGATATGTAAGATAAATAAAGAATCCATGTTAAATGTTTTAATAATTGTCAAAGAAATCATGTTTTATTTGAAAAGTTTTATATTTTGGAAGAAATGAATAATGTTTTTATGGTATCCACTATATATTAATGTGGAATTTTATGAATGTATTATGTCCTAATTATCTAAATATATAAACTTTAAAAGATCTTAAATGTGAAAAGAAGTGATTTTATTGACTAAATTCAAGATTATGTAATGTAATAAGGTCGGGTACTTATAGATATTGTTGGTAAAAATCACATATTATATTGATTTTGGGGTTTTTGTGATTATTGAAAAGGTTTGAGGTTGTTGTCAAAGTATGGTTGTAAAAGGAGGTGTGAAGAGTGAGCATAAATTTCTAAAATGATCTCACTAAGCGTGCATGTCACAACTAATCACATGGATCAGGATTTTTAGAACTGATCACGTGAATTATGAATGTCATAAATGATTTTGTAGATCATGAATGTCAAAACTAATCACACGGAGTGAAAATGTTAGAACTGATCACGTGGAGTGAGAATGTCACAACTGATCACACAGAGCATGAATGTCATAATTGATCATACAGAGTGTGAGTGTTAGAACTAATCATGTAAAAGAGTCACATGAAACACACATGATTTTCATTTGATCTAGAGAAGAGATCACATGATGTTAATGAAGGTAAAAAGGCTGGAAATGATAGAGGTATCTCATGGTCATTCAAAATCATGCGACGACATGATTGTATTTGGATATCATGATAGGGTCACATGAAGCACTAGAAGACAATGGTGTTGGATGCATGTTTGTATTTGGATATCACAACAGGATCACATAGAGTGCCTAATGATAATGATGAGGATCACATTAAGAACTTGAGACATTCATCAGGTGATCACGTGAAGTTCTTGTGACATGCGACAAGTGATCATGCAGAGTGATCATAAAAAGTACATAAGGAAGATTTGTAAGGTGGAAGAACAGATGGATAACCATGATTTGGGGAGTTAATGTGGTGGAATTATTCCTATAGATACCCCTTCACACATCCTTAAGAATTATAGATGTTTTATCAAGTGATTTTATTTGAAGAAAAATTATTTCGAATGAGTATAACAAAGTCTTGTGCTGGAATCTTGCGATCCACATAATTAGAAGAAGGCCTTGTATTAGGATCATGTGATCTGTGTAAATAAAATAAAGTCTTGTGAATGGGTCTCATGAAGGTATCTTATGAAGGTATGTATGCTATGGTAATAGGTAGGCTAGTTGATATCACATGATCCATGTAACTTGAACAAGGTCTCACACTAAATTCACTCGATCCACATGAATAGAATAGAGTCACATGATCTGCACGAATAGAACAAAGTAACATAACCAGCATGAATAGAATAAAGTCTTGAGATATATGTGAATAGAAAAAAAGTATTTAGATCCATGTAAGAAGAATATGGTCTCACATAGGAGTCTTGTGGATAGGTCTCATGAAGGATACTTGTAGAGATATCTCATATAAAGGAATTGCATAAGGGTATTATAAAGGGGGTATTGGGCATAGTTCACATGCTTCTAGAGAAAAATTATTATGCAAATGTGGTTTTCATATCATTTTTGATCAAGAGAATAAATACACACAAAAGTTTGAATGAACTAATAATTGATTTTTAGAAGATTATGTTGTAGGAGTAGTGTATTTATTTTAGTACAGAGAGCAGTGAGATTTCAAATTGTAAATGGTTGTAAACTAGGAGGGATAGTGAGTCTTCCCTGAACCTTGTAACAACAATTCAATTTAGTATATTAGGTACATCGATACATTTCCATTGTATTCTTCTTAAATAGTATAAAAACTAATTTTAATGTCACATTTATAACGTCAGTTCTACATAATTGATGTTATAATGGTGAACAATTTGAATTTTAGCGTTGGTTACTATAATAACCAACACTAAAAAATAGGTATTTTGTATTGGTTTATAGGAAAAATAATTCCAAAAATGATGTTTTTCACATTTGTTTTTAATAAAACCGATGTGAAAAATAGCTTGGCTCAGATTTTTAGTGTCAGTTTTACAAAAAACCGATGCCAAATTTTTTTTTTAAATTTTTTATTGTTAGTTTTAGTAAAAAATGATGTTAAAATTATTTTAAAAACAACCCTAACACGAAACCGTTATTTCTAATATCATGGATTCGTTTTCCTCTTGACCTACGATGCTCCTGACGGCGACCAACACCCTTGTGATGGGTATTGTGGTAGAGTTTTTTTTATTTTAATCATATTTACACAATTATTGACAATCAATAATTTCTCCTTTCATGATTCAGGTATTTATTTCATCTCCATAACTCTTTTAAGATTAATTCTCACTCGGATTATAAGTTTTGTTATTTCTCTTCTTTCTTGTTCATTATTTTTCAAATGTTATAAATTTTCATTTTAGAATTTTTCTTACTAATGAATTCAAGGGATATTATTGATATATTTCGTCTTCGATAACCCTATTATGGTCGAGCGACATCGTTATTGGAGGTTTTTATTGTTGTTTTTTTGTGTATGTTTTTTTTGAAAATGTTTTAATTGTTTGTTTTAGTGTTACTCCTACCAATGAATTCAAGGAACATTATCTATATTCAAGATCAATATTTTAGTGTACGACACTGAAATTTGTAAGTGGTTTGTAAAAAATTTTAAGATAAATTCATTATCTGTTATTTATAAATTTTATTCACTCCTTCGTTTGTTTGTATGTATTTGAATTTTAATTATATTTTTTTAAAGTTTGTTTAATTATATAAATTATTTATTTGATGGTATTATCAAATGGTTTTTTTCTAGGTTCTAACTAAGATTAATATTGATTTCTATTTTGAAAAATATAGGTAGAACTGAAGCACTGTTGTTTGATAGTCTTTTAAAAAAATCAATCTAAAATTGATAGAAATCTCTTTATTACTTTACTATAGACATTAAGAATTGTTTATAATTATTTATTTAAATAAAATAAGTACCTAGAGTAATTTATTTTTTATTTTATTACTAATAATCATTGATATCTCTCACTAGATCAGATTTTTTTGTTTATTTTTTTTGTGTTTAAAATTTATCTTTATATATATATATATATTTAAAATTTTATATGTTTTATATGTATATATTTGTATATATATCTTTTTAAATTAGTTGTGATATTTTTAATTTTTGATTCTAAAAAAATCATTTAATTTTGGATCAACATGGCACATAACAGAAATTAAATACCTAGAGTAGATTAATTTTTATTTTATTCTTACAAATCATTAATATTTCATGTATGAATACCAATAATTTTTATTTTATGTTATTATGTTTAAAATTTATCTATATATATATATATTTAAATTTTTATATGTTTTGATATATTCACTAATTATATTATGATCTCAGGAATTTAATGGATCATAATTGGATAAATTTACAAAGAACCACTAGTAAATATGAAAAAGGAGTTGATGAATTCTTGGAATTTTCTAAACGAAAGATTTAAAACTTAGATTTGATTTTTTCCATGTGTGAAGTTTTTGAATATGAAAAAGTTAAACTCCAAAAAACATCAAGGATCATATCATTTGTTATGGTTTTATCCTTAATCATACATGTTGGATCTGGCATGGTAAAATAACTAAAAATTCAACATCCAATTTTGATGAAAATATTCATAATGAGGAATATGATCATATTGAAGAATAAACTCATGATTTAGGTGTTGAAACCATCAAGAAAACATTAACCGTTAAATGATTGTATGGATATTCTGAGAAAACATTATTCCAAGGTTATAGTAAATATATAGTGTTATCAGCAGTTTTGAGATTAGTTAATTTGAAAGCAAGAAATGGGTGTAGTGATAAAAGTTTCTCCAACTTACTTGAAATTTTAAAACATATACTTTCAGAAGGCAATGAGATTCCAGATTCTAATTATGAGGTGAATAAAATATTATTCCCAATGGTATTGGGGTATAAAAAGATACATACTTACCCCAATGATTGTGTATTGTATAGGAAAGAATATGAATATTTATCAAGTTTTACTACATGTGGGACATCATGCTATAATATGGATAAAAAATTCAACTCAAATTCATTCTAAGGTACTGACATATAACCTCATGAAAAATAAATTTTTTACTTTCTAATGATATTATCCAATAATTCTTTCATACAATTCTGATAATTCAACTGTGATTCATTCTTAGGTAGCAGAATCAAATCTCATGCTAAAGTAATTTTTTACCTTCTAACAATTCCTCATTTGAAGCATCTATGTTCAAATTCAATTTATGAAAAAACGTTAAGATGAAATTAAAATGAGTACATCTATGATAGTAACTTATATCACCCTGTTGATCCACCATAGTGGAAGAGATTTGATAAAAAAATTATTAATTTTGAGAGTGAAGTTAGAAATCTTAGAATGGGATTGTGTACTGATGGAATGAATCCATATCAGAGCCTAAGTATCCAACATAGTTTATGGACTGTTTTTTTGGTAGTTTACAAAATTTCCCCACATATATGTATAAAGAAAAAATATGTTATGATGAACTTGATGATTTCAGGACCAAAAAAGCCAGGAAATGATATTGATGTGTATCTTTAACTATTGATTGATGATTTGAAACTGCTAAGGGAGATCAGTGTTAAAGTTTTCTATGCATACAAGACACAATATTTTCTTTTGTGTGCTATGATAATTTTTACTATAAATGACTTTATTGAATATGGAAACTTATCTAGATACAATGTTAAGGGACATAAATCATGTCCAATTTGTGAAGAAGAGACTTCATATTATCAATTATATAATGGAAGAAAGATAATGTACATGGAACATTAAATATTTTTTTGAATTGATCATCCTTATCATAGATTGAAAAAAGAATTTAATGGTTTATAAGAATACAACCTTCCCCCTAAACCATTTTCAGTTGAATAATATTATGAAAGGGTGAAAAATATTGATTTAATATTTGAAAAGAAAATAAGTTCTGTTCTTCAAAAAAATATCTGTAAGAAACAATCTATCTTTTTTGAACTACCTTATTGGATATTTTTAGAGATAAAACATAACATCTGTAATGCCCCAACCCCGATATCCCAGTGATAGTGAATTACTTTATTACATTAGCATGATTACAAGGAATAAAATCCCAAAGGACTGATCATTTTAGTAATATTGAAGAAACTATATACATACATGGAACCCATTTTACCTTTGTAATAGAAACAAAATAGTATACATAATAAAAGATAATAAATTTCATCCTTGAAAACACAATAAACGATCTCTTCTTCATAAATTGAAGAAGGAAAACAAATGAAAGGTGTAAGATTAAATGCTCAGTAAAGGTTAAATATTGAAGAATCATTAATCAATAAAAATTGAATCGTAATCAATTAGAAATAATCAATATTACATGGTGAATATTTAAAAAACACATGCCAACAACAAAATGAGAATAAAAATGCATCCATAGATTTTGTAATAGTTAAAACCTCATGGAAAGAAATAACTAAATACTAAATAAATAGAATGATTATTATTTGTACATCATGTATCTGGAACATGAACCATTATATCGTTGAGACAGTTTAAGTTTGTGGGTAAAAACCCGTATGATTTTTTGGAAACAAACTCGAAGGGTTTATTGCCAACTGATTTGTATCATGAGACCTGCCAATGCATTGAGTCACTATAGCAGGACCCACTTGTCACTAACATTCTAAAACATTCTTTACACAAAGATTTAATACAATAAAAATATTCCCTTGAAACATCTATATTAAGTAGAGGATACAGATTCATCAATATTTCCACAGTTAAAGAAACATCCCAGATAAACACCATATGTAAAATGTTATATGGCTAAGAAAATAATCATATAAATGTAACAATAATATGGATATATAATTTAATTACATTTTCAAATGAAAAATGATCTCAAATGGGTAGTAGTTACACCACATAAGAATTATTAGGTGCACAATACCAAGTAAAACACAATGAAATGGAAACCAAAACAAAGTCCCTTATAACATTGTAATCAATCGAGTTAATAATCACATAGTGAATCACTGAATACCATGAATATAAATAGAATCATGATATTATATATCAAATGTTAGTAAACATAAACCACATATAATAAATAAGTGACGAACAATGGAAATCTCACGGAAATAAAAGTGAGATGAGAAACCCCTTACCAAGATTTTATCATTAGAGTGAGGATAAATAAATGACATAAATATGTATGAAAAATATAATTACACAAAATATAAGTGGATATATAGTATAAAAAAATCATAGTTCATTCACACATATTCTTAGAAAAACATAATCAATGACATTGATGTTTAACTCAATGAATTGAAATTGAGTTAAGATATCCCTTACCTCGGGTTCAACTTCCTTAAAATTTGTTAAAACCTCCTTTATAATGGTTTGAATAGTGTTATTTATTTATTAAATAACTAAAATCATGTTTATAATACCTTAAATAATCTTCTTAAAATATTTTCCACACATTTATTAATAATATTTTGTAATTTCCAAAGTTTTAGGTGCGTTCTTTTCATGGTTTCCAAGGTTGATTTATTATGTTCTTATTTGTAAAAATGAAATAATAAACCATAATTTATAACATATATATATTTAGGTCATTTTAAACAATTACATGTGAATTAGAACATCCCATAATTGTGAAAATGTGAAATGAAAAATCATCATCTACAAAGGTGGTGATATGACACAGCACAGACGACGATTTCGTTATTTATGAATAGAAGAAAAAAATAAGAGATTTTATGAAGAATTTACCCTAAAAACAAAAACAAATCTAGTATATATATGATACTATAGTTTTAATGAATAATTAGATAATATATATGGATACAGTATAAGTGAGAAAGAATTTTAAAAGATTAGAAGAAGAAATCTTACCTCTTGAATATTTCTATTTTGAAACCACATTAAGTCTCTTGGAAGTGGTATTTTTGTGAGAATAGAAGAACAATAATGTGTAAAGGGATGAGGAGGATATAATTTGGTAGAGTTTAGATGAACAAGAAGGATTATTGTTATGAAATTTTTGAAGGAAGTAACCTCCTTTTATAAGTGAGGTGAGGGGTAACTTAGAAATCACTAAAATTATTAAAATATAATAAATATATTAAAGGTTTTAAGACTCCAGAAAGGAATAAAGATAAAGGGGGATTAAATTTTAAAAGTAATATTATCATTTTTGGACATGTTCAATAATTTTGGGATTTTTAACTAATTTAATAAAATATTTTATTCATGAAAAATAATTTCATCAAGATAAAAACTATTCTAAACTATGACTATAAAAACATAAAAAAAGTTTAAAAATCGAATAAAATTTTATATAATATCAAATAAATGTCATATTAATCTAGGGAATCTGTGAATTAGTTAAAAATATTAAATTATATTTATTTTATTATTTTTAATATCATTTATTTGATTTATTCATTAATTAAATTAATACTACATCATCTTTGTGGAAGCCATTATGGTATTTACTTGTTGTCTAAAAATTAAAAATAAAATTACATGAGAAATATAAATATATTATCCTTACAAATAATCTTTTTTTTTCTAATAAAAACTCTATAAAATATCATATAACAATATTATTAAAATTAAAAACTATAATGTGACAACTTGATTTCCTTTTGAAATAAAATATTATAAAGGCTTTAAAGTGATTCAAGTGGGTCCAAAATATCCCAAATTAGAATAAAAAATTTATAATAATATAATAATGAGTATATAAAATGTTATATCCAAACTATGGGTCATTTAATAATTCTTATAATTTTAATTAAAAACATTTTATTGGTTTTTCTTATGCCTCCACAAGCGTTGCATAAGCATTAATGTTAATTATTTCATATATAAAAATTAAAAATAAAATACTATCATAAATATAAATTAATTAGTTTTAAAATAAAATTATGAATTTATTAATTATTTATATTAATTATTATACATAACAAGACATTTTCTTAAATTTTTTATTTTGTCTTTTTTTGCCCCGCATAAGCCTTACACAGACATCTGGATAATACTCATGTTATATAACACTAAAATTAGAAATTAAAAATAAAATAGATAAATAATACATAATAATTAATAAATAAGTAATGGAAATATTTTTTAGCACTCAATTATTATATATAAACTACCAATTTTGAATTTGGAAGCACTGCATAGGAACTACGTCGACATTGACAATGATTTTTATACTTATCATAAAAAAATATTTTTAATGTTCTAAATTAATTCTATATAATATTAAACTTGTAATATATTTATTTAGTTATTACATAGTTTAAATAAACTTGTATATCATAATAATTTTATGACGATGTCATGAAAAATGCCGTATTTTATAAAAAACTCTATTTTTTTACTATTCAACAAAAAAAATAATCTATTTCATAAAAATCCCAAAAATTTCTCCAAACCATTTTTCAACATGTAGAATCCAAAGGGAACTCCATTTTAAGAAAATAACTTTCTAAATATGAGAAATTTAATTTTTAATTAAAATCATCATTTACTTGAAAAATACCAATTTTAATATTATAATTGATTTTATGACACTTCAAAAAATTAATTAGGGTCTCATAAAATTATCTTATAATCATGGGAAAAAAATATTGATTCATGAATATGCTCTATGAAAATGAATTATCTTTTAAATTAATCATTTAATTATAAAATTTTATTTCATTATTTATTTCTCATAAAATACCAACACATAATTATTAATTTTTAAAATATTCAATCTCATTTATAAGTTGCCTAAATTCTATTTTTAGTTACATGGGTGAGGTTACTATTAATAAGGGTACATTACGATTCATAAGGGTCAAGTTACTATTCATAAGGGTATATTACTATTCAAGTTACTACTCATAAGGGTGTATTACTATTCATAAGGGTCAAGTTACTATTTATAAGGGTGCATTAATATTTATAAGGGTCAAGTTATTATTCATAAGGGTACACTACTATTAATAAGGGTAAGTTACTCTTCACCAAAAATTAAGTTGATCCTATCAGACTCTAAATATCTTACTGAACGCAACTGTGTTTTTCCGATTTTCGAAATTTAAATCACAGAAGTGGAAAAATTAAGTTTAATGTTTAGGTTATAACTATCTCCTATAAAAATGTTTTGTTTCACAAAGAATCAGTGTTACATGCATAATAAGTTATCTAATGAATTGAAATTATTCATACCATAAAATATTGGGGTGTTATATTCATCCCACCTTTGGAAATTTCACCATTGAAATATTTCATGTACAATGCCCTCCAAAAAATGTGGGTGGTTCCTCTATTCTTGTCCTCAAAGTCTATCTTAGGGTTATGTTCATTAAATTATGTTTTCTAAATCTAGTTCTTAAGGTTTCTACTAAACTTCCTCTGATACCAACTCTAACGCCCCAAACCCGATAGCCTGGAGCCTGTGTATTACTTTATTACATTGGCACGATTACAAGGAATCAAATCCCAAAGGACAGATTAGTTTAGTAGTCTTGAAGGAACTAGATACATACATGGAACCCATTTTACATTTGGAATGGAAACAAAATACGATACAAAACAAAATCTAATAAACTACATCCTTGAAAACACAATAAATGATCTCTTCTTCATAACCTATGGAAGGAAAAAAATGAAAGGGGTGAGATCAAATTCTCAGTAAGGGTTAAATATATAGGAATCATGAATCAATAAAAATTGAATCATAATCAATTAGAAATAACAATTATGGCATGTTGAATATCTGAAAAACACATGCCAACAATGAATTGAGAATACAAATTCATCCAAAGATTTTTTTCATAGTGAAAACCTCATGGAAAGTAATAACTGAATACTGAATAAATATTATTATTATTATTTAGACATCATGTATCTGGCACATGAACCATTACATCATCGAGATGGTTTAAGTCTGTGTATAGAAATTCGTCTGATTTTTTGGAAACAAACTCAAAGGGTTTATCACCAACTGATTTGTATCCTGAGACCTGTCGATGAATCTAGGGGCTATAACAGGCCCCATACACCACTTCCAGTACAAAAAATTCTTTAAAAAAAGATTTAATATAAGAAAAATATTCCCTTATAATATCCGTATTGAGTAGAGGATACAAATTCATCAATATTTCCACAGTTAAAGCAACATTCCATATAAACACCATATTTAAAATGGTATACAGATAAGACAATAATAATATCCATATAATAATAATATGGATATATAATTTAATTACATTTTCAAATGAAAAATGATCTCAAAGGGGTAGTAGTTACACCACATAATAATGATTAGGTGCACAATACCAAGTAAAACATAATGAAATGGAAACTGAAACAAAGTCCCTTACAACATTGTAATCAATTGAGTTAATAATCACCAAGTAAATCAATAAATACCATGAATATGAAGATAATCATAATATTATATATCAAATGGTAGTAAACATACAACATATACGATAAATAAGTGGCGAACAATGGAAATCTCACAGAAATAAAAGTGAGATGAGAAAACCCCTACCAAGATAATATCATTAGAGTGAGGATAAATCAATGACATAATTATGTGTAAAAAATATAAATCCACCCAATATATTTGGATATATAGAATAAAACAATTATAGGTCATTCACACATATTCTTAGAAAAACATAACCAATGACATAGATGTTTAACTCAATGAATTGAAATTGAGTTAAGATATTCCTTACCCCAGGTTTGACTTCATTCAAATTTGTTCAAAACTAATGTATAATGGTTTGAATAGTTTTATTTATTTATTATAGAACTAAAATCATGTTTATAATACCTTAAATAATCTTTTTATAATATTTTTGCCACATTTATTAACAATATTTTGTTATTTCCATAGTTTCAGGTATTTTTTTCATAGTTTCCAAGGTTGATTTATTATGTTCTTACTTGTAAAAATGAAATAATAAAACATAATTGATAACATATATATATTTAGTTCATTTTAAACAATTACATGTGAATTATAATATCTCATAATTTTGGAAAAGTGAAATGAAAACTCATCATCCACAAAGGCGGTGATATGACACAGCACAAATGACAATTTCATTATTTATGAATAGAAGAAGAAAATAATAGATTTTATAAATAATTTACCATAAAAAAAAAATTCCAGTATATATATGATACTAGATTTGTCATGAATAATTAGATAATAGGCTGGGATAAGATATAACTGAGAAATAATTTAAAATAGCAGAAGAAGAAATCTTACCCCTTAAATATTTCTCTTTTAAAACCACATTAAGGCTCTTGGAAGTGGTCTTTTTGTGAGACTAGAAGCAAACGAATGTGTAAAGGGATGAGGAGGATATAATTTGGTAGAGTTTGGCCGAACAAGAAGGCTTATGGTTATGAAATTTGTGGAGGAAGGAACCTCCTTTTATAAGTGAGGTGAGGGGTAACTTAGGAATCACCAAAATTATTAAAATATAATAAATATATTATCAGTTTTGAGACTCCAAAAAGACCTAAAACTAAATAGGGGTTACATTTTATAAGTAATATGATCATTTTTGGACATGTTCAATAATTTAGAGATTTTTAAATAATTTAATAAAATATTTTATTCATGAAAAACAAATTTTCAAGAAAAAACTATTCATAACTACGACTTTAAACACATCAAAAAAAGTTTAAAAATAGAATAAAATTTTATATAATATCATATAAATGTTCTATTCATCTAGGTAATTTGTTAATTAGCTTAAAAATATAAAATTATATTTATTTTATTATTTTTAATACCATTTATTTGATTTATTAATTAATTAAATTAATAGTGTATCATCGTTTTGGAAGCCATTATGGTGTTTATTTATTGCATAAAAATTAAAAATAAAATTCCATGAGAAAGATAATTTTATTATACTTCCAAATAATATTTTTTTTCTAATAAAACCTCTATAAAATCTCATATAACAATATTATTAAAATTAAAAACTATAATGTGACAACTTGATTTCCTTGTAGAATAAAATATTATAAAGGATTTAAAGTAATTCAAGTGGGTCAAAAATGTACCAAATTCGAATAAAAACTTGATAATAGTATAATAAGGATTATATAAAATGTTTTATCCAAAATATGGGTCATTTAATAATTCTTATAATTTTAATTAAAAACATTTTATTTATTTTTCTTATGCTTGCACAAGTGCTGCATCGACATTGCTTAAGAATTAATGTTAATTATTTCATATATAAAAATTAAAAATAAAATACTATCATAAAGATAAATTAATTAGGTTATAAATAAAATTATTAATTTATTAATTATGTATATTCACTCTTATACATAACAATACATCTTCTTAAATTTGTTATTTTGTCTTTTCTTACCCCGCACAAGCTTTGAAGAGACATTTGGATAATAGTCATGTTATATAACAATAAAATTTAAAACTAAAAATAAAAGAGATAAATAATTCATAATAATTAATAAATAATCAATGAAAGCATTTTTAGCACTCAATTATTATATATAAATTACCACTTTTGACTTTGTCAGCACTGCGCAGGCACTACGTCGACATTGATAATGTTTTTTATACTTATCATGAAAAAATATACACTTTTCATGTTCTAAATTAATTCTATACACTATTCCACTTTTAATATAAATATTTAGTTATTACATAGTTTAAATAGTTTTTATATCATAATAATTTTATGATGATGTCATGAAAAATGCTGTATTTTATAAAAAAATGTATCTTTTTACTATTCAACAAAAATTAAAACATTTCATAAAAATCCAAAAAATTCATCCAGACCATTTTTCAATGTGTATAATCCAAAAAGGAACTCCATTTTAAGAAAATAATTTTCTAAATATGAGAAATTTAATTTTTAATTAAAATTATCATTTACTCGAAAAATACTAATTTTAATATTATAACTGATTTTATGACACTTAGAAAAATTAACTAAGGACTCATAAAATTATCTTATAATCACAGGAAAACAAAATAATGATTCATGAATACATTTTATGAAAATTAATTATCTTTTAAATTAATCTATTAATTATAAAATTGTAATTCGATATTTATTTCTCATAAAAATACCAACACTTAATTATTAATTTTTAAAATGTTCACTCTCATTTATAAGGTGCCTAAATTATTTTTTTAGTTACATGAGTGAGGTTACTATTCATAAGGGTACATTACTATTCATAAGTCTCAAGTTACTATTCAAAAGGGTACACTACTATTCAGTTACTATTCATAAAGGTGTATTACTATTCATAAGGGCCAAGTTACTATTCATAAGGGTGAATTACTATTCATAAAGGTCAAGTTACTATTTATAAGGGTACATTATTATTCATAAGGGTACATTACTATTCATAAGGTTAACATTACTATTCATAAGGTAAGTTAATATACACAAAAAATTAATTTGATCCCATCAGACTCTAAATATCTTACTGAATGCAACTGTGTATGTCTAATTTTTGAAATTCAAGTAAGTAGAAAAATTAAGTTTAACGTCTAGGTTATAACTATCTCCTATAAAAATCAATACTATAAATTTAGGCTATATCCACAGTTTGGAACCATGGCTATAAGCCCAAAAACCATGGCTATAAGTTCTACCCACAATTTAATGAACCGTGACTAGTATTGGTGTGGCTATAGGGCATGTCCTATTACCATAGTTTCAAACTATGGCTAAATCCCTATATCCATGGTTTAAAACTGTGGAAGAAACTTAAGCCACACAAGGTTTATATCCATGATTTTAAATCGTTGATATAGGCCTTCCCATTTCATAAAAAAACACCCCACCCTCCCCTCTACACAACCCCCTCCACTCCCCTTGCAGTAGTCCACCCCCTACAAAGCCCCCCCACCAGTACCCCTACACCTCCCCCTGAAAAGCCCCTCCTTTACTCCCCTTGGATAGACCCCCCTGGACAGACCCCCCTTCCTGGACAGACCCCCCTGTAAAGCCCCCCACTCCCCCTGTAACCCCCTCCCCCTGTAAAACCCCTTACTTCCTGAATATATCCCCTTCCACCTGTAAAGCCCCCAAACCACTCCCCCTATAGCCCCCTTCCCCCCTAAAAAGACCCCTACATTCCCCTTGGATAACCCTCCCTCCTTGGACAGACCCCTCCTTCCTAGACAGACCCCCTTCCTAGATAGACCCCTCCCCCTGTAAATCCCCCCACCACTCCTCCTGTAGCCCCCTCCCCCTGCAAAGCCCCCCCTCCACTCCCTCTTGACAACCCCCCTCCTAGGATAGACCCCCTCCTTTCTAGACAGACCAATTTCTTGGAAAGACCCCCTCCCTGTACAAATCCCCCCTTCCTGGACAGACCCCCTTCCCCCTGAAAAACCCCCCACCACTCACCCTACAACCCCCTTCCCCCCTGAAAATATCCCCCTCTACTCACCCTGGACAACCCCCCTCCCTGGACACACCCCCCTCCTTCCTAGACATACCCCCTTCCTGGACAGACACCCTCCCTGGACAGACCCTCCCTCCATAGATAGACACCACCCCCTCCCAAGAAAGACCCCCTCTGTACACCCCACCCCTTACTGACCCCCTTGAACCCCCCCCCCGTACACCCCTCCCCTTTAATGCCCCCCTTTCCCCCCCTACATGCCCCTTACACCCCCTCCACACCCCTCCCCTCCTTCCTAGACAGACCCCCTCCTTCTTGGACAGACCCCTTCCCCCTCCTTCTGGGACAGACCACCCTCCTTAGGAGAACAATGATTAATTTTTATTGGTCTATATGATACATTAAGATTACAATAACTATAAATAACCACCTATGTAAATCACTAATATTAAGTAATTATGAGACACTTATGGAACTATTCCTGTGCCTCTATTGTTCTGTAGTTATTCCAGTCACCTAATTTCACAAACCACCAACTTCCTCCAGGGTTCATATGTTGTTTTTTGGTGACACTAATCTTATGTAGTATTCTATGGATTAAACCAACCTCAATTGGATTTAACCCTTTAAGGAAATTTTTTCCATCATATCCCAAGACCATAAAACCCAAATCAATTTCTATTAATCATATTCCTACTACATGAGACCCTAAGACGATCAAAATCTATGCAAGTTATTCCATTGTCTTAAACTCTTCTGCTTCCTTAGGAATCCCCTTTTGATTTTATTTGGTTAAGAATGTGGTTTTAATGAATAAATGTGAATTGGATCTACAAAATAGATGGTAATACCTTTTTATTACATGTTCTCTCCACATCTAATCATATCCTCTCTCACTGAGATAATGATCTCATCTTTCATAGGACCAGGAGTGTTGAGGCATCATGATTGGGACATGGATCATGCCATAAGGTCCAGGTTATATGAGAATTCGGGTAGTGACTCTACTAATGAGTGATGAGTGGAGAATAATATTAATGGGAAGAGACTGGGATGGGTTTAGAAGGCCTTGTAGACACATTGATGGATAATATGAGACATGTTGTGAAAAGGGGTAGGTCTCGAGTGAATAATACCATGGGATCATTTTGAGAGATGTGTGACAGGTTTTGGACCTATCTTATTAATGTGAATTACCTAGAGTATGTGGGGATGATTTGGTGTACTGGTGACCTCCCTAGAGTCTGTAGGGATGGGTTGGTGTGTTGGTGACCTACCTAGAGTCTTTAGGGATAGGCCAGTCTCCCTTGAGTTATAAGGATGGTTTAGTGAGATTGGTGGAGATTTCCTTATATAGTATTGGGTAAAGGCCTGACCAAGGGGATAGGTCTTGGTATAATGTGAGATGAGACCAATGGAACCCTTCTTGAGAGATAAGGCAGTGGGTTGAGATTTGTATGCAATACAATTATCGATTCCTTTGGGTAATGGGTCAAGGTTTGAATGCCACCCTACCCTAAGTCTTTTAGAATGATATGGGCCTAAGTGAAATGGCATAAGATGAGGCAATGATGTGCAATTTTGGAATATCACTAAAGTAAGAATGATCAGGTGTCGTGGTATCCTAGCTAACAAGGTCTTCTCAATTTAAATACTCAAGGAAAGGATTTCCTCCATGACAAGACATTCCATCCAAATCATGCTATTTACTTTATCAAAACAATGCAATTAGATTAAAAGTGGCAAGAAAACACTTATAATGTGCAATAGTCAATAGGGAAATTACCTTCTTGGGTAATCCATTATACAAAGTAAGTCAAACACTTAGGAGGTGTTTGGTTATAATTTGACATTTACCAATTTCCCTTAAGAAATTTCAAAAGTTAAGTGGAATTCACCATGAATAAGTCACTCTATTTATTTCATGCCATCAAATTAAACTTTAAAAAGGAGGAATAACCATTACATAATTCACTAAATGATACATTACATATCATGTTCCATTTTAACCATGTTCAGTTCCATTTAACTCATTCAATTCATTAAAACATGAAAGTTCTATTTATAAGATCAAAGGGGGGTCGCTTAGTGGTGACTTGGTCATTACAACACTTGCCTACTTAGGAAATTCCATCTTAAAATTATAATGGCACTTAAAGGGTGTTTTGGTTCAATCAAACATTTTAATAAAAAGAGGGAAACCCCCTTTAGGGATATAAAAAGGTCCATGTATGATGTGTTCATTACAACTAACAATGATACCAATTATAAGGAAAATATTAATTTAATAATTTCAATAAAATTATATAAGAATAAACTACCATTGTGAGTTTTCACAGATAGAGAACCTCCTTTAGAGGGGTTTTATTACAAAACCATAACTTGTTTATCAAATGAAACAATTATCTTAACTAACACTTGATATAGAATTGAAATTTAATATAAAAAAAGTATAATTAAGAAGACAACTAAATGCAATTTAAAACATTCTTTCATTAAAGAGGCTAAGAGAGGGACCCTACCTCAAAGGAGTCAATCCACAATCGACACTTGACACTTTTATCAGTGAAAAATCTAAGCTACTCCATCTATCCTATGGGCATATGAACCTTTGCATATACATAAGGACTCCAAAACCCCAATGTACGTGTAATCATGGTCTTGAACACACATAATAGGATCCTTATATATATTCTCACATGTATAATCCCATTATCACCCACACACATATAAATTTTCAATATATACACATAAGCACACCTAGACCCTTATATGTAATCATTCTTACATGGGAAAATATACATATAATGAGAGAAATTATTATATATATTCTTACCTATGTATATGCGGTGAGTCTCCTTTGACTCTGGTGACTCAAAACTGCCTCAAGGATGATCAACATGATATAATAAAATTACCAAGGGCTCTAAAATTACAAAACCCCCAATTATAAACTAAGAGGCATCAAGGAACGAAGGAAAAACTCACCTTAAACCATTGGTGGTGAACCAAATTGTTCCAAACCTCTTTGACTTTGGTGGTAGTTTCCATAACACACACAAAAGGGTCCTGGGAGACTTCAAAAAAATGCCATTTATCTAATGAATCATCATTAATTTAACCTAAAAATTGAAGTGGGAGGAACATGATTAGTGAGAAAGGAAATAATAAAATAGGTAGAGATGAATAATTTTTTAAGTAAATGTGTAACGCCCCGAACCCAGTTACCCAGAGTCGGTGCTTTATTACATAACATTAGCATGATACAAGGAATCATGTCTCGAAAGATTGATCAGTTTAGTATTATGGAAATAAGATACGTACATAAGTTTAACATTACAACTTGAAAAGAAATAAAACACTAATTTATTCCATTAGAAACAACCAAGCCTCATAGATTATTACTACAATTCAATCATAAATAACTTCTTCATATCCTGGGAAAATGAAACATAAGAAAGGGGTGAGATTAAATGATTAGTAAGGGTAAGAAATACAACAGAAGATAACATAAACATTAGGATTGGTGAATAATTGAAAATACATGCCTTTACAGATAATAAACATGAACACTTTATGGCAGGAATATGAGATGAGTAAATAATTCCATAATAAAACAAGTCATGGGTATTATCCTAGTTGTATAACCACATTAACCATCAATAATATTTCTATAATAAGGGAAATGTATAACGCGGGGCATTCTGAAACATTTTGTCAAGGCCTCGACCAAGATGTCTAAAAATGATTAAGGCATTGTCCAAAACCACATATCAAAATTTGGAAAGGCCTCGACCAATTACATGTCTAATTGTCTCATGAGACCTACTGATGCATCGAGGAGCTATAGCGGGCTCCACCTGTCACTTACTAAGTCCAACACATTCCTCATATGAAAAGGTTGAAACATAACATAAACATTCATATTAAAACTTCCATACGAAATGTAAATACTTTAACCAAAAACCATGAATAATATAAAAATAACACATCCACAGTAAAATATATCACAAAACCATCAATACAATATGGAAGATTTTTATCATAACAAATCAACTCCTAACAAGTTTAAAATCCATCAAAGGATGTTGACATAGATGAAATTAAAACTATTTGAGAGAAATATCTCTTTCTATTTTGAAATAATTTAAGTGTCATATAATTATAAAAGAAAACATTTATTTTGAAAATATTCTTATAAGATTTCAAGGGAAGCTTTGATGATGTTATAATTACAGAAAATAGCTGCACCCGCCGTATAAGTTAAAAAGACATTCGTACCATAATTTTATCGAAAAGGGTCATAAAGTACCTTGTTTGGAAAATGATAGACAAATTAATTTCAAAACATATGAGGTAAAATAAGGGTATAAATGAATTTAACCCATAGTCTATAAAATATTAAAAATTTCTTGAAATACATTTTTAAGAAAACACGAATGTGGATGATAAAGAGGTCCTAGTAGATACTTACGTAAAAACAACCTCGAATAATAAAGAGATTGTGAAATTAACCCTTACCTTGTAATTTTCCATAGTCGATGGTATTTTAACCTGCTATATAATAGTTAAAAAATTGTTATTAAATTATAAAATAACTATATACATAAATATGATATCATATACGATCCTATAATATTTCTTTGTTAATAATATTTCAGTAGTATCATCGTTTCAGGTGTTAACTGATTCATTTTACTTTATATGATTGGTTATGTAATACATGTTTATTATGGATATTATTTATTTTATTCATATAAAAAATGATATTATGTTCATAAACATTATTTTTAATCATAAAATGAAAATTATTCTTGAATGATTATGATGGGGAATCAATCTCATCGCATTTTTGGAGATGGTAATTCATACGTATGCACAAGTGACAATATCATTATATTGATGGTGAAATAATATGTAATTGAATGTTATATCATATATAAATAATAATTAACATGTTATATTTATTATTTACTTTAGTTATACTCATTATTATACCCATCTAAATAATTAAGTGTTTGAATAACAAACTACACCACGACGTGGAGACGGTAAGCCATACGTACGCACGTATGGTGACTTTGTCATTTATAGTATGGATAGAATAATGAATATGGTTATACCATATTTATAATAATATCATAGTATGTATAAGGTACTGGATTTATTATTTTGGTATGGATACAACAAAGAAAGAGGAAGTGGAAGAAGAAAAGAACTTGAAAGAGGGTGGTGAAATTATTACCTCTTCTTCGGGCGTTTCCTTTTGAGTTGATCAAAAGGAATCCTTAGGTTGGATTTATGATCAAAGTAATACATCTAGGTTTAAGGGAGGATAGTTGAGAGGATATTTGTTTAGGGGTTGTCCAAGACAAATGGCTTTGGTGGTGTGGAATTAAGAGAAGGGAAAGTACCCTTTTATAAGAGAGGTGAGGGTCACTTTAGAAAATGCTTGAAATATTATTTTATAATAAAATAATTTTCGGTTTCTAATGGATAAAAAATTATTTATTTCTAGAATAAGGTGGGGATGTGTCAAAAAACTCTCAACCAATAGGTTTTAGATAGTTTTAGGTCACCATATTAACCTTATATTTTAGATTTAACTCTTAGTTAAATAGTTTGACATTTACCATGTCTCTTTGTATTTTTATATTATATGGTTAATAAACTTACTATAACAAGACAAGAGAACCCCAAGTGGTTAAGTATTAATATATATAACCTTATATAAGTCCTTTTCTGAACCTTATATTTTTAGTAATATTATATAAATTAATAATATAGTATTTGTTTTAAAAACTCAATTATGTCAATTTTGACACTATTTAGTATTTGATTTTTTTGAAAGCCATAAAAACTTTATCACTTTGAATAAAATTTATTTAATCAAACCTAAAATGTAATATTAACCTATAAAATTAGTTTAATTCATCATAAGTCTAAATTTACAATTATTTGGATATTTATAATATCAATTATTTTAATATTTCATTATTAAGGTAATTACTGCATCATCATTGTGTCATAAATAAATCAAATTATTTAATGTGTAAAAATTATAAATAAAATAAAATTATGTAGGAAATATTTTTATCTTTATAATTAATATTTATAGTCTAATTTATATTGTGTGTATCCCTATATTAAAAATGGTTTAATTATTAAACTTTGAATTTAACTCTTTTAACTCTTCTTTAAATAGAATAATAATAAATGTCCTAATATAATCCAAGTGGACCAAAGAGGATCATATTTTATTCATAAGGTTGTTTTTAGTCTAATTAAACTTATAAAATATAACTAGGACATGTGTTAGGGTAATAATAATATCATTTTACCCTTAATTACCCTATTTACTTTTAATCGTGGTAAATAAAAGTAAAAAGTTACTATTCACCAAAAATTATTTTCGTCTTATTGAACCAAATTTTACTTACTGATGTCAACCATGTCTCTAAGATTTTTAAAATTCAACTCACAGAAGTGGTAAATTTAAATTTTATGCAAATTTGCTAATGCTCTTAGAAGGTGGGTAAAAGACGGTAAAAGTTCAATAAAATTTTATATATCTAAACTTATTATAAAATGACTCCAATAAATTAAATTGAACATATATAGGTATTATGTATCTATTTTGACCTAAAATAAAATAAATTAAAATAACTAATTAATTAAATAAAAATTCAGTTTTAAACAATAACGTAGTGTTTTCACTATTCATCAAAAAATGAAAGTTTTCAGAAAAATACCAAAAATTCACCCTAAGCTAATTTTGATATTATGAATTCAAAAATGAAGTCCATTTTGAAAAAAAAATTATAAAATTTTAAAAAGTGGGTATTACTATTCATAACGACTAGTTTGATTGGTCGTGGTGTGTTAAAACTCCAAGTTGCATACAACACAAGATACTGCATTATTCAAAGAGAAACACACCGTGAAAGCTTGTGGTGTTACAAAATAAATGAACTTTAAAGCCCAAGTGCGTACCATAGGGGCTCTATCTAGTCTAGATAACTGAACTCATTAATTATAAAACTCCACTATTTTAACATGATGTTCCAATACCAACATGAACATGGAAATAATTAAAGGATACCATAAAACTAATTAGTATGGTTAGATCTATGAAAAATATATAAGCAAAATAACATGCACAGATTGGGTTCATCATACATGAATCAATATATAGTACTATAAGGATTATGTGGTTGGATAAACTGCTATAATGCTCCTATAATCAATCTTCTATACTATTTTTAAAATGAATATTAATGTGATATTGTCCATAACGTAAATCTATTTCATGTTGTATAATAATAACAATATGAATAAGCTCTTTAATTTTTTCATCTCATCACATGATCATAAAAATAAGCATAAGCATTTTCTAATACATGAGAAAAGCATAAAAAATGAATATGTGAGATAATGTATACACAAAACATAGTTAGAAGGGGATCTTTAACAAATATAAATCCCAAATATCTGCAATATAATAATTCTTGTGGATATTGAATAAATCCTAATAATAAATAACTGCTATATAATAATAGACTACAAGTTTAGAAATCATTGGTATATCATAAATAATGATGCATTGAAGTTGCATCATCTATAAACCCTATAAACCGAATACCCCATGGTTAAACAACCTAAAACACGAAATACAACCCTAGAATCCCCAAAGGTTCATGGGAGAGGAAGAAACCAATGGATAAAGGGAGATAGGGAAGAATGATATGAAAAAAATGAGGAAATAGAGCCTCTCTATGAGAAATCTGCATGGAATTGGGATAGAGAAGCTTAAAACCAAAAAAATAAGGTGGGAGATACACCCTTGGATGAACCCAATCCCCAATTTAATGAGAAGGGAAAAAGGGGTACAAACCCTTTAAAATCATTAAGGGTATAAATGAAAATTCATGTTTTACCACTTCAAACCATTGTAAGATGTTTGATTCTTATTCATAAATGACCCCATGTATTTACCACCACACCATATTCACTAAACATTTATTCAAGATGAGAATCATCACCATCCCTATAAAAATTTCCAACAGAGATTCTATGACATGAATCAAATGCATAGGGAGAGCATTCTAGTTAATCAAAACCTATTAGAGGAGTCATGTTTACTATACACTAACCATTAGTGTGAGCTAATCTCCTAATTTTTATCAATAGAGGAGTTAAATAAGATGTTATATTGAATGTAATATTGTTTTTCATAAAACTAACTCATGAGTTTCTTATACTGGACAAGTTTCATCACCAAAATGTTGATTTTTTGTGATCCATTTCCCAATAATGTAGTCAATTGGTTAAAATATTTACACAATATCTTAAATAAGAAACATAATGCTAGCCTTGATATTGGAACCAGATGAACAAACTAATACAAAATTAAAAAGTGGCTGGATACGTTTTTCGGGCCAGAATAAGATGTATGGAGTAATTGAAAATAATTTTTTGAAGTCACTGAATCTCCTATCTAGGAAAATCGATCCACCCTAACATTTATGGATGGCATTTGGAATAATGAAATGAAAAACATGAGACCAAATTTAATGTAAACATGTTTTGATTCTACTAAAAACACTACTGCCCCCTACATACTACCCCCCGCATCCCCCACACCCCTACCCCCTCCCCACCCCGTGCACACTGCCCCCAACCCCCTTCACCCCCACTATCCCTTTAACACTTCCCCCTTCACCCCAACCTTCACCCCCACTCCCCCAACCTTCACACCACTACCCCCAACATGTCCCTTTCCCCAACCTTCCCCCCATCCTTCACCCCCACTTCCCCCCACCTGAACCCCCACTGCCCCTCCCCCACCTGCACCCCTAGTTCCCCCACCTGCCCCCTTACCACCCCACAAATGCACCCCCACTGCCCCCACACCTACACCCCACTACCCCCAAATGCACCCCAACTTCCCCCACATGCACCCCCACTGACCCCCACCCACCTGCACCCCCACCCACCCTACACTCCACCTACACCCCCACTTACCCCACCCTTCACCCCAACTCATTTGAACCCCTCACACCCCTTCCCCCCTCCCTTCCCTCCTACACACTGCTCCAACCTCCTTTACCCCCACTACCCATAAAAACTACCCCTACCCACACCCTTCATCCCCACTACCCCACCCTTCATCACCACTGCCCCCACCTGCACCCCACTGCCCCCACCTGTACCCCCAATGCCCCACCTAAAACTCTGCCCCCTTCGCCCCCACCCTTCACCCGCACTACCCCCCTACACCCTTCACCCCACTATCCCCACCTGCAACCCCACTACCCCCACCCCACCTACACCCCCACTGCCCCCACCTTCCCCCCACCGCCCCCACCTAAAACTCTTCACACCTATATCCTTCTTGATTTTCTAGATTGAAAAATCATTTTTATCATCATTTTTGGTGAATGATATTCCTTCTTCTTGATTGTGTATTATTTATTTGTTGAAACTATTTCCGAACATGTGATAATTGGTTCTTTCCTTTTATATTTCATCAATTATTATTATTATGGAATCTATGTCATATATTCTTAACAATTTGGACTACTTGGTTTCCCTTCCACACACACATTAAATAGCCTTTAAAGTACCCTTTTTAGTCCCCCATCCCCCCTATACTATCCCCCCAACACCCACCCCCTTTGCACCTATCCCCCCCCCACACCCCCCTGCACCTGTCCCCCCCATCCCCCTGCACGAGTCCCCTCCACCCCCAACACTTGTTGAGATCAATAAATTATGTATGACTCCCTTGGGTATAACGAACCTACTTTTTTCTAAAAATGAGGACACTTTCATCTCTAAAGTGAAGGAAATTTCATTTTCTACTATTTATTTGGTTGAAATTTTATACTAGTCCACATTGAAGGATTAGGAAAATCATTAAAACAGGTGAAAATGTCATTTCAAAGAGCCATAAAAAATTTTCATAGTATATAAACATTATATAATAATGAAAACAAGTTTTTAAAATACTCAAGAAATTATGGAATTAAAATTAAAGGGTTAGGCATAGGGAACTTACCTCAACCTCAAGGAGTGATGCTTTTGATGATGACAACTTAAATCTTCCTTTTTTCCCGATCACATGCATATACACCTTCACATATATATAAAAAATCACTAACACAACATTCTAAAAAAATATGTGTTTCTATGAAAAGAGTAAGAGATCAAATACTATAATAGTAAATAAAATCATTTAATATTGATGTTGATTGAGAAGGAGCCCCAACAGTGATATATTATAAATGAATTAATTTGTGTCGCAAATAAAGAGGCGGGAATCCAATTAAATTTTCTATGCACTGAAGAAGACGATGAGGGAAGAAGCTAAGGCTTATAAAGTTAAATTTATGTTATATAAGTAAATATTATTTCGGTTAAGTTATATATCACTTAGACTTGATTCTGTGAAGTGTAATAAGGTTTTGTGTGAGTCACTGTTTATATACAAAGGAAGAGAAGAATCAAGAATCAAACTTCATGTTTTAAAATTCACTAAATTAGAGAAGAATCAAGAATCAAGAATTGTTTTTATATATTACTGGCATAACTAGGAATAAGTTTTGGTTTCACCAAAATAAAACACTACCCATATACCCATTGACACATGATCGAGTTTATCCTATCCCTAGGAAACTCATCGTGGTCCCGTAGGACAAAGCCTAGTGTAAACAACCAAAATGGTTTCCTTGGTCATATAACACCACTATCTAACCCAATATTTAATATAAAAAAACATAATCTAACATAAACAACATGAATCATCATTTAGTAATAAGTAAATTGAGTAACCATAAAAAATTTAAACATACAAAAAACTCAAGCATTGTAAAATGGGGCATCTCCCACATGAATCCAAAAAAGGAAAAACAACTCAAGATAATACCTTAAATATTATTTTTAAATTAAGAATAAAAACTTCTTTTCAAAATCATTTAAAATATCATTACCTACCATATACTCACACTACACCCTTTCCCAAATATCAAATTAAAACATTATTTAAAGATAATATTTATGTTTTGAAATTTATTTCCAAAACTCATTTGTCAATTTATTATTTTGTTGTTTTGGAATTTCCATTTAAACCCCCCTATATGATTTTTTTAAATAGGAAAAAAGATATCATTCAAAATCAATGAATTAAACCAAATATACCCTAAAGCGGGCCACTGACGCTCATTTATCCATGATTCCCAGATTTAACTATTTAGAATTCTATATAGTCTATATTTTATATTATGTTAACATGATCCCATACTATTATAGGGACATATCAAATAAGAAAATTCATTTTTAGGTAGATAAAATGATGATGGAACACGAAAATAAAATCACCAATATCAATAAGATATATAAATAAAGTTAAGGATACCTGCCTCAAACAAGCCATTTTCTTTCAATTCACCACCCATACTTCTCTTCTAAGGTCTGTCTAAGACTAAACAGCTATCACCCATCTTCATAAGGACCTATCTCTAGCTGATACACCAAATATTTAATTATAAACAAATTATAATTAATTATTCAACTAATTTTTAATAATTTATTTTTAAATTTAATTTAAAATATTTATGAATAATTTATTAAATCTTATGGAGAGCATATCTAAACCATAAAAAATTAATTATAAAAATTAATAAATAATTATTCAAACTGAATTTTAACTATTTTAAAATTAATTTACTATTTAATTAATTGAAAATTGGTATAAAAATTTCACTAGGTGATGCTCACTCACTGGAACCTCATGAAATTGGGTGAGGACCACTCCCTAGATTCCCCCCAATATCATTATAGGAAAAATCACTTTGATGTAAAAAAAGTTAAATAATTAATTTTAGTTATTTTAATCCGAAAAATCATATATATTCAATATTAAACATACAATTTAGTGAATGTTGAATGAGAACTTGAATATGTCTTCATGAGAACTCTTATATGAGCTAGACACAGAGCCTTAGAGAAGTGGGATGATTTCCTCAGTACTCCAATGGAAATCATTATAAACTACAAACCCAAAGAAACAAATATAATGAAAAATCAAGTATGATTGGAATAAAGGGAATAAGATAAAGGAACACACCTAAAAATGATAAAAAACATGACAAAAACTGCCCTAAAATGAAGGGAAAACATGAAGAATAAGGATGGAATGTGGCTCCTAGGTTCGTCCACATGAGGGGACGGAGGAATTTGGAGAGGGGTTGAATCCTATAATGAAAAAATAGTCATTTTCAACTTTTTAATAAAATATGAGTAAGATATGTGTTTTTTCAACATAGTTTTT
Organism: Viscum album; assembly: GCA_963277665.1. Taxonomy (NCBI): domain Eukaryota; kingdom Viridiplantae; phylum Streptophyta; class Magnoliopsida; order Santalales; family Viscaceae; genus Viscum; species Viscum album. The sequence goes on along the minus strand of OY728146.1, from coordinate 2,054,540,586 downwards.
AACAACTGTCTCTAACTGTACACCAAATATGAATATAGAACTATCTAAACAAAACAACATACATGGTTTGGTCACAAAGTTTAGCAAATAATTTATTGAACATGTAAAATAGTGCTGGAAATCATATGAAACATATCACATGGTTTTTTATCAAACTATGTGAAAAAAACATGTATCACCATCAATTGAAATGGACCCCACACTATTACCCAAAAAATTCACATGATTATACCATAATGAAGCAATAACCATGTAAACAATTTTATTTCGAAGAAAATGAATTTGAATCACATTAATCATTAGTGTGCTATATGTTTTACTTAGAACCATGCACCCCATACATGGAGAGGAAACCTCACATGGGTAATGGATACCCATGTCAGAGGCGTGTCGAAGGAGGAGGTGGGGAGGCCACTGTGAACAACATTGGCTAGAAAGAGGAATAACGACGTTGATTGAAAGAAATGGGGAGGAGGGTGCCACTGAGATAGAGGTTGAGGGTTTGAAGGAGGGTCGTAGATCGGGGGAGGAGGAGGATCCTGGCACATATCAAAAAAATAGAATACCATGACTATCTAATTGTATCATGACTATAAATAAGCTGTAACCATCAAACGATAAAACTATGGCTATAGGTCTGTGGCTATAACTTGAATTTATAGTAGTAAATGTTTTTTTTGCATAAAATAAATGTTACATGCATAATAAGTTATCTAATGAATTGAAATTATTCATACCATAAAATATTGGGGTGTTATAACATCAATTTTATGCATGTTGTGTAAGGACCCGACCCCCGAGTGACCGAAGCCGGTGCCCGTGAGACATGATGTACCATAATTATTACATTACATTCATTTACAAATATCACATCATGTCCCATGCTACAGAGGATCATGAGGTCCAGGTTCTGGGAAACCAGCTGCTTTTTGAAACTTCAATGAAGACATGACTGATACCTAAAAAATTTTCATTTAAAACGTAGGGTGAGCAAAGAATGCCCAGTAAGGGGGTTTTAAAAAAACATTTGAAAATAAGGAAATAAAACTTCCATTACTTGAAAATATCGATTGAAAGTAAACCTAACCATTTTTCTAAAGAAAACCAATTAATCTTGAAATAAAATAAAACTTTTAACTTGAAATTGAAAAGAAACATAATCAGAGTTCTCAATTCCAAAAAGGAAAATAAAGTGCTTGTGTAAAGCATGAAGGGTTATGCAATTTACTAAAAAGGCAAGCTTTGAGTGCACAAGACATAATAAAAAATTTTGTAACATAAATTGGTGAACATATCATGATAAACTTATCCGTAATTTCTCACATGAGGAGACATAAAACCTGCTGATAAATAGACCAAGTCCAAAATTCCTGCAACAAAACATGTCAAAGCATTTAATTTATCTGTGCATACAATAGGCTCTGAACCAGGGATATCCTACTAGTCAGAAAAATCCCATGGTTGGTCACTTGCTAAAACATTAAGAGGGGGTATAATTCTAGACTGTGTCAAGGCCTCGTGCCAATACCATAACCATCAATGTCCTATAATTTCACCTGAATTGTAACTATTGTCAGGCCTTGTGCCATGACAGTGATTTGTCTCATGAGACCTGCTGATGCATCAAGGGGCTATAGAGGGCCCCAACCATCACATAATACTTCCAATATTATCCTCTTAAGTTTTAGGGGGCTATGTATCCAAAGCGTCCCTTACCACCTCGGATACCCGATTAAGGTGTTATTATTTGGGGTGTCCTATACCACTCCAAATAACGGGTTATTAGATTCATTAATTATTATTTGGTGATCATCATTTTTGGAAGAACACAAAAAATATGATATGGAAACTACTAAGGAAACACATGCTTGATGAAAAAGTGGTACATGCATAATACAATGTGCTAAAAAAAATCAGTGATGCACACATAATTAATTCATAAGGAAAATCTTCCAATGAGTCTAATAAAATAATAATAACACGTTGCGCAATCATGTAGAACATATTTAATAATAGAAAATCATGTAGAACATCTTCAATCATGTAGAAAATCTTTTATCTTTATTTAAATATTGTAAAACATCTTTAATAACATAAAATAGAAATAAAATAGAATTATATGTGTATGTCTAAATATGCAGAAAATAAAAATGACCCTTAACTCACGTAAACATAAAATAATAAGTTATATATGTGAGTATATATATACACACACACACACACACACACAAATATAACATTTCATAACAACATGGTTTGGGAAAAAAACAATTAACCCCCTTTCAACACATAGATTTTAAAATCATAACCCAGTTCGGAAAATAACATGTTATTTAGGTTCATATAAACATTTATACATAAGTATATATGTGTATACCTTTGTAAATAGATTAAAAGGTTGATCAAATTAACTAAACCCTTATAAATATACATTTAATGAAGAATATTAAAACATAACCCTTACACACCTTAAATGAAACATGAATTGTATGAATTAAAATAAATAAGATAAATTTGATAAATCTCTGCTCATTCCCAATTTGAAAATAAAATACCGTAATTGAAAATAATTTCCACTTATCACATTCTAAAACATCATTGCAAATCATCACTTATCAGATTTAGAACCAGGTGAAATAAAACTATATAAATTTATATATGATATATATACTAGTGTATATTCATGTTTTCAAAGTAAAGACAAAGTATATTAAACCCTTACCTTAAAGTTTTCTGAAAAATAAATAGATATGAAAACATGTACATTTGTATGTGTGTCAATGTAAAATAACATAATTTGAACATAAAAATTAAGTCCTTACTTATAAAAATAAAACATAAATTGCATAATAAAAATAATTAAATTGATCCTTTATGCAAAATTAAAACTTGAAAATAATCTCCCTTACATCTTTTATATCATCCGAACCCAAAAACCCGAAGGCTCGAATCAACACAGAAGAATTTATTTAAACTAAACTGCAAGGTTTTACTTTCATGAACATATATATATAAATATATGTATATACCCTCAAAGAAACCAAAACAAGGCCAAATATAAATCCCTTACAATTTTTTATATGCCAATTTCCTTGTAGAATGACTCAGATTCACGAAGGGGTTGTAGCTCTCAGTTTGGGTATAGAAGAACCCCAAATGTGTGTGCAGGACCTTATTAGAGTGAAGAATTATAATGGAGAGTAGTAGCCCCCATCCCTTTGAAACTATCCTATATAGTATTTATATATTTGTAACTTGTTGAGAGAATTATAATAAACATATATATTTATATTGTGACCTAATTAAAATGAATGGACCAAATCAAAGCAGACAAAATTATTTATCTATGAAACAATGACGTATGAATATAAAATGGAACTAAAGAGGACATAAACAGATTAAATCCATTCAAAAAGTTTAAACAAAAATAATTTATCCTTAGTCCACCGGTGAACAGATAACGATAAAACTTAAATCCGAAATGGATTACCTACCCTGCTAGGTCTGGAAAAAAAGGAAACCCTAACCAGACGTTGATGAAGCACAACCTCAACCCGGTTCGCACGATCACCACTGGAACCACTCGACTATCCATGGTTCACCATGGCAGGGCCGCACCTCCTGCTCCTTGAACCTGACGACGCCTCATGGATGAACCCGCCTGCTGAAACCCTACCAGCCTCCTGCTCAACATCTGCAACACCGGACCCTGCTCGACTCCACCACTCGGACACCATCGCAGGGCTGCGCCTCGATTCAACCTGGATAGCGCCCCACGAAACTGAGACTGAGACTCCCCTGAGGTCCTCCCTAGCGGCATGACCCCAATCGCTCGACCTGCTCGATACCTCCAGCACCAGAGTGCGACGCACACCCGCAGTCTCTCTCTCTCTCTCTCTCTCTCTCTCTTTTTTTCGGTTCACAAACCCTGCATGGGATTTCCCCCTTTTTTTGGATGTTTCCCTCCTTATGCGGATCACAAGTTCCTATGGGATTCCTTAACTTTTGTTTTTAAACAATCAATATATTTTATTATTATAATATTGTTAATATTATTTCTACTTTATCTTTATTCTATTATCATATATTATTAATAACATGAAAAAGTCAAAAGTGAAACATAACTAATAATATATTAAACTTATTATATCGATACTTTTAAAAGTGAAAGTTATTATTTTTAAATCTTTTTATAAAATATATATTCATATATTTCATGCTACATACTTATAATGTTATAAAATAGATTAGTAATTGGATATGTATTATAATAATCATAATTTGAAATTTTTAAATGTAATATTACACATATTTATTATATGATTCAATATAACAACAATTTTTATCAACATATCATTCATATTGGTAAATTTTTAATCATTCTATTAAAATAATTTTATTATATATTTAAAATGTTAATAATATTATGAATCATTAATCCAATTTATAATCTAATAATTGTCATATCTTTGTATATATATATATATAAAACCCATATAATTATTAATATAATGGTTTATGTAACTATATGATTAGCTAAAATAGCGCAAAATGATGTCATCAAGATATTTTAAAATAACAATCTTTGATGTTATGAATAACTATATTATAAAATTATAATTATATAATTCAAATCAAATATACACATATTTGAAGAACTAAATATACCAGGTTTTCAATTAATTATCCAATGTGGACAACGACTATATTTATAGCCGTTAGTATTCTATGGTCACCCTGAGGAAAATGTTAGATTAGTGTCTTATAAATCCAAGACTTTGGGTGTCCTAAAACTCAATCTGATTGAAGAAAATGGTTCGCTTCATACCTTTGGTGCTTAGTGTGGCTGCGGTGGCTTCGACCATTCTTATGTTTGTTATGATGGATACTAAGGACCCCTATCCTCTTCTCGGGGTTCTCATTGTTTTGAGTGGCCTCCCTGTAATCTTAATAGGGTTTTTAATTGGTATCTTTGGTTAGCCTAATTTCCCTTGTTAATCTCAATTTTTTGTAAACACTACGGTGTTCTTATTTTAATAAAACTCCTTGTGTCTATTTCATGTGCTTTACTCCATTGCATCATATCATTATTTTATAAGAAACAAGATTCGTTAGATTAATAGAAAACATAAATTATATAAGTTACCATTATGTGAAACACAAGTATTTGGGGCATTACATTATTCCCCTTATAAAGAATTGCGTCCTTGCAATTCTATTCATAAACTGGAAAAGAAACTCTCAGACGATTATCATTACCAAAATGGGAGATTCAGATTGGTTAATGGAATACCCAGGTCGGTACTGAGTTCCTCTACTTCTCTGGCCCAGATACACATCGATCAATACTTTTTGAACTTCGGAATATTCATTCTACACTCAGGCTTCCATAGGGAGGCTCGAGCAGTAAAAAGTTCAGAGATGTCTGAATGGACGTATTCTCTGATTCCTCGTCGGACTACATTCCACTCGAGATATTCGATTGGAATGATACAGTTAAACAGACTGAGGTTTAGGATCTGGAAAATAAAGGCTGCTTTGAGGTTCCCATCTTGGGAAACCACTATAAAAAATGCTCTGGCAGAAAAATTCTGTGCCAGGGTGAAACACTGAAAAAGACCCTTGAAGTATCTCCCCCTTTTCCTATAACAGGGAAGTTGGGTAATGGCGATGGAGTGGAAGACATGGTCATTCTCTTGACAGGAATGAAGGATCTTAGGGCTGTTAGACAAGCCAAATATGATTTGACACAATCCTCATAGGTTGAGGAAAGAAGGATAGTCCACAGTGTAAGTTCTGATTAAGATATCCTCCAATATCTCATCAGGTAGGGATGAGATATCTGTTCGTCTAGCCATCTGAAAACATATTCATGAGAATTCACTTTGAAAGTTCTAATATATTAAATACAGGAATGGAAAAGATAATATTTCAATAAAACATAAGTTTATTACCAAACATCAGTTCCTGAGTTCCCCTATTGACCTACTACACAAACTCCACACAGAGAAGGAAAACTCCCTATCTCCTCAAACCAAACACAGGCTGAGCATTTAGGGTTAAACTCATGGGGGGAACCTGTGACGTCTCCTGAGTGTAGCATGAGGGGTATGAAGTTGGGAGACATCAAAACACACTTGTTTCCTGCAAGACAGTCAGGTGGAATCATCTTCTAACATTCTGAAGTCCAACAATTGGCCCCAAATGCCGTAGTTCAAGATTTGACAAAGATAAGCCGCTCAGAGATCTCTGGCAGCAACAACTTCTTGAAAAGTGTCGAGGGCCATAAAGACAATGTCCTCACCTTCCGTGAACACTCTAAAAAGTCCCTCATGGTACCTTCCTCGACGTACATAGGAGGGTAATTGGGTCATCATCATAAGAAGGTAAACCAATCCTAACCCCCAGTGAAGCTTAAGCACTCGAGGTGAGTTTGACACATCATACAGGTGTTTGCACATCATGCAGATATGAGCATTGTTAATAAAATTAACTTGGATAAATAAAGACACAATGGTCTCTAGGGCCTCAGAGGGGAGTGATTGTAGATTGGTAGGAATATTTTCATCTGCCATCTGAAAGTTATAATAAATTCTCTTAGTAAGGTTCAATAATATCTATTTATTTTTATTACCTGGTTTTCCATAATTGTCTAAAACTATCCTCTAATACCAATATTAAGGACCCGTCCCCCGAGTGCCCAGAGCCGATGCCCATGAGACATGATGTACCATAATTATTATATTACATTCATTTAAAAATATCATATCATGTCCCATGCTACAGAGGATCGTGAGGTTCAGGTTATGGGAAACCAACTACTTTCTAAAACTTCAATGAATACATGACTGATACCTGAAAAATTTTCATTTAAAATGTAGGGTGAGAAAAGAATTCCCAGTAAGGGGGTTTTAAAAAAACATTTGAAAATAAGGAAATAAAACTTCTATTACTTGAAAATATCTGTTGAAAGTAAACCTAAACCTTTCTCTAAAGAAAACCAATTAATCTTGAAATAAAAGAAAACATTTAACTAGAAATTGAAATGAAACATAATCAGAGTTCATAGTTCTAAAAAGAAAAATAAAGTGCTTGTGTAATGCATTTAGGGTTATGAAATTTACTGAAAAGAAAAGATCTGAGTGCACAAGACATAATCAAAAATGTCATAACATAAACTAGCGCACATATCATGATAAACTTATCTGTAATTTCTCACATGAGGAGACATAAAACCCGCTGATGAATGGACCAAGTCCAAAATTCCTGAATCATAACATGTCAGTGCATTTAATTTATCTATGCATACAATAGGCTATGAACCAGGGATATCCTACTAGTCAGAAAAATCCCATGGTTAGTCACTTGCTAAAACATTAAGAGGGGGGGTATAATGCCAGACTGTGTCAAGGCCTTGTGCCAAGACCATAATCATCTATGTCCAGGAATTTCACCCAAACTGTAACTATTGCCATACCTCGTGCCATGACCGTGATTTGTCTCATGAGACATGCCAATGCATCGAGGGGCTATAGCGGGCCCCACCTCTCACATAATACATCCAATACGATCCTCTTAAGTTTTAGGGGGCTATGTATCCAAAGCGTCCCATACCACCTCGGATACCCGACTAAGGTGTTGTTATTTGGGGTGTCCCATACCACTCCAAATAACGAGTTATTAGATTAATTAATTATTATTTGGTGATATTAATTTTAGGTTGAACACACAAAATATGATATGGAAACTACTAAGGAAACACATGCTTGATGACAAAGTGGTACATTCATAATACAATGTGCTAAAAAAATCAGTGATGCACACATAATTAATTCATAAGGAAAATCTTCCAGTGAGTCTAATAAAATAATAATAACACCTTGCACAATCATGTAGAACATTTTTAATAATAGAAAATCATGTAGAACATCTTCAATCATGTAAAAAATCTTTTATCTTTATTTAAATATTGTAAAAAATCTTTAATAACATAAAATAGAAATAAAATGGAATTATATGTGTATGTATGAATATGCAGAAAATAAAAATGACCCTTAACTCACGTACACATAAACTAATAAGTTATATATGTGCATATATATATATATACACACACACATATAACATTTTATAACAACATGGTTTGAAAAAAAACAATTAACCCCCTTTCAACACATAGATTTTAAAATCATAACCCAGTTTGGAAAATAACATGTTATTTAGGTTCATATAAACATTTATACATAAGTATATATGTGTATAACTTTGTAAATAGATGACAAGGTTGATCAAATTAACTAAACCCTTATAAATATACATTTAATGAAGAATATTAAAACATAACCCTTACACAACTTAAATGAAACATGACTTGTATGAATTAAAATAAATAAGATAAATTTGATAAATATCTGGTCATTCCCAATTTGAAAATCAAATACCGCAATTGAAAATAATTTCCACTTATCACATTCTAAAACATCATTACAAATCATCACTTAGAAGATTTAGAACCGGGTGAAATAAAACTATATAACTGTATATATGATATATATACTAGTGTATATTCATGTTTGCAAAGTAAAGACAAAGTATATTAAACCCTTACCTTAAAATTTTTTGAAAAATAGATAGATATGAAAACATGTACATGTATATGTGTGTCAATGTAAAATAACATAATTTGAACATTAAAATTAAGCCCTTAAATATAAAAATAAAACATAAATTGTATAATAAAAATAATTAAATTGATCCTTTATGAAAAATTAAAACTTGAAAATAATCTCCCTTACATCTTTTATATCATCCGAACCCAAAAACCCGAAGGCCCGAATCAACACAGAATAATTTCTTTAAACTAAACTGCAAGGTTTTACTTTCATGAACATATATATATAAATATATGTATATACCCTCAAAGAAACCAAAACAAGGCAAAATATAAATCCCTTACACTTTTTTATATGCCAATTGCCTTGTAGCAAGACTCAGATTCACGAAGGGGTTGTATCTCTCAGGTTGGGTATGAAAGAACCCCAAACGCGTGTGCATGACCTTATTAGAGTGAAGAATTCTGATGGTGAGTAGTAGCCCCCATCCCTTTGAAACTCTCTTATATAGTATTTATATATCTGTAACTTGTTGAGAAAATTATAATAAACATATATATTTATATTGTGACCTAATTAAAACGGAAGAACCAAATCAAAGAAGACAAAATTCTTTATCTATGAAACAATGATGTATGAATATAAAATAGAACTGAAGAGGACATAAATAGATTAAATCCATTCAAAAATTTTAAATAGAAATAATTGATCCTTAGTACACCAGTGAATAGAGAAGGAAAAAACTTAAATCCTAAATGGATTACCTACCCTGCTAGGTCTGAAAAAAAAGAAACCCTAACTGGATGTTGACGAAGAACAACCTCAACCTGGTTCATACGATCACCACTGGAACCACTCAGCTATCTATGGTTCACCACAGCAGGGCCGCACGTCCTTCTCCTTGAACCCGACGACGCCTCTTGGATGAACCCAACTGCTGAAACGCTACCAACCTCCTACTCGACATCTGAAACACCGGACCCTGCATGACTCCACCACTCGGACACCATCGCAGGGCCATGCCTCGACTTGACCTGGACAACACCCCACGAAACCAAGGCTGAGTCTCCCCTGAGGTCCTCCCTAGCGGCACGAACCCAGTCGCCCGACCTGCTCGGGACCTCCAGTGCTGGAGCATGACGCACACCCGCGATCTCTCTCTTTTTTATTTTTTTCATTTCACAAACCATGCACAGGACCCCCCCCGTTTTTTGGCTATTTCCCTCCTTATGCGGATCATAAGTTCCTACAGTATTCCTTCACTTTTGTTTTTAAACAATCAATCTATTTTAATATTATAATATTGTTAATATTATTTCTACTTTATCTTTATTTTGTTATCATATATTATTAATAAAATGAAAAAGTAAAAAGTGAAACATAACTAATAATATATTAAACTTATTATATCAATACTTTTAAAAGTTAAAGTTATTATTTTTAAATTGTTTTATAAAATATATATTCATATATTTCATGCTACATACTTATAATGTTATAAACTAGATTGGTAATTGGATATGTATTATAATAATCATAATTTAAATTTTTAAATGTAATATTACATATATTTATTATATGATTCAATATAACAACAATTTTTATCAACATATCATTCATATTGGTACATTTTTAATCATTCTATTAAAATAATTTTATTATATATTAAGAATGTTAATAATATTATGAAGCATTAATCCAATTTATAATCTAATAATTATCATATCTTTGTATATATATATATATAAAACCCATATAATTATTCATATAATGGTTTATGTAACTATATGCTTAGCTAAAATAGCGCAAAATGATGTCATCAAGATATTTTAAAATAACAATCTTCGATGTCATAAATAACTGCATTATAAAATTATAATTATATAATTCAAATCAAATATACACATATTTGAAGAACTAAATATACCAGGTTTTCAATTAATTATCCAATGTGGACAATGACTATATTTATAGCCATTAGTATTCTATGGTCATCGTGAGGAAAAATTCAGATTAGTGTCTTATAAATCCAAGACTTTGGGTTTCCTAAAACTCAAGTTGATTGAAGAAAATGGTTCGCATCATACCTTTGGTGCTTAGTGTGACTGCGGTGGCTTCAGACATTCTTATGTTCGTTATGATGGATACCAAGGACCGCTATCGTCTTCCCAGGGTTCTTGTTGCTTTGAGTGGACTCCCTGTAATCTTAATAGGTTTTTTAATTGGTATCTTTGGTTAGCTTAATTTCCCTTGTTAATCTCAATTTGTTGTAAACACTATAATGTTCTTATTTGAATAAAACTCCTTGTGTCTGTTTAATGTGGTTTACTCCATTGAATCATATTATTATTTTATAAGAAATAAGTTTTGTTCGATTAATGGACAACATAAATTATATAAGTTTCCATTATGTAAAACACAAGTCTTTGGGGCATTACATGTTGAGAAAAAAATATGTGACAGTTTGATTGGAACTTTGTTAGACATAAAAGGAATGACAAAATATGAACTGCATGCTAGATTGGACTTGATATCAATGGGAATAAGTTTGGAGTTATCTCCCACTATAAAAGGAAATAGAACATATTTACCTATGACTTTTCACGCATTAAGAAGGATTGAGAAGATAATTTTTTTTCAATGTCTTTATTATATTAAAGTACTAAGTTCTTATTCTTCAAATGTGAAGATATTGGTGTCATTGAAGTATTGTAAATTACTAGACATGAAATCTCATGATTGTCATGTATTGATAAAACAACTTATACCAGTCTCACTGTGTAGTATATTGTAGAAAGATATAAGAAAGACTATCATCAGGTTATATAATTTTTTCAAATCCATTTGTAGAAAAGTCATTGATCTTAATTTTTTATATGTGTTGGAGAATGAAGCATATGTTATTATTTTTCAACTATAAATGTATTTCCCACCTACGTTTTCTTGATATAATGGTTCATTTGGTGATTCATTTGGTGCGTGAGATAAGAATACGTGGGCCTGTTTATTTATGATGGATGTATCCTTTTGAAAGATCTATGGAATTTTTGAAGGGATATGTTAAAAATACTTATCGATCAGAGGCCACTATTGTTAAAAAATATGTATCAAAAGTGGTTATTGAGTTTTGTACTAATTATTTGTATGAATTGGAGCATATTGGTCTTCCTATATCTCAATATATGACATTTGATAGTGAATGTAGTGGGATTCGAGGCTTAAAGGTAAAGATCATTCCATGCGATAAAGTGATGCAGGGACATTTATACATTTTGAACAATAAAAATGAGGTTTAATCATATATATCATCACATATTACAGAATTAAAGTTACGATATCTGAAAATAAATGAAAATTGGATAATGATTGAGTATAAAAAGACATTTGCTTCATGGTTTAAAGAGAAATTAATCATAGATATATCAACATCAAAAACATTAAAATGGTTGGTAGTGGGGACATATATTAATGTGACCACATGGTCTGGTTTTGATATTAATGGGTATACATTTTACACAAAGAAGATGGATGACAAGATTACTGTTCAAAATATTGGTGTAATGGTTGTCGTTGAAGTGCTGCATTTTTTGAGTGAAAAGATAAAAACCCAATTTCTACATCAACAACATATTTTGGAGTTCTTGAATACATATGGGAAATTGATCATATTAAATTTAGATTCATCATGTTTTAGTGTAATTTGGTTGAAATTAATTCTGATGTGAAACATGATGAATATGGGTTTAAACTGGTTGATTTGAAAAGATTTAGTTGTAATGAGGAACAATTTATTATGACACACATGCAAAGAAAATATTTTATGTTATCGATCCATCAAATGACCAGTGGTCCATCATTTTCTAAGGAAAAAAAATCTATTTGGCTAATGAGGATAATGATTATGTTATTGATTTATATGAGGCTTCTTCGTCTATTACACAATTTTCAGCTAACAATGACTATAATGTAGACACAGTGCATGAAATACAAAATGATCATGCTGAAGGGATATGGGAAAAATACTAAATTACTCTCCTAATTAATCTAGTAATTATTTACATTATATTTTATTTTTGAAATTTACATGTTTAAAAACCATATTATTTAATAACCATTGGATATTTAATTATATATATTTGATTATTATATTATTTTTTTGTGTTGAATTTTAATATTCCACGATTATGGTTAATTTTTTTTCATTGAAATACCCAACATACATAATTATATTTTATTTTAATTTATGCATATGAGAACACATTTTAAAACTTTGATATTTAAAATTTTAAATATTTATATATTTATAGAAGTAATGTTTATATTTAATAGTTTAACTTGCATATTTTTTTGTTTAATAATTATAATATCATTATTTTTTTAAAACTTACACATGCATGCCACTTTTTTTACTTAAATATTTTTCTTTTCCTATTTTATATTATCGAATTGTTTTATAATATTCAGGTACACAATAATTTCATTACATTTTTCTGTTACAATGAAAGATACAATGACAGAGATAGAGGGGAATCACCCAAGGTATTTTTATTTTTCTATATTATTAAATATCCAAAAATATACTTAGTTACTGAAAGAAAACATTTAATTTACAAAAAAATAATTACAGGACTAATGATGATACTTCAGCAGCAGAGTCTTATACTATTAGTAGTCAGAAATCTAATTCTTGAGTTGGTAAATGTGGAATTACAAGTTTACCAAAACTTTAACTTTATCATGGATAAGAGAGATTACATATTTATTTTAATGATAATAGTAATTCAACTGGAACAAATGCAATGAAATTTATCAGCTATATCAACATGTAAAGCTGTTACAAGGTTAACATTTTATATCTTTATTGGAATTATATCAAAAAAATGGTGATATATTAGATTTGGGAGGCCGTGAAGGTAAAATATCTCAATTTATTTATTTTATCTCATTTTTTGAATATGATATATTTTAAATGAATAATATTTATGTTATGAAACTACAGATGACAATCAATTTTGAAGAAACAAAAGTAGTTAATAAAAGATGTCTTAATTTAGCGGTAGTTCGATGGGGGGATTTCAAAATGAAGTTAACAAAAAATTATGTGTTTGGAAAGAGGAAAAATGAAAGCCCATTACTCAAGTATCTATTTATAGATGAAGATATATGGAATAAATTTGTTTCCACTTAACATGATGAAACATTTCAGGCATGATAATTATATTATATTTTATTGTAAAATTTCTTATATATATACACCTAATTAATTATTAGTTTACTTTTTATATAATAGGCCTCCTAGAAATCACATTAAGGCATCCGGTTGTAGAATGTTTACCCTCATACTTTATCACTTGGAGGGTATCATTTATTAGATAAAAAAATGATTGAAGAAATGTTTTAAGCATTAAGAGCTCACTCCACTAGTGGTTCTAATAAGGCATAATGTGGTCCTATATCTCCACCCACCCACCATGAGAAATGTAAAATAACAAGAAGAACGCCAAATGAAATTGGTTTTCGGTTTCGTTTTCAGTATCCATTTTCATGAAAACCAATGCCAAAAACCCAACCAAAATCTGTTTTCGGCGTTAGTTTTTAAAAAACTAACCCCAAAACCTTATTTTTTATATCACCTTTATAAATTTTGGTTAAAAAACGATGTTGAAATTAAAAAAATGACATTAAATCGTGTTTTTTCACTAGTTCTTGGATATAAATGAGTGAGGGTGAACCAAGTAAAATTGTTGTGTCCTATGCATGTTTTAATACCCATTTTTTCTATTCTACAAGAAAGAGAGAGAATAGATTTTTTGTTTAATAAAGACGAAAGATCTAGAAGGGATATTTATTTAAATCTATCATACCCTGATTCACCCCCCTCTCAGGGTATTTAACCTAGGTGGGATAACATACTACTCCATCAAGACATATGTATGAGGGTGATAGGTGGTTCTTAAGTTCACTTAAGATTCCATCAATTCCTAGAGTCCCTTCTGAAACTGATAGATAAAAAAGGATCCTTATAAGAGATAATTTTCAAAGACACTCCATGCAATGTCATTATCCCTTGAACATATAGCTTCCCGAGTTCCTCAACAATTGTACTATCTTTGATTGACATGAAATGAAAATATTTAGTTAATTGATCAATAATAAACCATATATAATTCCTACCTTTAGGGGCCTAGGGAAACTTGATAATAAAGTCCATGGAAACCTCATCCCACTTCCAGGTAAGGATATGAAGGGGATAGAGAAAACTAAATGGTTTCTGGGTCTCCCTCTACCAAGTCTAAAGAGGTATTTTATTTAATAATAAATTGAGGCTTCGACCCCAACCTTAAAAAAAAACCACAAATATCAATTATAGTCGTACATCACTATATTTCTCACTGACATGGGAACTACACACTTTTTTTGAAGAAAAGGATGTCATTATAAGTGAGATAACACTCATGGGTAGTCTCCACCCATATAAAGTTCTCTTACTATACTAGCAATTTACATTTCTAACTATCATCAGGTGACATGATCAATGAGATGATTCAATTGTATGTTTCCAAGAAATAGATCAAACTTCTCCTATCTCACCTTCAGGTGTAACTCGTCCATGAGACTCATGATATTCCACTCCTCCCTAGATTTCCTCATAGCATGAGATGATATTTTATTTCTTAAATAATTGAAGAAGACATTACCCTTATCTAGTGTATAAGATATATAAAAATAAAAAGGTGTAAAGATATTCTACCTATCATCATTACCTAAGGTTCGGCCATTTTTGTGAGAAAAAATAGTTCATACTCTTATAATCAGATAAAACTGTAAAATTCTCAATATAAATGTTGTATCACCAAAAATGAAGAACATGAATGATATTATCTAGCTCTAGGTCATGAGTAGGGTAGTTTTTCCTTATGGTTAGAGTTTATGAGATCTATATGCCACTAAATGACCACTCTATATTAGGATACAACCTAAAATCACACCTGAGGTATCACAAAATACCACATAGCCCTATCTAGATTTAGGAAATATTAATACATGGGTTAAAGTTAAATGATTATTTAGATTAGTGAATGAGGCTTGACATTTAGGAGTCCATAATAACTTCACCCATTTTTTATTTAATGCGATCATAAGTGATGTTAACTTAAAGAATTCTCTAATGAAATACCAATAATAACATGCTGATAAAAATAATCTTTATTTCTTGAAGACATTTCTAGTTTCCTCCTAAGACATAACAACCTTCACTTTCTCAGGATAAACCAAAATTCCTTATCCAAACACCCAAAACCCCAATAACATAACATCTTAGATCCAGAAGCAACATTTAAATAGCATGACATAGAGTTGATGATCCTAAAGAATTCCCAATAAAATCCTAAAATCTCATTCATGCTCCTACTATATCTTATAATAGACCAAAATTTCATCAAAGAATATGATGATAAATGAATTTATATGTTAATAAAATATATGATTTATTAGTTCCATGAATACTACATGTAATTTCCCCACCTTGGTTCTCCATCATATGACCGAGATAAGTTGTTAGAAGACCTCAAGCATGCCTACCTCTATGCCAGAGGTTTCCAACTAGTAGTGAGAGTTTAATAAATATAGTGAAGAGACTATAACCTCTTATACCATATAAAAATCATAATGAAAACATGATATAAAAATCAATAAAAATCAACTCTAGTTGATAAATATGGAAATCCAAATCAATCCAATATAATAAAACCATGAAATGTCACACCAAATGTCATACTAAATATCATACAATCAACCAAATGAATGAAATACTCCAGAAGTAAATAATCCAAAGATGAACTTGGAACCTATGCTTGGTCCAATCTCTAAGATCCAGTACTATTAAGAAAAGAAAAAAATACAACATAGATCCCATTTCCATTGTCTTGACCTACATCCATGAAGTCTTCCTGAGTACCAAAAAACGACTCAAACAGGGTGTAAGTAAAACTAAGTAGGCCACCTCTAACTATGTATAAAAAAATACAGTTTTATTAATATTTTATGAAATAATATAACATAAACATTCATTAGTTCTTAATTTAAACACAAAATATCAAAATAACTGAACTAACCCTCAATCTCTAGGTTGATACCTGAGGTTAATCATAACTGCCATGAAACGATGCTAGATATCACTGTCCATACTCACCATTGAGTCTAGGAAAATTCTCATGTCAAGGATTAATCACAAATTCATTCACAAATAACCTAATACAGATTCCCATGCCAAGGGTGAATTATATATTTCAACAATTAATGGACCTAGTGTGAATTTCTAAGATAGGGACACTAACATACTCAGAGGACATCATATCGAGTGAAAATTCCCATTCTAGGGTCAATTTCACATTCTAAATATCAAAATCAAGTAAGAGAAAATGAATACTAAATTACCAAACATTCCAAACATGTTAACTATATTTAATATTGGTTAGTTCAAGACAATTACCAATTATCTTGACAATTATAGATGCATACCAATATTACTTTATGCCAAAAATAGTTTTATACCATGTTTACAATTCACACAACAACTATGAAAATTACAATTAACACTTGAATTACTAGTTTCATATCAATATTTCAATTATAATACAAATTCCAATTTCATTCCCACCCACTTCATAGATAAATTCATTATCATAATAAATTTTACCAAACCAAATAAAAGGATCTAGGTTCATGAAATCGAGGATCCAACCTAGGATCAAGGTTAGACACACCTCTAAGGTGGTAAAAAAATCCATGGTCTCAATTAGTAATGGCCCTGATGGGATTCATGGGTGGTCTAGGCATGAAGATTCAAGAAATACCATAGGATTTAAATTAAGAGATATTACACACACACACATGTTGTTACCAAAAATGATCTCACATGTTAACATAATATAAAACTAAAGAAAACATTATGGATAATATTATACCACCTACCTAAAAATTAGAGAAGAAGAATCCAATGATTTAGCATCTAAATTTTCATAACCTGACTCGCACCGAGGCTCGATACGCAACTACCCCAAGCCCACCTCCATATGATAGGGGGTGGATACTAGAGCCTAAGGAATAAAAAACACAAGGAGGCCTTTTCCTAAGCACCTATACAAACACACAAAACAAATTTGATGAAAAGTGAAGAGGGCGAAAAGTAAAAGATGCAACCTGTTGTAAAAGTAAAACCAAGAATGCATGGACCACTAAAATATTATGAGTACAATAAGGTAAATAGAAAGGAAAATGTGAAAAAATATACACCCAACTGAAAAGTGTCTCAAAATTAGAGGAAAACTTAGAAATTAAATATAGAAAGGAAGACCCACTCTTAAAATCCCACTTGTGACTACCATATGCAGTCCAAGCTATCGAATCCTTGAGCTCCTCCGGAGTCATGATTAGACTTGTTCATCATCTGCATAAAGCACAATACGTGTGGGAAAATACCATACGGGGATTAGTATAAACATACCCAGTAGGATTCCCTAAAAATAAGGTGGATTAGTAAGAGATACAAGAGGAAAGAAATTACAACAGACAGAATAAAGTACAGTAAACAAGTGCAGCTCAACCTAATAAGTGAAGTAATAACATCCAAACATAAGGAGATAGATATAGTGAGAAGGTGTAATTCTCATAAATTATTTAATTAATATGTTAAGAGAATAGAATCATCCAACCATGAGAATCTAGACATGGAAATCATGTGTCATACCCTATGCATCTTCACCTCTCCTAGAAGGAGAGCATCTAGAACCCAAGGAGTGGGTACTGCAATAGGTTGTAAAAAATATATATATGCTCAAACCAAAGAAACCCAAACTAGAGAGTAAGGGGATATCCATCTCAAAGATCATCCCAGGAAGAGAGTCTTCCACAGTCCTAGAAGTAACCACCACCAATACCCAAAATCCCCATGTTTTCCCTAAACTATAAGTCAAAGGGGCTCAAACACCACACCTCGATACTATACACTTTGGGTGGGTCTGTCTCACCTGCACGGTTTTAGGTCACTTCACAATGATGCATCTTAGTGGGGAAAGAACCCCTCTTACTCGTGAGCCCATGATAATGTCAAAGTACATCTCGTTACTAATCCATAGTAAGGAAGTCATCACAAAGTTGAGGATCCATGCCCTGTCCGGCTGGAGGGTTCCACTCTAGTGTAGTTGAGAACCCATACCCAACCCGGATGGAGGGTTACACTTATATTAATAGTTGAGGACCCATTCCCAGCATGAATATAGGGTTACACTATAGTGTCGTCGAGGAACCATGTCTAGCTGGGCAAGAGGGTTCCACTCTAGTGTCATCAAGGACCCATGCTCAGCCCGACTAGAGGGTTCCACTCTGAAGTCACTAATGTTGTTGCCTGATCACTACTGTTGTCAAACACAACCTAAAGATGAATCATATTTGATACAACTCCCATAATAACTTGAAATTCATAACCAAGGTCACTATTATGTTCTATGCAAAAAACACTCAGGATAAGCTATTTACTTTCCCCGAATGGACAACTAGGGAAAATGGTGCTTTTCACTGCAAAATGCCCGAACAGGTCAAAGTGGGGACCACCCTCTAAAACCAAACTTCAAATTCTAAAATTTATCTCAAAAGTTACATCTTGAATAGAGGATAATGCTTCCATAGATGGCGTGTCAAACATATGCTTAGTTTAGAAGTTTCTGGAATTTGAATCCGTAGAAGAGGGTCCTAAGGCCAGTGGACCAAATCATGGTTGGTCCACCTACCACAATGATCGACTGCCCCCATACCATGGAAGATGTCATGGAGGTCGACCACCATGGTCGACCATGGGCACTCAACTATAGTCAAACCCAGGTTTGACCTTACGGGTTGGACCCGACCCACTTGTTTGGCCCATCCCAATTCATTTAGGCCAACCCATGGTTGCCCAACCCGCTTGCCGATGCAGCCTATCCTGTGAGCCGGTTGCTGGTCATGGGTTTTTTAGTGGTGGTCCCCACCTAGGGTCCTTCCATGCAACCCCTACTAGACAATCGGCTGGGCCATGTGACCCATCGCTAAAGCGGCCCATCGCTGGAAGCCGCTGTCGCCCTCTGTGTCGACGGTGCCCAATGGTCCGTTTCACAGATCACCAGGCTCAATCTGGTCACCCGATCATGATTTTGTCAGTGGATCGAGGAACCCTGCGATGATGGATTCCCAGCACCAGACTCTTATCAACGATCCACTATTGGTAGGTCGTGCCCAAAAGTTGTCGGTGGAAAACTGCAAAGAACGGATGAAGAACAACATTTAACACAAATTGATGTCCATGTTCATGTGGTCATCAATGATTTTGAAATTAAAAGACAAATAGAAAAGCAATGGAATAGATATTCAAAGTAAAAATTGAATCATAACTTAAAAACAAGATAAATCCTACATTGAATCAATGTTTAGTCATTGCCGACATGTCCACGAACCTCCTACTTCGATCCACCAAAGTTTTGGTAGATATTTCTCCTCGATCTAGTGAAAAACGGTGGGTAACAAATGATACAGGATAGGGAGATGGACTTGTAGGGAGATAAAGGGGATTAGGGTTAACCCTAATCTGAAAAAAGTAACTCTCATTTATAGATGTCCTGCTCGACATGAAATTCAAAATTCCCACACCCCCTCATTTTATGTCATGCTTAGAAAAAACACCATATTCCAAACTCAACAGTGGTCTCAGATTTCAAATTTGAGTCCTTGTTTGAAAGTTATTAAATTTTGTGTTAGGGGTAAAACAATTATGTTTATTTATTTTTAATTATGATTTTCCCCTAGGTAGATTTTCCCACAGAAGTCCCACACTGACGAAAGTTATGCCCTTCCTAGGGTGAATTCTAAATTTCAGACTCAACTGTGGCCTCAGATTTCTGATCTGAGCTACCATTTTAGAGTTATCCTATTTCTATTTCATGCACAATATAAAATATAAATATTTTTTTTAAAATTAATTATAGGCACCCCAGGCCTCAAAATTTCATGTTTTCTCAGCACCCAACTCTGGAAATATATATAAAAATATTTCAATGTATTACAATGTGAAAAATGAGTTTCTACATGAATCGACACACAACACCAATATTCTTGAATTGAGACATTTAGATTAAACCAAAGATCAAAGAACCAAGAGAAGTAATTAGATAAGTTTTTAAATCTTTATAAAACCCTTAAAAATTGATAAACATAAATTAGGGTTGAAATAGGAGGTTTAAAGTAATAAATAGGGGTTTTAGGCTAAGAAATTTTGACTTTCCCCCCTTATTTTATAGCCCCCATTGAAACCACCGGCTAGCTAATGGCTACCACTAGAAATTCAGTGGTTCCAGGTAGAGGGATTATACCTCTAGGAACACCATCATCCAACTAAAAGGTTCCCACTGGCTATCTAGTGGAACTCATATAGGAGTAACATTATACCAGGATTCCACCAACTAATCGGTGGGTCTCACCAGTCATTCAATGGGCTTCCTATAGGATTTCTAGGATACTTACCCATCCACCGATTAGCTAATAGCATTGAAACATTTCTTTTTATACAAGTTACTACTAGATATTTCTAGTTCGCTACCTCTATGTCATTAAGCACCTTAGAAACACCATTTTAAACCAGGAACATAGATCATTTATAGAAAACAAAGAGTTTAAATAGAAAAATAAAGGGGGAAGTACCTGGATAAAAGATAGGGTATTACACTACATGAGATTTAGTAAATATAATAAATATAAAAATATACTCATAATGGTTTTAAATTATTTGGAAATCCATTTTTGAAATACTAGCTTATTTTACCCTAGATGGTGATAGCCTGACCGAAGGTCAATTTTAGAGAACGACCATACTCCTTCAATTGATCAAAAAAAATTTCAATGTGGGGTAAGAGATACATATTCTTAATGGTAACCTAGTTTAGTTTCTTTTAATAAACACATAGAAGGAGATAACTTTTTTTATTCTTGAAAAAAAACACTATGGAGGCCCATGGAAACACATTTATGTGAATAAACCCCATGGATTTCGAGTGATCCAATTAATTTTTCAATTACTTTAATTACACTGGTTCAATGTGATATGATGGCATGGAAATTTCCTACATTTCTAGAATAATATAAATGTATAATCACACCTCTCTCATGATAGGAAACCCTAATAATTAATCTAGTAATACATATAGAATATTCTAGAAAATAGAAGGTGACAATATCTAAAATTTCCCATCTTTAATCTCTAGAAACATAGATGAGATATGAAATGAAATCCTTCCAACCTTGGGAAGTATATGTCCTACCTGAATAGAATTAGGATAAAACTTCCTTTGGAATAAATAAATTCTTCTATCTAAGTTAGTGAATAAAACCCTTCAATGATAATAATAAATGTAAGCCTTATATTTTATCATCTAGTCCATTCTTAAAATGATGTAAAAAAGGTCCATCTCAAGGATAAAAAAATTACATGAAAATTCCATTTCAAACATTAAAATGACACAAGAGGGACACTAAAATACACCATTATTCTTCCTAAGAAGAGTCAATATTCCCATGATGTAAAGAATAATCTAAGAGATAAAATTAAAATACTCCATATTATAAATAGAAATAAATGAGTGAGAAGAACTAATTTAAAATAAAGTAACTACCATAGATGATGTAATAAGGCCCGTACCCATCACTATAGATGGTCCCACATCTAACTCCACAATAGATAGCTTTACTGTGTGAACCTTTCTGTTCTTAGCTTTATTCCAATACCCACTACTAATTAGCGGCTCAGCTCTTTGAAAAATCTTACCATGTGATGATTTGACTCTACCTCCATGTTAATGGGAATTATACCCAACTTCTTTATATCTGACTTCACTTAGGATCCCTTATGAGATGAGTATCCTACACCACTCATTTAAATAATATTACTTTTTTAGAATCTTTGAAGATTTATCATATTCCCATATAAATGGTAGGTCTTTGGTGAATCCAATAAAGAGGTCTTCATGTGACCTACCTTACCACACTAGTGGTAGATGGAATACCTATTTCCCATAGGGGAAGAAGTAGATAGATGAGGATAAGGTTAAGTACCATATCTACTGCCTCCCATAGGATCACCACACTTATTTTTTCATTTTGTGAAATCACCCTCACTACCTCTCGATGTGATAAAGGTTCCAAACATTGTAGATATCCTGTCCTAATCAATCTCCACCATTAAAGATCAATCCACCATTTACACATAGGATTTAAACTTTAAGAGGAAGAATTGAGATAAAATATCTAACCTAAGACCTATTTAAAACTAGTGAACCTTAAATTCATAATGAGACACCAACTCTGGAGTAAAATAGATGATCTCTACAAATTTATTAACATACTCCATGATGGTTTGGTCACCCTATTTAAGGGTTACAAACTCCCATGATTTTGTAGGATCCATCATGTTTGGGTAAAACAACTGATTTAACATCACTTTGAAGCCCTTAATTTGGGATTCTAAATCATCTTAACTTCTAACATATATTTCCACAACTTCTTTAGGGGTCCTTTAAGTATAAATGAGTCACATTTCACTTTAACCACCTCAAGAGTTTCAAGAAATTTGAAAGTATTCTCTATCTTATTAAACTAGACTTCTACTTTCCTAAGGGTCATTACTACCTCATAAAGCTGGTGAATTATGCCAGATAAACTCCTGAACTTGGTTATTATTTTAACTGAGACCTATACCTAACTCTTGAGGATGTTCTAGACCTATTATTGTTCCATAGTCCATGGATTAAACCTTTATCATAGCTTCTTCAATCATATTCTGACCAAATGGAGGGTTTTCCTATAGAAATTTATCCACAAATCCCCTTAGAGGGTTCATTGGGGGTATTCAAAGTGATATGGTACCATATAAAATCAGTAAATAAAAATAAAAAAATAAAAAAATAAAAAATTATAATCAATTTTCAATTAAAACCCTAAACATGTAGTAAATAACCTAGTAAATCATAAAAAAGAACATAATGACCCATATCCTTCCATAAAACATGTTCTGTTTGTATGGCATAAAACCCACACACTTTGTCTATAATGAAGGATAAATACAAATCTATAATTAAGAACTAATTCCTAATATACCATGGAAACTCAAGATCATGTACTAAAAGTGTTGTCTAGACACCCCTTTGTGACCCTCACTTGATCCCTAACAATCCTATCTTTGGTCTACCTAAAAACCCAAATAACATAACCAGAAACCTCACCTAGATACCATTTTTTAATAAAACAACCCAATATTACCCTATCCTAGGCACCTAAATCAGTTCAAGACATGGATTTAAGGGAATTTCCAATCCCTATGGGTTGGAAACTAGTGCCTAAGAATCAAGGGACATGCCTTTATGGAATAATTTCACACACAGAATGATGACATATAGAGGACTTGACCAAGGACCTAACAGAGCCTCACCATATATTGGTGAGTCATAAACCCAATTATATAATATGAATGAACATCTCAATCACATGGTATAATTATAATAAAATAAATAAAGAGTCATAAAAAAATATACGATCATAATATTGAAATATACAAGGTACATCAAATGTAAAAAAGTAAAAGGGGAAGGATGAAAAGATTACTTGGTAATACAATGTCTGGTATGCACATGATGAACCATAATATGAAAAATAAACCACTATCCATCACCATGTGATATAATTAAAACATACTACCATGCCCCTCCATATCTTGAAAGAAGATGATCATACATACCTTCCACCTATGAGAAGTGCCTTTCCCATTCTTGTATCTGATAATACAAGGTATATATACACCCAAAAATTTATGAAGGTTGTGAGCACAATGATACCATAAGGATCCCACTAAGTGTTCCATATACCACATTTTTTAGAAAAATCAGGGTATATTAGTTTAGAAATAATTACACGAAAGTAATCTTTAAGCATTTCTAAAATTAAGACAAAAAAATATGCATTTATTTTATCAAATTAAATCAAGGTAAAAACTATAAATTAAACATGACTTAAAAAAATATGGGAATGCAACATATGATCACTAAGGCTAGGATCACATAATGAATAACTTCTTTATCCATATATAATAAAGGAAAAAATAAATTCACTGGCCAGTGGAAATGTGTATGATATTACTTTTATAGTTAGGATATCACACTTAATTAGTGGGGAGGTTCCCTTTTCCAATTTTGGATTGACAACCCAAGTACCCCCAAGGTGGGGGGGGGGGTAATGAGGTTTGGCCATACAAAATTTCACTCTAAAAAGGGATTCTATCTTAACAGTTTATAAACATAATTCACACCACTTGAAACAAATTTAAAAAATCATTTTAATCCTCTAAAAATAAAGGTAATCATCAATGATTAAAATAATACTCAAAATATTCCTAAATGCACTATATAAAATCATTTATAACCTTATAGAGATCTAATTTTGAAATAAAATCACTAAGTTTCAATTAACAAAGGGAGGATACGAAACCACCCACCTTTACCAATGAAATTGAAAACAACTGGGATGAATCCCCTAAAAAATAAGTGGACATACAAATATATTCCAATAGGAAGGCCTATCATATAAACCAACACCATTTAAATTTGGGTAAATTAAACCCTAGGCTGTGATAAATTTAGGGCTGAGTGGAAACCACAAAACAAGGTAGGAGGAACTCAAAGGGGAGGCGAAGAGAGGATAAAATACCCTTACTTGACGTTTCCCTTGAATAATACTTGAATAAAATCCAAAAATCACACCCTAGGAGGAGAGGTATGAGGCATTAGAGTGTGAGGGGAAGCTGGGAATTTATAGGGGGAGAAAAATAGGGGATATGGTATTTAGTTTGAGCAGGGATAGGTTAGTAATTTTATTTTTTTTAATTGAAAAAATAGGTTAGGGGTAAAACACAACATAGAACCAATGATCACGACATAGTGTCCCTCCCTAGACACCCACTATGATGTGGTATCCCAAGATGTATTGTGGTGCACCCCCATGAGGTAGGGCCAAGAACCCCCCTTGATTCTAGGCCTCCATGGTGCGGTGAACATGATCCATGACACAACCCCATAAGGAAAGTGACCCACTATGCCATGGAAGCCTTGGACTATGGAATAAAATGTAATATATTGAACCTATAACCTTTAAAAATTATACAGACTACAAATGAAATAAAAATAATAAAAACATGAAATAAGAATTTACAAATAAAAGGATTTTCACCTTAAAATGACATTATGGGTGTGAAAAGTGGTTATCAGAATGATTCAAAAAGTAACCTCTCCAAGATGTAGAGTATATTTCTTAAACTAAATTCAAATTATCCTTTGGGATCATAATTTAATATCCTTTTAAAATCCAATTCAAAATGTAACAAATTCAATGAGTTACTTACAATCCCTATAAAAATAACAATTCTCCCATCATTTATATATTAAAAATATCATGCATTAATTTAGTAAATTATTCACAATATTATGATTTTGAACCACAAAAAATAATGTCATAAATGTATAAAAACACTATAATTTTATTCTAATAGTTTTTCTTTATATAAATATTTTGGTCTCCCCCACCTCTAGTATAATGACCCAGTGTTTTTAGAAAATTTTATTTCCTGAATAAATGTATGTTATATAATATTATACACATACAAAATATAAGGAAACCAAAAAAAGTCTTTGTTTCATTACTAAATACTATTATATTAATCATAAATGAAACCAAATAAAATTTCAAACATTAAAACTTCACAAAAAATATAAAATATAAAAATTTTAATGGGAAAATAGGGATCTCCCCAATCTACTAGAATCATCAACCCCACTGAAAACACTATAAAAAAGAAACAAAATATTAGTAAACTAGAAAACATTATAGAAAATGGTAATTTTACCTCAAAATAATAAATTTTGATATAAATAATAATTATAATTTTTAATTTATATAAATATAAATTTTATAATTCTAAAAAATAAGTATCATGATTATGAAACTCAAAGAAAATATAAGAACATTTTTAATAAACTGTATTAGAAAGTATTTTGTAAAAAATATTATTTTTATATTAAAAATCAAAATTACCTATGTTATAGTTTTATTTTGATAAAATTAATATAATTTTTGAAATTATCACTTAAAAATTATCCAATGGTTATTTTTTAGCAATTTTTCAAAATACTTTAATTTTTGGGTGAATAGTAAAAATATAGTTTTTAACATAACTAGTGTAACTCAAATTACATCATTCATTATGTAATAATGGAATAATACTTTCTATTAATTTAGGTTCATCCATGGAATATTTAATTTTATAAATGTTTCATTAAGATACAATAAACTCAATTTCCAAACCTAAAAAGAACTTTCCAAAACCTAAAGTCAAAAGTGATTCCTTAAAATATAAAATTTTCTTTATTTTCCACTTTCCTTTTTAATAAATTAATGAATTCAAATTATAAAATGGATTTAAAGTTTTAAAATACTTATATTATATTAATATATTATTTATAATGTCAAAAATTACTAGTACAAGTTTTACCTTTGATATATTATTTTATTCAATATTTTATTCTAAAAATAACCCTCTCCTCAAGTATAAATAATACCTATCCCTATCCTTGGTAAAACACTCCTTCCACCCATTACATAGCCTAATATCTACAAAAATCCTCCCTATAAATCCCCTTATAATAATTATTTATATTCTAGAGCAATCTAACTCCACCACCAAGGAGTTATAGTGTCATCCAAGAGAAGTAACACCAAGGAGAGAGTGGGTCTTTATTATTACTTCGCTCTTTTCTTCTTCTCTTTATCATTTTTAACCTATTACTTTCAAAACCATATACAAAAAATTGATTATAAAGTAAGTTAAAATTATATAAATGATTTTAAATTACTAAAATTATTATATTTATGACAAATATAAATTCCACACTTCCCTTTCCTACTCTTTTGACAACATCTTGTTAAAGGTCAGTTAACCACCTATGGAGACATTACCAAGACAATTATTATAACCACCTAAATGGTTGGAAAGTATGAATTATATATAAAATAATAATATTTAATTACATTTATTCTTATCTTATGGATTTAATTATACTAATGTATAAATTATATTTAAGAAAATAGAGAAATCAAAGAAAAATAAGAATTTTTAAGTAAAATATGATATCAAAACACTTAAATTTCATCAAAATAAATTAATAAATAAAATAAAATTATTATAATTAATAAATAGTTTTATAAATTATTATAATACACTTCTATACCAATGTTTTAATAAATCCAAGTTTATTATTCAGGAGGTCGAAAAATGATGAAATTAAGAGGGAATTAATGTAAGAGGATTCTCAAACCCAACTCTATTTCTTTGGGTTTTCAAACTTTATCAAAAATTTAAGTATGGATAATCATTAATTTTACTTAAATATAATTTCATTATTAATTCCTCTTATTTTTAGGATATACATGTTTCCAACTTGGTTTTTTGAAAAATATATAGATTTTTCCAAAAAGAACTCTTCTTTATAAAAACACACCTTTTACTTCTATTGAGATTATTTCTTATTCAATCAAGATTGATGATTTTTATACCAAGTGTGTTATTAAATTTTTTGTTTTGGGAACCCCAATTTTTACTCATGAATTTATTCTTTATGAAATGAAACCCATTCCTTTCCATGGGTTACATCATGTCTTTTATTGACATATGTTCTTTGTGGCATGCATGATTATGTAAATGTTATGATGTGACAAGTATGGATAGAATTATATAGCACTCAAATGCATTGGGTAATGTGATGTATCTCATGATATAATGTGCAATATTCTTGAACATGATTCTATCTTTGTTTAAAATTATGATGTTATGATTATACACATGTGTTATGTGTGAACATGATGCTAGATTTGTTCACAACTTTGTGTGGCATTTGGCCAATTTTACATGATGTTTCATTTTTATGATTTGAAACATTACATGAATTTATCTAATTCTTCCTATCATGATTATTATTATGATATTATTATTATGATATAATGATTATTTTTATGCTCACCCATGTTATATTGATTTATGTCCCTATTTATCATTTTACTAGAATTTTATCTCACCCCTTTCATTGATTTATATCCTTATATGATTACATATAATAAGGAGAACATAAGGGCCACTAAGAATATAGAGAAGAATGGATTAAATAATGTTTATATTAAATTATGTAAAAGTTATACATAAGAATAATTTTTCCAAGAAACTAAACTGTTTGGTCATGGATATGTAATGCTATTATGTTGTTTATATTTAAAATTATGTAATAGTCATGTAAGAAAAAGTAAGGTCAATATAGTTGGTATCAGAGCATGGTTTGGTTAATTTTGGAAATATTATTAGAGAAAAATTGTGAACACCCTTATATAAGACTATGTATATATAAACATCCAAGAAACTTTGTTTTATAAAAAGTGTAAACATAGGGATACCATAAGGTATGCATTTAGATTTAATTGTGAAAAAACATAAATTATTTACTCATGATTTGTTGAATTAAATTTTGTTCAAAACCATTATATTTTAGAAAATGGTGGGAACTAAAAGAAACTAGGCCAACAACCCATGTGAGGGATAATGGAATGATTTCCCGAATGACATCCCCAATTCCATGAGAGGTGGAGTTCAAAAATTTATGGCGATACTTACCCATATATATTAGGCTATGAATAAAAACTTGAATCATGTGGAATGACTGAATTCACCTAACAAGGATCAAATATCCATTGATTCCTTTACGCAGAAACAACCTCCAATGTTTAGTGGAACTTATGATTCAGTTATTATGGAACAGTTGGATAACTCATTAGAGAAGATCTTCTCTGTGATCAATTATTTTGAGAAGGAAAAGATAACTCTTGAGGTTTATCGTTTAAATGGAGAAGATGATAAATGGGGGGGTAATTAGTAAATAACACAAAGATAAAGGATAAAATAGAAGATATGGATTGGGAATACTTTAAGAAAATATTTATTACCAAGTATTTACCTCAAAATCTTTAGAAAAAAATGGATAGAGAATTCATAGAGATGAAGAAAAAGGAAGGTGAATCTGTCACAACATATGAGGAAAACTTCACAAGTCTTGAAAGATAATCCTTGAGTTTTATTATAAACAATTATATAAAAAATAGATATATTCTTTAGTGGTTTAAAAACACACCTTCAAAAGGATCTAGCTATTCGTGACTTTGGGATTTATGAAGAAGTGGTTTGATGTTCTCTCAAAGTATAAATGGAGTTTATAGAATGGTCCCATGGTTATGTAGATAAGAATATAAGTATGGAGTTTCAATATGGTGGGTCAAATGACAAATAAGGAAAGAGGATCCAACTGCCCACATGTCAAAAATTCAGGAATAAGCATCATGGAAATTTCATCAAAGGGACTGGGAAATGCTTTAAGTGAGGGAGAGAAGGACATCATGCTTATGAATTTTTAAGTGACATGAAGAAGCTAGCCAACATGATGGAGTAAATAAGGAAACCTCCTAATACACCACTAAAGGTTTAATGATTCATCTTTTGAGAGAAAGGGAACTAAAACTTGAGTCTTTGAGGGTAATAAAAATCAATAGACACCAAATCCAAAGGATAAAGGGAAATATTATGTCATCACTACTACTGAAATGGATCAAGAAAATTAAGTCATAAAAGGTAAACTTATTATTCACTCAATAATGGAGTTTTTTTATTTGATTCTAGTTCTACACATTCCTTTATATCCTATAAGTTTTCTAGAACTATTGAATCTAAGCCTTGATACCTTGAATTAGAGATATTTGTAAAAATAACTAGTAGTGAAATCATTACAACCCAAGTGTTGGAATCTTATCCTATTGAAGTATGTAGGAGGATTCTTCCAACTAATCTTGTAATAATTACCTTGTTGGAATTTGACGCTATAATGGGCATGGACTGACTCTCATTATATAGAGCACACATCAACTTCTAGAAAAAGTAATTCTCTTTCCATATTCTAAACAATTCAATGCTCCTCTATAAATGCAAGGAAGATAAAAAAATTTCTTTAGAAAATCACTCAATGATGTGGGTGTTGATACCCTATAAATAATCATATCTTTCTAAAATGGTTGAGTCAAAGTAAGATATCAAACTGGAGGAAATTTCAATTTTGAGGGAATACACTGATTTATTTACCAAAGAGTTTCCCAGACTTCCCCTAGACTATGAGGTATATTTCTCAATAGAGATTATACCTGGAGCCACTCATATCTAAAAATTACCTTACAAGATGGTTCTGATTGATTTGGAGGTGTTAATGAAGAAGCTATAAGGGCATTCAGACAAAGGTTTCATATTACCTAGTGTATTACCTTGGGGTTCACTAGTGCTCTTTTTCAAGAAGAAGGATGAATCAATGAGACTGTGTATCGATTATCAGGATATCAACATGATCACTATAAAGAAAAAGTATCATCTTACAAGGATTGATAAATTTTTCAAATCAACTACAAGGATATCAATACTTCTCAAAGGTGGATCTTTGTTCTGGATATCATCAACTAATGGTGAAAAAGGAATATATTCAGAAGATTAATTTCTGTACAAGGTATGGGCACTATGAGTTTATAATGATGCCATTAAGACTTACTAATGCCATTTAAATCTTCATGTATTTGATGAATAAAGTCTTTATGGACTACCTCAATAAATATTTGGTAGTTTTTATCAATTATATTCTTATTTACTACAAGAATAAGGAGGAACATGAAGAGAATCTAAGGATTGTGCTGGTGACATTAAGGAAAGATAAAATATATGCTAAGTTCAACAAGTGTGACTTATGGATATAGAAATTAGCATTATTGGGGAAAATTATCAAAAGTGATATAATTTATGTAGAACCTTCAAAGCCAAATAAAATTTTGGAATGGCCCTTACCCACTAGTGTCACGAAAATCCACAATTTTCTTGGATTAGCTGGGCACTATTGATATTTTTTTGAAAAATATATTATGATTATCTATCCTAATAACTAAGTTAAAATGGAAAGGGGTAAAGTATGTCTGGATGGAAGAATGTGAGGAAATTTTTAAAGAGACCATAAAGAGTCTAGTGATTTCACATGTACTCAAACTACCAACAAGTGGAGAAGGTTTTGTGATATATAGTGATTATTCAAATAAAGGCTTGAGTTGTGTACTAATATAGAATGATAAAGTGATAGCCTATGCCTCATGATAGTTGAAGATCCCTGACAAGAACTACCTGATTCATGATCTAGAGTTAGCAGCTGAAATTTTCACTCTAAATATTTGGCGGCATTATCTCTATGGTGAGAAGTGTGATATATCAACCGATAATAATAGTATAAAGTATATATTAAAATATAAAGAGATAAACAAGTATAAAATGAGATGTTTAGAGATAATCAAGGACTATGATTACTCTATTCAATACCATACAGGAAAGGAAAACAAGTTAGTTGATGCTCTTAGTAGAAAAGAACCTACTACTCTATCCATGATGAAGATTGAGAATGACCCTATCTTCATGGATATTCAAAAGATGGATCTAGAAATTATAATTATAGGGAACACATCCAAAATTTTCCAAATTATTTACCAACCATATATCCAATAGAAGATCAAGGAGACACATTGGGATGATATGGTGTTATAAAAGAAGGATAATGCAGTAAAGGAAAGGAATCTATAAGAGTTCTATATCGATGATGATGGCGTGATTTGATTTGGAATGAAGGTTTTGTGTTAATTTATCACCTGATATAAAGAATAATCTATTGTATAATTGACATAACTCATCTTTCTCCATCCATCCTGGAAGTACCAAGATGTATCATGATCTTCAAGAAAACTTCTGGTGGGGACACATGAAGAATAATATTGCGGAGTATATCTCACAGTGTTTCATACATCACCAAGTTAAAGTAGAGTGATATAATTATAAAGGTATGATACCACCACTGCCTATAACCATGTGGAAATGGGAGAATGTCACCATGGAATTTTTCACTGGTATCATGAAAGCATCAAAAATAAATAATCTAATATGATTTTTGGTGGAACGAATCACTAAGACCACCCACTTTATCAATATTTGGGAATATTTCTCACTTGAACAACTTTCCAAGATATATGCGAAGGAAGTGGTGAGGCTATATGGGGTACCACTTTCGACCATCTCTAATCCTAATCCAAGGTTAACCTCTAAATTTGGGATATGTATTCAACATTATTTGAGTACTGAATTGAATTTTAGTATGACCTATCACCCCTAAACTGATGGATAATCTAAAAGGACTATTCGGAAACTGGAATAAATCCTAAGATCCTATTCAATGGAATTTAAAGGAGGATGGGACCAACATCGCCCATTGTTTGAGTTATCATATAAAAATAGATTCCAATCAATTATTAAAATGGATCTATATAAAGATCTGTACGGGAAGCGATGTAAAAATCCAACTTAATGGGATGAAGTTGGTGAAAAAAGATACTTGGATGTGACATTGAGCAAGAGATGATAGATAAGGTTCAATCCATACAACAACATATAATAGCTACTTAGAGTTATAAAAAGACCAATGCTGAAAACCATTAAAGGAACTTGGAGTTCAATGTTGGAGATAAAGTCTTCATTTGAATATCACCATGAAATAAATTCATGCTATTTAGAAATAAAGGGAAGCTTAGCCCAAGGTAAATTTATCCCTTTGAGATCCTTGATCACATAGGAGTAGTTGCCTATCTGATTTAACTTCCACCAAGTATGGATCAAGTTCATAATGTGTTCCGCGTATCTCTCCCAAGGAATTACATACCTGACACCTCACATGTACTAAGTCTAGAGGTGGTACAACTAGAGAATTAACTCTCATATGAATAGAAACTTGTGAAAATATTATACTTTATAGATATATTTCTATTCAAAAAAACATTACACATTTTCAAACTGTTGTGGAGGAATCATAAGTATGAAGAGGTGACTTGGGAACCAGAGGAAGTGATAAAACAGAAGTTCCCTCACATATTCTCAACTGATAATATAAATTGAAATTTTAAGGATAAGCTTTATATAGTGGGGAAGGATGTAACAACCTTGTGTTTTTAGTAAATTTTTTTTCTTGAATAAATGTGTGTTATATAATGTTATAAACATAAAAAATATAGAGAAACCAAAAAAGAATTTGTTTAATTACTAAATATTGTTACATTAATCAACAATGAACCCAATTAAAATTCAAAACATTACAACTTTATAAAAAATATAAAATATAAAATCTATAATGTGAAAATAGGGATCGTCACAATCTATAGAATCATCGCCCCTACTGTAAAAACTATATAAAAGAAACAAAATATTAGAAAACTAGGAAACATTATAAAAAATGTAAATATAGAACCTTTGGAGTAATTGATTTGAATAATTAATGAAATCATTTAGAGGTATTTCTAAAATTTAATGTGACAATTTTAATAGTAATGTGACCATTAGAATAGTAACCTGACCATTGGAAATAGTAACTTGACCATTGGAAATAGTAACATGACCGCTGGAATGGTAATTATACCTCAAAATAATATAATTTTAAATAAATAATATTTATCATGATTAATTTATGTATATAAAAATTTTATAATTCAAGAAAAAAACAAGTATCATGATTAAGAAACTCAAATAAAATATAAGCACATTTTTAATAAACTATATTTTAAAGTATTTTTGTAAAAATCATTATTTTTATATGAAAAATTAAAAATACCTATTTTATTATTTTATTTTGATAAAATGAATATAATTTTTAAAATAATAACATTGAAATTATCCAAGGTTTATTTTTTTGCTAATTTTCTGAAGTACTTTAATTTTCAGGTGAATCATAAAAACACAGTTTTTCACATAACTAGTGTAACTCAAATTACACCATTCATGATGTAATAATGAAATAATACTTTCTAGAACTTTAGGTTCTACCATTTTATATTTTATTTCATAAATTATTCATTAAAATACAATAAAATAAATTTCCAAACCCAAAAATAACTTTCTAAAACCTAAACTCAAAAGTGATTCCTTGAAATATCTATTTTTATTCATTTCCACTTTCCTTTTTAATAAATTAATGAATTAAAAATATAAAGTGTATTTAAAGTTTTAAACTCATTATATTATATTAATATATTATTTATAATTTGAAAAATTCATTATTAAAAGTTTTACCTTTGATATATTATATTATTCAATATTTTATTCTAAAAATACCCCTCTCCCCCACCATGAAAAAACACTCCTTAAACCCATTAAAAATCCTAATATCTACCCAAATACTCCATATAAATTCCATTATAATATATAGATAATTTATAGATCAATCTAACTCCAATAAAAAAGGAGTTATAGTATTATCCAAGAGAAGCTACACTGAGGAGAGTGTAAGTCTTTATTAACTCTTCCCTCTTTTCTTCTTCTATTTCCTATTTTTACCCTCTTCCTTTCAAAACCATAAAAAAATTGATTATACAGTAATTTAAAATTATATTAATTATGTAAATTATTTTAATTTTTATATTTATGTAAAATATAAATTTCATACTTCTCTTTCCTGCTCTTTCGACAACATCCTATTAAAGGTCGGTTAACCACCAACAGAGACATTACCAAGAAAATTCTTATAACCAAATTCATGGATGGACAATATGAATTATATAAAATATATTAATATTTAATTAAATGTATTCTATTATTCTATAATTAACTATAATAATGTATAAATTACATTTAATAAATAGATAAATCAAAGAAAAATGGGAAATTTTTAAGTAAAATGTGATATAAAAAACACTTCAGTTACATTAATGTAAATTAAGAAATATAATCCAATGATTATAATTGATAAATAGTTTTATAAATTACTATAATAAACTTCTATAACAATGTTTTAATAAATCTAATTTTATTATTCAAGAGGCAGAAAAGAGACAAAATTAAGCGGGAATTAAGGTAAGGGTATTCTCGAACCCAACTCCATTTCCTTGGGTTTTCCCGCTTTCTCAACAATTTCAATATGTATATTCATTTAATTTTCCTTAAATATAATTTCATTATTATTCCCTCTTATTTTTTAGGATATAAATTTCTCCAACTTTGTTTTATTACAAATATAAAGATTTTTACAAAAGAACTCTTCTTTCTAAAAACACATCTTTTACTTCTCTTTAGATTATTTTTCTTTACTAAAGATTTATGATTATTATAACTTGTGTGTTATTCCCATTTTATTTATGAAACCTAAATTTTTATTCATTAATGTATGATTTATTAAATTAAACCCATTAATTTACATGGGTTACTTCATGTATTTTATTTATATATATTCTATGTGGCATGCATTGTAATGCCCCAACCCCAGTTACCCAGAGTCAGTGCATTATTTTAATACATTGGAATGATTACAAGGAATCAAGTCCTGAAGTACAGATCAGTTTTGCATTATTGGAAAATAGATTACATACATTAACATTATATTACAATTTCCAACATAAAACACAGTGTACATAGTTCTTTGAGAATGCCATTATTCCCTTTAGTTTAACCCTACATATCAGTCATAATAAACTTCTTGGAATCCTGGGAAAATGAAACATAAGAAAGGGGCGAGCTCAAACGCTCAGTAAGTGTAAGCAATACAGCAGAAAATGACATAAATATTAAGTATGGTGAATAATTGAAACCACATGCCTTTACCAATAATAAACACAAATACCTTTATGGAAAGAATATGAGACGAGTAAATAATGACATAATAAAACATAATCATGGGTATTCTACTAGTTTAATGACCACATGAACCATCAATATTATTTACATAATGAGGGAATGTATACTGCCGGACATTCTGAAACATTTTGTCAAGGCCTCGGCCAAGACATCTAAAAATGATTAAGGCCTTGTCCAAAACCATATATCAAATTGGGAAAGGGCCTCAGCCAATTCCACGTCTAGTTGTCTCATGAGACCTACCGATACATCGAGGAGCTGTATCAGGCTCCACCCGTCACTTACTATGTCCAATACATTCCTCATATGAAAAGGTTGAATATTAACATAAACATTCGTATTATAACTAGCATACGAAATGTCAATACTTTAACCGTAAACCATGAATGGTATAAAAATAGAACATCCGCATTCAAACATATAATAACTCATTCAATACAATATTTAATATTGTATTATAATAAATCAACCTCAATTAAAAATAATATCCAGTAATGGATGCTGACATAATTGAAAATGATGAGTAAAACTTTTTGAGAGAAATATCCTTTTTGTAAAATCATTTAAAAGGAACAAATTTATAAAGGAAGTAATTTAAAAGAGATTTTTGAATCAAAGTTTCCCATAAAACTTTGAAACTTTTGAAAAGAATTATTATTTCAAAACATTCATGTCTATATAAATAAATCCTTAAAATCATTTTGAAAACATGGACATTAATTAAAAAGATTTAGAAAGATAAATCTTTAAAACATTTGAAATTATGATCTTGATAAATATTACCTTTAAAAAATATTTAAAATATTAATTTTGAAATCATTTTTATGAAAAATGTACATGGATGATAAAATTGTCCCAGTAAATACATACACATAAACAATATCAGATAATAATGAGATTGAGAAATTAACCCTTACCAATTTGGTAACATACAAAAAATAAACCCCATGAAATAAGTATCATACAATGATTATGTAAATACACATAAATTAAATTTTATTACTCAAATAATACAATTATGGGCATTATATACACCACACAAAAGGTAATAGTGGCAATAAGGCATGAATCTCACAGGAATAAGGAGTGAGATGAAAACCCCTTACCTTGCACTTTCCTTTAGTCGAGGGTAAGTTTAACCTCCTGTATGAATACTA
This sequence comes from Viscum album, assembly GCA_963277665.1. Classification (NCBI taxonomy): domain Eukaryota; kingdom Viridiplantae; phylum Streptophyta; class Magnoliopsida; order Santalales; family Viscaceae; genus Viscum; species Viscum album. Next base: position 2,054,502,922 of record OY728146.1, on the reverse strand, counting down.
TCGTATGTTATTAAATTGTACAAGAACCATATTAATATTTATGATATCATAAATTATTCATTTATGACTTTATACTACCCATTTAATAATAATTTCCATGTTATATTAATATTTCGGGTAATAATCGCTTTCTTTATTGTACGTGGTTTAACTTGTTACTCTTGATTGTATCACTTAGATCATGATTTAAATATTTCAAGAATATAAAACATGATTTATATATTATATATATTTTTAAAATATAAATATGTATAATAGACATATATATGAAATGGAAAACACCGTTTATGGAGACGGTAGTCCGTACGTACGCATAAACGCTGTTTCTGTTTTCATATAGTATTGAACAGAAGTAAGTGAATAAGATATATGTAAGTACATAAATACTTATATATATAAATATATATATCTCCAGTATCATTATTATTTCATATATTACATACTTATTAGTAATATATATTTTTATAATCGTCGTTGAATGGTGAACTTGGAAATGAATCTCATCGCGTCGTGGAGACGGTAATCCGTACGTACGCACGAGTGAAAATATCATTATTTTGATATTAAAATAATATATAATATGGATGTTATATCATATATAAAGAATAATTATCATATTATATTTATTATTTACATCAAATAGACATCATTATTATACCCATCCAAATAATAATGCATTGAATAACAATTACACCACGACGTGGAGACGGTAAGCCGTACGTACGCACGTATGGTGACATGTCATTCAAAGGGTGGATAGAATAAGGAATTTTGTTGTACCATAATTATAATAACATAACAGTATATAGAAGATACTGGAGTTATTATTTTAGAATGGAAACAACAAAGAAAAAGGAAGTGGAAGAAGAAAGGAACTTGAAAGAGGGTGGTGAAATCATTGCCTCTTCTTCGGGTTCTTCCTTTTGATTTGATCAAAAGGGATCCTTAGGATGGCTTTTTGATCAAACTAAGGCCTCTAGGTTGAAGGGAGGATAGTTGAGAGGGTATTTTGGAAGGGTTTGGCTGATCAAAATGGCCTAGAAGGTGTGAATTAGAGTGAAGGGGGAGTGCCCTTTTATAAGAGGGGAGAGAGGAACCTTAGGAAAAAATTACAATATTATTTTATAATAAATTCATATTCGGTTTATAATGGCTCCAAATTGATTTATTTATAGGATAAGGTGGATATGGGTCTAAATAAACTCAAAAAATAGGTTTTAGATAGGTTTGGGTCACTTTATTAACCTTATCTTTTAGTTTTAACTCTTTGTTAGTTAGTTTGACATTTACCATGTCTCTTTGTATTTTTATATTATATGGTTAATAAACTTACTATAAAATTTCAATAGACCCCCCAAGTGGTCCATTAATGATACACCTATCATGATATAAGTCCTTTGGCCGATCCTTAGATTTTTAGGAATAGAATATCAATTAATAATATAATATTTGTTTTAAAAACTCTTTTATGTCAATTTTGACACTATTGGGTATTTTGTTTTTGATAAATTAATAAAAGCATTCTTACTTCAAACAAAACTCATATAACCAATCCTAATATGTCATATTAACCTAGAAAATTATTGTAATTCATAAAAAGGATCAAATTACATTTATTTGGGTATTTATAATATCGATTATCTTAATCTTTCATTAATACGGTAATTACTGCATCATCATTGTGTCATAAATAAATTAAATTATTTAATGTCTAAAAATTAAAAATAAAATACCATTATGTAGGAAATATTTTTATATTTCTAATGAATATTTATAATCGAATTTATATTTTTTATAACCCTATATTAAAAATGTTTTAGTTATTAAACTTTGAATTTAAATCTTTTAACTCTTCTTTGAATTAAATAATAATAAATGTACTAATCTAATCCATGTGGACCTAAATGATAATATTTTATTCCTAAGGTTGTTTCTGGTCAAGATACACTTGTAAAATAGAATTAGGACATGTGTTAGGGTAATACTAATATCATTTTACCCTTAATTACCCTATTTATTTTTAACCGTGGTAAATAAAAGTAAAAAGTTACTATTCACCAAAAAATATTTTTATCTTATTGAACCATATTTTACTCCTCGATATTAACTGTGTGTCTCAAATTTTTGAAATTCCACTCATAGAAGCAGTAAAATTAAGTTTTATGTGAATTTGCAAATTCTCCTAGGAGATGGGTAAAAGACGGTGAAAAGTTCAATAAATTTTTTAATTATCTAAAACTATTAAAAACTGGCACCAATGAATTAAATTGAACTTATATAGGTATTATCTATCTATTTTAACCTAAAATAAATTTAAATAAAATAAATAATTATTTAAATAAAAATTCGGTTTTAAACTATAACTCAGTGTTTTTCACTATTCATCAAAAATTGAAATTTTTCAGAAAAATACCAAAAATTCACTCTAAGCTAAATTCGATATTCCGAATCCAAAAATGAATTCCATTTTGAAATAAAAAATTTATAAAATTTCAAAAAGTGGGTATTACTATTCATAACGACCAGTTTGGTAAGTTATGGGGCGCTTGAACTCGATGTTGCCTGTAGTGCAAGTTATGGAATTACTTTGAAGAAATAATGTACTATGAAATCATGGGGTGTTACATTATTCCCTCCTTCAATAAATTGCGTCCTCTCAATTTGAAATTGTTCTTTGCAAATAGAAGGTTGAAAATAGAAAATACCATTGTGGGAAAACCCACATCAGAAATTGGGTTAAAAAAATTTAGTCTAAATAAGAGGAAAATGGGAATGAAAAAGTCACTACCAAATTGTGATCTCTATTAGTAGAACATTGGTGGAAATTAGAGACACATAATTGGAGGACAAACATAAATATTTATAGGGAGTGATTGAGGTCATCAATCACTAACAATTGTAGAATTGTGGGCCTCAAAGCCACCAATCTATGATGATTTAAAATATCATTGGTTCAACAAAATGTAAGGTATTAGGATAACACATTTTTTAGTTTTAAGATGCCTTAAATAAAGATTAAGAATTTATTTTTTCATATAATAAGAGAAGAAAAAAAAATGTATACTTATCAAGTAGATTTCCATCCTCTAAATAATTTCTACCACAAACTCATCTTTCACTCTAAAAGATAATAAAACTTAAAAAATATATTCTATTTATCCTATTTGTATAGGGTTAAAAAAAAGAATTTATAATTCATCTACGAGACCCCTTAATAAAACTACATTATTCAATCCTAGACATCACGTGGGTTAGTGATAGGTGATAAACTGTTGTCTCCCTTTGGTTGCGGGTTTAAGTCTCGCGGCCTTCCGGATGCGACGGGTTGCCGCCCGACCTTCGGGTTTTCCTTTTTATGGAAATCCAAAAATAACCTTAACAATAGTATCCAATTTCATACTTAACCCATTCCAGCCTTTAGAATTATCTGAATTACTTATATCCAAACTCTCAGTCCAAAATTTATAAGGAAGTTAAACATAATGGAGATCCTTTTTACCAGGTAATAACATTTGAATGCCTTCATCATGTATTATTTTATAACACCTCAATATCCCGAATTACCAAAATCAACCATCTCTTATTCCAAAAACACTACCTCATTATCAGGACCATATTAAGTATTACCTTTCCTTAAGCCATGTATTTTCAAAAAAGTGTAGCTTACTATTAAGTCACTTTTCTTAGAACCATATAATCTCAAATCCTCAATAAAATAGTACTACAGTACAATCCTTATTTATCTCCATAATTCATATAACCAGTATACTGTTGATACAATAATCAAATAAAATAATTCTACAATAACAGCATAATAACACTATTCATTCCACTTCATTTGAGGTAGTATCATAACTTGATAATTATCCAATAACATCATTTGCGGTATACTCTTATGAATGAGACATTGATTTGTGTAGTGTCCCAACTCCTTGAAGATGAAGCATTATACATTTGAAACCTTTTTCTTACCCTTGGAGTCATGTACTTGGTGTCCATTTTCTCCATACTTATAACAAACTCTCATTCCCTTCATGAATTTACCATGGTGATTCTTTCCACAGTTATCACATATGGGAAAATCCTTCTTTTCCCTCTTCCATTTATCCATATTTATCTCTTCCATCCTTTTCTTCTCTTGCTTCCCTTCAAAGCCATAGGACTCAGAAAATTCTTTACTTATCTTATTAACACATGATACTATTTCTTCATATATTAAGAATACATGGGAGACTATTTCCCTTATAAATGTTATCTTAATACCATTAAAGAAATGATCCTTCTTACTCTTTGGATCATACGTATTGCTGGAGTTTACATTCCTTATATTGGCTTCCATTTCTATACAATGGAATATACTAGGTCAGTTTATGAATCACAATTCATAATTCCAAGCCTGTAAAATACCTAATGTAAATTGAATAGTTTATGGATATAATCCATAATTACAAAAATGATTTCTTTGAGAAGGTATATATTCATAAACCCTTCCTAGTGGTTTGTAAAAAAAACGAGAATTATCCTAATCATATCCCCCAGGAGTGTCGTAACCAGGAGTGCAACAAGGCCCGTTATCGTGCACCAGTTCCCATTCGAGTCAAGCTTAAAGCAGTGTTTTCGGGTTTTACCCCTAGGTACATTTGTTTCAGAGCCGCCTATACCCGCTTGTATCCAGACAGGGATGTATTTTCTTAGAAAACTCACAAAACCTTTCATTACCAAAATTCTAAGAAGTTCTTCTATACTATTCTTCAAAGTCTATCTTACAGTAATGTGTTCTAATCAGAGTTTATCTAAATCTAGTTTCCAAGGTTATTTCTAAAATCCTCTAATACCAACTGTAATGCCTCAACCCTAGTTACCGAGAGTCAGTGCATTATTTTAATACATTGGCATGATTACAAGGAATCAAGTCTCGAAGGACATATCGGTTTAGTAGTCTTGGAAAATAGATTACATACATTAACATTACATTATAATTTACAACATAAAACACAACATAAATAGTTCTTTGAGAACGCCATTATTCCCTTTAGATTAACCCTGCGTATCAATCATAATACACTTTTTGGAATCCTGGGAAAATGAAACATAAGAAAGGGGTGATCTCAAACGCTCAGTAAGGGTAAGTAATACAGTGGAAAATGATATAAATATTAAGCATGGTGAATAATTGAAACCACATGCATTTACCAATAATAAACACGAATAATTTTATGGTAAGAATATGAGATGAGTAAATAATTCCATAATAAAACATAATCATGGGTATTCTACTAGTCGAATGACCATATGAACCATCAATATTATTTCCATAATGAGGGAATGTATAATTCCAGACATTCTAAAACATTTTTTCAAGGCCTCGGCCAAGACGTCTAAAAATGATTAAGGCCTCGGCCAAAACCACATATCAAATTGGGAAAGGTCCTCAGCCAATTCCACATCTAGTTGTTTCATGAGACCTACCGATGCATTGAGGAGCTGTAGCAGGCTCCACCCATCACTTACTATGTCCAATACAATCCTCATATGAAAAGGTTGAATAACAACATAAACATTCATATTAGAACTAGCATACGAAATGTAAATACTTTAACCGTAAACCATGAATGGTATAAAAATAGAACATCCACAGTCAAACATATCATAACTCATTCAATAAAATATGGAATATTTTATTATAATAAATCAACCTCAATCAAAAATAATATCCAGTAATGGATGCTGACATAATTGAAAATGATGAGTAAAACTTTTTGAGAGAAATATCCTTTTTGTAAAATCATTTAAAAGGAACACATTTATAAAGGAAGTAATTTAAAAGATATTTTTGAATCAAAGTGTCCCATAACACTTTGAAACTTTTGAAAATAATTATTATTTCAAAACATTCATGTCCATATAAATAAATCCTTAAAATCATTTTGGAAACATGGACATTAATTAAAAAGATTTAGAAAGAAAAATCATTAAAACATTTAAAATTAGGATATTGATAAAGATTACCTTTAAAAAATCTTTAAAATATTCATTTGGAAATCATTTTTATGAAAAATGGATATGGATGATAAAAATGTCTCAGTAAATACTTACACATAAACAATCTCGGATAATAATGAGATTGAGAAATTAACCCTTACCAATTTGGAAACATACAAAACATACACCCCATGAAAGAATTATCATACAATGAATATGTAAATACACATAAATTAAATTTTATTACACAGAGAATACAATTATGGGCAGTACATACACCACACAAAAGGTAATAGTGGCAATAAGGCATGAATCTCACGGGAATAAGGAGTGAGATGAAAACCCCTTACCTTGAAATTTCCTTTAGTCGAGGGTACGTTTAACCTCCTATATGAAGACTATAGTATGTTATTAAATTGTACCAGAACCATATTAATATTTATGATATCATACATTATTCATTTATGACTTTATACTACCCATTTAATAATAATTTACATGTTATATTAATATTTCGGGTAATAATCTCTTTTTTATCGTATGTGTTTTAACTTGTTACTCTTGATTGTATCACTTAGATCATAATTTAAATACTTCCAAAATATAAAACATGATTTATATATCATATATATTTAGAATATAAATATGTATAATATACATATATATGAAATGGAAAACACCATTTATGGAGACGGTAGTCCGTACGTACGCATAAACGTTGTTTCCGTTTTCATATAGTATTGAACGGAAGCAAGTGAATAAGATATATGTAAGTACATAAATACTTATATATATAAATATATATATCTCCAGTAGAATTATTATTTCATATATTACATACTTATTAGTAATATATATTTTTATAATTGTCGATGAATGGTGAACTTGGAAATGAATCTCATCGCGTCGTGGAGACATTAATCCGTACGCACGCATGAGTGAAAATATCATTATTTTGATATTAAAATAATATATAATTGGATGTTATATCATATATAAATAATCCGTATCATATTATATTTATTATTTACATCAAATACACATCATTATTATACCCATCCAAATAATAATGTATTGAATAACAATTAAACCACGACGTGGATACGGTAAGCCGTACGTACGCATGTATGGTGACATGTCATTCAAAGGGTGGATAGAATAAGGAATTTGGTTGTACCATAATTATAATAACATCATATTATATAGAATATACTGGAGTTATTATTTTATAATGGAAACAACAAAGAAAAAGGAAGTGGAATAAGAGAGGAACTTGAAAGAGGGTGGTGAAATCATTACCTCTTCTTCGGTTTCTTCCTTTTGATTTGATAAAAATGGATCCTTAGGTTGGCTTTCTGATCAAACCAAGGCCTCTATGTTGAAGGTAGGATAGTTTATAGGGTATTTGGTCAGGGGTTGGCCGAGACAAATGGCCTAGAAAGTTTGAATTAGAGTGAAGGGGGAGTTCCCTTTTATAAGAGGGGTGAGGGGCACCTTAGAAAAAACTTACAATATTATTTTATAATAAATTTATATTCGGTTAATAATGGATCAAAATTGATTTATTTCTAGGATAAGGTGGGTATTGGTCGAAATAAACTCAACCAATAGGTTTTATATAGGTTTGGGTCACTTTATTAACCTTATCTTTTAGTTTTAACTCTTAGTTACTTAGTTTGACATTTATCTTGTCTCTTTGTATTTTTATATTATATGGTTAATAAACTTACTATAAAATTCCAATCGACCCACAATTGGTTCATTAATGATACAACTATCATGATATAAGTCCTTTGTCCAAAAATTATATTTTTATTAATATAATATCAATTAATAATATAATATTTTTTTTAAAACTCTTTTATGTCAATTTTGACACTATTGGGTATTTTGTTTTTGATAAATTCATAAAAGCATTATTACTTCAAAATAAAATCCTATAACCAATAAAAATATTTCATATTAACCTATAAAATTATTTTAATTCATAAAAAGTATCAAATTACATTTATTTGGGTATTTATAATATCAATTATCCCAATCTTTCATTAATACGGTAATTACTGCATAATCATTGTGTCATAAATAAATCAAATTATTTAATGTCTAAAAAATAAAAATAAAATACAATTACGTAGAAAATATTTTTATCTTTCTAATGAATATTTATAATCGAATTTATATTATGTATAACCCTATATTAAAAATGTTTTATTTATTAAAATTTGAATTTAACTCTTTTAACTCTTCTTTGAATTAAATAATAATAAATGTCCTAATCTAATCCATATGGTCATAAATGATAATATTTTATTTATAAGGTTGTTTTTAATTGATATAAACTTGTCCAATAGAATTAGGACATATTTTAGGGTAATATTAATATCATTTTTACCCTTAATTACCCTATTTACTTTTAACCGTGGTAAATAAAAGTAAAAAGTTACTATTCACCAAAATTATTTTTATCTTATTGAACCAAATTTTACTCCTTGATATTAACCATGCCTCTCGAATTTTCAAAATTCCACTCATAGAAGTGGTAAAATTAAGTTTTATGTGAATTTGCAAATTCTCCTAGGAGATGGGTAAAAGACGGTGAAAAGTTCAATAAAATTTTTAATTATCTAAAATTATTATAAATTGACTCCAATGAATTACATTGAACTTATATAGGTAATATGTATCTATTTTACCTAAAATAAATTTAAATAAAATAAATAATTATTTAAATAAAAATTTAGTTTTAAACTATAACTCAGTGTTTTTCACTATTCATCAAAAATTGAAAGTTTTCAGAAAAATATAAAAACTTCACCCTAAGCTAATTTCGATATTTCGAATCCAAAAATGAAGTCCATTTTGAAAGATAAAATTTATAAAATTCAAAAAGTGGGTATTACTATTCATAACAGCTAGTTTGGTAAGTTATGGTGCGCTTGAACTCGGTGTTGCCTCTAGTGCAAGTTATAGAATTACTTTGAAGAAATAATGTACTATGAAATATTGGGGTGTTACATGCATGATTACATAAATTTTATGATGTGACGGGTGAACCCGAAATTATTTAGAACTCCAATGCATTGAGTAATGTGATTTATCTCATGATATAATGTGAAATATGAATTAACACGATGCTATCTTTGTTCACAATTATGATGTTATGATTATTCACATATGTTATGTGTAAACATAAGGCTAGCTTTGTTCACAACTATGTGTGGTACTTGACCACTTAGACATGATTCATTTTTTAAAGGTTGGGGCCGAAGCCTCATTTATTATTAAATCAAAGCAAATACCTCTTTAACTGGGTAGAGGGAGACCCATTACATAGTCCGAAGGACAAGTGGAGATTTAGCCCATTACATGGCCCATAGGACCATTTTTTGGCCCAAAGCCCATTCTGTGAATAGTACTGCTACAGTACCTACGCTGCTACAGTACTACACAGTACCCGCCGCTGTTACAGTACTCTTCCACCGCTACAGTGACCTGCCGCTGTTACAATGCCCGCTTCTGCTATAGTATGCTACAGTACTACTACAGTACCTATGTCCAATGGGTTTTGAACCCCCATTTTTCATGTAGAATTAAGGGGTTCTTACCACTAAGCCAAACCCCAACTACACTTAGATATGATGCTTCATTATTATGCATTTCCACATTATATGCCTTTATATAATGATTCTTATCATTATTATTATGATTATATTATGATTATGATATTATTATGATGTTTATTCTCACACATGTTATATTAATTCATGTCCCTATTTATCCTCTTACTAGGATTTTAGATCACCCTTTTCATTTATGTATATCCACAAGTGATTACTTGAACTAAGGAGAATGTGTGGGCCACTAAGAATCTAGATAATAAGGTATTAAATAATTTTTATGTTTTATTATGTAATAGTTATGTACAAGACTAACTTTCCCAATACACTAAACCATTTGATCTTGGATATGTAACACTATTATGTTGTTTATCTTTAAAAATATGTAATATTCATGTAAGAAAAAGTAAGGTCACTATATATATTATACTTTGATTTTTTCATAATGGATTGCAATATTGAGTACCAAGAAATGTAGTGCTTACATCATACCAAACATTGTCTTCTTTGGTATACACACTTTTTTATTAGCTTCATCAATATGAAAATAACCAAATTAATCAATGTATATCTCATATCATAGTACTCCATTCAAAAATGTAAATTTCACATAACTCAAAAACACTTTAAATTTCCTATTGACAACAATAATAAGAAAAAAATAAATATATTACAACTTTATAGATTAAGAAAATGAATCTCATTACTTGTACCCACTAATCTAGTCACTCGCACGTCCTAATAACATACATCAAGAAACTACCATACTTATATATCTATATACTACAACCACATTATAGTCAAAACTTCTCAACCATATCCACATACTACATACCAAAACCATATACCATAAACCACATCCACATACCACATATCACACAACAACCACATAACCACATCGCTACCACATCACCTCATTACTACCATATACCATCACTATATAACCATACTACATTTGAAAGTGAGAGTGAGAGAGGGGAAGTAGTCATCCATATACATAACCTATATCTTGGATCTTGAGAGTACACCTAGAACCTAAAAAATTATATTTTCATCAACTATGTTACCTGAATTTGGTGTTGGTGCATAAAAAATAATAAAACTACATTGGATATAGTAATAGAACACATGAACAACCTAAGATCATATCCCTATCACAACACCTCTATAACCGCAACCCCTCACTACAACCACACACCAAAAATACCACAACCACATAATTTCTTCAATTTCATGTCCATTAATAAATTATACTTTCATTATTTACTAACCACATTAATTTTAATTAACCTTGTTGATCACAACAACCAATCCTTACTCATAAACTACTAACCATTTACCACATATTATTTCCACTTTTACATCATTTATATATCAAAATAAACCAATTACCATTTCACCTTAATCAATTAATTTAGATTATTCTAGCATTCTACTATAATTTTGGAAAACTAATACATCATCTACATCAACCTCTTCAAAATACCATAATAACAATTATCACCAAAATCTCTTTCACTAATCACTAAAAGAAATAACATATCAAGCCTACTCTACTATAAAAACAACCACACCAAAACCTCTTACACCAACATAACATGAAAAAAAATCTAATTATAACATAATATAATTAAAAAACCTTATTATTTATACTTTATTGTTAGTTTACTAATACTATACTCAATACAACAATATTAGTCAAATAAATACCAGATTTCCATGATCTTTTTATCATTATTTTTTTAATTTTATTAACAAAGTAAAAGGATATTTTCTTATAATTAATAGAAATATATTAAAATCACATCAACATGTAATAATAATAATTAATAAAACAATAATATATTAATAACAAATAATGTATGTGAAACATATTTTATTCACTTTCTTTCTTCATTTTCATTTAATCCAATGCATTATCTTCATTATGACAATATAAACTATTTACCCAAATAAAACTAAATTATAATTAATCCACATTAACACAAAAATAAAATATTTAAAACATAAATTACTTACCTCAAAAAAATCTTGAATAACACAACACTAGGAAAAGAAAGAAATTGATAATCAAACATTAAAACCCCCACAAGGATCTATCATGAAACTTATAACACATAGAACCTCTATTAATACAATATCTCAAGCATAAACTACGAATCTCAAGAGAATATAAGAGAAGAAGAATAATAAGAAGAAGAATTACTAGAGAAAAAACCAAGGTATAATTACCTCAATGATGAAAATCTATTTCCCTTATATAAGAAACAAACAAATTCCAAAAGAAGGATGTTTTAGGGAATAAATATAACCCGTAGAGATGCTAATATCCAATAGAGAGGAAAATAAATTAGTGGAACATGAAAAAACACTTGAATTTATAATTTAAAAGGTGAATTAAAAAATCATGTTGTAATGACCTGTGTTATGCATAATGGTGGTCAACTAACTAGGATTCAAAAAACCACAACACAAACCCCTATTATATCTCCCCATAATTTAATAAAAAACCATTTAATTTTGATAAAACCAAGGCACATTTTGAAATAAGTGTATGAAGAGTTTTTAATAATTTTATAACACTTAATCATTGAATCACAAGACATCATAAACCTCAAAACCAAGATCAACATGTTATAAACAATAAAAAAATGTATAAAATAAATGAAGAGAAAGAACCTTTCACTGATGATAGCTTTAGTTATTTTCTTTAATCATATGACTGATGAATATAACTTAGAATAAACCATCAGATTACTTCCTCCATGGTGTATCCACGATCAAACCGAGTCAACCAATGTTCATATATGACCCTTATTATATATATAATATGCTAGTATCTCTTAAGGAAAAGGAATAATTATGAAGAGAGATTCAAAAAAATGACTACCCCCTCAAACCAACACCATCTTAGTGGCTATTGTCTATTTATATAGTCCCCTGGATACACATGATCCTTACATGGATTTTAATCAAACATTATGTAATTTTCAAATGCCAATATTATTCATAGATTTTTTTTGTGAATAGTATAATATGATTCTATTAAAAACACTGTAATATGACATAACTAAATTATATATTACCCTTGTATTGGTGGTATCATGATATATGAATATCCATACATTATGGTATTCCCTTAAAAAGGAATAAACAATGCCTTATTTCCTATATATCATACCATATGACATATACATATATAATAAATAAATATTTCCAAAACATCACATGATTTATATTGGATTTAGGTAATATCTCCATAAATATACCACTTTCACTAAATCCAAATTGACTTTTCACTATTTCACCTTATATTGAATCAAATACCATTACTTATAAAACCATATCGAAAAATCCTTTTGGATATCTTCGAAAACACTTTTATATAGCTATCATTAAATTCACCTTGTATTAGATCATATAAACAACTTTTTGAATATCCATCCAAAAAACCTTTTAGATAAACTATAAACACTTTTAGAGAGGATCTATGAGTTTTATAAAACATAATCAGTATTCAGCCAACCACAAAGTGTGACCCCCCAAGAATTTGCAGCATTGGAAATAAATATAAATTCTAAAATATATAAATGTAAGAAAAGTGCATCCCTTAGTAAAGCATCAATGCTACTCAAGATATAAAGGGATATAATTTGGATCAAAGACATATATCTCTATACCTAGGTCCATTAGCTATATAATATACAAACATGAAATCTCATGTGATCCCTTTTTCCATGACATTGAGTAAACATAGTCCACAAAGTATGTCAATCCCATATAACCCAATTTTATGTTCTCGATTCTCCAAGTATATTATAGCTAAACAGATGAACACCTCACATGTCATTCAATTTAAAGGATGATAAAATCACATGAACCTCAAAAAATAGATAATTACACCATAGGTATTATCTAGGAATGGTCATAAAACCCATCAATATAACTGAATATAGGGTTCATATGTCATATGTATCATATGAGATGGCCAATCTCCTCTTGACTATACCTCAATCGATGACATGATCAATAACATACCCAACCACCCCCAGATTAGTTAATCCTTAAGGATTACGTAAGAAAGGTATCAAATTATTAAGGTTCTCATGCTAGGTGTCTTTCCATCCTTAGGTATGGTGAAATCCAAATATGAAACATGCATCCCTAGTATACTAAAGACATAATGTATGACACTCCATGTGGTATACTTGTGTGGGGGGGGGGGGGTCATTCAACTCCCAAAAATCTTGTTCTTCATTATGATCATATTCATATATTTATATGAAAAATAACTCATTCTAGACATAACATTTGGTCATAACCTAGAATATTCCATGAAAAACATCAATTAGAGATAAATCATAGTCATACTTTGAGAGATTAATTATCATTTCACTTCACACAATATATAAAACCAATGTGAAATAATAATAAAGTAGATACTATCTTATATAACATGATACATTTTATATTCTTAAATTCCTATAATAATACTATCAAAACAATGCAAAATCACTAGTACGATCATATCCTATATGATAGACCACCATAGAGGTTTTATGTTCACTACAATTTTTAGGGGTTTGTTGAAATAATTACATATTTATTTAATTCTTTCCACATATCCATGTGACCATCTAATAAACCCCCCATTAAATTATTTATTAATTAAAATTTACGATGAAAACATATTTGAATCATGATGTTACCTAGGATTCATATTCTAAATGTTTAACTATTTCTAATAAATTATTCAAACTTCTTAACTTTATAACATCAAATGATATGATTTTTAATAACATATGTTTCATAATCAAAACTCTTTCTAAGTTCAACACCATTATATTCATTACTGTAACCTTTTATATAAAAATTTTTCTTTGATATATTTTGGAAACTGATGTATCTTATTACATTATATTTTATCAACACATCCTAAAAATCCTTTAGGATATAAAGTAATATTTACTTTGAAGATAAATTATTTAATATTTGTTTGTTAAAACTCAAACATTTATAAGACCAAATATACTCCCACTAGACTCTTAGAAACTATATTCTCTTCATAATATAAGGATAATATATACAAACTCCTTTTATGTTAGGAAATATCACTTATTACATTTAGTGGGAATATTAATAAATAAACTATTGCATTCTTATCTTATATGATATTCTATGTGTTTTAAACATTATTCTAAAAATAATAATTTATTCTTTAAAATATTCCATTAATGGTGGTTGAATATATCCCTCATATTTAAAAACCATATCTTATACAAACTATTTTATCATGGATAAAACCAATTTATTCTTGTCTCATTTTTAGAAATGTTATAGAATTGGATCATTCATAAGTTTTTTAATCAAAACAATCATCTAATTTATTAACAGGAACACTTTTTTTACATTATCACCTCTTATCACATAAGAATAAAAAAGATTATATTAACACAATATTTATTTTGATCCATTTTAGCATTAAATTAATCCACATCATCCAACACTTTTATGTAGTAACCCCTAGATCTATTAGTTGAATGCATACTTTAAAAATAATTTATTAACCCTTATTTAGTTTTGAATTCCTATATATTTACAACAATTATAACACAAACAATTCGTATCATATAACCTTTAAAAATAAAATAATTTATTTATATAAAATCATACCTGATGTGGACTCTCCACTGGGTCTCTTTAAACCCTTCATATACTCTGTGCAATTACTTCTCTAGTAGTTAAGATTTCTATAATGGAAAACTTCTCATTCTATCTGAAATCCACACTTTATTTTCAAAGACTTTGATTGGCTATTAGAAGACCCATTGCTGAACATTATAATTGATTTTTTCTTTTTTCAGATTTAACTTTTACCTACTTTTACTATGAACATAGTATATAATCATGGACCTACCATGTCCTGCTCATCTTTCATCAACATATTTATTAGATTAGATAAACTTTTTCTAAATTTATTCATATTTTAATTCATAACGAACTGCCAAAAACTTTTCGGTAAAGGTTATAGAATGAATTTAGTAACTAGATCATGATCTAGTGGTGACCCTAGTCTCTAAAAATCATTTGAATACCCAATCATATTGACTATATTATCAGTGACTAAATTATCTTCTACCATCTTACATTTAAAGAGTTATTTAAAAACTTCATATCCTTTATGTATTTCTTTTTCTTGATTAAGCTTTTTTGGTTTTCAATCATCCCATAAACATCCATGGATTCATGTTTATTATAGATTTTATGATCCATAGAGACAAGATTTAGTGTATATAAATCAAGATAATCCCTCTTATGTTGATAAAAAATGTTATTCTTGTAACGACCCAATCTTTTTGAGTAGTATATTAACTTACTCTTATTTATTTAATAAGATGTTAATGATTAATGAAGAAAGAGGAGTCGATGGCTTCATCCAGTAGACTCAACCCTTACGAAGCCCACTTATCAGAGCTTGGGAAGGAGGTAGCATCTGTGGGCTTCGCTTTGGACCAAGCCCAAGCCGAGCTCTAGCGTGTCAAGCTTTAACGAAAACTCTTGCAGGAGAAGTTCAAGTTAGTGGAGATTGCCACTAGGGCAATGTTATCTGAGACTCCCTCAGATTCTCTCACCATAGCACACCTTACACTTAGGTCTTATGCCAGTGTTATAAGGGGCTATATGATGAGACCCTAGTTTCCTTGTGTAATCCTTTCGGGTGAATAAATTGAGATTTCTTCCTTTAGTGATGTTTGTGAAATTTCAAATGTCTAGATAATTTTAGAATGTATTTTATTGATGAATTTTGAAAAAGGGATATTTTGAAATATTTATGTAAACCCTAAATAACTAATGATGTGTAATGATTTTCAAAAAATGGTCTTCTACAAAAGTGTTCATTAAGGAATTTGGAGTCTAATAAGATCAACTTAATTTTTGATGAATAGTAAATTATGAATAGTGATTTTACGCTTAGGATTAGTAATATGACCAAATGGATTAGTAATTTCACTCAAAGAAAGTTTTAATATAATTTAGACACCTAGATTAAGTAATGTGATTCAATAAAATGGTTAAATAACAGTTTCATAAATTATTATTCAAGTATTAGTTTTTTTCGGATGAATAGTGTTTTTTTAATTAAAAGTTTAATTAAAAATAATTAGAAAATTATTTTTATAAAAAGGACTTTATTTTTGAACTCAGAGCATCGATATTATGTTAAGGTAATTTTTGGGGATTTTTCTGAAAAAAATGAATTTTCGATGAATAGTGTTTTTATTTAAAAATTAAATTAAAAATATTTAGAAAATTATTTTTATAAAATGGATTTCATTTTTGAAATCAGAGCATTGATATTTGGTTAAGGTGAAATTTTGGGGTTATTCTGAGAAAGTTGAATTTTTCAGTGAATAGTAAAAATACAGTTTTAGGGTTTCGGTATGTTTAATGACATCATAATGGTTTCATGATGATGTCATGAGATATTTTGAGGGTTGGCCGGCCAAGGGTGATGAATTATTGTTTTGGGGGCCCCATGTGGCCTAACTCCATGATAAATGCCAAGGGAGAGCACATGGGTTTGAGAAAAGCACATGTGAGGTGTCCCTTGGCCATTAATGCTTTGTCCCCTCACTTTCCCTATAAATACCCACCCTTTCCTCCCTTAGTTTTTACTCCCAACTCTCCCCCAACGAAGTTCTGGTCTTTTTACCTTCCAAAGAGTCCTCCCAAGGTGCCCCCAAGCCCTCAAGGTCCAATCCTTTGAGTTTCAAGAGTCACATTTTAAGGTAAGGGATCCGACCCCTCTCTTTCTTTTCAAGTAATCTCTTTTATGTCATTTCTTTTATACTCCATGTTCTTATGTTGGAGGATGTTATTTTATATTCATCCTACTGCCTATTTCATGTTTATATGATGACAGACCCCCTTGCTCTCATCAATTCGTTTTAAGAATGTTTAAGTGACGCTGTTAGGCTGCCAAATTTTTAAGGGATTCTTTCACCCTTCTCATTTTTCAAGTTCGATTTTCATGTCAAGTCTTTCAAGTTCCTTTTTATTATGTTGGGGTATGATCTCTATATCAATCATAATGATCTCTTATGATCATATTATGAGGGACCCTTTTTTTATCTTGTCAAATCATTTTCTTTTGAAGTTAAGTGACGCCGTAAGGCTGCCGAATTTTCATAAGAGAAATCTAATCTTTTTCCTTCCATGTTTTTCGTTTCAAATGGTATGTCCCTAAAATTTCATTACCATGCCCATATTTATTCTTTCACCCTACTGTTTTATGGATCATTTATGAGTGGGTTACCCATGTTCCCTCTCATTTCAATGTTTTCTAAAACCCCGAAACTTAGCCGTTATGCTGCAGAATTTTCCCCTCAAAATGTCTCTCTCTTTTCTCAAAAATTATTTTATGTTATAAAGTGAATACTCAAAGCTCTTATTTCTACAAGGGTATTCACATATATATCAAAATGTTCCATTTTAAATTCTGGGATTTACATACATGAGACCCTCTTTCCCTTTCCGTGGGTTTAAAGTGACGTAAAGATCATGTCTTTAAAGCAGTTTTTAAAACGTTATGATTATGAAATGAAACCCATTTATTTTATGCTATGTGGGCTATTTATGAAATGTTTGATGATGATATATGTGGCTCACATGATAATAAAGGAAAATTTAAGGGTGCGCCCTGATAGCGCTCCAATGCATTGGGTAATTATGTAACCACTAGAGATTACAATTTTCACGATACCTTGGTGAATAACCTTGGTAATTTTCAAATGAAACCTTGGGGATGGACCTTGGTGATATGTTAATGATTGTCTATGTTAAATGATGTAGCCACATCTTCAAGTTATGAAAAATGTTATTTTTATTATGAAATGCCTCATGATTTCTTTCTCATGCCTTAAAGTTCTTTTCATGTCCTTATTGAAGTATCTCAAGTTCACATGTAAAATGTTCCTCTTATTTCCCTTACTGGGCCTTCTGCTCACCCTTTCTTTTGATGTATGTCCCCAGGTTATGAGATGCAGTAATGAACCTAGAATGAACTTAAGGAGACGCCTTTCAAGTGTTTAAGAAGAATGTTTTATGTTGTTTTCATGTATTATGTTCCTGGTTTCCAAGACACTAGACCTTAAAGATCCTCAGTTTTGTGTAATGTAATGAAAGTTTATGTTATAAAATGGCGGGATGCTATAGTTGGTATCAAAGGATGGTTTAGTTATTTGTGGAAATTAGGATATAAAAACATTAGGAAAAGCCCTATAGAAAAGTTTAAATATAGGAAAACTTTCTGGTATTTTGGTAAGTATTGAGTAAGTGTTCTATCAAACAAATACATCCCTGTCTGGATACGAGCAGGTAGAGGCGGCTCTGGCACAGATGTACATAGGGTTAAAACCCGAAAACACCGCTTTGAGCTAGACTCGAACGGGAACTGGTGCACGATAACGGGCCTTGCTGCACTCTTGGTTACGACACTCCCAGGGGATATGTTTGGTTAATCACATGCTTTTTATGAATCATTATGAAGGAATTATAGAGAACTATAATTGTCTAAGCACGAAGTCTTAGTTAAAAGATTCATAAATGAAATAAGTTTCTCACTAAGGTTTTATTCTTTTAGAAAATGGCGGGCAATAGGAGAAACCGTGCCGATGGTGACAGCAATGCACCATGTGCTGACGGCCCTCCGATGGAAGCCGGAATGGAAACATTCATGCGAATGATGAACCAACTGACTCAAGTTATGAGTAATAACTTGAATCAAGCTGAGAGGCCGACCTCACCACGAAGGGAACAACTTTCTGTTGAGTCCTTCATGCGTCAACGACCGCCAACATTCAGTGGATCTACTGACCCATTGGTTGCGGAACAATGGATAAGCTCCATTGAAAAGATCTTTTCTGTACTTCACTGTTCGGAACAAGAAAAAGTCACCCTTGCTGTTTACCGCCTAGAGGGAGAAGCTGATCAGTGGTGGTCACTGATCAAAAACACGAAGCCACAAGGAGAGATGGAAGCTATGGAGTGGGAAGAATTTCGGGGGATTTTCTTTAACAAGTATTTCCCTCGTTCCATGAGTACGAAAATGGAGAAAGAGTTTCTCGAGCTGAAGAAGAAGGAGAACGAATCTGTCAGAAGATATGAGATGAACTTCACAAGGCTTTCCCGTTATACCTCAATCTTTGTCATGGACCCTAATGGGAAGGTTGATAGATTCTTTGGCGGACTACGACCACATCTGCGGAAGAATCCAACCAACAGGGACTACGATAGCTATGAAGAAATAGTTCGAAGTGCTATGAAAGTTGAACTAGAGTTTGGGGAGACACAGTGGTCTCACAAATCTAATGAGAAGAAGAGAACTCTAGAACCGAGCCTGGGAAGAAGTTTTGATCAGGAAAGAGGTGGAAAGCATATGCAACATGCCACATGCAATAAATGTGGGAAGAAGCATCCGGGGAACTGCTTGATCGGAAGTGGCAAGTGCTATAGGTGTGGAAAAGAAGGCCATATTTCTCGGAATTGTCGTGGTGATGTGAAGCCTCAACTTCCCAACACTAACGATAGAGGAAAGATGGTTCTGGACCTACCCGAAGTCACATGCTTCAAGTGTGGACAGCTTGGGCACTTTGCTAATCAATGTCCAAATCCGAAGGCGGTGGAGGGGAATCACCATCAACCTCAGCAGAGGCCAAGGGAGCAAGGTTGTGCTTTCGCTATCACAACAACTGAAGTTGAAGTTCCGAACGATGTGGTAGCAGGTACTCTTGTTGTCCTCTCAAAACTAGCAAGTGATTTATTTGATTCTGGTTCTACGCATTCCTTTATTTCTTCCAAGTTTGCAAAGAATATAGAATCAATCCCCGAATTTCTTGAGGTAGAGTTGTCAGTCAAGACTCCAAGTGCGATTATCCATGCATCAACAGTGTTTAGAGACTCTAGTGTTTACTTTGGTGAGAACAATCTTATCGCAAATCTAGTAGTCATTCCCATGATGGAATTCGACGTTATACTAGGGATGGACTGGCTCTCAAAGTATAATGCTAAGATCAAATGCAGAAGTAAGGAAATATCAGTAGTCTTGAATGAACTACCTACAGTTATCTTCCGAGGAGAGATATCCCGAACTGATCCCTATCTAGAAGCACCTCCTATAGCTTTCTTTATGGAGTTAATCGGTGATGAGGAAGAAGGGAAAGGGAGCATACAAATTGAAGATGTTCCGATTGTTCAGGAATACATGGATGTATTTCCTGAGGAGTTACCTAGACCTCCCCCAGAAAGAGAGGTAGAGTTCTCCATTGAACTCGTACCTGAGTCTCAACCGATATCAAAGACTCCGTATAGAATGGAAAATGTGGAGCTAGAGGAGCTAAAGAAACAACTCCAAGACTTATTGGAGAAGGGGTTTATCCGACCGAGTGTGTCTCCTTGGGGAGCACCAGTTCTCTTTGTGAAGAAGAAGGATGGATCAATGCGGCTATGCATTGATTATAGAGAACTGAACAGGATCACAGTGAAGAACAGATACCCTCTTCCAAGAATTGATGATTTATTTGACCAACTTCGTGGGGCTCAATTCTTCTCTAAGATTGACCTTCGATCTGGTTATCATCAACTGAGGGTGAAGAAGGAAGATATTCCAAAGACTGCCTTCCGATCAAGATATGGGCATTATGAGTTTACTGGTATGCCCTTCGGCTTGACTAATGCTCCTGCTATTTTCATGGATTTGATGAATAGAGTCTTTAAGGACTACCTTGATAACTTTGTGGTAGTTTTTATTGATGATATTTTGATATATTCAAAAAGTTGTGAGGAGCATGAAAATCATCTGAGGGTTATTTTGAAAACTCTACGGAAGGAGAAGCTCTTTGGGAAGTTCAGCAAGTGTGAGTTTTGGTTACAACAAGTGGCTTTCTTGGGGCACATCGTAACCAATGAAGGAATCTCGGTTGACCCTGCAAAGACAATGGTTGTGGAGGAGTGGCCTCAACCCACAACAGTAACTGAGATTCGTAGTTTCCTTGGTTTAGCAGGATATTATAGGAGGTTTGTGAAAAACTTTTCACGACTTTCTAATCCACTAACAAAGTTGACTCGAAAAGGGGTTAAGTTCATCTGGACAAAGGAATGCGAGGAAAGTTTCCAAGAGCTGAAGAAGAGATTGGTTACTGCACCTGTATTAACACTACCCTCTATCGGAGAAGGATTCGTTATTTTTAGCGATGCATCTCTGAAAGGTCTTGGGTGCGTCCTCATGCAAAATGACAAATTAATTGCTTATGCATCTCGACAGTTGAAGATTCATGAGCAGAATTATCCTACGCATGATCTAGAGATGGAGGCAGTTGTTTTTGCTCTAAAGATATGGAGGCACTATCTTTATGGGGAGAAATGTGATATATACACTGACCACAAAAGTCTAAAGTATATTTTCACACAGAAAGAATTGAACATGAGACAAAGGAGATGGTTGGAGCTTATTAAATACTATGATTGTTCAATTCATTATCACCCTGGAAGAGAAAACAAAGTCGCGGATGCGTTAAGCAGGAAAGATCCTGTTGTTCTGGCAACAATGAGAATCTTGGGAGATCCCTTGATTAAAGATCTAGTAAAACTGGACATGGGAATTATAAGGAAAGGGACATCATCAACCCTATCCCAGATGATTTCTCAACCTTCATTACTAGAGAAGATCAAGAAGGCTCAAAAAGAAGATCCTTTGCTGCAGGAGAAGTTCGAGGCTGTAAAGGATGGGAAGTTCCCTGATTTCAATATTGATCATGAAGGTGTATTGAAATTTCGTACAAGACTATGTGTTCCATCTATTCCGGAGATAAAGAAAGAACTGATGGATGAAGCTCATAGCTCTACTTTCTCTATACATCCGGGAAGCACTAAGATGTATAGAGACCTTCGTGATCATTATTGGTGGGATAACATGAAGAGGGAGATTGCCGATTACACTACAAGGTGCCTGGTGTGTCAGCAAGTAAAGGCAGAAAGACAACTTCCTAAGGGGGTATTACAACCGCTACCCATACCAGTATGGAAGTGGGATAATATCACCATGGAATTTGTAACTGGTCTCCCAAAAACATCCAAATGAAACAATGCGATATGGGTTATTGTGGACCGTCTCACCAAGACAGCCCATTTTATCTCTATTCGGGAAGATTTCTCTCTGGATCAGCTTGCCAAGATATACGTGAAGGAAGTGGTAAGGCTGCATGGGGTACCACTATCCATCGTATCTGATCGTGACCCAAGATTCACATCAAAATTCTGGAGAAGTCTTCAGCATGCTCTGAATACTGAATTGAATTTTAGTACGGCCTATCATCCTCAA
Organism: Viscum album; assembly: GCA_963277665.1. Lineage (NCBI taxonomy): Eukaryota > Viridiplantae > Streptophyta > Magnoliopsida > Santalales > Viscaceae > Viscum > Viscum album. The sequence continues at coordinate 2,054,479,942 of OY728146.1, read as the reverse complement.
ACTGATGGCCAATCTGAAATGACTATTCAGACACTCGAAGACATGTTGAGATTATGCTCAATGGAATTTAAAGGTGGATGGGATCAACACCTCCCATTAGTGGAGTTCTCCTATAACAACAGCTTCCATGCGAGTATTCAGATGGCACCCTATGAATCTCTGTATGGAAAGCGGTGTAGAACTCCTACTTGTTGGGATGAAACTGGTGAGAGGAAGCTTCTTGGGCCTGATCTCGTGCAAGAGATGACAGAACAGGTTCATGCCATCCAACAACACATAAAGGCTGCTCAGAGTCGGCAGAAGAGCTATGCTGACAATCGTCGAAGGGACTTGGAGTTTGGTGTTGGTGACAAAGTCTTCCTTCGAATTTCTCCATGGAAGAGAGTCATGCAGTTTGGGAAGAAAGGGAAGCTCAGCCCTAGGTACATTGGCCCCTATGAAATCCTTGATCGCATAGGAGCAGTGGCATATCATCTAGAACTTCCACCGAACCTAGCTCAAGTTCATGATGTCTTCCATGTATCTCTCTTGAGGAAGTACATACCCGACCCTTCGCATGTACTGAACCCAGAGGTGGTACAACTTGAACATGACCTCTCTTATGAGGAGAAGCCAGTGGAGATCTTGGACCGTAGAGACAAGGTTCTACGAAACAAGACTACCCACCTTGTGAAAGTGTTATGGAGGAATCATAAGTATGAAGAAGCGACTTGGGAGCCTGAGGAAACAATGAAGCAAAATTACCCTCACCTTTTCGACTAGGCCTCAAGTATAAATTTCGGGGACGAAATTTCTTAAGGGGGGAAGAATGTAACGACCCAATCTTTTTGAGTAGTATATTAACTTACTCTTATTTATTTAATAAGTTGTTAATGATTAATGCAGAAAGAGGAGTCGATGGCTTCATCCAGTAGACTCAACCCTTACGAAGCCCACTTATCAGAGCTTGGGAAGGAGGTAGCATCTGTGGGCTTCGCTTTGGACCAAGCCCAAGACGAGCTCCAGCGTGTCAAGCTTGAACGAAAACGCTTGCAGGAGAAGTTCAAGTTAGTGGAGATTGCTACTAGGGCAATGTTATCTGAGACTCCCTCAGATTCTCTCACCATAGCACACCTTACACTTAGGTCTTATGCCAGTGTTATAAGGGGCTATGTGATGAGACCCTAGTTTCCTTGTGTAATCCTTTCGGGTGAATAAATTGAGATTTCTTCCTTTAGTGATGTTTGTGAAATTTCAAATGTCTAGATAATTTTAGAATGTATTTTATTGATGAATTTTGAAAAAGGGATATTTTGAAATATTTATGTAAACCCTAAATAACTAATGATGTGTAATGATTTTCAAAAAATGGTCTTCTACAAAAGTGTTCATTAAGGAATTTGGAGTCTAATAAGATCAACTTAATTTTTGATGAATAGTAAATTATGAATAGTGATTTTACGCTTAGGATTAGTAATATGACCAAATGGATTAGTAATTTCACTCAAAGAAAGTTTTAATATAATTTAGACACCTAGATTAAGTAATGTGATTCAATAAAATGGTTAAATAACAGTTTCATAAATTATTATTCAAGTATTAGTTTTTTCGGATGAATAGTGTTTTTAATTAGAAATTTAATTAAAAATAATTAGAAAATTATTTTTATAAAAAGGACTTTATTTTTGAACTCAGAGCATCGATATTATGTTAAGGTAATTTTTGGGGATTTTTCTGAAAAAAATGAATTTTCGATGAATAGTGTTTTTATTTAAAAATTAAATTAAAAATATTTAGAAAATTATTTTTATAAAATAGATTTCATTTTTGAAATCAGATCATTGATATTTGGTTAAGGTGAAATTTTGGGGTTATTCTGAGAAAGTTGAATTTTTCAGTGAATAGTAAAAATACAGTTTTAGGGTTTCGGTATGTTTAATGACATCATAATGGTGTCATGATGATGTCATGAGATCTTTTGAGGGTTGGCGGCCAAGGGTGATGAATTATTGTTTTGGGGGCCCCATGTGGCCTAACTCCATGATAAATGCCAAGGGAGAGCACATGGGTTTGAGAAAAGCACATGTGAGGTGTCCCTTGGCCATTAATGCTTTGTCCCCTCACTTTCCCTATAAATACCCACCCTTTCCTCCCTTAGTTTTCACTCCCAACTCTCCCCCAAAGAAGTTCTGGTATTATTACCTTCCAAAGAGTCCTCCCAAGGTTCCCCCAAGCCCTCAAGGTCCAATCCTTTGAGTTTCAAGAGTCACATTTTAAGGTAAGGGATCCGACCCCTCTCTTTCTTTTCAAGTAATCTCTTTTATGTCATTTCTTTTATACTCCATGTTCTTATGTTGGAGGATGTTCTTTTATATTCATCCTACTGCCTATTTCATGTTCATATGATGAGAGACCCCCCTTGCTCTCATCAATTCGTTTTAAGAATGTTTAAGTGACGCCGTTAGGCTGCCGAATTTTTAAGGGATTCTTTCACCCTTCTCATTTTTCAAGTTCGATTTTCATGTCAAGTCTTTGAAGTTCCTTTTTATTATGTTGGGGTATGATCTCTATATCAATAATACTGATCTCTTATGATCATATGATGAGGGACCCTTTTTTTTATCTTGTCAAATCATTTTCTTTTGAAGTTAAGTGACGCCGTAAGGCTGCCGAATTTTCATAAGAGAAATCTAATCTTTTTCCTTCCATGTTTTTCGTTTCAAATGGTATGTCCCTAAAATTTCATTACCATTCCCATATGTCCTTCTTATTCTTTCACCCTACTGTTTTATGGATCATTTATGAGTGGGTGACCCATGTCCCCTCTCATTTCAATGTTTTCTAAAACCCCGAAACTTAGCCGTTATGCTGCAGAATTTTCCCCTCAAAATGTCTCTCTCTTTTCTCAAAAATTATTTTATGTTATAAAGTGAATACTCAAAGCTCTTATTTATACAAGGGTATTCACATATATATCAAAATGTTCCATTTTAAATTCTGGGATTTACATACATGAGACCCGCTTTCCCTTTCCGTGGGTTTAAAGTGACGTAAAGATCATGTCTTTAAAGCAGTTTTTAAAACGTTATGATTATGAAATGAAACCCATTTATTTTATGCTATGTGGGTTATTTATGAAATGTTTGATGATGATATATGTGGTTCACATGATAATAAAGGCAAATTTAAGGGTGCGCCCTGATAGCGCTCCAATGCATTGGGTAATGATGTAACCACTAGAGATTACAATTTTCACGATACCTTGGTGAATAACCTTGGTAATTTTCAAATGACACCTTGGGGATGGACCTTGGTGATATGTTCATGATTTTATATGTTAAATTATGTAGCCACATCTTCAAGTTATGAAAAATGTTATTTTTATTATGAAATTCCTCATGATTTCTTTCTCATGCCTTAAAGTTCTTTTCATGTCCTTATTGAAGTATCTCAAGTTCACATGTAAAATGTTCCTCTTATTTCCCTTACTGGGCCTTCTGCTCACCCTTTCTTTTGATGTATGTCCCCAGGTTATGAGATGCAGTAATGAACCTAGAATTAACTTAAGGAGACACCTTTCAAGTGTTTAAGAAGAATGTTTTATGTTGTTTTCATGTATTATGTTCCTGGTTTCCAAGACACTAGACCTTAAAGATCCTCAGTTTTGTGTAATGTAATGAAAGTTTATGTTATAAAATGGCGGGATGCTATAATTCTACTCTTGAATAACTCCTATAGAAGGTGTTTCCTTGGGAATTGTTTTTTATAACATATATGATTTTTCTTCATAATTGAGAACTATTCTCAAATTTCTATACCATTTGAAAAAGTTTCTTTTATTAAGATTTTAATTTTTAAATATTGATCTCAAAGTCATATTTAATGATGATGATTCCATTTTATAAACAACAAAATATTTTATCAAATGAGTATCATGTTTTAAATTATTTTGAGAAATACTTTTATTAAATATACTTCACTAAAATGGTGACCCCATTTTAAGTAAAATCATATCCATTAGTGGTACAATATCTATATTTCATAATGAAATAAATTGGTTAAGAACATAAACAATTCAAAACTATATTTGGTAGAAAATCATGTTAATCATATCACTTATGAATCTTGGATAGTTGAGTGAAAAACTTCTTTACCACTCCATCATATGGATTATCTTACCTTTATTACTCTGGTATCTTAATGGTTAGTGTTTCCTGGATGAGTGTAACCCAAATCATATGTTAAAAATGAGATACCTAATGGTTAGGGTCACCTCATTACTTTCTTTCCTTACACAAGATAATCTTAAAGAACCCATATTTGGCATGGGCTATCAATTTGTATGATTAAGGTCTTAAAAGGTGTTTTATTTAGAAGCAATCTAACAATCAATATTATTTTAAGGGTATTTAATCTCACTATATTATCATATGTATCCATTTTAAATGTATACATGCTTCAAATGATTTATTTTGAATCCACATTCCTTCCACTAAATCAATATTTTAAAACCATATTGATGTGTAACTCTTTAAAAAACTCATAGCTTGTGTTACTAACCCCAATTAAAACCCAACTATATTTATACATATCTAAATTCAGCCCATGAAAAGGGTACATGGAACCCTTTCATGAAAAATCTTAAAATAAAATGAAACCAATAATCCCTACAAGAGTTGGCATCATAACCAACACCCACTTTTCAAGAGATGGCATGATGCTCATAACTAGTGAGTAGTTTGACCCAAAGTCCCTCAATCTAGGGTTATTTACTCAAGTGAGACATTGATTCCATCAAAATTCAAACTCCTAATATGTATAAACTATAAGTAACTTCTTAATTAATGCTTATAAACTAATACAATCCAAAGTCAAGGAAGAAGAAAAATAAATCTTTCATAAAACATTATTTTATCATACTTGAAATGTAACTCCTTAAATACATGTATGATAATTTCAATAATCTCTTTAAACACTTATAAACTAATTCATACATCATAATTCATAATATAACATTGATATACATGAATAAAGTAAGGAATAAAATAAATAAATTAAGAATTCGTAAATTTAGGTATGATATATACATTTATGAAAAATTCATAAATAAATTATAAAAACATTATAATTTAGCCATGCATTTTAGATATTCTATAATTAAATAAATATAAATACTTTATATTTATTTCAAACATGAAATCCTTCATATTTTTCTTTATATGGAATTTTATTTAAATACATGATACCCAAAATATAAACATTTTATATATAAGCTCTTCATATATATTATGTAAACATCCAAAATATCACTTATTTATTATTTAAAACATGATCAAATCAATTATCAAAATCCATTTTGATGTATTTAAATCATTTTTTCAAATACGATCTTTAATTTGAACATTTAAAATTAATTATTATTAAAAATTCATAATATGATATAGACTACTTTATATTTTTCTTTATTTTTTAATCTATAAAGATTTTATAAATCATCATATAATTTCTATAAAAATCATTTATATCCAAATTATAATTCATTACATATAATTTAAATAGTATTTAATATTAAAATATAATATTACTGATATTTATTTAATGAAAGTTTCATATATATATATATATTTAATAATTAACTATAAACATTTTATAATTAATTAGATTATAAGAACATTTATAAATTAAAGAAATATCCCAAAATACCATTTTCTATAATTTATAAACATTTTATAATTTATATAATTCAATTCATAATTTAAATTTAGAAAAATTAAAATTTTCATGTATATCGTTACTAACAATATCCATTATATCATAAAACATGATTGGATTTATAATCTGTAATATTTAATGATATATAATTATTGGATACGATATAACCTTTGATTCCTAGCTTATCACTACTTAAAAAATGTCACAATATCTCCTTAGTTTTCTATGGTGTAAATTATAGATACCATGCTCTATATTAATACATATTGTAGATTATGATATATTGAAAATCTAAAGGATTATATTGTATCATCAATTAAAATATATTATGTCGTATGGTGTATCCATATCATATCTTATGACATCCTATGTGGTAAACCCATCCATAATAAAATTTTCATATCCTTATTGTTACCATATAATGATAATTGGTGTTACTATGTGTTGGATTTGTTTTCAACTATGACATAGTGTGTTGGAAAATATTGGATTTGATGTTAACCACATAAAAAGTAGATTTTGGCATTGGATATACCATTGGAGGACACTAGATCATGGATAGTGATAGTTAAAGGCATGAAGAAGGGAAGCCAAAGGGACATTTCACAATCATATTAAGATCCTAAGATTTCTATAATGGTCATTATATGAGGATGAGGTTTATGAATATCTGAAGGAGTTTTGGGGAGTATCCAATAGTAAATGTTGGGATTTATTGTTATAGAATACTTATCTATGAAAAATACCCATTTAGCATAAACACATGAAGATATTCCCATAAAGAAAGAGTATCAAGTCAGAGCTGTATCATGAAAAGTATCAGATAAAGTTATAAGACCATGAAGATCTTACTAAATTCCTAAAGGAGTGGTTCCAAATGTGTTTAAGTTGTTTTCATAGAGAGTTAAAGTAAATGAAGCAGTCTCACAAAATGGCAGAAAAATATTCATGTAAATTCTAAGTTGCATGAAAGTGAAGGTGTTGGAATTAGAAGCTTTGTGCAAAGAAAAGATATCATAATACACTGACATTTGCGAATAGAGATTCCATACAAAGGAGTGTTGTGTGTAGGAAGGTTATGTGAAGTAGAGTCATGTGATGAAAGTGTTTCATGATGTATGAAGGGTTGGGTATTGATTAGTCACTGAAAGTGGCTAATAATCATTGTAAAGATCTTAATATTAATGTGTTTAAAAGTTCATAAACATCAATTTTAGTCCAATTCAGAAATTGAACTTCATTTCCCATCATTGTGCAATTCATGCTTAAAATGTCAATTTGGGCCCACTCAATAATTTGCTTGTGGAAATTACAATATTCATCATTTTAATTTGAAAATTTGGGATATGATTGATCACTTTGTTTTAAACATTTTATCTTTTAGGTCCGATGGATGAATCCCAAAGGAAGATGGAGAATTTTGCGCCTGAAGGCAGAAACATGCTGGAAAAAGCATAATGGGCCTAAGGCCCATCAAACAAATGTGGGACCCAGAAACCAAGCCCAATGAAGCTAAAATTTATACAGTAGAAAGATAAAAATATGAGGATAATTTTATTCAACTATGGCCGGAGCTAATTTTGATATTTTCATGATGATAAAGGGATCTGAAGTTGAGATTTAAATGGTGGACTCGTCATTAATGCACAGAAATCCGTCCCACCATTTCGACCATAAAATTAAAACGGCTGAGCCAAATGTCCTGAAATTTTGAGATCTTCTAGAAGACACATGGAATAAGATATTTTATATTTATGACACCTTCGGATTCGGCCATAAGAAGTGTCAAACTCACATGTCAAAATGGAGGACGAATCTGGACAGTTTTCCGGGTCAACTTCGAAATGTCAATTTCCTTTTGATTATTCACCCTCCTTTTGACTCTCTTAATTTTTGGGGGGTGAATTTAATGTTGGGGGTGGACATAAGGCTCATAATATTCCTATATAAGGAGATGGTGGTGAAGGGAATAATCATCTAACATTTTCTTTTGAATCCATGTTTTTCTTTCAATTGTAATTTCCCGCTTTCGTTTTGTAATGACATCGTCAATTTCTCTAATGTAAGTTTTTCATTCACATTTAGTATTTTAATAAAATTTATTCTTATTCTTCACTTTTTATTTTCCTTTTCTTATTATCACTTTTATACTGTTGCTTTTAGGTGTGAATTTATTCACACCAACACTTGTGAATTTATTCACACAACGGTGGAGTGATCGTTTCTTTGTTTTATTTTTCTTCTCCAATTCCGCTTCTTTAAGTCGACTTCCCGCTTCCATTTATTTAATAGCATAAATGGAGGGCTAAAACCTTATGGGTTGGTCCTAAGGAGTTGCATGGGGAAGATTGGATGTTATTTTATGATCTAAAATTATGTAATCAATTCATTAATTTAAGATTTCCATTCGATGATTAATTTCTTCTTCATCTTCGCCAACTTTAATAATAACACATTTAGAGTGTTAGTACGATCCAATTCCTTGGAGTGATCATTAAATTTATCCTCTAAGTGCATTGGTGATTAGCCTTGGAATTGTGTAGGGATTAAATTGGTGAATGATGTTGAGGAATTATATCATTTTGTGGATACGTCTTGAATTAGTGAAACGAACGTTATAAGATAATAAATACATCCAATCTAACCCTAGTAACAACTTAGGATCAACTCATCTCCATTAATTGTTTTAGACTAAGTAAGTGTATGTTTTAATTTATTTTCTTTAAATTAAATCAGTAGTTATTCAAATAAAATCAATCCAAATAGCTGGCCACTCCATAGCCAAATCCTTCCAAAATCAGAGTGTCTCTCGGTTTCTTCTTCGGTCCCTGTGTCGAATCCACATGGACCGAAGAAGAAACCGAGAGACACTCTGATTTTGGAAGGATTTGGCTATGGAGTGTCCAGCTATTTGGATTGATTTTATTTGAATAACTACTGATTTAATTTAAAGAAAATAAATTAAAACATACACTTACTTAGTCTAAAACAATTAATGGAGATGATTTGATCCTAAGTTGTTACTAGGGTTAGATTGGATGTATTTATTATCTTATAATGTTCGTTTCACTAATTCAAGACGTATCCACAAAATGATATAATTCCTCAACATCATTCACCAATTTAATCCCTACACAATTCCAAGGATAATAACCAATGCACTTAGAGGATAAATTTAATTATCACTCCAAGGAATTGGATCTTACTAGCACTCGAAATGTGTTATTATTAAAGTTGGCGAAGATGAAGAAGAAATTAATCATCGAATGGAAATCTTAAATTAATGAATTGATTACAGAATTTTAGATCATAAAATAACATACAATCTTCCCCATGCAACTCCTTAGGACCAACCCATAAGGGTTTATCCCTCAATTTATTCTATTAAATAAATGGAAGCAGGAAGTCGACTTAAAGAAGCGGAATTGGAGAAGAAAAATAAAACAAAGAAACGATCACTCCACCGTTGTGTGAATAAATTCACAAGTGCTGGTGTGAATAAATTCACACCTAAAAGCAACAGTATCAAAGTGATAAGAAGAAAAGGAAAATAAAAAGTGAAGAAGAAGAATAAATTTTATTAAAATACTAAATGTGAATGAAAAACTTACATTAGAGAAATTGACGATGCCATTACAAAACGAAAGCGGGAAATTACAATTGAAAGAAAAACATGGATTCAAAAGAAAATGTTAGATGATTATTCCCTTCACCACCAGCTCCTTATATAGGCATATTAGGATCCTTATGTCCACCCCCAAAATTAAATTCACCCCCCAACAATTAAGAGAGTCAAAAGGAGGGTGAAGAATCAAAAGGAAATTGACATTTCGAAGTTGACCCGAAAAACTGTCCAGATTCGTCCTCTATTTTGACGTATGAGTTTGACACTTCATATGGCCGAATCCGAAGGTGTCATAAATATAAAATATCTTTTTCCATGTGTCTTCTAGAAGATCTCAAAATGTCAGGACATTTGGATCAGCCGTTTGAATGTTATGGTCGAAATGGTGGGACGGATTTCTGTGCATTAATGACGAGTCCACCATTTAAATCTCAACTTCAGATCCCTTTATCATCATGAAAACATCAAAATTAGCTCCGGCCATAGTTGAATAAAATTATCCTCATATTTTTATCTTTCTACTTTATAAATTTTAGCTTCATTGGGCTTGGTTTCTGGGTCCCACATTTGTTTGATGGGCCTTAGGCCCATTATGCTTTTTCCAGCATGTTTCTGCCTTCAGGTGAAAAATTATCCATCTTCCTTTGGGATTCATCCATCGGACCTAAAAGATAAAATGTTAAAAACAAAGTGATCAATCATATACCAAAATTTCAAATTAAAATGATGAATATTGTAATTTCCACAAGCAAATTATTGAGTGGGACCAAATTGACATTTTAAGCATGAATTGCACAATGATGGGAAATGAAGTTCAATTTCCGAATTGGACTAAAATTGATGTTTATGAACTTTTAAACACATTAATATTAAGATCTTAAAAATGAATATTAGCCACTTTCAGTGACTAATCACACCCCCCAACTTGAGTTTTGCTAGTCCCGAGCAAAATAAATTACAAATATGAAATTCAAATCCCCTTTTCCAAAAACATTTAAATACACATTGCTCACCCAAATATCTAATACCAAAAAATTATGGAACCCATAAAAATCATTTAAAACAAGCTAGGTCCATAAGCATATCCCAATCCCAAGCCCATTCCTTTGTTCAAATTCATCGCCGCATTTCATCCAATTTCAATTAAGCATGATAAAGTGTTGTGCATCACAAAAGATATGGGGACCATTTTATTGTTCAAGGGGAATAAATGGAAGCGCTAGGTGGGAATCACATTAAACCTTAATATGAGTATCCATTTTTTTTATTTTTTTTTGATGATTTTTTATCCACAATAGATATGAAAAGACTAACTCTGGGCAAGACAACTATGGAGTCACGATCCCCAAGTGCCGGACGCCACAAATATTGTCAATTTAATGATCTAAAATACAGATATAAAGCCTAACTCTGGGCAAGACAACTATGGAGTCACGATCCCCAAGTGCCGGACGCCACGCATTTGGACAAAACATTGCTCTATGTGGTCATTATTATTTTTTTCATTTTTTTTTGTTTTTTTTGTTTTTTTTATGGATACTCAAATTAAACTAAAAGTGACCCCAGAACCCTATGCTATAATGAAAGGGACCCAAGAACTCAAATTTACACCCACAATCCAGAAGACGTGCATTGTGACATTTTTATTAAGAGGATGAAATTGTAAACATTGAAAAATCACATCGGACAACCGCACTTTCCAAAAACTATGCTCATGAACTTAAACTTGCATTAAAATCAAAATCAAGGCATGCAAAATTTTTTGATATCCAATTTTAGAGTTTGCAATGTGTGTTATCATGTTCAAGGTTAATGGAATTTTTCTTTTCGGGCATGTTCTTACTAAAAAAAATCATATTTTTTATCCCCCCAACATAGAATGACACTGTCCCCAGTGTTTAAAGAAAAGAAAAGTTAGAAGGGGGGTGAAGGATTTCAAAGAGTAAATGATAATCATGGAATGAAGTCACCTGGTGGTTGATAATGATAGTGTGTGTCACAGTCTCCCTTCACTCCTGGATTTGATTCTCAGCGGATTGGATGGTGGTGAATGGATTCTCCATATGACTTACAATATGTCCTTTTATTTTTTTAACCTATAAAAACATAAAAAATAAAACAAAACAAAATAAACTGATGATACATTGTCTTCTTTATATTTTCTAGGTAAGGTATTACTCAGAGATCACACCACGTGACACGAATGAATATGGCGCTCCCCTTTCATACCCATCCTTACTTATAAAAGAAGAACATGTCAACAGTTTATGGTAATTTATTATATGAAAAAAATGATTCAAAATGATTAGAAACATGAAAACCATGGGTTGCCTCCCATGCAGCGCTTTTGTTTAACGTCGTTGGCTCGACTTTTACCCCCCAACTTATCCAATTCCAACTTTCTGCATTTTAATTAACCCATCTTTCTCCACTTCAACAAGATTGAGATTGATTGTTTTTTTGAAATTTGTTTCGTATAAAATCCTATTTTCTACAATGATTGGTAAAATCCAAGGAATATCTAAAATGGTTGATCGTGTTTTATCCGGATTATTTCCTATGATTTCAAGGTTCATTCCTACATGGTGAGATTCTTGATGAAGAGTGATGATAATTGAATGGTCTTGGTTATCATAAATAGAGGGATTATTGAGTAGGGAAGGAAGTATTAAAACATTGAGTTCAGTTTCATTGAACTTTCCTAAAGAAGAATGATAATTTGAATCAAAAATTGTTTCTTCTTTAAAAAAATTTGAAAGAATTGGTTCCTTTTGAAAAGATGATTCATCCACAAAATTATCCATTTGAATTTCATGAGTGGGTATAGACACAATATTCGTTATATCTCCCAATGGTTCAATGATCGGTGATTCTAAAAAATTGTTATTGGAGCAATATTCCGAACACTCAATCCATGAAGACAAATTTTCTCCTTGTGAATCCAAAAAATTAATTTCATCCGGATTTAAATACCCTTCAACATTTCTTTGATCTTGTTCAGTTATCCCATATCCAAAGTTTAGTTCTTTTTTCAATTCATGGGAGGTTTTTGGGATAAAAGATTCATCTATTAGTGACGAGGAAGAGACAACCTGAGTGGGAATGGGTTCCACAACCATTTCAATGCTTTGTAGTTCTACTCTTAAAGATGAAACCTCTGAATTCATTTTATCCATTTTTTCACACAAATGTTCTAGAATTTTTTCAGAATTAGGATTGATATATGTTTGGACATCATGAACTTCATTATGTTTGATCTCTTCAATCAACCTCGAGAGGTATGGAAATTGATCCTTTAAACAATCAGCATCCCATTGATTGTACATCTCATCTGGCGTGGTGTATTCAATCCTGGTTTGGTCAATGAAATTTTCTATCTGAGGTGATTCAAATATTGATTTTCCAGATGATTATATCCTTGGTATATTAATGGGTATTGTTGAAGATAATCCATTGGAGTTGATTGAAAATTGTTTTTGGGATTCATTGGACACACAGGAACAGAAAGGGGAAAAGAGAAGAGAAATTTGGGTGAGAATAGAGAATTTGGGGTGAGAAAAGAAGATGAGTGTCTAAGGTACTTACTTGGGTCCCCGGAAACGGCGCCAAAATTTGGTTGCACCCAAATTTACCCTACAGGTATGTGGTCGTTGTAGTACAGGTAGGGGTCGAATCCACAGGGACCGAAGAAGAAACCGAGAGACACTCTGATTTTGGAAGGATTTGGATATGGAGTGGCCAGCTGTTTTAATTTATTTTCTTTAAATTAAATCAGTAGTTATTCAAATAAAATCAATCCAAATAGCTGGCCACTCCATAGCCAAATCCTTCCAAAATCAGAGTGTCTCTCGGTTTCTTCTTCGGTCCCTGTGGATTCGACCCCTACCTGTACTACAACGACCGCATACCTGTAGGGTAAATTTGGGTGCAACCAGGTATTTTCCTATAAATACTCGATCTCAGAAGAGAAATATAGAGATATAAATTGGTTGAGGATGTTTCTAAGAGAGCTAATTGATCTATTTTTACCAAAGGAAAAGTTGTGTGAAAGGATTACATGAACCACTATGTTCCGTGAGTAACTTATACCAACCCTTGAGTTCTGAAAACATAATATTTTTGTAAACCTTTTAATTGTGTGAAGAATATTATTATACAAAAGGAACTAACTTAAATAGGTTATTGCATATGGATTTACAATAACATACTTATGAAATAGAAAGTTGTGTAAAATTATGTATTGGATATTCATAGTAAGTGAATAGTACTGATAGTGAATTGTCACTTATTGAATAACTTTCCATTGGAACAAGTTATTCCTTGAATAATCCTTATAGAGTATTTCACATGTCATGTATGAGAGAGGAGTGTATAATTATCAATGTGAAACTACCCAAACTTGGATAAATAAAGAGACAATGATTTTTTTCATTGGTGTGTGTGATAAATAGTTATCCTCTCTTGGGAAATAAGCAAAGGAGAGAATAAGGTATTAACCCTTGAAGTGAATAATTGGCCTTGGATAAGGAGTAACCAATACCAAACTCATTTCAAAGGGAGTGAACCTTGGAACTATCCCTAAATCTTGTGAGGGGAGTGACCCCAGGAATTAGAGTGACCTAACCTAAGACCACTATTGAAAGTTGGTTAGTGGATTATAGTACTTAGACACATCATCATTGTATTATCCTTAAATTTTCCTAGTGTGGGTGAACCAAGAAAGATTCACATGTCTTGTATGCATGATTTACTTAAATTTTACAAGATATAAATCAATGTGTGTGGGTTAAGTAATCATTGATAAAATTAGTTCAAGGAAATGATAAGTGAAATATAAATCATATCATTATTTAAAAAAGGATATAAGAGTGACCCTATTAAAAGTGATGTCAATATCATTTAGATCAGTGAGAGTTTGTGGATTAAGTGTTGAAATTGGAATGAGTTTCATACCTTGATTAACTCCTTGTATCATGGTATCTCTGACTAAAGATCATTTTGGGGATAACAAGTGGTATGAAAGTAAAAGTTTATCTTGTTGGATTTGTTTTGTTCTGAATTGATTTGATTGTTTATTAGTGTTGAGTTTTTATCTATTGCTAAAATATTCTGGTGACATGGAAAAGGGAATGATTTTGAAGAAGAAACATTACTTTATGGGAATTATATATAATAAAAAGTCCCTAAATGATTGTGATATTTAGATAAAATATTTCAAAAACTCTTGAAAGGAAGGTATGAATGATTCAAATTGTTAATCTATTTGTTCATTCAATGATGTTGTAGGATTATCTAATGAACTTAATTTCCCAAGTTATATTGGATCTACTGATAATGATGAAATATCAATAAGTCTAATGGTGGAAGTATTCCACTTATTAGAAGAGCCATATTAGGAGGTTATAATAAGAGAACATCAAGCTGAAAAAGGATAATCAGACACAATATATGCTTGTTAGCATGCTAAATATTGAGGTTGAAAAATTGAAAATCCTAAACAAAATACTGATCAATGTAGAAGTTTATATAAGGGATAATAATGATCCTTAGTAATTGGAGGATATGTCTTTAAAAGTGTAGAATCTTAAAAATACTTCCAAGGAGATAAGGCTCAAATCAAAATATAGAAAAGCTTAATGTCCAATAAGGATGAACTAACTATATGCATGGTATAATTGGTCAAAGGGAATAAAAGGATATATTAAGTAGAGGTGGACTTGATTGATGTTATTATGAAAATCAGTGTAGAAATAAAGTTCCAAAAAAATTTACTTAGATAAATTGAACACAGGATAGAAGAAAAAATATCCATAAATAATGAGATAAAAACTAGTGTTATCCCTTTAAAAACATTACTTTAAGAAAGGATAAAATATAGAACGAAAGATATCTCAATGATGAAATATATGACTACCTAATCAATGGAGAATAATTAGGTGATCAAGGAGACTAAGGATATATTTAAAACCTTTAATGATAATAATAGGATCCCTTATATGAAAACATCAACATGTGGAGTCCACAAATGTGTAAATATGGAATCAGAGTGAAATTGGAAATTTCAAGATAATTCTGAAAGATAGGACTCTCAAAGGTAGGTGGATATGAAATACTACTATTATGAAATAATGGGACATACTATGAATGTGTGTATATAATCCCATTGGGTTAAAGGATAAATAAAATCTTCTATAATATCTCAATAGAGGAAAAACTATATGATATATGTTTTTAATGGGATATGTTTTAGTTGTGCTTGCTATGATAATATGGCTATAAATTAAAGAAATAAAGTTTTCATAAGTATTTTAATCACTCATATGACAAACAAGAAGATTTGTTTCATCAAATACCCCCCACAGGTGGTTGGGGTGGAAGGGGGGGGGGGTGGGGTTTGGGGTGCCGGTTGCAGGGTCGAGTCCCCAAACCATTTTCTTTGTAGCGTGCGTATGTAATGAAACCCATCTTAATTTTTTTTTCATCAAAATAAAATATATTGTGCTGGAAAAAATATATACCACCTTGGAGGAAAATAATGGAGTACAATGAAGGGTTTATAAAGCACCAATAATAGTTTACTCACAATATTCCTTTTTAGTAATAATTTTTTTAGAGGAAAATAAGGAAGCTTCTCCAGTTGTGAGAAATATGTACATGCATGTAAAGAAGGATCCACCAGGGATAAAAAACAATGAGGTGTCTCTCATGACTACCAAGGAGGGTAGATAAAATACATTCTTAATTTTTCTCATAAATACCACTATGTGTTAAGAGATGAATAATGGAAGCATAACCCAAACTATAGTAGAGAAAATATAAATAAAGATTTAAAATTGGTGTATCAAAGGAAGAAACTTTCATTATTGGGATTAGTCACACCATAGAGTAAAATACTTGGACAATAAATAATAAGCCAAAGAAAACATCCAAAATTAATCTTATGTAAGTGGTATCACTCTTTGGAGGACCTCTATAAATCTTAGATGTAAGGCGAACGTAAAGGTTTGGTTCATAATTACAAAGAAAATTCTTTAACTTGAGGAAATTAGAAGTTACCCTCTACCCATTTATTTAAATGCTACATTTTTTTGAATTATTGTTGGGTTTGAGGGTGATATGATCGATGGGGAGGTTGCACCAAAACATTAAAATTATATCAAGGCATGATATGAAGTTCCAATTGATATTGGAACATTGAAGGTTGTAATAACCCAAACTTTTATCAATGAAAATTTTCCCTTCTAATAATTATTTCATAAAACACATGCATTATATAGAGAACTCAATAAAATAATTATCTCATGAATGAAGAATGAAATAAGTAGTATTTATAAAAATTAAGGAAACAATACTGATGGAATAATAACTTGACCATTAGAATAGTAATATGACCATTAGGAATAGTAATCCATCCAATAGAATAATAACCTCACCTATGAAAGTATTAATAAAATTTAGGCAACTTATAATTAAAAATATGATATAATTGTATCATGGTATAAATAAATAAATGTTTTAAAAATGATAAATTAAGGGTTTATTTTTTTAGTAAACTATAAATGAAAATTTATAATTTTATAAATAATATAATGATTTAAACAAAATTTATATTCATAAAATAGATTAATAAATTAATATTTTGTTGTTTTATAGTTATAAGATAATTTTATGTGATCTTAATTAATTTTTCAAAGTGTCATAAAATCAGTTATAATATTAAAATTGGTATTTTTTGAATAAATGAAGTTTTTGATTAAAAATTAAAATTATAATATTTATAAAATTATTTTCATAAAATTTACTCCATTTTTGAAATCTGCATGTTAAAAAATGGTTAGGGTGATTTTTTTGTGATTTTTCTAAAATAGTTCATTTTTGGTGAATAGTGAAATACGATAATTTAAAATATAAGCTAAGTACATGAATTTTTGAATCATGGTTGATGTATGGATAATGTAAGAACCATTATCTCAAACTATACTTCTCTCGTTACTTTATTTAGACATGGTAATAAATAATATTGGTAGTCTTGATCCAAAATAATAAACAAATGAGTAAAATAATAAAAAACACCTCTCTCCTCCCCTTTAAATACCACCCATCACCACCTCTTATCCTAACACCTCGAAATCATTGATGCTTGTCTAAATTATACCTTATTACCTTTTCAAGACTCTTCCCCATGTTCAATATCTTCTTGTTTAAACAAAATACCAATCCCAAGTGCCTTAAGGTGGTTCTCAAGAAGAAGATATTCAAGAGGTAAAATCCTCCTCCTTCTCTTTTATTTTTTTGTTTTCTTATCCTCTCCTCACCTTCCCTATCCAAAGTGGAAAGATAAATAAAACATTAAATATATAATTTAATTTTATTATGTTATCCATCATCAAATATTTTCTCCTCTTCTTTTATTCAAAAAAATGAAAACATTATCCGTGATGTGTCGAGTCACCATCTTCATGGATGATGAGTTTTTGTTTTCCATTATCGCCTTCAAGGCTGTTCATAAGACCATTATTATAGTTAAATAAGATTTTAATGTACATATTATAACTTTTATCATGTTTTGGAACCAATATATAAACATGATATTAAATAAAACGATACAAGTTCGTTATGGTTGTAAAAACCATCAAAATAAATTAAAACATTTTCATCAACGTTTTATCTAATGAATCATCCTCATAACATATAATAAAATGGTATAAGAGAATATTTAAACTTATATAAGTTCATTAATACTAAATTATTTCACTTATATAGAAGTTATTCCCATTTGAATAGAACCCCTATATTTTTACTCAAGGGAACCAACCATAAACCATGAAAATGAATGTTCAAAAAACAATGAGATTAAACTCTATAACTAATCAAAATGGTAATAAATGAAATTAACAAAATTATAATAAATCAAATAAATTTAGAAGAGTTTCTGAATTATGTAATTAATGAATATAATTTTATTATTTAGGATATTAAATACAAGTGAAGAAGGCATTCAAACATAAGGTAAGGGGTTATTGAACCTAACTCCCTTTCATTAGGTTTTTCCTCTTTCATGAAAAATTTCATTGTGGATATTCCTTTAATGTTACTAAAATATAATTTCATTGTTATTACCTCTTATTTTCTAGGTTATATATGTTTCAACTTTTTTTTATGAAAAATATGAAGATTTTCCAAAAGAAATCTTCTTTCTGAAATACATTTTGACTCCACTTAAGATTATCTATTCTTCACTAAAGATTAATGATTCTTATACCAAGTATATTTTTTCAATTTTTATTTGGGAACCACAAAGTTTATTAATTAATTTATAATTTATTAAATCCTTATGAAAACCATTCCTTTTTCATTGGTTATTTCATGGTTATGAGTTTTATATGTTCTATTTGGCATGCATGATTATGTAAATGTTTTGATGTGAAGGGTGAGATGGAAGTTATATACCCCTCTAATGAACTGGGTAATGTGATGTATCTCATGAGATAATGTGAAACATGTATGAACATGATGATATATTTTTTTCTCAAAATTTTGATGTTATGAATATGAACATATGTTATGCGTGAACATGATGCTATATTTGTTCACAACTATGTGTGATATGTGACCCCTAAGACATGATGTTTCATTTTTATGCATTTCTAAATTTCAAGCCTTCATATAATGATTCATCTCATGATTATAATGACTATCCTATGATCATGTTATGATAGTTATGATTATGATCACCCATGTTATATTAATTCATGTTACTTATTTATCCTCTTACTGGGTTTTTATCTCACTCATTTTCTTTGATGTATATCCTAAGGTGACTAAATTTACTAAGGAGAACATGAGCTTTATAAAGATAAAAAAGATGTTTTTAAATAAATAATTATTTTTTATTATGTACAAATTATGTATGGTCCTAATTTTTCTAATATACTAAACCTTTGTATCCTAGTTTTGTAACACTATTATGTGGTTTATCTTTAAAATGATGTAATATTCATGTAAGAAAAAGCAGGGTTACTATAGTTGGTATTAGAGCATAGGTTAATTAATTGGATAATTAGGATTAGAGAATTTTAGTGAAACCCCTTAGGATAATCTAAGCATATTAAGCTTTGATTATTAAAATAATTAACATAGGTATCCAATAAGATATTCCTTTAGTGTTAATTTTTTAAAAGAATAAATTATTCATGTTTTGTTGACTTATTTTTATTTTAATATTTTAAATCTTAGAAAATGGTGGGAACTAGGAGAAACCAGTCTAAAAAATCATGTGAGGGAAAATGAAAAAAATTTCCGAATGACATCCCCAATGTGACAGGAGATGGAGTTCAAAACTTTATGGTGATGCTTGCCTAGATTTTGAGGGTATGAAAAATAACTTTAACCACATAGAATATAAACCTTCACCTAAGAATGAGTAGTTATCCATAATTTAATTTATGAGAAAAAGGACACCAAAATTTAGTAGATATTTTGACCTACTCATTATAGAATAATGGGTTAACTCAATGAAGAATATATTTTCTACACTCTTCTATTCTGAGAAGGATAATGTGACTATGGTAATATATCATTTAAATAGAGAAGCAGATTAGTGGAATACATTGATAAAGGACACCAAAACAAAGGAATAAATTGAAGAGATGGAGTGGGAAGACTTTAAGAAAATATTTCTTAATAAGTATTTCCATCGAACTCTTTATACAAAGATGGAGAGATAATTCATAGAGCTAAAGCAAGGAAGGTGAATCTTTAAAATATTAAGAATAAAACATCATAATTATTAAAAGGTATTCCTTAGGTTTTGTTGTCAATAATGATAGAAAAATAGATAAATTATTTATTGGTTTAAAACCACACCTTCAAAAGGCTTTATCTATTCGAGACTTTGTGAGTTATGAAGAAGTGGTCTAGTGTTTTCTCAAAGTAGAGATGGATTTTTGAGAATGGTTACATTATTATGGAGATAAGAAGAGAATAATGGAGTTTCATGCTTGTGGGTCAAATAAAAAAGGAGTAAAGAGGATCCAACCACCCACACATAAAAAATGTGGGAATAAACATCATGGGAATTTCCTCAAAGGGATGGGGAAATGATTCAAGTGTAGGAGATAAGGCCACCAAGCTCATTAATGTCAAAGATACATGAAGAAACCAACCAACATGATGGAGGAAAAGAGAGCACCATCCATGCTTCAATGCTTCAACTATAGGTAATAAGAGAACTGTGAAATCCAATGCACTAAACCTCAAATCCTTGAGGGTAATCAGAATCACCAGCCACTAAGCCAAATGAACAAGGGAAAGCTTATGACATCACTATTTATGAAGTGGAGAAAGAAAATGAAGTCATAAAAGGTACAATTCAAATTCAATAAAGAATGGAAAAAAGGATTATTTGATTCTATTTCTACACATTCTTTCATATCTTATATGTTTTCTAGAACTATTGAATTGAATCATCGATACCTTGAAGTAGAGATATCTATAAAAACACCCAATGGTGTGATCATTGAAAACTAAGTGTTGGAATCTTCTCTTGTTGGAGTATGCAGGAATATTCTTCCAGTGAACCTTGTAATACTTTCCTTGGTGGAATTAGATGCTATATTGAGAAATTATTGGAACTCATTATATATACCACACATCAACTATTTGGAAAAGGAAATATATTTTCATATTATGAACCATCCCATGATCCTCTACAAATTCACATAAGACCATGAATCTCATTTGGAAAATACATCAATGGTTTGGGTGTTGATACACTATGGAGAAGAATTCCACTCTCAAATTATTAAGTTAAAGGAAGGGATCAACCTTGAGGAAATTACCATTGTTAGGGAATACACTAATTTATTTCCTAAAGAGTTACTTAGACTTCCCCCAGATCATGAGGTAGAGTTAGCAATATTTTTTCTACCAAGATACACTTCTATATCAAAATGACCCTATAGGATGGCCCCTATTGAACTAGAGGAGTTAAAGAAGTAGCTCCAAGAGAACATGGATAATATGTTCATATACACCAGTGAATCAGCTTTGGGTGTGCCAATTCTCTTTGTTAAGTAGATAAATGGATCAATTTAGCTGTGTATCAATTACTGAGAGCTCAATAAGCTCACCATAAATAATAATTATCCTCTTCTAAGGATTGATGACTTGTTTGATCAAATAAGAGGAGCTCAATATTTCTTAAAGGTGGATCTTTGTTCTGGATATCATCAACTAAAGGTGAATAAGGAAGATATTTAGAATACTGCCTTCAAAACATGTTATGGGAACTATAATTTTCTAGTGATTCCATTCAAACATACTAATGACCTTGAAATCTTTATGTATTTTGTGAATAGAGTCTTTTGACACTACCTTGACAAATTTGTGGTAGTGTTTATCGATGATATTATCATTTACTATAAGATCAATAGGAATATGAAGAACATATAAGGATTGTTTTTGTGACATTAAGGTATGATAAATTGTATTCCAGGTTTAAAAAGTGTGACTTTTAGATTTGGTAGGTCACATTATTATAAAATGTGATTAAAAGTGAGGTAATTTTTATGGATACTTAAAAAAAGGTAATTTAGGAATAGACTAGACCCAATAGTGTCATAGAAATCCATAGTTTTCTTGGATTAGTAGGGAACTACTGATGTTTTGTGAGAAATTTCTCATAATTTTCTAACCTGCTAACTAAGTTAACATGGAAAGGGGTAAAGTATGTATAAAGAGAAGAATGTGAGGAAAGCTTCAAGGAGCTCAAGAAGAGGCTAATCAATACACTTATAATCACAATACCAAAAAGTAGAGAAAGTTTTGTAATATAAAGTGATGATTCAAAGAAATTATTGGGGGTTTTACTCATGGAAAATGATAAACTGATAGCCTATGTCTCACAATAGTTGAAAATCCATGAGAAGAACCACCCAACACATGATCTGGAGCTAGTGGATGTGATTTCTGCCTTGAAAATATGGAGGTACTACCTCTATGGTGAGAAGTGTGACATATATACCGATAACAAGATCTTAAAGTATATATTAACATAAAAGGAGCTCAACATGCGTTAAAGGAGATGGTTAGAGATAATAAAGGAATATAATTGATCTATTCACTATCATCCAAGGAAGGAAAACAAGGTAGGTTATTCTCTTAGCATAAATTAACCTGCTAATCTATCCATGATGCATATTGAGAAAGAACATATCTTAATGGATATTAAAATTATGGATTTTAAAGTCAAAATGGAAAGGAATAAATCCTACTTTTCCAAAAATATTTCCCAAACATTTATCCAAGAGAGGACCAAGGAGGCATAAAGTTATGATCTAGAGTTACAAAAGAAGGTGAATGCAGTAAATGAAGAAAAGATACATGATTTCCATATCGATGATGAAGGTGTTATTTAGTTTGGAATGAGGTCGTGTGTGACTTCATACCCTGAGATAAGGAAGGAGATATTGGATAATGCACACAGCTCACATTTCTCTATCCATCCTAGAAGTACCAATATGTACTGTGATCTTCAAGAACACTTCTAGTGGGACAACATGAAGAAGGAGATTTTATAGTATATCTCAAGATGTTTGGCATGTCATAAAGTTAAAGTAGAGTGAAAAAATTCCAAGGGGATGATGAGACCATTTCCTATACCCACATGGAAATGTAAGAATGTAACTATGGACGTTTTCACTAGTCTCCTGAAGACTTTAAAAAAAAATGCGATATGGGTTGTGGTGGATCAAATCACCAAAACTTCCCACTTTATCGCTATTCAGAAAGATTTATTTTTTTTAAAAACCTTACAAGATATATGTGAAGGAATTTGTGAGGATACATGGGGTACTAATTTTGATTATATTTGATCTTGATCCAAGGTTCACATATAAATTCTGGAGAATCATTCAACATGATTTGATTACTAAATTGAATTATAGCATGACCTATCACCCCCAAACTGATTGCCAATCTGAGAGGACTATTTAGATACTCGAGGACATGCTGAGATCCTACTCAATGTATTTAAAATTTGGATGGGATAATCATCTTCAATTAGTTGAGTAATCACATAATCATAGTTTTAACTAGAGTATTCATATGAATCTATATAAATCACTCTATGTAAAGCAATGTATAACTCCAACCTCTTGGGATGAAGTTGGTGAACGAAAGATACTTGAACCTAATATTGTGAAAGAGATGATCAAGAAGGTTCAATCCATCCAAAAACACATAATAGATGCTCAGATTTAGTAAAAGAGTTATGCCAATAACCATCAAATTGATTTGTAGTTTGAAGTTGGATACAAAGTTTTTTTTTTGAATATCACCATGGAATAGATTCATGCAATTTAGAAAGAAATAGAAGCTTAGCCTAAGGTAAATTGACACATTTGATATCCTTGATCACATAATAGAAGTGGACTATCAGATTGGACTTCCACCAAATATGGATCAAGTTCATGACATATTCATCATATCACTTTTTAGGAAGTACATACCTGACCCCTCACATGTACTGAATCTAGAGGTGGTATAATTAGAGAATGATCACTTGTAAGAGGAGAAACTGGTAAAGATCTTAGACTGAAGAGATAAAGTACAACCCAATAAGACAACTCAAATTTCCAAAGTGTTGTAGAGGAATCATAAGTATGATGAGGTGACATGGGAACCAGAGGAAGCGATGAAGGAGAAGTACTCTAACATGTTTTCACCTTAGTATGTAAAAAAAATTGAGGATGAAATTTCAAAAGGGGGGAAGAATGTAACGACCCAAACTTTTATCATTGGAATTTTTCCTTACTTATAATTATGTCGTAAAACACATTCACTACATAGAGAACTCAATAAAATAATTATTATCATGAATGAAAAATGAAATAAATGGTATTTATAGAAATTAAGGAACCTATACCAATGGAATGATAACCTAATTGTTGGAATAGAAATAATGCCATTATGAATAGTAATTTGACCAATATAATAGTAACCTCACCTATGAAAGTATTAATAAAATTTAGGCATCTAATAAATAAAAATATGATATAATTATATCATGGTATAATTAAATAAATGTTTTAAAAATGATAAATAAAGTGTTAGTATTTTTTTGAAATTTAAATTATTAGTTAGAATTTTATATATAATATAATTATTTAAAAGAAAATTTATATTAATAAAATATATTCAATTAATATCTTGTTTTATTATAGTTATAATATAATTTTATGAGTCTTTAATTAATTTTTCAAAGTATCATAAAATCAGTTATAATATTAAAATCAGTATTTTTCGAATAAATGATGATTTTAATTAAAAATTAAATTTCACATATTTAAAAAAATTATTTTTATAAAATGGAGTCCATTTTTTAATTCTACACATGAAAAAATGGTTAGGGTGAATTTTTGGGATTTTTCTAAAATAGTTGAATTTTTGGTGAATAACGAAATGTGATAATTTAAGTTATAAGATAAATACATGAAGTTTTGAGTCATGGTTGATATATGGATGATGTAATCAACATTATATATAACTATCCTTCTATATTTACTTTATTTAGTCATGTTAATCCAAAATATTGACAATCTTGAGCCAAATAAATAAACAAATGAATAAAAAACACCCCTCTCCACCCCTATAAATACCACCCTCACCACCTATTCTCCTTACACCTAAAAAGACTTTAATATTGTATAAATTATACCCAATTCCATTATAAATATTATTCAACACTTCTAAGATATTTTGGTCTCAACAAAATACCAATACCAAGTTCTTTAAGGAGGTTCTCAAGGAGAAGATATTCCAGAGGTAAAATCCACCTACTTCTCTTTTAATTTATTTTATTTTCTTAACCTATCATAACATCCCCTATAAAAAGTGGAATTATAACTCTATTATTACATATATACTATAATTTTATTATTTTAATTTAATATTCATCATCAAATATTTTCTCCTCTTCTTTTATTCAAAAAATGACGACCTTGTCTGTGATGTGTCGATTCACCACCTTCATTGATGATGAGTTTTCATTTTCCATTACCTCCTTCAAGGTTGGTAATAAAACCATTATTATGGTTAAATAATATTTTAATATACATATTATAACTTTTATCATGTACTGGAACCAATATATAAATATTATATTAAATAAAATGATACAAGTTCATGATGGTCCTAAAAATGACCAACATAAATTAAAACATTTTCATCAATATTTTATCTAATTAATCATCCTCATACCATATAATAAATTGGTATATAAGACCATTTAAAATTATTTATGTTTAATAATAATAAATAATTTCATTTCTGTAGAAGTTATTACAATTTTACAAGAACCCCATATTTTTACTCAAGGGAACCGACCATAAACCATGAAAACAAACACTCCCAAAATGAAAAGATTAAACCCTATGAATCATAAAAATGGACATAAATGAACTTATTAAAATTATAATAAATAAAATACATGGAGAAGAGGTTTTTATTTATGAAATTAATAAATCTAATTTGATTATTCTATAAATTAAGTATAAGTGCATAAAGCATTCAGACAAAAGTTAAGGGGATTCTTGAACCCAACTCCCTTTCATTGGGTTATTCCTCTTTCATGAAAAATTTATTTGTGGATATTATTTTAATGTTACTAAAATTTAATTTTATTATTATTCCATATTATTTTCAAGTATATACATGTTTATAACTTTTTTATGACAATTATAAATATTTTTTAAAAGAACTCTTCTTTTCAAAACAGATTTTGACTCCTCTTGAGATTGTTTCTTCTCCACTTAAGATTGATGATTATTATACTATTTATGTTTTTAAAATTTTACTTTTTCAACCCCAAATTTATTCATGAGTGTTTTATTTATGAAATAATTATTAAATCCATTCCTTTCCATGGGTTATTTAATGGTTATTATTGTTATATGTTCTATGTGGCATGCATGATTATGTAAATGTTGTGATGTAATGGATGAAATAAGAATTATATATCCCCAAAATTAATTGGTTAATGTGATGTATTTCATGAGATAATTTTCAATATTATTGAACATGATTTTATCTTTGTTCGCAATGATTATGATATGTATATGAACATATTTTATGTATGAACATGATCCTAACTTTGTTCATAATTATGTGTGGTATTTGAACCCTAAGATATGATGTTTCATTTTTATGGATTTAAAAATTTCAAGCATTTATCTAATGATTTATATCATGATTATAATTATGATCATATGTTTTATGTTTTTTTGATGATGATTATGCTCACCCATGTTATATTGATTCATGTTCCATATTCATCCTCTCACCAGGATTTTATCTCACCCCTTTTGTTTGATGTATATACTTAGGTGACTATATGTACTAAGAATAATATGAGATTTATAATTATAATGAATATTTTTTTAAATAAAATATTGTGATTTATTATGTAAAAGTTATGTGTGTTTCTAATTTTAAAAATACACTAAAACATTAGATCATGGTTTTGTAACACTATTATGTGGTTTGTCTTTAAAATGATGTAATAGTCATGTAAGAAAAAGTAGGGTCAGTATAAAGGTGGTTTATTTTTGAATATTGAATTGAAATTACATGAGTGCAATAAGAAGTTTCAATGAAATAGTAATTGGTGTAATAATTGGTATTAAGGCTATATTGAGGTGTTGTTATCAAGAGAACATATTATAGATTATCATTAGATCATTAAGATGAAATATTATACCTTGATAGATATGGAAAAATAAAAAAATTTATTTTCCTGATTTATTTATTTTGATCTAGAAAGAAGGATAAAAAATAATCTATTTATTTTAATCTAACATGTTATATCATTCAATTGTTTTCAGTATATAAAAAGATGATAGAGGTAGATGATTATCATGTTGTATATAAATTATATATTTGGTGAAGAAACTGATACATTTAGGGGAGTTTTTATATGAAGAATATAGTTAGTGTTATCTACATAAACTTAGTAAGGAAACTTGATAAATGATAAATAAATATATTTATCTTTTTTGTGTCTTGATCTGATCTTTAAAAAATAAATATGGTATGAATCACAAACTTATTGATTCTTGATTTTTTCACTAATGGTATTTTGAAAGTGTGATTGAGTAAATAGAGATAATTTCTTGGTATAATATAAAATTCATTGGCTACTCGAAATGTTTATATATAAGTGAGTTTGATGGATAACATTGGTGTTATTAATTTCAACTCTTATTTCTTACATTGAGTTCTAACTCAGAAGGATTAGAGGTTTTGTTCATGAATCCTAACTAAGTGGTAAGTATACCCATTAAAATCTTTGAGAATATAATTATAGTGGAAATATATATTTAAGAGAAATGTGGGGAGAAGATAAGATTTATGATTTTCAAGTTATAATATGTGTAAGATTTTTATATCATACGGAGAGCTTAGCCTCTCTAAATATTATGCAAGGACTATGTAGAAAAAGGGGTATACAATATAATGGGAATACCCCCATAAATATTATTGATAAAGGATATGGAGTTCATTGAGATAAATAATTGTATAAAAGGGATTATAGACTTAAATGATTTATGTTTCTTGACATCAAGAAGATATAGTGAGTATGATTTCAAAGTTGACTATATTGTACTTATTTCATAGGTGGAGGATATACTTCAGATTTGATGTTAATATGGGAGATTATAGAACTCATGAATCTAATAATTGAAGAGAGAGCATCATGAAACCTCATATATTTTATGAGGTATGTTTTTTGTGTATGATTAATATATAATTTTGGATTCATGATATTGTTTCCAACAAATATAAAGGAGGATATTGTTTTCATACAATGAAAATTAGTGATGTTGTGTGTTATATTTTTTTCAACAATGACATGGTGAGTTGGATAATATTGGATTTTTTGTTCAATATTTCAATAGTAAATCGAGGAATTGGATTTTTCATTAGAGGACACTATCCTAGGGATAGTGATAGGTTAAGGTGTTATACAAGAAGCTAAATAGAGATTATATGAGGACTGGTGCATTATATTAGGTTCCCAAGATGTCTATCATGGGTATTCTATGTATATGATGGATGAGGATGTCTAAAGAAATTTTAAGGAGTATTTAATAATAAGTGTTGGATTGTATTGTGATAAGATACTTGCCTATAAAAAAGATCCATTCAATGACAACACATGAAGATCTATCCACAAAGAAAGAGAATCAAGTTATAGCTAGATTATGAAAAACATGTGATAAATTTACAAGACTATGAAGAGTATAATTAATTCACGAAGGAGTGGTCCTTGTGGTGTTTGGAGGATTTTAGGAAGTTTACATAGATAATTAAGTAAAATGAGGTAGTCTCGCAGAAAGTCAGAAATGTTCTCATGTAAATTTGGAGTTGTGAAAATGCATAAATAATGGAATCAGAGGTGCCACACAAAGGAAGGCTAGAATAATGTGATGATGTTTATGAATGGAAGCACTACACAAAGGAGTGTTGTTAAAAGGAAGGTTTCAAAAATAATAGTTTCATGATGGAAGGTTTTCATAATTTGTTAAGGGTTATGTTCTTTTTGATAAATACCCAAGCATTTAAGAGAAAAAGAAAAAGGATTAATCAATTGGGGAAGTTTCTGAGATATCGAAACTCTATATTTTATCCAAATGAGAAATTGAGATAAAATTTTATGTAAAACACTATGTTATATGAGAAACTTCTTTAAATCATTGAGTTCCATGAAAAAGCTATTTATGTGAACATTTTCTTTGTGTGAAGAATAGTTTTTAATTTAAGGAGTTAACTTTAATATGTTCTTTTGTATAGATTTACACTAACATACTAACATGAATAGAAAATTACACAAAATTAATTATCAGATATTCACAAAAATTGGACTATATATAATTTTAATTGGAACTCATTTAATACCTTACCAAAGGAAGTAGTTATTCCTTGAAGAATAATCATGGAGTGTCTCACATGTCATGTATTAAAGAATAATGTTTGAAGATCAGTGGGCACATACCTATACTGGTTGCAACAAATAGATAGTGATGTTTTGAATTGGTGTGTGTGAAAAACATATATACTCTCTTGATTTGTGATCAAATAAGATAATAAGGGAGTGGCCCTTTACGTGAAGGAGTGTCCTTGAGTTAGGATTGTCCAAACCCAAAATCATTATAAAGGGAGTGGACCTTGAGAGGTAGTGAACCATCCCTAAATATTATAAGGGGAGTGACCCCATCATTAGGGTGATATATATTAAAACCACTACCTAAAGTGATTTAATATATTATCATACTTTAAAACATTTGTATTCTCTTTATATTAGCTCAATACAGATGAATCCATTAAAATTCTAATGTCTTGAGTGCATGATTTACTTACTTTTTTCAATATATAAATTATTATATTTGGGTAAACTACTAATTGATAAAATAATATTATGGGAAAGATAAGTAATATATCAATTATATTATCATTAAAAGAAATTTTTAAGAGTGAACTTACTAATAGTGAGGTCACAATCATTTATAACAGTGAGAGTTTGAGGAATAAGTGGTGCAATTGGAATTTTTTTCATACCTTGATTCAATCTCCATCTCAGGGTATCTCTTACTAAATAACCTTTTAGACCTAATAGTTTTTATGAAATCCAATATGATATCTGAAATGATATACATTTTTCTTTATTTCAAGCATGATTTTTTGAATAAAGAATCCTAGTAAATATCTGATACCACCAAATGGTTTCTAAGGATCAAATAACACCTACTCAATATAGTAGAAGACATTATAAAACTCAATCCCAAGATCAACATGATATGAAAAACCAAAAACATTTATAAACTAAATAAATAATATTTACATTTCACCGATGATAACTTAAAATATTTCCTTTAATCATATACTTGATGAAGGTCCCTAATAAGTAACCATCTGGTTACTACCTCCATGGTGTATCCATAGACCAACTAAATCACCTAAATTTCAGGAAGGACCGTCCTTAATACCATTAAATCCTAGTATCTATCAAATTAAAGGAATAAAACATAAGATATATTTATGAGAATCAGTAAGATTATTACACTCTTGAACCAATAACATCTCAATGGATATGGCCTGTTTATAGAGGCCTCAATACACACCCAATACTTCTATGGAATTTACTTGAACATTACATAATGTTTTATTAATACTATTTATTTAAAATGTTTATAAAAATTAGGCCATTCAATTAAAATTTAAGTGAATTTGACTGCCATATATTTCATTTAATCAATGACATCCAAATATAGAAGATTCTTAAATGTTAACACTTAACATTCGAATTCCAATATTAATCATAGAGGGTTTATCTAAATCATACAATTTACTTATACACAAAACAATACAATAAAACATAGAACAATTATATATTATTAATGTATTTTTGGTAGCATGATATAATCATATGTATGCTATATGATATACCCTTAACAAGGCATACAATATAACTTGTTAATTAGATGTTGTAACACATGACATATATATGTCGTATAAAATGATAAAGCCAAAAAATAATATTCTTTATATTATATTTTTTTCATATCTCCATTAAGGTACATGTGACACTATAATATATGGAATTCCTAATTTCATAGCACGATCCTCACCCTCCTCTAATTTCATAATCAACTTCTAACTCAATTTAAAAAACATTACAAAAAATTTCACAATGCAATGATAAATAATCATAATGCAACACACTTGGTCACAAATTACATAAGTAACATGAAGATATCATGATATAATGAATAATAGTGAAATATAACTCATATTATCACAATTACTTAAACCATGATGGAACCATCAACCATAACGTCTAGAGGAAGCACTTCTTTCTCCACACCACTAAGAAATAAATCATAGTGCATTAAAATAATGTTATAGTGTGATTTGTATTATAGATAAATTTCCACATTAAACTTAATGTATCCTACACCATCCACCTCTAAACTCACTCTTGACACATCCAACACCTCAAAAACACAATGTAACAGATCAGGAAAAACTGGTATTACACATTGGGTAAGGGACCCACCCAACCTGATAAGTCAGAACTGATAAAAAGTTCTTTTTGGGGTTAATTTTTTTTGGATTTATTAATAAACATACTAATTTTAAAGCTCGATTAATAATAGGGTGTATCCTGATATTTAGTATGTGAGCTGATTAGTAACCCGCCCAACTTAATTTTTCTATACTACAATAATTTTTTTTCAAAACTGTAATATTACATCTTTATTATTTAAAATTTTAAAATATTATATATAAATATAATATAATTTAATAATATTTTAAGGACCAAATAATAAATGGGCTTAAAAAATGTATCCATTCCGTTAATCAAGCTATTTTTCAAGGCCTGATTAATCAACAGGCCAGGCTCAGATTAATCCATCTAGGCCTGATTAATAAATGGGTCAACTTTTTTTTTATGGCCAGAACTCGACAAGACCAACCCTTGTACATGTATACTATACTGTGACATATTTAAAGATAATTATTTTTTACATTTAATGAAATTTTATGGTAAAATGAGCATTTTGGGTCAATTTTGTATTTTATTGACATATTTGAGTTATTTTATGAATTTAAAAAAATTAATTTTTTTTTAGTATTATTTAAATTTGTAAAAATATTTTTTTTCATTTTTCTATGTTCTATGATTTTAATTTCAAATTTTTATTTTGTTATAAGATCTAGATATTAACTAAAAACCATTAAATTGTTTTAATTGAATATTAAAAAGAAAATAAATAAATAAATAAACATTATATATATGATAAAGATTAAAAAAATTAAAATTAATGAGTAGTATAAATAAAATGAATATAAAGGATTAAATTAAATAAACACCTTTTATACATTTAAACTACTCATTAAATGATATATTTGTCCATAATAATGGTTGTTTGGTCATTTTTTAGAATTTAGATCCTAATGAATGATAAAGTATCCCATTTCTCCCAAAATTTCATTTTCCCTACATATTTTGTTTAAATCAATGGTTAAATTTGGACAGACTTGTCGAAGTTCATTTGGTAGGTCAAAATTGGGACCAATTTTAGGTTAGTTCCATGGATTTTAATTGGATGGGTCAATACAATTCAAAGTAGGCAATGTCTCCACATTTTTATATAATTTTAATTATCCAATTTTGTGTAAAATTTTTATGATTAATGATTTTTTGATAAAAAATTTCAATGGAAGTGAAGATAAAAAATGAAATAAGCATATAGGCACATTATATTTATATGGTTCAATATATGGGGGAATTTTACTTTGATGTGATAAAATCTATCATTATCAAATGATTCAATTTTATCATAAAATAATGGTATATTGAAAAATTATCTCTTTAACTAAATATTTAACACCTATCTAACTATTTTAAAGAGTAATTAATTTTCTTCCATTCAAATATATCATCATAAACTATAAGAATAAAAATATTATCTAATAAAACAATAAATTAATGTAAGAAATCACCTTATCTAGAATTTGAACTAAATGATTTTATTTCTTAATAATAAAATAATACAATAAAAATATACTTTCATTGTTGTTTCTATAATAGGAGTGTATAATAAAAATAAATGAGCGTCATGATTATGAGTTGAGATTATTATGTTTTTCTATCTTCAATAAAAAAAATGATTATAACAATCATGATTATTATGAAAAATAATATAAGTAATTAGATTGAAATTTTATTTAGGCTAAAATATTTAGATAAGAATAATAGAATTAAAAGTGTGGTTTTTTAGTGGATTATATAAAATTTATAGGAAGCTGTGAGGGTGAAGTAACAATTACATGACCCCTAAAGAGAGATAAGGCCATTGTTATGTGATTTTTATTTAATTATTGGAAATAACTATAATATATCCATTAAAAATAAATATCAGTATTATAAATAATAACATTATTATAATCAAATTGTAAATATTAATCAAGAAATAATAATTGAATTTTATTTTTACCTTTTTAAAAAAATAAATAGTTTTTATCTTTATTAGGAAATTTTTAATGATAAATTTTTTATTTAAAAAATTAAAATTATCATATTTATATTTTTTATAACAAAAGTAATTAAAAATTTGGATTCACAACATGAAAATTAGGAAATGAGTAAAATATACAAAATTTATGAATTCTTAAATATGAACATGAATAGTAAAAAATGATAAAAGTCAATATTCAGACACAATTATATGAATGAATTATGATGAGATAATAATTGGAATATTGAATTTACATTTTCCAACACTAAAAATACATGTTATTAGTTTGATAATAAAATTTCAAGTAATAAATTATAATTAAAAAACCTAAAAAATAATTCCAAAAATTTAAAACATATTTTCCCATATTTAAAGCTATTTTTCATTACATAAATGATTTGTTTCAATGATTTATTAGTTTTAATGAAATATTTTAATATAATAGGGATTGAAACTAAACAATTATGAGATAACACCATGATTGGATTATTTTAAGTCATTTTTTCACAAGTTATATTTTGACGAGTCATATAAAAAAACTACAAAATTAACAATTTTTTTTCTATAAATACACAAACTTGCACCTATTTATCTTTAATTTTACCCAAATATTCACGTCTATCTATTATTTATTTTTCTTCTTATCCTTACTCATATTTTCCTTTGCATCTTGAAGAAAATTTAAAGGTTTTGGGTGGAAAGCCTCCAATGATAGAAAGTAAAGCAATGTAAGGTGTTTTCACTCCTTTCTCTCTTTAAAATTTTATTTGAATATTCTTTTTATGATTAATTTCACTTAATTTTGGTTTCATTATTTCCTTTTACTATTGTTTAATCACTATGTTTGTGTTATTATACCTATAGTATTATGTTTATAGAAAATCATCAAGGAATCTTTTTCAGAATATGATATTAGGTATGTCTCGTTCAACCTTCACCATGACCTTCAGGATTAATATTAATATTGATAAGAAATGAACTATTGGTATCCAAAAAATTGTACTGATAATAATTCCTTAATATATATATATATATTATAAAGATACATGTGCTTTATTTTTAAGGGACTTTATTTTATTTTATGATGGATAACTCTTTATAATATCCTTTGAAAAAATCTAATTTTTTGGTATATTTCAATTAACTACCCTTCATTATGTATACAATATTCTATATTTTATTGAAGTGTATTAAAATTGAAATCAATAATATCAATTAAAAAAATCTTTTATTCCATATTTATTAAAATTATAAGTTATTCTTTATTGAAAATTATTCCAAATATTTGAAAGTCATTTTCTCAATGTAAAAAATTATGTATTAACTAAATAATTTATGTGTGGGGTTTGAAATTATATAATACCCTAATTTATTGGTAGGTATCATTATATAACCAATATAGAGTAATGAAAACTTCATTTTTCTTTGAGTATATTGACTTAGTATATGGCCTTATCGGTATGTTTATAATTTTCAATATTTTTCACTTCATCATCCTAATATATTATAAACTTATATATGACATCATGTTAATTATTTGTTTCCCTAAAATATTATATATTCAATGATGACGAATTTAAAATGTTAAAATATTTTTGATATGATAAAACTTACTAAGCATTTGAGTTCACTCCCTCAACTGTTTTCATTTGTTTTTATAAAAACTGAGAATAATCATTTCTATAAGAATGTATACTAATTTTAATGAATGAACAATAAATATTCATCTTGATATATTTATACACCATACACTCTATGATGTAAATGTTATTAATGAAATGCTTAAGGATATATCTAGTCTCTTATGGGAATTAAACTATTGATCATATTAATGATTTTATGTAATATTTTATTAAGTAAAAAAATATAATTGAATATAGTAACTGGATTCATGGGAGTTGCAGTTATTATAAATGATAGTTTATTAAAATAAGTAAGAGATAGATTTAAATTAGCATAGGTAGTGAATAAAGTCTATAAGGTGAATGCTTTTAAAATTCTAGAGTTTTTTTGAATGAATTTATAATTTGATATAAATTTATGTGAAATTAATAAAATAATAATATAAGAATACATAAAGTAAAAAATTATTTATTGTTTTCATTTTTATTGATAAGATAATTTAAATTTTCCATTTTTTAACAAATGGTTCCCCCAATAAGAATTTGAAAATATGAAAAATGAATGAGACACATTCTAAACATACCCTTATCAATACAACACTATCCAACCATAAATATTACATGAAAACTATATGGAATATACTCTCAACCACATGACATGTGGAACTCAAGGTTTACCCATGTATTACACCTCAACTCAATCAATGTTGTATATATCGACATGGCTTGTGCTACCACACACCATATTTTAGAGTTGGTGTCCTAGAACCAACTGTTTGTACTTTGATTACATTATTATTTTATGTATTTAAATATTAAACATCTTATTACATATTTTTCATTGTTCTACATGACTATGATGTAATAATGTCAAAGAGTATTTGTTGCATTGACAAGGTCATAATAGTTCCCCACTATGATGAGAACTTTTAAGTTCTATGACAATATTCTTAAATATTGTTCTATGGTTGGATGAAATACTATGATGGGACACATAGTATACAGACTGTTATGTGAGTGTACTCATAAGAATATGAGATATCTTCTCATGACGTTCGCACTTGTTAATCTCCAAGACATAAGGTTATGAGAACATACCTGCTTGTAGGAATTATGCATGTTTTGGTGTCTTCAAATATTTCTATCTACGAGCATGTGTAATGGTCCTTAGATTTTATGATTATAATTAATGCATGTAATGAATTGTGAAATTTGATTTACTGATGAAAACCATAATTCCGTATGTTGGCGGTAAGTAGGGTACGTTGGTTGCGTCACGAGCGACATGTTATTGATGGTTAAGTCGAGGAAGGATTTTTCCCTTCCATTTATGGAAGTTGATATCGCTACCCTTTGATTGAAATAGAAATGATTCCCTAAATTTGATTTCCATGGTGTGACGATGAGTTTATTTCAGGTATTTAAATAAATATGTATCAAGAAAATAGGTTGATGACACTATCATGAAAACTACTTGATGAGATATTGAGATAAATGTATTATATTACACAGTGAGCATTCATATATGGATGTTGTCATTGAAACTTTACGTTATTTATCTTGGATTACTTGAACCATTTCTATATTGTACTCTTAGACTTTAGGAAATCCCTTCTAATGCTAATGAGAAAGAATCTTAGAGGGTCACACACTAATTTTTTATTGTGATATTGATTAAATTCTATTTGAATTTAATTAAGGGAATACATATTATTCTCAAGACCATGGAATAATTTTATTCAAGTCAAAACGATCGCATAAATTAAATAAAATTTATTTATTTATTTTATTGAATATTTAATAAATATTTATTTACTGGTTTGTAAATAAAATATTTATTTAAGATATTAAAATATTTATTTATTTATTTGAGTGTTTAATAAATGGAAGTGGAGTTTGAGATGACCAATTCCAGTCTGGTAATAAAATAATTATTTACAAGATAGTAAATAATTATTTAACAAGTGGGCACAAGAAAACATAATAATAATGCTATTATCATTATGTGGAACGATATTTCATTTATGATTCTATTTTTATCAAGTTGGCGCACCATGAATAATGGTGCTGCTATTGTTATTATGTAGAACGCGTTTTCTCTAAGGTTATGATTTTATTTAATTTCTGTTATGCAATTAAATATGATAACTAAAACTCCATGTCATTAAATAGATAGGTATGTCTATTGTGCCTTTATGGCTGGTGAACTGAATTTCTTGTGTTGAGATAATTATTGACCCAAAAAAATTTCTCTCTCAAATCCTCTCCTCTCCCCTCTTAAGAACAAGAGAGGTTCTTCAAGATTGAAGAACATGCGATCAAGAATGACTGATGAAAGACACTCGCTTCACCAGGCTAGTACCTAGAGAACGAGTGGTGTTGATTAGAGGTCATTGGAACACATGTGGATCACCTCTAGAGGGATTCCAATTTTGATCCTCTCAATCACAATGAGACAATCCTTAAGGTCCATTTCGGATGATCAACATCATCAATGAAGAAAGTACCGAATATCCAAATATTTAATTTCTACAGAAATTATTTAAATTAATTATAAACATGATGCACAAGATCATCTATCTAGGATCTGGAGCCCTTTTCTTATTTTTTCTAGATCTTTGATCTTAATCCATGGATACTGGCATTTATCATTCTATTAATCCCAGATTGGTCATTGATTACAGTAAAGAGAAAGTTGTGCCCTACCAACCCCCACACTTCCACTACGTTTGGATCCTTAGAGTGGTATCAAAGGAGGTTCATCATTGTTTATAATTATTTAAATAATTCCTTGATTATTTACAATTTAATAATTTAGTTTTTCAATTCATGGTTAATCATTATTGTAATATGGATTTTGAGATCTGTTCTTCCTATTTCATCACTTGTAGATCTAATAGAAACAAATAATTTTTGGATTAAAATTAATGTGAGGAACTCATCAAAATGACCTGATGATTTTTTCTATGAGACATGAAAGTACATGCCATGTGTTTGGACTTTCACGTCATGTTCTCTACCATACACCTCATCTAATCTGGAATACATTCCGTGTAGTCGTGTTTAGCACACCAGGAGTAATTAGAAAATTACTCAAGCCATGGGAATTTATTACAGGAGGTGTAATTAATTTTACACCATGTGTTGACCGGGACAGATAGGAATATTTTTACTAGATTACATTCCGTGTGGCCCACTAGACACGGCGTGTAGTCCCTTTGGGTCAGGGACTAATCCGTGTATCCCATACACAGATTGAGCTGACTGGTAGCCATGTAACATAGATAAAACACATATTTTGGTCCATTGAACACACCGTGTACTCCAAAATATCCAAATTATTCCTCACACGCCGAGTCCCTAGGCATGAACTTCGAGAAATAAGGTAAAGTTAGTACATGCCATGTAGTCATAACTACACACCATGTACTTTAAAAAATTACACAAAGTTAAAACTTTAATGTTTGTGTAATGTTAAAAACTACTTATGTAACATCCCAAGTAAGTAATGAATAATAGATATTTTTATCTATGTCTATTAATGAATTAGATAGTGTTTTAGAGGCTTAAAATGAAAATAAATCCAATCTTAAGCATGGAATACACTAATATTTTTTGAAGGATTGTTTTACTGCCTTTTGATGGAAAACCATTTTAAAATCTATATTTTGACAATTTTATAAGCTATGTTTGTCAAAATAAACTTATTCTTTATTATTGGGACATCAAAATTTACTTTGTGTGAATTTTGGGTATTTTTCTGACAATGTTCATTTTTTATGAATAGTGAAAAATACTGTATTTTACATCAAAACTGCTTTTTAATCTACTTTATTTATATGATTAGATTATATTTTGAATTAGTTTTAAAGTTAAATTAGAATATATTTTTACCATTTAATCCAATGGTGGTCATTAGGATTAATTTCACTTTGGAATTGGGCATAAACTAATTCCAAACTTTTCATAGATATTGTTTCAAAAAAACCCCGCTATATGTTTTGACAACGGGAATTATT
The DNA here is from genome assembly GCA_963277665.1 of Viscum album. Classification (NCBI taxonomy): domain Eukaryota; kingdom Viridiplantae; phylum Streptophyta; class Magnoliopsida; order Santalales; family Viscaceae; genus Viscum; species Viscum album. The sequence continues at coordinate 2,054,440,905 of OY728146.1, read as the reverse complement.
TTTAAATCAGTTATTGAAATTTCTGTGTTTAGAATTTGGTAAAATGGATTACATATTTGGAATCATAAGGTCCAAATTATGCAATCAAGACTTTTTTTTGGACATTATGAATAGTAACAATGGTAATTATCTTTAATTATCTTGATTAATGAGTAATCAGGTAGTTAAGGATAATAAAATGATATCATAATAATACAAAAAGACCACAACATGTGTCCTAAGGCTACTGGTTGTCTCATGTCTGACCATGGGATGCCTTGTGCCAAACATGGGGGCCCCATGGAATCACTTTTGTGATAAAGTGACTTTTTATATTTTTATTTTTAAAGAATGTTAAATGTGACAAAGAATGTATCACCTAAGTAAAATATTTTTAATTTTGTCTACATAAATGATCTTTTGGAATATAAATATTAATTATAAATCTAAAATGATTTCCTACATAATGATATTTTTTTAAATTTTTTATACATTAAATTTATTAAATTATTTATGACATCATGATGATGCAGCGATTACCTCATTAATAAAGGATTTAAATAAAATGAAATGATAATGTGAAATATTTGACCTAAACATGTCCAAAACCTATTGGATGGGTAGATTTCGAACCCTTATCACCTTAACCTAGAATTATATCAATGTGGGACCTTTTGAATCCGAAAATCATTTTCAAATAAAGTAACATTTCTTTACTTTCCAAGAGTGCCCCTCCTCTCCTCTTATAAAAGGCCCCCACCTCTACCTCCTTACCCACACTCCCAAAGCCTTTGGCTCGGCCAACCCCTAACCATTTTTTCTCTCCACATCCCTCTCTTACTCCTTGAAGCCTCACTTTGGGCAGAAGGCTTCCCAAGGAAGCCTTTGTGCTCAAACCAAAGGGAGTTACCCGATTTTAAGGTAATGTCTTCACTTGAGTCCTTTTGTTTTATTTTGCTTCTCCAACCCCCTAAACTCTTTTTATTCATTTATTTTGTAACAACTCCAGTATCTTAAATATACTAGGATTTTGTTATAATAATTATTCAAGCTACACTTACACACACCTACATCTAATGGTTAAAGGACATACTGTTTCCGTGGATGGTGAATTTATGCCTCCCAAAACGACGATTGTTCAACATTATTTTAACACATTAAAAGGTGGCCATTAAGATGTCACTATATTTATATATGATATATAATATTTTTATGTTTTCCTTAAGATTCTGAATTTTTCATTTTGGGCATACCTTTATGGTTTCCATTATGGGTAAACGTGATATCTTCATTTAAGGAAGTGCGGACTACCGCCCCCTCAAAGTGATTTGATTCGTTAAATACCATATGTGGGACATATAAAGGATGGAACTATAATATTATATATGATATTATATTGGAATTATAATATACCTTTATATCATTATGATTCCATTCTATAAAATACGAAATAGAAATGAAAGTAGCGTTCATGCATACGTACGGCTTACTGTCTCCATGAACGGTGCATTTCATTTCTTACCTCTAAATGATTATGTAATATTATAAATGCATGTATATACTGGATATATATGATATATAAATCATGATTATAATTCTGAATATAATGGATACATGAACAACTTGTAATTATAAAGGGTTTATTTTTGACTCAAGTACCAATGATCGTTAAAACGACCGTTATTAACTTAAATAATTACATAGTGTTCATGACATGGAAATAAGTGATATAAAAGGAATAATGAACTTGAAAAAGGTTATTAAGCAAGTAGAAATTAACTCAAGTTTATTATTCAGGACATTAAAGAACGATCGAGTCAAGTCGGACTCGAGGTATGGGACTTCGTCTCAATCTCCTTTCATTGAGGCATATTTTGTTTTATACATAACCTTATTTTATACGGTGTATAAACCCCTTTTACTTTTACATTTATTCAAAAGGAATATTTTTTATACATAGCGTTTTACTAAATGACAAAAGGGAATGTTTTTTTCGTACGTATGCGGCGACAACGACTTCTCCGCCACCGTGACCGTTATTTGAGTTTCAGCTTCCTCTACAAGCCATACCTTTTTTTAAAAGAAAAATAAATACCATGTTTTAATTTTCTTTTATTTTGGTATTGAAAATGGTTTTCAAAATGTTTTTATATCAATGTGTTGTATTGATATCTTCTGATTGAAAGGTGGAAATGTTATGTTTCTTTTATGCATTTTTATGTGATATGATTATGTTGAGGTTCTTGGGAATTATTATAAAGATGGGTGGTTCCGTGATAAACTAAGGGCGGGTGAGCCCGATATAGCTCTCCAATGCATTGGGTAACGTGAAGGAGTGAAACGTTAAGGTTTCTCTGAAGAGATTTAGGGAATATACTGTGATGGGTATTACAAATGTAACCAAGAGGGTTACTCCCTACGTAAGAATGTTATGAATGCCTCAAGTTACCTTTATTTCTTATGATTTCTATGATTTATTCATGATTTGATGAGGTATGTTATAGTGCTTATGTTTTATGGGTAAAGTATGATTTCATTCTTGTGTATATATGTACCCATGTTTCCTTTCCATATTTTTATATCCCTTACTGAGATTTTTATGCTCATCCCAAGTTTTTTGAAATGTTTTTCACAGGTCATGGGAAAGGTACATGATATGATGATAGTGTCAAGGAAGTGTCAAGAAAGAATCCATGTTTTATTTTAAATATGTTTCCATTGATGGGAAACAAGAATACTATCTTTATGTGACCACTTTGTTTATATATGGAATGTAATGCAAGTTTTATGATCTAATTCTCTAAAACTCTAAACCCGAAAAGATCCTCAATGTGTAATTTTGTAATAACTCAAGATTAAGTAAGGTTTTAAAGCTGGGGCCTTATATTTGGTATCAGCGGTCGGTTTAGATAACTTTAGGGGTTAGAATTCTATTAAATGATTATCCAAAAATATTTTTTTATGGTAAAATTTAAATGATATAGCATTTGAAGATTACCATGTTGCTTAATCTAAGAAATGTTTGTTAAGAATGGTTTTTCATAGAGGAAACAGAAAAACTTTTCTGGGAAGGCATACAGAGGGAAATGACCTTTCAAATCAGTATCCTGAGATGGTCAGAATCAGAACTAAACAGTTTACTGCAGTGATGGCTCAGTTGAATCAGGTGAAAAATGTTGGTTGTTTTTATTGATGATATTTTGGTGTTTTCTAAAAGTAAAGAGGAGCATGAAAGACATTTAAGGGTTATCTTTCAAACCTTAAAAGAAAAATAAACTGTATGGAAAATTCAGCAAGTGTGAGTTTTGGTTGCAAAAAATTTCTTTCCTTGGTAACATTGTTTTTAAAGATGGGATAACTGTTGATCCTGCAAAAACAAAAGGTGTGGAAGACTGGACAAGACCCACAAATGTAACTGAGATTCGTAGCTTCCTTGGTTTGGCAGGCTATTACCGAAGGTTTGTTAGAAATTTTTCACGGTTATCTAGTCCAATGACTAAGCTAACTCGGAAGGGTGTTAAGTTTATCTGGACAAAAGAAAGTGATGATTGTTTTCAGGAATTTAAAAGAAGATTGGTGAATGATCCAGTTTTGGCACTACCATCCAGGAATAATGAGTTTTTTATCTACAATGATGCTTCATTGAAAGGACTTGGTTGCGTCCTAATGCAGAATGATCAGGTAATTGATTATGCTTCACGACAGTTGAAAACCCATGAGGTAAATTACCCTACACATGATTTGGAATTAGCTTCTGTTGTTTTCGCTTTAAAAATTTTGAGGCATCATTTGTATGGAGTAAAGTGTGAAATATATACTGATCACAAAAGTTTAAAGTATATATTCACTCAGAAAGAGTTGAACATGAGACAGAGGAGATGGTTGGAATTAATCAAGGATTATGATTGTACAATTCATTACCATCCGGGAAAAGAAAATAAAGTGGCTGATGCTATGAGTCGAAAAAGTAATGATTCATTAGCAATGTCGCATTTGGAACATGATCCTTTGGTTAAGGATTTGATGAACTTTGGCATAGAAGTTGTTGGTGCAAGAAGTTCTTCTATTTTGTTTCAGGTATCAGTGAGATCATCTCTATCAGACAGAATCAAGCAAGCACAGAAGCAAGACAGTGAGTTGCAGAAAAAGGTAGAGTTGGTTCAGAAGGGTAAGTTTCCTGAATTCAACATTGATAATGATTGTGTTTTGTGATTTGGGAAGAGATTGTGTGTGCCTTGTGATTCACAGTTGAAGAGAGAGTTGTTATGTGAAGCTCATAGTTCTCCGTTTTCAGTTCATCCTGGAAGTACTAAGATGTACAGAGATCTGCGGGAGTATTACTGGTGGGATGGAATGAAAAGAGATATTGCTAATTTTACTGTGAAGTGTTTGACATGTCAACAGGTTAAAGCAGAGCGGTAGTTACTGAAATGGATGCTTCAGCCTTTACCAGTGCCAGAGTGGAAATGGGAGAATATATCCACGGACTTTGTTGTGGGATTACCGAAGACATCTCGAGGTAATAATGCAATCTGGGTTATTGTTGATCGCTTGACTAAATCTTCTCATTTCCTTGCTATACAAGATACTTTTTCCCTAGATCAACTTTCCCGTTTGTATCTTAAAGAGATATTCAGGTTACATGGAGTTCCCCTCTCCATTGTATCTGATCGTGATCCCAGGTTCACTTCTAACTTTTGGAAAGGCCTTCAGAAGTCGTTGGGTACTGAATTAAATTTTAGTACAACATTTCATCCTCAATCAGATGGGAAGTCAGAATGAACAATTCAGACCTTGGAGGATATGCTACGATATTGTTCGATGGATTATCAGGGAAGTTGGGACCAACATCTTTCTTTGGTTGAATTTTCATATAATAACAGTTTTCATTCCAGTATATAGATGGCACCATTTCAGGTATTATATGGGAAGCGGTGTCGAACTCCAGCTTTCTGGGATGAAGTGGGTGAAAAGAAGTTGATGGGACCAGAATTGGTAGAAGAGATGGCAGAAAAAGTTCAGATGATTCAGAAACACATGAGAACAGCTCAGAGTAGGCAGAAGAGTTATGCAGACAACAGGAGGAAGGATCTAACTTTTGAGGTAGGTGATCATGTTTTTCTCAAAGTCTCACCATGGAAAAGTGTGATGAGATTTGGTAAGAAAGGAAAGCTGAGTCCAAGGTTCATTGGACCATATGAAATTCTGGAGAGAGTTGGATTAGTTGCATACCGGGTGGATTTACCTCCGAGTTTATCTCAGGTACACAATGTTTTTCATGTTTCGATGTTGAGAAAGTATATGCCAGATCCATCTCATGTTTTGAGTCTAGAGGTAGTTCAGCTGGAAGAGAACCAATCTTATGAGGAATAACCGGTCTAGATTCTTGACCACAGGGAGCAAGTGTTATGAAATAAGGTGATTAATTAGGTAAAGGTTTTTTGAAAAAACCACATGATGGAAGAGGCAACATGGGAATCTGAAAATGCAATGAGGGATAAGTACCCCCATTTATTCGATAAGTAAATAAATTGCGGGGAAGCAATTTTATAAAGGGGGGAAGGATGTAACATCCCAAGTAAGTAATGAATAATAGATATTTTTATCTATGTCTATTAATGAATTAGATAGTGTTTTAGAGGCTTAAAATGAAAATAAATTCAATCTTAAGCATGAAATACACTAATATTTTTTAAAGGATTGTTTTACTGCCTTTTGATGGAAAACCATTTTTAAATCTATATTTTGACAATTTTATAAGCTATTTTTATCAAAATAAATTTATTATTTATTATTGGGACATCAAAATTTACTTTGTGTGAATTTTTAGTATTTTTCTGACAATCTTCATTTTTTATGAATAGTGGAAAATACTGTATTTTACATCAAAACTGCTTTTTAATCTACTTTATTTATATGATTAGATTATCTTTTGAATTGGTTTTAAAGTTAAATTAGAATATATTTTTACCATTTAATCCAATGGAGGTTATTAGTATTAATTTCACTTTGGAATTGGGCATAAACTAATTCCAAACTTTTCATAGATATTGTTTAAAAAAAACCCGCTATTTGTTTTGACAACGGGAATTATTTTTAAATCAATTATTGAAATTTCTGTGTTTGGAATTTGGTAAAATGGATTAAATATTTAGAATCATAAGGTCCAAATTATGTAATCAAGACTCTTTTGTTTTTTGACATTATGAATAGTAACGACGGTAATTATCTTTAATTATCTTGATTAATGAGTAATCACGTAGTTAAGGATAATAAAATGATATCATAATAATACAAAAAGACCAAAACATGTGTCCTAAGGCTACTGGTTTTATCATGGCCGACCATGGGATGCCTTGTGCCAAACTTGGGGGCCCCATGGAATCACTTTTGTGAGAAAGTGACTTTTTATCTATTTATTTTTAAAGAATGTTAAATGTGACAAAGAATGTATCACCTAAGTAAAATATTTTTAAATTTGTCTACATAAATGATATTTTGGACTATAAATATTCATTATAAATCTAAAAAGATTTCCTACATCATGATATTTTTTATATATTTTTTAGACATTAAATTTATTAAATTATTTATGACATCATGATGATGCAGCGATTACCTCATTAATAAAGGATTTAAATAAAATGAAATGATAATGTAAAATCTATGACCTAAACATGTCCAAAACCTATTGTATGGGTGTATTTAGAACCCTTATCACCTTACCCTCAAATTATATCAATGTGGGACCTTTTGAATCCGAAAATCATTTTCAAATAAAGTAACATTTCTTTACTTTCCAAGAGTGCCCCTCCTCTCCTCTTATAAAAGGCCCCCACCTCTACCTCCTTACCCACACTCCCAAAGCCTTTAGCTCGGCCAAAACCTACCCATTTTGTCTCTAAACATCCCTATATTACTCCTTGAAGCCTCACTTTGGGTAGAAGTCTTCCCAAGGAAGCCTTTGATCTCAAACCAAATGGAGTTACCCGATTTTAAGGTAATGTCTTCACTTGAGTCCTTTTGTTTTATTTTGCTTCTACAACCCCCTAAACTCTTTTTATTCATTTCTTTTGTAACAAATCCAGTATCTTCAATATACTAGGATGTTTTTATAATAAGGATTCGAGCTACACTTACACACACCTACATCTAATGGTTAAAGGACATACTGTTTCCGTGGATGGTGAATTTATGCCTCCCGAAACGATGATTGTTCAACATTCTTTTAACACCTTCAAAGGTGGCCATTAAGATGTCACTATATTTATATATGATATATAATATGTTTATGTTTTCCTTAAGATTATGTATTTTTCATTTTGGGCATACCTTTATGGTTTCCATTATGGGTAAACGTGATATCTTCATTTAAGGAAGTGCGGACTACCGCCCCCTCAAAGTGATTTGATTCGTTAAATACCATATGTGGGACGTATAAAGGATGAAACTATGATATTATATATTATATTATACTAGAATTATAATATACCTTTATATAATTATGATTACATTCTATAAAATACGAAATAGAAATGAAAGTAGCGTTCATGCGTACGTACAGCTAACCGTCTCCATGAATGGTGCATTTCATTTCTTACCTCTAAATGATTATGTAATATTATAAATGAATTTATATACTGGATATATATGATATATAAATCATGATTATAATTCTGGATATAATGGATACATGAACAACTTGTAATTATAAAGGGTTTATTTTTGACTCAAGTACCAATGATCGTTAAAACAACCGTTATTAACTTAAATAATTACATAATGTTCATGACATGGAAATAAGTGATATAAAAGGAATAGTGAACTTGAAAAAGGTTCTTAATAAAGTATAAATTAACTCAAGTTTATTATTCAGGACATTAAAGAACGATCTAGTCAAGTCGGACCCGAGGTATGGGACTTCGTCTCAATCTCCTTTCATTGAGGCATATTTTGTTTTATACACAACCTTCTTTTATACGGTGTATAAACCCCTTTGACTTTTACATTTATTCAAAAGGAATCTTTTTTATAAGTAGTGTTTTACTAAACGACAAAAGGGAATGTTTTTGTCGTACGTATGTGGTGACAACGACTTCTCCACCGCCGTGACCGTTATTTGAGTTTCGGCTTCCTCTATAAGCCATACCTTTTTTTAAAAGAAAAATAAATACCATGTTTTAATTTTATTTTATTTTGGTATTGAAAATGGTTTTCAAAATGTTTTTATATCAATGTGTTGTATTGATATCTTGTGATTGAAAGGTGGAAATGTTATGTTTCCTGTATGCATGTTTTATGTGATATGATTATGTTGATGTTCTTGGGCATTATTATGAAGATGGGTGGTTCCATGATAAACTAAGGTCGGGTGAGCCCGATATATCTCTCCAATGTATTGGGTAATGCGAAGGAGTGAAACGTTAAGGTTTCTCCGAAGAGATTTAGGGAATATACTGTGATGGGTATTCCAAATGTAACCAAGAGGGTTACTCCCTACGTAAGAATGTTATGAATGCCTCAAGTTACCTTTATGTCTTATGATTTCTATGATTTATTCATGATTTGATGAGGTATGTTAAAGTGATTATGTTTTATGGGTAAAGTATGATTTCATTATTATGTATATATGTACCCATGTTTCCTTTCCATATTTTTATATCCCTTACTGAGCTTTTTATGCTCATCCCATGTTTTTTGAAATGTTTTTCACAGGTCAAGGGAAAGGTACATGATATGATGATAGTGTCAAGGAAGTGTCAAGAAAGAATCCATGTTTTATTTTAAATATGTTTCCATTGATGGGAAAGAATAATACTATCTTTATGTAACCACTTTGTTTATTTGTGGAATTTAATGCAAGTTTTATGATCTAATTCTCTAAAACTCTAAACCCGAAAAGATCCTCAATGTTTAATCTTGTAATAACTCAAGATTAAGTAAGGTTTAAGGCTGGGGACTTATAACTTATCATGTAAAAATCATACTATAAGTTGTTACTCTATGAATTGAAGCATCATATTTTCTATATGTCATAAGTGTAAAAAAGTATACAAATATATTAAATGTTGGGTAGATTCGAACAGGTATTCATCAGGTTACCTCCAAGGTATATTTATGTTCAAAGATGAGAATCTAAAGGAAATTCAGAAAATTAATTAAGATAAAAGGATTGATCAATTAAATATAATAATTAATCGATTCAAGAATGATTTATCTTAATAATAATAATTAATGAATTGAATTCTAGTTTTATTAATTACATAACTCGTTGCATGTATGTGGATGATCATGATCTAAACCAGACCTTTGTATATGATTGTTTTCCCTTTTAATTTATTTGTTAAATTAAATTGTTGGCCTACGAACAATCTATTCTCATTAATATGTAGGGCCTAAATTCCCATGGTTTCTTTTATGTAAACCCCCATTTTACACCTCACCTGCATGTGTGTGAAAAATCATATGTGATGGATGGAGCTCCCAATCTAGTGGAGGCAGTTCAAGCTGGAGCCGAGACAGAACCAATCCTAGTAGATACAAAGGTGGATAGGTGAAAAGCTATAAACATGAACCCAAAAGGTTTAAGGTGTTTCTCCCCTAGTTCAGGGTTATTTTATCAACCACATGATAAAATAACCATTAGAAAATCTCATGATCATTTCCTTTACTTTATTTTATTTCTGTTATTTTCATGATTTATCATTATAGATGTATTGTCATGATCACATAATTAATGAATTAAACAAGCATGCAAGATGGAACTAAAATAAACTAGGCTTATGTGTAAATATTATCAAGACATGGTTAATCACTTACGTAAGTTCCACTTAATATTAACAATCATGTGATAAATTTATATATAAGAGATAAAAAATCCATAAATTAAATATTAAGTCAAACTAAGGCTTTTGTTACTTGATTAAGGAAAAGACTCAATAAAACTATGTGTTTGACCAACCCTTGTTGGGACACTTACTTTTATAAAAGAATCCATTATGAAAGTTTCAGGTTGACTTAACCACATTACATCAAGAGGAGTATCCCTTTCTAGATTTGGTGTAATATCGGAGGAAAGTGTTGAGGAAATACAAGTCAGGATTTATGGATTGGAGAGTCCACTCAAAGGATCAAGGTGTTGCAAGCCTATAGTTGGAAAATACCTGCATACCTAAATACCTTCAAATAGCTTGACCAACCCTTTTTAGGGTTATGTGAAGGGGAATATGGGTCCCTTCCACTATAATGTCCAAGAAACTAGAAATTCTAATTTCAATGGTGAGGGCCATTGGGACTTAATAAAATAGTGGGAGACTTAATAAAATTAATTTAATATTTCTCATAAAATATAATCAAGAAAGTACTAATAATATTCTCTTTTAATTGTAGAATAAAATGACAAGCTCAACCACACTATCCCTATGATAAATTCTAGATAAAGGAAAAATCTTCACTGGTAGAAATTTCTAGGAATGGTTTAGACACCTTCGAGTTGTTCTACACCATGAATGGAAGTATTATGTGCTGGAGTCAACATTACCTGATCCACCTACCAAATAGCCAAGTGATGAGGATTTCCTGGTCTACGAGAAACATATAAAAAATGTGGTCGATGTTCAATGTTTTATTCTTTCATAAATGTCTAGTGAACTCATGAAGTCTCACAAAAACATGGATTCATATAGCATGCTCGAGAACCTCCTTGGTCTTTACTAGGAGAGAGAAAGACTGGAAAGGTTTGAGATATCCAAGGCACTCTTTCAGAGTATTCTTGGAGAGGGTTCCCCAATTGGGCCTAACTTAGTCAATATCATTATCTATATTGAGTGACTGAAAATTATAGGGTTTAGACTCCCTGAAAAACCAGGTACTGATCTCATTCTTGCATCACTCCCACATAGATTATCTAGTTTTTTTGTAAATTTCAATATGAACAACATTGAGAAGTCTCTATCTAATATTCTTATCCCCATTCTCCAAGTGGACAAAGATATGAAGCACGATAATCCTTATGTCCTTATTGTGAATAAGAGGAAAGGGAAGGAGAAGAGCTTTAAGACCAAGGCTTCTTCATGCCCTTACAAGAAAAGGAAGATCAAAGGGGAGTCTAGGGAACCAGAAGTTATTTATTTCACATGTTGAAAGAAGGGATACAAGAAGAAAAACTGCACCCATCCAAAGAAGCAAGGGGAAACTTTAGGTGAGTTTGTTATCGAGTGAAATTTATCTATTTATAAAAATTGGGTATTAGATATAGCTTATGGTGATCACATATGTATTCAAATATAGAAACTAAGTAGATTTAGGAAAATTGACCAAGGGGAGGTAGATCTACGAGCATCCAACATAGCTAGAATTTCTACTATAGTTATTGGGGACTACCACCTCATGTTGCCAACTGGGATGATCTTGGTGTTAAAGGGTTGTTATTAGTGACTTTTGTGACCAAAAACATTATTTTTGTATCTAGACTAGATATAAATTTATTTGTTTTTAGGTTTGGAAATGAATGTTTCTTATTTTACAAATATAGCATTTTTTTTGGTAGGGAACATTTATACAATGGTATTTATGTGTTGAATTACAAAAATCAAATAATGGAAATTGATAATAAAGATACTTCACATGAATCATACCACACCAAAATTTGGAATCACTATCTAGGTCATGTTAAGGAGAAACACCTGACAAAGTTACATCAAGATGGATATTTAGATTATTTAGAACTAAAACCACTTGGTGTATGTCACACGTGTTTATAAGGAAAAATGAACAAATCCCCCTTTAGTGGGAAACATGAAAGGTCCAAAGAGATTCTTTAATTGGTTTATAACGATGTGTGTGGACCATTTACAGTTGAATCAAGAAGTGGGTACTCATAATTAATAACTTTCACTAATGATTTTAGTATATTTGGATATATATACTTAATGAGGTATAAGTAAGATTCTTTTTATAAGTTTAAGGAATATAATAAAGATGTTGAGAACCAGCTTGGTAATAAGATTAAGAAACTCAACCCAGATTGAGGTGAAGAGTATCTTAATCAAGACTTCATTGATTATTTACAGGAGTTTGGGATCCTATCCCAACTCACTCCTCCTTACACGCCTTAGTGGAATGTTGTAATAAAAAGGAGGAACTACACCTTGTTGGACATGGTGAGATCAATGACGAGTCATGCAAGTCTTCCATTATCCTTTTGAGGATATGCATTACAAACAGCATCACACATAATAAACCAAGTACCAACTAAATCGATAAATGGCATTTCATACAAGATTTGGAGTGGAAGAAAAGACATGTTATCAAATTTACATGTATGGGTTAGAGAAGTATTTGTTTAGGACTCTTTAGGTAACAAACATGCACCCCAAGGAAAAAGGTGTACCTTTATATGGTAACCTAAGGAAATAAGGGGATATTACCTATATGACCTCTTAGAAAAAAAGGTAATAGTGGAAAGAAATTCCATATTCCTTGAGAGGGATCACATCTCCAAAAGTGATATTGGGAGTGAGATAGACTTTGATGAAGTCAAGGATCAAGGCATACAAGAGTTGTTATAAGAGAAGATTCCACAAATACCTATGGAAGAAAGATCTGTTCCAGAGACACAAGTACTACGTAGGAGTATAAGAGAGGTCAAAGAACTGGAACAATATGATTTTCTAGTTACCAAGGATGTTGAATCATTATTAGATGATAATAATGATCTTCTAACCTAAAAGGAACTAGTTAGTGGAACAGATGCTTCCCTGTGGAAAGAAGCCTTGAATTCTAAAATGGATTACATATACCAAAACCAAATCTGGATTTTGGTAGATCTTCCAGTTGATGTAAATCCTGTTGGTTTAAAATGGGTATTCAAGAAGAAACTAGACATGTAAGGACAAGTAATTACCTATAAGGCACAACTGGTTGCAAAAGGGTTCAAATAGCATTATGTCATTAATTATGATGAAACCTTTTTACCAGCTATGATGCTAAAATCCATTAGAATTATATTGGACATTGCTACGTACCATGACTATGAGATTTGGAAAATGGATGTAAAAACAACCTTCCTTAATGGTAACCTTTAGAAAGATGTCTACATCACACAACCTGAAGGGTTTGTGGCTCTAAAGGACACCAATAAGATATGCAAGTTTTAAAAATCCATTTATGGATTAAATAAATCATCCCTGTCATGGAACATTCATTTTGATGAATCCATAATGGAAATTGGTTTTATAAAGAATGAATGTGAACCATGTTTCTATAAACGGTTTAGTGGGAGTGTAATCGTTTTCTTAATAGTATTTGTTGATGATATATTACTTATTGGAAATGAGATACCAGTTTTACACTCTTGTAAGGAATGCTTGAATCAATTCTCATACATGTAATACTTAGGAGAGGAAGCATATATTCTTGGGATCAAGATCCATCATGATAGATCCAATAGATTTCTAGGACTAAGTCAAAGTACATACATTGATAAGATACTGAATAGATTCCGTATGGAACAATCCAAGAGGGGATTGTTTCCAACATCACATGACATTCATCTTTCCAAAAAAATGTGTCCTCAGATAAAAAAGTAAATATAGAGAATGTAAAGGACTCTATATTCATCATCTATTGGGTAAATCATGTATTCCATGATATGTATTAGTCTATATGCCACTTACACATTAAGTGTTATAGGTAGATATCAAGATGAACTAGGTGACCACCATTGGATGGCAGTCAAGACTATCCTTAAGAATCTAAGGCATACTAAGGATATGTTTTTTGTTTAGAGAGGAGATGAGGAACTAGTCATCAGAGGATATAGAGATGATTGCTTCCAGACTGATCAGGATGAAATGAATTCGCAGATGATATACATATTCACTTTGAAAGGAGGTTTTGTGAGCTGGAAGAGCTCAAAGTAGAGTGTGGTCACCGATTCTACAATAGATTCTGAGTATATTTAAGCTTATGAGGCCACTAAAGAAGTAGTTTGGATGTGAATCTTTGTTCAAGATCTGGATGTGGTACCTAGTAGTAAAGATCCCATCACACTCTATTGTGATAATAATGTAGTGGTGGATCTCGAAAAATATCCAAGGTCACATCAGTGGATAAATAACATACTTCAAAAGTATCATCTATTGAGGGATTTTTCTCAGAGAGGTGAAGTTTTAGTGAGAAAAATTTCAATGGAAGACAACATGGAATACCCCTTGACTAAAGCCTTGACTCAATAGAAACATGATCATCATGTGAGGTCAAGAGGACTGAAAGTCGTAGGTAGTTGACTCTAGTCCAAGTAGGAGTTTCTTAGAGTTGGTGTCCTATAACCAAATATTTTTAATTTGATTACATGAATATTTAATATATTTAAATATTAAACATCTTATTACATATTTTCCAATGTTCTGCATGACTATAATGAAATAATGACCTAGAATATTTGTCGCATTGACAAGGTCATAATAGTTCCCTGCTAAGATGAGAACCTTGAAGTTCTATGACAATATTCTAAAATATAGTTATGTGGTTGGATTATATACTATGATGTGAAATATAGAATATAGACCATTAGGTGTGGGTACTAGTAAGAAGATGAGGCTTCTTCTCATGAAGTTCGCACTTAGTAATCTCTAAGATGGGAGGTTATGACAACATACCCACCTGTAGGAATTCCACATGTTTTGGTGTCATTAGATATTCCTATATGCGAGTGTGTGTAATGGTCCTTATAATTTAATATTATCATTAATGCATGTCAAAAATCGCACACTTTGATTTACTAACAAAAACTGTCATTCTATATGTTGGAGGGAAGTAGGGTACCTTTGTTGCATCATGAGTGACATGTTATTAATGGATAAGTCGAGGAAGGATGCATGACTTCCATTTATGGAAGTTAATATCTAAACCCTTTGATTGAAATAGAACCGTCTCCCTAAATGCCATGGCCATGGTGTAATAATGAATTTATTTCAGGTAGTCAAAGAAAGATGTATCAAGCAAACTGGTTGATGACACTATCATGAAACCTACTTGATAAGACTAAAAATTAATATTTTTATTTTCCAAACACTTTTGAGGAAAAAGTGAGAAACCAACAAACACTTTTGCAGAAAAGTGGTAAACCATACATGACTTTACAACAAACAAACTTCAAACACCAAGTCCAAAATATAACGGCCAACCAAACAACTAAATCCACAAGAAAAATTAACCACACCATCATTCAAACCGACAATCTTCATAGTAGGAGTCAGAATCAACCAAGAGAAGGACAAGGAACCACTAGAAAGCATAAAGCAAGAAACTCAGAAAAGCATGAACAAACCTCAGAACCAGTATCCTTGAACTCCACTGATGCGACCATCGACACCATCCCAAATCCACCAAACCACCAGCAAACTCCAGTCGAAGGTCACCCAAAACCTCCAACGATGTGAGATGGACTCCTGAAAACCCTCTAGGAATAACACATCCACAGAAGGCCAATGAAGAATCTAGATCAAGGAAGACCATAATGTCCTGATGCTATATCCTACTCTGCAGAGAACCACAACCCAACCTCGAATTCCAATAGGATGCAATGCCCAAAAACCTTGAACCACAAAGACCCAAAGATGAAAAATGCAAATTCCAATTCACCAATTCAACACATTCAACCAATCAATCCACCAATCCCGAGCCTTCAACACAGTAATCAAAAAACACTAAAGTAGACCTGCAATTCACAACTCCTCTAATGATAGAACGTAAAATACTGCAACATTTTCAGGTCCTGATGTACACTTTCTTACCCACAGAACCACTCAACAATCAAGAGATTCAAGGAACATGCACCAAAAATCAAAAATAAAAAATCACATACCAAACCAAAACAAAAAGATCCAAGATAATAATCTTCAAATAGAAGGAACGCGCTTCATCACAAGAACCCCACAACAAATCATCCTAAACCAAAAAAACCATCCAAGAACTCAAGGGATGGAAACTGTCACCTTAGAAATCCACCCGAATAACAACGAGCCGGAAGAAGGTCCTAGACGTGATCCAGAGACGCAATCCCATCACCGCCTCCACAACTGCACTTCAGTCCACAACGAACCTCCCTACGCACCCACCGTTGACACCAAAATGAGGCTATGAGAGAAGGGACTCACCCGAATCATCACCACGCTACCGGGAAAAGCCCTATCAGATTCGGGGTAAGGGCACGGAGATGGCAGCCTCGACGGTTTGATCGAACAATGTTGCAAGCCGCACTCCACAAGTCGCCAAGCAGGAATCCGAGGATGGGATGCTACCGAACGGAGCTGGAGAGGGTGAAGGCAGTGACAGGGGAAAACCCTAGAATTCACGAAGCCCCTTACGGGCTCATACCTCTTCTCCTCAAAAACTGACTTGACTTGATGAGATATTGAGATAAAGGGATCTTATTACACCATGATTATTTGTATGTGGATGTTATCATTGGGAATTTATATTCTTTCTCTTGGGTTTCTTGACCTGTTTCTATACATTACTCTTGGACTTTAGGCAAGACCATCTAATTCCAATGAGAAAGAATCATAGAGGGTCACACACTAAGTGTTTCTTATAATCTCGATTAAATTCTATTTGAATTTAATTAATGGAATAAATATTATTCTCAAGACCATGTAATAATTTTATTCAATTTAAAATAATCACATAAATTAAATAAAATATATATATTTATTTTATTTAACATTTTATAAGTATTTATTTACTAGTTTGTAAATAAAATATATATTTAAGAGAATAAATTATTTATTTATTTATTCAGGTATTCAATAAATGGAAGTGGAGTTTGAGTGAACCAAGACCAGTCCAGTTGTAAAATAATTATTTTTATGAAGTTAAATAATTATTTAACTAGTTGGAACAAGAAAAAATAATAATAACACTATTATCATTATGTGGCACGAGATTTCATTTATGATTCTGTTTTGCGCAAGTTGGCACACCAAGAATAATGGATCTGTCATTGTTATTATGTAGAATGAGTTTTATCTAAGTTTATGAATGTATTTAACTACTGTTACGCAATTAAATATTGTAACCAAAGCCCCATTTGTTTAAATAGACATGTATGCCTATTGTGCCATTACGCATGGTGAACCGAAATGCGGGTGGTGAGAGAATTATTGAGCCAAAACAATTTCTCTCTAAAATAATCCTCTCTCCACTATCAAGTATGAGAGATTTTATTCAAGGACGAAGAATAGGTGATCAATAATTATCGATTCAAGACACTCCCTTCACCGTGCTAGAACCTGGAGAACGAGTGGTGTTGATCTGAGGCCATCAGAACACTTTTGGATCACCGCTAGAGGGATTTTGATTTGGATCCTTTTAAGTGAAATGAGACAATCCAAAAGGGTCATTTCAGATAATAAAAATCATCAATGAAGAAAGTACTAAAGACCCAGGTATTTAATTTCTACAGAAATTATTTAAATTAATTATAAATATAATGCACAAGATCCTCTCTTTAGGATCTGACACCCTTTTCTTATTTTTTCTAGATCTTTGATCTTAATCCCTGGATACTATCTTTTATCATCATATTGATCCTAGATTGGTTATAGATTACAAAAAAGGCAAAGTTGGGCCCTCCAACTTCTATGCTTCCACTGCATTCATATCCTTCACCATGTACCTCACATGTGGTGTTTGGATATATACTATTCCATACCCAGGGTTATATTCTAATTACTCCACAAGGAATGTGAATATGAATTACATGTGTTGTGATTATTCATACTCTACCATGACTACACCAATAAGCTACATGGAGTGTGTTCATATAACCACACATAATGTGATTATGAATTCTAGATGTAGACCCCCCATGAACAGGACTGATCCTCTAGTTCCATTATAAATAGATCCTCTTCTATGATTATTCCATATAGAGACAGTTAAAATTAAAAAATAAAAATGTAAAAGAACAAAAAATGTAGATTAATGAAATCAAAATAACTAGTCCTACATCATGGATAATTTCATAATATTCAAGTTTTGGGCACTGATGATCCACATTAACAGTGCTGCTTCCCCCGAAAAAGGCTTCGATCTCCCCTAGATGAGGCCTCCTTGATATGACCCTCTCTCTTTTGATCACAACATAAATGAAGGGAGGTAGTCTCTACATTCCCCTAACTTGAGTATGAGGAAAGATTATCGAGGTGGGAAATAAAAATTAAATAAATAAAATTAAAATAAAATTTCAAAAAGGACTTGAACTATGACCTAAAATCTAGTCATAGTTTATACCTAACCTAAGTAAAACCACCCATTATAGACTCAACCATGAATTCAGAATTTTCATTTGGTACTCTATTTAAGTGATACAAACATTCACATATATTGGTATAAATAATATTTATTTAATCAATGTTAAATATTAAAAAAATTCAACACGATCAAAATCCCCCAAATTCTAGCCCAAAGGTAAACATCCCATCTTGAAAAAACAAAACCCTTAAAAAATATTTTTAAGGTTGTTTTCTAAGTGAAATTACCATTTTACCTCATTTAAGGTTTGAGGATCCAGAACTAAAAAATTATCTAAGTATTCCATATGAGAAAACCTAGATCACTATATCCTCCCAAAATATGAGAATTTTCATACTAAAAAGTGAAACAACTAGAGCCTCTTACTAAGAAGTCTATAATCCTTAATCATGTTAAAAATGACACACCTACCCATGATATCCTCTATATTTTTAAGGTTATTATATCCATAGGGACCCATAAAAAATACACTTGAGAACTCATCCCCTTTTTATCAATCAGATCAAGGGTTCTTCATCCAAGATTCTAATTCCTCTATGAATGCTAAAAAACCTCAACCCATTACCAAGGAAGCTCTTGATAGTAGATAAACTCACCACCCATGAATATAATCAAGGATTCAAACCCAAATCCTTTTCCTTTAATCATATAATACCTATCAATGAAAAATAAATCAGGACCACTAACCATCGATATCAATTAGACATAGTTCATTCACCAAGGAATTTTTCACGAGGGAGTCATGGTACAAACCTTCAAAATGGGTGAATTAGATTATTATATTATGTATATAGTATAATAATATTAAAATACTCCCTCAATAACCTCAATAAGAGTTCCATGCCTCATTAAAAGGGCCAACCACTACTCCTCAACAACTAAAAATTGAAAAAATCAACAATGTCTAGCTCCAGGCATGAGGATAATATTGATACTCTTATCCCCTAATTTATAGAAATAGAAAAGAAAAATACCCACACTATTGAACTATGTTAGGTTTTTATCCATTAGATGTGACCTGAGCTATCTTCTTCGGATTCCAGAGTTGGCATTCACACAAAACTCAAACATCCACATCCATAAATTATGGAATGATCCACCTCATTTCATAACTTAATATTGTTGGAGTTGGTGTCCTAGGACCAACTTTTTTTACTTTAATTACATGTATATTCAATGTATTGAATATTAATAAAACATATTATTATATATTTTTCATTTTTCTGCATGAATCTAATGTAATAATTTTCTAGAGTATACATCATATTGATAAGGTCATAGTAATTCTCCACTATTTTTAGAACCTTTAAGTTCTATAATGATATTATTAAATAGTGTTATGTAGTTGGATAATGTACTATTATGGGACATATAGTATATATACTATCAGGTGTGTGTAATCATTATAATATACAAGTTCTTCTACTTAATTTCACTCTTTGTAATAAACAAGGCAGGTGATTATGAGAATAGACCTGCCAGTAGGAATTCTACATGTTTTGACGTCATCAGATTTTTCTATCCACGAACATTTGTAATGGTCCTTAGAATTTAAGATTATTATAAATTCATGATATGACTCACATACTTAGAATTATTTCATAAAACATGATGATAATAGTTCATGGTGAAGTTAGATACATTGGGTGTGTTATGAGTGACTTGTCATTAATGGATAAGTCGAGGAAGGATTTCCCCTTTCATATTTATGTAAGTTGATATCTCATCCCTTTTATTGGAATAGAACCATCACATTAAATTCCATGGACAAGGTGTAACCACATGTTTATTTTAGATATTAAAAGAAATACATATTGATCATATAAGTTGGTGACAGAGATGTGAAACATTCTTGATGAGATACTATGACAAAAGGGATTATATTACAAAGTGAGATTTCATATGTGGTTGTTGACGGTGTGACATTAAGTTATTTATATTGGGTTACTTGAGCTATTCCTAGATATTAATCTTGAAATTTAGGAGAGAATGCCTAATGACAATGATAAAGAATCATAGAGGGTCACACACTAAGTGTTTTTGTTGATGTTTATTAAATTCTATTTGTATTTAATTAATGGAGTGAATATTATTCTCAAGACTGAGTAATAATTTTATTCAAGTTACATTGATCACATAAATTAAATTAATTTTTAATTTTCCAGTATGTGATTAAAAATATATTTATTCATTTTATTAAATATTTAATAAATATTTATTCATCGGTATGTGAGTGAAATTTTTATTTATAAATAAAATTATTTATTCAGGTATTCAACAAATATCAAAGAGTCTTAATAGACCAAGATCGTGCCTGGTGATGAATAATTATTTACAATCCAGTAAATATTATTTATCATTTTCCCAATATGGTGTGCGCTAAAAAAGAATAATGATAGTATTATTTTGTGGCATGGTATTTATTAAAGGTTTTTATATTGTTTAAGGTCCAAAATGAAATTAAAAAATATTAAAACATAAACCCTACCTCTATAAATAGCTCATTATGGATATTGTGTTGGTTATAGAAATAAATATAATTTTTTTGAATAATGAATCCTATTTTGACTCCTCCATATCTCTCCCTCTTAAGAAAGAGAATGAAAGAGATATTTCTTCAAGACCAAAGAAGGAGCAATCAAGAACGAACAACAAAAGACATTCAATTTTGTATGCCAACACTCATAGACCGAGTGGAATTACTCAAAGATCATTAGAGCATGTTTGGATCACTTTAAGAGGTATTCTTACCTTTTATCCTCACAATCATAATGAAGGAAATCCGAAAGATTATTTTTAGATGATGAAAATCAACTATGAATACAGAAACCTAAGATGAGGTAATTTATTTATTCCTAACTAAATTAATTAATTATAAACATAATATGAAAGATCCTCAATTAGGGTTCTAGATAATTGAAATTAAAAGAAAATTTAATTATCATATATCCCACCACGTGCTTCCGCTATTCCTAGAACATTCATAGATTCTATAAGTAATAACCCACCAAAAATATCACTATGCTTCCAAATTTTCCACTTAACCAAGATGAAAATATGCTTTGTTAGTTGGATACTCAAAACAACTGAACTTACATATTTTATACTATCTCCACCTTAAAACATATCTATGACCAATGTTAAGGATATCACATGATACTATGAACAAAACTTTATCCTATAGAAATCCCTAATTGGGAGTATAGATCAAACTCAACCAACTCTATAGGATCCCATGAAACAAGCCAAATTAAATCCCTAAGAGCTCTGCATACTCACCCCCAACATTGGAGAAAATATCACCAAGAATTGGTCTAGGAATAGATGGATGATTAAATAGGGAATTTAACACTCCTACCATTCCTACTAGGAACTCATACGACCCATAATGACTCCCAAATGCCTCCTTGGTAGAAAAAACCAATGACATACTAGGTAAAACACATCAGGACTTCTGAATCATTTTATCTAAGGATTCCTTCTCAGTTAACATATTCCCAAGATCAAATGGGATATCTAATGAACCAGAATGGCATCAGTGCAGTTCCCACACAAAACTTTTATGCAGAGGTTTTAATCTCGATGAGAGGAAACCCTAGAAAATATCCCAGAGAAAATTCCACCTATTTCTAAACAATTGTATGAATAATCCATTGAAACCGCAATGGTGTATAAATAAAAACATACCAACCTATAAAAGTAATGGTTTAAACTTTATAAGGGTTGTACCTACTCATATCTTGGGCCTCACTTCCCAATTAAGGTGGGTCGCAACCCATCCACCTGATTGCAAACCCCCTGTAAATATAGACATCTACCTAAACTCAACCTACAAGAAATCATCCATCAATAATGATATCATCACCAGGCCTCACTCTACCATAGTGGGATATTAGGTATCGATGAAGGAAATTGGGTATATGGTGACCTCAAGTAGGATTATCCAGTCATAAAACACTGGTTGAAATATTTCACTTGGATCTTCAGCTCTCAACCACTAATGTGATAATGAGAGGATAAAATATGCCAGTTCTAAGAAACCAGAGTACCAAGGAAAAAAGTTAATAGGTTTAATATTGATCCACATCAGTCACCGTCTGACTGGTCCCTCCATATCTTACACCCATCCATGGTTCTAGCTTCTAATACCCTGATTCTAGTGAAGATCATGTGGAGGTGGTGAGAGAATAATGAAGGATATGTATTCCATAAAGCATATATATATATAGGATATATATATATATATATATATCTTTGTGTGTGTGTGTTTGTGTGTGTGTGTGTGTGTCTTTGTGTGGTATATAATATATAATGATATGAACAAATCATAAAATATGATTAATATGCTAAAAAAGTATTTTTTACATGCATATAGTGTAATAATATTTTATTATTTAGTATATCATAATACATTAATTACATACATGCTACCTATTTCTATCGCATAGTATGATGGGGTAATATATAGTAAGGTAATTATATTGTCTTAAATGAGACATGAAAACATAGTGTATTATCAATTTGGGTATAAAAATGCATGTTTTTAGAAAGTATGCTACTTCCCATGGAACACTATGAAAATCCTTTCCAAGAATCACAAATTATGATTCTTTTGAAAGTATATGAATCATTGATATCCAAATGTTAAGCATGCTAATATTTGAGTAAAACATTGACCTAATATATCATAAAGAAACTATTACATGAGATGTAATGTGTGGACCATTCATTCATATAATGTATGAACCCAAGAAAAGAATTAACTAATGAAATATAATTCTTGAATTAATGTGGTCATCACCAAGGATTGTACTCGAAATATATGTAATCACTACTACTATATGATTGAAGAGTGGTGTGTGTGATGCATTCCACTTGTTTGGATGAGACTCCACATCACCTGATGATCTCTTTTTTCTTTTTCATTAGAACTATAAGGTGCTAGCACACTATGGATAAATAGAGGACCCACACAAACATCATGAGATCCAGTCAACCCAAGGATACTAATAAAGGTGGGAGGCCTTCGTCTTCTACTTTGGAGATCATCATCAAGAAAATTAGAAGGATTTAAATGGTTATAGAGATATACAAAAACCCTTAAATGTACGTTATGGACATGTTTACAATATTTATTCATCTCTAGTTACAAATAATTTATTTATTCTATACATGGGGATCTTTGGGTGGTGTTTTGCTGCTTCTTCTTAATCTATAAAGTGTCTATAGAATCTTTGGAATCCCAGAAGTGGTATTAAACCTTCCTATTCCATTAAGTTTATGAAATATTTCATGAAATTAATAAAAATGTGATAACATTATATATCATAATAGTAGTCATTAAATACAATTTGAAATATATTCAGTGTATTCTAAATCATGAAATATGAAAAATGATATCATAAGCTGTGATACAACCCAAAATTTTAGTTTTGTTCTTATCATTTCATATGAAGAGTTATATCATAAAATTTGATATTATGTGCTATGTTAAAGAAAACAAAGTATTGAATTATAAAATGATACCTCTATTTATTTTAATCATAAAATATTATTAGATTTATGTCGTATGTGTATTATATTCAATGAAAATATTATAAATCGTAAATAATGATTAATAACATGAAGAGATATTCATTATAAGTCATTGTCTAAGATTCCATATGAATCATAAAATGAAATTTAAAAATAAAAATCATTTTTATTTATTTTAAATTATGAATTGAATTAATTATTTATATAATGTTTATAAATAACAGAAAATGGTATTTTGGGAATAATTATTAGCATAAAAAGAGTTATAAATTAACTAATTATAAAGGGTTTATATTTTATTAATAAATGTTTAAACATTTATTAATAAAATATTCCTTAATATTAAATGTCAATATTTGAAATAAATTTTATAAAATATATGGAATGCTTTGTTGTTTTTAAATAAAGTCTTTATTTATAAATCCAATGGGATAATTTATAATGTGTTTATAAATTAAAAAATAAGGTCTAAATATAAAGTGATTATTTTTAAAGATAATGAAATGTTCACAACACTCGATTTAAATAGATAAAGTTAAGGGGAATTGTAACATACTTCAACCCAAGACCACTAATCAGCACCCTGATCGGCAGTCACTGCTATACCTCAAGCACGCCTTCCCATATTCCAAAGGCTACAGATTAGAGATGAAGATTTAACAAGATTCCTTGGGGAGACTATACCCTCTTGTTAAAGTGAAATAAAAATATAAAATAATGGAAATAACATAGATCATGTTACAAAATATTTGAACATCATTACAAGACTAATCATTAAACATAAACCATTCAATATACAAAATGATTATACAAGATAGTCAATATTTATACATATCATCATTCATATATAAAATTTAAAAAGGTGAATAAAAGGTTAAAAACCAAAAATGAATAACTCTCAAAAGTGGCATGATCTCTAGCCTGAAAAATATCTCCCAGCCCCATCCTAGCATGCAATTATGCATCATTTATAGGGAACGTTCTCTTGTTCCTAATTGTATCCATGAAATATACTCAAGTACCAAAAAACATACAAAGTAGGGTGAGAGTACGAATCAGTAGGATATCACTAATGACATCAATAAATAATCTAGTTTGAATAGTAGGTGAATGAGATTGTTCTATATATAAACAATTTGGATAATTACAAGATAAATAAAAAATAAATAAAACTCTAAACATGGTCTTTTTTGGTGACACATGAGGTTGGAACCACCTACTTTATCCAGCATTAGATGTATTTGAGCTTGTAATAGGGACCATTCCAACCTAAAAATAGTATGGAACATGGGTAATACACCCATCCCCAGTCTAACAAGAATTTTAGGGTAATACAACCATTATTAGGGACCAACATGTCCACATGGGTGGAAGATTCATCCACGTTTTAACCAAAAATCGATGACTCGCATGTCACCAAACTATTTATGTAAGATTTATTCAAGTCATAACTTATCATTTTCATAAAAAATAAAAAAATTAATATAATAAGGGATAAATTGGAATTTTTTTTCTAATTTTTTTTCTTTCCCCCAATATCCAAAACTATTCACAATTACCATATTCTAATTTTTAACAAAATACAACCAAGGAAAGAGACACTTGTATTTTACAATTTCATAACCAAAATGAAATAAAAATTTTAAAACTATAAAACCATTTCAAGAAACATTATAAGGGAAAACAAAATTCCTTTTCCAAATACCATGTTTAATTACTAAAACTAAATCCAACCCAACCCAAGTTCAAAATTTCCAAGTCCATAGTTTAAGAGGCATAACCCTAACTTAGAGATCACATGATCCTACTCTTTTACTTTGAAAAGAAAATAATTTCAAGTTTTGTTTAGAATTAAAAAACTTGTTTTAAGGTTTTGAACAAAAATTATGTTTTGTCATGATAACAAACTTGTGGCATCTCACAAGTAATTAAGGAAAAAGAATGCAACTATGAGAAAATACTTAGGGAACTCCTACATTAGGTATAATAATGTCCATATGTCTAATATCATCCTTTGATTAAACTTAAAATGAAAGATATAAAAGTAAAATATTAAATCCATAAAAATGGATAAAATAGATAAATATATTGGAATAGAACCTAAGAGTGAAAGAGGATGAGAAATGAGAGGAGACAAAGGATATAATTTCCAAAAGGCTTTGATTACTTTAAATAGGGGTCCAAAAGGCCAAGTATACAAGGAATTACACCATGGAAGAAGATGAGGCGGAGGGATGGTCAAAGAAGAGGCCTCCTATGTATTTTGGTCAGGAAAATTGGGTGAGGAATTTTAAATAGGGAAGGGGATAAAGACCAAGAGATCCATGTTAAAAAAGACACATAGGCCTAACTGGATGGATGATGAGCCATGTAGGAACACAACCCATATTGGATTGGAATCGTCTAGTCGGTAGCCTTTGGTTGTCTTATTGGTGGCACTACAACATGGTGCCATGGTGTTTAACCCCCTTTTTGTGTACCCAGAAAATTCCTGATACCCCCGGACACATTTAAAAATTCTTAAACAAGAAATTTACATGAGGTTAATGGAAAATTTACGAAAAAATGTACCTCAAAGTGGGTTGATTTTAAGAACATATCCAACACATGTCGACTCATCCTTGATTTAAGCTTTAAAATCTCTCCATATACCTTAATAAAAATCTTCAACCACTAGGATCAGACATCTAATTATTATTATAAACCTTCCTCTTAGTTTTATTTATTTTACATAGAACACATACAAGTGGGATGTATTTCCTAAATAGGGTCTTTTCATTGTCTTCAATGATAGAATTGGGACATACCTCAAAGTAAGCATCAACCTATAGCTCAATTCCATCAACATTGATAACATGAGATAGGTTAGGGTGATAGCATCAATGTTGATAGACATGGAACACATCACACATCACTACATACCTATGTGGGAGAGCCAGTTGGTAATATATGGGGACAAATATATCCAAAATATCAAAAGGACCAATGAACCGTGGTGATAAATTCCCCTATCTATGAATCCAAAAATTACTATCCTTGGAGAAGTATGTATGAAAACCTGGTCACCCACCTCAAACTCTAGGGGAAGCCATCTTCAGTTGGCATAAGATCACTTCTTACTTTGGGTGGTCACAAACCTATTCATGATTAACTATATTTGATTAGAGGTCTCTTATGTTAGGCTCGACCCAAGCACTACTAAACCACAAACTTCCAACTAGCACAAGGGAGATATGAATGAACTTCCATACAAGGTCTCAAATAGAGCCACCTGAATGGAATCCTAGTAGCTATTATTGTACGAAAACTTTACCAAGTCCATATGAATATACCGAGAACCTACTAAATTAAGGAAACATACATGAATAATTTCATATAACATCTAAATAGTACATTCCTTTTTCCCATATGTCTATGGATAATAAGCTGTGCTGAGATGGACCTGTATGCCCAATACCTTCTGAAGGCCCTTCTAGAATCTCAAGGAGAAACATGTGTCACTATTTTGTATGAGGTGTCATGGAAACCTATATAGAAATACTATCTCCTGGAAATAAAATCTACCAAGATCATACACTTTATAAGACTCCTTTATGGGTAATAAATGGGATAAATTCATCAAGAAATCTAGGATAACCCAAACTACACCATTTTCATGAGGATTCTCAGTATACCCATAAAAAACCCATTATCAAATTGTACCACTTCCACTATAGAATAGGAAATTTCTAGAGAATACTGGCATGAAACTAGTGATTGACCTTCTCTTATTGTCAAGTGGAACATCAAGAAACAAAACTAGTTATGTTTTTCTTTATCCCAATTCACTAATATTTCATTTGTACATCATGATACATATTGTTTATCCCTGGATGCACAACCCATATCAATTCATGGAATTACCTCATCATATATTCACACATGCTCATTGTGACTACCAATTAGCCTCAAATATATAGAATCTAATCATCATCTAAGGATTATTCAAGAGGGGGATCCCCAATATATATACCATCCCTTATCACAAGATAGTAAAAATCTGATTATTAGATATATTTCACCAAATGTAAAGGATATATCTACTCATGAAGGCCATATGATGGACATCTAAAGGTCTCACTCTCAACTAATGGTAACCCAAACACATACCAATATTTGATAATACACATTCCCCCTTTAGCTGGTCAAATAGGCCATCAATTCAAGGAAGTGAGTAATGATTTTAACCATCACCTGGTTAAGCCTCCAATAATATACACATAACCTCAAAGAAACATATGGTTTATTAGTGAAAAGAACTAGAGAACCCCAAGGGGGCATGATGAGTTGAATCAAACCCTTCTCCCCTAAATCCTCCAGCTAATCCTTGATCTCTTGAATTTCAATAGGATCCCTATGATAATGCGAAATGGCTATTTGTATTTCACCTAGTAAAATCTCAATCAGGACCTAGATACATCAGTTGGGAGAAAATTTAAATAATTACTCATGAAATACATCATGTAATAGATAAAACATAAGAGGAAAATAGGCCAATGAGCATCTCCCTCACATAGGAAAAACTATCAATATGGGAGGTGATTCCACCTAGTCCATGAATGTCCAGTCTGACACAACCTGCATGGATATCCAAATCTATAACATACTAAAATCTACCACTGTCATGCCCCAACCCATATTGGGGCTTGAGTTGCAACTACCCCAAGCCCACCTCTATAGGCCATGGGATGACAACTAGCACCAAAGGCACAACAAACTAGGGGAGGCCTTTGCCTAAGAAACTGTACACACACACACATAGCCAACTCAAAGTAAAAGTGCAGAGAAAGGAAAGCAAGATACAACATTGCTACAAAAGGGAAACTAACATACATGCATCAACCTCTAACCAGTACAAGTAAAGTGCTGAAAAGTAATGACACGTAAACTGAACAACAAAAAGGAAAAAACATGCGCCCAACCAGAAAGGTGCCATAACCTGACAACAGGTAAAAATAAAGTAAACTGCTGGTGAGTCTCATGCCCAGAAATCCTCCTACAACCACTGAACGCAGCCCAAGCTCCTGTGTCCTCTATGCCCCCTCGTAGTCTTGATCAACCTGTCTTTCATCTGCAAGGGCACACTAAGTGCGGGCAAAGCCCAAGCAGGGGTGAGTATAAATATACCCAGTAGGATTCCCCAAAAGCTTGAGGGAGCAACAAAGGAGGTACTAGAACGGTGATTAGTAAACAAAACAAAGAACAATGCAATAGTACAAAAGAGAGAGTGCAACTCAACCCAACAAAAGGAAGGAAGTGGACTTGTCCAATCCAAGAGGAGCTAGACATGGAAAGCACGTGGCATACCCCGCGTTTCTTCACCCCTGCTGGAAGGAGAGTAACTGAACCCAAGGAGTGGGAACAAAAGTATGGTGTATATATATATATGTTCAACAATAAAACCAAATGAGTGTGTAAGGGGATCTTTATCTCCAAGCTCAGCCAAAGAGAAATTGCCAACACTTCTAAGGGTAGCCATCACCAATGCCCTACAATCCCGCATGCCAAAGCTGCCTCATCACTGAACTGTACAACCAAGGGTCCCGCTCCAGTAAACATGGAGAAAAGTAAATGACTAGCCTCATAGAAAGGCCGAGTCTAAAAGAAGTCATCGGGTAACCCACTGCCCAACACCGCTGGAGGGTAAACCAAAAGAGGTCGTCCGGTAACCCACTGCCCATCCCCGCTGAAGGGTAAACCACAACAGCTCATCAGGTAACCCACTGCCCAGCCCTGTTGGAGGGTAAACCACAAAATATCGTCTGGTAACCCACTGCCCAGCCCCGCTGGAGGGTAAACCACAAAAAGGTCATCATATAACCCCATACCCAGCCCCACTGGAGGGAAAACCCAGAACTGGTCTGATAAGTCCGCACTGCCCATGCCATCCCTGGGTGTCACTTACACCGCTACCGTGCGTAGGTTCAGAGCGAATCAAAGGAACCTCTGAACACCACCCTTTCACGTTTCCACATTTAATGATATCTTGAAAGAGGCTCCACACACCCAAACAGATTACACCGTTGTAATCCTCACGATAAAACACACGAGATAAACTACTTACTCATTGGAAACAGGCTCCCGATGGAATAGTTATTCAACACCGCTTTACGCCCATGCGGTGTCTCGTGGGGCCCGCACCTCGGTCCTGAAAGAGGCCGGGAAAACTACACGATCATGATGCTCTCAGAAAAACACACCAAAATGACTATTCATAGGCCCCAAACGGATGCCTGATGAAAAAGTCGCAGTACACTGCACACCGCTCAAAAGACGGCCCGTGGGGCCCATGCCTCAAGTCTGGCTTCAACACCTGAAACCACCCTGGTAAACTTCGTCTCAACTCCAGGGTCACAATGTCGCTTACAATGCCTAAAACAGACTCTGGATGCAGAAGCTGCAACTCCCCGCGTTATATGCAAATGGGGCCCTGTGGGGACAACACGTCAACCTTGAAACACGTCACGTAGATCATACCATTACGTTCTTTGCAGATAACCACATGGCGTGGGATATTCATTTTCCCTGAACGGACTTATGAAACATAAGTCATAAAAAACACAACATACCTTTGAAATCCGCCTCGTGGTGCCGATGCCTCGGGCCCGAATTTAGGCAGGCGGATTGTGCCATTGCAATCCCCTCGAAAAAAAACACAGAAACGAGTGCTCAAACACCAAAAACGGATGTCGGGTGAAAAAAGTGTCATTTTACCATAAAAGGTATAAATTAGGCCTTGTGGAGACCACACCTTATCTCTAACCCGAACGCTTCAGAAAGAATCTAAAAAGTCCGCACGAGGAATGGGGTCACACTGCCGCTGACGACACGTAAATCGGACATTCCAAATAGTAGTTAGGTCCGACGCAAGATTAATTAATTAATTAAACAATTAATTAATTATTCACATTAAGCGTTTCATGCTACCGAGCAACAAAACCAAACCACAAGGGTTACGAACCAACCTTGGAAGGACCGCCTCAACCCCAGGGCCACAACACCTCTGACGGTGCGTCAAACAGACATCCGGCTCGCAAACCACGTCCATCGTAATTTTAATAATAATTTAATATTATTAAAGTAAAGTGTTTCAGGGCACCCATCCTCGGGTGCAGAACCCAAAAACCCCAAAACATACTTCAAAAAGCCCGTCTCACTGACATGGACCTGCATCCGTAGACGATGCATCAAATGGACCCGCTGTTTATAAATTACGGCCCCCCCGAACGCAAGGGGACCAACCGGGCCGGTTCACCTCGGCCAGCCTGCACCGAACCGCCGGCCCGTGGCCCAACCGCGGGTCTAGCCCGAACCACCATGGATCACTGGCCGCAGCATACTCCAGCCACACCGGACTCACCTCAGGTCTGTTTTTTTTCTCCAGTAGACCGACCTTTTCCCAGTCTCCACGTCACGCCAACAGGACCAAAGAAGCACAGGTCCTTGTCCACGGTGCACCCCGAGGTCATCGCCTTGGGGTTCTCCACCGACCGCGACAGGATGGGCCGCTCACACCCCCTGCTCACCGTTGACGCCGCTGAAGCCCCCATCTCCCACTGAGGCCCCGCACCACTTGGTCGCCCGCCTGCTCCACTGAATCCCCTACTTGGCTCCTGCTGAGGCCCCGCACCTCCACCTCCGCTGAAGCCCCGCGCTCCACCGATACCTCTGGCTCGCCGCACGACACCACTCAACCACACTTCCCCGGTTCCCCATGCATGCACCGCCGTGCTCCGCCGCCTCCGGTTCGACCTCCGGATCAACCTTCGGCAGCTCGACCGCACTGCCCCGGCTCCCTGCTCACGTCGCCGTGCTCCGCCACCTCCGGCTCGACCTCTGGCCGCCACCCCTCGCTGGAGCCGAACCTTTGGCTGGTCCCCCCGACCACTCTGGTGGTCGGAAAAATTATCCAACACCTGTTTCGGGATCCTTAGGGCCGAAGCTTTAGAACGCCGCCCCTCGATGGTTGATCTATCATGGTTTTGGCGCATCCAAAAATTGTGATGAAGAATGCCCAAGAACGAGAAGTAAAAATGGGGATCAGATGATGGACATGTTCATACGGCCATTGTCCAAATTCCAAAATTATAGAAACTTACACGAGAAAACTGACAAAGGTGCGGAAATTAACAAGAATCCTACCTTGATCTGCCCATTTTCCGCTAGCGATGCGTCCACGATGCCCCCGCTTCGATCCGCCAAGATTCCGGTGAGGGTCGCTCCTCGATTCGGTGAAGAACGATGAAGAACACCAAAGAACAAGAGAGAGAGAGAGAGAGAGAGAGAGATAAGAGAAAGGGAAAAATCCCAACTCAAAACTAATATTTTACTATTTATAGGAGAAATCCGCTAAGCTCGGAATCCGAAGCTGTCACGCCCTTTCATTTTATGTCGTGCCTAGGAAAAATTCCCCATTTTGAACTCAACCGAAGTCTCAGATTCCCATTCCAAGGCTTTTTTCGAATGTTATTCGAAAATAATTCCAGTGATAAAAATCACTAAGTCATTATTTCAAAATGACAATTTTTCCTCTGGTGACATCTCTCATAACGGGCCCGCGCACACAACTTTTATACCCCTCCTAGGGTAAACAGCACACTCTGGACGCAACCGTGCTCTCAGATTTCTGATCTGAGATATCATTTAGGATAAAACACAACCCCTCCATGTGTATAGTATAAAGACACTTAATATTTTTATAAAATTAATTCTGGGCACACCGGGCCTTCGAATCCCATGCTGTCTTCATTCCTAGATCTGGAATTATATGTAGAAATATTCTAAAGTCTTATAGGGTAAAAACCGAGTCTCTACATCATTCCATCCTTCAAAATTTTTGTCCCCGAAAAGAAAAACTAGGAAAAACAAATCGGGATATAGAGCTCACACCTAGCTCTCCCACTCCCAAGAAAAAATGCAAAACACCATGCTGGTACAACACACGAACCAAAGGGATGGTTCATACTCACAAGGTCTGCTACTTTTTATGAAATGCATAGGAACACTCACACACCTCATCAACCACAACATGTGGAAGACATTGCGCACCCACTTCTACTGTTGGGAGGGTAGGGAAAGATGGTAATAAACCTCTCAACCACTTCCACGATTCCTGAACGGCCCAAGGAAACTCAGGGGACTTCCCCAGATGAACTTCTACTTTCCACGTCATGGCCGAAATCACGGTTTGTTCCTGGAACATGGTATCGTGATTCCCTCATTCAGAATACCCATCAGGTGCATTTCCCACGGATATCTGATCACAAAAGTTTTCACAGTCAGTGTATCACAACCAAGACTCTCTTACATGCTCAAAAAGCGGATGAGTCAACACCATCGACTATAGGAAAGCCGTACCCTCCTACTCCACCAAGGTCAGCCGTAGGGAAGCTAAATACTACGAAACTTCCCACGCTTGATGAGTTTGGGACTTCCTGCTAAGGGAACCTGCTATAACACTGCCATTTTTTTGGAACATAGACTACCTCAAAGTCATAGTCCTGGAGAAATTTCAATTAGCACCATCGCCTCAGGTTCAAGTCTCTCTGGGTGAGGATGCACCTGAGAAACTATTGGTCTGAGCAACCCACAAAGCATTCTCCCAAAATATAGTGTCTCCACACTCTCAGGGAAAGAACCACCACCACCAGAACCACATAGTGAAACATGTAGTTCTGTTTATGGGGTTTCCATCACCTCGACCTTTACTTGATAACGGTATCGAGATTGATGTTGAGAACACAAGGTACCAACGAACAGGGAAGGCGAGCAAACTCATCCAAACGCCAGAGGCTAGAAACAGAAAGCACGTGGCATACCCGACGTGTATTTTCCCCTCTTGGAAGAAGAGTAATCCCCAAAACAGGCACTCTAACAAACCAACTAGTGGCACCTTAAGCAAAGGGAGGTCAAGCAGAAAAGCCCCACTGACAAATTCAGAACCTACTCTGACACTCCACTGCACAACCCCACCATGAATACACATGTCAGAGGGACTCATACACTGCAACTCAATATTATCCGCTATGGTTGGTACTGACTCTCCCTCATTATTTTTATCACATCACAAAAAATGCGTCTCAGTGGGGGAAGAACCCCTTTTTCTTGTGTATTCAAAGCTACGTCGGACAACACCAACACATGGTTACACCGACGCTCTGCGTCACCCTCAGTAACCCCTTGAACAATGAGTTAGATGAAAAAGAGTACCTCATGCAATATAAAACATGGCCTACTGAGAAAAGTAGAAAAAGAAATAGAGCATACCTCTCATCATCTCATGCGTTGCAGGATTGTAGACATCCATAGCACACATCCACCCACGACCCCGTCCGTCAGCTCCCTGAGCCTGACATGGGATGTCTAGTGGTGGTGGAAGGACATCAAAACTTCATCCTACAACCATAGTTCTTCCTCCTTTTCTGCTAACACCGCATCCCTAGGGACCGCCCTGTCCTCACTTGGGGGTTCTCTGATCACGACACTGCCTTTGTCATGGCGGTGCATTTACTAACTATCTAGAAAACTTAGCACATTTGGTCGGGTAGTCTCATGCCACGTGACCTCTCACATCACAAACATAGAACTAGTCCTCCCTGGGATATCTCAGTGCTCTACACTATCCCTGACCATGTGTCTGAGTCTCATCAAGGGGGAGACCTCCGGCGCTGAGGCCCTGCCAATTGACGTCCCTCTAAAAGAAAATTCTCTATCACCAGTGCCTGTTCCAGCACCCTAAGATGGGTGAGGATTCACAAGAGAACTACACTGGAGCAAATCTACTATACAGAGACCTCACTCAAACATCGGTGCTCAGAAGTTTCCATCATGGACCACGTCCAAAGAGCACCAAGTAAGGTCTGCGAACCCAGTCGCGTACTCAGCCACTGCCATCACTCCCTGCCAAAGCTACAACAGCTCCTAAAGCCGTATAAAGCGTAAGAAGGAGGGGTAATACTCCTCAAGAAACGGCTGCTAGAAGTCATCCCATGGAAGTACCAACTCATTGTGCGTCTGAGTAACCCTGGATCTACTAACGCCAAACCACTTGGTGGAAAAAGACTGACTGTCAAAGCCACCATCTAACCTTACAGTGTCTGAACAAGCCTGAAGAGGCGGACCAATGACTCTAGCCAACCCTCCACTGTCTGAGGACATGGCTCACCGTGGAACCTCAGTGGTCTCTGATGCTGGAACTCACATAGTACGCCCAGCCTGCACTCGTGATCGGCCCTTGCTTCCAGTACTATCTGTTACTTCACAGGTGGAGGTGCTACTACCTGTCCCCCTTGAAAAGGGTAATCGTATGATGGATCTTGAACTGAGGCCTCGTCGCTCATGGAGTCGTCATCACGAACTGGAGCTAGTATTCTGTCTATCATCGTGGAGATATCCTGAATCCGCTCAAGGAGTACCGCCGTAAAATGAGAATATATATATCAACAACGATGGGGAGCTAACTCAAGAAGGATAGTCAAAGACTCAATACTATATGATGCATGAACCAAATTCCATGAAACCAGTGTCTCAGTGTATCATGTTGACAAGCAGGTTATCAGGGTCTTGGTGAATGGATATGTCGGCCGCTGCACCATCATTGGAATCCCTGGCCTGAAAGCCGCTCTCGAGACACATTGACACTATTGCCCCAAAACTCAACCAATTCCTTTTTAGGGACGTCCGAACAACGCCCCAAGGAACGAACCGCCTTTGATACCAATTTTTCACGACCCGAACCGTATCGGGGCTCAAGTCACAACTACCCCAAGCCCACCTCCATAGGCCAGGGGTTGGCGACTAGTGTCGAAGGCACAAAAAACTAGGGGAGGCCTTTTCCTAAGAAACTATACACACTCACGCATCCAAATGAAATTAAAAGTGCAAAGAAAAGAAATAATGATACAACACTGCTACAAAATGGAAACCAACATACATGCATCGACCTCTAACCAGTACAAGTAAAGTGCAGAAAAGTACTGACACGTAAACCGAATAGAAAAGGAGGAAAACACATGCCCAAATATAAAGGTGACACAACCCAACGACAGGTAGAACGAAAGTAAACCGCTGGTGAGTCTCACGCCCAGAAATCCTCCTACAACCACTAAATGTAGCCCAAGCTCCTGTGTCCTCTATGCTCCTTCGTAGTCTCGATTGACCTATCCATTGTCTGCAAGGGAACACCATGTACGAGCAAAGACCAAGAAGGGGTGAGTATAAAGATACTCAGTAGGATGCCCCAAAAGCTCAAGGGAGAAACAAAAGAGGTACTAAAATGGTGAGAAGTAGACAGAACAACAAACAATGCAAGAGTAAAAAAGAGAGAGTGAAACTCAACCCAACAAAAGGAAGTAGACTCGTCCAATCCAAGAGGAGATAGACACAAAAATCACGTGGCATACCCCGCGCGTCTTTGCCCTTGATGGAAGGAGAGTAACTGAACCCAATGAGTGAGAAAAAAAGTAGGGTGTATATATATATGCTCAACAAGAAACCTGAATGAGTGTGTAAGGGGATATCTATCTCCAAGATCAGCCCAAGAGAAATTGCCAATAGTTCTAAGGGTAGCCATCATCGATGCCCAACAATCCCTTATGCCAAAGATGCCTCATCGATGAACCGTAAAACTAAGGGTCCCGATCTGGTAAACATGGAGAAAAGTAAATGACTAGCCTCGTAGAAAGGCCGAGTCTGAAAGAAGTCCTCAGGTAACCCACTGCCCAGCCCCGCTGAAGGGTAAACCACAAAAGGTCGTCAGGTAACCCACTGCCCAGCCTCGCTGGATGGTAAACCACAAAAGGTCGTCAGGTAACCCACTTACCAGCCCCGCTGGAGGGTAAACCACAAAAGGTCGTTAGGTAACCCACTATCGAGACCCACTGGATGAAAAAACTGGAACTTTTCCGATAACTCTGCACTACCCATGTCATCATTGGGTGTCACTGACACTGCTACCATGCTTAGGTTTGGAGTGTGTCAAAGGAACCTCCGACCACCACCCTATTATGTTTCCACATTTAATGAGATCTCGAAAGAGGGTCCGTATTCCCAAACATATTACACCATTGTAATCCTTGTAAAAACACATGCTAGATAGACTACTTACTCACTGGAAACAGGCTCCCGATGGAATAGTTATTCAACACTGCTTTACGCCCATGTGACGTCTCATGGGGCCTGTACCTCGGTCCCGAAAGAGGTTGGGTGAACTGTGGCATCACGATTCTACCAGAAAAACACACCAAAATGACTATTCATACGCCCCAAATGTACGCCTGATGAAAAAGTCATAGTATGCTGCACACCGCTCAAAAGACGGCCCATGGGGCCCTTACCTCAAGTCCAGCTTCAATGCATAAAACCAACCTGGTCAACTTTGTCTTGACACCAGGGTCACAACGCCTCTAATGACGCCTAAAACAGACTCTGGACGCAGAAGCTACAACTCCCCATGTTATATGCAAACGGCCCCCTGTGGGGCCCACAACTCAACCCCGAAACACGTCACGCAGATCGTACCATTACGTTCTTTGCCGATAACCATGCAGAATAGGCTATTCATTTGCCCTGAATGGACTTATGCAGCATAAGTCGTAAAAAACGCATCATACATTCGAAATCCGCCTCATGGGGCCCATGCCTTGGGCCTGAATATAGGCGAGAGGATTGTGCCGTCGCAATCCCTATAAAAAAACACATAGAAATGAGTACTCACACACCCAAAATGGATGTCGGGAGAAAAAGTGGCATTTTACCGTAAAACATGTAAACCAAGCCCTGTGGGTCCTGCACCGTATCTCCAACCCAAATGCTTTGGAAAGTGTCTCAAAAGTCCGCATGAGGACTGGGGTCATGCTGGCACTGACGGAGTGTCAATTGGAAATTCCAAATAGGAGTTAGGTCCGACGCATGATTAATTAATTAATTATTCAAATTAAGCGTTTCATGCTACAGAGCAACAAAACCAAACTGCAAGGGTTCCGAACCAACCATGGAAGGACCGCCTCAACCCCAGGGCCATTGAACCTCTGACGGTGCATCAAACGGATGTCCGACTCACGAACCACGTTCATCGCAATTTTTATAATAATTTAATATTATTAAATTTAAGCGTTTTGGGGTACCCGTCCTTGGGTGTAGAACCCCAAAACCCCGAAACATACTTCAAAAAGTCTGTCTCACTGACACAGACCTGCAGCTGTAGACGGCGCATTAAACGAATGCACTGTTTAGAAATTATGGCCCCCCAAATGCAAAGGACCCAATCGGGCCGGTTCACCCCGACCGGCTTGGACCGAACCGCCGGCCCGCGGCCCAGCCGCGGGTCCGGCCCGAACCGCCGTGGCCCATTCTAGCCACATCAGACTTTCCTCAGGTTTGGTTTTTTTGTCTAGCAGATCAGCCTTTTCCCAGTCTTTGCATCGCACCAGGAGGACCCACAAAGCGCGAGTCCTGGTCCACGGTGCACCCCAAGGTCAGCGCCTCGGGGTTCTCCACCGACCGTGACAGGACGGGCCGCCCGCGCCCCCTGCTCGCCACTGACACCGCTGAAGCCCCCACCTCCCACTGAGGCCTCACCCCGCCTGGTCGCTCGCCTGCTCCACCGAAGCCCCCGCCTGGTTCCCGCTGAGGCCCCACGCCGCCTCCTCCGCTGAAGCTCCGCGCTCCACCGCTACCTCCGGATCACCGCACGACGCCGCTAGACAACACTACCCCAGTTCCCCTTGCTCACGCCGCCGTGCTCTGCCGCCTCTAGCTCGACCTTTGGCTCAACCTCCGGCCGCTCGACCACACCACCCTGGCTCCCTGCTTGTACCGCTGTGCTCCGCCGCCTGCAGCTCGACCTCCGGCCGCCGCCCCTCACCAGAGCCAAACCTTCGGCCGGTCCCCTTGACCGCTCCGGTGATCGGAAAAATTATCCGACACCAGTTTCAGGATCCTCGGGGTCTGAGCTTCACAATTCCACCCCTCTCTCGTTGATCCTTCATGGTTTTGGTGCGTCCGAAAATTGGGACGAAGAATGCCCAAGAACGAGAAGTAAAAACAGGGATCGGACAATGGCCATGTTTGTTCGGCCATCGCCCCAATTCCAAAATTATAGAAACTTAAACAACAAAATTGACAAAGGTGTAGAAATTAACAAGAATTCTACCTTGATCCGTCTGTTTACCGCTAGCGACGCGTCCACAATGCCCCCACTTCGATCCACCATGGTTCCATCGGGGGTCGATCCTTGATTCGGTGAAGAATGACGAAGAACGCTGAATAACAAGAGATAGAGAGAGATAGAGAGAGAGAGAGATAAGAGAAGGTAAAAATCCCAACTCAAAACTCATATTTTCCTATTTATAGGAAAAATCCTCTTAGCACAGAATCTGAAGCTGTCGCGCCCTCTCATTTTATGTCGTGCTTAGGCAAAATGCCCCGTTTCAAACTGAAAAGAAGTCTCAGATTCCCATTCCTAGGCTTTGTTTGAAAGTTGTTCGAAAAAAATGCCAGTGATAAAAATCACTAAGTCATTATTTCAAAATGATGATTTTTCCCCTGGTGACATCTCTCACAGCAGGCCCGTGTCCGCAACTTTTACACCCTTCCTAGGGTAATTGGCATGCTCTGGAAGCAACTGTGCCCTTGGATTTCCGATATGAGCTACCGTTTAGGAGAAAACACAACCTCGCCATGTTCATAGTATAAAGATACTTAGTATTTTTATAAAATTAATTCCAGGCACACCATACCTCAGCATCGCATGACGTCTTCACGCCTAGCTCTGGAATTATATGTAAAAATAATCCAAAGTCTTACAGGGTAAAAACCGGGTCTCTACAACCACCCTCATGAGATAAAAAAATAGTCCCATCAGTGATTAAAATTGATATGAGATCAATAATGAATGATATAGTCCACCATAATAATTACATCAAATCCACCAGTTTCCAATATGAAGAAGTCCAAAACGGAACAACAGTTTCCAATGACTAGATCACAACCAAACCACTTATGAATCCCCTATAACTTCTTTCTCAAGTGTTTATCAATCAAGAGAACACCATGTACATACTCCATTAATAAACCCAAGACCCTAATAAAATAAATATAAATAAAATAATACAAGGATCTTATGTCAAATAAGGTAGAATTAAGAGTAGATGGAACCAAAATTTTACCTCAAACAATCAATGCCCCGACATCCTACACTATCGAAATAAGCTCCACTAGATATAATTGTTCTTCCCCATAACCATTTACTATAGTATAATAGCCCTAATTCATACTCCCCTGCTATCCCTGCTTCCCTTGACCCTATGACCCATGAACATCACTATGGCCCGAGAGCCCAATTGATTCCCAACCACCTCACTATTGTGGCACAATAGTTTCCCCAACCCCTGAACCCTGATATGGTCTTGATACTTTACCACTGGTATCTTGTTTCACCCTTATTCACACATGATTTATATATATCATCTTTTCATAATGATTTAACTCTATAGGTGGTCAGGGGAACTAAGATCTCATGTGTCACAAGAAAACACACTGATAACATTATACGTCACTTCTCTCTCATGAAGGGAGAGAAGAGTCACTGACCTACTCAAACTGACCACTACTACCCTAGCGTGAGTCATCTAATCATTTATTCCATATTATAGAAGAACTACCAATACTACTACTTACTAATGAGAAGGATAGATTCCTATTATGAAAAACCTCATTAATATTTTTTTTCATTAATATAAGCTCATTTCACGATTTCAAAGAAGAAGAAAAAACATAACGCGTTTACCTGAACCTTGATCTCAAGGAATAAGCCTTCCTCAAAGTTCTTAGATATGGAATCCTTATCACAATATAAGGTTAGAGTGAACTATTAAATATCTATAAATAGGGAATTATAGTCTATTAATTTCATATTCCCCTTATACAACCACATAAAATCATTGGCCCTATACGATCACATGGTATCCGGAAAGAACTAGAAAAAAGTGGGTTTGGAAATCCTTCAAGGTTAGCCTAATATATTTTACTCTTAATAGGGATGTCCCACCATTATCATGTTTCCCTAAGAAACATGTAAACTTCCCACATCACCCTATTATCCTTAAGAGTTTGTAAGTGATTGAGAATAGTTTTCATGGACTTCATCAACAACCACACCACCCGTGGGACTCCCTCACATGTGAAAAGTGGATGGATTTAACACTAGAACTCATGGCTGATATCTGACATAGTTTGTGCAGCCTGGGGAGGTCCCCTCTCCAAGGCTCATACTAAAAGCATGAGGCTATCATAGAGTCGATCATATATAGTTAGACCAAGAGTTGTTAGATGTTCTGGCCCATCCACTAGAGGGGCATGCTCTCACTCCCCCTTTGGGTCTAGGGCCATATCTCCCCATAATGGCATAACTCTACAAATCCAACATAAGATCTTAGAACAATACATATAAAAATAATTTATCAATTCTCAAAGTAAGGTGAGATAGGCACAACAACCCATATCCTTTCATGATATAACCCTAATTATGTTCATTAATCCATATTCTCCAATAATTTTAAATTGAAATTATTTAATTATTTATCAAGGTATTCTCATCATAAGATTTACCTTATAACTCCTTCAATTTTATATCAACATTTTAATTTCCATGGTATAGTCACACAAAGTTCCATCTATAAGGGAAAACACCTTATAGGTTTCTTTCTGATGCTTTATTTAACCAACCAATATATAAAAATTCATTTATATATGCCTTTATATAAAGGTATCATCTAGGGAATTGGACAATTAAGATTATATCATAGCCTTATATGGGAAAACACCATATAGGATGCTGCTGACACTTTAAATGGACAACCCATTTTATCTATAGATAGATGCATATACATATATGTATACCAGGAAATTATAGAAAAGGAAAAAATAATAAGTAAACCCTATGTTCATAACATGATACATGAATGAAAAAATACCCTCTTATAATTTTGGCCAAAGAGATAAAACATCAGAAATCAACAGTAATGAAAAACCAAGTGCACCACTCAAGGTGGAAATCAATCAATTGTAAAAATGAAAAGAAGAACAATAATCCAACCCCTGGTGACATGGATTTTTCCTATATGTGGGTTAAATACTCATAGGAATGATCTCATTACTAATCTATGATGCATCATATTCTCTTGTCTATCGAACCAAATATAAATAAAAAATAAAAGGATCCTCTGATACCAATTTTTAATGTCCCGTCACCTAGAACATCAATCAGTGTCTAGGTCAGTGGTCGCTACTCTACCTCAAAAACACCTACCCATATGCTAGAGGTTTCTAACTAGTTGTGAGGGTAGAACAAGATTTATTAGGGAGACCATACCCACTGTTTAGAGTGAAATAATAGTATAAAATAAGGTAAAAAACATATATCATATCACACCAAATGAAAACATCAATACAAGTCCAAGTACTAAACATAAACCTTGAAACATCTAAAATGATACTAAAATATAGTCAGGATTCATTCATGTCAAGTAGGTAAAAAAGTAAATAAAAGGTAAAAAATAAAAAAATAATGACTCTCAAAATAGGATTGAGATCTATCCCAACACCCATCACCTAGCTCCATCCAAGCACACAATCACGCATCAGTAGTAGGGTTATTTCCCTTGTGCCTACCTATATCCATGAAATGTGATCTAGTAACAAACAATGGATTGAGTAGGGTGTGAGTATGACTCAGTAGGACACCACCAACAGTGTCCCAAAATAATCATTTCTAAATAGTAGTTCATACAATGGTAATATATATAATCAATTTGACTAAATATATGATAGATAAATAAATAATTAATACTTTGTACTTGGGGATCTTTGGTGACACTCGAGGTCGGACCCACCCACTTCAGCTAGTGTCATATTTATTTGATCACATCACAGGGATCATAAAATATCGAAAACACTTTTTACCAAGGGTAATATACTATTCCCAAGTCCAAACAGCACCCAATGGTTTTATAACCATCCTTAGGGTCCAACATGTCCACTTGGGGATTTGATTGACACAATGTTTTAACCAACAATAAATAATCCACATGTCAAAACCACATATATAAGATATATATGAGGCATAAATCATCATTTCCCTAATAGAAAAAAAATAATTTAAGAGAATAAGAGATAAATTGAAATTTATCATCTGAAATAATTTTCAATCACCATTAACCAAAAGCATTAAAAATTATAATATTCTAACTCTTTAAAAAAACAAAACCTATGTTCCAAATTTCCAAGGGAATAGTCTAAGTGTCATAAGAAAAACTAAGATATCCCATAATCACACTCTTTTACCTTAATAATAAAAATATTTCAAGAGTTTTATAGAATTTTGAGGACTTAGTTTAAGGATTTGAACAGAAATCAAGGCCAAACACATAAACCAAATTGATTCATCTCTCTAAAAATTAAATAAAAAGAACACAACTATGGGAAAATACTTAGGGAGCACATACCTAAGGTGTATAAAGGGAAACATTTCTGATATCATCCTTTTATTAGGCTTAAATAGAAGATACCTAAGTAGAAGATTAAATACCTGAAGAAAAAGTGTAAATTAGATAAAAATATTGGAATAAAACCAGGAAATAAAAGAGGATGAAAAATAAAAGGAGAGAAAGGATATAATTATCATAAGGAGTTGATTATAACATCCCAAAATTGGTTCACACATAAGTAAACAAACCTGGTTAGTCACATGGCCTCAAGTGAACATCCCCATTTTCCAGAGGTTTCCGACTAGCAGCACGGGTTTTAGGTGGTATAATTGGGGATACTATGAACTCATGATCATATTTGAACAATGATGATAATAAAATGGAAAATAACAGAGGAATAATAATGAAAAATAAAGAAGCAGTAGTAAAATCATCTATACATTAATAATAAATAATCCAAAATTAGTGTCATATACAAAATGATGAGTATGTTATAGAGATATAAAAAAGGCATACATACAATATATACATGGATAACAAAATTTAAAAAATAACCAAAAAAGATATCTCCAATAGCATCAGAAGCCAAGGATCAGTCTCATGCTCTTAAGTTACCTTGTAATGAATCAATCAAGCATCCATGACACGGGGCTTTCCCTCATCCCTACTTTCATCCATGAAGTCTACTTATGTACCAATTGGAAGCCTGAATAAGGTGTGAGATATACTCAGTAGGCCAC
This sequence comes from Viscum album, assembly GCA_963277665.1. Taxonomy (NCBI): domain Eukaryota; kingdom Viridiplantae; phylum Streptophyta; class Magnoliopsida; order Santalales; family Viscaceae; genus Viscum; species Viscum album. Next base: position 2,054,396,810 of record OY728146.1, on the reverse strand, counting down.
TTCCAAAAATGTCTATAAAAAGTTCAACCTATGTGTGAAAACTACAACCATGTGTAGGTATAATAGGTAAAGTTATAATGTAAATGATAGATGTAAAAAATTCTATAAATAGGGTTTTAATCATGAGAAGGCTACACATGATGAATACGAGTACATAAAATTAATGTTTGAAAGTATATACTAGCTCTGACATATGTGGAATATATAAAAAGTATCAGACCACAAGGGCCAGGTCCCAAGGTTATAAACTAAGGAAACCTCCTCAAGTCTAAGGAACTCAGAATAGTATCAAACCTACATGGGATAGGAATCCTAGGCCAAATATCAAGGCATCAAAATATCCAAATATATATATATGTGTATTTGGAGTTCGTAGGTTTCATACCTTGATCCCTTTCATTGGTGCCATACCATTATAATGAGAAGTGCCATACAAAATAATGAGTGGTTCCATACTATAAATAAATAACATCAACAATATATAAAATATAGGGCTATGTTAGTGTCTATACCTAAGTGAAATCATCTATTTCATTACTATTTAAATTTATTCAAGGCTTCCAGAGCCGAGTGGAAAGATAACACACCCAAAAGAGTTATTATTAACTTAGGTGGATGGATGAACCCACTTCAGTGGTGGTTTGGGTTGAGGTTTAAAACCACCAACCATGTCAAGGTGCTACATAGGCATTACATTAAGACTCATAAAATTTAAATTTAAGACATCTATTAATTTTATGAGAAACTTCTGAAAGGTCTGACAAGAGGAAAATTTTTAGTAAGTTAATAAATGAAAAAACCTTTAGTAAAAGGTATAGACCACCTACCTTATGGTGGTAAAGGAGAAATAATATAGTATCAACTTATGATTGTGACTAGAAAAATATAAAATAATAAAATCAAAAAACTACCTTAAAATAGAGAATAGTAGATCACACTAAAATAATATAAAAGACATTGAGATAAATTGAGAAAATAAGGTAATAAAGTGAATATCTTACCGAGAGGAATCTAATGAGACAATCAGTGGTTTATTCCAAGATTAGATAGAATAGAAACCTCAAATCCTAGGGATAATCCTTATAGGAGCTCTCAGAGTGGTTTAATGCTATGAAAAGAGAGAGGGGGAAAGAGGGTTTTAGTTTTAATAGAGAAAAAAGAAAAAAAAACGATAAACTCAGCCTTTAAAAAGGGGTGACTTGGTTTAGCCACATAGTTCCCCAAACTGTGTTCCAACCATGTGACAAGAACTAACCTAAGACAACTCTCACATGAGAAAGGAGTACAATTTGACTAACTATGTGTTGTCCATACAAAACACCTCTGCAACAACACCTGTAGCATTTTCATAGCCATGTGGCCTAGACTACATAGTTTGGAAAAATTTTTTATCCCCCTACTATGAAATAGAGAACCCTACATGGTTTAAACAAACTGTTTATATTGGGATGCATGGTTCATAATAACTATGTGGCCCACCCATTTCCTCCAAAAATTTGGGCTCCGGGCTCCAAACAAGCCCCGAACACCCTTATAACCACCATGAACTAATTAGTAATTACCTTAAGGATAAAAATAAATAATTAAACTAAAAATGAAAGGTTATTTACCTAATTGAAAACCCAAGATCTTACCATATTCCCCATTAAAGAAACTCATCCTCTAGTTTCCCTTCCAAGGGTGGTAAAGCATTGTCTGAGAAAATCTTAGGCCACCTAGCATGTACATCGACCTCTCTCTCCCAAGTATCATCCTGTATATGGTCGTGCTTCAATTTTACCTATAATAGTGGGATATACCTTTCTCGAAGAGACTTCATTCTCCGATCATCGATACAAATAGGAAATCCTCAAAATAAGAATCAACCTCTAGTTTAATATCCTTAGGATTAATAGCATGAGATAGGTTGGAATGATATCAACGAAGATATGATATATGTAAGACAACATGCATGGATCAATACCTTTGAGGAAGATCTATCCGATATGCTATTAGCCTAACTCTCTCCAATATATCAAAAGGTCCAAAAACCCTAGGAGTTATCTTCACTTGCTTCCATATCCACCTATGTCCCAGTCTAGGTGAAACATGTAAGAAAACACTTTCCCTGACCATAAACTCTAGTGGTCATAAATGATAATCAGTATAATATTTTTATCTAGACTGAGTAGTAATCATATGATTTTTGATAATATGTACCTTATTTTAAGTCTCCTAAATGATAATAGGTCCTAGTATCACTACCTCCCCTATCTCTATCCAGATAAAGGTGATTAGTATGAACTACCATATAAGGCCTCATAAAAAGTCATTTGTATTGTCACCCCATAGATGTTATTGTAGGTTAACTCAATAAGAGGAATATTTTTATCCTAATAACCTAGGAAATTAAGTACATATTATCAAATCATGTCATATGGAACTTTTATTTTCTGTTATGACTGGTCATCAGTCCATGGGTGGTAATCTATACTCTGATGTACCTGTGTACCTAGTGATTTCTGCCACCCCTTATAGAACATCAATGTGAAATTATAATCCCTATGAAAAAAATAGTATGAGTAACACCATGTAATAATACAATCTCATATATGTATAGTCTTCACATCTCATCCCCTGAGAATGTATCCTAAATATGAAGGAAGTGGGATATCTTTTTTAGCCTATCCATGACCACCCAAACTACATCACTACCTTGAGGTGACCTCGGTAAACCAGTCACAAAATCCATCTCAACATCATCCCATTTCTATTAAAGGACCATTATTTTATATAATAATATAGTAGGCCACTGGTGATCTGCCTTTACCTACTGACAGGTGGAACACCTAGTGATAAAACTTACAATATGATGTTTCAACCTAGGCCACTATTACCAGCGGTGCCTGTCATAGTACATCTTGGAAATACCTATGTGCATTTCATATTATAAATCATGAGATTATCATATTAATTATTCTAATATTTATGTTAGTACCTAGATATTCCCATGTATAAGTATTATTTCATCTTCATTGATAGATCAATCCAGTGGTGGGTCTATACCTAAAATACTCTCCCTTAGGACCAAGCCTTTGGGATTTGAGAATTGGATCTTCTTCACTCTATCCAGAAGAGATAAGGATATCACCAAGCCCATAATAAAATGCCTCTTATAACTCTCTTGAACCTCTAGATGCATCTTATATAGAAGATACACCAACCTCCATCCCTTAACTGCTTCCTGAAAAACTTTCATATAATTATTTCAAATCAAAGTATCTACAACTCCATTTCCCCTTCACAATGTATAAACAAGCTCTAAGTCAAAGTAATGAAGGTACTTGAACCATATCCACTATTTGAGGTTCAATTAAAATTGTGTGAAAATATAATTTAGGATTTTTTGGTCTGTATACACCACAAAATATTCTATCAACAAATAGTGTCTATATTGATATAAGGCAGGGAAAACTACTACTAGCTTAAGGTAGTGCATTGGGTAATTACACTCATGAACCCTCAACTTCTGAGACATGTAAAAAATTACTCAATTATACTACATTATAACTTCTCCTACAATTTATGATGTATCACAAAACATAATATTGTTTCTTCTAGGTTCTTGTAGAACCAAGATTAGTGTATAATCCAATCTTACCTTCATCTATTGAAATGATATTTAACATGCTTCAGACCATTTCAACTTCCCACCATTATTATTTAAGAATTTTAGAAGTGATGAAAGATGTGATAAATAATAAATAAATAAATTTTAATAACCATCCAACCTCAAGAAAATCTGGATGTTAAATATATTCTTGGGATGCTTCTAGTAAATCATGACACCCAACTTCTCTGGGTCAATAGATATTGCTACCTCTAAGATAACGTGACTAGGAAGTGAACCTTATTGATCCAAAAGTAGGAATTTATGAGTTTAGAATACAATTAGTTCTCTGTTATTGTATTTAATAGCATATCAAGATGTTTTTATTGGTCGAGTCAAGTGTGATGTACTCATAAAGACCATACCTATTATGGAATGATATGTGAGGTATGTACGATGGTCTCATATGGACCTGGTGATAAACTAACCTCAAATCAATCTTTTAGAAAACCATCAATTCATATAGTTGGCCAAATAGATCATTTATGCAAGGTAAAGGATACTAGTTCTTCTCATTAAGTTTGTTTAATTTCTGATAATCCACACAGAGAATGAGGGTTATATCTACCTTCTTTGTGAAAATCATGGGATAAACCCAAGGTGAAACACTAAGTTGTATAAAAACCTTAGATTCCAAGTCCTCTAGCTATATCTTGATCTCTTGAAACTTAGTAATATCCATCTTATAAAGTGTAATGGAGATTGTTGTATCTCCTAGAACTAGCTCAATAAAAAAATCAACCTCTCTCTGAAGAGGGAACCTTGAAAAGTCTTTAGGGAATACATCCCTGAAATGATCTATCGTAGGAGGAAAAGAAAACTATTGTATTCTCTAATACTCTATAAAAAATCTAGAAATATGGGCTATCACTCTACCTAACCCACAATCATCTAGTCCAAATATACTTTTCTAGACATCCCATTCACCCCTATGAATATAACTGCTACCCTATGAGGATTCAAACGATACCCTTTAGCAATAACAATTCACATAATCATGGAAAGAGAATAGCTAATCTATTATGAGAATGATGTAAAGTACTATCATTTCAAGGATAAATATGTTCCATAAGAAATGATACTTTCCAATCTCAAGGGGTAACTATTTTCACTCGTGTAAAATCTTTGATCATATTCCCAATGGAGTATCGAGTGTCATCATACCACAAAAAAACTAAATATCATGAACAAGTATTTCCATGATAGACTCAGAAATAAAATAATGGGAATAACCTGTATCAAATAAAAAAATACTAAGGTAGATGAAACTAAAAGAATACCTTGAACTATAGAAATCTCTATACTCTTCTCCCTTGGTATAGGCTGCACTACATGAATATGGCATGATTTGTGACCCTAATATACAACCTGAATACCCTGAGCAGGCCCACTCAGCTGGTACTATACCACGGGTGTCTGGATACTATGGCTATGACTACCCCCAACCAGATTAACTAGTGACACTATATCTCCCTACCTAACATGGAGCTACTAATTCCTCTATAGTAACTAGAGTAGGTATAGATAATATCTAACTAGATATTTGAGGAAATATTTTTCAAAACAACTATAAATGGACCATCCTTTTATAGGCTCAGGACTTAATAGGGGGTCTATCACAGTGAGGATTCATGTTCCCTTTCTTTCCACATTGGTGATAGAACACAAAAATGCTAGCACATGTAGTCTGATTAGAACTACCATTACAAGAGTTCTCTAAGTGACACTTCCTACCACCAAATACTATACAACTTGTTTAAGAAACTAGTCCACCCTGATCCATACCTCCATATTCCCCCAGGTTACATTTTCTAATAAGATCCCATTTTATGATTTTAGATAGAGTAGTAAACAAAAATATGTTTATCTGAGATCAAATATGATGCCTAAAACCATCATCAAAGTGTCTTTACCTAGATATCTCATCATTTATATAGAAAGGAACAAATCACATAATCTCTATAAATCAAGATAAGTAATCCATAATAGAAATAACCCCCTGATCCAGGTGGATAAATTATCTATCTTGATTATCTCTCAAAGTTTTAGGGTAAAAGTAGTTATATAAGATAGATTGAAAATCCCTTCATATCATTTCATAGTGATAATATGTCTAGTTCTTGATATCCTAATAATGTTTTGGGGATCCATGAAGTATATAAGTCATGATCTTGAACCTCTATTCTAGAGGCGTATCCAGATGCTTGAAAATAGATAATATGGTCTCAAGCCATAACTCGATAGCCTAGGAGACACCACCCCCTAATAAATTAAGTGGATGATACTACTGAAACTCTCGAATCAACTTTTCTATAGATGAGGAAGGTATCAGAGCTCCCTGCATATCCTATATAAGACATAGGAACCCCTCTCAAAATTAGGAATCATCGCCCACATCGGTAATATCATAAGGTGCCATAGGTGGAACTAATGGAGGTAAAACTAGTGTCTTAGGGCCCACCACATTTGGAGTATGGTCTTCACCACCCTCCTAATATATGGATCAAGGAAATAATGGCGGAATATGTCTAAAAATTTCAATTACACACCTTATATAGTATTTAATAACGAAAGAACCTAAATAAGAAAATATGATAAGTACAATCTTTCCTATAAGTAAGTCAAACCCCTCTTCTTGCTTCTAAATCTAGGTATGGGTGATGTATTAGATCATAAATAATCCCAAGAGACTCTTCCTACTTCCCATTACTAAGGTTGGGTCTAGTTCAAGTTCTCTATTTTAGCTAGGGGTCTTGGTATATAGAGTGTAAATTGAAAGTTATAGAGGAAAACATCCTTTAATTTGTAATTGAGATCCCTATTTAACAAAAACCACATTAGAATTTAATATTTATTAGTTCTTTAATTCATATTATAGACTAGTTAAACAAATTACCATTCAAAATTTATACAAGTACTTTCTTTATAAATTACAATTGGTAGTTCATTTAACTGTATCCAGACCTTTAAATTCTATAAAAAATATAACAGGTAATATAAGATTATTTTACTAGATGAATAATCATTCAGAATTTATATAGGTATATTAACTCTTTAAATTATAAATGAAATTCATGTATTCAAAATAAACTAATGTTTTGGTCTATGTAACCTCAATTACATAACTCAATTATGTGATAATTGGTTAATTAAGGTGGCATCATCAAACTATATGGAAAAACACAATTTAGGTTTATGAAGAAACTTTAATAACTAATTATTAAATCTCCATTAACTATATAAACATTATTTTCATAATAGATTAATCACTCAAGGAATATACAATATATATCATGCATTTAAATAATGAAACCTACATGGAATGGAATAATTCATGACATATTGACACTCTAAGTTTCCTATAATGATGCACAATCAAATCTTTTTTTCCATACCAAGCCAAGGATAAAGTAATTAGTAATAATAAACACCACACCTCATGTGCATCACCCAATGTTGAGGTTATGGAAACCATAATAGGAATAATCTGAAACATCAATTAACATCCCAGGAAATTTGGATTCCCCCCATACATGGGTTAGCTACTCCCAAGCACAAGATCATTTCCAAATCTCGAAACATCCTAGTCTTCTATTTAACAATTGAAATAGTAATACAAGGGAAAAAGAAACCCTTTGATACCAATTTGTCACATCCTAGACTCAGCTCAATCATAAGTAATTGATCTCGGTTAGTTATGTGGACTCAAACATGCCTCCCCATATTCTAGAGGCTGTTAATAAGTAGTGAGGGTCTAAGGTTGTACAATGGGGAGACTATACCCTCATGATCAGAGTCACACAATGGTGATAATAAATGAAAAAATATGATACATAATATTATGAAAAGAGAAGTGAAAGTAAAATCATCTAGATAGTAATAATAAATAATCCAAAAGTGGTGTCATATAAAAAATTATGAGTATGTCATAAAGATATAAAAAAGGTAGTCATAAAATATATACATGGATAAAAAATTGAAAAAATACTAAAAAGGATATCTACAACAACATCACAATCCAAGGCTCAGTCCCATGCCCCTAAGCTCCCCTGCTATGATTCAATCAAGCATCCATGACTGGGCACTTTCCTATGTCCCTACCTGCATCCATGATTTATGTATGGGTACCAATTGGCAGGCCTGAACAAGGTGTGACATATACTCAGTGGACCACCACCAATGGTTTCTATAACAAGACCATATTTTGTATGAAAACTATAATATTTTGTATGTATAACAAGTAAATTTGTAATATAAATGATATATGTCAATAAGTACATAAGTAGGGATATAACCATGATAATACTAAACATGATATATATTAGTACATAAAAGTAAAATTTTCAAGTATCTACTAGCTCAAACATACACCAAATATGTAAAAAGTATCGAAACACATGGGATAGGTCCCAAGTCTCTAGACCAAGGTGACCTCCTTGAGTCCAAGGAACTCATAATAATATCACACCTACACGAGCCAGGAACCCTGTGCCAAAGGTTAAGGACTCCTAATATCCAAAGATATATGTGTATACAGATGTTGTAGGTTCTATAACTCAATCCCCATCATTAGTACCATACCATAATAATGAGAAGTTCCATACTGAAATAATGAGTAATTCCAAAATGTAAATAAAAAACATAAACAATATACAAAATATATGGTTATGTTAGTGTCCATACCCATGTTCAATCATTCATTTCATTACTCATTAAATTTATTCAAGGATTCCACAACTGGTTGGAAAGTTTACACAACCAAAGGGGTGATTATTATCTTAGGTAGATAGATGAACCCAACTTAGAGGTGGTTCAGGTTGAGGTTGTTAACCTCCGACCATGTCAAGGTGCTTCACATTAAGTATTAAACAATCTAATTTAAGATATTAATTAATTTTTAGAGAAAATTTTGGAAGGTTTGGCATGTAGAAAAAGGTGGTAATTTAATAAATGAAAAAAATTTGGGAAAAGTTATAGATGACCTATTATAGAGAGGTAGAGGGGAACTCATCAAGTATTTTCATCCAATTCAAAGTAGAATGATATTAAAATAGAGAAATAGAAAAATTCCCTAAAAATTTGGCATATTATCTCACACCAAAATAACATATAATATGGTGAGATATATTGATAAAATATGGAAATGAATTGAATCTCCTACCAAGAGGAATACAACAAAGTGAATGATGGTTGATTCCAAGATTTTACATAATAGAAATCTCAAATACTTGGAGAATCAATGGAGGTGCTCATACGATGGTTTGCTGCTGTGAAAAAAAGAGGGGAAAGTGGGTTTTATTTTTAATAGGTGAGAAAAAAATCGTCAATTCACAAATTAAAAATGGGTTTCATGGATTATATATATGTTTGGCCAAACCATGCACCAAAATTATAAAAATCACTATCACAAGACATTCCTCACACAAGCTAGGTGTATAGTTTTACTAACCATGAACAGCCCATGAAAAACACCTCTGCAACGAGACCTGTAGCATGTTCATGGACATGCGGTCTATGAGGCATGGTTAAGAAAAACAATGTATCCACCTATTTTGTACTAAATCACCCCACATGATTTAAAAAACCACATGGAATGGACATCATGGTTTATACTAATAGTCTATCCCACCGATTTCCTCCAAAAACCGGATCTCCAAAATCCAAACAAGCTCTGAACACCCTCATAACCATCATGACCTCATTAGGCATTACCTGAAGGATAAATATAGAAAACTAAACTAAAAATAAAAGGATTTTTTTACATCATAAAAAAGCTAGTATATTACATTGATCATATAAAATGGGAGTCCAAAAGACCAAGGATCCAAGGATATGTTCCATAGAAGGAGATGAGGTAGAGGTTAGATTGAATGGGAGGACTCTTATTTGTTTTGGTGAGGAAAATAGGGTGAGTAATGATAAGATATGAAGGGTAAAAAAGTCCAAAATAACAATAGTAAAAAACACCCACACAGGACTCACTAGTAGGGTGATGATTCCAGGAGGGATACAACCCCTATTGTATTTCCACTAATAGGCTTTCTGATGGCACTACAACCTGGTTCTGTAGTTATGAGCCCCTTACCATACACCCTGAAAGCTCTTAAGACCCCCCAAACCCCTTTAAACATGGTTAAATAAGAGATTTACATGAAGTTATACTTTTTTTTGATAAAATGAACCTCAAAGAGGGTTGGGTTTTACAATTTCCCCACTATTTTTCAGCACATCCTCAAGATAATATCCAAAATGGATTCAACTACCTTGAAAAAAATCTATTTACACTAAGATTGAACATATAACTCTCATTACCAATTTACCTCTTGATCCCGTACATGTTTCCATAACACACATACTAGTGGGGAAACCTTCCCATAGAGGGTCTTTTCACCATGATCCACAATACAAACAATATGTTCCTCAAATAAAGCATTGGCCTCCAACTCAACATGATCAACATCGATAACATGATATAGGTCAGGGTGATACCATCAAAGATGACAGATGTAGAACACATAATGCATCACTGTGTACCTCTATAAGAGGGATAGTTGGTATTACATTGGGATGGATCTCTCTATAATCTTGAAAGGACCAATGAAGGTCTATTCTAAATTTACCTACCTTAAAGTCCTATACTTCCCTATCCTCAAAAACATGTGTAAGAAAACCAAATCACCCACTAAAAACTCCAGGGGATTCCATCTTTAGTTGAAATAGGATCTATTCCTACTATGAGTAGCCAAAAACCTCTTTATAATATTATAGATGTTCTCAGAGGTATCATTCAATTGGATCTTCCTAAGTTCTACTAACTCACCAAATTCTATCCAGCACAAGGGAAATCGATATAACCTACCATATAAGGCCTTAAACAGAGCCATTTAAATAGACTCATGGTAGCTATTGTTGTAAGTAAAATTTTCTAAGTCCAAATAACTATCCAAAGAACCTCCAAAATCAAGGGAACATTACTAGATCATATATTCTTACACCTAAATGGTATATTTTCATTTCCCATACATTTACTGATGATAAGTTGTGTTCAGATAGACCTATGTGCCCAACACCAAATTAAGTCCCTTTCAGAATCTTGAGGTAAAATATGCATCACTATATGATATAATTATCCATGTAACCTCATAGAGGCATTCCAACTGATGAACATCCAATATACTAATCTCCTTAACTGTAGAAGACACATTGATGGGTTAGTAGTGGGATACCTTCATCAGGAAATTGAAGATAACCCAAACTGCATCATGTTCAAAAGGATTCCTCGATATACTTTTCATGAAATACATCATCATGTCATCCCACTTATACTATGGAATATGAATTTTTTTGACAATAATGACAAGAAACTAATTATAAACCATCAACTATTGGAAGGTGAATCATCAAGAAACAAAACTATCTATGTCATTCAACATCACGAGCCACCCATATTTCAAGTGTATGTCACGTTACATCTTGGACAACCCTGAATGCACAACACATATTGAGGTATTGAATTCCAAAATCATCTCCTCATGAATGCTCATAGGGATTACCACTTTACCCTAGACATACATAGTATCATTATCATCCAAAGACCAATCAAGAGGTGGATCCCAACTATATATACTCTCCCTCATCACCAAGTAGTCATAATATGATTACTCGATCTCTTTCACCTTGTGTAAAGGACATATCTACTCCAAAAGGACATAAGATGGACATGATAAGGTCACACTCTCAACTGATGGTACCTTAAAATGTGATCAATATTTTAGAAAAATTATGTCCTTTTTAGTTAATCAAATATTTCATCAATGCATGGGAGTCAGTATCAGTTCTTAACCTTCACCTAGATAAGCCTTTAATAATATATACATAACTGAAAATGTATGTCTACCTTCTTGGTTAAAAGAACTAGAGCACCCCAAGGGGATGTATTTGGTAAAATGAACCCATTTTCCTCTAAGTACACTAACTTATCATTTATATCCCAAAGATTAGTAGGATCCATCCAATAAGGTGGAATAGAGATTGGCCCTCTACATGAAATAATATAAATTTCCAACTTGATACCTCAATTGGGAGAAAATTTGGATAATTCCTTAGGAAATATGTCCTAGAATAGATCAATTACAAAAGTAAAAATAGATCAATGAGACTCTCCCTCATCCAAGACTAAACATGAAACCTGGGCAGTGATTACACATAGTTGTCGAATGTCTAGTTTGATATGAACTATATTAACATCCCACTCTTCAATATACTCAAAGGTGACACCCTCAAAAGATATAAAAGAGACCTATTAGTGATAAAAATTAATATAATATTGATAATTAACAATCCAATACATCCTAATAATTACATAAAATCTACCTATTTTCAACAGAAATAATTCTCACAGGAAATGATAGTTGCTAATAACCGGAGAAAAACCGACACACTTTCAAATCCCCTCTAACCTCATGACCAAGGGTATATCAATCGAGAGAAAATAAAATAGATAATAAAATACTAAACCAAAGACTCCAAAAAATAAATCATATATAAAATAGTGTGAGGTTCCTATGTTAAATAATATAGAAGCAAGAGTAGATGCAACATAAATCATACATCAGGTGGTTGATGGACCAACATATTGTTATATAAAAATAGGTTCAATCCCATGAAACTATACTACCCCATAACCCCATACTATAGTCTAAATATCACAATCCATGCTCCCCTACTATCCCTATTAACCCTTATGCCCTCATCCCTATGTTCCATGACCAAAACTATGGATTGAGCAACTAGTAGATGCTAAATTTCCTAACTATTGTAGCGTGGTATCCACCCCTGCCCCAAAACCCTGAGCTATTCCTTAGCCTTTTCCATTGACATTCTAATTCACCCTACTACACACTTGATGTATATGTACCATATTCTAGAAAATATGGAACTCATTAGGTGGTTAGGGGAACTAAGATATCATGTGTCCCAAGTGACCACATTGATAGTACCGTACCTCACTACTCCCTCATGAAGGGAGGGAAGACTCTCTAACCTACCCAAAATGACCACTACCACCCTATAATGAGTCATACGATCATCATTTTTTGAATACTAGAAGACCCAATAATACTAAATATTTATCCTGATAAGGATAGTCATCTAATACAGGCACCTTAATAAATATTCCTTACAATAATAAAATATTGGGTGATAATTTCAGAGAAAGAGGTGAAACATAACATGTTCACCAGAACCGTGATCTCATAGAGTAGGCCTGTCTCAAAGTTATTTTCTCTAGAAGCCTTATTAATACCTAAGGTTGTATAAAACTACTGAATATATATAAACAAGTAATCATGTTCTATAACTGTCATACCCCCAAGTCCAACCTTATAAACTCATGACCCCTATCATATCATAAGGTCTTTGAAAATAATTGTATAAACAAAAAGGTATGAAAATAATTCTAGTTCAGCCCAAAATTCTACTTCCCCTAGATAAGGATATCCCAAAATTGATGTGTTACCCCACACAACATTAATAATACCAAATTCACCCTATTTATCTTAGGATAATCTAAGTTATCAATAATAGTCTACATGGACTTCATCCACAACTCCACTACCTATGGCCTACCCTCACCTGTGGAAATTAGATGGTGATGACACTGGAACTCATGGGTGAGATCTGATATACTAGGTTCTGTCTAAGTATCTCCCCTCTCTAAGTCTCATATTATGCACAATAGGCTTTCATGAATCATATATTCTACAACTAGACCTGGATATTATGAAGGTTCTATCCAACCCACTAAAGGGGCATTCTCTCCATCCCCCTTTGGGAGTAGGAGAAAAGATCTCCATGGTGTAATAACTCTACAAATCCAACAAAATTCCCTATAATGATATATATAACAAGAATTTATCAATGTTCAAATTAAGGAGATATAGGAAAAAACAACCCATGTCTTTACATGCTATACCCCCATTTTCAATACATCTTCCCCAAGAATTTTACACTATAATTAACCCATTATTTATTAAGGAATTATTCTCATAAAATTTACATTCTAAATCCTTCATGTTTTTATCAAGGTTTTATTCTCCAAGGTATGGTCAAATATATTTCCATTCACAAACTATAATGGAAAAAATCTTATAGGTTTCTTATTTATTATCTATTTAACCAAAAATCACATAAAAATACATTTAAACATGCCTTTATATCAAGGTATCATCCATAGAACTAGTAAAGTAAGATTACACCATATAATTATATAGGAAAAAACTATATATGATGATGTTGAAACTTTAAATGTTCAACCCACTGTTATCCATAGGTAGATGCATATATGTATATGCATATCAGGAAATCACAGACTAATAAAAAATGATAGGTAAAACCAACATTTCTAACATGTTACATAAATTCACTCATAATGTATTTCTATACCAACCCATGAGATAAGACCTCAAAAATAAATAACAATGAAAACCCAACTGCACCACTCAAGGTGAAAATTAATTAACTATAAAAATGAAAAACAGAACAATAATCCCACCCCTGGTGTCTTAGATTTCCCCATATGTGGGTTATATACTCTCAGGAATGAGATTATTACCAATCATTGAGACATCATATTCTCCCATTTACCGATCAAAATAGTAATAAAAAAGAAAATAATCCTTTAATACTACTTTATAACATTCATCCTCCCTATACTACTAATTGATGAGCAGACCAACATTCATTATTGTACCTAATGTGAACCTACTTGTACACCATTGACTAGTGGAAAGGGTCCCCAAGATTCCTTAGGGTGACCATACCCTCTATTTATATTTCAATAACAAAAAAAAATTAAGTAAATAACATATGTCACACTACACCACATGAGAATATAAATATAAGTCCACACACAAAACATGAGATATGAAATATCCAAAATGATTCTATAAGATAGTCAAGAGTCATATACAATAGGTATATAAGAGAAAAAAGGTCAAAAACAAAAAACTACATGAATCTCAAAAGAGGCCCGAGCTGTAGCCCAAAACCCACCCCACCTCCATTCTAGCATGAAATGACACATCAATAATAGTTCAATTTCCCTTGTTCCAACTTGTATCCATGAAATATAATTTGGTACTAAACTAAGGCCCATGTTGGGTGTGAGTATGAATTATTAGTCCACCACCAATAAAATCCTTAAATAATCCAGTCTGAATAGTAAGTGCATATGAATTTTCCATATATAAACAATTTGGATAATGAGAAGATAAATAAATAAATATGAAACTCCAAACCTAGGATCTATGGTGACACCTATGGTTTGATCCACCTACATCATCTATTTCTACATGTCTCTAGGAATGTCTTAGGGACCATTCCAAAACAAAACCACTCACTAATGGTGGTAATATAATATTCCCTCATCCAACTAGAACCTGAGGGTAATATACCCATCCCCAAGGCCCAACATATCAACCTATGGGTCAGATTCACCCCAGGTTTAACCAATAATAGCTGATAAAAATTTTACCAAACCATGTATATAAGATATAGTTGAGGCATAACTCATCATTTTCATAACATAAAAAAAATAATTTAATATCATAAGGTATAAATTTAAATTTCTATTCCAAAAAAATTTCTAATACTTATTATCCAAAAGATATTTATAATTACTAGCTTCTAATTATTAACAAAATAAAACCAAGGAAGGGGATAAATCTCTTTACCAATTTAATTAAAAAACTAAATAATTTTTTTAAAATTGGTAACTAGTTTCAATACACTTTATGAGGGGTAAAATTCCATTTTCAACTACCAAATTAAATTATAAAACCTAAACACCAATCCAACCCAAGTTCTCAATTTCTAAGGGAATAGTCCAAGAGGTGTAATACTAAATAAGATCTCCCATGATCCTACTATTTTTCTTTTACAAGAAAAATAATTTCAAGAGTTGTATATCATGAAAATGACTTGGTTTAAGGTTTTGAATAAAAATTAAGGCCAACACGACAACTAGTTTGAAGCATATAACTACCAGTTAAATAAAAATAATGTTAATATAGGAAAATACTTAGTGACTAACTAATTTATTTCTAGGAAGGGACACACATATGATATCTACCTTTTATTAAAATTAAAATGAAATATATTGAAGTGGAAGATAAATTCCCTAAAAATGGGTAAATAGATAAATCTACCAAATATAACTCAACAATAAAATAAGATGAGAAATGTGAGGATAGGAAGGATAAAATTACTGAAAGTAGTTGAATTATTTAAAGGAGATTCCAAAAGACTTAGTATCTAAGGATTTACACCATTAAAGAAGAGATGGTAGAGATCTACTAAAATGTGATGCCTCTTGTGCATTTTGGGGAGGAATATTAGATGAGAAATATTAAAAGTAGAAGGGGTAAACATACAAAAATAACCATGGTAAAATAATCCATACATGCCTCACTATTTTCTGATGAGTGAATTAGGGCCACCACCCCTAATGGATTTCCACTCACTAGTTAGAGGCCTATAGTCAGCTAGCTAGTGGAAATGAAGTATAGAACTACAATGTTCGACCCCCTTCTTATGCACCCCTAAAGATCCTAAAACCCAATGAAACCCTTCAAACATGTTTAAAAAAGGAATTTACATTAGGTTAACCAAACAATTATACAAAAATTCACCTCAAATAGGGAAGGGTTTATAGGATTTATTTGAAATATAATTTAATTCACATAATTTTTTTTGTGATGATTGATGTGATAAAATTTTAAATAATGTAAGTGTATGATATATAGATTATGTAAATAGTTTACATAATAAATATTGGATTATAAAATGTTGGTAACTTATATAAATATCATATATTAACAAAATATTATATGTAATATATAATAATAAAAGTTCAATTTATGAAATTAATATAAGGAGTTTATATTCCATAATTATGTAATGCCCATAATGAATAAGGATGAAATTATAAAAGTGTTTATAGTTGGATACATTTTATGAATTATTTATAAATGGTTATCACATGTTTGAATTTATAAAAATTTCATTTATTTAATGGTTATTCTATGATTTATTATTTATAGTTATATTTTTTATTTAATGAATAATTTCTTTTAAATTTATGTGTTAAACTACTTCTTATAAATTTCCAATCCCTGAATTACAGTCTAGATGAAAAAACATAAAATTTATTTTTCATCTACCATGACCTTGGTTTTTAATTATTGTTATTATCTTGAATTTAATTGTTAAATATTTTATGTACATATTAGTTGTCATAATTATGATGAATTTAATTCTCTCTTGAGTAAAATATCCATGGGTAGATGGACTTTGGGCTATAATTTCCACTAGCCTAGAGGCATATGACTTGTTCAAGAAAGGTGGGGGTTGAGTATATGTGGCTTTGATCATACTCTTGAAGATATTATCAATAAAATATAACTCTAAACCCATGCATGAAGAGTTCATGTACCTTTTTTGTGGGATTCATTTAGATATGCGTGATTGTGTAAAGAGTAGAACTTCAATATGTTTTGAATATATTGATTTAGTGGAGGGAAAAAGATTCAAAACTAAATAATTATAAGTATACATAAATAAATGGAATAACATGATATCTGAGAGTGATATTAAAGACCCTTCAAATATTATTCATGATATTACTTTTAAAGTGACACTTTTCGAGACATCAAACATATAGTATGGGTGAACCTAATAGTTAGGTTCCCATGAATTATTGTTTGTAAGGTAATCGATAAATGAGGTGACCATAATGGTTAATTTCCTTGTTCATGGATTTTTATTTGGGTGACACTTAGTTAGGAAACCCTAATGGTTAAGAGACTATATGATATGATTGACAATTTTTGTAACACCCCAAGATTTCATAGTGTGTTATTTCTTCAAAATAATTCAATAACTTTCACTACACGCAACACCGAGTTCAAGCGCACCATGGATTACCAAAAAAGCCTTTAAAAAGAGGTTATGAATAGTATTAACTAAATTTTAAACTTTATATAATCCTTATAATTTTAGAATCCATATTATGAGTTTCTTAGACATAATGTACGAACAAATTCATTTTCAGTATTGCACTTTTACCAACTTTAAATAGTGAACACTTTTTAAATACAATATTTTAAACTTTTTGACTAAATGGGTACATCAATAATTTAAAATGAAACATCCCAAGCTTCCACGGTACGCTTTCCTTTGAATAATACAGTAGCGTGTGTTGTACGGAACTTCGAGTTCTAACACACCATAACTAATTAAACTA
The DNA here is from genome assembly GCA_963277665.1 of Viscum album. Lineage (NCBI taxonomy): Eukaryota > Viridiplantae > Streptophyta > Magnoliopsida > Santalales > Viscaceae > Viscum > Viscum album. Next base: position 2,054,378,859 of record OY728146.1, on the reverse strand, counting down.
GCTGTTATGAATACTAATACCTAATTTTTGAAATTATATATATATATTATATTTCAAAATGGACTTCATTTTTGGATTAGTAATATCAAATTTAGCCTGAGGTGGAATTTTGGTACTTTTCGGATTACTTTAATATTTTGATGAATAGTGAAAATTACTAAATTTTAATTAAAAACAAAATTTTTAATCGAAATAATTTATATTGATAAATTATGAATTTGAGTGGTTTTAAAGTATATTTAGAATATAATTTTACCATTTAATACAATATTGGTCATTGGACATAATTTCACAATTAAAACGAACATAAACAAGTATCAATCTTTTGACAGTTATTATATCTTAAAAACACGCTTTTTGTTTTGACAGCGGGAATTAATTTTAAATTAATTTCTGCCACTTTTGTGTTTTGAATTTTGAAAAATGGATTCCATATTTTGAATCAGTATGTTCAAATTGTGTAAATAGGTAACTTTTATTTTTAGACATTTTGAATAATTACTTCGGTAAATATTTTATTTACCATGGTTAAAGGGTAAATCCGGTAAATAAGGGTTAAAAAATAATATTATAATAATAAAAAATTACCCTAAAACGTGTCCTAACATTATTGGTTGATACAAGTTCTACCATAGGAATATTTGGGTCGATTTTGGAACCCCATGGTGCCACTTGTAAGTGACAGGGACACTTTATTTTAATTAAGTTAAAATGAAGACAAAAATGACACAAGCATATAGCTTTTAGAAAAACAATTTTTACATAGGGTTATATATGTTGGATCTTCAACTATAAATATTCATTAGAAAGATAAAACTATTTCCTACATAATGGTAGTTTATTTATAATTTTTAGACATTAAATAATTTACCTTATATATGACACAATGGTGATGCAGTAATTACCATAATAGTGAAAAATTAAAATGATTGATATTGTAGATACCCAAATAAATATAATTTGAGACGTTTTATGAATTAAACTAATTTTATAAGTTAATATGACATGTTATGACTGATTTAATTAACTTTTTTTGAAGTAATAATTCTGTTATGAGTTTTAAAAAAATCAATTATTGAATAGTGTCAAAATTGACATAAAAGAGTTTTTAAAACAAATAGTATATTATTAGTTTATATTAAATTCCTAAAAATCTAAGGTTAAGCCAAGAGACTTATATAATGATATGTGTATCATTAATGGACCACTTGGGGGTCTCTTGGATGTATATAGTAAGTTTATTAACTATATAATAAAAAAATACAAAGCGACATTGTAAAAGTAAAACTAATTAACTAAGAGTTAATACTTAAAGATAAGGTTAATATAGTAACCCAAACCTATCTAAATTCTATTGGTTCAGTGATTTTCGACCCATACGCACCTTAACCTTTAAATAATAAACTTTGGAGCTATTATAAACCGAATACGAATTTATTATAAATTAATATTTCTAGCTTTTCCAAAGGTTCCCCTCACCCCTCTTATAAAAGGGCACTCCCCCTTCTCATTACTTAACACCTTCAAAGCCTTTTTGTTCGGACAAACTCTACCCAAATACTCTCTCAAATTCCCTAAATTCATCCTATAGGCCTTCCTTTAGTCAGAAATCCAACTTAAGGATCCCTTTTGATCAAATCAAAAGGAAGAACCCAAAGAAGAGGTAATGATTTCACCACCATTTTTCAAGTTCCTTTCTTCTTCCACTTCCTCTTCCTTTGTTGTTACCATTATAAAATAATAACTCCAGTATCATATATATAATGTGATGTTATTATAAATATGGTACAACCATATTCAGTATTCTATCCATCCTTTGAATAACATGTCACCATACATGCGTATGTATGACTTACCGTCTCCACGTCGTGGTGTAATTGTTATTCAATAAATTATAATTTAGATAGGTATAATAATGATGTTTAATTCATGTAAATAATAAATTTAACATGATAATGATTCTGTATATATGATATACCATCCAATTATATATTATTTTAATATCAAAATAATGATATTGTCGCTCGTGCGTACGTACGGACTACCATCTCCACGAACGTGATGAGATTCATTCTCCATCGTACCCATTCAAGTATAATTCTCATTTTATGATTAATAATAGTATATAAGGACTTGATATCATTCTGGATATGATTAAGATACAACCTATCCATTACAAACATGGCTTACGTAACAAAACATATAAAAGTAAACGAGTAAGTTAACACCCGAAACAACGATAATACTAAGATATTATTAACAAATCAATGTTAAAAGATCATATATGATATCATATTAATGTATATGATTCTTGTATAATTTAATAACAATTATTTCACCATTATACAGGAGGTTAACCTACCACAACCAAGGAAAAGTACAAGGTAAGGGTTTATTTCACAATCTCTTCATTATCTGAGGTTGTTTATACGTAATTATCTACTAGGATCTCTTTATCATCCACATCCATGTTCCTTAAAAATGTATTTAAAAACATTTTTACTATTTACTAGACAATGGGTTAAAGTCATTTATACCCTTATGTGTTTTGAAAGGAATCTTTCCGTCGTTTTCCAAACAAGGCACTTTTAACCTTTTCGACAAATTTAAGGTAAGAATATTTTTTTTAACTTATACGGTGGGTGCGGCTATTTACCACCGTTATAAATTTTTCAAAGATTCCCTTACAAGATTATAAGATTATTTTCAAAGTAAATGTTTTATTTTATAATTATGTGACTTTTAAATGATTTCAAAATGAATATTTTAAGAATTTTTAAAAGGTACTCTTTTTCAAGATCGTAATTTTAAATGTTTTAAAGATTTATATTTATAAATCTTTTAATTAATTTCCATGTTTTCAAAATGATTTTAAGGATTTATTTATATGGACATGAATGTTTTGAAATGATATTTCTTTTCAAAAGTTTCAATGTGGTATGGGACACTTTTATTCAAAAATCTCTTTTAAATTACTTCCTTTATAAATGTGTGACTTTTCAATGATTTCGAGAAAAGAGGTATTTCTCTCAAATACTTTTGATTTCATCTATGTGAACATCCTTTGATGGATTTTAAGCTTATTTGAAGTTGATTAATTATGATATAAAACTTTTGTATTGTATTGAAGGTTTTTTGATATGTTTTACTGTGGATGTGTTATTTTTATACCATTCATGGTTTATGGAGAAAGTATTGACATTTAGTATGCTAGTTTTAATATGAATGTTTATGTTATGTTTAAACCTTTTCATATGGGAATGCATTGGACTTAGTAAGGGACGGGTGGAGCCCGCTATAGCTCCTCGATGCATCGATAGGTCTCATGAGACAAACTAGAGTCTTGGCACAAGGCCTTGAAAAAATCTTATTTGTAGTCTTGGCACGAGGTCTTGGATATGTGGTTATGATAGTCTGGCATTATACATTCCATCATTATGAAAGTGGTTATTGATATTGCATGTGATTATTTTATTAGTAGAATATCCATGTGAATAAGTAAATGGAATTATTTCATTTTATTTTTGCCATACTATGTTTAAGTTCAAGTTTAAAAGGCTTTTGTTTTAAGTTATACATTGCCTTAAATGTTTATTCTTATTTATGAAAGTTTCCGCTATATTTTTATCCTTACCGGGCATTTGAGCTCACCCCTTTTCTATGTTTTATTTTTCCCAGGATGTGAAGAAGTAATTTATGAATGACCTACAGGGATAGTATGTGGATATATGAGTGTGGATTTTGGAGACTATATTGTTGTAGTTTTCATTTTTATGATGTAATGTAAAACTTTATGAATATATCTAGTGTTTCCAAGGCTACTAAACCAATAGGTCTTTAGAGATTTGATCTTTCTTGTGATCGTGCCAATGTTATGTAATAATGCACCGACTATGGGTCACTGAGGTCGGGGTGTTACAGTTGGAATCAGAGGAAGTTTAGTACAAACCTTTGAAGATAGATATAGATAAACTCTGATTAGAGCACGTAGACCTAAGATTAACTTTTAGGATTAGTATAGAAGAACTTCCTAGAATTTTGGTATTGTAGAGATTTTGTGAGTTTTCAGAGCAATACATCCCTGTCTGGATACGAGCAGGTAGAGGCGGCTCTGGCACAGATGTACCTAGGGGTAAAACCCAAAAACACTGCTTTAAGCTAGACTCGAACGGGAACTGGTGTACGACAATGGGCCTTGCTGCACTCTTGGTTACGACACTCCCGGGGGATATGCTTAGAATAATTCTCATTTTCTTTACAAACCATTATGAGGGGTTTATGAGTATATACTTCCTCAAAGGAGAAATTTTTATGATTATGGATTATATCCATAAACTATTTAATTTATTTTATGTGTCATAAAAGTTTGGGATTAGGTATTGTTATTCATAAACTAATCTAGTGTATTCCATTGTTTAGAAATGGAGCCCAGTAGAAGGAATGAGAACTCCAACAATTCACATGATCCAAAGAGAAAGAAGGATCATATCTTTCATGGCCTTAAGCCAGAATTTATAAGAGAAATAGTCTCCCATGTATTATCATCATATGAAGAAATAATATCATGTGTTGATAAGATAAGTAAATATTTTACTGAGTCCTATGGATTTGAAGGGAAGCAAGAGAAATAAAGGATAGAAGAGAGAAAGATGGATAAAGGGAAGAGGGAAAAGAAGAATTTTCCCATATGTGATAACTATGGGAAGAAACACCCTGGAACTTGCCTGAAAGGAATGGTAGTTTGTTATAAGTATGGAGGAAAAGGGCACAAAGTACGTGACTGCAAGAGTAAGAAAATGGTTTCAAATGTACAATGCTTCATTTGCAAGGAGTTTGGACACTACGCGAACCTATGTCCCAGTCATCAGACTATGCCGCAAATGATGCTATTGGATAATAATCAAGTTATGATACTACCACAGATGAAGAGGAATGATTAGAGTTCTTGTGTTGATTATGTCATTTGAGTGTTGTATCAACAATTTACTTGTTATAATAATTATGGAGTATATAAGGATTGTACTGCAATACTATTTCATTAAAGACTTGAGATTTTGTGGAACAAAGAAAAGTGACTCAATAGCAGGATAAATTTTTGAAAAATATATGGTTGAGAGAATGATAAACCATAATATAGTTCTGATACCGAGGTAGTGATTTTGGAATAATACATTATTGATTTGGATAAATTATATTGGATATTCTTGACTACCTTGAAACTGATTAATGATTTGTATATTCCATCATTGTTGGGGTTTAAAACATTTTTGGATTGAAGGAGTATATCTATTATTATTTAAGGAATAAGGGATCATGAATGTAATCAATAAGGTTTTATGGTAATTCAGGATGTTTCAGTGTTTTAAAAGAATACATGATGAAGATTTTCACATGTTATTACGCGGAAAAAACGATCTTTATTGTGTTTACCTTCCTTATAAATTTTGGACTGAAGTATTTTGGATAGTTCTAGTTTGGATTATTTTGGATTGCCATAAAAGGACAACCCGGAGGTCGGGCGACAACCCGTCGCATCCGGAAAGGCCACGAGACTTAAACCCACAACTGAAGGGAGACAAGGGTGTATCACCTACCACTGACCCACGTGATGTCCGAGATTAAATAATATTTTTTTTAAATGATCTGGTAGATGAATTATAAATTCATTTTTTTGGAACCCTATACAAATAGGATAAATAGAATATTTTTTTTACGTTCTATTATCTTTTAGAGTGAAATATGATTTTGTGGTAGAAATTAGTTAAAGGATGGAACTCTACTTGTCAAGAATATATTTTCATTCTTCTCTTATTCTATGAAGAAGTTAATTCTTATACTTTATTTAAGGAATCCTAAAACCAAAAAATGTGTTATCCTAATACCCTATGTTTTGTTGAACCGATGGTATTTTAAATCATCATAGATTGATGAATTTAAGGACCTCAATTTTACACTTGTTTGTGATTGATGACCTCAATCACTACCTATAAATATTTACATTTTCCTCCAATTATATGTCTCTAATTGCCACCAATTTTCTTCTATTCGAGATCATAATTTGGTTGTGACCCTTTCATTTATCTTTTCCTCATATTAAGACTAAATTTTAGTAACCCAATTTACGATATGGGTTTTCCCACAAAGATATTTTCTATTTTCAACCTTTTATTTTCGAAAAACAATTTCAAATTCCAAGGACGCAATTTATTAAAGGAGGGGAGAATGTTACACCCCAAGATTTCATAGTGTGTTATTTCTTCAAAATAATTCAATAACTTGCACTACACACAACACCGAGTTCAAGCGCACCATGGCTTACCAAACAAGCCATTAAAAAGAGTTTATGAATAGTATTAAATAAATTTTCAACTTTATATAATCCTTATAATTTTAGAATCCATATTATGAGTTTCTTAGACATAATGTAAGAACAAATTCATTTTCATTATTGCACTTTTACCAAATTTTAATAGTGAACCCTTTTTAAATACAATATTTTAAACTTTTTGACTAAATGGGGACATAAAAAATTTAAAATGAAACATCCCAAGCTTCCACGGTATGCTTTCCGTTGAATAATACAGTAGCGTGTGTTGTACGCAACTTCGAGTTCTAACACACCATAACTAATCAAACTAGCAGTTATGAATAGTAATACCCACTTTGTGAAATTATATATATATTATATTTCAAAATGGACTTCATTTTTGGATTCAGAATATCGAATTTAGCCTAAGGTGAAATTTTGGTACTTTTCAGATAACTTTAATATTTTGATGAATAGTGAAAATTACTAAATTTTAATTAAAAACAACTTTTTTAATCGAAATAATTTATATCGATAAATTATGAATTTGAGTGGTTTTAAAGTATATTTAGAATATATTTTTACCATTTAATACAATGTTGGTCATTGGACATAATTTCACAATTAAACCGAACATAAACAAGTATCAATCTTTTGACAGTTATTATATCTTAAAAACACGTTTTTTATTTTGACAGCGGGAATTAATTTTAAACTAATTTCTGCGACTTCTGTGTTTTGAATTTTGAAAAATGGATTCCATATTTGGAATCAGGATTTTCAAATTATGTAAATAGGTAACTTTTATTTTTAGACATTTTGAATAATTACTTCGGTAAATATTTTATTTACCATGGTTAAAGGGTAAATCCGGTAAATAAGGGTTAAAAAATAATATTATAATAATAAAAAATTACCCTAAAACGTGTCCTAACCTTATTCATGGATACCAGTTCGACCATAGTCATCTTTGGGTTGATTTTGGAACCCCATGGTGCCACTTGTAAGTGACAGAGACACTTTATTTTAATTAAGTTAAAATGAATACAAAAATGACACAAGCATATATATTTTAGAAAAACAATTTTTAAATAGGGTTATATATGTTGGATTTTCAACTATAAATATTAATTATAAATCTAAAAATATTTTCTACATAATGGTATTTTATTTATAATTTTGAGACATTAAATAATTTAATTTATATATGACACAATGGTGATGTAGTAATTACCATAATAGTGAAAAATTAAAATGATTGATATTGTAGATACCCAAATAAATATAATTTGAGACTTTTTAGGAATTAAACTAATTTTATAAGTTAATATGACATGTTATGAATGCTTTAATTAACTTTTTTAGAAGTAATAATTCTGTTATGATTTTTACAAAAATCAATTATTGAATAGTGTCAAAATTGATATAAAAGAGTTTTTAAAACAAATAGTATATTATTAATTGATATTAAATTCCTAAAAATATATGGTTCGGCCAAGAGACTTATATCATGATAGGTGTATCATTAATGGACCACTTGGGTGTCTCTTGGATATATATAGTAAGTTTATTAACTATATAATATAAAAATACAAAGAGACATTGTAAAAGTGAAACTAATTAACTAAGAGTTAATACATAAAGATAAGGTTAATATAGTAACCCAAACCTGTATAAATTCTATTGGTTGAGTGGTTTTAGACCCATACCCACATTAAACTTTAAATAATCAACTTTTGAGCTATTATAAACCGAATATGAATTTATTATAAATTAATATTTCTAGCCTTTCCAAAGGTTCCCCTCACCCCTCTTATAAAAGGGCACCCCCTTATCATTACTTCACACCTTCAAAGCCTTTTGGTTTGGCCAACATCTACCCAAATACTATCTAAACTTCCATAACTTCATCCTATAGGACTTACTTTAGTCATAAAGTCAACTTAAGGAGCCCTTTTGATCAAATCAAAAGGAAGAACCCAAAGAAGAGGTAATGATTTCACCACCCTTTTTCAAGTTCCTTTCTTCTTCCACTTCCTCTTCCTTTGTTGTTACCATTCTAAAATAATAACTACAGTATCATATATATACTGTGATGTTATTATAAATATGGTACAACCATATTCAGTATTCTATCCATCGTTTGAATAACATGTCACCATACGTGCGTACGCACGGCTTACCGTCTCCACGTCGTGGTGTAATTGTTATCCAATAAATTATTATTTGGATAGGTATAATAATGATGTGTAATTCATGTAAATAATAAATTCAACATGATAATGATTCTGTATATATGATATACCATCCAATTATATATTATTTTAATATCAAAAGAATGATATTGTCGCTCATGCGTACGTACGGACTACCGTCTCCACGAACGCGATGAGATTCATTCTCCATCGTATCCATTCAAGTATAATTCTCATTTGATGATTAATAATAGTATCTAAGGACTTTATATAATTATGGATATGATTAATATACAACCTATCCATTACAAACATGGCTTATGTAACAAAACATATAAAAGAAAACGAGTAAGTTAACACCCGAAACAACGATAATACTAAGATATTATTAACAAATCAATGTTAAAAGATCATATATGATATCATATTAATGTATATGATTATTTTATAATTTAATAACAATTATTTCACCATTATATAGGAGGTTAACCGACCCCAACCAAGTAAAATTACAAGGTAAGGGTTTATTTCACAATCTCTTCATTATCTGAGGTTGTTTATACGTAATTATCTACTGGGATATCTTTATCATCCACATCCATGTTCCTTAAAAATGTATTTAAAAACATTTTTAAAATTTACTAGACAATGGGTTAAATTCATTTATACCCTTATATGTTTTGAAAGGAATCTTTCCGTCATTTTCTAAACAAGGCACTTTTAACCTTTTCGACAAATTTGAGGTAAGAATGTTTTTTTAACTTATACGGCGGGTGCGGCTATTTACCACCGTTATAAATTTGTCAAAGCTTCCCTTACAAGCTTATAAGATTATTTTCAAAGTAAATGTTTTATTTTATAATTATGTGACTTTTAAATGATTTCAAAATGAATATTTTAAGAATTTTTAAAAGGTACTCTTTTTCAAGATCGTAATTTTAAATGTTTTAAAGATTTATCTTTATAAATATTTTAACTAATGTCCATGTTTTAAAAATGATATTAAGGATTTATTTATATGGACATGAATGTTTTGAAATGATATTTATTTTCAAAAGTTTCAAAGTGGTATGAGACACTTTGATTCAAAAATCTCTTTTAAATTACTTCCTTTATTAATGTGTGACTTTTCAATGATTTCAAGAAAAGAGGTATTTCTATCAAATAGTTTTTATTTCATCTATTTCAACATCCTTTGATGGATTTTAAGCTTATTTGAAGTTGATTAATTATGATATAAAACTTTTGTATTGTATTGAAGGTTTTGTGATATGTTTTACGGTGGATGTGTTATTTTTATACCATTCATGGTTTATGGAGAAAGTATTGACATTTCGTATGCTAGTTTTAATATGAATGTTTATGTTATGTTTAAACCTTTTAATATGGGAATGAATTGGACTTAGTAAGTGACGGGTGGAGCCCGCTATAGCTCCTCGATGCATCGGTAGGTCTCATGAGACAAACTAGTGTCTTGGCACAAGGCCTTGACAAAATCTTATATGTAGTCTTGGCATGAGGCCTTGGCTATGTGGTTATGATAGTCTGGCATTATGCATTACATTATTATGAAAGTGGTTATTGATATTTCCTGTGATTATTCGATTAGTAGAATTTCCATGTGAATAAGTAAATGGCATTATTTCATTTTATTTTTTCCATACTATGTTGAAGTTCAAGTTTAAAAGGCTTTTGTTTTAAGTTATACATTGCCTTAAATGATTATTCTTATTTATGAAAGTTTCTTCTATATTGTTATCCATACTGGGCATTTGAGCTCACCCCTTTTCTATGTTTTATTTTTCCCAGGATGTGAAGAAGTAATTTATGAATGACCTGTAGGGATAGTATATGGGGATATGAGTATGGATTATGGAGACTATATTGTTGTAGTTTTCATTTTTATGATGTAATGTAAAACTTTATGAATATATCTAGTATTTCCAAGGATACTAAACGAATCGGTCTTTTGAGATTTGATCTTTCTTGTGATCATGCCAATGTTATGTAATAATGCACCGAATCTGGGTCACTGGGGTCGGGGAGTTACAATTTTTTTCTACTGGATATCATCACAAGTTATTTTAATTTAGAAACCAATATAAGTGATGATGAAATATGAATCTTACATCATTAATGGATATAAATAATTTAAAAGGGTTTATAATTTAAGTGGGAGACCATTTAGTAAAATTCCTTATTAAATGATATTATAAAACATGATACTCATATAATAAAATCTTATGTTGTATATAAAATCATAATTATCAATAAAATTTATCTTTTATATTAATTCTATACGAAGAAGAATATCAATTTCAACAACTCCTATGATTGGTAACCTAAGAAAAGTTCTTTAGTATAATAAAAATTATTTTTTTGGAGGAAAACCTTATTGAGTAACCTAGTGTTGAATTTATTCAACAGGTAAATATTTATGATTATAAAAGCCATAGAATGGTTCATTTAGACTTTCAAAGTAATTAGATTCAAAATAAACAAAGGAGTTTTATTCTACACCCAAATATTTATATGATTTCATATATTAATGAACTAGTGAGACAATAGGTTTACTTAAGGATTATTATGATTATTTAATTCATCCTATTACCATATATAGAAATTTTTTGACAATGTGAATGAGTTCAAGAATTGTTTGCTTGATATTATCATGTGTTGAGAATCGATTAACTGTGAAAATGATGTCTATGTTTTTATGTTTCATTGATGGTAAAAGTGAATAAAAGTTTCAATTAGAAAAAAAAATTGGATTGGGAGTTTAACTATGTTTCTTTAGGTATCCATTTAATGTCGTTGAAACCTAAAGGTGATATCAGGAAGAAGAAATGATTCAATAGAATGGGATTGTTCAAGATACTTGAAAGAGTTTTTAAAACTCCATGAAATTTCTATGTTAGGTATTTGTGTTATATAAATCAATAATTCATTTTTAAAGGTATGTAAAACAAGATTCATAATTTGCAAGTGTTGGAAATATATAGAAGTTTAAAATAAAGTAAATAATTGATAGATATTGTATTTTTCTTTCAAGTGATGAAACAAAGAGTTTCTATATCAAAGGATAGAGTATAAAAGAGTTTTTTCAAGATTTTATGAATCAAAGTAGAGGAAGTGAATCTTCATATTCTTTCTCTTATATGATAAGTGAATTAATTCATTAAGAAATAGTTGTTATGAACAAATGAAACGATTAACTGTATACATATGATTTACGATTCATTGATTATTATTTTTTTTGAAAATGATTCAAGGATAAAAATGTTTTATCCAAGATAAATAAATTATCCAAATATTTATTAAAATATGAGGGAATATGTTCCTTCCACCGATAAATAGAATATTTTAAATAATTAAATATTTTTTTCATTAGAAAATTATCCAAACATAATGAATATAATATATTATATAGAAAAAACATTATTTTTTAAATATTTCTACTAAGAGGAAATACGAGTTATTTCTTACATAAATGTGTTTTTGATTTTAACATGATATTATTAAATGAATATAGTATTTGAGAGGTTATTGGGGGTGTGTTTGAACTTAGAGAACTTCAAAGTTAAAAAATAAAATATTATATTAGTCCAAATTTAAATTGGTTTCTATGTAATATAATAAATAGTTTTGGATATTTGTTGGTAATGATAAATTCATGGGTTATATTTAAGTTACCAAGAAAATTTATGATCATTATTTCTTAAATAATTGTACCTATAAAATAAAATAATGTTCACTTTATCCTAAATGATTTTAGGATGTTATGGTAAGTAATAATGTAAGTAGTTACATTATTTTAATAGAAAATTTTGGCGGAAAGGGTTTCAAGGATGATGATGATTAGCTTATAAATAGTTCTTAGTATATAACATAAGTTAACATCATAACATTCAATGTTTTAAAGTTAAGGAGCTTGAATTTTTTCAAGGAGTTTAACATTAGGAATATAATTCCTAAATATCACCATTATTCAAACTTCCATTCTAAATGAATGTTACTCACTCAAATATTTTAGTGGGACAATTTTATTATCTGGTCACATTTAGATATTGAAGGAGTTACATATAGTCATAATGATTTAACATCACCCTAAAAGTAAAACAATCATAAGGATGATCCAAAAATTTATCATATATGATATGATAGAACAATTATTATGTTGGATTTTTAAGTATTTTAAAAGAGTTTTAAGTATTTAAAGTGTATCGTATAAAAGGAAATATCTATTTTATCATACTTTCACATTGTTTTCATAAATGTATATATTGATATACATTTTATGAAGTGTAATGATAATTAACCTCTAAAAGTATGACTTTGATTTATCCCTAATCGATGTTTATCATGGAGTAATAAAGGGTATGATGAATTTTTAAGGTTAACATGAGTTGGATTCTTATAAAAGATATAAAATTTTCTCATGAGGCACAAGAAAAAGGAAAAGTTTCATTGTGTGCACTGGATGAACCACTATATATACAACACATAGTGTTACACACTATGTCTTTGGTATACTAGGGGTGTATAGATCACATTTAGTTCCAATTACCTAAGCCTAGAGAAATACCTATCATGATAAATGTTATACTTTTACACCATTCTTATACAATACATTACATCTTATAAAATCAAGGGTGGTTGGGTATGTTGTTGATTATATTTTTAGTTGGAGCTCAACTAAGAGGTGATTTTTCCTCTCATATGAGGAGTATGAAATCTGGGCCCTCTATTGAGATATAATAGGGAGTGTGAAACTATAGATAGATAGTACATATGATGTGATTATATATTCAAATGAGATACATATGATTTTCTCATCCATATAGGTAAATGACATGTGATGTATTAATCAACCATGTCAGTTTATACTCAAAAAATCATGAATGTATGAGTTGAATATATGGGATTTACACACTCTATGCACCATGTTCACTTTAGGTATTAAGTAAAAAAAACATATAAGAATGAATGATATCATGAAATATTTCTAGTGGACGCAAGTATATAGATACATGTGTTTGATAGATATCACACTAGATCCCATTATAGCTTGAGTAGCATTTATTTTTTCTAGAGGCTACACTTTTCTTATGTTCATAGATCCAATTATTTATATTTGTTGTTAATGCTATAAAGTCCTGTGGGGTAAATATTTTTGGTTGAATGAAAGTGTATTGAGTTTAAATTAGAGAGATACTCTAAAAGGTTTTTTAGAGTAAATCCATTTTTTGGATGGGTGTTTACAAGGTATTACATAAGATGTGATGAAAGGTGAAATTAATGATAAATCTAAAAAATTGTTTTGTAAGATATCCAAAAGGAGTTCACGATATGGTTTCACAAGTTATTATATATGATTAAATATAAGTGAAATGGTACATAAGTATTTCAGGATTTAGTGAATGTAGAAGATTGAAGGATATGTATACCCTAAATCCTATATCATATATATATATATATTGTGAGGATATTATAATAACTTCAATGAGAATCATTCAATCATAGTTTATGATCAAAATGGGTATCACAATGCATGGTTTGAGAAACCATGTTGCTAAAAAACCCCATGAAAATCCTATCCATGAATCACAAATTATAATTCATTTAGAAAGGTTATGACATGTTAGCACATGAATGTTAAAGACGTTAGAATTAAAATAAAACTTCCACCTATGAAATCATATGAATCATTACATGATATGTAATGATGGGATAATTCATTCATATGATGGATTATCCCTGACAAATAATTAACTTATTCAATATAATGAATGAGTTAATGTGTTCATCACCAAGGAGTGTCCTCAGGTCCAATATAAACCTTATTATCATATGATGATAGAGAGGTGTGTGAGATGCATAACTATTTTTTTATACAAGACCCATTATCACTCAATGGTCTTTTTTTTCTTCTTTTTTAGAAAAATGATGTGTTAGCAGATTATGGATGAAGAGGAGAGATACAAGAATGTAATGAAACCAAGTTAAACTGTGAATACCTATGGAGGTGGGAGGCCTTCATCTATCACATTGGTGATTGTAATCAATCACATTAGAAGTTTTTCAAAGGTGACATATATATATAGTATCTATTTACTATAACATACACATAGATTTATAGTATTTATTCATTTATAGTGTCATGTATATTTCATTTATTTTATATATGGGGATATTGGGATGGGATTAAGTTTATTACTCTTGATTTATGAAGTGTTTGTAGAATATCAGGAATCCCAACAAAGAAGTGGATAGATAAATCATCTAACTTATACTAAGATACAATTATCATAATGATCATTATTCACCAACTATTTACTAATTGCGAGACATGGTACTCGTAAAAAGGAAACTCCTCACACATGAAGGGGGACAATAAACCATCCAATCTAGAAAATACATTCAATACTAACATCCATATCATTATATCCATCATCAATTTTATAGAATATCTTTATAGGAAACACTGATCTAAATAAATTTATCATCCTAAGGAGAACTCTTGGTTAGGAGATTACATAAAAATGTTGCATGTTATCCAAACCTCCATCAATCATTGAACCATGGTAAGATCCCCACACCTCACCAAGTGTCTATAAAATATTCATGGGGTTAAATATCCTCACTAATATGGGACCTTATTCCCTAAAACATGTGGGAGAAACCCAATTAAACGTGTAAAATAAATTTACCCTATATCATGCTAAACATAGACCTCTATAGATGGAGGACCCACACTCTATATCATAGGGGAGTACTAAAACATTTTTGGTATGGTGGAACAATCCCTCATTAGGATCAAGGTAGTATCAGACCCATGCATCAATGAAGAATAGATACACCTATATATAGTAGTCTGTACTCATACATTAGCGAGAGAACACCGAAATCCTTAATACATATGTGGGACTTGCACCCCTTTGAGAATTTTTCTTAAGTCAAGGGAGTACCTACCCCTCCCTTGGAGGAAACAAAAAATAATTATCTCAGATAGTACCAAACTCAGGCTCGAATAGAGGAATAACACACCCATGGATGGTAGTCCACAACTTGTATTTGTGAGGGATTAAAAAAATATAAATCATGATATAGGGGACCCACACCCTAGTATCAACATATCCCCAAGGGACTTACCAACCCCAAGTATGTATGAACCATGATTCAAATACCAGGGGAGTACCCAAACCCCATGATTTCTTCATAGAGTATACAGGGGACCACCAGCATGGAATTTACACCATCAGGGGGGGGGGGGGGTTATCGAACCAAACCAAACCAAATTCCCATGGATATAATTATATTCTACCCAGTGTTATGATCATTCTATTTAGAAATCAATACAATAGAATATTAGGAGAGAATTATATAGAAATATCACATGACTTTGAGTAATCCTATTACGTTCATCATCCAGAGTACGTCTATTCCAGACCTCTAGCAGAATAATTGTAATAAGGGAATCAACATACTCATCATATGATGACATGTACCTAATAGGATTTCACTCCATGGAAACAATATTCACTAATCACTATATGATGAATACAACTAATTATTTTTACCCTATTATAATGACTTAAACACCCTTTTTATTTAACATATTCTCAAAGTCCTTACAAAATAATGCATCGACCGCTACACCATAGCTTGGTTCCTTGGTCTGAACACTAGACCTAAGAATCTTAAGCATTTATTCCCTAAATGTCCTAAACAAAAACTCATGATACTACTATATATAAACTATATCCCTAATACTAACATTATTTTATATAATTCTAACAACTGACCCACTGGGTCACCACCTGGGATGATAGTAAACTAACTATACCACCAAAATCTAACCTTTAATATGCCAAGGGATAGTGACCAGAACCATGAATTAATGAATTATATCTAGGAATAATTATAATATTGAACATGTGTCACACATACAACACCATCCAACCATAAACATAACACTAAAAAAAAACTAACTGATTTAAAAAATGTATGTGACACATGCTAAACATCCCATTAGAATTATAATACAAACAGTGTTACATAAGGGAAAAAACAAGCCCCAAAATCCCAAATGCAATTGACCTCAAGAGAATGGGAAGGTTGAATCTTTGGGTCATTCGAACACTAATCTGATCATTATTATTAAGGATCACCACAGATCTACAATAAGATCTTCCTCCAACAGCTCTATTACCACAAAATTACCACCAACTTGTGTGCCTTTTGCAAAGAAAAAACATGCATGGGTATAAATAATATATAGGGGTGAATATAAAAATACCCTATAATATTACCTTTAAAAGAGGGTAATAGGATAAAGGTCAGGTCACAAGCAAGGACTAAGCTGTACAACCACCCAAATCAAGTAAAAAGTAGGCGAACATAGTATAGAGAAGGAGTTGTAGATTTACTTCCCAATAATAATAAAAACCAATATCATAAGGAACTAATGATACCCTTATATCCAAATCATCCCATGGAATAAATAATCTATAAAGAAATACCACTCCTTAGGGAAAAACTCCACCTCCCTGCTCATTTGTGACACAAATGTTCAAACCAAATTCAGTTCTTACATTAGGATTGCAACCCAAATTTCAACATTATACCCTAAGGATCTAGTTAGGAATATCCCTTACTGGTTGGGGTGGGGGGTATATTTCACCATACTATGATCAACAATGCATGAACCAATATATCTGCTCACTCAATATATAGGGTGATGAGACAGACTTACTGGTGAATCATTATTCTTAGAACAAAACCTCATATGATAAAAGAAACATCTAAACATATCACTATTAGAGTTTAGTTATCATAGAATAATTAAATAAGGGGACACACATAACATTAGAAGTGACACATACCAGATGAGGGAGCAACCAACCCCATAGATTGGTGGAATGTACCTCGTTCCATGGGGGAGTTCTCTACCCCATCCTATAAGAGGGAAAAAACACCTCCTTAACTATTATAAGACAAAAATATATTCTTATAACCCCAATATTATTTAAAATAGGATCAACCAATAGTAATGTGAGTCCCCTACCCACGTTTCCTAACTATACTAGTACATTATACCAAATGGGAACATAGAGAACCCTATAAACCACAAGTTTCCAAGAATTTAAAATATCTACACTAATTGAATACTAAAACTATCATTCCACCATTTCATAACCATAATGGGGGACCCAAACCTCATCAAAGTGTATAAAATATTTGAGGGAGTTACCAACCCCTAAACAGGACCTCACACCTCACCAAAGTCTATGATCAATCAAGGCGAGTACCATATCCTTTTATATAATGGTTATACAACTCTAAAAAGGGTACTTTAAGAAGAAATATCTTAACATGGATAACCTGCACCCCATAACTTTGGGTGAGTACTAACTATATTATTGATCATGTAAAGGATATACCAAACCACTAATGGGTATCTAAGACAACTACCAAACATAGAGGACCCACACCCCACATCCCAAAGGGTGTACTGACTCTATCAATATAAGTGATGAACTACACATAGAAAACATTTCAAGCCCAAGTGAGTACCTAATTCTTAAAGCAAACCACTTTCACCTCACTGTCATCGGAGTTGAAGATTCGATGAAAGGGGAAACTGAGAATGTTTTGAATTTGTTACTCTACATACTCCATGACCACTCATAGGGTGACACATGGGATATATAATATTAATCATCCAAAATAAAATATGTCCATGAATAATACATAATATTAGGAGTTAATGAATAACTCCCCATCATCCAATAGAAAACACATGCACCGACACCAATTTAAGGGTGAATGGGAAAGAGGGAATCTTCTTAAGTAACATGTTGATCTAGAGTCCATCTAGACTTCCGTACTATAATTAGGGTGATTCCATGTACCTTCCCAAACTCATGAATTCACATTTCTTACATTTTAAATGAAAGTATTTGAAACTTTCCATGAGTTTTTGAAGATCACAAATCTCTGAAACATATACAAGGGTCCAACACCCTATTATATGAATACTTCTAGTAGGGTTATCATCCTATATTTAGCTTTGAATAATACCCATGAGGATATAATCCACCAAAATCCCTAAAATATCTTTATAATAGATTATGATTGCTAAAAGTTCCTCATCATCATGATATACATATAAATTTACTCAAAATAGACTACATATTGGTCCAAATATAACTCATGGGAGATAAAATATGCATAGACCCATCATAAAGAATGTAAATGACATGTACCATGGTATACATGGAATTAAAACCAAAGACTGTATCTAGGAATGTACCAACTCCACCTCTCTATGTAATCTCAATGTAAATGGTGTGATCACTTGCACTATATGACATACAATCCTTGGTTGTTACTCGACATATACGGATGGGACCTCAAGTCATGTAACCTCAAACTATACGATACATAGTATTGGCCACATGGAGTGTGGTAACTGAGGTATTCCTGTTTCATGTACCTCATCTCAAACCACGTCATGTATATAAACATGACATGTACTACCACACGGCATGTACATCGCATGAGGTGTCTATTTGTGTACTATTCCACACACCTAGTTTTTTATAAAGATCCCACATAACATGTAAATATGTATTACAAATAATGTGATTATTCATATCTCATAACCACATCGAACAAGTACACAGTGTGTGTTCATGAAATATATGTTGTGTGATCGGGAATTCTAGAGGAACCCCTGGGAACTAATCTAATCATCCCTTTCAACTGTAAATCACTTATCTACCAGCCTTAAGCTATGAAACTATAGTAAAAAATAAAAAAATAAAAAAATAAAAATGGAATATAATAATAAATTAGAAGCATTTATAAATAAAAAAATGATTTCCACCTCACAGAGAATCATGAAATCCTAAAGGTTCGAGTGCTAGAAATCCACATTTCAACACTTCTTATCCCCATAGCATCACTAATCTCCCCCAAAAGAGGAATCCTTGATCCCACCTTCCCCCTTTACCTCAAAAAATTAATTAAGGGATGGAGTCTAACCCTTCCCCAAATGTGCGAATGGGGGAATCCTATTTGGAGGAGAAATATAATTAAAGTGAATAAAATTAAAATAAAATCCCAAAAAGGAGTCAGTTAGGGACTTAAAATCTGATCGGATTTTATACATCTCTAAGTTAAAACATCACATTCTAGATTCAACCATGAAGTCACAACTTTAAACTAAAACTCTATTTATGAGATACTAATGTTTTCACATACATGTATAAATGATATTTATTTAATTAGTATTAAATATTCTAAAAATTAAACCGTCTTAGAATCTCTCTAAATTTTATCCCAAAGGTAAAAATATAATTAAAATAAAAATTGATTCATAAAAAAATATTTTTAAGATAATTTTAAATAGTAAATTACCATTTTACCCTCCTTTATGGTTTAAGGATTTGAAACTAAAAAATGAGCTAAGTCTTCCACATGGGAAAACTTGGATCTCTACAGTCAACATTATCCTAACCAAATAGAGTTGATATTGGTTATAAAAAAATTATCACTATTTAGGTTTTGTTATAGGTTATGAAAAAATTATTACAATTTTGGGGTAGTGTAATTATATTATAACCAATAAAAATTCTTGTATAAAGCAACTATACTTCCCTTAAAGAGAATAAACTACTTCAAATCATTTTATGAGATAGTACCCCATAGCTTAGTATGCCAAAAAAACCATTAAAAATGGAGAAATGGTCCCAGTTTCAAAGAATTAGTATACTCATAGAAATAAAAACACATTATGAATTCAAATTATCTAATAGGGGAAAAATCAATTATGATATTTGTTATAATACACTCATAAGGAGAAAGAAGTTGAAATATGAAGTGAAATACATTCTTTGAGAAATATTTCCCTAAAGAGGAATACTTATATTTGGAAATATTATTATTGAATCTATGAAAACTATGAATATATAGTGTTTGAATATTAAGAAAATGTTAAAATTTAGATAATTTTTTTATCTAATTATATTTATGACCTATTTAGTAAAGTCGGTTGATTTTTTTGTGAGATAAGGACAAGAATTCAAAGAGAGTTTGTAACTATTTTTTTTGTTTTTATAAGTTTTTTGTGTCAAGAATCATAATTAAAAAAGAATCATTTATTCAAATCATACATTCCAAATGGAAAATTAGAGAAGATGAGGATAATAATGAACTATATTAAAAGACCAATAGAAATAGAGGATAATAGGTAAGTATAATTTCTGATATGAAATTTTCATGGGATGATTCACCCCTTGGATTGTTTGAAATTATCATTCTTATGATCTAGGAATGGATAAATTTTCCAAAAAGATTAATAATAGAAAGGGAAAAGGGAAAATGGAAAAAATCATCATACAATGATTCAACTATAATAATATAGGGAACTATTCCACTCAGTTCCCTAACTATGATGATAATTGTAAGGACCCAACCTTATGAATTTTATATTATAATGTCTTCAAATTATAAATAACTTTATTATAATCTTGAGGATATTTTTCATTTATAATTTTAGATAATCATGGAAAACTCTTACATTATAGACACTTACATTACAAGTGGAAACTTTTACATAGTATCCATTCTTACAAACAAACAAAACAATTTTTAATCTTGACCTCATACTTGTCCCTACTCTTTCTTAGACCCTATGATTTTTTTTAAAAATGTGGGGTGAGCACAAAAATATCAATAAGGGAAATAAAATAATGAAATCTGTTAGTCTAGTGAAAAACATAAAAACTATAATATACATAACTTTATAAAATTATCCTTTATTATTATGGAATAAATCATTTACATATGAAAAACATATATTTTTTTTTTCTGAAAGAAAAATATTAAAACCCAAAGTAAACATAAATAAATAATTTTTAAAACTTGGGGCATAATTGGAGTGACCATAATAGCTACTCATGGAAGACCATAACAGTTAACTTCTAGTCATTACCTTAGATTCACTATAACATATACTAATAGATTAACTACCACAAACCAACCAGGGTCAACTCTGAACTGATCACCCAAGTCGGCTCACAACAATGTCCGAGAGGTGTTATCAATACTCCTGGTCAAGAAAATAGTGTTGGGTATCAAAGATAATGTAATTGGTAATTATTTATCCCATAAAACAATAAATAAATAAATAAATAAACATAGATAAAAATAAAATAAAATAAAAGGTAAAAAGTAGAATCATAAAACATTATAAAATTTACTACATACCTACATGCGACCATTGGGTCACCATTTCCCACAATCGGGACACTTCATGAGTGAACCTGAATAAGAAACTGAACTTATAAAAAATCAGGTCTACTAATGCTGAGCATCAAAAGTTGGTGTGAGTATAACTCAGTAGGTAAACACTATATAATCCTTATATTTCCTTTCCCAAAGCAGTCTATGAACACTATTTTAAAAAAAAATGTATGAAAATATGGTTATCAACATTTAGAGGGAAAAATCATATTTTCATTTTAAAATTCAATTTTAGAAACCAAAAGACAAGTGGAAACACAATACAAAAAATGCATAAAATAAAGGAAAACCCAGTCTAAGAATAAATAGTAGGGTATATATATAATAAAACCAAAAATAAAGGAAATAATAAAAGTGAAATAAAATAAGTACTAATAGATCAATAAACAAAAGTGTTGAAAAATAAATAAAGAACATATACACATGTAATCATGGGAATTTACTAGACATCCCTTGAAGAAATCACTAGATTAACTTGGTTCAGACCCACCTTCCAACATATGGTACATCTCCATGGTCAATATCCAACATCGATTCTCTAAAATAGCCTCACTAGTGGAAAATCCCACCTGGCATATCCTCTATCCAAGAGGTTATAATCCTTCTAATTGGGATTAGAAATAAATATTCATTAGACCCTCATGATGACATCTAAGAATCCTATGATAATAATATAAAGTATATTTAGGAGGCCATCACACACTTGGAATTAACTGTAACTCACAGATTCCACCATGTATGCCTATCCTAATCCCCAACATCATCTATGCAAAGGCCCTCTCATCAGAAGGATGACCATAGGGGTTACCATAATACATGGAACCATTAAAAGTCCCAACCAGTCCTACATGTCATATGAGTTTAAAACCAATTTCCAAAACATCACAAAGTACCAACCATGAATTATTATATCTAAATCCAAAACAAATTCAAAAAATAAAGTGAAAATACTATTTATTCTTAGAAGGTTACAAATCGGACTTTTAAGTCATGATTCTACTAATCAACATCTCAAGGTGACAAATGTGATATAACTTGGAAAACAAAATTTAATACCACACTTGAATTTATTTAAACATCAAGTATCAATTTAGACAACATTTTGAGTTTTTAGGAAAAACATTTGGAGTGGAGAGAAGAAACAAAATGAGGGAAGTGTGTTTTAAAAACCATGGTTCAAAATAGACATTCTTATACATGTGTGTACCTATCCATAAGTGCACCCCATTAACATATGAATATTCCCAAACCTAAAAACATATATATAAAACACCATAAAACCCCAAGGATTAAAATGAAAGAGTCATAAGAAGCATCAAAATCAAACACACAGATCTATATATAAGCACCAAACTATAAAAAATCATTACAACCACACAAAAAGCATAAATTCACAGGAAAACAAAACTACCAAATCCCAACCAAGGTAAAAAACAATCCTAAATTTTCCAATTCCATTTCTAAATACCATTTTACATTTAATAAATCACTTTTCATACATATACATGTAGGCATAATTAAAACCGTATTTTGAAAATCCATTTTTATCAAATTTAAAACATGAATTCACCATAATAAATCATGATAACACACCAAATTCATGAATAACACATTTATAATTTTTTTTAAGAAGGGTTAAAAATCACATGGAATTCTTCATAGAGAAAATGGATGGAGACACCTACCTCAACGACATGCGAATGTGATGAAACTCCAAGCACGCTACGAGGAGAGCTCAAGGACCAAGACACACACCCTTAACACATATATACCATGATATATATGCATATACCCATTTTACCATATATATATATTCCATGATCCATGGGGGAAAATATAAAAAGTTGGTACACACACACACACACATACATGTTCATGTATATGTGTGTGGGTCACACCCAGGAAGCCAAAAGTCACTGCCTTCGATGAACACCACAATAAATAACCTCAAATTGAACCACATGAATCCTAAGAACCAAAAATAGTCCCCTAATCGAGTTTGTCTCTACCCTAGGTCATGTGTACCATAAGGGAGAAAAGAAACCAAGAAAATAGGGTAAAAATTGGGAGGGGGAGAGGAGAAGCCTACTGAAGGAAATGGAACTAGGAATTGGTATAAGAAATGCCGACCAAAGGGAGAGGGATTATGGAGGTTTACAAGGAAAATTTATATGCATATTTTTAATCAATTAATGAATATTTTTTATTTTTTTCAATAATGAAACCCATGTATTTAAATGTTTTATTAAAATAATGGGTAGTTTGAATTATAGATGGAAAATGGTCTAAATTTTGAAAAGTGATTAATTCTGTATTTTGAATGATTTTTATGTCAATGGAATTTTGGTAATTTAATTAAAAATATAATTATAAATTGATAGATTATTTTTTTGGAAATAATTATTTTACTTCCTTCAAATTTTTCTTCTGGATTAGAGGATAATTCAAGCATCTAGAGGCCTTAAAAAATCAATGATGTTGATGAATTTTCCAGGCGGATAGAGTGGACCCCACCACCATAATGGACGCACATATTTACCCTCACACCTCCAATAGAAGTGATTACACCTGGAATAGAATGAGGAAACAAAATATAATTTATAAAATTAATTTGAGAGAGTCTTGAAATTATTAATATTTCTATTGGATGTTATACTTTTGAAGGAATCTTCTTAGAAACTTTATCTAGAAAAATTAATAGTAAATTAAAAATTAATAACTCTTACATATGGTGTCCAAATGAGATGAAATTTTATAAGCAACATGCAAGAAAATGGGAAATTTTTTTTATGAAGGGGACCATTTGCGAGTCATTAATTTAATGGGTAAAAATGGGGCAACTTTTCAAGGATAGATTCTACCTATAAAAGGAGAGGTGATCCTACCTCTCTAATCATTCCATTCCCTATGATTCCATTCAATTTAACTCTATCTCATTATATTAACTAATGATGATATCTCCACTGAGGGAGTCCAGCTACAAATATTCCACTTTTCTTCTTTTTCATTTTTTACTTTTCTTTATTTTAGTTTTATTTTCAATTATAATTTAAATTTTTGTTTTATTAATCCATGCATTTTTGTTTCTCCATCCATCCCACAATTATTGTTTTCTCATTTATATTATTATAATTATAATTATAATTATAGTTATTATTAGTAATAATAATAATAATATTAGTATTAATATTATTATAATTATAATTATTATAGTCATGACATTATTATTTTAAATATATTTTATATCCTCCCTCTCTCATTTTTCAAAAAATATTTTATTAATAATAATAATATTATTAATTAGTAATAATAATATTATTATTTTAAAAATCATTAAAAATTATTTATTCTTCTTCTCCTTATCTCTCTCTACCCCCTCTCTCTCTCCTCCCATCCATCCACCATTGTGATCACCTACTCTCGAAAATGAGAGATTAACCCCGAGGCTTGGCTTTGGGGGAGGTCAAGGAGTTCATGAGTTTTATTTAATGTTTATTTTAAGTTTATGGTATATTTGAGTAGTATTCTTAGGTGAGGTAAATGTCCCCGATGTGGCGACAGACCCTAATGACATGTAACTTAAATAATTTCTATTCTAGAAAATTATAGTGATTTAGATGTGAGATTTTTTGTTTGGATTATCAAGATGAAATCAACATATAAAGGATAATAATGATTTAAACTAATACTAAACCCTAGAACCATGTTCTTTCATCATCAAATAATTTTTTTTTCATTCCATGATAATTTATATTTTTAAATAATCAAAAACCCAAAAACATTTTCATTTTTTTCATTAGATAATAAAAAAAATAAAAAGAGATAGTTTAGGTGATATAGAATAAGTAAGTGAACCACACCGAAAGGATCCTCAAGAGAGATGACCCTAGTCAGCCACTGTGCTACACTAGGAAAAATATAATAGCTTTTGTCCATGTCCTGGGACAGGTGTGCATCAAAACTGGCATTGTTTCTGGGGATCCAATCAATTGTTCATTTAATTTTTCTATTTTTACATATTATCTAGATTTAATTTCTTAAAAAAACTAAAAAAATACTTCCATGATGTATTCAAATTCATATTATTATGCATGTATAAATTACTCACAGGTGAAACAACAACAAGAATAAGATGAAGACTTTAGAAGAGCTCTGGAAAAAGAACTTAAATAAATCATTGAACAACTAACAAGAAGGCTTATAGAGCATTTGATTATGTTCATGCATTAATAAAGAAACCCAACCCTAATCTGGAGAAATAACCTAAGAAATTGGTGGAAGAAATTTCACCACTTGTCTTTGAAATTGAAGAACCTAAGGAGGAAAGGGAGGAAGAATTGTCTGCTAACCTACAAGTGGAAGATCAATAAAGATTGGATGAATTTTTTATTAAATGCGAGGAACTACCTGATATCCCAATTCCATGAAAATAAGAAGATCCAACACCATAGAAGGAATACACCACTCAAGTGGTGTAATTTTAAATGAAAATGGAGGAGCCTGACTACCTTCCTCTATTTTTAAGTGTCTACTCTATTAGCCACTTACCACTGGGGAAAATATTGAAGCTGAACCAACTCATGGAGTTGAATCTTTCTCTGACCCTATCTCATCTGATTTTATGGAATCTAATTTTATTGTACCACACTCCTTATTTTTTTGATTATACATAATTATAAAATCCTTGCTATAACTTGGAGGACGAAGAAGAACTTGGATATGCACCTGTTGAGGAACATATATATATCCTTGTACATGTTGAATATTTTTTTAAAGAAGTTCATGAGGAGATGAAAGTGTATTTTCCTAAGGAAACCATGCCAAAATATTCTTACTTTTATGAGGAAGAATTTGATCTTTATACATCATGTTTTAATTTTATTTAAATAGAATTACACTTTGACTTTACCTTTGACTATTATTTTGATGAAGCATACCTTTAGAAACCACTGGATAGAGAAGAATAGGTTGCGAAAGTAGAAAACAAGAAAGAGGATTATCCATAATTCATCCTACCCCCGCAATGAAAGCTATACCTCATTGTGATGGGGAGGGGGAGCTGGTGTATTCTATCCACGGACCATTACTCATCCAAAAGGATTAAGCAAAAGCTGGAAAAATCCACATGCTGTGGTTCAAATCAAATAAGATTCATCCTCCATCATATTTTGGGTAATAGTTGGTACTTCCCACTGGAGGCAGTAAAAATTCAAGGCCCACTATAAATATAAAATTATTTCCTACATTATGATATTTCTTTATAATTTTTTGACATCAAATAAATTAGATTATTTTTTACACTATAATGATGCGGTGTTTACCTCATTAATAAAAAATATAAATAAATAAGATTATAAAAATTAACATAATATCCAAAACCTGTCCAATTTTTATTGGATGGTTTTATATCAACCATGATTCATCTAATATTCATCTTTAATCGTTATTGGTAAATTTAAAACCTAAGATAAGTTTATAATAAAGTAATTGTTTCAAACATTGCTAAAGATCGACTCCTCCCCCTTATAAAAGGACACCACTTCTAACCCATTCCTCACACCTCTCATGACCCTTGGGCCATCCGATACCTACCAGAATAACATCACATGATCCTTATCTTCCAACTAGAAGCCCTACCATAGGCAAAAATCACTTCAACAAACCCTTTTGGTTCAAGCCAAAGGGAGATAGCCGAATTAAAGGTTTCGCCTTCTCTTAAGTTCTTTTTTTTCTTTTACTTATCCAATCCCATATATTTTTTTAATAATTTATTTTATAACAACACAAGTATCTTGAATATACTATGATGTTGTTATGAGAAGGATTTGACACTATGAATGGTGTCAGCCACACCGCATCTCAGATTGAGGTGGGGTTGACTCGTACACGTCACATATGACCAATGTATCATTGTGCTAAAGTATCGACACAATCCGAATGCGTTTGGTCGGTTTTCCGTATGTCAGTTTATGTTTTTCACTTAAAATGACGTCCTTTTGAAATAAAAGACAGACACTTTGAGTGGTTCCGGACACACCGCATCTCATATTGAGGCGTGGTTGATTCCTACATGTCACATATGACCCATGGATCGTTCTCCTAAAGTTTCAATAGAAGCCGAATGCGTTTGGTCGGTTTTCTGTATTTATTTAAAATGTTGTCCATTTTAAACAAAAGGGAGACACTTAGAGTGATCCCGGCCACACCGTGCCTCAGATTGAGCCCAGGTTGACTCTTACACGTCACATATGACCCATGGATCATTTTACTAATTCATTAACACATTTCGAATTCGTTTGGTCAGTTTTTCGTAAGTCAGTGGTTCTTTTCACTTATAATCCTGTCCATTTTAAACAAAAGAGAGAAATTGTGAATGGTGTCAGCCACAATGCGCCTTGGATTGAGCCAAGGTTGACTCTTACACGTCACATATGACCCGTGGATCGTTGTGATAAATTATCTACACAATCCAAATGCATTTGGTCGGTTTTCCGTATGCCAGTTGATGTTTTTCGCTTAAAATGACATCCTTTTGAAACAAAAGATAGACACTTTGAGTGGTTCCAGCCAAAAAGCATCTCGGATTGAGGCGGGGTTGATTTGTACACGTCATATATGACCCATGGATCGTTCTCCTAAATTTTCAATGGAAACCGAATGTGTTTGGTTAGTTTTCCATATGTACTTAAAATGTTTTCCATTTTAAACAAAAGGAAGCCACTTAGAGTGATATCAGCCACACCATGCCTCATATTGAGCCCAGGTTTACTCTTACACGTCACATATGACCCATGAATCGTTTTCCTAAAGCATCAATATATTTAAAATGTGTTTGGTTGGTTTTTTGTATGTCAGTTGTTCTTTTCACTTATAATCTTGTCCATTTTAAACAAAAGAGAGACTCTGTGAATGGTGTCAGCCACACCGCGCCTTGGATTGATGTGGGGTTGACATGTACATGACACATATGACCCGTGGATCGTTTTTATAAAGTATTGACACAATCCTAATGCGTTTGGTTGGTTTTCCGTATGGCAGTTGATGTTTTTCACTTAAAATGACGTCCTTTTGAAACAAAAGACAGACACTTTGAGTGGTTCCAGCCACACCACGTCTCGGATTGAGGCGGGCTTGATTCATACATGTCACATATGACTCATGGATCGTTCTCCTAAAGTTTAAATGGAAACTGAATTCGTTTGGTTGGTTTTCTATATGTACTTAAAATGTTGTCCATTTTAAACAAAAGGGAGGCACTTAGAGTGATATCGGCCACACCGTGCCTCGGATTGAGCCTGGGTTGACTCTTACACGTCACATATGGCCCATGGATCATTTTCCTAAAGCATCAACACAATTAAAATGCGTTTGGTTGGCTTTTTGTATGTCAGTTGTTCTTTTCACTTATAATCCTGTCCATTTTAAACAAAAGAGAGACACTGTGAATGGTGTCGGCTACACTGCGCCTCGGATTGAAGAGGGGTTGACTTGTACACATCACATATGACCCGTGGATCATTGTGCTAAAGTATCGACACAATATGAATGCATTTGGTCGGTTTTCTGTATGTTAGTTGATGTTTTTCACTTAAAATGACGTCCTTTTGAAACAAAAGACAGACACTTTGAGTGGTGTTAGCCACACCGTGTCTCGGATTGAGGAGGGCTTGATTCGTACATGTCACATATGACCCATGTATCTTTCTCCTAAAGTTTCAATAGAAACCCAATGCGTTTGGTTGGTTTTCTATATGTACTTAAAATGTTGTCCATTTTAAACAAAAGGGATCCACTTAGAGTGATCCTGGCTACACCGTGCCTTGGATTGTGCCCGGGTTGACTCTTACACGTCACATATGACCCATGGATCATTCTCCTAAATCATCAACACATTCTGAATGCGTTTGGTCAGTTTTTCGTATGTCAGTTGTTCTTTTCACTTATAATCCTGTCCATTTTAAACAAAAGAGAGACAATGTGAATGGTGTCGGCCACACCGCACCTCATATTGAGGTGGGTTTGACTTTTACATGACACATATGACCCGTGAATCGTTGTGCTAAAGTATCGACACAATCCGAATGCATTTGGTCAGTTTTCCGTATGCCAGTTGATGTTTTTCACTTAAAATGACGTCCTTTTGAATCAAAAGACAGACACTTTGAGTGGTGCCGGCCACACCACATCTCGGATTGAGGAAGATTTTATTCATACACGTCACATATGACCCATGGATCGTTCTCTTAAAGTTTTAATAGAAACCGAATGCGTTTGGTCATTTTTCTGTATGTACTTAAAATGTTGTCCATTTTAAACAAAAGGGAGCCACTTTGAGTGATCCCGGCCACACCGTGCCTCGTATTGATCCTGGGTTGACTCACACACATCACATATGACCCATGGATCATTTTCCTAAAGCATCAACACATTTCGAATGTGTTTGGTCAGTTTTCCGTATGTCAGTTGTTCTTTTCACTTATAATCCTGTCCATTTTAAACAAAAGAGAGATAGTCTGAATGGTGTCAGCCAAACCGTGCCTCATATTGAGGCGGGGTTGACTCATACACATCACATATGACCCGTGGATCGTTTTGATAAAGTATCGACACAATCCAAATGCGTTTGGTCAGTTTTCCGTATGCCAGTTGATGTTTTTCAATTAAAATGACATCCTTTTGAAACAAAAGATAGACACTTTGAGTGGTGTCGGCCACACCGTGTCTCAGATTGAGGTGGGGTTGATTCGTACACATCACATATAACCCATGGATCGATCTCCTAAAGTTTCAATAGAAACCGAATGTGTTTGGTCGGTTTTCTGTATGTACTTAAAATGTTGTCCATTTTATGAGAATTCTCATGTGTCTATTAGTGGAATGGTATTTACTTAAAATCTTGTAGACATTCATATAGAATATTTTTATATAATTCTTAGTATGGATTAGATTTTAGTTTATCATGCTATGAAACATTTCGGAGCTAACAATGTCATGCCCAATGAATACATCTCTTTTATAACATACCAAAAATCTATGATATTGATTAGACGTGTAAATGTGATTTACATTGATTATCATGATGAAAATAAATAAAATATATATTATAGAATTTATAGTAGTAAATGAAATCAAGGAGGGTGGGGGGCTGTCTGGTGTGGCTGTCCGGGGGGCTGTCCGGTGGGTGTCCGGGGGGCTGTCTGGGTATCATAAAAACATTGCTTCATTGAATGGACATGGTTGTGTCCTTATGAATAATGATTAGGTAATTCTTGATGCTTCACGTTTGTAGAAACCTCACGAGTTAAATTACCCTACACATGAGTTGGAATTAGATGCAATTGTTTTGGATTTAAAAATTTGGAGTCGTCATTTTTATGGAGTAAAATGTGAAATATATACTAACCATGTAAGTTTAAGGTATATATTCAATAAAAAATAATTAAAAATGAGAAAAAGGAGATGGTTGGAATTAATCAAGGATAAATATTTCAAAATCTTTTACCATCCGGGAAAAGAAAATAAAGTGTCTTATGCTTTGATTCAAAAAAGTAATGTTTTATTAACCATGTTACATTTTGAATGAGATCCAATGGTTTTTGATTTGATGAGCATTGGCATAGAAGTTTTTAGTGCATGAAATTCTTCTGTTTTGTTTCAAGTCTGAGTGAGATCATCTCTATCAGATAGAATTAATCATGAACATAAAGAAGATTGTTAGTTGTATAAAAATGTAGAGATGGTTCAGAAGGGTATGCTGACAAATTTTAACTTTTATAGTGATTGTGTTTTGAGATTTGGAAAGAGATTATGTTTTCCTTGTGATCTACAGTTAAAGAATGAGTTGTTATGTGAATCTCATAGTTCCCCATTTTCAATTCATCCTGGCAGTACTAAGATGTACAGAGATCTTTGAGTGTTTTACTGGTGGTATGGAATGAAAAAAGATATTGCTGATTTTGTTGTGAAGTTTTTGAATTGTCAATAGATTGAAGCAGAGCGGAAATTACCGAATGGGATGCATCAATCTTTACAGGTACCACAATGTAATTAGGAATATATATCCATGGACTACGTTGTGGGATTACTGAAGACATCTCAATTTAATAATAAAATCTGGGGAATTATTGATCTATTGACTAAATCTTGTCATTTCATTCGTATACGAGATACTTTTCCTCTAGATAAAATTTCTCAGTTGTATGTTAAAGAGATAGTCAACTATTTCACAAAAATGTTACTCTGCCAAGTGAGGGTCCTTCAGCTACATGTAAGTGGGTATCCCTATTGTCAGGTTGAACCCTAAAATATTAAATGTTTCATGGATTTCCAAGTCTCATATATATGGGATGGGAACATGTCCTACCTTTTGCATCTAATGGTATAGATCCTCCAGTTCCACGCATGGAGTGTATGGATTACCCTATAACTTCCACTCAACATGTAAATGGACACTCCTCCTTCATATTAGAACCAATTTCATGTTATACCTCTTGGATTAAACCCATCTCCTTCTATTATTGAGTTCTAACTCTTTCCCCTATATACCTCTAGGAAACTAGGTTTTAGAAGGGATGGGAATCAGAGTCTTATCCCCTCTCTCATATTTCCATCCTTTCATTATTTTCTACACAGTATACCCATTGTATGGTAATATGAAGGCTATGTTGTTCTATACCCTCAAATTATTCTTCCATATCTATGGTATATTATACTTAGGTAAGAGTATTCAAGGTAGGATATAATAATCAATGTGATATCGAATACCCTTTCAACATATTCACCATGTCTACCTATGGAAAAAAGTAGAATGTATGGTATCTCAGATCATCTACATCCTCTTGTTTCTCACACCAAAACATGAATCACATGGGGTTAAAGTTTAATGGTGAACATAAAATAAATATTATCTTTTCAAACAATTAATATTTTATAAGTCTAAATACATTTATAACTATGATACTTTTGATTTATAGATAATGACACATGACATAGGAATTATTTTTATGATTAAAATATAATAAAAACCCCTAAATCAGAACATGGATTCCTCATATATAATTAATCCCAACATAACTAATTTAATGGGCCATACCCCCTTGTGAGATAAATCTACGGTCCCCTATATTCATGGGTCTTCAGAACAGAACAATGTTGGAATTGATTCACATGCACATGATATATGTTAGATGCCTCCATGAGGTCCAACCCAACAAACCATGTCTACCTTATTGTCTCTGGGTGAATTTTTCTATAGGGTTCAATTCAACCTGGTAATCCATATTCCTTCCATGATCCATGTGATACCTTAGTGTTTGTCTAAGATGAAACATTTACTAGGAACCTTCCACCTACATGTACATGACATATGCTGTTATACTGTGTTTTTAGGTCCTTATCCCATGACCTTAAAATGTACAATGTTACCCATTATGGGTAACGAGAATACATGGGTTGTGATTAAATTTTGGAGATTAGGTAGGGATCCCATCACATGGGTTTGATCCCAACACTGAAACAAGTTCAGTCGCCCTATATGATGATAGAATCGAATGTGTGGCACTCTATGGAAGTAAAACCACCATAATTGTAAAAACAGCCATAGAATCTATGATTTGTATATTATAGGATTCCATTGATTGACACACTTAGATACATATAGATATATCCATTCATTAAGTGCATTGAATACATACATATTATTCTATATTAAATACATGATGATAATTGATTTTTAATTATATAGTGTAACACATCATGATAATGAAAATATTAATTATTCATTAACATATCTTCAATCTATAAGATAGTCCAGAAGTACAAAATAATTCCCCTAAGAATGTTGTGATGAGACCAAACTCTAATATTATTTACCAATTTGAGTTCTTAAGAATCATTGGTCAATACTCAAGGCAAGAACCATCATTTAGAAATCAGGTCCCCATTGATATAGAGCTTCTGGTTACTTCCGGTTACACAAACAAAACCATTAGAAACCATTTTTAAATAGTGATTCTTGACATGAATGTATTTTTGAGGGAAACAGTGGTGATCCTAGAATGAAGAGAAATTTAATATTATGGATGGACATTGAAATAGAACCCAACCATCACAATTTATCTTTTCAAAGTAAGAATAAAGCCACACATATTTCTAATATAAATTTCATCAAACCTAAAATAAATTTTGGGAGGAGGAAACTGGGGTTTTTTTTATATGAGTTCATGTATAGGGTGAAATTTCATATTAGGTCTTCTCATTTAGATATGACTCCCACATGGGAGAGTAGACTTATTTCACATGTTTCACTATATATTAGACCAAGATTACAGATATAGATGTCATAATGTATCTCTTTGATATCATAGTTAATCCAAACATTGTTCTTGATATAATTGTCTCATTTAACTTATGTGATGTTCAAATATGGTGTTCCTTTTATGATCTTGCATCCAAGAAAAAGATATCCTTATTGCGAATTGATATTCCATACTCGTGTAGGGAATTCATTTAACAAAACCCCTAAAACCACCTATGTTACACTCAGTGTGATAAAAATTGAGTGGAAAATGTTTCTTCCATGAAACAAAGGAAGAAAAATATAAGCATAATGGAATATTATATTTTTTCGGTGTCTTGTCATGGAGATATAATCAAGAGATATTAAATGTCTAATTACGATGTGGATCATGCCATTTGTAGTTTTTAATATCCCATGTTGTTTATTTCCATGTAGTCTGGGTGAAGATGAACCAAGAATATAGAATATAAATGCTGTATCTTGGGACAAGGATTGGAGATCTAAATTACACTATTTACTATTCTTGTGTAGTATTCAAGACACATATAGTTCTTCAACGGCTCCCAATACAGATATGATTTATACATAGAGAATGGTGGATCCTTTATTTAATTATCCTAGACATGGTATTGGATACTTGGGAAATTATACATATCTCGTCGTGTTGAGAATCAAGCCGCATGTAGTTATGGATCAGTTCCTCTATTCTAATTTTATTCATACATAGGGAAAAGTTTCTATTTAATTTTTTTATGGGTAGACCTAGGAATACAGATTTGGGTTTCACTACATATCATATCTGAAGGATAATGAAGACATAAGTGGTTATTGGATAGATTATGTGGTTTACCATCATGTGATGAGGACAATGGCCAACCATTTTACCATCTTTTGGTAAGGAAAATATAATTCTAGGACTTATGCCAAAAAGGGGTCTATGATCCAATATGAAGTGACTATTATATGAGTGGGGATAATGTATGGGATCTATTGATTTCTTTTGAGTGTTTATGAAGGGAATCTAGGCTGGTGGTATTTTAGGGGTATTCAAAAAGTCCAATTAGGGAGTTGTTGGAAATAAAATTTAATGTCATGTAGTGAGGATGAATTGTGTCTCCTGGTTCTAGGTCATACAACTAGGGACACTTTTTGTAATGCTTTTCAATTTCATGACAAGGATGATGATGCCCTGCAGTTTAACACCTTAGAACATGGACATTATGTCGAGCCTTTTAAGGGCATCTTTATAATACAAACTACATTCTTTAATAGCTTGTATCTTAGAAATATACTATTCTATTCATATTAATGTCCTGAATCTAGGACATATATCATGTTATTATACATAATATATCATTATAAACCTTTCATTGGTTGATGTCATAATTATTTCCATATTTTGAGAATGAGGAATAAAATCCATTATAGTGGACTTGGAATATAGAGTACAATCCCCTACTTTGGTCCACGATTTGGTTGTTTATTCATGGTATCATCATAGGTCTAAGGAAAAACAAGAGATATCATAGGAGGAATGAATAAAGTCAAACCTTAATTTTAAACACACATGCTATCTAATTATGATACCCATATATGATTCTCAAGGTGGGAAATATATTTCCATCCAATTTCTCTAATTTATATAGTAATTTATGGAAGTTCCCATCATTTGAAAGATTTTCATAGATAAAACAATGTGATGTCAACAAGACCTCAAGGGGTATTATTTCTTATATTTCATATACTAATGAGTACATGGCCACACTTCTGGTTTTACAATTAATTTTATAGATAGATCATATAGAAGGAATGATCATTATAGGCCAATACATATTTTCCTTTTCTAACAAATTTATGAGTATATTTGATAGGTTCTTATTAGAGGTGTCTATATGTCCATTAGTCACTATATGATAGTGGGTTGAATAATTAGATTTTATAATGAATTTTTGGTACATATTTTCCAACTCAGTGGAATAGAAATTCGTTTCATTGTGTGCCCATATTATATGAGGGGCTCTGAATCATATAATGATGACTTATTTCAGAAAAACTATAATTATATTATCCTTTACATCTTGGATAGTTAATTCCTATACCAATTTAGAGAAATGTATTTTTTACATGTTAATATGTATTCCAAATACTTGGCTATTATTGGGGGGGGGTATATCCCCACTACATCTATTCACCATGTGGTGAATAGAAAAGTGTACATGGATGTATGTTGAACTCTGAGGGTGATGTATGAAGATGTAATTCACTTGATATGAATGATATTTATTTGTTTATTCTACTCTATCCTTTAAAATAGTGGTCCAATAATACCTAGGCCTTTAAATTTGGTTGGAATTATTGTTTCCAGACATATGGATTCACTAGGACTAAGTGTGTACTTCACCTATTTTAGCAACCGTCTCTACTAAAAAGATACATCACAGGAGGTCTCCATTAAAGCCACATTTGTAGTGGAATTTCTTGTGATTAAGGCCATCATAGATAATAATGCTGGTTTTTCTCCATCAAATTGTTCATTCCTATCTCTATATGGTGGGAGTAATCTATTTTTGAAGTAATCCATGATAAGATACATCCAACAAGTGGTAGGTTCATATGATTCAAGGATATGGGAATCTTTGTAAAAATCATCCATTATAAATTTAATTAATCTTGAAACAATTACACTATGGGATACACTAAAGACCATTTTGTCCCTGTTTGGATCTTCTAGTGTTTTAGTTGAATTTCCAACACTTCTTCGTGGAAATTTTTTCATCGAAGATGTGTTGGGTCTACGGGGAAATTTTCAATAAACACAAATAAAATGCTATGTAATGGTAATTGTTTCCTTTTTTATAATGTTGTAATCCCCATTTATATGTTTAATTATAGACCTTGGAGAACCCTTATCCTCTAGGAGGTACACTGATTTTTAGAGTGCTAGTTCAAAACCTGCATTGAGGGTATAGTATTATGCCAGGTTATTTGTAAAAAATTATTATTGAAGAAACTAGTATAGAAATATTACATTTTCTTGGGAAATATACATGATGGGTATCCCAAAATTATTGAGCAAATGATATTCCATTATCCTTCTTTTGGGGATCCGGGATGCACTACTAATGTACATATTACATCTATGGGGGACGTCGTGAAAATAGAATAAAACTTCTTCCAGAAATTATGTATGTAACAACATTGTTTATGAATAGGTGTATTCTTATTGGAATTCTTCCAATGAAATTTCATTCACTTCATTCTGAGGCACAAATTTTAGTTAAAATTTCTACATAATAACATCACACATTCAAAAAAATCTTATAATCCTAGAACGTATGAGGATGTATTTTAGTTGGTTATTACGAGAGAACAAGTAGAACTCCCAGTGCTACCAGGAATTCCATGATTTGTGAAATATAGTGATTAATTAAGGAATTTATTCTAGATATTTTAATAATGATCCTCATCGTCAAGTATGATGAAAATGAGATAGTAGAGGTCATTTTTATTCCCTCCACTTTTCTTTTTCACAAGGATGGTATATAATGATTGTTCTAGTGTCATTTCATGCAGAATGAGAATACTCCCCTAAAAAGATGGCATCATCAGTAGTGGGATCAAGAGTTATATATTTCGGGAGTCACACACATATGAAAGTCCCTAGTCCACAAATAAATGACTCCCTTATTTATCTATTTAATGAAGGGAATAATATTTTCCTTAAGATACGATATGGCGAATTAAATTGAATAAATGTTTCCTAGAATTCCTCTAATCTCTATAAGGATTATTGGTGGTGAATTGATAATAATACCATTTTCCTCTATAAGTGATCATTGATGCCAAAAAGCCGAGAATCTTCCAAGAGGTTACCCAAAAATGATCATTTTTAGTTGTTATTTTTAGGCTATGTTTTCATTTATTTTTGCAAATAGTCTCTAGGATATCTAAGTGATTAGAATGTTTTCATAACATGAACAAATTCATCATCAACAGAACATTCAATAAATATATCTAGGAAGTGTTTGAAGATGTGTTGTAGGCCATTTTTGTATGTGGCATAGACATTCTTCGTGAAAAATGGCATTACCAGTTAATATATTAAACATTGAGAAGGATCTAAAGACTGTAACATATTCAAATTACGGGTACATCAACATTTAGTTTTTCCAAAAATTTCACTTCACTAAGGAGTGGTCTAGATAACATGTTGTAGTATCTATCATATGTTCTGTGAGGCGAACCATGATGTCACCTTTCGGACAACATCATTTGAGATCTCATGATGTCAATGAAAACACTGATTTTCCCATTTTTAATCTTCTCTATGACCGTGTTTTCAATATATTTTGGATACATATCATATCATATGAATTCATATATAATGATGTTATCCAATTCTATCACATTTTCTGATGTGTGAGTTGGGTATTTCTACCTACCTTCATGTTTTGACCAACAATGGTATTCTATAATATCCTAGTGATGGATGGAATACTCAGGGTCAATGTTTTGAAATTCTACATATTTTTTGGGAGTTTATAACATTGTGTTTTCTTTGGAATGATTTATATACATATATTTTATTGGATTCCATGTCTTCACTAATAAAAGTGGGTCACAAATACTTATTCTACATAAATATATTTTGTTGAACACATCCATAGTGATGAATGCATCTTCCTAAATTTTTATTTGGGAATACATACGGTGACCCTCTTCTTTATCATTCCCACAATTTACATCTTTATCTTCTAAATATGATTTAGGATATTAAAAAAGAATCTATGAGTTAATGGAGGAAATAATATTTGTAAATTTGAAAGAACAAACAACCAATTTGGGCTCAATCACAATCCCGAGTCCTCTTTGGAGATCTAAAAGGTAGGCATGGGATTAAATATGATCATCTCAATCTCCCCCAATTGATGTGAAAAATTTATCATGAAATTAATTTCTGTTTAGAGATTAGATGAATTTTCCTACACTGTCGGATTTTGTTTTGATGTATAACATTATGGAAGTATCCAATTGAATTCATGATTTTAGGATCATCAATTAGATATGATTAATCGGGATCACATAATCTAGAATGAGTAGATTTAAAAGGTTTTCAAGGATCATATTATATACATTAAGGGCAATGAACTAAGCTAAAATATCCACCCTAGATTATATCCCAAAATTTATGGTAAAATCCAGTGTCAGTGTATTGTGACTATCTTTATTTGAATGGGAATTTATCACTATAAAATGTCTTAATTAGACCGTCAATACATAATTTGAGAAATTTTTTTATAATGAATGAATGGAATAATGGTGATGCAGCCAATGTATTCACATTAGGTCATCAAAGTTTTTATCCATTCAAAAAACCACGAATTATCTGTCTGACACTACATCCCCGATTTATTTTTGGAATTTTATATCTCCAATAGTCTCTCTCTCATTCCCTTCATAACCTTGTCTCATTAAATTAGAGGGTAAAATGAGCCTTATTGAGAACTATATTGTGATATGTATTGACATGAATGAGTTAGAATCCTATTAAATTTTCCACAATCTCCTGTCAGATTTGAATGTCATATATTCTGATGGATATATACAAGGGTTTGATGAGTCCCTATATGATAGTATCCCCATCCTTCTCTATGAAATGGACAACCACATGAAATTATTCTAGAACATTCTCCTCATGTTATACTATAGTAATAGAAACCACAACATCAAACTTATAAGAACATTACAGAGCCTATATTAGTGCTTCCCAGAGGTCTTCTAATAGATTCAAGGAATCCAATATTAAAAACTTGGCTTCCATACTTGCTAATTGCCTAAAATAATCGCAATTATAATTATCAGGTATGTGCTTCCTAGTATGGGAATATTTGGTATTGGTGATTTGGGAGGCGATGTTCTTAATTTGGATGCATCTTCCAATGGAATAGAAGATGAAGGTGATTATACTCATAGTGTATTTTTTGGCAGGGTATACCTACTCATCAGGGCTTATTATGTGATAACATATCCTCTAATCAATCCTAAATGATGATCATCTCTTGGTAGATCCATTTAAGAATTAGGAATTTTCCTTGTTCCACCAATTCTCTCCCAAGAGATATCCCACAATATATTTATCAATAGACTATTCCAGTAGGGGTGTGATAAATGTAGTGACTCCTGGTGGTATTGTGTCTTCAAATTTATCATCAACTCTGATAGAACCGGCCCAAAATTTTTCAATCAGACATAGATAATTACACCACATAATTAGAATCATCATTTTGAAAGGAATCCAATAAGTGAATAACATTAATGAAACTAAAAATGAACTCATTTTCCATTGAATATTCCATATTTTGGGTTGACTCTTGTTTTAACATTTGGGGGTATAGTTCATGTACATTGTATACTGTCACCATGATGTCTTCTATGGTCAAGGACAAAATTTTCCTTGAAAAATTGGAATATTCATGCTATATTTTATTACCCTTCAGTCCATCCCACTTTTTGTAGTATAAATGATTAGAGTGACGAGTTTATGATGAATTTGGTTCTATAGAAGATGATGTGGTTAAAGACATGTTTGGATTTTCTAGTTGTGCTCGAAGAATAGAATGGCTCTAATTGATATTTCTGGACAATCAAATAACTGAAATTATACATAATATTTCAGTTAAATTATTTCCATTCATTTTCATCCTCAAGGACATTTAATAAAGCATATGAAACATGAGGATGTGAAAAATATAGTTTGACTTGGGTATAGTCCACCATAATTTATAAGTGGTGATTAAAGAGGAAACATTCCTAAAAATGGATCCTTATCTTATAATAAATGGGTAAATAGTATGGCAGATCCCCATCACATTATTTGGTGGGATTATTGGGTATTAAGAAATTTACTTAATAGTTTCACTATGCTATAATAATGTAGCTTGGGACAGATTAAACATGAAAATAATTGAAATTGTTTTTTATCTCCTCAAAATGTTTCTCCCTCTGATCCCTCTGATCATCTTGATGAGGCAGTTGATTTTTTTGACGCTCTGTATGTGGAGTCGCACACTACATTGTGTTATTTGAAGTGGGAGTGTGTACATTATCTTTATTTACTGTAAATATTTCTATATATATTTTCTATATATCATTTAAAATATAAATGGAATTAATCAAGACATAGATTTGGTCTATACGATGTAGACAACCACCTATTGAGAAATTGTTGAACAGTCTTGAAACACTCCTATTTATATAATAGCGATTATAGGTGTGAGAAAATTTTCAAACATAATTGATATACCGATGGGAAATATGACTTATTCACGAAGTGGTAGTTTCAATGATTTTTTCAATACCTTCCACCGAGTAATGAAATCTAAGACTCTTTCATTCTCTATATTTTTAATGTTTATATGATTTAAGACATGATGTCTTATTCAGATTAATCAAAAAAAAATATAATAGATACTTCTAAGAGAGGTCATCCGACCTAATGATTGACAAATCAAGTAAAATGGTGTACCACCTGAGGGATTTTATATATAATGATTTCATGAATAATATGAGTCTTACCACCTATTTTTTTTCAAGGGTAAAAATCATGTGAACTTAAGAAGAAGAAAAATGAAACAAATGATACTATCAGACACCCAACCCATTAAAAAACTGAAATGTATGGTTCCCACCGTTCTTTGGGGTTAGAGACACATCAAACCATTTCAAGTAAGTCTTATTTTTTAGGTTGTATTGGGGAATGTTGTATCTATTTTGATTCCAATAGGACTGTTAGTGACTCAATAGTGTTAATTATCATTTGAGGAATTTATGGATGAACCTGAGATGGAACAAGTGTAATGGATGGATCTTGAAATGGTGTATCTACCATGAATGAATAGGTGAGGTGTCTTGTAGGGCCATTAGGGTTAACAGTAATTATACATGACACATATAACTTATATGGTTAGGAATTTAAGGACGTATTTGACCATGTTGTAGATGCATACCCAATAGAGAGTACTCTAGAACAAAATTTGTGAAATCAAAATGTTTTTTTTGGTATCCTATCTTATGAAGACATTCTAGATCTACACCAATTTTTGTGTGAATGTAACTTTTTTGAGTTGTGATAACTAGAAGTGAATGTTATGGATATTCTTATAAAAAATATCATGTAATAAGTCTCCCATGATTTATTTTTTCATTGTGTATTCTTGATTCCTTCTTCTCTTCCACTTGATAATAGAATATTTCTTAATGTGAAAGGGGTTTAACCTCTCAATATGGATGGTTTGGTATGATTTAAACCTTTAAATTAGTTTGGGATAAATTATTATTCGATGTTGTTTTTTAACATGATATGGTGGAATAATTCGGTATCCACTTGGATTGACCATTTCATTAGACTATTGTTCTATTTAGAACATTCATGCTATATAAGAACCAAAATTCTATAATGGAGAGGCTTTGTCGATACTCTGAGGTGACTGACATAAATGTATCATAATGACATTCCCTATATTGGTTTGAAATTTTTATGATTTGGTAGGGACATTATTTTATATATTATATCTTCAGTCATGGACATGGATGGTTTATTGGATCTATCAAGATGCTATGAATTTTCTTGAAAAAAACTTTTCTAAGATTTGTTGATTAGAGAGTGTGGTGAAAAGTAATTTTCCATGATCCAACAATCCTCTTATATTAACACCAAATGGGGAATCTATGATCAACCATAACAACCTCATTGAAATACTGATGTATGCATGCAGATAAGAGCCTTAATATTTTCCAATCATTGTGCATTGTGATTCTTGGAGATCTACCAAGACAATATGGCATTGTAACCCTTTTATTACCTTGATGTAACATTGATATTCTACATTGGGTAATTATTTGACATTAATGTGATGAAAAGTTTTCCATATGTTCATGTGAATTACATTCCCACAATATTCCAACAATAACTATGGAATGTTGTATTGAGATGTGGATATTGGATTGTACATGATGGATATGTCATATTTAGAGTATAATTTATTTTTATTTATCACATATTCACCTCCATTATCTAGAGGATCCTCTATCTGGTCTGACCAGAGTGGACTGATTCCATCCATTTTATCATAGGCAGCCAGATCAAAAAAGAATTTCTATATTAGTCAATCAGGTGGGTGAACAATGAGTGGTTTCATGAATAACCATCCTATTGGTATGTCTCATTATTGAGAACTTATTTCTCCTACAAGTGACAAGGTATTAGACATGAATATCCTAGTGATAGCATGTTCCTCAGAATATGAGGTATTTATCATCAATACATTTAAAATTGGACAATTATCATGAAATTTTGAAACACTACCAGAGAGAGAACTTTAACAATATATGACATCATCAGGGGAAACCATGGTGGATTATAGAATTGAAAAAAACCCACTTTCTCATTGATCCTCTATCCAAATATATAGAATCCCGACTCTCCTCTAAAGGTAAGATATTGAGAATGATATGATTGTTTTCATGAAGAAATAATTCATGGAGGAGTCTATGTAGAAGAACATCATATTTATTTATATTTGTCTCATAATTTTTTGACGGGATATTATAACGTTATTCATCCTCAAATAAGAGTCACAGGGAATCATGAACCCTGTCGTTATGTATAGTGGGATCATCGAATGTATTTTGATTTTAAAATCCTGTGTGGTGATTATAATTTATAGACTTATTATTATGATAGATTTGGGCGAAATTATAAGAGAGTTGGTAGGAATGGTATGGTGTTTGTAACTATCATTGAGTGGCCATTGGGATAATTAAATTATGTTCAGTTGGAGTGAGGTTATGTTTATGATCCCATGGTTCATATATTATTCTTATGTTTTCCCCACGGTAATCATGGATGTGAGTAGTGGTTTGTATCTACAAAAAAATGTTATGATTAATTGAAAACCCATTTTTGGGGAAGGAACTATGTTTTCATACATTAGGAACTACTTTCTTTACTAGCATGATTTCTTAGAATGTTATTACGATGTGGGAAAGGATATTAATATTCCATGTCACCATTTCTCAGATATGCTTAATGAAATCAGTGAATGTAATGGGAATATATATCCAATATTTATTTAGAGTAGGTGTATGTACATACTCTTTTCAACAATTTCCTTCCAGTTGATACTAGATGTACATGAATGTGGGAGAAGAAAGTTGAATATTCCCCCTGCATATCATTAGTACATTCAAACTAACTTCTCCAAGTGCTTCTTTTTGAGGATGATGGATGGATGGTTATGTGATTGTAGTTTTGTAAGCATACTCATGGGTTTCCACTAATTGTAGTTG
Source organism: Viscum album (assembly GCA_963277665.1). Classification (NCBI taxonomy): domain Eukaryota; kingdom Viridiplantae; phylum Streptophyta; class Magnoliopsida; order Santalales; family Viscaceae; genus Viscum; species Viscum album. The sequence goes on along the minus strand of OY728146.1, from coordinate 2,054,334,401 downwards.
GAATGGTTCATAGGGTGCTGCAAGACATGTTTGGTGGCTAGATTTGTTGTTTTAGGAAGGTGTTTATTCATTCTTGTGAGTTTCCATCATATTTTTATTGGTGATTCGATAAATAATTCCAATAGTTTATGCAATATGGATGATTAAAGGATCATGAGTGTATATAAACTATTGAAATTTTCACCCAAATTTTGTTTTAGGGCTTCTCAATAGGGGAATAAAGTGTAACCATAGTAATTGTTGAATAGTTTGATTCCATGATAGTCCATCATACATGCACATGGTTGAAGGATTTGGGCTGAATACTAAGTAGAACACTATCATCATGTTTACGGCTCACTACAACACATCCTTGGTGGCAGTGATTGATTGAATGGCCCCCTTTATAAGGGAAACACTATCATCAATATTATGGTGTATGTGACTTCATGATCCTATCCCCTATGATATGGGAGGGACTGATTTTCATGTTCGGTGGATAGTCTATTAAAATTGGTAAAGACGGAGTTTGGACCCATCATCATCAGCACCATAATTCATCATTGACCGGATGATTGATGATGTTTGTTGTGATGCATGAGATTTTGAGTGTCCTTTAGTGTTAGGGTTATAACATTTTAACTATACTTTGAGACTGGTGAGTGTTAGTCCTATCATTGATGACTCTTGGATGGTGATGGCTTCCATTGCATTGAAAATGACCCAACATAAGTTGCTGGTAGGGAATGAATATACTAGATTAGGTAAGAAATAATTATATTAAAGTGATATATGAATGTATGCTCTTATGATATGCCAATAATGAATACCAAAAACCTCATTAAAATATAATTTCGTCTATATTAACCTGCTAATATTTGTTTCTCTTTCATAAAGCACTTATATCTAGTGAAAGGGGCATGAAATATGTATTATTTGATCATATTTTTTAGGATTCACATTGGGAACACCATTTTTATATTTCTGTGAAAATTAATTCATTTAAAGAATCATTATTTCAAAACATTTCACAAAGAAATCATCTTATCGGGAAGTTTGAAAAAAATACATAAGAACACACATTGATAGAGAATATGGTAGGGTATGCTCATCACACCCATTTATTATAAATCTTATCCAACTCAATGAATCTATTATATATTTAATATATGTTCATGAATTTATTATTTATTCACAAGAATTATATGGGTAACCCTAAAATTAATAATAAATTATTATCATGTGTATAATTGAGAATAATCCTCACATATCTATGTTTCTTATCAACGGAGATATCTATATATATATATGAGGTTATCCATCAATACTATTCTATTGTTATGAAATTTTTAATTCATGGTTTTTTATTATGAGGATATTGGTTTTATAGCCCCATCATGGGTCACTCTAGAGTGTATCTTCATCCAAGGGATGAGTCTCACTTTGGTGTTGGGATTGAACCCATGTGATTGGCTTCTCATCTATCTACATGAAAAGAATAAGAACCCAAGGAGTTTTTTACCTCTTAATGGGTAACATTATACCTTTTAAGGTCATGTTATAAGGACCAAACATCACAATTTAACATCATGTATCAAGGACATTTAGAAGGATTTTACCTAGTCAAATTTTGATCTCAGACATATATTGATGTAGCATATTGAACCTTGATGGAAGATGGATTCCCATATTGAATTAACCATTAATATGAATGTGGCCTACAGAAAATTGGGTTGCATTGGGATTTTTTTACCTTGTGGGGATTTCTATATATTACATATTGTTGGAAATAAAACCCCATTTAGTTTGGTTAGGTGGATCCATTCCTATAGAGGCCCTTATGTTTTCCTCGCAAGGGGGTATGTCCATTTGAGATGGTTATGTAAGGGTTTATCCTTAATGTGGATTCCCTATGGTAATATTGGGGTTTTTATTTTGGATTATTCAAAAGAAGGATATCCATTAAGCTCAAGCCATAGATAAGGATCATAGGTATCCTGGTTATATTTGGAATTAATGTATTAATAGTTCAACTAATCGTATATATTATGTGGATTTCATGATCACCATAAACCCTTATGACCACTCAAGTCATTCACGGTGTGATAAACAACATGAAATATATGATCTGGGATACCACAAAATATTCTTTTGTCTGTATATGGACATGAAAACAAAGACCAAAGAGGGAGGGATATCAAATTTACTATTCACACCTCCTCTATATCCTATCTCACTGATGGATTAGGTTGGGGATATGGTTTAAGAGATCAAGGGTAGGGCACTTCATGATAATCATTTTATTAAATAATGATTTCAGGGCATTTAAAATGAGGAAGGATAGAAGATGGAGATCAGGAGAGGACTTTACTGCCCATCACCTCTTTAACCCACAATCTAGGAGGTTCCTAAGAGCAAGAGTCTATCTTCATTCAATAATTTATGGAGGAAAAATCTCTTAGGTATTCTTTAAAAATAGTTTTATAGTGTTTCAATATTATCTCATTCAATGTTGAATAGAAAATCATGCACAATACTCACCCTCCCTCTCGGGAACTAGAGGCTCTTGGCCTTAGAGATGACAATGGTAGGACATGGTCTTATCACTTATATCTGAGAGTGGTTACTCCATGAAATTATCCTTGAAGAATATTCCCTAATGATCATTGGGATACACACTCACATGTACCTTGATGACCAAGACATGATAAATGATCATGTTCGGGAAGCCTATGTCCAAAGGAATAAACACCCAAATGGAGTACATGTGGGTGTGACACTTTATGTGGTTGTGAAAATACATAGGCTTTAGTGTAGGATTCCAAATATTCCCTTTTATATAATGTATCCAAAATAAGAGGTTTCATTCTATTTATGTCTTGTATAAGGGATCAATGTATTACTCACACATTTCTTGTGCGTAGTTGATTAGTGTATGTGTTTGGCACATGTTCTTGGAATAGGACCTAGAAGGAACTAAAAGTTCTTCACATAGGGGAGATATAGGCCTATAATAGTTGAATATGACCTCATAAGTGTACTATATTTCCAACAACACATGGGATATTACTTTATCTTAATCACTATTGGTCTCCGGAGATGTTCCCAAATGGGATTTCTACATTCCGTTTCTTGAGGATATGGGCTCATGCAGGGGGATTCCTTTAATGGGATATCGGTCGTTATGTAGGTGTATTGTGTTTTAGATTGTGAAGGGACATTTATCTCACATATCCACCTTAATTATCTCTCATATTATTTTTCAGAGATACTCCTAAAATGTTTTATAGGACCATGGTGAGGGTCTTACACAATTAGAGCTTCAAGAGTGTTTATAATTTTTCATTTAGTTCAAATGTGGAGCCATTGGGTCCAATTTATAATAATGTCAGGTACCCTGGTCACATGGAGTTGTCAATATAGGTCCATATCATAGGTACCAAACATAGGTGCATGAAATAGGTGTTTCCAAGCCATTGGTGTCACATAGGAAGGGTTGTCCATGTCATCTGCTGTGTATGTTTCCGATGCAGGCCTCATGCATATCATTTGTTTGTAGGTCTCTTTGATCCTAATCAGGGATCTTGGATTCTTAAAAAATATTATTATATTTTCTATAATCATGTAAATAAATTTTATAAAATTCAGTCTCATCAAACATTCATCATATTCTTATTTCATAATTAATCTGACCCATTTTGAGTTAATTTTGTATATTTAACAAATAATCGTGAGTTTTTTATTTAAAAAATTGATTATTATGTCATGATAATTAAAAAAACAATGAATATAAATAAAATTTATAATAATATTACATTAATTAAATATTAACTGATGTACGGTTACAAGTTAAGGAATCTTAGGATCAATATTTCTAAGGAATTAAATAAACAACAAGACAAATTCACATTTACTAAATTTTAAATTAATAACTTTTCATATAGTGTCTGCAAATAAATTTGTTTTTGTATTTCATGATACTAATGATTTTTTTCCTCTACCAAAATATAATCAATAATAATAATAACAGTCTAAATTAAAAATTTATATAAAGAACTATTCATTATATTTATGAAAACAACTTGTGTTTTAGACAACAACAAGGAATTACCAGAAACTCATAATTCTCATATCAATTCTAAAATTCTATCACATGAATACCTTCTTCGTTCACCATCGATATGGGGAATCCTAACATCATATCAATATTAAAAAAACATTCTCCCTATATCTAATAAAAAATGCATCCCTATGAGTTAATATATACATTTTCTTAGTATTGATGGTATTCAAGGATCTATAAATTAAAAAATTTCCCAATTATCAATATTTTATATCAGAATATAAAAGAGGTGCACTCCATGGTGAATATTTATAATGAATGAATCCTTTATTATGAAATAAGTCTAACTGATTTTATAATTCATAATATTATACATAATCTATTTGATATATTTGTTATGAAATTAGCCTATAATGAGGCATAAGGTTCTTAATAACTAAAAAAATCAATCAATTTAATTAATAGAAAAAATAAATAGGAAATAGATTCACATGTTCAATCTCAAATAGAAAAAATGTGTGAATAGGTTCCCTAATATATAAAAATTTTCACTCGGATTTTTTAAAATAAATGTGATATAGGAAGTTATCACTTCAACAATTAATCAATTTCATGAATTTATAATATGTAATCAAAGGGTTTAAATTATTTAATATAATTTTAATAGGTCTGAAATCATTCATAAAATATTAATATGTAATGTAATCAACACCTAGAATAACATCAAACTATACAATGGTAATTTCTATATGATTTATAAGAAGAACCACAACATTATAATAATAGAGAAATTCCTATAAATCAAAGTTATATTATTAATTTCAAAAAAAATATTTGAAAAAAATATATATCTTCTTTTCATTTAGTGATATAACTTCTTTACATTAAAATTTATTTAAAACAATAGAATTTGAATATTCAAAGTGATATTCTATATCAATATAGACTAAATAAAAAAGTAACATACATGTCACTAGTTAATTTTAGGGTTCATCATAATGTATTGTAATAGTAAATTATATTACACACCTTTTTGGATTTCAAATATAATGATTTCCTCTAACAACGAGATATTTGAAATTATAAAAATCATTTCTAATTGTGTTTGTGCCATAATAAAATAATATAATTTAATATAACATCACAATACATTATGAAATATTTTTTATAATAATTCTATATATTCCATATCATGTACATCAAACTATAACTAGTTTTAATGAATCATGATACCCCATTAAAATAGTATAATCAGAACATTCCCATTATACAGTAAATATTGTATTATCAGGAATGCATAATAATAACAACATATTTATGAAAATAATTTGGTTTACAAAATTATAAAATAAATAAGATTTATATTTATTTATTAGATATAATGTTAGAAAATATGTTAAGAAAAAGTAACGTTTCTTGAATTTTTTTTATGAATGGCCACTTAGTCATTCTTTGCACACATAAATTATAATTAAAAGTATCAAATTTTAAATTTTTTTGAATAAATTTATTAATTTTTAAAATCATCAATTCAAAATTATCTTTGGGTAAATTTATTGGTCTTTTTGGTTGTGTTTCATTTTTGGTTGAATAGTAAAAAATAATGCATTTTTATAAAAAAAATAAGTTGTTTGTTTAAATTAATTATAAATTTAATTAAAAAATTTAGTCAATATTCACATATAATTATTTTAGCGAAAAGTTTCTTTAAAAAATAAATTAAATTAGTAACTTTTTAGTTTTTAATTTTTATTTATTAACATTGTAATATTTCGAACATTTATTCTTTCAAAACCCTTTATCACAATGCTTGTGGAAATAATTTTAAATTATAACTATCCACTTATCAAAATCATAACTGGAATAAAATATTCCATTTTTTGAATCAAAATAATTTATATTATCAATTAATTTCAAATTTAATTTTGACCAAAATGAAAAATGAAAACAGTTTAAATTATTTATTATTATTGAGGATAAAATGGGTTTAACATGGGGTTAATATAATAAGAAAATGGAGTAAATGAACTAATAAATTGTCTAAATTAAATTAAATGGGAATTATTTTTACCTTATTATGTTTATTTATTGACAATAGTCTAGTTTTTACACGTATTCTTGTGAAGTACATGGGTTGACCTTTGTCATTTCAAAAATTAAAAGTGTGTTGCTAACCACACTAATAAAAGGGATCCTCATCTCCTCTATTCATAAAAACATAAAACCATTTCAGATCACTATAACCTATCCATGTACCATCCAAAATTCCATACAATCATCCTAGAATCAATATTTTTCTTGATATCCATCCTAGGAAGTATTTTGGTAAAAACCTATGATTGTTACATGAAGAAGAGCTAATATCCTTCAAGGAGCCTTTTTTATTTTAGTTCATCATCCACCTACATCAATTATTATGAGAAAATAATGATATAATAACCTCATTATCATCCATACATTTAGATATTTGTTTTTGTAATTACCTTAATCAAGTAGGTTACGAAAACATCATTCTTGAGTATAGAGGACTACCACCTCATTAAATGATGTCACTCATTATTCCATTACCACATTTCACAGGTTGGTATAGTGATGGAGAATATATATATATATATATATATATATAATTTATAACATAATTATTCCAATCGAATAATTATCTGAAATATATATGTTTTTAGATATCATTCTTAACCGTATACTATAATGTCAGTAGTTTGAACTTCAAAATACCACCTCAGGAAACAATATTATCTTTTTCACTAAACAATCACATTTATGGAAATAATGATAATGATAATTGATATATGCTTAATAACTGAAAAAGCTCTTATCTGATTGGAATAATTATCATTCTAAAAATATAATATAGCATTTTTTCTCACAGTGGACAATGATAATGACGTTTTTGTATGTGTCTAGTACCACCTTTCAGAATGAGATGTGAATATATTATTTTCACTAAAAAAATGGACCATATTTATAATAATATTTAAATTAATAATAAGTAATATATGATATTATTATATTTATATAAAAATAAAATATTACTTACATTATTTACAGAATTATCACTAATAAATTGAAATGTTACCAATGCGTATTTATGGCGTTTTGTCCCCATGATTGTAAAATAGTTAATTTATCATAACATTAATTCCAAATTTTTTTAGAAACACATTTAGTTACAAAAAATGATAATTTTGTACAGATTATTATTATTGATATGTTTAAATAATATCATATTTGACAATATTCAACCAACCCAACTCATTTTTGAGACATAAGACCATTATCATCAAATCATCTGACATTATTGTAATTTATTGTGTATTCTTTTTTAACATGATAACATATTAAGTAAAATGACTGATAAACATGTGAAAGGTTATAAATACATGACCCATTACATTCATTATATGTCACATACTCATTTTATGGTTTTCATTTACCCTTAATTTGATCATACCCTTATTGGGTCTTTATTAAGAGTCATTTCTTATTAATTATGAAATTTTTCGAATCCAATAGTGTTGCACATTATAGGCTCCAGGATAAGGAATACCAGGATAATTTCAATTCAATACCATGCAAAACATATTGATCCACCAGGACAAAGGTACATGTTTTGAAAATACAATGCATCTAGTCCCCAAACTATGAACCCTTTAGAAATAAGGGGTTTACATGATAGGGGCATGGATTGTCAAAAATAATTCATTAATAGTGAGAAACATGAACATTATGATAGTTGGGGTGAACTATTTTGGGTTACAGTTTGTCTAACCAAACATACTGTCCAAAAAAACATTTCATGGTAATTTTATGATTAAAAATTACATTATAAATTATCAACCCCCGGTTTGTGTCTCTATTCATCCCACTCGGCCTAAAATGGGTTTCCCTACCCCTGAAGTCTAATATTAGTATTCATAGGCCACTAAAACCACTATATTTTCATATTGATAATCTTGTTGGAGAAATCTCCTTATCAATAGTTGGTGATGTCTTATTTTTTTAGGTTGTTCAGTCTCCACTCACCATTCACCAATGGAGAAAAAAATGTTCCCCTATTTATTATAGTTATGATACTTGTTTCAAGGGATATTTTTTCATTTTATATTGATCCTAGATTGTTATCCTATATATTATATTATATTTTAAATTTATATATTCTTCCATGAATGAAAGACATATGTTGGGTGAGAGTTCATCAATGATCCAATGTTTTGTATTATATATACTAATTCACATTGTCCTTATTCCTTTTTAATGTATATACTTATAACATTTAATTATAAAGTTATGAAATTGTTTTTAAGATACACAATTTATTGTAATTCCCTTATAACATGAGTCATTTCTTGTATTCCATTAGATCTATTGACTATTATGTGATCAGTTTTGATGGAAGAAAATTCGGTATCCCAAGATCTATGATAAGACTATTATTGAACTAAGAAGTGGAAGTATAGGTATTATGAAATTAATACAATTCTAAATGTGTTTTTGGGATACCATTTAATAAATTAATAATTTTTTTCAAATGTAAATGTTTATTATATTTGGGATAATTTATGGTAATTTGGTTTAATGGAAATGTTTAAAATGAAATATAACTGTGTAGATAATTAATGATAAAAATATTTCTGATGATGAAACTTGAAATGTGTATATATTAATATTATCATTGTGTAGATGGTGTTGGAATTATAATCTATGTTCAAATGGGTACAGAAAAATTCTACAATTCCTCGATTCTATATTGTGTATTTTTGTTACACTGATGGTCCATGTACAAAAGATTTTGATGACGAACCGAAACTCTATGTACCCAAGATAACGATGATTGATTGATGCTCAATGTATTAATGATATTTCTATCTAGAAGGATGCTCTGTGGTACCAAAATGAAAATGGAATTATATATAACTATAAATTACCATGAAATGTAAGTAGTATAATCCCATGGGAATACGGTTCAGACTGTATTAGGGTTCGATACTTGTATGATAGTCATGGGTGACAGGTTGAACCTAAGCATTAATGTAGTTGACTCTAGAATAATAAATGGGAAACTTATTTACTTTTTTAGTTTTGTATTTTAGTTAATATACAAATGTATAAATGTTTATATAATAGATATTTCATTAGACTCTATTGGTTGTGGACTACTAATATATACTCCCCCTACCTGTGTATCTATTTTTATACTCGAATATAAATCATGTTTTTCAAATTGGAATAGTGAGATAACACAATGTTAGATGGTTGAGTTTGAATTTGGGATGCACCATGTATAAGGGAACATGAAATGATTTTTGGAAATAATCAAAAGGAGTTGGTGTGTCAGTATTTGGGGTTTATTTTCACACATTACACTTATATAGAATTAAATATCGACTACTTTTGGATAGGATCATTTTTCCAATTATGGGAAAATTAATGTGATGTTTAGACAATAATGGATATTGTAAATTAATAATTTTAATATTTTAATATATTAACAATGTTGTTTTATTATTATTATGTGGTTATAGTCTCTCTATGTCTCATATAAGACACTAAATTGTAGTTGTAATCAAATGGTGTATGCGGAGGCGTGCCTGAGGTCATGTAATGAACCGTCCTAGGGAACTTGTATTTGGAACACAGGTTGCGATGCTACCAAGTGGTATCAAAGGAGGTCATATTTTTTTCCTTTTTATATTATTCAGGAATATAATATAGGATTCTTTGTTGATTCAAGACATGGAAATGATCTCATACATGTGAGTAGCTAACTGATGTTTGGGGGAAAATACAATGTTCCTTAGGTTGGATTGTTGTTTAAAAGATTTTCTGACATAATTGAATGTTATTTCATCTAGGCTGATAAAAATGTTGTTTTTTAATATTTTAATATATTATACAAATTTCCATGTATTCCATGATTTTTGAGTATGTACGAATCATTCAAGGCAATTTGGAAAAATATATTTCACATGATTCATATTAGACATGCATGGAAAATAATGATATTAGTGGGTTTTGGGGAATTATTTTAATGATTTTATAAATTTTAAAAAAATCATGTATACTAATTAAATGACCAAGATAATAGTGATTATTTAATTAGATACATAAAATTATGAAATTTTCATTCCCAATGTTAGCCAAGTCGTGAGATAGTGTTGTTTGAGGGTAGTGATAGAGACTTGGTTTTAATAGTGGGGTAGTGTAGGGGGAAATTTGTTCTGGCTTTTTGAAAATATATCTCATATATATTTTAAAAGATTTTTTGGGTGTCCTAATACATGTTCTTGTAATTTTAGATATATGACACCAGGATGGTGTTTGTTGATAGGATGAGAATATGACATTACTCATAATGTGTCCCCAATAGTTTGAAATGATTCCCAAAAGATCCAAATAAAGGCGTAGATGAAAACATACATCATAACCATTATTGATTTATGATTTTCAGAGAGAGATGATCAAGGGGTATATGTAAAACATGATTGATCTATCTTTGTATTTACGATATTAAATCCATCTAACATTCACTAGATTAGATGGATGTGAGATAGTTATGTTAATTATTGTGTCTATCATCAAAAATACCATCAAGATCATAAACTTCATAAGAGATACATGTGTGATTCTTACATGTTATGGGGAAATGTAAAGGGTTGTTGGGATATTTTTTATTAGTATGAGTTGTTGGAGAGAATTGAATGGAAATAATTTTAGGAGATGTTTTAAGAAAAATCTTACCTTGCGACACTAAGATATGATATGACAAATGAGTTTATATGACTGACCCGTGGAAGCATATTGATGACGGAAGATGTTGGTCACTTCAAAGATTGATAGTTTGTTGTCCAATTACTCTTTGGATTTTATTCATAAATAGAGAGATGTATTTAGGATATACATGATTTTGAGATTTTATCCGAAGTTAATAACATACGATGGAATAAATTTACTGTTGTAGTGAATACAATTCTCAATTTTCATGGGAAACAAAAGGGGGAATATAGTGATGGTATGGTTATTTACTATAGAAAACAACAAGGTAAATATTTTAATGATAAGAAATTTCATTTTGAGAATTTTCACAAGTGAAATGAAAACGACAGTATCCATGGAAAGGATCATTTACTTAGGGAAATAATCTTCTATTTTACCATCAGTGTGGTAGGTCGTGCCACATTTGAAGTAATTGTCATGGGACACTAGTGGAGTTACATGTTTACTTAATGATGGGACACTTATATATGTTGTGTATGATCCCATTAACAATGTGATGTAATGGAGTATATATGATGAAATAGAGTATTGGGAGGTGGTCTTCTACCCTACTTTAGTTAGTTAACTAGATTTCTACTAATCATGACTATAGGGGAACGATATGTCATAATTATTGGAAAGATCCAACATATTGGTAATGCGAAATAGTATAGGGAACACTAAATAGAGTGTAGGTAAGAGAGATAGGTCAAATACATGTATTTCATTATACACTTAAGGATATAGTAGATGGTCTACCTATAGTTAGTGGTAAAATTATTATAGAATCTACAATATCAAATATATTATATGATAAAGGGTCCTCAAACTATATTATATACAATCAACTTATAAATGGTTTCAGTCTAACTGTTGGGTAGTTTTTCAGGGTTATGAGGTTTAAAACACTATTTGATGTATGGTAGATTAGATTCTCTATATGATAGGGGTTTCTATGAGGTTGTCAAGTATCATTTCCCTATGTTCCAATATATAATATAGATGTCTGGTTTTGACGTGATTTGTTTGTATTATTGGTTGGTATCATACAAATACTACAATTTTTGTTACCATAAGAGTGTTACATTTACATCTCTTAAGGTCTTCCAATATATTCATCGTGGATAATGGGATATATTGGTAGTGAATGTGGGGATAGATCATCCAAAACATGGGGATCTCACCAACAATGTTGGAAGACATTTGTTAGATGATGATGTTTTAGGGAATAATTTATTTTAACACTTAAGGGATTAGTTTTAGGACATGATTATATTTTAATTTTTGTGTATTTTACCTAAGGGAGATGTTAATATTTAAATTGAGATGAATCCTAAAGAAAAAATTAGTTTCTATTGCATTTTATAGAATGGTACATAAAACAACATAAAATATTTTATATTCATTATTAAAAATCAACAACATAATCCGAGTAGAGGAAAAATTATATCAATGATTCTTAAATTAATATATCCCTCAGGAAACTTTTTTATATTAATTCCACAACATCGATAGGAAAAGTTCTTAAGATAACGAATTAGATATCTAACATATCATGTGTATAATTTGAGGTGGGGAGCTAAAAATGTTTTTGTATCATGGTATGTCTAATTAATTTCCCTGATATTATGGATATGGGATGTTCAATTGTGTATGATATAGTAGACTTAACAAGGTTTTGTATTGGGCCACCATATGAATTTTTGAATTATTTTGGAGCCATTTTAAATTGCAGGATGATAAATGTTGTTTAAAAAAAATATATTCCATTCTTCATCCTATAGAGAATCAATAATACCATTGTAAATGGAATACATAACAACAACTAAACCCATGGTATCATGAAAAATACATCCTCACCACATCACACAAGGGATTCAAGATCATTATATGTTCTGCATGATCCCCGAACTGTGAGGATTTTAATATATCCACTGGCCTTGATGGGAACTAATGGGAGAATAATGAGGAGGTCTTCTGTTCATTAAGAACATTAAGGTGTCGGAAAGGATAATAAACATGGTAATACGAGAGATATTAATCAATAAAATCTTTTTATAGGGTAAATAGTCAACTTTAAGTAGTAAAGATACTCACAAAACCCCATATTCCTAGTATTCCCAATGAAAAAACATCGTTCAAAAATTTTAAACACTCAATACATACTTTTTAGATATTTCTTATTGTCACTATAAAACCTTAGATCAATGAATTAACATCCCAGATACACATGTGAATGAGACAGTGGTGTGGCACCCTATATCAACCCATTCTTCTTCAAAGAACATGTAATCAAAATATTATCTTCAAGGATCACCACAAAGACAACATTTATATACATATCTTATATATATTCATTTTAAAAGGTCATTAGTGGGATTATAACAATAAAATATGATCCATAGTTATATGTAATATGTAAGGGAATGTCAGTTAACCATAGAACCACTCCCCAATAATCCATCTCAGTTGAGGGGGACACAAAACATTATAATTGTGAATTGATTATAATATGTTAAACAAGATAATCATCAAGAACGAGTATCCTCTTTAACATATCCAAAATAGTTTGGAATAGGTTAGGTGTGATTTGTGTTCTGGATGATTGATTTTATTTTAGGATATAATAAGATATGAATGAGACCTTCTGATAGAACATGTACTACCTTTAATAACGAGTATCCTCTTTAACATATCATCTCTCATTTTAGAGCCTCATTTAGGGATGATCGATAAGCCTATAAAATATGAATGGTTTCGATAATTTTATAATACATTATATAAGTTGATGAAGGCTCTGTACACTTCACAAATTTTTATCCCACATGTGTAAGGTTAGGAGTATATTTTCGTGTGACATATCATGAATATGAAATGGAGAATTTGTAGATTCATGGATATTAGGTAATGGCATATAGATCATGGTAGCTGAAGATAAAAGAACCAAATTACCGAACTCATCATCTTGAGTCGGTCCAAATAGATTATTAATTAATGTGCATGAACAATAACCATTTTGGAGAAATTTGTTTTTGTATTCTGTTCACAAAATATTATTGTATTTAATTTCAATGTTAGATTTTAATACCAATAAATCGATGTCGGATGAGTGTATGTATTCATTAATTTTGAGAAATTCTATATTCCAGAAAAGAGAAAGGGTGATACTGAAACTCAAATGTACAAGACACACTCTCAAGAAGTTCAGGAGTCTATTTTTCAGTGGATGATGATGTATTTCATAGATGAGATTCACAAAGACGTTTGTGATGGCCCTGAGAATTTAACCTAAGTGTCCTTATCAGTTCAGTCGAAAATTATTAGCTAGATCGAGATGAGGATGTATGAGGATCTATAGTGTTTAACATTGTGCTAATTCCTGGAATGTTGGGAGTCACATTCAGATTGGATAATATCTGAGGAAGTGATTATATATATATGTATATATATTAGTGGTTGTTTTTTTGTTCCTAAAAGTTTCTTGGAATATATTATGTGTGTGTTCCATGAAATAAAGTATGCAGTGCACCCTAGTTTTACCAAATTGAATTAGGAAATTCATATGCAATATTAGTGGCCATGAATGATGAAAAGGATTTTAGGATTTGTGAAATGGTGAAACAACAATTAGTTTGTGAGGGCTGATGATCAATGAACATTTGTTTTTTTACATCCATTTCTGATTCTAGAATCTACGTGAAAATACATATAAATGAGGGCCTTATATGGTTTAACATCCCACCCAATGCCATTTTCCTGAGTGTAGAGACCCAAGGTTTATGTATATGGAAATTTATTTATTTTCATAATATTTAACAAATGACACAAATAGATGCCCAATGACCATATTAGTTTAGTGCCTTTGGAAACTCAGAACATAATCTTCTAATCATAGGGAACGATTTTCAACATCTCTCTTAATGATCCTCCCCTTATGTTCTCCTACCTAAAACCTTTGCATATGTACTTAATAAATGAAAACATATTAAGTGATATATCAAATTCTTAGTGAGTTTAAACATGGTGATCATAAAAAAATAAACATTTGAACGTAAAAACATTGACATATTGTTTACACATCAAAATCACGAGTCATGAAATATATCTTTGGAGTATTTAAGGTATTTATCAAAAACAAATATTAATCATGATAGAAAATAATTCGTATACAACATTTAATTTTTAAAAATTATAAGCCCATAATATTATTTTCATTGTAACCAATTCATTGCTTTTAAGACCATTATAGTTGACATAGTCCCTCAAAAAACATGATTTACTTGTTGTTCTAGCCATGTATTATTGAACTGAATTTACTTTATTTTATATTTATATTTTTCTCAAGAGATATAAATATTTACCCAATGAATTTTAGGGATATATAAGTCCCACCCATCACATAATGAAATCATTCTTACATGTGCCACAAAAACATAATCAATTCATCATAGTATAACACAATAAATAGAATGGAATTTTTAAAAATCATTCCATCATAAAAAAATCCATAAAAAATAACATTACATCATTAACACATTAAAATAATACTAATAATAAGGATGGAAACAAAACCCTATTTAAATAGAAGCATATTATATGGAAAATAATTTTGATAAAACACATTATCTGAATTCTTGAGGAAAATATCCTTTCTTCTTCCAAAATGTGTTCATTTTTCAAAATGACATGCAATTTTAAAATAATGGAATTTAGGATAAAATAACATTGAAATATTGAATAGTAAGATTCATGTAAGGAATGATTCATGAAACTGTAAAATTCCATTCATGATGTATGAGTCAAAAACATTCTCCTTGTACTTTTTGTGGAAAATACAAAAAGTACCTTGTATGGTAAACAAAAGAAAGATTCCTCCCTAACCCTGTAGAAAAAGTAAAAAATAGGTAAAAATGACTTTATAAATATATTTAAAAATATTAAGTATTTTAAGAAAATAGTTTTTGAAAATATGGGCATGGATGATAAATATACCACCAATAAATACTTATGTATAATCAATCTCAGGAAAAAAATTGAGATTTTAAAATTATCCCTTACCTTAGGTCAAATTTCTACAATATGTGTCCAAAATTTCTATATATAAGGTTTGAACATATTATTAACTTCTAATAAAACTCTAAAAATATTTATGATATCATATATGTTTTACATTTGACATTATAATTCCAGTTCTTTTGTCAGTTACATGTTAAAGAAATGTATGGGGTAAGAATCGTTTTATTTATCGTACATGTTTGGACATGTTATTGATCATATTATTACATAGATCATGATTTAAATAATTTAAAAATGTAAAACATGATTTATATATCATATATATTTAATTTATAAATATATTTATATATATAACAGATAGATAAATGAAATGGAATACATTTTTCTAGAAGACAGTCGGTCGTATGTACGCATGAACACATTTTTCATTTTCTAATTAAATTGAATAGAAGGAAGAAAATTACCCAAATATATACATAAATAAAGTAGAATTTTTAGGTCATATATTTCATTATTATTTATTAAATGTTAATTAATCATTCTTGAATGGTTAATGTGGAGAATGAATTTCGACGCGTTTTGGAGACGGTATGTCGTATGTACGCACAAGCGATGATATTGTTCCCATAAATATGGAATGGTATAAAAGTGGATGGATTATAATATATCATAATATGTATCATGTTATAATAATCAGATATGTTTATTATTTCCACCAGTATACCCCGTCTAATTATAGTAGTTCTAAAAAAATAGATTATACCACGATGTGGAGACGATAAGTCGTACGCACACAAGCATGGTGATTTCATTTTTTGTATGGTGGATAAAAGTAGAAACACGATAGTATAATATATAAAATAACATATTATTATATTGGTTATACATATTTTTTTAACTTTATAATGAAACATTTATTGAATTGGAAGTAGAAGAAGGCTGAAATTTTAAAAAATCATTAAAAAATATCACATCTTCATCAACGTGACCCTATTTAATTTTCTATTAGAGAACTACAGTTGGTATTTTGAGAAGACCAAAAACTATAGATTGAAAATAGAAAAGTTTATAAGAGAAATGGGAAAGTATTGGTCAAGGTTTATGGTGTCCAATGGACTGAAGGGAAGAGGGAGGATGTACCCTTTTATATGAGAGGAGAGGGACATTTTAGAAAATGCACAAAATATTAATTTATTATAAATTAAATTTCTGTTAAAAATAGTCTGAAACTTATTTAATTAAAATATATTATGAATTTGGTCCCAATTCCCACCATACAATAATTTTTAGACTTTTATTACTATTTTTTTAACTTTATCATTTTGGTTTAACCATTATTTTATCCTTTTTAATCATACAATGATATCATATTATTTACACATTGTGGGTTAATGTAATTAGTATATCATGTAAAATAACCATAAAAAATTTATTTATGACATATTGGAATTATAAAAACCATTTGGTTGAAGCATATATTTTTAGGAAATTAATATTATTTAAGAAAAAATTTTATGCATTAAGTTAGAAATTATATAAAGTTTGTATAGTATTCATACTTGACATTTTATAAAAATTCATAACAACCGGATTGCTTCGAACCAAATTGATTAAATCATCCATAAAATTTTAATTTCATCCTTAAAATTCGTCAATAACATCACAATTATTAAATAATTTTTTTTTATTTATAATTTTTTTTTATTTCAATCAATCATTGATGAGGTAATCACAAAATCCAAATTATGCCATAAATAAATAGAATTATCTCATGTATAAAAAAATAAATAAAATACCACGATGAAGGAAATATTTTTATCTTTATGATGAATATTTATATACAAAGAGATAAATTATATAAATCTATTATTAAATCTATTTATTAAAAGATATATATTTATGTTATAATTATCATTGCATTAAATTAATTCTTATAAAATATCATTTTCATGTCCAAGTGATTTAATGGGGTCCCAAAATTGACCCATGCATTCCCATTGTCATAATTATCTTATCCAATATGATTAGGACTTGTCTTAGGTAATATAATGATTATTATAATATTATTTTCCCCTTATTTACAGGAATTAATCTTTAACTATGGTAAATAAAATAATTACTGAAGTCACTATTCCTAATGACCAAAAAATAAAAGGTACCTATTTAAAAATTTTGATCCTTATAATTACCAATATGAAATATATTTTTCAATATTCAAAACACATAAGTTGGAGTAATTAATTTGAATTATTTTTTCTTTTTTAAAAAATTGCGGGTTTTAAGAAGTAATAACTATCAAAAGATAAAAATGTGTTTTTTCCAATTTAAAAATTGAATTAAATAAAATGAACATAGTTAAACTAAATAATAAAATATTCTTGAATTACACATTAAAATAAATTAAAAAGTCAAACAAACTGTATAAATAATATAGATAAACATGTGTATTCGAATTAAAAGGTAGTAATTTTCACTATTAATTAAAATTTAATTTTTATTATAAAAATACCAAAAATTCGTCAAAAGTTAATTTTCAATGTCCCACTTCTAATGAAGAAGATTATTTTTTATAATTTTATATATATAATTTTAAAAAACTTTATTTAAAATGGATGTTCCATTTAAATGGTGGAGAAACTGCATTTTATGAAAAATAATTTTTTTATCTGAAAAAATTGATTTTTCTCTAATATAATTTCATAAAAATGTGCATGATTAATGATAATATTATATAAAATTAATAATGTTGTTATTATTGTTTATAAATTAATGTTTATATCCCATTAAATAATAATATTTAAATAATATATCATATTTTACAGAATCTCAGTATCATGCACCACACAATCTATTGAGGAAGGTCGCTCTTGCGTGTAACACAAGCCATGTAAGTGTTGTATGTAGTGAATGATTGATTTTCTGTTGTGTATAACCTCATCTAAACATAGTTCATTTATATATTTAACACAATCTATGCTCAGTGTTTCGTGAAATGAATTCCATAAAAAGAACATTAAATTGTGTGAAACACAATCCAACATTAGTGTTGTTTATACTAAATGTTAATAAAATATTCCATAAAGCACAAGCTAATATTGGTGTAGCATATAAAAAAAGTAATCTATGAAATTAAAATTAATATATCTCATAAAATCTCAGTTTGTTTTATTCTACCTCCCCTAAAATGAGTTTCACCCTCAAAATTTGTCGGGGTTATATATTGTATTATACATGAAACATTCATTCATGGAAACCCACTTCATAAAAAGGGAGACTAAAACATAATTTTAAAATTTCAAGTTAGAAATATAAAGGTTACCCAACTTAAATCATCACAAGGATTCTACATAGGAGAATATATCTGGTAGTTAAAACATGGATATGGATGATAAATCTAACCATCTAGTTCTGATGGATAGTGATAGAGAATATGATTTGGATATTGATAACTAAAAGAAATACATAAATCTGTGATGATTTAAGGGACTATGTGATTCATCGGATAAGAATATACCTAGATAACATTTTCATATTCAAGATCATTTTCATAAAGATGATGAACTTTTATATGAGGGTAAATACATACATGATTTCAGTACAATGTAACAATTGTTCATTCCCAAAACAATTTCGACGATATATCTTATTTAAAAAAAGTAGATGATTTTTTCATTATAAAAGTTTTAGTAGATCATGCGATATAATGATAGATCATTCCATTTTTCTCAATAAAAAGGTTATAATAGGTTATCAAATAGGCCTAAGTCCACCTATTTTGAGATAATACATTAATCTATCAATCTACAATATGAATATAACGAGTAATCTTTTTAAATGGATAACATTAATGTCCTTCTAAAAACAAAAATAAATAAATCCTTAGGGGGAGTTGAACTAAATCAACTTAACATTTGTCTTCAATATGTTATTTGGTAATTTTTGGTTCTCACATTCCAAACATGTGAATACATTAATCATGTATTCTATTTAAACAAGATAAAAAATGAATTTTCGTTGAACATTAGTGAAAAAAAGCATTCTATCCAAATTAACTCATTCCACAAAACAAAAATAAAAAAATTCAAACCATGATATCACTTTGTCCTTATATCAATCATGAGGCCATTAATACTATCAAACATCTCATTATCTCTTTATCCCTTTATTATGTTCACATCACGTGCCTTCCAAAAAAATTCAATCAATTTTCAGGGCTACCAGTACTATATTTTTATTGAAAACCACAACAAAACAATACATAGATATTCTAATATTCCATAATACTATAAATGTGATTCCACTACACAATTATGGAAACCCATTGCGTAAACAGTTAATCATTCCACCACTTCATTTTCATACCCATTATAACCAATTGTAATAACATGGGACATACCTATGACTTTTTCCTCAAGAGGTTTTTTACATAGATCATCATTAACCCTTGGATTAAAGAATTGGTTAGCATAATGCACAATTTCAATGCACTAGTTTCATTGAAGTTTTTGTGGTGTTTTCTCAATAGTTTTTATCTTTTCACATCATTAGAAATCTTTTCCGATTTCATCGGCACTCAACTGATTGATGGATAAATTTTCCACACATAAAAAATTTTATAGTCCCTTTATGAAAATATCCACAATGATTCCTGCCACAAATTGAGCATAAGAAAATAGTTATCTTCTTTTCACCATTGTTTTGAGATATTTCTTTGAACAACATCATTAATTTCTTGTAAAAACCATGAGAAGGATGTGTAACACCAACTTATAGTTCTTCATTTATTTCATAACACAAAATCTCTTCATAGCTACTAAAGTATCTTATATATAATTCCTTTTGATGACTTGATTTTATGCCAATGAATAATTGACAAACATTACATTAATGTTTGATGATAAATCCAAGAGCATACATTTCATGCCTTGTGAAATTTTCCTCGTATGTACAAACAGAGTCATTTTCCTTTTTATTAAGTTCATGTAACTCATTTTACATCATTTTTAAAAGATTACATGGGATGTACATTTTGAAAAGAAAGATCTTGATCTCGTCCCATTCCATGGATTCAATTTCATCTTGGTGCCTTGTATTCTTAATTAGAGTCAACCACAGGTCTACATCACCTTTTAAATGATAGACATCCAAAATTTCCTTTTCATGTTTCAAACAATAATGGACGGAAAATATCATTTCAATGGTACTAATCCGTTGTTCATCAATAAGTTGATTATAAGATCTACTAGAATAAGGTGCATGTTGCCTCATGAAGGACTCAATAGAATTTTTTTCCCTTATCTTCTCATTTGGATGTCCAGAATGATTCATAGGTTATGTAAGTATAAAAATATGATTTGAATTACATCTCCCATAATATTTGGCTTTTCAAGATAAAACTAATTGTATTTCCCATTTCATTGATCATTAGCATGATTCCTTCGGGTTTTAATCATTTTCTAAAACCAAAAAATAACTTTGTGAGAGGGAAAATCATACTAGGAAAAACAAATTATTACAGGGGATTACATTCAATATCTAAAATCTTAATTTCAATCCTATTTTATTCAATATAATTTCCATAATTCTACAATTGATATCTATAGTTAGATATACAGTTATAGACATCCCTTGACATACCTTAAAAATATCTCTAGGGATCTCAGTAAAATTTTCGCATCCTAATTTCAAAAGGATAACTAAACCTTCACTCTGATACCAAATGTAGTGTCCCAAGATTGACGTACCTGTAAATTTCATTTTTTAATGTAATACATAATACATGATTTAAATAGACACCCAAAATATCATATTAGTTTAGATACTTTTGAAACACGAAACATAATATTATAATCACTGTGAGATATTTTTAAAATATCCCATAAAGATCCTTCTTTTTTCTTTTCATATCATAAAAGATTATTTATATCCTAGGGAAATGAAAAAATAAAAAGAGTGATATCATATTCTTATAAAGGGTAATGATGGAGAAAATAAAACAAACCACAAACATTTGAATGTAAAAATAATAATATAATGTATAAACATCAATCTCTTGAGTCATGAAATAAATCATAGCAGTATTTGAGGAATAGATCATAAAGGAACATTTAAAATGAAATAATAGCATTGGAATAAAACATGTAATTGAGGAATACTTATAATATCATAATCTGATTTTCATAATAGTAAATGCATTGCAACCATGACCATCATAGTGGACAAATTCTATAACTGAACTGAGTTTAATTGTCATTCTAGCCTTGTATTACAGAACATAAATTTACATTCGATTTAATTCATGATTATATCATTAGATATAAATTAATACCCAATTATTTGGAGATATATATAGGTCCCACCAATATCATAATGTTATCATTCATACATGTTCCACAAAAACAAAAACCATTCCTCATAGAAAAACCGAAAAAATAAAATGTTCTTCTTAAACATCATTCCATCATAAAAAAATACATATAAAACAACATTCCATAATTAATGAAATAATATCATACTATTAATATTGATAGAATCATAACCCTGTTTAAATTGAATCATCTTATTTTGAATATAATTTTGATAAAACATTTGAACATAATTCCTGAGGAAAATATCCTTTCTTTTTTCAAAAATGTTTTCTTTTTCAAAATGTTGAGAAATTTTAAAAGAAGTAATTTAGATGAATATAAAAATGAAATAATTTATATAATGTTTAATGGAATGAATGTATCATGAAACTGTAAAAATCCATTCATTCCATATATGATAAAAACATTAACATCATACTTTTGTCAGAAAACTCAAAAATTACACAGTATATTAAAAAAATGGAAGATTCCTTCAGTACTATGTAGTAAAAGTAAAAATTGGGTAAAAATGACATTAAATAATCATTTATGTATAATGAGAAATTTATAAATTTTTTTATAAAACATGGACATTGATGATAAGAATATCCCAAAAAAAAACACTTATGTATAAACAATCTCAAAAAAATGAGATTGCAAAATTATCCCTTATGTAAGGCCTGATTTATTGTGTATGAGTCTAAAACACATGTAAAGTTGGTTTAAAAATATTATTAACATGTAATAGAACTACAAAAATATTTACAACAACATATATGTTTTACTTATGACATTATATAACATGTTCATTTGACAATTCCTTGTTAATGCAATGTTTTGGTTAACCATCATTTTTTTACCATACATGTTTAGACTTGTGATTCTTGACATTATTGATAATCATTATTCAATGGGTAGTGTGGAGAAAGAATCTCATCACGTCGTGGAGATGGTAAGAAGTATGTATTCATGAGCAGCGATATCATTCCCATATTTGTTTAATGATATTAAATTTGATGGTGTATAATATCTAATAATTAGTATCAGGTTATAATTATAACATATAGTTATTATTTCAACCATTATTCCCAACCAATTACGGTGGTTGTGAAAAACATATTACTCCACAAAGTGGAGACAGTAAGTCATACGTACACAGACACGGTGATTTCTTAATTTGAAGGATGGATAAAATGAGATATATGGTTTCTTTATATTTATAACAACATATAACTATATGATTGATTCTGATGTTATTATTTTATAATGAATCAACTAGTGAATAGACTGTATAATATGATAGAAATTTGAATGAATCAGTAGAAAATATTACCTCTTCCTGGAAGTTCCTCTTTTAGTTTCCTCTTTAGGAAAAAGTGTTGGACTTTTGAGAAGAACATATCCTCTATAATGTAACTAGGTATGTTGAAAGGGAAATGGTTGGGGTTTGTATGAGCTTGTTGTCTCAATATGATGTGAAGGGGATAGGGAGGAGGTACCCTTTTATAAGATAGTAGAGGGTCACTTTAAGAAAATATCAAAATATTAATTTATTATAAATTAAATTTAGATTAAAAACTCTCCAAAAATTCTTTTATTCGAAGATAAGATTATTTCAGTTCTAATAAGCATCAAAAAATTATTTTTAGACAAATTTGGAATATTTTCATACCATTATCAATTAGAAATAACTCATTATTTACCTTTTTAATCATATTGTGATATCATGTTATTTATACATTTTGTGTTAATTTAATTACCATATAATGTTAAAAGACCCTCCAAAAGTAATTTAGGACATAATTGGTCTTATATTACACATTTTTTATAATATTAGATTTTTTTATTTAATATAATTTAATTTAATAGTTTAGGTTTTAATTTAAGAATTATGTAAATTTGGGACACTTTTCAAACTTGACTTTTTTTTTAAAATTCATTAAACCTGATTCCTTTAAACCAAAGGCATTAACATATACCAAATATGTAAATGTAAATCATAAAAATCGTTGATGAAATCAACATTTTTAAATTAAAATTACTTTAATATATATAAATTCATTTATTTGAATCACTCAATAATGTGGTAATCACTACACCATATTTGTGTTATAAATAAATATTTTAATCTAATTTCTAAAAATTATAAATAAAATACCATGATGTAAGAAATAATATTATATTTCTAATTACTATTTATATTCATATAGTTGAGTTATAAAACCATATATTAAAATTGATATATTAAAAGATATATATTTAATTTATAATTATCCTTACATTAAATTAATTTATATAAAATACCATTTTCATGTCCAAGTGAATCCATGGGGTACCAAAATCAACCCAAGGATGAACATGATATGAAATGTATCATCCAATAGGATTATGAAATGTTTTAGGGTAGTTTAATAATACTATAATTATATTTTTTACGCTTATTTACCATATTTACCCTTTAACCAGGTTAAATAAAATAATTATGGAAGTCACTATTTATAATGTCCAAAAAACAAAACGTACTTATTTACACAATTAGTACCCTATGATTCAAAATATTCAAAATATTTTTACAAATTCAAAACATATAAGTTTAATTAATTAATTTAAAATTAATTCCTTCTTCAAAACCAAAAAGTGGGGTTTTTATAAAAAAACTATCATAAGATTGACATGTGTTTATAGCCAATTTAAAAGTAAATTTACATCAAATGAACAACATTTAAATAATTAAAAAAAATATATTCCAATTAAACTTTATGAAAACTTAAAAAAATTAATATAAATATATAAATAAAACACATGCAGTATTTCTCACTATTCATTACTGTATTTTTTTATTTTTGAAATACCAAAAAATCAAAAAATGTATAATTTTATGTAATTAATTCAAAGAATAAGTTTATTATGTCAAATTTAACATATTAATGTGTCTAAACTATATTTGAAATTTTTGCACCAACAAAAGAAAGTAATATTGCTTTTTTTGAAAAAATACTTCTTTAATCTTGAAAAATTGAATTTCCTCTAACATAATGTCCTAAAAATGTGTAATATAAATAATAATGTTATATAAAATTAAAAATTTGGCTAATAATATTCATAACGACTTTTTTATATCCCATTAAATCATAATATTATTATAATATATCATTGTGTATTGAAACTCAGTATCTCATACAATCCATGCTATTGAGGAAGGTCTCTTGTGTGTAACAAAAGACAATTTATTATTTTTTGTACTGAAATCGTCCTTTTGTGTTGAGTATAACATAATACAAACTTATTTCATTTATACATTTAAAAAAAATCTATACTCAGTGTGGCATGAAATGAATTCAATAAGAAAATAGAAAATTGTGTACTACATAAGCCAAGAATAATGTTGTGTATACTGTAAGTCGTTACGGTGTTGTGTATAGAACATGATAATATCAATGTAGAATATCACAAAATACATAATAAAAATTAAAAATAATCTATCTCATAAAATCTCAGGGTGTTACATTGAGAAATAGGAGTAATTCAACATGGCCTGAAAATAAATTCCCTAGATTCTTAAGGCTTGCAATAAATGCTGAGGGCATAATGAATATAATGGGGAAAAATTTACCTTGATATAATCCCAAACAACACAAGTAATACATTATAAAAATACACATGATGCCTATCAACACAACAAACAAATCCAAGCATTACCAGAAGACAACTGAATTATTCCATAACCATCCCACATAAAAAATACAACCAAGACAAATATAAGAGTAACAAGAAGAAGAATAAAAAACAATACCTAATATAATAAGGATACCAACCATATCTCTACACCAAACACAATGGTTCATGCACCACAAGATCAAAAAAGCATCATGCCAAAAAACTAGCAAAATGAGACACTTTAACCATACACGTGTCTCGAAAAACAATATATGGAAAAGCACCACAGTGACAAAGAATGGGGTGACTAAAAGTACTCAGTAGGTTTTCCAAATGTTACATCCCTACACATACCACTAGGATATAACTGTTGTCACATTTATGAAAAACAGTTTTTATAAAACATTCCAGAGTTTATCAACATACAACATGCCAATAACCCATTACCAAGACATTTTTACACTAATTCTTGCAACATATAGGAAACCCAAAAAACCATGCCACAATTGAATTCACCATATCAAATTATAATAACAAATTCCTTCTTTCTAAGAAACACACAATAAGGAAACCAAATAGTGGAGCTTCTGTCCGACCTGTTCACCACATTTCCAACCAACAGTGTTTCTCAACCACTGTACATAATGTTGGATCTTCCATCCAATATCCATCACATTTTATAGTAAGGCTTCCCACAAACATCTACAAAGTTTACACAATACACAACACTTAATCACCAAACAAGCACAAAGCACCAGGGCCGCACAATAAGAACACCATCATTCCCATCACATGCCAATCCACTTCAATGAATCATGCATTTATTGATAATAATATTTTTCCAAAATTACATTACCAAACACATTTCAATAAGAATAATCTTTATTGAATACAATATTTAATTGAATATATTCATAATCAAGCATTGACGATTATAAAATCAACATTTTAAAATCACAAAACAAAATTCCTTTTTGCAAAAATAACACAATTTTCAAAAAATTCCCCAAATCATCACAAAATGGGGTTCCAATAGGATTCTCACATCATTATAAAAATATTTTTCTAGAGAAAAAAATTATTAAACAAGACCACTAGTTCAAACAATGTGGAGTCGAGAGAGAAGACACCTACCATTAGGGATCTGGCAAATTCATCCCCCACACACCGATACCCCAATCCGAGAAAAGGCTCAACTAAAACTAATCTAGATATCCATCCATTCCACCAACAGGACCTTAAATATAGACCAAATGAAACAAACATATATCTAATCACAACGGTTTTAGATATTAAAAATAGAGAAATGGGAAGGTGTAGATCTAGAGAAAATCACCACGAACTAAGCGAGGAGACTTACTAGAGAATAATCAGATCAACCACACCTAGAAACCCTTTGAATTTATTCAAAAACAAGTTTATTTTCACCCCTAACCCTAGAAAAGAGGAAATTCCATGTGAGGATTGAATGGTATAAATTTTGGTTGTCTCTAGGAAAATTCCGACTAATACTTGATTTTTAAAACCACCATTTTTACGGTCCGTATGGTTATCTCCCACAGTTTGAAAAAATATACACTAACTATGGGCTTGATGCCTCCTCAAAGGGGTATCTTGAATGTCCCCCTAAGATGATTACTCAAACCATGCACATCTCGTGCACATTCTTTGTGTATCCTCACTTCCAGAACTATTTCATATCGCACAGTTTCCCCTAACCATGCTTAAAATGTGCGGCCATAAAAAGGCCTCCAAACATGTTCCAAGCAATTCCACACTCTCCCAAACTCTTCATAACTCCTCCAAATAACCTTAAAAAAATAAAAACGAATAAAAAATGCTACATATCTTAAATCGGTGGTGCTACATTCTCCCCACCATTGTTCTTTATTTACTCATAAAGTAGAGTAATGTCTTGTTGCTGAAAGTGCTTGGGAAATTCCTTGACCGTCTCATTCCCCCTCTCTCATGTGTCCTCCTAAATTTTATCATTCTTCAGTAAAAGAAAAACAAAACCGATTATTTTACAGTTCTAGACATTCCATTTCATATCCAGAATCTGCAGAGGCATGTTCTCCATGGACGCATCAGGTTCTAGCTCAACATGATCTGAACGTATAACAGGGTCTCGATCAGGCTGATACTTTTTCAAATGCAACAAATGATACATAGTTTTCACCGCACATAACTATGGTGGAAAATAAAAACTATAAGACACCTTCCCAATCCCCTAATATATCCCAAAAGTCCCAGTACACCTTGAAGTTATCATACCCTACATTCCAAATAGATGATGTCCCAAACTAGGAGAGATTATCTAAAACATATGGTCACCAATCTCAATCAACAATGGTCATTTATGATGGTCCACATACATTTTATGATTTCATGATCTCTCTCCATCCACTTTTTGAACAACATGATATTCTTTATTGTCTATTTTACAAGGCTCAGTAAAATCATCGAACTCTAACCCATTCCCACCCAATTGATTGGAGAACAACATGAATGCCTATACAATGCCTCAAATAGAGCCAAATGTATTAAATCCTGATAAGTGTAATAATAGGAGAACTCCAACAATGTTAAGGTTCCAAAACATTAACCACCAAAATACATCACACAAGCTATTAGCATATCCTACAATGTCAGTATTATCCTCTTTAATTGGCCATCCTTTTGAGGATAATTCTCCATGTTCATCGTCAACTGTGTCCCAAGGGAATTCTGGAAGGATTTCTAGAAATGAGAGGTGATCAATGGATATATAACTTATACAATAGAAAGTAGAAAAACAAGCCTCTATATCACCTTCTAGATATAGATTATGGGACAGATTCCCCACCATATGAGATTCAGAAATCTGGTTGAAATTGGATGAATTTATGAGCCGATCCACTATTACCCATATGGCATTATGCTTCCAGTCCATTCGTGGGAGACTCGTCAAAAAATCACTTTCAATTTTCCCTAATTTTTACACATTTACAAGTGAAGGCTGCATCATGCTTGATGGCCATTGATTATATTTCTTGATGTGATGACAAGTCATGTATCTCGAGAAAAACTCACCCACATCCCATTTCATACCAGCCCAATGAAACTGCGCATTAATCTACTGGTACATTTGTTGAATTCCACGATGGAAAACCCACCTAGAATGCAGAAAAAATCTGGTAAGTTCTACCTAAAAGTCCACTGGTACAACTATTTGATTCCAAAAAATGAAGACTGAAATTCTATTCAATTGCACATCCCTCAATGGTCTCCCAACCATTTAGTTTTGATCACATCACCAAACATTCAAAATTAGATGCACGTGCCTCTTTAAACAAACCATCCAAGTCAAAAACCATTGGAACATGAGAGTATACTACTATGTCACCCCATTCCTCACATTCAACTGCATGTCAGCTATGACTGACATCAATTTCCACTGATTTGATGCATGTTTAACCACAAGAGCATATGATTTCCTACTTGATGTGTCTTTAGCTCAATTTCCTATACACGGTGTGTAAATTAACTCAAAATCAAACATCAAGAGTCATTTCATCTAAATCTTTTACCACATGATAAATTATATCTTTGAGAAAATTTGATTTAAACTCTTGTGATTAGTAAACACCGTGAATTTATCATCTAATAAATAATGACATGGCATTTTTAAGGCATGAACCACTACTACCAACTCCAAATCATGTGTTGGGAAGATATTCTAATGAAACCTCACCTTTCATGAGACATATGCAACTGCATGATCTCATTGCATGAGAAAACATCCCAACACTAATATGGATGCGTCACAATACACCACATACTATTTCCCGAGATCAGAAAATACCAAGATTGATGATGATGTAAAGAGACGCATTAGCTCTTCAATGAATTTATGACACTTCTCATCACATTGAAATGGTATATTCTTCCTTGTCAAAGTGATCATCATCAAATACAATATTGAAAAATAATGAAGAAAATTTCAATAATTACCAGTTAGACCAAGGAAGCTATTTATCTCAATTAAATTCTTTGGTCATTTTTAGGAGATAAAAACCTCTATCTTTTCCGAATCAAATAAAACACCCCTCTCAATAATAACATGGCCATGGAAACAAACATCATGTATCCAAAATCCAAACATTGACAATTTGGTATACAACCAATGACCCCACAATAACTCCAACAATATCACCATGTTCTCTTTATGCTCTACCCTTGTCCTCAAATACCCATGTATATCACTGAAAATACCTCCAAAATAGAATCCATATATATATACAATATCTGATTGATAAAAACCATAAAATATATTGGTTCATTCAAAAGACCAAAGTGAATAACCCTATACTTTTAACTACCATATCTATTTTTGAAATCTATTTTCGGTATTTCATCCATCATCACCAGAAATTGATGATACCAAGACCTCACTTTAATCGGGGAGAACCACTGAGATCTCACCGACTTGTCAATAAAATCATTAATTTGTAGAAGTAGACATTAGTACTTTATCGTATCCAAATTAATTCTATGATAATCCACATAGATACTTAGACTTCTATCCACATTTTTCACAGAAAATACCAATTATTCCCCTAGAGATGTGATGTGTTGGTTTAACATATTGGTATCTATCACCTCAAAACACTATGTTAATTCCCAAAATTATGCCGGACCTATGAGGTAATATTGAGAGGAGATATGACTGGTCCCTAAAAGGAGATCAATCATAAACTCTAGTTACCTCCTAGGTAGAAAATAAAATAATTATTCATCAAACATATCCATTAACTGATCCAAAACTACTGGAAGAACACTCTGCTCCACGCCTTCAACTGATTACAACAACAACGCCACTAAATGATATGATATTGTTCCAAAGGTTGGTCAAAATTAATATGTTGTACCAATCTTTTAAACCTCCTCCTCCTTATCTATATGTATAACTCTATCCACTATAAAAAAACTAACAGTTCATGCTTTGAAATTGATGTGGTCTTTAGAAATAACCAACCAATCCATTCCCATGATTATATCATATATATCAATATCCATCATTTAGAAATCCCATATCAATTCAATGTCATCCATAACTAGGAAACACACTCTACATATGAAGTTTCAACACTCTCTTTGACCCAGAGGAGTTTTTATTATAAAAAAAAGTCATCATTTCAACATGTAAATCAAAAAAAAAAATTATACGAAAATCATGAAAATAATTCGAATAACCTGTATTAAATATACATTGCATCAACAATGAATTTAAAATAATTGTACCTTTCCCTGTGGATAGTGCCAATGATCATCCACCACTATCTGAATATCTCAAAACAAATGCCTTTTTGCCACACTATGGTCT
Source organism: Viscum album (assembly GCA_963277665.1). Taxonomy (NCBI): domain Eukaryota; kingdom Viridiplantae; phylum Streptophyta; class Magnoliopsida; order Santalales; family Viscaceae; genus Viscum; species Viscum album. The sequence goes on along the minus strand of OY728146.1, from coordinate 2,054,303,203 downwards.
TTGTTAACTTGGGGGTGCTGTCATGGTATTTTGAGAATCACCATGACAGGGTTTTCTCTACTGACGATGGGTATGCTGCTGCCTCCACCCCATTGAGACAAATGACACCTATGACCCTTGAGTAGTTTCACAGACTCCTGACCTCATAGAATTCTATCAATAACAATGCAGATACCCCATATTCATACAATTATGACATGATTGATGTTATGACATATAATCCTTCTTGATGTGGAACATTGAACCACACTAAAAAATACAGTCTTACTCTGAGGATTTGGAGGAATATTCACGGATCCTGTCGTCATAATCATAGCCATACTCCCACACTATAAATAATTGTACTACTTCTCTATAAACCCCGCATTTGAGATCCCACGGTTCCATATGGGTTCCTACATAGATCCTCCGCCTATAGCCTCCAATAGTTCTTTTTCAACAACTGTAGTCCTGTTCACTATTTCCCTGTAATTGTTTATACATAACACTTCTATCTTGGAATGAATTATCTACCTCAATCCAACTTAAAAGATTTATTCCTTCAAGACTGTAATAACGACCACCTCAGTTGCAAACTCTCTATGTTCATAATCATGGCCGCATATTCTATTACCAACATGTTCCTTTTCTTCAAATTGATGAAATTTGTTGTACGATGAATTATGAACACATGCGTGTACAATTGTTTATTAAAAAACTCTTCAAACCCCTACCATGTCATGCCTTGGTCTGTCCCAGATTGTACTACCAACTCCCACCAATTATTGGAAATAACTTCATACATATATGTGGATAATTTCCCTTTTAGCACTTATGATGTTCAAAAAATGTCAAATATCATATTCATTCTATTCAACCATGCTTCAACCATTTCTAGATCTAAATCACCCCTAATCATGGGTAGAGACTTCCTTTTAAATTGAACATCATGATCCACACTCTTTAGTTCATCCAATTTATTCCCAATTTCGTCATCTTAGAATTCTTTCACTATACTCTATATTAGCTACTGGTTCACATAAGGCTCATGTGCACCCACATTTTCAACAGCTTCCTCCAGTTGTTCTCTACCACGCCTAACCGGGGAAATTTCTACCAACACAAAAACAACCATAAGACCCACTCTCTTGACAGGAGATATTATAAAATTTTCAAATTCAATTACATATCAACTATCACAACTAGACATTCCACAAGTTCACATTTACTATTGTTGATCTATTATGAAAAATCCACCATGTTTTTAAAATAAATATACTTTCAAAATAAAAATAGTTTTCATCTTTCAAATCATTACACATTGAAACCCAATTCAGATTTTCAATATACAGACATTCATATCACACAACTAGTGGATACACACATGAAAATGTGATTTCCAAAGAATGTAAGTGTCTCCATACACTTAGGTACCCAAATCCAGGGTAAAATGAAGTTCATTATAAAAGGGGTAGATACATCCTTTTATGCTATAAATTCGGTGTCACAAAAATCCTTCATCGTGATACCATCACGACTCAAGGAATAAGCCAAGAATGAATGTCAACACCATGAACAATAGTGAACACCAATGGACTAATGAATTTCATTGACTTGAAATCCCATGATAGAATAAACAGATACCACTTGTAACATCCCACAAAATCCCATTATCTTGAGAGGGATGACGAATGCTACCTGGCCATAAGTGGCATGCCCAAGATACCAAAAGATGGAAATAAATGCCAAGGAACTCAAGAATAAATTGGGGTTTCGTTTTACCTTGTGATAATACCGACCAACCCATCTAATCAATGATCAAAAAACTAAATGATGTATGTCAAAACAACAACCAAACCCACACATTACATAAGAATACCAAACTATTCTATAAAAATCCAACATTCCAAATATATCCAAGATGAATATCAGAGTACCAATTTTAATATTAAACACCACGACTCCAAAGAACATAGATACCATCCATATCACTACACCAAGGTAAATTCTCCTAACACCACAACATCACCAATGAATCTTGCCAAACCGTAAGAAAATTGAGATTCTATACCCTTAAAATTGTGTGAAAAAACAAAATCTTTCATGGAAACAAAGTTCCAAAGTAGGAGGTGATTTAAAATACATAGTAGGTTTCTCCCAAATGAAATCACTACACACACCACTAGGATAAAACATTTAGCACATTTATATAAAATCTACATGTATAAAACGTTCAATAGTGAAACAACTTACAACTACCCCAACACTCATTTAATAAGATATTTTCACCAAAATTGCAGAAATATATAGGAAATAAAAACATTAAGGCCACAATCCATTTAACCATTTCACATTATCACAATTAATTCAATATTTCATAGAAACACACAATAAGGAAACAAAAAAGTGGAGCTTCTATCCAACCCGTTCACTAAATTTACAACTAGAACTTCTTCCTGACCACTATACATAATAGTTTATCTTCCAAAAATTATCCATAACCATTTATATTTTGACTTCCTACGCACTTAGAAAAAATAAACAGAATCCATAAATTGTAATCAACCAAAAATAAAAAAACACCACGACCACAGAATAAGCACACCATCATTCACATCACATGCCAATCCACTTCAATAAATCACTCATTTATTGAAAAAAACCATTAACTATATTTCCATTGAAAACCACATTTCAATAAAAAATATATTTATTGAAAAACATCATTCATAAAACATTTTTTTATCAACCACAATTGAAATTAAAATCAATATTTTCAAATCACACAACAAATCCCCCTTTTTGGGAAAATTTCTCATTTGTACCAAAATTATGAAAATCATCACAAAAAATATTTCCAATTATATTATCACATAATTATTATAATTAAAATCTAGAAAAACAAATTAATTGTAAAAAACCACTATTTGTAACCATGTTCTGTCGAGAGAGAAGCCATTAACCTTTAGGGTTCCAGTAAATTCAACCCACATGCACCCGCACAAAAATTATGGAAAATTATCCACTAAAACCACTCTAGATATCCTTCTATATCATTAAAAAATCCATAAAATCAACAAATATGGAGATAACAACCTTATATGTACACACATTGTGTGTAAATAATGAAAAATGAGAGAGATGGCTGAGTATATCTATCGAAAACCACAATGAACTACGCAAGGAGGCTTACTTGAGAAGAATCGGATCAACCACTCCAAGAAAACCCTTTTATTTTCATAAAAAACAAATAAGAGATCCCTATATCACTTGAGATGAGAAAATAATGAGTAATTATTGAATGGGAGAAAGTGTGGGTGTATTTATGGAAATCCCAACTAATCCCTGATTTTTAAAAACCCATTTTTATGGTCTACACTGTTATCTCACACTGTTAGTCAAACTATGCACTAACCATGCACCTGTTACTGTCTCAAAGAGTCATATTTCATGACATCCATGCACAGTTTGAAAATCTATTCGAATGTTGTGCGTAACAAAACTACCCACATGGTTTCCTCTTGCATGGTTTCCCTGAATTGTTCTCAAGCATTTTGGCCTTAAAAAGGCCTCCAAACATATTCAACACGATTCCAAACACTCCTGAAATCTAACCAACTCATCCTAATCACCTTAAGCACATAAAATGAAATAAAAAAGTCTATATACCTCTAAATCGGTGTTCTAAATAAGGACATATCAATAATATAACATGATATGTTTGACTATAGAATAGTTTCTAAGAGTAGGCCATTCTTTTCTGATTAAGGTTAATCTCACAAATGATCAGTTGGGTGATATATATGTTTGGGAGATAGTATATTTGAATAAGGTTCTATAGAGTGTTGTTTTAGACCGTGAATCTCATTTTTCAAGGAATTTAGATGTAATGGGGTTACCAAGGTGTTTCTTATTACATATTTTTTCCACCTATAAATGGGAATTAGAAAAAAATACTTAGTTGTAAGATTACATGATGCATATACGCATTGTAGTTTTTAGTGGGTCGTGGAAGAACAAAATAGAATTATTTGAGTATAAAATTAAAAATATTTACCAAATGAATATTCATATTGAAACCTATAACGTATTTTTGTTAGTCCATTTATATCACATTTATGTTTGATGTATGAATGAATATCTGAGTTCTTGGGACCACTTCTCATGTATGAGAGGGAAGAATATGTTTAGTTGATTTAAAAACTTATGCCAATAACTCATATTCAATATATGTTTAATCTAGATTGAAAATTTATATCCCTACAATTTATATTATGTGACCATGTAATCCTTTAGAATGCCACAAGAATGGGTCACCATATGTTTTTTAAGAAAGGAATGTTGGAGCCTAGATTTTATGGGCCATTTAAGATGTTATATAGGATCTCCCATGTGACATATCATTTGTACCTTCCATACTGGTATAGTGTTATTCACAATTATTTCCACAAATCAAATATTTGAAATTATGAGCCCAACCATTCTCGTGTGATCGAATATGATGATGTTGTGATTGATAATGACGTAAAGCCTCTGATTAATGTTATGGATTTTAGTGAGAAATTGTATTGGGGAAATACTATTGAGTTTTTCCAAATGTTTTGTTAAGAAGGGAATGTTTAGAGGAATAATGGGAGAGGGAGAAGATATGTGGGCTCAGAGGCTTGACCATTTTACCATAAAATATTATTGACACTTGTATTGTATACTAAGGATGATATGTAATAAGTTGATGATATTGAAGGATTTCGACCATTATTGAGGTTCATCATACTCGTTTTCATGTATATTTTGTCCATTATTATGACCATACATTGATTAAATCATGATTTGGGGTTGTTTAATATCAGTTTGTGAAATTATGGAAGCCCATGGTTCTATGCACGATAAGTGCCTCATTAAGAAATATCATGAACTTTTTCATGAAAATAGTGCACCACTTTTTGAGAAACTGGGAGGGGCCTCCCAATTCTTCCAAACCCTATAAAAATCACCCAATCTATGAATAATTAGGATATTTGGGTTTTCATTTTTGTATAAGGATTTTTCAAATAGTATTCCCATATTCAAAATTATTCACCCAAGGATAGTAGGTGCACATGTTTTTTCTGACAGTACGGCCCATGTTGTCAATTTTCATTCAGTTATTTAAATATCTAAAAATTAGACAAAAAATTCATTATCCACTTTGATTATATCCGTAATCATCCAAATCACCCTATTATTGTTTTGAATATTCTTAGATACTCCCTATAGAATTCTTTGGGTTCTCATACCCCTTTACAATTTGATGATATTATAGAAGGAATTGACCTCTTTATAATAATTGATCTATAACTTTTTTAAGTTCTTCTCTCTATTGACGTTCTTAACCATTTTCAAGGGGTGAGTTCCTACCATTATTGATGGTATAGATATAGTTTTTATGGTTCTTGTTTCCTTGAATCTTGCTCCTATGGGTTTCCTCTAGATTTTATACCATTATGAATTCATCTTTTCTAACTCGAATCGAAGACTATGTTGGGTGAGCATTCATTAAAATTCAAAAGGATGGTGGTTTATACGATAATTCCCATATAAATTATGAATTTATCAGGTATGTAATTATAATTTATTGTTTCTATGTTATTAAATGGAATTGAATAACAAATGTGAATTGAATTAATTCAATTGGTGAGACCCTTCTCAGATTGTATTTGATCTATTAGATATTATTATACCAGGTTTGATGGAATCCAATGGGGTGCTATATTATTCTTGATACTATAATTATGATATTAAAAAGTGGATTTAATAGTATAGTTAAATTAATACAATTTTGAATGTTTCTTTATGGTAACTTGTTATAAATTATTAATTGTATTAACATAAATAATTTAAAAATATGTTTAATGATTTATTATAATTGGGTAAAATGAAAAAATTTCAATGAAATTGAACCCAGTTGATAATGATTTATGAAAATTCCTTATATTTTGGTCCTTGATATATGTATATGTAAAAATTAATGTTGTTGAGAGGGTGCTTGATTGATGCTTCAATCACAATGGATTTCCAAACTACTAGTCAAGGACATTGATCAATTCATGCTAAAGGGTGTTTGAAAAGTTATCTACGTACCTATGATATTTCTATTAGAAATATTCTCTATGTTTATGAGATAATGAAGTTGGACTAATGCTTCATTTATCTATGTTAATGGTACCCATATTGACTCTCCAATGCACTGAATTGGAAGTATAATTATATTGAATAATTAAATCCCATGAAATACTAAATTTGAAAATCATAATGGTGCGTGGTTCAGAATATGAAAAAGTTCAAAGATGTTAATATTGTCTTGGGTTTATTGTATACCCAATGGATAATGCAGTTCAATAAAGAAAAATAATTTTGAAACCTCTTTACCATTTTTATTTTTTCTTTATAAAACATAATACAATATTATAGACTAGACATTTCATTAGAAACCCTGGGTGGGTGTAAAATAATTTATACTCATAGCATACACAAGTCATCATTTGGAAAAAATAAAATTCATGTATACATGATAGTATAAGGAAAGTATATGTATGGTAAATGAATGAGTTGGGATTCATGAGAGAGAATTAAATATGGAACTGAATATAATGTATGGATACCCAATCGAGGTGGTAGGGTGTCTTTATATGGTATTTAATTAGACACTTGTAACTTAATGAAAATACATTTCTCTTTATTTGGTTTATGTTTTTATTTTTTTGGTACTATTCTTGTGATGTTCTTCCAATAGTTGTTATGGTTGATTATTAATTTTGAATTTTATTCTTATTCACACAATTGACATATTATTATGAAATGAGAATATCCTCTCTCTATGACAAATAAAACCACCACTAGTGGTAACACCTCATGCTTCCATGGTACACTTCTTTTTGAATATTACAATAACTTTTGTTGTACACAACTTTGTGTTTTAGCACACCATGACCAAGAAAACTAGACATTATGAATAGTTATACCACACAATAAAATTTTATAATATTTATTTTTCAAAATGGACAACATTTTTGGATTTATAAAATCAAAATTAGCATATGGGGAATTTTTGGTATTTTTCTAAAAACATTCAATATTTGATGAATAGTGAAAAAACAATGAGTTATTGTTTAAAACTGACATTTTATTTTCATAATTAGTTATTTTCTAAAATTTTATTTTAGTCAAAAAATAGATATATAATACCTATATATGTTCTATGTATTTATTTGGAGTTATTTTATAATAATATTACATATATAAAATTTTATTGAACTTTTTACCATCATTAACCCACTTTATGGGGCATTTGAAAAATTGCATAAAACGTAATTTTACCACTTCTGTTAATTGAATTTAAAAAATTTGAGAGACATTGTTTGCATCAGTCTGTAAAATGTGGTTCAATTAGTTGAAAGTAATTTTCAGTGAATTGTACCTTTTGACTTTTATTTACCTCAGTTAAAACGAAAATGGATAATTAAAGGTAAAAAATGATATTATAATTACCCTAAAACATGTCGTAATTATACTGGATATGTTTTTTTGACCAATATCAACATTATGAATAAAATATATTCCTTATGGTCTACTAGGATTAGATTAGGACATTTATTATTATTTTTTAAAAAAAATAGTTAAAAGTGTGAAATTCAAAGTTTAATAAATAAACCATTTTTAATATAGGGTTATACATAAGATAATGTTGACTATAAATATAAATTAAAAATATAAATAAAATTCAACATAATGGAATTTTATTCAAAATTTGTAGACATTAAATAATTATATTTATTTATGATACCACAATGATGCAGTAATTACCTTTTAATGAGAGATTAAAATAATTGATATTATAAATATTCTAATAAATGTAAAATGAGACATTTGATTAATTACACTAATTATGAAGGATAAAATGACATGTTAGGGTTGATTATATAATTTTTTTCTAGGTGATAACGTTTTTAGGACATTCACTAAAACAAAATACCAAATAGTGTCAAAATAGATGTAAATTAGTTTTTAAAACAAATACTATAATATGAATTGAAATAATATTACTAAAAATATAATGATCATGAAAATGATTTATATATGGTTAGATATAAAATTAATTAACCCCTTGGGGTTCTCTTGTATTTTTATATAATGATTATTAACTATTTATTATAATAATCTATGACTACATGGTAAAAGTTAATCTATTCAACAAATAGTTAAATATAACTGATAAGGTTAATAAGGTGAACTAAACCTGTCTAAAACCAACTGATTGAGAGTTTTGTGACCCATCCCCACCTTATAATCAAAATAAATCATTTTGGATCCATTATCAAAGAAATATGATTGTATAATAATAATATTATTTTATGCGTTTCCTAATGTGACCCTAACTTATCATATAAAAGGGTACTTCCCTTCTCTCAAAATCACACCTACAAAGCCATTTGGCTCAACCATCACTATATCAAATATCTTCCCATCTATAATTAAATATACCTAGGGTCCTTACATTGTTAAAAAATCCAACCAATGGATCCCTTTTGATCAAATAAAAATGAAACACTAGAAGAATAGGTAATAATTTCACCACCTCTTTCAAAGTTCTTTTTTTCATCCACTTCCTATTTGGTTTTTTATTCATACCAAAATAATAACAAAATTTCAATATACATACTATTATGTTATTATAAATATTTTACAAAAATATTCATTATTCTATCCATTCTATGAATGACAAGTCACCGTACGTGCGTACGTATAGCTTACCGTCTCCATGTTGTGGTGTAGCTTGTTATTCAAACACTTCATTGTTTAATGGGATTAATAATGAGTAAAACTGATTTAATAAAAAATATAACATATTAATGATTCCTTATATATTATATACCATCCAATAATATATTATTTCTCCATCAATAGAATGATATTGTCGCTCGTGTGTACGTATGGATTACCGTCTACCCAAACGCGATGAAATCCATTTTCCCATCATAACCATTCAACAATAATTTTCATTTTGTGATTATAAATAATTTTTAAGAACATAATATCATTCATGAAATGAATCAAATACATTCTATCCATAAAAAACATTTCTGCTGTCACAAAGCATATAATGGAAAATGAATCAGTTAACACGCAAAATGATGATACTACTGAAATATTATTGCAAAGAAATATTAGAAGATAAAATATGATATCATATTTATGTATGTGGTTATTGTATAAATAAATAACTATTATTTATCTATTATAAATGATTTTAACATATCCTAGATAAAGGAAAATTACAAGGTAAGTTTTAATTATACAATATCTTCACTATCTGAGGTTGTTTATACCTGATTATCTACAGAGACCTCTTTATCATCCACATCCGTATTTACTTAAAAATGAAACTCAAACTTATTTTTTTACCATATTATAAGATATGGGTTAAATTAAATTATAACCTTGTATTATATTTTATATAATGTATATAAAGGAATATTTCTGTTGTTTTCAAAACAAGTTCCATTACAACATTTTTGAGAAAATTAAGGAAATAATGTTTTTTTTATCATATATGGCTAGTGTATCTATTTTTTTCCATTACAAATTCATTGAATCTTCCCATACAATATTATATGAATATTTTCAAAATAGATGATTTTTTTATAACTAATCAACTTTCAAATGATTTCAAAATAGAAATAAATATTTCTCTAAAATATTTTGGATTTCATCTATGTCAACTTCCTTTTATGGATTTTACACTTGTCTGAAGATGATTTATTATCACCCATTAATTCATATTGTATTGAATTTTTTGTGATATGTTTGACTATGGATGTATTATTTTTATACCATTCATGCATTATGTTTAAAGTATCAACATTTCGTATGCTAGTTTTAATACTAATTTTTATGTTGTGTGTCAACCTTTTCATATGAGGAATGCATACGACTTAGTAAGTGATGGTTAGAACCCATTGTATCTCCTCGATGGATCGGTAGGTCTAATGAGACAAACTATTGTCTTGGAACAAGGAATTGAGAGAATCATATTTGTAGTCTTGTCACAAGGCCTTGACAATGTGGTTATGATGTCTAGAAGTATGCATTCCATCATTCTGAAATTGGCTACTGATATTTCATGTGATTATACGGCATGGAGAATATCCCAATGAATATGTAAATGAAAATTTTTTATTTATAAATTCCATTTTATTCTATTGTTTATGTTTTAAAGGCTTTTGTTTTTGTATAAACATTATTAAATTTTTATTCTTATTGATGAATGTTTCCACTATATTGTTATCCTTAAAGAGAACCTGAGCTCAACCATTTATATGATTTATTTTTTTCCGGATGAGATTATGTATATTATGAATAACCGACATGGATATTATAATATAGATGAATGTGTTAAAAGTATACAAAATGTTGTCAATTTTCTTATCATAAGGTAATGAAAAACATATGTTTGTATCTAGTACATTCAAGGGTACTAAAATGATCTGTCATTTAGGATTCGATCCCTCGGGATCATTCCAATGTAATGTCATAATGCACATAAACTCGGTAACTAGGGATGGGGCATTAAAGTTAGTATCATTGGTAGTTTAGTAAAAACCATGGAAACTAGATTTAAAAAAACTCTTATTAGAGAACATTACCCTAAGATAGACCTTAAAGATTTCCATAGAATAACTTCTATGAGTTTTTGGAAATTTAGTGATTTTGTGAGTATTCCAAGAAATACATTCTTGTCTGGATATGATCAGGTAGAGGCAGCTCTGGCACAAATGTATCTAGAAGGGAAAACACAGACAAGGAGTTCCGGGCATGTCCAAGGGTATCCTGAGACACGAAAACGGGTCTGGATGCAGTCTTGGTTACAATACACCCGAGGGATATGCTTAGAATAATTCACTTTTTCATTACAAAACATTATGAAGGATTAATGATAATATACCTCTTCAAATAACTTTTTATTATTATGGATTATATATATATAATGTAAAATTTTGTTTAAATGTTTTATAAGTTTGGAATTATGTATTGCGAATCATAAACTAATCTAGTGTGTTCCATTTTTTAGAAATGTCCCCAATGGAAGGAATGGAAATTGTATCAATGACCATAATCCATGGAAATATTTCCCTCCTAATCGAGATAATTATAGTGGAGCTGGTGATGCAATTGGTGCCGATTATCTTATCACCATACTGGTAAAACTGACTCAGATTATGAATAATTACCTTACCCGTATGAAGCACCTAGATCCACAATACAGAGGATTAATGTTAGACTGCTTGATGAGGCAACAACCACCAACATTAAATTTGACTAAAAATCCATTTTTAGCCGAGTAATGGATAATTTTCATAGAAAAAATATTTCACGCTATAGGGACTACTGAACAAGAAAAATATTTCATGGTAGTTTATCACCTCATGATATATGTAGATCAATGGTGGTCAATAATTTAAAACACAAAGTAGGATGGAGAAGTATAAAATATTTAATGGAAGGAGTTTATAGATCATTTCATTGAAAAATACTATCCTTGTGACCATTGAGTATATTTGGAATTACAATTTCAATGTATGAGGCAAAAAGAGGATGAGAATGTCGCAATGTATGAGGCTAACATTACAAGGTTATCATGTAATTCCTCATATTTTACATGTAACCCAAGGAATAATATTTATCGATTCTTCAATGGTTCAAAACCATTTCTCCATCGAGTAGTAGTCTCATAGTCCTTCTCATCATATGAACATATTGTCTTATGTGCTATTAAAGTATAAAAGGAATTCTCTATGTATTACAACTTTAAAGAAAAGTAAGAGAAGATTAGTGTTGGGAAAAAATCCTTCAAGACATCATTGAATCATTTTTGAGGTGATTGTGTATGATGAAAAAGTGGACAACTGTGTTGTGATTGTTGACAAAGAAAACCATGAAATACAAATTTGTTTCAAAAGGGGATTTCATGGTGGAATGTCGAGTTCAAGAGTTATGGTCAAAGATCAATGTTTGATTCAAGAACATAAATAAAGGAATGAATGATCTGGAGGCGGCATAAACAGAACAGATACAAGGTGGCGCCGTTTTGTAGTGTTTACCAAATTTTTGGGCCTAAAAATGGAAAAATGAAGAAAAGTGTTTTTTTGGAAATGGGACTTGCGCGCCGTGTACATGAAGGCTTGGAAACATGCGCGCTATATGTTTTTCATGATCAGATCATCAAAATATGGAAAAGGAATAAGTGTCATGCAAGTATTAGTGCTGTCACGCAAATGGCTTGCACGCCGTGAAGAGACTTGCGCGCCGATGCCTTTGAAGCATGAGAACTTGCACACCTGTGGTTTTTCAAAATCAGACGATCAAAATATGGCAAAGTAAAGTGGTTCGAGAAAGATTGGAATTAGGTCGTGCAAGTGACATGCAGGAGAAGAGACCTGCGTGCTAAGACTTGTGCACCGAAGGGAGACCTGCGCACAGTCGCGCATGGTGGTCAAATTGCCTCTAAATACCGGACCACCCCTCCTCATTATTCACTGAAGTTCAACACATTGAGAAATCAGAGCTCCCGTCGCGCGGGTGTCGTGGTCGCGCAAGTGGTGTGTGATCGCGTAGGTGGAGTTGCGAACCAGTGTGAGGAGTTGCACGCTAGTGTGAGAAGCTACGCGTCGGTTGGTAGTTTCACGCCATTATTGGTTTGGGCATAAAAGGAAGAGAGTCACACAAGTTTGGAGTTGAGGAAGCTTATGACGTGCAAGTGTGTGTGGTGGACATGTGCACCCGTTGTGACTTGCGTGCCGATACTTTCATGGTAAGAGTGACTTGCGCGCTATGTAAGGTTTATTTACAGAAGTGATTTTTGGGCTACGTGGAAGCTGGAAGTTTGCCCGATACCTTCAGTGTAGAGAGATATTCATCTACGGGTGAAAGTTGGGCTTCAATAGAGAATCTACATAAATATAAAGATGCATTCCTTCATGAAAATGAAGAGACCTACAGTTCTATAAACTGTGAGTGGATCCTTTCTAGAGCAGTGAGCAATGTAAGAGGAAGAAGGTGATCCTCTCCACCGGTAGTGAGGCAGAGATAGAGAAATAGGGAGTGACCCTTGGGAAAGAAGTGAGATGACCCTAAATCTTGTAAAGGTAGTGAGCATGGGACATGGTGACTGTACCCGAACCTTGTATCCACAGCTAGTGAATTTTAGTAGAATTTGGTACGACTAGAAACTAGTCGGAATATGCTCCTTGGATGTAGCCCAGTTAGGGTGAACCATGTAAAAATATCTGTGTATGTTTGCTTACATCCCTGCATTGCATTTAAAGCTTCATCATCAGATAAAGAATAAAATAAGTAAACATAATAAACACACAGGTGTAAACAAAGTGACCCTTGTAATAAAGAGGTCAATATCTGATGGGGTAGGAAGAACATTGAAAAAGAATATCCATACCCTAATTCACCCCCCCTCAGGGTATATAGGCCCCTATTGGTCGTAACAATTGGTATCAAATGATGGTTTCATTTATTAGATTTTTTTTCTCTGACTTGGTTCATTCGATTGCGCAAGTTAAATATCCAATCTTCTCTTATCATATTGTGCCATAGAGAAGGGAAGAACATCAAAGAAGAAGCAGAAAGCTGGTGTAATTACCCACTATGGAAGTGTCAACAGAAATATTATGATTCAGTTAAAGGAATCATGTAGTGAACTGAAAAATGATTTGGATGAATCAAACTATGAAATTACTTACTCATTCAATGATGTAGATGGAATGGGCGAAGAACCTTATTTTCCAAGCGATTTTGGAACCACAGATGATGAAGAAACACCATGAAGTCGAAATGTGGAAGTTTTCCACAAGGCAAAGGGGAAAAAACAAATAAGAATCATAATTTAGGAGATATCCCTCAGTGCGGAAGTGTTTATGGAAAAATTGTGATTCAACTAAATGAATCAAATAGGTTATTGAAGGAAGGTATGAATGAATATGACAGGGAAATGATTGATTCCCTCAATAATGATGCTATAATGAGTGAAGTACATGAAAATTAATGTGATACTGAATGAATTTAAAATGAAGAAGTTTTGAGATGGAAGCCACTAATAGATGTTGTCAACATGACAAAGAAATCAGATTAAAAATTGGATGAAGAAGTTAAATCTAAAAATGTAAGGATCCACGTATTGGAAATTGAGGTCAACAATCTAAGAGGCTTAAATCAAAGGCTTATTGATTTGGCTACTGACCTAAAGGAGAATAATTATTCTCAAGGTGAATAACTACAAAATATGGCTAAAACAAAAGGAAAAAAATGCTGATGATTATAAAGAGAATCAAAAGTCAGATGATGTTCAGAATCTGAATGCTAGAATTGATGATCTTGCAACATAGTTGTATGAAGATGTTCAGAAGAATCAAAGGCTACAACAAGAGAATGAATCTGTCTCTGAATATGTTTCTCATGAAAAATCAAAGGCGAAGGAGAAAAGTGACGTGGTGGAAAAGCTCACACAAGAACCTGAAGTTGAGTTGAGGTGCCAGAAGAATCTCAGAAAATAACATAATGCTCAACATGAATCAAGAGATATAAAGATTCAAAAATTGAAGGAAGTGATAGAAAAATCCAAGAAAGAAATGGAGATATCCATGAAAAATGGAAAACCTATGTTGAAGGATGTGCTACACATAATATTCTATTGTCCATCTACAGGTGATGATAAAATGAAAAGTAAGTATGAGATATCTTAGGATAAACAACAAAATATTTTCTCACCTCAAAGACCATATAGCATTGGAAAATCTGGCATCATATTTGATGAATTTCGTCCCGTGCATGATAGAATGCGAGAAGTGAATATTTCCAGGATTGGAGGAAAACATATAGGTACTGGATATGGGAATATGAAGACATTTACAAAAAGAAGAGATGACATGTGATTTTTCTGTAGGATTCATGGAAACACGTAAAGCTTTTTCTCAGAGGCTCTGGAATACATTTCATGCTGTGAAATTAGAAACTATGATAAATCAGAGAATAAGAAGATGTATCATGAGAAATTAGAAAGAAGAATCTCTCAGAGGAAAGCATCCGTTAAATGCTATTACTGTGGAATAATGGGACACACCATGAGTATGTGTCAGGAAGATCAAGAGCCCCGTGTCAGAAGAAGAACTCAAGGTGTATCAGCATCTCGAGATAGGAATGATGAAATGAGGAATGCCTTTGATGTATTATGTTTTATATGTTCAGATTATGGGAATTTGGAAGGAAAATGCAGTAAGATGAACGCATGAAATGAAAAGGAACTCAAAAGGAGATTACCGACTCTAATGATGCATAACGAGAAATTCTACACTGGGAGAAAAAGTGGTAAGGAGAAAATAGGATTAGAGCCTCAGGGGAATCACATGGAGCTGAACGAAATGTGTATCAGTCACCTCCTCTGTCATACTCACAACAACTCTCAAAGAGAGAATGTGAGCAAACCAGGAAGATCAAGGGGAGATCTACTCCAGCTGTGATAAAAAAGAATGAATGTTAAATGGAGGACTCACCACCCTTGAAAAAGAGTGTTGTGACTCAAACATCTGATGAAAGAAAGATGAACAAAGAATGCCTAGTCATATGGCCATAACTGCTGAAGTTGGCTTGGCAGTTAGAAGAAGAAAAGAAAGAGTATGGTTCTCTATAAGAAAGAATCAAAGGGTTGACACATCTGGAACAACCACCATCCTCATCTTGAGGATTCCAGAAGCACCCCTCTCCCTATGTATATAAATTCTATTAACTAATGATTCATGTGTTTCAGGTTCTAGGGAGATACGATCCAAGGGGAAGTGTCATATAAGGATGCGAAGTGGAGAGGTGATATGTTCTACAGTTTCAATTGATTCAAATTAGGTACCAGAGTTGAAAAAGAAAGGGAGAAACATATCACAATAGGAATTGATTGTGTTATTAACTCTGTCTCTTGTTTCCTACACCGAGTTCCAACTCAGTAGGCTTAGAGATTTGGTTAATGGCTCGATGATGAGTGTAAGATTAGAATAAACGATGCATGAGGAGAAGAATGGTTATGAGTCTAAACAGTGGGACTAACCCCAGGACGTGTTTCACAACATAGGGGGAGCATTCAATAACAAAATTAAATGCAAGATCCATCAATGCAATAATTGAATGACTCGACTCAGGTGTCGTCTATGGAGGGAAGACATATTGCGGGGAAGCAACAATAATCAAGCATTTCATGATTATTTATTTTTCTCTAACAATGTGGTATCAGCTGACTGTTTTCAGGATACCATGAAGCTGCGAGAGAGTATCAACAATGTTTCAACAAAAATCTGAGAAAAGAAGTTCAATGAAATGACATCATTGAACAATGTCATAGTGATAAATTTTCTGTTAAAAGTGATGATGTAGTAAGACACTTAGGGATATCAAAAGAGGCTGAAGTTGATTCAGAATAAGATACTGATGGTGAGTACGAGGATGTAAATTCCTTATCTGAATAGAAGACAAAGAGGCGAGCTGAAATTGATAGGAAGAACATCATCAATGATTTGTCAGCTCCAGTTTAGACAAGGAAAATGAAATCACTTCAGTAGGAATCTTTTCTATCTCAGGTTGAGCTGAAACTATTTGATGATGCAGTTGAAGATGATAAATGGGCTCAGGCCATGAATGAATATCTAAATCAAATTGAAAAGAATTAGACGTGGGAGATTGTTTCAAGGCGAGCAGATAAGAAGGTCATCAAAATTAAATGGGTCTTTCATAAAAATATGAACGAAGATGTCATAGTTATTTGAAAGAAAGAATGACCAGTGTTCAAAGGATACTCCCATATAGAGGGTATTGATGTTGATGAGACATTTTCACCGGTTTTAAGGCTGGAAACAATCAAATTATTTTTAGCCATAATAGTTTAAAGAAAGTTCAAGGTGTTTTAGATGGATGTAAAATCTACATTTCATGAACTGGATTCTGGAGGAAGGAGTGTATATCATGAAATTACATGGTTTTCTCATTCATGAAGATTAGAAAATGGTTTTTTGGATGACGAAGGCATTATATGGGTTGGAAAAATAACTGAGAGAATGGTATTCAATGCTAAATCAATATTTGCAGAATCTATGATTCAAATGAATCTTTGTGAATGTGGTTTTTAGAAATATCAAAATGAGGTTCTATAAAGATTTGGAATGGAGAATTCCATGGAGATAATGACTCTGATTGCTAGCCGGATTAAATTATGAAAATATGATTATGGAAAGGCAGTTAGTATCACAGAATACAGGAAAATCATTGGATGTGTGTTGTACTTGACCACAACAAGGCCTGATATTGTTTTCGCCACATACCAAGCAGTGAGATATCAGATTAATCCCACGGAAAGCCACATTCTTGCAATGAAAAGAATACTTCATTATATCAAGGGCATGGTGAATTTTGGCTTTACAGATAATGAAAAATCCTAGATAGAGTTATTGGGATATACTGATGTAGACTGGGCCGGATCAGCAGGTAACATAAAATCAACGTCAGGAGATGCATTATATCTTGGTGGATTGTGTATTTATTGGATTAGAAAGAAGAAAGATTTCCTTTCATTATGCACTGCTGAGGCTGAGTATATTACGACCACTCAAGCATCCACACAGTTATTGTGGATGAAGCAGCAACTTGAAGATATGAGAGTTAAAGTGAATTCTCTGATCGAAATCTAGTGTGATAACTCAAGTGCTATAAATCTCAGCAAAAATCTCGTCCATCACTCAAGGACAAATCACATTGGGATAAAGTATAATTTTATCAAGGAGAAGGTTGAGAAGGTAATTGTAAAGTTTTAGTATGTGCCTACAGAGCTACAGGTTGCAGACATTATAATAAAGGCCTTACCTAAGGAAGCTTTTGAGAGGAAACGACTAGATTTGGGAGTTCAGTCGACTCCATGCACTTGAAATAGTGTGGATGTGGAATCCCCCCTCTCCCCGAGGTATGATGAGTTTTTCCTAATGTGCTGATATGTGTTCTCTACTATGTTACAGACTTCAAAGGACTATCCTTTGGGTTTGTTGACAAAGGTGGAGAAAATAATGATTGTTCAAGGGGGAGACAATGTGGCTATTTAAGAAATATTGACCGATAAGGGGAGAAGCTGATAGGTGGAGCTGCCAGATAGGTGGAGTTGAATCTATTTGAATGTGCTTAGCCAAAGCCTAGCTTGTACAACACACGAAATCGGGCTGAAGAGGTGTTGAAGCTATGAGAAGAAAGGGGGAGCGTATAAAATTTGATGATGTTAGAAGTGATCGATCAAAGAATAGATATCACGACAGCTGATGATCGTGATAAAAGCAAAATAGAGATGTTGGAATGTGGTAAGAATATTTCCAACAATTGGTATCAGTTTGGTAAAAATTTGTATCAGGTTCGTTTCAACAGTGGATTTTAGTAATGAAGTGATTCATTGATGAAATTTTCATTTACTCTTGTTTCTCACACCGAGCATTGCTCATGTGGGATTAGAGTATTTGTTGAGTAAATCCTTGATCACTATTAGAATCTCAAAAGGTGAATGGTGGGTAAAGAATCAATGATGTATCCTTTATTGGAAGAGTTGTCAAGAAACCCAAAGGGGATATTGTTGAGCAAAAATCCCTCAAGACATCATTAATGCATTTTTGAGGTGATTGTGTTTGTTAAAAAAGTGGACAACTGTGTTGTGATTGTTGAAGATACTTGCGCACCGATGCGTTGGAAGTTTGAGAACTTGCGCACCTGTGGTTTTTCAAGATCAGAAGATCAAAATATGGCAAAGTAAAGTGGGTCGCACAAGATTGGAATTAGGTCGCGCAAGTGACTTGTAGAAGAAGACACCTATGCGCCGAGACCTGCACGCCGAAGGGAGACATGCGCGCAGTCACGCGGGGTGGCCAAATTGCCTATAAATACAGGACCAACCCACCTCATTCTTCACCGGAGTTCAACACTTTGAGAGATCAGAGCTCCCGTCGCGTAAGTGTGGTGGTCGCTCAAGTGGTGTGTGATCGCGCGGGTGGAGTTGCGTGCCAGTGTGAGGATTTGCGTGCTAGTTTGAGAAGCTGCGCGTCGATTTGTAGTTTCACGCCATTATTGGTTTGGGTGTAAAAGGAAGAGATTCTCACAAGTTTAGAGTTGAGGAAGCTTGTGTCGTGCTAGTGTGTGTGGTGTACTTGCATGTCCGTTGTGACTTGCGTGCCGATAATTGCATGCCGAGATTGACTTGAATGCAATGTAAGGGTTATTTCCAGTAGTGATTTTCGGGCTACGTGGAAGCTGGAAGTTTACCCGATACATTCGGTGCAGAGAGATATTCATCTATGGGTGAAAGTTGGGCTTCAACAGAGCATCTACATAAAGTGAAATATTCATTCCTTCATGAAAATTAAGAGACCTATAGGTCTATAAACTGTGAGTGGATCCTTTCCTGAGCAGTGAGCAAAGGAAGAGGAATAAGGTGATCCTCTCCACCTAAAGTGAGCCAGAGAGAGAGAAATAGGGAGTGAACCTTGGGAAAGCAGTGAGCTGAACCTAATTCTTTTAAAGGTAGTGATCCTGGGACAGAGTGACTGTAACCAATCCTTGTATCCACATCTAGTGAAGTTTAGTGGAATTTTGTACGACCGAAAACTTGTCGGTGTATGATGCTCAGACGTAGCCCAGTGAGGGTGAACTAAGTAAAAATCTTTATGTCTGTCTGCTTACATCCTTGCATTGCATTTATATCTTCATCATCAGATAAAGAAGAAAATAAATAATCATAATAAACACACAGGTGAAAACAAAGTGACCCTTGTAATAAAGAGGTCAAGAGCCAATGGGGCTGGAAGAACATTGAAAAAGAATATCCATACCCTGATTCACCCCCTCTCAGGGTATATAGGCCCCTATTGGTCCTAATAATTATTCAATGCTTCTATCATGACTCTACCATTGGGTATTGATGGGTTTGTTCTTTATAGTGATGCATCAACTAATGGACTTTGGTGTGTCCTTATGCAGAATGATATGGTTTTTTTCTATGCATCATGGCAGCTAAAAATTCATGAACAAAATAATACAACTCATGATTTTGAGTTTGTAGCTTTAATATTTACTTGGATGATATGGGGACACTAAATATATGGTGAAAAATACAAGATATATACTGATTAAGAGAGTTTTAAGTATATTATCTCACAAAATGATCACAATATGAGTAAAATACAATGGTTTCAACAACTCAATGATTATGATTTCACTACACACTACCACCCGGGGAAGGCTGATAAAGTGGCAGATACTTTGAGCAGAAAGGATAATGGAGATTTGAACAAGATAAGAGATTAAAAGGATCATATGTTAATGGATCTAGTAAATATGGATATAAAGAATAATTATGGAAGGTAAAACATGAATACGTTTTCAAATGTTTTCCAAACCATCATTACAATAAAGGGTAAAAAGTTCTCCAACTTATGATGAGGAGTTACAAAAGAAAATTAATGTTGTGAATGATGGGATATTGATTTATGTTGTATATAAAGATGGAAATCAGAAATTTGGGACGTGTATTTGTGCTCCCTATGTAGCTGATCTAGAAAGGGACTTGTTGTATGATTCTAATATCTCTAATTTCACTATACATTCAAGTGGAACTAAGGCATATAGAGATTGGAATGAATATTTATTGTGGTTCAACATGAAGAGAGAGATTGCAGATTATGTGTCAAGATGTATGGTTTGTCAACATGCTATGGTTGGAAGACTACATCCTGGAGGTGTCATGCCACCTCTTCTGATACCAGCATGGAAATGGGATGACATTTTGATGGATATTTTAGTGGGACTACCAAAGACTCATAGACGGAATGATGCAAAATGAATCATTGTTGATCATCTTACCAAGTCAGTACATTTAGTTGATAAAAGGGAAGATTTACTACTTAATCGTCTAGAAAGACTATATATTAATGAATTTGTAAGACATCATGGAGTACCCCTATTTTTTGTTTATAGTCGTGATCCCTATTTCACATCAAGAATCTGAAAAATTATTCAAAAGGTATTGGATACTGAACATCATTTGAGGACTGCCTACCACACTAAATCATGTGGAAAATCGGAAAAGACTATTCAAACCTTTAAAGATATGTTGAGATCTCCCTCACATGGCTTTCAAGGTATGTGGGATCAATATATACCTTTGGTATAAGTTTCCTATAACAATAACGGCCATTTAATTATTCAGATGGCACTATATGAAGCGTTATATGGATAGATATGTCGCACACCAACTTATTTGGATGAGGTTGGTGAATAAAAACTCGTAGGCCCATAACATGTTGAGAAAAAAATGGAAAAGGTGATAATTATCCAAACCCACATCAAAGCATCTCAATGGGGTTAGAAGAGATATGCTGATAACCGAAGAAAGGATTTGGAATTTCAAGTAGGAGATCTTGGTTTAATGAAGGTATATCTATAGAAGGGTGTTATACATTTCAGTAAGAAGGGTAAATTAAGTACTAGGTAAATCAGGCCTTTCGAAAATCTAGAACTAATTAGAGTTGTATCTTATCGTTTGGCAATGTCTCCAAGTCTCTTCAAAGTTCATTATGTGTTCCATGTATCACTGTTAAGAAAAAACATCCCTGGAACAACACATGTTCTAACCTTTTATAAAATAGAACTAGAACCCAATCTATCTTATAGTGATGAGCATTATAAAATTCGTGATACTCGAGAACAATTACGGAGAAACCAGATGACTTATCTAGTGAATGTTCTATGGATAAACCATAAGATGGAAGAGAAATGTGGGAATCGAATAAATGTATGATGAAGAACCACTAGAATATTTTTATGCTGTAATATTATAGATGTTTTGAAGATGGAATTATTTGATGGAGGGAATAATGTAACACCCCAAGCTTTCATGGTATGCTTCTTATTTAATAATACAATAACATTCGTGGTACAAAATTTCTCGTTCTAGCACACCACGACCAATCAAACTAGTCATTATGAATAGTAATACCCAATTTTTGAAATTTTTATAATTTTATTTTTCTTAATGGACATCATTTTTTGATTCGGAATATCAAAATTATCTTATGGTGAATTTATATTATTTTTATGAAAACATGCAATTTTTTTATGAATAGTGAAAAACATTGTGTTATTGTTTAAAACTGACTTTTTATTTTAATAATTAGTTATTTTATCTTAATTTATTTTAGGTAAAAATAGACACATAATAGTTATATATGATCAATGAAATTCATTTGAGTAATTTTATAATAATTTTAGATTTATATAATTTTATTGAAATTTTTACCGTCTTTTACACATCTTCTAGGCGCATTTGTAAATTTGCATATAATGTAATTTTAACACTTCTAAGAATTGAATTTAGAACTTTTGAGAGACACGGTTGAAATCAGTAAGTAAAATGTGGTTTAATAAGATAAAAATAAGTTTTGGTGAGTAGTAACTTTTGACTTTTATTTACCATAGTTAAAAGTAAATAGGATAATTAAAGGTAAAATGTGATATTATAATTACCCTAACACATGTCCTAATTTTACTGGATAAGTGCATCTCAAAAAAATTCCTCCATGTAAATTAAATATGATCCTTTTGGTCCCCTTTTATTTTATTATAGAATTTATTATTATTTTTTAAAAAAAAGAGTTAGAAGTGTTAAAATGAATGTTTAATAACTAAAACATTTTTAATATAGGGTAATACATAAGATAAATTTGACTATAAATATTCATTATAAATAAAAAATTATTTCTTACATAATTTTATTTTTCTTATAAATTTTAGACATTATATAATTAAATTTATTATTGATACAATGAGGATGTCATAATTACCTTATTAATGAATGATTAAAATAATTGATATTATAAATATCTAAATAAATGTAAATTGATACTTATGATGAATTACTATGATTTAATAGGTTAATAATATAGGTTAGGGTTGATTAAATAAATTTTGTTCCATGTGATAATGTTGTGATGAATTTCACCCAAAAATCCAAACAGTGTCAAAAATGACATAAATGAGTTTTTAAAACAAATACTACATTTTTAATTGATATAATATTCCTAAAAAATTATGGTTGGGGAAAAAGACATAGATAAGGATATATACATCAATAATGAACCACTTGACGTTGTATTGGCTTATTATAGTATATTTTTAGCAATTTATTATAATAATACAAGAATACATGTTAAAAGTTAAACTATTTGACTAAGAGTTAAATCTAAAAGATAAGGTTAATATGGAAACTGAAACCAGACTAAAACATATTTATATAAGTTACTACGACCCATCCCTACCTTATACAAGAAATAAATCAATTTGGAGCCATTTTATACTGTATATTATTTTATAATAAAATAATATTTCAAACATTTCCTAAAGTGGCTCTCAACTCTCTTATAAAAGGTTACTTCCCTTTATCTCAAAATGAAACCTCCAATTCCATTTTTCTTGGAAAAAACCTATTCAAATATCCTCCCAAATACCCTCAATTCGACCTAGAGGACTTACATATATCAGAATCCAATCCTATGGATCCATTTTGGTCAACTCAAAAGGAAACACCTATTGAAGTGGTAATAATTTCACCACCTCATTCAATGATCTTTTCTTCATCCACATCCTATTTATTTGTTGTTTCCATACCAAAATAATTAATTCAGTACCTTATACATATAGTGATTATTTATAAATATGGTACAACCTTATTCATTATTTTATCTATCCTATTAATTACAATTCTACATATGTGCGTATGTGCGGCTTACCGTCTCCACGTCGTGGTGTAGATTGTTATTAAAACACTTCATCATTTGGATGGGTATAATAATGAGTTTAACTGTTTTAAATAAAAAATATAACATGATAAGTATTTTTTATATATGATATACCATGCAAGTACATAATATTTCACCATCAATAGAATGATACTGTTGTTCTTACGTCCATAAGGATGATCCTATCCACGAACGAGATGAAATTTATTCCCCTTCACAACCCTTCAATAATAATATTCATTTTATGATTAAAGATAATATTTAAGAACTTAATATCATTATATATATGAATCAAATACAGACTATCCATTGAAATCATGTCTTACACAACTAGTAATATAAAGAAAATCAAATCAGTTAACAACTGAAACAATGATACTACTGATTTTCTACTAGACCAAGAAATATTAGAACATCTCATATGATATCATATTTAGGTATGTGGTTCTTGAATAATTTAATAATAATTTTTTAACAATTATAAATGCATTAAATGTACACTTGATCATGGAAAAGTACATGGTAAGGGTAAATTCTACAATCTCTTCAATATCTGAGGATGGTTATACGTGATTATCTACTAAGAACTCTATATCATCCACATCCTTGTTTCATAAAAATCTATTTCAAAAGATATTTTTTATTATTTCCTAGACTATGGGTTAATTTCAATTATATTATTGTTTGTAAAATTAAAAGACATTTATAAAGAAAATTTCCACTCATTTTCCAAACAAGGTTCTTTATGACATTTTTTGACAAAATAATGGGAAGAATGTTTTTTTAACTTATATGTAGAGAGCAGTTATTTTCCTCTATTATAACATCTTCTAAGCTTCCATTAGAATCTTAAAAAATATTTACAAAATAAATTATATCTTTTATAATTATGTGACATCTAAACGGTTTCAAAATAGAATGATATGTTTCTGACGAATAGTTTTTCTTTCATCTATGTAAACATCCTTTCATTGATTTTACACTTGTTTGAAGATGATTTATTATGATAGAATCGTCAATATTGTATTGATGGTTTTGTGATTTGTTTGACTATGGATATGTTAATTTTATATCATTTGTGGTTTATGGTTAAATGGTTGACATTTCATATGCTAGTTTTAATATGAATGATTATGTTATGTTTCAACATTTTCATATGGGGAATTCGTTGGGCTTAGTATGTGGCCTGTGGTACCCCTACAGCTTCTAGATGCATCAATAGATCACATGAGACAAACTAGTGTCTTGGTAGAAGGTGTTAGAAAAATCTTATTTGTAGCCTTAGTATGAGGCCTAGACTATGTGGTTATGATGTCTAACATTATGCATTCCATCATTATGGAATTGGATAATGATAATAAATTTTTTTATTTGACTAGTAGAATATCCATGTGAATAATTATATGACATTATTTGATTTATCATTTCAATATTATGCTGAATTTTATGTTTAAAAGGAAGTTTTTTTAGTTTTATATATTGCCTTAAATGTTTATTCTTATTTATGAATATTTCTTCTATATTTTTATCCTTAAATAGAACCTGAGCTCACCTTTTTTTATGTTATATTTTTTCCAGGATGTAAAAAATAATATTTTTACTAACATGCATGGATAGTCTAAGTAAGATAAATGTGTTAAAAGGAGACATGATGTTGTTGTTTTTCCTTTCATAATGTAGTGTAAAATGTTTTTTTGTATCTAGTACTTACAAGGATAACAAACTGGTCAACCATTCAGGATTTAATCCTCAGGGATCATGACAATGTTATGTAATAATGCATCAATTCTGGGTAACTAGGGTAGGGGCATTCCAGTTGGTATCAAAGGGACTATAGTAAAAACCTTTGAAATAAGATTTAGAAAAACTATTAATAATAAAAACATTTCACTATGATAGAATTTTAGGATTATTATTAATGAACATACAATGATTTTAGTAAGGTTGAGATTTTTTGAGGTTTCCAAGAAATACATCCCTATCTAAATACAAGCAGGTAAAAGCGGCTCCGACACAGATGTACCTAGGAGGGAAAAATCTGACAAGGAGTTTTGGGCTTGACCCAGAGTATCCTGGAACACGAAAGTAGGCCTTGCTTCACCCTTTCAATAAAACACCCCTGATGGACATGCTTAGGATAATTCACATTTCCATTATAAACCATTGTGAAAGATTTATGAGTATATACCTCTTAAACGAAAACATTTTTAGGAGTATGGATTATATCTATAAACTGTTCAATTAATGTTAACTGTTTTATATTTTTGGAATTATGTATTGGAATTCCTAAACTAATCCATTATATTCCATTGTTTAGAAATTGAATCTAGTGTAAGGATTTGAAATTGTATCAACACACATAATCTGTGTAGAGATTCCCCTCATACTCAAGATAATTATACTGGAGATGGCGATGAAACTGATGCTAATTAGCTTATCACCATACGGGGTTAACTCACTCAGGTTATGAATAATAACATTACCTGTATAGAGAATCTTGATCCACAATACAGAGGATCAATGGTAGAACGCTTCCTGAGGCAACAACCACAAACATTCAACTAGGTTGAAAATCCATTATTAGCTGAGCAATTTATACATTCCATAGAAAAAATATCTCTTGCTTTGGGTAGTAGTGAAAAGGAAAATGTAGTCATGGGAATTTATCACCTCAAGGGTGATGCAGATCATTGGTGGTCATTAATTTAAAACACAAAGTAGGATGAAGAAGTATCAATTAGGTAATGGAGGGTGTTTAAATATATTTTCATAAAATATACTTCCTTCGCGACCATCGAGTGAATATGGAAAGAAAAATTTATGAGTATGATGAAAAAGAAGGATGATAATGCCGCAATGTATATGGCTATATTTACAAGGTTAGTAAGGCATGCAGCATATTATATACATAATCCAAGGATTATGATCGGTCAATTATATGATGGGTTAAAACCATTTCTATCTTGAGAATTAGTCTCAAAATCCTTCTCATCATAAGAATATATTGTCTCATGTGCTATCAAGATATAAAATGAATTCTCTATGTCTTATGACTGTAGTGAATATCAAGAGAAGATTAGTTAATGCTCCTATCTTGTCTCTAGAATCAGAGAATGATAGTTTTTTATTGATAGTGATGCATCAAATAATGAACTTGGTTGTGTCCTTATGCAGAATGATAGGCTTATTACCTATGAATCACGACAGCTAAAAATTCATGATCTAAACTATCCCACTCATGATCTTCAGTTAGTAGCTGTAATCATTTCTTTGAATATATATAAACACTATCTCATTGGTAAAAAATGTGAGATATATACCGATAACAAGAGTTTGAATTATATTTTCTCATATTAAGAACTCAACATGATGAAAAGAAGATTTCTTTAACAACTCAAAGATTATGATTTCACTGTACACTACCACTCAAGAAGGGTGAATAATGATGAAGATGCATTGAGTAGAATGGATCATGGAGTTTTGGACAAGATGAGAGTAGGAAGGGATCCAATGTTTAAGGATCTACTGAATATGGATATGGTAATAATGATAGAAGTTGATAGATCAATAATTTTTCAAATGTTTCCAAAACCAACATTACTAGAAAGGATATAATGTTCTCAGACTGATGATGAGGAGTTTCAAAAGAAGATTAAAGATATGAATGGTGGGAGATTGATTGACTTCGTATATGAAGATAGTATTTTGAAAATTGGAGGGAGGCTTTGTGTTCCCAATATTCTTGATCTGAAAATGGAATTTTTGGATGATTCTAATAGCTCCAATTTATATATACTCCCTGGTAGAACATAGATGTATAAAGATTTTAAGAATAATTTTTGGTGGGATAATTTGAAAGGGGAGATTGCTGATTATGTGTTAAGATGTATTTTTTTCAACAAGTTGAGGGTGGATGACAACATCATGGAGGTGTCATGTAACCACTTCACATAATTGAGTGGAAATAGGATGATATTACAATAGAAACTGTTATTGGACTACTAATGAATCCTATAAGCAATGATGCAATATGGGTCATTGTTGATTGACATACTATGTCAACACATTTTCTATTTGTAAATAAAGATTTACCACTTGAACATATAGAATGACTATATATTAATGATGTTGTAAGACTTCCTAGAGCACCCCTATCAATTGTTTCTCATCATGATCCCCATTTTACATCAAGAGTCTGGAAAAGTCTTCAAAATACTTGGGATACTAAACTTCATTTGAGCATGAGTTACCACCCTCAAACAAATGAAAAATCAGAATGGACTATTAAAACCTTGAAGATATGTTTTGTTCATTTTCATTTGACATTCAATGTATGTGGGATCAATATTTAGCTATGTTAGAGTTTTCCTATAACAATAGCATACACTAATTTATTCAGATAGACCCAAGTGAAGAATTATATGGTACATGTTGTTGGACACCAACATGCTGTGATGATGTTGGTGAAAGAAAACTCGTAGGCCCAAAACATGTTGAGGAATCAATGGAAAAGTTGAAGATTATCCAAACCCACATAAATGCATCTCAATGTAGGAAAAATATCTAGATGATAACTGAAGGAAGGATTTGGAATTAAAAGTAGGGGATCATGTTATCTTGATGTTATCGCCTTAGAAGGGTGTTATACGTTTTGGTAAGAAAGGTAAATTAATTGCCAGATACATCAGACCATTCAAAATTCTAGAATGAATTGGAGTCGTAACATATCGTTTGGCCAGGCCTCCAAGTCTCTTCAAAGTTCATGATGTGTTCCACATATCACAATTAAAAAATTACATGATTGGACCAATGCATGTACTCACCTACGGTGAAATAGAATAGGAACCCAATATATATTATTGTGAAGATCCTACTATGATT
Source organism: Viscum album (assembly GCA_963277665.1). Classification (NCBI taxonomy): domain Eukaryota; kingdom Viridiplantae; phylum Streptophyta; class Magnoliopsida; order Santalales; family Viscaceae; genus Viscum; species Viscum album. Next base: position 2,054,274,440 of record OY728146.1, on the reverse strand, counting down.
CTTGATACCAGAGAACAAGTGATGAGAAACTGGACAACTAGTCTGGTTAATGTTCTATGGAGAAACTATAAGATGGAAGAGGCATCATTAGAACTTGAGGAACATCTGATGAAGAACCAACTGAATCATTTTATGCTGTAATATTTTTGAAATTTTGTGTACTAAATTTTTAGAATGGGGGAAGAATGTGACACCCCATGTTTCCATAGTATACTTCTTTTTGAATAATACAATTACTTTTATTGTATGCAACTTCGAGTTCTAGCACAACATGACCAATAAAACATGTAGATAAGAACAATAATACACACTTTTTGAAATTTTATGTAATTTATATTTCAAAATGGACTTCATTTTTTGATTCAGAATATCAAAATTAGCTTATGTTAAATTATTGGTATTTTTTTGAAAACATTCTATTGTTGATGAATAGTGAAAAAACCATGTGTTATTGATTAAAACTGAAATTTTATTTAGAAAATTAGATATTTTATTTAAATTTATTTTAGGTATAATTTGATACAAAAAACCTATATATGTTCAATGTAATTTATTTGAGTCATTTTATAATTATATTAGATATTTAAAATTTTGTTGAACTTTTTACCCTCTTTTACCCGTCTTCTAGGTGCATTTAGAAATTTGCATAAACATTATTTTAGCACATATATGAATTGAATTTTAAAAATTCATTTTTCACAGTAAACATCAGTAAGTCAAATGTGGTTCAATAAGATGAAAATAATTTTTTTGTGAATAGTGAATTTTGACTTTTATTTACTACATTTATAATTAAATAGTTTAATTAAATGTAAAAATTGATACTATAATTACACTAAAACATGTTCTAATTATATTCAATAATTCTATTACATCAAAAATAAACCATAGGAATAAAATATTATCCTTTTCTTCCACTTGGATTATATTATAACATTTATTATTATTTTATTTAATGATGATTTAAAAGTGTTATATTCAATGTTTAATTACTAAACCATTTTTAATATATGGTTGTACATAAGATAAATTTGATTGTAAATATTAATTAGAATGATAAAATGTTTCCCTACTTTATTGAAGCCTTATTTTTTAATTTTTAAGCATTAAATAATTAAATTTATTTATGATAAAATGATGATACAATAATTACCTTATTAGTCAATGATTACAATAATTTATATTATAAATAAGAAAATAAAAGTTAATTGAGACTTATGATTAATTCCACTTATTTTTTAGGTTAATATGACATGTTATGGTTGATTAAATATTTTTTTAAAGTGCTGATGTTATTATGACTTTCACAAAAACAAAATACCAAATAGTATCAAAATTGACATAAATGTGTTTTTAACACCAATACTATATTATTAATTGACATAATATTACTAAAAATCTAAGAGTGTTCCCAGTGACATTGATAAAGTTTTTTATGTTATTAATTAACCACTTGGTGATATATTTGATTTTGATAGTATGCTAATTATCTATTTATTATAATAATACATGAATACAAGATACAAGATAAACTATATAACATAGAGTTAAATCTAAAAGATAAGGTTATCATAGTTACCTAAACCTATCTAAAATATGTTAGTTGAGTGTGTTTTATCACATACCTACCATATAATATAAATAAATAATTTTAGAGTCATTATAAACCGAATGTGTTTGTATAATAAAATTATATTTCAATCTTTTCCAAAAGTGACCTTTACTACTCTTATAAAAGGGTACATCATGTTCTCTCAAAATCACATCTTCAAATACATTTGTCATGGACAACCAATGCTCAAATATCTTCCCAAAAACCCTCAATTATACCTTGATGCCTTACATTGATCACAAATTTAACCTACATATCCCTTTTGATCTACAAAAAATGAAACACTTGGAGGAGAGGTAATAATTTTACCACATATTTCGATTTTCTTTTGTTCTTCCACAACCAATTTCTTTGTTGTTTCCATTAAATAAATTCATTAACTTATATATATTTTGATTTTATAATAAATATGGTACAACCATATTCATTATTCTATCCATCCTATTAATGACATTTCACTATACGTGCGTACGTATGGCTTACCGCATCCACATCGTGTTGTAGTTTATTATTGAAACACATCATTATTTTGTTGGGTATAATAATGAGTATAACTTATATAAATTATAAAAATAAAATGTTTAGGATTATTTATATATTATATAACATCAAATTATATATTATTTCACCATCAATAGAATGATTTTGTGCATCATGCGTACGTACAAATTACCATATCCATGAACACGATGAAATTCATTCTCCGTCATAACCATTCAAGAATTATTTTTCGTTTTATGATAAAAAATAATGTTTATTAACATAATATCATTATGTATATGAACCAAATAATTTCTATACATAAAAAACATGGCTTATGTAACCAAAAAAATAATGTAAAATGAATCACTTAACCAACAAAACGATGATACTACCTAAATTTAATTGACATTGCTATATTAGAAGATCAAATATGATGTAATATTTATGAATGTGGAGGTTTTATATTTTATTAAAAATTATTTAAGTATTATGTTAGAGTTTAATATACCCTCAATCATGTAAATTTAAAATTTATGCGTTAATTCAATAATAAAGTCATTATCAGAGGTTGTTTATAAATGAGTATATAATGTGAAATCTTTATCATCCACATATGTGTTTCATAAAAATGCATTTCATTTTTTTATAATATTTCCAAGAATATGGGTTAATGTCAATTATACCCCTATTATTATTTTTATAAAATTTTGTAAAGTAAACATTCAGTTTTTTTCTAGCTAAGGTCATTTCAAACATTTTCTATGAAATCAAGGAAGAAATGTTTTTTTAGCTTATATAGTGAGGGAGGATATTTTTTCCGTTATTAAATCTCTAGAAATTCCCTTAGATTATTTTAATAATTTTCAAAAATAAATGATTTCTATTATAATTATGTGAATTTTATTTAATTTCAATATATAGGGATATATTTCACCCCAATAGTTTGGATTTCATCTATTTCCACATCCTTTTCTAGATTATACACTTATTTGAAGACTATTTACTATTATACAATATTAATTATTGTGTTGATGGTTTTGGGAAATTTTTGACTATAGATGTGTTATTTTTATACCATTTATGATTTTTGATAAAGAATTAACATTTCATATACTAGCTTTAATAAGAATGTTAATGTTATGTTTCAACCATTTCATATGACTAATGAATTTCCCATAGTAAGTGACACGTGGATCCCACTATAGCACCTTAATGTATAGGTAGGTATCATTAGGAAAAGTAGTGTCTAGGAAAAAGGCCTTGACGAGATATTATTTGTATGCTTGGAACGAGTCCTTTACTATGTGATCATGATGTTCGGCATTATGCATTCCATCATTATAGAAATTGGCTATTGATATTAAATGTGATTATTAGACTAGTAGAATAATCATGTGAATTAGTTTAAAACATTATTTGATTTATCTCTTCCATATTATGATGAAATTTATATATAAAATGATTTATTTTTAGTCTAATACATTACCATAACGTTTTATTCCTATTTATGAATTTTTCAACTATATTGTTATCCTCACTGAGATCCAGAGCTCACACCTTTCTATGTTTTATTTTTACCCAAATTTGAAGAATTATATTATGAATGACTAGAATGGATAGACTAAGGGAGAAAAATGTTTCAAAAAGAAACAAAATGATGTTTTTTTCTATTTCATAACAAAATATAAAACATATGTTGGTATCTAGTACTTCCATGGATACTAAACTGGTCGATATTTCAGGATTTTATCCCTCGTGATCATGCCAATGTTATGTAATAATACACTGTCTCTAGGTAATGAGGGATAGGGAATTACACTAGTAGTAAAAATATTCTAGTCTATGAGGAGAAATTCCTAAAGTCATGTAATGAACAAGATTGTGGAATTGGTACATAGAAACTTGGTTGAGAATCAGCACTTTAGAAATTAAATTATTAACACAAGTATTTTTTTATTATGATTATGAATTTACTATCGTTGTCAAAACAATTGTATGGGTTTTACATGTCACTTTTACGTCTTTGTTACATACAACATATTAAACAATTAGTTAATTTTTTTTAGAGTCAATAATTCTCATTTTAGATGATATATCCTTAATTCATTAACATAAGTTTTATTTGTGTTTTCTTTTAATTATATTTATTTAATGTGTCTTGGGATAAATATGTTAACAACGTGGTAAGGGGATATTTCACAGTCTCATTTGTATTCATAATTTTGTTCTTTAATTATTCCTTGGGGAATTATTTGATAACTCTTTAAAAAAATAAATTTATTTTATTATCCTCTTCATGAATATTTTTTAGTCATATTACCATTATTCCATCCTTATCATTTAAAATTATTATATAAATTCATTAAGCTATAATTAACATTATTTCTCTACTTATAAGAAAATGTATTATAATTCAAAAAAAAGGTTTCTAATTTTTTTAATATTCTTATAATGAGTTATTAAAAATATATTTACCCATGATTGAATTTTTAAAATGTGGTTTGGATGGAATTATCTTTTCATTTTCTGAATAAAGAATTTTTATATCCTGTTTACAGTGAAAACTAAATTTTATTTTTAACTAATATAATATGTACACAATTACTAAACTTCATTAATATCACTTATTTTAATCCTCCATTGCATGATATTAATGTTTTTAAATGAAATAGATTTCAGAATATTCAGAATATTCTTATTTTATTGATTTAATTTTCAATATAATTATGTTGAATAAATTTTATAAATATTGTAGTTTTAAAATAGAAAGTGTAATATTCAATGAATGTTTATTTTTCTCAGGTAATTTTACAAAAAATCTACAAAAATTACTTTATATATAAGAAAAAATTTTCATTTTATGTGTTCATTAATGGGGATATAATCTTGGGATACGTTTCAATTTATTTTCTTGAGTCGGTTATGATCACTTTAAATGAAAGATATATTATGTTGATACAATTACTTTTAATCTATATGTTCATGATTGTATTTGTTTAATGTTTAAGGTATTTACATTTAAAATTATATTTTAAATATGGATATTTAGTTTTATTATTCATCACCCCTTTCATATGTGGAATTCATTGGACTATGTAGGTGATTAGAAGGGCCCACTATATCCCATCAATGAAGCAGTTATTACCATTGGACATCAATCTTTGGGTTTTGGAAGATTAATTACACATTTAAATAGAAATAATGTTGCAGGTCCACGATGGTAAAATATGTAGTGGCATAATTTCATGATAGAACATTTCAAATTTCCAACATTAAAAATTCCATCTTTAAAAATTCATTAATTTCTATTCCACGTGATTATTTGATTAGTTAGAGTATTCATGAGTAGTATTCATGATCATGTGATTATCTATGAATAATTATAATATAATCATTTTTATATTCAAATTATTCCAAATTATTTGATTAAATCTCGTGTTTTTCTGTTACTTTACATTTAATATTTATTATAGATCATTTATTCAAAAATTCTTTTGTACACATACGAGTACAAAGTATATGATCTCACCTAATTCTTCGGTTTTATTTACCATCGGATAACTTTATATTTCTATATAAATGTAGAGATATAATAAGTGTTGTAATGAATATATAAATGAAATAAAGTTTTTGTATTTTATATATTCAAATGAAATAATTATTTCTCCTATGAAATTATTTTTCATGGACTTATAATTTGTTTGGTAAGTCAGGATAATATAGAGTTTATCTTAAGATAATTTATAAATGAAGAATCTCTGTATATGATAAAAATCATGGTGTAACTATAGACTGTACTTGAAGACATTTAGTGGAACCCCTTGTATTGATTTCATGAATAATAATTACTAGAGAACAAAACCCTACAATAGATTTTGTGGATATTCATAATTTTTTACCATTTTTGTATGGTAGATATTATGTTATTTTTCTAGATAATAAATCCATTAATAAATACTATAAGATGATGTGGTTCAACTACATATGTACATAGGGGTTATATCTCTAAAAATGGCGCATTAGTCATTACCTAATCATCACCTAATGCATGAAAGCATGACTTAATTACAAATTGTTTCAATAATTAATTTGGGTATTAATTTCAAAATTAATATTTTAATTAAAAACTGTTAAAAAATATTTTCAAACGATGACATCCCCAATGAAATATATTTTATGATTATGAGATTTTCTATGCATAAAATTTTCAGATTATGTTATGTATTTCACTAGTTTTGGGATTGTAAATTATGTTTCATTATGATATGATATATTATATTAAATTCCATAATTTAAAAATTGAATCTAATAGGACAATTGATATCCAAATCAATTCATATAATTAAATGAGTAAGAATGGTCATTTCCTTGATGTGATTTAGCTAATACATTGAAGGGAACCAATATTCCCAACATTCTCATTATATGTGGACAAAATATTACTTTCTTAGAAGAGAGGAAAAGATTTATATACAAATAATAGATTATTATGGAAGAAATATAAGAGTAGTATGATATTGAAAATTATTAATTACTGGATTATGGGACATATTGACTTTACATCTATTGATAAAATTTGGTATAAATGTCCTCGTACATTATTAAAATGGAATGGGAGTTTACTACCTTTATAGAGATAAACTACACCATTATCATTAATTAAGGTGATTGGAAAATTATAAAAATATTCAAATTTATTATTTTAAGGAGATTGGTCCCTATAAAATTTAATTATTCAATCCTTAATGTAATATCTGTCAAAAAGTAGCTTATTTATCATAGCCATAATTATTAAATGATAATATAAAATGTATAATTATTATTATTCATTGATTTTGTATAATTAGTTATTTTATTTGAGTATTTCCTCATTGATATCCTGATTATATGAATTATGAAAAGTATATGTATTTTACCAAAATATAATTTCTTTAATCATTTTAATGTGAATTTTAAATGGTAAGAATGACTGTGAGAAATGAATCAGTTACATTTTAAAAATCCTAGAATTACATTATTGGTGGAAAGGTAACCCTCAATAACTTTTGGATGTTTATATAATGAAAATGGGATAAAAAGATTACTCATATAGATAATGTAAACCAGTTTATACGTACTACATAAGAGGAGATTAATAATTTTTTTTCAGAATGTTGTTTATGATATCATCGATGGAGTTAACATCATTTTTGGTTTTATGTAATATATACATGACTCTATTATTAATTAAATGAATAATAAATAATTCTTGTTTTATATATTATAAAATGGATATTCAGGTTATTACCATGTATTAATAGAATATATGATGAAGGTATTAACATGTTTGGTAGGTGATGATTAAGTGCTACATCATGTTGTTTTGGGGATTAATGATATGATCCTTCGCTAAATTTTATGACCATAATTATAATTGTTTGGATCATTATATCTTTGATGTGTAAAAATAATATCTATTTATGAAATGGTTTAACAGAATCATGGATGACTTATTAGATATTATTATATTACATAACCATAATCTTATTTATTGACATTGAATTAAATGTATGAACCATTTTGTTATTATATGAACTAGAGATCTATGGAATTACTTATCAATTGGTAATATATTTACAATATATTAAAAATTAATTTTAGTTCTTCATTAATAATTAAAACAAGTTTATGTATATTTGCGACTTAGAGTAATAAATGAAGTTGAAATTGATTGAATCATATACAAAAGAAGGAATTTTTATAATTAAATATACACATATATTTTTAGTATTTGTCTATATAATAGTATATTTTAAAGTAAATCATAATTAATTGTATAAGGTTCCTAATAAAATGTTACCACATTACCTTCTTATCTGATGAATCATTTGTGCAATTGAATCATATCATTTTTATGATTTTATGGCCCTTAACATTCCATTAACCATATGTATTATCTAAATAAATTACACCTATCTCTATCTATAATTATTTACTATTTTCATCCCTGAACACATTGGCACTTTCAACATATGTTCTTCTAATTTGAATCATAGTTTTGTGTTATCACATATGACCATCATAATTTCCATGATCTATTATCTATTGGATGTATTGTCAAGAATTATCACAATGTGTTCTTTTAATTAAGATATTGTCGAATGAAAAATCGTTGATTATTGATATCAATAATAAATAATGAGAAAGTGGTATATTTAAATAGGGGGTGAATGTAACCCATAGGTATTTTAGAATATCAACATAATATTTGGTAGTTTTTAAATAATGAATAATGAGGAATATAAAGGAATATATTGACATAATAATGTATGATATAGTTTTTAAAATATATTCAATCTCTTCGTATCAAAAAAATACACAAACACTGGGTTCCAAAAAAACAAAAAACTAAATTAAAATATTATTATTTACAAATTTTTATCATAACATATACATTAAATATTAACATATGGATAGAAAAAACAATTTTTTAAGAACAAATGAATTTATGATGTATAAAATCAATAGAATTTAAATCTATTGATTAAAGATACATTTTAAATCTATTTGAATAAAAAGGTAATGTCTTATTAAAAAATGATATATTTTAAAAAGGTGGCATAAATGCACATTGTACATATTAGTTTTTGTAAAATTTACAAATTTAATAAAATTAATTCTATCAAAGATATTAATTTTCGATAAAATCATATGAAATTTACCTTATGGATAATATTTTTTATTATTATGAAAAGATCCATGTCATCATGAATAGTGAAATGTATTGAATTTTAACTGAAAATAAAATTACTGACTCCATATTTTGAATGATCTTAATTTATATTATTTAATATGGACAAATAAATTTAAAACATAATGAATAGATAAGAAAGAAAAAATTATATTCAATAGTTTTGTTAAACATGGGATTACCAATGGTGGATTTAAAAATATATTCGATACAATGAGATAAAATCATTTAAAAAATATTTTCTACAAATATATAGAAATTATCTTCTTTTTTATATAATAATGAATTTTTTACCCTTTTGTAATTTTAAAATAAATGGTAAACATTTTGGTTTTTAAAAATTACAAGTGTTCTGCTCAAATAAATTTTAAAAGGTCACCAACTCAAAAATCTTCATCACATATTAAAACTATTTTTTTTCCGTGAATACTTCTTATTACCATTTCAAAAATTCATTCTCCTAATTCTAGAAATGTTAATTTGGTAATAATATTTTTATATGAAAACTTTTGTTGTAAACCTAAGTAGTTTATCTGAAAAACATGTAAAGTGCATCAATAAGTTTTTTTATTTTAATTATTCCTTGATTTCCTTCAATTCATATTAAAAAATATTAATTTAATGACATTAGTATATTCAATATATTGTTGTGTTTTTAAATTTAATTTCCTAAAACCATTCCCACTTCAATAAAATGGGTTATAGAATCATCATTCATGTGTATGGTGTCATATGACATCGCTATCCAATGTCATTACTTTTCCCACTTCCAATTATCATATTCAGGTATGGTGTGGGGTTATATTCATATATGAACTATTTTTAACACTAGTATTATTATTAATAGATTATATCATTTATATATGTTTACTTTCCATTCCATATAGGATATCCTATTGTCACTCATGTGTACAGCTCCCTACTGCATCATGAAGTGTTTTAATTTGATTTTCACAAAATCATTATAAGGAAGGTAATAATGATAATTTTAATTAATATATTTGATATAAATTACATAATAATTAAATTTCATATATATTTATCAATATTAAAATATAATATATTATTTTAATTCTTATAGTGAAATATGATCATGTCGTTTGTGTATATATGGACTACTGCCTTCACAAAGTGATGTCTACATCATTTCATAACCACGAAAAATTGATAATATATATAAGTATATATAATAACAATATATATTATATGTTAAAATTTTAAAATTATTGAATGGAAAAATATAAGATACATTATTTCCAAAATTATCATTGAACAATGGAAACCTAACTCATTTCTACGTATGTCATATTGTCCCCATGATTGTAACAAAGTTTATTTTTCCTTACCATAATTAATGATTGGATTTAAAGGTTTAATTGATTTATAAATATGATAATAATTTCAATATAATTATTATTTATATGTTAACACATATCCATATTTGATAATAATCTATCAACTGTTGTTATTTTTTGCACATAAGCCAAATGCATTTGAAACATTTGATATTAACCTAATTTTTTATGTAATACTATAAAACATGTTAATTAATGATATAAAAAGAATAATATAGATAATATGTCTTATTATTAAATTAACTAATAAATAAAATTTAATTTTATAGGAATGTATATAACATGTGTGAATAGTTGGACTAAAGGTAAGGTTTTGTCATATCACTTTTACTTTTGTTAGACAAACTCCATATCCAGCGCCTATATAATTTGTGTGTTGTAAATGAAAAAAAAAATTTATGGTACATCATGATTTCATTAATATTACTAGTATTTAATTATCAATTTAATTTAATTAATTTATATGTCTTGTGATACAAAATTTACCAAAGTTGTAGGAGTTTTTGTCAAAATCTTATTAGTATTCAGGATTGTTCATGTTTAAGACATTATTATGGGAATATATTAATATTTATATCCTAATATAAATTTATATATTTTTCCTCATTTTTTACCATGATCTTTTTTTCACGTAATAATTCAATTATTCCATTAATGTTAATTAAAATGATTATTGAGATGATTTTCTAAAAAAATTGATATTATTTTTCTCTTTAGTCAAAAATCATTTTTTATTGAATACCACTATTTCTCAAAATGATTCATATATTTTTCAACATCATTGAAATGAAATATTAATAACATTTATACTGATGTTTTAAATTTTGAAAAATGGTTTTAATGGAATATTCTAGTCATTTTCTGAACATATCACATTTGTAATCATATTGTAGTTAGAAATGAATGATCTTTTTAACTTATTCAACATATACAGAATTACGTGCCTCCATAACTATGATTTTTTTGATATTTTGTTTTTAATTTTTTAACTTTTATTTTAGGATAATGTTATTTTCATCATATTATATAAATAATCATATTTTAAAAACAATTTTTAATGAAAACATTTAAAAAAATATTTTAATCATTTTATAGATTGAAAATAAAAGGGGGGATTTAATGAAATGTAATTTTCTTTATGGAATATTCCACAAGATCTATAAAAATAATATTCCATGTAAAAAGATATCATTTTTTGCACACATGATTTAATGGGGATATATTATAATGATATTATACTTATTAGTTCTATGGGGTTTTTATAATCAGTTTGAATATGGATGTATTGTGTTCATAATAAAAATTTTACACTAGATGGTTTAGTATCATGTTTATTGAGAAGTGAAAATATTTAAATTTTTCATGAATGAATAAATACTATTTTTAGGTGAATTATATTTCATTCCCTTAATATGAGGAAATCATTGGACTTAGTTTGTGATGGATGAGTCTTTCTACTTCCCCATGATGCATTGTTATGTGTCAAGAGTCTAATTAGAAAGTGTTGTGTCTTATGCCATATATATTTATATAGATTTCACTAAACATGCCCTCAATAGTACTATATTTCTAGAAACCTTCCCCAATTTTATGTTATATTTTTATTACAGCATGAATTATATCATTATCAATTGAGTTGTAGATATTTCATATGATTATTCATTTAGTTGGAATATCCATGGTTAATGTTTCAAGATTATGTAATTATTTATATGGATGTTTTTATCAACATTTATTTCTGTTGTATTATTCTCATGATATTAATAAATTGAAACGAGTTTTAGATTTTTAAATATTCATATTGATTATGTCCCATTTATCAATAGATTCCACTATACTCTTACACATACTGAGCATATCATTTCACTCATTTATAATGTTATATTTTTACTAAGTTAACCTGAATTGTTTAGTGAATCTTTTATAAGGATACATTATAGGGAATAATGGGATTCCATAAAAGATGCTTTATGTATTATATTATTAAAAAATAATAATAATTTCATGTATATATATATTTTACTAAGACAAATAAACTTTTCTTTAATTTGGGATGAGATTCCACATATCTTATACCAATGTGAAAAGATTGACACCGAATATGGGTTACTGGTGTCCGGTTCCCCACTTTTCTACACCGAGTTTCTATCTCCAAAAACATAATATCATTATTACTGAACAGATTGAAATTAAATTTTAATATTTTTTGATTACTATATGTTAACCCATTCTTGGATTTCTCAGAATAATTTTCATTATAATCACAATCTATATGACCAATAATACTATAGTAGAAAGACAATTAATATTTTATAAAATATTATATAATATTTTTACGAAACAATTAACATATTTTATAGATTATATCACGATTTAATTGACTAATACATCTCAATTTAAGGAAACCAAGAAGACATCATACTAATTTCCTCATGAGGAATCGAAGTGTCAGTTAAATCAATCTCAGATTTCTTAACATTTCAAATGAAATTCTCTTCAATTTTATTTTTTAATGAGGACATTGGTCTATGAAAACATCGTTTCGGTTTAAATTGAACCTTATTAATTAAACTATCAAGGTTTTGATTATAATGTGACAAATTGTTTGACAATATTTTAATATTTTCATTATATATGACTACTAAATCATCCTCTTTTCCCCAATAACATGAATTGCTTCTATATTGTTAGTATAACTGTGCTAGATAAATATTTATCAATTAAAATATTCTTAAATGTATCCCAATACATATAAAAATTTTCATCATCCCCTCTAGAGTGTTAATAAATAATAATAACTATTGATCATCCTCACCATTGAAATGGGGACCAGAATGGGTCACCATTTTACATTATAAACTTATCTTGAAATCAGGTTATATTTCTATATAATTTACCCATCATGAAGATATTATTATATCAGAGGTTCCACTAAATTTCAGAGTGTTTAGTTTCATGGAATCTCTAACAATAAACATGTTTATAGGTTGTAAATCCTGAATTTTTATGATATAAATTAAACCAAAAATATATCATGATCAATTGATCTAACACTACAAAAAACCACGCAGTTTCATTTTTATCAATTCTAGGTTATTTATTAGGAAGAATATTGTATCGTTGATAACATCATACATTTTCATCCAAGATTCCATTATATAACACAATTTCGAAGAGACATATTTAAGACAAAGAAATAATGTAATCATTAAATTCAATATCATTTTGGTAATAACATAACGTAGGATATCTAAATGGTATTCTTTTAACATTATATTGGATTAAAAAATTAATTATTCCTTTCATATTAAACAAATTATAAGTAATAGATCTTAATAAATTTCATAATCTTGTGTTTTAACTCAAAATTAATTTTGTTTATATTTTGGAAGACCTTTTATGGTTTAATTATTAGGGAATTATGGAATAACACACAAAAAAATTTAATTAAATATAATTTAGGAAGTTATAAATAGTTTCCATTTTATCCCTGAACGAAATAATTTAATGTGAAACATGTTAAATTTTCATGTTAATTAATCATGTCTTTTAACATTACTTATTCTTTATTTATACTAATCATAAAACCCAATAAAAAATTTTAATCTATTAGACAAGATATAAAAAACATTTAAATGATATAGATGAAATAAAACCATTAGTACATTAGAAATGTGGAAAAAATAAAAAATTATTTCTTTTTACAAATTAAAAATTGATTATGCCAAAATAATCATAAACAGATATACAAAACCCTTTTTAAGTTTTGAAAACAATAAAACCCCATTGAATGTAAATATAAACCCTTGAAATAATGTTACAAACTATTATTCATAAACAATTATTATTAATATAGTAAATAAATTTATCATATTGTAATATATAGAGAAACAAAACTAGTTTACTCCCTCATTATTTTCTATGAAGTCATGGAACATTTCCCAATGCATTGGAATGCTATAATGGACTCACCCATCATATAAGTTGTATATGGATCTCATTTCCATAGTTATAAATCCCATGAATATTAAGATGAATTTGTTTTTAAATCATACTCCTTATAATCATAAATCATATAAAAAATAAAATTTTCATATAAGAAACAAACATTCGATTTTCCAAAAAAATCCTCATAAATTATAGTATTAAAAAACTATCAACAATTAAACACTTAATAAAATATATTGAATATTATTTTATTTGAAAAAATGGTAAAATATATTGTTAATTTAATAAATTATATTTTCTATGAAAATATGAAATGCTAGTGAAGTAGTAAATGATAAATAAATTATTTTCACTATTTAAAAATTCAAAAATAATCATTAAAAATGATTACAAGAAGAATTTTTAATATATATAAATGATAAAAATTAATATTAAATATTATTATTTATCAACCATTAATTTTTAATTTTTAATATTTAGGAATTACATAAAACAACATTTTAATGAAGGAAACTATTTAAAACATTTTATATATGGTTTTATAAAAAATTGATTTCATTAATTCATATCTTGTATAATAAATTCTATAATAACAAAGTTTTAAATTTATTTTAGTTTTATATTTTAATAATATACTGATTAAATTAAATTTAATTATTTATACTCATTTTAGTAAATTTATTATCATGTTAATTTAATTAATAAAATTGTTAAGCTCATATTGGACTTCTTGAGGTCTTTTAGTTGAAAACCTGAAAACCAAATTATGGAATTTATCCTTTTTAAAGGGATTTGTTTCCATTAATCTATAATTATAGAAATATTATATAAATCCTATTAAATAAATATATATTTTTTAAAAATTTACATGTATTATTGTTAGGCAAGTTGAACTATAATGTTTCATGGAGACGGTAGTCCATATATTCAAATAAAACTGTTTTCGTTTTTCTATTGGGTAGAAAATAAATAAGTAATATAAATTTTTTACTTATATTGAATAATAAATATGTTATAAATTTAATAATTTTTTTTTAAATTTTTATGTCAAAATTTAAATGGTGAAATTGAAAATTTAATCTCATTGATTTATTGAGGTTTTATTTAACAATTACGCACTAATAACGTCATCATTTTTCAACGATTGAATTATTAATAAATTATTTTATATCTTATCTATTAAATACATATAAATATTTGAAAATTTTAATATATATATATATATATTCAATTGTTTTTTCATGAGAACTATATATTTTATCCTTTTATAAAAAATGAAATAGATACCATCATAAAGGTGGTAATCCAAATGAATGCAAGATTGATGTTTCGATATTCCATGAGATAAAATTTATAGGGGTACAAAAATTAACATATTAATAAATTAGTATATCTATGATCATTATGATATTATAGAAAAATTGTTTAGGATAGGTTTTATAGAGCTAAAAAAATAAATAAAGAGAAAAAATTCAGTAAAGAACTATAACCAAACTTCATCTGATCTCTTTAGTTTTATACAAAATTCCTTTTATGGATTAAATTCAGATCAAAATATAACATTTAGGATCTACGTAAGTGTTTTATGAAGGGATTTGTGTATGTATTAGACAATATAATTTTATTTTCAATTTTTTATAAGGGAGTTGAGGAGGCATTCATTTATAATTGATATAGAACATACACATAATATTTTTAAATTTATTTAAACATATTTAGGTCTTAATCGAGAAAAATGAGTCAAAATGAACTCAAATTTTTTATATATAATACAGGTTATAAATATGACTATATAGTATTTTTTATAAATTTTTAATCATTTTAAATCTTTTTATGTTTGTATTTACAATTTTAAAAAAAATTTACATGTACCATGATAACTGAGATTTTCATCAAATTTTCTATTAATAATTTCTGTAAATGAAAGTGAAAACATTAAAAAAAAATTTAAAAAATTTAATTCTAATTTATCAAATTTTACATATATATGTGGATAATATTATTTTTTAAATAAAACCATAAAACATTATTAATATTTATTTTCTAGAAATATAATTTTTTTTTGAAAAATAGATTTCATAATAAATTAAAGAGTAATGCTTTTTCTAATTAAATTTATAAGTATATGTTTAAACTAAATATTCTCTTTAGATTTTAGAAGAGACAAATAATATTAGATTTTTAAATACAAGAGAAAATGTGTTTTCTTAAAAATCACAACATTATACTATTCATTAAAATAATCACAATTTAACATAATTTCCAACAATCAACACATACAATATTTTTTCATGATGATAAACAATTGATAATTTTTTTAAGAAATTGAAAATTGAAAATATTTAAATAATCCTTGAAATCATATATAAAAATATAATATGTAAAAAAATTTAGTCATAATGAAATTAATTTCATTTTTAATTGAAAAATTAAATAATATTTATAAAATTAATATAAAATTATCACGTATGACTCGTGAATATTAATAAGAAATGAAGTTGTTTTAATATTATCATTACACATGATATTAAAGATTGATTTTAACTTCTATACAATGTGAGTCTATGTGTTGGTATTTGAAATGCCACACATTTTAGTGACATTTATTATAGTGGTGAATGCCAAATTGTTGAAATAAAACAATCAAGGAAAAATTTGCATATTTTTTTATAAAATTACAATAATATCGTTATCATTTTATATTTTTTTAATGAAAACATTTCATAGACAGTTTCATAGTATGATACATAAATATATCTGTATATAATAACTAAAAATATAGGTTAATTGCCATTGTGGATAGATTATTCCATCAGAGATTGGTTGTAAGAAATCAGACCTTCTTTTCAGGTATGTTTTTCCTCTTTCTGGAGTTTTTTAGAAAAGAATAGTTTTTGGAAATTTTTGAAGAACATGACATGTACTTTATGAGTACATGCCATGTACTCCCTTGCTGCGTGAGGCCTTGTGTTGGCCCTATCCGGGCCACACACATGGTTGTGTGGGGTGATGTGGAGGACACTTAATGCAGAGTACAGAAAAGTCAAGTACATGCCGTGTACTCAAAAAGTACTTTCTTTATATTAAATAAATGGACTGGGATCACATCTTATCGCCATAAACGTCTTCTTCTAAGTCTCGTTCAACCGAGAGAA
The DNA here is from genome assembly GCA_963277665.1 of Viscum album. Taxonomy (NCBI): domain Eukaryota; kingdom Viridiplantae; phylum Streptophyta; class Magnoliopsida; order Santalales; family Viscaceae; genus Viscum; species Viscum album. The sequence goes on along the minus strand of OY728146.1, from coordinate 2,054,257,157 downwards.
TCCATATGGTGCCAAGACATCTCTGAGCCCCTGAACCTCCATCTTTTATCCGAATCGACCGTCGTTGATTACGTTGGAACCATAGCGGTATTCTCTTCCTTATTCTAGTGCATCGTTTTCCAATTCCTCCTCTTTTCCTTATTATCGTTGGTTGAACGTTTTGTGAATTTTCATAGATCTAAGAGGTTCTAAAGAGATTCAAGATTCGTGGTTCATGTATATTAATATCCTAACCCCAAGGAAGGTGGTTTGTGCCATTCTGTTCAATTTATTTGGGTATTAAGTGAAAATTCCACCAATAACCTTGAACAGGGTACTACGTGTTTACTATGATACCCCTATAGTTTTCCTACCTTGCTTGTATGCATGTGTAAAGGTAACTTGGTTATGTATAAGGATAATTGTTATGCTTGGATGTTTTTTCAATGCCTTGTTCTATTTACGACCTTTTGTTCTTGTTTAGCCTATTGGCCTTTATACATGTTTTCTATACCTTGTAACCGTGGGATGGAGTGATGTTCTCTAACATGCTTGTTCTATTGTAGACTGGTTAGCCAAGTATCTATGTAGGTTAAATTTGGATATATAGTATTATAATGCACTAACTGGAACTAGACCGTGATAACCTGGTACTATAGGCTTTAAGTGGATAGACCGAGTGAGATTCCTCAAAGAGTCTTGGACATTAGAGACTATACGAGATAGACCGAGTGAGCTTCCTAGATAGTCTGATATTTTATAGACTTCAAAAAGATAGACCAAGTGAGCTTCCTCATAGATTCATGAACTTTATAGATTATAAGGGGAGAGACCGAGTGATCATCCTCAGAGAGTATTTGTTTTGCTTGAATTTCCTTAAACCACACCAGGGTATAGTAGGAATTGACCGAGTGAGCTTTCTCAGATAGTATGTGATCGACCTGATGCTACATTAGGAATTGACCGAGTGAGATTCCTCAGAGATTCTTTAGACCTTGGGGCTATAAGGGGAATCGACCCCGTGATCATCCTTAGAGAGTCCCTAACTACCATAGACTATAATGGGAATTGACTGAGTGTTCTTCTTTAGAGAATATTATAATTTCGTATAACGAAACTAGAGGGGTTAGGCTGGGTGTACATCCTAGAGGGTTGTTGGTACTTCTTGTATAAGACCCATGGGGATTGATGTGATTACATCTTAGAGGGTTACCTATTTCTGGTTAGCTTTTGCATCATTGTTGCTTGTTGATCTGCAAGTTGTTTACTGCTGTGTATTATCCTATTTACTGCTTAGTGTTTACTATTTATTGTACATTACCTGCCATATATTCACTGACTATTAGGAACAGATTTTGTAGTGGTTTCCTACTGGGATTTAGTCTCACACCCTTTTTGGGATTTTCTTTTTGGACCAAAAAGATTACATTGCTACAGGTATAGACAAGGGAAAGCGCCCTTCGACTTCAGATACATGATTGGATTGTAGCAGGTGAGAAGGGGACCAAGCTGAGGCTTGCGATGCTGAGTAGTTTCTTGTATGTTTTTCTTTTTTATACTTTAGTTTAGTAATGTATTCAGCATTGTGACTTTTTTTTGGCTACTTTCCAAGACATATGTATCATGCATAATTTCATATATATGTGTGTGCTCCAGTTGTTTATTTTTTTAGTCTTCCACTGTTTTCTATTGAGGATATTTACTACATTCGCTATTGTATGTGTTGTTTACTTCTGTTTTTTACTCTGCCAATGAAGGCATAGTTTCCCCATTATCACACCCAAGGCCCTCGCTACTAGTTTTCAGCCTCTAGCGTTTGGGGAAATGCGATTGAGGTCATTTGACCAACCGGGTATGGGGTGCATCTGGGTGGCTTCCATATCTTGGGTGTTACAATGTGGTATCAGAGAAATTATTTTTTCTTGACTTATAGTTTGGATCATATAGCTTGGGTTAGGATGGAATAGGAACTTCGTAATAATCTTTGCCTGAGAGTAGCTAAACCGTGTATAGGGAAAAGCTAGTCTTCCTCATTTATTATAATTTCTTCAGGTTTTTCAATTTTTACAGTTGATATGATTTCACATTGAGTGAATCACATGATTTGTGTTGTTACTGTTGATATTATTGAGGATCTATTTCTATTGAAATTCGATGAGATGAGGGTTTTCCATCTCATGCATCATATAAGCGCATGCTAGAAATGAGATGTCATGCATTTTTTCCAAGCCATCTAGGATTCATTAGTGATTTCATGTTGTTGTGATAGATTATGTGTAAAATATGCATGTTATTATAATAGTTTCCTTGGTAGAAATACATGTTTTTTGATAGGGTATTTTCTGTGTAGAGATTTACTGAATTGAACGCCAAATTTTGATTCTTTGGGTGTTATGGGCCCACATGAATCGGAACATGGTTGATCATTAACTTGTTTCCCTTGTATATGATATGTATGAGAGGCCAAGATTTGATTCGGTGGGAGTATGGCCCCCCACAGATCAGAATTTGGAACCTTAACACTTTTTTCTATGTTTTCTAGGCTCCAGTGCAGTTTTTGGGGCAACTACCTAGAAAACCCAGAATACATTACGTGTACATTATAAATACAATTCGAGTAGTTTTTAACCCATGTCATTGACTATGAGGGAAGCAACACGGGGTTGTGAAAAATCATTAGGAACATGCCGTGTACGGTAAGTACATGCAGTGTTGTATTTACCGTGTGTCTACTTGTGTGACTAATGACACAGATGGATGAAACTTCAACAATACATGACGTGTCATATTTTAAAAATCCGTTCCATGTAACCTAAGTTCTTGGTTGTGTCACGAACAACACGGGTTGGGAAAATCCTTAACGAACATGTCGCCTTCCCATGGATCATGTCGTGAAGAGTGAATCGTGTATCAGACTGTATAACTAACAACACATGTCGTTGAAACTTATCTAGTACACGTTGTGTCATTCGTGAACACTCCGTGTAGTCTAGGATGAAGAGGAATGTGTGGGATAGCCGTGTATGGAGTCTCGAGCATGGGAATAGAGTTCAAGTACATGCTCTGTGTGTGGACAACAAGCCATGTGGTTGGGGTGTTACATGACCAGTTGGGGAAGAAGAACAGGCCTATGTAAATGGATTAAAAAAACACGCCTTCTGGTATTATACACACAGTGTAGTTTTGTTATGTAAAACATGAATGTTTCTCTAACATGTTCCCCTCTTGTAATCTTGTGTTCTCGGTCATTGATAATCCTGATCTATGGTGTGCTTTTGACCTTTGAAAAATATGCCACCGAGACGTCCTCTAGTAGTACGTCAGCGCCAAAATGGTGATCAGACACCAGATATGGCTGATCAAGGACCTCATGGAGATCCTCCTACTGTGCCAGCCTTAGAACCCTTAGTTATACTAGTTGCAGGCACTAATGTGAAGTTTAGTGATGATTTTCTGAGGATGATGTAGAACATACAGGGAGCTCCGCCTTCTTCCTCTTCGATGGTATAGTTGATGTGGGTTTTCCAATAGCAACATCCTCCCACATTATTAGGGGAAGGAGGACCTCAGGCCACATAGTCATGGCTAGAGTCCACGCTGATAATTTTCGAGCATCTGGATATACCTTCAGAAAATAGGGTGAAGATCACTACCTATATACACCGAGGCTCCTCCAAGAGGTGGTAGGGGGTGATCTCACAGTCATGACGCTAGCAGAGTAATACTTGGGATGAGTTTCGGTGCATATTCTAAGATTAATTCTACCCGGAGAGCTTGAGGGATGATCGAGCCTAGGAGTTTGTGATTCTGGAGTAGGGTACTCTTTCTGTTATGCAGTACTCGTCTTACTTTACTGAGCTACAACGTTTCATGCATATTAAATGAGGCGATGAGTTGTCCCTTGCAAGGATGTTTGAGGATGTTCTGAGGAACGAAATCTGCTCACAACGGAACATCCTGAGGTTGACTTCAATATCCTCTATCATCAACCAGGAACTGATCACTGAGCGCAATCTGAGGGATTGTGGAGTAGTGAGATAGGGCGGTTCGACATGAAATGTCAGTTTTCCTCCTACTGATAGCCGAAAGAGCTACAGGGATTCTACTTGAGAAGATCATAGTAGAAGGAATGTATCTTCAGGCAGCCAGGTAGTATTATACCAATGCGGGAGGGGCAGGCATACTAGGACCCAGTGCCAAATATAACTGATGTAGTGCCGATATTGTGGAATGATGGGCCATGTTCATCGTTTACATTAGATCATCTCACCTACAAAAGGTGGTAGGGGTTCTTCTATGACCTCGCATTCAGTAGATACATTTCCAGTTTCTCACCAGTTTGGGAACTGGAGTTCTTCTGGTCGTTCGGGACGAGGTGGAGGTCGCAGCCTTGGTGGTCATTCACCATGATACCAGTGACAACAGAGTGGATCAGCATAGAGTGGTCAGGTAGGGTCACAGTGCCATGGTGCAGGGCAGACATTTGTAGTGGAGAAAACCCATCAGGAGAAGGATCCTGAACCCTCTTCAATTCGAGGTAAGATCTTAGTAGCCTTAGTTTTATCTTCTCCACTTTTCGATATTGGTTCATCCCATAGATTTATCTCTGGTGATATTGTGGAGAGCCTTGGGCTCTTTATGATTTCCTCTGCCGATACATTGACTCTAGACACACTATTGGAGACTAGAGCACTTACTATATGTCAGTGCAGAGAGTTCCCTCTCAAGGATGCTGGGTGACACTTCTAATGGGACCTCTATGTTCTAGAGGCAACGAGTTAAGATGTCATTATCGTAATGGACTGGATAATTTACTTTGATGAAGTCATCGGCTATTATCACCGCAGAGTGAGTTTCGTATAACCAGAGGGTGTATCCTTTCTTCATAAGGGAGAATGAAATGTCCAAGCGAGCAGATAAGGTCTAGAGCATCATGGGTTTAGAGGAGTCAAATCCCATATCACTAGACTTTTTCTGGATGTCCAAGGGACTTCACATATAGACATTCATCCAGTGGTGGATCATTTCAAAGATGTCTTTTTAGAAGAATTTTCAGGGTTTCCTCCACAGCGTGAGGTATACTTCTTGATTGATCTTGTGCCAGGAGTGGCACCGATGTCTATTCCTCCTTATAGGATAGCTACATATGATTTGGAAGAGATCAAGAAACATTTTGAGGAGTTACCGGAAAAGGGTTTCATCAGACCACGTACTTCACAATGGGTTTCTTCTATCCTGTTTCTGAAAAATGCAGATGGTACCCTCAGGATTTGTTTGTACTATCATATGTTGAACTAGTCGATATTCAAGAACTGATATTCCTTGCTGAGGATTGATGATCTATTTGATATACTTTGAGGAGCACGGGTGTTCTTCAAGATTCATTTGAGATCTTGTCATCTTCAGTTACATGTTAGACCATCAGATATACCTCTTATAGCCTTCATGAGTAGGTATGGTCTATACGAGTATATGGCTATGTTGTTCGGTCTCACAAAAGTGCCTTCAGTTTTCATGGAACTGATGAACCGAGTGTTCCATCCATACTTCGATTCCTTCATGGTTGTTTTCGTGGATGTTATCTTGGTGTACTCTCACAATCAACACGACCATGCTACCCATCTTGAGATCGTTTTGTGAACACTAGGGGAGCTTCAGTTATATGGTAAGCTCTAAAAATGTCACATTCAGATGGACCAGATTAACTTATTGGGTCATGTTATCTTAGAGGTAGGAGTATCAGTATACCAAGAGAAAGTTGGAGCCATAGTTTCCTGGTAGTAGTGGAAGAATTTCTTGGAGTTGTGGAGTTTTCTAGGGCTGGATGGATACTACAGACGTTTCATACAATACTTTTCACACCTATAAGAACCACTGATAGGTCTGACCAAGAATGGGTCGATGTTCTTATGGTAATATTCTTGTGAGTCATCCATTCAGGAGATGAAGGGGAGGTTGACTTCAGAACCAATACAAGTCATGCCAGATCCATAGTAGAGCTATACTGATTATTGTGATGTTTTAAGTATCGGGATAGGAGCTTTGCGTATGTTGGGAGATGGAGTCGTTGCTTACGGGTCTCGGCAGTTAAGGACACAAGAGAGGAATTACCTGACACACGATCTGGAGTTGGAAGCTATTGTTCATACCCTATGTTGTTGGATACATTACCTTCTTGGAAGGAAATTTGTAGTGTTTACTAAGCATAAGAGTCTCAAGTACATATTTACTCAACATGATCTGAATTTGAGACAGCGAAGGTGGGCTGAGTACCTTTAGTATTTTGACATTGAGATTTCTTATACGCATGGGAAAGACAATGTTGTGGCGATGCACTGAGAAAGAGGACTTAGATACAAGCAGTTCAAGAGGCCAACCGTGAGTGGTAGTTTAGGGATCTGTTCTCTTTGATGCATCTGGAGGTGGATGATAGTCATGGGAATAGTTTTCTATTTTCTATAGCTATCACCTTTAACCTTCTTTATTGAGTATGAATGAGGCTGCTATCAGATTATGAATGCATAGTCCTACGGGAAAGCGTGTCAGGAGATGACACTATTCCTAGGTGGACCATATGCGAGGATGAGAAAATAGGATTCTAGGGATGCGTATGGGTGCCAACAGACATACATGAGAATCTAATGTTGATATTTCATTCCATAGTTTGGGTATTTAATCCTGGAATCACCATGATGTACCATGATCTATACGATCATTATTGGTGGCCAGGTATGAAGAGGGACATTTCTGGTTTCGTGATGAGGTATTCCACTTATTAGCAGGTGAAGGTGGAGCACCAGCCACCACCAGGTCTTTTAATATAGTAACCAATTCCCAAGTGGATGTAGAATTATGTTGCAGTGGATGTTGTGACTTGTTTTCTGAGGTCACCTAAAGGGAACCATGTAGTTTGGATTGTCATTGATAGACTCACAATGGTTTCTCACTTCATTCCTATCAAGGAGACATTCAGTGTTGATGAGATAGGGCGGTTGTAAATCTGAGATGTTGTATGTCTTCATGGAGTTCCACACACCATTGTTTCAGATAGGGATGGACATTTTACTTCTCATTTTTGGTAGGGACTTTAGAAGGATTTGGGACCACATGTACTTTTAAGTACAACATACCATCCCCAAACAGATGGACAGTCTGAGCGTATGATTCTGGTGCTTGAGGATATGCTCCGAGCATGCATCCTAGATTTTGGAGGTTCTTGGGAGAAACATATACTTTTAATGAAGTTTTATTACAACAATGGTTTTCAAGAAACTATTCAGATGGCACCTTATGTGGCTTTTTACGGTAGGCCATGCTGATCACCATTATGCTTGCTAGAGGCAGGTGATGTAGCTTTGTTGGGACCTCATCTTTTTCAGGAGTCCTCAGAGTAGAAAGAGTTGATTCGGAAGAGGATGACTACATCACAGTCTCAACAGACATCTTATGCTGATCAGCAGAGACGACCTCTAGATTTTGAGGTTGGGAATCATGTTTTCTTACGTGTCCCACCAAGGTAGGGACATAAGAGGATTTGAATACATGGTAATCTTTCACCATGGTATGTCGTGCTATTTGAGGTGTTGGAGAGAGTTGGTTCGGTTTCTTATCAATTGCAGTTACCTTAGAGGTACCAGGATATGCACAACGTCTTGCACGTTTCTCAACTCATAAGTTACATTCCAGACCTATCTCATGTCTTTCAACTTGATGAGGTTGAGCACGAACTAGATGCATCATTTCAAGAGCATCCAATCCGGATTGTCAATCACAGTATGAAGGATTTTTCTGGCTAGTATGTTCCTCTGGTATTGGTGCTATGGAAACACTGTCGAGTATAGGATGAGATTTGGTAGAGGGAGGCCGATGTACGATCACAGTGGCCAGATCTATTCGGGGTTTCTTTTTCAACATCTCTTAAGGGAAATTCAAGGATGAATTTCATTAAGGTGGGAAGTATGTAATGACCCAGACCATTTTTAGGTATGTAATTCCTTTTTCTGGAGTTTTTGAGAAAAGATGAGTGATTTGAAATTTTCGAAGTACACGCCATCTACTATATGAGTAAACACCGTGTAAAACCTTGCCGCATGAGGCAGTGTGTTGGCTTTGTCCAGGACACACACTCGTTCGTGTGGGGTGATGTGGAGGCTTCTTAAAGCGGAGAACAGAAAAGTCAAGAACAGACCATGTACACTAAATGTACACACAATGAAATTTTTTCATTAAATGGACCAAGCTCACATTTGATCGCCATAAATGTTTTCTTCTAGGTCTCGTTCATTCGAGAGAAGCCATACAACAATGAGACTTCTCCGAGACCCCAAACCTCCATCTATTCTCTGAATTGACCACCATTGGTTGTGTTGGAACCACAATGGTAAGATCTTCCTTCTTCTAGAGCATCATATTCAAATTCCTCCTCTTTTCCATGTTATTATGGTTGAAAATTTTGTGTGTTTTCGTATATCTATGATGTTATAAGGATATTAAATCCTCGTGGTTCAATTATATTGATCTCCTAACCCCAAGGTAGGTGGTTTGTGCCTTTCTGTTCAATGTAGTTGAGTATTATGTGAAAATTACACCAACACCCTTGAACGGGGTACTTCGTGTTTACTATTTTACCCCTATTGTTTTACATCCATGCTTTTATGCTTGTGTAGAGGTAATTTGGTTATGTATAATTATAATTTCTAGGATTGGATATTTTCCCATTCCTTATCTGTTTATGAACGTTTGGTCTTGTTCAGCCTATTGGCTGTTATACCTATTTTCTAGGCCTTGTGACCATGGGATGGAGCATTGTTCCCTATCATGCTTGTTCTGTGTTAAACTGGTTAGCCAAGTAGCTCTGTAGGTTTTCTTGGGCCATATAGAATTATTATGCACAGAATGGGACAGGGCCGTGACAACCTGGTGCTATAGACTTTAAGGGGACAGACCATGTGAGATTCCTCTGAGAGTATGGGACATTAGAGACTATAGAGGATAGAATGAGTGAGATTACCAAAGAATCAATGATATTATATACTACGTGTTGATAGACCGAGTGATATTTCTCCAAGAATCTTGAGCTTTATAGACAATTTGGGGATAGACCGAGTGAGATTCCTTATACAGTCTTTGTTTTCTTTGAATTTCATTAAACAACTCTTGTCTATAGGAGGAATTGACCGATTGATCATCCTTGGAGAGTCTATGATCGACCTGACGGTATAAGAGGAATTGACCGAGTGGGCTTCCTCTGAGAGTATCTAGAACTAGGGGCTATAAGGGGAATTGATTGTGCATTCTTCCTCATAGAGTCTTGCAATATTGTATGACCAAACCAGAGGGGTTAGGCTGAGTTTATTGCCCATATGGTTGTTGGTACTTCTTCTATATGACCAGAGAGGATGGCTGTGAGTACTTCCTAGTGGGTTACCTATTTTTGGTTAGTTGTTTGCTTCATTGTTACTTGTTTCTCTGCGTGTCTTTTACTACTGTGTATTATCTGATTTACTAATTACTGTTTTCTGTTTACTGTACTTTACCTGACATATACTCACTGACTGTTAGGCACATATCTTTGGGTGGTTGCCTACTGGGATTTATTCTCACGCCCGGTTTGAGTCATGATTTTGTTCCCAAACAGATTATATTGTTGTAGGTATAGACAAGGGCATGCACCCTTTGAATTTAGGTACTTGATTGAAATGGATAAGGATAACATTGGACCAAGCCGAGGCTTGTGATCCCGAGGAGTTGCTTAACTGTTTTTCTTTTGTACTTTGGTTTAGTATTTTATTAAACATTGTGACTTGTTTGGATACTTTCATAGACATATGTATTATGAATCATTTCATATATATATATATATATGTGTGTGTGTGTGTGTGTGTGCTCTTGTTGTTTATTGTTTTTGTCTTCCACTTTTTTCAGTTGTGGATATTTAAAGCATTCTCTATTGAATGTTTGGTTTACTTCCGTTGTGTACTCTACCAATGGGGACATAATTTCCCCACTATCACACCCATGGCCCTCCCTCCTTGTAAGAAACCTCTGGCATTAGGGGAAATCTGCTTGAAGCCATGTGACAAACTAGGTACAGGGTTCCTTAGGGTGGCTTCAAAAACTGGGGCATTACATTGGTCATTAGAAAAAAATAAGAAAACCCTTATTCATAGCCCAAATAAATTTTATAGAACCCTGTTATTGGCCATTTTATTGAAATATTATTATTGAAACTAATTTATTTATATATTGATGAATTTACATGAAGTAATATTAATGTATTTATATTTTATCTTTGTCTAAGGTTCTTCACATTTTATTCCATGATGTCTACTAATTTTTATGTTTAAATAATGTAATTCATATTGGATTACATATCATTCACAATGATTTTCTTCATGATAATTTATTTTCAAAAAAATTCCAAGAGGGATTTGATGTTTGGTGGGTATATTATAATTAATTGGAATTTTCTATACCATAAAGTGTATATTTAACGAAATATTTGTTTTAATGGTTTTCCAATATAATTTTAAGAGATATAATTTCTTATTTTGTACGTAGGGACCAATGTTTACTCTAAAAATGTTTTTTTAATGAACAACACTATCAGTTGAGTCCCCATACCCTCATGACATGTGTATCCATTATAATTTATCGAATTATTATATTATTTGTATTATATAGTGGATAATCACATATGTTGTGTATGTTGTTGGGATATGAAGATCTGATAGATTTTTATTTATATTTTATTGATGTGTTATTGATATCATACTAATATTTAATTATTATTTACAAACACTCAATCTGTATCTTCATGGGGTTCCAAATCATATTACTGAGGGATCATGATAAATTTTTCATATTAGGTATTCATTTGAAAATACTAGTTTCCCATATAATTATACCACTACTGACTATATGGAGTTCCACTAGTGACGATAGTTTGAAAAAATCATGGATGTTATTTTATAGGACTACATTAATTGGCCGATGGAAGTTCCAATAGAGTATTCCAAGAATCAAAATTCTAGATTTCTAGAATGTCATATGTCTATGTAGACTTTTGTATGATCCTTCTCATCATATTTATTCTTTCAACAATGTTATTTTTTTTATCTTTTTATGTTACATTTTTTCATTTTATATTTTTACATTATTTATTCCATGAATAAAATTTGTTTATATATATTATAAGACTCTTTACAAATACTCATAGACATATATTATTTACTATCATGACTATTAAATATTTAATTTAGCAATTATATGATACTTATTTTATGTAACTTTTTTAGAACTAAATTTTTTATTTTTTAGTATTACCTAATGGAATAATAGATATGTTTTTATCATATGTTATTTAGTAAAAATGTTTTTTATAAAGAATATTATATATATTAGTAAGGAAATTAGAAAGTGATCATGTTTCATCCATTCAAAAAATGAAAAAAAATATAAATTTTAATTTCAAACTAATTTTTAAGAATTTATTATTTAAAATACATTAATGAGCTCTCTCTTGACATCCAATAAGGTTTTTTATGATTACAACTATCATACCCCACTTTGTGTATGTTTATGAAGTGTATTTTATAGGTTTGGGTTCTTCTTTCAACTGATTATTATTGTGGAAATTTGGGACTCTCAATGATTATGACATAGTTAGATAGTGTCCATAGATAGATGATTTGATCCATATCTTAGTTTCCAGCATTCTTTTATTAATTTTTTCTCACATATGTATCAACTAATTCAACATAACATTTAATTTCATGTTTGTTTCAGTTTTATTACATTTGTGGTGTAGAGATTGATTTATATTTTAAACATAATAATTGTTGAGTTTTTATATTAATAAATTAGTTATTTTTTATGTACATAAATATTGAATTTATTTTTTGGTCATTATTCAATTCAAGAGGGTTTTTTATGATTATATTTATTTATCAGGAACAAATTATTCCCCATTGAGTATTGGTTGATTCTATAGAAATATCTTATATCTTGTAGGAATAAATAAATAACTTCATTAAATTTGGTGGTATTGAATGCGATATTAGTCTAGGGGTGACCCTTATTATTATTGGACATACCTATTGGGAGACCATTGATTGTTTTATTTATGAGGAAGGGTTAGAATATATGGAATCTAAAACAAATTCTATAAATACTATCAATTTTTAGATCATGGTGGTTGAACCTAAAGGTATAAGACCCATATTGTGAATATGGATTTTCTATACGATAATTTACAGAGATGGTGGATTATATATATATTATATAGTACTCGTAGATAAAAGACTCATGAAAACTCATGGGATTTATTATTAAAGGATATTTTCACATTTAGTTATCATAATATCTTTCATTATATTGCATATTATAGTAGTGAAATTTTATATTGAGATATAAAAAATGTATCTATATAACATAATTTTAATGATAATTTTGAATATGATTGATATATAATATATCCTAATGTTTTTAAATTACCATATTTTAATGATAGGTTATGCAGTCTGAAACAACCCATCTATGCATTGACAAAACATCACTGGGTTCAAATAATGGACTGATAATGCAATAAAAGAGTTTAATTAAATAATAACAATTATTATTCCAATTTATATTTTTTGGTAATTTGGATTATGGAAAAGACTTTGATATTTTATATATTAAACAGATTAATTATTTGATAATTCATCTTGAAATCATGCTCTATAATATATGGTTTTCCAAATTTTTATCTTTGAAATAAATCGGTGAATAAGACAATATACAATGTACGAATATCTTTTAGGATTGATTTAAGATGCTTCATAGATTTAGTCTATATAAAAATATTTGTAGAGTGATTAAATGGTTTTTCTTGGACAATAAAAAATGGATCCCATGTCGTGATTTATTGAATACATCATGTGACGATTCATGATCCATATAAAGAATAAAAATTAATATATTAAATTATATATGCATCATTTATAGGATCATTCATGTATTGAATTCTATTTACTAAACCTGATATCTCCTATGATATTATAATTAAAATTAGATATGAATCCATTTAGGATAAGAATCGTTGAATATCAAGAAATAACATCATGAAGTACTTATGAAAGATTAATAAATTGATGTTGATATTTGGAGAAGGGTATAATCACTATATACGTGGATAATTTTATGATTGTTTCATATCTAAAAATAATAATTTGAGTTTTGGAAAAGGTTATTATGTTTATTGAATTTTAGTGATATAATATTTATGATTTTAAACAATTCCTTCGTGGTAGTCCTGAAAATAATTTTCATGAATTCCCTTCATTAGATTGTAAAAAGGGTGATTTTTTTATCAGGAAATTTATTTCAGAACATGGTGTGGTTCCTATAATTGTGTTGTAAAATGAGAATTATTATGAAAATAATGATTCTATTATGTAGGTTAATGAACCTCAGTCTCCCCAGATGAGTAATAGAATCCATTACTAATACTATAAAATATGTGAATTCAATTTTTTAGGATATTTTACAATATGTTAGGACGATAAAGAAGAAAAATGTAGAGTATCAATTGATGTATTTATTACCTCAACCACACAAAGAGGGTCATATTTAATTTATTCTTGTAACATATAGAAGATATTGACCTAATTATTTAAAAATGTAACGTAATTTTATAAATTATATAAGTATCTACCTCTAATTCCATTATGTGTGATAAAATTTCTTATCATGACCAATAGAATGCTAATATTGTAAAAATTATCTATCAGAGTTGTGTGAATAGATGGACATCATATATTGTTATTTTATTCCTGGTATGATGAGGCTATCATCTATAAAATATAATTCAAGGAATTTTTTTAATAAATATAATGAATAATGTAATGATTTAATATATCAATAATTATTACATTGAATGACTAACCCAACTATATCTCATCAAATTTCATCCATAAATAATTTTACTAATGGATATATTCTAATTTTAAATAATTATTACAAATTGTTGGTGAGATAACTCTCTTGTGAACCATTAAATTTTGACACATTTTTAACACATAACTTGTTGTTTAATTAATAATGTAGTGGTTTGATACATCAATGATTGTGTTAATAGTTTGATAGAACCAATGAAGGTATTTTTCTACATAAATGGTGAGATTATAAATAATGGCCATTTTTTAAATAGAGGAAATTATTGACAATGATTATTTGAGTTCAATATGATGTCCTAATTTTTAAGTTGAGGGACGTAAGTTTTTCTCATTTGTAAAATGAATAAAATCTTATGTATTCGTTTACTTAAGAAGGTTTTAGAGAGAATCTTTAATGAATAAGAATTAATGTACTATATTTAAATGTTCTATTACAACTTTTCACAAGATTTTATATATAGAGTGATTATATATGTATATGTAATAAATATTAGGTAAATGTTAGGTGAACATGTTCATATCAAGTTCAGTGTATGTTTGATCAAAATTAAATTAGTCACTTTTGTATATTTAATACCACAAATTATCATATAAATGATTATATATATATATATAATCACGATGTTATATTTTTTCAATATTGTAACAGAATTTCAGGTCACATACTTAAGATTTTGGATGTTGACTTTTTAGATCAGATGGTGATTAAAAATGATGATAGTGTTAAAAATGAACCAAAATTTGTTTTTAATTGGTCCAGAAAATAATATTTCTTAGAATGGGGGATCTTGAAAGAGCCTTGAACAAGGTCTCCATATATCATTAAACTCTCCCACCACTACTTCGGTGGTTACTAACTATCAATGTGGGTCTAATAAATAATATGGTTACACTTCTCTCGAAACAAACAGTAATAAAATAATGTAAAAAAATAATCCTAAAAATCCAAAAAATTGTGTATACATAATAAATTATCAAAATCTGATCCAATAACATAAATGATGATATGATAATGAAATATGAATGATCAGCCACTACGCTTGTCCTATAAATATGAAAATCCAAAAATAAAAAAATATTTGAGTCTCTAATACCAACATTTTATTCATATAAATCATATTATATAATACCCATAAATATTTATTATCATGATCACAAACACATATTTTGATTTTAATTTAAATAAAATCATATGGTCTACAGATGTACCAAGATTCTTGTGAACGTTGAAAGTATGAAACTCTATAGGGTGTTGAAAATAATTTTGAAGTATACACCATCAAAGGTGCGTGTGGAAATAATGAAATTAAATACATTATATATTCATATCATGTAATAATGCAGTAAAATGTATTAGATGAACCCATACAAGATACATATGAATGTCAACTTATCCTTTTCTAAATATAACACCTTGATTAAGGACAATAAATTTGTTTAATCCAATCTAAATTTACTTCATCATGAATCCTTATAACAGATCTACAACCCATACACAACGACATCTTTGAGGTAGATAACTGATCCTTGAAACAATACCTAATGTTGCATGTCATGTTAAAAAACTATATTTTGAACCACAAAATTAAAATCTCATAGAAAGGTCCATCAATAATGTCTCACATCATAACATTTACCAACCATCTCATGTGATGTAATAATAAAATAATATAACATTAAATAATACCATGCATGGGACACTACCCCATGGTGGTTCCCATCAACATATATAATTAATTGATACAATAATTAAACCATAACATTTCATCAAACACATTAGTAAGATCACATCAAGGACATAGAGCCCTCTAGAGAGACATTATGGATATAACATGAAACACACCTACCCATCCCTAAAAATTTTTTGTAGGATACATAAAGTAAATTGTACCATCCCCACTAACACATGGGTGGTAACCTCAAGTACATGAAATATAGGATGGGCCATTAGACCATCAAATTGAACACTTATAGATTCTGGAATGCTATTAAATCAAGATCTAGAAATTAATTTGAAACATGACTTTATATACCCATAATGAAATACACTACCTCCATAATATGTTTCATGATATTTTCTCCTCGAGACAATCATGTTCTTTCCAGATAGTCGAGTCATTTTTTCATTATGTCCTATCTTGAACCAAACATCACATTTTGGTCAAAACTCTCCAATTAACACATCAATATAAAAAATGTTACCTATGGACCATTAAAAAACATCAGAGCTTCAAATCCCTTCCCAAATAAGGTGGGAAAAAACTCCAGACAAATGATCATTTATCATACTAATTTGATCTCATCAATAACATAGTCAACTAAAATCCTTTTCACACTATGAATCATGTTATGGATACCCATCATCCTTTCACCTATAAGAACACCTTTATACCATAAAATCTATATCCTAATGGACTTATCCAACATTATATATATAAAGGGTATTATATGTGATCTATAGTGTGATATCCATATCACACCTAATAATTCTGACTATCTCTCACATCAACACTTGTCCACAAGCATTTCATGTTTTCCCAATACATTTGAATGAAACCATGTAAATATATTTTTTCCCATTCACATCATACGACTTAATAATTGTCCTTACTAAACACAAAAAATACATCACCTATTGTATTCATAGATTATGTGTGATCCAAAAATAATAAGGCTTTTAAAGATAACATAGTCTCATTCGAAGTGCCTCAAAGACACCCCATCATCTTACCAAAAGGATGTTCTACACATTGTAACCTAATAAAAAAAC
Source organism: Viscum album (assembly GCA_963277665.1). Lineage (NCBI taxonomy): Eukaryota > Viridiplantae > Streptophyta > Magnoliopsida > Santalales > Viscaceae > Viscum > Viscum album. The sequence continues at coordinate 2,054,240,471 of OY728146.1, read as the reverse complement.
AATTTTATTAAGATTTTAGGAACACATATAATAATAAATATAAATGAAATTGTATCACATGGTACATGTGCCTAAAATTCATATTCAACCACTCACCAATTTCCATCAAGCCCTTTTTAAGACAAAAAATCAGTATCCTTACTGTCGGCTACATGTGACATGGGTAATTGTATTATTACTACTTCATTAAAAATAATAAAAATAATTTATTAAAAATACTTTATTAAAAATAAATCATAGAGAAATGATATATTTTAAAATATCAATGTATTATTCATTCATTGAATCCATGATCAGTGGAGTTTAGTATACCCATCACACAAATCTAATCCTAAGACACTACAAATAGAAATGAAATATTACTGATTCAGAGACAAATTTCAATTAATATATGGAAACCCATAAATTAAATAATTCATCGACAAAACAATTTAAATAAGACATGTTCTGGTGTGTAAATATAATATTGAAATTTCATCTATAAAATACCAAAAAAACAATATCTTTTAGGATGATTTATTTTATGTTCCACTAAAAATATTCAAAAACAATAATAAATGAATGATGTTATAGAAATTAACATAATACAAAAATGAAAAAAATATGTGATAAAATTTCATGTATATTCTACTAAATACCACAATAAATGTTCATTCTCATGGTTTGGTTAAAATTAGGGTATAGCCTACCATTTGGACATATTTAATACACTCCTCAATAGAGATGAAATGGGGAATTCCCACCATTATTAGAAATCCCCAATCCACATTTCATGTTGTGAAATATTATAAAAACTATTAAATATATAGGTATTGTTTCTCACCCCTTGATAAAACCCAATCACATGATGAACCATTATTCATAGCATCCATTACTATTGGATTTTTTATTTCTCCATCTAGGTAATTTCAACACTTCTTTAATTATCTCCAATAAACCCTGGACACCAATACAAACACTATAAAAAAACTAAAACAACATATAATGAATTAAAAGATCCCAAAAACCAGTTGTGAATTCTGTATATAATAATTATTTTACAAATGTATGAAAACTTCACATTCCCATGAAAATTTATATAACATATCTATGGGGATGGTAACAAACTGAAGATCATTGTACTTATCTTACCATATAGTCTATGGTAATCCAACAAAGAAAAATATTTTACTTTATAATTTGTTAATGTATTTCTAAAAACAGTTTTACATCTCTAATAATTGGACTAATATATGGAATAGAACAATATGACCCAAACCTATTCCAATTCCCAATCTAACAAATGTATGACCTCATCTAGAAAAAAATCATATGAAATAATTCAACCTCAATCATAAACATTCCAATAAAACTAAATATCACCGACTATTAATCAATTCCAAGTGGTTTATTCGGACAATAAAACACAAAAATATATTTTTAAACATAACAAAAAATGTAATTTAAAAATATGAATCCCAAATAATGAACTGTAGAAAATGTGTTATCACCTCGAGCGCTGGTGTATCACGGATCCAACATCATCATTGATCACCCAACTCGTTATAGAGTATGAATCTAATGTAACAACTTCACTAAAAACCCAATCAAAATCCGGAATCATTTATTTAACAATGAACCATATCCCATAAGATATTTACCACATACCAATATCATTAGTTTACCCTATATGTCGACTGATTGATCTCAATGAACTAGCATACCTTCAAACATGTGATTTTTCGATAAAAACCCCATATAAAAATCCCAATAAACGTAGAATCATTATATTTACCACTGAACCCTAAGACCCATGATCACAAACCCACACCATGTAAATATTATAATACAAACAGTATACAAGTGAATCCCACTCGTAACTGACTTCCAAAATTAAACATCTATCATATCACATTCATAACTCAGTACTAATATCATCTTATTTGTACTTGGAAACCTATAAAAAAATTCAACCTAAATTATTTTTTCATGTGTTAGTTTTATTTGGAATTTAATATGATTTTTTATTAATTCAATATATCACATCAACATAAATAACTATATGATAATTTCTTAAGGGTATTTTTCATATAAATATATAATATTAGTTCCTTATAGTAATATGAACCTAGAAGTTCATGAATGAATTTTTCAATAAAAATTATATATCCAATGTTAATATTTTATGTGATAATATTGTTACAATATATCAAGGGTGGTAACTCATAGGACATTGAGACACATTTTGAGGGTGTAAACCAATAAATTTGTTCAATGATATACATTATGAGAAAATAACTAGCAAAATGGAAATTAAAATTTATAAGTGTTATTGGATATTCTTATCTATATATGGGTGTAAAGAACCATAGACCCTTATATTGATCAAAATTAATGTCTTAGGTCATGATCATTGAAATATTAATGAAAATTATGTTGAATACATCTTATGGAAATCTATAAAAAACATTAAAAAACAATGCATTGATTAGATGTTTTTTGAAATTCATCTTATAAAAAGTAACATAACCAAGGGAATTGACACTTCAATTTCATGTAGTGTATATACATATTAATATTAATTTAGAATAACTATTTAAATTTATCTATAATATATATTTTATTCCATCATCCTAATATCTAAAATGATAAAATCGTCTTTACATCCTTGTGAAATGATTCATAATTGTGTGATGATCTTGAATTCATTATATAAGATACATATAAAAGGTTCATAATCATTACACTATAATAACAAGGGATATAGTTTTTGGGGGAAAGGTATGTTTAGAAAATATCATGTGATCATTATTATCAATGATAAAGTATCATTAATTTTTATATATCATGTTATATTATCATAATACCCAATAATGGCCATCAAACGCAGATTAGACAAAATCCAAAAAAACATGAAATCATAACATGAGATAAAATATTATTTGTAGAACATTGATAAATAAAATGTAATTAAATAATATATAATAAAAAATATTCAGAAGAAATATTTTAGGTATGTATTTGAACGTGATTCGGTCATCACCAAAAGATTGACATATCATAGTGGATCAACTAATCAAACAGAATTCTAATAGTGGATATAGGATTCCTTACTGAATTACAATATCTTTTTCTTGAGACATAAAAAAACTGAATATGGGAGAGAAATATGACCCTACACATCAGTATGAAAACATATGAGTGCCACATATAATTAAATCGTTCATCTTTTAATATAGAACACATGAGAATAAATTTTGAAATATGACATTTCAAATTCAAATTATATACAAAACATGAACATATTTTAAAAAAACATGAATATAAGTAATATTTCAATATATATAATAATTTTTTTATTTAAGAACCATTACAAATTTGGAGAAGGATCCATTCAAAATTAAAGTTAAAAATTTAATTTTTCATAAAAATTATTTCTTAACATTAATATATGAAGAAGACTTTTTCAGGTCACATTGAAAATACTAGTCTTTTAAAAAAATCATAATAAATGAACTTACAAAACATCAAAATTTATCCCATGATATGAAATAAATCATATAAAAAAATTATATATAGAATGATATAATATAAAATCATATTAATATAAAGTCTTTTAAATATTTCAATAAATGTATTAATTGAAATAACACATAATTAAATTAACATATAAATCATTATTTTAAATGATAAATGAGAAAAATATTTATAATTTGGACATAAATAATTTCTATTATCCATGAGTGAAATCAAATCACTGGTATGAATAAAAGAATATGACATATGTATAATTGAAATACATGATATGGTATTTATTCTTAAAAGAATTACATTTTTATTGAATGAATATATTCATTATGTGAGAACACATTAGGGGGAAACATGATTTATCTAGAAATAATTTTGACTGAAAATATAACATCATCATAGGGTTGAATAATACAATATTGAAGAATTTATTTGATTTGGACTAACTTTTACTCATGAAAAATATTTTATTTAAAAAACCTTAACTTAATTTTTAACTTATTTTAAATATCGTGAATTCTATTTATACCAAAAAAAATATAAAAATAATAACATCTTTCAGAACAATTTTGGGACGACCTTATCTATGGAGGCCTAGATCCAGTACATTAATTTAAAAAATTTCTAAGATTACAAGGAATGAAATATCAAAGGACATTTTAGTTTACCATTCATGAAATAAACGATTACATATTGTATAACCATAATCAATTTTAATATAGTAATTAGAAACATGATACGTAATAGTAAAATGAAAATCACCCTTTAATGATTATTTCAATATTTATTCTTCCTTAACTGGTTAAATGAAACATAATAAGGGTGATCTCAAATTCTTTGTAATGGTATGTAATGTTTAATAAATAGTAATCAATATAAATATATTAACATGGAAAGATAAATAATTGAGAACACATTCCACCCAAATAACTAGATACGCATAAGTCAACCTGGAATGGTAAGAATCTAAAAACACATTATAGTTAACCAATGAACTAAATGTTAAATGAATATTAAGATATGTTGACCTAGAAACTCATTGAAAAATAAAACTAATCAAAATATCAATAAATAAAATGCTTAATTATGATACATCATATTTCCAAGGCACATGTTAACTTTTCTATGAAGATATATATTAAACATTTACAATTTGGCCATCTAATTCTTCCCTTGAGACTATTGAGTCAATGAGGAACATTCATTAAATATCCCCCAATATGTAGGGATTTCTATAAATGGCCCCTAACCCGTTTATTTCATGTCTAATTAATTCATCATATTAAATACACAATATGCTTTATCAAGTACATCTATTGAATAGGGTATACATATTTAAGAATATTTCACCATAATATCAAATAAATATCATAGTACAAACTATATGTAATATGGTATAGATTTAGTAAACAATAATAACCATGATAAATTAAATGGATAATATAAGGGAAATTCAATTTTCACTGATCCTAAGAGATTGAATGTTTCATAGGGAATTAAAAAAGAATCTAAGAAGTGAATGTGAATATTATCCAGAACCAAATCAAGCATAAATAATTCATTGGAAGAGTATGTATTACATAAATACAACATCTCTCAATTGGATTAAATATAAGTGGTGTTGTAATTGATGAATTGAAAAACGATAAAAAGTTCATTTAAAATCATCCTTTAGGAATATATCCATTTATTATGAAAAATTTTCAAAAAACATTTTCATTTAAAATAAATTTTGAAAAAACATTATAAAAAATTATAATTTTAATAATGTAGTGGAATCATTGATGTAATGATGGAATGTAAATTTTGGCAAGCCCTGTGAGGTAAAAAAGTATAGTCCTTTTTTGTAGTTAATGATTAGAAAAAAGAATTTTTTAAAATGTGACATGATCATTCTTTTAATAAAAAAATTAAAATAGAAAAGTTTAAAAATTACATTAACAATAATATTTTAAACACCTTTTAATTTTTTATAACATGTTTTTTAAAAGAAGACAAGTTCTCCGACTATAGAGGCAAACAATGTCAGGTTTTTTGAATAAAAAACGTAAAAAATTTGTGCACCAAAAAGTGGTGAAATATTTCTAGTACATAGATATTATCATTAATAAAAAATATGAGAAAATTAATGGTTTTATTGAAATATTATCATGGAATATTCTGGAATGTAAATACCATGGAAAGATCATAAAATTTATTGTTGAGGAAAAAAATCAACAAACATACCAATGTGTCTCATTTCATATTTTTCATTTTAAATAATAATCATTTTGAAATAATAAAATTATATGATTGATTAAAAAATAATTAGTTTAAAATGATTGATGATACAATATAAAAAAATGGGAAGAATATACACCAAAAAGAGATGTAAGTGGTTAACATGACATTTATCTCACAGATGTAAAAATTGAGATGAATATTCCATAAATAAACATTCTTTTATTTGTGTGGAATTTATCCTAATGTTTAATAGTTTAAAATATGTTACTAAATTATAAAATAACCATAATAATAATTATAAATTCTTATATTAACTTGTGAAAATATTTTGTTACCCTTTTGTTAACACTCAATCATTATATTGACAGTTTCCTGTAATAATTGCATACTTTTATGAAGTATTCTATGTCTGGTTACTTGTTGTTTCTATTTTATATATCATGATTTTATCATTTATTTAATCGAAAACATGTCTTGATTATGTTATATATTCAGTTCATATGTATTTATAATAGTCCATAATATTTAGAATTCATGAATGAATAGCATTGCTTCAAGGGGTGGTTGCCCAAAACTCTTCAAATGTCATTATCATATTTCTAAAAAATTGGATGTGTCAATGTTATGTGTTATAAAAGTATTAAATAATTATAAAGTCATAATAAATATCATATATATCATTTATAACTATATTTTCTATCATAACTTTCACCATTAGAGGTGGTAAGGTAAAATGTACAATCAACGTTTTGTGAGGTCGTAGTTCATCGTAAATGGAAACATTATATTTGATAAACATTAAATGGAGTAGTGTGTAGGTTTAATTTTAAATTATAATGTAAATAATAAATGTATATTTAATATATTTGGGTTTTCTTAATCGTGTTACATGAATAGTATACAATGTTGAGAAGCAAATGAATGAAAAGATATCATTATAAAATGTTACATTAAAATCGTGTAACTCCTTTTGGGTTATACCAAAGATATTACATGGATGTATTTATTCCCAAATAGACGATACATGGTATAGGGTTGGGATTTTTCGATTCAATTTTGGAATATATTTTTGGATCCAAATTGTTTTGAGGGGTGTCAGTAAGGGGTAGAGTGCATGCCTTTTTAAATTAGAGGGGGAGTGGAAGTCTTGTATGTACTAATGTGTATCTATTAATGTGACGTCTACCATACCAAATGTTGTTCAAAAATGAAAATATAACGTTTTAATTGTGAATCATGTTCTATTTAAACCTTCACTACACAAATCTATATGTATCATAAGAATTTGGATCCTTAACATCCAAGAATCCCTAATTTTTAATTTTAGTATATATTTAAAAAATATAGTTTTCTAACATATGAAATTTATTAATAAAAAATAAAACAATGTGATATTTATTATAAAATATATATCCATTTTATATTTTTATGATAATATTTTATAAAAATAAAATTAACAATTTTTTTTGGATATTATTTTAAAACAAACACATGTAACCGAAAAACCAATTTTCAAAATCTCGGATAGTATTGACAACATTTTCACAATATATGGGTTAATATGTTAATTATTAATGATAAATTGGACCCCTAACATACTATATTTTATATATATTATCACATAGTATTATCTTAGAATAATATATTAATTTTTTTTAATTTTAATTTTTTTGATAAAATAAAATTTAGTTTATAATAACAATAATGTCAATAATGAAGTTTGTTATTTAATTTTACATTTATATTATCAAAAAAATTTATAATTAAAATATATAAATTATTAAATTGATTAAAATGATATATCCACATATGTATAAAAATAAATACTATAATTTAATCCTGGTAGTTCACTTTTAATATTTTTAGTATCATTTATTTTTTATTATTATTAAATAAATAATCAATAAATTGGAGTATCTTAAGAATTTTAAGTAACTACACCATCCCTAAAAATTATTGATAAATTATTTATATAGTAATAAAAAATTTATGTTTCAAAATGATATACATTTAACCTAATATATGTTATTTGGATCATATCTGAAAAATATATTATTGATAAAACTTCTGTAAAGCTCCCATATTGTCTTTTTCATTTCATAATCATTTATATATGGCATGTCCATTTCATAATATCCCAATAACACATAAAATTTGAAAAATTTTGGAATATATTAAAATTTTTAGTATTCAACGTATTTTGGTCATGTTTCCATTTTATTTTGGCCCATATGGTTTGGTTTTAGACCATTATTTTGTGTAGTGATACCTAAATCACCATAAATATTTTTTTTTATCATTTTCACTAATATAGTTTGTATAAAAATTAATTTTATCTTATTAGACAATAACTTTAAAACATATTACCACCATAAAGGTCCATCATTCAAAAATCAAATCCCAAAAGTGGAAAATTTAAGATGGGATGTAATCTTGCGCATGTTGTAAGAATGAAGGTTTTTAAAGTAGAAACGATCAAAAGTTCAATACGTTTTTGTGTCTAATTTCATTATAAAAATAAAAAAATGGTGTAAATTGTATTATATATTAATAATTGATTTATTATGACATAAAATGTTAAAATTATAATTTAATATTAATAATTATGTAAACAAGAGGCTGTTTTTAACTAAATTACAGTAATTTTCACTATTCATCGAAAAATGAAGTTTCTCAGAAAAATATCACAAATTCACAATGTGATAGTTTTTAAGTTAGGAATTAATTAAATTTGGTATATTTTAAAAAATAATAATCATTGAAGTGTCAAAATTTAGTTTTAAAATAGTTTATCCAGTAAAATGTAGTAATCATTGGTCCTATATATAAGCTAATGTCATGTTTTATATATAATAAGCATATCATGGTGATGCGTATAACAATTTATAGAAAAAACAATATTTTTATTCTGAAATTAGAATATGTTAATTTATTTTAATGTATCATTCTCACAAATTAATTATATTTTATTCTCACAATGTAAACATGATGTGATTAATCAAGAGATTGATATTTGAAAATAAACAGTTGTTGAAAACACCCATTGTAAATAGGGTTAATAACACTCACTCATAATAATAGTGAAATGAAGGTACAACGGTTAAGAAACAGGGTTCCATAGTAATAGAACATATTTGGTAAATAAAAAAATTTATAAGGAAGAAATATCTAATAATCATGTTCAGATGGACAGTTCTGCATCACATGGTTAAGAAAAAGTTTACAATAAGAAATCCTTATGTCCATGATAATATAAGGTCCATTTTACCCATCTGAAATGAAGGTACAAGTGAAATATTTTTTTATTGAAGATTATTTTTCATAAATTAGATTAATTATTTCAAAATATAAGAAGATATGTAAATATACTAACTTAGTATGTTTCTAAATGGACAAAATTATCTTTTTTCTATTCCTAGGAAAATTTCTACCACATATCTCGGTAAAACGGTCATTTTTTTGAGAAATATGAGCACATAGGCTCTAAAATTGAAAAATAAATGAGTTACACAATTCTAAATCAAGGTATTTATCATTTATCGCGAATATGAAAATGCATTAAGTCATTAGGCACTATGGGCAGTTGCATGCTTTGTTCTTCCAAGATAACCTTGTTTGCAAGACAATCTGCAAGATAGTTCGCTACCCTGAATGTGTATGTGACAAAGTAGTTTATATTGGAAAGTTTTTCCAGGCAGTTGACAAATTTAATGGTTAATTTCCATGAGAGATGATGTTGATTCGTCCAAATTGCCTGAACAAGCACCGCAGAATCACACTCAAACAAAATATTGTCCAATGATTTTGATGAACCATTTAAACCTCTCTAATTAGTGCCATTTAATATATTATTAACTTTTCTAACTAATTATGATTGATAACTTTATAATTATGCTCACTTAATTTTAAAAATGGATATATCATTAGCCTTTAATAAGCATGCTGTAGCAATAAATTTTCACATTCAAAACATGTGTCTAACATCATCATGTATCCTAATGATGTTCTGTAATAACTCAAATTACTATAAAAACTTTCAAGAAACAATAATAATCCTTTATTACCTAATTAAGTCACATATTACATGATACATTTTTTATATGAATTTTTTTAAACTCGCTCAATGATAAAACAAATTCCACATTAATAAAAATTGATTAATTAACTCAAAGGTAGTCTTTACTTCTCTAAATCAATCAACTCCTAATCATTATCTCAACATTAGAAATATATATATAGTTTCCATTCAATCAATCACTACTTTTATTAAATTTTTAACATTTTACATAATAGCATTTCATTGTACCATTTAGAATTTGATCTGAAATTCGTAATTAACAAGTACTATAATAAAATCCTATTATATTCTATAATTATTATAATATGTACATTTCTCATAAAATATTCCAATGATATAATTTTGGAATAATAATATAAGTCATATCTCTTTATGTGTGCAAGGATCATTACACAATAATTATCCAATAACATCATTTGATGTATATTATATTACAACTATTCATATTATTCCCTATTTATAAATGATATAATTTCATAAAATTATACTTAATAAATCCAAATTGATATATAAGTTTATTGTCCTTGAGAAATTTATATATTTCAATATAAATTTCTACATTTATAACAAAATATTTACCGAAAACATATTTAACATGTTTGAGCTTAATACTGCATAGGATAACATGGGGAAAATATGAATGAAATGGGAGAGACATAAATACATGTATGTGAATGAAATGGAATAAAATTTTGATAAAAATACATGATATGATAGACATAACATTGTGTCATAATATAACATGATTAATAATTTATGATATACAATGATAATTATAAAATGGTAAATGTGGAAACAACTTAATACCCTACAACATAAACATAGGTCAAGGAAAAACGACAAAGACTTCATAGTGGCCAAAGTCCCAAAAAGGAATATTCTGCACCCTTGTCCAAACACGACATTTCATGATAGTAAACATTACTCAATGCATTAGAGTGCTATATAATTCTACGCACACATGTCAATCTCATTTCATAATCAGGCTTAATTGTGCCACATAGATAATAAAACATAGATTTATTAATAATTTTAATTTATTTGAAGATCAAGGAGTGTGGAAATAGTTCATTTATTACCCTAATAAATTGTTATATGTTGATAAAAGTGAACACCGTTGATTGGAAATGGTTCAGGTAGCCACTACAAATTGGGATTGGCCTTGAAAAATATAGTGAAAATTCAGCTGCATATCGACATCACAAAAAAGATTAGAAATGGGTTGATGATTATGAAATTGGTATCAAAACATTTATAAAAGAATTTGACAGTAATAGGGACAAGGAAGGATGTACACATATTAATAATTATTAAAATAAGGAATAAAATAATAAATAAACATGAATAAAAAGATAAAGGAAATGATTCTTACAAAAAATTGGTTTTTAACATGTGTACATGGGTGGTTATAATGATAGAAAAGAGATCTCTCATAATTTAAACATAGTAAGGTAATTATGGGAGTATTTCTAAATCCTACATCATCTGTAGTAATTGAAAATATAAGATCATAACAAGACAAATACTATTTGATAATGATGAGAAAAGAAATAACCCTATTGAAATTTCAACATGGTAACTCGTGTTAATGGGTGGCTAAAAATGATAGAATGGGGTATCTCATCACTATTATATATAATATAAGAGGAGATATATTTCATTTATTCCCCACCTACTGAATCAATGGTAAAATATATGTCTACTTAGGGGTTAATCTTGAGAAATCATATGGAAACACTACATGAAATTATCAATCCAATGAAGCAATCCACCCATATGATCCTCCCCAATCAGTTTCAAGTACGATTAAGGATTATTATAAATCATGTAGGACTAAAATTGTATCATGATATCCTCCCAGTATGTACCATTTATCACACTCTCATTTAAAAAACGAGTGTCATAATATGTGGATATCATCTTTAACATCCAAAAGTATCCCTCGTTTTTTTCTTGAAAAAATATCAACCAATCCCTTCAGAGGATCTTTTAGATGTTCTCCATGTATTTGATATGGAATTCAATTTTCAAATCAAATTCTTAAAATGGGTGAATGAAATTCATCATCATTAATGATTCTTCCACATTCCAATATTTTTATGTAGTTCCAAAGCTTATGACATAATGTTAGTCAATATTTTAATATATACAATTAGGTTAGAGATATGAAATGGTTTGAAACACCTATATTGTATTAAAAATTTATTTTATCTGATTAAATAATAATAATAATAATTATTTGGATGTGATCTATATTAGATTCCACAAGTTCATGATCTATTTTATATAGGTGCTTCGTATATGACTAATTATAAGGTCTAATAAAATCATTTGTCTTTACATTATGATGATTCATCCCATAAGAGGAGAAATCCATGATACTGAAACTACATGGTTAACGCACCATAACCCATTAATTATAAATATGTGTTGTAGAATATTGTGGAGATGAAGTATATGTACCACTCAAAGAGGGTGTACTATTCATAAAAAACATTTGAAAATTTCACAAATATTAATATTAGTGAAATTCCTTGGTTGGGAAATGAAATATAAACTAATAGTTCTTGGGATTTCTATACTAATGTATCTATAACACCCCAAGCGTCCATGATACGTTTCCCTTTGAATAATGAAATAGCTTTAATTTTATGCAACTTCAAGACTCTAACACACCACGACCAATCAAAGTAGTCATTATGATTAGTAATACCCACTTTTTGAAATTTTATAAATTTTATCATTCAAAATGGAATTCATTTTTGGATTCAGAATATTGAAATTAGAGTAGGGTGAAATTTTTTCATTTTTTAGAAAACATTTAAATTTTGATGAAAACTGAAAGTACTAAACATTAATTAAAATTGAATTTTTTAATCCAAATAATTTATATTTATAAATTATAATGTTTAGAGGTTTTAAAGTATAATTAGAATATGTTTTTAACATTTAATCCAATATTGGTAATTGGATGTAATTTCACATTTAAACTAGACATAAACAAGTGTCAATCTTTTGATATTAATTATATAAAAGGTTCGAGAGATAGGTAGAAGAATTATCCCAACAAACTATTATAAAAAAGGATAAATAGTACAAAACAACTAAGAAACAAGGGGCCTTACAAAGCTGTGTATACAAACTCCATCCCTATCATTGCTAACCAAACTGTCACAATAGAAGGGTAGGACAAACGACCAACTGTAACCAACCTCCATAATGTCCCTTTTAGAGAGAGCATCAACGAGCTGGTTAAATTCTCGATAGACATGAGAAAAATCAAGGCATAAGAATTTAGTAAGGCTAAGGCAGGAGATCCAAGCAGACATAATCTTCCAAGGAACAATTCGAGATCGATCTTTTAGAATCTGCACAGCAACAACTGAATCTGACTCTAACCATACTCTATGCCACCCATAATGCACTGTATACTTGATAACCTTCATCACAACCTACAATTCTGCTTCAACCGCATGAACATACCCTCTGTAATGGAAGAAACAACCTTTAACGAAGCCCCGATGAGTTCTAAAGACTCCACCACACCCAGCAGGACCCGGTGCATCGGTGGCAGCCCAATCCACATTCAATTTCAACCAATCAGAAATTGGTGGAATCCACTGGATGTACCTGATCATTATGGGATTTATTTCCCTTCCACTAACACCAAGTGATCTCAAAAGTACATGTTCGGATACATCATTGTTCATAGAACCTATTTGGGTCATCAAAGCAAGGTAAATGCTTCGATGTATAACCAGAATACCATCCCGAAAAGAAGCTCAAACATTGTTGAAAACAATATTCTTCCTAGATTTCAAGATATAAGAATGAACCGATACAATAACAACAATAAACAAGGATTTCACTTGACTACTGAAATCAATCATAAAGGCTGAATTTAGCTGCGAATCAACAGAGCAGAAGTGAAGGCAGCATTGGAAAACTGATTTCACATATTTCCATAAACGAACAGAAAAATCACACTGGATAAACATGTGTGCTATTGATTCATCACTGTTAAATAAGAAATAGCATACCGAGGCCAAATTTAAACAGGTGCAGTACAATAGATACATAATAGGTAGTCTATTTTTCCCACATTCTCTAGATAAATAGGGCATCATTGGGGGGAATTTAGGGTCGGCGAACACATTCCAGCCAAGGAGGGATTCTTGAATGTACGCCACACTGTAGGTTATAGCATTCCCGACTGGAAAATTAGCCAGTAAGAGCAGGTTTCCAGATTAAAATATCTGTATCAACATAAACATAGTAAGTAATCTCTTTGAGAATATTATTATGAATGATATCACAAGCATTAGAGTTTTCTGGATAAGTAGTGATAGAGAAATTTATCATAGAAGATGGGATAAAAATGGAATCCTTTATTGGCGAAGATAGCCATGGGTTGTTCCAGCAATTTAAATGAGAACTAGGGCATACCAACCATATAGACTGAGACATGATATTTGAATATGTAATCCTTATTGAAGGAAAGACATAGGATTTCATGTGAATACACATAATGTATTGAAGTCTATCAACATACTTGCCAACTAATAACTCAAGAGAATAGTCAGGCTTGGATAGAAGCCTCCAGGTGATGTTCTGAAGGAGCGCATTATTAAAAATTATGACATCCTTAATTCCCATTCCTCCCATATTAATTTGGTTTTATACAGTCATTCCAGGAAATGGTAACAAGTTTCATCTGATTATTTGATCTGGTCAAAATGAAATTCCGTATCATTCCACTCAATTCCTTAAGAAGCACCACTGGCCATCTATAAACAGAGAAGGAGTAAAAAGACATCGAAGTGATGAAATAGTTTACAATGAAAACTCTACCAGCCTAGGACATGGTCTTCCCTTTCCAGCTTTCCAACTAATTAATATTTTTCAAAGAAATACCCTTTATGTGTACATGTTTCACCCTTCCCTAAAACAATGGAATCCCAAGATAATTAAAGGTAAGTGTACCCCTATTAACACCAAGCCAATGAGAAACCCTGTTTTGCTTCGAGAATCTAATTCCTTCCCTAAGGAAAACAAAGGATTTATTCAAATAGATTACCTGGCCTGCAACCTCTTCATAATGTAAGAAGATACTCTTAATACAAGAGATTGTTTTCCTATCAGCCTTACAGAATAGAACTATGTCATCAGTATATAATAAATGTGAAGGAGAAAAGGAGTTCCTAGATAACCTCATTCTTTGATATATACCAACGTTAACAAGGTCATTGAGACACAGACTCAGATAATCCTCATCCATAGGGAACATAATCCCAAATAAAGTATCACCTTTCTTTACCCCTCTAGTGCATTGAAATAATCCCTTGGGAGATCCATTAACAACAATAGATAAACTAGGACTTTTCAATTCAAAGAAGACCAAACCAATGAATTTGTTTTAGAATCCACGCTTATTAAGAATTGTGAAGATAAATTCCCACCTTATTGTGTCAAAATCTTTTGATATATCAACCTTTAGTTCCATTTTACCATGCTGAACTCTACTTTTTAGAATATTGATACATTCTGAGGAAGTAAGGTGACAATTCTGAATATTTCTCCCAAGTACAAAGCCAAACTGATTATGAAGACAATTTCATAGAACCGTTACCTAACTAGATTACCATGATTTAGATAATTACATTGGGAATGGAATTTCCAATGGCTACATGCCTAAAATATTTCATGTCCAAGGCATTATCCTTCTTGGGAATAAGAGCGATAAAATTACAGTTCATACCAAATAGAATAAAACAACGATAAAAGAATTATTTTATAGCATTGATCACATCATTGTGGATGATATCCATGTTAAACATAAAAATTGTATTTGTAAAACCATCAGGACCAGAAAAACTGTCCATAATTAAGGAGAAAAGTGAATAATGTATTTCCTTTTGAGTAGGAATCTTAGTGAGCTTTTTGATCTGATTTTCATCCACACTAGGTTCAACACATCTGATAATATTATTGGTGTTGTTCTCCCCAGAATAAGAATATAACATATCAAAATAACAGGTCACACCATTTAAAATGTCATTTTCAGATGTGGGCATGGTGTCATCAAGCTTTAATGCCATTAGAGTTCTCTTATCCTTTGAAATCAATTATTTCATAAAAAACACTCTCTTTGTTTTGACAACAGGAATTAATTTTAAATTAATTTCTCCCACTTCTGTGTTTTGAATTTGGAAAAATGGATTCCATATTTATAATCCTGAGGCCCAAATTTTGTAAAAAGGTTACTTTTTTTTTTAGAAATTTTGAATAATTACTTCGGTAAATATTTTATTTACCATTGTTAAAGGATAAATCCGGAAAATAAGGGTAATAAATAATATTATAATATTATTTAATTACCCTAACATGTCTCCTATCCCTATTGGATGATACATGTCAGGCCATGGGAATTTTGGGTCGATTTTGGGACCCAATGGAGCCACTTGTAAGTGATAATGACACATTATATTAATTAACTGAAAATAAATACAAAATGACATAAACATATATCTTTTAGTAAAACAATTTTGACATTTGGTTATACATGTTATCTAATAGACTATAAATATTCATTAGAAAGTTAAAATTGTTTCCTACATAATAGTATATTATTTTTAATTTTTAGACATTGAATAATTAAATTTATTTATGACATAAAATTATGCATTATATTCCGTATTAATGAAAGAATCAAGTAAATGGTATTATAAATGTTAAAATAAATAAAAATTGAATGTTTTGATGACATCCACGAATTTTATAGGTTAATATGACATGTTAGGATTACTTAAATGAATTTATTTTGAATTAATAAAGTTTTTAGTACTTTAATAAAAATAAATTATTAAATAGTGTCAAAATTGACATAAAAGAATTTTTAAAACAAATATTATATTATTAATTAAAATTCTATTCGGAAAATATATGGTTTGGCCAAAGGACTTATATAATTATAGGTGAATCATTAATGAACAACTTGGGGATTTCTTGGAAGTATATAGTATGTTTATTAACTATATAATATAAAAATATAAAGAGACATGGTAAATGTCAATCAATTTAACTGAGTGTTAAATCTAAATTTTATGGTTAATATAGTGACCCAAACCTGTCTAAAACCTATTGGTTGAGTTTTTTTCTTCCCATCCCCACCTTATTCTTTAAATAATCCACTTTTGAGACATTATAAACCGAAAAAAATTATTATAAATTAATATTTCTTGTTTTTCCTAAGGTACCCCTCACCCCTCTTATAAAAGGGCACTCCCCCTTCTCCATAATTAACACATTAAAAGCCATTTTTCTTGGAAAAACCCTACCAAAATATACTCTCAACTTACCTGACTTCATCCTAGAGGCCCTCAATTTGTCATAATTCCAACTTATGGATCCCTTTTGATCAAATCAAAAGGAATAACCCGAAGAAGAGGTAATAATTTCACCTCCCCCTTTCAAGTTCTTTTCGTCTTCTACTTCTTCTTTATATGTTATTTCCATTATAAAATAATAAAACCATTATATTTTATATACTGTTATGTTATTATAAATATTCTATATACATATTCATTATTCTATCCGTCATTTTAATGACATTTCACCATACGTGCGTACGTACAGAATACCTTCTCCACGTCGTGGTGTAATTTTTATTCAATATATTGTTATTTGGATGGGTATATTAATGATGTGTAATTCATGTAAATAATATATTTAACATGATAAATATTCCTTATATATGATATACTATCCAATTATACATTATTTTAATATCATAATAATGATATTGTCGCTCTTGCGTACGTACGGATTACCGTCTCCATGAATGTAATGAGATTCATTCCCCATCGTATCCATTCAAAAATAAATTTCATTTGATTATTAAAATTAATTTGGAGAGACATGATATCATTCTGGATTGGAATAAGATACATACCATCCATAAAAAATATGTCTCACATAACAATGAATATAAAGGAAAACTAATCCGTTAACACCTGAAACGACGATAATACTAAGATATTATTAACAAATAAATGTTAAAAGATCATATATGATATCATATTAATTTATATGATTCATGTATAATTTAATAACAATTATTTCACCATCATACGAAAGGATATCCTACCCTCGACCAAGGGAAAATTACAATGTAATGGGTTTCTTATCTCACTTTTAATTCCGTGAGATTTCTATTGTTCACCACTTATTTACTGCATGTGGTGTGTGTACTACACATGATTGTATACATTTGGGTAATATACTGTAATTTATAGATATTTACATCATCATTGTATGATACTTATTTCATGGGTGTATGTTTCATAAGTTACCAAATCGATAATTTAATTTGAAATTTTAATTTCCACTCATTCGGCTTTATGCATACTTCATTAATTATTTTACTCGAAGACTATTTTTGGAATCACTATTCATTTTCTTATGTAATAATTTGCACTCCCCTTTCTGTGGATATAATTATGATACACATAATAACTCCATAGATAAATTCTCATGTCATCGAAATGAACTGGATAAGAATACTTTTAATTCAATCTCCATTTGTTGAGTTGAATATCTAATTCATTGGTGTTGTTTTGACAAAAATATGTGTACATGTCCTATGATTTATTTACAATAAATATCCAATTATATTGAATATATTTATACTTGTCAAAAATAATTATGTTGTTTACTTATCCTTAACCTAAGGATACGGTCTTTATATATGATTTCATCTCAATTTACATTCCATTGAGACTTCTTTGTTATTATACAACAAATCACTTTTATATGGTGTATATAATGTACTTTGACATAGTTTATCATTAATCCCATTAATCTCATGATATTAAAATGTTTTTATTACATCAATTATTTGTATTCAAGTATCTCTCTTTTGGTTAGGAACTCTAACTAAAATATCATTTTAAATGTTTTAATGATTTATTATTATAAATTTTTCTCGTTAATGTCCGTGTTTTAAAAATGGTTTTTAGGATTTATTTACATGGACATTATAGTTTTAAAATTAAAATTCCTCATAATGGTTTCAAAGTGATATGGTAAACTTTGATTCAAAAATATATTTTTAAATGGCTTCTTAACAAAAAGTGTGACTTTTAAATGATTTCCTGAAAATGCAAGATATTTGTATCTAATAGTTTTGATGATTATTTTTATCTATGTCAATATCCTTCATTATTCTCGATTGAGTAAAATATGATACAATTCAATCTTCTATATTATATCTAATGAGTTATGTATGACTATGGATGTGCTATTTTTATACCATTAATGGTTTGTGGATAACATATTGAAATTTCATATGCTAGTTTTAATATGAATGTTTATGTTATGTTTCAAAATTTTCATATGAGGAATGCACTGTACTTATTAAGTGATCGGTGGAACCCACTATAGCTCTTTGATGCATCAGTAGGTATCATGACACAAACTAGTGTCTTGGCACAAGGCCTTGAAAAAAATATTATTTTTAGTCTTGGCACAAAGCCTTGACTATGTGATTATAATAGTCTGGTATTATGCATTCCGTCATTATAAATGTGGTTATTGATATTTCATGTGATTATTCGACTAATAGAATATCCATGTGAATAAGTAAATGGAATTATTTCATTTTATCTTTTCCATATGATTATGAATATCATGTTTAAAAGGATTTTGTTCTAGTCTTATACACTTCCTTAAATGTTTATGCTTATTTATGAAAGTTCCTGATATAATGTTATCCTTACTGAGAATCTGAGCTCACCCCTTTCTATATTTTAATTTTCCCAGGATGCAAAGTATTATATTATGACTGACCTCTATGGATAGTCTATGGGATATCATTGTTGTCTATGGAGACAATGTTATTGTAGTTTTCCATTTTATGGTGTAATGTAAACCTTATGAATGTATCTAGTACTTATAAGGCTACTATACTATTCAGTCTTTCGAGACATGATCTTTTATTATCATGGAAATGATATGTAATAATGCACAAACTCTATGCTTATGGGGTCGGGGAATTACAGTTGGTATCAGAGAATGTTTAGTACAAACCATAGAAACTAGATTTAGATAAACTCTGATTAGAGCACATATGCCTAAGATCGACTTTGAGGATTAGAATAGAATAACATTGTAGAATTTTTTTATTGTAATCATTTTCTCTGTTTTCCAAAAAATTCATCCCTATTTTGATATGAGAAGGTAGAGGTAGCTCTGGCATAGATGTTCTTAGCGGTAAAACCTGAAAACACCACTTTGAGCTAGACTCGAACGGGAACTAGTGCACAAAAATAGGACTTGCTGCACTCCTGGTTACGACACTCCTGTGGGATATGCTTAGTATAATTTACATTTAATTTTCAAATCGATTTAAAGTATTTTAATATAAGATGGGAATAAATGGCCTTGGTTATTCCTAAGGTGTTTTAGATTGAGAATATGGTGTCATGATATTCCCTAAATGATTTTATGACTGCTGTTACTCACAAAATGATTTGTGGGTTTAGTTAATGGATGGATTCCAAGGAAGATATAGTAACTTTGAGAAGGATGTACAAGGTGGGAACGGTGGTGGGAATGAGCTAAAAAATGGAATGTTGATAGGCGTTAAAGATATCGTGTTCATGCCAATTCAATTTTCCAAAAATATGAAAAACAACGTATATATTAACCAACTCTTGGACACAACAATGAAAATAAAGGCGATGAATGATAAGGTCTATGACAGTGGAGACCATGGAAAAAAGAATCCTGAATTTCCATCATGTAGGAAATGTGGAAGGAGACACCCGGGAAGGTGTCTCATTGGAACAAAGAAATGATTTATGTGCAGGATAGACGAACATAAAGTGAATAATTGACGAGGAAAAATGGAGAGTACTATGAAAGAAAATAAAAATGGTCCCAATATTCTATTTATAGTCATTTTCCGTAAATGTTGGGGACCAGGCCATCACCCGAGTGAATTCCATATTCTATAGAATATTTTATTGGTCAATGAAGAATCTATGTGGAAATATATGTTGGAGAAATGTTTAAAAGTATTAGTGCTCGTTGGTGATGGGATTACATTGGAATAATTTTCTCTTGTATTTGTAACCCTGCCGTTTTCAATGTGAGAATGATATTTGAGGAAGAATTATCTTTTCTCTTGTGAATATATTTATAAATATCCGTTTGGTTTTATATGATCATTGGGTTTGAGGCAATTACAAGTGATTATATTTTGGTATGAAAATGCAAGGTATGAGATAACATTTGTTATTAAATGATGTTACAGATATTTTGATAAATTTTTCTGATTTTGATAATGTTATAAAATATATATTTTGAAAAAGGACAACACACTGACCGTGTGTGAACCCGTCATGTCAGACAATGATATGGGAATGGAACCCACAACCAATGTGTGATTGGGATTTATCTCCTACCACTAGACTACGTGAAGTACATGGTTAGTGTAACTAATTACTTTTAGTTAAATGATTTTATTGATAAATAATAAGTTGATTTGGGATCTTATGTCTTATCAAATTAATACACTTAGAATAGGAAAATGATTTTTTGGTTGAGTGATAAATGTTATTTTGGAAGATGTTTTCTTTCTTGGGAAAACTATATGCTCAAGGAAAATAGAATACTATGGGATTTCATTTGAGGACTAATGGTGGATTTTATCTATGTTTTTATTGTGGATTTATAATGATTTGGGATATTTATGGAAATGATTAACCTATAATAGAGAATATGTGATTTGGGTAATTACTTTTAAGTATGCGACTTTAAGAGTAGTTGATGTCATTTGGAGATACAATTTAACGTGAAAGACTACATAACCAAATTCTTCTATGTTTTGGGTTTCAATATTAGTTTGGATTATATTGAAGGATTTTAACGACAATTGTTTTTTGAATGGTATTTATTTAACATTGGGGTATTGTTGGATTAATTTTAGAAATTAATATTAGTGTTTCTTTATCTAATGGAATATCGTTTTGGGGGATCATCAAATTTTATTCCGACTGTTTTGTTTTTCCTTAATCTCTAAAGACAAGGTAAATATATAGTTTATCCTTCGCGGATCATGTGATTCTATAAAAATTTATTCTTTATCTTTCAGTGTGACCAAGTCTTCTTGAATACTCATCGTTTAAAAAACACGATTTACTGGTAGAAATCTATTAAAGATTGAAACTCTACATAAAAATAAATTATATATCTTTATTTTCTTAGTCATTTTCATAAATGAATTCCCCATATTTATGTAATATAACATAAAACAGAAAAAATGATTCCCATTTACTTTTCCTACTGGCAGAGAAATGAACCTTTGTACCATCACAAGTTTGTGGTTTTCTTGTTGTTAACTTTCTCCTAATCATGTTTTCTATCCCTCTCCATCATTACATGACACTTAGTTTATCATAAATTTCCATGTTTTCCTACATGGAATCCTAGTATGGGTTATCTTTGGTGACCTTTGAACTTCTCATTCTTTCTTTTTAACGTAATAGTTTTATTGAATCTTTTTCCGATGTGGGACAATCCATTATATTTCCAATCCAAATTTAAAAATTCTGATGGCGTAATTTATTGAAGGAGGGGAGAATGTAACACCGCAAGATTCACCCGTATGTTTCCCTTTGAAAAATAGAACATCGTGCATTGTATTCAACTTTGATATTCTAACACACCACAACAAATCAAAGTAGCCATTATGAATAGAAATACCCACTTTATGAAATTTTATAAATTTTATCATTAAAATTGGACTTCATTTTTTGATTTGGAATATCGAAATTATCCTAGGTTAAATTTTTTGTATTTTTTAGAAAACATTCAATTTTTGATGAAAAGTGAAAAGTACTAAATATTAATTAAAAATAACTTTATTAATCCAAATAATTTATAGTGATAAATTATACTATTTATAGGTTTTAAAGAATAATTATAATTTAGTTTTACAATTTAATCCAATATTGGTAATTGGATGTAATTTTACATTTAAACAATACATAAACAAGGGTCAATATTTTGATTGTAATTATTTATTAAAAAGCACTCTTTGTTTTGACAATGTAAATTATTTTTAAATTAATTTCTGCCACTTCTGTATTTTGAATATATAAAAATGGATTCCATATTTTGAATTATGAGTTCAAAATTTTGTAAATAGGTAAATTTTATTTTTATACATTTTAAATGATTACTTCGGTAAATATTTTATTTACCATGGTTAATGGGTAAATCCGTTAATGAAGGGTAAAAAATAATATTATAACAATATTAAATTACCCTAACACATTTCCTAAACCTATTGTATGATACATGTCCGACCATTGTCATATTTTGGACGATTTTGGTACCCCATGGAGCCACCTGTAAGTGATAATGACACTTTATATTAATTAAGTTAATGTAAATACAAAAATGACATAAGCATATATCCTTTAGTAAGAAAAATTTTACATAGGGTTATAGATGTTATCTATTAGACCATAAATATTAATTATAATGGTAATTAAGATTTCCTACATAATTATATATTGTTTATAATTTTTAATCATTTAATAATCTAATTTATTTATGAAACAATGATGATGTAGTATTTTCATTATTAATGAAAGAATCAAGTAAATGGTATTATAAATGTTAAAATAAATATAATTTGAATATTTTGATGACATACTAGAATTTTATAGGTTAATATGACATTTTATAATTTCTTAAATGAATTTATTTATAATTAATAATGTTTTTAGGACTTTAGAAAATCAATTATTATATAGTGTCAAAATTTACATAAATGAATTTTTTTTAAAAAAATTATAATATTAATTGATATTGTATTTATAAAAATATAAGGTTCATCCAAAGGACTTATATATTGCTAGGTTCATCATTAATGAACCACTTGGGGTTCTATTGGAAGTATATAGTATGTTAATTAAATATATAATACAAAAATACAAAGATATAAGGTAAATGTCAAATTATTTAACTAAAAGTTAAATATTTGTGTTAAGGTTAATATAGTGATCTAAACCTGTCTAAAACCTATTGGTATCATAATTTTCTACCCATCCCATCTATAGAAATTAAATAGTCCACTTTGGATCCATTAGATACCGAAAAGTATTTTATTATAGAATAATATTTCTAGCTTTTCCTAAGCCGCCCCTCACCCCTCTTATAAAAGGGCACTCCCCCTTCCATCTAACTCACACCATAAAAGCCTATTGGATCGGCCCACCACTTCCCAAATATCCTCTCAAAATCCCTAAATTCATCCTAGAGACCCTACTTTGGTCATAAATCCAACTTATGTTTCCTTTTTCATCAAATGAAAAGTAATAACCCGAAGAAGAGGTAATAATTTCACCACCCTCTTTCAAGTTCTTTTCATCTTCCAATTATTATTTCTTTGTTATTTCCATTCATAAATAATAAATCATGTAGCTTCTATATACTGTGATTTTATTATAAATATAGTACAAGCATCTTCATTATTTTATCCATCCTTTGAATGACATGTCACCATACGTGAGTACGTACAGATTACTGTCTCCACGTCATGGTGTAATTATTATTCAATACACTATTATTTGGATGGTTATAATAATGATGTGTAATTAATATAGATAATAAATATAAAATTATAATTATTCTTTATATATGATATACCATCCAATTATACATTATTTTAATATCAGAATAATGATATTGTCGCTCGTGCGTACGTATGGATTACTGTCTCCACGAACGCGATGAAATTCATTCCCCATCGTATCCATTCAAGAATAAATTTTATTTTATGATTAAAAATAATGTTTATATACAAGATATAATTCTGGATATTAATATTATACATACAATCCATAAAAAATATGGCTCAGATAACAAATAATATAAAGGAAAACGATCTGTTAACACCCGAAACGATGATAATACTACGATATTATTAACAAATCATTGTTAAAAGATCATATATGATATCATATTAGTTTATGTTATTATTTTATAGTTTAATAAAAATTATTTCACCATTATACAGGATGTTAAGCTACCCTCTACCAATGAAAAAGTAAAAAGTAAGGGGTGTCTTATCTCAAATTTAATTCCGTGAGATTTCCATTGTTCACCACTTATTTATTGCATGTGGTGTGTGTACTGCCCATGACTGTATTTATTGGAAAAAATAATTTAATTTATGGATATTTACATCATCATTGTATAATCCTACTTTCATGGTTGTTTGATTCGTATGTTACCAAATTGATAAGGGAATCTGAAATTTCAATTCCCACTCATTCAGCTTTACGCTTACATCATTGATTAAATTACTCCAAGATTATGTGTGGAATAACTATTCATTTTCTTATGTCATAATTTCCACTCCCCATTCTGTGGATATACTAATGATACACATAATCACTCCATTTATAAATTCTGAAGTCATCGATATGAACTTGATAAGAGTAATTTTAACTCAATCTCAAATTGTTGAGTTGAATATCCAATTCATTAGTGTTGTTTTTACAAGAATATGTGTGAATGTACTATGATTTATTTACATGAATATCCAATAATATTGAGTGTATTTATATTTGTCACAAATAATTATGTTTTTTGATTTATCCTTAACCTAAGGATATAGTCTTTAAAAGAGATTTCATCTCAATTTACATTCCATTGAGACTTCTTTGTTGTTATACACCATATCAATTTTATATGGTGTATATAATGTACTTTGACATAGTATATCATGAATCCCTTTATTCTCATGATATTACATTTTTTTGATTATATCAAATATTTGTATTCAAGTGAATTTCTTTTGGTTAGGAACTCTAAATATAATATCATTTTAAATGTTTTAATGATTTATTATTATAAATCATTCTCATTAATATCCATTTTTTAAAAATAGTTTTAAGGATTTATTTATATGGACATTAATGTTTTAAAATTAAAATTCCTTTTATATGTTTCCAAGTTGTATGGGACACTTATATTCAAAAATCTATTATTAAATGGCTTCTTGACAAATTGTGTTACTTTTAAATTATTTCAAGAAAAGGGGGATATTTGTCTCTAATAGTTTTGATGATTATTTTTTTCTATATCAATATACAGCATTAATCTTGATTGAGGCTAATCTGAAACAATAAAATCATACATATTGTATCGAATGAGTTATGTTTGACTATGGATGTGTTATTTTTATATGATTCACAGTTTTTGGACAATGTATTGACATTTCATATTTTAGTTTTAATAAGAATGTTTATTTTAGACCTCAAGCTATTCATATGAGGAATTAATTGGACATAGTATGTGATGGGTGGAGCTCGCTATGTCTCCTAGATGCATTGGTAGGTCTCATGAGACAAACCAGTGTCTTGGCACAAGGCCTTGAAAAAATATTATTTGTAGTATTGTCACATGGCCTTGACAATGTGGTGATGATAGTATGGAATTATTCATTCCATTATTATGATAATGGTTATTGATATTGCATGTGATTATTCAACTAGTAGAATATCCATGTGAGTAATTAAATGGAATTATTTCAATTTATATTTTCCATATTATACTTAAGTTCATGTTTAACTGGATTTTTTTCTAGTATTATATACTACCCTAAATGTGTATACATATTTATGAAAGATTACGCTATGATTTTATCCATACTCATCATTTGGGCTCACCCTTTTATAAGTTTTATTTTTCCTAGGAAGCAATGAAGTATATTATGACTGACCTACATGGATTGTCTATGGGATCTCAGTGTTTTCTATGGAGACAATGTTGTTATGGTTTTTCAAATTGATGATATAATGTAAAACATATGAATGTGTCTAGTACATCCAAAGCTACTAAACTAATCGGTTTTTTAGGATTTGATCTTTTATGATCATGCTAATGATATGTAATAATGCACCCACTCTGTGCTTCTGGGGTTGAGGTTTTGTAGTTACAAAATGTTCTCACATCAAGTATCTTCTAATGGAGTTGATCAAAGAGGATATTTAAAATAACCAACTACACATTTTTATTTCACCCACTGATTACTCTTCTTTTTAGATGATCCAGACCCACATTTACAAGACATTTGATGAAAACCTATCAAAACATACATTACTTGTGGGTTTATTTCAAAAATTAATGTTCTATGGAACTTATCAATAGAAGTCATTATTATATTAAGAATACGTGATATTGTATATCTGAATGTGACCCCATTTCTAACCATCAGGACATTAAAATATCAATGGAGATTAGGTCAAGAATAATGTAAACCATATCCAACATGTTATTGGAATATTCATTCAATGAATGATCTCCCATTGTGAATGTCCGTGAACTCCTGAGATAGATATAATTTTATGATCATATGAAATAATATCTAGATAAAGAAACCATAATATCTTTCCACCCCATATTTTCATACTTCCCATCATGATATATGTTTAACCCTGACATGAAGATGGATCAGTCCAATATTAAAATAATACACACCTTAGTAACCACATCTAGAGTTCTATGGAACTAAAATAATGTTGGAATTATCCACCCAATCATCATATTTTTTTGAGTTTCTGATCCTCTGAATATAGATTATATTATGCTTGGGAAACTCTTGATGTCAATTATTCACTATTAGCAGTTCATCATTTCATGCATGATCTGGAATAATCTACACTCTTGAATCCAATTTTTTATTTTCTTGAACAACTTCTTATAAATGTTTTTAAACAGGTGGAATGGAAGATGAATTAATTTAGCTACTGAACTCACATTTTCTTACATGTGGTCTATAAAGATGATTAGTACTAGAAATGTTTTATATAACTAATAAAAGAATCCATTATTAAATATATCTCGTGGGTTAAAGTAAACAACACATTTATAAATACACATATATAATAATAAAATCATCAAAACATAAATTGATATATCTTAAATTGGTTCATATTCATAGACTCTAGTTTATGAATTACAAAATTAGAAGGATTAAACCCAATTGAAAAGATCCAATGGTGACCAATGCCCTGTGGTGAGGTCTGTTTTCTATAAACCCCACTCACAAGGATAATGTCAAAAAATGAAATTCTTATCTCTCATATATATGAAATATTTAATAATAAAAATAACAACAGAAAATGGAAACACACCAGTAATAATATTTTTTCAGTAGCATGGTCAATCTACTACCTTGGTCCGCACATGACCAATCCCATAACATCGATCAAAGGTCATTCTAGATCCCCTCGAGAAGGAATCTTGTGGCCATGAATTAAGGAACCCCACAAGAAATGACATAACATTAATAATAGATCATAACAAATATAAATAAATACAATAATTATAAATAATAAATACACCAAAATATAATATAAATATATAACAGATTAAATCAGTAATCATGTAAAAAAGAAAAATGAGAAAAGAAAACAAAATGTCCAGTAATAATTTTGAAAAATTACAGCCCACCATACATCATGGTAGTGGAAACACGAGACCCAAATGCCATCTAAAATTGAACCCATCACTAGTTTCAAATTTCTTTTATTTATATGATTTTGAATAAAAAATTTCTATACACACAGATTTGGAATAATTTTTGTTTGGTCTAACATTTGATATAACACACCTTAGAGTGTTTCATATAGATCCATTATATGAATAATAAAAAAATCTTAATTTATTATATATAGATTTTTTTTGATTTAAACTTGATTTACATACAAATAAATTAAATTAAAAAGTGAAATAAATGATCAGATAAAATCATAGACATAATCACCGTGATCAATTCCAAGGTATATAAGTGGATTGCGGATGTAGGGTCCTCATACTATGAATTATAGAACTATAAATATATTCATACCCATACTTGATCTAAAACCATCACATCACATTTAATATTGTAATTGTTGTGGTTAAATCATAATAAGGAGATTAGTCAAATTACCTACTACCTCATCACGCATATTTATTATTGTTTATCCACTTATTTACCTTGGGATTCCAAGTCCATTCACAAATTTTTTCAATCCATAAATATTCCCAATAAAAATAATTCAAACCACCACATGGTGATGAAAAATGTTGAAAACAAATACAATAGATAAAATAATTTTAAAAATAGTGACCAAACAAATAATTACATTTGAAATACCACGTTTTCATTTCCATGAAAATTTTAAAAAAAATTAAAATTTATATGAAATCATTATATAGTATCCAAAAAATGAATAAACATGAAACCAAATAAATTTTCACTAGAAATCACTATGAAAATATTGCGAAATCCAATATAAGAGGACATGGAGTTCTATAGATGAATGAAAATATCATATACATACAACATTATTCCATAAAATGTAGTGTAAACAAACCATATGGTGTTACAATTATCAGGTGGGAGGAGATATGAGAAGGAATTAGACACTAATGGAAGATTGGTGTTGTCCCATACATCAATGTTTTTACAACAACAAAATATTTTAATAAATTTTATTAAATTAAATTTATTTTACATAATGCATTACAAGAATCATCGTGTTCAAACAAACGATGATATATTATTTTAAATATTATTATTTTAAGTAAAAGTATTATCCTAGAAATCTAATCGGTTTAATTTAATAGAATTAACTAAATTATAAAAAATATATGGTTTATATATGAATAAAATAATTTCAATTGTTGTTGATTAATTATAAATGAAAATATAAATAATTTTGAATTGAATGAGATATTTTCGAAACTATTATTTGTATGCATAAAATTTTATTTATCATAATAAAATTAAATATTCACTTTTATTTAATTTTTTTATAAAATATTTAAGAATGTTATTGTAATTACAATATTTTGACCTTAATTAAATACTTTTCATGTTATGGGATACCATTGAACAATGATTTATGAATAGAAATGTATTTTTCTGAAAGGGGGATTTCAACGTTTGTTGTGTTATTATTTTATAATTAATTTATAACTATTTTATAAATTTAATTTTATAAAATATATTATATATTGGGAATGTGGATGTTCATAATTTTTAAATAATTTTATCATTAATTTTGTTAAATGTGAATATTAACCTTTCTATAATTTATCACCATAGTAAAGGGTAAATTAGGTTAATATATGTTACAAATAAGCTCTAAGGACAAAAGATTTAATAAAAGTTATTATGAATGATTTTAATTAATACATGGAAATATTAGGCATAAGTAGATTTTTTTAATAGAAACAGATCTTCCTAAATGGCCTATAAAATATTTCAAACATTGAAATTAAAAAAAATAACAGTATTAGATTTAAATAACTATTTTTTGTTCACATTGGGGAAAGTAATGTTATGACTAAATGAATGTGTTTATATTTAGTAAGTGAATTTAAATTAATGATAAAAAACTATTTGTAATTTATAATTAATATATAATGAATGTAAATTCTTATCTACACCGGATTTGGTATTTCTCTAATTTGTCAAATATATAATAACTAATTTTCAATATATGAAAACTATATAGTTTTTTTGATTTAAGTAGTTCCATTATTTTGTCATATGATTATTAAAAATATGTGTTATTTTTAATAAATATTTAGAGATTTATTTATTGTCCTTATTTATATTACGGAAAATTAAATAGAAATATTATTGATAAGAAATAATGATATTTTATGAAATTATTGTTTTATTAAATTAAATAATATTAATATTATAAAATAATATATCACAAAGGTTATAATATATTGCATATAATTTCGTTTTCCTATTTATAGTATCTTTAGTGGACTTTTCCTTTAAAATGACATAACTATTTTTTAATAGTTTAATAAAATTCCATGGTGACCCTGCTGTCAAATATAAAATGTATTCCCTCCTTTACCATCTTCACACCACATTGATCCCGATAGCTCATCCAAATTCAGAAATGATCACTTCTCCAATATCTTATTGAAATTATATATGTTTTTTTATTCACAAAAGGCCAAACCAACATCACATACATGGATATCTAAATAAGATATTTTTAAGAATTAGTAATTAGAAAAATTAATCACTTTTGTCATAATTTTATTACAATTTAAAATATATAATAATATTCATAAAATAAAAAATAAATACTACCAATTATACTATAATGTTTGTATTATTATTAAAAAACCTTTCTTCACCATCCTACCATCAAATAAGAAGTGAATATATCATTTACCCATAGGCATTGCTTTCTATCTCAACGCATATATACAAATCATTTATCATCACCAATTTATATATGTTGGAAGTTTTGTTAGTTTGTTGTTTATATTTGAAAACTATGCAATTTTTATATAGTATGAATGATAATATCATATATACCTTCATTCCAACAAAATTGTTAAAAAATTAAAATATTGATCATGTGTACATGTGGACTAAAACCTCTACAAAGAGATGTTATCTAATTTTCACTTTCTTATTTATTTTTATTGTAATTAGGTTATTTTTAATTTATATATATGATATACATGATATAATAATTTTTATACAATGGATATTAATTATATATTATTATTTGATTCTGTCTGTCATAAAAATGGATACAAATTTCATCTGTTTGTATGACATATCACCTTTAACAATATTGAAATAAAATTATATATATATAATGAATGAGTATAAAAATATATATAATTATTAAATAATATATTTATATCATAATTTAGATTATTTACATAATCTAACTATGTTTTAAAAACATGGACTAAAACTGTGAAACCGATACGTACATGAAAAACGAAGCATATATCACCCAAACTATTAATGTTAATAATTAAATGTTATAAACTGGATACAAAAATTTATAATTATATAATACATGGTAAGATAAATAAATGAGTATAGTTCTATATTATAATTTTAATAAATCAGTATTTTTTATTGGGGATGTTCTGATGCATACAATGGATTCCAGACCTAAGGTAAGGGATTTTATCTCACTATAATTTCTATGGGACACATATGTTTTACATCAATTATTTCATTTGTGTGTTGTATACCTATACCATTAAATTAATTTATTTTTATTACTCTCAAATTATTTTTTATTAAATATTTAATAAATGGTTCAATCATTATTGGGGATTTGGATTCATATGGTTTCGAAGCGGTATGGTTATTATGTTACAATATTATTATTCACTGTGATTTTTCATGAATTTGTCTAGTTGATGAAATATTATGATGTATCACTCAAAATATCATGAATTATAATATTCTATGTATGTTTTATAAAAATTCCTATTTTCATGTTTACATTCCTCAACTTTAGTATTGAGGAGAATGAAAATATGCTATTAGAGAAATATACATGATTTATATCAAGAGAAAAAATTCATTCGTCAGGCCTATCGAAGTTATTTAAAAATAATTAAGAGGAATTATATTATTTTCTTATGATTGGTAATATTTTTTTTCCACGATATAATATTTTACTATATTAAGTTACAAGGAAATATTTTTACTAAAAAAATTATTCGTTGTGCTTTTTTGAAAATATATGAGATGAATGTTTCTATACCTATATTGCATAAAACCATTCCGCCAACATTTATTACCCAATGATTTGAATCATCCTTTACATTATTAAATGTTTAATTACAAAGAGAATTATTTTCATTATATTTAATAAATTTTATTACATTAATGAGTAATCTAAAAATATAAATGTTATTTTACCTGTGATGATTATACTTAACAATTAATGGTATATCTATTTATCAATGTTAATAATCCTTGATTTCACTTATGATATACTCTGTATATTATCCAAGGATACCATAATTATTCCATATTTGGATCTCTTATTTTTATGATGAAAATATTTTTATGAAACACATTTAATTTCCGTTGGTAATGATATGATGAAATGATGAAATATTTCAAACTCCCATTCCTTTTAAAATGGTTCTTATATCATGAAATACTTACAATAATCATTATTTCCATGTTTTATTGATATTTTAGTTTTTTATAATTCTATGGAAAACCAATATATTATTTTTATTAATTTATGGGTTGGACCTATATCTCTTTTCAATGAATTGGCTAAATATAGATATCTCTTAAGATAAATGAGACATTTATAGGGAGTTGACAAATTTTAGTAATGAATATTATCAACAATGATTATATTAAGGATTATTGATGATAAATAAGATTCTTTTAGAGTGATCATAACACACTACATTAGTATTTTAAATGTTCTTTATCTATAATAGAAATGATTTTAAATACTTTATTTAATCAATAATTGCATGTATTATGAAAATATTATGATATTATACAATATTTTTTTTATAAATTATGTTTCATGTATTAATAATAACCATGATTTTTAGGATCCATGATTCTAATTTGGGATGTTTTTGTTAATGTTTTAAAATGTTATTCTCTTTTTCCAATAGACAAATGATCAGGTTATGATCAACTGATTATCTAAGTATCCATTGGATACCCTTACTGAGCATCTCAACCCACCAATTCATATGGATCATATACCCATGTTATGATGTATCATAATACTACGAAGGGTTCATGTTATGATGAATTTATTGGGAGATGATGTGGATCTTTTATGAACCAATTTTTTATGTGCCCATGTTACCAAAGACACTATATATACTCGATTATAGAATGGATTATTATGTTATTAAATTAATATTATTCTACAATGATATTATATATGTATCAAAATAATTGGTCACTATATTTGGAATCATTGTATGTTTCAGTTAGCCATTAAATATTAGTATATGAAACTATAGTGAGAATCTGAGGTATATGTTATTTTATTGGATGAAATAAAAGGTTAAAATATCTATCATTAATGGACTAGGTTAATCCATTGATGTTATAAAATATTATATCATTGTTTTTAAATCCTATAAATTATTTTCATGATTATAGTTTTCAAATTGTGATAATTTTTAGATAAACTGTTTTTTTGTTATAGTTGATGTATCAAACAGAAAAGAATTATCTTAATGTTTAATTTTATTGAAATCATAATAATTTTCCTCCTTTGAAAAATATTGATATAGGATTAGAATGAAAAATCATTTTACCATGTCCAAAAAAATTCTTTTTTAGTTGAATGAAACCGTTGTTCCTATTGGTAAAATGATGGGACCATAGTCTACTGATTCATTAAGGAATAAACATCTTCCTTTTTTAGTTTGATTTGAGATAAATTAGATAGTGATATTTGGATCTGTATTAATTGAATTTTTTTTCCATTAATCAATGATCAGAAAAAAAATATTTTTATTTTGAAAATTTATCATTTAGAAGTTGAAGTGGATCAACAGTGGAATGTTATAATGAATATTTTAAATTAAGAATAAATTATCTAAATAAGTGGGACAAGTTTAAAATATTATATTTTATTATTTTCATTATAGATATTGTTCACATAAATATGGATATGGTATTAAATGACATCAAATAAATATTTCCGATTTTACAAATAGAAAAATATTTTATAAATTGTGATGAAGGATTTTGGATATTTTAAAGAATCATAAAATTATGTATTATTATTTATCCATTGGATATAAACCAACTATTTGAAATATTGTATCCATAAAATACTTCTATATAAATGAATAAATGTTTTTTTGTCATGAATGTTTAGATAGATAATAAAGGTAACCATATATATCAATCATATGATACAATAAAAAATATGGAATTAAAATCAAATTCTAAATACCATGAAAAGATAATGATAATATTTCCATTACTCTCTATGGGTGGAAGGAAATATTGAGGAATCATTCTCAAGGTAACTGGTAAATCATTTAGGAAAATAAAAATGATCCTTAAAAAATGGAATTCCTAAGTAATGGGAATAATTTATCTAATGAATCAAATAATGATACATCATTAAAGAATGTATCACCAACACTCCAATGTTTTACATCATGGATTGTAAGAAATATTCCTACCTCTTCCCAAATATGAAGTATAATGATGATTATTGAGGCATAGAATCACATAAGCCAAGTGGAATATAGAAATATCTCTTGATCAATATTTTTATAACGAGTACATTAATAAAAATATGAATGGTAGGATACCATTCACTCTCTAAATTTTTATTTTTATTTGATTTTTATTATAAAAAATTTATTATATCCTAAAAATTTAATAATGGATTCAATTTAACACCTCACTTATTAGATATTGAGATAATCAAAAAATGCCTTTTTTAATATGATCTCATATCAATATTATGAATGTTTTATTGTTGAAGATTATTGTAATTTTCTTCCTATAAATAATTTTATTCCCCATTTTTTATGTTTAATGTTATCCTGGTAATGGATTTAATTTCATTACCAAAATCCCACATCAATTACCAATTATGGGAGTTCATATTGGATATTTCTTTCCAATATATGATCATCAATTTTTTATATGATAAATGGTTACATTATGTTTAAATAAAATCCATTGTATGAGTGTTGATTTATATTAAAAATTGGTTTTCCATTAAGATGGTTTTTGAGAAATTAAACATCAAATATTTTATTAATGTATATATTTTTTATGTTATTCTAGTAGAATTTTATATCCATACACAAAATCATGATGTTTAGTTTTCAATAAAATTATACGTAGTTCTATTGTTGAATGAAATAATAAATATAGGATAACCATGATTGAGTTGATGGAACTGATTAAAATACACTAAGAGAAAATTAAAAAAGAATTCATTTCTCCATGTGATTAAACATATGGGGTATTAGTTCATTATATTTTAATAAAATATGGATGAATTAATATTTTCATTGACTATATTGAATGTTAAAAAATCATTATCAACAACAAGTATCATCATACCCATCCTTATTTCACATTTGATAACCTATATATAGATCAATTCAATGAAAAGATTGAGACTCAATATTGATATCAAATAATGATGTAAAATTATTAAGATATTCTGAAGAGATCATTCTTTTAATGTTATAGAAAATATAAAATTATAGTGATGTAATTTTTTATTACTAATAACCCTCTATATTTAAGTATATATTGAATATATTCATTTGATGTTAGCATAATCTTTTTCAATTGTTAATATATTATATTCACATATATTCAATGAATAAGTTATAATAAGAATATCACCGAGGAATTATACCAAATACCACTAGTATGGGGCATCTTTATTAATAATGTACTTTGTTGATTATGGATTATAATAGATTATTCCATTCATAAGATAGTCTAGTTTTATAGTATAGTATTAAATATCTCAAAAAAGATATATTATTGAAAACTAGACTTTATTGACCACAATGACTGAGATCAATAGTTTTTTTGTTTGGATTGATATTATCATTGATTTTTTGCGATGTTATCATAGATTTCATGTCAAATCATGATATTAAATTTTAAGGGATCTAGGTTCCATTAAAAATATGAATGTAACAAAAAACTCTTGAAAAAAAAGGTTATTATATTCACCAAATATTTCAATACCCAAATGTAGAGAATATTTTTTTTCACAATAGTGAAGCATCAATGGAATGATGAAGATGCGTTATCAAGAAGAATGGCATGGAGATATCTTCCACCATTCTAATTGATGGGTCATATGATGACATTTTCAAAAAAAATGTGGATTTATATATTTTAATTTGTTCATTTTTGTTATAGAGGAGACATCATTATATGGAAAATTGCCTTCTCTATAGTAATATTTAAATTCAGATATATATTTTCAAAAATAAAGAGATGAATATAAACAATAGAATATCATTCGATCTTATTAAATTTATACTCAATATTATAAATTACTACATTGGGAATAAGAATATGAAGGAATATGCACTAATACAAAAGTATCATTGTAAAATGTGTACGATGCGGATATTAAATGATAAACAATTATAGATATTCAAAGGATAGTTCTTGAAAACATGAACAAATGGGAATGTATAATTTTTCTAATGTGAGAGTTCAACAATATATCCATGTGAATATTAAATAGTTGAAAAAGTAAGAGGTGGAACTGGAAAATAAGGTGATACTTATTCTTGAGTTTAACCTTGATTCTGATTTGAATGTATAGTTTATTATCATTTTATGTGCTTCATCAATAAAGGAATTTATGGAAAAGCTGTTGGATGAACCGCAATTTTCACCATTCTGCATTCACCTGAAATGTAAAAATGAATAATAATGAAATGAAAATATATTTCTAGTGGTGAAATATAAAGAGATATATTACTGAGTATATATATTTTTCATGGTTTGTCATCATAATGAGGTAAACTAAAAAATGTCAAATGAGATGTTAAAACCATTATCTTTATAATAATAGAAATTGTAAAATACCACTAGGGATTTTTTTTTCATTAGACACCCATGAACATCAAAATGGAACATGGATATATTTTTTTAGATCAATCACATTGTGAATTAAGAAAAAATTAATTCCATTAGATAAGATTTTTCTCTAGACCATGTTTCTGAAATTTATATTAATGATATTGTAAGGTTACATCGTGTACCACATTCAAATGTATCTAATAAATAGTTAAGGTTAACCTCAAATTTCAAGATAATTCATCAGAATATAGTAGATAAAATATTATGTTTTAGTATGGTTTATAACCATATCCATATAAAATAACAACTAAAATTCAATAGGATATCCTAATATCTTATACAATGGGATTCAAAATTGGTTAGGATTAACACCTTTATCTAGTCGAGTTTTCATATGATAATGGATATCACTCTATCATTCAGTTGGTTCTATATATGGATCATTATATAGAAGAGTGTACAAATTCAACTTGTTGGGATAGGATATAACAATAAAAGATTCTATGTTTTTATAGTAAATTAAATGATATTTAATGTATGAACTATTCAGCAGCACACAAAGACAGTTCAGATTATATTGAATGTGATACAATGATTTTTTAGAATTGTAAAATCATATTAAATTTTATATATGACATGAAACCCCGAGATAAGGCAATAATGTGTCAAACCAATACACTGAAATATATATTTTTATAAATAAATGAAATCTATTCAATATCAAACAACATATTCAACACTGGGATTAATAAAAATGTGATATATATGAAAATATTTAATTACATGAAAAATAATACCATCCGGATAATATGGTGGTTACGAATGTAAATACGTAAATACCAGGGAATTCCATGTATTTGTTTTAATTATATAGGAATTTTATGAGTCCGATAAAATTTATGGCACAGGATTCCAAGTCCCGATGTGCCTGGAATGAATTTTTGATCTTGTTTTCATGTACGTTAAGTAAATGTGCGAGTAAATTTTTGTAAGTTTAAAACTGTTGCTAGGAATTGAAATTCAAGGACACCGTCGAACTCAAAGCACCTGTATTTGCATATTCAGATCTTTACCTCAACCGTAGTGGGTCGAGGGTGAAAGATAGTTTTTCACCTTTTCATTGAAATAAAAATAAAACAAGATAAACATATTTTTTATTTTTTTAAACCTCCAATGTGAATATTAACTAGGTGGGGACCACATGAACTAAATCCCCCATTTTGAATTCCTAATGGTGGGGACAACCCAAACACTCTTACTGGGTGAAAACCAATGAACTCCTTCATTAATGAAGAGTTAACCTATTGACTTCTCCAAATTTATTATGACAACATGGTGCAATTAATTGTGCCAATAATTAATTGTTCCAACTTAAATTAAATTGATAAAAATAATTTAATATGTTGGAACCTCTCATTTATTTGGGTTTGATGTTTTTGGAAAAGGGATAAGATTTGTAGAGCTTGGAGAAACTCATCTCCAACAAAGAACTTCTCCTCCAAAAAAATAATTCCATCTCCATTAAATAACATTCATTGGAGCCATGAAAGAGGAAGATGCACAAGCACGACTACTAAAGCATGTTGCGGAGGTGATGATCATTAACACCCTTTTTTCCTTCACCATTTTCATCTCATGGCACATGAATGAAGCTTCGAGGTAGGGTTGTCGTTTGAAATTTTCCCTTACCCATTATTGATGTTATTTGTGATTCAAAAGTGGTGAACCACTTGCTACCACTCTAATGAAGAGGGTGCGAGTGAAATGAACATGGCCCGAACTCTCAAAATTCCCTTGTGGTTTTTGATGAAAGCATTGCAATGGAAGAAGACCGAAACTGGTGGCCGACTGTACGATGGTGGTGGAAGCGTGTGTCCACACATCCCATCAAACAAGGGGTAGCCACTTATACCATGGCGACAACGGGAGGAAATCCGACTGAGATGGTTGTCGGAAAAGGCACAGAGAATGACCGCGCTGCCCAAAGAGTACGGTTGGCCATCCGACCTGCCATAGCGGACTACCGCACCGCCGCACGGTGGCGCCCCACCACCCTGCGGTACCCCACCTAATAGCGACCGCCCTGCTGACCCAGCACTGGCCTTCTGCTCCATTGCCGCCATGCGGCCACCCAGCTGCATTACAACATCCCCGCCTCTCCATGGTGACACACGTGCCCCCCCGCCGCACTATGGGCCGTCATGCTGGGCCCCCCAGCGCGGGTCGGGCCCCCAGTGGGGGACGGGCCGGACCCAGCGGGCCGGGCGGGACCTAGTGGTCCATGACGTGTTGGCCTAGGCCAGGCTTCCCATCATGGGTCATGCCGGACCCAGCTGGCTAGACTGGTCCCGGTGGGCGAGGACAGACCCGGTTGGCCAGGTTGGGTTGGGCCGAGTCGGTCCAATAGGGTCAAATTGGACCTAAACTAGTATCAGCACTATACGTTATAATGGCCATAACATTGTCACCAGGAGTCCGTTTGACGAACCGCCTACGACATCAGAAACCTTAGAGAAAGATAGTCCTTTTAGTATAACCCTCTTGAGATTTGGATAATGATGGGGTATGGTTGGGTAGGATCGATCACAAATCCGACCGGTCCATCTGAATTAAAAGGCTAATAACTTATAGACTAGGCAGCCGACTAACAAAAAGTATATTTCATTGAGAAGCTTATAACATGGTGGACCATTGAGATAATTCTTCATGGGACATCATGGAAGTCGGAGTACTGACCCATATCTTGAAGAGAGAACTTTCTCGGAGACGAGCAAGCTTAGTTTGGGTACCCTATAGCTGGCTATGATGATGTACTAGGATCCTGTGTGGTTCTGACGGTATACTGACGATGTACTAGGATATTTAGTGGGTATAACTATGTATTGAAGATGTAGTAGGATACTGTATGGGACTGACGATGTACTAAAAATGTAATAGGATCCTTTGTGGGCCTGATGACGTACTGATGAGGTACTCTGATCCTGTGTGGGTTTGACGATGTACTAGGATCCTCTATGGGTCTGATGAGGTACTATGATCCTATGTGGTTATGACGATATACTATGATCCTCTATGGGCCTAATGATAATTTATAATCCAATGTGGATCTACCTCTAAATAGAGTAAGATGATTCAGTAGTTAAATATAATTAATTCTACTACTGTACCTAATTATACCTGGTGTGAGCTGAGTCGTTACCATTGTGGTGATACTAT
This sequence comes from Viscum album, assembly GCA_963277665.1. Lineage (NCBI taxonomy): Eukaryota > Viridiplantae > Streptophyta > Magnoliopsida > Santalales > Viscaceae > Viscum > Viscum album. The sequence goes on along the minus strand of OY728146.1, from coordinate 2,054,200,005 downwards.
TGTTGTACTCTTCTGTGTGGCGTACCTGTGTGGTACATACCTTCATGGTGATACATTTGTGGTATTCTTCTATGTGGCATACTTGTGTGGAACATTCCTTTGTGGTGAAACCATTGTGGTATTCTTATGTGTGGCTTACATGTGTGGTACATCCCTTCATGGTGATACCACAGTGGTATTATTCTATGTGTCATACCTATGAGGTACTTACCTTCGTGGTGATACCTTTCTGGTATTCTTCTATGTGGCATACCTGAGTGGTACTTTCATTCATGGCGAAACCTTTGGGGTATTTCTCTATGCAACATTTCCTTGTGGTACTCAACTTTGTGGTGTTACCATCATTGTATTCATTCCTTCGTGGAAGAGTTGAGCTTTGGGCTTTTGAGTTAGACCTTGTCTTTCCTCATGAATTAGTCAGGTATACTTGATAACTTGCCTATATTCAGGGGCATATAACTAATTAGGGTTTTCAGATGTTTACAGGATTTGTGGTTGATCCTTTTTGGATTTTTGTGTGACCTTGTAGGGTCTCAAGGTCCCTACTGAGTATCGTTGTACTCACCCTTTCACGGGTTGTTGAGTCATTATGGTTTTCTTTATGAGTTTTCCATTTCATCATACTTGGGGGAGATTGTTAAGTCAATAAGGTATCCTTATTGATTTTGAAAATCACAAACACCTTATTTTAAGGAAAAACTCATTTTACTCCTTATTTTACTTATATAAGGAAAATATCCTTACCCAAAAAAATATATCCTTACCAAGATATCATTGTTCATATAAATATTTTTCCTAAGTGTAAAATTCGGGTTGTAACTAAAAACCTTTGAATCTTATAATTACCTGGATATGAAGAATTCTGTTTTTGAATCCGAATTATTAGAATTCTAGTAACGAACTCTTCGGAGTTTGGTCTCCGAATTCTGAATCAGAATTATGGTTAAGAACTCTCTTGTGTTCTGACTTCGAATTCTGAATCTGAGTTATGGTTACAAACTTCTATGAGTTCTGACATTGAATTTTTAATACTAATTCTGGATATAGAATTTTCTATGTTTTGACTCTGAGTTCTCTGAATATAGACTTAAAACTATTATGATTTCTTACTCTAAATTCTCATGAACCCAGATTCTGAAATTTTTATGTTCTGGTTCCAAATTTTGGTGAATCCATATTCTGAATTTCATTGAAATTCAGACTTTGGAATTCTATAGAATTCAGGTTCCTAATTCCTAGAAAACAGAATCTAAATATCCTTGTATTATAGAGTACAGATTCATTTTTTGTTAGACTCCAATCATTAATTTACCTATATTCTTATTATCATATTTTGGTTATGATTACACATGTTTACTAATTAAAAGATGTCTTGATTTCAGTTACTCACTAACCGTTGTTTGAGTGACACTTGTACAGGTCCTTCCAAAATTCAAGGATGAATATGACCGTTGGATGAGGGAGATGATCATTGGAGATGTTCCTATAAATAGACGCTATTTTGAAAGAGCTCGAGATTTTTTGGATTTTTTGAAGCTCAGATCTTCCAGAAGTGATTTCTAGAGAGAGAGGCTCATATAAAATATCAAGCTTTGTACATAAATTTTTAATGGATTGTTAAAATTTTTCTTCATGCAGATTTATGTCATGAAAATCCGATTGTTTCTGTGTACAATCGAGGTCTTTTTAGGATAGGAAGGCAGTGGTGCTGACTACCTTGCAGTTGAGTGCTTGTGGGGAAAACAAGACAAACACCGATCTTCGTATCGAGGGCTTACTCTGGTGTGGGTAAGACAACCATTCTTGATTGTATAAATCAAGGAACCTTTATCCAAGGTTTCTTGATACACTTACCATTGGGTTACAAGATTTACTACGTGTTACTTGTTTTTGTTATAGGTTTTCCGCTACATTTATATTGTTTTAGAAAGTATAACTATCTTATATTTCCTTATACTTGTACTCTGATTTAGTTAAATTCTATACGCTATAAGGTGGAATCTTAATCTTTGTTATATTTTGTTACGTTTCATTTGTAGAATCACTTTTTAGGAATCATGCAAGTAATTAGAACTTATAGGTCACGTGAATTGACTTTTTTAACCTTTCTAAACATAACCATCATTAAAAGTTCCAATGGAATTTTTAAAAGTCCAATTCACCCCCTCATGTATTTGAGCATCTCATGTTTACATATTCGACCCTACATTTGGTATTATAGAGTATATCAAACTCACATACCATATCAAAATTGTTATTAGAGGATTGGTTCAATCTGAATTATTGTCATTATTAGGTTCAGAAGTTAATTCTCAGAATTGAACTTTTGAATTCACACTTTTTTGGAATCTATTTTTTGGACTCATAAAGTTTGGATTCATTTTTTTTCTTAGAGATACTTTTTTTCTATATTTTTCATGCTTAGTAATATTTTCCATGGTTACAAACATTTACTATTAGCAAGATTCTATGGAATGACTTTTCATAAAGATGACTTGAATTAATGTTGCTTCCATAGACAATCTCAATCCAACTAGACCACCTATCTTTGATGGAATTGACTATGAATATTGGAGAGATAGAATGAATACATTCATTATCAATACTGGTGTTGATAATTTTGTTATGTTTACTAAAGGATATAAAATCCTTGAAAATGAAGTTAGTACCTTTAACAATCATGAAAGGCATGATTATCAACTAAATTATAAGGTACACAATACTTTTCTTTGCTCCCTGACTAGAAACAAATAAAGCGAAATTTCATCTTGCGAAGAAGAAAAATCAATATAGAAGAAACTAGAAGTTACTATCTTTGGAACTTCCAATGTAATTGAAACAAGAAGAGCTATTCTAAGAGGTGAATATCATGGATTCTTCTCTCCTTATAGAGAACCTATATGTAAGGTGAAACAATGGTTCATGACTATTGTGAATAGTTTACAATCAATGGGTGATAAAGGATTAGATTATCAAGCTCCTGTTGATAAGTTCATAGACATCGTGCTGAATGAATGTGAATCTATGTGAACTACTATTGATGAGAATATAATGGTTACTTAGATTTCCTTATATGAGATGTTTGGAAATCTTATTCCTCATGAGACTAGAATGAAGAGAGATGCTGATAATATAATGAAGAATATTGGAACTGGTATTGTTTATTTTACTACAACTTCTAATAATATAAAAGCCAAGACTCCTGAGAGAGTTACTAAATCAAAATCTATGAAAGTTGTTATCAAATCCGAATATAGTGGAAGTGAATCCCGAGAAAATTAATTATCAAATCTTGATCAAATGATGAAAAAGATAGTTGGACATAGGAACATTCAATCCAGATATAACAAAAAGGATTGGAAAGATAAGAAAGATTCAATAGTCACATTCTATGAATGCAAGAAGGATGGAAATATAAGACATGATTGTCCCAATGCTTAACAGAAAAGAAATAATGTAAAGGCATTCTAAGAAAAATAGAATGAAGTATCAAAAGCCTAAAACTAAGAATGTCTTGAAATCTTATGACAGCTGGAGTGCTAGTGGTGGAGAATATTCAAATGAATCTTCATATTATGAATCTTTTGGAGAAAAAAATCTTGGTCTAATATCCAAACTACCTGTTAACAATCATTGCATAAAAGCTAAGGTACACAATGCTGAAACAATGACCAATGTTTTTTTAAATGCTAATGATAATAATATTATAACTCTTCAGATAAAGAATCTTATCTTGAGGAACATAATACTTTACCTTCTTATGAAGAAGTTTCTAGGTTTTCCACACTTCATGAGATTGATAATTCAAAACAAATGAAAAAACATGATAATGAAAATTCTAGGAATATTGTTCTTTCTAAGGAAATATCTGATCTTTCTAAATATCTTGATAATAAAAATGTTGATTTTGAAAGTATTTCAAATTATCTTGAGGAAGTATGTTATGAAAAGATTAAACATTCTAAAGATCTTGAAAACATTATATCTATGAAAAATAATTTCGATCCTAGATCTAGTTCAAAATCAAATCTTTTTGAAGACATGAACTTGGTTATCAAACTCAAATCGGAAATATTTTCCATGAGGAAGTTTTTTTTAAACAATAACTTAGGTAAGGAAAATTTTGATAAAATGTATTCTCAAATATGACCTTTAAATAATAGTTATGGTTTTAATTATACTGGTTCTAAATCGATTTTTAGCAATAATTATATTGTTCCTCAAAGTTCTCCATTCTGTAAAAAATATCATTGTGTTGGATAGTGGGAAAAGAATTGTTCTCTAAACAAAACCATGTCTTTAGGATTTCATAAAGCCTATTTTTCTAAGAAGATGTGGGTGCCCCAAATTTTTGTTTATGAAATTTCCAAATCTATGAAATTTTTGATTCTGAAAGTCTAAATATTTCGATTTCAGAAAAATAGAGAATGTACCAACAGAAATACATAGTACATGGATAATGGATATTCCTGACATATGAATGGTAACCAAAACTATTTTGAAAAGATTATCAAGATGAAAGGAGTACAAGTAACTTTCAAAGATAATTCTCAGGGGGAAATTATTGGCATATGTTACATCGTTCTTCTTGGAAAAAAATTTATTTAACATTTTTTATTTGTTAAAGGTCTTAATCACAACCTCATTAGCATAATTCAATTATGTGATGATGGTTACCTTGTGAATTTTAGGATCAACAAGTGATTAGTACACAATTCCAGGGAATAGTTTATTCTTTCTGCCCATAGGAAAGAGAATTTTTACACAATAAACATAGAAGACCTTAGGAGCCAAGATCTACCTTTCGTTAGTGCAATGGAAGATCATTCTTGGTTATGGAATAGAAGGATATGACATTGTAACCTTATGAATGTATGAAAAATTTCTAATAAAATATTAGTTAAGGATATACCTGAGCTTAGATTTGATTCTTCAAAAGTTTTTGACCCTTTTCAATATTGAAGGAAACATAAATCAAGTTTTAAATCAGTCGGTAAAGTCTAAAATACTGATGCATTACAGCTACTGCATATGGATCTTTTTGGTCTAACACAAACTGGAATCATTGGGAGAAATTATTATGTATTTTTCTTGGTTGATGATTACACTAGATTTACATGGGTCTATTTTCTATCAAATAAATCTGAAGCTTTTTCTTATTTCAAATGTTTTACAGCACAAGTTAAAAATGAGAAATATCATTCATTGAAAACTATTCATAGTGATCATGGTGGAGAATTTCAAAATTCTTATTTTGATTCTTTTTGAAGTAGAAAAATCATTACTCATAAATTCTCACCACTAAGAACACCATAAAAAAATGGTGTTGTTGAAAGAAGAAATATAATTCTTCAAGGAATAACTATAAAATTTTTGAGTGAGTATTCTATAGCCAAACATTTTTGGGCTGAAGTGGTAAGTACTTCTTGTTATACAAATAATAGAGTTTTGATTAGACTGTTTCTTAATAAAACTCCTTATGAGTTATGGAATGGTGGAAAACCTGGACATTCATTCTTTAAGGTTTTTGGTTGCAGCGTATTCATTCTGAATACTAAATATATTCTACATAAATTCGCATCCAAATATGATGAAGTGATTTTATTAGGCTACTCCACAAATTCAAAGGCATATAGAGTTTTCAATAAAAACACTTTTACTGTTGAAGAGACAATACTAGTCAAATTTGATGAAACTTATCCTTTTGTATTTAGACAACCCCAAACTTCATCTTCAGATGTGTTTTCAAAAACTGATTATCAACCATTGATAGATGATCCTTCTAAAAAAGAAAATGTTCATGAAGATACTACTGAAACATTTAACCCAAATGATTTCCTACCCTATGTTGATGAACATGTTTTAGAAAACCCAAATCAGTCATTTCATAAGAATCATCCCAATAATAGTATCATTGGTGATTTCAATCAACCTGTAAGGACTAGAAGTTACATAAGAAATGAAGTATAACATCTAGAATTCCTTTCCAAATTAGAAAAAAAAAGAACTGATGAAGCTTTTGGTGATGATGATTGGATTAAAGCCATGGAATATGTACTAAATGAATTCAAAAGGAATAATGTCTGATCCTTGGTTGAAAGACCTAAGGAAAATTCTGTTATTGGAGTAAAGTGGGTCTACAAAAATAAGTGTGATGAAAATGGAATCATTGTTATAAATAAATCCAAACTAGTTTCTAAAGGCTATAATCAACAAGAAGGAATATACAATTATGAATCCTATGATTTAGTAGCTATACTTGAAACTATTCATATTTTACTTTCATTTTTAGCATTATTAAATTTTAATCCTTTTCAAATAGATGTGAAATGTGATTTCCATAATGGTTATGTTCAAGAGGATGTTTTTTTGAACAACCTCCTTGCATTGAAGATACAAAACATCCTAATCATGTTTTAAGACTTACCAAAGATCTGTATAGACTTAAACAAGCCCCTTGAGCTTGGTATGATAGACCTACAAGATTTTTGATTCAAAATAATTATGTTTTGGGAAATGCCGATGCAACCCTATTTATAATGAAATAAAAGAAAATGTTTTCATTGTTAAAATTTATGTTGATGACATTATATTCAGTTCAACTCGGCAATCTTTAATCGATTCCTTTGCGGATCAAATGAAATCGCAGTTTGAAATGAGTATGATGGGTGAGTTATCATTTTTCAATGGTTTTCATATTTCCCAAAATCTACAAAGAATCTATATATCCCAACATAATTATATTGAATATCTTATTAAAAATTATGGACATGACAACACTACGTGTATATGTACCTCCCAGTGGTACCTCAAACACACATGATCTTGATGAAGATGGGAAACCAGTAGATCAAACATCTTTTAGAGGTATGATAGGACGTTTACTATACTTGACAGCTAGTTGTCCAGGATTAATGTTTTCAGTATGCTTATATGCAAGATATCGATCCAATCCTAAGGAATCTCATTTAATGGCAGTTATGATAATTTTTCTCTACATTATGAGAACCATGGATTTAAGACTCTTTTATACTTCTGGAAATGATTTTTAAAAAAAATATTTTCAGATGCTGACTTTGGTGGATTTAGAATGGATATAACGAGTACATCTGGAAATTGTAATTTCATGGGAGATTGATTAGTTTCATGGTCTTGCAAGAAGAAACAATTAGTAGCACTTTCCACTATTGAAGCTAAATATGTAGCTGCTGGAAGTTTTTGTGCCCAAGTGTGGTGGATGCAACACACACTCACAATCTATGGTATGATTGTTAGAAAAACACAAATTATGTGTGATTATACAAGTGTAATTTACCTTGGTAAAAACCCTACACATCACTCTCGTGCAAATCACATATGTATTAGGTATCAATTTCTTTGGGATCACACACATAAAGGAGATATAATTCTTCAATTTATTGAAATGCAAGATCAACTTGCTGATATTTTCACAAAATATTTACCCTATGATAGACTTGAATAAGCAAAACAGAAGTTATGAATGATAAGTGTAAGGTAATATTCCATGACAAACTTCATGTTGAACCAATATCCTTATAGTAATAAACTCTTATTCATAGGGGGAGTACATTTGTTTTATTTTCCTAATGAATATTTTTGTAGTTAGTTTTTCAAACATTTCATAATGAAGTTTTTCATATTTTTCGTAATGATGTTTTTCATACTATTCATAATGAAGTTTTTTATATTTTTTGAAATGAAGTTTTTCATATTTTTCTTAATGATATTGTTAATATTTTTCATAATGAAGTTTTTCATATCTTTTGTAATTAAGTTATTAATATATTTCATAATGATGTTTTTCATATATTTTGTAATGATGTTTTTTTCTGTCTCTGAAACTTTTCATATCGAAGCTTTTCATACTTGAAATTTTTGTACTTGACATCTTAGTACATGCGATTTTCATACTAGAGATTCTATTACTTGAGATTTTCATAATGATGATTCTCGTAATGAAGATTTTCACAATGAAGATCTACGTACTCATTTTTTTCAAACTCAAGTTTTTTTGGAATCTAATGTCTTTCAAGAAAATTTTTCCTCAATACGAATAATCCTCCTGAAAATTTGAAAAGAATAAATCTTTCTTAATTTTTCATAAGTACCATTGAATTGCTGAAAGTTTCATTTGTATTTAAAATTTCTTGGATTCCATTTTCCTTCAATCCATTTTTTTTAAACATCAAAAGATTGGATTCTTCAAAATGTTCCTTGCGTCTATTATTTCAACCGTCCAATAAAATCAGAAGAATTATCAGCCTTAGGATTGAAATTGGATGTTGAATCATCGCTTCAACACATTTAAAAAGGGGACTCTCGATGGTTGTACCACATCGGGTTTTAAAGCATTTTTGTGTTGAAGCTCTGCCCAACTTCAAAACCTTGTTCTGGATTTTCATATTCTTCAAGTATGAATGTATGCCAAAATTCCTTCTCAATAGATGTCTTCAGTCAAGCCGATTTCAGAGTGGAAAATTTACAGGGAGAGGTTGTTGCATCCGAACTTCTTTAATATGTATGAGTCCATTATCTCCAAGAATATCAAAGGTTATGGATGGGGGAGTGTATCCATTTCAAAAATAAGATCTCAAGATGTAGTGTATCCATATTTGCAGATAGAGTTTTATGAGTCAGCTTCATTCTTCAAGGAAGATCGTTGAGAAAAAAGTTTCCTTAAAACGTGGAACGACCGAAGTATCCATACATGAGGACCCCGACTTATGATTTCTGACTTACTGCACGAAATCACTGATTGCATGTGTGTTTTAAAGAGTTTTATTTTTTTTAATGAGTCAGTTCACCATGAATAACTTAATGATCGTGGTGTGCCTGTTCTTTATCAGGATTCCACTGTGTTGAAAACTAGATAAGATTACAGAGAGAGTACACGATAACAGCCCACCGTGTGACGAGGCTATGGTACATGGCCCACTTACGATGTTGGCATCTTCAGGTGGTGTACCAGAAGTAGCACCACCAATTGGGAAATAGTTACCACAAGACACACTGGAATATAGTGCACGCTGACTGAATGCATTGAACGAGTTCCAGCAGTATAGGCCCCCAAGGATTCTACGTGAGATATTTTTCCACAAAGTTGAGGGATGGCTGGAGGTGGTTTCTAGAGTTTTCCACGTAGTTGTGAAACCTATTGAGAATATGGTGATCTTAGATACTAGAATTTTTCAGTGAATGTCCATGAGGATGGTCCACATAGTGATGTGGATTTGGTACATGGACCATTACCCAAGATAGTACCTTCAGGTATTGTGACCGCTAAATCACAACTTGTTGGTCAAAAATTACAACCGGTGGTAAAGATAAAGGACACATTTAGGCTTAGTTCCTTACATGTGATTTTGGATCAGATACACCTTAGGATTCAAGGCAAGACCGACTCACAGGCAGCCGAGGACTGGCTTAAGGATGTGGTTGAGTGTTCCTTGGAGCTTCTATAGCTTCAGTAGGATGACATGTTGGTATCTGATTATTCATCAAGGTGTTCCGATCAATCCTGGTACTTGATGAATATGAAACAATCATTTATTCAGAGATCATACCTCTGAGAAAGGTGTCTTTAGGGACATCCAAGGTAGCACTATTTGTTTATATATTACTACTTTTTTTATGGTTCCATAGAGGACCGTTCTAGTAGTGTATTCATTGGATGAGAGGATGAAGCCAGTGAATCTAAGTAGTGGGAAAGCAAGTAACTGGTGACAGTCATAGAGACTTGGGCTTGTAAAAATGTTTCGACAAGAAGAGTTTCCATAGATAGATGAATCTGTAGGGATGTAGACAAAGCAGTAGAGCAAGGGGAGCAGGATGAGTTGGTGTACATATCGACATGTTACAACCACCCCCCATTGTAGTCCCCTCAAGTCTTAGAGAGATGGAGTACTGGGGATGAGAGTAGCTGCATGTGGTCATAGAGTGCGACCTAAGGTCTCTAGGAATGATTTGAGGTACGGTCTGTGTCTACTACTAGCTATTGTATCAATAGACATAGGTTCCAATAATTCTTACCATTAAAGTATCTTGTCATATACAAATAGTTTCTGATTAAACCGTTGACTTGACCCTCACATCTAGATATACCTTTTAGAGGATACTCGATAATCACACTTACACCGATTGTGTGATATGACCATTGAGGAAAGAGTTTTAGTTGAAACCTTTTTGTGGCAGCATCGAGGCCTTACGACGTTATTTTGGGTTTGACTGGACATCCACAATTCATACTCATATTGATTATATTTGGAAAAGTTGTGGTTTATCTACGACATTGGGATGAGGTTTTCCTTAGACGGTGTAAAAAGAAATACAGGAAACACAAGACAAACTATTGCATAGGTAGGTGCGGCTAATAACTCATGAGTCATCTAGACTCAGTCTCATGGAAGGAGAAGTTTTGAGTTTACAGTTCCCAACAGTAGTGGCTATAGTTCCACCATGACTATGACTTTGAGATAGAATATACTAATGGAAAGGGGAACATAGTAGCAGATTATCTAAGAAGGAGATCATGTTTACAATTTCTAGGCGAGGTAATAGAGCAGCTGGCTGCTTTGCAGATATCCTTTGTAGATTGGGATGGAGCAGTTTTTTTTCAATCTTTAGCAACCACTCCCATACTTCTTTACCGAGTTAGGGAGGCGCAACATGGGGACGATGAATGCGAGACTCAACATGATCATATATCCATAGGACATGCTCCTGATTGATTTTATGAATGTGGGGAGAAAATAATTCTCTTTAGAGGACATACCATGGTACCAGTGTCTCTTCATGAGGAAGTGTTGAGGGATATCCACCCATCCCCTCTATCGGTACATCCAATAATAGAAAAGATGTAACCGAATCTCTGACGATAGCACTGGTGGTCAGGAATGAAGAAAGTATTCACCGATTTTGTATCACAATGCCTCAATTGTTAGAAAGTTAAAACCTCTTAGAGAATGCTGAAGTCTTATGTTCATAGGAGACGAAGACCTTTGGGGTTCGAGGATGGTGACCATGTATTTCTATGGGTCTCACCTAGATGAAGTTCATGGTGATTTGGTCTGGGTGGAAAGTTATCTCTGAGGTTCATCAGACCCTTCCAGGTCCTCAATAAAATGGAGTGGTGGATTACCATCTAGATCATCCACTTCAGTTGCACCGGGTGCATGATGCCATCCACGTATCATAGCTAAATAGATATCTGCATGACCCTTCTCACATGATCGACCACCGTGAGCTGGAAATTGATGATGGAGCGACGTTTACGGAGGTTCCATTAGAGGATGAGGATTGAGAGGTGTGGGTCTTTTGTGGGCAGTCGATACCTCTAGTGCGTGTTCATTGGAAGCACAAAAACCACTAGAATAGAAAATGGGAGTGGGAGGCACAGATTCATGCTCATTACCCCGACATGATTCCTTAGTTCAAGTTGAGGATTATGGGGACATAAATCCCAAAGGTGGGGTGAATGTAAAAAACCGAAAATTCCATGTAATATTTTCAATTATATGGGGATTTTACGAGTCCATGAATATTGATAGCCTGTTATTCCAAGGCCCGGTGTGCCTAGAATGAATTTATGAACATTCTTTCATGTACGTTAAGTAAAAGTACGAGCGGGTTTTTTTACTTTTAAACCGGTTCTTGAAATTGAAATTTGAGGACATTGTTAAACTCGCAGCGCCAATATTCACATAAGGAGATCATTACCTCAACCACATTGGTTTGAGTGGGAAAGATAGAATTTCACTTTTTTGTGGAAATAAAAATAAAATTAGAAAAACTTTTTATTTTATTTTTGTTGAAACAACCAATGTGAATGTTAAAGAGGTGGGGACCACCTGAACTAAAACCCCCATTTTGAATTCTTAATGGTGGGGACCACCCGAACCCTCTTAATGGGATAAATCCCTTGAACACCCTCATTAATGAAGATTTAACCCATGTACTTACTCTAAATTTATTATTCCAACATAAGTTAAATTGATAGACTTAATTTAATAAGTTGGAACCTACCAATTTTCCGGGTTGGAAATTGTTGACAAATGGAGAAGATTGGGAGAGCATGGAGAAACTCATCTCCAACGAAGAACTTATCCTCCAAACGAATAACATCATCTCCATAAAATAACGTAATTCGGTGCCATGATAGATGGCGACGCCTGACCCCAACATCGGAAGTGTGTTGTGTAGGTGATGATCATTGACACCCTCTTCACCTTCACAGTTTTCATCATGTGACACATCAACAAACCATTGAGGTAGGGTTGTTTTTTGATTTTTTTTCCCATACCCATTCTTGATGTTCTTCATGATTTAGAAGATGTGAACCACTTGCTACCACTCTAACACGGAGTGTGTAGGCCAAAAGAACATAGTTCAACCTCTTCGTAATACCTTTTGGTTTTGATGAAATCTTTGTGATGCAGGAAGACGACAACCGGAGGCTGGCCGCAAGATGGGGGGGGGGGGGGGGGGCGTGTGTCCGTGCCACCCGACGAACAAGGTGTCGCGAATTGTGTCGCAAAGACGAAAAGAGGACATTCGGCCAATCCGGTCACCGGTGAGGGCACTACTTGGGAAAACTTTGTCGGAGAAGATGGTCGGAAATCCAACTAGCCATAGTGGACTGTGACACAACGGCTGCCCCACTGCATTGTGGCACGCCACCGCACCACCTACACCTCGCCACACAGTGTCCACCCCGTGTCACTGCGGCACCCCAGCGCACTGCGGCCACCCCACCACACATTGGACCCCCCAGAACGTGTCGGGTTAGGTCGGGCTAGGCTGGGTCGGTCCGACCGGGTCAGACTGGACCCAGACCAGTTTTGACCCTTTACGTCCTTTCATCTATAACTTTGGCACCTAGTGTCCATTTTATGAACCGTCTGTATTGTAGGAAACCTTGGAGAAAGACGGTCCATTTATTATACCACACATGCGATTTGTATAAAGTTGGGGAATGGTCAGGTTGGATCGAGAATGAATCCAACAGGGCCGTTAGAAGTAAAACCCTAATATATTACAGACAATGCATCTGATTGACACACCGTCTATTGCGTTGAGACCCCTATTACATAGAGGTACATTGGAATTATTCTTCATGGGACTTATTGGGAGCTGGATTACAGAACCTTATATTGAAGATCATACTCTCCTGGAGATGAGAAAGCGTACTGCAGGTACCCTGTAGCTTGAGTATTGAACAGTACCTTGAGGAGCGTACTCTCCCGGAGATGAGAAAGTTTATTGCATGTAACCTATAATTGGCTCTGTCTATGTAATAGGATCCTGTTTGGGTACGGAGATGTAGTTATGATATAATAGGATCCTGTATTGTTCTGAAAATGTATTGACGATGTACTAGGATCCTGTGTGTGTTAGACGATGTACTGACGATGTACTAGGAACCTATATGGGTCTGATGACATACTGAAAATGTGTTAGGATCCAATGTGGGTTTGAATAAGTACTGTCGATATACTAGGATCCTGTGTGTGTCTGAAGACGTATTGACAATGTACTAGGATCATGTGTGGGTATGACGACGTACTGCTGATGTACTATGATTCTTTGTGGGTCTGATGATTTACTGGCGATGTAATGGGGTCCTGTGTGGGTATGACAATGTACCGATAATGTACTGGGATCCTATGTGTCTTTAATAATGTACTAATGATGTACTAGGATCTTGTGTGGGTCTGATGACATGCTGACGAGGTACTCGGATCCTATGTTGGTATGATGATCGATGTACTAACAAGGAACTAGGATATTGTTTGGGTCTGATGATATACTAGGATCTTGTGTGGGTCTAATGAGGTACTAGGATCTTGTGTGGGTCTGACAATATACTACGATTCTCTTCGGGCCTAATGATGATTTAGGTTCCTATGTGGGTCTGCCTCTTAATAGCATATGATGATTTAGTAGTTACATATAATCATCTGCAACACTTTACCTATGTTATACTGAGTGTGAGCTGAGTCCATACCATCATGGTGAAACCTTAATGGTATTTTTCGATGTGGACTACCTGTGTGGTACTTACCTTCATGGTGATACTACTGTGGTATTATTTGGTGATGCATACCTTTGTGGTACTTTCATGAGTGGTGAAAACATTGTTTTATTCTTTTGTGCGGCATACCTCTTTGGTACATTATTTCATGGTGATACCTTGGTGGTATTCTTGTATGTGGAATACTAGTGTGGTACTTAATTTCGTGGTGATAACTTTGTGGTATTCAACTGTGTGGCATACATGAGTTGTAATTTCCTTATTGGTGACACCTTTGTGGTATTCTTCTGTGGGGTGTTACTTATCTGGTACACACCTTTGTGGTTCTAGGTTCATGGTATTCCTTTCATTGTGGAATAACCGAGCTTTGGGCTTTTGAGTTTGACCTTTTGTTTCCTCCGGAATGAGACATGTATACTTGATAACTTGGGTATATGTATGGGAATATACCTAAGTAGGGTTTTCAGATGTTTACATGCTCTGTGGTTTATCCTTTTTCGATTTTGTGAGACAAATGTGGGTCTCGGGGTCCCTACTGAGTATCGTAATACTCACCTCTGCACGGGCTATTCCCGCACCATGTTGTATTTGGTGCAGACAATAGACACTACTGATGGAGGACGAGAGTACTAGGACTAGAGGTAGCTCAGTGGTGGACCTTATATGAGGTGTACCACAGAGATGACCGTTCGAGAGCTGTACCTACCCTTTAGGTAAGTTCCTTGGTGGGTGATCACATGATCCGTTTTAGTTTACTTGTACTTTCTTGTTGGGATCGTATTCTGGCCCCATTTTTTTTTCAATGCACACTCTTTTTACTATGTAGTTAAATTGTGATTTTATCTTGTTGTGTGTTTGGTTGTGTGTTTTTACAAGTTATAATGGACATTTCTTCCCGGTTTTAAGGAATATGACTTTCGGTGCTAGTTGACAGCCCCTGGCCCATGGAAGGTGGGAATGGGGTAGTCACGAAATGGGCCCGAGGGGACAGGTCATGACAAATTATATAAATTATAAAAATTGTACGCAATAATCATTTAAAAAATAAATTCATCTATCATCTAATTCATATAAATAAAATAATTTATTAAATATACAACGAAATGTTTTTAGGGAACATTATTTATCTAAAAGTCATTTTATTCACAGAATATGTACATTAATTAATATTTTTTAAACAATTTGAATCATTTTTGAGAAAATAAAACAAATTTATTAACAAAGACATTTTAAAACTATGATTGTGTCAAATGTATAGATTTTCATGGATATATTGTCTATTTTATGAATGGGTAAAATACCAAGGTTTATTAAATAGTAAATTTTTATTTTAATTAATTAAAGAGATTAATTATAATTAATATAGTTTATAAATTAAAATCATTAAAATTATTTAAATATTTTTGTATTTTAGGTGGTTTAAATCAATTTTATACAATATTTGGATATTATAAAATTATATTCTTATGTTCCATTTCCCTTTTGAAACCCTCTCTTTTGTTTCATGTATGGTTCAACAATAAATTTAATACCCAAAATACCTTGAATAAATTTTAAATATTGTATTTAATTTTTTGAATAACAATAATAAATATTATCTTAGAATGGAAACTTAATTTATAACCATAATGAATTAAAATTGATATAAAAAATTAATGGCATGTTTAAAAATAATATTGGTTCATCATTGGTAAAAGTAAAAATATATGGTTAAAATGACTGCAAAATATTTCATGTAACCATTGGACGAACACATTTATTGTCTATAATATCTATGGTTATATAATATAAAATTATGGTATATTTTTTTATGAGAAATACAATGGTGTCAATTTATCTTTTAAAAAACACAATGTGTGTCCTCTCATCCACATATGAATGTCCATCCAATATCATTCCACATTCTGACATCAATGTCAATTACATTATAAAAGTCCAACCCATATTACTTCCATAATTCCATCCCCACCTTAGTGAATTTGTTTTGTAATTATTTAAATGAAGTCTTTTGGTTTAATCCTAAAGGGTCTCTCTAAAGAAAAGGAAAATTTCCTAAATTTGTTTATCTATGTCATTTATTCTCCCACTTATTTAAAACATTATTAAAATATGGCTACATAATAGAATATTTATATACTATTTAATACAAAATTATTATGTTAACATGACAACCCATGTCCATCTCTAAATCCAAAAAGTGTGAAACAAAACCCTCAATCATTTTTATGGTAGAAAACTACCACACCAATCGATGAAACTCGTTTTCCACCACCAACATTAATAGATGTATAAAATTATCATTTTATCATATTTATAATATATTTAATATGTTATTACAATTCATAAATTATTATATCATTATCTCTTTAGTATTTTATACTTCATTGGGGATATGATAATGTCGTTCATGCCTATAGAGGAATACTGCCTCACGAAGTGGCACAATTCATTTTCTAGATGCGATTTACATGGAATTTTTTAATGTAATTTATTATTAATATATTTGATATTAAATATCTAAACATACATATAGAATTATAACATCACATAGGAATTCTTAAGTTCTAATCCATTATAAAACAATCACGTTACTTGGGCGTAATTGTGGACAATCATATACAGGCCATTCAGGTATTTATAAAAGGATTATAAAAAATATAAGTAAATTATATAGGGTTAGGGCTATATATTTTTTGTTCTTATATAATTCATAAATAAAATATTTTTATTACATAGGGGTTTCATACACATATGAATGAATTTGAACCATTGGTAAGGGTTTCTCATTTCATAATCACTTCTTTGAGACGTATATCATTTTCACCACATATTCATTTGAATAGTATATATAATAACCATTTTATACATTATTTCAGGATTATACTAGTATTAATAGAATTTAATGTTTAATTATATTATTATTACTTCTATGTATGTTATTATGAAATTTTTACCAAAGTGGAAAGGTCTTCTTTTACAATCACATCACTATTCTAGTTTGTTATTTTAACAACCCAGAAGTGAAATAATTTTACATTTATGTCATAGACTCAATATATTTTCTTCCCCTTAATTTATTCAGGAAATATATCAAGTAATTGAATATTTTTTACACCCACATAGTGATAAAATTATGGAGGAAATTTTCATAAAAAAATCTTTATTTTTTCCCTTTTTGGAAAAAATCTCTTTTCATGAAATTCCATTTAAAATAATAGTAATAAATGTATTTGACCAATTGAAAATTATTTATTAATGAAATATTTATATATATTTGTATATTTGATTGTTTTCAATATATTATTTATATCATTTTCATATTCTGTACAATTTTTCAATTATCAAAAAATGTGACAGGAATAATTGTTTTGAAATATATAGAATGATCTAAATATTCTATTATAAGTACCACTATTCTTTAATTCACATTTTAAAATTTTTTAGATATTTTTTGATAATTAAAATTTCAAGATAATTTTTTGAATGGATTGTTTAAAATTTATATTTTTAATGTTCAATGAATATATTACCTGAAAATTATTTTATTAAAATTTTAATGTCATTTATATTCATTAATCAAATCATCCTTTTAATTTAAAAATAATTCTTACAACCTATTATATTTTTCTGGTATTCTTAAACCTCTATTTTTACAATGATTTGGTTGGTTTTCATTTGAGTTTGTTATTGGGTGAAAAAATTTAAAACACATTGGATGTTCATGGTTGGTGAATGGTTTTTCAAAACCATGAAACCTACTAGGGAAAAAAAATAAAAAAAATGATGTTTTTAGTATTTTTAGGGGCTGGAAATTTTTAAAAAATCTATTCGCCCACTTAGGATAAACTATGAAACCTATTAAATGGGCCATATGGCCTGGGTGTAGAATATTTCTTAACTATGCAGCCCTACCCAGCTAACCATGTGGGTTAGATTTTTAAATATGGAAATAAATTTCATAATTCTTGACTCACTATTTTATATTCGAGAAATTTATATAGGACCCCATTATGTTTTCTTCTTATCTAAGATCTATTAAGAGTTAATTTTTTACCCTCCACACCATTCTATAATATGATCAATGACTGGAGAATGGCGTTCAATATCTACAATGTAGTTTTCCTCTCCTCGTTCTCATTTTCTATATATTTCCACTCAGCCCTATTGTTTTATAGATCTCTAACTTGTTAGAGAATTTAATATACTATGTTTGATATCTTTAATGTATGGTTAATTCATGTATCATTTTTTCTATCATTCTCTATCTATGATTCTAGCTTAGGGATTGGTTTTTCATTATCAACTGATCCTAAGGTAGGTTGTTCTAATATAATGGCCAATTTCTATTAACTATGAATATATTGATTTAAATTCAATCTTATTATTTAAATTCAAATGTTTGATAAAAATTAATTTTCATTCGATTGGTAAACTAAAAACCTAATTACATTGAATTGGCGGTTTCCAAAGTGATTTGGTATGATTTTGGGGAAACCCCCAATTCCATTGTATTTATGTGTATTTTGTAAATTAATTTAATTATATTAAATTTTCATTTTTTAATCTAAATTGTAATGTTTAATGTTATTTGGGTCCACTAAATTGTTTAATATAATTAATAAATTGAATTTATAAATTTAATTATTTACTAATTTCATATTCTCATATGATAAAAATGGATTGAAATATCCTGACTGTAACCCCTTGATTATAGAAAAAGTAATTTTTGGATTGATTTTTTTTTTGTTTTTTAATCTCAAATTGGAATTTTTGAAATGAAAAGTTGGAGTAATTTTATTTTAAGAGGTATTAAAATTATTTACCCGTATTTTTTTTTATGAACATGTAATAAAAGGAAATCAGTGAGTTTTTTGAAAACATACTACGTTGGAATTTTATAGGAATAATATTTAATCATCATATCATAATGAAAAACATTAAAATCACTTCGTATTACATAATTTGATAAAAATGATTCCCCACTGGATAATGTCGAGGGATATGTAGATACATTGTTTTTATAGTTATATGATTGTACGAGTATCCCAGAACCTTTAAATGTTTCACTTTTTCTCACATGACCATGTTGATATTGAATCATCATTTGAAATTAATTTAGACCTTCTTTGTAAACTATTTTAAATGACATGTGAATTTATATAAATTGATTTATATAAAATGTTTTATAAATAAAATTTTCTAATTTATTTATATCATTTAAAATTTGTATCATTATTTGATTATATATTTATTGAATGCTATGTATGTTTATTTAAATTGAAAATTTTGTTCGTTTAATTGAATTTCTAATTGTTATTATAGAATCCTTGGTGATACCATATTGGAATTCTAGCTTACAACTTACATGTGGCATTAGGTGTGTAACATCATTCCATCCTCATTATCTTGAGATGATGGGATGATTGTACATGTACTAAAGTGACATACCAAAGATACCAAATGCTTCAAATAAATGAAAAGGGATTAATTAACAAGTGTGTATTGATTTCAAATTACAAAATAAGTCCACCAACAATTCATGTCATAACCAAATAAACCACTACGTCATGCATGATATCGAATAAAAACCACTCAGGTATAACATTTATATCAAAAACAACACTATATTGTACCACAATGAAAGGCCAAATAAACTAGAATGCAAACATAAATACAAATATCCAACAAGATCCATGCTTTAACTCAATAAAAAAACCATGTATCGCTATGAAATACTAGGTAAGTGTAACATTTTACCTTTTACCATGTACCAAAAAAATGAAAAATGAAAAGGAAAAAAAGTTCCAAAGCAAGGGTGTGTAATAAAAATTAATATATTTTCACCAAAATACATTCCTTCTCATGACACTAGGATAGATTGGAGTAGCACATTTATACAAAATATTTTTAATAAAATAATTTTAGATTATTTTTATCATAATATAATCACAATCTATAAAAAAGTAGTTCCTTGAAAATAATTACAAGATCAATGTAAAGAAACCAAAAAAGTCTCTACTGGAATTTCAATAATTTCATTTAGGCATAACTCATTGCTTTCTACACATCCATATATATAACCATGATTTAAAAAATGGACCTATATATACTCGCAATTAGTGAGTAATACATCTATGAATCCATTACTTATTTATCCATTTTGGTGGTGGTATATCACTCCCATATCCATCCCAATCATTTTATGGGGTTACATAATGCTCTTATCCATCACAATGAATATGAGAATGTGCCCTACAAAAATGAAAAACTCATTCGAAGCACAATAGATCCAAATACAATTTAATATAACAATATTTCTAATGAAGCATGTTCCATAAAACCTTTTTCATAAATCCAACCAATAAAATGATTTTAAAATCATCCTCATAAAATAAAACCATAATTTATTTTTCCAAAACACTCCACAATTTTGACAAAAAATATAATATCTCACTAAAAAGGATTCATAACATGATTGTAATAACAAAACATTCACAGATAAAATTAATGTAAAATATACAATTTGAAATAAATACTTTATATAATAAATAGAGGTGTAGGGAGTTAATCCTCATACCATGAAAAAATGTTTAAAATGGAAAACGAAACGAAAATGTTCTAAAAAGTGGTCAAATCTACAAAAACTTACCTCATATTTCTTACCTACACATAAAAAAATACAAATATTAAAATATTGGGCATAAAATCAATTATATATACCAATAATACATCTATATCTATTGAAAATGTATAGAGTGGGAATTAGATACTTGGAAATCAAACAAAATCCACCATGAATGATGACTTGCTACTACAATCTAGCTTCAATTAACTATGAGGTTCCATCAGATCACCATCAGATTAATGGGGGAAGCTTTAATTTCCCATGAGAGGAAAAACCCCTGAGTAATTATTTGTTTTTGGAATAAATTTTGGAGTTATAAAAGAAAAGCTATTAGATCCACAATTTTATGATCTCAGTTTTATATCATGCACTGTTAGTCGCATGATTAGAATTCCTATGTGATAACTATGCAACAAATTCAATATAAATGGTTTCCTTGCATTGATGTCTCAAATGGTTAGGAAAACTATGTTCCATCCGTAAAATTAACTTTTTCTCACAATTAATGATATTTATTAGGATTCCACTCTTTTTGGAAAAAACATGAACCTGTATGTGCAATTTTTTTTTCTCACATATCATTATACACAGTTTAATCCATGTGTTTCATTGTTTCCAAAATTGTGCACTGACTATTAAAATATACTGAATACATAAAATTATTCGAAACATCTTCCAACCCCTCTCAAACATCACCCAAATAGATTATGTACATTAAATTTATATTTAATGGTATACTTACTTAAAACCGGACATGATAAATTATATCCACCATTTGGATTTCTGTTCCTAGAATGTTAAAAACTATCAAAACCCTAAAATATATTTAGATATTGGTCAATCATATCCTTTTCTCAGTACAATGTATTTTCATTGATATGTCTAGGTTTCAGCTAATCCCCCACAAGACCGATTGTTTTGCGTTGCAATAAATTCTTTTGAACATCTACTACCCTCACCAGTGTGTGAACCAATGAATCATCTGAATCAATTTCAACATTATTCCATTCAATATCATAGTCAGTATCACACATACACTTCTACAATTTTAATAAATGTGTCACATTATAGATCAAATTGAACCATGGTTTAAATTCCAACAAATATTGAAACTCACCAAACCATTCATGATATTCAGAATAACCATTGTACTGATGAGATAACATTTCTTGTTTTACAAAACATCAGTGTTCATGTCTTATAGAGATTTTGAAAAATACAAGGTCACGTACCTCGAATAAAACTAACCATTAAAGATGGTATATATATTATTTCGAATGACTCTTACACATCTTCGTCTATAATATATTCAACATAAAATAAACTGTTGTTTCATAGACATAGATTGATCCAACTAGTTTTGTATCACCTATATCCAACCTAAAAAGTGGAGAAAGAAATGGGAACCCATTAATGCTTTAAAAGGATAGATATGTATTGAGGTGAGATAACCATTGTTTTATTTTAACACCAATAACAACACATTCTCTTCCCATGACCCAAAAAACTCAATTACACAAGCCATTAACATCTATTCAAGAGATTGTACCATCCATTACGATTGATTTCCCATATGAATATGATACAATAAACTCATTATCAAAGGATCCACTTTGATTTTTTTTTGTATTTCTAGAAATTATATATATTGCTCAGATCTATTTCTGATAATATTGAATCTGGTAAACCATGACATAATAACTCTTATTGGATATTGATTGTTTAAATTACCACCACCTTATCAAATTCATGAATTGGAAATAAATAAGAAAAAATTGTGGGATGATCCAGGATTACCCATATGGAATCATATTTCCTATCTATTCATGAGTGATTGTTTACAAAATCCATGTTATTTTCTACCATTTCTATATTATAATAGTAAAATACTAAAAAATACATGCTTTTCACTAGAGTTTTTCTTTAACCCGAAAAAAATTTAAGAATAATGAAAATAATTGGGCCTACAGAATTTTCAAACCAACACACCAAATATATTCTTCCAAAGTCCAATAAATCTTTTTTTTCAGTATGAAAAAAACATATTTAATTTTTGAAAGCCTGTAAATTTTTTCCATTAAAAGACATTTTAATGACCATTTGATTTATAAACTAATAAAATGAACTCTTTTCCAATGTCCATCCATGAATAGTCTCGCCAATATTGTGTTTTGACATCCTATACATTGATTATACATTGGATGTATGTGACTCTGAAACAATATTGATGAAATAATTAATAAATGGAATTTAAATGAAAATAAAAAACATCACCCCAGTCATAAAATTCCTTGTGAATGTATTCTATGATTGATATCAACTGCCACTAATATGATGCTTATTTTCTAAACCGAGAAAATCGAATTGTGATAGTTGTATCTTAAACTAAATTTCATTTGTCTGATGTACACATCATGTCAATTTCATATATTTGGGGATACTCTATCCATATATTTTTCTAAATTTAGTATCCCTTTGTGAGGAAATATGTTTCAATATCTAATAATCCCTAAACAAAATAAATTTATTACAAAAGATATATTGAATCCATGTATTCAAAACATGGACTAAATCCACTTACTCCATATCATTTTTGGGCAGTTCTCCTAGTTTACACATAACTTCTATGAGATATAAGAAACAACACGATATCCTTTCGTGAGAAAATATCCCATCATAGGGTCAAATACATCATTATAGACAACATATCTGTATCCCGGTTCTAGTAAAATCTAGATCGGTGTTGATTAAAAGATAAAATTATTCTTCTGAAAATTCATCTAGAATTTATTATCCCATTATAATGGAACATTATTCTTGGTCAACCCCATTTTATGTGAAGAAACATAAGAAAAAATATGGAACATAGTGTCAGTAATAACTACCTAGAATAAGAAAACTCTATATCTCAATGAAATTCATCAGAGGTTTACATTAGATAATAACTTCTATCATTTAGGGAAGAAAATATCTTTTAAAAAATACATAGAAAATAAAACATACATCTTGTATCAAAAAATCAAACATTTATATGTTGGCATAGATATAATGATCGCTCAATATTCCCAACAAAATCACCATGTGTATCTCATGATGAAAATTTTTCATTAAAATCACTAAAATCTCAACAACAAACACCGCAAAAATTGAATCATAATATCACTGAATTAACTAATTCATCAATTCAATGATGATCTATGATGAATTGAAATGAGTGAAATTCATTACCCCATGTTCATAATGGTCATAACTACTCTTGAATGATGTCTATGGAATTTCCACTTTCTGAACAATCAATTGAAGATATCCTTATCTCATGTCAATCATAGACAACAATTGATCACCCACTAATTGATTGAATGTAACATCAATTCACAAAACTGAAAACCTTTTAATTTCTATAACATGGTTAAGATAATAATAATCCAAAAACTACTAAATAGTTCCATCATCAGTTTTAAAAAAATTGAATGGTGCTTCTCAGATAGACATGATACACAAAATGTAATCTTATATTTACATCTATTAAAACTTCAAATTTATTTAATTAATTCCATTGGATCATTTATTTAATATTTATGGTAAATATTAATTTCAACAAGATGGAGATAAATCTGAAACTCAACATCTCTCAAAGGTGGAAACCTTGGGAAAATATATGGAAATATATATGGAAAATGTTCAACCACTGATAAGAATTGATTTTATAATTCTTATCCATAGATGTAAAGGATGAAACCTCCAATTACTATTAGATAATTCCCAATATTGGGGCCCACCTTAATATTTCACCCACCATTACATTCCATCTCTTTGAAAGTGGTTCTTGACGTCATTGCCAATTGTAAAACTGACCTTTAAAGTGTAATAGTAGATGCAAGCCCTGAACATTCTCAAGAAATACAAACCAATGATTATATTTTATAAATCCATATCATGAATTAGGAAATTCTATTTTAGCCCAAATTCATGAATATTTATAGAACATTCTCTTGTCATAAAGGCTAGAAATTTTCATTGACCAAGAGAAATTTATGTTATGAATGAGAAGAAATATTACAAACATTTAAAATAACCATATCAAGATAAAAATAATAAATAATTTAATGGTATTAACATATATCAAATATATCTTTCATAAGGTAATAATTATAAAAAAACTTCAAACCATAGATCCTTCAAACTGCACATCCACAACAACCCATTCACCTCCAAATATTTTATTTCTCAATGAACTTAGTTCTCTATTGATTGGTTGATATTGGAATTCTTGAGGAGACATGTTATTAAATGAATTATCATGGCAATCTATGTTATACATATTATATTTATTCTTTATCCCGCATCCCGTCTAAGCATAAGATGTATGTGTCACTTGAGAGGTGTACTAAACACCTGAAATTGGTGTACTATGAAAATAGAACCGAGATTTTATATGTGATTATTGTTTTATTATTCTCAAATGATTTACATACACAATCACATTTTTTTTAAGAATACCAATTTTGAAACATCCCACTTTTCACATGGGTTATTGAGGAATGCTTATGGATCGACTTGTCTGATTCTGATTCATGCTCCCACTTCGGAAATAAGTCTCCATCTTCCGCATGATCCTAGAATTAGAGTCACCACCATTTCCCATAGGTATCAAAATAAAAAGACTCCCATTTTACTAGATATGTTCATTTATTATACCTTCACTTTATTTACCATCTCTAAATAATCTGTAATATAGAGAACATCCATCTTCAAGTGAATATCCTTCCTCAGTTTCAATTAAAAAACTTGTTCCCTCTAGGAAGAACTAGCTGAAACCTCACTTGAAAAGTGCACTATATTTATTAATATTTCCAAATAATCATGTATAGAAATATTTTTCATATTCAAGATGAATTAGAAGATCATTATTTGATTTCTGATCATATAAAGGTAGAATATCCTGTTGAAAAAGTCTCCAAAATCCTCCCATGAATGGCCTTTGTCTAATTTAGCTTACATCAATAAATACTTTCACTAATGTGCTAGTTATTTCATCATATACATTTTATTATCGGATATTAGTTACAATGTTGTTCCAATGAAATTATAGGTTCAATTCTTCTTCACCAGCCACACCAATTCTTTTCATAGTTTAGAATAACCCAGAAATATGGATGAATTTTGTTTCTATAATAGGTTGGAATGATAGACTTCCCATTGATCATCCATACTCTTCCCAAAATCGATAGACATATAATCATGGAAATTAATTGAAACCATATTTTGGTTCACATGTGCCTTAGGTGAAACCACATTCTCAGTAGCATCATTTAGTTAGTTTCAATGATGCATACTGAATTCCATTTTCAATAAAAACCCTAATTCTATTAGTCTCACTCTCTACGAAAACATTTATCAACATTTCAAATTATACCACTTAATAATATCAAAATATTTCATTCCAAAATCTACTGATTTCTAGGTTCTTCAAATTTAGAAATATATCATCTTTCATTTGATAATAAAACCATTTTCAAAATACCAAAATGAATATTTTTTAAAAATTCATGAATCAAGAAAAAAATTATCATTTTTGAAAAATCAAAAAAAGTCATCAACACATTACTCAAAATTAGATATGATCTCCTTGTGGGATTTAATTTCTATAATGATGTTCATGCTTCTTCATTGGCTAATCTAATGATAACCCTATTTAAAAACAAAATAGTGCATCGAAAACACATATGTACCCAATTCCATTGTATTTTAAAGTTTATAATAAAAATTATAGCTATATATTTTTATGCTCTACATTTTAGGTGCCACCCATTATAAATATTTATGCCAAACTGATGCAAGGAATTGAATTGAATGAATTTAGAGTCCTAAATCAGTAGGATTGGTGACCATTGGTTAGTCAATGAATATCTATGATGATACAACATATTCCCCGATGATAATTTGAAGGACCTGTACAGATTCCACTTTTAATATCTCCCCTACTCTTCATTAGCTTTATAAGGTTAGAGGACATTACTTGTCCTTAGGATACATCCCCTAGATGATAAGGGAAGGAAATAAATATCAAGGGATTCATTTACATGTGGGGGATGATTTTCCATTTTTAAAAAAACCCCAAAAAATGAACCACTAAAAGAAGCATGATATCAATGAAAACGAAATCAACTATACAATTTACATCAAAACCTTCTCAAATGATTACCAAAAACATTGGATAGAAAAAGAAACTAAATGGAAATCAAAACTCAATGGCTTGAACAAGGACCATGAAGCAACTCAACAAGCATATGAAGTATCACTAACCACCACTATAGATGTGTGATACATTATAATTTTTTATTTCTAAATATAAACAATTGTGAAAAGAAAAAATGATCCAATGAAGGGGTGAGTAATGAAACATAGTAGATTCTCCCAAAATGAATTCCCCATTATCACCACAAGAATATAACCTATTAGTACAGTTATAAATAATATTTTATTTAAAAAATATATATAAAAATTTTCATATTAGAATATAAAAATGTTCATAACAATGAATCTTTCACAAAACAATAATAAGTTCCAGGGAATTATACCAAAAAATAATCTAAAATATTATTAGAAATTTCATTTTTATATAATCTTAAATTTCTACATAACCACAAATCCCCATTCATGCAACCATGGACCTCTCTATACCCATGATTGGTGAGTCATCCGCCCACAAATACATTACATAGTGCACCATTTTGGTGGGGGAACATAACTCACTTATATATCCAAACCTTTTCAGGGGGTACTATTCACCATTATCCTTCACAATTAATTTGATAACATTTCACACAACCACTCCAAAATTGTGCCAAACCCATGTTTAATAAAAACCATATAAATTTTTTTTTATTGAATAACATTCCATACATCATTTTTAAAAAATTCATATGATGAAATTGGTTATAAAATCATCTTTTTAAAAGAAATCAACAAATCATTTTGCACAAAAATTCATCAAATGATAGAAAATATACAAACCACAACTACATAGGGTCTATAACATGGTTTTCTGATGAATTTCACAAAAACCAATTCTCTAACATCCTAGGTAAATAATGAAATATGAAATTTTCATTTTTATAAAAATTAGTTAATTATATGTTAATTTTTCTTTAATGGGGTTTCTATGTTCGAGGGGGTACCCGATATGCAACTATGGGTTTCTTTGAAATCTTATGTGGAATAATAATAATATAATATTTCTTTATTAAATTGTAGTTAATGCCTCACCATTGTATTGGGGGGAATGAACTGAACTAACTAAAATATTATTATACATGTTTATTAAATGTTTTTACATTTATTCAATAAATATTATAGGTTTAAAAATAGAATGAATCTGATTTTAAACATAAATAGTCTAATATTCAATAAACGGTCGATATACTACCTTTTGATAGAGAACCCTCTTTAAATATAGTGTTCGTCACTTTTATATGTTCTATATGAAATTAAATTATTATTTAGAATTGGAAAATCAAAATTTACATTAGATGAAATTTTGGTTTTTTCTGATGAAATATAATTTTTAATTAATAGTTATAAATATTGTATTTTTAATCAAAACTGCCTATTAATCTAATTTATATAGATGGTTATATTATATTTTTAATTGTTTTTAAAGAGAAATTAAATTATATTTTTACCATTTAATAAATTTTTTATTATTTTAACTAATTTCCCTTTGAAATTGGACATAAACAAGTGTAAATATTTTGATAGTTATTATTTCATAAAAACACACAACTTGTTATTACAGCATGAATTAATTTTAAATTAATTTCTTACATTTATGTGTTTTAAATTTGGAAAAATGGATTCCATATTTTGAATCAATATGTCCAAATTGTGTTAATATATATCTTTTATATTTAGACATTATGAATATGTACATCAGGTAATATTTTGTTTACTATGGTTAAAGGGTAAATATGGTTAATAAGGGTAAAAAAATATAAGAATAATAATATAAAATTATGATACCATGTGTTTAAATCCTATTGGACGATAATATCAGATAGTTTTCATCTTTGTGTCTATTTTGGGACCTCATGGGGACACATGGGAGTGATAACAACACTTTATTTTAATTAACTTAAATTAATGGAAAAAATGGCATAATCAAATAGATTTTAGAAAATGAATTTTTACATGGGTTTATTTAAGTTTATTATTAGACTATAAATATTAAATCTAAACATAAAATTATTTCCTACATTATGGTATTTTTTTTATAATTTTTAGACATTTTATAAATTAAATTATTTATGACACAACAATGATGTTGTGTTTACCTCATTAATAAATGATTTAAATATATAAGATTATAATGATTAAAATAATATCCCAAAAATGCCCAATATTTATTGGATGATTTTATTTCTTCCATGAGTCATATTATCTTCCAATTTAATGATTTTTGGGCCTTTTTAAATCTATGATAAGTATTTAATGAAATAATTGTTTCAAACTTTCTTAAAGAGCCCCACCTCCCCCTTATAAAACAACACCCCTTCTAACCCATTACTCAAACATATCATGCCCCTTGGCTAGTCCATACCCTGACCAAATAATCTCTTAATTTTCCACAATTCCACTTAGATGCCAAACCTTATGAATAAGACACTTCAAAAATCCATTTTTGGTTCCAACCAAAGTGAGTTACCTGAATTAAAGGTATCATCTTCTATTAAGTTCTTTTGTATTATTTTTCTTCTCCAACCCCATAACCTCATTTTAAAACATTATTTTATAACAAAACCAGTATCCTAATTATACTAGGATGTTTTTATGAGAAGGATAATAACTACCCAAACAAACACTTTCTTCTAATGGGTAATGAACATATGTTTCTGTGGACGATGAACTAGTGTCTCACAAAATGACGATGGTTCAAATATCTCCAACCTCCTCTCATGGTGGGAATTTTGTTGGCACTATATTTATTTATGATATATATTATATTTATATTATCTATATTAATTTTTATTTTTAATTTAAATAATACAATAATGGTTTACAAAGTGGGTAAATACGATAATATCATTTGAGGAATTGGAGACTACCGCCCCCTCAAAGTGATATGACATGTTCATTCCTTATATAGAACATATAAAGGCTGGATTTAATGATATTATATATGATAGTATACAGAAATTATAATATACTTATGTATCATTAATTTTTCATTACATTATAATACGAAATGGAAATGGAAGTAGCATTCATGCGTACGTACGGTTTACCATCTCCAAGAACAATACATTTCATTTCATATCATCAAATGTAATATAATATTATAAATTGATGTATATAATAGATATATATGATTTATATGATATCTAAATCATGAATATAATTATGGATATAATGAAATTTTGATCTCGTGATAAACTTGTAATTTTAAGAAGTCCATTTTTTAATCTAGTACCAAATATCGACAAAATTACCATTATTAACTTAAATGATTACATAATGTTTAAAACATGGTAATAAATGATTCAAAAGGAATAATAAACTGGTAAATGTTTCTTAAGGAAGTATAAATTAACTTTAGTTTATTATTCAAGAGATTAAAGATCAAACGGGTCATGTCAGACACGAGGTAAGGGTCTTTGTCTCAATCTCCTTTCATTGAGGTATATTTTGATTTAATACAAGACTTTATTTAATGCATTGTAAAAAACCTTTGAATTTTCATTCCATTAAAAGGGAAATATTTTTCTATGAATCATTTCACTAAACGACAAAAAGGAATGTTTCTTTTAACATAAGTGGTGACAATGTCCTTTCGGCTTCCATGACTGTTATTTGATCATTGGATTCCTTAACATGCCAAAGTGTTATTAGAAGTAAAATAAATAGGATCTAATAAATTTTGTATTTTTTTAATGAAATTTTTTTTATAATGGATTTGTTATTTCAATATATTTATGTGAGATATTGTGATTGAAATGTGGAAATTTTTTCATTCATTTATATTTTTTGTATCTATTTTTATTTTATAATGGTACCTGGACATTTGAAAGGTGGTTATGTGATAAGTCAAATGGAGGGTGGTGCCATGATAAACTAGGATGGTTTGTTATGTCATAACATACAATAAATTGGGTATATAAGTCGGTCGTATTGCTATTCCATATAGTGATATGTGTGGAAATCAGCCGTATGGTAATTCCATTTATGTATGTTTGTGTCCCATGTTACCTATATATGTTATGTATTATTTATATGGGATTTATGGTAATAATTTGGTTAAAAAGGGTATGAAATGATCTTATATTCAGTGAAGAGTATTTACTACATAATAAAGGTGAAAAGTATTACATGAGATAACGTATTCATTTTTTACTTGTTGTTTCAAAAAACTAACAGTTTTCCTTTTTTTGTACCCCTTACTGAGCTTTTTTAGGCTCATCCCATGTTTTTGAAATGTTTTTTATAGGACATAATGTAGAATAAGGTTAAGGATGCGATTAATAAATATTCATGTTGTCTAAAGCCTGGAACTAGACCAGAATCTTTTTTTGACAAATTTTTATTTTGTGTAAAATAATTGGAACTGAGTAGAAGTGTCATATATGTTAGTTTTGGGATGTAATGTAATGGTTACAAACTAATTATCTAAAACTATAAACCTGAAATGATGTTCAATGTTAATTACTATCTCAATTAGATATTATTAAATGTATTAAGGTCGTGTCCTTATAGATGATATCAAAGGTCGGTTTAGACTACTTTTGAAGTTTGGGTATTGTAAAATTAATATCCATAAAAAATTTATGATAAGATTGTAGTGATAAAGAATTTATTGATTACCATGTTGGTTTCTCCTATGATATATTTGTGTTCATAATGGTTTTCCACAGATAAAAGAGGGAAGCTATGTTGGGATGACATCAAGAGGAAGGAAACCATCCAAATCAGCAACCCGAGATGGTCAGAATTGGAAGTAAACAATTTGATGTTGTGATGGAATAATTGAATTGGGATATAAATAGTGGTGGTATCAATGCGTGAGATTATCCAGATCAGCCATAGTGAAACATGTCACTAGTAGAGAATTTCATGAGGCAACATCCCCAATAATTTAGAGGATCATTGTACCAAGTGATATTTGAAGTTGGGATTAAAGAACTGGAGAAATTTTTTTATGTCATTGGGTGTTCAGAACATTAAAAGGTTAGTTTGGCTGTTTAGCATTTTGATGGTTAAGCTGATAAGTGGTGGTCGATAGTGAAAAATATCTGCGATAGTGAGGATATTTATTCTCTTTATTGAGATGAATTCATAGTTATGATCCTTGAATTTTTTTTACCAAGGTGGTTCAACATAGGTTGGAAAAACAATACATGGAATTGAGACAGGAGGATGACTCAGTGGATTTTTATGAAGGAATGTTCACTCTACTAGAAATTTATGATCCAAATTTCATTAGATATCTTGACAATAAAATAAATAGACATTACTCAGGACTTAAGTAGTGATATCAATGAGCATTAGCCTCCAGTGAGTTCAAAATTTATGAAAAGCTTGTTCGATGTGTGTAGAAGGTGGAAATGGAGTTTTTCGATGATAAGTTGTTCTTTTACAAACAACAGAATAAGAGGTCCAGTTGGAAGAGAAAAGAAATGGATTCATCAAATAATCCAAAAGGTACTAAAACTAAATATCCATCTTGTGTGAACTGTGGTAAAAAGAATCATGGAGAATGTTTATCTATGTATGGAAATTGATTCTTATTTGATATGTATGGTCATATTTCTCTTAACTGTAAGGAAGATGAAAATGAAGGCCATGAAAAGCCATCAGTAAGCTGTTTTAAGTGTAATGAAATGGGTCATTATGAAAATTAATGTATAGTTAAGTACTCAACTTAGATAAAGCAACCATACTACAAGAAAAAGGGGTGGTGAAGTACTTTGTAACTGCTTCAGCAAATGTTGTTCCATCAAATGAAGTAGTATCGGATACACTATTTGTTTTTTCAGATTAGGCCAATGTGTTGTTTGATTTGAGTTCTGCACATTTGTACATTTTTAGTGGTTTTCTAGTAAATTATGAATTCCATGTAATAATATGAATCCTGAACATATGGTAAAAACACATGGAAAATATTTTGAGACAAAAAGAAATTACATGAACATTCATGTCCTTGTGTGCCGAAAGTTTCTACATGCAAACCTTATTGTTTTTCCTCTAGTATAGTTTGATGTTATTTTCAACATGGATTGATAGTATTTTTATAATGATAATATTGACTACAGTGCTAAAGATGTTTCTTTTTAGAAATATTTTCAGTTTTTTTTCAAAATTGAACCCTTACTTTTGATAACATATCTGAAAGCTAAGAAACTAGTGAAATATGGAAATGAATGTTACCTTTCACATATTATTGGAAATATAGGAACTGTTCATATTAATGATGTGCTGGTGGTAAATGAGTACATTTTTGTTTTTTATGATGAGCTTCCTAGTATTATACCTTATCTAGAAGTTGAATTCACTATTGATTTAGTTCTAGATGTTATGCCAATTTGAAAACCACCTTATCAAATTGCTGAAATTTATCTTTTAGAGTTAAAGAATCAATTACAAGAGTTTGTAGATAAATTTTTCATTCGATATAGCACGTCACCAAGTGGTGATCCTGTCTAATCTGTTAAAAAAAATCATGGTTCAATGAGACTGTGCATTGATTATAGGGCATTGGGTAACTTCACTTTAATGAACATGTATCCCTTGCCTCATATCAACGATTTGACTGACCATCTCTAGGGATCTTAGTATTTTTCAATGATTGACTTGAGTTCGGGGAACCAACAGATTAATGTAAAAGAAGTAGAAATTCTGTAGACCACATTTCAAACTAGATATGGACATTATGAATTTTTAGTTATTCCTTTTGGTTTAACCAATGCACCTGATGTATTCATGGATCGTATGAATAGTTTTTTTTTCTTTCAGTTTTTGGTTAATTTGTTTGTTGTGTTCATTGATGATATTTAGGTTTTTTTTGAAAATTAAATAAAAGCATGAATGCCATTTTAGGGTTTTTATGAAATCCTTAAAAGAATAAAACATTTTGAGAAATTCATCAAATGTGAGTGTTGGTTACAAATTTTTTTCCTTGGTCACATTATTTTATAAAATGCCACATTTGTTGATCCTGCTTAAACAAAAAGTTGTTGAGGAATTTCCAAGACCCAAAAATATAACCGAGATCTATAGTTTTCTTGGTTTGGAAGGTTATTACCAGAGTCTTATTGAAAAGTTTTCATGGTTATGTAGTCCAATGACTTAGTAAACATGAAAAAGTGTTTATTACATTTGGTGAAAATAATGTGAAGATTGTTTTCAGGAATTGATTTTAAGATTGGTGAATGATTTTGTTTTAGAACTACCTTATAGAGATTGTGAGTTTTTTATTTATATCTATGGTTCATTGAATGGACTTTATTGTATCCTTATGAAGAATAATCTGGTAAATTATTTTTCTTCACCTCAGTTGAAACCTCATTAGTTAAATTAACCTACACATTATTTAGAATTATATGCTGTTGTTTTTTATTTAAAAATTTTGAGGAATCATTTGTATAGAGTAAAATGTGAAATATATACAAACCAAACATTTTTAAAGTACATATTCACTGAAAAATAATTGAACATGAGACATAGGAGATGGTTGGAATTAATCAAGGATTATGATTGCACAATCGATTGCCATCAGGGAAAATAAAATAATGTGGCTGATGCATTGAGTCGAAAAAGTAATGCACCATTAACCAAGCTAAATTTGGAACATTATCCATTGGTTTTTGATTTGATGAACTTCAGCATAAAAGTTTTTGGTATAGAAAATCTATCTATTTTGTTTCAGGTGTTTGTGAGGTCATATCTATCAGATAAAATTAATTAAGTGCAGAAGAAAGACAGCGAGTTGCAGAAAAATGTAGAATTGGTTCCGAAGGGTATGTTTCTTGATTTTAACATAGATAGTGATTGTGTTCTGAGATTTGGAATGAGATTATGTGTGCCTTGTGATTTACAGTTGAAGAATGAGTTGCTATGTGATGCTTATAGTTCCTTGTTTTCAGTTCATCTTGGAAGTAATAAGATGTACAATGATCATCGGGAGTATAAATCGTGGGATGGAATGAAATGATATATTGATGATTTTACTGTGAAGGGATTGACTTGTTAGTTGGTTAAAGAAGAGTGTATGTTACTGAAAGGTATGCTTTAGTCTTTACCGGTTCCAGAGTGGAAATGTAAAAATATATCTTTGGACTTCATTGTGGAATTACCAAAGACATATCGAGGTAACAATGAAATATTTTTTATTGTTGATCGATTCACTAAATCTGCACATTTCCTTCCTATTCGAGATATATTTTCTCT
The DNA here is from genome assembly GCA_963277665.1 of Viscum album. Lineage (NCBI taxonomy): Eukaryota > Viridiplantae > Streptophyta > Magnoliopsida > Santalales > Viscaceae > Viscum > Viscum album. The sequence goes on along the minus strand of OY728146.1, from coordinate 2,054,164,891 downwards.
AGATCAGATTTCTCAGTTGTATTTTAAAGCGATATTCATTTTTCATGTTGTTCCACTCTTTATTGTATCTCATCATGATCTCATTTTTACTTCTAAATTTTGGAAAGACCTTTAGATATCATTGGGTACTGAATTAAATTTTAGTATATCTTTTCTTCTGCAATCTGAAGGGAAGTCAGGAAGAAAAATTCAGACCATTAAAGATATGTTACGTGTGTATTCACTGGATTACCTGGGAAATTGGGATCATCATATTTCTTTGGTTGAATTTTTTTATAATAAAAACTTCCATTCCAGTATACATATGGCTCTGTTTAAAGCATTATGAGGAAAATGTTTTCAAACTCCATCTTTTTGGGATGAAGTAGGTCAAAGGAAGCTAATGGGAATAGAATTGGTCAAAGAGATGGTATTGAAAGTTTAGTAGATTCAGAAGCGCATGAAAACAACTCAGAGAAAGATAAAAAGATATTCAGATAATTGGAGGATGGATCTATCTTTCTAGGTAGTTGATCATGTCTTTCTCAATGTATTTCTATAGAAACATGTGATGTGTTTTTATAAAATTGAAAGTTGAGTGTGATGTTCATCAGACCTTATAAAATCCTAGATATTGTTGGATATGTTTCCTACATAGTGGCATTACCTCCATGTTTTTCCCAGGTACACAATGGATTTCATGATTCAATGTTGAGAAAGTATATTCCAGATCCCTCTCATGTTTTGATCCCAGAGGTTGTTTAGTTGGAATATAATCTCTCTCATGAGGAACAACAAGTCGAAATTCTTGAATGAAGAGATCAAGTGTTTTGGAATAAGAAAATTCACCAGGAAAAGGTATTATAAAAAATCATATTGTTGAAGAGGAAACATGGGAATCTAAAAATTATTTTAGGGATAAATACCCCAATTTATTTGATAAGTGAATAAAATTGCAAGGACGCAATTTCAAATGAGGTGAAGGATGTAACATCCCAGGTAAATACAGAAATATGACATATTCATATTGAATAATTTTTTTGAATTAAATATTAATTTTACTTTATAGGGGTTTCAATGTTAGATGGCGTACTCAATACTCTATAACGGGTTTCTTTGAAATCTTACGTTGCACAATAATAATATAATAATATTATTATAAATGGTAGTTAATACCTAGCCGTTTTATTGGCGGGAATCAACTGAACTAACATCAATATGATAATACATGTATGTTAATTTTTCTTACATTTATCTAATAAATACTAGAGGCTAAAAATTGGAAATAATTATATTTTAATCATAAATACTGAAATATTCATTAAAAGGTCGATTTACTGCCATTTAATGGAGAACCCATTTGAAATATAGTTTTGGTAACTTTTTATGTTCAATTTGACATAATAAAGTTATTTTTTGTTATTAGGTCATAAAAATTCACATTGGATGAATTTTTGGTATTTTTCTGATAAAATTAAATTTTTAATAAATATTGAAACATATATTATTTTAATTCAAAACTACATTTTAATATAATTTAATTATATGGTTATATTATCTTTCTTAATTGGTATTAAAGTTTAAATAGATTATATTTTTATATTTTAATCCAATTTTGGTTAGTGGAGTCAATTTCACTATGAAATTGGACATAAACAGGAGTCAATCTTTTGATAGTAATCATTTCTTAAAAACACGCCTTTTGTTTTGACATCGGGAATTAATTTTAATTTAATTTCTGCCACTTATGTGTTATGAATTTGAAAAAATGGATTCCATATATTGATCAGGTGGTCAAAATTGTGTAAATAGGTAACATTTATTTTTATACGTTATTAATATTTACTTCAGTAAATATATTATTTAGCATGGTTAAAGGGTAAATCTGGTAAATAAGGGTAATCATATATTACAATAATAAAATAAAATTACCATAACATGTGTCCTGATCCATTTAATTGATACATATATGACTAAGGGAATATTTAAGTTGATTTTTGTACCTCATGGGGCCACTTGGGAGTGATAATGACATTTTATTTTAATTATATTAAATTAAAGGAAAAAATGTCATAAACAATTAACATTGAAAAAATTAATTTTTAAATAGGGTTTTATAAGATATATATTAAGAAATAAAACATAATTATAAATATAAAAATTTATCATACATAATGGTATTTTTTTATAATTTTTAGACATCAAATAATTTAAATTATAAATGACACAATAATGATGTAGTGTTTACCTCATTATTAAATGACTTAAATAAATAAGATTATAAAGATTAAAAAAATATCCAAACCGTGTCCAATTTATATTTGATGATTTTATTTTGACGATGAGTCTTATTATCTTTGACTTTAAATATTTTTGGACCTTTTTATATCAAAGATAAGTTAATAATAAAATAATTGTTTCAAACATTCCTAAAGTGCCCCTCCTTCCTCTTATAAAATGAAATCCTTTTCTATCCCGTTCCCAACACCTCTCAAGTGTATAGTCTCGTCCAAACCCTGACCAAATAAGCTCTCAAGATCACTCTCTTATACCTAGAAGACTTACCTTTTTCATAAGTCACTTCAACATACCCTTTTGGTTCAATCCAAATGTTGTTACCTCAATTAAAGGTATCGTCTTCTCTTAAGTTCTTTTGTTTTATTTGACTTCTCCAACCCCATAATCTCTTTTTATTCCATTAATTTATAACAAAAACTGTATCCTATATATAATAGGATGTTTTTATAAGATGGATTCGAACTAAACTTACACACACCTCCGTCTAATGGGTAATGAACATGTTGTTTCTGTGTACGGTGAACTACTGCCTCACGAAACGATGATTGCTCAAATATCTCTAATCACCTATCATGGGGACCATTATGATTGAAATGTTTTTATATATGATATATATTATATTTATAATTTTTCTATTATTCTTTATTTTTTGTTTATAGAATACCTTTACGGTTTCCATCGCGGGTAAATATGATAAAATCATTTGGGGAAGTGCAGACTACAGCCCCCTCAATGTGATATGACGCGTTCATGCCTTATGTGGAACATATAAATTTAAGAGTAAATTAAATCCTATTTATGATATTGTAATATAATTATAATTTAATTCTGTATCATTATGTTTTCATTCCATTACAATAATAAATAGAAATTGAAGTAGAGTTCATGCATACGTACAACTTATCGTCACCATGGGCGGTGCATTTAAATTCATATCACGAAATTTTATGTACAATTATAAATAAATGTATATAATATATATATATGATATATATGATATCTAAATAAAAAATATCATTATGTATATAATGAACTTTTGACCACATGAACAACTTGTAATTATAAGAAGTCTATTTTTGAATCAAGTACCAAATATTTTCAAAATGACTATTATTAACTTAAATTATTACAAAATGATTATAACATTGTAAAAATTGATATTAAAGGAATAATAAATTTTGAAAATGTGATTAATAAAGTATAAATGAACATTATTTTATTATTCATTAGATTAATGAACGAATGGGTCCAGTCGGACATGAGGTAAGAGACTTCGTCAGAATCTCCGATCATTGTGGCATATTTTGTTTTAATACATGACATTATTTTATACGTTTTAAAAAAACCATTGACTTTCAATTATATTCAAAGGGAATATTTTTCTAAAAATAATTTTACTAAATGAAAAAATTCATTGTTTTCATTTAACATAACTGGTGACAATGACATTTTGTCCCCTCCAAGTATTATTTGATCATTGAATTATTTAACTAGTTGTAATGTTTTTAAATGGAAAATAAATACCATGTAAACATTTATGTATTCTGGTATTGAAAATGGGTTATATAATAAATATTTTATGTCAATACATTTATGTGATATATTTTTATTGAAATGTGGAAATTTTTTCTTTCCATTATATTTTTTGAATGTTTTATGATTTTATAATGGTACTTGGACATTTGATGGGTGGTTATGTGATAAACTAAATAATGGGCGGGGTAGTGATATTATTGTAAGGGTGGTTACATTATAACCTCCAAGGCATTGGGTATGAAATTCGGTCGTATGGATATTCCATTTAGTGATATGTGTGGAAGTTGACTATATTGTTATTCAAATTCAGTATGTTTATGTTCCAAGTTACCTTTATATGTTATGTGTTCTTTATATGGGTTTTATTATAATCTTTTCGTTACAAAAGGTTAAGTAACTATATTTTATTCATTGAAGATTATTTACTACTTATTAAATGTTAAAAGTTTTACTTATGATAAAGTATTCATGGTTTTGTTTTTGTTTTGAAAAAACTAACAGGTTTCCTTCTTTGTTTATACCATGCTGAGCTTTTAATGCTCATCCAATGTTTTTGAATTTTTTTTCACTGAACATAAAGTTTAATAGAGTCAAGGATGGGATCAAGAATAATTTATGTTGTCCAAAACAAGAAACTAGACATGACCCTTTTCTTCATGAATTTTTATTTTGTGTAAATCAATTGGAACTGAGTAGAAGTGTCTACTTTGTAACTATTGGAATGTAATGTAATAGTCATGACCTAATTCTTTAAAACTCTAAACCTGAAAAGATCATTAATGTTAATTATTAACTTAACTAATGATTATGTAATGTTTTAATGCTGGGTCTTTATAATTTTGAATCAAATAAAAAAATTTAAATTAGGGATTATTACTCTAAATTGAGGTGTCATGAGTGAATCCATCAACCTCAGAAAACCTAGTTAAAAATGAAAACTAAATAGAGACGACCATGGAAACAGGTTTAAACTCCAAAAACCCTACCCTAGATCCCATCCCCTTAATAAAAAGAAAATTTAAATCATATTTGGAATCAAATACCATATATATTTCCACAATGGAAGAATATCTACAAACCAATAGAGAGGGATATGTATATGTATGGAAAACCCAAAAAAGCTACCAAAAATGATGACTTACTATGACAATATATATTCAATTCACAAAGAGTGGCATTCAACAAACCTAAGAATCGATATGAAAAGATGTTGTTGCATTTAAGAAGAATAAATACCAATATAGGGTTATTTTGGAAAAAACATGTTATTTAAAGATGAAAAAATTGATATCCATTATTTTATGATATAAATTTTAAAATGATCATGTTTAGTCACATGGTTAGAAAACCCATGAACTAACCATTCAGTATCTTCTATCTCATGTGTGGCCCCACATGGTTGTATTTCATGGTTCAACCAACCATGTCTCATCTATTAAATATTATACAATCCCAATATTGATAATTTGTCAAATGAGGACACATGATTTTAAATTTTTTTTCATATTCTTATTAGATCAGGTCTCATTATGCATGGTTCCATGAAAGTTTTTAGTAGTTTCCACAAACCATTAACCAACAATAAACCCTTATATAATCCCTAAAAATGTTCCAATCTACCTCCAAACCCTCCAAAGAATCACCTACACACTTTATGTATATAAAAATATTATATAATAGTAAATAATTTGAATCTAGGGTTTCTAAAATGTGTTTTTTGAATTTCTTTTTCCATGATCAAGTAGTGGTAATGTGATACTAAATGGTTGTAATATATTTTTTTATATGGTTTTAAATAGTTTTGTCTATTAAAACCTAGGTTGTTCAACTTTCTATTTACTGGTAGTATTTTTTAGAACATGGGATGTTGTTCAAGTTTTAATTCAAGTATACTTCCCCCTTTAGAGTTTTTCTTTTTCATGCATAGACATGTATATCCTTATTTAATTGTGTTTGTGAAAAATTTGTTCCAAGATACATATTATATGAATCTAGATTCTTTTTAACAACTCATAAGGATCATGGAAACCATTTATACTAGGTTAGGGTCGGCTCAATTATTGGTTTTCTACGTTATCTACGATAGTTTTCGAATAATTGGAATAATCGTTACAGGTTTTCCTATTTTCTCATGATAGTATGTTGTTAAGCATTCTTATCGGTACTTGGTAGGTAGTTTTGGTAAGATTTCTAGATAGATCTCACCACAATCTGACATATGTTAGTAAAGGTGGTTAGGGGAATGAATTATTGAGGACTATTTCTATCATTTTCCTAACTTTTGATTTGGCTATATTGAAATAAAATATATTTGGTATATTTTATGGGATCTGTTTCCTCTGTTACTCTATTTGATTGTTAATATAATGTTTTATATGTTTTATGCTGATGTTTCCTTTGATCATTCCTCTTAAAAGTCTCTTGAATTAGGTAAAATAGGATGTTTCTACAAAATAATAGATATTTAATTCCCTCATAGACCCGAGTATCGTTGGGGTTGTTGTGATTACTATCCATGATCTATGATAAGATGTACCTCATGATCCCATTCATGCTCAGCTATATTACCAATGATGGATGTTTTTAAAAATCAATCTCAATTGTTATATCACTATAATAAAACCACATTTAAATTATAAAATGATCACCTAGAGGATGGGGAATGGTTGATCAAGATAGAATGCTTGTTCGAGTTATTGGATATGCATGGGGAAATCAAGGTGATGTGTGCCACATCCATGTTGGAGGGATATTGAAAGTGATGGTAGGATATAATGATGAATGGGATGAAAAATGAGTGATTAGAGTGGAGTTATGTTAAGGTTCTTTTAACCAACCGGTTTTATCTGGAGTTTATGTTTTGGGACAACTATATTGATTTTTTCATTCATGAGGGACCTTAAAAGACCAGGACAGAGTATGAAAATAGATCTTCTGAGCAACTGTAGTTTTGACCTCAGAAAGTGTTGAATGTTATGTTGAGGACTCATCAGTTAGAGTTGGGACCGTGATATAGTTTTCATTCACATTTTTTCTAATTAACAATACCTTCTTTTACTAATGTTATAGATAGATATCTAATGGTTAAGAAATTCCAATCTGAAATTTTAGGGATGATGAGAGTTACAATTTATAATATTGTTAGTTTAACATCCTTTAACATAAATAAGAATCATGATGATACTCACGATGGATCACAATTAAAGGGTCATTTCGGACATCATGTATTTCTTGGAAGAGTTCATTTGATTTTAAACCAGTATGGAATGTCTGGGAATTATATATAAGTATTTATTGAGGCGCCTATGGTATGTGGTTCCTACAGACACTCAGGTCACAAGGAGAAGTTCATTTATATTTTTTGGCACAAAGTAATTGCACGAGATCATTAGAACTAAAACAAAAAAATTTTGATCAGATTATTCCTATGTAATAGGATTTCATCAATAGGAATCTCGAATAAATATTATTCACTAAGAGGAAGAGTCTGAATAGGAACTAGATATGGGTCCATTGACTAAGATAGGTACCATCACTATGGCATCTGTAATGGTGACTGCTATTTTTATACTTTTACAAGAATTTTTTTGTCGTCCTGTATTGTTCATATTCATATTCTTCATATGGATATTTTATCTAATGTGATGGAAAATACTAAATCCTTTGAATAATGTGATTTAATGTATGTTTTAGTCCCACTTGTGATTCAACATTATTAGATGTTGAAAAATCATTAGACATTTATTCTTATCTAAATGAAACCAAATGTTGTCTTATTCACAATGCACTGGATCATTTCCAATAAATATCATATTTTTTGTTATCTTAGATAACTTTAATTTTCCACACAATATGGGTTTATCTATACCATTCATGTAGAATGGATCCTAATTAAATGTAGAGACAAATATGATTTTCTTGAGTTGGGTAAATAAATTTTTATGTCAATTTTTGTTTTGATAAGGGGTGGGAATTATTGACCCGATATATCCCTCTAGTTGACATTGATTTATTTTAAATATGTTCTCTTACAACTTCATTGGGTTTCCAGTAGTATAGGAGATTCAGTTTTATATTGATTGAGTGACTAGAAATCAACTAGTGTCTATTCATTCTCACCTCATGGAAGAATCTGAAAAAATAGATTTAATGACTTAGTTGGATGATATTATATAGAATGGGTTTATTCTTCGGAGTGTTTCACCATTGGTTGTGTCTGTTCTCTTTTCTAATAAATATGATTGATCACATTACCTTTGTATTTATTACCAATAATCAATTGAGTTATGATAAAGAACATTTATTCATTACCCTGGATTGATGAATAGTTCATCAATTTGAATGTGAAAATGTTTTTCATATAAATTGATCATCTTTTTTTATGCTAAAAGTTGAGAATATAAGAATATGACATTCATAAAATGGCCTTTTTTGTCTGTATGACCATTTTGAGGACATTTTAATTTGAGTTGGACTAACCAATTCTCATGCAGTATTTATGTATATAATGTTCATGATTTTCCATGACTATCTTTATGCATTTTGAGTTATATTTTTTTAATACATACCGGTATAATATTTGATCGAGGAGGATCATACGTGTTATCTTGGAGTAGTTCTTGAATAGTTGAGAAAATCATCAACTTTATTCCAATTTTTGAAATGTAATTTATGGATTCATGAAGTGATTTTATCAGTAAATGTAGCTCTAAACAAGGTATTTCAGTTGAATATGAAAAGGTGGAAGATGTTTTTACATGGAAAACAAATAATTTGGTTTTTTGAGATTCATATATTCTTTCGTATAACATGGTTTTATTTCCAGTTTTTTAATAACTTCACAATGTTCTTCTTTTATGACTTCATTGACTAAGAAGGGAGTAATTTTTTCATAAGACAAAAAATTTTAGAATTATTTTGTTGAGTTGGAATGAGTTTTTACATCTACACATGTGTTTACATTTCCAAATGTCAATTATGGTAATGTGGTGTTCTGTGATGCATTTTGTTCATGTTTGGGAATATTTATTACGAAAGGTTATCATTTCATTACTTATGGTTATCATCTACGTAAGACACATGATAAAAATTACCCATACCAATACCATGAACTAACTACATTGATTCATTTTCTTATGAGTTAGTGACACTACTATTAAAAAGAAAATTTTATTGTGTTTTTTACAACAAGCTCTTGAGTTATATCTTCCCAAAAAAATATTTGAATCTTTATAAGAGGCTTTGTGGGAAGTACCTAATATATTTTAACATGGACATCACCTATAACCTAATAAAAGGTAATATTATCACGGATGTGTTAATAATTAAAAATTATATCTTGGTAGTGAAATAATTGTTATATTATTATAACATGATGGATATTTTTTAGAAGTTTCATATATGAGTCCGAATAATAAGCGTTGAGTAATCTACAGACACTGATTTGTTTAAAAAACACCCTAATAATGATGATTATTTAAGAATTTCATATTGATGATAAATTTAATCAAATTATATACTCTTTTTATTGTGGTTAGACATTGGATGAGTAGTCATTCTATCTGAATGTAATTATACTATACCGAAAATTACTTAATGTGATTTTAACGATAAGGAATGATATAATCTGAGATTTAAATAATATCAATTGGGAAGTGCACTCAGGAAACATGAAGATGTTTATGTAATGTGGGTGTTATTCTAGTGAATATGTATGAGATAGATTATTTATGAATTTTACCCTCATTAATATATTTACCAAAAGGACAAGGAAGATCACCAAAATACCTCAGGTTTGCATCATCCACTTAAATGATTACATGCTTGTAGAAGGAGATCTATATAAAAATTATGGTTGAAATTACCCTTAACTATATAATGATGAATATTATATGGGTTTAAGTTAATTGTATAAGTAACTTGGATCACATTATACATATTTGTGATACACCCCAGGTTGAGGAGTTGGGGAATCTCAAATTAAAAGAGATTTTTTTCATGATGTTCTATATTATATAGCCTATGATGAGTATCAATGATTTATTTCTGTCCTCTAAAAAGAAATTTAAGAGGTATTGGGATCTCAATACCATTTTGGAATGAAAAACCATCCAAATTAACATATCGAAATAGATATAAAGAGAAAGAAATATTTTGAGGATATTCTCTACATCTGCCTTCTCGACTTTAGTAGACATTGGGATGATCATTTGGGGATGGATGGTTTTTCATATGACACCAATTACTAGTTATTGATCATAATGTTTCATTTCCAGTTTATATATGGAAAACCATATATATATATATTTTGATTGCTATAGATTTGGTAATGTTACTTTGTTGGACCCAGAATGCTCTAGTATACCACAACAACAATTTTTCAGTTTTTTCAGATGATGATGATAGAACTGATAATGTATAAGTCATACATTTATTATAACAATTGAACATTGAGATAATAATTTTGTGAAAAGGTATTATTGAATGTTTCACCATGTTTTGTTCATCAATTAATTGGGAGGAAAGAACAACTTTCTCATCATTTTATTTGACAATTTTAGGTTATTGAGAAATTTGGGAAAGTGGCATTCCATTTTCAACATCCACCACTACTGATGCCGATACATATTTTATTCTATGTGTCTCTGCTATGAATGTTTCTATATAATCCATTTCATATTCAAATGTAGGGTGATCATGAATATAAATATGATATGTCATTTTTTATTGTCGGATAATGCATTTTGATCCAAAAACCAACGTAATTTTATGGAGGATGAATCCTTTAGTTTTTTTGAAATGGTAGAATGGATATGATTATCAGGAGACATGGGAGAGGGAGGAAATTATAGAAGAGTAGTGGAAATATCCGATTAGCATGAATGGTTCTGAGTAGGCATTCATAGTATACTAGAATCGATCATAGTAGTTAATCCCTACCATATCCGTCAGTGTCAATGATATGGTCACGAATGACTATATAGTAAGATTACAGTGTGACGTACTATGGGGAGGGGTGTGTGACTATATTTTTGTGTCTCTGAACAGACCTATTTGTAGATATCTTGCTATTATGGATAGTTTTGGTGTAGATATGAGAGTTATCTGCACGAAATCTGGTTATGATTAGTGGGGGAGGTGGAGAACTTAATGATGTGGTGGACTTTTTTCAGTCGTGTTGCGATGAAGTTCATTATATTGGGGTTGTTATAGTTATCTTGTAGTGAATACAAGTCATAATAACCATTTTCAGTGATGGTATTCAATCTTAAGGACATGGAAGTGATGTTTTTATTAGATTACAGTTTCTGATTCGGTGATTTTGAAGATGTATTGGTCCTCTCAGTCTAGTTTTTAATGGTATTAATTCGAATGGGATTTTTATCAATGGTATATTATCACCCCAATATATGTTAGAATTATTATGATCATCGAGAATGTATGGGATCTCATTTAACATAGTTGAAAAGTGAATTATGTTTTTCATGATATCTTTTTTCACTTTGGGATGGTCGTCTATCTTTTTCAGTGTAGTGGAATCATTGGATATTTTGAAAATTTAATTGATGTGAATGGTTCATATACGATTACCCAAACCTTGCGGCCTGCTAGGGAAAAACATGAAAGCAGAGGTAGTAATTGTTTTCATGGTTGGTGAAAATTTTAAATGATAATAAACCACATAGGGTAAATGGTGCAAGCCATTAAAAGGGAAACATTTTTTGGATGCGCGATACTGTCCTACCATGTGGTCCTTCGCATCTAACCATGAGTAAAAGATTTTTTAAATTGAAAAATAATTTTAAATTCCAAATAAACATATTTTTAGTTTTTTAAAAGTCTCATACAACCACATAAAATTTTATTCTTCCATAAGAGGTCCCAAGAGGCATGTATTCCCTTAACACCCTTATAGAAGTGGATATAATCAGGGAGAATGATGTTCGATCTCTACCATGTAGGTATCAAATTTAGGTTCTCACCAAACCTAACCCACTCCTTTACTCTTTAGTGTTTTGTAAATCACCTTGTCTTTTGATTATCTAATAAAATATAATTTAGATATTGAATCTATGGTTTATTATTGTTTCTTATTTTTGAAAAATAACTGTTGAATGTTTCCTCATATAGAATGATGTTTCAAGATCTACTGATCCCTATATAGGTTGTTTTGTTATGATGGAAAATTTTTAGTAACCCTTTATTGATTGTTTAAATTTATCTTCATTGATTTAAATTCATTTGTTTAATATATCTGAAATATATATCAATTTGTTGATTAAAACCCCAATAACCTAAAATTCTAGTATTGAAATTGGATTTTTGGCATATATTTGATGAAAACCGTCAATTCCATTGAATTGGGGTGTGTTTTTGAAATTGATGGATTTTAGTGAAAAATAATTTTTGGAATGTAAATTGGAAATTTTTTTGTATTTGGATTAATTAATGTGTAAATATTTATTTTTAAAATTGACTTGAAAATTGAATTCAAATAACATTTTTAGAAAAATGTAATGAACCGTTTTGATTAAAACCCATTAGATAAATAATGTGAAAATTCCGATTTTGATTAAAACAATTTTTTGTGTTTTAAATGGAAAAATTGAATATTTGAAATGGAAAATGTGATGAATTTTATTTTAAATGGTCTTAAAATAAATTTCACATTTTAGATTTGTATTATAGACCATGTAATAACATGATGATAGTGAATCAGATAAAAAAACATTCTATATTTTAATTTTCCAAGCATTAGATTAATTCGTTACAACATAACAAAAATTTTTATTAGAAACTATTATTCCTCAATATGAAATTGATGATTTATATCTATCCTCTATGGAGGGACATCTGAACACATTGTAGTTATTATCATATGATTATGTGAGGATACCTCAACCTAGAACTATCATTCCATTTGGAACATGACCATGTATATATCTTCTTGGTATTTAAAATGAATATATGCTATTTGTGTAAAACAATTTACATGGCTTATGAATTTATATAATTTTTTAAAAAAAAATTATGAATTTTTTTAATTTTTTTCCTTCATTTGAAATGTAAAGCATGATTTTATTAAATCTTCATTAAAATAATATGTTGGTCATTTAAAACTGAATGCTTTATATTGTTAATTTAATATTTAAATATTATTATGGTATCCTTGGTGAGTCCCTTTGGGGTTTTATATCATACCCTTCATTGGGCTTTGGGTGTATAGACATTATCATCGTACATATTTGAGAATGAGTAAGGCTATTCTATGTGGTGGTAGTACAAATTGATCCTTGGTCTTATACAATAGTGCCCATTGAGACATGGGTTGTTTAAATTCATGGATTGTGGTACATTGTGGTGGTAAATTCGATTTTGGTTCCTATTTATCTTTTGGTAGACTTCCTCCGAAGATGTTTTCTTGTATTTATACTAACATGTTTATCTTTCTTTCAATTTTATTGGTCAAAATTCATTCCCATATTCATATTATATGATTTCAGGTTCTTGTTACCTTCTCGTGTGGATCGTTAACAACCTTCAGTATTTGTTAGGGTGGCTCATTTATCATGCTACTGGGGTACTCATGCTCATTCTTAATAATGATCTAATTGGATTTTATTTGAAATCATCCTTAATCTATTTTCAGATGTTTTATGATCTATTTTGATGTGGATGTATAATTTTAGGACCATTCACCATATTATTCTAGATTAATTTTTTATTATGGTAAATATTACCATTATATATTTGAGTTCAATAAAAAATTTTCATAGTGATTATTCATGACCCCTTTTATCAATTAAATTACATGGGCTTAGTATTTGACAAGTGGGTTATAGTTTTAGATATCTTCCTAATTCATTAAAATGTCTCATGAGACAAATAATATTAAATATTAGATAGGTTTCTACCCAAAAATTTAATTATTCTTGATAATGGTCTTCACATTTCTTCATGTCCAGCATTATACATTCCATCATTAGGAGACCATTTTTCCATGTCATTAGTCATTTATTTAGAATAATCATGGAGATGATTGAAGCTTATGAGATAAATAAAACATCTTAATTTGATAATAATTATGTTCTTCAATATTATACTCATTTAATTGAATAAATAACATTTTTTCATATATTTTCAATTCCACATTAATTTTAATTATTTATTCCTGATAAATTCTTATGTATGCTTATTCTTATTTAGTATATGATCTCACTAGTTTGTGGTGTTTTTTTCACTCTGAAACCATAAACTATTATCTAATAATATAATATTATATGATAACTAGAATAATGGTGTTCAAAATGAAATAATCATTTGTATTTTAGGTATAAAATTTAAGGGGAATTTATATTTTTGACATAGTTTACCAATACTAAAAAACAATTGAATATTTTAGGATGTGATACTTTTTATATAGTACCAATGTAAAAAATAATACACTAACATTGGGTTACTGGATTCAGAGTCACTACCAAATATATTTATTATTTACTCTTATATTATTATATATTCCACAAGTAAGATATATTTATGTTATTTAATATGTTACCCCTTACCAAGCATATAGGATTTATTTTTTAAAAAATTGCACTATATTAATAGGAAATTAAAAAAAATATGATATTATAGGGATAACTTGATTAATAAAGAAATATATTTGAAAATATTTATTAACCAGATATTGTATATATTTTATCTTTAACGGTAACACGTATATATGCTTCCAGTTCCCTTAATATTATTTTACATTTGGTATTATTAATATCATCTTCTATATAATTTTTTCTATGTTTCAATTCTCATGATGTTATGTGTAACTCAATTGTTTGTGTAACAATTTTTTTTGTCATATAATATTATGGATTTGTTAAAATTGCATGAATTTATGGGGTTTCATGAAAGTTTACGATATTAATGGATTTATAATGTAGTGTGTTCTATGAGGTGTGGCACTATGTATTATTAAAATGAATTAAAATATTATATTACACTTATGAATATTCTAATATAAGTTGAGTAAATTGATCTTTTTAATTATAATGACATTTATCTTTGATTTTATGTCAACATAGAGGATATAATTGATTTTTCCATTATCAAATTTCAATTTCTATACAATTTAGTAATATAAAGATACCCCAACACTCTAAATAAATATATTATGTTACAATTAAAATATTTCTAATTTTATTGTAATTCCTTTTGGATCTTCTAACTCATTTATCATATCCAATTAAGATTAAAATTTTGTCTAAATAAATATATAAACATTTAAATTATTGCATATGATATCGAAGAAGGGTATTTTAAATATATGAAATCGAGAATTAATGGAATCTAGTAATCAAATAAAGTAAATTTTTTATTAATATATTATATACATATTTTATTATATGTAAATTTCATATTTGTGAGGTAATACTCCAGGGGTATGTTTTTTATAACAGAATAATTTACTTTATTCATTATTTATTCATTGTTAGTGATTTCACTAGATGACCATTGAATTTTTTTGAAATTAAAAGTTTTTATAGGCTGGTTAGATATGAGAAATGATTTATTTGGTATTTTTCTATTTATAAGCTATATAATGTTAGAATTAATATAAAATAGTTTATGGATATATTTTAATAAGAAGTGTTAGGATGATTCTAGTTAATTATATACGAGACAAATTTCATATCCATGTTTTTATTACTAATTCTTGGTAACAATTATATGGTTTATGGTAATGTATATGTAATAGAAAAAATATGTATTATAATGAGAATTTATAATGATATTTTATATGAATCAAGAAAATTAGGACATTGTGAAATGTACAATCCAATGTACCATTTTTTGGATATGTTTTTCCCTAATGAGATGTTCTTGTGGAAATAACTATTAAAAAACATAGCATACTAAGTTAATTTTTTTGTGAATTATATGATATATAATTGTACTACAAACAATACTCATTTAATGGGGAACTGAAAACACAAAATATATCAATTTAGAATAGTTATATACAACTATAATGATTTTTTTCTAATTATAATGTTTGTTAAAATAAAAAAATAAATTTGAAAAAGTGTTAAAGAAATTAAATGGTATATAGGATGATGACATATCGAGGAAGATAATATCCTATTACACATAATTATATATTTATATAATCTATGTTAAACATGATTTGTTGTTGGTGATGTGGGAATGTTTTATAATTTTATATGTAATGTAACATGATGCATCTTCAATAGTGGATAAACGTTCAACACAAATCCATTAGTACATTATAATTTAAACTAAAATTGTGATTTTCTGATGTTTTCCATTCGATTGATGGATGGGGTGGTTTTGTATTTATAGTAATTATGAAATTTTATTTATTTAACAGTAACAAAGTAAAATCATTATATTAAATAGAAATTTCGGATACCTACAATTATATTTCTTAAATTATGTTTTTTGAGTATTTGAACTGTCATTATATTAGATAAAAATACTATTGAATCATCAATTTTTAATACAAATTTCAAAATATAATGTTGAAATGGTAGAATTAATTTATATTTTACTGATTGGATGACTTCGATCTTTATAAAATAATGTTTTATTTTTCTATATATGAATTAACAAGAAAGTTTTCTATATTTATAATTTTTGTAGATTTAGTTCTAGATTATTTTTAAATTTACATGTCATAAATGTGTTTATATTATTTTGTTTTTAGTAATTATAAAAAAGTTGGACTCTGTTTAGGTTTTTTATTCACCAGATCATGATAAATTCACTAAAATTATAATTTTTTCTTCGAATATTCATTATATAATATATTGAATGATTTTAAGATTTATGTGTTGATTTAAGTGAAATTTTATTGGAATTAAAAAACTATCCTTTTCATTCTTGTACAACTTCATTTTTTATATAATGATTTTAAAAAAAATTTAAGAACATTTATTCTTATCATTGTAATTTCCAAGTCAGTTTTGAATAAATGAGGCTAAATTGTCGATTAATATGGTGTATCTCAATGATTTATAAATAATATAATAATTATTAATTCATATGGGATAATAATGAAATCTTGTGTGTTGTGAAATTATTTTCATATAACATAGGAAAAAATATATATATTCATGGAAAATTGATGATTATGTTTTTGTATTTATATTGATAAAATTAGTGTGTACCATAGGGTGGCTCAAAATAATCATTTTAGACATTGTGGATTGATGAAAAAGTAAAAATATGCATTAATAATTATAATGGAAAATTTATCCAGTTTTGTACATCGGTCTATTTAAAATATTATTTAGAAAAATTACACAGTATTAATGTAAAAATATATGAAATTTATTTTAAAAAACACATGAATTTCATTGATGATTGAAAATTATCCATGCACATTTTAAAATTATTATGTTTTAATGAAACATGTGCAACACATTGTGAGATATAAACCTATCTCGATGGGTCTAAAATATAATATTTAAAATTTCATATCTAAATAGTTATGTTAGTTGTTTTTACTTAGAAAATTTTCTACTTACATTTAAATAATTTCTATTGTTAAAATTTCCCAATAATATTTAAATATATTGATGAAATTTATTGTAATAATGGTTATAATATCCTTTTGGAATATAACTATTCCATATCATATATAAATTTTTATGAAGTGGTATTATATGAAGTGATATAGCATGAAGTGTACATTAGAACGTGTTATAGAGAATTCTAGTAGATATATGTAATAAAAAATTAGAGGAGATCATTTTTTATAATGATTGAGTGTTTTGATACAGAAAATAAATTTCAATATATTGTTTTGATTAATATAGATAAATGGTTTTCATTTGTAGGATATTAGGAATTTAATATTTTGAAAGAGTGAAATAATATTTCATTCTTATAGAGGTTGTGATCCAATATTGATATTAAGTATCCCATCAATTTTAAATCATTTTATTATTATTTTTTATTTTTTCAAAAAATACTAAAGTCCATGGGTATTCTACAGGTATGTATATAAATTTGGATGAAAAAAATAAAATATGTTATGTCACATTTTCCTTTATTTAATTGTTACATAATGAGGGAGATATTTGTGTCCTCACTAATCACGAAACAAGAACATTGGAAGTGATCAAGTTAAATTGACATATAAACTATTTATATTAGTTTAGAATGGAAATTTAGTTTATAGAATTATAGTCACTTTGGAAAGTGATAATATTTGTGAAATATATATTGTGAAATTTTATATCTGTATTATTTTGAATTTTATCTAATCTTTTGTTCCATATTATGTTATTAAATTAAAATTATTTTTATATAAAAATGTAATAATTTAGAACATGGATATATTACTTATTAATATAAGTGTATAATAGTTTTTTCTATGTTATCAATTTTTATATATAAAACATGAGAATATTTATTCGGACTATTTTTAAAATTAGGTGTAATGTTAATTCTTGATTGTGGGCCCATATACCCTCCATAATTATATTAAAAAATATATTATATCCCATTTACTCAATGGTTTTTAAATAATCATATATTAATAGTCCAGAATTTGATGGGTTTTCTAAACGATTGATTAAATCTATAATGAATGATTCACACTAGTTGTGACATAAAATCAATGTGTGTTGTTTGTTCTTATAATTCACAATTATGTTTGGATATTTTTTATTTTAACAAATTTTATTAAAAATCGAAGAATATATGTTTGTGAATAATTTTATCATTTTTTTTGATTTCATAGAACTGACCAAATTATTTTGTTGTTGAATAATTTTTTTAGTAACTGATAAAAAAAATAATATAAATTTTAAGATAAATAATATTTCGAAAAAAGAAAAAATACCTAAATTTTCCTTCAAAACTAAAAATTGGATTAATGTAGAAATATGGATTTTTTTATATTTTAGGGTGGTCAATGTTAATATTTTTGTATAATTACATGGTCTAATGAAATGATAATGTGTGGGTTTAATAAATGTTTATTTATTATCATTAGTATTTAATAAATTTTTTATTTTAAAATTTGTATGGTCGTAATGATGGTGGAGAGTTACAAACAATATTTTTTTTGTTATTAAATCTTGTTATTTGGAAAAATATTTTTTTGTAATTTATGAATTTCATATATATATATATATAAATATATGAAGGTATATATATAAATATATTTTGAGTGTATATATATTTATGTTAAATAAATATGAATAAATTTCTCTGTTAGTGTGTGAGAGTGTAAATATGAATATGATGGTGTGTATATATATATGGGATAAATATAAATCCTTATAAAGATCATTGTTTGTGTCTCTACATATTTATATTCACATGATTGTGTGTGTAATATATATATATATATATATGAATATCCATTTATATGTATTTTTGTGTGGGTGTTTGTATAATACATATTTATATATGGAAGAATTTTTAAACAAATATAATAAATAAAATTCGAAGTAAGATAATTGTGAATGAAATAACTCATTTATAGTTTTAAATGGTAGAATATGCTTGGAATATGCATATAATATTATAATTAATCTTGGAAAAGTATATATGGCATGGTGTGAATAAATAATTAGTGGATGTTCAAAAATATTAAAATGCAGAAAGGGGAGGTGCTTAAGGACCATAACACCAATCTTCTATACTTATTCCTCTATATATCCCTCTATCCCCTTCATCATTATTATAATTTCATATTTTACCTAAAAATAATCTCATGGAAATATACTGTTATACTGATTGGATTGTCACACTATCAGTGTGATTGGGTTCATATCAAATAGTAGAATTTCAACCATATAATTATTATTCAAAACAATTAGATATATTATCAATATATAATTTAATCTTTATTTTCATTTATAAATGTCTAATATGGCGATAATTATAATAATGATTCATTATTTATTAATAATCTCATAGTGGAAATATTTTCTCTCAGTTTTCTAGTTGTCCTCAAAACATCAGTACACTTAATGTAGGTGGTACATCAATTTTTTAATTAATAAGACTTGTTTTGTAATAAATTTTCGGTATGTGTGCATAGTGCTAAGGAACCCATATCAGATGCATTATGACATGAGGTGTCTCATTGTGTGAGTGTGTGTTTGTGTCTTATATACTATGGTTCTATTTTATGTATATGGATTCTGATGATTGTTATACTGTTTGATTGGAAATTATTTATCTTTTTCATCTTGTATCTTTTGTGTTATCCATATAAATTATTCAGATGTGTGATAATATGAATACTATTTAGAATAACAATTGAGTGGGATATTCTAAATATTCATTGGTATATATGTTGTCTATTTTATATTATGGGATGGGTTGTGAGTGTTGACGGTATCCTCCATGTGTGATGTTTAATACACTGGTTAGTATGTCAACTGATTTGGACTCTCCATCCTGAGGAATGTGGAAGACATTGGTCATTATGTACAAGGAATATTTATACATGAATAATATGTCACATGATTTTGGACTATTTATTAAATGGGGATGTGTCCAGACGACCAATGAAGAAACTAATATCTAGGTATTGATGCAAGTATTGTGCTTTAAGGCATGAGTTCAATGAAGGTAGAGTCAATCTCCTAGAACCCAATATAGATTGTGTACTATTATACTATTTTCCATTTATATTTTTACATAGATTACATTCCTTTAATAAACATGTGTACTTTATGCATCGAAATTATATGTTTTTGGTTGGGTCCTACTGTTTCATGTACTCACTTCTTAATCAAGTATTTTTGTACTATTTTCAATTTCATGCTTAGGGATCTGGTGATAGGAAGGGGCCATATAGAGGATGATGGACAAGGTTGAGTTAGTTGAATAATTTATTTCTATACATTTTTTGGATGTATATCTATGGCTAGAATTAATTTCGTTCTTTATAAGTGCAATGGATCCTTATTTTTCACTATTTATCATATCATGTATTCAATATTTTAGTTTTATCATATAGTACGATTACTTGCGTAGTAATATAATTATTATTTTAGTTGAGATAAGATACTGAGTGTATAGTTTCTAAATCATTATAACTAAACCATTTATAATTGAAAGTATCATATATCACAAGATGATTCCCCCATGAGGTAATGTGGAACAATGTCTGAGGCCTGTGGGTTTGGGAAATGATATAAGGACCCGACCTTAGAACATTAAATAATATTGAATTAAATGAATAATTAACATTGAGGATATTATCAGGTTTAGAGTTTTAGAGAATAAGTACATAATTATTATATTTCATTTCAAATAAAAAGTAGATAATTCTACACAATTTCAATTTATATTATAAAATAAAAACTTTTTAAAAAAGAGTCATCTCTAGTTCCATGTTTAAGACAACATGAATTTTCCTTTATCCCATCTTTGACCCTATTCCTCATTATGTCATGTGAAAAAAAATTCAAAAACTGTGGATGAGCATAAAAAGCTCAGTAAGGGATACACAAAGACGGAAAACTGTTAGTTTTTCAAAGCAACAAGTAAATCATGAATACATTAACATAAGTAATACTTTTCACCTTTATGAAGTAATATATACTCTTCACTGAAAAAAAATATCACTACATACCCTTTTGTAACCAAGAGATTACCATAAAACCCATATAAAGAACACATAACATATAAAGGCAATTTGGGACAAAATCATCATTAAATGGAATAACCATATGGACAACATCCACACATATCACTGAATGGAATATCCGTACAGCTGACTTCCATACCCATTGCACTGGAGGTTATAACGTAACCACCCATCATGGATTATCAGGGCACCACCTGTCATTTGGTTTATCACGTAACCACCCGTCAAATGTAAAAGTTCCATTATAAATCATAACAAATAAAATATTGCAAATGTTAAAGTTACACTAATAACATTTAATTTGAAATAATACGAAATAATTTAAAGATATTGAATTAATAAATCCATTTAAAAAACCATTTTCAAAAAAAAACACCAAAAAATAAAATAAGGGATTTCCTTTTCATTTTTGAAATCATTAAGGCTTAAAGAGGACGCCAAATAACGATTATGGCGGCGGAGAGGTCATTATCGCCTCCAACGTTGAAAACATTCATTTTTTGTGTGTAGTAAATTGATTTATAGAAATAGACTCCCTTTGAATGAAAATAAAAGTCAATGATTTTTACTTATACACCGTGTGAATGAATAAGGTATATATATTATCAAAATATTCCTTAATAAAAGAAGATGGAGATGAAGTCCCTTACCTTCTGTCTGACTTGACTTGATCGTTCTTTAATATCCTAAATAATTAACTAAGGTTAATTTATACTTTATTGATAACCTTTTTCATGTTTATTATTCCTTTTATATCACTTATTACCATGTTATAAACATTATTTAATCATTCAATTTAATAATGGTCGTTTTGTCGATATTTGGTACTTGAGTAAAAAATGAACACATTATATTTACAAGTTGTCCGTGTTGTCAATAGTCCATTATGTCCAGAATGAAATTCAGGATTTAGATATCATATATATCATAGATATCCAGTATATACATGTATTTATAATAATACCTAACATTTGGAGGTAAGAAATGAAATTCACCGTTCATGGAGACGGTAACCCGTACATATGCATGAACACTACTTTAATTTCAATTTCATATTTTAATGGAATTAAACCATAATTATACATAATTATATTATAGTTTTAGTATAATATCATATATAAAATCATTAACTCCATCCTTTATATGTCCCACAGAAGGCATTAACGAGTCATATCACTTTGAGGGGGTGGTAGTCCGCACTTCTCAAATGAAATTATCATGTTTACACATAATGGAAACCATACAAGTATTATATAAAATAAAAATATATATGAATAAAGAAAATATAAACATAAAATAAATCATATATAAATATAGAGTCATATTAATGTCCACCATGAGAGGCGGTAGGAGATAATCAAATAATCATCGTTTCGTAAGGCGTTAGTTTGTCATCCACATAAACAGTATGTTCATCACCCATTAGATGGATGTGTGTGTATGTGTAGTTCAAATAATTATCATAACAAAATCCTAGTATATTTAAGATACTGGTGATTTTATTATAGAAAGTAATAAAAAGAGTTTTTGGGTTGGATAAGTAAAATAAAATAAAAGAAGTTAAGAGAAACTCTTACCTTTAATTTGGGTAACTTCCTTTAGTTTGAACCAAAATGGTTTGTTGAAATGACTTCTGCCTATGTTGAGGCTTCCATAAAGAATAGAGGGATGTAGAGAGAATAATTGGGCAGAGTTTGGGCGAGCCAAATGTCTTGAGTGGTGTGAGGAATTTCATAGAAGTGGTCTCCATTTATAAAGGAGAGGAGGGGCGCCTTAGGAAAGTGTGAGAATATTATTATAAAATATAATGATAATCTGTTTTTAAAGGTCCTAAAAACATTAGAGTCAAAGATAAGATGAATCATAGTCGAAATAAAATAATCTAACAGTAATTGGACAGGTTTTGGATTATATTTTAATCATTATAATTTTATTTATTTAAATCATTTATTAAAGAGGTAAATACTATACCATTATTTTGTCACAAAAAAATTTACTTTATTCGATGTCTAAAAATTTTAAAAATAATACAATCATTTATGAAATCGTCTTAGATTTCTGAATAATATTTTTAGTCTAAAATATGACTTATATAACACTATATAATATTTATTTACTTAAATATTTTTTTGCATCATTTTTGACATTATATTAAATTAATTAATCTAAAGTGTCATTATCATTCATAAGTGGCACCATGGGGTCCCAAAATTGACCCAAGGATTACCTTTGTCTAAAATTAAAAATACAATAAGTTTAGGACATGTTTTATGGTAATTTTGAATTTTTTAAATATTCTTTTTTACCTTGAATTATCATATTTATCATTAACCACGGTAAAAAAAAGTCGAAAGTTACTATTCAATAAAAATTATTTTCATCCTATTAAACCACATTTTACTTACTAATAAAAACCATGTATTCATTATTTTCTATATTCAATTCACAGTAGTGGTAAAAATTCATTTAATGGAAAATGCTAATTTTTTAACTACTACAAAGTGGTTTCATTATTCATCAAAAAATTGATGTTTTTCAGAAAAATACAATAAATTCAGACTAACATATAATTGATATTTCGAATTCCGAAATGATGTTTAATATTCCAAATTAAAAAAATAAAAGTGGAATAAATTAAATTTAAAATTAATACCTGTTGTTAAAACAAATAGCGTGTTTTTTAATAAATAATAACTATCAAAAGATTGACACTTGTTTATGTCGAATATAAAATTGAAATTAATTCCAATGACCAAAATTGGATTAAATGGTAAAAATATATTCTAATTAAATTTTAAAACCAATTAAATATATAATATAACTATAAATTCGATTAAAACACAGTTTTGAATTAAAATTCAATATATTCAATATTCATTATCAAAAGAATTTTATTGGAAAAATTAAAAAAGTTACACAAAGTAAATTTTGATGTATCCTTTCTAAAGAAGGATTTTATTTGATCAAATAAAATTTATTAAAGTGACCAAAACAATATTTAAAGAGGGTTCACAATTAAATGGTGGTAAATCGACCTTTTAATGTAAATCATGCTTAAAATTAGAATCATTCACAATTTCAGCCTCTATATTTTTTTTGGATAAATGTAAATAAATTTATCCAACATGTATAGTCATATTGTAGTTATTTTTGTTCATTCCCACCAATAAAATGGGTAGGAGCACACTACAATTTAAAATATTAATATTTTATTTTAGTGTGCAACGTAAGATTTCAATGAAATATGTTCTTGCGTATATGGTACGCTATATATCATAACAACCATTTAAATGTAAAATTAATATTTAATTCAAAAATAATAATAAATATGGAAATCTCTTATTATTCATTTACCTGGGATGTTACATCCTTCCCCCATTTTGAAAATTGCATCCTCGCAATTTTTATTCACTTATCAAAATAAGTGGGGGTGTTTATCCCTCATAGCATATTCAGATTCCCACGTGGCCTCTTCAATCATATCGTTTTTTCAAAAAAAATTTACCTGGTGAATTACATTATTCGACAAAAATTTCTCTCTATAGTCAACAATCTGGACTGGTAGTTCTTCATAAGAGAGAATATATTCCAACTGAACTACTTATGGACTCAAAACATGAGATTGATTTGGAATATACTTTCTCAACATCCAAACATGAAAAACATTGTGTACCTGGGATAATTATGGAGGTAAAGCCACTCTGTATGCAACTGATCCAACTTTCACTAGGATTTCATAAGGTCCAATGAACCTCGGACATAACATTCCCTTCTTACCAAAACGCATCACACTTTTCCATGGAGAAAAATTGAGAAATACATGATCACCTACCTAAATAGAATGATAATTCCTCTGGTTATCTGCATATCTTTTCGGTCTACTCTAAGCTATTCTCATGTTCTTCTAAATCAACTAAACATTCTCTTCTATATCTTATACCAATTTTGGTCCCATAAGTTTCTATTAACCTATTTCATCCCAAAAAGCTGGTGTTCGACAATGCTTTGTATACAATGACTCAAATGGATCTGTCTGTATACTAGAATGAAAACTATTATTATAAGAATCTACAACCAAAGAAATATGTTGGTCCCAAAATCCCTATTAATCTAGTGAACATGCACATAGCATATCCTCCATGGTTTGAATTGTTCATTCATACATTCAATCTGATTGAGGCTGAAAATTTGTACTGAAATTAAATTCAGTACACAAAGACTTCTGAAGGACTTCCAGAAAGTTATAAGTAAACCTAGGATCACAATAAAATACAATGTAGAGGGGAACACCATGCAACATGACTATCACTTTAACATATAACCAAGCATGTTTATCTAGAGACAATGTATCTCTAATAGGAAGGAAATGAGCAGATTTAGTCAGTCGATCTACTATAATCCAGATTACACTATTACCTCGAGATGTCTTCTATAATACCACAACAATGTCCATGGATATATTTTCCCATGTCCACTATGGCACTGGTAAAGGATTAATAATCCCTTTCGGTAACTATTGATCTACTTTAACCTACTGAAAATTCAAACAGTTCATAGTAAAATCAGTAATATCTCTTTTCATTTCATCCCACCATTAATACTCCTGAAGATCTCTGAAAATCTTAGTACTACCAGGATGAACTGAAAACGGATAATTATGAGTTTCACATAAAAACTCATTCTTCCGCTATTAATCACAAGGAACACATAATCTATTCCCAAACCTCACAACACAATCATTATCAAGGTTAAAATAAGTAAAATTACCCTTCTGAACCAACTCTGCATTTTTTCCACAACTCACTATATTCTCTCTACACTATCATTATTCCTTCTAATAGAGATGATTTCAATGACACTTTTTCGACTCAATGCATCAGCCACATTATTTTCATTTATTAGATCTTAATGGATCACATAATCACAATCATTGATTAATTAACCCATCTCCTCATTCTCATGTTCATTTTTTTCTAAGTTAATATATACATTAATCTTTTTTGGTCAGTATATATTTCACATTTTTCTCCATACATATTATGCCACAAAATTTTTAAAGAAAAAAAATAGCAGCAAATTCCAATTCATGTGTTGGGTAATTTAACTCATGAGGATTCAACTAATGTGAAGCATAAGAAATTACTTGATCATTCTGCAAAAGGACACATCCAAGTCCTTTCAATGAAACATCAATGTAAATAACAAACCCAATATTTCTGGTAGGCAGTTCCAAAACTAAAGCATTCCCCAATCTTCTTTTCAATTCCTAAAAATAATAATCACATACCTTTGTCCAGATGAACATAAGACCTTTTCGAGTTAAGTTAGTCATTGCCCTAGATAACAGTGAAAAATTATCCACAAAACTCCAGTAATAACCTACCAAACCAAGAAAACTATATATCTCAGTTAAATTTGTGGGTTTTGGCTATTATTCAACAAATTTTGTGTTAGCAGGATCAATAGTTATACCATTTTTTGAAACAATGTGACCAAGGAAAGATATTTGTTGTAACAAAAACTGACACCTGCTGAATTTCCAAAAAAAAATCATTTATTTTAAGGATTTCAAGACAACAATGAAATTAATTTCATGTTCCTATTTACTTTTAGAATAAACCAAAATATAATCAATAAATAGAACCACCATTTATCACATGATTCAACTTAGCCATCACTCCAGTAAACTGTTTAATTCTGATTCTGACCGTCTCAGGTTATTGATTTGGATGATTATTCTCTTTTATATTCCTTCCCAACAGAGATTCACTATTTCTTCTATAGAAACCCATTCTTAACAAATAAATTTCTTAGGCAAAGAACATGGTAATCTGTAAATGCAATATCATTTCAATACTACCATAAATTAATTTAGGGTCATTAATTTTACAAGACCATAACTACTAAAGTTTACGAAATCGACCTCTAATACCAACTATAGGGACCCGACCTAAAAACATTACCTAATATTGAATTAAAAAATTAATTCACATTGAGTATCTTTTCAGGTATAGAGTATTAACTAGTGCAGAAAACATTTTTTACGTCGGTTATTTTTCATTTTTTACGTCGGTTTCTTGCCGATATTAATACGTGCGACGTTATAAATAAGGTTTTGGACGTCGGTTATTTAAAAACCGACGTCAAAAACATAAAATTCCAATTTTTATCACATCAGTTCTAAAATAAACAACATGATAAAGAAAATGGGAAGGGTTTATCACGTCGGTTATTTAACAACCGATGTGATAAAAGGCCTGTAAAATGGTTTATCACGTTGGTTATTAAACAACCGACGTGATAAACAGGGGTGAGGGGGGGGGGGGGGGTTATCACATCGGTACATATATAACAGACGTGATAAACCGGGGTGAGGGGGGTTTATCACGTCGGTTCTACAAGAACCGACGTGAAAAAATGGGGTGATCGTGGTTTATCACGTCGGTTCTTATAAAACCGACGTGAAAAACCGGGGGAGGGGGGTTTATCATGTCAGTTATTATATAACCACCGTGATAAACCAGTGGGAGGAGGTTTATCACATCGGTTAATGAATAAGCGATGTGATAAACCATTTTCCAGGCCTTTTATCATGTCAGTTATTCAATAACCGACGTGATAAACCATTTTCCAGGCCCTTTATCACGTCGGTTATTAAATAACCGACGTGATAAACCATTCTCCAGTCCTTTTATCACGTCAGTTATTAAATAACCGATGTGATAAACCATTCTTAAGGCCTTTTATCACGTCGGTTATTAAATAACTGATGTGATAAACTATTTTCCAGGCATTTTATCATGTCGGTTTTTAAATAACCGACCTAATAAACTATTTTCCAGGCATTTTATAACGTCAGTTATTTAATAACTAACGTGATAAACCAATTTTTTTTAAACAGAATGCGGTCATCTTCTCTCCACCAGAATCAACCAGAAAACAAATCAAGAAATCGTACCAAAAAAACAGAAGTAGATCAAAATTAAGCATGTACATTGATAACATATAAAATTTACCCCCTAGCAGCCCCCACCCTCATTTATACCCCATGGACAGCCCTCCCCCACCCTGTTGGAGCCCGCACCCTCATGTATACCCCTTGGACAGCCCTCCCCCACTCCATTGGAGCTCCCACCCTCATGTATACCCCTTGGACAACCCTCCCCACCCCATTGGAGCCCCCACAACACTCCTGGACTGCCCCGACCCCCGGACACCCCCAAACACCCCTCGACAACCCCCACCCTCCTGAACAACACCCCCTCACCCCATCACCCCACTTGACAGCCCCCACCACACCCCTGGACAGCCCCAAACACCCCTGGACAACCCCCCCACCCCTGGACAGCACTCCCACACCCCAGGGCCGCCTTCCCACACACTTGGACATCCCTGCCACCCCCAGGACTGTCCCCCCACCCCACCGGACAGCCCTCCCAGACCGCTGGACACCCCCAACCCCACTGAACACACCCCACACCCTTGGAACCCCTCCCCCATAGACCCAAATCCATACCAGAAAAACCATCAAAAGTAAACCAAAATAAGAAGTAGAGAAAAATTAAACATTCACTTATATAACATTCAAAACTTACACTGTCAACTTAAAAAAAAACTAAATCCAACCTAAAAAACTACCAAATACACAATTAAAACGACAATATTCAAAATTACATTTTATATTACAAACAACTAAAATTTAATCAAACCTGTAAAATAATTTGACCACTCCACTTGTAGGTGTTTGATGTCTTCAGCAGTATAGGCATGATGGTCATTAAAAATCTACAAATGAAAAAGAAGATAGTTAACGTGTATAATGAATAAATCAAATCGAAATATTATGGCAATGTTTAAGAAGAAATCGTACCAGTTCAAAATTCACAACTGTCCCAGTTGTTTTTATTTCATACATAAATCTTAACATATAATATCCTCATTCGATGACGCCTTGTTGTTCATGAAAATTCTGTTTGAATGAGTGTAAATTCAATATATTATATTTATATAATAAATCAAAAAGTACAAATTATAAATGGAAATTTACCTTCGAATTTACATATTTGAAATTTGCATTTCTTTTCTTTGTGTTTTTTCAAAAGTAGACCCATGCACTGTTAGAAAATAATACGAATGGGGTAAATTTAAAATTCATTATAATATATAAAACTATTGAGAAATTGAAACTTACTTTTCCAATATATTCTTAAAACTTTCCCACACATCACCATGAACAGATCATATCCAATAAATATCTTTCTCCTTTTGGAAAAAAATCCCTAACATCCAATGATCACTGAAAAAAGGAAATTTAATATTAGTGGTTTTTTATGTTAAAAGATAATTAACTCTTTGAGAGAAATCTGTTTCATACCTCTCACAAAAATGAATCATCCAACATTGTGTGATTATATTCTTTTCAAATCATTCAGCAATATAAACCATTTTTTGTTCCTCATTCAATGCACATGCTTTAGGGGAAATCAATTACGGGCCCATGAATCCATATACTTCTTTCAGCTCATTCCTCTAACAAATTTTATAAAGATACCTAATACAAAACATACATAAGTATACATTTTTAATAAATATAATGCATGGAAAAGGTGTTAAGACTTACATGGAAAAAATTTTCACCATGTTGATGCCCAACTTATCTCCAGTAACAAGCTCCATGGTATTAGTTTTTGTAATCCCCACACTTATTTCACGTCCAAAAACATGAGATTCCATTGGAAACTCCTAAAAACCCAACAACAAATGTGAATATCTTGACAATCTGTCAAGACCACTAGAATCTGTATCTGATGTCATAGCATGTGGTCTTTGTTGTTGTCTATACAGTATTTCTTTACCTTTGAAGTATTCATGTGAAAAAAAATTGAAAAATATAGTAGTTTTCAAATGATAAAACAACTTTAATAAAAAAAATAAAAGATATAACATTCATACCTCCATGGTAATGAGTCGAAGAAGTATGGATGGCCAAACTAAAAAATGGCCGATACTTTGTCCAACTGTCACCACCTCATCTGTAGGTATCGGTACACTAGCTGATCTATCTATAATATCCTGTACAGTGACCCTCTGATTCTCTACTTCTAGTTATTGATGATGAACTGTATCTCTTATACAATATACTAACCCGTATACTAATATATAATGTTGAGAATCATCGACATACAACTCGCAATATATAGGAAGCTGCAGCAGAGGCATAGGATAAAAAATGGGGTCCGCAGGCTGAGGTGGGGGAGTGGGAGCTACTGGCGGAGGTAGAGGATAAATAATGGGGTCTACAGGGGGAGGTGGAGGAGTGGGAGCTGCAGTGTGAAATTGTCTTTTCATTTCTGCAAACATAGACTGCACCAACTCTCTAATATTGTCCTCCATCGTTACATTAATATTTTGAATTTCATCCTCCAAGGATTCTATTTTTTTTATAAACCCCCTCAATGTAAGATGTTGAAGAAGGTGGAAACACTTTTCTTACCGATACACCTGCCGGATATCCTCTTACACGACCAGGATGTTCGGGCCTTCCCAATACTGCAAATAAAATATTTTCCCTCCCAGTAGATGTAAATGTCCCTTCTGAACTCTACTCCTCAAGAGTGTCCTGTATTAATTAATTGAACATTTCTGTAATTATTGAAACTTATATGAAGAAAAAAGTTAACATAAATAAATTAAATAGATATCTTACAATACTCTCAGCTACGATTCTCGATTCATCTAAAAGATATTGCCCTTTTTTCCCTTCCGAGCTCTCTTCAATTTTTCATGTCTAGATGGAGGGGATGGAGGGGCCACCTCTCCAGAGCTTGAAGACTCTGCTCTTAGTTGTTGAAATTTTTCTGCCATCATGTTTTCTTCCAATAATGTATACCCTCCCCGAGATAAACTATGACGGTATACATTTTTAGATTGGATCTCCAGATGAGCTTTCCTTGTTTGCTATATTTTAAGAATAAGAAATGTTTAACAAAACATTAATACTGAGTGTTCGGTATGGATTCATTCCATCTTTGCACAACCCTAGTCTGAGATTTCTAATTTCACTTCCAAATATAGAATACTACGCATCAATTTTCTTCCATTGTGGACAATCAACTGGATGACATATTTTTCCATCACATACCCTCTCTTCAGCATGCCATCTTAACCTTTTTGCATCATGTGAATTAGCAAATAAACGTTAGAAACGATTAATTATAGGATGATACCAAAATACCTTTGAAGGTAGCATTGTAATCTCTACATCAGCCTGTGATTTTTCTTTCACCTAATACCATGATGTCCCACATTTAGAACACTCTGACAGAAATTCATATTCCTTCCTATATATAATGAAGGAATTCAGAGAGGCATGTATTTTCTTATATCCCAATCCCATCGGGCATAATAATTTCTTGGTTTTGTAATGTGAATCCGGAAGATCGTTATCTTTTCGAAGAATGTCTTTCATCAATTGTAGAAGCTCTGTAAAACTTTTGTCACTCCATCCATGCTTCGCCTTTAGGTTAATCAATCTTAACACCGCCGACAAAACCGTAAAATCTATACAACCATTATATAATGGGTTTTTAGCATCACTATATAGATGTGCAACTATCGGTTCTATCTCAATTTGTTATGCTATAATATCGTGAATCATTTCTTCAATTCCATCAAAGTTACCATCTTGCGAATCATCATCATCAGTGACATTCCGTCCAGTTTCACCATGCCAAATCCAAGGGTTGTAACCCAGATTAAAACCGTGACAAATCAGATGATCTTTTATCTCTATACTTTTCATCTTCTTCATATTCAAACATTTCAGGCATGGACAGAAAAAAATGTCACTACTTCGAACATTTCGTTTTTCAAATTCCAAAAAGGCATCAACACCTTCCTCAAATTTTTTGCTCATTCATTGTGCCGTAATCCAACTTCGACTCATTATTACCTATAAAAAATATCAACAAAAAATATATATTTTTAAGATAAGATAAATATATTTTTATATGAAAAAAATAATAATTTGAATGTAAAAAAATTTAAAATATAAAACAAATCTATAGGTATTTTAAAAAATATGCCTGAATATTATTTTTAAAACAAAATATAGTTAGATATAATAGTTTTTAATTTCATTGAATCATAGAAAACCATGAAGCCTACATAGTTTAATATTGATTGCAGTTTTGATGTTTTAATATATTAGATAAACTACCTATTTAACATGTTATTAATGGTTTCTGTAGACCCTAAATCCATTTGGTAAATATTTTCACACAATTATTAAAATCAATGTAAGTGTTTTTGGGAGGAATATGTTCAATAATTTGATTTTGATGTCCCATATTCTATAACAAAAGGCAATGTGGATACCAAATCCCTTTGTTTGATTTTTTATTCTCAAAGGGTTTGTGATAAAAAAGAAGAGTATAAGTTGATGTATATGATAAATAAAATAAAACTATATTTTATTTATGGTTATGATAGAATGAATTCATACCATATCATTTAGGATATGCTCCCACCGAAAGTAACCCTCCTTAGTTTGAAATTAATAAATTTAGATAATTATTCATGAATTAATACAAGTATTGTTGTAGATAAACCAAAAAGAAGATTATTAGTACTAAAAGTAAAACTAGGAAGAAACAATAAACTCTATATACTCATGAAAGCTACTCCACAACACTTCCATGCTATTAAAATCTATAAAAAACTACAAATTGCATTTAAAAACCAAAAAAAATGTTTATATTTATGTATGGTGGGCATAACATGTATACATAGTAAGATCCTCCCTAAAACATCTCATGAAAATGTTGAGGAAGCACACTAAAGCCCTATGAAAAAAGGAATCTAAATCATCACCTAAACAAGGAAAAATAGTATCATATACTCACTATGGATCACTCACAAAATAAATCATATAAATAAACCTTTTTGTATAAAAAATTATATATATATATATATATATATTAAAATTAAGGTTCTCAGATACCACTTCTCCACTAGTTTTCCTCTCACACCCCAATGCGCTACTCCACAACACTTCCATGCTACTAACATCTATAAAAAACTAAAAATTGATTTTAAAAACCAATTTTTTTTTATATTTTTGTATGGTGTGCATAACATGTATACATAGTAAGATCCTCCCTA
The DNA here is from genome assembly GCA_963277665.1 of Viscum album. Lineage (NCBI taxonomy): Eukaryota > Viridiplantae > Streptophyta > Magnoliopsida > Santalales > Viscaceae > Viscum > Viscum album. The sequence continues at coordinate 2,054,131,281 of OY728146.1, read as the reverse complement.
AAACATCTCATGATAATGTTGAGGAAACACACTAAAGCCTTATGAAAAAAGGAATCTAAATCATCACCTAAACATGGAAAAATAGTTTCATATACTCACTATGGATCACTTACAAAATAATTCATATAAATAAAACTTTTTGTATAAAAAATTATATATATATATATATATATTAAAATTAAGGTTCTCGGATACCACTTCTCCACTAGTTTTCCTCTCACACCCCAATGCTGATGTCATGGTCTCACCCCGCCCATAAATCATCCTACCCCATGTGAAATTGTATCACTTACATCAATGAATAATATGTATCTTAGATTATATCATCACCATATTATCAAAATAGTAATGAGGTGCATACTTGGAAACCACTACATCTTGTTTACATTAAATGTACAAAAATCGCAAAACATAATTATAGAATATCCGTGAAAAAAAAAGAACGAAATAAATTCGTGGAAGGCTTAATTGAATGTTGTGAGTTGAGATGATAGATCCGAGAGGAGTGAAGAAGATAAACAATGAATCCAAAATGAGTTTAACGTAGGTCGATCGACGAGCCGATTAGGGTTTACCCTGCGAGAGAGACGAGCTGGCAGACTGTCAATCGAAAAATCATAAATGACAGTCCACGGGGCCTTAATTTCATTAAAAGTTTTATAATGTCGGTTATTATATAACCGACTTTATAAACTATTTCTTAAATTTATAACATCGGGTATTTTAAAACTGACGTAAAAAATCTCCCGCGCTTTGGTTTTTTTACGTTGGTTATTTTATAACCGATGTAAAAAACGACATATCTATGGGTTTTTTTACGTCGGTTATATTATAACCGACATAGAAAACCCCCTGTGCTTTGGTTTTTTATGTTGGTTATTTTATAACTGACGTAAAAAATGCGTAGATATCTCATTTTTTACGTCGGTTATAAGATAACCGACGTAAAAAACCAATGCGCGGGAGGTTTTTTACGTCGGTTATTTGGAAACCAACGTAAAAAACCCGATATCTACACATTTTTTAAGTCGATTATCAAATAACCGACATAAAAAACCAAAGAACGGGGGGGGGGGGGGTTTACGTTGGTTATTTTATAACCAATTTAAAAAAACCCGTAGACATCTCATTTTTTACGTCGGTGATAAAATAACCGACATAAAAAACCCCGCGCTTTGGTTTTTTACGTCGGTTATCACATAACCGACGTAAAAAACGCATAAATAACGTGGTTTTTATGTCGGTTTCCAAATAACCGATGTAAAAACCCCCACGTGCATTGGTTTTTTACGTCGGTTATAGGATAACCGACATAAAAACCGAACATGATTGATTTATAATGTCAGTTATTGAAATAACCGATGTTAAAAAGCTACCCGCCACATTTTTTACATTGGTTATATATAACCGACGTAAAAAATGGTGACGTAAGAAACGTTTTCTGCACTAGTGATGAGATAATTAGGACATAACGATTACATTTCATTTCAAATAAAAAGTAGACACTTCTACTTAGTTTCAACTGTTTTTCATAAAATAAAAACTCTTGAAGAAAAGAGTCATGTCTAGGTCCTTGTTTAAGACATCATGACTTTTCCATGATCCCATCCTTGACCCTATTTCACAATATGTCTTGTGAAAAACTTTTCAAAAACATGGGATTAACATAAAAAGATCAGTAAGGGATACACAATGAATGAAACCTAGTAGGTTTTGAAAAAAACAAGTAAATCATGAATACTTAATCATAAGTAATACTTTTCACCTTTATGAAGTAGTAAATACTATTCACTGAATAAAATATCTCTAAATACTATTTTTTAACGAAAATATTACCATAAAAACCATATAAAGAACACATATCATATATCGGTAACTTGGGACCTAAACATATTTAAATGGAATAACCATGCAATCGACTTCCACACATATCATTAAGAGGAATAGCCATACGGCCAACATTCATACCAATGCATTAGAGGTTATAACATACCCACCTATCCTAGTTTATCAAGGCACCACCCATCATTTGGTTTATCATGTAACCACCCGTAAAATGTCCAAGTACTATGATAATATCATAACACACAAAATTTTGAAAATATAAACATTTCACTAGTAACGTTTAATTTGAAATAATAAAAAATAATTTCAAGATATTTAAATAATAAATCCATTTCAAAAACTATTTTCAAACAAAAAAACCAAAAACAGAATAAAGGAATTCCTTTGATTTTTAGAAAACATTAAGGCTTATAGGGGAATCCAAATAAAGATTACGGCGGAAGAGAGGTCATTTTCGGTGCTAATGTTAAGAACATTCCATTTGTCGTTTAAAAAAATTTTTTCTAGAAAAATATTCCATTTTATTTATTGTAAATTTCAAAGGTTTTTAGTTATAAAATTTGTAAAGTTATAAGGTATATATATTATCTAAAGGTGCCTCAATTAAAAGAGATTGAGACGAAAAGATCCTTGCCATGTGTCCGACTTGTCTCGATCGTTCTTTAATCTCCTGAATAATAAAATAAAGTTAATTTATACTTGCTTAAGAAACTTTTTAAAGTTTATTATTCCTTTAATATCACTTATCACCATGTTGTAAACATTATGTAATCATTTATGTTAATAATGGTTGTTTCTTAGATAATTGGTACCTGAGTCAAAAATGAACACCTTATATTTAGATGTTTTCCATGTCGTCAATACTCCATAATGTTCAGAATGATATTCATGATTTAGATATAATATATGTCATAAAAATCCAGTATATATATTTATTTATAATAGTAAATAAAATTTGGAGGTAAGAAATGAAAGGCACCATTCATGGAGACGGTAAGTCGTACGTACGCATGATCACTACTTTCATTTATATTTGTTATTTAAATAGAATTTAAATATAATGATAAATAGGTATATTAGAATTACATTATAATATCATATATAATATCATTAACTTTGTCTTTTATACGTCCCACACATGGAATTAATGAGTCATATCACTTTTAGGGGGCGGTAGTCCGCATTTTCTCAAGTGAAATTATCATGTTTACAAATAATGGAAATCCTAAAGGTTTGATATAAAATAAAAATACAGAAGAATAAAGATACCATAAAAATAATATATATCATATATAAATATAGTTTCATCTTAATGGCCATCGTCAGAGGTGGAAGAAGATAATCGAACAATCATCATTTCATGAGGAGTTAGTTTTCAATCCTTAGAAACAGTATCTTAGTCACCTTTTAGATAGAGGTGTGTATAAGTGTAGTTGAAATAATTATTATAAAAAAATCATAGTATATTTTGGATACTGTTGATTTTTTAAAATAAAGTAATAAAAATAGTTTAGGGGTTGGATAAGTAAAATAAATAAAAATAAGTTAAGAGAAACCTTTACCTTCAATTTGGGTAACTGCCGTTTGTTTGAAAATAAATGGTTTTTTGAAGTGCCTTCTGCCTACGTTAAGGAATTTAGGTTGAAGATATAGATGTAGAGAGATTAATTGGGAAGAGCTTTGTTGAGATAAATGTCTTTAAATGTGTGGGGAATTTTTTAGAAGTGGTCTCCTTTTATAAGGGAGAGGATGGGCTCTTTAGAAATGTATGAAAATATTATTTTATAATATAATGATATTCTGGTTATAAATGACCAAAAATAAATACATTCGAAGATAAGTAGACCCGTGGTCTAAATAAAATCATCGAATAGGAATTAGACTGGTTGTGGAAAATATTTTAATCATTATAATATTATTTATTTAAATAATTTATTAATGAGGTAAATACTGCATCATTATTATGTCATAAATAATTTTTTTATTAGATGTATAAATTTTTTTAAAAAAATACTACCATGTATGAAATCTTTTTATCTTTATAATTAATATTTATAGTCGAAAATATGACTTATATTAAACCATATAAACATTAAGTTACTAAAAGAATTTTTTTTATGTCATTTTTGCCTTTACTTTAAATTAATTCATATGAAGTTTCATTATCCATCATAAATGGCTCCATGGGGTCCCATAATCTACCAAAGGAATCCCATGGACGGAAATTAATCATAAAATATGTTTAGTAAATTTTTTAATGTAATTATGATTTATTACAATATTTTTTACCTTGAATTACTCTATTTACCTTTAACTGCGGTAAAAAAAGTCGAATGTTACTATTCTAAAAAAATTATTTTCAACTTATTTACCCAAGTTTTACTTAATAATAAAAACCATATATGTTGGATTTTATAAATTCAATTCAAATAAGTGGTAAAATTTTATTTAAATGTAAAAGTTAATTTTCTAACTACTACAAAGTGTTTTAACTATTCATAAAAATTGAAATTTTTCAAATAAATACAAAAAATTCAGCCTAAGAAATATATGATATTCCATATTCAAAAATTAATTTTAATTTTCCAAATTAAAAACATAAAATTGGCATTATTTATTTTGAAAAGTATTTCTTGTTGTTAAAAAAATAACATGTTTTTTTAAAACAATAACTATCAAAAGATTTACACTTGTTTATGTCCAATTAAAAAGTGAAATTAATTTAAATAACCAACATTGGATTAAATGGTAAAAATATATTCTAATTACACTTTAAAACCAATTAAACAGTTAATCCAACTATAAAAATAAATTAGAATAAAACCTAGTTTTGAATTGAAATACAATATTTTCACTATTCATTAAAAAAGAACTATATCAAAAATATACAAAAATTATACAAAGTAAATTTTGATGTCCCTATTCAGAATAAGGATTTTATTTGACCGAATTGAATGAATTAAAGTGAATAAAATTATATTTATAGAGGGTTCACCATTAAAAGGGTATAAATCGACCTTTTAAAGTAAATCATTTTTAATATTAGATTCATTCACATTTTAAGCCTCTAACTTTTAATGGATAAATGTAAATAAATTTAACAGACATGTATAATAATATTGTTGTTAGTTTTGTTCATTCCCACCAATACAACGGCTAGAAGTTTACTTCATTTTAAAATTATAGTATTATATATTTAGAGTGCAACGTCAGATTTCAATGAAACACGTTGTTGCGTATCGGGTACGCTATCGATCATTGAAACCCTTTTAAAGTAAAAATAATATTTAAATCAAAAATATTGATAAATATGATAATCTAATATTCTTCATTTACATGGGATGTTACACATGATGTTACAAACAGTATCATAGATTTATGATTCACTAAGAGGATTATTCTCTGGTAAGAATTTGGCGGAGGGTAGAAAATTGATATGATTATTGGGACACAGGATGTGGTACTATAATAGGTCCTAGAAATTTCATTTTTATGGAAACCAAAATTTTATAATATGTTGTAAATTAGTCAATATAATTTCCATTGAAGGAATTCCACATAGAAAATACACAAGTTGTTTAAAAGTGATATCTGATTTTTTCGGTGCATTCATACACCATGTACACACATATAGGTCTATATGAAACATATATACTTCTTGATATGAATAATGACAATTATTTCATTAAATACTATTATTTATGCTCTCAACCTATGGTTTTTCAATATTAGTGATATATTTGGGATTTTATGATGTTTTGAAATATATTAATTAGGAATAATTTGCTGATCAATGTGTTATGTTTTGGATCAATGTATATGATGAATGATACTAACATGTAGTGAAAGAGATCCATATTAGTGCTTCTAGGGGTACACCTTATTAGAGGGTATAATCCTAGGATATCTTTATGTTTCCACTCAGATATGTTATTATTTTTATATATTCCTAATATTATTTCAATTTAAGATAATACACCTCAGAGATGAGTTCATACGAGTCTGATATCCAATCTCGATGGAAATTTTTATCAAAAAATAAATTAAAGAAAAATGTTTTGGGGGTGATAATTCATCAAACGGGGATAATAAAAATATTTCCATATTCAACTAATCCTTGATTCCACATATTTTATTAAATTAAAATAAAAATTATATAAAATTTAATATTATCAATACGTTTGTTAATTAGGCTTTTATGTAAGTGTTCTAACTATATTAATATACCTAAAATGTTTATAAATTATAACACTTTAAAAAAATTCCAAAATATTTTTTTGAGTGAGGTATTGAGTAATATATGTATTATAGGGATATTAGAGACTCAAAATTTATTAATAAAATTACTGAATATGTTATCTCACACACACATAATGTATCTAAACTAATGTATTGTCTCTAATATAATTGTTTAGATGGGATATTAATGACATAGATTAAATCAAAAATATTTGGGGTTCCTTATACAAGACATAACTTTTATGTGAAAATATTTTTAGTTAAATATCACACAAATATTATTAGTTTTATTCGATTTAATTTTTTTAGAAAACATAGATTATTTCATTTTCCAAATTTTTATGAAATTATATTGATCTGTTTGAATAGTTAATATTATTTGGTATCAGACTATTTTTGTTTATTAGTAATAAATAATAATTTTCTTTTTATTATTTCTCTAAAATATAGGGTTTAAGAAAATTTGAAAAGAAATATTATTTAAAAAATAATAGTTATCTAATTGCGAAATTGATGTCTAGGTGAATATTTAATGGTGGAAAATGTAATAATATTTATATTATTAATTAATGTAAATATATATTCTTTTCTATCTTCTTTAAATCAAATATATCTTCATAGATATATAATTGACGTTGTAATTAAAAAACTAATGTTGGTATGGATGATTGAGTTCTATTAATAATAATAATGTAAAATTATTTGTAATTTTTAATATTAATTTAGGAAAATTAAATTTATGTGTAATAGGTTTATAATGTTTGTATATATATATATATATTCAACTCTATAAGTAAAATGTGTGTGGGAATGGATTAAATTGATTTTTCTCAATATGTGTGTGTGTGTGTGAATGTATGTATATATAGGTGTGTAAATATGTATATATAAATGGACTTAATATATATGTAAATATATTTTTGTTTTTTGGAGTACATATTTATAAGATTTTTTTATATATAGTGCGAATATATATGTGGTTTATAGATGGGGGAGTTTATATATATAATGTGTATATATATAGGTTTTAATAATATAATATATATAATAATTAAAATGGAATCAAATATGTGAAAGGATACTATAAATTCATTGAATAGTATAAAATACGGTTTTGGTAGTGAATATAGATATAATGAGGGATTTTAAATGGTGTATTCATATGAGGTATGTGGTAAAAAAATTGTATTTTGAATAGATAAAAAGTATCAAATGGGGGAAAGGAGGTGTGATTAAGGAACCACTTTCCAAAATCCTCCCCTCATGCCTCTATATGTATATTTTCATTATTTTTTATTTTATCTTTGTATATATCCTTTCTATAATTCCTATTATAGTAGTTTGATTGATGTTCCATCAATACCGTTGGGTTCATCCGGACGTGAAATGTTTATTATCTAAGATCATTTTTGAATGGATAAAGGTATATTTTATAAATATAATTTAATAAATTTTAACACATTTTAAATATCAATGATGGAAAATATACAAAAAATATTAGTTTTTAAAAATATGTTTCTTATGTGTTTAATGGTACTTCATTAAAAATCATTGTCATTGAAACATTAGTGCACATATATTATTTCTTTCAATGATTATTTTACTTTTTTGTTTACCTAAGGATACTATATCTGAGGCTCAATCATATTAGGTGTATTATTGTGCATGTCTATGTAGTTTTTATCATTTGGTTGTGTTTATTTCATATAGATGTTAATGTTGAATATACTACCTTATATGACATGATATATCTTATGAATCCTTAATTTTATGTGTTGTTATTTTATCTTCAAAAGTATATTGAGCATGTTATTCATATTTGAAATATTTATTAGTAGTATATTATTGAAAATGGACATTATATAGATGGACTATTCCAATTAATAGGATCCATCACATAGAAATGAGTTTTCCTTTATGAGGTATAGGTCATACGTAGGTCAGCAGGTCACATGGTTTTGTATTATCCATCTGGTGTGATATTTTATAAATTGGTTAGTGTGTACATGGTGTATCCAAACTATCATAATATATCACATGATTTTTGACTATTTCACTAAGGGCATGTGATAGGATGTGAACAAATGTTCCAATAAGCATGGTGTCAATATAGGTAAGGTTCTTTCTAGCATGGTTCCAATGTTGATGGATCTACAATCTAAGGACATGAAATATGTACTTCACTTTTATGGTATATATAATATTATATATCTACCCAACTTATGTTTATGGAAAAAAATTATATTTTTTACACTGATGAAAGGGACATTTTTTATGCCCTATTAGGTCTTTTATGCATTCCCACCACACATATTTTTATATATTTTAAAAATAAATATTAAGGATCTCTTTATTTGAAATTCATGTTGTGGATGGTTTAGTAGTTGGATCATGAGGATTTAGTTGTTAGTGGATGGTGTTTGGGTGTTATTTTAACTGAATATTTTATTTAAAATCATTAAATTTCAATTAGATACTATTTTTCTCTTGTTATTATATTTTTTTCATGTTTTTGTATTATTAATTTGATTTTATAATAATTGTATTCTTTATTAACTATTTGAGATATGATATAATAAGTATTGTAAATTCAACCTTTTAATGTGCATAGACTACCACTACTTGTAAACTACCTTTTCATATATAGAATCATGTAAGAGGACATATGGAACACTAGCTAGGTTATGCTGGTTCAGGTTGGGAATGTTGCAATATCAATGCTAAAGGAAACATCACTTTAGTGGGAGTATTATCCTAAATAATCTATAAAATTTATGTTATGTTAATCATAAAACACCACATTAATTATGAATGTTAAAATTTATGAAGGTGGAATTATGGTGATGTTACTATATTTTCATGTGTAGTGAAATAAATATAATGATTTCAGGAGACAAATGAATGAATATATTAATTAATTTTATTAGCAATTGAATTTTATTATGAATGAAATGTGTGGCCTTGAAGATACCCTTGATGATGATAATGTTATAATGAGGATCATGATAATGAGATTTATTGATATAATGTTTTATATAATATCCATAAAAATATAATTTTATATGAAACTAGTACAAATTATTATAAATGTATGGGATAAGCAGTTTATGGAAATGAGGCATTCACTATAACAGAGATTGTTATTGATGATGATGATTTTGTATAAAATATATTTTAATGAATTATAATTTCTTTAATATTAATCTATTTATAAAAAATAAATGAACATTTTAAATATCCTACTCACATTCCTTAGATGCGAAATCGTATGACGCATTGATACTATTTGTCGTAATATGATTTCAGATGATTAATAAGATGAGGTACACATGAATAAATCATTAACATATTCACAGAGTAATGTAAATTGAATGATATAATTCAATAAAAATAAATTCCCTTTTTTATAAAATAATTACTCAATATAAATGAATAGTTAGAAAATTGATGGTTGTGAAGATATGGATGAAGAATATATTAATGATATTTGAAAAAATATAAATTATGGTGAAAATGGGAGGGGTGTAGGTTAATATTACTTTATTAAAGACCTAAATTTCTAGATATAATCTACTTATGATGATATTGATATGTATATATCCAAAATGAAGGTGTAATATGGGGTTTTATATTATTTCACTCCCTATATAATTAATCACCAAGAGAATTATTCATAATTTTTTATAAAATAATATAATTATTACTTCTATATTGTTGTAAATTATTAAAAATATTATTAAAATAAATATAAAAGTTAAATTCTAGGCTTGAATAATTGATAGTTTGACCAATGAAATAAATGATTCAGTCCATATAATTGAAGGGATTGTAAGTGAAAGTGTCAAAAGAAGTTGATATACCAAATTCTAAGAATAATAAATATTTTATTACATGGTACTAGGATATTAGATACCTAATTATGTGGAAATATTTATTTTGAGTCTTTTATATCCATAACATAAATGAGTGGATATCATAATAGAATAATATTTTGATAATAAATTTATAAATTTAATGGGGAATGATCTAAAATAAAATATTTTCTTGGATACCAAAAATACCAAAGAAAATCCACATGGGTGGAGTATTAATTTTTAAATATTAATATATTACCACTATAACACCATTGAATATAGAAAACTATACAACATAGATTTGGTGTTATTATTTTCGAATGATAAGGATTAAAAAAATCTATCCCATTACAAATAAGTCAATTATGAACTAATATTTAATAATATAGATGAGTGAAAATAAATAATATTACTATGATATTAGGGGTTCCTATTTTGTTTATGAATGGTTATACACACAATGGCCTATATTTACCATCGAGGATATAAAACAATGTTCGAAGGTGTGTCACTATTATGAAAAAGAACAAATCTTGAAATCTTTTTAAACATTAAGAATAAAAAATTGGTTTAATGTTTTTATAAATAATGAATATATATTATGTAATTATATAAAAATTGAACATTAACTAGAAATAGATAAAAAAATATATTGATTTAATGATTACTAAAACTGATGGGAAGCCCATAGTATTTGAAATCTCATTCTGGAAAACTAACAAAACTAGAGATATGATTTTGGATATTTACTAGAAATATCATATATAAGTAAACAATGATCTTCTAACATGAATAAACTGTTTAAATGAAAATGTTATTTGTTTGGGAATCATATTATCATGAATAGTATTTGGTATTTTGGGACATTATTATGTAAACATATATGAAAAGAATGGTTTCCTTGGAAGTATAATGTATAGGATATTATTTATTAAAAACTAAACAAAGTGTAAGAAAAAATTCACACGATAAACATCCCCATGAAGCGGTGGGCCATCAAAGGAAAGGAGGGTCCAATTATTATGAAACTAAATTACTCTCATTCAATTTTATACCACCTCATTATCGTAGAGGATATGTATTTATTTCATTTAGTGAACAAAATATATGGACATCTAAATGAATTTTCCAAATTTGTAAAATATCCAAGGAAACATGTTGGTAAGTGATGTTCACATGAAATATCTAATAATTTATGTCACAAGTCACATTTCTGTGATATTCAATAAAATTTAATGATAATTATATGCAAATAAATTTTCAAAAATAAAAATTCCACAATGATTCTTTTATTTGTTAATATTAAGGATTGTGAGTTGAAATTAACTATTATAATTGACAATGTAATGGAACATATACCTTTTTTGATGAATATAAAAAAGGTATTATTATTAGTGAATGGATATATATTTTACGTATGAATTTCCATAGACTGTTATAATTGATTGTTATAAAATAATATTGGATAGAAAATATTGAAATTCAAAAATTGGAAATAGAATAGAGATTAGTTTATTTATGACAGATTATTAAATTGAAATTTTTTTAATGAATCATATTTATATGATCAAAAAATTCATCTATAATGTTGTATAATTCAGAGTATTAACATTATAATATGTAAAATGGATCAGAAATTTCTCATTTAAATAATATAAAAAATTTATATTTAGCATTCAGTGTCCTTATAATTATTCTATATGAAAAATAGATCTTTTTATGTCGAGATAAACAGAGGAATTCAGATATGATGTTGTGTGAAAATAATAAAACATTAAATTAAATCCATATCATTAATAGTAAATGTTTTTTATAAATATTGAGAAAATATATCCGAAAATTTAATGCTCATTGAATATAAATTTTTTATTAGATACACATAAAAAATATATTAATGAATATTTAAAAACAAATGGATTAGAATTTTATAACATATATGATGACATTGTATTATGTTATAGTAGATTTCATAAAAATAGTTATAAAATTAGATGATATACTGTTCATGTGTTGAAAACCACTGAGAAGAAAGTGGTTGTTATGGATTTTGAAGAATATAAAGATTATCAATCAGTTAAAACTAATTTAATAACATTAAAAAAGTTGATAATTATATATTTAATATTTCAACAAAATGTCATTGGTGGTAGGATATCATTGGTTAAAAGAAGAAGAATTAACACTCTTCAAAAAACATAATTCACGGTAAATGTTGAACCTAAAATTTGTATGTTGATATTATGGATTATATTTGGATGGAGGTAATTAATTGAGAAATTGAATTTATTGGAAATAATATAACACAATTTTTCATAAAAAATATATAATGTCTTTTTTATGACCATGTATATTTTCCAAAACCAATTGAATGATGAATGTGATGTGATTCAAAATAAACAGGGATATGTGTTCAATAAATAATCCAAAAATTATATAATTGTGCTAAATGAGACATTTTAGCCTTTGGATACATTTTATACGATGCATTTATTGGGAGACATTATGGTATAGACGAAATAAACATTATTCTAAATGGAAATCAAATATACATTCATTAATGAATTCTAATATAAAGAAATTTATATTTATTTAGTTGATGTATTTTACTTTGATGATACTAATAAATATATGAGTCTATTGAATATGTCATTTTATTCGATGATGATTGTATCAAGAGATTGGTACGCTATGATTAATCAATTTGTGAGAAATTGTGTATTCCAATATGAGGGAGAATAATATAATAATTATGAAAAAGAAGTGGATGATAAATTGATGACCATTCATATATTTTTGATGAAATAAAATTTGGTTGATTGTATGATTCTAAATGAATTTAGGTTTATGAATTCATGGGGAGAGGGTTAAAAATGTAAATGATTTTAGAATTGATATTTTTCAATATTTTTAATCTATTTTAATTAATGTATGTAAATTTTATTTAATAATACAAATTACTTAAATATTTGACGAAATTGATTGGGATATAAGGTATTGTACATATCATAGTTGTTTTAAGGAACAAAAAATCATATGTGTTTCTAACTATTTCAAATTTTTTATTTTCCGAGATTATGACTAGGCATGATGATAAAAATGATAGATAAATAAAAGGGGTTTGAAAGATATTGGTAGGTAATTTGGATGACCCAACATGGATGTGGAACCTTCCAACAAATAATGTAGGACATATAAATTTGATTTTTATAATAAATCCAATGCACCTATAATATTGTAATGGGTATCATGGTGGAATGAATGAAGAAAATTCTCTATCCATGAATCGTTATCTCGCTGGTGGCCACCCAATGACTTTGAGGCCACCCCAATATGTCACAAGTTGGAAAACATGATATTCACTAACCATAGTAAATTAAAATTGAAATGTGGACCTTTCCACATTAATTATTTATTTAATGGTCTGTTAGTCATAGAATATATCCAAAAACATGTTGGGTCCTTTTGGAGTCAATAAATTAGACCCCAAAGTTGTATGGATATCAATGGATATTAAAAATCATCATAGTCTACTTTAATAAAATCGTATTCTCATTTACATTTAAAATAATTTTATTACATTAAAATCAAATTCTATTTATTTAATTTTATAAATTTCTATAAATAATATCCATATAATATATTCATGGTATTTAATAGTTATTTGGAAATTACTTCACTCTCTAAAAATTTCATCATATACTCCATAAATTGGTCACTACAAAAATTGTGACGGAAAATGGGTTTTTTATTTATACCCTAAAACTAAGATGTAAAATTTTATTTTTTACAATTATAATCATTAATTAAATATATATATATCTATATGGGTATAATGGACCCTTCAAAATAATGTTGATTATTCTAATATCAGTCACCATTTAAGGGGGATATTTAGGGACTCCAATAGTTTTTTAACCGCACACATTTATTTTTTTGAATTAATATTTTAATTTCTAAACCAATTACTCTATTAATTCATAAATATTATCTATATATTATAATTTCAATTTAATAATAAATAAAATAATTGAAAATTTTATTTCTAATTTTTTTATTTCAAATTCACCCCACATTTAATATTTTAGTCAGACCAACAATTGTTATTAGTTAAAATCTTTGTTTTAAAATTTTTTATTTATAAATTAATAAGATGTATATTGGAATGATATTTAAAATATTGATTCTACCTATAAAACCCATGGAAATCATGAAGGATACACCATTGTCAAACTCCATTATTATATTATTTGGATAATTATTACTAGAATACTAAAATTATTTCTTCTTTTAAAGATAATGGTTATCAATTTCAAGAAAATTATCACAAAATATTACCCATGAATTAAATAATCATTTGGAAATTTGTATCCCATTAATATTATTGTTATTTTAAATTTATTGAATATAAATGAAATCTCTTAATTATGGTTTAAAAAAAATATATTTATTCATAATTACACATGAATAAATACACGTAATATTTGAAATTTTGATATAGTAACTCACTAAGGATGTAATTGTTTTAAGGATAAAATACTTGATACACATCTACTCAGTTTTGGTTGTTTTATGGTGAATTAATGTGAAACATTTAATTATATGTTTAATTACATGAAAACATTATTTAATTTAATAAAATATCACGTAGATAATGTTTCGACAGAAATTCTTGTGATGATGATACTTCTGGTGTTTCAAATTTCAAGATCACCAAATGATACAACAGTTCATGAAGAAAAATACCTTAATAAAATATTATTGAATAGAATTATTCTATTATTCATGACCTATGATATTATGGTGAAATAAATATCATAAAATGAAGCCACGATATTTATGGAAATGAAAACAAAATCCATTAAGGAAATCAAGGAAGAATATCTAATTAAGATGATGAAATTCAAAACCTAGATATAAAGGTGAAAAAGTTATTAGGAATGAAGATATAATTCAATCATTCCAAATAGGATACTCATTGTATTGAACTAAATGTAATTTTGTTTGGAAAAATGAACAAGGTACACATAAAACAATATAGTCCCCAATTCAAAAAGAAGGAAAAATTAAATAAGGAATGAAATATATTCATCCATGAATTACTAAATAGAGTTAATGATGACTCCCAATACAAAAATTATAGAAGTTAAAATGGTTCCAAATGTATCGTGGCTAAAACCATAAAAATTAATAGATAATTTTTTTAATATATATTTTATTTTTCTTCGTATCATATAGAATATAAATATCATAAATATTATAAAGGTAAAAATGGTGAAATATTTATTGAATTCATGAAAAAAATATAAAGAACAAAAAATGATGTTAAAAAAGGTAATGTAAAGGGTTACCATTATAAATGGATATATTAATAATACAAAAGATTTAAATAGAACAATATCTATGAAAATTACATTCAATAATTAAATAACACATAAATTCTCTCTATATGTTCCCCAAAGGTGGAAATATTAAATAACTTTTTGGGTTCTTAATAATATGGATAAAACTATTTTTGTATTAAATTATCAATTCATGAAATAAAATCCGAAAATTACTCTTTTTTTGAAAGGTTTTTATTGAAATAAATTTCATTATTATTTTCACATGTCATGGTACCGAATTAAGAATTTAAATATATAAATCTTTCTTATACAAGAGGGAAACCAATTAACCAATTGTTTAATTTTTTAAATTAAATGATGTTATTCCAATTAATCAGGGGTACCAAAATCATATTTACAAAACAAATTTGTAAAAAATTATTGGAATGAATTCCTTTAGTTTCATTATAATTTTTTTGGAAATTATTTTATAATTAAGATACTAAGGATCCATAATGTAAATAGATCATGGGATCTAAATGAATATGATTAGTGAATACTAATAGTTAATAAAATTTAAAATGTTTGATTGATTGCCTGACTTTTTCGTTGATAACACAATATAAATGTTCATTGATATTAGTTTATTATAAAAAATTCAAATTTTATTAAAGATGATTCATTTATTGATGGTTTTAAACAGTTATATGTATTATTGAATTATATTATAATGTTTTTAATGTGTGTTTTGAAAATAATTTTTGTGATGTTATTCATTCCAATACAAAAATCTTACTTACAACATATAATTTGTAAAAATTTTATTTTCTTAATTTATAATATATTTCAAATTAAAATGATAAATGTCTGATTTTGAAGGATATATGTACATATTGTTTCTCATATACTCATTGGTTATTATACAACATAGACACATAATCATTTAATACTCAATAAGAATCATCTAATGTGACCTTTACATATCTCTATTTTTGTTGCTGTCATTTTTTATGAACAATTCCAACTCAGTAAAAAATAAAAATATTTGTTGAATCATGAAAGTAAATATCTACCTCTATAGACCTAGAACATAATCATATTGATATTTAAAGAAAACCCATGTATTAAGTATAGGAGGAAAATATTACAGTATATCACATTTTTATGATTTTATTAAATTTTAAAGGTATAATGACCGAGAACATGAAAATAAGGCTTTTAAAATATTAAAAAAAACAAAATAATTAAGAAATTCAAATAATCTATAGGATGATATCAATTATAAATTATAATTTTGGTGATTATGAAAAACATTCAATGATTAAAATTGTAGGTCATAATGTTATAATTAGTTTTTTCTACTCTACGGACTATATAGAAAAATAATATATTTGAAAGTTATAAGAACAACATTTTTTCCATTCAATGAACTATCATAAATGAATTAATTTTTTTGGATATTTTAAGGGTGAGGAGTCAATAATAATTGTTTTACATTTATTCATTCTATTATTGGATTTCCATTTTGATAATCCCCTACAATATTTGGAATGGATATAATGGTAATTTTATATATTATAATGTGTTAGTGTGTAAATTTTATATTTGAAACACAAAATAAAACCACGTATTGTTTGATCCAAAATACAATGAAGTTATTTTTTTCATGTGTATTATAACATATGTAATTTTTACCGAGTATTTCATAAGAGGATCAATACCATGAAAAAATAAATTTTCCACAAATTTGATAATGATTATAATAAATATGAAACCCAATTGTTGGACGTTGTGTTTTACCAATAGGGGTTTACCATAAAAATTAACCCGCATCTAAGAAGTTGATTTTATTGTATATCTACCACCATTTAGTTTTATAATGGAATTATTAAAATATAAATGCTACCCAATAGATAATGATATAAACTATTTTCATGAAATTAATCATTCTATATTGTAAGTATTAATATAATATAAATTGTATGATTTTATATCTTTGAAAAGGAAATCATTATTATAAACATTGAGAAAAATTAATTATGGATCATGTACAATATATAAGTAGAAAATTAATTACTTAATATAATAAACTATTTGATTAATATAGTATAAATATTGAAAATTGGATTCATTGGGGAATGATATCTAGGTTTGATTAACATAGAATCATCTAGATGGATATCATGTTTTTTTTATGTTCAATTTTTTAATAAAATAAAAAAATATCACTTTTAAAAAATTATAAAGGAATTTTAAATTATAAAAATTTCTAAAATTAAATGTTTACTTTTTATATCTGATATTTCTTTCAAACAATCAAATTATTCTAATGGTGGTTTATCATTGTTTTCATTATATAGGAATGTACCATATGGAATTTTTACCATTATTTGAAAAAAAATATTCTATTTGTGTATTAAGAAGAATTAACTGGTAATGTTTTTATAGATATAGAAAAATATATATCCATGTGGATTTTCTTTCAACAATATTATATCGTTCAAAATCACTCTATTAGATTATAGGAATTATTATGATCATGTTTCAATTATTCTCAATAATAATAGTTCCATTTGACTTTATAGAAACCCATTTCAACACAAATATATTAAGACCATTTATTCTAGGAACCTCTTTTGGAGAGACCAGATTCCAAAAGGTGATTCTATATTCCTTTTTATTACAGTAAACAGTAAATTATTTGTTATTTTAAATAGAAAAATTCCACTACATAATTTTATTTTATTGATTGGGGTTTTTAAATGATCTATTATGTCACACACATTATTATTATTAAATCATATTTATTTTCTATTCCTTAATATTTTCAAAAAATATATTTTTTTAAATTTTCAAATGCAGGTTTTTCCTAGTTGTATTTTTTCATCATTGAATTGATTAGTTGGGGTGGGGACTATTTAAATTTTTTAAATCAATTTCTAATAAGAGTGTTTTATTATTTTCACAAAGGAAATGAAATTTCTTATAGAAGTTCAATTTATTTTTTTTATGGAGAGAATTATTGAAATTTAAAGGTAATTGAATGGAAATGTAAACTGATTGTGACATTCATAAAAATAAATACCTATTTTTATACCAATAACTATGGTTGTTATTATCAATGATAAATATATGAGGAATACACTATAGTTGTATTAGTTAGATAATAACCTGAAAATCGCCTTAATCATGAGTATTGGTTGATAAATATAAACTTGGTACAACACCTTGAGGGTATATTATTTGGATAATTAACATTACATTTACATGTAAGTATGAATTATTTAAGTATATGATATGAATTATCCATCTAAAAACCCACATCAAAATATCATTTTTTATTTTTATATTGATCTATTTTTGAAATTATGATTGAAATATGTTGTACATAAAAAAATTAAAATTCATTATCTTGGTATCATATAATTTTTTTATAATTCATATTTTTCAATAAAAAATTGGGGAGTTTTGTACTAATAATATCAGTTTTAAAGATCCAAAATACCAATTTGTTTCCAAATATTTGTATTGAGTTATTTTCAATGATTAGGTTTGTACATGAAGATATGAAGTACACTAATCAATAATAGGGTTTAAAAGGGACTTTGTAGTCCATTTGGATGTTCCTAAGATGGTTATTGAACTAGATAATCGATATGAAACAATAGAATAGCTAGTGGAGAGAGGAAAATGATTATTATTTTAATAATACCACTAGAAATACGGTGATACCAAAAAGGGTAGCTTATATCATTGATAAAATACCTTTTTCTTCTACCCAAATATAGTTGGTTTACACTAAACATCCACCATGAAAAAATATAATTACAAATAGATGGTCCCTTTGGATATCACATAATAAGAAAAATAAATATTTTGTTCCATGAAGCAACCTGATGTGATCATACAAAAGTCCATTGATCATTGTATACAATAAATTTAAAGTGAACCCTACTAATTTTAGGTGACATTTAAGGCTATATTTGACCTAAAACCCCCCCGAAATTACCATGTAAATATTGTTTTATATATAAAAAACCCAAGGGATGAATGGATGGAGGAGTATTATAAATATAGTAAATTGGATATAATTATATCTTCATGTTCTATATCTTGTTGAAAATATTATTCCTCTATTTTCTAAGTTTAATTATTAATTTACATTATATATATTCTCTTATTTATGATAATATTTCATTGTTTAATAATAATTCCTCAATATAGTATATAATATTTACCATTAGTTTTATTAAATTTTTAATTTATATTCATCCAACACAATCTATCCTACTCAGACCAGAAAAAGGTAAATAATATCTAAAAAAATGTTTCCAAAAATAATAATTCATCAAGTGATAGAGGCATCAAATAGAAAATATTATTGATTATAGGGAAATAATTTTACGAATGAGGTTCATAATATCATAATGACTGAATATTTTATTTTAAAAATATTAAAAATTACACTGGGAAACTGATCCCAGAGAATCAATATTTATAAAAATGAAAATAACACTTCATTAAATAATTGGAATTGAAATGTCTTAAAATCATGGAATGAAACATCAAACTAATAGTTATTAGGATGAAGAAATATAGATTATTTTAGACTACTAAAATATATTTTATATAAATTAACTTAATCAATCAATATTAGAGTATTTTTTATTCAACCAATAAACATGGCACCATATTTCATTTCACTAAGAACAAAAAATGTATACTAAAATTTGATAAATCCATTCTGTATAAAAATATGTTACAGAAACTATTATCTTGAATGTATTTTTGATTACCTGAATTCCCAATTATAATAATTGTTGATAAAAATATTACTATAAAACATGGAAAAAAAATTATAATAATCAATTATGAAGCCACAAATAATCAAATTTCACATTATCATTTATAATAACTATAATGTTTTTAAACAATAATATTTAACTACTCAATGTAAAATAATATAAATCATATTGATATAATATTAAAAGGATTTTTTTAGAATCATCTTATGGGTTTTGGGTTTCTCCTATATCCAACCATGTGAATTATGTTTAGATAGGACATATGCTCCCCTATGGTTATTTATTATTTCATGTCTTTTACACAATATATCGTATCAATAATTTGTTAATTGGAAGGTATTTTTTAATTAATTATATGTATAAGATATTATTTATTCACTATTAACTTCATGTAATTGGTCTCTGATTTTTTTTAAAAGGTGGAGAAAAATATTCTTGTCTCATTTAGGGGAATATATATTTTGTTGGAAATTGGTATTTTAAAAATCATGAAAAGGGTAGATAATTTTTCCTTAATATATGGGATTATGAGATATAATACATATGTAAAATTAGTTTACGAATATTACATAATTTTGATATTATATGTGTTATTATGAATTATATAGACACGTGGAGGAAATAGTTGTGGTGGAGTGATTGGTGACTTTTAATTTTGATTGTAATATATTTCTTCACTTATGAATTATTCCATTAACAATTATTTTTCATGATGATTTTACATTTTGTGGGATTCATGTAGATTATATGTGATTCATTGATTTAAATATCTTAATTTTTTATTTAATTTATCATAATTATCGGTGATTTTGGAATTAATAATTATTTTACATGAATCTAAATAGGTACAGTTTTAGTAAAAACACATTAGTGAATATTTGGGTTGTGTTTTATATAAATGAATTTTTAATTATAATATAATACTAACTTTATGTTTGTGGATTAATTAAAGATTTCATGTAAACATTAGAATACTTTATCAGAGACATTAATTTTATGTTGGGTTGAAGACCAAATCACACATATGATTCAAATTATTAGTCATCAGTTACACCTCTTTTGAAAACATTAAATGGAAAACTGTATGTTTTAATTGTCGGAATCTTACAGATAATTACATGGAGTTAGATTACACGTTAACATAGTGGATAAAATTTTTGGTTATTGAATGTCATGATATATGATGGAAAATTTATGTATATGAAAAAATAGGTGTCATGTATGATGGAATTTATGAGAAGGGGAAATAAATTTTTTTCTAGAGTGTGTTAAAGTTACAAGATCCGAAATGATGTTGGAAAAATCCTCTATAACCATGGTGAGGGAAAAAATTAATATTGTAGTAAACATGGCTTGATGAAGAATTTTAGGAGTATAGAAATTAATTAATCACTTTTGATGTTATATATGGAGGTATAATGGGGAAAATTATATAATGGCTTACAAAACTATATCAAATATTTTTTAATATATTGATATCTAGAGATTTTGAATTGATATAATTTGTAAATATATAAGATCAATTAGATATGGTTTTATATGAGAAAATATTTTGACAATATAATGATCGATATATTATATATAAATGATTCTTTATTTTATGTATTTTTGCCTATATTGTTTTATATACTATAAGGACTGTGTCTATAATACAATCCTAATACAAAGTAACATTATATTCCCTGGTGGCGAACATAATTGGGAAAAATATAGTGATATCTTATAATTTATGTATGATCATTTTTCCATTTCTTATTTTATTATATATAAATATAATAATATTTCTAATATATATCTATTGTATATAATGATTAATAAGGATGTTGAGAAAATTTTGTTAAAATTATCGTCTCTTCCACATAAAGAAATAATTAATTCATTAATAATTTTTAATAACTAATTTAAATAACTTTAGTGTTAAATTATTAGTAATAGAACAATTTAATTAATATTTTCAAATATTTCCCCTTTACTCAAAAAATTCAATATTTAGAGAAATACATAAATTCATGGAGAAAATCCCAATGGACATTTTAAATAATTCCAATGTTATGAATATTTTATTTTATTATCTTATGTGACTTAAAATTTACACTATTCCACAATCTGTTATCCTTCTTCATTTACCATCATGAGTTTCTATCTTATATATATATATGGATAATTTTAAATTTTTTCATGAGATCTATATACAAATGAAATCCCTTACAATAAGAATCACATTAGATATATCAATTTGAGATTTAGTACCATGTTACAAGGATATGAGGATATGTTCTCCTAAATGTGTGATAATTTATTAATTTTATATTATTTAAGTTTTTGGTACTAGATTATCAATGGTCAAGGTTTATTGGATCTTATTAACGCAGGATTGATGTTAATGTGTTATTAAATCCTGTAAAAGATAATTTTTAATCATATCATAGTGAGGAAAAAACTATACATATGAATAAATATAATTCTCCTTCGACATGAATTTAAACGTGATGTAGATGTATCAAAATAAAATATTCCTTTATTATGTTTATATTTTTAAATATTTAGTCCAATTAATTTCATCGTGATAATAAAATAAGAATAGTGAATTCAATGGAATTTATATGGAATATTTTTTAAAATTATAGAATTAATATCTCAGAATTAAATGTCAAAAATTCGGATGATGAATCACCTTAGATTGAACAAAGTTAGGACAAGATATAGATTTTTGAAATTCAAAAATATGGGTCTTTTGTGAAATTAATTGATATATGTTCAATGTTAAATTTATAGAATAGTTCATAAGTACTTAACATGTACTATCTAATTTTGATTAATATATGAAAAATTTATTCACATGATAAATTAGAAATTACTTCCTGGGAGAAGGATTATTGAGTTCTGATTATCTTGATGATTTAAAACCTGGAGGGATAGTGACCCGAATTGAAATAAAAACAATAATCAATTGTTTCTCAGTTTCTATAAACTATATCATAATCTTGTTTATTTTGCTTAGATAAAACATAGTTTATTTTAAGAAAAAAATCCAATTATATCACATCGTTTATTAGTGAAAGTGAGAGTTTTGTTTGAAGTAATAATTGAAAAGATTATTTTAAATGAATTATATAAATAGATATATATAGAGTCTAGTCCTGCTAAATTATTCATCTTCATATAGCACAAAAAATCATTGTAAATTTAATTTCAAGATCCACGTTTTTGTAAAATATAAAAAATAGTTATCATATTGAATTGTGTACTCATTCAATATGATTATATATTTTCATTTTAAAATATAAGTATAATTAAATTTAAATTTTATTAATTTATAATATATTCTTTGACACATTAATATGGTTTTTTTAATATTTATGGTTTGAACATATAAAATTAGTACAATAATTTAATAAAAAAATATAAAAACTATATCAAATGTTTTTTTATTGTATATAAATATATAATATTTGAAATATATAATAATTATAATAATTAAAAAATTAGGATCCAATAATTCAATTTATTTTTTCAAGTGATCTCATTCATTCATCTCAATTAGTAGAGACTATTTTAAATATAGAGGGAATCTTAAAAGATGGGCGTAGTTATATTCCATCATTATATGTTACAAAACAATATTACGATTTGGGCTCCAAAATAAAATATACAAGTATGAATAAATAAAAACATACATAGTGTTGAAAAAAATAACCAATATAATATATAATGTAAGAAAACTTGAGTCAATGAATTGTAATGTAAATATTTGAAATACATATAGTACAAAAATAATTGATATAATAAAATTAGACATATATATCAATCATCAAAAACTAATAATGTTTCATAAACCATATAACTAAATCATATACGGTCTAAATTATTCTTCCATTACATTAAATAGATCATAAAAAATATCAGGTACATTGAAAAAAGATAAATGATTTATATATTAGTTTGAAATACATTGTTTTTTGATACCACCCAACCCGAACCTACATAGCACTTAACTAAATGAAATATAAAGAAAAAAATATCAAATTATCAGAATTATAGTTATAAAATTTTAATCATGAGTCAACTCAAAAAATTCCAACTATTGTATCTAAGATTTCATATTTAATGTGATAACTAGTAGACTATTGAAACTATACATTCATTCATTTCATCACACATTCAATCCATGATTCTAGAAAGACGAAAAAATTAAGAACATTCACGTGTAATATTTATATATTGATGTGAATGAAATAATTATCCATAAAAAAATAATTATAAGTGAAGACAATAATTAATCATATTTGATTGGAAGACAGATAATATTAAAATGGTGAAATTATAATGTCATTTTCTGGTTATATATATATATATATAATTTAATAGTCATCATCATCAAAGACCTCATATTATCTCACAAGTGATATTAAAAAAAACGATATTTTCATTGTATTATGATTCAATATTAAAACAATAATAAACAATAACCAAAAATATTAATTATATTTTATCACACCAATAATGAAATAAAACATATATTGGATGATATTTCCATTAATAAACTAAAAATTAATAGATACCAGGTTTTGGAAGTCATAGTTTTTGAAGGAGAAATTTTTTATTAGACACACTATACCCAAATCCAATTTCCACTAAAACACCATAACAATATTTGTGAATGTATATTCAGATAATTAAATATGATATAAATCCCCAATATATGTGGTTGAGAATTTTGGATTCCATCATGAAGATATAATTTTATATTTCTAGAGTAATATGGTATTTGGAGACTAATTTAATTCAAAAGTTATAGTCGAAACCACAGATAAGTAAATAGGATCAATATTAGACTCACATAAATTGAACTATTAGAATATAATGTGAAATGAATGAAACTATATCAAATATAAGGATCATATTTAAGAAGATTGATTAAAGAGGATAAGACATTCGAGGGAGATATGGTCAAAGAATATATGAAAAATATTGATTGTAGTAAGTTATATAATGTTATTATTTTATAGAAAATAATATTATAATCCATTTTTAAATTATAAAAACATATAGGTTCCACCTGGCACAGTATGGGGTACCCTGACCACCTTTTTTGTAGTGGGTATATTTTTACTGGTCACCATGGACCATTTGATAAGACATTTTGCACGCAATACATCATCCAATATGACTTCTTACCCCCCCAACCTAATTGGTATATATTACAATAAATATAGGTACACATTGTACTTCATTCCAATAGTAGTGTTTAGGTTCAACTGTCCTCTAAAAAACATTATCCATTTAACTTTTTAACATTATATTTATTTATATAAAAATTATATAACTTAATTTATTATATAACACTACCCCAAATAATGTGGATCATTAGAAAATCATAAATCTGAATTTTCTCATCCTTGAAAATTATATAATATTATTCGTTATAATATACATTAATAGGAGATATATTATTGAAATCAACATATTCATATTAATTTTTTTATTAAAAAATGATAATGGAAGGATACCCACTAAACGACCTTTTATATTTATAATAATATTTAAAATTATATAATATATTTTTATATACAAAGAATTAAAAATAATAATATTCATGAAACAATTTATCAGAATATAAATAGATAGAAATTTTATTTTGTCAGCAATTAAAATTTCCTTGAAATATATATATATATATATATATCGGTTTATAAATCATTTGTTAAAAAATTATTATCATATAAACAATCATTAATGTCATCTTAGAAGAAAATATTACCCAGTTACATATCATTCAGTGATATATATCTCATTCACAAAATACGATAGAAGTAAAATATTTTGAAAAATAATGAACTAATAATTTATGAATGGATTTATTATTATAAATGATTCTATAAAAACACTAGTATTCATACCAAAATCCCC
This sequence comes from Viscum album, assembly GCA_963277665.1. Classification (NCBI taxonomy): domain Eukaryota; kingdom Viridiplantae; phylum Streptophyta; class Magnoliopsida; order Santalales; family Viscaceae; genus Viscum; species Viscum album. The sequence continues at coordinate 2,054,105,307 of OY728146.1, read as the reverse complement.
CATTGAACACTAAATATAAATATTTTTTTATCATGGTATGTAACTAAAAAATAATTTACTAAGAGAATCATATTAGAAACACCTATAAGATAAATGAATTTAATGATTAAAACACAAAAAATGGTGTTAAACTCCTATTATTGATATAGTTGATATTTATGTAAATGTTGAAAAATCATATCCAAAAATAAATATACAATTTTATATACAATAGGTAACATTTCCACATCTCCAATGAATGTTCCAATTACAAATGTTTATAATATGGGCCACTATACATGTAGTGTGGGTATTAGGAAAAAAATTAGCATGAATTTTTATATAGTCATTCATTATATAAATATTTGGAAAAAAAAATTGTAAATAATATTTAATGCTGACAAATATAATACAAACATATTTAAATTTTTATGTCAAATAACATCTTATGAGCATATAAGAAAATTAATTTTATAATTTAAATAATCATTTTGTGTATAAAAATTCATAAAGTTATGTGTTGACATTAAGAGGGTGATAGTTAAATGAAAAATTGATGATGATTCTTAGATATTATTGGTCGACATTGGTGATGTGCATGTGTCTTGAGGAAGAGGCGTGAATTATGGGTAAATTTGAAAATAAATTTGAAATTTGGATTTTGTGGTTTTTTTGTAAGGTCGTGGTTTGGTTTCTCTATAGGGAAGTTTGTTTTTGAATTTTGAATTTATTATGGTGTATGTTGATAGTTTAAGTGGGGTTAGTGTGGATTATTTGTGCAGGTTTCTTATTGTTCTCACTGAACAAGAAAATGTATTCTTATACAAAAAAATGAATTTTGTGTGTATTAAGTGAGATAAAAACATGATTAAGTCACAACACAATCGTAATAATAATTTTAAAAAAAAATATTTAATTAAAAATAATTATTATATATCTAAAAAAAATATTCTTTAATTTTAAATGTGATTAATTATTTAAATAATAATATATATAAAATAATATTTCAATACATTCAATTTATAAAAATCAAATAAATACAATTCAAAATTTAATTTAATTTTCACTTTCTTTTAAAAATTAGTTACGTCAAATACACTATATATAACTTCTTATAAATAAATTATGTTTCTACCTCCCAAAACTATATTTGAATAATATGTAATTTAAATGAAATATCAATTTCATCAAATTTATATTAATGATATATTAATAATAATTTGATAAAAATGTATTTAAACATCAAATTAAAAAAATTATATTTCCAATAATTTTATAAAAATAAACCCCCATAAATTTTTTATAAAAGTAAAAACAATTATACCAAATGTTATATAAATAAAAAAATAGGTTCTTTAATATTTTGATAATAATCTCAAAATGGACATCCAATGTAGTATTCAATAATTAATTCAAAAAATAGAGAATATTTACATATAATATGTATTATAAATATATATTAACAACCTATATATTATTAGATTAAGTGATTCCCAAACCATATTTTATGAAATACATATAAACCAAAATTATTTTTTAAGTAATGATAACTGTTTGGACAAATAATCAATTTTGGAAAATATAGATTCCCTTTTCCAAATAAGACATAATTTTTCAAACTATTACTCAAATAATTGTATTCAAATTATCTAATTTTGGATGAAAAATTAAATCAATTCCATCAAAATATTATTTAATTATCCTCGTATTTTATAATAAAACAATATATAAATATAATAATACGGTATCAATATCACGAAAAAATGTATTTAATAAAATTTTAAAACTATAAATTGATTAAATAATTTATTAAATTCATATAAAAATAAATATTTATGAATAAAAAAATTATTTATTAAAATAAAAGTGTTTTAATTTTTATGAAAATAGTTTTTTTTTTCAATTTTTCAATTGAAAAAATATATTTTTAGAAAATATTTCAATATTATTACCAACCACAAGTTATCTTATTGGATCTAATTAGATGAAAGAAGAAAATATAATGTTACATAAATAAATTCAGGGTTTATATTAGGAAAATTAAAGAAACCATTTGGTGTTTATATATAAAAATTAAAATTTCATAACCCAAACTGTCAAATAAATCTAATAGGTATCTACAATACAATTAGAAATAAATAATGAATATTTTCAAGAAGTATTAAGACATTATATTTTTCCGAAATACTATATTAAAAACCATTACCAAATATTATTATTCAAATAAAATATATTTCTATCAAAATAAATAAACATAACAGATTAATATTGGTAATAACAACTAAAAATATGTTTCATCATTTTTCAAATTAAATACTAAAAAATAAATTCAAAGTAATTTGTAAATAAATGATAATAATGATGAAAAAACTCAACCACATAAATTTAATGAAAATCGGATAATATGTCAAAAAATATATTCCATTTTACTAATTATGTAAAATAATTTTAAAAAAGATTTTTAAATTTAAATTAAAATGAAAAATTAATCAATGAAAAAAGGGAATACAAATAATGATATACATAAACCCATTACAAAAAAAATGTTCATTAAAAATAATTATCTTCTGACAATTTAAGATAACATATTTAACACACATCAAATAACCTTATATCATAAATATCAACATGTTATAGTATAAAAACGAAATCATTACTAAAAAATACAATATGGCCAAAATAGAACCATAATAATATAAGGAATGTGAAAAATTTATTTAAATTAAGATTTAAATACATTAGTAACATGTTTCTAAAAATCATGTTGAAAATGTACCAACCACCAATCCCCTGTCAAAATATGATTATGAAAAATTTTATAGACCTATTGTTTCTAAAAAACTCTAGTCAATGATTTCAACACTAACCCAGATATTGATTACTTATTCGATCAAAAAACAACATTAGCTTAAAAATTTTAAATTCAATTTGTAAATAATATTCATTAACTCAGTATATAGAATTTGAATTAAATTAATATTAAACAAAAATTTTTAATGGATATTGGATTTATATTTAAAGAACACTGATTTGAAAATAATCACATATCATGACCTAAATTTAACCAATAACTTAGCCAAATAAAAAATTCCCCTTATAAGTGATATCATGAAAATGAAAGTCAATGATGTGTTATTTATTAATATCACCCATGAATAACTAATTTAGAAACATTTATTATTAATTTTGTAACATATATTTTATCTTAAATTTACATTATAATGTATTTTGAAATAATATATCATATTTTACACCATTATTTAGTATAATCCCCAAAATATGAAGAAAATATAAAAAATTTCACATCCCACTTAAGGGTTGATTGCTTATAGGACAGTCACATTCTCATAGTGACACTAATTTTTTCATTAATGTGTTAGTGTGCAACCCCCAAAACCCTCCATTTTTTGGTAGTTAGTTAAATTATATCACGATGTAGATAACAGTACACATACCTGGGAGGTAACACCCATAATTAATTAATAAAACAATATAATCATGATTAATATAGTGGATTCCCATCCAAAATTCATAAATAATTATTATATGGGCATGTTAGGAGACAATAACCCAAGACATGGATTATAAAGCAATAATGTGATCCATAATCTTTTATAAACCATAGGAATTATTAAATTTACTTACATATTATATCTTGTGTCTTATTTATGATGAATATTTTTCCAAAAACAAACATCAATTATAAAAATGTAATATGATTAATTATTTACATAAATCAAGATGTTGAACATTAATATTCCTAATCTAATCCTCTCTAAAAATATGAAATTCTAGGTAATCAAAAATAAAAAATCATTCATGCACTTTATGAAAAATAATAACATAATAATCCCATCATAATATTAATCATGGAAAATATTTTATTCCATATCATTCCCTTCATATTTTATTAAAAATTCACTATAAAAAACTCATACAATATAGATTGAAGAGATATCCCTCTCATAAGAACATCAATATAATATTATTGTGTAATTTTCCCCCATATAATTTTTACTATACTTTTACCTCTATCAAGTCAATTTCAACTCACAATGTACACACATTACCTTCTCAATTTTCATAATTCATCAATATAAATGGAACAATCTAAACATCCATTTCCTTTTGTTGGTCTTTTATATATCTATAGTTACACTAAAAGGATTTCTGTGAATAAAATGTCATGGAGTTAGAACAAATAATCATACATTTATAGGAAACTAATCCACCAAATGAGTGTCTTGTTTAATTATCAGTTGTCCACCTTAGTTATTCTACCCTTCTAACCATACATCATTATATCCACATGAAAAATATATACTACGACTATCCATATCATCCACACCCTAATAGGTATAATTGTAAACAATACAATCATAACAAATTATTACAAGCCAAAAATGTATCACATGTCATAATATCCACATTGATGAATAATATAGTAAATATAGTCATACAACAACCATATTTTACATATTTTCTTGTTGGAAATAATATATAGAACTCTCATTGTGATATAATCACACTAGGATACATCCGTACACCATATCATTGGAGGTATTTTACGAAAAAATATACTAATTGGAATTTCATCCTTAAAATTCTATATATATAGGGAATATACATATTTATAATATCATAAAATAAACCACACATTCCAAATTACCCTTTCAATTACGCCACATCACCGACTACCTCAGTTCATGTTCACACCACTATCAATGTTTACTAGGGAGGTTTTACTATGGTATATAGAAGACTATTATGAAAAAACTATTACCACCACATTCCTAAATGATCACTCTCTAAAAGTATCAGCAATCATAGTCCCATAAAAAATGTATAATAATAATTTTAAAGTGGTAGGGAATTTTTATGATTTAGAACACCATATTTAGTTCAAAACCAAAGGTTCATATATATAAAAACATAAAATATATGCATTATTACGTGGACAAAACCACCATGTAAGTTATTAGAAAATTATCCACAAACATCATCACCAATGATACAAAATTATTTAGTATTATTTCCACCCCCACAAATAATGGTCATGACACCTGAAAAATAAAAAAAATTTACCCTATCACATATAAGGTACATTTAATAATTTTTATTATTAATGGCTCATAACTAAAAAGAGAGACTAAATAAAAGATACATAAATATTCACTATAAATATAATAGCTTGTTTTTCACATTAATTATAATTTTAAATAATTTTTACTAATTTATAAAAGAAAATTTGAACTGTAATTCATTAATTTCAGGGTAACATGTATTCTTTTTATCTATTTCAAAATTAAGAAAATAGAAATCTATTTATAAAAATACAGAAGTCATATAATTGAATTCTCAATAAATTTATTATCTCAATCCCACTATTAATTAAATTAATTAAATAGTTTCCTAATTCATATTCAATATCATTTAAAATAAAAATCCCGAAAAGGTGTTCTTCTAATATCATAATCATTTATCATTTATAAATTTTATTTAACACATCACAATTTTACAAATTCATTGTAAATGATATACCCATAATAATAATTAAAAAAATCTAAATTCAAAAGGGTTTTTGAAGAATAAAAAATTAACAAATAGATCCTTGATTCCTTGATGAACAATATTTATCAATCTATTGATGTTTAGTATTGAAAATAGATTTAATCATATTAATAATATTCGACATAAATCTAAATCGCCATAAAGTTTTTCCCTTGAAATTATCATTATAAAATATTAGATAGTAAATATTATTTTGAATGAGACAAATAATTTTTTTTCATTTCATTAACATTCCATATATTGATTTCATTGATGAATAATTATAAATTATTCTATTAAAATTTGAATATATATCATCATATTCAATAAAAATTTATATTTCACTATAAATTTATGATATCAAAAAAAATATTACATCACAACCTATTATATATACATGTCTGAACACCCATAAAATATATATCATATTACATTGTATTTATTTTATATAAATAATCTATATAATGATGAATGACCCAAATAATCAAATTCACCTTTAAATTCACGTTCCATCAGTGTTTTTTTAAAATAACTAGCTTATAAAATAATCTAATATTTCCCCAAGGATAGACATCATTTCTCAAATCCATTAAGATTATAAAAGTTTTATTCCACTGAACAATAATTTCCATTTTACCCTACATAGTTCAATATCATCATTGTTTCAACAAAACCCCACATTAAAAATAATGAGTCCATTTATTACATAAAACATTGTAGGGTATTTTTGTACAAATCGTAGTCCATTATCATAAAAAGTGGAATAACTCATTAAAACATTCATTGAGATTCCATTGATATAAAAATAGTTCACCTCAAATATGAAATAAATAAATAAAAATAATTCTACATATAAATATTTTATTAGTGATCATATCTCCAAAGGACTTCCCTCAACATCACGACCTTCCAAAAAAATATACAGTAAAATTATCACATAACCACACAGAGTCATATCTTATTTATCTAAATTTCAATAGTATACATATTAATAGTAAAATATTCTTTAATATTCACATTACTGAGATCAATTACTTCTTATATATCATCATAATACTTGTATGAATAAGAAAAATATTATATTTTTTAAAACCATTCTAATCATAGTTTTATCAAAAACTGATAAGTTTCTTATCTAGCTCTATACAACATGTATAATATGAAATATTTTATCCTCCTATTCATATAATGACATGAATGTCTCAAATACATATGATCGCCAACCAAAAAATCCATCTATCTCCTCCCCTGATCTTCAATTGATTTTTCCTACAATGGGTTTCTCCCATTGACCTAAAATAACATATACACATTTTTTCATATCATAAAAAATAATACCCAAACCTATTTCCCTAACTATCATCAAACTAATATAGAAATTAATGACATGATATCTCAAAACAAATGTACATATTTTTCCATGGAAATTGAGGAATGGAAATTTGTATTAAAATAAAACTCTAAAATATATAAATGATCCCCATAACATACTTAGAAATAAAAAAAACATTTCTCAAAATATCCATGGAATTATTAATTTTCAACTCAGTTTTACAAATATTCTACTTATGGAATCTATAGTTAAGTCATAATTGGGTAATAAAGGCTTGCTAAATTCCTTTCTATGACGCACATCTTAACAAAGAATCATGATTAGATGCTGTAATCCTATGAAATCTGTTGATCCCTACCACCTCAATCACATAATTCACTTATAAAATATTTATTTATAATCATTAATAAATAAATATAAAATGATACAAAAAATTGAATTTTATCCATGATATTCCAAATAGAATCAAACCATTTTATTCAATGAGGATATCCAATAATTATTGCATATAAATGTCCTAATTAATTTTTAATAATATTTCCAATTGATGAAGTACCATTATTAAAGCCTTCTGTTCTAAAATATCTAAATGGAATAAAAAATATAGGGAAACAAACTCAATTTCCACCCTCTTTATCCAAGACGAAATGAATTTTATGTTTATAATGTTTCAAATTTCTCTAGCACCATAATTTAATACCAAATATATAATATGGATGTCATAGAAAACCTATTAAAGAACACTCTATTGGAATGATAACATAATTTGATGAAGAAACTAATGTATATTATATTAATACTAACTATGAAAAGATAAAATCTCATTATTTAATCTATACAGACATCTACATCATGGTCTATTTGTTAAGACCCTTTTATTCTCTACTAAAATTATGATTCCACAAATTTGTGATAAATACACACTCACTTGTTTGTATCCTCATAGAAATGATAATGATATTCTAATTAACGAATAACATCCCATTTAACTCCAATTCAAAGGGAATCATCAAAAGTTTATATCTAATCTGATGAATTTATTACTAGATTACATTTTCCCTGATTACATATATTAGATAATAAATAAAACTAGTGAAATTCTACCCAACCCCTATATTTATATTTCAAATACACTCAAAAATATATATATCATTGTATATAATGATTTCAATGAACCACATATCATTCTATTAAAAAAATAATCCAAATTTAAATTGAAACCATCACCTCCATAACCACAATAACACGAGAAGAATAATTGTATTAAAGGATAATTAACTATCTTTAAACATAATAAATGACAACTATCTCTCTATATTATTAAAAAATAAAAAACAATTCGAGGATTTATCAAGTTATACCTCTAAAGTAGAACTTCCCGTTGGAAATAAATATCCATTAGTATTCATCATTTTCTCCATAATAAAATTTAAAATAATGTTGACTATATTATATCCAAGATAAATAATTACTTTTCATTTTCATGGAAGATAATTGATTAATAATATAATAAAAACAATGTATAATCACTCTATAACATTTTTACTTTATTTGTAATGTCTATACATTGGAAATATTTTTTAATGGATTCAATATAATAAGAACCTCAATATTTTATAATATTACATTTACAATTTTTCCTGAAATGATATGGACCATAAAATAAAAAATAATAATATATATTCAATAATTATATATTTTTTAAAAAATCCAACAATATTTTACACTCATCATGATATTCCAAGATCATAAAATTGAAAAATATCATCAATTATGAAAAAATAAGTCCTTTCATGTAATCCTTTGAAACCTTGTTTATAATTAGTATAGACATAGTCATTATACTTAAAACATGAAGTATCGTAACCATTAACAATAACCAACCATACATATTATTAAAAGTATTCTTATGCTATATATTCATATATAACCAATTTTAATTAATAACAAATATATTAATCAATATTTAGAACCAAATTTGATCATTTTTACTATAAAGGAACTCATCTATTTAATAAAAATGAATAATTAATGATGTATCCTATACATATCATCATCAAATAACATCTAATTTAACATGAGAAATTTGAGATAAAAGATTTAATTATTTTAGTTGTATTCCTATTAATTCGATGATAATTATAACCAAAAAAATTTTCCAATAAATATTAAAATAGTATAATGACATATTACTCAGCCGTTTTTGTGGAAATAATATTTTTGTAAAAGTGGTATTATTTTGGAAATATGATTTATTATTAATAAAAAATATATATAAATACATGATATAATATGTTGATTTTTGAAATGATTTTTAAAACAATGTATAAAAATTAACACAATTTTTTTATTGAAATAATAAAAAAAAAATTTGTAACAAATTAATGATGATTTTATAAAATTAGTTTTATTTTATTTAAAATAATATTTAACAATAATATTTTTATCTAAAATATTTTTTATATTAATTATAACTATTTACATACATTTTAAATAATACTTATTATGTATATATTAATGTAATTATATATTATAAGTTTTAATTTTGATATAATATTTAAAAATGTTATATAAAAAAATATATAAAACATTAAATGAATTATAAAATATATAAATGTATTAAAAAATTAATTAATAAATCGAATAAAAAAGATGACATATGATATACTGAATTTATATATATATACATATTACTATGTGATTGAACAAATTAAGAAAATATAATAAAATTAAATGTTGATTTTGGAGGATCAGAATTGGGTTTTAACGGGTAGAACATGAGTTGTGGGGTCGGTTCATGTGTTGGAGTCTAGCTGGAAGGTGATTTTGAGCTCATGATCAAGGACTAGAGGCAAGCACAAGTTGGAAGGTTGAGTATGACAAAATGTTTAGGCCGACATAGATCCTCTAAAGGCTATGAGATCTGATTTCATCGAGTTTCAATGATGAGTTGTGGAAGTGTGATATCGAACTCGAGGTGTGTTTACAGTTGAGATTTTGAAAGAAAATCACATACCACTTGTCTTAATTTGATGATATATACAAATTAGATCAAAATAATAGTGAATAATATCACATTCAGTATGATAAGTCACCATGTTTCCTTCTTTATTCTTTTTATCCTTAGGTTTCTATTTGAAATATTATATTGTACCTTGTTTAAATTTTTTCATTCCACATGAAATTGATTATTTTTTAAAATGATATATTTGTGAATAGAGTTTGTCAATAATTTCACCTGAATATTATTTTTAGATTCATATATTTTAATCATTTTAAGGAATTAAAGTGTTTGTATTTTATATCGATCAACAATCCTCCATTTGACAGCACATACTCAATATTTCATTATGATTTGGTTTTTGTTCAATTTTTTTTATTATGAACAAATTTATTTTGATGAAATTGTTTTGGAACTATTTTCTGTTTCATAATACTTGGGTTCATTGAATCTGCTTCGTTTTCTTCGAATAAATTATGATCATTATGTGTCTTCATATAATAATTCAATCTATTAAATATATATTATATTTATATCCCTATGTCAACTTTCATTGCAATAGCTCTGAGTGAAAAATTTAGTTAGCTAATTAAAATAAAATATTTCGCTGTTGTGTGTATAAATGGGAGTTCAGTGACATTTTGTTAAAAGCCTCATCCTTTTCACTTTGTTTGATTACACATCATGGAGAGGTGACAACTAGTGTAAGTTAAATAATAGTTTTCTTTAGAGAAGGAATATCTACTCCGCATATAAAAACTATAAGGGATGGTTTTAATTTATTTGACGATTATAATCCTTATTTTTATTTGGTTTATGGGATATATTTTTATCTCTTACTATTTTTTATTCATCCATTAAAAAATGGAAACATATATCTACCACATTTATTTATTTTGTATTCTTCAATTTTTAATAAACATGATTTTTATTTTTAAAACATTGAAAAAATTTAATATGTGATATTTGTTTTAAAACATATTTTTGTTTTAATATATATATATATGTGTGTGTGTGTGTTATTAATCATACCAAATGAATTTATTTAATGGTTTCCTAAATTTTGAGGTTTTATTTTAGAATGTAATATTTATTAAAACATCATTTTATTTAAAATTTATTCATATTAGAGGAATAGAAAAATCCTATAATAGCATATGTTTTTTAAGCAATTGAATAATTTGAAGTATATGCTTATACCAGCTTGCTTTATACTGGCATAAAATCTATGTCCATATTTTTAGTTCATGAATTGCATATTTTTTATTATATATTTACACTTTAAATATATATATATATATTTATCTATGAGTCTCGAGAGTTATTTTTTAACTTTGAATAAATCATATATATATCTGACATGGGAATAAAATACATGGGTCCATATTATTCAAACACAAAAAAATGATTTATTCAATGTTCGAGATCATTACACATTAACGTAACTTCTATGATTTTATATTTATAAGTGTATATATGATCTTATTAACGTTATTTTCATAAAAACACGATCATATATATATATATTAATTAAATATGAATGTATCTGAAATGCTACTGATATTTTTTTGTGTGATAAATAAATTGTATGGGATTATTATTGATATTACTTTATTTATTCAAGTCATTATTTCATTCAAAAAATAATTAAAAAATATGTTGTTGGAAATTTGTATTCATGTTTGAGTTTTAAAAATGGATGAAGTTATAATAATATGAAATAATGTATTTCATAAAATTTTTGGGTACATTGATTTTTATGAAAGGTCCATTTGACAAATGTTATGGTCAGAATCAAACATGAAAGTGTAATGCAATAGAATTTATTATATTTATATATATACATAATTATATATATAAATATATTGTATATTCTTACTCATATACATAAATATAAGTGAAATGTCTATTTTAATGCTATGACATGTTTTTAAGTAAAATATCCAGTGAATGTATATATACTAAAATTATGCTTAAAATGTTATTATAATACTTATTGCTTAAAAATTTTAAATATGTTAAGGAACAATGGAGTGAACACAATCCCTCAACAAATCGGTAGTCCTAATATTTCCAGAAATGTTTCCAGATTCTCAAAGCAGTAATGTTTTGTTTTGAAAAGATTGTGTAGTATATTCAGAAAAATCATTAGATAACATTTGAAGCAATTTTTTGTGTAAGTGAATTATAATTTTGTATATTATTTTCTATGTATGAAATTTCTATTATGTTTTCAAAATATACTTATAAATGTATTTTAGGATATAATCCAAATAAAATTTTTTACCTTTATTTTCAAGGATTGTATTTCTAAAAAGTATTTCAATTAATTTCAAACCACTTAGTGGGAAATTTAATGCTAACCCCTTGGGTTTTAAATGATATTCATAGGAATCATAGAAGTTTTAAATCAGGATTCAATTATTTTGGTGTTAGAATGAACGTAATAATAGTTGATAATTGATTTATTTTCATTCAAATATGATAAATTAATGGTTTTGTCTATTACATTAGTACCTAGACTGGTAAAAGTTCCTTGTTTGTGTAAAATGTCATGTAATTGTTCAGTTTATTTTATATGAAAACAAATTAGACATCATTTTTAAGAACTAGGTCCATAAGAGTGGGCTTGGGGAGTTTTAACTGGTATCAAAGAAACAGTCTAGACAACATTGGGGATTAGATGATGTTGAGTTTATATGGATAGTGCACATAATGTTTCATAATTTCAAAGATGGAAATTCATAGTCAGAAAAAACTAATTTTGAAGAAAAAATAATTTTAGGGTGGAGAATGTAACATATGAAATTTGGGTAATAAGATTTATTTATTTTATTATTAACATTTAACTAAATTTTATTTATAATAAAATAAAATTTTAAAATAAATATTATAATATTATAATGGACCTTTACTAAAAAAAATTATTAAATAATAATTTTATAAATTTGGTATTATTTTAGAAATATTAATTTTTAATATATATATATATATATATATATAATGTTATATAATTTTCATTTATGAAATGATTTTTAAAACTATGTATATAAATTAACATAAAAAATTTATTGAAATAATAAGAATAAATTTTATAATAAATTAATGATGATTTTATAAAATTAGATATATTTTTTTTAAAATAATATTTAATAAAGATATTTTTTTAGAAAATAATTATTAAGTTCATTATATCTATTTTATTAACATTCGATTATATAATTAATTTCCAAATATTAAAGTAATTATAAATTATAAGTATTAATTTTGTTATATTAATTACAAGTGTTATATATGACAATATATAAAACATTAAATGAATTATAAAATATATAAATGATTTAAAAATTGAATTAAGATATCAATAAAAAAAGAATATATTCAAATTATATATATATAATTATATGAGGGATCGAATTAAAAAAAATATAATAAAATGAAATGTTTAATATATATGATCTGAATAGGGTTTCAATGATTAAAACAAGAGTCAAGGGGTCTGTTTGAGTGTTGGAGTCTAGCTGGATGGTGATTCCAACTTTGTGAACATGGATGAGAGGCATGTGTGAGTTGGATGGATGTGTACAACCAAGAGTTTTGGATGATGTAGATCTACACAAGCCTAAGAGATCTGATTTCGTCAATTCCGAATGATGATTTGTGGACCTGAGATATAATGATCTTGGTGTTCTTGTCGTTGAGATTTTGGATGCAAATCACCTACCACCTGTCTCTATTTTCATATCGGTACAATGTAGGTCCAAATCATTGTGAAATTATATCACATTCATTATGATAAGTCACCGATTTTTCTCCTTCCATCCTTTTCTCAAAGAGTCTCTACTGTAAATCTTATCTTGATCCTCATTTAAATTTTTTTTATTAAATCAGATGTTGAATTTTTTTAAGAAAACCGAGTTTCTTTTATAAACCATCCATCAACAATTTTAGTTGAATATTATTTTCAGGTTCATTTCTTTTAATCCATTTTAACAAAGTATGTATTTATAATATCTATTGATAAACATGCCTTTTTTTACACCATATACTAAATATTCCCATAACATTTTTTTTTGTTTAAATTTTTTTATTTTTATGCAGTAATTCAGTTTGATGTCTTTTCCTAGAATCGATTCATGTTAGTGAGAATTTTGGCTCATTTAACCTATTTCATTCACTCAAAATCATTTAAGATCATTTTTTATTATTATCTCCAGTTAATCAATTAAATATATAATATTTGCATCACTATATAAACATACATTACAGTAGATCAAAGAATTACTATTTTTAACTAATTGAAATAAAATATTTCCATGTTGTGTGTATAAATGAGAGTTCAGACATGTTTTGTTAAAATCATCATCTGTTGCACATCATTTTATTTCCCAAGCGGGAGAGAAGATAGTATGTTTTAGATGTAGGAGAAATAATAGTGTTCTATGGAGAAGGAAAATATACTATTCAAATAAAAATTGTAAGGTATACTTTTTATTTATTACATGATTATAATATCTATTTTTGGATTTTGTGCAAGGGATAAACTTTAATCTGTTACAATTTTTGGTTCATAAATAAGAAAAGGAAAACACACATCTTCCATGTTTTATTATATTGGATTGTTTAATTTTTAATCAAGGTGTTTTGATGTTTTTACACTATGATAAATTTTAGTAAGGGATATTTGTTTGTAAACAAATTTATATATATATATATATATAATTTTTAAGGGTTAATTAATCATACTAAAGACATTTATAAATTGTTATTGTTAAATTTTGAAGTTTTATTTTACAATGATAATTTTATTAAAAAATGAATTTATTTAGATGTCATGAATATTATAGTAATCACAATACCTGATAATTTCATATGTCATTTATGAAATTGGTTTATTACAACAACATTATTATACTTTATTATTTTATGCTGGCATAAAATTCAAGAACATATTTTTACTTCATATATTGAATGTTTTTGTTCAAATATTTATGTTATAAATATATAAAGATATATATATATTCAGATTGAGACTTATTATTTTAAATTTGAATAAATCATATCAATATCTGATATGGGTATAAAATTCACAGGTACATATTATTAAAACAAAAAATAAATGATTTATTCAATGTTCAAGATCATAATCCTATACCTTCACTTCTAAGCTTTCATATATATATATATATATGTTCTAAAAAATGTTAGGTTATTCAATATATATATATATATGTGTGTGTGTGTGTGTGTGTGTGTGTATGTATCATAATGAAAGAGTGAATTGATATGAAATTATTCTGATAATATCATGTGTGACATATCAATTTCTTGTGATTATTATTGCAATCAAATTATATATTGGGTTCGTTATTTCATGCATTAATGTAATAAAATAAATTTGTCATTGGAAATTTTTATTCAAGATTGAGTTTTAAAAATTGTTGATTTTATTACAATATGAAATCATATTTTTCATAATAGGATTGGTTATATTTATTTTTATGGAAGGTCTGCATGAAAAGTGTTTTTGTAAAAAGAAATCCAGACAGAGAAATGAATTAGAAGATCATATATTTATATATACAAATACTCATACATATAAATGTAATATATATACATACTCATATACATAAATATAATTATAATGTGTATATTAATGCAGTGACATGTTATCAATATTAAAATATCTAGTGAAACTATATATACAGAAAAAAAGCTTAAAATGTTTTTATAAACATCGACACTTGATCCTTGTAAATATGGTAGGGAACTGAGGAGTGAACCTAATCCCTCAACTAGTGTGTAGGCCAAAGATGGACTTTAATGTTTCAAGATGATAAAATCCACAATTTTTTTTTTCAACTGCTTCCATGTATTTTCATAAAAATCACTACATTACTTTTAAGCTATTTTTTACCAAAGTAAATTCAAATGTGGTATATTATTTTCTATATAAGTAATTTTGATTATGTTCTTAGAGGGTATTTAAAAATTTATTTTATTTTATTATCCAATGAACCTTATTGAAAGTTATTTTCCATGAATGAATCTTTAAAATGTATTTCAACCGTTTTAAAAAAACTTAATAGTAAATTGAATGCTCACCCCTTCGTATTAAATGTTTTCCACATGAATCACAGATGTTCTAAATATTGATTTTTCACTTTTTGTATTAGTGAATTCTGATGAATAATAGAAAATTGATTTATTTTTTGTCTCAGTTAAATGTATGGTTTTTTTCTAATCCTCCATAACCTATAACGGTAAAAGGTCGACATTTTTGTTATATGTTGTGTAATTGTTTAGTTTCTTTTATAATGAAAAATATTACACAACAGTTTTCAGCACTAAGTCTGAAAGGGCGTACTCGGGGCATTATATACAATATAACAACCTAAGTCTATCTTCCAAATTCATGAGACATCAAATATTTCATTATGTCAATAAAGTATTCTTATGTATGCGATGAAAATTAAGGACCATATTATAATTTCATGTCCACCTAGTCAAATAGATTCAGATAAAACTCACTATAACATCTATGTTATCAGGTAGCTGTTCACACAAATGAAACTCTATAATTATCTAAAAAATTATGTGGGACACTATCCACCTATTTGGAATCTCGCTATATTTCTTGATAATTAGATACATGTGTGCACATATTGACGATCAACATTATGATTTAATTATAATTAAAAATAATAAAAATATAATTCTGGACATATTGAATTATTTATTTTAATTTTATTTGATCATTTTTATTCTCAATGATATTAATATTACTAATCTCATAATTATTATTATCATTATATTGAATATTAAAATTTTTAGGGATTTTTTATTATTTTTAATATATTATCTTAAAAATAATACCACTTTTAGTTAATAAATTTAATCAATTCACAGAATTTTTTATCTGTATTTGATGATTAGACCTGATCTCTATTATACACATTACTGTAACAAATTTTTGTATACTTTAAACTCCTCACTATAATATTCATTTTTGGCATGTTTTAGTCCTTCTAGTATTTTAATTGTATTTCTTTGTGTCCATCTATAAAGATTATCTCAACCACAAATTGTTTCATAAACATCATGACCCAAATAAATAGTATGAAAAGAAATATCATCTACACTTTCACCAACACCATCATCATAATCAACTGTATCATTGAATCTCACATACCATTTCCAAATGACTAATAATAACAAAAAAATTAGTGTAACATGTTTTAAATATATTCCACCTCAACCATCCCTTTTTTTCCAACCATGAAATTATAAATATAATGTTGATATAAAATTTAATGATATTACATAATACATATAACATCCTCCAACAAATGATCTATCTTAAATTTAGATCTAAGGGATACATTCATCACTAAAATTTCTGATATCCTGAGAAATACCTCAAAACCTCATATCATAGAAACAATATATCAATGAAAACAATCATTGAAGGCATAAAATTGATTGAATCATTTGACAACTTCATTGTATATTATTCCCACTACAAATGTGTTTTATACAGATTTAGAGAAAAACCATAACTATTAACACATGGTATTAATATATATATTCACAATAATCAAGTAATAATATTCCTCTAAATTTAGAATCCCCTAATTATTAATTTGAATGGACTATGTTGGACTCCATATACTACCATTAACATAGGTCCAACATTCATCCAATATCCAAAATTTGGAATGACCGCATGGCTATAAGAAGTAAACACCATGTAACATTCTGAATTATGATCCCCAATAAAAATAAATACATTAAAAATATTCCAATGAATTTTTAAATTCTTTAGGAATTGTTAATATATAATACCCTTATTATATCAAACTTATTTTCTAATGTTATATATCATTACAAACTCAAATCATTACATTTTCTCATTGTTTTCGTTCATAAATAATCATGATCTACTAAAATAATAATTTAATACCAATATCAATTTGTAAAAAAATTCAAATATAAATATTAAATAACAAGACATAATAATTCACATATTTCAATCTAGATTATGTAATTAAACATTTTATTCAACATTCAACAACAACTATCACTATCATAATGAAATTTTATACTCAAAGAATTATATTTCAATACATATACTCATTACAAAAAAATTATAAAATATCAAGGATTTTATAGAATATTATAATTCATATTAGTGTAATTATTCATTAATAATTATTTTTCATATAATTTTAAACTCATTATTTATTTCAAATTCCAATTAATATCTATCATTATCGATAATTTTGATGAATTATATACTAATCTTGGAAAAAAATCACAGAATATTCACAGTAATTTTTAATACATATTATTTTTTAGAAGCCAACTATTATTCAATATTGAAATCTTTTTCCCATTCCATTAATGATCACTGCAAGATAATTATCTCACTCAATTACCCAAATTTTTTCTTTCACCAGAAACACCATAGGGTTCCCTTAATAAATTCCAAAATGAAAATAATGAGTTCGATTTTTTATTTTTATAATTGAATTATTTATAATGAGTTATCTGATACTTCAATCAATTACATTTATAACCACTCGAAAATAAATTTTTTAAGTTATAAGATTACATCCTCCAATTTATATATCCATTTAAAATATATCATTTCCCCTATAATCCATAAATAAAATCCAAATAAAAAACCCATAATATGTCCATTTCATGACAAATTTTACAATATATCATATGAAACATCAATTATTTTATATTTATATTTCAAATATCTATTTATTTGATAAATATAAATAATAAATTAGATTCCAACGATGGATGTCAATTATGGAGTAAAAATCACCGTAAAAATTAATGAAATAATTATCAAAGGTTATAAATGAAATATCCAATAGATCACTTAAAATATATTTCCATAAGATATATATTTTGATTATTCATTGTTTCTATTGATATGAAGAGTAATTTTAATGAGTACTTATTTTATTAGTAATTCCAAATCAAGGGAAATTTGATTTTTTTTATAGTAGGGGATGATATGAGAATTTATATCAAATTGTATTTGTGAATGTTAAAACATATTTAGGATTCATTACATGGTATTTTTAAAGGTCCGAGTGGTGTCTCAAGTACCCTTTTGATATTTTATCAGTCGTTATGTAATGGAACCATTACATTTGATTGTAAAATGGTTTTGGATTTCAGATCAACAATTTCTCTATTAACCTTGATGATGTGAGATGTGAGTAAGTGTAGTTCAATAATCAAGTATAGGGTGTTATAATAGAATCGATTTTATAATTATATGGTTTTTGGGATTTTAAATATATTTCTATATATTTATGTAAAATTATATGTTTACTAGAATATGAAGACTTGTGGAATGATTTCATTGAAATATGGAAAATTTTGTTTCATTATCTTTGGGTAATATTGGGGTGTTGAGTCAATAAGGTTAACTTATGAGTTCTCTATGAATAATGCTCTTATGATTGGAAAATCACATAAAAAATTTCTTATGTTCTGAAATTTTTCTTATGTATAGTTTTTTTATCTGAACATGTCATTTTTTTATACATACAGATCAATATTTACATTTTCCCATTCTATAAGTCATTATTATTTTATAATAATGAATCCAGTGAAAAAATTCATTCTGTTTTATGGTTCTGAATCTATTGCCAAAGTCATTATATTTTATTATTCTGAATCTGCTAAAAAGGACATTCTGTTAATTGATTCTGAATCCGGTGAAAAATTTATTCTATTTTTGGATTCTGAATCCAGTGAAAAAGACATAATGATTTTATGATTCTGATTCTGATAAAAATGTGATATCATTTTCACAATCTGATTTATATTTTCTTAAGAATATGTTTTCTTGATAATGTTAGAGTTGTTTAATGTATCATTCCAATATTATAGGATTTTAAGATTTATTATACATAACGTTTATCTTTAACATCACATCTTTTCTTTTTTTTAATGATGTCTTACAATCTATTACAAACTAATCGTTTTATATTTGACACATGTTCAGGCCCCTTTGAAATTTATGGAAAATATGACCGTTGTAGTAGAGCCAACCGTTGGGATTATTTTCATATAAATAAAAGTCCATTTGAATGGGAAATGATATATGTAGATAATAGATGATCAGTATGCATGGGTAAAAGTTGCGAAGTGATTTCTATAGAGAGAGGCTCTTTCAACTCTCTGTACTTTGTGCAGATGTTGTGAAAAACTTGTTCAGGAAAAAAAAATTGTTCAAACTTTATTTTAGCAGACTCTGATCATGCTGATCAAGGGCTTCCAGGTTTAGAAGATATAAGTTATAATTTCCTTCTATATCGTGTGCGTTCTGGGATAGAAAGACATATAATTATCTTCAGATTGAGTTCTTACCTGGGTTTTGGTAAGACATACATTCTTGAAAGTATAAATCAAGGTACCTTTTTCATTGGTTATTGGATACCCTTCTCCTTGGGTTAAAAGAATCTTGTTGTTACTTGTTTTATATATCAAGTTTTTTTTATTTTGTTGTAATCTTATCATTGTAAAATATAGAACATATAAATGTCATATATTAGAGGAATATATATAGCCTATAATTGAATATGTTTTTTAAGTAATCGAATAATTTGAAGTATATGCTTATACGTTATTACTTTATACTGGCATAAAATCCAATTCCATATTTTTAGTTCATGAATTGAATGTTTTTGTTTATATTTTTATGCTTAAATATATATATATACATTTATGTATGATTCTTGAGAGTAATTATTTCCACTTATAATAAATCATATAAATATATGACATTGGTATAACATAAATGGGTGCATATTCTTCAAACACAAATAATGATTGATTCGATGTTTGAGATCATTACCCTCTAACTTCAATTCTATGATTCCATATTTATTAGGGTATATATATTTTTATTAATGTTATGTTCGTCAAAACACATACAAAAACAAAAACACAGACATATATATATTCATGAATGATTTAATGAATAAGTAAAGCTATTGATAATTTCAAGTGTGATAAATAAATTTCATGTGATTATTTTTTCTATTTCATTATATATTCATGTCATTATTTATTTCATAAAATAATTAAAAAAAATATGTCTTGGGATATTTTATTCATGTTTCAGTTTTACAATTGAATGATGTTATAATAATATGAAATCATGTATTCCATAACAAGTTTGGGTACGTTGATTTTTATGAATGTTCTAAGAGTTAATAGTTTTGGTCAGAACCCAACATGAAAGTTAAATGCAATGGAATTTATTATATTTATATATACATACTCATATATAAAAAAATAATATATATAAATAATCATGTATATAGATATAAGTGAAATGTTTATTTTAATGCAGTGACAGGTTTTTAAAATTAAAATATCCAGTGAATGTATATATACTTAAATCATGCTTAAATTGTTTTTTATAATCCGTAGTTCTTTAAAATTATAAATATGGTATGGAACTGGGGAGTGAACCCAATCCCTCAACAAATGGGTAGTCCCAAGATTTCCATATATGTTTCTAGTTGCTAAAAGATGTAATGTTTTGTTATCAAAAGTTTGCGTAATATGTTCATAAAAACAACTTGATAACATTTTATGCAATATTTTTATATAAATAAAATCTAAAGTGGTATATTATTTTCTTTATAATTTCTATTATTTTTTTAAAATTTATTTAGAAATTTATTTTTGGTTATTATCCAAACAAAGTGTTTGAATGTTATTTTCAAGGAATGGATTTCTAAAAATCATTTTAGTTATTTTCAAACTGCCTACTGGTCAATTTAATTCTCACCCCATTGTTTTTAAATGATTTTTATAATAATCATAGTAGTTATAAATCAGGATTCAATTATTTTGGTGTTAGAATGAATGTAATCATAGTTGAAAATTGATTTATTTTCATTCAACTCGGATTAATTAAAGGTTTTTTCTAATCCTCCATAACCTAGACTAGTAAAGGGTCCTTGTTTTTGAAAAACGTTATGTAATTGTTCAGTTTATTTTATAAGAAAAAATTACACATTATTTTTAAGAAATGGTTCTAGAAGATTGGGCTTGGGCATTATAATTGGTATCAAAGGAATAGTCTTAACAACATTAGATATTATATGATGTTGAGTTTATAAGTATAGTTGACATAATGTTCTTTAATTTCGAAGAGGTAAATTAATAGTCTGACAAAACGAATTGTGAGGAAAAAGTTTCTATAGGGGAGAGAATGTAACAAAAGAAAATTGGGTTAAATAATTTATTTATTTTTATTTGTATTTTTATTAATTAAATTGTAATAATAATAAAACAAACTTTTAAATAAATAATATAATATTGTAATGGCATATTACTAAAAAAGTGTTGATTAAATACTAATTTTATAAATGTTGAAATATTTTTGAAATATTATTTATTATTAATTAAAAATATATATTTATATATCTTATAATGGGTTCATTAATGAAATAATTTTTTAAACTATGTATATAAATAAAATTAAAATTTTATTGAAATAATAATAATACATTTTGTAAAAAATTAATGATGTTTTTTTAAATCAGATTTATTTTATTTTAAATAATAATTATTAATGATATTTTAATAGAAAATTCTTATTATGATCATTATATATATTTCAATAACACTCAATGATATAATTATTTTCAAAATATAAATGTAATTAAAAATTGTAAGTATTAATTTTGACATTTTAATTACAAATGTTAGATATGAAAATATATAATATTTTAATTGAATTATAAAATATATAAATGATATAAAAAATGAATTAAGAAATAAATAGGAAAGATGATATAAAAAATATATATATATATAATTATTTAAGGGATTGAATTAAAAAAATATAATAATATGAAATGATGAATTTAGAGTTTTGGAATATGGTTTCAAGGATTTGAACATGAGTCGAGGGGTGAGTTTGAGTGTTTGAGTAAAGCTAGATGGTGATTCCAAGTTTGTGAAAAAGGATGAGAGGCGAATGTGATATGGATAGATGAGAACGACTAGGAGTTCAGGCTAACGTAGATCTGCACAAGCTTACAAGATCTGATTTTGATGAGTTCGAATGATGAGTTATAGACCTATGAGATCAAGATATAGGTGTTCTTGCGGTTGAGATTTTAGATGCAAATAGCATACCACATAGATTGATTTGCATATCTGTACAAAGTAGGTCCAAATAATTATGAATCATATCACATTGATTATGATATTTCATCCGTTTTTCTTTTTCCATCATTTTGTCCTTCAGTCTCTATTAGAAATATTATCTTCTTTCCATGATTAGTTTGTATATTCCAAAAGATATTGAATTTTTTTTTAAAATTTATTTTGTGTGGTAAAGAATTCGTCAAAAATTTTATCTGAATATTATTTTCAGATTAATTGGTTTCAATAAATTTCTAATAATATATGTATTTTTATTTTTTATTGATAATAATCCCATATTTTGTAATCATATACTAATGATTCCTATAACATTTTTTTAGTTCTAGTTTTTTACTTTTATGCACTAATTTATTTTGATGTCTTTTTTCTAGAATTGATTCGTGTTTTTGATAAGTTTGGCTCATTTAATACATTTCATTCACTCCAAATCATTTCAGATCATTTTTTATTCATATTACCAGTCAATATATTATATATATTTAATATTTATGTCATTATATCTACATGCATTACTGTAGACCCAAGAATTAAATTTTATTTTTTAATCGAAATAAAATATTTCCATGTTGTTTGTAAAAATGGGTACTGAGTGCTGTTTTGTTAAAATCATCATCCCTTTCAAATCATTTTATTTTCCCAGAGGGAGAGATAATAGTATGTTTTAGATGTTGGAGAAATAATTGTGTTCTGTGGAGAAGGAAAAATTGTATTGAAAATAAAAATTGTAATGGATAAATTTTGTTTATTTCATGATTATAATCTCTATTTTCTTATTTGGTGTGATGGATAATCATTTATATATTTCAATTTTTCATTCATAAATAAATAATGAAAACATGCATCTTCCATGCTTTTGTTTATTGGATTGTTTAATTTTTAATCAAGATGTTTTTTAGTTTTTAAACAATGACAAATATTAGTAATGAAAATATGTTTAAAAACATATTTTTGGTTATATATATATATGTGTGTGTGTTAAAGGTAAATTAATCATAATAAAGGAATTTATAAATTGTTATTATTAAATTTTGATGATTTATTTCACATAGTTAATTTTACTAAAAATTCAGTAATTTAGCAGTCATGAATATTATACGAATGACCATAAATTATAGTTGCATATGTTATTGAAAAATTGATTAATTTTATGTATATCATTATATTTAGTGTTTTATACTAGCACTAAATCCATGTACATATTTTTAGTTCATGTATTGATTTTTTTGTTCCAAATTTTATGCAATATATATATATATATATATATATATCTTTCATATTGAGTTTTATTATATTTAATTTGAATAAAATATATAAATAGCGTATATGGGTATAAAATAAATGGGTACATATTAATCAAAAAAAAATTATTTATTAAATGTTTGATATCATAATCCACTACCATCACTTCTATGATTTCATTTTTATATGTTTATATATGTTCTAAAAAATGTTGGGTTCTTCAAAACACACACACACACACACACACACACATATATATATATCTATGTGTGTGTGTGTAAGTGTGTATATTTTAATTAAAGTGTGAATTAATATGAAATTATACTTATAATTTCATGTTTGACATATAAATTGCATGTAATTATTATTTCTATTAAATTATATATTCATGTCATTATTTCATGCATAAAAGTAATTAAATAATTTCTTCATGGGAAATTTTTATTCAATATTGAGTTTTAAAAATGGTTGATGTCATAACACTATGAAATCATGTTTTTTAAAATAGGTTTGGGTACATTGATTTTTTATGAATGTTCTACGTGATAAATGTTTTGGTAAAAACAAAACCTAAAAGTGAAATGAAATAGAAGATCATATATTTTTATATATAAATACTCATATATATAAATATAATATATATACATACTCATATAAATGAATATAAGTGTAATGTGTATATTAATGCAGTTACATGTTTTCAATATTATAATATCCAGTGAAACTATACATACTTAATGCAAGCTCAAAATGTTTTTATATTCTTCAGTGCTTGATCATTGTAAATATAGTAGGGAACTCAAGAGTTAACCTAATCTATAAACTAGTGGGTTGGCCAAAGAGAGACTTTAATGTTTCATGATGATACAATCCACAAATTTTCATTGTTTTCAAGAGATTCCTAGTATTTTCAGAAAAATCACTGGATTACTTTTATTCCTTTTTTATAAAAAAGTAAATTCAAATGTGGTATATTACTTTCTACATAATTAATTTTGATTATGTTTTCAGAGGGTATTTCAAAAATTATTTCATGTTATTATCCAAAGAACAATCTCTATAGTTATTTTCCTTTAATTAATATCTAAAAAGTATTTCATCAATTTTCAAACACCTTACTAGGCCATTGAATGATCACCCATTTGTTTTTAAATGGTTTCCACATGAATCATAGATGTTATAAATAGGAATTTGGTACATTCTGTATTAGCACATGGGGAATCATAATAAAAAATTGTTTTATTTTTTAATCTATGTTAAATGAATGGTATTTTATAATACTCCAGAAACTAGACTAGTAAAAGGTCCACATTTTTTTAATATTTTGTGTAATTATTCAGTTTATTTTATATGGAATAAAATTACACAACATTTTTCAGCACTGATTCCAAAAGGGCTTGATCGGGGCATTATATAAACTATGACAACCTAACCCACGATTAAATGTTCATTAAACATCAAAAAATTTATAATGTCAATAAAATATTGTCATTTAAATTATGAAAATTAAAAACCACATTATAATGTCACATCAACCTAGTCAAATACACTCATATAAAATTCATTATATCATCTCTGTTATCAAATAGCTATTCACACAAATGACACTCTATAATTATAAATATCATCATGTTGGTATTCTATCAACATATTTGGAATATATCTATATTTCTTGATAATTATCTATATGTGTGCACAGATTGACGATCAACATGATGATTTATATATAATTAAAAAATAATAAGAATATAATCCTGGTCATATTATATTATTTATTTTAATTTTATTAGATCCATTTTTTCATAATGACATGAATGTTACTAATATCATAATCTTTATTATCATAATAATGACTATTAATTGTATTAGAAATCTTTTTGCATATTTATATATTATATTAAAATTTATAACCCCTTTTAATATAAAAATTTAATCAATTCTGTGATTTTTTTACAATCTTTGAGGATTAGACCTGATCTTCATTTCACATAATACATTAAGGAAATTTTTAAAATTTAAACTCTTCACTATAATATTCATTTTTGGCATGTTTTACAACCTCTATTATTTTAATTGTATTTCATTGTGCCCATCTATATGAAATATCTCCTCCAATAATTGTTTCATAATCATCATACCACAAATACATAGTATGAAAATAAATATCATCTACACCATCCCCAACACCATCATAATTATCAATAGTATCAAAAAAATCTTACAACCTACTTCCAAATCACTAAAAATAACATAAAAATTAATGTAACATGTTTTAAATATATTCAACCCCAACCATCAATTTTTTGTTCCATCCATGAAATTATAAATACAATGTTGATATTAAATTTAGCCATATTACCAAATACATATAACGTCCTCCAAGAAATGTTCCATCATAAATTTAGATCCAATGTAATCATTTATCACTAAAATTACTGATATACTATGAAATAACTGAAAACCACATCACATGGAAAAAATATATCAATGAAAACAATCGATCACGACATAAAATTGATTAAATAATTTGAAAAAAATATCGTAAATTATTCCCACTACAAATGTTAATTTTTTGTATAGAATTTTAGTACAACCATAACTATCAACACATGGTGTAAATATATAAATTCACAATAATCATGTTACAATATACCACTAAATTTAGAATCACATATTTAAGAATCAGTATTGAGTATATAGAACTCCAACAATAACCATTAACATAGGTCCAACAGTCAGATAATATCCAAAATTTGGAATGACCGCATGGCAATATGCATTCAGCCCCTTGAATATTTATGAATTATAATACCCAAGAATCATAAATACATTATAAATATTCCAATGGTTTTATAATTTATTTTTTAATTGTATATATACCTTACCTTTATTATATCTAATGTATTTTCTAATGTTATTTATCATTACAAGCTCAAATTAGTATATTTACTCATAGTTTTTGGTCACAAATATTCATGATCAACCAAAATACTAATTTTATACCATAATCAATGTGTAATATAATTCAAATATTAATTTTAAATAATAATACATAATAATTCTCTTTTCATTCAAGAGTCATTCATTAAACATTTTATTCAACATTCAACTATATCTATCACTATCATAATGAAATTTTATCCTCGAAGAATTATATTTCAATACATATACTCATCACAAAAAAATTATTTTATAAAATGTCAATGATTTACTAGAACATTATAATTCATATCAGTGAAAATATTCTTTTATAAGTATTATTAATATAATAATAACTCATTATTTAATTCAAATTTTGATTAATAGCCATCTTTATTGAAAATTTAGTTCAATCATATACCCATCAAGGATAAAAATCACAGAATATTTGTAGTAATTTTTAATAGAAAATATTTTTTACTAACAAACTATTATTCAATATTGAAAACTTTTTCTTATTCCATTATTGATCAGTCTATGTTAATTATCTCACTGAATTCCCCAAATTTTTTCTTTCACTAACAACAACATAGGTATCCCTTAATAAATTCATAAATGAAAATAATGAAGTGGATTTATTTATTTTGATAATTAAATTATCTATAATGAATTATCTAACACTTCAAACAATTACATTTATAACCACTAAAAAATCAATATGTTATATTATAACATTACATCCTCCAATTTAAATCACCATTTAAAATATACAATTTTCTCTACAATTCATAAATAAAATCCACATACAATACCTATAATAAGTCCATTTTCTTGACACTATATACAATATATCATATGATAAATCAATTGTTTTAGAGTTATATCTCTAATATATAATTATTAGGTAGATTTAAATAATAAATTATATTCAAACATTGGATGACAATTATAGAGTAAAAACCACTGTAAAAATTATGATAAAATTACCAATGGTTATAAATGAAATATCATATGGAAAAATTAAAATAACATTCCATAATCTCTCTATTTGGATTATTAATTGTATCTAAAGATATGAAGAGTAATTTTAGTGAATTATTTTGTTATTTGATATTCTAGATCATGTGAAATTTGATTTTTTATTTTTATGGTAGGGGTTGATATGATAATTTGTTATCAAATTGGATTTGTGAAGGATAAAACAAATTTAGGATATATTCCAAGGTATGATTCGTGGAATGAGTGGTGTCTCAAGTACACTTTTATTTTTCATTCAGTAATAATTTAATGGAACCAATACATTTGATTGAAAATTGCTTTAGGATTTCAGAAAGACAATTTGTCTATGAAACTTTTCGATGTGTCCTGGGTGTAAGGGTAGTCTAGGAATAAAGCATCAGGTGTTAGAATATAATCTATTATATAATTACATATTTCATAGGATTTTAAATGTGTTTTCAAAAATATTTATGTGAAATTATATGTTTACTATAATATGAAGAATTATGGAAATAGTTCATTGAAATATTTAAAATTTTGTTTTATTGTTATTTGGTATTATTATGGTGTTGAGTCTATAAGGTTATCTTATGACTTCTCCATTCCTTACAGTATTATGTTTTGAAAATCTGAAACACTTTTTCTTATGTTCTGAAATTTTTCTAATGTATAGTTTTTTTTATGATTTGAACATGTCATTCCATTATACGTACAGATCTATCATTATGTTTTTCCATTCTGTTAGTCATTATGACTTTATGATACCAAATATACTTAAAAAAGTCATTCTGTTTTATGATTCTAAATCTGGTGCAACAGTCATTCTATTTTATGATTCCCAATTTAGTTCAAATGTCATTCTGTTTTATGATTCTGAATCTAGAGTAAAAGTCATTCTATTTTACGATTCGGAATCCAATCCAAAAGTCATACCAATTTTATGATTCTGATTCACATACAAATGTGATAATTTTTCTCAATCCAATTTACTTTTTCTTAAGTATCCTTTTTCTTAATAATGTTTGAGTTTTTTAATGTATTATTCCAATATTATCAGATTCAACGATTTCTTATAACTGACGTACATCTTTAACCTAACTTCATTTCTATTATATGAAATGATGTCGTACAATATATTAAAAACTAACCATTTTAGGTTTGATACGTGTCTAGGTCCCTCCAAAATATAAGGAAAATATTAGTTTTGGAGTTGAGCCGATCATTGGGATGATTTTACTATAAATAAATGTCCATTTTTCCTAGAAATGATATATGTAGAGAGTGGATGAACTGGATGCAAGTTTAAATTCATTGAAGATATTTATAGAGAAAGAGGCACTTACAAATATTAGTGATTCATACAGATGTCGTGAACAACTTGTTTAGGCATTAACAACTAGTTCGGACTAGAATTGTGCAGACTCTGATCATACTGATCAAAGGATTCCATGATTGGAAGACAGAGGATCCCATTTCTTTCTAAATTGAGGGCTTGCAAGGATAGAAAGACAGATACTGATCATTTGATTGAGGGCTTACCTAGTCATTGGTAGGACATACATTCTTGAAAATATAAATAAAATAACCTTTATTCAATGGTTTTTAATACCCTTCTCTTTGGGTTAAATGAATCTTGTTTTTACTTGTTTAATATATCACGTTCTTTTTAATCCATTGCAATATTAACATTTTTAATGTTATAATGTATAACATTATTATAAATTTCAATTCCATTACTCAGATTGTACCACTAGTTCAATACGCATTAAGGTAGAATAATTCCATTAAGAAAATATTTCATATGTTTTTATCTTACGGTTTTAATTTTTTAGATAAGGATTCTTTAAGAGGGTTTTTGAATGTTTGTTTTGCTTTGATAAACTATGTTTTCACAAAGTTAAATGCTAAACATAAGAAATAGATTTCCATAAGATTATGAGTACTTATTTAAGAAAGATTTATATCAATATTATTGGTTCCAACTGTATTTTTAATGTATATAATTCACCCCCTCTTGTATTTGAGCATATCATTATACATATTCAATCCTACTTGGGGTATATTGCGAGTTATGTTTATTTTTTAATTTTCTAGTTCTCTGTAAATTTTGATAACACTCACTCTCAATATTCATTACACACAAGAGTAAAAATGATTATGTTTAATAGAAGTTTTCATGTTTTAGTTTCTTGTTTCAAAAATATCATGATGTTTGGAAACTATTTTTAATTGTGATATGTATTATTCAACAAATTATTTGTTGAAAAAATAGAAATGTGCTGATAAATGAAGGTTGATATGTAATGGTTACCATATTCATATTTAATATTAGTTGTATATTTTGGTTTAATAAATAAATACAATCATTTTTAAATTGGAAAATGTAAGAGTAAATTCATCAATTGTATAAGGGTTTATAGAAATTTTATAACATTAAATAGAAACAATAGGTGTGATTAAAAACCATTTCTATGCATATACATGATTTATAACAAGAAAATAGATAAAACCATAAATGAATAATCCTTATAAATGGTGATCCATACACTATAGAGCCACTATAATATGTTCCTAAACAAGTATATTTTATGAATATCCTTGATTGGAAAACATATGAATCCCTCCTATATTGGGATCATTGGGAAAAATTAATATCTTAAAATTTAAGAAATATTTATCTCTTACTCAAATTATAAAATAATCTATAAAATACACAAGGAAGACGATCAAAGTATTATGACTTAGGGATTTTGGTCCACGGGTGGAGACCTCAATCTATATCACATTAATAGACATAACATGACAATGGTTAAAAATGTAACATGGATAGAAATGATGTTGTATAATTTACTCAAGTAATGAAATGAATAAAAACATCCAAATACCTTTTTGTATATAAAGACCCTTCAATTTTATATAATTTCAGTTATTAATAAAGTATAGATTTAAATGAGATGCACTATTCAAATATTTATTAACTAAATAATTTTTTTTATTGAATCAATGTTGTTAACATGAATGCACCATATTTTAGGAAAGCATCTTGATATCTAATACATATGATATTCCCATCAATCACTAGTATACTACAAATATATGGAATATCTATTTTAATCAACCACTCTCACTAAATTATATAAGGAATTGTTCCATTTAACCTTATAGTGAATAAAATAAAATAAAGTTTTCTTTCTAATCCAAGAATCCATTTGGATACCATTCATGAATTTCACCTTAGATCATATCATATGTAATACATATTAAATACTTGACCAAAAAATTTTCACTGAAATTAAACACTATTATAGAAGATATAATAGTTAAAATCAATCCCCCTTATATCAAATGAAAGGTTATACTCTATCAACATTTACAGTTATGGAAAAATATTATTTTATGGATACATATTTTTATAAAAAAATAATCCTCTTGAAAATTATCAATTCTTCCTAACAAATAAAGGGATATACGATGATATCCAATAAACCCGTGTATTATTATACCATCTTCTAATAGTATGTATAATTTGATAAGAATACTTATTATATTTTTTTATTTTTTTAACACATTGAGTTTCATATGAAATAAAATATGTCAATCCTATAAAGATGTCTCATTTGTTATTGATTTTCAATTTAAAGACAATCATAATCAATGAATACATTACTTTTCAACTATCCTTAAGGATAATCAAATCAATATTCTCTTATTGGGATAAATATATAATAATATACTATGGAATCACACTACAAAAATATACAAAAATCAAGACCCCATATTTCATACTACTGTAATAAAGGGGTATATCTCATCAATGATATGGTCCAACTTATTACATGATCAGTATAATACACTACCACTCACTTATTACCAAATTTCATATATAGACTTGTATATATAGGGAAACAATGTATATAGTGGTTCCCTTTCAAGGTATCTCACTATCCTTAGGTAGTGGGGACTCAAGTGTGATCCATAAACCACTATTATACATAACATATCTGTATGTAACTCTACGTTGGGTATTTAATATATAATCTAGTGGAAACAAATAATATTATTAAATATTTTTCTTATAATTTGTATACTATATACCTATATTAAAAAAATACTCATATTAACATTAACATTGTGTTAAAACCTATAATATTTCATTACTTACACAAGTTAGATATAAACTCAATTTAAAAGTTTGAGGGGAGAATGATAATTTCCAGATAAACAAATTTATTTCAATATATCCAATTACGTAGAAAATGTAAAGGAATAATGAAATGAATGTTCCCATTAATATGATACATTTTAAAATTATAAAATTTTATATTTCATATAAATAAATGTTTATATATTTTTTGAAAATAATAAAGAATCATTTTTGTATCATGTCTCATATGTAAATCTACAAAACCAATCTTATGATTACTTCTCTTTCTAGGTTGAGTTAAAATATTACATAATAAGTAATCCACATCAGAAATCAATGTTATAATTTGGTAAATCAATCCCACTATATCATTAGTGAGAGAAATATATTTAATATTCCAATTGGACTAAGAGTGATAAATATAAATCATATTAATAATGGCTCAACCCATTTAAAATATTAAATAATATTAACTTCTCAACATCAAACTATATGATTTCAAAATATATTTCTATAAAAAAATTCTATTTTCATCATTGTCATACATAAAACCTATTCCAAATAATAATTATTCAATTAATGTATATACTTTAATAATTATGATCCTATCAAACAAAAAAAATTTAGGATAAATAGAAAATCACAATTTGAAGGTAAAAAATGAGACTTTGAATCACTATTAACCTCCATAAACAAAACTCTTTTCTTATTAAATGTAATTAAATTTTCATGTATATTAATAAATTATTTTATGAAATAGTGTTTTCACTTTTATTAATAACTAAAATGTAATGCTTAAAATTTTTATTTTTTGTCACATATATATGGAACTCATATATAAAAGTGAATAAAAATAAATTCTATTTTTAGACCCATATAATTGTGATATCCAAAAAATTAATGGTTTCCCAATGATGAACCATCCATTTAACAATATCATCACTTATCTTAATCATTTTAGGATATAATTGTTCTTGAAAAAAATTTATATTTGTATTGTACTTTATTTGAAAATTTTGAACTTCTCTATGTTCAAACATAGTCCACCAAGCCTCATATATATTAAATTATTTTCATGATATCTTAGTATTCAATTGAAGATTTTTTATCATATTAAAATTATAGTATTTTATTAGGAATATTTATGACATAATCAATTATTTTCATATAATATAATGAAATATCTATATTTTAAAAAGTCTTATTTTAAATGATGGATTTATTAAAATATACCATTGATGTGTGGTGGAAAAAATATTCCCCTATTTTAAAAAATATATAATAATTTATTTAATCCTATATAAAAATCTAAATACAAATTTTCATCCAATAACTGGTTAGCGACATTGATGATTCACAAAACCTGATTATTTAATTAGTCATCTAATTCACATTCACATGAAATAATTTTAATCAAGCAATATATTTTATCACATAAGATAAATGTTATAATGTATCAAATAATATATATATATATATATATATATATTCATTTAAGAATGACAATATTTAGATGTTGGAACTCTATGCTTCCTGAATTTAAAATTCAAGATTAAATAATGGATCCATTTAATTCCAAATCTTTTATATTAAAAGAAATTATAAAATTTAAATATTTTTTTATGCACTTCGAAATTGAAAATTTAATATATATATATATATATATATATATATATATATATTTCTATGTATACATATAATCAATAAAGATCATGTAAATTCCATGGATATTTAAAAATAGCTTCTGGTATTATGAATTATCCCACCAAAAGGAACTAATATTACTATATCATCAAATGTTCTTCTTTTATGGCTTGTGATTGACTAATTTAAGAAAAAAATGATAAACTATCAATCGTATGTATAATATTTCAATTATAACTTTTATGAATAGGTAGATTTACCACTCTACCAAAATCCTGATATTATATTCTCAATTCATATATTCTCAACAGAAATATAATAAATGTTAATCAATTTATGAAATCTATCATATTTTCAAAAAAATTCCATATATTTTTATACGATAAAATACCTAAAAATGAAAATTATTTTTATATATTTCATTTAAAACCATAATTCTATCATAATATTCATTCCTAAGTAAATATATTTACTTTTTAAATAAATCATTTGTTAATATGGAATGAATTCTTCATACATATTTACTTTTCATTATGTGTCACGACCCGCCCTCGGGGTCCGTGCCGTGACTACCCCAAGCCCGCCTTCCATAGGCCAGGGGCTGGCGACTAGCACCAAGGCGTAAATCCCGGTAAAAAGGGAAGGCATTGCCTTTGTAAAGTAAACAAACACCACAGAGTAAGCAAACAGAAAGTAAACACTAAGAAAAAGCAGAGTACAACTGAAAGTGCGGAAAAGTAAATGGGCCAGTATACAAACCCAAACTGAAAGTAAGTACAAATCGAAAGGGAAAACAGCAACTGAAAAGTAAAAGCCGCTACACCGAGCTGTCCACCAGAAATCCCACCTGAAGGGTGGGTACAGATAGCTCCTCTGCTCCACGGGTCCCGCCGTCCGCTCCGAGCACGTCCCGCCCAGTGGTCCACCTCCGGGTACCGTCCTGCTCTGCAAGCCTCAGCTAAGGTCAACTCTGTCCTTCATCTGCAACCAACACAACGTAGTGCGGGCAAAGACCGTGCAGGGGTGAGTATAAGCTACTCAGTAGGGACCTCGAGACCCCTGAAGGTCTCTCAAATCCACAAAGGATAAACCACGAAGAAAGGTACAATCACGAAGTAACAACCGACACTGCTTAGGTATATGCCCATACATATACCTAAGTCATCAATTTCAAATACGCTCCAACCTCCGAGCCCAAGTACAACTCAGTCCACACAGGAAAGTAAACGTATTCCACACAGGAAAGCAAAACGTAATCCAAACAGGATAGCACAACACAATCCACACAGGAAAGCAACAGGATTCATCTCACACAGGTATACTTATTCAAAAGACGATAAATATGATCTCTGATCCATCTAAGTCGTCAGACCCACGAAGGATCGATAGGTAACTAACCCCCGCAAAAGACCCACACAGGATCGGGCCCACGTAGGACCTGTAGGCGCTGGTTCACACAGGACCGCTGAACGCAAAGACCCACACAGGATCAGACCCACATAGGATCGGGCCCACACAGGACCTGTAGCACTGATCCACGTAGGATCGCTGAGTGCTGTAGTCGTCGTCGTCGAATCCACACATGATCTCTGTACTGTCGTCGTCACAGTCACAGTAGCAGTAGTAGCAGTAGTAGTCACAGAAACCGTCGCAGCCAGCACTAGGGTTCCCGCACACAGCAAGCTCGTTCGGAGGGTCCGCTCCACGAGCCGAGAGGCTGATACATCAACTGTCACAAAGTCCAGAGTTGATGTATCCAAAAGTTCCGTATCGTCAACAGGAACTCAACGCAACAGACGGCGTGTCGATCGAACGCCCGGTCTGAGAGTTATTGGCATTTTCGTCCCCGGGGCCCGGTTAGTTTTTAAGGAAAAACCAACCCGACCATACTCCACCTGCGTCCAAACCTCGGGCGGAGTATGCCAAAAGATTCGTTTCACTAAGAGGAACACAACACAGCTGACGGTACGTCAATCGGACGTCCGTAGCTCAAGATATGAGCGTTTCCGCTGCGAAGGCCTGGTTGGTTTCGTGAACGAAACAACCCGGCCGAACTCAAAGTAATCTGAAACCTTGAGTGCGATATACCGAAACGACCGTCTCAATCCAAGGATCGCGTTACCGTAGACGGTTCATCAATCTGAGGTCCGTGGCTCATGTTATGGCCAAACGACCGAAACTGATTCGAAACGGGGGGTCCGGGTCCGGGACGACCCGGCCCGACCCCCCTGGGTCGGCCCGAACTGGGTCGACCCGACCCGGGTCCGACCCAGGTCGGCTGGCCGGCCGGCGGCGCGGCGGCCGGGCACCACACGGAGGCAGCGCGCGGGGGGAATCAAGCCCCCGCTTGATTGAAGAGGCGGCGCGGCTATATGCCGCGCCCTTTAAAAAAAAAAAACCGCCCCCCACGTGGGGACCGGCTTGAAGAAAACCGGAGGGCCTCCTGCCCCCCCCTCAAGGAAACCGCCCCCCTCTTAAATGAGGGGGGTTTTTAGAGCTGGCCGGGGGAATTTATTTCCCCCGGCCTTTGACCTTCCGGCCGGCCAACTGCCGGCCGGTTTTCTCCAACGGGACCAGAAAATCCGGTCCCCTCTTCGGCTTCCGACGCCGGCGGCCCGGCCACTGGTCTTCTCGTTCCGCCGCGGCCCGGAACCGGCCGCGGTGTTCGTCTTCCAGCGCGGTGCGACGGCACCGCGTCCCTCCGCCGTGCCTTTGATTTCCTTCAACGCGGCGCGACGGCGTCGCGTTCTTGATGATTCTTCCATGGCGCGCGCGCGACGGCGTCACGTAATATAATCACACGATTAACCGCGTGGTGCGACGGCACCACGCCACCTTGTTTCCACCCGCAAGGTAAATTAATAAGAACGATGGAGGGGGTTCGGCCGTGTTCATGCGGTCCGGCCCCCCTCACGTTAAATGATAACACAACTTAAAAATCCTTTCGTTAATCATACTAGAACCACGAACAAGAATAATAATTAAACAAAAATCAACAACCCCTACCTTGGGTATAGGTTCGATGATTTGTCAACGTCCCGCGGAAGACAACGTCGCGGAGGTCGGGCGTCGCGGTAGTCGTTCGTCAAATCCGATGATGAAGAGGTACGTCCGAAGAGATACGTCGTTGGCGAATCTTCGTATGCCGACGAAGGAAGTCCGAGGAGGAAGCGGCGTTCCCTCTCGTTGACACGGAAGACATAGAAGAGAGGAGCGGCGTTTTTCGTCGGAGTTTGAGCGTTCATCGTCGGAGCTTGAGCGTTCTTCGTCAAGGTTGAAGAAGAAGGAGGAGGATCTCTCAAAAAAATCCTCACAAGTTGGCTAAACAAAACTAACCAAATAAAATAAGGTTATAGCCGCGCCGCCTCTTCAATCAAGCGGGGGCTTGATTCCCCCCATGCGCTCCCTCCGTGCGGCGCCAGGCCGCCGTGCCGCCGCGCCGCCGGCCGGCCAGCCGGGCCGGGTCGGACCCGGGTCGACCCGGTTCGGGCCGACCCAGGGGGGTCGGGCCGGGTCGGCCCGGACTCGGACCCCCCGTTTCGAATCAGTTTCGGTCTTTTGGCCATAACATGAGCCACGGACCTCCGATTGACGAACCGTCTGCGGCAACACGATCCTTGGATCGAGACGGTCATTTCGGTATATCGCACTCAAGGTTTCGGATTACTTTGAGTTCGGCCGGGTTGGTTCGTTCACGAAACCAACAGGGCCTTCGCAGCGGAAACGCCCATATCTTGAGCTACGGACGTCCGATTGACGTGCCGTCAGCTGTGTTGTGTTCCTCTTAGTGAGACGAATCTTTTGGCATACTCCGCCCGAGGTTTGGACGCAGGTGGAGTACGGTCGGGTTGGTTTTGACTTAAAAACTAACCGGGCCCCGGGGACGAAAATGCCAATAACTCTCAGACCGGGCGTCCGATCGACGCGTCGTCTGTTGTGTTGAGTTCCTGTTGACGATACGGAACTTTTGGATACATCAACACTGGAATTTGTGACAGTTGATGTATCAGCCTCTCGGCTCGTTGAGCGGACCCTCCGAACGAGCTTGCTATGTGCGGGAACCCTAGTGCTGGCTGCGACTGTTACTGTGACTACTACTACTACTGCTACTGTGACTGCGACGACGACAGTACAGAGATCCTGTGTGGATTCGACGACGACGACTACAACACTCAGCGATCCTACGTGGATCAGTGCTACAGGTCCTGTGTGGGCCCGATCCTGTGTGGGTCCGATCCTGTGTGGGTCTTTGCGCTCAGCGGTCCTGTGTGAACCAGCGCCTACAGGTCCTACGTGGGCCCGATCCTGTGTGGGTCTTTTGCGGGGGTTAGTTACCTATCGATCATTCGTGGGTCTGACGACTTAGATGGATCATAGATCATCTTTATCGTCTTTTGAAGAAGTATACCTGTGTGAGCTGAATCCTGTTGCTTTCCTGTGTGGATTGTGTTGTGCTATCCTGTGTGGATTACGTTTTGCTTTCCTGTGTGGAATACGTTTACTTTCCTGTGTGGACTGAGTTGTACTTGGGCTCGGAGGTTGGAGCGTATTTGAAATTGATGACTTAGGTATATGTATGGGCATATACCTAAGAAGTGTCGGTTGTTACTTCGTGATTGTACCTTTCTTCGTGGTTTATCCTTTGTGGATTTGAGAGACCTTCAGGGGTCTCGGGGTCCCTACTGAGTAGCTTATACTCACCCCTGCACGGGCTTTGCCCGCACTACATTGTGTTGGTTGCAGACGACGGACAGCGTTGACCTTAGCTGGGGATTGCAGAGCAGGACGGTACCCGGAGGT
Organism: Viscum album; assembly: GCA_963277665.1. NCBI lineage: Eukaryota > Viridiplantae > Streptophyta > Magnoliopsida > Santalales > Viscaceae > Viscum > Viscum album. The sequence goes on along the minus strand of OY728146.1, from coordinate 2,054,066,478 downwards.
GGACCACTGGGCGGGACGTGCTCGGAGCGGACGGCGGGACCCGTGGAGCAGAGGAGCTATCTGTACCCACCCTTCAAGTGGGATTTCCGGTGGACAGCTCGGTGTAGCGGCTTTTACTTTTCAGTTGCCGTTTTCCCTTTCGAGTTGTAATTACTTTCAGTTTGGGTTTGTATACTGGCCCATTTACTTTTCCGCACTTTCAGTTTTACTCTGCTTTTGCTTAGTGTTTACTTTCCACTTGCTTACTCTGTGGTGTTTGTTTACTTTACAAAGGCAATGCCTTCCCTTTTTACCGGGATTTACGCCTTGGTGCTAGTCGCCAGCCCCTGGCCTATGGAAGGTGGGCTTGGGGTAGTCACGGCACGGACCTCGAGGGCGGGTCGTGACATTATGTATATTCGTTGAATTAAAAATAATTCATGAGAACCATTCACAAGATACCAGTCTAAGGAGTATCTTAAAATATTATTATAATAGTCAAGTATTTGATGATAATTTTTATCATTATGGTTATTATTATATTTTCAGCATTAATTAATTTATCCCTTTATTATCATATATTATTAACTATTTAAAAATCCATTTTATTAACAAAATTTCCAACTAAAATATGACACTTTAAAAATCCATCACACAAATTATTGGGCCACAATCAATATCTAACTAATAAATATTACCTTATATATCATGAAACAAACTACATAGTAAACTTGTAATGAAATCATCCCAATCATTTCATATATGACTATTGGATGGTTGAGGGGACAACACAATATTAAATCAATCATACAAATTTTCCCAACTATAATTCTCTTTTATCCAACCCATTGTGGTTTCTTGGAAAATATATTCGAAATAAAAAATATATTTATAGGATAATATGTTGGTACCCCAATACTTGTGAAAATATTTGGTGGAATAATCAACGTACTGACAAGATCCACATTCCAAATAATCTGACATATATTATTTGAAGGCTATTTAATTTAAAAAACATATCTCCTATAATTCCTGTTATGAATTAATGTTCTTAGTAATTTATATTTGAATAATCATCCATTAGAAAAATCAATATGTTGATCCATATTGATGTGTAATATGTTAGCCAACTCAGATGTATATGTCACTCATCTAAAATTCAATGTCTATTGTTTAAAAATATTTCTATCACCATCATATATAATATTTCTATAAATAATTAATATTTTATTAGATGTAATATATAATATTTTTTAATCCTAGCGAGACAATTATAAACCCCAGTTCACCACCCTAGATAAAGAATAATACTACAAGGTGGTATTTAATTTGACCCCATGTTACTCTACCTGTGGAAATTTTACATAATAAATATTTCAATTCTTCATAAATATAACACATAATATATACAGAAAATTAAAAAAATGAAGATATTAAATTCAATGGAAAACAATTTTCTAGATTGATTGAAAATTGTATTCCATAATAATGACAATCCAAAGATGTAATTTGAAGCTCTATCCGAAATGTTTTTTCACGTTTCAACTAAAACATACAAAACAATGGCATTTCATAAAATATTTACTTCACATGGATATAATATAAAATAATACTTCATTAATGAAGAACACAAATATTTAAAATTTATTTTAACATTTATGAGATACTCATAAATCTAAGAATATTGTAAACAATTTAATATTTTATATATTTAACATTATGTACATTCTATAAATTTGGATTAAAACATTTATATTAACTATTATATTAAATCACTAATTTTAAACATGTTATGACAATTAAATCTTCATTAAATTATATTATATTAATTATAATATATTTGTAATCAAATTTTTATTATGTGATAATTTCACATAATCTAAATATCATAAACATAATAATTATTTAAACCTTAAACATAACAATCCTCAAATGATTTATTATTTTACATATGTAATATACAAATAAGAACCCATTAATTTTTAAAAATAAAACTAAATAATAATTGAAAATTAATAATTTTCATATAATAATTTTTTTGCTTACATGTCTTAAATAATAATTTTTTTTAATAACTTATTATTTCTATATTAAATATTTTATTTTTATATTTTATCAATTTTAAAAAAAATTACACTGAATATTTATTATTAACAATTACTATTGGGAGATAAAAGGTTTCATAATTTTTTATTTAGTTATAAATAAGTTATAAATTTTTAAATATATAATAATTTTTAAATTAAACTATCAAAAAATACATTTATAATGTTTATTAGTCATTTTATAGACCGTTGAGATCACATAATATGTCAAAAATAATATTTATTGGTTTTTTTATACAATGTTATATAGGTCATTGTTCAAGAATAAGTTTTCCTCATTATTATTATACATAGTGACTCATGGTAATGGTAAATAGATTTCAAAACCTCTGCATACATTTATATGTATATGACCATTTCACAATTCAACTGCATAAAGGTAATAAAACTTATAATATCATGAAAAAAGTATATAAATGGGTAGATTCTTGAAACCCTTACATTCTGTGAGTATAAAAACCATATTAGAATTTTGTTAATGAATTGAAAAAGGATAAGTTTCAATTTAACTTTATATAACATCCATTTTTCTCTACAATAGTCTATTTTCATCCCCATAACTATTTTCATAAATGTAAGTTTTTTTTAACCTAACATGTTTAATTTATGAATGTTTATGACCACTACACATTCTAACTTCATGTAAGTCTATGTGGCTCATAAACATTACATGGCATAGAGAAAACAAAGATCACACAAACATAGATCTTTTTGGAACATTATCATCATTACCTATGAGAATATCACATAGGGTTAAATTCATATGACCATTAGGTAGAACACTCTATATATGTGTAAGATATGATAACCCGTAAAAAGGAAACTATGTGTGTCGATACATACATAAGTATCCTTACAAAGTTAGTTTCAAAATTGTAAGGGCTATGTAACATTTACATAACCACGCCACATATGGGTAACCCCTTTTAACAATATCAGGACTCTAGAAACTGAAATATTTTCTATTTTCCATATAAATTCAAATTTTAACCGCTGCCATCACAAAAAATAAACCAATATTTCATTGATACAACTATATTTTCTTTTTATATTTTAATATCATTTACCAAAAATATTTGAATCCGTAAAATTTCAATTTTGGAGGATATTCATACAAGAAAGTATGACACAACAATAAATATAGGATAATGAAACACTATAAAATGAATAAAATATAACGATGATCCACTTAAAAATATTCATCCCAATAATCATTTGAAAATTAATTCTATGTAAAAAAATATTATTTCCACTAAATTTAGTATCCCTGGGATAATTAATATTTCCTAATAGTTTAGTGGGATTCACCTTTTCACCCTTGTATAATACCATTAATGCAATGGATGGAGGAAAATAATGAATCAACAAACATGTATTTTCATCCATTGAGGAACATATCAATATATATTTCACCAATTTGCATCTCATGAAAATGGTATATAAAATAAAAAAGAACAAATCATTAGTAAATATCATTTACTAATGCATCCAAATCCATGAATAAATGTCAAGGTCATTTCATACATATAGTACCAAGAATTATATTACATATAAATCTATAAATAATATCAGATTTAATTGAATTTAATTTTCATATTACATTTAAGGGTACAAACATATTGTTTTATCATTGTTGATTTGTTCGAAAAATTTTACAACACACAAAAGATTTATCCTGTTGGGGAATTTGGGAAATTTTAAAAGACTTCCTTGTGATATATAAGGGAATTTCCTTGGTTTGTAATGGTCATTTGACTTGTAAGTGTCATAATTTGGTATGTTATTTGAGTTATATCTATGATATATCAGGGTTGTTCCAATCTATACATAATGGAACATTTATTGTTCAAAACATTTCTATAGTTTGGGATGTATGATATATAAGTATAAGTTGGTATATATAATGGTAATTATTATACATGAGTTTCATTGCATCATTCATAATAAATTGTGATTATTATATTCCAAATTTTCAATGAAATGATTATTTGATTGATTTAAATGAAAAAATAGATTCTTAATAAATTATTGTCTATAATACTATGACGATTTAGTTTTCTCCTTCTATCTTTTTTCATCACATCAAAATGTAATATCATCATTATTATTTTTTGGATCGTCATGTTTTCAAATGTATATATTGGCCATTTATAATAATATCAATTATTGGGAAATTAATTCATATTTCTCTATTATTTTCCTTCTTACAGTTCATTTTCCAACAAAATTTTGAAATGATTAGATTATATGTTTCCATATGATTAAATCCATGTTAACTTGCTTTTTTCATTGATTATAATCAGATTAAATATTAATGTGGTATGATGAATTTACAGTAGTCTGCCTCATGTTATTTTAGAGATATTATGTCCATTTTATTTTAAAATTATGATTGATCATCTATTTTAAGGTTTTATGGTATTATTCCATTAAATAGGGAGGACCCTACATCACCATTATGTTCAATAAGGAATAAAAATCAATCGTAATTGATTATTGGTGAATATATTGTTTGAAGAGTTTCAATGGTCATATTTATTGATTATTTTATACTGTGAGTTAGTAACCTATGAAAATGGGTTTTCATTATTAAATATGTATTTGAGGTGTATTTTCTATTATTTTTTACGTTGTGGATGAAAATAGAATTTTATGGTTAATGAAACATCATTATATGAAGATTATGAAATTGTATTTCAATATATTTGGATGGTTTTCTAAAAATATGTTTTAATTTAACAGATTTAACAATGATCTCATGTTTCTCAATTTTTTTTAATTGTTAATTATGGGTGATGATGTAGTGTTTATTGGACAACTAGAAGTTATTTTTAGGAATTAATAGGTGTATTTAATTATATTTCTGAAATGGTACTATTTTTTATAAAATTTATGACATTATTAGGTTAAATGATTTTTTATATCCAAGGGTTTTATTCATGATTTACAATGATTCATGATTGAAAAGAATTTTTTACCATGTTATGATTTTTATTTGTGGTTATGTGGGATTACATAAATTTTTATACATTAATTGGATCGATAATATAATTTATTTGGTAATTAATGACTAGTTGAGTTTATAACAATGTCATAAAACCCTTAAGTGGTAGTGATTTGTAAATTGGATAGGTATCTATGAAAACATTTCTTGTATCATAAGGTTGGGCGTGGTTGTCATTCATGGAAAAATAATCCTATAATTACTTGTTTAGAAACTTTTATGGATATTATACCGAATAATAAATTTATTAATTTAATTTTTAAATCAAAATAAACATACATTTATGTTGTTCTATCATGAAAGATGTTTCTTTTTATTAATTATACAGATGGAATTTATACTAAATTGAATAAAATTGATCTTTACTAATGATTATAGTAATATTAAAATTTGGAACATCCTAAAAGTTTTTATCCAGTTGATTGAAGATACCTTTAATTGATTGTGATTAATTATACAGTTGATAAAGTCACATGGTATATTTATCGATAGATGATGTATCTATTATTGAATTTATTACTGGGAGGACCACTTTGGGTTATGCCAAACACATAGAGGTTTGAATCTATGTTGGGGACTTTTTGATATAATTATAAATGTTTATCTATGTACCTATTGACCATTAATGATCTCCATTCTCTTATTATAAGTTTCTTGTCACATGATATAATATAATATCTCTAATGGAAATGTACAAGATATTTTCATAGGTTTAACTACTCAATAATAGTACATAGTCTTGTCGTGTATGGGTATGAATAGTAAATGGATTCTCTACTTTAATGTTGAATCATGATGTTGTGGGATACCGTAGAAAACAATCATTAATCAAATTTGATTCCCTACAATTTGAAGGGGGTGGAAATAATTATACTTCTCTAAACATTTGATGACCAAGACCAACTTTCCGCTCTTTACATTTTTTTATACTTCATCATAATACTTTTTTATCCTTATTCAAAATAGTTTTCAACACCGACAGATTCTTACACATATTGAGTCCTTTTGTGTGTAAAACATATTCTTTTTTCTTCCATTCTTCACATGTTACATTCCAAGAATCATGCATGTAACCCTGCTCTCCTCTTCAATATAGTAACCTATGTAGTTGTAGAGTATTATTAATCTTCATCTTTAGTGAAAAAACTATTTCCCTAACAACATATTCCTTTTTATTCTAGAATCACTGACACCTTTTTTGATTGTAAAATCAATATAGACTAGAATAGTTTTTGTACATCTGAATTATACTACCTAAAAGATAATAAATATTTATTCCGGAACACTCTACTTTTTCATTAATACACAATATCAACAACTAGTGCAGTATCAATACTCATGCATTATTCTTGAATTATCAACCCAATAAAATCATATGTACAGTATGCATTAATTGTAGTGATATTAAAATAAATTTGGGGTACCAGTAAATGAATAACCAGTTATATTTCCATTAGTCTTCATGTATTCATGAAAGTATGCATACACTATATTATTCTTCTTTTTGACTGGTAACATTTCTTATTCAGGTGCCGGGCGGTCTAGTATGTGTGCCTGGATTCTGAAAATTCATTCTTCGTTTAACTCACTTTTTTACTTCTGTTTTCATGTTCTTTAACTTAATTATTTCGCCCTCAAAACACACAATGTCCACGTTATTTTAAAATGTTTCTTTTCATGTTATCTTATTCAATCTGAGATGTGTGTAGTCCACTATTCCCCTTGGTCTTTCACACTCAACAATCTCAAATCAATAACATGAGTGAATGTACATTATGAATGCACATACTACCACCTTCCTTCAACTACAATTATCATTTCTTAAAAGACACTAATGAAAATAGTGTAATTACTTTATGTGAAAATTGATCTTTCAATCCGTGGTCATTTCATGTGTACTTCACAAAGAACACTGAGGGTTTGATTTTCTGTTCTAGTTCTTCTTCTGTGCACTGGGTGTGTGGTCAAATTTTTCCAAGGATGTGTAGATCTTCTCAAAAGAACTAGAGTGGTATGGGGATCTTCCTCACATATGGGATTCATGGTTAATCTATTCATACAGATTGTGGATATCCTCCATGGAACTAGAATGGTTTGTTATTCTTCCTCACGATTCCTTGAAAGTTTTCAGTTCTTTGTCACGAAGAATTTACAATTCATATTTCTTCCTCAAGAAGAATTGAAAGTTTTTATATCTTCATCACACACATAGAATGGTTCAAGGTTATTTCTTTCCCTTCATGAAACATATGCTCTTATAGGATCTATTTTTTGAATCGGAGATCATGGGTGTGTATGGAATAATTATTAAACATTATATATTACTCTATTTTTATAGAAAATGATTACTTATTTCTCCTTGTAAAGATCCCTGCAAGATATGCTCTTCAAAATTTGACTTTTAATTTCAATGATCTTCGGCATTTGAAATCATAAAACCTGAATAAAAGATATGGTAAGAAATCTAGTACTCTTATTTTTATTTGAGCTTCTCCATTGAGGTGAAAAAATCATGTTCATACAATGAGGATAACTTTGAAATATCTATAATGATCAATCATCCTTCATCCGTGAATGATGTGGCCTCAGAACATCATTTTCATTAGTCTAGTCTTCATATTCATGTTATCCACATGCATGCTAGTTGTATATTGAAAGCATTATCATGGTTAGATCAAAATATTCATATTCAATGTCCCAAGATCTTCTATGGAAAATTAGACTTCAACTATGATGAGTGGATATTGAGGCATTGTTCAAGTGTGGGATGAAATACAATGGTGCGGCTGATTCAGAATATGTGGGACCATCATGCATCCCCTAATTAAAAAGGTAGAGGGGCATGATGCGATGAGCTTCCATGATTTTTTGTGAGACCTGAAGAATGTATGAGATAACTCTAGGAATTAAAATAATTACCCACATTGATAATAATATGTTTATCACAACTAATTTATAATAAAAAATTCTCCAATAGTACCTCAAACTAGTCCTTCCCCCTCTCTGGTACCTCCCCATAAATGTTATTTGGATGCGCTCTAAGTCAACCCCCTCTATAGGGAATTGGAAAAAAAATTTTCCTTTTCTCACCCATGTGTGATCCTATGGGCCAATAAAGGGCCCTCCATGTGTCCTGATATAATTTTTACCTTGAGTCATGTATATTTCATTGGTCTGGCCATTATGGTGGCATCCATAGTGCATATTACTACAAGCATTATCCATAATTTCTTCTCCATTCCATATTCAACAACCATACATATTTCTATATCATTTTTTGAAATTTAATTCCCAATAAATTGAATCATCCTCATAATTAGGATTCATCATTTATGTAAACAATGTATTGACTTTGATACATTTAATTTGAACTTAGGACCAGTGAAATGATCATCAAATTTGATCATCATGGATAATTTCCCGATTATCGAATCAAATACTATGAATACATAACACTACTGCAACAATCACTTCAATAAACATCCATTAACAATAGATCATATTCTTCATCTTGATCATCTATTGCAACATTTGACAAAAAAAATAAAAGTCATACACAAAAGTAGACCCAATATTCTCCCCATTTCTATTAGTTTTCATGACACAATGATTATTCTAGAATTATTTATAAATTTTCAAAATGTGAAATATTCTCTATCACCTTTACTATTACACATTAATTAAAATTTCTATCCCCCTTATTTATATGAAAAAAATGTTCATGGGAAAAAATTATCATTTTATTCTTATGAAATGTTTTATCCATCATTTCAATATAATTCTAATTCAGCTATACTCATCGTAAAAAACATAATTTTATTTTAAAATAATGTTGTCCCATAACTTTTATCATAATACCTCATTAAATGGGAACATAAGTACATGTATTCCTAGATTTTTCATATTATTTCTATGAAGAAATCGCTAAGAGAAACATGAATTTTTCATAGAACAAGAATCTTGATATTCCTGCACTCACATCACCAAATGGATTAGAAGCATTCATGTTAAAAAGGTAGTATAACTGACCTTGGGGAACATAAATTCTTATTATTTCAATGAATATTTCTATTACACCCCTTGGTAAAATGTTTATTATGTTTAATAACCAAGGATTATAGTTTAATAAATGAAATACATATTCCAGTGAGATGAACTTCAATAAATTTATAGAATTCTTTGATATCCATTGAAATAAAAATTATAACAACTTCTTGATTTGTCTCCCCCTTAATAGAAAACACTTCTCGTCACAATTTTTCATGTTCTCTTCATAAGAACATTCTTCACCATTAATTATCTCGACAATATGAACATATACAATAAATAATAATTTAAAGGAATAATTTTGATCCTACATGCATTATCAATGTGAACAAATAGGTATATATGTATTTCTCAACCATGTTGCTCCTTCTCTTAGAGTCTCCATGGTTCCACAGTTCATATTCTATTCAGATATACATTGTAGTAGCATGGATCATTTCACACCCACATATATAGTTTTTTTGGAAAATTGTTCTTCTTATTAGATATTATAGGTGATTGATTATGGTTAATCTTGACAAATAATTCTTGATTTAGTATAATTAATATAAAAAATTTTCTATTGTGATTAGTATTCATACATCTTTCAAACATTTCTTCATTTTCTCTTGCACTATCATTTTCCTAGCCATCACCAGTCTTCTTAATGCCTTCCATGAAATCGTGAGAAAAAACTAACATGTTATTAGGAATTGTTGTATACTATTAGGATATTCCTCATGGGTTCTACTGAGTTTCATCCTTTTATAAATTATTTTAAATTACCCACCCTTTAGCTTTTGGGTTTGGAATCTATGGTATTCTCTTGATTTATGCGTGGAATATTAATGAAGGATTTTTTTCACAAATTTAATCTAATTTATTCCCATGGTAAATTCATTATTATTGGACTATTTCTATGGTTTTCTTTTCATATCATCATTTTATACATGTCGAATTAAGCATGAACCAACCATGTTACCACTCCCATTACATACATCATATATATTGTCATGAAGTCAAAATATTTTTGCATTATAATGATTCTTTAGGATATGTGGATGTGGATTCTTCATTTCTGGATTTATCTATATTGATATTCAATTCCATTGTTCATTCATATTTTTAAGATTGTAAAAGAAATTTAATGCACAATTCCAAAATTTATTGCAACCCCATCATTGACCTAAAAACCATGATTTATTATCTTATTCTGTATTCGATTGTTGAGTGTTTTTTTGAAGATGTGTTTTTTTGTGGGGAACCATATTATACATTCCTCTTTCTATACACCCTATTCATTGTGGTTGTCAGCTAATCATGTTTCCTCATCCACACAAGTATTGCGTTTGTTTTACAACTAGAATATGGACCACTTTTTGGTATGATTTGTATTTTCTATAAAAGGTTGTCAATGCTGATGAAAATTAAGATAAACCTCAAAATACAATGTATATTGGTCATACTAATTAACGGAAAAATTTTATTGATTCATATCATTGGATTCAATGCATGGGAAATTCACCATATTTTTCAATTAAGATGATTGTTTCACTTTCCCTACGTTCAAATTACTTTTATAAATGGTGATACATTGATTACAACAATTAATTGTCATATATATTAGGATGATGTATTTTTATTTGAATTCATATTCCAAAAATAATCGATGAAGAATTGTTATTGGATATGATGAGGAAATGAGAGTGTAGAATAGGCTTGGAGTTCTGACCACTGTGGCTGCAAATTGCAAGCCCTATCCAAGGGAATATACAGGACTCACTGTCAAACTCACCAAAGGAATACCCTCTTGAAAACCACATGGAGGGTTTTGTATAGTCCAAAAATTATTCACAAGATAAATCCAATGAATATCTTTGTCCAAAGTCTTGTAGAGAGGGTGGGTGCAGAGCGCACCCACAAAAATCGAATGAGGCTGTACCAAGGAGGGTGAGAGAGTAATATGAGAAACTAATTGAGTGTATTTTCTTATAATGTGGAGATGATTTTCATCTTATATTCAATACAGAACACATATTTTAATTTTTTAGAAATCCCAACCATCCATTAGGTATCGGGTAAAATCTAAGTTGTTGATCGCATTGCATGCCTTTACCTTTTGATCCTGGGTCATCTGATGATCCTACACCATTTGAATCGTCCACCCCATCATCTTCCTACTAAAATAGCACAATTCAACCACTTAAACTCATAGGATATGAATGAATAATTACCATGGTTGATATTTGGACATTGAAGGATTTTCTCAATATCGAAGGGAGATAATTCATGCAATCTACATCTTGCATGCTTGTAGATAACTTGAAGTAAAAGTATTGGGTTATGAAAATGAATATGTGAGGTCCCATAATTCATAGATGAATGATAAAAGTTCATAAATTATATTTTAATGTGTTCTTTATCACATGCACATGAAATCCAACATGATAATTACAACCATGTAGTGGAGGATTACTATTCTGAAATTATCCTGATTCACAAAAATTATTAAGATTATATTTTGTTTATTTGTTTAATCATCAATATACGTTGGCTAGATTATCTCCCACATTGTCCATTACATTGGGGAATTAGTTCAAATAATTCAAATATCCCAATTACTTGATTTACTTGAGTGCCGGAGTGATTTTTGGGGGATTTCCATATATAATCATCAATATCTATCATATTCCCATAAGTTAATAATTTATCCACTCGATGACCTTCAACTACATATATAAAATTCAAGAATATCCTTTATAAAATTTAATATTTTATTAAATCAAAAAATCAACTATAAAAGAATCCTTATCTTCATTTCCACATGGTTTGTAGAGGTTCCCATGAATTCCATGATATAATTTATATAAAAACCAAGTGATTGATGGGTAACTCTAATATGAATTTTCTCCATGATTATACAATGAATGATTAATTCATATATGTTGAATAATATTTTGGATAACTACATTCAGATTCATTGTTTTAATCAATAGAATAATATTCATCCATATATTTAGTTGGAATGATAATACGTAATGCGTACCTCATAAGTATTTTAAAATTACCCTCATATGTACCAATAGTATGATTATATTTTAATTGTAGATCAAGGAATTCCTTATCCATTTTCATATAATGAATTGGTTAAATTTTACTTTTAAAAAATAATATCATAAACTCATCCCACTACATTGAGTTTGTGTCGCCTCAATTCCACTTACTATAAATAATCTTCAACTATCTAATTGATTCTATTTTTAAATAATATATTAACTATAAGAATTTTTCATGATCCAATCACCACATAATGAAAATATATTTTCATGTGTACATATCCATTTATTATAAACTAGTGTTTCAAAAAATTAGTATGATAAAGTTGATTTTTTCCATGATATTATAAAGAGAATTGTGTCCCCTAATATTATGCTTTGGAAGTTTTTATTGATTCATAACTTTAAAAAGCGTTTTAGCACAACAAAAATATATTGTGATGGTGATACCATAAAAATGTGTATCATACTTTGAAAATCATTGATTTTTCAATTATATTATTCATTAACATTGTTCATTCAATATATTTCAATTGATTAAAACTAAAAATAATACTATTTAAAACATTATTCAAAATAAGAAAATTCATAGTCATAAAAGAACATATATGATATTACTAAACGATTACACATAATTTTCAATAAATTTACTCTTTGGTTTATTCCAGGTCATTCATAGTCATCATATTTTTAAATAATTTATGATGTATTGTAATGGTTTTATAAATTTACAATGAATATATCATAAGAGTGTCATACCAGGTTTGTAGCTGGAATCATTTTAGTTCACTTGGTGATGAATGGTTCCTACTCAACATATTATTTTAGTGGTATATCTCCATTAAAAAACGTTTCAAATCCTCATCCCCTTGTATTTTCATGATAAGGATATACTTTTTGGGAATCCCATTAATCAATCATTTAATAAAATTCAATGAAATTTTCTTATGAATTGATTCATCCAGAGACAAATCCTTATACGTACAATATACAAGTACTTTTACATATCACTATGAATCTCACTGATGATTTATATCCTAGTTTCTAATTGATTACAATACGATTTTGATATATAATATTTAATGACATCCAATATCTGATCCAGAATTATGAAAAGCTATAACAGAACTTTTAATTACCTAAAAAACCAATCTTTGCCTAATTCATTTCATCCTAGTACCATTAATAACACAGAGCCATAAATAATTGGTTAATAGGTGAAAATATTATCTCAAAAAATGTTATCTATCACTACCCATCTTCTTATAAATATCATACATTATATCTTCCAATATAATTAAGGAAAATTAAACATAATAATAGTTGAGATGAGATTCTTAGAAAGTGTAAAAAGTGATATATCAAAATTTAATGAGCCAAGTGGTCTACAAATATGAGGAAAACACTTTGAAACCATAAAATTAAAATAAAATATCCTAAACAAGGTTTATGAAATATATATTGAAAGTTCATATGTTTTGAATAAAGAAGAATCATAGAGCATAAGCCATGAAATGACCCAGATGATTATTAATGAAAATTACACTTAATCTAATTAAATATATTATTATATAAAATTGTAATATAAAAAATATTAACTAATTTGGTTTTATGTTTTTTATTTTAAAAAACCATTATGAATTTTTACTGTTGAAAATATAGCTATTTTATAGTCATACCATGTTTGGTATAGATATAGGGGTTTAACAAATACAATTTAATCATAAAAATGAAGTGATGGCCTAATCCTGTAGAATTAATTAATAATAATCCCTTTAGATAGAGCTTATAATCGAGGTAGAATCACTTGGATTCCCTCTTGACCAATCCAAACCCGAGCTTTAACATGTTAACATTGAACAGAACTGCCTACGGAAGATGTGGAAGTTAATAAGGATTGCTGACCGAGCATTTTCATCTGAGCCACACAAAGATTCAGTCACCATACCACTCAATATCCTTATATATTATACGGATATTATAAGGGGTTATGTTACAAGACCCTAGTATTATTATTATTTTTGTATTTTTCTATAAAGAATATACATTCATTTTTTATTGCTACTTTGTAAATGGGTTTTAAATAATAAGTTGTATTTTTTAGTCAATATTAAATTTAGAAATACATTTTTATGAAATAAGGTATTTTTATTTAAAAAATATTTAAAAATTTATTAATAGATTAATTTTTATTAAATATAAATGATAGTATAAATTTTTTATAAATACAGTTGAAATTTTTATTAAGGATTGAAAACTGTTTTGGTCAGAACCCATGAATTTTCAATAAATGTCAATTTTTATTTTAAAAAAGGATATTCAAATATTTTTTAAATTATTTAGATAATATTAATATAGTTTTTGTATTCAAGACCATTAAATTATCTAATATATAATTTTTCATAATTTTCTAATATAGTCGGATTTTTATGTAATAATTAAATATGGTTTAAATATTTAATGTGTTCTATGACATCATAATGACTGAGTAGTGAGGTGATAAAATACGATAAAAGTTTTTTTGGCCAATATATGTTTTATTTATAAAATAATGTTACTATCGATTTTTTTATTAATTTAATGGTGCCTTAGTGGACCCTCCCTTACTTATGAAATATTTTAAATTTTGAAAATCATTTCCTTGATGGTGTTACTCACCTCCACATAAGAAAGCCTGATATTTTAATAATTTCATAAATTCTCATTATAATTTATTTTTTTCTACCCTTACCACTTTTTTAAAAATTATTAGCAAAACCCACATCCTGGTTTGTGGTTTTGATTTGTTTAATGTATACTGTCCAAACCAACATATTAAATAATTCCTTTTCTTTTCTAATTTAAATCCACTGAACCCCTGAATCCTCTTCACTCAAAACATTTAGAGCTCATCAAACCCATTCCCTACTCTCTATAGAAACCTCCTAAAGTTCAACAAGATCCCTAGAATCCTCTCTAAAGCCTCTATCTATCCTTTCAGATCACACTTCAATGAAAGATATTTCTTCCATTCCCAGTTTTTTCCATGCTTCTTTATTTTTTTATAACATTTAATTTTTGATTAAAAATGTTGGGGAATGATTCCACACCTCCCACATACAACCATCATTTTATTTAATGATGATATACCTCTTTCTATCTCATTAATCCTTCCCATGTACACCTGTTACCATGCAAAAATTTAAATATAGTTCTTCTATTTCTCCTCATTCTTCATGGTTTTTTATTATGATACCCCATTTATTTAAAAATTACATGTTCTGAAACATGTATATAAATTAATACCTTACTATCCATTTCATGTAATTATGATTAGATGTAACTTTCCCTCTCATCAACCAACTTTATGAATTTTTATGTCACACTATTATGCTGTCGAATTTGCAACACGATTTTCCAATAAAAATCGTTGTGTAACAAATACCATACCCATTTCTGTATTAATGGTATTAATATTTATGGATATATAATTATTGAATCATAATAACATTTAATTATTTGAAAATCATTAATCATGCAATTTCTTATGATATTGAATGATTCCTTGTTATATTATCCATGTGGCACACTTATGCATGAAATTAAATTATTAAGTAGGTTATGCCCTGATAGGGCTCTAATGTCTTGGGTAAATACTAGTGTCATGATAAATCAAGTGAAATGATGGTTTACTCATGATATTTTTATGTATGGAGATGATTCAAACATTCTAATTCACGTGAAATGAGGTTTTACTCAAGTTACATGTTCAATACGCCTTGGCTCATGCTAATATCATATTAAATGTTGTTTCCACATTTTCATGTCATGATAACCATGCTATATCATTCCTTTAATATTAATGTTTTCTTTGTTCTCCGTTAATATTCCCATTTCCTAACATATAATATATTTTTCATGGTATAAATTTTTTAATCCATTACTGGGCTTTATATCTCACCCTTTTATTATTCATGTCCTTATATTAAACCATGCATTACTATAAACGATGGAATATTGTGGACATGTAAAAGACGTTTTCAATAATGATGTTATTTTTATGTTCTATGTTGTAATGTAATGATTCTAATTTTTTATGACACTAGACCACTCAATCCTCAATGTTGTCTTATGTTCATGTTTTTGTAATAAATAATGGAAAATCGTTTAATAATGATCAATATTTTTATAGTCGCATCGAAGGATAATTTTAGTTACATGTGGGATTAGGATTAGAAAAACTATAGTTAATTATTTAATAAAAACATCCCTAAATTTTGGGGAGTATAGATTAAGTGGTTTATCAAAAAAAAATACATCATTGTGAAAATATGAAGAATTAGTGGTGGCTCTTGAATAGATGTATCTAGGGTTAAAACCCAAAAATAATGACTGGAGATAGACTCGAATGGGAACAGGTTCATGAAAATGGGGCATGCTGCAGTCATGGTTATGACACACCTGAGGGATACTCTTTGGTAAATACATAAGCTTAGTATGAAACATTATTAAGGGAATAAAAAAATCTATAATGAATATATATTGGGAATTAAATCAAGTGTAACATAGATTGAAGCCTGTAAATTTAAATGTTAAGGAAATAAATTTAATTTATAAGATATACCTTTTTTTAATGGACTCTATTTTATTTGTTACCCCCAACATTCGATTTATTTTATATAATATCCTATAATAAGAGATCTCGGGCTATCAACTGATGTGATGATCAATGTGATGACATTTCTAATGATATTACCAATATGATGCGAGCGAGAGTCACAAACATTCTAACAACACTCTCTCAGTTAACTTTTATTTTTAATAGATACGTGGGTCAAGAGGAAAGTCCAACCCCACTAAGAAAAACTATGCTATAATCGTGAGCTTCATGAGACTAAGGCCTCCTCCTTTTAATGGATTATATGATCCCACAATCACAAAACAATGGATCAACGCTATTGAAAATATCTTCCCTGTATTTCAATGTTCTGAAAAATAGATGCTTCTTATGACTTCTTATCATATAGAGGGTGAAGATGATTTATTGTCAATGTTGATCAAAAATGGACTGCATGAGGAAGAGATTGAGGGGTTGATATGGAAGGATTTCAGGAAAAAAATTCGATAAATATTTTCCTCAAACTATCTATCATATGATGGAAAGGTACATTCATTCCCATAAAATAAAGGATTAAAAATCCATCAGAGTGTATGGGGAATGATTCACAAGGCATGCATGGTACGCCTCCGACATTGTCGTTACCCCCAAATGCAAGGTTGTCCACTTATGTGGGGTGCTAAAACCTATCCTATAAAAATTCCAATTCATTCGTAACATCAATAGATATGAAGAAATTTTTTGATTTTCCCTTAATGTAGAATTTTATATTTGAGGATTTCATGTGTATAATTGGATAACACGCAGAAGGTGGAATTTCATTCAGGCAGTCTAACAGATAAATCCAACGATGCTAAGAAATTCACGCACCCCACATTACAAAGGTGTGGAAGGAAACCCCTTTTAAATTTCATGAAGGGTATGAGGAAATGCTATAGGTATGGAAGAGAAGGGAACATGGCCATTAACTATCAATAAGAATAACCAACTGCAACAATAGAGGAGAGAAATGCTCTGTTCGACCATCAACACAATTTTCATTTCTTCAACTGAAAAGAACCATATCACTTTTCAAACTTGTATCCTAATCTAAATGTATTCAAAGGCCACAAACAACCTCTAAGGTAGAAAGGGAGAGCTTTTACCATCACTACTTATGAAGCGAACACCTATAATGAATTCGTGACCAGAACAGTAGTCATTCATTCAATAATAGTGAACATACTTTTTAATTATGGTTATACACATTTTTTATATACCAATATTTTAGTAGAACAATACCAAAATCACCATAATTCGCATATGTAGAGATGTCAATGAGAATAGAAAATGGGGCAATCATTGCATCCCTAGTATATAACTCCTCCCTTGTCACAATTTGTGGATTGAACATCCTGTAGAATCTGGTCACATTCCCTCTGGTGGAATTTGATACTATTCATGGCATGGATTGACTTTCCCTATATAGAGTGAACAAAAATTTATTTGATTGGTAAATAACTCTCCATATGGAGAATCTTCCCCCGATTCTAGGAATGTTCATGGAGAAGGATGAATCTTCTTTTTCCCCATAATCTCAAGTGTGGATATTACTTCCTTATGACCATGTTTATCTTTATCAAATGATTGAGTTTAAGGAAGAAAACATCCTTGAATACGTTCCTAGTGTGAGATAATTCAATGAAGGGTTTCCCAATTTATTGTATGGACTACATCCTAGAAAATATGTTTAATTATAGATTTATCTTTTACATGGGGCATTTCCAATATCTAACACTATGTATAGAATGGGTTTTGTGGAGATTGAAGAGCTAAATAAACAACTACATGAGAATCTAGATAATTAAATTATATGACCATGTGCTTCACTATGGGGTGCACCCATCTTATTCGTCAATAAAATATATGGTTGAGTTAGAATTTTGATATATTATCTTGATCTAAACAAAATAACGATATTGAAAAAGTATTTTCTTCCATGAATTGATGCCTTGTTTGATCACCTATGTGATTATGAATACTTCACCACGGTGGATTTGCAGTCGGGATATAGCTATGTAATGGTGAAGAAGGAATATTTCCAAAAGAGTGTTTTACATAGAAGTTATTGTCACTATGAATTCATATTAGTACCTTTTGGACTCACTAATGCACTATAAATCATCATGGACTTCATTAATAGAGTATTATAGACTACCTCAAAAAATTTATGGTAGTATTTATAGACTATTTTATAATATACTTAAAAACGTTAGAGGATCGTGAGGAGCATATAATAAATGTACTACATACCTTGAGAAAGGAGAATCTATATGTAACGTACCACAAGTGTGAGTTATGGTTGAAGAAGTATCAGTCATGTTTCATATCATCTCAAGAATTGGGATATCTTTGGATACCTCCATGAATGGTGAAATTTAACGATGGCCTAAGCCATCATCAGTGACAAATATCCATAGAATCCTTGGATTAGCTAGATATTTTCTTCGATTTGTGAGAAATTTCTAACATTTTTCCAACCCTTTTACCAAGATAACTCTAAAGGGAGTGAATTTTTCATGTAGTGATGAATGTGAAGATATCGTCATAGAGTTGAAAATGTGTCTTATCACTGCGCTCATGCTCAAACTACCCACAAGTGGAGAAATTTTAGTAATATTTAGTAATTCATTGATGAGGAGAAAGGGATGTGTGTTAATGGAAAATGACAATTTCATTTCCCATTCTTCAAGGTAATTTAGTGTCAATGAGAAAAACAGTCTAACAAATGGCTTGGAGTTTGTTGGTATAATCATCGCATAGAAAATATGGAAGAATTACTTATTTTAGGAGAAATGTGAAATATATATGTATCACAAAATCCTCAAGTATATATTCACAATGAAAGAGATGACAATGAGAAAACAATGATGGCTAGAGCTGATCGAGGTCTATGAGCAGTCAATCTATTACCACCCTATGAAAGGGAACTAGGTGGTGGATCCTCTAAGTATAAAAGAACCATAAAGTCTATAAATGATGATAATTAAAAGGACCTAATATTATTGTATTTGATTAATATGGAAATGGGAATAATAAATAAGGAACATCATCAATTCATTCACAAATTTGTTCTCAACCATCTTTTAGGAAGGCTAAAAGGATGCCCAAAAGGATAATGTGGGAATTCAGAAGAATATGAAAACTGTCATTAAAGGAAAATCCCCAGAGTTCAATGTTAATTAAAAAGGGACTATGGGATATGTTTTATGAATATGAGTTCCATAAAATCCCGAGTAAATGAATGAACTTTTGGGTGACACATACTCTTTGAATTTATCCATTCACCCATGAAAACCAAATATGTATCATGATGTCTGTGAGCATTATTAGTTGGATTAAACGAATAAGGAGATTGCTGAGTATATTTCAATGTGCTTGGTATGTCACCCAGTGAAGGCTAATAGGATGAAGTCTAAGGGGATGATACAAACATTACCTATAACAACATGGAAAATAAATAACATCACCATGGACTTTGTCACCAGACTTCTGAAGTCATCCAATACGAAGAATGCTATCTGGGATATTGTGGATCATCTTACAAAGAATGCACACTTCATTGAAATTTTAATGGATTTTTCAATGTATCAACTCGCCTAGATATACATAAAATATGATGTACGGGTTAATGGAGTACATCTATTGAATGAGTCTAATCGGGTTCCAATATTCACCTATATGTTCTAGAAGAGTACACGACATGCTCAAAATACTGAGTTGTACATCAGTACGTAATATCATCCTCAAACTAATGGCCAATCTGAGAAAACAATCCATTCACTTGAGGACATCATGAGAGCATGCTAAATGGACTTCAAAGGATGATGAGATGTAAATTTTAATTTATTTATTTTCTCTTACAATAACAGTTTCCATTCAAGTATCCAAATTTCTCCTTATGATGGATTTTATGGTAAGAGGTCTAGAACACCATAATGTTGGGATGATATTAGTGAGCGAAAACATCTATGTCCATAAATGGTAGATGAAATGGTGAAGAATTTTAAGAACATCATGCATCCCTTGAATGCTGCTTAGAGTCAACAAAAGAACAATATTAATAATTGACGATGAGACTTAGTGTTTTATGTTGAGAACATAGTATTCCTCCACATATTACCATGTTATAGAGTTGTGATATTTTTGAAGATGGAAAAGGTTACTCCAAGATAAATCAGACCTTTTGAGATCTTTGATCGTATTAGAGTCGCAGCCCATCGACTAGAACTCCCATAAAACCAATCTCAAATAGATGATGTCTTTCTTGTATCACTCCTAAGATTTACATACCTGACCCAAATGATGTAAACAATATATTGGTGGTACCATTAGAGAATTACATCTCATATAAATAGAATATTGTGAAGTTATTAGATCGTATTGAAGACATTCCACAAAACAAGACAATTACCCTCATCAATATATTGTAGTGAAACCACTTGTTTGAATAAGCATCATGGCAATCAGAGGAAGTGATGAAGAAGAGTTGCCCTTATCTATTTTAGGGCTGGAATAAGAAAATTCGACAGAAACATTTCAATATGGGAAATATTATAATGACATAATCATTTATTAATGAAAATTCCACATGATAAAATTAAAGGTTTTATTATCTATAATTGTTATATAATACATATACACTTCATTGGTTTTGAGTGTTTGTATTTTAAAAACCCATTAATAATTGTTATTATTTCTAATATACTTTCTGAATAGTGATCACATTATTAGTATAAATACGAGGTTTTAAAAAATCCAATTTACATAGATGAATGATGAAATGGCCTCATCAAATAGAATTTCTCCATACGAAGACCATTTTTCAGAGCTCGAAAAGTAGGTAGCATCGGTGGTCTTCACTGTTGACCAAGAAAAAGTTGAGATTCAACACAATAATCTTGGATGGAACAATCTAATATAGAAGTGGAAGTTAATATAGATTATCACATAAGAGATGCTATTTAACCCTCCCCAAGAGTCTATCACCATTGCACACCATACAATTAAGTCTTATGAGGGCATTATAAGAGATTATGTGACAATACCCAAGAAATACAATTAAGTGCGTAATTTTTTTATAAATAATACACATTAATTTTTTTACATTGTAAATGGGTTTTAAAGAAATACTATTATTTTTAGTTTATATTAAAATAAGAAAATATTTTAATGAATTAATTGATTTTTGAATTATATAATATTGTAATTATATATTGTTACTAAATAATTTTTTATTAAATATAAATGATTGTATAATTTTTTATGAATAAATTTTATATTTTTATGATGTTTTGAAAACAGTTTTTGTAAAAATGAAGTGATATTCAATAAATATTGGTTATTATTTTAAAAATAGAAATTAAAATATTTAGAAAATTAGTTTGATAAAATGAATATCATTTTTTGGATTTAGGGTGTATATATTATCAAATAGTTATTTTTTCATTATTTTTTTGACATAGTCGAATTGTTGGGTAAAAATTCAATATTATTTAAATATATAATTTGTTTTATGACATCATAATCACTAAATAGTTAAGTAATAAAATACAATAATAGGTATGTTAGGCTAATATATGTTTTATATTTAATCAATTGTGATTTTATATTTGTTTGATTAATTTTATGGTTCCATTAGGGGACCCTCAAAGACTTGTGAAATATTATAACTTTTTAAAATGAGTTCACTGAGGGTGTGACTCACCTCATCATAAGAATATATTTTATTTTAATATTATCAACCATTGTAATTATAAAATAATTTTTCCACTCTGCATTGGCCAAAACCTTGTTCAAATACCCTGGGATGTTTATTGGTTTTGATAAGTTTAATTTGTGTAATCAAAAAACTAAATGATAATGAATTTTCTCACCTTCCATATATAAACCTCCTCAACCTCCCATTCCTATTCACTAAAAACCTTTTGAGCATGACCAAACCCTGAAATCCTATATCTAATACCCTTAAAATGTGACCCATTCTCCTGAGAAGAATCTTTCATTCCTCTCCAACGCCTTTGGGATCACACGTCCTTATAAGGGATTTATTCCTTTCTCATTATTATCCTAGATTTTTTATTGTGTTATACCATTTTATTTTCAGATAAAAATGTTGGGTTATAATTTATTACCTCGTATATACCACCCTCCATATTTTTTAATTATGATAGACCTATTTTTCTCTCAATAACCTATCCCATGTTCACCCGTTACCATGCCAAAATTTCATAAGAGTTATTCCATTTATCATATTTCTTTAAGATTCATTACTATGATACGCCTTTTATTTCAAAATTCCATGTTATGGGAAATTTGTTTTTATTACACACATAATTTAAATTTCATTTATATATGATGAGATACACATTTTTCTATCATCAAACATTTTTATTAATTTTTATGCATCATTATTATGCAGCTGAAATTGGACAACAATTTTCCAAACCAAAATCATTGTGTAATGAATACCATACATATTTCTTTATCAAGGGTATTCGAATTTATGTACATATACTTATTTAATGGTACATGAATATATGTACTACACATTCATTAATCATGCAATAGCATATGATGATGAATGATTCCATGTTAGATGATCCACATGGCACACATAGGCATGAATTTAGATGATTAAGAAAGGTGTGCCCTAATAGCACACCAATGCATTAGGTAAAGATTAATATTATGATATGTCAATTGAAATTATGAATTAATAATTATTATTCATCTGAAATGAGGGAATAATCGTTAAAATTAATGTGCCATGAGTGTTTACTCATGCTCCATGTGAAATGAGCCTTATCTCATGCTAATATCATGTAAAAATATTTTTTCCACATTTCAATGATATGATAACCATGATATATCATTAATTTATGTTCATTTTTATCTTATGATCTATTAAAATTCCTATTTTCTAACATCTACTATATTCTTCATGTTATTCTTTGTTTACTTCCTTACAATACTTTATAGCTAACCCTTTTCCTATGCATGTCTCATGTTATCTCATGAAATTCTAAGTACAGAAGAATGTTGTGGTCATGATAAAGTTGTTTTCAATAATGATGTTTTGTTTTATGATCTATGTTGATATGTAATGTTCCTATTTTCACAAGACACTACACTTCTGGGTAATTAGAGTTGTCTTAAGTGCATGTTTATATAATAAATTATGTTTAAGTGTGTAATAAATAGGATGTTAGTTATAGGCCATGATGGTATATCAATTTCAAAATACATATGATTTTTGGAACAATATAATAATAGGAAAATGTATCCTACACATACCCTCAATGAAATTAAAATAAAGTTAGTGTTATTATAATTTAATGCATTTGTTTTTGATTTTATGTATTCTACATTTATTTTTTTGACATATGATAATATCATTACATTACCATGTTATTTTATGGAAAATATTGCTTTTTAGGATTGAAAAGATTGGGAACATAGATGGTGTATAAATAGAAGAGGCAATGTGCTAGCCTAGTGGAAACCATATTCCCTATATAGTGTGACTATCCATGTCACACAAACATGAACAAATGAATTTTTTCTAACGTAGAAAAAAATAAATTGTCACTATCTACGGTTTGAAAAAATGCACATATACGTTCTTCCTCATCCAGGAAAAAAATCAGTCTCTTTTTCTCTGTCATAGAGGAGCCACACGGTTGCCACATGGTTTGAAAAACTATCCAACCATATCATTAAACCTTATGGATCATCAAATTTTTTAAATTTTCTAGCCAACCCTCTACTACACAAACCCCAAATCACTCATTTTTTTCTTATGAACTCGACATCATAAGAACATCCCCCGACCCTCTTCAACTCATTTGGTCTTCAAATCATTGGTATATTTTGTTGGAATATTAAGGAAATATTCATCTAATTCTCTCATATCATCATTTCATCTTTCTTATTGGTCACAGAACACTTTTTTATATATGGTATTTATTTTATGAAGATTAGTTACCAGATTTTTTATTCAACCATGTTTTCTGTATTAAATTTTAATGAATTTGGATTGTTCTATCACTTATAGGTTATCTATTTTGTGCAAATGAGAATTCAAGTCAGTTTGTGGTGAATGATAGAGTGTCTGCATGAGTTGAAAATTTTATTCCATAGAAGAGGGTACCAATATCATCACCATCAAAATTTTATTTCTACAACCTCTTTGGAAAAAATTGTTATTTCAAAGGCCAATTTCATTGGGGTTTTCTCTGACTTTGATATAAATGTTCTTTAATTAATAAGAGTGTCATATATTGTGTTTTATTATATAAAAAATTATTCCCATTTTTTCATCTTTTTTTATATCCTACTTATTTTATGAATAGAACCTATAGAGTGGATTATAGATATTCTTCCAAATTTCAATAATAAATTAAATCTATGAAGATAAATAGTCTTAATTAGGAAGCATAAAAATGATTTTTTTTAAATTTTAAATCCCATGAATATCACCCCTTGACCATATCATTTAATGTCATTAAATATCAAATAAATCTCATAATTGAACATGGATAGGAATAATAACAAATGTTATCATAATATATGACTAGTTGAAATAGAACTACTGATTTAAAATTCATCAAATTATATCCACTCCATAAACAAATAAATTAATCATAGGAACTAATCCTTATGTCACAAGGATTCATCCATATAAAGGGATAAATTCATCCTTGAACTATTGGTTGACCCATTTATACTCAAAAAATGTTTCATATGATTTCAGGTATAACCATTTTGTTGTTTCATCAATATGTTAACATGTTCATACATTTCTTGTATTCATCCTAATGTTCTATTAAGATAATTGTTATGAAAAAGAAATATCACATATTGAGTCTTCAATGATAATTACACAATATAAGATTTTCTTTATGATGTTTCAATTAATTTACTAAATTTCAACATTGGAGTTATAATGTTACTATATATCTCATGAAATTATTTTAATTCTATAATATAATCCAATGAAATTCAATAAAATCATTTTTATGAATATTTTAGTGTAGATATAATTTCAAAAAATAACCAATTTTTCCAAAGTTCATTAAACATATTTTATATAAATTAAACACTTCCTAATAAGTCTTTATAATCATAAAGAAAACACTAAATTACCCCAAATTGTATTCCCATGATTCAAAATATTTTGGTTAAAAAAAATGAAATCAACAATAATTTCATGGGGTACATCACATATCATATATTATATTAACACACTCTAATGCATGGTAATGTATCAAAACTAATAAAACTAATAATAACACCACAACCATGATTCAACCATGTTTCTACCATTTCTAGGATGTTATATCTCGATATCTCACATCTTAATTATCAAATGAGGGAACTCATAAGCTTATGTGATATAACTATGGTAAAAGTTCATAGCCCAATCCCATCTTGAAAACATTATCTTTTTAAACTACCAAACTAAATAGAATAACACACGCATAGACCAATCAACCATGTTGGAAAACATGGAACCCAATCAATAGTCTTTAAAAATGATGGGAATATTAAATCTTGAACATAAATAGTTAATCTATAGAGGATTAATTACATCTATGATGACCCAAACCATCACATTTTTTATATTGGAATTTAAAATCTCAGTAAAAACATTAAACCAAACGAATGGAATAACACTAAATTACATAAAAACACTAAATCAATATAATAAATTTCAATATGTGCTCTTAATGATCCAAATCAGTAATATATAACACTTGATTCATGTTTATTATATCAAATCGTATATTTCATAAACGAACCCTTATAATTAATTAATTTTCACAAAAGGTAAATTATAAGAGTGGTAATTTATCATAAAATTATAAAATGGGGTTGTGAATAACATAATATAACCACTATATTAATCAAAATTATTAAAAACTTTCACTTAATATTGGAAGATGCTAAATTGGTAATGATAAATTAATGGAGGGGGTCCCAGACGTACAAGGTTGATTGAGGAATAAGCAGAAATTCAAAATGGGGAAATTGATATATCATAGAATTTCCTTCCAATCCCACCTTAATTATAATAATTACCCACCACACCCACACCTCCATGTTGATTTTCCTCTTGGAGAAGCATTCCATTGAAAAATTGGACCACACAACAATTTCCCAAACTAATTTACCATTTTGACTATAATTTAATTGCATAGTAATAAGAGAATGAAATAAAATATATAAAAAATCTCTCTGACTTGAATCCATATATAATTTCACACAAAGTAATAATTAAAAAATTTAATGGAATTTACAATCTTCAAATCCAAATTCAAAAATCACAAGTCAATTTATTTATCATTAACAGGATCAATATATCAATGTGTTGTATATTTATATTATTATTTAACTACAATATAATTTATTGAGTATATTGAATTATCATATGACGGTAAGGCTATATATGTGAAATTTAATTTCATGACATCAATTTCAATATCATTATATATGAAATCTATTCAAAACTATGGTATGATGGAAGAATCCATGATGTGGTTCCCTATAGTTGATCATAGATCAAAAAGTTATTTCCTTAAATTAAATCTCCCATGAAAAATGATTGTTGTTGAATTATTTTGTGAAAATTCATTAACATAATAAAAAATTTCATATGTTTCACTCCTAGGAATTAATTTTTCCCAAACACCTCTATCCATCCAATATTACTGAACTACAAAAAAAAATTTAACAATAAAATGTTATGTTATAACAAGATGTCATTTTAGGCTGATTAGTGTCTACTGAGAACCAAAATTTCCTCATAAATTTACACAAACAAGATCAACCTCATAATGATTATTCTTTTTCAAATCCAAGAAATTGTTGAAAAATAATTGAATTTTTTATTAGGGTGATAAAGTAGTTTTAGCCTTTTAATCCAACTACCAAAACATTGACAATGATATTTTTAAAAATTAACCAAATTATAATTGATATATCGAAGCTATGTTATTATTAAACAACATTTCAAACGATTACAATAAAATATATAATGATACAAATAAAAACAATATGGTTGGTTGTAAAAATTTTCCCAGTTTTTAGACTTCAATTATGATGTTATTTTCAATAGAGTATATATATATTTATTAAATTTACTTTAATTCAATAAATTATTTACAAATAATATATATCTAATATTTAATAAATTAATGAATATAAATAAAATAAATATGTCATTAAAACTTTTTAAAATTGTACGAAATATTTTATGACTAATTCATGGTTTAATGTAAAATATACATTTCTATTTAGGTGAAATAATTATGGGATGATAATTTTTCTTCATAGAGGACTATGTGAGTAAGATTAGTGTTGTGGATGAGTATTATATAGTTTTGGATGTATTTTATATATTATATATTATTTAAAATAGTGAGGTAGTCGAATGAATTATTAAATATATTAAAAGTATTATCAGAGTGTGATTGATTATTGCAAAGGTCTTATATTAAAATATAATGTGGTCTTTCCAAATATGAATATTATTTGAATTTAAGGGCTTTAATATTTAAAATAAGTGGTAGTTGAAAAAATAATTTCTCTTACACCTTCTTAAATACTTTGGTGTTATATATAATTTTCATTTACTGTTATTAAAGTAATCCACTTACCTTAGTCATTTTAGTCTTTATTTGGGAGCCTCATGGGAATCCAAAAGAGATGGTTCCTTTAATAATGGGAAAGTAATATTTTTCAATGATTTATATCATTTTTAATTAATGGAATCCATGTATAAATTTGTATTTCCTTAATGGGGTAATCCAAATGAATGTATAATTCCCATGTTAGTTAGTAGTTTTCAAATATAATCTAATGTTTTCTCAATCTACATGGAATTTACATACCATTTAATTATATTCAATGATGTTTATTTTTTATGGGATTGTGTTGTGATATGAATACAAATCTAGAAGGGTAAAATTCTAGTAATATGGTTTACAAGGAATGTAATGTATAATAGTTTTTTGTAAAAAGGAATTGTATTTTTAGGTGTATATGACCTTTTGGATTACAAAACATATAACAGGGTTACAAAATATATAAGAATACAAATTTTGCGTTTTAGGGTACTATATTGTTTATTTTAATTAATTTAGGAAGAGAATATTCTATCTCCATCTAGAGATCTTCCCTTAAAATTTTTGGGTTATCCATCAACTCTAAATCCATTATTAAGGCATTTGATCCTCAATATGATTATGTTTCATATCATCTGGTAATATTTCATTCGTCTACATCATTTCTCTCTATTAAGGTAAAATATTTTTGTATTGATTTGGGATATAATTGTATATGATAATAATTCTCTTGACATTATTTTGTTTCTATATTTAGATCCTTCTCTGAGACCATGTCCATTATTGGTTGTGGTCCAGTGAGTGTGTGTTTTAGTGGAATGTCATGAGCTTTCAACTTTAACAACACATTTTTCTATTGATTTAATTCAATTATTTTTATATTGATTATGTGTACATGGTTGTAATTTTATTATACATACCATTTTGTAGACACAGTTGTGGACCTTTACGACTTGATTTTTAAGGTTCTGGTTTCGAATTTAGAATATATTAGTGAAATGTATTTATATGGTTTTTGTAAATTAATTCTTATAAATGAAATTGATTTACATACTGATTAGATTTTTTCATGTTTAATAATGGGTTCTTGAAAATGATATGGAAGACCCAAATTTAATGAAAATAATATCATGTTTTCAATGCACTGCAAAATGTTTAATGAGGTGGTAATCAATCAATGTTTATCATGAAATGGTAAGATGAATGGTTTGGAAAACAGATCACATTGTGATTCCTTGGGTACTATGATATGAGGTGCAGTAATAGGAATCCTCCACATATTGGGGGTCTGATCTAGGGGTGTTCCTCTTCTCCATAGTATTATTGTTGTGGGTATTTATTAGAACTATTTGGGGATAGTGTTCATTTTTATGGGAGTTACAATAATATCATGAATAGAAGAATCTATAAAGAGAATTGATGGACAAAAAATTTTCTATTTTAGGTATTAGTGTCCATGTTATTCGGACATAGTGTAATCCTTGGTGTGATGTTATATTTTTATTGTCCAAATTGAGATGCTTTCACTCCTAAAATTATAGGTTAATTTTATTGGATTTAATTAGATATGTGATATATTATTTCCTTGAGTTTTATATACCTATTTTTATATAATTATATGAAATTCATTGAATTGAATTTCATGTTTATTGACAAATTTAGAAAAATGGGAAAATAAATTTTGTTTCCATGATGATGTCATAAAAATATTACACTATATATCATGCCTTATTTTATATAATGTATAGAATTTATAAGATTTCTTTATTGAAATTATATGTAGTGAATGGTGGGCTCTTATTAAACCTGTTATCTCTCATCCAATGAACCCCTTCTATAGTATTGAATTCATAATATATTTTGATGCATGAAAAGATAAGGAGATGTATTGATGCATAATGTTTTTCTATCCAAGATGATTTGTAATATAATTCTAATATGGTGGAAATTTTTTTGTGATAACTCATGGAGACTAATGGATAATACATTTTAGTTTTATCATCTATTGTACTTGGTCTTGTCTCTTGGAGATTTTTTTAACCATTCCAGTTATATCACATCCACTATTTCCAATCATTTATGAAATAAATGTTTATATTATCATTTAATATACATTTCAATAGATGTATAAATGTATTTTTTCTAATTAATGATGAACTGAATCATTTTATATGTTTTCTGTTTATTATCGGGTGATATACACTAGTTCATGTGGATGAGGATAGCCTTTGGGTGTATAGAAATTTAGCTTTGGAACAATTATTAAAAGGGTATCTAGGTAGGTTTCCCCACAATTTAGTATCATAGGATGCATTTTTGTAAGGATTTCATATATTTTTATCTTTGAACGATTATATATTTGATTTTCTGTAAATTAGAGAGATATATTTCAGTGAGTTAATGTCTAGATCATTCCTTGAAATGACTGATGAAATCATGAGAAATATCTACTTTCCTCTTATTTTAATTTTATGGTCTCAAATTAAATATTCATTTATGGGTTTCCTGTTTAAATTTAAATTAACATATTGTATGATTATTTATTTTATTACATTTTGTAGAAGTAGGAATCTAAAATCTATTCATGGGGATCCACAAGAGGATACACCTGACACTCCACATGGGAATCATCCTATGGAACTAAGTCTTATCGAGTTAATTGTTTATGTAGTTCGTGATATTAAAAATAGAGAACCATTACTTCAGAATGATTTCATTTAGGTGCCTCTAAATGCTATGGGGGATAGGGAACGATAATATGAATTCTTCCCCAAGAAGCCACATCACATTAATGACACAAATAAACCAAACGAGGTGGGGGAATATATTTACAAGACCGAATATTTCATATAATTCTTCTATACAGAAAATATTATCAAGGTGAAGTGTGTGGTGTTCATAAATTATAGTCCTAGTATGTGATGTGGGATTCCATGGGAATGGTAATTGGCATTTGGTGTTAGAATGGAATGGTTTAATGACACTCTTCGTCAACCAATTTTTTATAGTGGAGTTTATTATAGAGAACTATCTACTGTTCCTTTCATTGCAGTAGTGATATCATTTATATTGGAAATAAACAAAATGGTTTTTTATATGGTGTTATTTCACAAAGTAATTATACAGAATGACTACATGAATGATCAACTGTACAATTAGGGTTGTCAACCAAATATTATAATGCATGTATTTATGATGGATATTTTGACCAAAGTACTAATAGTAGACATTGTAATTATGGGTTTGATGAATGTGGAAGGAATGGTTGGATATTCATCATATTGTCATCCTACAACATGTATAATCAATGATTGTCTTGGGAATTATAGTAGGTTCCATGATTGTCACTGTACTATTTGTGGTGGTTCTCATTAGCATAACTCTATGAAACATCTATTTACCACTAGTGTTGTGCCACTATATTAGTACCAGTGTCGAAAAAGATGGAAGACATGAAATTAATTTCCATAACCTGTAATGATTTTAACTGTTTTGGATGTTATGCTCATTTATAGTGTTTCTACAGGGATTCATCTACAACTTTGATATTATTAGAGAATGTCATCTCTAAAGGCTAAAGTGAGTTATATAGATGAATTAAAGGCTATTAGGCTCCAGCAATAGGCATCATGAGTGAAACACATTTACATAGTATATGAGTTTTTGGTGGAGGTAGATAATGGTCTAGAAACAATTATAGGTACGATGTTTATATAATCATCAAATCTAACTTCTTTCATTGATATAGGTGCTTCACAGTTGTTTATATCTAGATTATTTTTTGATATGATAAAATGTACTATTTTCTTATTTAATTTTTATAGAGTTTTCAACTCCTATTGGGTAGTGTAAAGAGAATGTGTTACAATTTACATGTTCACTATAGATAGCTAATGTTGTGTAAGTATGGTGTTTTTGTTCGTGATATGGATTTTTTTACATCATCGTTGAGATGGGTATTTTTATCATGTTGAGATTGACTGTTATCATTATCATGTATCATTTCATGTGCCCAATCAGAGATTCTAGTTTTTTCAATGAGAGTTGGTTATCATGCATGGTCAATCATGATCACCCCACCCATAGATCACATTATTTTTTATAGTAGTTTTAGTTGATCCATATGATGTTTCCTCTACTGTTAATATTTTATCATTTGATTATGAAATTACTAATGTTTTCATAGTTCATTTCCCCCAGATTCCACTAAAGGGGTGGTAGAGTTTACGATTTGTGTAGTTATATTTATTAATCCTATTTGAATTGCTTCATACCATATGTCACCATAATAATTTAAAGTGTTCATGATTTAGTTAGATAACCTGATGGTGAATGGGTTTGTTTTTCATAATGTTTCTTGGTAGGAATCCACAAAAATCCTTTCCACTATGGTAAACTATTTTAAGTATTTTTGTATAGACTATTATAGGATCATTTCGATAATTCTTAAGAATGGGTAAACATTACCAAATGTATATGATTTTTAATATTTTTCTAAATGGTAAAAAAATGTATCTTTATTATTGACCATTGGCCAATTTATCATTGACTCTGACTCTATGAGTCAGGTTCACTGAACAAAACATTCATCATTATTTATCACCAAAATATATTTTAATTCTCATTTTTATAAATCTAACTTTTTATATTTTAATAGATTTGATAAATAAGATATTCTATAAGTATCACAAAACATTTTTGGTAGTGTTCTTGGTTAATATTTTTGATAACTCAATTTTTTTGAGGGAGCATGACCACAATTTTTTATTGGATATAAAAATAATTAATAATAATAGTTTGTATAGAAATATTTATAAATTAATTTTGTTGATTCAAAAAGTGATTTATTTGAACATGTTCTTTCTATGAATGGATTATCAACTAATCATGACGGTATTGAAGCATTATTTTTATTTGATATACCATATAACATCTTTAAAAATAGGTGACTCCTTGGTATTTTTGTATATTTTCAATATTTTACCATCTATTTATCAAAAGTATAATCAGTATTGACTTCTCTTATTGATAAATGGGTAAAATTCATTTGGGATGCTAGATATAAATCTTTTTTGGGGATTTTAAATATCTTATGGCATCATATCCTATTTTCATCGTGCTAGAGCCTAGATAGTGGTATGTTGTTTTCTGTTATACATCTATTGTAGGCTTAGGCATTTTGATTATGTAGGATGATCATATGGTGTCTTAATGATCCCATCAGCTTTGACAACTTAGGATGAATGACCCTACTAATGAGTTAGAGATTGTATCTTTTATGAATAGACCAAAAAACTATTACCATCATATTTTTTCGGGACTGTTATATAGTCTCGTATGAACGTTATAGTCTATTGTAATTCATTTCAAATAAATAATAGAATCTCAAATAGATGTGATGTGTAGAATACCATGAGAAATTTGACTACGACATTCATTATACCCTGGGGAAGAAGAATTTCCTTGAATATGATCTCAAAAGGAATATTCCATTAGGGGATTTTTTGGAATTGAACAACGTGTGAAACATTAGGGGTTTCTTTTATAAGTTTTATATAGACACTCAGTAGGATGTTTCATGTATTTTTCTTTCTAGTTTTGAATTATCATCACTTCTCTTTGATTCTATTCAGTATAGAGAGTAGTATGATGACAAGTTCATTGGAATTCATGAAAACCTATATAGTGGGGATAGTATTTTTGGTCGGTATCTCCATTAAGATAATATATATCATTTTAGAAATTTTTCATGGTTCCACTAAATATGTTATAACACTCTGTAGTTGTATTATCATAGTTATATGTGGTTTTTTCAAACATTAACTATGAATATGTATTATGACCTGAGATACTAGATCTTGATACTATATATAAAGCACTACACTTGTGATAATGTTTCCCACTGTTAAAATTTCTAATAGATAAAGGAAGAGTATAGAAATAAATATGTTCTTCTCCATCTTCTTCTAGTGCTTTTATTGAAATGATGTGATTATTCCATGGAATATGTAGTGGGATTACTATATACTCCCATAAGGTTGATGAATATATTGGTGGTGATCGATTGGTTGAAAAAGATCACTCATTTCATTCCAATAAGGGACATTACTACTATTATGGATCGAGGTAATCTATATGTTTCTGAGGATATGAGCTAACATAAGGTTCCTTCTTATTTTATTTATGATATGTATTCAAGATATACATTGTCGTTTAATAAGAATCTGTATGAGCTATTGGGACACATAGATTGTAGGACCCTAGAAATCATGGATGAACATTCTTGTTTAATTTTTTTTAAATCCCAAAAAGATGACTAATTAAATTTTTACTAGGTATTTTATAAATATTAGGGGTCTTCCAAGGTTTTGGGACATAAAATAATTTGAAATTTCTTCAACTATTCATGTTTCCGGGTTGGTTTAAAGATAGTTTAAATCATGTGAATAGGAGATCCAATTATTGTGAAATGGGATAGTGGAAATTTCCATGGTTGGAAAATGGTTTATAAATCAATGTAGAGATACCCACATAACATTGAAACTTTTCCCTCTTGGATAGTGTCTAGAACATTATTGGAATAAGGTTTTGAATTCTATGTGGCCGAGCCGTACACTCTATTAAATAATAGGAATTTTCCAAGATTTCCCACACGGATTTTTAATTCTTCACTTGAGTTTCTCCCCATTTCATTCATCTATATCCCTAGTGACAAAACAAACACTTACATCCCTCCCAAGGATCATTCTACCCCATTTCTAGGCCATTTGGAGGGTCTTCAGTTGTATATTGATTCTATGGGTTAGTCTAACATTCATCTCTCTTCTATTTTCTGTGTTAGGGAATATAGTTTTGTTCTTCCTTTTTAAATGAACTGAAACCCCCTTTTTCAAGTGGATCTTTGGTTGGAGATTCAATGGATTGTTGAATCCATATCTATATCTAAGAAAATCAGTTATTTAATCATTAAAGTCAAGGTATGTGATCTATAAGTTATATCCCTTTTTAATTTTGATACTTTTCACATGCGGTTGAGTTATATGTTTTCCATTATCTTGGTTTTGATTTATTTAGTGATATTAGGTGAAATGGATGGATAAACTGATTAATTGAACCCCCATGATCCTCATGGGATGCATTGAAGCTGCTTTTACTAGGTTAGATCCACACATGGGGTGTGAAAACATTTCCGATAATTATAAATGAAAATGTCATTAATGGATTCAATTTTTAATGAAATATATCCCATGATAATTATACTAATATGCTAGTTTGATTTATAAAGTGTCATTAATTTTGGATTTCTCTAGTCTTGATAATTAAATATGGTCTTTTTTGTTATAATCTGAAAAACGCACAAATTGATTAATGTGAATGTGCCAATTGGAATATAAATGTGTAAAAGAAATGAGTAAATGGATTAATGGATACGATTTGATGAATGTGTAAAATGGGTTAATTCATATTAATTTATCTATATGGTAAATGGAATTATAATAAGAAATGATAAAATTTTTAACTAGTTAATGAAACTTTATGATATGTGTTCGAAATGAAATGTTTTATATGAATGTTATGTGTACTAAATATATAATAGATTGCAATATGGTGTATGATACAAATCAATGAATAATAATATTCACAAATCAGGGTGGTGTGAGATATTGAAATGTGGCACCTCCCATTGGTTGGGATGGATTGAGGCTCCAAACCCACCCAACAGAATGAAAGGGTTAGGGTGTTAGACTAATGCTGTAGGACCAAAATTATGAATTGAATGAGACTACCTAGACTAAGGATGTAAGGAAACTATGGTGTAATATTTATTATATTGTTATCCATAGAGATATAGGGGACATGCATTAATCCATTTTTCATGGTAGTTAACAAGATTAGGATTCTGTGTAAATTATTTTAGTCTATATCCCCCATAACAAAAAATATAAATTGAATGATTTATGAAAATGGTTGATGTGGATATTATTAACAAATGGATAATGAGTTATCCTTGTTCATATATTCATTTATTTCATGAATTCATGCACTATATGTTTATATTAGATATTTGTTTAGAACCATTACTAGTGTTCTAATGATTTTTTCTCACAACCAATGTGGGTAGCCATTGGGTACCTGAGAAGATTAAATTATTGTTGGTCATGGAATAGGAAAGGGCCCTACTATAGGGAGTTGAGTTGGTATTGATATTTTCATGGTTGGGGATCAGATAATTGAGGAAGGTAATTCTTTAGGGAATTCTTCTATTAGCTGTTATTTTGAGTTTCATTCATTTTTGTATCTTTTATTATGACATGATGTATTCATCATTTGGTTATAATGGTATCCCATTTGGTAATTTGATTGTTATGATGGATTATGGTTTATTTCTATTCATTCATTTTTTCATGTGTTTTTTATTGTGGATTCCTCATGGGACGAGGGAATGGTATTCCCCCCAGATCCGTCAGACACTCGCTTCTAGTCAGTATCCTCTAGTGTTTGTGGAGGCATGCTTGAGGTCATGTGGAGACCTGAATTGGAGCACTGGTTAGTGGATTCCATCATGGTGATTTAATGAAGTGGTATAAAAGTAGGTTATTTTATGTAGTCTTATTATATGGGATGGTAGATAGAGGATTATTATGTGTTGGGTCTTGTGAATTAGATCATGCATTGTAATAGTTGACCCATGTACAAGGGAAATCCCCATTACCAAAGGTGGGAATTTTAGTACACAATTTTTTTAACAGTTGGATGTTATATCACAATTTGGTGATATATTGTTATGTGATGTGAGTGTTTGTGATATTTTAATCATGTATCAGATTATATGATGTCGTGAATTAATGCATCATTATTGGAAACAATGGTTATATTTGACATGCATCATCGTATACACATGTGTGATGGGTTTTTTGGGAATATAGTGTAGAATGAATTTAAATTTATTTAAATTTTCAAGAAAATAGTATAAAAAGGAAGAAGAAAATGGGTAAATGGAAGGAATGATTAAAGAAATAATTTCTAATGATATTTTAGAGATGATAAAAAAGGTTTTTCAAAATATGTTTTGAAATTGAAATTGTCCCAATATTATGAATTTTTGGGTTAGAGAATGCAAATGATATAAAAACGTATCTAATTAAAGGATTGCAATGAAGTATGTGTGTTTACCTATGTTTTTCATCACCCATGGTAATGATGATTGATGTTAGTGATCCGGATGTGATGGTGTTCATTAGCATAACTCATTTGAGATAAGTTGTTTATGGATAATGTGGATCCCTCATTAAATTAATTTATTTTAGATTTATGTTATAAATATTATGAATTGTGTTTGGAATAGAAGTTCAATTCTAATGTGACATCGCATTCAGGTCTGGAGAAAAGAGGATATCTTTGAGAATTCCCCACAAAAGGTGAGCAAGAGGCCCTGTTAGACTATTAAAATAGAAGAGGGAGTAGTTCTAGGAGAACATCTATTATTTTATATAGATGATGGATTGAGACCATGAATGGGATACACGGACCATGTTTGAGTTGAATTGGCAGTTTCATCTATAACACCATCTTAATTATGCTCGATAGGGTGGACCTGATATAGATGAGATTCTTAAGAGAGTCCATATAGTATATTCACGATCACTTGTAAACTCTTATAGATAAGACATTATGTTTGAATAATATATGATGTGATGTTAGGAAATGAATTTGTGGGACATCATGGTTATGACTAAGAACATATAGGTAATTCTATGGAAGGGTATCTAGGAAATGTTTCTATGGAATAACTATCAGGATACCATGAGGCATGGTAAAGAAGTCGAGTTTATGAGTGGACATATGGTTTTTTTAATTATATAATGCAGTCTATTTCAATGATTTAAAATTCATTTTCAGCTTTGTTATGGTATGAGTTCTTAATGGAGATTTTTTTCTAGGATGGAATTAGACATGAGATAGTGTCCCATGTAAATATTTTATTTTTAATAAGGTTTGTACAGGTGATGGACCAAACCATATTCTCATAGTGGAATCTTTTAGAGGATTCAGGTGGTGGAAATACAGTTTTTTTCTTCTGATTCATTTTTTCCATTTTATGGTAATAACCACAATTTTGAGAGTCACTAGCAGGGTAGTGGTGGAAAGTATATTTAAAAAATGAAACAAATTTCATGGATTAAAGGAAAATGGATTTTTTATCACTATGGTAGCCCAGAAAATTGAAAGGGTTAGTAAAACTAACCACCATTTCTGTTCTGGGTATGTGGAAGAATGGGTAATGTACATAGGTTCTTCAATAACACTCGATCGTAGGGAATCGAATGAGGATCAAGTATGATTACAATTTCAGGAAGGGGTTAATTACACATTATCATGAAGTCGATTGGGGCTCAACATTATATAAATTTAGAGGAAAATAATGGTGTACTCTGGGGAGTGAGAAACTAGATTAGAATGACAATAAAATAGTTGGAATTAAGACATGATCCTAGAGAAATGGGTCTAGTCAGCTTCATGTAGTTCAGTCTACACCTGATGTTGGTGAGGCTGGGCTATTAATGGTTTGAGGTATGGTCTATATAGATTCCATGATTTCTAATGCTTAATTATATATAGGTTAATCTCATTATATTATTTCTTCTCAATTAATGTTATGTTGGGTATAGTTGTGGAGTTTTTTTATGGATTTATGTTGATCGATACACAATTAAGGGTGAAAGTAGATAAAATCAGGTAGTGTATGGTGTGTGCCCTCAAGGACAATCAGTGTTGTTTTCTATGGGACCTGTATTTTTTTTTTGAAATTCATAGTTTTGATATGATTTTGGGTATGGAATAGATAGTGTTCTTCCAGGTCAGCATTGATTATTACTGTTATTTGGAAATGTTTAAATCTTGTGAAGGAGACACTTATGTTCTAAATAGAGAGTGCGATTACTGAGAAGGCGGTGAATGGCCAGTTTTTCATCATTTGGTTGACAACATTTCCAAAGATGATTTTATATCTCATGGTGATGGGTGAGTAGGGAAGCTCATTTTCTACTAGTGGTGGATTAATTTCAGGATGTGTTTCATAATGAATTATTGGAGTTACCACCAAAAAGGAATGTTGAGTTCATGATAGAGTTGTTGTTGATATTAGAACATGTATAAATTCATATATATTAAATTGAACTGAATGAACTTGAGGAACATAAGACTGAACTTTATAAAATATAAAAAACGATTTTATTCCACCTATCACATCACCTAGGGGATATCTAGTTCTTTTTTACAATAAGAAGAATAAATAAATGTAGATTTTTTCAATTTTATGATGTTGAATCAGATAATAGATTATAATAAATACCATCTTCCTAAATGTTATGATCTTATTGTCTAACTAAGAGGTGATTGGGCTTTCTATATTATTTATTTGAGATCAAGGTATTATCAGTTGAGGCTGAGACCATATGATGTACCACAAAACTCTTTCAGGATCATGTATGGGTTGTATGTGTTAGTTGCAAAACCATTTGGTTTTTTCAATGTGATAGTATTGTTAATGGCCCAAATTAACAGAATATTTCACCCATAGCATGATCAATTCATTGTTTTTTTGATTAAATGTTAGTTTAATCTTAAACTCTTGATGACCATGAAAAAAATATTAACATCATCCTCAATATGCTTAGAGACAACAATTTTGTAAGAAAATATATCAAAATATGTTTCTAGTTTCATATAGTACATTTCATGGGTCATATGATTTTTTTGTGAAGTGAGTCATTGGACTCGAAGAAACTACATGTATATTTTTCTTGTGAGCTGCCTTAAAATGTTTCTGATTTTCAATATATTAAGGGTTTTGATTGATACTAATGAATTTTCATTAAATATTTCCATTCCCACTTTCATGAATGAAAAATAAGGGAACAAGGATTTAGTGGTCATAGTTATATGATAACTCATTCAAAGATATGATGAAGTTGTTAACAACCACATCAATTCTGACCTTACCAAAATTCATGAGATAAGTATACCTTATTTTGTGAAACAACTGGTGTTGGACTTGGGGATGTTTTGTTATAGGATGAACAAATTTTGGAATATGGATCATTAAAATTGAGGCCCCATGAGAGAAAGTTTCCTATATATGATCTCGAGATCACATCATTGGTTTAAACATTGATTTATTGGTGAAATTAATTATTTATAGATTGGTTCACTATGTATACTAATCATAAAATGCCACCTCATATCATCTCTCATTAGGATCTAAATCATTTCTAGTTAATTTATGTTGAGTAAATATATTATTTTGAATTTTATCCTATTTACACATTTGGAAAAAGGTAGTAGTGTTTTGTAATATTTTATTTGAAAGGTGAAAAATCAAAATCTCAATGGGTGCAGTTCTAATTTGAGGGTGAAGGATTTTTTTGATGATATGTACCAGAGGGTGTAGGACGGACATGGTATGATGACCCTTGAATCCATGGTTGTTGATTACAAAATTATATGATTGTTAAATAATGTGTTATGGAAGGAACAAGTGTTATTTTCATTGAAGAAAGGTCTTAAAGGTTGGGAGTCAAATTTGGGTTGGACCATTGCTACTGATGGGATCATTTATGTTTTAGGCTGTATTTCTATGCCAACATAAACATAGGAATATTTGATAAGTGAGAGTTATAAATAACTTTGGGAAGTGAATCCTCATTTTACCAAGATTTATCATGATCATTGAAGGTAGTTTCATTATCATGAGATGATGAATGAGGTTGTAGGTTATATATCACAATTCATTTCCCTCTATCAGGTGAAGGTTGAGCATTAGTAATTGAGTGGTATGATGACAACATTTCCTATTTCAGAAAAGAAATGAGATGATTTAATGATGGATTTTGTTTTATGACATATGATGAAATGTTGAATTAATAATGTAATATGGGTTATTATGGATTGATTGAATGAGGATGATCATTTATTTCCAATTTTAAAAAATTTCGCATAGGATCCGTTAAAATGGTTTTATGTTGAAGAGATAGTCTATATGCTTGATGTATCTCAGACTGTTGTTTGGGTTCATGATTTTAGATCCACATTGAATATCTGGTATGTATTAACAAGGATATTGGGACCTTGAATTTTGTGAGAATTCACTTTCACCCACAGA
The DNA here is from genome assembly GCA_963277665.1 of Viscum album. Classification (NCBI taxonomy): domain Eukaryota; kingdom Viridiplantae; phylum Streptophyta; class Magnoliopsida; order Santalales; family Viscaceae; genus Viscum; species Viscum album. The sequence goes on along the minus strand of OY728146.1, from coordinate 2,054,024,883 downwards.
AGAGGGGAAATTGGAGAGTACTATTCAGGTACTAGGGGATATGTTGAGGGTTTCTTTCCATAATGTTGGTGGCTCATGGAAAAATCATCTAGCATTGGTAGATATTCATATAATAATAGTTACCAATATACAATATAGATGGAACTGTATGATGTGATATAATGAAAACTATTTATATCTCTATTGTGTTAATTTGAGGATCGAGAATCAGAATTGTTTTCTCTGATTCTCATGTAGGTGACTTTGAATCATGTTCAGTTCATAAAGAACCATATGAAATATGATCAATATAAGAAGAAGTATTTTATGGATCTCCATCATAGAACACATGAGATTTTTATGGGTGTTAATTTTATTCATTGTCTATTTCCATTGTTGTGTCACCATCGGATTCAGAAATATGTCCATTTAGCTCAAAGGTTCATGGGGCCATTTACGATTTTGGAGAGGATAAGACTGGGGGAATACCGATTGAATAATCCAAAATGGTATACTTTTATTGATTTTGTTTTTCTTGTGTCACATATATGAAATTACCAACACTAACATAGTCACATGACTGGTGTTGAGGATGACGAGGTGGAGTATGATACGTTCATTTAAAAGAATCTGGTACATGTTGTGGATCGTAGATAGAATGTCCTCCGATGAGAACTCAGGGATTTATATTTAGTCATATAGCCTAATGGAAATGTTTATAAGAAAGATTGGTAGAGATATGTAGATATATATAAAATGTATACAACCTTTATTGTATGAGAAACTCATTGATTTTTTTTATTTCAACTTGAGGAAGATCAATTATATTGTGGAGTGATTATAAGATCCCAAACATCATGGATTCATGTTTTAGTTTTCATTTTGGTTTGAATCCATAAATGTTTTCTACTTAAATTGGTTCCATGATTATGAGGAATATTTGGAGTGTTCCATGGGTTTAGGACATGAATAAATTGAAATTGGGAGAAAGTGTACTTTTAGCATTCTTTGTGCATAGTGAGTGTATACATAGCGAGGGATAGATACTAACTATGAAAATTTGGACAATAAAATATCAAATTTTTGGAACACATATATTTTAACCGTGGGGGATTCTCTTGGTAATTGTGTGACTTATCCATATTTTTTAGAAACCGATACATGGTTCAAATATAGTTAAGAAATCCATGGGTCCAAACCATATACCCCATTGAAAAATGTTAATTTACCAAACATCCCATTATTGTTTTATGTTACTCACATGACTGCCTCCCCGTTTCTTCTTCCTCTAGCCCTAATGATGAACCAAAATCTCTATTACCACTGGGGTCAATATCTATCATTTCTAGACTACTAGGAGTTCCTTTGGTTGCAGATCATAGACCATAGTATGTCTAATTATCCTACTATTTATCTTTTCTAAATTAGGGATTTTTTTTGTTATTTATATAAATCCCTAAAGAACAATTATTCTACTAAATCATATGTTGGGGACTAAAAATGTGATTTAATAAGTATATACGACTATGGATAATGGTTTGTTTATCTTTGAATTTGAGTTATGTGGTCTACATTTATATAACATGGTCTCATTGAAATTTTTTAACATGTTCATGAGTTTTAGATTTTCCCATTTATTTCTATTCATTTATTTAGAGATTTAATGTAAAATAGATGGATAATGTGATTAATAGAAACCTCATGATTTCCATTCAATTTATTTGTGATAATTTTATTAGTTTTGAGCCACCCATGTGGTTGACTAACATTTCCATGAATCATAAATGATACTTTAATAAATATAGTATATTTCTATTAAAAATGGAGACCATCATAATTATGATGACAGTCTAGTTTTCATTATGATGGTGAACTAAATTTGGTCATGTCTACTCATTATAATTTATTAGGGGGTTGTTTTGTATAATGTGATAAATGATTAACCATGTTATTGTGAATGATCCAATTTGCATATGAAAGTGTAATGGAAATGCATAAATGGACTAAGGAATATGATTTATGAATTTATTAACTGGTTTAATGCATTTGAATTTATGAATATTATAAATGGGCTATGAATAGGAATTGGTAAATGTGTTAAAGGAATAATGCATAATGATGATTTATATATTGAATGAAATGAGAAATGTGAATGTCATGTGTATGGAATTTTCTATGGATTGGGATATGGTGTGGGTGATAAATTGTTTAATAATAACATGATCATCACATGTTGGTGTTGTATAATGCAATGTTACCCCCAAGAGTTCTATGGGACTGGGGCACCGAGCCAACTCATTAGAATGAATGAATTATAGAGTCAGACAAATACTCTAGGCCACTTACTTTTTCATTAGAAGAGACTACATGGAAAAATTACCCATGGTAGTTATGATGTATTATATATGATTTTTTTATCCCTAGTGAGATATGGATCCCTACATACTCCCTTTAGTAGGGTAATTGATAGGACTACATGATTGTGTCAAAGATGGGACTTCATAACCAACAGATCAAGTGATAACAATAGAATGAATGATGAAAATGGTTAATTTGGATGTTGCTTACTAATGAATAATGTGTTATTATTGTTTATATTTTCACTTGTTTCATTAATGAATGAGTTATTCTTTAGGATGGATATTTTATAGACACGTTTTCGGGTGTCTGATGGAGTTTTTCACACACACTGCTCATGCCACCATTGGGAACCAGAGAAGATTTCATTCCTGCATTTATTGAAACCGAAATGGTGCCTATGATAGGGAGTTGAGTTGGGATTGGGATGTTCATGGTTGGGGATTTAAAAATGACATAAGACTTATTTTGGGGATTATTCTTTCTAAATTTATTTTTGGTTTCTTTAACATTGGGAAATGTTATCATGACATGACATATTAACAGTTTTATTATGGTTGTACACTATTTAGGAATTTGATTGTAATTCTTATTTCTAGTATTCTATTTAAATTCCATATATTATATGTTATATACATTGGCTTACATTGTTTATGATTGAATAATATATCTACGTGAACTATTATAACATATCATGTTGTATTCATCCTCTTGCATATTGGGAGGTGCGCAAGAGGCCATGTGGTGACCTGAAATGATGAACTAGTCTAGTGGCTTCAAGGATGGGGATGCTTCATGTTAGGTTGAATATAAATTACTAACCATAGACATATGGTCTGATAAGGAATTTTATTCCTAATTTTTAGGAAATGGTTCGTTACTATGTCTTGAATTTGTGTGGATGTTAGGATTGTCATATTGGACTAGTCACGTTCTTATAAAAAAATTATTTTTATCAATCAAAATGGATCCTTTCAAAACATTGTATGGTCACCCGTATCGATCACCACATTATTGGTAAGAGGTGGGTGATGATTCCATATTGCTACTGAGTTTGATTCAATTAAAAACTTTTAGGATTTAGGATATACATCTATATATGTTTATATCTCAGAGTTGATGAAAATATTATGTGGATTAACAATATCATCCATTGTATTTTTCCATAGGTGATGGTGGTTTCCTAAATGTCTCTCGTAAAATGTGTCACTATTATTTTGGAAAATTGGATATGTTATCTCTAAGTTATGTTTTACTATCTTAGGACACTAAGTGGATATAGATGATGTATTATTTATTGAATTTTTTTGTTTTATTGAAATGAATTACAAATGATTACACTATATCACTACATTATAAATACCATCATGATATGTATCATGCCTTGATTTGGAAAGGTATAGATTTAGGGTAATATGTTTATATTGATGAGGCACCATTACATATAATTGAATAAAAATTTAATATTTTCTAGGTGAATTTATTATTTTGGCCTATGTGTTAATGTGGAATAGATCATATAATCAATTGGACATGTTAAAATGATTCATTTGTGAGGTATTGGGGGTGCCAACTCTTTATTGGACTTCATTATTCTACTAGAATTCTGTAAAATATATAGACTAATGATAGAGAACATTTAAATCAATTTACCATATTTCATGTAATTTCCTTCTATTATTTAATTTCATTTTAATTTGTGGACATCATAGGACTCTTTAGGATTGAGAGAATTTTATGTCAAAAATTTATAGTTTCTCATGGATGTATCATTTTTATAATTATTAGAATCTATTTATAAATTTTTAATTTCATAATGGGGTTCTCTCTATTTATTTATAGTTATTGAGGTGGTTCATATGTTTGAACTATAATAAGAATTTTTTTATTCTTATGGAAATATAGAATCCCAACATTTATCATTAAAGATGTGTATTTGTTTCCAAGAACATTTAATTAGAAATATATATAATGGGAATAATTACATTCATTAAAATGGGTTCACATGAAATGTAATGTTTATTGTTTTATTTTTTTATAATTAAAAAGGTATTTTTACGTATTTGACCTTGTGGAATAAACACTATTTAATGGGATCACACATCATGTAATGAATTCTTTTTGGAGTATTGGGGTGTTTTGTGACTGATTCTTCATCCATTCACCCACCTTCACATTGATAAAAAACTAGAGCTCTAATGTGTGGATTTTATTTACTTACATTAATTTTAAATCGATTCATTCTTCAATTGATCATCATGAATATTTTTTTAATCTCTTCGGTTATGTTATTTCTCTTCATATTAGTTTCCATTATTGTGGTATCACTATTTAATTCAATATATTTATCAATTTATCCTTGATGATGATTTCTTTATTAATTTATAGATCAATAGTGATATCTTCCAATGATGGATTTTTATTTGGTGGGTGCAGTGTGTTGTTGTGCATTATTGATGGGTGTTGTGATATTTATTCTTCACTGACTCTTTTGTCAAATTTAATAAATTCATATATGTTTATATTGATACCATTTCCAATTTTTTAATTGTTCTCTTCATCCTTGTTAGTGGATCTCATTTTGGGAATGTGTGACCTATGTTTTGATGAAGGAGGTTTCATCTCTAGCATATGTTGGTGACCATTATTACTCTTTATTTACATAATTTTTTAATAAATGAAACTTCATGAATTAATGATTTAATTACTTGGTGTTGATATTTATTTTTATTCCTCATAACATAATATTGTCAATTGTTTTAATGAATATATGTTATCAATGTATTATGGAAGGATTTTTTGAAATACTTTTCAAAGAACTATTCTGATGAAATGGTTTGATGATTTTTTTTGAAAATAGTTCTCATTAAATGTCGTAGGCACATAGGTGGAAGGTGTTCAAATAGGCCACGTCTGCTGTCTATTGGGTCGCTCATTGGGTGTTTCTCAACACCATAGACAAGTTGTTCTGGTGACTCTCAATACATGCCAGATGGTCCCTTTATATGATTTTCTATTTCTCTATATTTTTTATTCATATATTTAGACACTTGGTTCAAATATGATTATCTATGTTTGGTATGACTGTCTTAGTTGTCTTAACCTGGGATGGTCCTTTAAATAATGTCACATGTGGATTTGGCCAATATGGGTTATTTTGGCTTGTACTATTTCAGTTATACATCTATGTATTTTATGTGATATGTGATACATGAATTGTTCTGATTTGATATATGTGATTTGATATATGTTTTATAAATACATTGAACCTGATTTAACATCATTATTAAAATATAAAGAAACATGGAAATTGAATTGTTTTCCATGATAATAATATAAATTTTAAAACTCTGTATCATTTCTTGATTGAATTAAAATTCATAATACTTGTATTTTTCATTGGAGACATCATATGGAACAATTTGGAATGTTCTTATGTATTGTCTTAGATCATTCTATATTTACCACTTCAATGATACATGGAGCTATTATGTCATTCTATGAATGGGTAAAATGTTACATCAATGAGGTGATGAGTTTTTACATCATCTATGTTTGGTTAGTTGGTGGTGGTATTATTATAGTCTTCTAACACTATCACATGGAGATGAATAGAGTAGTTATTTTAGTTATGTATTTTTTCATTTTTTCATATCTCTTCAAGATTGTTTTTATACCAATCTTATTGTATCACTTTAATAATTATCTATATGTTATGACATGTTTATTCATGTTACATTATATTTTTTACTTCTATATATAAATATATATAATAATGTATTCATCATTTTTTAAAATATCATTCCCTTATTTTATTGTTTATGGTTGGGTTTTAGGCACCATATTGTTTATATTATGAACACCCTTTGGGTATATAGATATTTAGGGTCAGATACCACTTTTGATATGATATCTGGGTTGGGTTCTTCACAATTTACCTAACAAAAATAAAATGGCTCATGCATGGTCTTGAATATGATTCATTATAACCATGATTTTTATATTTTTCCTTAAAACGATATTTTTATCTTTGAAAAATCCAATTTACTCCAATATATTGACCCTAACCAATGATAGGTTGTTATTAGGATATATATTAGGTTATTTTGAAGAAATAAATCTCCATATGTTTTCATTTAATCATTCATTAGTTATTTAAGTCCTAGCATTAAGGTATCTTCTCATAAACATCAAATTACTATGACACCACCTATCTTATAGGAATAAAAATTCTGTATAATTAGTAATGTTGAGGATACAATTATGGATACAATAGGCAATTTCATTAAGGATCATTGAGTATAAAAAATAACGAGTAACATTTTAATTAGATCATCAATTTTATTTGTTTCCCCTCATGGTATGAATTTAAAATTATTTATCCCACATAGTTAGGATTTCAAATAAATAAACTGAATAATTAGGGAATTTTTCATTCCCATATTCATTAAAGGTGGATTTAGGTAAAAAAATAGTTAGCAATGTTTTATTTCACTCAAATATCTTTAACGAGTATAAATGATAATGATTTCTATAATATAATTTTTTGGATTTCATATGATATATTATTATAAAAAATTAATTTTTTAAATATTTATTATTGTGGTATATAGGTAGTAATTATTGAACGTAGAATGTGGTGATTTTATAGAGAAAATGATAGATTTCCAGGTGTGAGAGTTTTATGATGGAAAAAATGAATATGGTGATATTCTTTCAAGAGATTTGGTATTTCATTACATTTTTATATTGGGATAAATTTTGATAGGATTAAAAATATACGACGCTATTAAGTAATGGTTATCTAAAAGTGTAAGACCTTCCTTGATATTGAGGAATATGAGGATTCGAATTTAATTTTAGTTCATTTTATAACATCCTGGATTTATTTTTTGTTTTAAGAAAATGTAATTTTATTATTTCTGATTGATATATTTTAATTACATTACATATAATATAATGTGTGTGGAATACATTTAAAATATATAATACGACTAATTTAGTTTTCATATTGATGAGGTGTATCATATATATTCAAATAAACCATACAAGGATGGCATACTTGTGTTTCGTGTGGGAATCATAGTGAATTTAATGTCAATTTATAATTTTAATTATAAGTTACATGATAAATTAAATCATGGGATTTTTATGGTGTTTATGAATATGGTTATTGTATAATACAATATAATTTAATCGTCATTTTATCATAGTTATTGTTTTGAGGTTTATTTTTTTTATTATGGGATTTATTATTGTACAAATTTATATTCATATAATTATTTTTCATATTAGTTGTATAAATACTTTGAGGATTCATGTTTTTATATCATAAAATATTAATAAATGAATATGTTGATTTTATAAATTAAAATTTATGCTCTAACAATCAATTGGAAATGAAACTGGGATTCTACAATTTTGATTCTACCAAAGGTTAAGATTGAGTGGAAGACCAGATTTCGAAATTTCTAATGATATCCGTTAAGATTAGTACGTGTTTGGTATTCATGTGAATATAATTATTTGATACATATTTTTTGAACTATTAAAATTGATGATCTATATTATTAAACTAGGATATATGTTTGTGGGAATGTTCAAGATAAGTGAATTAATTATTGAAAAAATTGATTCAATATCTCTTTTTATATGGTATTGTGTGTTTTATATGATAGAGTGATACACATTTTTCATCTAGTTCATCATTTTTATAATTATATGATACTTCAAGAAATAATCTATTATGGTTGTTGTTGTTCAGTTTCCATCGGTATAAGTGATTTTTTCAATTCAATAAATCAAAGGGATTACTCACTTAGTGTTCCATATAGAAAAATGGTTTTTGATTATGTTATTAATGTTTGTAATACATATCTAGAAAGGTAAAAATAAATTTCATCATTGAAAACACATTTTAAAAATGTGCAATGTATTTTTGGAATTACTTATTTTATATTTATTGGTTATTAAAATTATTAACATTTATATCGTTCTAAAATTCATAACTTCTTGTCCAGTTTATAGGTATTTAGTGCCAATAAATGTTATTATGACAATATAAAAGTTTAAAATCACTGAACATTTGTTAATTTCACTAATATAATATAGATTTATGAGTAATCTAATTTTTTATGGATACCATATTTTATCGTTCATATTGTTCGAGTTCATAATACTAATATACCTTGTTTATAGATTATTTTTTTAAAAGCATGTAAATTTTTGTTGTAGAAAAAATTAAGCATTTAGTTTAATATTTCAATGAGGTTAAATGAGTCATTCTAATAAAATTATTTTTTTGTAATTTTTTTGATGATGGATATTTTAAATTATTTTAATGTAAGATGGAATTTTCAATAATGTAATTGTTATTTTTATAGATTTTTTATTATTAAAAAATAAATAGAGTAATGATTATTACTCCTCCATTTGAATTTTTAATGAATTATAAAATTAATGGGAAATACTAATTTTCTTAAATATTATTTTTATCCTTGATGAGTGTTCATTAATAAATAATGCATTGAATATTTAAAATAATTTTAAATTAAATATTCTGAAACACAGTGTGTGTAATTATTTATTAATTTTTAATTTATATTTTATAATTTACATTTAAAATTTTGGTGATTTATTTTGGTTTCAGTTGGATTCGGAAAAATCAATTTTATTGAATTTTATAGTATTATCCATGAAATTTAGTTAGAAGTTAATAATTATAGAAATTGTAGTATTGATGATGTCCCATGGAATAAATAATAGTAAGATGAAAAATTTTATGATTAATAAATTATTTCACAAAAATGGTTTATTTAAAATTATTTAGTATTATTTGAAATTTTATTGATGTTTTATTAATGTGTTAATTTTTAACTGGTGGAATGTCTTGAAAGTTATTATAAAATTATTATTTATAATGTATTGTTCCATAGAGAAAGAGATTTTTAAATGTTTTATATAATGTATAACACTTATAGATGTTTCAATAATATAAAATTGGTTCTGATAGTAATCTGGTTTTTAGAAGAATGGTTTTGAGTAGAATGAATGATTGAATGGGAATGAGTCAGTTTGTTCCTTGAAATAGTTTTTTAGTTTTTTTATTTTTTCATTGTTGTGATAAAAATTTAGATTTTATATGTGAACATTAAAAACATCAGTTTATTTACATGTTTATGATGGTATTTAAAAATATTGAGGATACAAATAACTATCTTTAATCATTGGTAGAAGAAACACATTGATTTATTATAGAGGTAGTTATATAAATTTATCATTAGGTAATGAATTATCACAGTTAGATGGAGGGGCCATGAAGTAATTTTTTTTATAATATAATGCAATAGGTGGTAGTTGGATCACTGGGATGAAGTCAAAAAAGGATTCCATTGATAATGATTATTTATTTTTCCTTATTCAATTGTATTGGGATTTATTATCCAAACAGGTAGATTTTTTTAACCAACTATGATGTGGTTATGAATCAATTGGGGATTTATGAGATCACGAAACAAACAATGTAGATAAGTTTATATAATACATTGTGTATAGATGGTGTATTTATGATGTAAAGGAATGTATAATCTATATTTTGTTTGTTGATGGTTATAGAATGATGTCATGGTTTTCGATCATTATTTTAAGAATTTGGCTTCATATTTTCCCTAAGTAAATTGTGTAGTGTTTGATGAACTTATATTATCAATTTACTATAAATAATGATTAAATTTTTTATATTGTTTAATTTTGGAAGAACATATGTTGGGATGATATTATGTTATTCATTTAACACATTTTCGATGGATTTTCTATCACAATGTTTATATTGTTATGATTCCTCAGGGAATTATTTATTTCATGAAATATAGAATATGATTTGAGAATATAATGTTTCAATGAATGTATAAAGATCTATAATTATATGCACTAGTTAATATTGAATATAAAATTTGAATGATTTTATAAAATGTATTATAATATAATAACTAATTTCAAAAAATAGTATTTATTTTATACTATAAAATGAAATTGATATATATTGTGATCATTCTATGTTTTTTGGGTTCTTGAAAATAAATTTATACTATTATGATTTGTTGGAAAATAACTATGGAAATATTGTCTATTGTTCTTATATTATAGAATTTAATTATTTATTAGGAGTTTATAATAGTTCTAAATTATATGAACAAACATTTAGATAAATGTTATGATTTCTAAGTTTTAAATAATACATAGTTATTATAATGATTTTGCTACCTTGAATTTATTCATATTGATTAATATATTTGTGATTTTCTTTGAAATAAATGGATTTATTTAGGATTTTTTAAATGAATACATGATAATTTAACTTATTTATGGGACTCTTTTAGTATATTTATATAATGTAGAGTTCACAAACATGGCACAATTATGATAGTCGACTTTAGATGGATCAATATTATTGAATACATATTTTTTGTGTTGATTAGTGTTTTGAAAATATCATAATTGATTTTTAGGAAATAATTTTTATAACTGTATGTTGAAGATATCAAATATAGTGAATATTTATAATTTTCATTAATAGATTTTTCTATATAAATGCTGTGAAAAACTTTTGGGTGAGTGGGTTTGGTGAATTTTTATTATGTTCTCATTTTGTGAATGTACATTGGAATTAAATTTTGGAGTTATAAAATGAATTTAAATTTATGTTTTGAAAAGAATTTTTTTATAAAACTTCTTGGATATGGTATTTAAATCCCAATCATGATTCTGAATTTTTTATTATTTATTATTTTATTAATTTAATATTATATATAGGTTTTCTATTTTTTCATCATTTTTTGGTCAATTTTTTTTATGTATGTGATGATGTGGGTGGAGAAAATTAATGAAGGAAATCACTGTGAATAAGAATTAATTGTGTTTATTTTTAGTTAATTTGGATGGAAATGAGAGGTATTTTTATTCAAATTTATGGATATTATATTATTTGGGGAATTTTTAATGGAGGAGGATGTATGAAATTGTATATCGTAATACATGAGTACTTTTTTCTTCAATAAACTTTTTATTTATAATTTTAGAAATCATAATAAAATAATATTTTCAATACTAAACTTTTTAGAGGAATTTCAATGAAATAGACTATACAATATTTATTAAGTTCAATGTTTTTATGGGGTTTATTTATATAAAAAATTACCTTTGATATGATGATAAAAATCTGTGATTTTTTTAGAGAAACTCATTATACATAATTTTTTTTAATTTAGTAAGTTCAATGTGAGTATCAATGATATTTTTTGGTGTAATAGTTAATATATAAATTTTATTATAGGGAACATTTTCTTTAAATGATGCTAGAATGTAAAAATATGGTAGAATATTTGTCATGTATTATTAATGTCTATTTTTTGGGTTTCAATTTTGATATAAATAATTTTCCTATGTTTTAGAGATATTGGGTTGTCTTTAGTAAATATAGAGTTTAGTAATGGTAAAATGGATGAATAAGAAAAACATATGGTGCCTAATACATTCATGATGACTATGCTTGAGGAGACAATATTTTGGAACTATGAAATTTGGTAACATAATGTATCCATTATGGTATTAGATTTTAAATATTATTATTCTTCATTTAATATCAATAATAAAATCACGTTTTTAATTTTAAATACCATGTTTCCTCCACCTTTTGATCAAAAACTCATTTTAAGTCGTTATTTAAAAAATTCCTAGAGAGGGGCGGGGTTATAATATTTCTGTTCCTTATATATGGGGGGTTTTATTGTTTTTAAATTATTTCTTGGGATTAAGGTTTGATCATCCATATTTCTTCTATTGTTCTAATCCCCTGTCATATTGAAATGAAAATCATGGGGGTTTTAATTTTTATTATATAATATGTTAATTAAAATAATCAATTTCCTTCGGAATATAGAAGAATGAAAAAAAATTACTCATGTATTTGTATCATTTATTTTCATTGTTACAACAATTTATGATCATTGCATTGTTTTTATTTCATATAGTTTATTTCTATCATATTTTTGTCATCATATTGGGTGATATTGTGATCATACTTTTAATAATGTATAACCAAGGATAAATCATTATCATTAAAGGTTGATCACAATCATATAAGATGATTGAAATTAGATATTTTCCATTCTACAATGTGTTAAATATCATTTTCATACATGTTAGATTTATAAATAAACATCTTAATTTTATAATAAAAATATTTATAAATGTGATCAATGTATTTTGATTCATTGTATTATTATATCTGTATTTTGAAAAATGTAATATTGAATCTTTTAGATGTGTAACTTTTAAAAAATATTTTTAGTGAAAAGATGATTGTGGTATCAATTTGTTTCTTCTATATTTGTATTGTATAAAATGATGTTATTATTTTAGTAGATGTGATTGATCAGATGTTGTTAAAGATATATTGTGTGGATATATATATATTTAAATTTAACTATATGGGGACTGTTTGAGTTAGATAATAATGGATTTGGGGATCAAACATTTGAATAATGTCTTACAATTAATATATGAATGTAATTTGGTAAGGTCATCCCACCAGTAGTGACATAGTATTAGTGTTTCATTATGTTTTTGGTTGTGATAGTTTTGTGACATCATTTATTTTCTATATATTATATTATTTCATATATTTTTTTCTAAAAAATATTGTGATTTGATTTATTTTAAAATGTACTTTTTATTATATCTATTATCGAGGTTATTGAATATTCATTGAAAATGCATTAAACATATTTTTTATTTACATGGATTGGGTGAAAGGGAATTCCAAAGAGAAATCATACTTAGTTTTTATACTCACCATGAATATGTGTATCTAAGTAGACATGTCATATTTTTAAAATTTTAGTTGTTGTTTAGGTTATTCCCAATTCATTACAATTTGAAATAGTATCCATATTTAGAATGGGGAGAGAATAAAATTATTTTTGAATTACTGTATCATTATTGTTAGCATGTGGTAGTATTGATATTTTTATTAGATGAATTATTTTATTCATTAACATTATTATAGTTTTAAAATTATATTTATATATATAGTGTATGGTTGTGTAAGGTTGATACTATATTCTCCACGATCAATATTCATGATTATATTTCATTATTTGAGTTTCAATAGTTTTGTGTTGGTACTAAAGATTGGGAAAATTTATCATTAACTTATGTTAAAATTTGCAGTTGTAAAAGAAATTATCATTTTATCTATAAAAAATCCATTAAACCCTATAATAGTATACTCTAAATGTAAATTTAAAATAATTAATTCATTGATGGTTACGACAATGTGTATGAGAGTACATAAAATCATTATGTAATGAACATTACTTCGTTAAAAAATCCTTTTTATGTAATTCATCAAAATTACCATTTTTCAATTAACTTCACGTGGTTTATTTAAAAACCTATATAATTATTATTGAAAACATGCTCATATAAATAAATGTATTTATAAAATACCAAAATGTTATCATGCATCACCATACCTGAAATATCCCCTTAATCATATCCCCCCATTTATAATCAATTTAAATTATTAGGACTTATATATATATATATCAATTTATGTAAATAATTTATATATATCATCTCCAATAATTAACTATTTTAAATTAATTATATTTTGAAAATATAATTTACATAATAATATATATGTTTATAGAAAATTCAATCCCTGTAATACTCTTAAGTTACAGAGTCTTGAAATTTTTCCATACATTATTTTTTATTGATTTAGAGAATAATTGGAAGAGTAATGAGATTATTTTATGGAGTTATGAAGATTTTATATATTGTCATATAATGAAATCCATAATTTTTCCCTCCCAATCCATTATTTTATTTTATTATTTATGGTTTGTTAGTTCATATAATGGTTTTTTGGTTAGATAATTTTGAGTTTGGAAGTCCTTGGTTTCAAAATGGGGTGAAGATACATCATGGTTATTCATTCCATAACAATTTCTTTTTAAATATCACTTGAATATATTTTTATTGAGGAGTACATACTCTTTGATATAATTTAAAAATAGGTAGAAGACATTTCATGGATTAAAATCATTATTTGAAAAAATTATGTAGTTTAGGGGAATAAATCATAGTGTTAATATTTTTATCTGATTTAATTTTCAAAAAATATTACATGGGGTCAACTAAAACATTATTACTTTTATTTATCCTATAAAATTTATAATGAAATAACTTGAAAAATTTATTGATCAATGTTTTTAATAAACATGATAGGGTAAAAAATTTAAAAATAAACTATATAATGGTTTAAGAAATCATGGGGTGGTTTTTGATTAAGTACAAATATACACACATTTTTATTTATATAAAATCCATGATTTTTATTTTTTTGAATGAGTATCATCTATGTGCATTTTGGGATGAACATTTTTTGAATTTTGGGGAACATGTAAATTGTTTTTAAAAAATAATAAAAATATTTATTTGATTATGTGATAAAAATAAATATAATTCAATTATAATTAGTTTATGTGTATTTTTAGATCATTAAATCATCATCTAAAATATCAAACCATTATGAGAGGTGGAATTCTAATATTTCATTGATACATGAGTATGGAATTTTAATTGTTTTGTTGGTATATTCATTATAATTTATTATTATTATTATTATATGATTAATAAAAGATATAAAAATTGGATTTTATTGTCTTGTATGTGTGAATTTAATTAACATAAGAAAATGAATAAATCCAAATGATGGGAAGATGGTATTACATGTTATGTCAGATTCATTGTTAAATAATGTAAATAATTCTATGAATTTTAGTGAATGAATAAATGTGGAAGCAATGGTTTTCAATGATTGGTCATGTTGTGATTTTTTATATGATATCATTTTGTGGAATATGGATTCTTTCATTGAGGGATAATCATTTGAAATTTTTTAATTTTTGTTTTTAGGATAGAATTTTATGATATAACATATTTTTGTTGGTCAATATTTATATTTTTTTATTTTGGATTAGTGGTTTAAATATAAATAATCTGAGGTTACAAAAATTTCTTAATGGAGACCAATATAGAGAATTAATTAGTTAAAAATAAATAATGATAAATGAGATTAAGATGATATGTGGTCGTGATATCTTTGTTGAGGAATGTGATTCTACATTGACATTTTTTTGCATGTTTCTTATGATATATGTATGTAATGTTAGTGTATAAATTAGTGTGTTAGTGAAATATGAATAAATTGTAATTATTATCTTTTAATTATCATTATGTTATGGACAATGGTTTTTATTTATATTTTATTGGTTTAATATTTTAAAAAACTCATGTGGTGGGAATGTTAATTTTTGAATTTTTATAACAATTTTTTAAAGGATTACTATAGTGTGGGTATAGGGATGTTTTGATACATTATATAGATGAGTTGTGGTCAAAGATGATCCATTATATGGATAAGATATGAGGGATGTGGGATTACATGATGTCCTATCAGATATGTTTTTTTATGAAAAAACAATATTTAGTTTATTTTTTATACATATATAGTTTTTGTTATTATAGCTTAATGGTCCTATTCAAGATGAATTTTAGTTGTTTTTAGTTTATATAACATAATTAGATGTTTGATTAACAAAAGGTGTGAGTTTTTCTTTATCCAGGGTGTTAATTGTTTTGAAATGTTTCTAAGTTGTAGATAAATTTTATAATCAATTATTTATTTATTGGTCTGTGATATATTTTTATTAAATAATTAGTGTTTATATATGATATTTTATGTGGTTTTATTATGAATTTTCCACTTAAACAATATATAATTAATGATGATTATACTAGGTACATTTGTATGCAAACCCTCTTACTCTATGTTTTTTTCTAAAATTTATTTTAGCATGTGTAATAGAGGGCGTAGATACATTTGTCTAAGGGATAGGTGATCTAAATAGAGAAATTGGAGTATTTTGTCAATGTGTTATTTAGGATCAGATCTAGTTACATGGGGTTTGATTATTGAAATTACATAGGTTTTTATCCTTTTGATTTATTGAGATTAAATTACTTTCATATAGTGGATGTGGAATATATTTGTTA
The DNA here is from genome assembly GCA_963277665.1 of Viscum album. Classification (NCBI taxonomy): domain Eukaryota; kingdom Viridiplantae; phylum Streptophyta; class Magnoliopsida; order Santalales; family Viscaceae; genus Viscum; species Viscum album. The sequence continues at coordinate 2,054,008,425 of OY728146.1, read as the reverse complement.
TAGTAATAGTAATTCCACCCACCCGACTTCTTAATTCATTCCTTTGGTGACAGTCGAAACAACATGGATTATTGATGGTAGGATTCATGGGTTACTCATAATATCGTTTTCAATACTAAATGACTCATGGTTGGTTTTTTGGGGATATATTGGATTGAACATAAGTTTTCTTGCATTGTGTTATGAGTAAGTTAATATTTAGATTTCATGTGCTGGTAAGACTATATAAACATGTATACCAAGTAGGTGAAATTGACTAGAGAATCTATATTATAGGATTGAGGGTCATTGTGACCTAGAGAACACCATCATATTTTTAAAAAAAAATCATGACTAATAGTGCATTAAAACAAAATGAAATTATATAGATGAGAATTTATCAATAATGTAGTATTAGGTAATTACGTTTAATGAGTATCGTGGATGATTTATTATGTTTCAATTGTCATGATTTGTGAATGATGATATAATAATGATGTTTTAGATATATAATGAGTATATGTTTTCATTAATCATTATATTGTAATGATGTTTTTGGTATATTATTAAGTATTTTAATTGTTAATTTTATGTTTTTGAGAAAATAATGAAATATAATTCATGATGATTAAAACATATTCAAACGTGACTACGAAAATATCATTTGTCTATGTGGTACATTACATTACCCTATTGTGTATTTTTTTTCACATTCCTATTATAAAAACAAAAAATTATAATAGAATTAAATTTTATTTGATGGAAAATTTTACATGAATGACCGAGTTAAATAACAAATGAAATATATTTAAATAAATTTAGTATATTCCATAGCTTCGCAAAAATAGAATCACAAATCTAAATAGACAATAATATAGTATACCATTATAAAATATAATTTGAAGTTCTGTTTATAAATTGTACTATATAAAGTTGTAATATTATGGTTATCTATTCAACAAGAATTTAAAAAGAATCTTATAAAATAAAATTTCAAAAAACTATATTTTTCCAAAAAGATATTTTAGTTGTGAATTCCGTAACTAATATAATTATTTTTACAATTAAAAATATTTATTTTATACAATAAAAAAATTACAAGTTAATAATATCATTTTTATAGAATGGTGATTTTTTTATATTCTGAATATTTACATTTTTGATGAATATTGAGAATCACTGATTTTTTTTGAAAAATAACATTTAATTTAAATAATATACAATGTAAATTTAAAATATATATTTGATATAATGTAAATTTAGTTCAATTATATTATAAAATTACAATTTTAGGTCATTAAAATAAATTTAATTAATAATTTTTATAGTAATACATTTCAACGCATCAACAAGAATAATTTTTAATTGATTTCTAACAGTATTATGAATTGAATATGGAAAATTAAAATCCATGTTTTAAATTATATTAAATTATATTATACATTATATTCAATGTTATATTTTTAAAAAATTTATTGTGAAAATATTAAATATCGTTTAATGTGGATAATGAAAAAATCGTTTTATTGGGAGTAAAACTATATTATAAAAGTTAAAATGAACAAAAAATAGGTGTAAAATATTATTTTAACATTTTTTATATTATCATGACTAATTCTATAAAATAATATATTTTTCAACTTTTTTTCATTTGTAAAAACATGTTAATCATTTATCATTTCAAAAATTATAACTCTTCGACGTACCTCACTTATAAAAGGCATATTCTATTCTCTCATCATCACACCATCAAACCATTCTGGTTTTTCCAGTCCCAAAAAAATAAATTTAAAACCTTCATTAACTAATAATAATATCCTTGTTTTTTTATAAATGTGTTCTATGAATAATTTTTTTAAATACTAAAGAGGTTGTTCGAGAAGAAGAAAAATTCAAATATATGCATGTTAGTTTTATTACCCCAACCAACTCCATCAAATATTTTCTATTTTTGATTATATAGTTACAACATTAACTACGATATTATGAAAATTTATTATAATATTGTACTGAACTATCTCCATATCCTCTTTCATCAAATGGGAAATGATAATTTTGCTCATGTGAACAACTGACTACAACCTCACAACCCGATGTAACACATTTTTCAGAAAAAAAATCTCATGGTTGGATGTGATGATTGATATTATATATATATATATATATATTATATTTTGAAAATAATTTACCTATGGATTCTTTATATCATACACAACATTTTAACATTCTATTATATAGGTTATACCAAAATGTTTCTCCTATTAATAGTGCCCTATCCTATCATGATGTGACGTGATTTTTTTCACTCACACTTCTATTTGAATGGAATATATATAAATTTAACTAAAAATTTTATTTTTAAATACATACAATTTTTATTAATAACATAGTTATCATTATTTATATATAATATATCAATTTTTCATATGTTTTTTCTCACTGAAAGATGTTAAATTCATTCGTGTATGTTTGGACTATTTACATCATGATGTGATGTAACTCTAATTTAATCAACACACTACATAGACTATATTGATATGTATATTAAATTTATCTTATTATGCCAATTATATAATGATAAAATACTACATTCTTAATTTCAAAAATAATCATTGATAACTATAAATATTACTCGAGCATATATATAACATACCATATGAAAAATCATAACACATATAATTTCATAAAAACATCACTAAAGATTGTTAAAAACATTATTATGGATGTAATAATATTATAAATATTCCTGGGTAATTATTATTGAGATGTTGTAATAATATAATTTTCACAATAATTGAAACATTCCTAACAAAACATGAATGAGAAAACAAGGGAATTAACACTTTATACAATGAAAATAATAAAATTATATTATTGAACATGTGATATGATGTTATAAAAGAATGATATAAGATACTATAGTTAATAATATAGTTTTATTTAATCAAATAACACGTTTCAAACCACTATATATGAGGATAGAACATTTTCATCCAATAGAAATAATGAGGTATGGGACATCGTGTAAATTTACCTCCATTGATGCATGTAATTTTATTTTGTTCCTATATTTTTTACATATTCTACAAAAATACCAATTTAAATATAATACCAATACTAATTCATACTATATGATATTTTATTAGTTAATTTTAATTATAGAATCTAATGGTATTTTTTGGGATGTTACCAATTAGTAAATTATATAATAAATCAATCTCATTTCACATGGTTATTTATCTTATTCATTTGACTTTATTATTATTATATTATGTGTATATTAAATTTAATTTTTTTTTGTATTTATAGTTATTTAATTTTAATTTTAATTTGATATAAATAATATATTCATTAATCAATTCTTATATCCAGATTATCATCATTATAAAGGATTTTGTCTCAATATCCATTTTATAGAGTTATATTTTGAAATATATACCAATTTACATTCATGTGTTATATATTCTGACATGATGATTTGAATAAACATGACTCCCTATTTAATCATGATTTATAATTTTTCAATTCATGTTTATAAATATTTTTTATTTCATGGACATGCATATTTCAAAAACTATATAGTATTCTACAGAACAATGTTTACATCTAATGTTATTTGATTAACATTGGAAATATATATAAATTTTTTGTTACTTAATCAATGAGTATATATATTTTTTAATTCATATTAATAATTAATTAGTTTTATTATTTCATATATGTGGGATTAATTAGATATGTCATGAGGGGTTAGGTAAATAATTATATAACCCCTAGGGAATTATGTGTCCCTTGAGTTGAATAGGTAAACTATGATTAAACATGTTTCTACATAATTTTTTTAAAATTTCTAATGAATGGACTTGAAAATTGGGGTATCATGTTTCTATGATTGTTACTTGAAATATTTAATCATTTCATTCATTAGGAATTAATTTATTATTATGTATGTCATTTTTTCAATGATATTCTCTCCAGATGAATTTAACCCATATATTATTTATTAAATGGAATTTGTTTCATTTATTTATGAACCCATATTGATTATGCCTCATGAATTAGGATTTTTGTTTTATTGAAAATGCTAGAATGGTGATTCAGTTTTTTACCTTTCTATACTGTATATTTTATGAATTTTTTTAAAATAATTTGTTTTCTATTACTTACATTTCTATACTGATTATGAATTTCAAGTTATTTAAATGTAATTTGTTTTTAGAAATTTACCAGTACATATTGATTATGTTAATTAATTTGGTGGTGTTTCTACCCATGTTTTCCTTGCTCATCTTTTATGTACCTGTTATATTTTATGTTAAAAAAATTCATTGGCCATGTAACTTCTCCATGGTCTACACTGTTTCGTCTAATACATTACGTGTACTATGATTCCTATGAATTTTTATCTTTGATAGAACAATGATAATATTGAAATCTTTTATTTTGAAATTTATGTTTCCAAATGCAATGATAGATAAATTATGTATCTACTTTACCCTAAAAATGGTTTGTACCGCCATTTTTTGTTACATCTCTTATATCTAATTACAATGTAATTTAGAAGACACATACAATGGGATAAAAGAGGGAGGGTCTCTGCAATTGGTATCAAATAAATTTAATAAAAAAATGGGATCTTGATTTATGGAAATATTTATTATGTACCATTGAACAATGATATGATTTTCGTTGTATGATTATTTGTTCTCACACTATTCCATTTCCTATTATTCATTGAATAAATCTCAAATAAATCTTATTTTCATTGAATATAATCGACAGATTTCTGACTATGTGGAAGAAAAAATGATGATTACTATAGTGAATATTAATTTTTTATGGGTAATCATTTATCTATAAATACGATTAAAAACATAAAATTTAAATAACTATTAGACTCCCCAATTAAGAAAATGATGTTGTTATATAAGAGATCGATTGGTATATTCTATTGTAAAAATATGACCAATTTTGATCATGTTAGATATTGGGAAATGAAAACAAATTAATGATTTTCAATGTAATTGGAATATACTTTAAATTTAGCTAAAAATAAATAAATTTATGAGGAAAATGAACTGTCAGATGGAATTTAAAATATTCCATCACTCAGACATAAATATATTTTATATTACAATATGTTGGGAACCTAAGAATTGTGAATGTAAATTCTCCATTCTAATGGTTATCCCCTATACCATGGAAGGAGGTATGATGAAATAAAATGTCCGTAACATTAATGTATTTGGATTGATGAATTTTTTATGGATTTCTTTAATAATTTAATTTTTGTTACTAGAATAAAAAAACACATATATATATTGTATAATATTTTAGGCATATATTTTTATTCATTGAAATAAATTTTATGGATACAATCATTTTTTTGGGAGTTTAATATTACTTTTATGATTAATATATTTAAAAACTCTTTTCAGTGCTTTAGTGGTTATGATATAACATGAATATGAATCAATTTTGTTAATATTTATAGGAACACAATCTACATTTTTTGTATTTAAAATTTTATCTAAGGAAAAATGTTCCAAAATATTTTGGGAATATAATAAGATATATTATAAACCATTATGGTTTATATTATTCTGATTTTATGTTTTTATTTTTCATCGAAATATTGAATCATAATAGATATTATGTTAATATACCTTTGAAAAAAAATATCATTTCAATCAATAAATATAGTGGTGTCGAACACTCAATTTATGGAATATATGATTTATAACATACCAATAGAATAAGTTATGTTATAGTTGACAAGTAATTGTTTCTATTTAAATGATTTTAAAAAATAAATACTTATGAGGAACCATTAGAGATACTTTTTAGTTTAATAGATTAATCTATTGTATTGGATAAATTTTTCTAACCGTATTGGGTATGGTAAATAGTTATATTCAGAATGATATAATTTCAACACATTTATTTATATTATGATCCATTAAATATAAATGTTAGAGAATCATGAATTTAAAATTCATTATTGGGTATTATTTTTCGTAAAATATGTATTGAATTAGAAAACGATTGAAGAACAACTAATGGTTGAAAATTTTTATATAAAATATTAACTGTTAAAGTAAGTGTATTTTGTTATATTTTTAGAGACTAAAATATGTCAACAACATTATGAAAATTATACTAATAAAATAATTTTATCTTATTAAATTAATAGTGCAATAATAAAATGAAATGTTAAATAATTACAGATTAATGATTTTGAGGTCATTAACTTTCCATTTATTCGTCATTGTCTCATGAACAATGACTGTTATAACTAACTATAATTATATATTATTTTATTCTTTGTACATATATTCTCATGCCACCAATTTTAATGTTCTTACAAACTGAATTATTTTTAATTCCAAATGATCTTTTTAATCCCATTATTTCATATTAAAATAATATTTTTGTAACTCTTTTTAGGATATGGTATTTTAATAAAATCATTTTAAAATATTAAATTGGTAATTATTGATAACAAGATCAAATTAAAAGTTACCTTTTTGGGTGGAAATATTGTTAACTAATAAATTCTAAAATATTTACATTTTTTATACATCATATAAGACACGTAAAACATAGCTTCTACAACCCCCAAAATATATTTCAGTAAATTTAATCAATTCAATAGCATGTGGAACATGAAATCATGAGTCTACATGAATCATAACATATTATACTACAATAATCTATAAATAAATTTTGGGAGCATTACAATTAATAACTAAATTTTTAAAATTATAATTATCTATATATTACTAATAAAATAAGAATCATATAATAAAAAAATAAAATGTTTCTGATAGATTTTATTTTATCCCTAAAATAAGGATGAGTCGCATATTGTGCATATAATTAAATAATAATTTTTACAAATTATTGAAAAATAAATTAATTTTTTTTTAAAATCGTCATTTCAAATTAAGTCTATGGTTGGACTCTAGTTTTTAGAAATGTATCATTTATTTATTGACAGTGAAAAATATTGATTTCATTAAAAAACATCCCATTAGTTTCTATAGTTTATAGGTGAAAATTATATTTAATATTTTTTATATTGTAATATTATTTTCTGTATATTTATATATAACTAATTCATTTTATTGGAATCATTTTCTCAAAATATTTTTATATATTAATTTTATGTACTTCTGATAGTTTTCTCTTTGGAAGCCATCTTTTTCATTGCGTAAGGATATATAATTTTAAATGGATTTATTCTACTTATGTGAATTAAATTTCCCAATATGGATTCAATATTTTGAATGAAAATTAATTATATCATCTAATTTTTTCAATCATATATTTTACCAAAAATAATATTGAAATAAATAAAAATTTATTACCGCGATTAAGGTACAAATGTATGTATCATGTTGTTAAACTAAAAAATGGGGTAAAATGACATAAAAACATATAAAAAATCAATTCTCATGAAATTTTTAGGCCATATCATGTAAAAGTTATGATTATATTGCATTTGGAACCCTGTTTCAAATGATCATGTGGGTACCCCGTTTTCATTTCAATAATTACATGTCTAATACTCACATCACTAATAAAGGTCCACACCCTCTCCTATTTACAATGCAATTCCAAACCATTTTGGTTCAGCCATGTTATTTAGAAAATAATAACCATCTTCCATCCCCTATTCATAGAATCCTTATTTTTTTCAATAATTAAATTATCAGTGTAGAATTGGTATAATCATATTGTCACGGAGCTAGAAAAGGTAAAATTATTAACTATGTTTGTTTTATTTATTTTTTTATACCTACTTTTTATCGTAATTTTTATTAATTATATATAATCTATCATATCTATAATATAATGAGATGATATTATGTTTAGGTAATTACATATATCCATATAACTCTCAATTAAATGGGAAAAAATAATGTCACCATGGTGTACAATGAACTGGTACCTCAAGATCTAATGTGGAACATTTTCCATCAACACCGCTAAAAGTTAGGTATGTGGATTGATATATTATATATATATATATATTAATGATATTTATAACCTTATAATACCTCTATATTGATTATATAAAATATATCTTTTTTATATTTTATATAATTGGTGATAAGATAATTTCACTCTTGGGTTTGAAAAACTACCACATCACAATGTAATATAATCTGTTTTTATTTGATTCATTACATGTAATGTAATAAGGATACTATTAAACAATATATGTTATCTAAATATCATAATTATGATAATAATTAATTTTTTATCACTCCTTAATGATAACAATAATTTTATTTATTAAATTTTCCCTCACTGACAAATGATATTATCATTCAGGTGTGTGAGGACTACCTCCTTCAGAAAGTGATGTGCCTTTATATAAAACCCTACTAACCATGGATGATATATATAATTATATTTTATTTCTTATATAATAATAAATAATTATGGATAACATATTAATTTCCAAATTTATGTACTGATAAGTGTGAAATTGAAATATTACTCTTGTAATTGTATAACTTAACATCTCCAGGACCATATTGTACTTCTTTTATCAAAACCATACTTATTTATTTTTCATAGAAGTACAATTAGTATATATATATATATGTGATAATTATTTCAGGATTATTATTATTTAGATGAAATAATTTTTTATAATTCATACTCATATAAACATTCTAGAAAAAGAACAAATGAAAAGACACATCAATTAACATTGAAACAATAAAAAAAATGAAAGGATATTAATGAGTGAGTGATAATATATTATATAAACATAATATATGATATTATAAATAATAATATTTTTCTATTACTAGTTAATGATATATTTATGACCAGATCCTAGCATTTAAGAAATTATTTAACAAAAATTTAATGTATGATTTGGCACATTATCCTAAATCCACTTCATTAACACATATTCTATTTTAAGTCAGAATTTTTTTATGGTGTAAAAACTATGCATTTAAAATTAAATATAATTAATAAATTATAATTATTTCTATTTTATTTTTTATTTTATTTTTATTTTTTTCACTAATGTTTATATGAAATTAATGTTAATAAGTGATGAATTATTTCAAAAATCAGTTTCTTTCATTGGTTTATATTTCTTTTTAATTTTCCATTAATGTAGTATTATTTTGTGTATAATTAATTTTTTTTTTCTATCCAATATTCCCAATTTTTCTTTTTTTATTTATATTTTATATGAATAAATTGTACCCTGATTAATTCTCATATCAACATAATAATAATTATACTATATTTTGTCTCAATTACCATTTTATTTATACCTCATTGTCAATATGGACCAATTTACATAAATGGGGTTTAGGTAGTACCCCATTAATGTATTAAACATGAACACCTATAATTAATGATCGTTCATTTTTCAGTTCTAATTTATCAATATTATTTATATTATGGATATTAATAATTATAGAACAATATTTTGTTGAATCATACAATTTTTACAACAAAAGTTATTCAATCACATATGAAAATTATTAAAAAAATTGAATTCATTAATCAATAAAGACATTTTGTATAAAAAATATCATTCATTGATAAAATCTATTATTTGATATGTGGGGAATTATTTGGACATAATGTTACTAGTCGGGCCATGAAATATATATCCTCTCGATCGATACATAGTCTCATAAGCTGAAATAGTTTGTTAGAATTAATCATATTTCAACATATAGATTGAAACCATATTTTTTAATGTATTTATAATACTTGTATAATGTTAATGATAACATCAAATTCAAATAATAAAAATTTACTTCATTATGAATTTATTTATTATTATCATGTTATTATCACAATGATATTATACATAAATTCATTTAATTATCAATTTATTGATTATGTTTTATGTGTTTTCAATTATTTATATATCGATATTGATTGTTCTTTATCCAAAAATGATAGTAAAGTAATGTTGTAAAAAGAATGTTTTTTGGTTATTTTTTAATCCATATATTTTATAATTGTGAAATTATTTAAGTAGAATGGTTATTCAATTATATATATTTCTATATTGATTATTATAATAAAGTTATTTAAATAGAATATTTGTTATGTCATATAAAATTCAATTCTTATTATGCTTATTTATTAATGATTAATTCCACTTTAAATGACAATAAATAAGCCATTAACCATTCCAATATTTTGATTCATTTCCCGGGAATCGATTATTTGTACTATGATATGTATGAAATGATTTTATAGATTGATTAATGAAATTCCCAAAAAAACAAAAGAAATTATAATTTGTGTTTACAAATGCAATCTCGCACTCATCTATGCATCCAATTCCATCAGTTCATTATATTATTTAATCCATTAGAATGTTATTAATTTTATTTTTTAAATGTAATAATTCATAAACCAACTCATTGAAACCATGTTCAGTTTAGATACACCAATGATATGATTATGCTATTAGAAAAATTCTGGTGAATGAAAAAATGAGTTTTATGAGTTTTCTATATAATTTAGAAGTTTTTTAATAAGTTTATTTTATTAATTAAAGTGTGAGTTTTTTTTTTCTACAAGTGGATTTGTAATAATTATAATTTTTTATTTTATATAAAGTCGGTTAGAAAATTTTATTTCTTGTTAAAAAAATTTTGAGGATGAGATTATTTTAGTTATATTTAATATGAGCATTTTCTTAATTATTTATTAAAGGGAAATTGTAATGTTTTTTCCCAGGATATGTGGATAGTAAATTTTTTCTAATTTCTGTAAAATTTATATGAATTAGACAAGTATTTTGATTCAAAAATTATTATTTGGTGTAGTGATTTTGGAAGAAATAATAGTGTAATATATTGATTGAATATTTCATTTCTTGTTCACAATCATTTAAATTGACTAAAAAAATATTTATCATTCATATAATATGACTCATGGGGAGTGTGATGAATATCATGAATTAATAAGATGTTTAAAAAATTTATTATTTTATTATATTTAGGAAAAATTTGAATCATTTTCTATTCTGGGATGATTTTTATACAATTTTACTCCATTATTATAAATATCTAATTATTTTTTATGGAAATTAATGCATAGAATAAATATAGTAAAATTATTTATTTTATATGGTGAATTATTTTATAGAAAATAATATTTTGTCAAAATTATACTATAGACATGGGAATGAACAATTGATTTTTTTAATATTTTTTATTTGAATGTTATTTTTATTAATATATGTGTTTTAATATATGGATATATGATTAAATATATTAATCCATGATTTATGATGATAGTTAATTGATGACTGTAGAATGGTTATGTTCAAATATTTTTATTTTATATAATATATTTATATTTTGTTGTTTTTATCTTTATATTTTTAATGTGTAATATTTGGTGGAATGTAATTATTTATATTTTGTTCATATTGAAGATTTTTGTATTTGATCGTTGAATGAAATATTCATCTATGAATCATTTTTTCTAAATTACATAATAACTATTTTTAAATATAGAATATTAAGACACATGTAGAATTATGGTGGGTGGAAAAACATTTATAGAATAGAAATATTTAAATAATAAATATAATATTCACTTGAGGGAAGTTAAATATTTTTTGGAAGGGGGATGATAAAAATTAAGCTATAAATGGAACCCTTTGATCACAATGGAACATATATTATTTGGGATTTAATACCAAAGATTTAATAAATGATATTTTTATCTTGAAATAAATGTGTGTTTCAAAATATTATATAGTATTACACACATAAAGTAACCAAAAATGAATTTAACCAATAAATATTGATAAATCATTCATAAAAGAAACCATTTAAAATTAAAATCGTTATAATAGGAAAAAAATTAATAAATAAAAAGGCTAAAGTTGAATATTATGGATCACCCCAATATACAAGAATCATCACCCCCACTTGAAAGTCATTAGGAATGAAATAATTTTTTTAAACCAATCAACATATTAGAAAATAAAAATAAATTAATGTGAGAGAAATTGAGTTTAGTAATGGATCAAGGAATGTAGAAGATTTGATAAGATGTAATGTGACCATTGGAAGAGTAATGTGACCTTATGAATAGTAACCTAACTGTTGGGAATATTATTCTCACTATTGGGAAAAGTAACCCTATTTTTGGAATAGTAAATAAATCTAAAATAAAAAATTGTAATAATCACATTTATAATGGTTAATATAAGAATATGTAAATATTTTATTGGTGAGAAATTGATACAATGATTTCCAATGTAAGTTGAAATATAATCCCATTTCTAAAATAATATATTTGAATTCAATACATTAAAATCACAATTTTTATTAGAAATTAATATAACCTATTGTAGAAATTTTCATGATAAAATTAATACCATTTTAGATTTCATCATTTCAAAATGTAATAAGTGTTATTATTTGGTAATTTTTGAAAATACATCATTTCGTGGGTGATTAGTAAAAATACATTTTTTCCCATAACGTGTGTAACATAAATTTTATAATTCATAATGAATTAATGAATTAATAAATTAAAGTACAAGAGTTTATTCAATGATATTTCTTATAAATGAATCATTAAATTAAAATTCACTTAATTTCAAAATCTAAAATGGTTTAAAAGTTTATGACAAAAAATATTCCTAAAAATAATAATTTCTCTTTCTTCAACATTCTATTTTAATAAAAAATTGAATTATTATTAAAATATTTAGTAAAATTATTAAACTTATTATATTATATTTATATATGATTTATATTATAGAAAACAAATTATTACATGTTTTACTTTTGATGTATAAATTTATTTACTAATTTGATTTAAAAAACAAACCTCTCCTCAACTATATATAACCACACTATCTCCCCGTAAAAATCCACTCATTACCCACCTTACAATTCCTTTGGTCTACCAAAATACTCCCAAGGGTATCCTTAGAAACACCAGGGTATTTCTATTTTAAACAAACTCCAAATATCATGGTATTTTTTTGGTGTACAAGAGAAGCAACAATGAAGGTTTGAATGTTTCAATAAACTCTTCTATTTTTATTTCTTCTTCTTCTTCATAAATTTGATTTTACCATTTCCCCATTAATAAAAAAATATTAAAAAGGGATTATGTTGAAATTATATTAATGATGCTATCCTAATTTATGTATAATATTTAAAATCTATATACATATATATATATATATATATTTCAAACAACTCTTTTCCAATTCCCTAAAATGTCCCGCCAATGTACAATTAACAACCAAAAGGGACATTAACATGTCAAAATATCTGAACATCTTCATGAATTTATATATTATGCCTTTTATAATATATTTAAATGTAATTATATCTATTACATTCTTAGGTAATTTATTAAACTAATTTATAAATTACATAGAACAATGTGGCTAAATCGAGGGAAAAGATGAAATTTTAAAATTAAAGCAAGGTCACAATATGACAATAATATAACCATGGAATTTAATAAATCTAATAAATAAAATATAGATTATATAAATTTTAAAATTATTAATAATTAATAGCAATTTTTTTATAAATCTATGTTTATTATTCAGGTTTCCCAAAAGTGAAGAAAGAAATAATTTATAAAATTAAGATGATTGTCAAGCCCAACATATTATCTTTCCTTCATCTACATAAATTTCAAAATTGATATTTTATTATTTTTTTAAAAAATAATTTATTTATTCATTCCAGTTATTTGGATGATATACATATCTTCTACCACTATTTTTTAGTAAAATTTTATGTTTCCAAAAAGACTAAAATTTTCAATAGATATTTCTGAATCCTATTGTGTTGTTTCGTATCAAATGAAATATTATCCTTATAACATATTATGATCTCCGTTTTAAATTTGGTATACCATATTTTTATTCATGAAACATCATTTATGAAATTCTAATGAAACCCATTAATTTCTAGAGGTTATTTATTGACTATTATTATTGAATTTTCTATGTTTAATGCATTATTATATAAATTTAATTATTTTATAGGTAGGACATAAATTATTTATTCCTTCAATCCTTTGGGTAATGTGCCTTAACTTTTGAGAAAATTTTTAATATGCGAAAAATTGATGGTGAATTTTTTCTTTATTATGATTATGTGATAATCCAAAATCATTATTATTCAATGTGATGTAATAATTGTTCAAAACAATGTTTCGTATTAGACAACTATGACATGATGTCCAATTTTTATGAATTTCTAAATTCTATGACTTTATCACTACATCTACCAAAATTTTTTGGTTGTCCAATTCTTATGTTATGATGATGTTGACTATTATATTAAATGTAATATATTCCAATGTTCTTTATTCATAAATTTAATGGGATTTTAGATCATAAGTTTCATATATATAAATCCTCACGAGATTACATGTAAAACTATGAACATGGTATTTTATGGATATAGATGATGGATTTAATTAAATATTTATGTTTTATTATATTCATGTTATGCATTAGACCCATTTCCCATGATTGTAGAAATTTCAATATATGATTTGTATATTAATTATATTTTTATCTTCAAATTATATAATGTTTATGTATTAAAAATTAGTGTCTGTATAGTTTATATTATGGAATTTTGTATTTAATTTTTTAATTCGGATTAGAAAATAAGAGTGAATCTAATAAGTATATGTCCACATATATTTACAAGATCATTTAATAATATTTTTATATAAGGATAATCATATGAGTCTTAATGGATTTTACTTTAGTGTTATATGAAATATAATAACATATTTATTCTCTTTTAATTACATTTTTTAATAGATTTTATATTACATATTGTTGTGAACTTGGAGAAACCAGGATAAAAATGCATGTGAGTGATAATGTAATAATTATATGAATGAAATCCAAAATTCAATGAGATGTGGTGTTCATAACATTATATTGATTCATAATAAAGTATCTAAGACAAGTAAAAAAACTTGAACCACATTGAACATAACTATTCACCACAAAATGATATAATATTCATTGAGTCTATTATGTGTAATCAACCACCAATGCTTATTGTATCATTTGATCAAAATGATTCATAATTGTGTGACATATCAACAAAAAAGATATTTTGAGTGATCTATTATTCTGAGAAGGGGATGGTGAAATTTTTTAATTATCATTTAAATTGTGAGGCCGATCAATGATTGTTGTTGATGAAGAACACTAATCATGATGAATCAAAATATTTGATTGAGTGGGAATAAATTAACAAAATATTTCTTGATAGGTATTTTCCTCTTATTTTTAAAACAAATTTGGAGATAAAATATATATTAATGAATAAATAAATTGAGGAAACTATCCAAATTTGTACAGGAAAATTATATGGATTTCATGATAAACCTTTTCTTTCAATTAATAATAATATAAAAATAGATAAAATATTTTTTGGTTTAAAACAATACCATTAAATGTTTTTGGATATCCAATACATTATGCTTTATGAAGAGCATGCTCAATTTGATCTAAATTAATAGACGGGGATGGGAGAATGGTCACATGGTAATATAGATAAGAATAACAGAATAATGTTTCATGCTAGTTGTTCAACAAACAAAGGTGGAAAGGGGATCCAACAACACAGATTTCAAAAATATGGGAACCAAAATCATGGAAAATTTGAAAATTTTATTGATAACTATTTATATCGGGGTGGGGTGACAATAAAGATCATAATTATTGAATATATATGAATTTAATGGAGAATTTTTAGAGGAAATGAATGTGCATTATTATTCACCACCAATGAATCAATGATTCACCTTTATGGACTTAGGGAACTATAAAACCCATTGCAATAAACCATGCATCCTTGAGGGTAGTATGCATTCAAAACCACTAAATAAAATTGAGTAGAGGAGTGATTATTAAATTATTACTATAAAAGTTGAGATTGAAAATTAATTCATGAATGGTACACTTATTATTGAACCATGAATTGGAAATGTGTTATTCTATTATGGTTCTATGAATTAATTTATATTATTTTTTTTCATGAATACTATAAAATCTTGGCCCCAATACCACAATGTTAGGATGTTTAAAAAAATACAATAGAAATTATTTATACACAATCAATAAAATATTATCCTATAAGAATAAGTGGGAAGTGTATTCAGGTAAATCTAGTAAGACTCCCCTTGTAGGGATTCAATGTTATATTGGGCATGGATTGGCTATAACTATATAGAGAAAATATCAATTATACAGAAAAGGAAATCACTTTTCATATTCATAACAATCTAATGATCTCATTTGAATGAAATAATGATCTAAAATATACTTTGTAATGTACATAAATGGTGTGGGTATTTATAATCTGTGAAGATGGATAACATTCCCACTTGTTTGAGTAAATGTATGACATCAACTAGTAGTACATTCCCATTTTTATAGAATACATTGATGTATTTACTTTAGTGTTACCTTGACATCCCCATAATCACATGGTAGAGTTATCAATAAAACATTTTAATAGTCCCAAGAAAATTTTTAAACTCCCTTATAGGATCACCCTGATTTAATTTAAGTATTTAAAGAATCATATTTAGTGTAATTTTGAAAAATAAATCACATGACATTGTGAGTAACATTTGGGTGAACTAGTGTTATATTCCATGAGGAAGGATAGATCAATGAGTATTTTTATTAATTATTGATATATCAATAAGAAAAAAAATAAAAAACAAGTATCCTTATACAAGGATTTTTGGCTTATTCAATTATCTATGAGGATCTGAGTACTTATCAATGGGGGATCTTCTGTTAAGATATCATCATGTAATGTTGTTGAAGGATGATATTTAGAAGGTGTTTTTCAATTTTAGGAACGATAACTATGAGTTTATATTGATTAAAATAGAATATTTGTATTCCCCTACAATTTTCCATTATATGATTAATAGAATCATTTTATACTACATCAAGAAATTATTTGATGAAATTATCAATTATATTCCCATTTAAACTTTGAGTATGTTGGAAGGATAGTGGTATCTGATGATTACTCTGGAATCATTTAGGATGGGGTAAAAATTATTATATGCTATTATTTGTTCCTTTTGGATGAAACACGACAAATTATTGAGGAACCCAATCCCAAATGAGGTAATTTATATAGAACCTTCAATGAAAATGAATTTTAGAAAATATACCAGACCCACTACTATCATGGATATCAATGTATCCCTTGGAATCCATAGGTAATACCAATTTAATATGAGGAATTTATCATTATTGTAAATCTATATATGTATGCTTAAACAGAATTGGGTAATTTATGTTTTGAAGGAATAATGATGGGAATACTTTGAGGTTATCAAGAAGAGGCTAATCATTTCACCTGCACTCACAATTCCTATAATTCGAGATAATTTTAGGAAATATAGATTTAATTACAATAATTTATTCTGTTGTGTACTCTTATTGAATTATAAATTGATATCATATTCCCCCAAATAGGTAAGGATCCATAAGAAGAACTATTATATGATTTATATGGAGTTAAAAGTTGTGATCATTACCCAAATGATTTGGCGTCACTCTCACTATGATGAGATGTGTGAAATATATACTAATCATAAGTGTCTAAAGTATATATTCGAAAATTGGGAGACCACAATTTTCCAAAGAAGAATGATATATCTAATAATGGAAAATGGTTTCTCTATTCACTAATTTCTAGTAATGTTAAAGAAGACAGAGGATGCTCTTAATAGAAAATAAACTTCTACATGATCCATGCTTATGACTAATAAAAACAACATCTTTATTTATATGAAAAATATAGATCTTGAAACCCATATGGAATAAAATACAGACTAACATTCCCAAATTATTTCCTAACCATCAATAAAAAATATGAACAAGGATGCATAATGGGATGATACAATGATACAAAATAATGTGAAATAACAAATAATGGGATGCTACATGAGTTCCACATTGAATATGATTGAGTGAATTATATTGGAAAGTGCATTTCAGTTACATCAACAATAGAAATAATCAACAATAAATTGGATAATGTAGATATCTCAACTTTCTCTATTCATCCTAGAGGTACCAAGAAGTATCATGGTCTTCAATAACATATCTGGTGGGGATAAACGATGAATCCTATTACATAATGTAACTCATTATGTTTGGTATGTCAACATGATAACGTACAGGAATATATTAAGGAAGAGATGATGAAAAAATTTCATAACACCATGTGTAAATGGGATAACATCAATATGGAATTTTGGTAACACCCATAAATTTTAATATTATACACTCTGCACAATATCATATAGCATACACTGCATCATGTTTACAAAAGTGAGTAAATATTGTTTATTAAATGTTGATATTATTACCTAATTATTGGAATTGAGGGAATTTATGAGATTAAATAAACTATGAAAATATACATTTTTATTTATTTTCAAATTAATAAATTTCATACAAATTAATTTTAATTAAAAATAATAAGCATTTGAATATAAAGGGAGTACTTATATAAAATATATTTATATGTAAAAAATTGTATTTTATCTTTTTAAATTAAAGTAATCACTACATGTTAATGATATTATTTAAATTTAAAAAATATATATAATTTTTTTAAATAAATCATTTAGTATGTTTTATAGGTTTAAGGTAAGAAAAAATTTATTTTTAAGCATAAAAATATATATTTTTTTATAAATGATAATGTTCCCTCTATTTGACAGAAAAATTATTTTAAATCTATGTTTTGATTCTTTTCTAAATGTATTTTAAAAAAATTAAAAAAAATTTATAAATCTATATATAAATATTATATTTGGGTATATTATTTTGTATTTTTCTATCAAGTTTCATTTCTATGATGTGGAATGAAAAATAGTGTTTTTTACTAGAACACTTATTATTAAGGTAATTTGTTTATATAGTTATATTTTTTTAAAAAAATTAGATTTATGGTCTAATTACATAAATTATACATAAATAATATCAAAATATATTATATCAATCAATTTCACATTCAATTTGGAAATAAAAATATTTCATTATTTTAAAATTTTCAATTTAAAAATCATCTTTTAAACTTTTTCTAAAATATTATTTTTAAATATAAGTTTACAAATTATTTGAATTAAATATCGTTAAATGAATTATATTTTATTAATAAATTTCTTATAATTAAATATTTTTTAAAATCAAATTTTTATGCATAATAAATTTATCATGGTAAAAACCTATTTAATACATTTTTGGTAGAAATTAATACAGATTAAATATAAAAAGATGATGGATTAAAATATGAATATACTAAAAACATTTCATTCATTTTGAGGTGGTTCTAAAAACTTAAAAACCTAAACAATATTATGTTTAATAAAATTTAATTGAATTTAAATCCACCTCAATGTGGTTTTCATTAATTATAAAATATTCATTATTTTATTTATAAATCCCAACTCTTCTAAAGTATAAATACCCAACCACACCACCACATTTTACTCAAAATTTATGTAGAAACTCAAATATATTACTAAAAAACTCAAAATATCTCTAAATATGTTCTATATCTACTGGTATCATACAATTTAATAATCTAAGAACCTCAAGTGTCTCTTAATGAGGTGATA
The DNA here is from genome assembly GCA_963277665.1 of Viscum album. Lineage (NCBI taxonomy): Eukaryota > Viridiplantae > Streptophyta > Magnoliopsida > Santalales > Viscaceae > Viscum > Viscum album. The sequence goes on along the minus strand of OY728146.1, from coordinate 2,053,988,763 downwards.
TGGAAGAGTAAATTTTCTCAATGTACATCTCTTAATTTATATTATTTTTCTTATATTTACTATCTTAACTCATATAAAAATACATTATAACTCGAAATTGATATATATAATGGAGTTTTTTTGTTTCTAATGGAATATCTGATATACATTTCAATTTTAATATTATTTTTTTAAAATAAATGAAACAATTTTACAATGTATATCAGTTAATCACCTCTATGAAAAATGATTTTTTTCGCATTCCATTTGATCCTTCACGGATGGTAATAAAACAATTATTATGATAAAATATTATTTTTACTGTACATTTTATGCTTTTACATGTTTTGAAACTAATATATAAACAAAATATTAAAAAAATTAATCTAATTCTTGATGTTTTAAAAACTGCCAAAATAAAATAATCATTTACCATCAACATTTTATCAAATTAATCATTATCATGTGATGAATTAAACAGATATATAACACCATTAATATTTATGGTAGTACATTAATAATATTACATCAACCTTTTGGATTTATTGTCATATTTTATAAGATCAACCATAATTCTTCATAAATGAACCAATCCTGAAACCATGAATAAATTTCACCTGAAAACATGAAAACAATGAAATATTTTTAATGAATGAGTCATAATATAGTATTAAATCATATAATTATGTATTTTAAATATTATTATATTTCTATAACATGAAAATAAGATTCAGTGAACCATTTTATTGGATGTAAATGTATGATCAACTAAATATAATTGTGAGGTGGGGGATTTCATAACTTAAATTTTATTCATTGAGTTAAAAACATACATCTTGTTTATGTCATGATAATCATATGTGTGAAATTATATTGGAATATATTATGTTTAATTTCCACTTTTATATGTGTATTTATAGTTTACTAACATTTTTATTTAATTTGATTAATTTTTACTTCCATGATATAATAATTGTAACGGACATCATCTCCATCTCATTTTATTTAGGAATATTTTGTTTTTATACAACGATATTCTATTATGAGGGGAATGTTCATCCCCTTTTACATATCATATCATGACATTAGATATTATAATTTTTTAATAATTTTCGCATAATTTTATTCTTTCATAGGGTTTATAATTCAATATTTCATAGTGGTATGAGATACATTAATTTAAAAATCCATTTTAAAATATAAATTGATATAATTTCAAAAAGTTTTCCTCAATAAAAATATTCCTGATATTATTATATATGATCATAGAAATAAATTATAATGTAATGTTTATATCTATTTTTAATTTCATTAAATTAGTTTCAAAATGGGTATTTTTATATGTTTTATATGGAATGTTTTGATAAATGTCAAAAATTAATGTTTTATTACTAACATACATGGTGACATAAAAATTAATATCCCATTGATACCATTTAATTTACATATTCCATTAAACAAGTACATGTTTTCTTAATTGTAAATCCTTATTTGTTTTTTAAGAAATTATGAATTGAAAATGGGTTCACAATTAAAATGTTATATTGGTATTAGAAATAATTCTCTAAAATTAAAGAATATTTTTTCATGAAATTTTGCTTCAAATGGAATTATAAGATTTTTTAAATGTGTTTAACAAAGAAATTGTTTTATTCATGAAGTTTTACATTATAAATATATGAAATCAGTGATGTTAATATAGCTTATATGAAGATTTAATCCCTCTAACAACTCAAAGCAGAGTCCAAAATGGCCTTTTTTGGAGGTTTGAGCACCATTATTGCCCAAGAGAAATGAGTGGGATTTATATTTTTTATAAAATGTGTTGAGACCCATTATAGAACATTGAGGATACCAATATTTCTATATGAAGGGCGATCTCTGGTTAAAATCTCAAATTCATTGGGAAGTAAAAATAAAGGGTATCAAAATTTTGGTTATTTGTATTGAATGGGTTTTGAATGGGTTTTGTGTAAGTGATTTTATATTTTATCAAAAGAAATTTTAAATATATTGTTATGGGTATTGAATGAAATATTTTTGAAAAACTTGTGTCTATGATTAATGTGTAAATTTAATATTTAATTTTCTCAAATAAAATCATTTTTTCATTTTTTTTTCACTCGACTAAAGTTTCCATTCATTTGAGGTCCCTTTTAGGTATTTTTGTGTACACACGATGTTTTGAAATGTATTTTATATGGTTGAGGGGTGATTAGGCGTAATTATGAAGGAATGATGAAAATTATGATGTTATATCATGGAAAGATACCACGTCTTGTTTTATAATGTTTTGTTTAGTGGGAAAATAAATATTTAAAAATAGTTTCAAATTGTAAAGTATGGGTTTAGATTATATGTGTTTTCCCTAAATCTCTAAAACCCTATACATAATCATAAATTTGGAAATTAATGTCATTTAACGTTATAGAATAAAAAAATATGTATTGTTTATCTGAGGAACATTACAGTTGGTATCAGATCATGGAATAAACAACTTTAAAGGCAAGGATACTGTTAATAACATGTCATTGATCATTTTAAATTTTTGTTAAATTTAAGTGATTCATCATTTTATGATTATATTTTTTTCTCATCTATGATATGTCACACTAAATTGTATTCCATAAAAAAAATAGATGTTATTATGGTAAGGAATCGATTTGGAAAAATCATTCCAAATCAATATTTTGATATAAATTGAATCCTAACTGAATAGTTATTCATAGTGATGACTTAGTTGGAGCAAGATATTAGTTGTGGTGGTATCCATGATAGAGTGGAACCTAGTGTTTCATGATAGAACTTGTCTACAGTTAAGTAATTTATGAGACAAAATCCCAAAACAAAAAATGAATCATCTAACCAAATTGTTGAATATGGATGGATCAGTGCCATAAAAAAGATATTTGATGTCATATGATGTTCAGAATTTCAAATCAAAATTCCATTCAAAAATCATTTTGAAGGTGTAGATGATTGAACACGGTCTTTGGTTATGAACACTAAAGAGAAATATGAAAATCATCTTATTCAATTAGAGGAATTTAAAAATATTTTCCATGATAATTAAATCCCAAGTACATTTAGATTTTGATAGAGAATAATTTTCATTAATTGAGGAAAAATGATGAATATAATATGAATGAATAATAATTTAATTTTACAATATCAGCCAGGTTTGTGATAATAATTATTTTGACATATAGAGTAAAATTAATTGATTTTATTAAAGATTAAAAATATGATTATAAAGAGAATTGTCTTTGATAAAATTTATATGTAAGGATAATTTAGTTAATTATGAAGATACTGTTTAGATAGTGTTTGTTGACACTTATATGTCATGATGAGAAATAGATGTATCATGAAAAATCAATGCATGATATGAAATATATATCGTCTGGAGGGAGATTGTTTTTGTTGTATTTAATTGCGGACGCATGCTGACATGTGTCTAAAGATCCATTCTCATGGTGGAAATTATCATTATTGGAAAATAACATCTTAGGTTAATTTTTTATGAATTTATTTGATGTCAATTCATCTAGTAAAGCCATGGAATATCTAAATAGCTCGGTATTTTTCAATGTCTAACCATATGCTCTCAGATTTAGACCCTCTTTATGAGGTTTTATTTTATGAGAACATAATGTGAGTATAGAATTGTTTTTGAAGATGTGGTTTTTGGATTATGTTTGTGTAATTATTTTTTTAATAAGATGTGCACCTTTACATTTAGAAGAAATTTTTATGACAATGACAACCCTTATGGATTATATCATCTCTGATGATTAATGTTATTTTAGGGATGTACATCTTAATTCTATGTATGTTATGATGATGAAATTATACTTATAAAATTTAAATATATCACATAACTATATTAAATTTTATTATTATATAATAAATTAATTCCATGACTCTAGGAAGACTATTTTTAATTTAAAAAATCTTATTATTTTTTATGCTACGAATTCAATGTCCCATTAACCAATCACATGGTTATGGTTTTGAGAGTGATATCATTCTCATAACCATCCAATCTATCAATCTATATAAATAAGATTATATAAATTATTATATAAATTTAGGAGAGTGACTAGAAATGTTTTTGGAATAAATGGGATTATATAAATTTTTAAAAAATAGTTTAATTATTTGTATAAAATAATCTCATTATTTAATAATTATTTATAAATAAAAAATAAAAAAAATCGATTATAATGGGTGTTTTTTATGAAAAACTAATTTTTCCCTTAAAGGAATTTTATTAAAAATATTAATTTATTCCAATTAATAAAGGGTGTTATTGAAGTTTATATATTTAATATTGAATCAAATGTTGTTAAATTCATTAAATAATTTTTTTGGCTTAATATTAGAATAATTGTTTTAGAATAAAAATAAATATTTAAAAAAAGTTTTTTTATATTTTTATGGTGGAACCTTTTTTAATATAAATATCTGATGATTTTATAAATTTACTTTTTCAAAAATAAAAATTATTTTTTAATTAATAATATCCAAATTATAATAGGGTAAATGTATATTCTCTTTCTCAAAAGTATCATTTTGTGATTAGTAGTGACAAATACAACATTGTATTGAAAAACATATTTTCCATATAATTTATTAATATAGATAAATTTAATATTTATTTTATTATAATTAAAATTAGTTAAATTATATCTTTATTAAACCAATATATGTCATTTTAATAAATTATAAATTGAAATTAGATGTAAAAATATTTTATGTTTTCAACTATTTAACTTTAAAACCCCACATTTCATTTTCTATGTATGAATAATTTTAAATTTAATTTTTAAAATTATTTGATGTTAATTAAGAATTTTATAATCCATATTTGGAATAAAATGTTAAATTTATTTTATATGGTAAATTACATTTATGGGAACAAAAAAATTATCATGGAAGAAAATATTTTATGTGGTATTTGTACTAAATGAAACAGGTTAATGTAAAAATGGTAGATGCATACAATAATTAAAAACAATAAAAATAATTTTTTTTTGTGGATCAACACTAACCAGACAATAAAATAATATCTATTAGAGAATATAAATTATTTTTATGCCACCTTAATGTGGTTGGATTTAAATATAAAATATTTATTATTTTAAAAACCTAAACACACCTCTCCAAAAGAAAAAACGCTACACCTCACCACCTCATTTCAGGTGACAAGGATTTAAAATTGTAAAATTAATCCAAAAATACTCTTAGACACTCTCCTCTTGTATTATTTATTTTGGTATCATCCAAATACAAAATCCAATGTCCTATAGGGTCTCTCCTGGAGTTGATATTCAATAGGTAATTTCCTCAATGTTCCCGTCATTATTTATTTTAATTTTCTAATTCATACTCAGATCCATAATCCATAAATTCATGATAAATAATGAATAATTTATATATTAGAGTATTTTTTATTGAAATATATCTTATGAAATTTTGTTCTCATCCCCTACTATTAAACTATATGACACTATTTTCAATGTTATGTCGTTTAATCTCCTCTGTGCATGATGATTATGTTCATTTTTTATTAACTACTTTGTTGATGGACAAAAAACTAAATTTATTAATAAATAATTATTTAAAAGGTATTATATATCATATTACATGTCATAGAATGAATATATAAAAATAAATTTAAATAAAGATAGACTAGTTTATGTTGTTAATAAACCATGACAAAATAATCTAATCAATTTTTTATAATGTTTTATCTAATGAATCATACTCATATAAGGGGAAAAGTGATATATGGTACCATGGATAAATCATGATATTAAATAAAACTATTACATTCAACTGCTATATTTTTGTCCAATTTTATGGAAACTTCAATATGTATACACAAATTCACTAATCCTTAAACCACGAAACAAACTCACTCGAAAGCATGAAGGGATTTTATGTAGATAATTATGTATGTTTAAAAAATAAGAATACAATTTATTTATATGGGTTTTAATGTATTTTTTTCATAGAAATATTTGTGTATAATTCATGTCAAAATTATAAATTTCATTTTCTCAAATAATATTAAATGTGTTTTAGTAATTTTCACAGAACTAATGGTTTTCCAAATTTTTATATCCTATAATGATATTTTTGAGCGCATCCTAGGTTTTGAATTTTTTTCAAAAGGATAAAGGATTTTTAGGATGTGGATGATGAAAATATGAAAGTTTCATTATTATATAATTAATATATAAACAGATTAATTTTATAATTTTTAGTATGGAGGAAAAATGGATACTATGTAATTATTTCCACGTGTATTGTTCCGATTTACATTTTAGGAGTTTTCTTAATTATGTATTGCACTAAAGAAAAATTATCATTGGGAACATAAAGATATTTCTAGTTTTATAATAACTAAAATATGTAATATTTACTTCATAAACAGTAATCATTATGACTGGTATTCTGAAGGAATACAAATTAGACAATTCGATGTCAGTTTTAGTGTATCAAAACACAAAAATTTACCACTAAATTTATATTTATGAAGATTTATCCGTGGAAAAAAAATACATGTTACCTGTGAAGAATTTGGTCAGGCCTCATTGGGTTCAACATTGTATCAGGTTAGATCCTGGTCCATGGGCCACATCTAAATTCATGATAAGTATTCAATATGCTCTATATATATAATTGAATTTTTGAAAAACCTATCCCCTTGAAATATAATAAAAAATATAATTTGAATATTCAGACCCTCAAGTATATTATAAGAGAATTCCAAATTGAATTCCAATGTGGATGTGTTCATCAAATTCTATTAGGTGAGTTCTCATATAAAAATAGATTACAATCAAGTATTCAAATGGATCTATATAAAGCTATGTATGGGAAGTGGTGTATAACAAAAATATATTGGGATGATGTTAAAAAATAGTGATTCTTGGATCCAACCTTTTGCAAGAGATGAAAGATAATGTTCAAGTTGTCTAAATAGTTATAAAAGATATACAGTGTCTGAAAAGAGTGATGATGACAATAGTAGAAGGACTTTGAGTCTGATGATAGAGACATTTTTTCATAATTCCATCATGGATTAGGGTCATGTGGTTTAGAAGGAATGAGATGCTTTACACATGGTACATTGGCCACATTTAGATCCTTAATAGCATAGTTGCAGTGGCATATCAGCTTACACTTATACAAAGTAATGCTACCATTCAGTACATGTTCGTTGTATCACTCTTGTGTAAGTAAATACCTTATACCTGTCATGTATTGTATCATTAGGAGGTATCATTGGGAAAGACTATATCATATAATCAACATCCAGTAATAATCATAGACCATAGAGATAATATTCTATACAATAGGGAAACTATCATTATCAATGTGTTATGTAAAAAACATATTATAACGACGTGACTTTAGAAACATTAGAAACAATGAAACTGATGTACCATCACATATTCACAACTGAGAATATGAGTTAAAATATCAGTGGAGAAATTTCAAATGTCGGAATAATGTAACGAGCCATTGATTAAATATGATATTTTCCTCTAGAAATAAATATGTGTTATAATATCATATATAGTATTATAAACATAAATAAATTTGGGAAAAAATATTTAGGTAAAAAATAATATTAAACATATATTAAATGAAACAAATTAAAATTTAAATAATTAAAATGTGAACAAAAAATAATAAAATATAAAACCTAAAATTGGAAAATATGAATATCCCAAATATCAAACATTAATCTCCCCCAATACCAACACTATATAAAAGATTAAAATATTAGTAATCCAATTAAAATATTTGAAAATAGAAATATAGATCCATTTTATGAATTGATTTTAATAATTAATTAATATAATTACATGTATTTATAGGATGTAATTTTATTTTTTTAATAGTAATGTGACCATTGGAATAATAACCTGAATGTGGGAAATAGTAAATTGACCATTAGAAATAGTAACCTAAAAATTGGAATTTAAATATGGCCTCCAAATAAAAAAATATAAAATAAATTATATATTTCATCATTAATATAAGTAAATATAATTATTATATTTCTAAAAAAATATATCATTAACAACTCAACGAAAAAATAATCATATTTTTAAAAAAATGTATTTCATAAAAAATTATTAAAAATTAAAAATTTCATTTTTAATAGATTTTTGGTAAAATTTGTGTAAATTTTTAAATCACAATGTTGATATTATAAAAGAGTTATTATCTATTAGTTTTCTTAAAAACATCAAAATTTCGGTGAATTGTAAAAATAAAATTTTTCACATTACTAGTGTTTCTTAAATTAAATTATTAATGTTATGATAATGACCTAATCGATTAACGAACATTATTATAAGTCATTAAATATTTTATTTCATAAAAATTTCATTAAAATACAAAATACGTTAGTTACAAACATAAAATGATCATTCCAAAACCAATAGAAAATAGTGAATACATAAAATAATAAATTCAGGTTTTCCCATATATAGTTTTAAATAAAATAATGAATTCTAATTATTATGGTATTTTAATGTCTTCAAAATATTATATTATATTAAAATATGGTTAATATTTAAAAATTTATATATTACAAGTTTTATATTTGATATATTTTTAAATAATGTAATTTTATAAAAAAATAACCTTATAATCCATGTATAAATAACCCCACTCTCATTCTTTGTAAAACCAATGATGACAAACATGGGAAATCGTAAAAACTCTAAAAACTCTATAAAATGACACATAGAATACATATGTACTTTATACAGTAAAATTACTCGAATCATTAAGGGATTTTTAGTGGAATAGATGAGTAGCTAGGGAGAGGGTCATGTATGTTATGATCAACTATTCACATTATATTTATTATTCTCAATCTCAATTTTTTTTATTCCCAACCCTTTTCATAAAAATCCTTATTTTATTAATTAGTACGTATTTTAACATTATATTAATGTTTTTAAACTATTGTATATATGACATTTTCTATATTTATAAATCTAAAACTCCCTTTTCCAACACTGCTGACAATGTCCCATCGAATGTCAACTAACAACCTATCATGAAATGTCCTTGTCAACACATATAACCATTTTCATAGATGTATATTTTAATAAAATATATTATATATAAAAATTTAATTAAATTTATTACAATAATAATTAATTAATTAATTAATTGAAAAAATTAAACTAAGAAAATTAGAAAAAATGATGAGAACTATGAAATTTCTATATAAAAAATTATATAAAAACAACTACCCAATATCTCTAGAAATAAATACATGTAATTAATATATTATAATTGATAAAATGTAGTAAATATCATAATAATATACTTAATGATAAAGTTTTAATAAATTTATGTTTATTATTTTTGAGGTAGAAAATTAATAATGTAAAGATGGAAGAATGGTAAGGATATTCTCAAACCCAACATAAATTATTAGTGTTCTCCATCATCCATTTAAAATATGTAATTCCTATTTAATTTATATTCCTTAAATATAATTTCATTATACATTGCAATTTTTGAGGTTATATATGTTTTCTGGCTTTATTTTTATGGAAAATTGAATGAATTTCCAAAAAAGAAATTTCCATCTAAAATAGATCCTTGAATCCTCTTGTGTTATTTTTTATCCAAATAAAACTATACTTTTAAAAATTATTATCATTAATATTCATTTTGGAACCACCAGTTTAAATTCATAAATGTATTATTTATGAAATCCTTTTTAAAAACATTCCATTCCATGGGTTATTTCATGAATATGATTGATATATGTTCTCTTAAGCATGCAGGATCAAGTAAACATTATAATATGATTAGTTTATATCCCTCCAATTAATTTGTTAATGATATGTTTCTCATGTGATAATGTGTAATATGAATGAAAATGATTATATATATGTTCACAGTGTGGATTCTATCATTAATAATATATGTTATGCATAAAATAATGTTTTATATTTTCAAAACTATATGTGGAATTTTACCACTGTGAAATTATGCTTCATTTTTATGCATTTACATAATAATTTACATTCTATCAAGTATTACCTCAAGATTGTAATTATTATAATATTTTTTTATATTATTATTATTATTGTTACCCTTTTTATATTGATACATTACCCTTTTTTAATCTCTTACTATATTTTTAGCTGACCTTGTGATTTGAAGTTTATCCTCAGGTGATTCCATATACCAGAGATAATGTAAACTTATAAGGATACAAATTATGTCATTAAATTAATATATAACTTTTGTTATGTGTATGTTATTTATGATCCAAATTTGGCCATGAAAATATCCCATTTGTTCCTAGATTTAAATAAATTAATATTATATCATAAAACTGATTTAAATGTTTTTAATTTAAATTATGTTTTCTATATAAGAATTATGATGATTTAGATTTCAAACAACATTAATGATTAGAAAATTACATTAATTAAATTGTATCAAAAAAGGAAGTGTATATTTATAAAAAATATCATATAGCTAATTTAGTTGTGATTAATTATTTATAGGTATGTGATGTTTTTTTAATAGAATAAATAAATTACAATTCAACAAGATATATAGTTACTAGGATAGGATATCATTTTTGGGCATGTTTTATGGATGGACAGTGGGTTGCATGAATGATGTTTATACTGATAATCATTCTTAATGGTCCATTATCTTGAGTGGTTTTAAAATTAATATGTTTCTAAAGACTATAACGGTGATTATTTTTATTTTGGATAATTAAAATAATATCATGTATATTGTCATATAGTTAATTATATATTTTGTTGAGGTTAAACATTTTATAAATACTGCTAGCCTTATACCTCATGTGATTTTTTTAAAATGAAATTAAATGTTAGTTTAAATTGCATATATAGTTATAAAAGATAAAAAAATCAATTTCAAAAATGAATTTTATATGTCAAAATTAAATTTTAATTTTGAAAGTATATATTTTTTTATACAATAATTATATGTGAATTTTATTTTTTATGAGAAAAAAAATATGAATTTAAATTGAAATTTAGCTTTTTTCTATTCTCATGAATCATAAAAGTTGTTTTTAATTAGTTAATATTAATAAGTTAATAATATATTATTTTAGAAAATAATTAAATGTTTTTTAGAGTTAATATAATATTTTTTATGATGTGAGATATTTTAAATATAATTTTTGTGATTTATATGCTTTTATGGTTAAAATGAAGGATGTAACGACTGTTAAAGTGTCGATTTTTAGATTTTTATAGAATAATATTCAATATATACTTTTATGAAATGAAAGTAGTGTGGTGTTGCGACTATTTCATTGAAAAATAATTTTATATATCATTGCATGATACCATTTGGTGTATTTGATTGTTGAGGATAAAAGAACATATTATAAATGTATGTCAATTATTTTATAGAATAATTTTCAAGGATAGTGTGAGAGTCATTTATTATTTATTTATATATGTTTATGGTAATATAGTTATGATGTTATAGTGTTATTTGATGTATAAATAGATGATATTTGTGGTTGCAATATTATATTTCAATTATAAAGTTTTTATTTTTTTTAGTTTATTATTTTGTTAAATATGTTAATTAAGGACCTGTATTTTTTATTTATAACTTTTAGAGTGGAAGAGTGATAGATATAAATTTATATTTTAATTCTTATTTAGGGTTATTGAACATGGTTGTTATGTTATTGGAATATTCATCTCTATTTTAATGTTTTTTTATTCCCATGGTTAAGAATCAATTGATATATTTTAACTGATAATCACTAAAATTAAATATCTTCTACCTTGCTAAATATTTATCATTAAAAAACAATGTATTCAATTATTAGACTTATTATTTTGTATAAACATGGGATTAATGTTAAATGTGAAACCATAATGTCATTGATAATTCGTTAATTTTTCAATTTCATCAATTTATCATTGTTATAATTTCATTTTTTTTGTTTTATTTTTGGAGTATGTTAATTTTAAAACTACTTATACCCATAAGGAGTGAATCAAAAATTTTATTTTTTATCCAATGGAATGGTTTCTATAAAATATTCCATTTACATGTTTTTATTATACATGATTACCTTTTACATAATTTGGAAGCGGAAAAATTCATATTATTGTTTAAGGATAATTTATCAAAAAATAAATTTTTTTATTTGTTCGAACGATAGATTTCTTATCCGGTATTGAATGGAATTAGTTCAACCATATTTTAGTATACAATTATATGTATTGGTTTTGGTTAATTAAATTATATTTAATTGAGATCGATTTATATTTTCATGATAGGTATTTATATTATGATACATATTTAATAATAATCATTGACCAATAAATTAAAATTTGAACTATGAGGATATATATATATTAAGTAATTTCATAAATAATTGATTTTTTAATTTTCATTCATTCAATATATCTATTCATATTATATTTTTTGGAATATAGAAATAAATATTTGGTTCATTTATATTTTTCAATGTATTTTATTCATTGGATTCATAAAATTTTATATAGTATTGATTGGATTTATGGTTTTGGATTATGAGATTAGAATATTACCATTCATTGGAATCATAATTAATGAGTTAGGGAATCTAAATATTTTGTTTTATATATTCTATATTAATTTTTATAGTTTTGTTGTTGGGTTAATGGGTTTCCACATTATCTCTTATAATATATATAAAGGATGATATAATTGAATGAGACAATTTTGCAATAAGATATTTAATTTATATGAAATAATAAATTATATAGAACTATAGAAAACATGGTAATACATGGGATGATAAATTATTACACATATAATTAGAATATGAAAAATAGAATAAGGGGTTGATATACATCGAGATTAATGAGTTCTAAATATGGATTTGTTTTTTATTTCTGTATGTTAATGTTTTATAGGATATAATTTCCAAAATTTAGTGTCATGAAATAAGCATGGGTACCCAAATAACCTGATAAATTATATGGTTATGACATAAACCAAAGGATATCCCCTACCCATATGGGGCGGCTACTAGAACCTATCTACATAGGATGTGATTATGGGAATGAATTTTCTAAAAATATTTAGTAGTAGTTATAAAAAAAGCAATAATAAAAAATAAACTCCACCGGGAGATGTGTACTAGATTTCAAACTGGTTTAAACAACCAAATGTAATAAAAAAAGTAATTGTAAAAGAGGATAGATAACATTCCAATGTCCTGATAGATGTTACTCTATAATTCAATATGAAAATTTCTAGAAATACCACTATGTGATTTATAACCGCTTGTCAAACGTGGGAAGTGATTATATACAATCACCCAATTTCAACGATAGGGTATGAGCTAAAATCAACGATGGGTCTCACCAAGTGATTAATAATAATATTCCAATATTTAATGAACCAAATAACATTCTCTCAATTTTCTAATAAATAGTCATTAAATTTCAAAATTTATTTAAAAAATCGTTCAGTACATTTCAAATAGTGTAAAAACATTTTAATGGATGGAGATACACATAAATAAATAGTTTCATACAAAAATGGGACAAATAATCACATTTATATTAAATATTTTATCTAAATTTCCATGGTATGTAAAACATCAGAAAAATTTGGAACATATTCTTTTATAATAAAAACATGGGAGTAATAAAGTAATATTATTAAAAGGGTTTGATCGGTCAAGGATATGGGACTCCAAATACTCAATTTTACATGTTAATATAAGAATACACACCCCCTTTGGTATGGTAAAATATGACTTCTTAACCATCATATTCAGGATATGATCTATTACATTTATGTTTTATAAAATATGTAATCATATTTTTCAATCCAATAACTGATTAATTACCTACTTATTGCATGTTCAGTAATAGAAAATCAATTGTGTGGATTTTTTTATGAATTCTCATAATATAATTAATCTCATTCTCCATTTCAAAAATTCCAAATATAAATTTAGAAACCGAAACATGATTTAAAAAAACATGAATATTCAATGATAAAACAAAAATAAAATAATCAAAATAAGTTATTCCATTTTACACCAATAATATTTGGATGTGATTTCAAAATTCAATTTCACATTTAATTTTAAAAATAAAATACTATAATTTGGATTCAAAAAATTTCCATCTAATTTCAGAAGAAAATAAATTCATTGGGATTTTGGGATTTCACAATTTTTCCATGAAACCCATTCCAAAATTTAAGTCATAAAATTTAAATATCACCAATATTGAAAAAAATTCCCCAATTCAATGTAATTTTGGGATTTTTAATGACATGAAAAAATCCCTTTTCAAAACTACAATCCAATGGAACATGTATTTTATAACAAACCAAATCATATTAAATTAATTTCATTTAATCTTTTTAATTTAAATAAAACCATTGAATTTATACAAAAAAATCTTTGGTAATAAAAAATTTGCAACATGATCTAACCACTATTTCGCGATAAAAATTTCATGAAACGCCAAACCAAAATCAGGATTTTCAGAAAAATAATGATGAAAAATGAAACAGATAATAAAACCTAGGTTAATAATCCCAATATATGTTGTATTAGATCCTCAAAATAATCATGGGTATCAACATAACCATAGGAATGAGGAGAAATATATTAGGAATTGGAGAACATGTTGAGGGAACATATAGGGAGGAGATTGAACAACGTTGTTTCATCATCGTTCTGCATTCAAAAAGGTGTAAAGGGAACAAAATCACCCCATGGATTCCTTCCAATGATGAATGAACCATATGGGGTCGTTTTAGTTCCATCTAATTTTTCTTTTTAAAAAAATTTTGGGTTTTCTTCTCCTCAATATAGAAAAACCTCAGATGGATCTCTCATTTGGTTCCTATATCAGACATTAAACCAGACACACCATTCAACCTTTGATTTGAAAATGGTTTGTCTCATAAGATATGTATTTGTATGTTCTTCGCCCATTTTTATCCATATTAAATTCCCTTAGAAATAAATTGATCTATTTTATTATAATCTCATATTTCCCATAATTTTTTTCTTAAACTATTCATCAGTTCTATCCTAAACTATGATGAATGAGGACATCAAACACGATTAGATCTCTTCTACCGATCTGAGGTATGTGGTCAATAATTTATTTTTTTATGTACTTTTCATGAATTTTACTTTCACTCCACTCATCACAGTTTCTGATGAGAACCATTTTTTGAGAGACATACTCTTGGTAGACTTAGTTGGGCTTAGTGAGGATGTATGTAGTTTCTATTTAGGTTTTTTGACACATGTTGCTTGTTTTGGGGTCACACATGGGGTGTTCCTTAAGGAATTAACACGTTATTCCATTTAAATCACCCAAGGTTTGTGTGCTTGTGATTTTCACATTATAGGAAGACCATGGGTGTCATAATGTGGTTGAATATATTATTAAATGATTTATTTCCTCATTTCATTGTGATATCATTCTATTAAAATCTTATTTTACATTAGCAAGTATAGTTAAATAGGTGATATTGGTGGGTATACCAATGTGATTTGATTAATGCATTGTTAAATGGTAAATATGGTATGGTAGGCACACATGAAATTTGATTGTTAAAATGAATGAATGATTTGGTATATCCCTTTCTTGAGCTAGGATATGTGAGTGGTTATACAAATAGTGGTTTAATTGATTAAATTGTTTGCCCAAATGAATGGTTTGATAGATTCCTCGGACTGATCTCCATGGATCTGGAATGTGGTAGTGGATTCCTTGGGTTGACTCTGCCTAATGGGTCATGATTACATGGGATTACTTGGGCATTGATAAAACATGGACTAATATTCCTTCTATTCATGTAGGACTTGTTAGTACACATGTTCATAGGACTCCAACCAATACCTAGACCATGTTTCCTCTAGAACGCCCTTGTGAATTGATGATCATGCCTAGGATATGTTCCTTCGATCTATCCTATTGTGGTCTAGATTAATTACATAGATTCTCTTTTACAATATTTCTTATATCTCTCCCTTGAGTTATACGATTCAAAATACAAAATGGCTGTGGAACTATTCAATTATTTATATAGAGTGGTCGTGGGTTACATAACATGGATGGATGTACGACATGACCTTGTGACTTTTTATTTTTTTATAGCTAACTTGTTAGGAGATGACTCTTCATGTAGGTAGCTTTCATATGCTATTTAGTCTTATATACCATAGTAGACACATTCCATGGGAATAAAATAATTTTTTATTGATTCCTGTAGACATGTAGAAGTTATAGAATTTTTGTTAAAACTGCATAGAATTTGAGTGTTTATCTAATGGGATGTTTATCTCACATCTTATTTTGGTCTTTTTAGGGACTTAAAACCAATTATACGGTTACATGTGATGATTAGGGAAATAACTATCGTACAAGTTGTTGACTATGTCTTTGGAGCAGAGGAGCATAGGTCCAAGCTGAGGCTTGTGATGCAATGAGCGCATTGCAGTCATTCGTACTGTTTGGAATACTAGTACCTTATTATATTTCCATGTATATTCTAGTATTCTTTCTTGATATTTGTATCATATTCATCATTTTTATATGAGACACTTCTAGTTATTGATATTTATTCATGTCTTGTCTTTCCTTTAGTTGACTACAATTTATTTTGCTTCGGATATTTATAGTATGTTAGACATTCGATGTGATACTCTTATAATGATGGAATTGTCTCTCTACTAACTCACATAGGCTATTTTTTCTTGTTTTTATCCACTCTCATTTGGGTATATTCACTTTAAAATATGTGTCAAACTGGTATTGGGGCACCATTCGGTGGAATTAATGCGGTGAGGTTATAATGTGGAATAAGAGCCACATTTTATTTCTCGTTTTACATAATATTTTCAAATGTTAGAAAACAATATAATGGAAATGGTATTTGTAAAATAACTCCACCCAAATTTATTTATAATATGTATAGGTAAAATAAAAATTTCCTCGATTTTAATTGAGATTTTCTTGATTTTGACTATAATAGTTGTTGTAATTTCACATTTCAGTTACACACATGATTTATGTTATAAATGGCCATCCACTTGTGGGTTTTATCTATATTTTAACCTGGTGGGATGAGGTTATTCTATATCATGGATCATATATAAACTTTTTAGTAATCACATTCAATACATTTTTATTCCATTTTGATGCATTAGTTTTTCATTTTGTTGTAATAATTTATGTGATAGTTGTGCCTATATTTGTTATAGTTTTGGTGCATCGTATAGAGTATTGACGTTATCGTTCACTTAAAAAGGATTATAGGATTTTATGAAAAGAGAAAATATGCACCATTGAAATGTTAATGATAAATTTTCTTTTTATATTTATGGGTTTAATGGGGGCAATGTTTTTGGATTCATGAGGTTTTATGGGCCCCCACGGATTCCGAGTTCGTAAACCCTTAATAAAACGAAATAAAAACTAGAACTGATTATAGATACTTTACAAAGAAAAAACTTTTGAGTGGGAAATAGAAATAGTTTCTAGAGGATTTATTGGTGTTAGACATGCAATTATGTCTTTTGGAGTTGGTTGTGGGATCACATTGTTAATTGAGGGTTTTGAAATGTCATTTGCCTTCGGGCTATGTGCTATGATGTTGTAATATAAAAATGAATATGTCTAGAATTGTAGATGCATTCCACCATGAGGACCTCTATATGTATGTCGTAAGGGATGTGAAGAAAATAAATTCGAGATGGCATGCCACTGGATACTATTAAATCTTCTTTACATGTCAGGTCAGAAACTACGAGTTGTTCCAGACATATTTTTTCAAGGTAAAAATCCTCGAATTCTTATATTGATACATGTAGAACATCTTGGGAGAACTGCATCCCGGTGTTTCATAGGGTGAGCTGATGCGAGTGTTATAGCAGTAGAATCATCACATGTTTTTTTGGAATAGTGGTCAATTGGATATAGAGCTACATCCTGAGACCATGATATTGATTTTTTAGCATTTGTATATGCCTCGTGTGTGGACGTTCTTTCTCGCAACATATATGATACATAGAGCTATGAAGCACTGGTAGGAAATTTTGAACCAGTACGATAGTTTATGATATATGGTTTTGACTTATTTCCAAAGCTGCATCTAGGAATACTTTTACATTGTGACTCTATGAGCATAATGAGCTAGTAATCTCATGCCTCTAGATCATGGGGTGATGATGGATTGGGAATACTCAGCACACTTTTTAGAGATGCATTTTTTTCTCCAATGAATCTTATGGAGGAGGTATCAAGGGTGAGGTACTTTGAGAAATGTATAAGTCATGATAAAAAAATGTTAGGCCAACATGTTCATATTGAATTATATCACTGAGATTGTGACCTAGGCATTGATGATAGAGCAGAACCTGAGGGAATATGGGGTAAAAACCTATTACTGATGTTTGTCTCCCATGTGGGGAAACATCTTCTTGAAGTATGATCCATTTTTTGGCTTCCAATGATGTGATTAAATGTCATGATGTTGGTGTATACAATTTGGGGGTATTTCCATGAGTTTTATTGGTGAGGCCAAAAGAAGAATCTGCGTGATCACAACCTAGTCGAGTGACACGCCTATGACAGGATGTGGAACATGTAGTAATTTTGAAGGATCATCCCTCTAGTTGCGAGTGGTAGGGGGTCAGCTCTGATGTTAGTTTATAGGGTAGGTTCTTCATCATTGTGTCATGCTAGGAGCTATATAAGTACATGATGGTAAGGGAAAGGCGCTGGTGGTCGTGGTTGTGGTATCCAAACACTAGTTTCTCAAAGACAATAGGGTGGATCATCTCAGTGTAGCTAGACATTTTCAGAGGGTCATTGTACTTGATGGACATATGTATTGAAATTGACCCAATAAGGGAAGGATCCCAGATCATGTACGATGAGTGGTATGATCATAGAAGATTATACATTTGCATCTTATCTCACTGATAT
This sequence comes from Viscum album, assembly GCA_963277665.1. Taxonomy (NCBI): domain Eukaryota; kingdom Viridiplantae; phylum Streptophyta; class Magnoliopsida; order Santalales; family Viscaceae; genus Viscum; species Viscum album. The sequence continues at coordinate 2,053,969,762 of OY728146.1, read as the reverse complement.
AGGTGAATCAAATAGTTTCATATATACCCTAGAAGCTAAATGGAACGGGATTATTTTTTTTCATTCAGAGGGAATTATGTTTCTATATAAACAATTGGGAATCAATGTGGGAGACATGTGCCAGTGTGTGGAGTGTCCCCTAGAGGTTGTTAGGTGTCACTTCATCTATAATATTTATTTACTCAAGATGAAAATGATTGACATCAATCTCAGTATGGACTAGTTTGTATCATATCGACTGTACGTTGACTTTTTTTTATGAAGGATGACTTTCAAATTACTAGAGTGTGCAAGGTTGATACACATGTTTGAATCTAATTTCCATGAAATCTGAGCTATACTAGAGGGTCATGGGTTAGGAGGGACGATAGTCCCAATCTCTTGTTTGTTCCAAGATGACCAGAGTGTGAGTATATAGGACTTCCCTCAAGAGTTTGAGTTCATTAGAGTCATATTTCCCGATGACCTTTCAGGATTACCATCTAAGATAGAGGGGTAATTATCCATAGTGCCACTTCTAGGAGAACCAAACGAATACATTCATCCATAAAAGATGGCTAAGACAATGTTATAGAACCTGAAGAGGCAAACAGAGGATTTGGAGAAGATGGGGTTTATTGAAACTGATACACCTCTGTGGGGTTTTATAGTCCTTTTTAAAAAATTAGAGATAATACCATTAGAATATGTGTTTATTCATGAATACTAAAGTTGATGATTGATAAAAATATATATTTGTTTCTACTAATAGGGTACCTGATTGATCATCTTCGATGAGATCAGGTGTTCTTGAAGATAAATTTGAGGCTATGATATCACCACCTATGTGTTCGATATGCACACATTCCTCATATAGATTTCCATATTAGATATGGGATATATGTATATCAGGTTATTCCATTTGATATCACTGATGTGCCAGCTGTTTCAATTGTGTTGATGAACTGAGTGTTAAATCCTTATTTGGATTTCTTTGTTGTGGTTTTTTAATGATATCATGATATATTATCACAATCAACATGATCACGAAGAAAATCTTGATATCTTTTTGAATGCATTGAGAGATAATAAGTTATATGTTAATCTCAAGAATTAAAATTTTTGTCTATCTCAAATTAATATCCTTGGTTACATTATCTTATAGATAGATGTATCGTTGGACTTAGAGAATTTTAGAGCATCAATTTCGTGGAAACATCTGAAGAATTCTTTTGACATCCCAATTTTTATGGGACTAAATGGTTATAATAATAATTTTATATGATACATATACTAATTAGAATTATCATTTATGTTCTTGACAAGGAATGGTGTGATGTTCATTTGGTCTAATTGTTGTGAGAATTTCTTTTAAGAGCTAAAAGAATGTCAATATCAGCCCCAGTTCTGATACTTCTATTGTTGGTCATGAGTTACACTATGTATTGTGCCACATCAGGTATTGGGTTGGGATTATTAAGGATTCAGGGTGATAGAGTCATGGAATTTGAGTATTAGAAACAGATTCCACATGAGAGGGATTAGCCTACACATGATCTATAGTTTTCTATAGTTGATAATATTTTTCCTAGATAGAGACACTATTTTCTGGTAGATCATATTGTGGTGTTCCCATAACTCTAAATACAATAGTATATAATTAAATGGTGTGATGTAAATCTGCATCAATGAAGGTGGATAGAGTACCTATAGTCTTCTGACATTGATCATTCCTACATGCCTCGTAATGGAAACGCAGTGGCCAACGCACTGTGTAGTTGGACCCACATACTGGCGTAGCAACATGGTAGTAGTGAGTGGTATCTTATTGAGTAATTATATAAGATGAATCTATAGGATCAGTATAGGAAGAGATAAACATATATATCATACATCTTCAGGACCTCTACCCTTCTAGAAATATTAATAATGATGCAACCATTTTATTGTGATTTCATATTTCTATGGGAGTGTATGGTATATGAGGACCATCCTACTGGTTGGAAGGTGAGAGAGGATGATATATTTTATATTGATGGATGTTTTTGGATTCCAATGGATATAAGTTAGGTGTTTATGTGGGATATTTATACTTCTTATTGTCCATTGAATCCCAATGTCACTAATATGTATCATGAATTACATCATCTGTTTTGGTGGATGAATTTGAAGAAAAAAATAGTTGGATTTGTTTCAAGGTGTTCCATCTGTCAATAGGTGATGGATGAACATCAGTGACCTATTGGTATTTTATATAATTTCCCTTTTTCATTGTTTAAATGGTATCATGTTTTGATGGATCTCGTGATGGGTTTACCCGCGTTTCCTCGAGGTAGTGATGATATGTGCATTTTTTGACATGCTTTCGATGGTCAAAAATTTATCGGTGATCAAAAAGACCTTAATTTTTGATGATATTATAAAGATGTAAATTAGTGATATTGTATTACTACATATAGTCTCGTTCACTATCATCTTGAATATGGATTCATGCTTTAGACCTCATTTCTATTAGTGTGTCCATAGGGCGTTGGGTACACATGATATTCATAGCACTATACACGTTTTAGAGTAAATATTGAAAGCATGCATCATTGATTATGGGAACTCATGGTAGAGGATCATTCCTTATTGTAGATATCCTATAATAAAATTCATCATGCCACATTATTGATGTCGCATTTCGAGATTTTATATTGTAGCTGAGTATGTTCTCTCATGTGCTGGTTAGAGGATGGTGTGGAATATTTTCCGGTTCCACATCTTGTGCAGGTGAATTCGGTGTAGTTTTAGTTGATTTAGATGTGGATGGCTACACCACATTATTGTCAAATGATTTACGCCAATCACCACATATTTCCTCTGGTTTTTGAGGTTGGTGGTTATGTTACCTTGAGTGATTTATCGAGGATGGTACATATGAGGATCAAGAGACATGTAAATGCTTCAACAAAATATTTCTATTTGTTTGAGATTATAAAGTGAGTTGGGCTAATTATATATCATTTTTATTTACATTATATATTCCAATAAATGCATTACGTCTTCCATGTATCTGAACTTTGTCGCTATCACTCAAACTTGTATCACATTTTCATCCTTAAAAGGTTGATAATTAGGTTGATGCATTAATTAAATAGAATCTCATATATATAATTTATTAGTTAACTATAGTTCACTGAGGTTAGTCAGTGTTATATTATGGGTGTCATGAATTCACGGTCATTTACATGATGATTTTTTCGGAGTGGGGGTCGATGTACATGATCTGTGGTCATTGATGTTCCCATATGATTCATCAACACCCATTTGGGAAACATTTAAAGAAAATTTTTATAAGTGGATAGATTGTATGAACCTAGGTTTCCGTTTGAGGTATGGATCCTTTTTTTGTTTAAATTTTTTTATACATACATGAATATACACCTATTGTGATCACATGTGTTTTGGAGGTGTATGTGTCAATTTTGGTGTATGAAACCTGGTTTTAGTGGTGTTTTTGGCCTGTTGCATGATCATGAGAAACTATATATGGTCGCCACATGGTTACGCAAACCGCATGGGAGGAGGTAGTAGCTTCTGCACGGTATGGGGATACGTAGTCGTAGATTCCACAAGACCATGCGAGAAATCTAAAATGATGCAGGTCTGTATAGACTGTTATTGTACGGTTATCGGATGGATAAACAAACTGTGTAGGGTAACCATGTAGTTTTCCCCATGGAGATAGTGATTTGACCATGATTACCATAGGATTTGAGATACCATGTGGGTAAAACATGCCATACTTCTTTGTGATTGTTTTTAAAATAGTTAATTAAATTGAAATTTTATTTTATTAACCATTTTGGGTTTTATTCTCCTCAACATAGTGAACCCTCTGCAAGAGATCACTTTTGCTTCTTGTGACTGGTATTGATCATGGATCTTCATCCATCATCTGATTCAAATGCGGTCTCCATCTTCTGATTTGTAATTGTAAGGCCAAAATTCCTTTTTTCTCATATTCATTTATTTTGGAAATATATTTCACTATTTAATTTTAGGATCATATGTCTGAATATAATGTTCTTGGTCCGTTCTTCAATTAAATACATTTCCATGAGGAATTAATACTAAATTCTACATGTTATCTCTAATACTGAACCTAGGTAGGTGTTCTATGTTTTACTTTTGATTTTTGGGATCTTTTCAGGAAAATGGCCTTTTCATTTTCGGTTAGCCATTCCGGCACAACCCCATTTTTTAGAAATATACTCTTGTTTGTCTTAGTCAGACCATGTAGGGATGCCCAAAGGATATTTATTTGGTGAGTCGATTCTATTTTCTTGTATTGAGGTCACCAATGGAGTAAACTATAATTTTATAAATTGTTATACTTTTTAAAACTACCAAGGGGCTTTGTATGTGTGATTATCATGTTATAAGAATCCCTTATATTACTTAATGGTTTCAAATTTCTTCATAATAGATGTATTGACTCTTTATATTGTGATATTTGGTTAATATAAAATTATTTTTAATTATATGTAAATGTTAAATAGTTAATATGCATGGGAATACCTATATGGATTAATTAATGTAATGTTAAATGATAAATATGGGACGATACAACCATGTAAAATAGGAATGGAGAATTGAATGCATGAGTGATTAAACCCATGAATTATGAAGAATTATTTGAGTGGGTATAATCATATAATGTTAATTGTTAAAATTAAATGCTTGAATGAATGGTTTGATAGATTCCCAGGACTTCTATCCATGGATCTAGAACACAGTAGTGGGTGCCCTGGGTTGACTCTACTCCATGGGTCTTTATTCCATGTGATGCCTCGGGCATTTTGACCTAGTGGATCCGGCTTTCTTGGGCTCACATAGGATATGTCGATACACAGGTTCCAAAGAATCTATCCTATGACTAGACTGAGTTTCCACTTGGAGGCCCATGAGAATCAATTTGGATTCATTATATATGTTCGTTGGATACGGCACTTCGTGGTGTAGATTATTTACATGGATTCCCAAGTACACGGTACCATGGATCTGGTTCTTTTTTTATACACATCACTATACATAATGAATGGGGAATTTTAAACTCCAATATATGGTGTGTAAATGGGTTTCATAACATTGATGGATGTATGGCATGACCATGCGGCTTGTATATATTTTCTATAGCTTCCTTTTTAGGAGTTGAATCTTCTTGAAGGTAGCCTTCATAGGATGTTTACTTTTACAAACATTAATATAATTTTTCCATGGGAATACACTATTCAGTAGTATTTTCCTTAGACATTCTATAACATATAGAATTGATGTTATAACTGGAAATAATATGTGTGGTTTCCTATTTGGATGTTTATCTCACACCTTATTTGGGCCTCCATGGGGACCCAAACTGATTATAAGAATGAATGTGATGATTGGGGATTTCACCCTATTATAGGTTATGAAATGTGGCATTAGAAAAGTTGAGAATAGGACAAAGCTAAGGCTTGCGATCCAACAAGCACATTTTTGCATTTTTTACTTTCTGGAATATATGTAATGTATTGTATTTACATGTTGTATTTTGGCTGATTTTTAGATACATGCATCATCTTCATCATTTTGAATATTACAACATTCTTCTTATTCATATATATTCTTGTCATTTGTTACAATCACATGACTTCTCTTTATTATACTTCCTCTATTCAATGAATGTTTAACATCCATTTTGATACTATTATAATGAAGGAATAGTCTCCCTATAGACTCACCTAGGCCCGCAGTGCAAGCCAGCAACCTCTAGAATTTGGGGAGATGTGCTTAGGACTATGTGGACAACAAGGCACAAATTCTCTTGGGAGGAATATAGATAATATATGTTATAGAATGGATAATATTTATCACTCTATTATGAACAATTCTATTTCCACATTGGGTTGTTTTTTCAAAAAATTGGGGAAGAGTAAAAATTGTTTTAAACGTTTTATTTTTGGTTATATAGGTATGTCATTGGTTATGATGATCAGATATCTATTATTACATTATATGGGTGATATGATGGAAAATGTATTTTCGAGCGACTTGTTACGGGGACAAGATTTCTTCGGGAAAGATGTGATAGCCCATGTGTTTTCTGGAGAGTTGGTTGTTTACTAGGTTCCTATAGGACGAGTTATGATTTTCTTTACCAGGTGTTTATATATAAGATGTGTTGTGATGTGTTGTGAGGTCAATCTGTGTGTTGTTTTTATGTGTTGTGTGTCCTTGGTGTCTGTGGGAAGGATGTGATGTGGTATACAGAAGAGATGGGAATTTTAAGACACATTATATTGGTGTAAGAGAGGTATACTAGTGAGAAAGTGGTTTGGGATACACTATAACTGGTTATATTTATAAAATATTATATTACATAACAAGAATTATTTGGTGACAAAGCCTTTTGATGTTGGGATTGGTTAGTATACCAATTTAGTTGATGTTTGATTCATCTATTTTCCAACAGGGGGTTTATGATTCTTATATAACATGTGCATGAAAGAAATTGGATTCACTATTGAGTATAACTATATTCTTATCCAAAATTTACAAAACTGTTTGAATGTTTGTAGGATGATTATGTGGACCATGAGGTGCATTACTATGTCAGGCCTTGGGATGGTTGTTGTGTCACTGCATTATATTATTTTTTGGTATTTACATTTGATAATTTACAATTCTTTTCTTTCATTTTCATTTCTCTAATGCATGTGGTAAGGATTATGGATTTATCATTCACACAAACATATATATATATATATATATATATATATATATATCTTTTATTTCATTTGGATGATTCATTTTTTCTCTCGATATTTATTCTTATAATAGATAATGCCTCCCATAATGAATGATTTTACAATGATGGTTCTAGTCATGATCTTTAGGACTAATGGAGTAGATATTTAGGGTTGATTATCTCTGTTTTTTCATTTCCATCCCCGAAGATGTATCTTTGGATATATGTTGTCATGATTGTGTGGTATATGATGTTATGGTTGAGGGATTGGATGGATATCAGTCTTAGGAATATGGAGGATTTCATAGGGAGGTATGGAAAAAATTCTGTTTGAACATGAGGAATGACATATGGTTAGGGGACCAGATGTTATGTTTTATTTTAGGTCCCCATTTAATTTAGTTCACATACTCTAAACCTATTAAATTAACAAGTGATATGGACCAACATGTGTGACATAGTTCTAGGAAAGGTTCATTTATCCCAATGACTTGTCTTCCTGTTTGAATATAGATTTTTCTATAGGGATAAATTGAATTAAAATAAATCCTCATAAAAATTAAAACCACGAAAGCATAGGAAATCCTTTTTACATTAATTCTATATCTACTATTCATCATCCACGTGTGGATTAGTTAGTTTTGGATCAACAAGATGATCTTCCTGTTCATTGTATGATTGATCCAGTTGAGGAGGAGGATTTGTGGTAGAAGATATTTAAAACCCCTTAGTGTCAGTATTTAGGGATGTATGATTTAATTTTTTGATATGTGGATAAAGAAAACTCCTTGTAGGAACTTGAAACCACTATTATATAGATATAGGCATTGAGGGATTGTTGGAACACATTGGAAGTCATTCATATGAGTGGTTTTGTTCTTTAATAGTGGATTCTGTATCCGGTAGAGTTGAAGAAGGTATCAATTGTTTTGGGATGACTTCTAAAAGGACTTCTTGTCAGAGTTCCTTTCGTTTACCATGAAAGATAAGAAGAGGAAAGAGGTGATATCCCTTTTATAGGGGATAAAGTTAGGGTGGTAGATAGAAATTGTGTTCAAGGTCGTTTTTTAATATCCCCATATCATTTTCCAAAAGAGGAGTCTCATGTGAGATGTATTTGATAGGAACTTTATCATTCACTCTAACACGTTGTAAATTCTTTTAGGTTACCTACGTATTTAGAGATTTAGAAGAAGGAATAGACGATCATGCAGATGCACTTATGAGGTGGTCTACTGAGAGAGGGGATACAACCAATTTCATGGAGGTATAGAGGTGGCATGAAATATTTAAGGCTCTATGACCATTATGTTTTGATTAGATATGAGTCTAAATTAGAAGAATTCTATCGAGCTATATAGTGCCAATGGCCTCTATGCTTATCCTAGGAGCTTTGAACCATTGTGTTTTGGTTTTTGGTTTCGTGGTCATCACTTGATCAAGTTCTTATTAGTTCCCTAAGCTCAGTTTATTATTGTGGATAGGTTCATTTGCAGTCTCGTTAATAGATTGTAGGGATACCATTTCTGCTATAGGGGAACCATTCTTTCACTCCACTATGGGGATATGTAGTAGGTAAAGGAAGACCTTAGGATGTTATTTATTTATAGGGACCACAAACTAATCTTTTACATGGTTTTTCATATCAATAGAGAGGAAAATGATTTGTCATGGTCAATTTCACGTAGTAGATTCAAGAGTTCCAGAGGGGCCCAATATCATCAAATGTACAATCTGTTTTTTTATGCACCCTTGTATGGTCCATGTTTGATTCAATATCTTACCACCCCTTTGTTGCATCCACTATATCCATTTCATTAGGACTATGTATAGATAATCTTATCATCCTCTTGGTGTTGATTATTCAAATTGAGGCCAAAATATCGTGTTTGATGTGTTTAGGGGGTGTAAAAAAATAATTGGATTTCATCGGTCTAGTGTGGGTATTTTCCAGCTACAAATGAAGCAATAAGATATCATCCTATGTATCTACTAGTTGTATTCCAAAAATGAAATTATCGATTTCTTTCATTGGAGAGTCATGTTTTCATATATAGATGGTGTGTTCATTGTTATCATCGATGAGTACTATTGTAAAGTTGGACTCGGTGTATGGATCCCATTAATTAATTTTTGAAATAGTTTTTAATGGAAAAGGTGGATTACAAAACGGTAGAAGATCCTAGAGGTTTGGGGAGTTCCCTGATGTTTTTCCCAATGAGGTTGGGACTCTACATTCTTGACGTGATGATGTGTTTTTCATATACTCGCATGTTGGTACTTCTGTAATTTTTATGGCTCTATATCATATAAAACCATTTGAGTTTTAAGTGATGAGGATTCAAATAGATGATATAACAAATACGTGTTTTATTTGAACCAATATGTATTTTTGGGGTGATATAGTGTTTTTCGTAATGAAATAGGATTTTGGTATGAGGTTGTATATAGACTACCGAAAATTGAATTAGGTGGTAGTCAATAGCTATTACCCTATTCAAAGGATATATGATCTTTTTCACCAACTGAGAGGTGAATGTTCTTTTTCTGAGACTGATTAGAGGAATGGATATCACCAATTGAGGGTGAAGGTTGGAGATATCTGAAACACAACATTGAGATAATGGTATGACCATGTTAGGTTTTTTACCATTCTATTTGGTGTTACGAATGAACTAGAGATGTTCATCAGGATAATTAAGTCCATGTATCATGAGTTCTTGGATCAGTTCATCATCAAATTCATATATGATATCTTGGTGTACTCATATTCATAGGAAGAGAATCCAGAGCTTCTCATAATTATCATTCATTTTTCTTCACCCAACCATCTCTTGGTATAGTTTTCTATGTGTATATGCAAGACATGAGAGTATCATTTCCACATGTATTTTTTGTCTCAATAGAGAATGTTAATACACCCATTGATGGTTTAAGAAGTCGTTTAATGGTTTTCACCCAAGAACATTTATATGAGTTCTATAGTTTCCTTAGACTCAATGGATATTATCGGAGTTTTGTAACAGATTTCTCCAATGTTCCAACCCCATTGGAGATATTTAATTAGAAATAACTAGTTTTTGTGAGGAGTGATCTGTCATATGATGAATTTGGTTATATGAAGGCATATTGTTTTCACTCCTCCTGCTTCCTAAGGATTGGGAAATGTTCGAGGTGTTTTGTGATGCATTCTATCTAGGATTGGGATGCATGTTGATGAAGGAGTAGGAAATGAACTCTTGTGGGTATAGGTAGTTACATCCTCATTAATGTAACTATGAAACCCATGATTTGGTGTTGTCATTAGTTTAAGTATACCATAATTTGGGGCAGAATCACATAATTGGGGAGTGCATTACGGTTTTCATAGATCCCATGAGTTTCTATTATATATTTTAACATTATTATATGGAAATGTGGTGGAATAGTGGGATGTATTTTTTTCGAGACTGATTTTGAAATATCCTACACCTCAATGAATAGGAATGTGGTGGTCAATTTATTATATATAATGTCATATAAGGATATTATTTCTGATTCTCTAGATGCATGGAGAGTAATCTAGGGGAAGTTATCCTTACACTGATATATAAGGGTAGATGGAGGTAAAATATATTTATTTCATATGATGGTGAAATATTATCTAATGTAGGAGGTGTAGGTTTCTTATTAGGGAGACTCAGAGGAAAAGGTGATGTGTGATCATGTTGGCCATGGTGTTTCTTGTGAGGGATGGTTGAAGGATGGACTGAACCAGATGTTGTCTCAAGGGATGTTTTTTGGTAGGTGGGGATGTCGGATGGAGTCCTTTGTGAGATTCATAACTCATCTTTTTTGGTACGCTTGGTAATTTTAACGATGTACCATGTCTTGAGTAATTAGTTTTGTTGGAAAGGAAAAAAATGGGAAGTAAATGATTTTTTGGTTGAATGCTTGAGTTGATAGATAGTGATTTTGATCATTTTTATAATGGATTTTTTTTTCAACTAATGGGTGTTCCTAAGTAGAAATGGGATGAAATGTCGATGGATTTCGTCATAGGGTTACCCAAAGATCAGGGAGGCTTTAAATATATTTATGTGATCATGGATTGATTGATGATATCAGAAAACATCTTGGTGACCAAGAAGTTGATCACATTAGATTTTATGTTGAAGACTTGTGTAGAAGTATGGCCGGGGAATCATGGGGTTTATAGGTCCATATCATTAGATCATGATGAATAGTTTTCCACATTAGTCAAGAAGGGATTAAATTTTTCTTTTACCACTCATTAACTCATCAACACTTGTTTCAACCCTTAGATATATGAGATGACTAATCAAATGACGTAGATGTTGATGGACAAGTTGTGAGCATGCATATTTTACTTTTTTGGATATTTGATATGACACCTTCCACTGTGAGAATTTTCTTAAAATACTACATATCACTCCTCAATTGGTATCTCCCCATTTGAGCGATTTTATGGGATGCCATTTAATTTTATGTTTTGAAGGAAGATGGTTGGGAAAATATTCTTTCATGGTCCTCATGTGGTATAAATAATGATAAAGAATGTTTATCTTGTTCAAGAGAGGATGAATGTAGTGAAATACTAGTCGGAGACTTATGAAGATCATAGAAGGAGGTCCTTGGAGTTTAAGGTTAAGGACAACATGTTTTTTTATGTTTCCCATCTTTGTTGATAGAATAGGTTTGATAGAGACTGTAAGAATTCTTACAAGTTTTATGGGACCACTAAGGTGTTGGGGAGGGCCGACGAGGTGGCATATCTATTTGTGTTTCCGCTATGGTTAGAGAGGATCCATGACATCATTCCCATCTCTAATAATTTCAGTATCATTATGATAATTCTAATTTCCTTGAATGGGTAGTGTTTTATATTGAGGACGACATGTTGTTTTTGGATATACTAGTACAGATATTCAATAGACAAGAAAAGGTTATTTATCAATGGACTATTACACAGGTTTGTTGGTCGTAGAGGCATGAAGTAAATGAAGAGCATACTTAGAAGTTAGAGATGTAGATTTGTGCCTAGGGACAGGGGTTGTTTTTAGATCTCTTTATTCTCTATTTCCCTGCAATTTCATGTTTTAATCACGATGATTATAAGGTTGTATGATTTCCATTGGTTGGTGATGTGTGTGGTGAGTTGTGGGATAATGTCATTAAAAAGAAAAAGACGAGGACATGATTCCTAATTGAGGTGTATTAAATATGATATGATTAAACCCATGTGGGTGAGTTAGTGCTACCTAGAGTGGATAGAAACTTCTCATGTAGTAAGTAATTCAATTATTTGTTTCATTAGATGATATAGATTTTTTCGGTAGAGAAAATGTGTTTTGGGGATGTTTTGGTTAACATTTCAACAATAATGATGATTAGGGATAATTACTAGATATAGGGGGTGTTCTTTGTTATTTGTGTTTCCACATGATATTTCAAATAAAATAATGTGGTTTTACATTAAATGTCAACGTCTATGGTTTACATAAGTGTTTCATGTGTTACAATATCTGTGAGATGTATCTCATGGTATGGTTGTTCAGACCCTTCCTCTCTTTCCCATTGGGTCAGTTTTTAATTCCCAAGGGTAGGATTAGTTTGGGAGGATTATTATGTAATTTTATAAACCATTATAGTCAATTAATTTTTATCAATATAGTATTTTAGGTGTCCTAATATGTCATCATGATTTTTTTAATAATTTACAAAAAATCTTAATTTTCCATTTTTAATAGTGATCCCTCACCAAACGTTACCTCACTCAATTGTGTCTTACCAAATAGTTTCTCACACCATTGGTATCTCACCCTACTGATGGCTCAGTGGTAGTGTCTCACCCTTGAGGTGCATCACTTTAGTTGTCTCACCTCGTTGGTCGCTCTACTGGCAGTGTGTCATTCAGGGCGGTATGATTCCATGGATGTGTCTTATTTGGATTTGAAAAGACTTTTGGTGTCTCACTCAGCCGTGAATCAATGATTGTGGGAGGGAGTTCAACATGATGGTACCTCATCTGGTGGTTCTTCATGTTGTAGTTTCTTTTTGAATGTTCCCCATCCCATGGAGCCTCGTCTGATGGTGTCTCACTAGTGGTGCATGTGGGCATTGTTTCTAGTTCATCATATTTTCCCCTTTTGACAAGATTCGTTGATATAAAATATATTTAAGTCCAAATTTATAATTCTATAAATCTGATTCAAAGGCAATAAATTATATATTTATTTTAGTAGGGGTCTAGAGGCATTAATATGGACAAACCATATAATCTTGGTCAAATCCTCCATTAATGGAATTATTAAACTATATAAAATTTAGGTTGAATTGGATCATATCATCCTAATGTCATGATACCCTACACTTAATTCGTACCATATTCTTTCTCTTGAGAAGGGATGTCCCCAATGGATTCTACAAAGGGGATATATCCGGAGTTTGGTTTGTTATTCTTATGAGAGTCACTTGAATTATGTAGACCCCTATTTTTTGGCATAACCATGAAGAATCGATAACTATTCTTCCGACTAGTTTTTCCTTAATATTTATTATTTTTTCATCATTGGGGATGAGTATATAGATGTTTCCACTATTAATATTGTTGATATTGTTTTAATAAACAGAATATAATTGGGTTGAAATCTATATACTGGGGAAAGGAAATGTGACAAAAGATCCTGTTGTATGTTTGATTTATTTACTTCTTCTGATTTGGATGGGAAACCAAACAACTATAAACGTTGTCATTGGGGGTCCTTTTTTTCATACTCGATGTTTCTTGGAACTCATGACTATTTGGATCATTTTTTATTGCTATATATAAATGATGGATCACCATGTATATTTGTCTAATAAATGGATGACCCTAAATTAAATAATTTCTATGATAAGAAATATATATATATATATATATAGGAATAAAATAAGGGATTCCATATTAAATCTAAAAAGTGTGGTTTCTTTGGTATGAGAGGTTATGTTATGTGTGGGGGTAGATGTGGATTGGGTGTGTGGAAGAATAAGATGACATGTGGTTGAATAGTTGGGATGTGATGGGTGTGGTGTAATTATTCTGTAGGGATGGAGAAACTAGTAGAGATATAATGTGTTATTTTATGTGATTGAGAGTTTGGGGTTGGTTTTCCTAATATGATCAACATGGTGGATGTGTTCAAATAAGGATTGTACTATTTATGTAGGTAATTCCAATAGTCTTATGAATTCATAACATTCATTAAAATTCACCCCATATCTATAGGCCATGTTATAATGTTTTGTTAATGTGATGTGCATTAATTTACCTGGTTCTTCACATCTTGAATGATTGATAATGTGATTGTTCATGTGTTTTGCGCTTGATAGTTTCTCGACAAATAATGGAATAAACAAATGATTTCTTAAATGTTTTTGTAGAAATATAAATTTATACATTAATTAGATGAAATTGTTTAATGTATTATTAAATGATAGGCTACTGAATGTAGAGGGAATGTATAGCATCCTTAATTCATTAGGTTTATTCACCTTCTATAATGACTATTATTGATTCTAATAAATGCCTTTTGATTTTGTATAAATATTAATGATTTTCATTGATGGATAGTTAATTTTTGGAAAAATAGGTTGGGATGTACTATTTGATATATTTCATATATTTATATTATCCTAATTTCTATAAGCACCACTCCTATTCTTAGAACACTATGTTGAACAACATCATATTCACATGCGGGGGGGGGGGGATTGTTTTTTAGAATTTAAATTGAGGAGTAGTGATAGAAGAGTACCCAAAAAATTTCACTCTCCCTTCTAGGAAAGGTATGTATGAAAAAAGATACATCATATAGAAATATATTATTTCATTTAATGGTGGTTTTGATGGCCTAGGTGTTTGATGAATAGTGGTTTGTGGCTCTTGTTGCTTTGGGTTACTTTTCATATCCCAAATGTTTGGGAACAAGGTGGTCTTTCCTATGTGTCTTCATGATGAGTTACAATGTGCCTTCACATGTATCCTCTTGATCAAATTTTTTCTGATGTTTTGTGAGTACCATGTGTGTGTATGTAGAATTTTTTGTGAGGCCTGGGTGTGTACGAGTTAGATTTGTTATCAGGCCTAGGTATGTGCGAGTAAGATGTGATGTGGTATGTGGAAGGGATGGGAGTACCAAGACAACTGATGTGGGGAATGATAATAATACAATGGAAAATTTGGGCCATGATAACCTACCGTTTATTTTTATTACGACACTATATATTTCATGACGTGAATTACGTGAAGATATTTCCTTATTTATATTGGGTATCGATAGTTTCCTTCTTGAGGTGCTTATTGGTTTTACTATTTTCTAGTAAGGGGATTGGTATGTTTCTTTCAAATATTAAATATATTCTTTGGAATTATTTCCCTATATAATTTTATGCTCACCCTATATGGATAAAACAAATTTTATGCTTCTATGAGACCACAATGAGGGTTACTATCATGGGTATTGGAAAAGGATTATGTGTCACTTATTTTGCATACATTTGGGTATTTAAGTTGGATTTTTATTGTTTTTATTACAATTCTACTTACTACAGGAATGAGGGATGGTTTTGGGAGTTCTCATATATATATATATATATATATATATATATATGTCTTTAAGGTGTTTTGGATGATACATCTTATATTTTGATCTATTTTCTAATAAAGGATCATCCCTCACATATTGTGAGATTTTTAAACCATTGGTTCTAGTTTCCAACCCAAGGCTAACTGGAGGTGTAACTTAGGGGAAATTACCTCCCATTATTCATTTCCAACTCATTAGATGTGTCTGTGGATGTAGGGGTCTTGAGAAGATAAAAAATGATAATTTCTTCCTCAATGGTATCCCCCACTTGATCTATCATTTTACTCTATTAATATATTATGTTCCACCATTGAATAATGTTAATGGTATTGATTATTAATAATATATCTTGATAATATTTTATCCATATTTAAAATATATTTATCTTATATCATCATCCATTTTTATTTCTCATAACAACCTCATTGTCCACCACATTAAAGGTAAACATGATTCCGTCATGTTCAGTCATTATAATTTGACCATAATGAATTTTATGAAAAAATAAATCATAGTTGGAATCCACATAGTCAATAAAATAGTTTATTATATTGTCTAATTGATTACTCATTCTATTAAATAAAAGGAACATCAATTTTAACCTACTTCATTCACATTCATCTTAAATCAAATGAAATATTAATTATTGATACTTAAAATGTGGGTGTACCAAATTATTTCCCCATTGAATTTTGAACATGGTAAAAAATAAGGGAACATACACAATGAAGAATAATGGAATTCATGATATAATTGAACAACCATTTTTATGTATAATATAAATATATGAATTGTTAATATGACAATATCCAGATATAGTATCCCAATATGAATATATTTCTAGGAAAAGCACTATATCTACCTAATTTTTTTTGAATTTTATACATTGTATAGAATTATCCTCATTCATTAATAGTGATATGATAAAAAATATATGATTTTATAAATATATATCCCATGGTTTCGAGTAAATTTTCTCCCATACCAACTATAAAGATCCAAAATCGAGTATCCTAATGTTGGTGGTAACATTATTATATTGAAATATGATAAGAATAATCACACCCTAAAAAACCAAATGGTTTAGTAGAATTTGTAAATTGATACATACATTCCTTGTATATTAAATTGGAAATAAAATATAAATAGTGTTGAATTTATATATTCTTAATCCACGAACTAATTAAGTGATTCCTTATTCATATCTTTCATAAAAATTCAAAGTAAGGGCGCGATAAAATTTCATCTAATGGTTACAAACAATGGATGATATCACCTGAAAAAATGTCTTCTCAATATGATAATTTAAATAATATAAAATTCATACCATTTTTTAAATTACCTATCCTTGAATAATAATATTAAAGGATTAAATAATGATTGAACCATCCCATATAAATAATCACATGCAATTTGTACTTATATATTTTATCAAAAAAATTCAAATTATCACATAGAAATAAATAACTAATTGAAAAAAATTAGAGTCTAAAATGTATAAAATCATAAACATATCATTGAGGCCTTATTCTATGACATATAAAATATCATCAAGGGATCATACCGGTATTTCTACATAAATAGGGAATGCATAATATTGATACAAAACATATTATGTCTCATAATTATTATTCAGTTTTTGATGGTTTATTTAAATTATTGACACACCCTAACATTATATTTCCAATGAATTTTTCCTTTTAATAAATAATAATACCAAATCAACATTCCAAAAAATCAATAATAGTCAATATTGGTACACCAGAATCAGAATATTAATAAATTCTCCAATCTGAATAATCTAAAAACATTAAAATATATATGGATTATTTTTTCCAAATAGTATAGAGTTAGTAAATATTAATATTTCAAAATATAGATTTAATTAAATGAAAATACTTATAATTTTTTACATGATAATTCATTAATGAAAATTATATTTTCACTTTGATATTTCTTATTTAAAGTAACCTAATTCAAAAATAGTGATTAAAATATTTCATCATAAATTACTATTGTAAATTTATTTAATAATATATAATTAATTATGGTTTCATGAATGAGTAAAAATAATTTAATGGGGTATAATTTATCAAATTAATATCACTTTGTCAAAAAAATATTAATTAGAAGCACATTCATTAAATGATAAGTAGATTACAATTACATAAATTTATAAATACATTCTCATTTGCATGAAGTTTTATATTATAATAATTTATAACAATTTAAGATATTATTTTAACATTATTATAAATATATTGAAATAGAAAAAATTTATTAATGACTATTTTTAATCGACAATGTTGGTTTTCCATAGAAAAGAGAGTTATGTATCATATGTACATATATAATTTAAAATGAAATGAAAACAATTTCCATTCAATAATTAAATAAAGTAATATACAATATAATAGATTAAATATGTATATATCATATAAATCACAAATAAGATACATAAATCAAAATTGTATAGTACAATTAAGATATTGTTAAATAAACACAATCATTTTTGGTAAAATTGTAATCATATCCATATAAATGTAATAACATAAAATTAATAATTAATTTAATTAACATATAGGGAATCAAGTAATAACATATCGAAGTTGTTGTATATGTACCACTTCAAATAAACATTTGGGGAGTATGGAATATGTATCATGAATATAAATGTGAGACAATAAAAACCATACATCAAGTTTGAAATCAATAATATGTGTTCGAACATCATATATATAAAAAATGAATATGTTATAAATATATTTAAAGATAATAATATTCTATATAATTTAATTTTTTAATTATTATTAATATTTGATAACATAATTTCTAGGAGTTATTTTTTAGAATTATTGTTGTGGGAAGAACAACTTAATTTTCATGTATTTGATAGTTTAGTAGTTTTGGTCCTCATACAGTGATCAATGTTAAATAATATATATTATCCTAATAATTTGGAAAATATAATATATATTCACTATGTAAAAATATGTAATCAATTATAAAATATTGACATATAAAAAGGATTTATGTTGTTCATGGAGATTGTGGGAATTACATATAAATGAATGTTGTTTTTTATTTTTTAAAGATTGAATGAAAGATAAGTAAAAATTCATCTTTGAAGGATAATATAATTATCATATATATATATATATTATTCATTAAATATATCCATATTAGAAATCCAATAATGTAGAAAAAAATAAGGAATCACATATCTTTAGGGAGGTGGTAGTCCATACATACATTCTATTGATGTCATCACATTATAGTTGATATAAAATAGTGTGTATAACATTGTTTTTATAATCCATAAATATGTAACTATATATAGGAAAAATAATTTGATTTTTTTGGTAAATAAAATTGATTCAACAGTAGTAAAAATATAATTATTAATAAATTGTTTTGTAAAGTTGAAGATATATTTTTTATGGAACTATTTTAAATATCATCATAAAGAAACTAGGGTTAATATTTTGTGAATATAAAACATCTAAAATATGGATAAATAATTTTTGGAGGAATTTCGGTTGGTTTTGGTCAAAACATATCGATTAATTTGTTGTAGTGAAACAAGAGAAGGTGTACCCTACTTCAAGGAGACATAGGGGAACTCATGGAATTTCTAAAAAGAATAAAATATAATAGAGTAATTATAAATTATAATTACTCCAACATAATATATATTATAATATTTTTTATGAATAAGTTTAATTTATATCAACCAATAACTTTTTAATAGGTTTATGTAGTGTTTAAAATATTAATAATTTTGATACCTTAGTTAACGTATTTCCACCTAAATCGTGGTAATATCTTTTCTATATTAAAGGGTAATAATTTTATATATTATATTAAAATTGGAACATAAATAAACATGATATTAAAATATAGACCATTTATATTCCTTATGGTAATCATTCGGGAGTTTTAATATTTTTAAATAAATTAATAAAATATATTGTAACATTAAATATATTTTATTTAATTTTGACACTATTATTTTAATTTTTCAGTCATCAATCTATAGAAAATGATTTAATTAAATTATAATACATTCCCATATCCATAATATATCACATGTATCAAAACATTCTTGATAATTAATCCAAATTATATTGATTTTAACATTTTTATAATCATTTATGCAACAAACTAGTCCTGAACAGCCACCTAAATAGTGCTGAACGGTTCGGGTGATACTACATTAAGCGCACCTCCCCGATATCCATTTGATTACGACTAGTAGAGGGGGTCTTATATTTATTGTGGGGAGGCTATACCCTCTTAGAGGATAATAATGGTACTTGTCCGAGTATAATAATAAAGAAGCAACAGAATAAACGACACAACAGACACAAACCAGACCCGCAGAGCGGAAGCACATTCAATATCGATAAACATAAGAAGAAATAAATATAAAAAAAAATAGAAAAAATAAACAGAACAACAAACTGAACCTTGTAACTACTACTGAACAAAAAAATCATGCATCCAAATTTGATCATACATATCCATATATATAAAGGGAACCAATGGATAACCATATGTAGCTACAACAAGTAAGCATACTTATAAAGAAAAAAGCAAGACAATGTATTCTCTTTCTAGGAATGACCTCAAGGTCCATACCATCTCTATGAAATATCTATTGTTGACCAGCTCTTGAAGCTGACCTCCTTCCAGCACATAAATCCTTAAAGTCTTCTTGTGTCCTGAATGGCCCGTGTAGGGTGTGAGATGAATCTCAATAGGATACCACCCAACAGTGCGTACCTAGTATATGTGTTTAAGTAGACATGCTTTTATAAGGAAAACATTAAACACTGTTATGCACAATAAACACAAAATACACTGGTGCTCAAGAAGCACCATGAATTGGCACCTTCTTCGGCCAACGACGGAATATATGTCATGTAAATCGGCACCATGTTCCCCCTGACAATGCATCTCTCAAGTAAAGACATATCGATGGAAAGACAAGAAATAGTATCATAGAGGAACAACAATATTGTCCTCAAATAAGTAACCGGAGGGACAATGATGTTTTCCCTAAAATATGGTAGTCGAAGGAAAAATGATGGATTCCCTGAAATAATGGCTAGCCTTTACCTCCAACTGAATAGCCTCAATGTTACCCCATTAAGGATACCAACCATTCACATGGCATCATACGACATGAACCCATAACCAATAGTACCTAAAAAATAACTAACAATGTCCTCTACCCACACGAGTGGTCAGAACCACCTCATCATGCAGTCTGTTTGTGGGCACAACAGTCAAAGTTCAGGGAGAGCAGTAATCCCCAAAAATAGTTCCCAAGCCACAACACCTCTGACACCTCGAGTCCTAGTGACCATGCCGCTCAGGTCTGGCAGCTTCGCCATCCAAGTAAATCGAACCATGCCAAACCTGACAGTCACCCTGTCCGAAGATAATGTCCATGATGCCCAATCTCATGGTCAGAACCACCCAATGTAACCTGAGCCAAGCCCAACATGTGATTAGCATCACTCAATATGATACGAGCCACACCCAACCCAACTTCAAGGGTTCCAATGTATGAAATTCAACAATTACTTATAATATTCAAAGGAATCACTTTTAAACAGCCAAACAAACTAAATAGTTTAAATTCACTAACCATGTGCCTTCCTATAATAGCACAGAGATATTTAAGGCCTCTAACAATTCATATTAAGGTTTAATAAACTAAATAAAATGTTTAAAGCAATAAAATTCAATTATAACAATTTTGGAATCCCCCTACCAAAATTCCTCTGTGAGAAACATCCTCTCACTCGGCCCCGCTCAAGAAAAACATGTAACATGGCCTACCCAAATGGCATCCCATAGGTAAATTAACAATTAAACAGGAAATAACAGATAAAACAGGGTCACACTCAAAATACCCAAAAATGCGCCATAGGATGTGCCACCCAACATTCCTGGAAAACACAAAAATAAGTATGAACCACATACCAGAGACTCATTTGATGATACTCCTCCGATAACATCATCTAATTAGGTCTAAAACGCAGTAGAACTACAAATGAATAAAAAAACTCAACCCCTATTACTCGTCCTAGAATATAGATCAATAAGGATAGATCAAGAGGAATGAAGGCCTTACCTATTGGGTTCCAATGGACCATACAGTGTTTGAATTTGACTTCAGATGAAGAAATGGGAGAGACAATAAATTATGGGGGGATAGTTCGTGAAACCCGGAACCCCCTATGACCTCTGACTCAAAATGAGGATACTGTCCTTTTTTCGAAAAAATGAATGTACACAACATCTACATTAAGACTATATTTTCTTCCATTTTATTGTTCATAATATGGATGAAATTTCATCAAGGACATGCTGAATGAATACATGGTGTATACCTCTTTACCCGGCCAACATCCCAAACATGCCATGTATATCCCCATTCATGGACCCTTTACACGGTTTGTCCAAATAGTATAGTTTTTCGGTTTACTGAAGACATTGTACCCCGCCAATAGGCATATATGCCAGGTATAGCCTCCACACATAGGAATGGGTACATGGCATGTCGAGTAATACTACATGTAGTGTAGTACAAAATTCATACACGGTCATCACATGGAATTTACTCGACAAGAACACGACCGGTATGCACATAACCCCTACACGATGTGTACTATATATTACAAGGCGTGTTGTCTATAAATTTCTAGAATATCCTAGATTTTCCCAATATCCTATGACTCAAGTCAAAAATTCAAAATGGGTCAGGATTTTAACACGTTCAAAAAACACGGGTTCTTACTATTTTTTGTATATATCTACTATTTTATTAAATAAAAAATACATATTTATTAGTTATGTTTTTTCATTATTTATATTCTCATTTAAAAAATAAAATTCATTTTTATGAATCATATTTTGATGAAAAAAATATCTTCGTTAAAATTTATTGTATATTTATTATCTAGGTTCTTTATAAATATTTCATTATATTGTTAGTCATATTCTTACCCACAAATGCATAGACTATGTTATAACAATCATAAATAATAAATAATATTTATGGGTTTTTCTAATAATAACACTGGGGGATTCATATTCCATTGGAAAATGATTATTTAAATCATAGGGTGTCAAAAATATGATGATGCAATAAATATTATCCACCCCTTATTCCATATAATCATAAATTAACATATCACTTGTGTGTAAAAGTGGACCACCAAATCCACATAGAAATATAATTCATTTTACATCACCAACAACCATGGATAAATATTAATATGGATTCAATGATAATATAAGATATTTTATTTATTATTTTTGTATTTGAATGAGAAAAAACTATTTATAATTCTTCTTAATTTCAATAGAAATACAAACATTTTTCAATCATATGTACAACCATCCATCTCAATGAAAAATGTAAATCGTTATTTATCTATAACATTTATGGATTATTATAAAAAAATTAATGAAATTATATTATATTTATATTGTTATTAAAAATCCAGAGATTTATTAACCTTAATTTTTTTTTCAACAACATAAGTTGTTCATGTGGTACTCTTATGATGAAGGAAATTGTTAACACCCAAAAATACTATTTTAATTTATAATTATTAATAAATTTTTGTTAAAATATAATATGTGAATCATATATGATATAATAATTCCATAAATTTTTTATAGAAATATAATAATTTTAATATTATTATACTTGAGGATAGAAAAAATTCCAATAATTTTAAACATGAGGAAAGGATTTTAGGTTATAATATAATCTTTTACCAGGAATTTTTATGATGATGTTCTCTTTGATGAAAATTAATGATATAACTATCAAGAATCAATTTATTTTTTTCTCCATTCGCGAGTACTAAAACATAAATTTAATAATATCATTTTCCCTTGTATGGGAATTAAAACAACTAAGAATGAGTTTTATATATGGATCACCATGTATATCTATTTAATAAATTGATTCCCTAGATTAAAGAAGTTCTATGATAAGAAAATATATATATATATAAGAACAAAATATGGGATTCCTTATTAAATCTAAAAAGGGTGGTTTCATTGGTATGAGAGGTGATGTTACCTATGGGGTAGATGTGGATTGGGTGTGTGGAAGAATAAGATGACATGTGGTTGAATAGTTGAGATGTGATGGGTGTGGTGTAATTATTGTATAGGGATAGAGAAACTAGTAGAGATATAATGTGTTATTTTATGTGATTGAGAGTTTGGGGTTGGTTTTGCTAATATCATCAACTTGGTGGATGTGTTCAAAGAAGGATTGTACTATTTATGTGGGTAATTCCCAGAGTCTTATTCATTCATAAAATTCATTAAAATTCACCCCATATCTATAGGCCTTGTTATTATGTGTAATTAATGTGATGTGCATTAATTTACCTGGCTCTTCACATCTTGAAAGATTGATAATTTGATTGTTCATGTGTTTTGTGCTTGATAGTTTCTTGAGAAATAATGGAATAAATGAATAATTTCTTAAATGTTTTTGGAGAAATATCAATTTATTTCATTAATTAGATGAAATTGTTTAAGTTATTATTTAATGATAGGCTACTGAATATAGTGGGAATGCATAGAATCCTTAATTCATTAGGTTTATTCACCTTCTGTACTGACTGTTATTGATTCTAATAAATGCCTTTTGATTTTGTATAAATATTGATGATGTTCATTGATGTATATTTAATTTTTTGAAAAATAGGTTGGGATGTACTATTTAATTTATTTCATATATTTATATTATTTATATTATTTTGATTTCTATAAGCACTAATCCCACTCTTAGAACATTGTGTTGAACAACATCATAGTCACATGTGGGGGGGGGGGGTTGTTTTTCAGATCATCCATTGAGGAGTAGTGATGGAAGGGTACCCAAAAAATATCACTCTCCCTTCTAGGAAAGCTATGTATGAAAAACGATACAACATATAGCAATATATTATTTCATTAAATGGTGGTTTTGATGGCCTAGGTCTTTGCAAGAATAGTGGTTTGTGGCACTTGTTTATTTGGGTTAGTTGTGATATCCCAAATGTTTGGGAACAAGGTGGTCTTTCCTATGTGTCTTCATGATGAGTTGAAATGTGCTTTTACATGTATCCTCATGATCAAATTTTTGTGATGTGTTGTGAGTACCATGTGTATGTATGTATAATTTTTTTGATGCATGGGTGTGTACGAGTTAGATTTGTTATTAGTCCTAGGTATGTGCGAGTAAGATGTGATCTGGTATGTGGAATGGATGGGATACCAAGACAACTGATGTTGGGAATGATCAGCACACAAATGAATATTTGGGCCATGGTAACCTACTGTTTATTTTATTTATGACACTATGTATTTTATGATGTGAATTACATGAAGATATTTCCTTAGTTATAATTGGTATTGATAGTTTCCTTCTTGAGGTTCTCATTGGTTTTACTATTTTCTAGTAAGGGGATTGGTATGTTTCTTTCACATATTAATTATATTCTTTGGAATTATTTCCATGTATAATTTTATGCTCACCCTATATAGATAAAAAAAATTTTACGCTTCTATGTGGATTTTGTGGACCACGATGAGGTTTACTATCATGGGTATTGGAAAAAGATTATGTGTCACTTTTTTTACATACATTTGGGTATTTACGTTGGATTTTTATTGTTTTTTATAACAATTATACTTCCTACAGGAATGAGGGATGGTTTTGGAAGTTCTAATATATATATATATGTGTGTGTGTGTGTGTGTGTGTGTGTCATTAAGGTGTTTTGGATGACACATCTTATATTTTGATCAATTTTCTGCTAAAGGTTCATCCCTCACATATTGTGAGATTTTTACACCATTGGTTCTAGTTGCCAACCCGGGGCTAACTGGAGGTGTGACATAGGAGAAATTACCTCCCATTATTCATTTCCAACTCATTAGTTGTGTCTGTGCATGTAGGGGTCTTGAGAATATAAAAATTGATAATTTCTTCCACAATGGTATCCCCCACTTGATCTATCATTGTACGATATTAATATATTATCTTCCACCATTGAATTATTGTAATGGTATTGATTATTAATAAAATATCTTGATAATATTTTATCCATATTTATAATATATTTCACTTATACCATCATCCATTTTGATTTCTCATAACAACCTCATTGTCCATCATATTAAAGGTAAACATGATTCCATCATGTTCAGTCCTTAGAATTTGACCTTAATGAATTTTATGAAAAAATAAATCATAATTGGTATCCACATAGTCATGAAAATAGTTTATTATATTGTCTAATTGATTACTCATTTTATTCAATAAAAGGAACATTAATTTTAACCTACTTCATTCATAGTCATCTTAAATCAAATGAAATATTAATTACTGATACTGAAAATTTGGGTGTACCAAATTATTTCTCCATGGTATTTCAAACATGGTAAAAAATAAGGGAACATACAAAATGAAGAATAATGAAATTCATGATATAATTGAAAAACCATTTTTATGTATAATATAAATATCTGAATTGTTAATATGACAATATCCAGATATAGTATCCCTATATGAATATATTTCTCGGAAAAACACTATCTCTACCTAAAAAAATTTGAATTTTATACATTGTATAGAATTATCCTCATTAATTAATAGTGTTATGATAAAAAATATATGTTTTTATAAATATAGATCCCATGGTTTCGAGTAAATTTTCTCAGATACCAACTATAATTATCCAAAATCGAGTATCCTAATGTTGCTAGTTACATTATTCCATTGAAATATCTTAAGAATAATCACACCCTATAAAACAAAATGGTTTAGTAGAATTTGTAAATCGATACATACATTACTTGTATATTAAATTGGAAATAACATATAAATATATTGAATTTATGTATTCTTAATCCACAAACTAATTAAGTGATTCCTTATTCATATTTTTAATAAAAATTTCAAAATAAGGGCGTGATAAAATTACGTCTAATGGTTACATACAATGGATGATATCACCTGAAAAAATGTCTTCTCAATGTGTTAATTTAACTAATATAAAATGCATACCATATTTTAAATTACCTATCCTTGAATAATAATATTACAAGATTAAATGATGATTGAACCATCCCATATAAATAATCACATGCAATTTGTACTTATATATTTTATCAAAATAATTCAAATTATCACATAGAAATTAATAACTATTTAAAAAAAATTAGAGTCTAAAATGTCTAATGTCATAAACATCATTGAGGCCTTATTCCATGACATATAAAATACCATCAAGGGATCATACTAGTATTTATACATAAATAGAGAATGCATAAGATTGATACCCAACATATTATGTATCATAATGCCAATTCAGTTTTTGATTGTTTATTTAAATTATTTAAACACCCCTAACATTATATTTCCAACGAATTTTTCCTTTTAATAAACAATAATAAAAAATCAACATTACACAAAATCAATAATAGTCAATATTGGTACCCTGGAATCTGAATATTAATAAATTCTCCAATCTGACTAATCTAAAAACATTAAAATATATATGGATTATTTTTTCCAAATATTATAGAGTTAGTAAATATTAATATTTAAAAATATAGTTTTAATTAAATGAAAATACTTACAATATTTTATAAGAAAATTCATTAATGAAAATTCCATTTTTACTTTGATATCACTTATTTAAAGTTACCTAATTCAAAAATAGTGATTAAAATATTTCATCTTAAATTACAATTTTAAATTTATCTAAGAATATTTAATTAATTATGGTTTCATGAATGAGTAAAAATATTTTAATGGGGTATAATTTTTCAGAAGAATATCACTTTGTTAAAAAAAATATTAATTAGAAGCCCATTCATCAAATGATAAGTAGATTACAATTACATAAATTTATAAATACATTCTCATTTGAATGATGTTTTATAATAAATAATTTATCACAATTTAAGATATTAACTTAACAGTATTCTAAATATATTTAAATAGAAAAAAATGATTAATGACTATTTATAATAAACAATGTTGGTTTTCCATAGAAAAGGAGTTACGTATAATACGTACATATATAATGTAAAGTGAAATGAAAAAATTTCCATTCAATAATTAAATAAAGTAATATACAATATAATAGATTAAATATGTAGAGATCATATAAATCACAAATAAGATATACAAATCCAAATTGTATAGTACAATGAAGATATTGTTAAATAAACCCAATCATTTTTGGTAAAATTGTAATCATATCCATATAAATGTAATAACATCAAATTAATAATTAAAATAATTAACATACAGGGAATCATGTAATAACATATCGAAGTTGTTCTATTTGTACCACTTGAAATAAACATTTGGTGAGTATGGAATATGTATCATGAATACAAATGTGAGATGATAAAAACCATACATGAAGTTTGAAATCAATAATATGTGTTCGATCATCACATATAAAAAATTAAAATATTTTAAATATATTTAAAGATAATAATATTCTATATAATTTAATTTTTGAATTATTAATAATATTTGATCACATAATTTCTAGCAGTTATTTTTTAGAATTATAGTTCTGGGGAGAACAACTTAATTTTATTATATTTGATAGTTTAGTATTTTTGGTCCTCCTACAG
This sequence comes from Viscum album, assembly GCA_963277665.1. Lineage (NCBI taxonomy): Eukaryota > Viridiplantae > Streptophyta > Magnoliopsida > Santalales > Viscaceae > Viscum > Viscum album. The sequence continues at coordinate 2,053,941,700 of OY728146.1, read as the reverse complement.
TGATCAATGTTAAATAATATATATAATCCAAATAATTAGGAAAATATAATATATATTGACTATGTAAAAATATGTAATCAATTATAAAATATTGACATATAAAAATGATTTATGTTGTTCATGGAGATATTGGGAATTACATATAAAAGAATGTTGTTTTTTATTTTTTTATGATTGAATGAAAGATAAGTAAAAAAATCATATTTGAAGGATAATTTTATTATCATATTTATATATATATATTATTCATTAAATATATCCATATTAAAAATCTGGTAATGTAGAAAAAAATAAGGAATCACATATATTTAGGGAGGTGGTAGTCCACACATACATTCTATTGATTTCATCATTTTATAGTTGATATAAAATAGTGTGTATAACATTGTTTTAAAAATCCATAAATATTTAACTATATATTGGAAAAAATAATTTGATATTTTATGGTAAATAACATTGATTCAACGGTTGTAAAAATATAATTATTAATAAATTGTTTTGTAATGTTGAAGAAATATTTTTTATGGAACTCTTTTAAATATCATCATAAAGACACTAGGGTTCATATTTTTTCAATATAAAACATCTAAAATATGGATAAATATTTTTTGGAGGAATTTTGGTTGGTTTTGGTCAAAAAATATCGATTAATTTGTTGTAGTGAAACAAGAGAAGGGGTACCCTACATCAAGGAGACATAGGGGAACTCATGGAATTTCATAAAAAAATAAAATATAATCGAGCAATTATAAATTATAATTACTCCAACATAATATATATTATAATATTTTGTATAAATAAATTTAATTTCTATCAACCAATAACTTTTTAATAGGTTTATATAGTGTTTAAAACATTAACATTTTTGATACCTTAGTTAAAATATTTCTACCTTAATCATGGTAATATCTTTTCTATATTAAAGGGTAATAATTTTACATATTAATTTAAAATTGGAACATAAATAAACATGATTTTAAAATATAGACCATTTATAATCCTTATGGTAATCATTCATGAGTTTTTATATTTTTAAATAAATTAATAAAATATATTGTAACATTAAATATCATTTATTTAATTTTTGACACTATTATATTAATTTTTCATTCATCAATCCATAATAAAGATTTAATTAAATTATAATACATTCCCATATCCATCATATTTCATATGTTTCAAAACAATTCTTGATAATTAATCCAAATTATATTGATTTTAACATTTTTATAATCATTTATGCAACAAAACAGTCCCGAACAGCCACCTAAACAGTGCTAAACGGGTCAGGTGATACTACATTAAGCGCACCTCCCCGATATCCAATGGATTCAGACTAGTAGCAAGGGTCTTATATGTATAGTTGGGAGGCTATACCCTCCTAGAGGATAATAATGGTACTTGTCTGAGTAAAATAATAAAGAAGCAGCAGAATAAATGACACAACAGACTCAAACCAGACCCGCAGAGCGAAAGCACATTCATTATCGATAAACATAAGAAGCAATAAATATAAACAACAATAGAAAAAATAAACAGAACATCAAATTGAGCCTTGTAACTACTACTGAATAAAAAATCATGCATCCAAATCTGGTCATACATATCCATATATATAATGGGCACCAATGGATAACCATCTTTAGCTAAAAAAATTAAGCATACTAATACAAAAAAAATCAAGACAATGTATTCTCTTCCTAGGAAATCCCTCAAAGTCCAAACCATCTCTATGAAATAGCTATTGTTGTCCAGCTCTTGAAGCTGACCTCCTTCCAGCACATAAATCCATAAAGTCTTCATGTGTCTTGAATGGCCCGTGTAGGGTGTGAGATGAATCTGAATTGGGTACCACCCAACGGTGCGTACCTAATATATGTGTTTAAGTAGGCTTGAATTTATAAGGAAAATAGTAAAAAATGTTATGCACAATAAACACAAAATCCAATGGTGCTCAGGAAGCACCATGAATTGTCACCTGCTTCGGACAACGGTTGAATATATGTCATGTAACTCGGCACCATGTGCCCCCTGACACTGCGTCTCTCAAGTACCGACGTCTCAATTAATTTCCAAGAAATAGTATCATGGAGGAACAACAATATTGTCCTCAAATAAATAACCAGAAGGACAACGATGCTTTCCCTAAAATATGGTAATCGAAGGAAAAATGATGGATGCCCTCAAATAATGGCAATCCTCTACCTCCAATCCAATAGCCTCAATTTTATCCCATGAAGGATACTAACCATTCACATGGTATCATATGACATGAACCCACAACCAATAGTACCTAAACGATAAATAACAGTGTCCTCTACCCACATGAGTGGTTAGAACCACCTAATCATGCCGCCTGTCTGTGTGCACAGTAGTCAAAGTTCGGGGAGAGCAGTAATCCCCAAAAATAGTTCCCAAGCCACAATGCATCTGACACCTCGAGTCCTTGTGACCATGCCACTCAAGTCTGACAGCCTCGCCATCCAAGTAAATCGAGCCATGCCAAACCTGATAGTCACCCTGTCTGAAGCCAATGTCCATGATGCCCAATATCGGGGTCAGAACCACCTAATGTAACCTGATCCAAGCCCAACATGTGATTATCATCACTCAATAAGATATGGTCCACACCTAACCCAACTACAAGGGTTCCAATGTATGCAATTCTACAATTACCTATAATATTCAAGGGAATCACTTATAAATAGGCAACCAAACTAAATAGTTGAAATGAACTAACCAAGTGCCATCCTATAATAGCACAGAGTTCATTAAGGCCTCTAAAAATTCATATCAAGGTTTAATAAACTAAATAAAAATTTTAAATCAATAAAATTAAATTATAACCATTTTGGCATCCCACAACCAAAATTCCTCTATGAGAAACATCCACTCACTCGACCCCGCTCAAGAAATACTTGTAACATGGCATACCCAAAGGCATCCAACAGGTCAATTATGAATTAAACAAGAAATAACAGATAAAACAGGGTCACACTAGAAATACCCGAAAATGTGCCAAAGGACGCACAACCCAAAAGTCATAGAAAACACAAAAATAAGTATGAACCACCTACCAGAGAGTCATTTGATGCTACTCCTCCGATAACATCATCTAATTAGGTCTAAAATGCAGTAGAACTACAAAATCATAAAAACCACTCAACCCTCTATTACTCTTCCTAGAATAGAGATCAAGAAAGATAGATCAAGAGGAATCAAGGCCTTACCGAGTGGGTTCCAATGGACAAGTTAGTGTTTGAATTTGACTTCAGACGAAGAAACGAGAGAGACAATAAATTATAGGGGGTTGGTTCGCGAAACCCAGAACCCCCTATGACCTCTGACTCAAAACGAGGCTACTATCCTTTTATCAAAAAAGGAATGTACACAGCGTGTACATTAAGACTATATGTTTTTTTTCATTTTATTTTTCTTAAGATGGATGAAATTTCATCAAGGACATGCCGACTGAATACACAACATATACCTCTCTACCCGGACGACATCCCAAACACACCATGTATATCCCCATTCATGGCCCCTTTACATGGTTTGTGCAAATAGTATAGTGTGTCTGCTTACTGAAGACATTGTACCCTGCCAACAGGCCTATATTCCAGGTATAGCCTCCACACACAGGCATGGGTGCACAACATGTCGAGTAATACTACATGTAGTTTAGTACAATGTTCATACACGGTCGTCACATGGAATATACTCGACAAGCACATGACCGATATGTGCATAACCCCTGCACGATGTGTACTATATATTACAAGGCATGTAGTCTATAAATTTCCAGAATATCCCAGATTTTCCAAATATCCTACGAATCGAGTCAAAAATTCAAAATGGGTCCAGATTTCGACACATTCGAAAAACACGGGTTCTTACAGTTTTTTGTATATATATACTAATTTATTAAATAAAAAATACATATTGAGTAATTATGTTTTGTTATTAAGTATATTCTCAATTAAAAAATAAAAATCATTTTTTCTGAATCATATTTTGAGGAAAAAAATATCTTCGTTAAAATTGATTGTATATTTAATAAGTAGGTTCCTTATAAATATTTCATTATATTTTTAATCATATTCTTACCCACCAATTCATATACTATGTTATAACAATCATATCTAATAAATAATATTTATGGGTTTGTCTAATAATAACACTAGGGGATTCATATTCCATAGGACAATGATTATTTAAATCATAGGGTGTAAAAAATATGATGATGCAATAAACATTATCCACCCGTTATTCCATATAATCATAAATTAACATATCACTTGTGTGTAAAAGTGGACCACATAATCCACATAGAAATATAATTCATTTTACATCACCAACAACCATGGATAAATATAATTATGGATTCAATGATAATATAAAATATTTTATTTGTTATTTTTGTATTTGAATTAGAAAACATTATTTATCATTCTTCTTAATTTCATTAGAAATAAAAACATTTTTCCATCATATGTACAACCTACCATCTCAATGAAAATGTAAATCATTATTTATCTATAACATTTATTGTTTATTAAAAAAATTAATGAAATTATATTATATTTATATTCTTATAAACAAATCCGCGATTTATTAACATTAATGTTTTTTTCAAAAACATAAGATGCTCATGTGATACTCTCATAATGAAGGAAATTGTTAACAACAAAAAAATATTTTAATTTATAATTATTAAAAAATGATAGTTGAAATATAATATATGAATCATATATGATATAATAATTCCATAAATTTTTTATAGAAATATAATATTCTTAATATTATTATACTTGAAGATAGAAAACATTCCAATAATATTAAACATGAGGCAAGGATTTTATGTTACAATATAATATTTTACCAGGAATTTTTATGATGATGTTCTCTATGATTAAAATTCATGATATAACTATCAATAATCACTTTATTTTTTTTCTCCATTCTCAAGTACTGAAACATAAATTTAATAATATCATTTTCCCTTATATGGGAATTAAAACAACTAAGAATGAGTTTTTTAATATACCTAATTACCTCTTTGGTTATGAATATTTTTTCTTCTTTGACAACCTTTAATTTTTTTTTTCTATATTTATTTTATTATTCCATTATATTATTTTGAATTCAATTTTCAAAAATATAATTTTTAGTAAATAGACTCAAGGGAATTTGTTTTTCATTTTATTAACAAGGCTTAATGACCCCAGCTGTAAAATCTAAGCATTAGTTTCTGAATTTATTACATTAGCATAAGATAGAAGGAATCTTAACCCAAAGTACTATATTTTTTAGAATGGATATTAAACATGATACTTTAATTATTACCATGTTATATTTTAAAACAATAATAATTTTTTTAGAATATTATTTTTCCATAGAAAATATCTGTACATATCAATCATATTATGATTTATTGAATTATTGGAATGAAAAAAAATATGTCTTAGCCCTAATGATAATAAATTGTTGGTTTCATCAATATCTATTAGTAATTAATATGAATAATCATCATGGGAAGGTATATAACTGATCAAGATGTTTATTTAATCAAAAATACTTTCATTATGTGTTAATGAAACAATCAATATGAAAATATAAATAATTGATGAATGATGTCATTTATTTAATAATTTTGGAATGAAACTCAAGGAAATATATTTTCATTTCAAAACATTGAGGGTTAATATGTTAACAAAAAATCAACATGTAAAGGTAAACAAAGTCAAAAAAATGTCATTTAATCAATAAACTGAGAATAAAATGAATCCATATATAATATCTTTTAAAAAATATCATGATTAATAATAACTAAATTTTCAATGATAAAAATCATTGTTTATTAGATTATTTCTCCCATGTACACAATAACTATACAATCAAGACGTTCCATAATACAACTTAAATATGATGTGTAGGTATACACAAGAAACCCATTTAATTAAGGATAGATGGCTGAATCATTTAATTAGACTAAAAATTCATCGTAGGGATATATAAAATTAAGAATCACCCACATATTAATTTACAAATAATTCCTCGTATAATGAATATTTTATTTAATTCATAAAAAATATTCCATAAAATTAAACATCCATATTGATGAGGGAATATAGATTTTCAGTTATTCCTACTTTATCCAAATAACGTTACACATAATACAACAAATATAAAAAGGAGATTCAATTCCCTAAATAATAATATATATGATAAATAATATGCATTATTAGTTTATATATAATGTCTAATGACCACATGATGTTGAATAAATAATCATAAATAAAATTAATAATAAACAAAGTCAAGAAAGTTGTTTACAATAATAAACTTGGTCCAAAATAATCATAGACCATATATGTATTGAAAATTATTAAATCAATATAATTAATCCAAGATTATTATATTTAAATTTAAGGAATGTATTAATTGATAAATAAATATACCCATATCGTATCTTTAAAAAAATCTATTGTGTAAACTATCCTTTCAATTCAAAAATTAATTCTTAGAACATTATGTTCATGAATTTTTTTTGAAATAGTACTCATTGTAATTAACCCTTAATCTTATAATGGATGATTTAAAACATTTAATAGTTATTACTTTAGTATATTCAAAACATGTTATACATGATAAAAAAATATTCTACTAAACTTTTTGTGAAATGAAATATAACCATTAGTTATAAGATTATATAAAATTTCATTTAATATTTTTTAAAAACGGTTAATGATGGGTAAAAAATGAATTAAATAAACCATTTTGAAGAATGATTAAAAAATTTAAATAATTTCTTAAAATATGATTTGGGATGAAATATAATTTTCCTTTAAAGAGATATGTGATGTTAGATTTTTCTAAAAAACATTATCTCAATCATTGTAAATAACAATTTTTTCAAAATTTTAAATCTAGATGCGATTTTTATTAGTAACTAGTTCATAAGATAATGAATTAGTATTTTTATCCAATTTATAAATAATTTCAATTACTTGAACATCAAGCCTAAACAATCCTTATTAAAATAAGATTGTGAAATAAACTCTTAAAAAATTATAATATTGATGTTATAATTAATAAATGAATAGATCGTGATTATGAAATGTAAATTGAGAACAAAAATTTTAAAATACACCATTAAAAAAATAAGAACTAATTATAATATAATTAATATAATATGAAAGGAGAACAAATAAATAATATAACACAATTGAAATAGTAGACTAAAATAATTCTTTACAACATGGTAACATTCATATAATGTCTATTTGAGTGAAATAATTAAAATTGATATAAAAAATAATGTTAATTAGTAATTAATAATGATATTAAAATTCATATTGGTAGTTTATACATGATATAAAATAAATTTGGTGTATAAAATTGGAATATGACTTCATAAAGAGAAATAGACACATAGACAATTACATTTTACCAAACTCTATGTGTATGTTTTTTATATCAATGAATTATAAAAAGAGATAATTAGTTACATTATTAAATACCATTTCATTTTTATTATATATTTTACATCACATATTTTCATGTAACAGAAAATAACATAATCAAGTGTGTTTATATCTAGTGTTTGTATGATATATCAAGTACATATTAATGAATAAATCAGTTTGTCAACTACTAGTCTTAGTGTAATTTATTTAAACAACTCAACAATAATAAAAATTAAATTATTATCATATTTATACAGAAATTATACATTTATGAACAATCATTATTTATTTTTCTTGAGATATGAAGTACATTACATTCATGGAGACAGTACACAGTGCGTATTCATGAGTAATGTTTTCATTTTTCGACGATCATTATGGAAAGGGGATAGGTAAAATTTTATCATTAAATAATTATAATAATATGATAAATACCACATAAACTATTTAAATATACTATTATAAATCTTCTATGATGTGTGATGATGAAAATGGAGACACATCGCTTCACGAAAGCGGTAATCTGGACATACAAGGATGATGTTTTCATCTATCATTGAGATAAATGTGTAGAATGAAAATGATATATTTAATTTTAATATTGATAAATAATTCATAACTAAAATAAATAGTTCATTTAAATGACATATACCAATAATATTTAACCTTATTACCAACCATGTAATGATTTTGTTAAATTGAATCGTTATGCTTCAAGAGGAGGTTTTCTGATGAACAAATGTGCGATGATATAACATACCATAAAAATATAATCTAAAATAATATAATATAAAATATTTTTTATTTTGATTGAAAATAAATTAAATATACGTAAAAATCAACATAATACCTAACTATGATAGGTGTTTATAGAAAACATGTCACATCGGTTCTTAGGGCAATATTCAATCACAAAAAGAAACGACTTAATAATTTCTGAGTTGAGGATATGAGATATTTTTATAGGAAATTAAAATTAAATGATAAAATATCAATATATTCAAGATAATTTTTATATTATATAATCATAAATCAAAAATAATTTATGGAGTTTTAAATAGAAAAAATATAAAATCACAATGTAATGGAATTTTTCTTCTTCTCAAAACACATAATTACGATTATTCAAAAAGATTTCATAATATGGATTTATGAACCATCCATTGATTTTAGGATTAGTTTATATATGATATTTTTCAATTTTAATAGTTTTATTTCAGTACAAAATGGTTTTATGGTATAATGAAGAGAGGATTGGGGGGCTTTTATAGGTGAGGTGAGTGTCACACTAAAATTTTCAAAAAAATATTTTTCCAAAATTTGCACAATCCAATACTGTAAAAAATATACAATAGTAGATAATTAGAAAGTATGTGAACAAAAAAGTTATAGAAATGTTGTTTTAAACGAGTTTTTAATTTATTTTTACACTAATCGATTTATTTTTACCACTATGTAAACCAATTTTCCCATAACAAGTAAATAACTTTATCATTATTCACCTCTAAAAATATTCAATTATTTTTTAATTATCATAAAGGATTATTTATTATGAATATATGAAATCTATTTTACCATATTTAATTCACTAATTTCCCACAATTTAATTTTAATGAATACCAAAAAATGCGATTAAAATGTGGGTTTTCAAAGTGAAATTTTTCATATGTATAGAATGTATTAATATCAATATTGAATATGAAATTCATTAAAATAAACTAAATAAAAAAATTATTATAATTGTTTCCGACGCTTTCGTCGGGGTGCACGAATCCGTTTGTGGGGGAGGACGCGCTGCCTGTTGCCCCACATTCCCGCTTTCCAAAGGCGGGTGGCATCTGTTATTTGTTCAGGGACGTCTGCTCCTTGATCGAAACAGGGATTATGGGATGTCGGTTCTTCCTTTCGTGGATTCCTTCTCGGAGCTCGTCACCTAATCTGGGTCACCCTCATAGATTAAAGACGGGTTTGTGAAGCTCATTCCTAGTGCCATATCTACATGGACGCCAGTTAATTACGCTGCTTCCGTCAAGACGCTCCAAGGGGTCTTGTCGGGGCAGCAACCTTCGGTGAGGGGAATGGTCATGTTGGGGCATCGTCGACATGTCTGTCTTTGGTCCCTCATCACAGGGCTTCACGAGGGTGCGGAAGCCCGAGGCATCCCACATCGAACATGGGTAATGTGTACCATATGAGGTTTTCCTCAGCTTCGCATGTTTAACACGGGGTATACCGTGAGTTTAACGTCTTGCGTAGATAGATCAGGTTGAAGGGCCCCTAGGGGGGGAACACTGATGTTGGGGCCAGCACGTGGGCGGCTTCCCAGATGCTACGGAGTGGGATGGGGTGGCATGATCTCACCGGAATGTGGCGGTCCGGGTAAGGATCAGGATGGATGGTGGAGTGAGACATGGGGTTTACGTTCTGAAACGGCCCAAGAGGGGGAATACAGTTTAACATAATGCGGGACAAGATACAGTTTAACGTCATGCTAGACGAGATACAGTTTAACGTCATGCAGGATGAGGATTTTGGGGCTTACACTCTGAGGCGGCCCAAGGTGGTCAGGGAATGGACATGGAGAGGTCGGGACGACCGGGTGGTGGGCTTGAACCTTGTGGAGGCTTCATACGTACCGTGCCCTAACATGGATCAGAGTCCTCATAGTTCGGGGGGGAAATGGGGGCTTGGCACACCGACAAGGAAACGGTTTGGGCCAATGATTGATGGGATTGAACCTCCGAGAGGCTTCCTACATACCATGCCTTAACATGGATAAAATTCCACGTAGTTTGCTGGGATGGGGCTTATGCTCTAGGGCGGCCCATAAGAGGATTTCATGGTCGGTGCGCGCTCTAAGCCCACGTGAGTCATACTCGGTGTGGGAAACAAGAGGCAGCAGGGACCAGACGATCACGTCGCGAAGGGTGCGTCCATGAGAAGAGAAATACGCGTTGAGAGTCCCAGAGAGGAAACTGGGGTTTACGCGTGGTTAGCATCCCTTGGTGTCGGGGCTTACTCCAGGGTGGAGGCCCGTGGTGCGACAAAGCGCAGTGGGAAAAGGACTTCACTAGCCTTTGCCGAGGGAAAGTATGGAGATTCATGGGTGCAGTCATCCACAAGAAAGGCTAGGGGCTTACGCTCTGAGTCTGCCCTTCCCCCGTGGACAAACGCGGCTCCGACAATGAGGATCTCATTCCATGTGAGGAAGAGTCCATTCCCGTGGAGACGAGTGGCGTAAAAAATGTTCGAGCTGGGGGGACCCTGCGTGCGAAGCATTGGGTCAGACCACAGTTTAACGTCTTGTGTTAAGGACAATGTAACGCAATGGGAAACACGGCCCAAGGGACCTTGAGGTTACTTCGCACGAGCCTGGAAGGTCATGCGGGAAAACAACGCATGGCGCGCATTCCCGGTAGGGGAGACATCAGGTGCCGGTGCAGGGGGTAGCCAAGGGGCGTCATGGTGAGAGGTCCTGGGGTTTGCGCACAAAAGGGACGATTTGCATGCAAAACACCGGGATGGCGCGCAATTGGAACTATGGAATTGTGCGCGATGAGGGAATTACGTGCAAGGTTTTGCGCGCAAGGCAGAGTATTGCGTGCAAGGACCACAGATTGCGCGCAAGGCTGGAACCCAGGGGGGGAAAATTCACTGAATCCGGTGGAGTCGAGCGCAAAGGCGAACTCCGGGGAAAGGTTGCGCGAAATGAGGGATTAACAGGATGTCTTCTTTCGCGTGGGGGGAGCCGAATTGCGCGCACGAGAGTCACTTCGGATTTCTCAACACTCAAACCATTCGGGGTCACCTTCTATTTATAGGCGATAGCCATCACAGAATCTAGGCGGTGCATGAAATCTTCCACGCCGGGAACCGCTTGCGCACAAAATCTTGCCACAGAGAATCGGGGCGCACAATTATTGCACGCCTCATCGGCGTGATTCCGTGAATCCCAGCAGTACTTCGCGTGCAGAACATTTTTTCACGCGGATCCTCCTTTATTTCGCGCACCGTTTCTCGGGCCTCCGGATCGGGCCTTTGATTTTGAATATGACTTCGCTTCTCTATTTCAAAACATTCTCCGAGAGTTACAGGTTTTTTTCGGCGTCAAAAAATACCCCCCCCCCCATGGAATGGGATCGGCCAAAGGTCGCAACGATCAGATTCCACGGGAAACGCCGAAACACTAAAATGCAGTCTACTGGTCATGTTGCGTGCAAAATTTCGATGAGGCGTGCAAAACCTACGGAAGGGCCCAGAATCCTCTTTATGCACGGTGCAGAACCCTAGCCTCGCCTAAAAAAAGGGGCGCTGGGTCCCAAATTCGTACATCCGCTTTTTCTGCGCGATAAGCTCATCGCTCTCGTGCGCTAAATCGCTTCCGCGGCTGCACGTAAAAACCCTCTGGTAGCACGGAATTCCTTCGGAAATTTGGCCGTGATTTCACGCCAGACCGGGATCTTCCACGCTTCTCGTGCCGATTGCGCGCTCATCTCCAGGATTTCGCGCAACTCCTTCAGATTTCGCGCCAAACTCCCCGATTACGTGCACTGCATCTTGATTCCTCCCAACTCCCGAAAAATTCGAGATGGCTACAAACCGAGTCGATGAGGGGGAAGTCGCTGCCCGTAGGATAGAATTGGCGGTGAATGATGATGTTTATGGCACCAAGGTGATTGTCTCCAACAATCTGACCTTGTTCAATCTGTTGACTACGACCCATAAGACGTATCCCCTGTCTGACAAACTCCATCTCTGGAATTTTGGAATCCTGGAGGAGGTGCCATTGCCGGGCTTTGAAGTGGACACACCACCATCTTGGGTGACTCGGGAGGATGAACTTCCTCGCTACAACATCACCAACAAATGCCATCCTGCCAGAAAAAATAGACATATGGATGTATAATTCCTGAACCTGAGGACTAGGACCATTATCGGGGACGAGCCTGTGGCAGAGGATTCTTCGGCCCTCTACGCGAGCACGTTCCGTCAGAGCATCACTGATGAAACGAAGGGCTGGATGAAGGATTGGGACCTGCGGTCCTGGGGCAACTTCACCAGTGAATGTGCCTGGGCGTTCTGGGTCCGTCATACCTGTGACCAGTTCGGGGACGAACTGCGGTATATCGGCCTGTTCGAGGCAGTATGGACATCACAGTTCCATTTCCACCTCCAGCATGAACTCAGACCAGATCTATTCACCCGGTGGTCTCCTGACACTAACACATTCTACCTTCATCATGGGTAAGTCGGCATTAGTCTCGGGGACGTTCACTGCATCGGCAGTATCCCACTGGAGGGTTACCAATACGATGAGTTCATTCCTCCAAAGAACACCTGGGGAGACAGGACACGGATGCCTATGCTGTCGTGGAACGTATTGGAGTTGGCCAAAGAGAGGCTAGGGGTCAAGGACTTCCTGAAGGACGTTTCCTTGAAGGGCTGGTTTAGCTTGTTCCTTGAGAAGTATCCGGTCGTCAAGATGTCGGGACGGGGCAAACGATGCCCAACCGCGACTCAGAGGAGCAGGGACGGGTCATACTGGAGGACCCTGGAGGCGGGGCAATACCAATCATGGGGATACCATGTCATTGAGGCCCGGGACCCGAACGTCCTTTATGCCGAGTTCCTTGCCGCCTTCCTAAGCGGGTGGATCCTGCCGGTGAGGGACGCGAGGAAGGGCGTCCGTCCAGCAACACTGGTGATGGAGGGCTCCATGGCTGCCAACAAATGGTTCAACTTGGGTGTCCCCATACTGTACAAGCTGTATACCATTATGGGGCGCATCTCACGTGGGGGGTTACCTCGGAAAGTATGTGGTCCCTTCCAAATCTTCCATGGCTGGGTGGCGGCGCATCTTGGCGGGTATACATTCCCAAACGCTGTCCGTCCTCCAGGAAATGGCCTGCGACCGTCCTTGCTAAATATCACAGGGGTGGAGCCGAAGACGCTCAATGGGGAGGGCATGAGGATCCGCATCGGAAACCATGCCAACTTCAACTTCAGCCCATTCCCCACCCCGGTCGGCCACCTGGTGGACAACGTTCGAGGCTCTCTGGAACAGAAGGAATACTTCCAGAGCATTCGGGGAGGGGTGCTCGTGGCTCAGATCGACGGGAAGGTGATCTGCGAGCCGTACGTGCCATCCCGATTTGCCAGGCAGTTCGGGTGCCTCCAACGAATGCCGAAGAAGGTATTCAAGGCTGTCAAGCAGGAGGAAAATCCATGCGTCCTGTGCCAGATGTTGTTGATGTTTACCACCTTCGGCTCTGGCGATGTCGTCACTCTTCCCCCCTTCGGGGTCGATTCCGGCCTAGCAACCGAATACGTCGAACACTGGACCATTGCGTACCCTGAGGGGCTATTACGCAAGTGCGTACGGCAACTCGAGGTCACTCGCACGGAAACCGAGCGACGAGAAACAAGGCACGGTGCCGTCGAAATGGGGGAACCAAGGGCACGTCAGGTAGCGAGGCCTGTGCAGGCTGGGAATTCGGCAGCGGGGACATCACATGGTGCCACCACGTCCTCGTTACCCGCAGGGGGGTCACATGAGGCGGATATCGAACTGCCAGAAAAGCAGATAAGATATCTGCTCGAACCTTCTCAAGACTCCATTCTCCCGGCACTGTGGTCGGCCTGGATGACCCTGCGGCAATCGTTGAGCGTCGAATCCATCTGGCAAAAGATAATGAAAAACGGGATCCAACGGCCAGAGTTTGGGATCGTTCTAATTACTGACCGAGTAAATTTCCATTGGAGGCATGATAATCTGACATCCATGGACGCCTACGCACGCCATAGGGGGAGGCGTGAGGAGCCAACTTTCCTAGTGAAAGTGATGCTTGGTCAGGATCATGATCCGGAAGCCATGCCGTCGGGAGAAGGCGACAGTGACGAGGAGCCAGAGGGAGAGGAGGAAACCGGAGAGGACAAAGGCGAGGGAGAAGACGAAGAAGATGAGACCGAAGGTGAGGGGTCACAAGGGACGACCTACCAAGGGAGTCTCCGGGAGAGAGGAGAGATTTCCAACTCTGATCTCGACCTAACCAAGATTCTTGAGGTTTGTCTTTGTCTTCATTTATTTCCCTTATTTATAAATTCTCATTCCCAACTTCTGACTCACTTCCCCATCTTACTCAGGAGAAGTTGAGCGTTGTACGGGCGTCCCCACCAGAGGAGGGAGGAGAGGAACCGGTTAGACATGACGGGGATCCGACACCCATCATTGAACTAACAAGAACAGAGGGGTCTCCCATCATGGAGGATCCTGTGACGGCCGAAACACTGGGGACCGACGCTCTGGATTCCTGTAAGTCTCACGCTTCACTACTGGTGCTTGGTTGAAAAATATCCCATCTAACTAGTGTATGCCTTGTGCAGTGATCTCAACACTAGAGGCACGTTAGGCTGCGGAGCCCGGGCCGTCCCTGAGTGGACCAGCGGCAGACATACCACCTCGTTCAGAACAAGCTCTCTGCACTGAGTCGGCCCCGAAAATTGAGGAACAGGGGGCGGAAGACATCAGCGGCGCTATTCCTGAGATGAGGTCGGAAAATGGTGGAGGCATCATTGCTGCTGGGCAAGAGAAGAAGGTCAACTGGACGTCGAGGATTGTTTCCCTCACGAAGACATCCCTGGGGCGGATCCTGCTGCCAATTTTCTAGCGGATTTCCCCATATACCGACCCGCTGACCCTAAGGAGATAGATGAACCAGAATCAGAGGTAGATGAGGAGATCCAGATGACACGGCGCAAAGGGTTGAAGTATATCCAGCGCTTCCTCAGGCAGCCCCAGTCAGATTGGCTGAGGCCGATGGGATCACTTCAAACCTGGCTGCGCTTCCTGTGCGCCAGAGGGGCTGACGCTCAGCATCTTCATTTGACGGTCCGTGATACATGGCCGAGAAGATACGTGAGAGCAGCCGGCACACTAAAATTTCCCAGTGCTGGGAAGGATCGGTGAGCTCTCAAGCATTTCTGAGGGTGGAGTAGGAATTCTGGCACCTCGAAGGGCAGGCGACAGATAAGGAGGTCTTCATCGCAACATTCTCTGAGCTTGTGGAACAACTGACGGCCCAGCAGGCTGATGCACAGGAACAACTGGGGGAGGCGAGTCACCAAATGACTGTGCTTCAAAGAGAGCGGGCACAGGCACAAGCTAGGGCTGGCGAGCTGCGCTCTATGGTGGATGATGAGGAGAGAGTCTTCAAAGAGCGCAAAGAGGCCCTGGAGGCTACCAGCCAGAGGGTAGCAACGCTGGAAAGATCACTTCAGCATGTTGATCCCTAAGGTCTTTGTTTTTTTTCCATCTCATGAACTTTTTCCTTGTACTACTCATCGTCTCAATCCAATATATGGAAAAATCCACTCCTTTGTACCCTTTGTTTAATGTGCTCAACCATAGTTTCAAAACAAATAACAACTCACCCCTAGGCTCCTATGGGACGTGCCCAACGCGAGAAGCAAGAGATGATCATACCATCATTCCGTTCAACTGCGGGGCATTGACCAAGCTTCAGGCATCAAAAATAGGGCCTGGACATCTGAGAAGACCCTGGGCCGATTGATGTGTCGACTTCTCAATGTGATTTAACACATGAGCGGGGCAATTCTGGGGGCATTTAAATCCATTCGAACACATGGGGATGGAGAGAAAGGGTGAATCACGCTGCCCAAATTTGGAACCCAACGGGGCGTAACCATGGAGGATAACTGTCAATCGTGGTGGAAACACAGCATCCATATCATGTTGGCCTAGAATGGGGACAATAAATGAGGGCTGACCACTGACCATGTTTGCATCATGGGGCCTAACTCAAATATCGTCGGTCAGTCTTCCGGAACGTTGGCCCATGACAATAGGCAGACCATAGGTCTGTCATCCATACAGTTAGGGGGTCCCGTCAAACATGACTAGTCCTCCGGAACATTGGCCCAGGACAATAGGTGGACCATATGTCGAGCATCCATACTATTAGGGGGTCCCGTTAAACATGAATGGAAATGAGGATCCGAATAAGGGGGAATGCAAAGCGTGGGAGGTGGAGTGGTGGCTTGTTCGAACAGAGTCCAACACTCGATATTGCGCCACCATGGCGAAGGCGCATTAGGCAGACATACCAATTTGATGATGGGTCGTCCCAATTTCCAGGAAATATCTCATTAGTGAGAGAACTGTCACTTCCCATTATTAACATGGGGCATCCCAAACCAGCTCGGGGTAAATGTCCCGATTACACCACTTCTCATGAAGTCGGGCCGAGGGGCCGACAATAAAGAAGGATGGGGTTCAGCAATCCCTGGGGATGGACCCAAGATGAAATGTACGGGTGGTCCTGCGTATATCATTAGTATGATAATCGAGCCACATGTAGTTCTTGAAGCACAGTTTAACGTCATGTTGGACGAAATACAGCTTAACGTCATACAGGACATAATACAGTTTAACGTCATGCAGGACGGGATATGGATCTTAGTTTTAGGTCTTAGAGCTCAGACCGTGAATAGGAAGGGGGAGAAACAGACACATGGGAAGGAGGTTACAAAACCCGATGTGAATGGGGACCTAAGCCCTACTTACCATGTGCTCTCCGAGGAAATGCTCGAGTCGAGGGACCGAACACAACGGTAGGTAGGCTGGGCCCACGGGGAAGTGCCCCAGGCGCTCTTACGTATCTCATAAGGATGAGAATCAAGCAATACGTAGTTCCAAAAGGTGAAACGGTAAGATACTAGTTCCAGAGAAAAGGGGAGTGCGGGCGTGGCCCTTGCACTAAAAGAAGCGGAATTTGATAAATCTTGTTTGTCCTTTAAGGTGGGTGGTTTTTTTTGTTGTGAAGCGACAGACCTATAGTAGTAGGCTGTGGTGTCACCACAAGCATCAAGCCATGATATGCGTTGAAAAATGGCATGGCATGAGACCAATACCCAAAGTGATTTCCTCTACAACGAGGTCATCACAATGAAGTGCCATTTTTTCGTCTTGCGTCCAGGACGATAATGTCACAGTTTAGGGTCGTGTGATAGGACCAGCAACATAGTTTAAGGTCATCTGGTTTGGACCAACAACACAGTTTAAGGTCATATGGTTTGGACCAAAAACACAGTTTAAGGTCATATGGTTTGGACCAACAACACAGTTTAAGGTTATATGGTTTGGACCAACAACAAAGTTTAAGGTCATATATCGTTTGGACCAACCGAGAGAGGATCCTCGGGCCAAAGGGGCCTACGGGAGTTCAACAATCAGGGAGAGGCAGGAGATGCTAGCTCCCAGCTGTGCTGGGCCCGAAACGCAATGTCCAGGCGACTCCTCGTTTCCCATGGGGATGAGGGTCAAGCTACACGCAACCCGTAAAGAAGATACCCAAGCACATACTCCAGCGCTCCGATCGCAGGAGCCCCGAGAGACACTGTTACACAGCTCTGTCTGTCTGATGCGCGGGGGTGTACCGAGGGTTAGTATAAGGAGTGTCAAGATTCCACCTTGACACAGTGGGGTGGAACATGACATGAACCATGCCACCAACATTCAGGGCCCGTGGAAGCCAGCGTGATGACTGAGGATTACTGCTGACCATGTTCACAACACAGCATCCTATCATGTTAGCCATGGGGACAAACAAATGAGCATCAACCACTGACCATGTTCGCAATTTGGGATTCATATAAATTTGTTTTCTGAAACCCTCGGGGTCATTGGCCCATGACGGTAGGAGAGCCCTTCGGCGTTGTATCTAGGTCGCTCTTGGGGGTCCCTCCGGGTGTGAAGGATGACGGGGGCCTGAATGAAGGGGAACATGAAGCTTGGCATGTGGATGGAACATGCCTAAGCCGAATATGGCACTCCAAGTCCTATACCAGAGTACCCTGAGCCCATCAGAAGAACACTGGAAAAGTTCATAGGGCTCAGTCTAAGAGTGGCCAAAAGATGGTGGATCCCCGGGAAAAAGAGGGGGCGTAATGCCAAACACCCTGGGAACCGGGAGATCATGGGATCTCCGAAGAGATGGGGATGGACCTGACATCTAGGTGTTCAGGCGGTCCTACGTATTCCATAAGCATGGGAATCAATCCATACGTTGTTCTGGATGGCGTCTTTAAATGCCATTGGACACATGAGGGCTAAATCCTGAGGACAGGGTGCGCATGGTGCAGCTATTGCAAACCCGACACGAATGAGGACATGATTTCACACCAAGCCACGCAATCCTGCGGTTAAGGTCCCAAAGGCGAGGCAAACACGACAGAAGACCTCAAGCTGGACCCAAAGATGAAAGGTCTGGGCGTTCCTATGTATCCCATTAGGATGGGAATCAAGCTAGACATAGTTCTGGCAATACAGTTTAACATCACGTTGGACGAAATACGGATCATAGTTTTAGGTCTTAGAGCTCGGACCATGAAAAGGGAAGAACCAAAAGAGTATCTTAGTTTTAGGTCTTAGAGCTCTGACCAATGTGATCTTCGTTTTAGGTCTTAGAACTCGGACCAAGGTGCAGTTTAGGGTCATGCAGGACCACACAGTTTAAGGTCATGCAGGACCATAGAGCCCAAATGTAGGAAAAAATGCAGTTT
This sequence comes from Viscum album, assembly GCA_963277665.1. NCBI lineage: Eukaryota > Viridiplantae > Streptophyta > Magnoliopsida > Santalales > Viscaceae > Viscum > Viscum album. The sequence continues at coordinate 2,053,922,651 of OY728146.1, read as the reverse complement.
AAGGTCATGCTGGACCGTAGAGCCCAAATGTCGGGAAGAATTCAGTTTAAGTTCATGCTGGACCATAGAGCCCAAATGTAGGGAACAATGCAGTTTAAGGTCATGCTGGACCATAGAGCCCAAATGTAAGGCAGAATGCAGTTTAAGGTCATGCTGGACCATAGAGTTTAGGCAAAGTACTTCTTGAGGAACCTGGTGTTGGTGGGAGGAGTGATACGCTCACCATCCATAGTCACCAGGGAGTATGCTCCATTGGGATAAACCTTATGGACAATAAAAGGCCCCTCCCACTTGGCTTCCAACTTGTGTGGTTTCCTACCGGGAATCATTGGCACTCTAAGAGCCAGCACCAATTCACCTTGCAAGAAATAGCAGAGGTGAACCTTCTTATCGAAATCTCGATCCATCCTTCTCTAATGCCTTTCCAAGTTATGTAATGCGCAAAGCCTACTTCCGTCCAGTGCCTCCAACTCGGCTAGGCAGATTTCGGTAACTCTATCTGGCGCTTGCTGGTCGTAGACCACCGTGCACAATGAGGGAAGCTGAACCTCGATGGGTAAGATGACCTCAGCTCCGTATACTAGGGAATATAGAGTCACCTGGGTGGAATTGCGATTCATCGTCCTGTAAGCCCAGAGGGCATTGGGGAGCTTGTTCGACCAACTTTTCTTGTTCTAACCAACCATTTTCTGCAAAATTTTAGAGAGGGTTTCGTTAAACGCCTCAATCTGTCCATTTTCCTGTGCATCATAGTGGGGGGTGTGGTTAGGGAGAATGTTGTACTTGGCATACAATCTTTTCTGCTCGGCCGCTCGGAAGTTGGTTCCGTTATTCGTGAGGATAGCGTGAGGTATTCCAAAGCGTTGGATGATGTTGGAGCTCACGAAGTCGGCGATAGAACCAGCCTTGACTTCCCTGAGCGGGGCTGCCTCTGCCCACTTTGAGAAGAAGTCTGTAGCGGTCAAGATGAACCGGAACTGGCGGGCCGTCGCCGGCGGGTAAGGCCCTACGACATCCAACCCCTAGACTGCAAAGGGACAAGAATACTTAGTAGTATGGAGAGGCTACGCTGGCCGATGCACATGGTTAGCATGATCTTGGCACGAATGACACCACTTGGCGTACTCGATGGAGTCGTGGATCATGGAAGGCCAGAAGTATCCCAGCCTCCGAATCTGGTGGGAAAACTTCGACCCATCCTGGTGGGCGCCACAGGGACTAGCGTGCACTTCATGCATGACCTGTGGGATCTCAAATCCTTGAATAAAACGGAGGAGAACATCGTCAAAACCACCCCTGTAAAGGCGCTGCTCACGGCTGGGACCGCTTTGAAGGGTGAACAGCAGCGCGCGGCGTCGGATTCGTTCCCGCTCTACTCGGTCCATCGGCAGATTTCCGTGTAGGAGATATTCAAACAAAGGTTTCCTCCAGTCTGGTACTGTCTCGATCACCATGCCTGAAGCCCCGGGGGGTCCTGACGTAGGGGCACTAGCTGTGAGATGGTTCACTCATGGGCCACGATCACCCTCTGGGATAACAGGAGTAGGGATAACAGGAGCAATGAATCTCTGGTGCGTCATTTGGATGACTAGGTCATCCTGTTCGGGTTCCACGAGTGCTACGGCCAGGCTGGCCAAAGCATCTGCTCGACTGTTCTGCGATCGGGGAACGTGAACAACATCTGGTCGGGAGAGAAACTTAGCCATTAGATGGAGGGTTCACTCCAGCAATTTCATGAGTTCCAGCTTCCTAACCACATAGTCACCGTTAACCTTCTTGATGACTAGCTCAGAGTCCCCTTTCACACATAGATGGGGCACGTTAACCTCCAGTGCCAACTTGAGGCCAGTGATGAGGGCATGATATTCTGCCTCATTATTGGTGCAGCCTTCTGACAAAAAGAATGAATATGGAAGAACGGATTTATCCGAGGTGATGAAGATGACACCCAGACCCACTCTATTAAGCCTAGGATCATTGATCCTTCTACCGGTAGGGCTTCGGGAGGCGCTGTCAAAGTGCATCTGCCAACATGGGGTGGCGTGCTCAACTGAGAGGATTGCCTCATCAGGAAAGCCCAAATCCAGTGGCTGGTCTGCAGAGGTTGGGTGGGCTGCGAAGAAGCTTTCCAAAGCCTTCCCTTTGACGGTTTTCTGAGGTACAAACCTAATGTCAAACTACTGGAGGATTACCTCCCATCGTGCCAATCGGACGGTCAACATAGGCCGGCTTAGGATGTATTTCAACGGGTCTACCTGAGAGACTAGATGTACCTCATGGTGCGGCAAGTAGTGCCGCAATTTTTGTACGGCGAATACGAGCTCCAGGATTCTCTTCTCGATGGGAGAATATCTAATCTCTGCGTCGAGGAGCATGCGTCTGAGGTAGCAGAGGCTATTCTCTGTTCCTTCGTTGTTCGTCTGGGCGAGAAGGGCGCCGAGGGATCGCTCCAGGGTAGTCACATAATGTACCAGCGGCCTTCCGAGAACAGGTGGCATCAAGACTTGAGGTTGAAGCAGATACTGCTTGATTTCCTCAAAAGAGGTCTGACACTCTTCATACCACCCATAGGCGGCTCCATTCTTCATGAGCCGAGAGAAGGTATTACACATTCCGGACAGATTCGCAATGAATCGTCGTTTGTAGGCTAAGTGGCCTTGGTGGCCTTGAAGCTCCCGAATATTACTCGGGGGAGGCATCTGACTGATGGCCTTGATCTTCTCAGGGTCGATCTCGATACCTCGATACCTCACAATGAAGCCAAGAAACATTCCGGAGGTGACCCCGAATTCACACTTCAAGGGATTCATCTTCAAGTGGCGAGAACGGAGGAAACCGAAAACTTTCTCAAGGTCTTTGAGATGGTCTTGACACTGACGAGATTTAACCACCAGGTCATCTACGTAGCACTCCACCAGTGTCCTGAGGATCGGCTTGAATATGTGGTGCATATCCCGTTGATTGGTGGCACCTGAATTCTTCAGGCCGAAGGGCATAACCCGGTAGAAGAAAGTTACCTGGGGGGCCCTGAAGGTAGTGAACTCTTCATCCTCAGGGGCCATCCGAATCTGGTTGTACCCAGAGTACCCATCCATGAAGGAGAGGGCTTGGAACCTGGACGTCGCATCAATCAGCAGCTCTGTCATAGGAAGGGGAAATTCATCCTTCGGACAGTGGCGATTAAGATCATGGAAGTCAATGCAGATCTTGATCTTCCAGTTTTCTTCCTGACGGGCACAATGTTGGCTAGACACCTGGGGTACTGGACTTCCTTGAATAAGTTGTCCTTAATGAGCTTATCAACTTCAGCCTCAACCATGGCACCATGAAAAGGGTGCATTTTTCTGTGAGGCTGCTTGAACCTGCTATGGTTTGCTGGGAGGCCAAGGCGGTGGACGACTCCCTGGGGATCTAGTACCGGCATCTCGTCATAACTCCAGGAAAACACATCACGTTGCTGTCTGAGGATGTCTATGTACTGTTGTCGTTCATCGGGAGGCATAGTGGCGCTGACCAATGTGGGTCTCGAGTCCGCCTCACTAACGAGGTTCACCTGTACTAGCTCGTCGACCGTGGTGGAGACACCCTCCTCAAAGGCAGGAGGAGCATCTTCCATGTCTTCTTCTCTGCTTGAGGAAGGATCGTCCACAGGGGGAGCCGTTTCAGGGCCGCTCGACCCTGATGGGGAGTTGGCACAGGCTTGGGAGGTGGATGTCCTCACAACGGGAGACTCATGCACTGCGGAGATCATGGAAACGAAGGCGGTGGATCCAATCCCATCCGGCCTTCAGCCCAAGGGGCCATGCTTTACGACATCAAAGCAGTGGTGGCGTGTTGGCTTGAGCCGGTCGATTCCGGTTGGAGAAACAAATAGGTATGACGTACTTCCGTTACCATGAACCCAACGTCCCGATATCGTACAGGGGTAGGAGGCTCGAGGATCACCTGATCCTGGTTGGTATATGAGTACGAGGTGATTTCCCGCCGTCGCTTAGACCCGGAAATATGCCTTCCTCTGGTACCCGAGACAACAAAGCACTATCTCATATCGGGAGTCATGGCCTCCAACCGATGGATTGGGATGACATATGTGTCATCCAGACCTGCCCAGGGATCATTTGCGATAGAGACGGGCTCAACCTCACCTGCCAGTATTTTCTTGTCCTTGCTCTTGTAATAGTAAACGTCCTGGAAACGGGCTTCACAAGAGGCAAATAGAGACGCATCTCCTTGGAGCACACCCATTAGACCCCTAATGGAGTATTTGAGGTACTGGTGGTATGATGAGGGAACCGCTTCGTGAAGATAGAGCCACGGCCTGCCCATCAATGCATTGTAGGCAGTGTCCTGAGAGATAACCATGAATTCAGTATTGGAAATTAAGCCGCTGAACTGTGTCTTCAGACGAATCTTGCCGAGTGGGGTTTTCTCGGTCCTGTCATACCCCTGGATTCTGAGGTCGGAGGGAGTTAAATCAACCTCGGACAACCCCAGTTTTCACTATGTCCGATTTGGGATCAAGTTAATCCCAGAACCCATGTCAAAAAGATAGCGATGGACTTCCATGCCATTGAAATGGCAGGTGATGTACAACGGGTGGATGTGCCCCTGTATGGGAAGGTCTTCGTCTTCACAGGAAAATGAGGTAACCGCCTGACATTCGGCGTCCCCAATCACCTCGGTGTGGAAGGCTTCTGCGGCCGCTACCTCCGTTTCGAACTGGAGGGGGCTCCTTAGAGCCTCAGTGAGCGCCTCACGCATTTCAGACGACAGGAGAAGGGCCTCAAGGATGGAAAGCCTTGCCGGAATTCCATCCAGATGCTTCAGGACATCATACTTTTGTGCCAAACACGAGCTTCTGCTTGCAGGAGGTTGTTCTGCGATTGGGGGCATGACGGGCCCTACTGTCGGGACCAGCGATTGGCTGGTACTAGGCACGTCCCACCGTTCACTAGCTGATGCCCGGGACGTGGCTGTCTTGCCAAGACCAGAAGGACATAGTCGGCTAGTGGCAGGGCTGGGCTGGTTGCGATGTGGGCAAGGTGGTTCCGCCTGATCCGGCAACACAAATGGTGGTGGAAGCGAACCTGTTGTCACTGGGTGAAGGAGTCATAAGTGCTGCTCTCTGTACCGGGCCTGTTACCTTGTCTCGGTAGTATGCACGACCTGACTAGAGGTGACGACTGCCATCCCCCGGTGATTCACATAGCCACGAATCTATCGATGTTGGAGACAGGTGGGGACATTGGGGAGGTCCACCTGGCGCTCCTCATTGTTGGGAGCCAAAAAAGGATTTACCAACTCTACGGTGTTAACCGAAGTGTACCCCGGGCTCTCGGGGAGGTCCACCTGGCGCTCCTCATCGTCGGGAGCCAAAAAGGGATTTACCAACTCTACGGTGTTAACCGAAGTGTACCCCGGGCTCTCGCTCGAGGAGTCATCCACTACCGGACGGGGTCTCGGAGGGATCCCCATTTCTGGGGCATGAAATTGCCAAGCGTGCGAGAAGATGACAGCAATGACAGGGCACGTTCTTTCTTCTTGCGTCGCCGCCTGCTCTTCTGGGAAGAAGTAGGCTGGGACGACGAATCCAAAGCGGTGCTCGCAGACTCCAAGGGAACTGGTTGACTCAGGTGGGCACAGATGATGCCATGGGCATGGGTGACCATCCTACGGGCCATCCAGTCATTATACTTCCGGGACCCCCAATCGGAAACTTGTTCCCACCCATCCTCATCGTCACTGCTGACATATGATCCTACAAAGACACCTGCCACATGTGCCGAGGATGGGCCCATCCTGACTATGTTATTGTCAATCTGGTCTTGGATCCAGTTCTTGAACACATATCATTTCTCGATGGTGTGTCCTAGGATCCGGTGATAAGGGAAGTAGTTAGGGTGATCAGTGAGACACACCTCTTCCAGCTTCCGGCACTCAGGCAGCCGCACGATCCTTTTCTCCAAGGTGCTACGGAAATAACCGGGGACCTGGGCCTCAAAAAATGAGTAAGCTCAATTGCTTCTGTCTGGAAAGGGGACTCTTGGGGTCCGACCATGGCCAGGGGCCAGAGGAGCAGGCCGAGGAGGTGGAGCCGGATTACCTTGCCTAGGTGGTGGCGGTGCGTTACGCGGAGGCGACTGCTGATTTTGAGGCGGTCGCTGCTGGGCCGGAGGCTGTGCCCGTGGGGGTGGTCCCCTACGAGCCTACGGAGCTGGCCTCACTGGCAGCAACTCCAGCTGTCTGGGGGCCTCTATCTGGGCCACAGTAGCGGGCTCGGCTCTAGTGGCTCTCCTTGTAGAGATTACAGGAGGCAGCAGGCATGCCTGACCGACCTGTTTTAGGGCTTCTTTGAGGCGCTGAGCCTTGTCCGAGAAGTCCCGGAACCCTCCAGGATAATTCTGCATGATCATAGAAGGAACCAACTCCTCCTTGACGTTCCCTACACACATCGTCAGTAATTGATCCTGAGTCAGAGGCATGTCAATGGAGTACGTGAGCCCCTTCCATCAGGCGACGAAGTCCGCGACTCGCTCGTCGGGCCTTTGCTTGCACCTGAAAATTTCTGCAATGTTCATCTTCCGGGTTGTGGAACTGAACTAGTAGAGGAATTGTCGGCGAAGGTCCTCCCAGCTAGTCATAGATCCAATAGGGAGCTGGCTGTACCAGAAGAATGCTGGTCCTTCCAGTGTCTGAACGAATCACCTGATCTTGGCAGCCTCCTGCTACGTCGGAGTCCCTAACATAGGCCTACACCTCGAGTTGAAGTGGGCCAAGTGTTGTGGTGGGTCTCCGGTCCCGTTTATGGGGGAAAAATTGGGGTTCCCGAATCCTGGCGGAGCCGGCATGTCATCCACCCACGCTGGGTACAGCTTTCCATTTGGCGGGATTGCCACCTGCCGAGTTTCCAGGGCCTCCAAGCGGGCGATGAGTACTTCCGTCAGATCATCCAGATGTGGATTCCTGTCCTGACGGGGATCTCTAACCACAAGCGCATTTCCAGTGTCTTCGATACGGTAGTCACGCTTAGCAGCTCGTGAGGCAGCTGGCGGAGCGACTCTCGGAGCAGCGGGAGGAAACCCAAAAGGGTCTCCCAGGTTGTCTCACCGTTCGGGAGGGTTTGGAAAAACATATCACGCCCTTTTTCCATGGGTTTTAGTATCTCCCCTGTCAGCGAACACGACGCGGTCACGGTTGCCCGGGGGAATCTCAACAAGGGTTAGATGCTCGTGCCCCTACTATCCTGGTCTGGGAGCACCGTAGTCAGGCCGTCGCTCTACAATGTGTTCGGCCAAGAGCTCATCAACTAGCCTCTTTTTCTCATCTATCTACTAGCGTAGCGTGGCCTTCTCGGGATCTTCCTCTACCTACTGCACTGAGGCAGATGGGTCGGCGAGTTTGACAGACCCAACAACCTCTTTACCCTTGCCGATATTTCGGCCTAGTTTCAATGCCTCCATGGGTACAGGAAGACCTAAGAGGATCCTCTGTTGGCGAGTAATCCTCCCAGATGGGTCCAGTAGCGGCCTGTCCTCGAGGGGTGAGTCCCCGTCGAGGGGCTCCATAATGTTTCCCTCATCTGAAAGGTCAGCCATGTTGACCTCGACTGCCCTTGGCGACGTTCCCTCAAGGTCGCTCAGTGGATCGGGCTGTCGGAGGATCGCACAGAAGAGGAGAGCAGCGTACTTCCCCCATTCGCGGACATGCGCGTGGGGGGTGGCTTCCTCGATAACTCTGCGGAGTACTTGAAAACTCTGGACGCATTGTTGCTGGAGGGCCTAGTGGTGGTCCAGCGACTCTGGGTGCCGGGCCGCCGGGAGTGCTGCTAGGTCGACCCGGCGGCACTTCTCACCGATCTCCTTGAGATGCGCTTGGCTCCTGGGATAAGGTGCTAGCTGATGGAGGATGCGAAAGTGAGTCACTCGAAGAATCTAGCAGAAGCATTCAAACTCTCTTGGGGTGAGTGACTCTGGCACATCAAAATCTGATTCTGCAACTGGCCAAAACATCTCAGGGAAGTGGCCTGCTGAAAGAATGGTGCAGAAGCTCCACGGATCCGGTTCGGGGTCCGGAACCTGCCACCCCTACTCGTCCACCGAGGAAAGTCGGGGAATTGGCAATGTTTCCAATCCAGACCACCGGGGCGGTGTGCTGGCCGGAGGGGAATACGGCGAATAGGCCGATTGGCCTCCGATCCATGGGTCATCCTCTAGGGGTCGTAGTGCCCTAGCTACCATGTCGCGATAGTATGGGTCGGCGAATGGGCCCCCCGTCATAGCTTCGGTGCTCTCCAAGGGTGTATCGCCTCGTGATTCTTCTGTCGGTCCCCAGAAAAGCTCCTCACCCTCCCTAATAGGGGTGGGAGGTGCTTCCGAGGAGGTTAGTGGCAACTACGGGCTTGACCCTCGGCGGTACGCCAAGTCCTCGTCCTCCTGGATATACCTTTGCAGGCAGGAGGGAATCATACAGATCTCGCATTCGGGGAGTACGAGACTGACGTGCCGCGTCCCCATCCCTACCCTTAACTTGAAGGGTTGTGGGGGAAGGTTCCATCATCAAGTCGTACTCTACCTCAGAATCCGAGAAATGGACCGGTCTAATTTTTCTTCTGGACTCCCCAGACATTCCTCCCATGGCGACGACGCCCGGAATTCCTGCCCCTGGGTATCTCCTCAGGGTAAGGACGTTTTCCGTCATGGGGTCCCCCAGCCACAATAGAGCTGGGGCAGAGGGGACTGAAGGCCGGGGTGCGAGGAGCACCGGGACAGATGTCGAAAGGAACATGGGGAGGAGCTCCATGCTAGTGAGTGACTGGATACACAGCGGCTCCATGATCGCGGCCATCGGTAGGGGGAGTGACCTCATACCCCATGCAGCGGGCACTGGAAGGAGTCATACCTGGAGCGTAGCCACCGCAAAGAAGCTTTTGTCTTTCCATATTGGAGGCATAGAATGAGCCTTCATGGTGAGTGGTACTACCGCGGATTGGTCCGTAGTGGCCATTGCCAGTGTCCGCGACCGGGAGATTCGACCCAACTTGCCTGCGGGGCAGTCGGGGTTTCGATCCCAGTCGGGCACGTGGCTGCCCCTGCTCAACGTGTGCGAGGATCTCGTAACAGGAGTCAGCAGTGGCTCGGGCCACAGTGGTTGCTGATGTTGATGCCCCAGGACGGAAATTCTCTTCTTCTCACGCCCAATGCTGGTGTCAAGTCAAATGGGCCGGAACCGGCGGTGCGGGCATGAATATTTCCTGATCCTCGGCTCAGGGAGTCGGGCAGCGGTGTCGACGCAGCCTGGTGGGGGTTCTTTCCACTAACCCCTGGGTTGGATCGGTGATCGGGTGGACCCAGACATCCCCCACCTCATTGGCGTAGGGGAGGGATGTGTCAAGGCGCTCCGGGGATAGGCTCCCGAAGCGGTTGAATGTCAGTGTGGGGAGCGGCAGCTGCCTGTGCGGCCCTCGAGGGCGGTGATGGTGGTGAGGCGCAGCTACCTCTAGATCCAAATGGGCCATGCCCATGGTGGGGATGACCCCTTCCTCTTCATACTGACGAATCAAGTCATTTATGACCCTCCGCTGGATGATTTCCGACGGGGATAGGGGGCGCAAGAGCCGGGCTGCTACGACGGTCGAAGTTGGAGCAGCCGTGAAATGGGCGGGACCGCACGGGGTAGCCACGTCGGTACTGCCCCTTCCCCTACGCCGGTGGGTAGGTGGCGATCGAGCTCCAAATGTAGTGATCTGATTCCTGGAAGTAGGGAGATGAACCCATTAGCATCAATAGGAAAGGAGATCAACAACCAAAGCCCATCGTCATTCCGTCTTTCATGGTCGGCAAGAGGGATCAATGCTGACGACGTCGCAGAACCGAGTAGTCAACATCCTGACGGCCTCGACCCTTGGTGGGTTCACATCACGGTGAGGGTTACCCGGACCTGGTGCCATGCTATTCTTCTGATGCCCCAACGGCTACCATTCCCCGTGTTGAGGAGAAGAGATTCACGTCGGGTTCACCATTTTTGTGTGACCTGATGCCCCGACGGCTACCATTCCCCGTGTTGAGGAGAAGAGCTTCACGTCGGGTTCACCATTTTTGTGTGACCCGACGCCCCAACGGATACCATTCCCCGTGTTGATAAGAAGAGATTCACGTCAGGTTCACCATTTTTTGTGACCCGACGCCCCGACGACTACCATTCCCCGTGTTGAAGAGATGATCTTCACATCAGGTTCACCATTTTTGTTTCTGACGCTTTTGCCGGGGAGCGCGCTTCCATTCATGGGGGAGGACACGCTGCATGTTGCCCCGCATTCCCGCATTCCAATGGCGGGTGGCATCTGTTCCTTGTTCAGGGATGTCTGCTCCTTGATCCAAACCAGGATGATGGGATGTCGGTTCTTCCTTCCGTGGATTCCTCCTCGGAGCTCGTCACCTAGTCCGGGTCTCCCTCATATATTTAAGACGGGTTCATGAAGCTCATTCCCAGTGCCATATCTACATGGACGCTAGTTAATTACACTGCATCCGTCAAGATGCTACAAGGGGTCTTATCGGGGCAGCAACCTTCGGTGAGGAGAATGGTCACATTGGGGCATCGTCGGCATGTCTGTCTTTGGTCCCTCATCGCAGGGCTTCTCGAGGGGGCGGAAGCCTGAGGCATCCTACATCGAACGCGGGTAATGTGTACCATCTGGGGTTTTCTTCAGATTCCCATGTTTAACATGGGGTATGCCGCGAGTTTAACGTCTTGCGTAAATGGATCGGGTTAATGGGCCCCTAGGGGGGAACAGTGATGTTGGGGCCAGCACGTGGGCGGCTTCCCGGATGCTACGGAGAGGGATGGGGTGGCATGATCTCACCAGAATGTGGCGGCCCGGGTAAGGATCAGGATGGATGGTGGAGTGAGACATGGGGCTTACGTTCTGAGACGGCCCAAGCGGGGGAATACAGTTTAACGTCATGTGGGACAAGATACAGTTTAACGTCATGCGGGACGAGATACAGTTTAACGTCATGCCGGACGAGGGGTTTGGGGCTTACACTCTGAGGTGGCCCAAGGTGGTCATGGAACCGACATGGAAAGGTCGGGACGACCGGGTGGTGGGCTTGATCCTCGTGGAGGCTTCCTACGTACCATGCCTTGACATGGATCAAAGTCCTCATAGTTCGGTGGAAAATGGGGATTGGCACACCGAAAAGGAGACGGTATGGGCCAATGATTGTAGGGCTTGAACCTTAGGGAGGCTTCCTACGTACCATTCCTTAACATGGATCAATGTCCACGTAGTTCGCTGGGATGGGGCTTACGCTCTAGGGCGGCCCATAATAGGATGTCATGGTCGGTGCGCACTCTAAGCCCACGTGAGACATGCTCGGTGTGGGAAACAAGAGGCAGCAGGGACCAGACGATCACGTCGTGAAGGGTGCGTCCGTGAGAAGTGAAATGGGGCTTACGCATTGAGAGGCCCAAAGAGGAAACAGGGGCTTACACGTGGCTAGTGGCCCTTGGTGCCGGGGCTTACTCCAGGGTGGAGGCCCGTGGTGCGACAAAGCGCGGTGGGAAAAGGACTCCACTGGCCTTGGCAGGGGGAATGTACGGAGATGCATGGGTGCAGTCATCCACAAGAAATGCTAGGGACTTACGCTCTAAGGCAGCCCTTCCCCTGTGGAAAAACACCACTCCGACAAAAAGGATCTCTTTCCATGTGAGGAAGAGTCCATTCCCATGGAGACGAGTGGCGTAAAAAATGTCCGAGCTGGGGGGACCCTGCGTGCGAAACATGGGGTCGAACCATAGTTTAACGTCCTGTGTTATGGACGATGTGCTTAGCAGTTTAACGTCCTGCAGCTTGGACGAGGTGGGTTTTCTCCACACCCCTAGGGCTTACATGCCCAACGCCCTCTACCCCTCGTGGGAGGAAAGGCATCGGCAAAGCCGTGGTGAAGGGGGGCCGCAGGGAAAACCACCGGGGGGTCCACGTTAGCATGGCTATGCGAAGAAGCAATAGTCGTTAGCATGGATATGTGGAGAAGAATAAGGTAAAGTAATGCAACGGGAAACACGGACCAAGGGACCTTGAGGTTACTTCGCACGAGCCTAGAAGGACGTGTGGGAAAACAACGCATGGCGCGCATGCCCGGCAGGAGAGACATCTGGTGCCGGTGCAGGGAGTAGCCAAGGGGCGTCAAGGTGAGAGGTCCTGGGCTTTGCGTGCAAAAGGGACGATTTGCGCGCAAAACACCGGGACAACGCGCAACTGGAACAATGGAATTGCGCGCGAAGAGAGAATTACGCGCAAGGTTTTGCACGCAAGGCAGAGTATTGTGCGCACAGACCACGGATTGCGCGCAAGGATGGAACCCGGGGGAGGGGGCAAATTCACTGAAGCTGGTGGAGTCGCACGCAAAGGTGAACTCCAGGGCAAGGTTCCGTGATATGAGGGATTACCTGGATGTCATCTTTTGCGCAGGGGGAGCCGAATTGCGCGCACGACAGTCTCTTAGGATTTCTCAACCCTCAAACTGTTCGGGGCCACCTTCTATTTATAGGCGACGGCCGGCGCGGAATCCAGGCGGTGCACGAAATCTTCCGTGCCGGGAACCGCTTGCGTGCAAAATCTCACAGCGGAGAACCGGGGCGCGCAATTATTGCACACCTCACCGGCGCGATTCCGTGAATCCTGGCAGTACTTTGCGCGCAAAACATTTTTTCGCGCGAATCCTACTTTATTTCACGCACCTCTTCCCGGTCCTCCGGATCGGGCCTCTAATTCCGAATATGACTTCGCTTCGCCATTTCGAAACATCCTCCGAGAGTTATGGGTTTTTTTCAGTGTCAACAATAATATAAAAAATTATATATAAAAAATTAATCATAAGTCAACTATGTAAATAAATTTAATGAAAATGTTATTTTCAAATAAAAATATGTAATATTTATTATTTATTGAAAAATGAATGTTTTTAGAAAATCCATAAAAATTATCCCAAATATTATTTGTTATCATTATTTCAAAAATGTATTTAATTTTATCAAATACATTTTTTAAAAATTTTGAAAAATTATTTAATAATAATTCGATAAGAAACAATGAAACTATCTTCTTTAAATCATATTGTTTTTAGGAAAAATATATTTTATCTATCAAATGAATAACACATTATTTACAATAAATAGATATCATTTAATTTTATTTATAAATGTATAATAATTATACAATTCCGAATATAGTAATTATTGTTCATAAGCATGAACATAACAACTATTTTATGATGGTAAGGTATAATAACATTCATTTTGACATTGGGTTGGGTGTTCCACAATCTATCACTGAAATTAAATTTAATGAAATTATATTATGGGATATAAGATCAATATTGTGTGTCTCTTAATATATTGGATTAAATGTTATTATTTAATAATTTTTGAGTGTCATAAAAATATAATTTTTAATTTTTAATGAATATTTAAATGGAATCAATGTTTTCACAAATCAAATGATAACCGAATTTCCTCCCATCATTTACACTAAATAAATGAATAATAAAACATATTTTTCAATGGATATTTTTTAAAAAACACTTGCCAATATATTCTTGAAATTTTTATATTTTAAATAAGTTATTCTTGAATTATAATGGTATTTTCCCCTAATTTTTTTTATGTTACCCTTTAATGAAATTTTAATTTATTATATCATCCTATTTTGTTACATTTGATTTAATGAATTTAAAATCCAGTGATACACTACATATTTCTTCTATTTTTTATTTTTTATTTTAATGATGTGATTTTATGAAAGCCAATTCTTCTTTATTGGTTCTGTTACAATGAGTTTTTGAACTATTTATAGAACCAATTTATTTAGTATGAGTTATGATTTGTGATGAATGATTTTTTATCATGAGGATTGCATATTAATGAATAAGGATTATTTTTAGGGTGGCCTAGGAATTATATACCCCTCAAATAAATTTTTGATGATAGTTATCTAATAATATTATAAAGACTATATTAGGGATATAACCTTGTTCACTAAATGGATATGTACAGTATGATTTTTGTGGGTGTTTACATTGAAAAATGATATAATTGAATGGGGAGTGAACCCAATCATGTAAGAATGTCTTGAAATTGTCATCAAATTGTGAAAAATATTTTCTATTTTTTGTATTATAAAAACCTACTTTTTATGGAAATCTTATGTTCTCAGGTCTCATGTTCTTTGATTTATATTGGATTCAAATCATATGATCAACCAATATTTATTCTATAGGATTTATAAATCTGATATATGATATTCCTGGAATTTATATGGATTTATTATCATGTTTTTCGTCTGTGATCGTTTTTATCACACTTTTTTAACATTATTTATCATTAACACTGTCCCTTAAATATATTTCAATTCCCATGGTAAGGAATAAGGTTTTTATATATGTGATGTCTAAGAATAGTACTATGTAGGAAGTATATTGAGGTATATTTTATAGATATTTTATAAAATTAGGTGATTTTATATGTAGTCACCAAATATAATAATCCAATATTAACTATAAGAGTTTATTAATAAAATATATTGAATTATAATCAATTATGATTAAATATCTATGTGAAATTTTATGTGTCTAAACTATAGATATCAGAAAAATGTTTTTCCACTCTTTAGATATTAAGATTATAATATTTTATTGAAATAAAATTATAAACATCTATGTATATGATAACACTCTAATGTTTTGTTTTTAGGGAAATTATGTGGGTCTAACATAAATACATCTATAACAGGAAAATAAGATATAATATGTAGTTTTGAAAATATTATTCTATGGGTAATAAGAATACCATGACTTTATCGAGTATATCTCAACCACTAATCATGTTCACTGTTTCTATTCCCTTTCTTGACACATAGTTCATTACTCCAAATATATATTATAGGGTAATATGAAATATTTATTTTAAAAACTTATAAACTCTTTTAATTGAATATAACCATATATTTAATGGGATAAAAATTGGGATAACTATATTGGGAATATGTTTTCATGGTGTATCTATCCTATGAATTATTTTCCATAAACATCCTATTTCTTAGTATGATGTTTGATGCTCAAGAAGATGATTGTGGTTTTATTTATGGTTGTTGGGCTAAAATCCCTCAAGGTAACATTGAAGTATTTTTTGGGTTGATTGTGTTTGTTGACAAAGAAGGATTCCATTGAGAATTGTCGAGTTCCAAAGAATTTATTGAAAATCCTTGTTGACAAAGAATGATGACAAAGGAAAGGACGATCTAGAGGTGGTACAAAAGAGAAGTAAAAGGTGGCGTCGTTTCCCAGTGTTTTCCAAATTTTTGGGGTCCAAAATTTGGAGTTTGGTGAGCATCGCGAAAATAGGATTTCCATGAAGGGGATAATTTAATATGGCAAAGGCATGAATTTTGCGAAGATAGGATGCATGGTTTGGAAATCGCGAAGACCAGAAGAATGGAGGTGGTGAGTATTCGCAATTACGTCAAGCTTCACGGACGTCAGAGTTGAAGTGCATCGCGGCGATGAAGGGATTTGCGAGGGAGCTTCGCGACGAAGGCACGAACGAATGTTGACGGTAATGCTTCGTGATTACATCAAGCTCCGCGAACTGAAAATTGCTGTGGTGCTTCGCGATTTGGAACGAATTCCGGTGAAAACTTTGGGGCTTCGCGATTTGAGATGATGTGGCATTGACTTCGCGCGTAAAGTTCTAGGGTCAGTCCAATCGCCTATAAATAGAGGCTGACCCCCTCGAGAGAAGTACAGATAATTTTCAGAGAAAATCCATTGCTCTCGGTTTGTGAAGGTGGTTCGCGGAGCCAGTGTGATTTGCGAAAGAGGTGCTTCGCGGTGGCTATTGTAGCTCCACGAGACATGCGAGCTCTGCATTTTCTTAGTAAGCTTTGCGAGGTACGTTTCTTTACGACGGTTTGAGATTTTCGAAAAGGAAGGAGCTTTGTGAAGGCTTGTTTGAGCTTTGCGAAATTGGGAGCTTCGCGAAGTAGGGTACTTTGCAAAGGTGTTTCTAAAAGGAATTTCCCAGTGTTCAGAGGCAAAAAGGTATTCATCAGTGGATGAAAATTGGAACTCAACAGAGCATCTATCAACAGGTGAAGATACATTATTTCATGAAAATGAAGAGACCTACAGGTCTATAAAATGTTAGTTGATTCCCTTATAGAGCAGTGATCTTAGGAAGAGGAAGAAGGTGATCCTCTCCACCAGCAGTGAGCCAGAGAGAGAGAAACAGGGAGTGACCCTTGGGAAATCAGTGAGCTGACCCTAAACATTGTAAAGGCAGTGAGCCTTGGCATAAAAGTGATCTAGCCCGAACATTGTAATCCACAGCTAGTGAAGTTTAGTGGAATTGGTACGACCGGAAACTTGTCAGTGTATGCTCCTTGGACGTTGCCCTTTGCGGTGAACTAAGTAAAATTGGTGTGTCCTGTGCATGCTTTACTTTCTGTCTACTTTGTGCAACAGGAAATAGTGAGAAGAGTGTTTTTCTTAACAGCAAAACAAGATTAGAACGGGGGTTAATTTTAAATTTGTCATACCCTGATTCACCCCCCTCTCAGGGTATTCAGCTTTGTGGACCTAACAATTGGTATCAGAGGGAAGGTTGACAGTTGTTCTTCTCTCAAATGGAGGTCACTAATAATAGAGGGATTTCTATCTTCTATGGATGTAATTTTCAGATATGGAAGAATTGAATGAAACACTATTTCTGATATTTGGGAATGGATGTGTTTTCAGCAACTATGCATGGTATCACAACTGATATTACTAGTGGTGCATTATCAGAAGCAGAGCATAAAGAGTTGGATGTTGATTCCAAAGAAATCAATGCCTTAGGGGGATCCCTTTCCAATCCCATATATACAAATGTGATGTCATTCAAAATGTCACATTCCATGTGGGAAAAGCTTTTGAATATTTATTAAGGGGATAAAAAAGTCAGAGAGGCAAAGCTGCAAGTGTTGTGTAACAAGTATGAAGATCTGAGAATGAACCTGAATGAGTCTGTTGATCCATTATTTGACATGGTAAATGCTGTGGTAGAAGACATGCGGGGTCTTGGAGAAATTATTGAAGATATAAAAAATTTGAAGCGCATATTGAGAAAACATCCACCTCGGTTCAATCCAAATGTTTCTGTTTTGGAATATAAAGACCCAAAAGAACGGACATTGGATAACCAACACAACACTCTTGTTGCATATGAAATGAGAAACGATGATAACGAGACTGTGGAAAAGGGGAAATCGAAAGAGGTGGAATTTAAGTCCATGAAGAAACTCAACATTGAAGATTCTAATGAAGAAGAAGAGACAGATGAGGTGATGTCATTTCTTTCTTCAAATCTGCAAAGAGGAAGAGGAAAGTTTAAAGGTAAACTTCCACTAGCATGCTTTTGATGTGGAAAGGATGTTCATCTTGCGGCAAGATGCCCCAAGAAATTTCAAGATAACGATGATGATGATGATGAAGTTCAAATTACCAAGAAGAAATCTTCATCCTATGTGAAAGGGAAGAAGCAGTTCAAGAGAAATTTCTTCAAGAGGAAGAATCTTCTTTCACAAGAAATAGATAGTTCAGATGAGTCTGAGGATGAAGAGGTTGAGGAGTTTGAAAATTGTAAAGATCATAGACACAATGCTATGGTAGCGGTCGTTGGTAGTTCTCAGTAAAAGGAAGAAACTGACATTGGAGAAGAGGAAGAAGAAGTTGAAGGAAGAGTTGATATGGAAGCTGAATTGGAAGCAGCTTTTAAAGAGATAGATTTTTGGAGAGCCAAAACGAAGAAATCCAATAAAGTGGTTCATGATGCCAAACTCTATATGCAACAAAAGTATGAAGAAAAGTCAGAACTATTAGAAGAAATTGAAGGACTAAAATCCTCAACACTAGAGAGATCATAAAATATTGTAGAGCATAAGATTATAATTGAGGAACAAAAGAAGGAAATTGATTCTTTGACTAAAACATGAAAGGAGCAGGTTAGACGTATCAAAGATCTTGAAGAAGAAGTGGGCAGTCTGCGATGAAAAATGAAGGATCAAGAAAAACTCTTGACCCCCAATGTGATATCAGAAAAGCAGGCCATTCAGAAGACAGAGAAGATGAAAGAGGAGGCTCGTAGTTCAGCATGAGTGAAGCAGCAAGAATGCTCAAATGCTAAGGTTGATTCAGGGCTTGATAAGAAACAAAAATCAGTGGAAGTTAATGCCAGACCGCAGGCACCCGTCCCAAAATTGAAGGTTGATTTGGGCACAAAACAGAATCAGAATATTCATAGATCCCAAAGGGAAAATCATAGTGCTGAAGTATCAAGAAGGAATGTATCATATATCAGGTGTTGTTGCTGTGGTAAAATGGGACATTCACAGAATCTGTGTTCCATAGCCAAGAGATATAAAAGGGAACAAGAACAGAGATGGCAGCCAAAAAGAGAACGGTTTTCCAGAACATTTTTGAAGGACACTATTTTTGGTGCGGAGGATTTGGGCACATGGATAGGTTCTGTACTTCAATAATTCAGAGAAATGTGACAAAGCAGAATCAAAACGTTCTCAAGCAGCAGGTCAATAAACCGATAGGTGAGTTAAAAACGTAGAATACATTTGCGGCTTTGAAAGATGAGGCTGGTCCATCATACTCGGAGAAAGAATAGAAATCTCTATCCATGCCGAGTGTGAAAGAACAATTATGGACCAAAAAGAAGAAAAATGAGAAGGCCATGGTGGAGGAGATTTCCCTTAAAGCATCAGATCGTTCTGGTGTTTAGATCCTTGAAAGTGGTTTCACATCCCACATGATGGGTAATAAGGATCTTGTTACAGGCATCAAATTTGACAAAGAAGGAGTTGTCAAATTTGGAAATGATGGAGGCCTGATGATTGATGGCTCAGGGAAAGCCATGTTTGGGGGAAAAGAGATGAGACGTGTTGATGTCTTGGTAGTAGAGGATCTCAGTCACAAATTACTCAGTGTCAGTCAACTATGTGACTTTGGGAACTCTATCCGATTTACGGAGAAGATGTGTGTTGTGAATGGAAATGATGGAGCGACTGTTCTGCAGGGAAAAAGGTCAATGATAAATCTCTACCTTGTAGGTGGGTAAGAAGATACATGTCTTTTATCCAGAGAGGAAGAGAACCAGCTGTGGCATAAGAGACTTGGTTATGTATTCCAACCATCTATGGAGGATCTCATAAAGTGTGATGCTGCTAGAGACCTTCCCAAGATATCACGTGATCTCACTCATACGTGTGATGCTTGCCAACAAGGGAATATCATCAGAAAGCCATACAGACCAAAAGAACAGAAAACAACTAGAGTACTCGAACTGGTTCATGCTGATGTATGTGGACCTTTCTCACCACGATCTATAAATGGGCAAATGAACTATGTCATTTTTATTGTTGACTATAGCAGAATGGTATGGGTATTCATCATTACCCATAAGACAGAGGTGTTCAGTTGCATAAAGCAGTATGTGACAGAATCAGAAAAAATGCTTGGGTAGAAAATTCTGATGTTTCGTACTAATAACGGTACAGAATTCACAAATAGTGAAGTTGAAAACTATCTCGAGAAACATGGGATAAGGAATAAAGTTTCATCGGTAAGAACTCCCCAACAGAATGGAGTGGTTGAATAGAGAAATCGGATCATCAACAACATGGCTAGAATAATGCTTATTGATAAAGACCTGCCTGAGAAATTTTGGAAGGAAGCATTTTTGACATCGGTCTATGTTTCGAATAGGTCTCTGTTGTGTCTGAAGCAAGGGAAGACTTTGTATGAACTGTGGTTTGGAAAGAATCCAATGCTGAAATAAATTCGAATCTTTGGAAGTAAGTGTTTCATTATCAATCATGAAAATAACAGGAATCTTGATGCATGAGGAGATGAGGGGATATTCCTTGGCTACTCAGGAAAAAGCAAAGCATATAAATTTTTCAACAAAAGGCTGGGAAAAATCATTGAGAGCAATTATTTCACTATAGTTGAAAATGAACAGAATACTCAACGATCTAGTGAACAGTTTCTGGATAAAACTAATGATGAGGTAAGGAACCCAGGGGGAGCAAAAGTGGCAGAAGCTGACTCAGAAGAAGATACTGATGAAGAAGAAGATAGTGTCAAGTCTGTGTCTGCGAGGAAGCCAAAGAGTCGAGCTGAAATTGATAGGCAGAATATCATTGGTGATCAAACAGCTCCAGTTCAGACTCAAAAAATGAAATCATTACAGAAAACATCATTTTTGTCACAAGTGGAGCTGAAATGTTTTTCTGATGCAGCTGAAGATGAAAACTGGGTTCAGGATATGAACGAAGAGCTTGATCAGATTGAGAAGAACCAGACATGGGAGATTGTATCGAGACCAGAAGACAAGAATGTCATCAGGACTAAATGGGATTATCGCAACAAGATGAATGAAGATGGCACAATGATTTGGAAGAAATCACGACTAGTGTTCAAAGGATACTCCCAGATAGAAGTAATAGATGTTGATGAGACATTTGCACCGGTTGCAAAGCTGGAGACAATCAGAATATTCTTGGCCATATCAGTGAAAAGAAACATCAAAGTGTTCCAGATGGATGTCAAATCTAAATTCTTGAATGGTGTTCTGGAATTGGAGGTGTATATTAAGCAGCCAGATGGTTTTCTCATTCATGAGGATGAGAACAAAGTTAACAGGCTGAAGAAGGCATTGTATGGGCTGAAACTAGCACCAAGGGCATGATACTCAAGGCTTGATTAGTACTTGAAGAAGCATTATTTTCAGCGTGAATGAGTTTATTACAATCTCTGTTTCAGTAATAACAGTAATCAAAGGATGATGGTGTTCATTTATGTCTATGACGTAATATTTGGCATATCAGATGAATCTCAGTGCAGACAGTTTTCCGAATTCATGAAAAATGAGTTTTAAATGTCAATGATTGGAGAGATAACGTTTTTCCATGGTCTACAGGTGACACAAAGAAGGAATGGAACATTCATTTCTCAATCTAAATATTCCAAGGAGGTCATGAGAAAGTTTGGAATGGAAATTTCCAAGGAGATGAAGACTCCGGCTGCCACCCAGATGAAATTATCGAAAGATGAAGATGGAAAGGCAGTTAATATTAGAGAATACAAGAAAATTATTGGAAGTTTGTTGTACTTGACTGCAAAAGGCCTTCTATTGTTTTCACCACATGCCAAGCAGCGAGATATCAGAGCAATTCCAAGGAAATCCACATGCTTGCAGTGACAAGAATACTTCGGTATATCCAGGGCACATTGGATTTCGGCTTGACATATACTGATAAATCTTAGATAGAGTTATTGGGCTATACTGATGCGGACTGGGCCGGTTCAGCGGATGATAGGAAATCAACGTCAGGTGGTGCTTTCTATCTTGGTGGATTGTGTATTTCATGGCTAAGAAAGAAGCAAGATTTAGTTTCATTGAGCACCGCAGAAGCTGAGTATATTGTGGCCACTCAAGCATAAACACAATTATTGTGGATGAAGCAATAGCTTGAAGATATGGGAATTGATGTGAAGTGTCCGATCAGAATTAAGTGTGATAACTCAAGTGCTATAACTCTCAGCAAAAATCCCGTCCATCAATCAAGGACAAAGCACATTGAGATCATGTATCATTTTATCAAGGAGAAGGTTGAGTAGGGAATCGTGAAGTTGGTGTACATGCCTACAGAGCTATAGATTGCAGACATTCTGACAAAGGCCTTATCCAAGGAAGCTTTTTAGAGGCATCGACTGGCTCTGGGAGTTCAGTTGATTCCCCTCACTTTAAATAATGTGGTTGTGGGACCCCCCCTCCCCGAGGTATGGTGTGTTTTTCTCTAACGTGCTAATGTGTTTTCTTACCAATGTCTTAGACCACAGAGGAGTGCCCTTTGGGTTCGTTGAAAAAGGGGGAGAAAATAGTGATTGTTCAAGGGGGGGGGGGGCAGTGTGGTGATTTGCTAAATAATGAATGATATGGGTAGAAGCTGACAGGTGGAGCTGCCAGATAGGGGGAGTGCAATGAGATAGGGGGAGAGTATAAAATATGACGATGCTATAAGTGATCGATCAAAGAATAGATATCACGATAGCTGAGGATCGTGATAAAAGCAGAACAATTGTATTGGAATGGTGAGAAAAGGTGTCCAGCTATCACCAATTGGGATCAGTGTGGTTCAACAATTGGTATCAATTTACGAATTGGAATCATGTTGGAATGGAAAATTGGTGTTTGACATGAAGTGATTCATTGATGAACTTTTCATACTACTCTTGTTTATCACGCCGAGAATTGCTCATGTGGGCTTAGAGTACGTGTTGAGTGAATCCTTGAACGCTATCAGAATCGCAAGAGACGAATGGTGGTAGCGGCTGGAAGAAGACTCAGTGAGGTATCAATGTGTAGAAAATCATTCTGAGTAGAGTTGTGAAGAGTTGTCAACAAACACAAAGGGGGATATTGTTGGGAAAAAATCCCACAAGGGAACATTGAAGTATTTTTTGGGTTGATTGTGTTTGTTGACAAAGCAGGTTTCCATGGAGAATTGTCGAGTTCCAAAGAATTTGTTGACAATCCTCGTTGATAAAGAACGATGACAAAGGAAAGGACAATCTGGAGGCGGTACAAAAGAGCAGTACACATTGGCGCCATTTCCCAGTGTTTTCCAAATTTTTGTGGTCCAAAATTTGGAGTTTGGTGAGCATTGTGAAAATAGGATTTCCATGAAGAGAATAATTTAATATGGAAAATGCATGAATTTCATGAAAATATGATGCATGGTTTGGAAATCATGAAGACCATAAGAATAGAGGCGGTGAGTCTTCGCAATTATGTCAAGCTTCACGAACATCAGAGTTGAAGTGCATCGTGGCAGTGAATGGATTTTCGAGGGAGCTTCGCGGTGAAGGCGCGAAGGAATGTTTATGGTAATGCTTCGCGATTACGTCAAGCTTCGCGAACGGAATATTGCTGTGGTGATTTGGTATTTGGACAGAATTCTAGAGGAAACTTTGGGGCTTCGCGATTTGAGATGACGTGGTGTTGACTTCATGCGTAAAGTTCGAGGGTCAGTGAAATCGCCTATAAATAGAGGCTGACCCCCTCGAGAGAAGTAGAGAGAATTTTCAGAGAAAATCCATTTCTCTCAGTTTGTGAAGGTGGTTTGCGGAGCCAGTGTGCTTCGCGAAAGAGGTGCTTCGTGGCGGCTATTCTAGCTTTGTGAAACCTGTGAGCTCCGTGTTGTCTTAGTAAGCTTCGCGAGGGACGTTTCTTTGCGACGGCTTGAGCTTCGTGAAAGTGCTTCGCGAAAGTGCTTCGCAAATGTGCTTCGCGAAAATGCAGGACCTTCGCCAAGGCTTGTTTGAGCTTCGCGAAATTGGGAGCTTCGCGAAGTAGGGTGCTTTGCAAAGGTGTTTCTAAAAGGAATTTCCTAGTGTTCAGAGGAAAAATGGTATTCATCAGTGGATGAAAATTGGACTTCAACAGAGCATCTATCAACTGTTGAAGATGCATTATTTCATGAAAATGAAGAGACCTACAAGTCTATAAACTGTGAGTGGATTCCCTTCTAGAGCAGTGAGCTTAGGAAGAGAATGAAGGTGATCCTCTCCACTGGAAGTGAGCCAAAGAGAGAGAAACAGGGAGTGACCCTTCGGAAAGCAGTGAGCTGACCTTGAAATTTATAAAGGCAGTGAGCCTGGGCATAGAAGTGATCTAGCCCGAACATTGTAATCCACAGCTAGTGATGTTTAATGGAATTGGTACGACCGGAAACATGTCGGCGTATGCTCCTTGGACATAACCCTTTGTGGTGAACCAAGTAAAATTGGTGTGTCCAGTGCATGATTTACTTTCTTTCTACTTTGTGCAACATGAAAGAGAGATAAGTGTGTTTTTCTTAACAGTGAAACAAGATCTAAACGGGCGTTAATTTTAAATTTTTCATACCCTGATTCACCCCCCTCTCAGGGTATTCATCCTTGTGGACCTAACAATGGGAACATTGATAGAATAATTATGTTGATGTGTTTGTAAGTATTAAAAAATATTTTACTATCTTATTTGATCCTAGATATATGAATTCTTTTATAGTGTGCAACCTCTCTTGGTATTTTCATTAATAACATCAATACATAGATGTTGAGTTAGTGCTAAAACATGTAACAGATTAATGATATCCTCTGATGTTTAAATCTATTTTCTAATTAATGGTTGTGGGAATGTGGTTCATCAAAATATTATTATTCTCCCTCTATATGAATTTGATGTTACATAGGATTTTAATTCACACTCTCTGTATAGAGGCCATGAAAATTTACTAGGAATGTAAATCATAATTGATACTTCATATTAACACATGATCATATGTTTCCATGAGGACGAATATGGCATTTTAGTTAATGTTTTTCCTATTGTTTGTGTCCTACAACCTCAAAATGTGGTATTTCGATCTCAAATGGATGGTGATAAGAGTAAAATTGATTCTGTTACAATTATTTGGGAATAATGTCATGCGTTTCATGATGGATTTTATATTATTCCCATGATGCGTAATGTAATATTTTCTATATAACAAATTCCCACTTATACACAAATTTAATAGACCCCATTATGAATTGAATAATTTTCTTTATATGAAATTAATATGTAACTCCATGATAATATTGATATACTATCCATTTTACCATTTTTATTATCACAGTGTGCCTTATATTATTTTCAAGATGAATACTTTTATATTGTGTCATTATGTTGTTTATTCAGTACATAATGGGGTCTCAAAAAAGGGAAATTATTATCTATCATATGTTGATGTTTTTTTTGGAAAATTTATAAGACTTTACCTTATTCTATATATCATTAATCGATATTAAATAATTGGGATAAACATAAGAAAAACATATGAATGAGGTATGTTCATTATAAATTTATAGTATTTCCAGTTGGACAACCCATGGTCATCTTATCATCAATGATTTATTGAAATGGTACATTATATAATACCTTCATCAGTTTCTGGTAGTCGGTATAGAGGATATTTGTATATATTCAATGATAAATAGAGTCCCTTATGAACATATTAATATTATTATAAATCCCTCAAAAAAGGTATATTGTATGAAAGATTTACCTATTTTTAATTTCAGATACATAAATTCACATTACTAGGTCATACAATCTAAACATAGGGTATATCAATTAACCACGAAAAGAAATATAATATTGGTCAATAGGCCATACCAACCATTGGTAAATTAGTTATATATTTTATATCGGTTAGAAATATAATACAATCTATGTGAGACGTAGTTATCATTTTTATCTAAATTAATAAACAACATGACAAAGAAGGGATCCTTGTTCTATTAGATAGATGAGTGTGAGTATAATTTCAAGGATATAAAATGATGGAAGTCTAGCACACATGTACATACACTAACAACTCTTATGAAAGGGTTTAAATCATTAGTTTTGTTTCATATAAGGGATATAGTTATATCCTCATAAAAATTATATGGTGATACCGTACACCTATAAGCAATAGAAATTTCAAGACCATAACCACCCGACATATGACTTAGTGTTGGATGAAGTAATTATTTTCATTGAAAATATTGATAATAAACCATTATTGTTAATTGTGTGATATATGTATATATATATATATTTAATATAAAACTTAGGACAATATATTATCAAATAAATATTGGATTATTTTCCAAATGCTACGGTTGTCATTGATTAATGGCGTTGACTCCTCAATACCTTCCCTGTAAGCGAATTCAAATAATATGGAAAATTCTGTGAGATATAAATAATTTAATATATATTCATTGATGTTGGATGAAAGGTATATAATATTAATGGATATACAGAAGTTAATTATATAATAATTATGTTGGGGGTATATTATATATTTTTCAAATGAATTTCCATCCATCAATACATGTGAGGACTAACGATGCATTAATGGTGGATGTGGAACTATGGAAAATGGTAATAAATTTTCATTAATTCATAAATTATTTTGGTGGAATTATATAGTTAAATAATCAAGTATGTGTCTTTTCAATAATATATCTAAAGAAGGATATATTGGATAGAGATCCTTTTTCATCATAATTTATTCATCAAGGATGTTAAAATTTGTATATATGTGTGAAAGTGTATTTTTGGAGAGACAACATAATTTATATATTTAAGCGTGTTAAACTCTGTTATTTGTATTCCTACAAGTTATGTTTTAGAGTCCAACGTCTAATGGGGTGTAATAATAATAACCCATAGTATAATGTTAATGGACTAAAATATCCATGGATTTCACTGTCGGAATCCCAATATTATATAAATCAAATGATACTATTTGGATTATTTATAAACATTTTAATTCTTATTTCCACTAGACATGATTCATATATTGATAATGTTATGATTCTACACATTACGTATTTGGAATTATTATTTGGAGTACCAAAGTATGTTACATCTGGTTATGATAAAATGTTTGACTCAATGTTTTGAAGAAGTATTATGTATGTTTGGATATTGAGATGAGTATAAATACATCATATAATCATCAGATATTTATTAAGACTATCAGGAAAATTCAAACTCTAGAAAAAATTTTGAGATATTTTTATACGTATTTCAATGGTGGTTGGGATCAATAGGTTCTTTTAGTTTATGTTTCATACTATATTATCTTACACTAAGACTTTAAAATGTCACCATATAAATCTGTGAATAGCACGATGTGTATAACACTATAAAACAAGGACATTGTTTATTAATGAAATAAATTATGATATAATCTATTTGATTTTCTAGAAGATAGGCATAAATCTATTCAGTAACACATAAGGGGATCATAGTGTTTATTGAAATGAAATTATGACAATTGGAAGTGATATCTAGAGGTCAATGTTGGTGAAAAAAATTCATATTATTAGATCTTATGAAGTAGGTTATGATTTTATAAATTATGTTAATGGAAATAAGTTGATATATAAATCCTAATGAAAATATATATTATATTAGAATGGGAACTTTTTTATTGGTACAGCCACCATATCTATCTCGTGATAAATATCATTCCCATGTATATATCATTAGGCATACATTCATGATCCATCACATATAATTAACTATGAGAAAATAACACTAGAACATGGACTCTGTTATGAGGAACAAACTATTAATATAATTTATCATAGAGAGAAGTTTATGTGAAATAAAACAATTGAAATTTTCAATATATTATAGTGATAAAATAATGTATAGGAACTTCTAAAATAACATGAGGATGTGATGAAAAATAAGGATCATTATTTTTTATGTCGAACTAGTTTTTTCCAAAATTTATATATGGTTGATATAATGCAGCACCAATATATTTTAAGATATATTTATTTATAAATAGAATTTATATTGTTAGATTTCATCACATACAACACAATTTTTAATTAAACCATTATATAATAAAAATTATATAAAAGATTATTTTATTACATACCAAATAAAATATGTGATAAAAATAGAAATAACAATGTTCCAAAAAATTCATAATGGATTTATATAATGAAACTAAATTAAAAAATATGTTATAAATTTTCTATAAAATTAGTTTTAATTGATAGGTAGGTTTGAGTCATATTGGTTTTAATTTATTTAGGAGAAAATTTAGTATATGTTTTTTATTAATATTTTATATATTTTATTTTATAACTAAATTACGAATTCGATAGTCATCTTTTCAAATATTTCGTGGGTTGAAATTTTGGTTAATTCTAAAAACATTGATTATATATTAAATTTAGAAAAACAAGAAATTATTACAAGAATTATTTTATTTAAATATATTTTTATAATAACATTTGTGTTAGAAATGATTTGAATGTAAAATTAGATCAACTATATTATAAAAAATGAAATTCATTTTATTGTAAAAAAATTTTACATTATTATTGAATAGAAAATTTTTATGCATAATTATTCATTTATTTATTAAAAAACATCTTGTAATGATCTGTAAATTTAAAGAAATTTTTTTTATAAATATTTCGAATTTTACGAGTATGCAGTTTCTGGCGGCACATGATTTCGAGACACGATGTGTCCGGAATCAATTTCTGAAGTATAGTTCAGGTAAATTCAATAAACGTATGTGCATGTTTTTCTATATTTTGAACCAGTGATCAGAATCAAAATCTGATGGAACTGATGAAATCACAATGCCTATATTCTCTTAAGGGGACCTTTACCGTAGTTGCGTTTTATGAAGGTTGAGAGTTAATTTTTGGGGATTTAGAATAAAATAAATAAAATTTGTAATACACAATTTTATTTATGTTGGTTAGATTTTTTCTCCGAAGGGAAGTTAGTGGTGGGGCCCAAACCCACATAACCTCCCATGGGAGGATATTTTTGAGGTGGGTCCCACACGATCCCCTAACCACTCATCTCGCCATAACTCCCCTTTAACCCCCTTGTTTAATTTTACAAATATCCAATTAATTATGTGCTCTATTCACCTCCCCCTCTCCCATTAATTTTTTCCAACACTTTTAATTAATGAATTGAATCCTCCAATTAATTATTTAAACTGTTTGAATTTAAAAAATCCATGTGTAAATAAAATAATAGCCTTAAATAGTATTTTATTTTGGAACTCGTTGTGTTGAGAGGATTTTGGGAGAGCTCTTGTCAATTTGAAGAAGGAGTTCCTCTATTCAATGAGGATCCGTCGAAGAATTAAGAGCATCTTTCGATCTTCAGCAAAACCAAAGGAGAAGGAGCCACCCTCAAGGACACCGATGACATTCCAACCTCATCTCCTTATTTCCCGACATCAACGAGTTGACACCGTCTCCTCGCAATGTTGTCTTCCAGGATGCCCGACTACCGCAAACCTTATTTTGAGGTAGGGGGTTTGTTTCAAATTTATTATTGTAAAATTGTTCTTTGTTAAAAACCATGTTATATCAATGGCCAATTTCGACCACTTAACACTGAGGGCGCGGGCCGAACGAACACGTCCCGATGGCCCTCCGTTGTTTCCTGATTTTTAATTTGCAATGAATGGAGGTGGTGAATGGCTGCAGAGACGATCGAAGGAGGGGTGTGTGCATCGGCCGCGTGAAGAATAACTGCGGACTTCAACCATGGGCCGGTCGACCGATGATGTATCGGGCGGCTAGGTCGGCCAGAACGAAGAGACTCTGGTGCCACAAGGGTGCTGCGCTGCCCAGGACCACGACCCGCCTTTCGCTGGCCGCTCGACAAAAAAATCGGCCAGTAGCCAGCCGACAGGGCTGGGAAGACCCCTGGAGCCATGAGGGTGCCGCACTGGAAGAATCGCAGCCTGCCCAAGTGGGCCGCTCGCACTGGAGAATCTGTTCGTCCAGATAGAAGGGGCTGCGGTGCTCTGTGCCACCAGTTTGGGAAAGCGGGGGGGGGGGGGGGGGGGGACCTCTCGGCGTGCCAGTCCGGTCAGCGCCCGCCGAGGGCTGGGTCACACGATTCACTGGGTCGTCCGACCCTCTGCTGGGCCAGAGCCGCCGAACCGGGTTGGGCCGTCCCACCAGCCCACTGGGCTTGACGGGCTGGGCCCGTTTCAGTTACATGTGAATAACTTCATGAACATGCATCTGATTGATGCACCATCTACGAAACTGGGACCCTTACCATGAGGCGGTCCTTTTGCGATGCTCTAACTGACATTTGGATGACTTTGTAAAAAATGGCCGGGATGGTTAGAAATCGAAACCAACCGGGCCCTCAGAAAGGAAATGCTTATAAATTAAAGATCAGACGTCCCATTGATGTGTCGTCAACTACATTGATTTCCTTTTGTTGAGACGGTTCTTTTGAAATACTCCATTTGGGATTCTGATGGGATTGGAGTTTGGTCGGGTTGGTTTTAACTTAAAAACCAATGGGGCCCCTGGAACAGAAAAGCTAATAACTCACAGACCGGGTGTCTGATTGACGCGTCGTTTATTGTGTTGAGACCCCTTTGACGTGGATGTCCTTTTTGATACTTCTACATGAGACTTAGTGACACTTGGAGTATCATCTTGTGGAACGGGGAGAGGACCCTCCCGGTGACGAGCAAGCAGATTGCAGAGACCTTGTAGCTGGCTGAGACTTGATGATTGTTGATCGATCGACTCAGAGTGATTCAGATGGCCGAATGGGGAGCGATTCATTCTAGTAGTAGACCCACGGCGGAGGAGCGCTTGGTTGTAATGGCAGACCCATGGTACTCGACGGGAGTACCTCTATAGGCTATGAGGGGGAGCGCTTGGTTATAGCGACAGACCCATGGTGGTAAGTGCTTGGTGGTAGCAGCATGGCCATAGTACTTCACAGGTGGAGTACTTCAGTAGTCCAAGGTTAGTGGGAAGTGCTTGGCTATACCGGTAGACCCATTGTACTCGATAGAGGAGGAGTTCTCTAGCAGCCATGGTATCAACATCATGAATAAAAATCCTGGTTTGAGCCGAGACAATGAACTTTATGTTTTCATCATGATTGGGATGGGGTACTTGATAACATAGGTATATGTAAAGACATATACCTATGTAATTGTTATCTATTGAAATATTTCTTTGTGGTTTATCCTTGTTGGATTTTGTGAGACCTTGAGGGTCTGGGGGTCCCTACTGAGTATCGTTATACTCACCCCTACACGGTCTATGCCTGCACTATGTTGTGTTTGATGTAGACAACGAACATCAATGATCGAGGTGGAGACTTGTGGAGCTGGATGGTACCCGGAGGTGGACCTCTTCGGAAGACGTACACGGAGTGGATGGTCGGACTTGAGGTGCAGAGGTGGCCATCTGTACCCACTCTTATGGTGGGATTCATAGAGGATGACTCAATGGTTTTGGTTTTCCATTACTACAGTTGTACTAGAATTTCAGTTGCACTGTACATACTATTGGGCTTGTATTTTCGGCCCATTTCCTTTTAGCACTAACTTTTTTATTCTGTATTACTTAGTGATTTCTTCGGTTGTGTACTCTATTGAGTTTGTTTACTTTTATAAAGGCAATGCCCTCCATTTTTATAGGGATTTATTCCTTTGGTGCTAGTCGCCTACCCCTGGCCTATGGAAGGCGGGCTTGGGGTAGTCACGGCATGGGCCCCAAGGACTGGTCATGAAAAAATGGTATCAAAGGATTCGGTTATACCGAAGAACTTAGGACTCTAATATTTCTTTTATGTGAAGCAGTATTGTTAGGGGTACTGAGTGTGGTTTTCAGTTCAGGGAGTCCAGTGTTGGTGCGATGGCTGACGTATCCATACACCTAGACCCTGACTTCTTATTTTCGACTCAGTGCACGAAAACACTGATTGCATGTGTGTTTTTAAAATTTTTTTAAGTCATCTCAAACTAGGTTTTCTCACTATGTGTAATCATTGATCATGTCACATCTATTTCATTTAGGATTCCTCCCTGTAGACGATCATCTAGGGCCCTGAGAGATATACGTACTGACAGCCCGCTGAGTGAAGATGCCTTAGTACATGGCCCTCTTTCAGTTGAGACATCAGGAGAGGCACTAGAGGTACTACCACCCATTGGTCCACCAATTCCACTATCCCCAACAGCAGGCGATGCATGCCGCTTGAGCATGCTGAACGAGTTCCAGCACCAGAGGCCACCCAGATTCCAAGGAGAGACCGACCCACAGGCAGCTGAGGATTGGCTGGAGGCTGTGAAGTGAGTCTTCAGACTGGTAGGGACACTAACAGACATTATGGTGATCCTTGCCGCTACCCTCCTTCAGGAAGCAGCCAGAAGATGGTGGAGCCTGATGCTTCATATGAACGACGAGGTGGCACTTCTATGGGAAGACTTCGAGAGCCTTTTCCAAGCAGAGTTTGTACCAGCCACCCTTCGAGTGATGCGTATACAAGAGCTACTGCATCTACAGTAGGGAAACATGACAGTAGAATAATACTCAGCAAGGTTCACAGACCTCTCACGCTACTCTACAGATATTGTACGGGATGTATTCTTCAGGGCATGGACATATGAGCAGGGGATCAAGAGAGAGATTAGAGCATTAATTGTTTCTCACAGCATCCCGACGCATACATGGGTGTTAGGGAGAGCCCTCCTAGTAGAGATTTTCCTTGATGAGAAATCTCCAGCAGCGAAACCCACCACTAGTCAACATGCATCAGAGAGTTCTGCAGCCAGCAGTAGAAATATGACACAGGGGTCCAAGAGGACCAGACCCGCAGGTGGTCGACCGCATGACTCATGATCGTGTGTGTGAGGCACCCAGGGTGGAGAACAGCTTACCAAGAGCGGACAATGTTACTCATGTGGGAGGCATGGTCACATGGAACGTGACTGTCCGACCCGCTATACAGGAGATCAGAAGACAGATAAAGGAACTCCCAGGAAGAGTCAGAGGTTTGATTGAGGTGAACCTCATGGAGCAGGAGACCGAGGTAGAGGAGCTAGTCGTGCAGTTGGAGGTGGACGACGAATCGAGGTGTTGCCTCCACCACCACCAGGAGGTCCACCCCGACCGCAGGGAATGGTTGGACATGGGAGATCACAACTTCAAGCAGCTGAAGTATTTGAATTTGGAGCTCCGGGAGCAGGTGGACATGAGTGGAACTAGTTCCAGGCATGGATGTCTTTGTTCTTGGTGCTTCTAGCTTCGTTGTTGTTGTTGTTTGTGGTTTTTATGTGTCTTTTTAATTTGAGCTGCAGTAATAAAAGTCACTTGTCCTTGTAATGTTTTCTTTCCATCATTTTTGTGTACTAATAGGTTCCGGTAAAAACTATTGACTTGACTCTCACTTTCTAGATTTCTACTGGAGGAGACCCAGTAACCACACACTGATGCCGACAGTGTGACTCAACCCTTGGAGAAGAGGGTAACAGTTGGATCTCTTAGTAGTAGCATTGAGGTCTTACAACGTTGTCCATGGCATGAATTAGTACTGTTGATGTCAGGAATGATGATATTAAGCAATGGATGTGGTTCCTCCAAGGGATGAGATTGTATTTATTTTATTGGCAGAGGAGAAATCATAGTATCTCTTGTAAATCATAGACAATGAAGGGTGTAGATGAGATCTTTTAAATTGGCTAGTCTCACCCATATTTTGTCGAGCGAACGGTTTACGGTTTACTCTAATATCAATAGTCTCAAGTGTATCATCACTCAGAAGGACCTAAACCTGAGACATCGATGATTGCTTGAGTTCCTCCAAGACTATGACTTCGAGATTATCTATACTCCTGGGAAGGGAAATGTAATAGAGAAGCTCTCAGCATGAGTTCATGCATTCAGCTTATAGGAGAGGCAACAGAGCCGCTGGCCGTGTTGCTGATATCTTTTGTAGATTGGGATGGTGCTGCATATCTGCGGTCACTCCTCCAATTCTTCAGTAGAGTAGGTGAGGAGGCATAACGCCTGACCCTTCCACCTTAGTTGCACTAGGTGCAAAATGTGTTCCATGAATCTCACCATAGGAGATGTGTGCATGACCCGTCCCACATCGTCGACCATGGGGGAGCAGAACATCGATGACGGAGAGACTTTTACGAAGGTCCTGGTGGAGATCAAAGATTGAAAGGACAATGTCCTATGTGGATGGTTGATTCCTCTAGTGAGATTTCGCTAGCAGCACGAGACCCTCCAGGAGAGCACTTGGGTGACAAAGGATCAGATGCATACATAGAACCCACCTTTGATTCCCTAGTATATGTTGAAGCTTTATGGGGACGTAAAGCTCTGAGGTGGGAGTAATGTAAATACCCTGAAATTTCAACAATTTTTTTTCATAATTCTTTGGAATTTTATGAGTCTACAGTTCTTGACGGCACTTGATTCAGAGGGCTGGTGTTCCCGGAATCAATTTCTATAGTTTAGTTTGGGTACTATCAGTAATCGTACGTGCAGTTTTTTTCTATCTTTTGAACTGGTTCTCAGAATCAAAATCTGAGGGCACCGATGAACACACAACACCAGTATTTGTTTAAGGGGACCTTTACCGCAGTTTCATTTTATGCGGGATGAAAGTACATTTTTGGGGATATAGAATAAAATAATTAAAATTTGTAATAAACAATTTTATTTATGATGGTTTGTGTTTTCCTCACCAGGGGAGTTAGTGGTGGGGCCCACAACCACATAACCTCCTATGGGAGGATATTTGTGAGGTGGGGCCCAAAAGGTCCCCTAAACATTCATCTCCCCATAACTCCCCTTTAACCCCCTTGTTTAATTTGACAACTCTCCCACTAATTATGTTCTCTCTTCACCTCCCCCTCTCCCATTAATTTTTTACAACACTTTTAATTAATGAATTGAATCCTACAATTAATTAAATAAAGTGTTTGAAATTTAAAAATTCATGTATGAATAAAATAATAGCCTTAGCTATTATTTTATTTTTTCACTCATTGTGTTGAGAGGATTTAGGGATTGCTCTTGAGAATTAGAATAATGAGTTACTCTCTTCAACGAAGAACCACCGAAGAATGACGATCATCATTTGATCTTCGGCCAACCCAAAGGAGAAGGATCCACCCACAAGGATGCCGACGAGGTGCCAACCTCGACTCCTTCTATCCCAACATCAACGAGTTGACGCCGTCTCCCTGTGACACCATCTTTTGCGACGCCCGACTAACGCGAACCTTATTTCGAGGTAGGGGGTTTGTTTCAATTTTATTTGTCTAAATTTTTTCTTCATTTGAAACCGTGTTATATCAACGGAAAACTGCTACCACTTAACGTGGAGGGCGTGGGCCGAACGAACATGGCCCGATGGCCCTCTGTTGTTTCTTGACTTTTAATTCGCAACGAAATGAGGTGGCGAACAGAGGCGGCGACGATCGAAGTCGGCGGCCGTGCACCAACCTCGTGTGGAAGTACCGTGGCCCGCAACTGCGGGCTTCATGGATGACGAAGAACCAGACGGCTAGGCCGACCGGACCGAAGAGACAACAACGCCACGAGGGAGTAGCACTGTGGAGGAATTCGGCCCACATTACACGGGCCGCTCGGCAGACACACCGGGCTGTAGCCGGCTGACCGTGCTGAGAAGACCCGCAGTGCCAGGAGGGCACCACGCTGGAGGAACCGCAGCCTGCCCAAGCGGGCCACTCGTGCTGGAGAAGTCATCTGGCATCGACTAGCCACTTTCTGGGATGCGGGGGGGGGGGGGGGGGGGGGGGTGGGGGGCACCCCAAACACCGCGCGGTGAGCCAGGCCGAGCCGCCCAGCAGGTCGGGGCGGGCCGTGCCGTAGGCCGGGCGAGGCCATGCCGTGCCCTCTTTGGGCCGGGCAGCACGATTCACCAGGCCCATCCGACCCTCCTCTGGGTCGGACCCACTGAACTGTGTCGGGCCGACCCGCCAAGCCACTAGGCAGGATGGGTCGGGCCCGTTTCACATAAATGTGAATAACTTCATGGTCGTGCGTTTGATCGATGCGCCATCTATGGCATTGGCACCCTTATGACGAGGCAGTCCACTTGCAATTCTCTATGTGATTTTTGGACGACTTTGCAAAAAAAACATCCAGGTTGGTTCAAAAATGAAACCAATCAGGCCCTCGGAGAGTAAACACTTATAACTTAATGACCTGACTTCCGATTGACGTGACGTCAAATACATTGGTTTCCTTTTTTTGAGATGGTTCTTTGGGCATACTACACGTGGTATTTGGATGGAATTAGAGAATGGTCAGGTTGGTTTTAGCCTAAAAACCAACTGGGCCCCTGAAACGGTAAAGCAAATAACTCACAGTCTGAGCATCCGATTTGTCACGTCATCTATTGTGTTGAGACCCCTCTGATGTGGCGGTCCATTGTGATACTTCTACATGAGACTTTGTGACACTTGGAGTATCATTTTGTGGCACGTAGAGCGGACCCTCCCTGGGATGAGCGAGCAAATTGCAGAGACCTAGTAGCTAGCTGAGACTTGAAGATAGTTGATCGATTGACTCTGAGTGATTTGGATGGCCCAATGGGGAGAGCTTGGTTGTAGCAGCAGTCCCACAGTGGAGGAGCACTTGGTTGTAGCGTCATACCCGAGGTACTCGACAAAAGAAGTACCTATGTAGGCTACGAGGGGGAGCACTGTGTTGTAGCGGAAAACCCATGGTTGGAAGGTCATGGTAGTAGCTGCATGCCCTCAATACTCGACAGGTGGAGTACTTCAGCCGTCCATGTTTTGTGGGAAGTGCCTAGATGTAGAGGCAGACCCACTGTACTAGACAGAGGAGGATTTCTCCAGCATCCGTGGTTTCAACTTCGTGAATTAAAATCCTGGTTTAAGCTCAGTCAATGACCTTTGTGTTTCCTCTTGATTGAGATGGGTTACTTGATTACTTACCTATATGTATAGGAATATACCTATGTAATGGTTATCCATTGAAATCTTTCATTGTGGTTTATCCTTCTTGGATTTTGTGAGACCTTGAGGGTATTGGGGTCCCCACATAGTATTGTTATACTCACCCCTGCATGGGTTACGCCCGGACTATGTTGTGTTGGATGCAGACGACGGACAATATTGATCATGGTTTAGAATTGTGGAGCTGGATGGTACCCAGAGGTGGACAACTTGGCGGGATGTACACAGAGTGAATGATCGAACCTGAGGTGCTGAGGTGGCCATTTGTACCCACCCTTCATGTGGGATTCCTGGAGGACGAATCAGTGGTTGTTGTTTTACTTTACTGCAATTGTACAAGAATTTCAGTTGTACTGTACTTACTATTGGGATTTTATCTCCGGTCCCTTTCCTTTCAGCACTTACTTTTTTGTTCTTTATTTCGAAGTGCATTCTTCTGTCACGTACACTGGTGTGTTTCTTTACCTTTATAAAGGAAATTCCTTCCCTTTTTATCGAGATTTACGCCTTTAGTACTAGTTGCCATCCCATGGCCTTTGGAAGGCGGGCTTGGGGTAATCACGGAACGGGCCATGAGGACGGGTCGTGACACATCCTTTGGTCTTTTTTTGGATTGTTTATTAAATAATTTATAAAAATAATATGAATTTATTTTTATTAAATAACAATTTTTTTTGTTCAAAATAAATTCATTTATAAGTGTTAATGTAATTTTTATACATTAAAAAAATAACCATAGAAAATAATCATCGCCTAATTAAAAGTGCTAAAATCTATTTTAAATCATTATCTAATCCATTTAAATATTGAAAAATAATTAAGACATCTGATTATATGTGTTTTTTTCACAAAATATATCTTTAACTTGTAAAACAACGTAGTTTAAAACATTATTTTGAATTTGAGAACCATGAAATTATTAATAGAATACATTTTATATTTTATTAAAATTAATAAAATATTTCAGTTTCATTACATTTAATGGAATCACTAGAATATTTTATGCAATTTTTTCTTAATCCAACGTTTAGAAAATCATCATATTATATAATATAATAAAAAAATTAATGTAAACTATTTTATTACTTGATTTGAAGGTTATATAATGTTATTATTAAATCATGTATTATCATGAAATTCATTTTTCATGCATTCTATGATTCTATATTAAAATTAAATTACACTTGTGGTATTAATTGAAACTGGTTAAATTGATTCAAATTTTTAAATCATTATTTCCAAAAAATTTATTTACCCATATATTATTATACTTATAATTATGTATTTATGGTAACAAGTTATTCTATCACT
This sequence comes from Viscum album, assembly GCA_963277665.1. Taxonomy (NCBI): domain Eukaryota; kingdom Viridiplantae; phylum Streptophyta; class Magnoliopsida; order Santalales; family Viscaceae; genus Viscum; species Viscum album. Next base: position 2,053,884,871 of record OY728146.1, on the reverse strand, counting down.
ATTCAAGCTAAAATTAGTTTAATGTTGTTTATATAGAAGTTAAGGAATAAAATGTTTCAAAAACCTATCCAAATGTGATTTAAAGAGTTCATTTAATCTATATTATATTCTTTTTGAGTTTTTGTTTCATCTTTTCCACATGACATGATTATTATAAATATTATACTATTATTTTATTTAATTAAATGATTTTTCCTTTCTCTCCCTTAAAAATGATACCACATATCCTGCCATCTAAACACTTCATGATCATTCCATCATAGGCGATAAATAACATAACACATCACAATGTTGATTCTCTATGTCCATGATATTATGTTACTTCTAAAAGAACTTAGTTTCATTTAATAAGGTGTAATACAAAATACGGTTCTCAAAAAAAATTTAAATCGTAAATGAGTTATTTAAATTTAATTTTTCCATATACCTTTCCAAAATATAGAATATGTTTCATAACAAATTACATTAGTATCATGAATATATATATTTTTTATTATGATTATTATATCACCATTATCCACCATATTTTCTATCAAACTGGAAATGATTGTATCACCCAAGTGTATGAATCGAAAACATCCTCAATGTAGATATATAATAAATTTTACATTAACATAATTAATGGAAAATTAGTTTCTAATTTTTATATATATGATAATTATCATATGATATTGGTTTCATATTAATAATAAATTATCTTTATTTCTATAAATCATTTCCATTGTAAATTAAAAAAACATTAATTTCTAAAAAAAACATATTTTTCAAATTAATTGTGTAAATTATTTTTCTATTTATAACATTTATTGGTGATTTTAAGGATGATTATAATGAAATTTTATTAAATTTGTATCATGAATGAAATTATTCTGTGATAGAACCATGAATAAGATTCACAGACTAGAACATAAAAAAAAAACTCACTTAAAATAAATATAATTGACTTCTATAAAGGAAGACTCTAATAATGATTTATCAATTAATGTGTTTTTACATTTCATAAGTGGATAATATCTGATTTTAATTTTTTTTTCATGTGTCTTGAATTGATGTACAATATGTTTAAATTTATTTGAAAGGTGGGTGAGCTCTTTTGATAAAATTTAATCATGATGTTTGTGATATATGCTATTATAACAATATTTAATGTTATTTTTATGATTATGTTACCTATGATGATATGTGAAGATATAAATCACTTGAATCTAATGAATTTTCATTTATATATGATTATTAATGTATATTTCATGTAAGAATACCATTTTCATCTCTTTAGTTTATAATATAATTGAGAAAATGCTCTGTAGAAAAAAAGGAATTATATCATATATTTTAGAGAATATTTTTAATCTATTACCATGTTTTCATTTAAAATATTTAAAATAATTTTTTTGAAAATTTTCCTATTATAAGTTAAATTTATTTTTTTACCATGATTGAAAATTAAAAATTAAAATGAATAATGTTAATTTTTTTAAATGAGTTCAATATTAATAATACATAAAAAAGTAATATTATGATTATTTTGATGAGTAAATTTACAATTTTTTAAAAAAATAAAAAAGGAATCAAATTTTTGAAAAATGTTAAATGAATATAATTTTTGACTATTTTGACCAATAAATGATAAAAATATTTCGTTAATTATTTCATGGGTTGTTTCAAATAATATATTACCAACAAATTTATAGAAATTTATTTATGTTGAAGATGTAATTACAAATTGAAAAAGGATTTTCCAAAAGAAATATTTCAACGTATATTTTTAAAAAATATTCATTTAATGAAATCATCTTTAGATGATACATATTCTTTAAAGGAGTTATGATTCAAGGGTACAACCATAATTCATTCTCTAAAAGGTTTATGTATAGGATGATGATATATATAGGATAATTATTTACTTTTTAGTGGTTATGGTACGATGAATGGATTAAATGTATAAGAATCTATTTTCCTTTCCCTATGATAATATATATGATTAATGTGTTGTGATCTTGTTAGACACATATTAATGTGTTATTTTATTTTATTGGTGGTCCAATAATTATATATCCTTCTAATATATTTTTTAACAAAACTTCATCCCATGTGATGATACATACTCGATTGGTGAGTGAACATGGTTTTGTAAGGGGCATTATCCACTATGATAGTCCTAACAGTGAACCTTGACAAAGGATATAATTGAATATGGATATAACCCCATCCAATATTATAATGTTATAAATGACATCTTATAGTGGAAATAAATTTCTATGTTTATGTTTAAGCAATAAAAATATGTATTTTATAAATTGTATTATCTTATACATCATATTCATTTATAATTTTATTATTCATCTTGATTGAATCACAATTCTTCATTATATGATTCATGATTAGGATAAAATGTATAATGAGTATGCTTTATCAAATTTAAATATAATGTTTTCATGCCATGATGATCATGTTATTATTAAGTTATCATTCTAATCTCACTTTCTTAACCACATTAATAATTTGATATTTTCATTTCATATGTTTTTTATGGATTATGAAGAATTTTTTTAAGTTGGCTGTGTATAAGAAGAGTATAATGTAGATAGATATTTGAGGTAAATGTTACTTTTGATTAATGAAATAACATGATCGTATATCTAGACCTCAAATACAGTAAGAATTTATATTCATGGGGTATGTATTTGTAAAATATATAGAATATTCATCTATTGATATATAAAATATATGCATGAAAACAATGGGTCTATCCTGAAATGTTTTCTCAAAAAAGTTCATTAGTTATAAAACTACATGTATAACTATTAAATTATACCTTATCATTGTTGAAAAAAAACATATGGTAACTAGGATTATGAAATATTGAGTATAAATTAACTTAATATGATACCCTAATAAAAAATTAACGAACCATTGGTAAAATAAAACCCATGAATGAGAGAAACCTGATGATACATAATGATGTTTTATAAGAAATTATTTCAAAACACCCTATGATATGTGATGAATGAAAAACATCACCCCCATACCCTATGTTGATTATATATTGTATGAAGCCTCAGATACTAAGAGTACAAAACTCAATAACCAAACATTAAGTCATTTATTGGTGTATATGATGGATTCATGTAATGTAATGATATATGTAAAATATATATCCCACATCACTATATATATTTTGACCTCATAATATACATGCAACATATTTGTAATGACGCTGGGGTCTATCTCATTATAATGGTGTACATGTTAGCTGAGGTAGTGACCGAGTCCCATGGAGGAAGAACCCTTTTTAGTGTAGTGTATTATTCAACCAAGGGAAATATAAAATATGTGGAGGACAGTTTCCCTATCATGATTTTTTACTTATCCACTTTTTTATTGTAGGATATGTTCATAAGAATATATATGGATTTCTAATACCAATATTTTATATCCTTGCCTCCCAATATCGTTAATTTTCCATAAAAATCTATATAACTCCATCTGTCCAAAAAAATATAAAAAAATATATTGGTAATGAATTATAATTAAACAATATAATCTACAAGGATATATTTTAACAATGGAATGTTAATGTGATTAATTTTGACACTTGGGAGAGATGATATAAAATACACTAAAGAAGGAATAGTGTATGGAAATTACCTCTGAGTACTCAATCTTTAAATATTATCAAATAAAAAAAACATTTAAACACATAATTCTTATTATGTGGGGATAACATAAACAATATTTCATGTGGTGTACATAATAGATGGAAGTCATATCTCATAATCTAGATTTTACTACCAGAAAAAAATGTTTTTGTATCACCTTAATAAAATATATTTATTCCTGTATACATTTCTGGAAACAAATTTTTTATCTCAATTGTAATGTCCTAGAAATTCCATATATATTTTTATTATATGGAATTATTTCATGACCACCAAATTTGACGGTGTGTGATTTCAAGTCCTAGAGTGCCCAGAATGATCCATTGATGGCTTGTTAAGTTTTAATTTGCACGTGTAAGTTCTTTTCCTGAAAAATTTGAATATATCCTAAATGGTTACTCAGATCAGAAATCTGAAGGCATTTTTGCGCATAGGTTGACTATTATATCCTAGGAACGACTTAATTTTAGTCAGCGCATGCCTACTGTGAGAAAACCCAAAAATGGAATAATCCTAAATAAAATAATTAAATAAATTTATTTTATTTATAAAAATCATATAACTAACGAATGGTTAGTCAAATTAAAAATACAAGGCCACTGATGAAATTATGAGGCTATGATCTCTTTTGGAAGATACTAACATTGGCCATTGTCGGATACTAGTGAATATATGTTTTTGGTGATAAATAATAGAATTTAGTAAGAATGTTTTTTAGTAAAATCCTTAACATTTAAACAGTAACTCAGTTTGAAAATTCGAGGGTACTGTAGGTTCATTGGGGTTGTGTTTCACATAGAAAGAGCCTAACCTTGACCGGTGCAGGTCGAGGGTGACAGTAAATAATTTTATGATCTTTTTTCGGGTATGATCCGAAAACGTGTTATTCGAATTTTCTAAAATTTGAACCGTTGATCAGATTAAAAATATGTGTGGCACCGTTGAATATGCAGCACCAAGAATTTATTAAGGGAGTCATAAGGTCGACTATAGTAGGTTGGGTGAAAAATTTATTTTTGTGGACTTTTAAATGATTAATAAAATAACATGTTTTGTTTTTTTATTTTATTTCTTTCCTCCAATGGACGAATGGAGCTTGGAGGACCAGCGATTTGTCAAGCCAATAAATGGCTTGACTCTTCATTTCCAAAAACTGCACCATTGGGAATTTGGGAGATTCATTAATTGAATGAACCAAATTAATTCCCTGAGCATTGCACACTCCTTCACCTATCTTATATATATCGCCCTCAGGGAGGGGTGTTGGCACTACATTATCATGCGACAGAGCCATAGAAATGTTGCATGACACCAACCACCAAGGGGAAAGGCTAGTTCCAACGACCGGTGATGAGCACCACTGAGTTAATAACTGACGTTAGTGTTGAAGGATGTTCTTTTGACCATCGTCAGTAGACGTTTATTCTTGGTAGGTGGTTTAATTCATTTATGAATTCAAATAATTTACCTCTTCTTCATTCATGAATAACAGTTAGAACGTGGGTCAACCGAAAAAAGAGTCGTGCTGCGATTCACTCTCCTTAGTGGGTGGTTATTATAGGAAATAATGTGGGGATAATCTTGTCATAAATACAAATGTTAATTGAACTCCCTTAATATACTCAATATTGGAAGCTAACATGATGGGTGTGGGCCTAACCAACCTGACCGGAACCCTCTTCTATCTTGCATTCCTTGCACCACCAGGGAAGACTGTGAGCACGTCGATGCATGCCACAAGTGGAGGGACAAATCATGTTAGACGAGGTGAATGGAGGAGTAGGCCGACAAGATAGTAGACCACGTGAATAATGGGGGTGCGACCGCTACACCACCGACGAATAGAAGTCACTACCGAAGCCACAAAGGAGGCCAGAACCACCACCAGTGGGTTCCACGGTGAATTAGAGGCACCCAAATGATTTTTCCACCTTTCCAACTGAATGGCCTCTGGGTTATTCAGAAATTTGGTTGACCGAGGGGGGTGGGGGGGTACACCCCCTGCAACAGACTGATTCAGTCCACCGCCCTCGAGGCGGGCGTCCACCCTCAAGTCGGGCCGCTGCCCTTGAGATGGGCCACCGCCCTTGGCCCCTTCCACCGCCCTTTCTCTATGCCGTGACCCTCAGGCAGGGATTCCTTCGTCTCACTAATACACCACCCACGTACATGGCCATCACCTGGTGGGTGTCCACCCCATTACGGGCCACCTATTATTGTCAGGTCGCCCTTGTAGGCCACCCCATTGAGGGCCTCCAAATTCTGGGACGACCACCCTTGAGGGGTGACCCTCTTGCAGGTTGGACCGAACATCGGCCTAGCAGGACGATTCCACCCCGGCCTCGTGGGACAAGCCCACCCGGATTAGCCTAGAAGAGTTGGGTTGGGTCGGTCCCACCGGGTCTGACCGGACGCAGGCCTGACCGGACCCAGAAACACATAAAGAGGCATATCATGATAACCAGATGTCTGTTTGATGAAATATATACCACCTTGGGATACTTGGATCGAGATTTTCCATTTGGTATAGTCCATTATCATTTTGGGGAATGTTGGTGTATGTTCAGGTTGGATCGAACCCAAATCCAACTGGGCCATCAGAACTAAAATGCTTATAACGCATAGACATGGAATATGATTGATCCACCGTCTATTGCGCTGAAACCCTAACAACATGGTAGTTCTTTGGGATACTTCTCTATTGAACATAATGGAATCTGAGGTATGACATATATCTCGAGAGGAAAATTCAACAGAACTCTATTGCACCGGGTGCGAGGATACTTGTGGCATGTTGCAACGTGAAGAAAGAACATCGATCCTAATTGGGTCATAATCTATTAATATTGAGTGGGTTAGATCCTATGTTTTTAATTGCTTATGGATCCTGTGTGGGTTAGCGCATATCGATCATGTCTGTGTCAGATCCTGTGTGGGTCAGCGAGGGTTAGTTACCTATTGATCTTGGGTGGGTCATCAGAGGATAGTTACTTATCGATCAAATGTGTGTCAACAACTGTACTTCTCAACAGAATAAGATGATATATTTTACCACTAGTCATCTGTACTTCTATATTAAAATTATACCTGACAGTGAGATGAGTCTTTTACCTATGTGGTACATCTATCATTGCCGTGTTACTTGTGGATTACTTCAATCTTTTCGGTGTTACATGTCTGGTACTTCTAACTTCAAGGAGTTACATGTTTTTTACTTCTAGATTCATGGTGTTACCTATGTGGTTCTTCAACCATTATGGTATTGTATTTGTGATTTAACCTATGTGTTACTTCTATGCTCATGGTGTTAACTGTGTGGTACTTCTATCTTGGTGGTGTTACATGTGTGGTACATCAAACATTGTGGTATCATGCTCGTGGTGTTACTTTTGTGGTACTTCTATCTTCGTGGTGTTAACTTGGTGGAACTTATGTCATCATGGTGTTAACCATGTGGTACTTCTACCTTTGTGGTATCGTCTTCATGGTGTTAATTGTGTGGTACTTCTATCTTCGTGGTGTTACATGTGTGTAACTTATATCTTTGAGGTGTAAACTGTGTGTTACTTCTATATTTGTGGTGTTTCATGTGTCATACTTCTACCATTGTGGTATAGTCTTCATGGTGTTACCTATGTGGTACTACTATATTTTTGGTGTTACCCACGTGGTACTTATACCTTCATGTAGTCACCTTCGTGGTGTTAACTTCTTGGTGTTACCAGTTTGGTACTTCTACCTTCATGGTGTTACCTATGGGGTTTCATTCCCTCATGTAAGAGATTAGTATATCGTGATATGTTAGGTATATGTATGGGCATATACCTATGTAGAGTTGATGTCTTGCTTTTTTTTACTTTAATGGAACTCTAGGAGACCTATGGGGACTTGGATTTCCTACAGAGTATTGTTATACTAACCCCTGCACAGGCTTCACTCACACCTTGTTGTTCCTAGTTCAAATGACGTACTACGTTGATCGAGTCTGAGGGATCTAGGATTTGACGGTTCTTAGAGGTAGACCATTCAGAGTGACGTGACGTGGAGTAGACTAACGGATGTGGAGTGCTGAGAGATAATATGTACTTACCTTATAGTTAACAAACTCACAGAATGATCCAATAGATGTTTCCTTTTCCTTTATGTTGTATTTTACATCCTGTCATACCTGTACAATTACAATTCAGCTTGAATTCTATCCCTTTTTTACTTTAAACACCCTTTTACTATAGCAGTTAACCTTATGTTTGCATCTTAATGTGTTCTAGTATTGTGGTTGCTTCTTTTTGTGTTCTTGTTCTATGTGTCTATACAAGTTATAAAGGAAATACCTTCTCATTTAAGGGATACACCTTTCTGGTTCTAGTCAACATCCCACGGCCTATGGAAGGCAAGATTGGGGTAGTAAAGGCATGAGCTCCAAGGGACGGGTCATGACAAAGCGGAATCAAAGGGGTTCGGTTCAATCGAAGAACTATGACTCTTAACTTTTCTGTGAAGCAATAGTGTTATGTGTTATGAGTGTGGTTTTCCATCTATAGAGTCCATTTTTGGAGTGGCGGCCGACATATCCATACACCATGTCCCAGAATTCTGATTTTCGACTCAGCATGTGAAAACATTGATTTCAGGTATTTTTGAAAATATTCTATTTTCTTTCATTATTGTCTACCCACGCTGTATAACTTAATGACCATGGAACGCCTATTATTTATCAAGATGCCTCTACAAAGAGAGTCACCTAGGTTTCCCGAGAGAGTACCCAATAATGTCACACCGTGTGATGAGGCTCTGGGGTTGGGACCTCTTAGTGTGTTGGCACATTCGGGTGGTGTACCAGTAGCACCACCACTCATAGGGATTCCATTAAAATCGGTGGTATATGTAGAGTACACATTTATTCTTTGTTCCTTACGTGAGTTTCAACATCAGATATCCCTCAGGTTCCGAGGTGAGCCTGAGTCACATGAGGATGAGGACTAGCATGAATAGGTGGCTATGAGATATCTAGGGGTTCTACATCTTTAGTAAGACGACATGTCGGTAGCTCTGTAGTCATCAAGGTGTACGAACAATTCCTGGTACTCGATTAAAATTATAAAATCACTGCTATAGGGCTCGGACTTCCGAGTACGATGTGTTTAAGGACATTCGAGCTAGAACTATTCCTCTATGCATTCCAAAATATGATAGGGTGATAGATATGACCTTTGAGGTTGAATGTTCTTTGGCTGAGAGGATAAAACTAGTGAATATTAGTAGTTGGAAAGCAAGAATCTGGCACCAGTCTTAGTGAAATGGGCGTGTAAAAGAATGTTTTGATAAGAAGAAGTGTTAGGGACAGATGAATCTATAGGGAATCATATGTGGAAGTATATCTAAGAGAGTATGAGGATGTGATGTAAATTTCAACAGGTTAAAACCACCCCCTATGTGGTCCCCACCAGTCTCATAGAGCTAGGGGACAGGGGAATGGAGTTGCTGCATATGGTAAAGGAGTGCGACCCAATTTCTCTAGCAATGATTCAATGATTGGTCTATATCTACTACTACCTCCTGTATCAATAGACATAGGCACCAATCGTTATTTCCTTCCATGAATATTGTCCATGAACTAGAGTTTTAGGTTAAGTCGTTTACTTGACCCTCATGTATGGAGACTCCTTCAAGAGGAGACTCAATAATCACACTTACGCTGATGGTGTGATCTGACACCTTAGGTGAGAGTTTTTATTGGAACCTCTTGGTGGTAGTATTAAGGCTTTACGATGTTATTTTGGGTATTGACTGGACAGGCACAGATCATAAATAGATTTAATGTATTAGGAAAAAAGTTTGTGGTTTACCTACAATGTTGGAATGTGATTTTCCTTGGTTAGAAAAAAAGGTAAACTAGGCATCACATGACAAACCCATGAAAAGGATGGTGCAGTTGATAACTCTTGAGTCTGCTAGCCCTAACCACATGGTAGTGGGATATTGTATATTTCAGTTCCCAACATAAGCGTCAATGTGTGGGGGAAATCCATTCAAAATTATGTTTCTAGGTTTACCTCCCTGAAGGAGGGTGGACTTCTTCTTTGGACGGGTACTACTAGTGTTTTGTACTAGAATTCTCCAGGGTAGCAGCACCCATGTTAGCTTTGGGACCCCATGGGGCCCATTGGGTAAGAAAATGACATTAATAACTTTTTATTTAAATTTAAAATAAAAATATCACAAATATGTATTGTTTTACTAAACTAATTTTTACATGGGGTTATACAAGTCAAATTTTTGACTATAAATATTAATTTGAAAGATAAAAAGATTTCCTACATAATTAAATTTTTTTAAAATTTTTATACATTAAATAAATTAAATTATTTATGACACCATGATGATGTAGCGATTACCTCAATATTTAAAGATTTAAATAAAATGAAAAGATAATGTACAATCTAAGACCTACACTTGACAAAAACCTATTGGATGGGTGGATTTCAAAACCTTATCACCTTATCCTTGAAATATACAATTTTGGGACCTTTAAAATCCGAAAATCATTTTTTTAATAAAGTTACATTATATAACTTCCCAAGAGTTCCCCTCATCTTCTCTTATAAAAGGCCCCCACCTCTACTCCCTTACCCACACCTCTCATGCCTTTGGATTGACCAAACTCTTCTCATTATATCTCTCCACATCCCTCTATTCATCATTGAATCCTCACCTTAGGAAGAAATCACTTTAAGAAACCCTTTTGGTTCAAACAAAAAAGAGTTACCCGATTTAAAGGTAATGTATTCTCTTATGTTCTTTTGTTTTATTTTGCATCTACAACCCCACAAAACTCATTTTATTCCTTTATTTTTTAACAGAACCAGTATCTTAAATATACTAGGATGTTGTTATAAGAAGTATTCAAGCTACACTTACACACACATCCATCTAATGGTTAAAGAACATACTGTTTCTGTGGATGGCGAATTACTGCCTCATGAAACGATGATTGTTCAATATTCTTTTAACACCTTTAAAGGGGTCCATTATGAGGTCACTGTATTTTATATATGATATATATGGTATTTATGTTTTCTATATGTATATGTATATTACATTTAAAACATACCTTTATGTGTTTCATGTTGTGAAAATGTAATAATTTCATTTGAGAAAGTGTGGACTACCGCCCCCTCAAGTGATGTGACTCGTTAATGAAATACATGGAATGTATAAATAATGTACTTAATTAACATATGTGACCTATATAAAATATATATTATAATGTAACTATAATATAGATATCTCATTTAGTTTTAATTCCATTAAATACAAAATAGAAATGAATGTAGAGTTCATGTGTAAGTATGGTTTACCGTCTCCATGAACGGTGCATTCCATTTCATACCATTAAATGTTATGTAATATTATAAATTCAAGTATATACTTGATATATAATATATCTATGATATATACATCTCGAATATAATTCTGGATATAATGGATATTTTTTCACATGAACAACTTGTAATTATAAGAAGTTTATCTTGGACTCATGCACCAATGATCGAAAAAACAACCGTTATTAAGTTAAATAATTACATAATGTTCATAAAATGGTAATAAGTGATATAAAAGGAATAATGAACTTGAAAAAGGTTATTATGTAAGTATAAATTAACTCTATTTTTTTATTCAGTAATATAATTAAATGAACAAGACAAGTCGGACTTGAGGTAAGGGATCCTACCTCTCTTTTTGTTTTTAAGTACTCTTATTTATGTCATTTCTTTTAAGATAATCTTTATTATGTTTGGGGATGTTATTTTATATTCATAACTGTAATTTATATGTTAATATTATGAGATACCCTATTTGATATCATAAATCCATTTTTGGATGTTGTATGTGGCGTCGTTAGGTTGCCGAGTTTTCATAAGGGATTTTTCATCTCACTTTTATTCCTGTGAGATTTATGCTACATTTTCCACCATTTCCTTTGAGTGGTGTATGTAATACCCATTATTATACTCTTTGTGTAATATAATTCAATTTATGGGTATTTACATCATCATTGTATAACCCTTCTTCTATGGGGTGTACGTTTCGAAATTTACCCAAATCGGTAAGGGGACATTTTACCCTCCTCTTTTTAAAAGACTTTTTTTTGTTGGGTCTTTAAATTTACATATTATTACTTTGGTTTATGTCCTTTTATATCCTTATTGATGCAAATTTTATGTACAAGTGATGAGATACCATTTTCTCTCTCATCAACTCATTTTATGCATTTTAAAGTGACGTCGTTAGGCTGTCGAATTCTTGCATGGAAACTTATTAACTCAATTTCAATAATTTGTGTTAATCTTTTACTCCTTTAATATTTCATGCTATGAAAATATTTGAATTACTCTGATTGTTTTACACTTTATATCCACTTATATTTTATGTATTTATATTTTTCACACATAAATTATATAATTGATTTATCCTTAATATAAGGATACTGTCTTTGTACGGGACTTCGTCTCAATCTCTTTTCATTGTGGCATATTTTGTTATAATACAAGACTTTCATTTATAAAATGTATAAAACACCTTTGACTTCTACTTTTATTCAAAAGTAATATTTTCTATATTAAGCGTTTTACTAAACGACAAAAAGTCTGTTTCTTTTTAACGTACGTAGTGACAATGACCTTTCTGCCGCCATGAGTATTATTTGGTCTTTGGCTTCCTCAACAAGCCATAATGTCTTTAAAATGAAATAAATACAATATACTCTTTTATGTATTTTGGTATTATAAATGGTTTTTTATGTCAACATACTTATGTGTTATATTGTGATCCAAATGTGGAAATGTTTTCATTCCATTATATTTGTTTTATGACTTATGATTTTATAATGGTACTTGGACATTTGACGGATGGTTATATGATAAACCATATAAAGGGTGGTGCTGTAAATACCAGGACGGGTGGTTACGTTATAACCTCCAATGCATTGGGTATGGAAGTCGGCCGTATGGATTTTCCATTAAGTGATATGGGTGTAAGTCAACCATATGGTTATTCCATTTGAGTATGTTTATGTCCCAAGTTACCTTTATATGTTATGTGTTATTTATATGGGTTTTATGGTATAATTTGGATACAAAAGGGTAAGTAATGATATTTTATTCAGTGAAGAATATTTACTACTTCATAAAAGTGAAAATTATTACATTGATAATGTATTCATGGTTTACTAGTTGTTTTGAAAAACTAACAGTTTTCCTTATTTGTGTATCCTTTACTGGCCTTTTTATGTTCATCCCAAGTTTTTGAAATGTTTTCCACAGGACTTAAAGATGAATAGGGTCAAGGATGGGATCAAGGAAAGACATGCTATCTAAAACATGGAACTAAACATGTTTCTCTTTAAGTGTTTTTTATTTTATGGAAACTTATTAGAAGTGTATAATTTTTAATATTTTGAGATGTCATAGTTCTGTCCTATTTCTCTAAAACTCTATACCTGAAAAGATCCTCTTTGTGAATTATTAAATGTAATTCAATATTAAGTAATGTTATAAGACTGGGTCCTTATAAATACTCTATATTGTTGAGATATTTCTATACAGTTAACCAAATTGTATTTATTTTTAACCATTTAAGTAAAGACCTATATTAATTCAATCATTGAAACCACCATTTCAAGGATAAGGGATTTGTAGGCCATTATTGATTCACCAAAGTGTTATATAGACACTTATCAATATCACTATCACCTTTTATCGAAATACATGTCAATTCATGTTCCCAAATTTTCATTCCACCCCTTATCCATGCCATAATCCATCACATACATTAATTTCCTCATACCAACACACATAATCCATTTTTCCACATGATTAGACTAATTTTACAAAAATAAACCATTGAGACCACAATGATGAAAAAAGGGAATAATTTTTATTATAATATATTCCATAAATTAATGTTTTTGTACTAATTTATTTAAATTAACGATTTATGATTGGAAATATCCCTATATAAATTAATAAATAGCTGATAGAAGAAAGTCATTTATAGAAATTCATCATGAGCCTTTTCTCTAATAAATTAATGAAATTAATTTGTTAATTAAGGTAATTATAAAACAAGAAAAATAAAATATATAATAAAAAATATTATAACGAATGATCAATCTATATGTTATATGCAAAATGTTTTGAGAGCAAATTATTAGAGATTAATATTTATTACAAGAAAAAAATATCCATTAGTATGAATAATCTATGGAACTACAAAAAAAGTATTGTTATCTGAATGTGAGTTTTAAATATGATGGCTCTTATGAAATAAAATTTATTAATATAAATACCTCATTTGTAAAATATAATAATTAACCCATGAAAAAAATATCTTTCAAAAATTTATAAAACATAATTAATTATGTAGTGAATATTAAATTTTTTATTAATATTTATTTTTTTATTTGGATATAACAAAACATGAGAGATTTTAAACACATGATTAATATGTAATATTAGATTAACATTGAATACAATAACATGGTGTAATATGATTATTCTTTTATTAACTCCATAATTCCATGAAATCTAATTTTCAATGCCCTATGAATTGAATTCAACAATTTTATGAATACTCTATAAAATCCAAATAAATTTGCATATTTTTCCCTATCATGTTTTATCACGCATTCATGTGGATAAACATTTTTTATTGGATACATATGTGGTTATAATGAATTATTTGTTGATCTAGTAAAATAATAAAATACCTGATGAGTTTGGTATGGGGATGGAGATATGGAAATATAACATATACCCAAACAAGATAGAACACCCTATTCTAGTTCAATGTAAAATTTTATACCTACCAATTATAAATCATTTTATGAATGGTCAACCTTAATAATCAAAAAATTTATATAAAATTTATTTAAAAAAGTATTTGTCTATTTAATTAATACGCTATAAATTTTACGGAAAAAATTCAATCGAAAAACCCATATACCAAACCTAATAGAATTATTGTAATATATATCTAATTTAATTATGTTGTGTAAATTTTAACTTTGAACCCCCATGAGAACACAATTATTCATTTTCTAACAAATTACCAAATTCTATACTAATGAAAAAATTGTGTACCTACATGCTACAGATCATTAATCGTTTTCACCCTATGAAAGGAAATAATTAGAAAAGTTGAACTAAATAGATCATAATGATACATATAATTTAAGAATTCAAAATATCATAAAAATAAACACCATATATAGGGTTGGGAACTATGAAAATCATGGATAAACATGCACTAGAAGAAATATTTTTTCACATAAAATATTATTTATAATGTTCCATGGATCATCAATTAATCATATGGTATAATTATATTCGTACCACAAAGAGGAATGTCATCAAAAAACGAAAAAATGGTATATATATAAATTTACGGCGATTCCTTTCACATAATCATTCATTTATAGTTAACATCTTATATGGACCTATAATAATAATGGTGGAATTGCACAATTTAAAATTCTGAAACACATATATCACATGGAGTACCTAATAAAAAATATTATCATAAATTAGGAATAATGAATTAGTCAGAAATAATACAATATGTGTTCCAAATAATTTCAATAATAAAATAATTATTTTAACTACTAATATATATATATAACCATAATATAAAATAGTACATAAAAATTAATGATTAATAAGTATATAATTATAGAAATTGTGACATATACCATTGGAATAGTAACATGAACATTAGAATATTAATTTTAGCATTATAAATTTTAATATAGTTGATAGAATAGTTACCTAATTTATGAAAGAATAATATAATTTTTTTTAAAAATATATTATAAATTTATCTAATGGTATATGTATTCCATTATTTAAAAAATGATAAACTACGTGTTGGTTTTTTTGTAAAATGTAAATGTTAATTTACAACATAAAAATTAATTTAAAGATATAAAATAAAATTTATTTTTGTAAAAAATTATAATATGTTGATAATATGTTTTATTATAAAATTAAGATAATTTAATGATAGCCCAATTTATTTTTCCAGTTGATATATATTCAATTATAATATTTAATTCTATATTTTTTTTGAATAATCTAGGATTCTAATTAGATAATAAATTTATCATATTTAGAAACAAATTTTCATTATCTTTATTACCTTTTTTAAACATACACATCAAAAAATTGTTAAAGGTAATTTTTTGGATTTTCAAAAAACTGTTTTACTTTTTCGTAATAGGGAAATATGTTAACTTATTAAATTTTTCATTATATTCTTAAAATTTGAATTATGGGTCATTGATTATATAATAACCCATTAGACTGTACCTCACATCACTATTTAATTTATTTAGTCATAGGAATAAATAAAATTGATAATATTGATACACGATAATAAAATAATTAGTATAATAGTAAAAAACATCCCACTCCTCCACCTATAAATACCACCCCAAAACATTCCTTCTCATTACACCATCTATTTCATGTATTTGTCAATATTATATCTATATCATTTCCAAATCCTCTTATCGACATCGTTGAGATTCTGGTATCAAAAAAATTTTATTTTCAAGCTCTATATGAGGTCCTTAAAGGATGCAATATTGAATAGATAACTTCTTCATAAAATGCCTTTTAATTCAATTTCATCTTATATCTTCTCTCTACCTTAAACATCCATAAATGATAATAAATATAGTATAATGTATAAAATATAATTGAATATTAAAAATGTAATATTATCATTCTAACACTATTCACATCTATACTTATTCAACGATAATAACTCATTGTCCTAATTATGGTGGTTTAACGTCTCTATGGTTAATGATTTTTTTGTATTCAATTACTCCTTCAAGGGTGTTCATAAAACCAATTTTATAGTTCATTATAATTTTAATAATCTTATTATATTTTTTCATCATATTATATATATATATATTATGAATATTATATAATACAAAACAATTTCTTGATGTTTGAATCCCCCCAAAATAATCAAAATAATTATCAGTAATGTTTTATCAAATGAATCATCCTCAAACCAGAGGAAAATAATATATGGGACTAATTGAACATATTTATAATCATTAATACTATATAAGTTCACTTTTATGGAACTATTCTCGTTTTACATGAACAAAACTAATTATACACAAGCAAACAGACCCTGAATCCATGAAACAAACACTCATAGAATGACCAAATTGATCTTTATAACAAATTAAAATGGAAAAAATGTAGAAATTAAAATTATAAAAAATAATATATATTGAAAATATGTTCTTAAATTTTTAGTTAATGAATAATAAATTATTATATATGAAATTATGTAAATGTTTAAAATGCATTCGTAGATATAGATGGCGATCTATCTGAACCTCCATATTTTCATTCAGTTTCTCTTTCACTATCATGTTGAAAATTTATTACATAATTTTTCTTATATAAAACATTTATATTTTGTAAATATATAAAAAAACTATTCATTTATCTCAATCATTTTAATGTTATAAATTTAGTTTGATGTCGTTATCCATGATATATTATTATAATTACATTATTACTCTTGATTAATTAATTAAACTTCTTCCAACGTGGATTACATTTTGATTCTCGATTTGGTTATGCCTTATTATATTATTAAAATATCTATTCATTCCATGTGTAACCCATATTTTTATTACTCATGTTTGATTGTTTTTGTCGTATAGATAAAAATGAAAATTTTTATTATGGGTGCCACCATATAATGCTACAAATCAATGGTAATTTTTTCATGATACATTATTTATAGAATAATGGAGTAAATATATTATGTTATTGGAGATTTTAATCCATGTGGAATAGTGTAGGAAATCATCTTTGACTCATGCTTATGTCATGTTATATATTGTAGACACATTCCAATATTTACATGATCATATAATAGAATACACTATTTTTTTATTCTAATATGTGTATTTATTATCCATAAATTTTATGTGATCTTATAGAACCTTAAGAATAAGGTGTTTTGCTTAATTCCCATATTTATTCCCATACTAGTATTTTAACTCGTCCATTTTTTATGTATTCCTTATGTTACCCTATGTTGTTATAGGATATCAAATGGATTTACGAGATCATTGTTAATAATAAATGAAAATATGTTTTATTTATTTACATGTTTTCTAATTATGTTAAGAGTCGTAAAATTACATTATAATTATCCATACATGGTATTAATTTCACAAATAACTATACATAGAATACAATATTAATATATGTAAAAGGCATGGGATAATATAGTTGGTATAAAATGAACTATATAATTATTTTTTGGTATTATAAAAATAAAATATTAGTATGATCCCTTGGGATAATTCATTCACCATGGATATAAAAGACTAAAAAACAAGGAATCACATGTTTGGATATAATTTTATTTTAAAATATTAAACATATATCATAAATATTACCATATCAACTAATAATTAAATCCCCATAATTGTTTTTCTTATTTTTTTCACGTAAATATCATGATATTTTAATAATGATTCCATGAATCAATGAGATAGACAATGTTGCAATTTCCCTAATGAGATGCCTAAAATAATGGAAACGGGACCCCTAAACTCAATGAACATAAATGATCATTAGGAAAAATTATGAAAAAATATTAAATTATATAAACCACCCTCATTATCCTACGATTGTTCCAGGTGGAGTGAAATACATTACGTAATAAAGGATGATTATTTTTACTGGATCATATGGTCCCTTCATAACAGATAAATGCATTAACTCTATTTAGGATATATTATATATTTTCAAATTCTCAATACAGGGGATATAAATATTGTACATCTATAACTTTGAGGTTGAAGTTAATTAGTGGTGTATATAGATAAAAAATCCACTTATAATGAGGAAATTGATTCAAGGGATTTAAAAATATTAAAGAAAATATTTACATATATATATTTACAGAAAATTCTATGTCATAAAATTGAGATATAGTTCCTTGGATAAAATAAATATAAATAATAGTATACCTATGTGTACGAGGGAAACATTACAACTTTTGTATGATATGCATAAATTTGTTTCATGTATGTTTTATATTAAGCTGATCAATTATTTATTGGATTATAAATGAGTTCATGAAATGGATTGGAATTCTAGTCTTTGGAAACAATGTGGAGATTCAATGATGTTATCTTAAAGATGAAATGGAGAACATAGACGCTCAGTGGTATTGCGGGATAGGGGATAAAAAAGGAAAATGAAAATTAATACCAAATGATCAACATATAAATCAAATGATGGAATAAAAACCCAACACCCAACTTGTAAAAAGTGTGGGAATAATCATCCCAGAAATTATATAAGGTGTAACATGAGATTCATTAATGCTGTAATAGAGGGGAATATTGATAATTATTATGAAATTTATTTAACGTATCCCACTAAATAAAATTATTTATGGATGTTTCAGATAATAAATTATCTTGTAGGGAAGTGTTTCATTTGGAAGTAACATGATATTTATGAGATCCAACTCCCTATGAAAATAACAATATGATAAATTCAACAAAAAAAAACCGCCATGTAATTAAAAAAATTCTATATTATATCAGTAATATGTTGGTGGAGTCTAATAATAATATTTTGAGAGGTTTTATAGCAACTCATTTGACAATAATGAAGGTACTATTTGATATTGGTTCTATTTTTTTCATATATTGTTTGTTTGACAAGACAATTCAAACACCTCCTGAAAATATATAGGGTGATTTATCAATGAAAATGGGAAAATATAAAATAATTATATATAATGTATCTAACTCTTCCATGGTTATTGATTGTGGACTGAACCTCCCGAAAAATCAGATCTTTGTTGATTTGAAGGTGTTTAAATATATATTAGTCATATAATAACTGTATTTATATAAATCCATGATAAACTATTTGGAAATAGGGATATGACTTCACATCCCATGGAATCACCCCTTTATATACATGTTTATAGAGGATGATGAATATTCATTGGAATCATCCTTTTTAATTTTTGATATTATAGCCTAATGAGAAATAAAATCTGTCATAAAATATTGATATGAAGGATATAATCATCCTTCAAGGAATTCCCATTATGATGGAATACACTAATGTGTCTCTAAAATAAATTTGTTTCCTTCCACTTGATCAAACAATTGAGTTCCAAATTGATCAAATACATTAATCTCTACCACATCAAATACACCTTTTTAGATTACCACCATTTATTTAGAGGAATTAAATTAGATGTTTCAGGAGAATATCATATGGGGTTTTTTATTCTTGAGTGCTTCACTATGGGGTTCTATAGTCCTCTTCATCAAAAAGAGTAAATTATTAGTGTGTCATTACATTTTTTATCATGATTGCAACAAAATATAAATAAAAACATGTTTTGCATACCATGAATAAATTATGTGTTTGATCAACTTAATTGGGCCAGTTATTTCTCTATAGTAGAAATTAAGATTACATATAACCAATTTATAGTTAGGAAGAAATATATTCCTAATAATTATATTTAAAAGAGTTATGGATAATACGAGTTCATAATTATGTGATTTTGACTCACTAATCCTCCATCAATTTTTATGTACATAATGAATATTGTCTTTAGAATATTTAAAGACAAATTTTTGGTAGTCTTTATAGATGATTCTATTATATACTTCTAGAGAGATGAGAAACACAAAGGGAATCTGATATTGGTCTAAATATTTTATAGGAATATTTTTTTCTCAAATTGTTGTAAAAGTGGGTTATGTATTGAAGAATTATCAATCATGTGGCTTGTTATCACTAGTAACTGAATATATATGGACCCCTCAAAAACATTGACAATTAATCAGTTGTCTAGACAATCATCTGTAATAGTGGTCTATATATTACATAGACTAAATTTGTTTAGGGAGTAATTTCGAAGAACATGTCACCATTTAAAAAAGCCACTATCCATGCTAACACGTAATGGTCTAATGTTTTCCAAGACTAGTAAATGTAAAAAGTGGTTCAAATAGTTAAAAATAGATTTTCCCTGCACAAGAACATACACTACCGACAACTGGGGAACTATTTGGGGTATATAACATTGAATAAATGAAGGTTTTAGGTTTTCCACTAATGAAACAATTTTATGTAATATCATATTCCACAAATCTATTGACTGTTTTGGATATTAACCACCCCATGCAAGATATGAAGTATGTAGATGTGATCATTTTGTTGAAAATTATGTCAAATTATATGTATTGTGAGATGTTTGGGAGATATAAAAATCAGAGGAGACTAAAATATACATTCACATATATGGATTTGAATATATACAAATAACATGGTTAGGTATCATCAATAATTATGGCCTCTAAATCCTATACAATCTTAGTAATGAAAATAATGTAGAAGATGTTATAGGTAGAAATGATCCAAGAAAATTTTCAAGGATAATAATTGCTAAGGATCCAAAAATCTCAAACATGAAAAGGATGGACATGAGAATCATAATGGATTTTACATCAACGTTATATCATCTCATGTTTTTAAAATAAAACATTATTTTTTATCGTCTACATGATACACCACATCATGATTAAAAGGAAAACTAAATATTATTATTTAATATTCTAGTTATCGTATTGTAATTAAAATAACATATATGAAAATGATTATTAAAATTATGAAAATATGGTCTATATGTATATATGTAAATTATTTTCTTAACAATTAATAATCAATTAATGTTAACCAGTTTCAAATTAAATGAAATGTTTTTCTAGAAAACAATATATATATTCCCAAATGTATTTTATACCAATAAATTAATAAATAACTATTTTTAGTCTAAATAAACAAAATATATCTATATATTTAATATTTAATTTAATTATTAATTTTCATCATATGTGTAATCGAGAAATGATTTAATAAAAATTTCAAATTCTTGAGTAAATGATATATTTTTTGAAAAATTTAGTTTTCCATCCATTAGAAGGAACACTAATTTAAAATATATTTTCATTAATATTTTATATAATATAATTGAAAAAAGTCTTCTTATTTTATTGTGAATTATCAAAATTTACATATTAGATAACGTTTCCCAGTTTTTTGTTCTGATTCATGATTCGATAAATAGTGACAAATATTGCATCTTTAATTATAGAATACTTTTTCATCAAATTTATTTAAACTATTGAATTATATATTTAAAATCTTTTAAACTATAATTATATTTTTCTTATCATTTAATGCAATGTATGTAATTGGAATCAATTTCATAATATAATCTGATATAAACATATTATGATCTATTGATAATTTTTACATTAGAAACTTCATTTATCGTTCCACCAATGATATTAATTTTTATTTACATTCATCCAATTAAGTATTTAAATTGGAAAAAATAGATTCTTTATTTGGAATAATAGTTTAAAAATTATGTAAAGTGGTACCATTTATGTTTGGGACAATATGATTAGAAACTATAAATTTTATTATTGCAATGATTATCGGTAAATCAGGTAATTAAGGGTAAAATAAATATTATAACTAAAATAAAATATCCCTAAAAATTTATATATTTTCATTGGATGAGTATTTTTCATAAAAAAATCATATTTTTTTCTCATTTATATTATTTTTATGCCACTTGGGTGTGACTTTTACATTTTTTTATTATACTAAAGGAAATGTTATTTTTCAATCAATCATGATTTTAACAAGTAAAATATTACTAATATAGGGTTATATAATATATATGATAAAATATATATAGTATTTTAAAAAATAAAATTATTTCCTAAATCATTGAAATTTAATTATAATTTTTATTAAATAAATATGAAAATTAAGTTGTGGCACAATGATAATGTAATAACTATTTAATTAATTGAAAAATCAAATAAATTATAATAAAAATACTAACTTAAACATAATTTCATTTAATTTATGACATAAAACTATATTATGTATTAAATTGACATTTTAGGAATGGGTAAATATGTTAATTCTATGATATAATGTCAATATTATTTTTGTAAATATTAAATAATTAATAGTATCAAAATTTTCATTAATAATATTTAAAAATAGATAATAGTTCATTAAATTATATTAAATTACTAGAATATCAGAATCAGAAGACATATTTTGATATGTCTAAAAAAGATATCAATGATCCATTTTTGGTCATTTTTAATTTTTTATTAATTATATAATCCTAATAAACGTATATTACATGATATAATTATACGATTAATAAG
This sequence comes from Viscum album, assembly GCA_963277665.1. Taxonomy (NCBI): domain Eukaryota; kingdom Viridiplantae; phylum Streptophyta; class Magnoliopsida; order Santalales; family Viscaceae; genus Viscum; species Viscum album. The sequence continues at coordinate 2,053,861,870 of OY728146.1, read as the reverse complement.
GGTTGAAACATAATGATTAAGAATATAAATAGTAAAAACATATCAAGTTTTCATTGCCTATAGGGGATTCATCCCAAAATCATCATATCATATCAATAAATTATTTTTACCCATTTTGAATAGAAAATTAATATACATTAATATATTATTTTTAATGAGCTCTATAATCACCCATTACATCTTATATAAAAGTTCACCCATTATTCTAATTTTCTCACAAACAAGTCCTTATTTATTCTATCCAAAATCTTCACAAATTCCATCCAAGAATCCCACCCCGCATTCTATAGGTTATATATTAGGAGGAATAACCACATTATAGGTATTAAGGGGTTAATAATAGGTTATCATCCAAAGAAGAGGAATGTAAGAGACATATGTGTAAAATCAGACCAAATTAAAGGGATTTCATCTCAATATACTTACATTGAAGAATTTGAGGACGATGGTCTCCATTATTATTTTATAAGGTGTATAAACAACAATTATGAGATTTTATAATTATATTTTATCTATACTCATGTTATTTAATGTTTTGGTTAATGTTTACATTCATGGAGATTATGGATAAAATTTTCCAAGTGGTATGCGAGATAATGAATGAATATATAATTAATAATAAAATAATTTTATACCTATTGATTTTCTAGATTTTATTTTACATATTTATTTGTATGGACCCAAAAGTAATATAAATTATAGTATATGTCTACATTTAATTTCATTCAATGTTTTCCCAAATGGAATATTTTAATTTAATTTCATACAGATTTATTTATAAATGACAAAATAAATTCCCTCTTATTGACATATACAATGATAAATAATTTTTAAATACCATGGATGATATGTTATTGTCTTATTCAATATAAATATTTCATTTTTCCAAAAATGAAAAACCAAAATGATATTTTTACTTTTTATTTTTATTGAAAATTGTTTTCTAATTAAATTGATTCCTTAGTTTTGATAATTGAGTTCTTGAAAGAAATGGGTATATTTTTCAAAGATTTTTTCATATGGGATGAAATGATTTTTTAAAAATAGTTTTATGATGGAAGTGTTTTAATAACCATATTTTAATAATGGATTATAGAAAACATGTCAGAACAAAAAAACATTTAAATGGGGTGGGCAATATAGCATTGGGTAAACCTGTCATATTGGAACATGGGGTGGACCAAACAGCACCGGGAAAGCCTGTGATAGTTTTACCTTTTGTGGCCCATATAGTATAGAGAAATACCATTGTAGATTATCGTGGGGTGGCCCATATAGGACCAGTTAATCCAATAATAACTTAAATGGATGTTGGTTATATAATTATTCCAAATTAAAGGGGTTTGAATGGTTTTTTATATGATGATATAACTCATCTAAATGAGTTTTAATTTAGAGATATATGTTTCAATGATTTTCAATAGTAATAATGTGTATTTTTCATTTGAAAATATTTTATTTTATATTCTCAATGATATATGATGATAATGATGACATTTATAAAGGGTTTCATTTTTATGTTGAACTAGTAGTTTTATTTCTTTTATTATCCCTTATCGATTTTATGTTTATATCTAGAGTTTTTTCATTTTTTTTGTGGGATAATTTACGCATGTTTGAGATGAAGGGGTTAACTATGATTATTTTTATGATATATAAATATTAATTTTTTATTTACTTTTTTATTTTAAAATTGTTATAATGTGTATAATTGTCTACATATAATGTATGGTTTACATTTTAAGAGTTTTTCCAATTTTATAAAACTATAAACTGATATGATACTCAAATTTGAATTTAATTTCAAAAAAATATAATATAACATGTTTAATGACATGTCCTAATAGTTGGTATAAAAGATAAGATTTGATGAAATTTAAGATTAGGATGTCTTCTCAACGGTTGAGTATATCATACATGGTATATAATTTTCATATTCATCATATGTTTAATGAACTAGAAACCATTTTGAGGCTTTATGTTATAATAATTTAAGGTGACTAATGGTATTTACTAAGGAATTTATATTTTTATGAAATTAATGGTTATTACATTTGGGTTGAAAATGAAGTTATGAGATAAATATTGATGTTAGAATTTGTTATGGATATTTTTTAGGATTTTATCTTAGATTTGGGAATTATTAATAATTTTATATTTTTAAAAAATGACAACATAATGCAGGGGTAACAAATCATTACAATTAGAATAGACGTGAGAATGAAACCCACAACAGAAGGTTTACAAGTTTGCATCATCTACCACCAACCTATGAAAAGTCCTTGATAGAATTATGTTTTATTTTTTATTAAATGATTTTATGGATAATCAATATGTTTTTTTGAATAAATATTTTATCGAATATATAACCATGAAATTGGAAAACAATTTGGTTATTAAGTTATTAATTTTTTATAAGATATATACTATTTTGGGAACCCATTTTCATTTAGGTAAACTGAATACTAAGAGATTTTATCTAAGATATAATGGATAAAATATATTTTCAAGTAAAGTAAGATTTTATTTGGGTTCTTATGTTGATTTAGGTTAATTATTGATATTATTTTTTTATCATGCTGATTATTAGGGTGAATACTTTTTTTGTGTATGAATTCAATGATTAATTGATTTAATATAGAGGTATTTTTAAAATCTGAAGTTATGTTAATGTGAAGAAATCAATTTTATAGTTTAAATCATTGTTTGGATTATTCTGAGGAATTTTAAGGATATTTATTTGTTGAATGTTCGATGATGTACTTTCAATATTAATGATGAATTTTAGAGATTGAATTAGTTTTTCATTATATAATGTAATTTTTTTCGGTAATTATCATATATTTTACTATCCATCTTTGATTTTATTAATTTTATCAATGGGTGAATTATATAGTTATTTTTCTTGGATTATGTGATTTACCAGAAACTGATTCTAGTGCTTCATTCATGAAATGATCATCTTAAATAATAACTATACAATGAAAATTATGAGTTTGTGGTTAAAATTTACTAAAAGATTAAAAATTATTATTCATATAATTATATTTTTATATTCCAATTCTAGAAATTAAATGGATTATTAAACTCTATAAAGATAATATTGAAACCAAAACATTATATTTTTAATTTTATTAGTGGTCTTTCAACTCATTACATATTTATGGTTTAGGTATGGTACACATTATCATGACTATGTTTTCTATAAAAATCTATTAGTATATGAGTGTTATTTTTATATTAAATGTCTTTTTTTTCTATATTAAAACACATTATTTATTATCTCAGGTGACCATTGACCATCCGTTTCATTCATTTGATGGGGAATTTGAATTATTCTTTTTTCTAATGATGGGTTTAAAAAAATGTATTTTTTTTAGAGAAAATACCCTTGTTTTTTACCATGTGTTCAAATTACATGGAAAAAATTTAATAATGGTGGTATAATGTGAAATCAGATATCATTAAAATGAAAAACTGTTTTTTATTTCATACATGATATATCAAATCGAGAATAAATGAACAACTAAATAAGATTATTTAAATAGTATTTATGATATAGTCACTAGAATGGTAAAAATAAAAAACAATTACTGAATTATAAAAATATTGTTTGTACATACATAAATATATAAATATATAAATATATATATTTATATATTTAATTACTTGGTGAAAAACATTATTATAAATTTATGTAAAAGCCTTTTTAAAGTAATGGAAATGTTTTTACGAATATCAACATAAATATACTCAAGACATTTTTATACCAATAAATTAATATATAACTTTACCTTTATTATATTAATGATATAAATTTATATTTAATATATTATTTGATTTTTACCATTCATATTATTTGTTTTCTAGACATGATATAAGAACAAATTAAATATCAAAAATAAAAGAATTATTTTCTAAAAAGGAAATTTTTGTCCCTTTTTATGGGACACGTTTTTTAAATATATTTTTAGCACTTCAGAAGTTCTACTATAAAAACAAATCTTTTTGATTAAAATCTGAGTATTAGAATTTTAATTCAATGATTTTTTGATATTTTTCTGACAATATACATTTTTTGATTAGTAGTTATAATATATTGAAATTTTTATTTAAAAATACGATTTCATAAAATTTATTTATAGATTAAAAATATATTTTTGAATCTATTTTAAGAATATTTAGATCATATTTTTATCATTTAATCTCATTTCGGTAATTTGAAATAATTTCACATTTAAAAAATATATATATATATATATTGATCTTCAAATCTATTTTATTTTTAAAACACATGTACTTCTTCCGCCATTTAGTGTAATTTTAAAAATATTTATTCAAAATAATTAGCTTAATTTGAAAAAATGGAATCATGATTTGGAATCTTTTGGTACGGATTATGATATCAGTACCTTTTATTTTTAAATATTATTAATAGAAACTTTTGTAATATTGTTTACCATGATTAAGAGTAAATAGAGTACATCCTCTATGAAGTGGATGTTCTTTTTTTTAATCCTCACCTATCAAGAATGGTTATAGAGATAAATTATATAAATATATACTATATTGATAAAAAAATTTATATATAACAATTATGTGATATTTAACACCTCTTATCCCTTCTATCCACTCGAAAATGGAATCATCTCTTAGGTGTACATGCAGAACACCGCATCTATATAGCAATGTAATTTATTTTTCATTAGCAACACACATGGGTGCTAATAATGATTTATTGATTTAATAAATGATATAATTCCAATTATTTTAGATTTATTTTATTGTAATAAATATGAACATTAATAATTTTTCATCTATTAAAAATGTGAAAACATATATTTCTATGTCTATGGTCCGCTATTTCAATAAATTGAATTATTTGATTCTTCATACCACCTTATAAATATTTAAATATAATTACATTTAATTCGAATAAATTAAAATTATAACTTGTTTATTATTCTATAAATTATGGTTCCATATTTCTTTTTGACCACATAAAATGTAGTAATGATATTTTGGACTGAATAACAGCAAAACTACTGAAGTATATATATCGTATTTAGCAACATAATAGATCATGGAAGGAAATATAATAAAATAATAAATTGATAAAACCTAGGTAATTAGGAAAATAAATCATCTTTAATTACTATTGAAATTCATAAATATTATTCATGGATTCAAATTTATTTTTATAAGATTATATTTCGTTATAGTATGGATGTGATGATTTAATTCTAAAAAACCATTTCCATGACATATATTGTTTTATTGTAACAATTTATTTTAAAACATCATATTTTTAAATTTATAAAATAAAAATAATATTTTAATTCATCATATTGATATTAGATTTTGGTTAACAAATTTTTTTAAAATCATTGACTTTTCGGATAATATGGAAAGATACATATTTTGTTTATAAAGTATTTTTTTCATATACATAATATTTTATCATTATTTCTTTTTTATAAACATTTTTTAATTAATAATTTTTGAATATATATATATATATATTCCAAGTAAGTAAATAATAAACATAAATATATTTTCATTTGATAAATAATCATTTTAATGATTGAAATTGAATTTAAGAAAAAAACATATTTTTATTATATTTTGAGTATATAAAATTAAAATACTTGAACCCACTAATAAACATATTATTTAAAAATATAATACATATCATTAATCATCAGTATTATATATTCAAATGTGATCAATTCATTTAAAACAATAATATATATATATATATAATATTAAAAATAAATTTAGTATCTTCAATGGCCAATTAAACACATATACCATGCTCAAAATAAACAATAATATATGATAATGATATAACCATTAAATTGAAATTGATTTATTAATATGAATTTACTCATTTAGAAAAAATATTTATAAATATTTTAAATATTGAAAATATTTATTTTGGAAAGTCATTACATGCATAAAAAATATTCTTTTTTCTCTCAAACTATTTTCATTGATTATTGTGAAAAAATATAAATAATATTGATGAACTAATATTATTTTTAAATTACCTAATTTATTTTCTTATGAATTTAAAATTTTAAAATTATAAATGATTAATATTTTTTAAATTTTTGGAATAGATTAATTTATCGTTGAATAAAAATATCTCAATTTTTCATTAAATACTGTATTTATGCTCAAATAATTTTCATGTTAAATTTTGTTTCAATATGTGTGTAAATGTAATATTATGTAAATTTATTTTTAACTAACATTATTAAGAATATTTGAATAAATTTTTTCTTTTATTTTGATTAAAATAATTATATTATTAAGAAATAACATTCATTAGAAGACCACTTTCTAATAATGATTGCATGTTTAATAATAAATTATATTACATCATTTATATGAATTAAATTTTAAAAAAAGTCCATATTTTGAGTCATAATAATTAATAATATATAATAATATGTAATATTTATTTGATATTGAATATTAACGAAAAATAAAATTTTAATCGTGGTTACGTTTAACACATGTTAACTACGACGATAAACTAAAACGATGTGGATCAATAAGACATTAAATAACTTATAATTTGTATATATTTGGTCATATTTCAGCATTATATCTTCTAATGTCTTGTAATGGATCATTTTCCCTTGTTTTTCTAGGAAATTGAGTAGACATTATTTTAATACATTGAAAAATTACATGTGTTCCCAAGAACTCAATTATAAGTAGTGAAATACTCTCCTTAGATATTCAAAAAATGCCATATATTTTTCTCAAGAAAAACCTTAAATAATTACCCTGTAACGTCATTATCCTTGATTTAAATCATATCATTTTTTTCAAAATAGAAACCATATATTACTTAATATGATTTTTAAAAGAGAATTTTAGAATCCTATATATCCTTTTTCACTAAGAAATATTTTTATTTATATTTTTACCAATATGAATTATGAATGAAAAAAAAATATAAATTTTTTTTATATAAATTATATAGTTTTTTTATTTTTATGGAATAACCCATTTATATCTCCTATACTATAAAATAATAAATTAAATCGTCATTCATGTTTATGGTGGACTACCAGTCCAAAAACTAATGTCATTTGTTTTCTACCATAGTATATTACAGATAAATATAGTTATGGATTCAATTCATCTATATGCAATATAATAATTAATTATAATTGATTAAATTTAATATATCATCTACCTCCAAATCATTATATATTTTGGAAACAATATAATCTCTTTTTGGTATATGTAGACTACCTTCTCCATGAAGTGATGTGAACCACTCTTCATTTCGGCTTAAAATTGATGATAATATAGATTTATAAAATGAATATACCTGAAAAGCATGTTTTATCAAATTTTTAATTTTTTTAAATTTCATTCATTCTTTCCATTCTATAAAATTTAAAATCCATATTTCTGCATTTAAATGACAAACCATTTTTATGATTGTTGTAAATAATTTTTCTATCTCATGTAATTTTTGATATAACTATATATATATATATATATGTATTTACTATATAAGGAATTCAAATAATGTTAAATATAATTGAGATCATGTAAAAAAGAAAATGTTGATGGACAAGTCCTAAAACCACAAAACTGTAATAAAAAACGAAATAGTAAACACCTTGAAAAGAACATTTTGTATAAGAAATATTAACTAATGCTTTTAAAATCATTATACATGAATTAATTATTATATTATATGTTTATAAATTATTTTATTTTATAATTATAACATATTTATCTTTATTATAAATGATTATATAGTGCTTCTTGATGAAATTTGAACTCAAGGCAATGTAATCTCATCTCAAATTGTATCCATTGTTTCACAAGTAGTGTTATGATGCTATATTATTTTATGATATTTATATATGAATAAAATTTGACATGTTATATAATTAATTAATTTATTTTCATCATCCCCAATATTTCTTATAAATTTATTTTATCTTGTTATTTATAATAAAAAATTTACTAAATGAGTTAGGGATTTATGTTTTTGTCCTGTTTTAAGTACGATTTTTATGCATAAAATTTATTTTGAAAAGATAATATGATCCTTACATTATAAATAAATTTAATATTTATTTATATCTAGTAAATTTTATTGAAAATATTATTTCTATTCATTGTACTCATTCTATGAACTCAAAAAATCGAATCATTATTTTTATGTAAAACGAACATTATTTTTGTCTTTAGCCAAAAATCCATTTTCTTCAAATACATGTTTTAAAAAAATTAAGGACTCTTTTTAACAATAATTTATGATTGTTTATATTGAATTTTACTAGGGATTTTATTTTTAAGGAGATGTTTAAATGTGATATTTTTTTATTTTGTGAATAAATCACTATTTGACATTTTTCAATGGTTTGAAAAGAAGGTATTCATTTAAAATATTCAAAATGATTTAAATTTTCTATTACCACAACCACTTGATTTAATAAACAATATAATTATTTTATTAATTTTTTTTTCAATTATAAATTTTCCTTATATTTTTAATTTATTTTATTTTAAATATGTTATTAAAATTGATAATGTAATTTTCATTCTGCTTCGAAACACTTATGACCAGAACAAAAAAATCAAAACTGATTTATGATGAATATTAACTCTTATGATACATTTTTTATTAAATTATATACATTAATTTCATGAAATATTCACACAATCAATGAAAGAATTTATATGATCTTTGGATGTTATATTCAATACATCATTCCATTAATCTTTCATTTTGATATCATATGATCATCTAATGATGTCTTCCATGAGTACTGTTGTTTGGAAAATGATATCAACCTTTTTTATTTTTCTTTTACATAGGTTATAAATAATTGACCATGCATGGTTGACTATGATGTGTTATAAATGGAAATATATTTATAGATGATATAAAACACCTTTCATGAATTCAAAATATTGTGTATCTAGTCCCCAAAGACATTAAAAAGTATTGGTCCTTGGGATTATATTTTTGAAATTTATTAATTATTTATTTCAGAAGATGTAATATTTATCTAGGAATGGATGGTTTCCCTATAATTTCAATTTTATTTGAAATTAATTGTTAATTTATTTTACTTTTTTCAACCATGTAAATTTAAAATGGATTAATGGGGTGGAGGTTGTAAAACAAAGTGACAATGAATCTAGTATCGCTAAAACACTAGTAATTTTTAATGGATAGAGGATTTATTCCGTACCGTATCATGAATTCATAATTTTCCTTTTTGGTTCCCCATAAAAAAGAGAAATTAATGTTTTTTATTTTAATGATTAGTGTACGTAAATGATTTCTACTCCATAGACATATAAATGTTAACCATATATTCAAAAATATTTTATTCTTTTTGGAAAAATATATTGAACAATTTTTCCATAAATCAGTTCCCAAAATCCCTTTAAATTACATTGATGTCTTTATATTCTCTACATACCATTTGAGGAATGTTTAAGAGGTATTCCAACGAGGGACATATGAGGTTAATGTGTAAGTTGTAACTGACTTATTAAAAATATATTTCTTACACATTATTATTAAAATATATTCATAAAACTATAAAATGATGAAATATTTATAATATTTATACTAATTTTGTAACAATCTATGTATTTATAGAATCGTACTTGTTAGTATTTTTTTTATTAAATTATTAAATATGTGATATTAAGTAATTCTTAAAATAAATAACAAATTATATGGTTCTTTATTTAAAACAATTATTATTCATTAATATAATTTGAATTTGTAAAAATTAATATCATTTTTGAATTCATCATGATGAACATATCTCAGTATGAATTTTTTTAAATTTTCTGAAAAAATATAATTTATGGTGAAGTGTAAAAAATGAAATCCTTTTTATATAATTCTGTATTTTTTGTGATGTCATGAATTCATAATAATGATATAAAACATATTATTTTTTAAAAAATATTAATTTATATTTTAAAAGTAATATATTATTGAAATATTTTGGATCTTTTATTCAATAATTTATTTCATAATATATATAAAAATTAGTGTTAGTGTCGACATAGGGTCCGAAGAACATTAAAAAGATAATATTTGGTTCCTTATAAATATTAATTTAGTGTTAATATTATTATTCAAATATTTTTTATTAACTATTATGAATTATTGATGTTTTAATGTATTAAATTATAATTTTATAGTCTTATAGCATAAGTCTTATTACAATGCCTTTTTAATGCTAGTAGAAGGAAATACCAGACTAAATAACACATTTAAAAAGAAATATTTACCTGTATTTTATTAAATAGATACAATGAACGAATATAGGATTTTATTTTGAGTCTAATTAATTTAATTTTATTATTGTGTTAATTTAATTTATATATATTATGTAATTTTCATTAATTACTGTGAAATGTTGATGTAGGGATTCTACATGCATAAGAAAAATAAATAAAATGATTTTATTTAAAATTACTGGATATAATAAATGACCCAAATTGTAATTAAAATTTTTTCTATATTAAAATCTCTAATATTATATGATTTTTATTCAAATTTTTGACATTTTGGTCGCACACTAATCCCATTAAGTCTTTAAGATTATTAGATTTAAATGTTAGTCAAGCTGATCAAAAAATATATATTTATTTTTATTAAATTGGAATGTATGGTTTTATTGAATATTTTTTACAAACAAATAGTTTATTGAAACATAATGATATAATATTCTTCATGAAAAATTATTTATAATGTGTAAGGAATAAATAAATACAAAAATTGCATGAAAAAGTATCACACTATAATTATTTAATTAATGAATAAATCAAATTAATGATATTACAAATAATGACTTAAATATAATTTGATATTCTTATGTTATATAAATAATTACCTATATTAATAATATATTTTTATAATATATAAAAAAATTTGAATCATGTTTGCAACGTTGATTTTATTTCATTCAAGATATAATTATTAATAGTATATAATTTTAAGAACAATTATTTTAATTGAATATATTAAATAATTATATTATTAAAAAATCCCACAATATTGAATAAATCCAAAATATATAATATTCCTTATAAAATATGGAATAATGTGAATGTTATTCATTTTTTAAGTCTTATACCCTAAAATATATTTAAACTATTTTAAAAAATTGAGTATTTCCAAAGTTACCCCTCACCTCAAATACAAAAGGAGGATTCATCCTTCACAACAATTCATCACAATAAGCAATAAATCTCAACAATATTACACCAAATTACCTTATCCTAATCTATTTCTACATTCTAGAGCTTCTCATCTGAAAAAATACACCCTACATGATTTTTTAGGAGGCTCTCAAGTAGAAATTTTCATGATGTAAAATTTTATCTACATATATTTTAAATTCGTTTTCTTATTTACCATATCCTCAAATATTATCCAGTAATTTATGAAAACTAAATTATCATATATATAATTTAAATTTATTGTTTTTATGGTTTGTTGATCATAAAATCTCTCATATTATTATTTTATTCGTAAATAATGAAACCACCATCTATGGTGTGTAAATTCACTGCCTTCAAGGACGATGAGTGTTCATTTCCATTTATAAAAAGAATGGGAAATTTTAACTCTCTTTTAATATATCAAAATTAACTAAATATATATATTGTCACACCCCGACTGCAGATATCTTTATTTTACTTCTTTCTTGGTCCCGATTTAAATTTTTTTTCGAGGGTTAGTTGTGTTGGCGGTTTCGCATCGGTGCGCGGTGACCGCATCAATGCGGTGACCGTGCGTTCGGTCCTGTGTTTTTAAATATTAAACTTTTATGTAGATATATTATTATTATTACCTCTTAAATTGTTGTTGTTATTTTTTATGTTAATTTTGTTTATTGTATATATGTCTACATACATGTATATATATATGCATATATATATGTGTATATATGTATGTGTGTATATATATGTATATATATATATATATATATATTTATATGCGTTTTTAAGGAAGCGTTCATGTTTATATGTGTATAGATATATATATATGTTTGTATATGTTTAAATATACGTGTATATGTCTATATCTATATATGTGGGTTTGCGCACGCGCGCACGCGCGTGCTCATTTATTTTAAAGGGTTTTAATATTTTAAATTTTTGATTAATGATAATTATTATTATGAATTTTCTAATTATTAATATTATTATTATTATAAGGTTTTATTATTATTATAATGTTTTATTATTTCTATAAAGCGTTGTTATTTTTAGGATTGTTTTATTTACATACTTATGTTCAATATTATTATTAGTATATTTTTATGATTATAGTATTTTATTATTATCATTACATATTATTATTAATATTATTCTCATAATATTATTTATATTTTTGTTGTCTTATTGTTATTATTATTATTATTATTGTTGTTTTTGTTTATGTATATATATATATATTGTTTTTTTACAGCCTAACCCTAATCCTACCCCCCTCCCGTAGCCGCCTCACCTTTCTCTCTCTCCCTCTCCTTCTCCCCCGTTTTTCTTTCCCCCCTCCTGGTGCGGCCGACCGCGCCCTCCCTGTCTCGGCCTCCTCCACACGCCCCGGCGTCAGCTTCACCGTCGTCCGGCCCTCCCTGTCCCGGCCTCCTCCGCGCGCCCCTGCGATTCCCTCTCCCTCATCCGGCGCTCCCTCGCACTGTCCCTCTCCTCCTACGCCCACCGACCCTCCCGGGATCCGCCTCTCCTTCGTCGCGCCAGCGCCCGCCGGTGCTCCGTTCGCCCAGCGGCCGTCTCCGCCTCTCCCCATCCCGCACACCACGCCCGGCCAGCCCTGCTGCCTCTGACTCCCCTGCACCGGCCTCCGGCCTCCTCGGCATTGCCGTACTAGCCGACCACCGCTGACTCCCCGACACGACCCGCACCCCCCCTTCTCCAGTGACCGCTCCTCCGACCGGCGGCCTAACACCTCCCTCCGGTATGTTTTTATTTTATTTTATTTATTTATTGATTTATGTATTGTTTTATTGTTTTATCCATTTTATTTATTCTATTCTTTTAAGTATTTGTTTATTAATTAATTAGTTTATTTATTCATTTAATCATTTATTTATTTGTTCATTTAAGTATTTGTTAATTAGTCGTTTATTTATTTATTTATGTATGTATTATGTTATTCAATTATTCAATTTATTTATTTATTTATTTTCTTCCTTGTTTATTTATTCATTTAATTTTTTTGTTAACTAGTTATTTATTTATTTAATTATTTGTTAATTAATTAATTAATTAATTAATTAATTAATTTTTTTTGTTTATTTACTTATTTTTCTATCTGCTTATTCATTTGGTTATCTATTTATTCTCTTGATTATTTATTTATTCTTGTATTTATTATTTATCTATATATTTATTTATTTTATTTTTTGTTAATTAATTAATTAATTAATTTATTAATTTATTTATTTTTTCCCTTTATTCCATCTTGGTGTTTTTATTTAATTAATATTAATCCTTTTTCTGTCGCGGGTTGGGTGACATGTACTTTTTCCGCTGTTCAGCGTACGCAGTTAGTACAGAGGGGATTGTTCTACTTTCCATTGGGATTCCGTCATGTCCGCTCCGTGTTTGAGGTATGTGAATTCAACTGTTTCCTTTCCGAGGTACTCTGCTGATGCTTGAATTGTTTTAAATAAATTTTATTTCATGATTCGCGTGTTTATGATATCCCTGCACGACTTATTTTGGTGTTTTAAAATCTATAGTTTTTGTTCGAAAGTTAAGTTTGAAGCAATTATATTTTATGCCAAGGTAGTTGTTCCCTAGATGTTGTCCTACACTTTTTATTGTTTATATAGTGCACCTGTTTAGGCATTTCCAGCTAAGGTGGAACTATATGCCTATGTTCTCTTATGTTATCATTGGTTGTCTTGAGTGGTGTTTTCTTTTTGTAAAGAAAGAATAATTCTTGGATCTTATTATCCTGTGCTGGTTAGTTTTATGAAATTTAGTATTATTTGGAAATGTTGTCGTACCCCTTTGCAGGTTTGACACACCATTGGATGTTGACACATCCATGGGTGCACCAGGTGCACACATGGATGTGCCCTCAAATGAAGATGGTGTTTGAAATTGTTACCATTTATTTTTATTTTTATTTATTTTTATTTTCTCGAAATCTCGACTTTTCTAAATGGTTCTTAGTTTCAAAATTTTTTCGCCTCTTCATGAGACACATTGAACTGGTTTAAAAAGAAATCTACGAAAATATGCTCGTTTGGCCTTTTGTTTAATACAAAAGCAGCGCTTGAGTTTTTGAAAAAGATATTGTGAAATGTTCTTTTAAAGTCATTTGATTTTGTAAAAAAACTGAGTGCTCGCTTGGCGACTTCAGGTATTTTTATAAAGTCGTTTGGATAATTAAATGACGTGAAGGCCCGATTGGCACTTTATTAAATGTGAAGTGATTATATATATATATATATATATATATATATATATATATATATACGTACTTGTGATGGAATATCTATAGGGGGACTTCCCTTCGAGGGTTGTCGTGTAGCGATGTCCGTGTAAGGGGTTGGCAAGTGCGGTGAGATGAGTCACGCGTGCGAGGGTCTCCCACTTACACAGTGTTAAAAAACCACCATGGGTTCCTTTGCGTCTTGTAGATTATCGAGTTACGGTTCCTTGCTAACCCTGATTAGACGGGTTAGTACCCCCTGGAGTTGTGGACAGTCCAGGAGGGATGTGCCACTGGTTGGCTATTAGGGCGGCCGGTTGGTTATTGACTATGGAGTACCACGCCGGCAGGTAGTCTGAACCCGAGTACGTCCAGGGGTTTTCTAGGGATGTTTAGGATCACCCATGATTACTTGATTCCTTTATTGTTTACATACAGTTATTCTTTACAGCTCATATTGTTACTTGTGTCCTTTTTCACTACTTGCATCATGCATTACTGGTTTACTTCCTGTTTCACTGGTTTGTTTCCATCCTGTACTGTTTACCTGTTCCTTTTTAGCACAATCATAGTATTATCTGTATGTGGTTTTGTTTATAAAAACAGGAAATGGTTTTGAAAGTGATTTATAGTGTGTGTTGGGGTTTCAAATGAGGGAAAACGTGATGTTTATTTTAAAAATGTAAAAAAATATGTTTTTATAATTGTATTTTTAAACCTGTGTCAATGGATTGCTTGGGAAAGGAACTTTTGGATTCATTGGTTTACATTGGCTTACCTACTGGGCGTTTTTAATGCTCACGCCTATATTATCATTTCAGTTGCAGGTCCTCCCTTTCTCAGGTCTTCTGTTTTGAGTCACTCAGTGTTGGAGCGAGGTTGCTCTCTAGTTGGGTTGTGACCTGAGAGGTCACATGGAGGTACGTGGTCGTGTGGCTTTTACTTCTTTTTCTCTGTTATTGTATATTTTTTCGGTTCTATTTACTTTTGTTTGGGCTGAAATCGTTCCCAATGATCAAACTTTAATGCCTGACACTTGTTGCCATCCCGGGGGGATCGGGAACGCCCCTTGGGACTTGCCGCGGACCGGCTCGGGTGACCGGTTCAGGGTCGAACCGGGCTGGTTCGTGACATATATGTTATCAATTAGGATGGTTTTTTTGACATGAAATTGTACTAGAAGATCACGTTGAAAAACAAGAAAAGAACTCACCTAAAACAATCGAAATACTAAAATATTGTTAATATATGGCTGGAAAATATTATAGGATGATTATTGAAGGTATTATAAACATTATATTAATTCATTAAATAAACAAATAACAATATTCAAACTATTATATATGATGATTTTAAAAAATTAATGTAATTTAATCCTTAGATAAGGGACTCTTTAAATAAACTATTGTTTTAAATGTTTTATTGAATTATTCATCAAAATATTACTATGTTTTTTCCATGAATAAAAAATTGTTTTATATATATATGGTAATTAATGATAAAATTTCTCATGTGTGTTTTAAATATAGATATTTCTCATGTTTTTATGGGACATTCCTTTTAAATTAATTTTAAATATCTCCTTATGAAATTCAAAAAGTATATATATATATATATGGAATGAGTTTTCTCTCTCACATTCATGCCTCTTTATTTTTATAATGTATTTATTATTTTTTATCAATATTATATTTATTTCTTATTATATGATTATTATGTGCGTGGTTTTTCTACTTTAAATAGTATTTTTTTGGGAAATGTTATTTCAAAATATGAATGTATTTTTCTCAAGGGTTGAAATGAATTAAAAAGAGTTTTATTCGTGGGATGTTCCATGAAATTTTATTATTATATTTTGGGCACATTATAGCTAGATAAATAACATAGTGATCCCCATTATACCTCCTTCTATGATGAGTTGGGCCCATAATAACTCAAGATATGACACGAGAAGCCCTTTATATCTCTCCAATGTAGTGGGTACTATGGATATGGAATTTGATCGTATGGGTATTTCATTTGATTGTGTCAATGTAAGAGTGATATTGTAATGATGTAATAAGGTGATTGTGTGACATTTGAGAACCAATGGTCACTTAATAGATACCCACACACTAGTTGTCCATATGACCCTAATTGAATCTTCCCAAACTACATAGGATATAGATTAGTACAATGTCCTAGGGTAAGTCCATTTGTAGACTATCCAATCATTACCAATGTGTATCACAACAGATAAATATAAAAAGAAGTAAATTGTATAAGGAATAAAATTAAATTGGAGAAATTGTGGAAGGAAGATAAAATCATATCAGTAACTGAAATTACTAGTATATCAAATAAAAACTTAGGATTATATTACATATATCTTGAAATGAGAAGAATACATTGAAACAAGATAAAAATCATAACATGTGCCACATAATTTTAAAATAAATCAAAATATTATCCCTTCATTCATGAGCTCCAGTTTGTCACCTGTTGTCAAACTCTACCATAATTTTAGGAAATCAGGTGTTCGAATCCATATGAATCCCTTTATCATCACATTCATTCATGGAATCTACTCAATGTACAAAATGGTGCACAAATATGGCGTGAGATAAATCTCATTGGGACACCACCAGTGATGTCAACAACATTCATCATGTGTAATGGAAATGTAATAGTGTGCCAGCATGAATCTATACAATGTAAATATTTTTACTGAAACTAAAGACCCAAGTACCTTAATCATACCTAAACTAGATTTTGAACATAAACAGTCAATTAATTGATTATTTCCCATTTATAAATAGGTCAAAGGATAACAATAGTGAGGGTTCCATGCTACTAAAAGGAAACATGTAATGAAATTTAATAATAATATTCCAAGGTAATATAAAAGGAAATGTATAACTCAAAGGTTTCCAATTTAGTAATATCAGTAGCCTGGTTAATGGTAAGAATGTAATTCATGGATCATATTCAATGGAATTCCACAATAATATTCCTACAGAATCATAGATGATTGTCTAATGTAAAATGAGGCTATGAATCGATGGAGACCTATGTGCATTTACCAAGAAACCTACTTTTCAATGTATAATCCAAGGAGTGTATCTAATGAATCCATTAATACTATGTGAGTTATTCTACAATTTCATTTTAGGCATCCAAAAATTGAAAAATATCAGGCTCTAGGTGGATGTCAATGTAAGAAAGTTCCATACTTGAATTTGAATGAGGTTATTGAGTGGCCCTGGAATTCCCTGCTAAGAATCCAAGATGATATCAAGTTATAAAATTAATATTTTACAATGAATTCATGTAATATTTCATGTGTGTCAAGTGTTTCCTTTCATTATTGTGATAAGGTCATGTAGCATACAGACTTTTTACAAAGACATAATTAATCAGTAATTTTATTGGGTTCAAGACTCACATTTGATTAGTGTCATATGGACAAAAATCATACAACCTTTATTAAATATTATTAAGGAATAATAAATAATGATGGTTCATTATAATACAAAACATAAATGTGTTATTGGGTTCAATGGACTTTCAACCTCTTAATCATTTACATTAAATTCAGTAAATTCATTTAATTAGTATACATGTGGATTTTCCTTTCACTGTTAATTATAAATTAGAAGCACATACCTTATGCAGGTCAATTGGAATTGAAATTGTAATTTCCATTCAACATTATATGATTCAATATGACTTTATGATATAAAGGCCTAAAATTAGCAAATTCATGCTTGGTTACATCTGAACAATGGTTCAAAATGTATCAAAACACTAAACACTCATCTATTGAATATCACCATACATGGGATGTTGGTCATAATGAGAAAAACCACAAATAACTAATCACATATATGTATAAAGAATAATAATATTGTTATAATGGATATAGGAATTACATATAAATTCAATAAATTATAGTCGATGAATTAGGTGCCCCCAGTCATTAATTTCAAAATCAACAAACATAATGGATGAGTTATATACCACCGACCCAAGGGTTATACAATCATTCTCCTATAATATCAACCTATAATTTGGCATAGAATACAGTATTTATATGAAAATGGGAAAAATCTTAACACCTCTATAACAAGTATGATAGTAATAGAGGGTAATAACATCTTAAAATGACCCTAGTATAAACTGTTGCATATCAAACATAAAGAACGAATGCTTAATCTGATCCTGTAAGAAAGAGATATTTCAATACCTTGATTGTGCCTTCAAAGAGACTTGAATAGTAATAAAAATTGGTCAATTCCACGTAATCTTGGATTTGGAGTAAGGAGGAGGCTGAATTAGATCATTAACAGAAAATAGTAAAATTACCATATAAAATAGAATTTGAATGGTTGGTCCATAAGGATTGAAAACCCAACCACAAACCCTGAATGTGTACTTGGTTAAAAGGGACACATGCAGAACTAGGTATTATTGTAAGGTAAATTTTTCCTCAACTGTGCATTAAGGCTCTATCCAAAAACATGCAAACTAGCATTGTTTTTTCAAACAGTGTAGCCTTCCCACATAGTTCACTATAAACTGTGTTATATGCATGTTTTCAAAAAATTCTGGGTTTCGGGCTCGGAACAATCCATAGACACCTTTGATACATTCACAAACATATTAGGCATAAAAAAATGATCAATATAAATAATTATTGTGGAAGTAAAATTTTCCATTCATGAGTTAAAACAATAGTTTTTAGAGTTTCCCCCCCAAAAAATAACTCATCCTTGTGTTCATCATCCCTGGGAGTAGATACACAGTCAATGAACAATTCTTGCCACTGAGTACATTTATCAGCCTCATTCACCCAAGTCATTTCATTTATGTGACAATGCTATGATAACAACTATACTAGATGCAAAAATTGACCTCATAGAACCATTGTGCTCTAGTCAACGATTCATACTAGATACTTCTCAAAAGTAGCTTCATCATTTATCCCAACATCCTCTGGATATAATGTATGAGATTAGTATTCAAGATATTGGCAATGTTGTGAAACATGGAAGACATCATCCAGGGAACAATTCCTCTGAGGTAGTAGTAGCTGACAGACTACAATCCCAACTCTTTCTAGAATCTCAAATAGACCTATATAATGAGGTGACACCTTCCCTTTCTTATATAACGATTTATTCCTTATCAATTGTGATACTCGGAAGAAAACAAGGTCCCTAACCTCAAACACTAGAGTTCATCTATAGTGATTTACAGAACATTTTATTTTTAGACTGGGTAGTATTCATATGATTTTTGATCATCTGAACCTACTCTAAGGTCTCTAGAATGAGATCATGACCTTGTAGGACTACCTTAATAGCCACTAGCCAACACACGGGTGAACGACACAACCTACCGTATAAGGAAACAAAAGTAACTATCTGAATTATCACTAAAAATCAGTTATTATATATTGTCTCAATGATAGGGATATGATTTTCCCAAGAACCACTAAAATCTAGATCACTTTTTGGGAGAATATCCTCTAGAACTTGCATAATTCATTCCGTTTAGCCATTCGTCCAATGCATAAAATATATTCATATAAGCACATATGTTCACATTGAATTTTAAAATCCCTACCTGAACTGTGATGTGGAATGGGTATCTTTATTTGACAAAATAGTACGTGGGACCCCATGGAGTTGTATGTTTTCACAAACATACTGTTTTCCCATCTCATCAACTGAAAACATATTTTTACTGTGAATGAAGTAGAATACATTCATATTTATTTCAATGAACACCCATAAATTGTCAATACCTCTAGGAAAACTAGGTAAACCGACTAAAAAATACATAGAAACATCTTCCCAGTTCCCTTCTAGGACTGGAAGAGACTGTAAGAAAAATGCATGTCTCTTGTTCTCTACCTTCACCAACTGAATGATGGAACACACAGTGATAACACCTATTATCTGAAATTTTATCCAAGGCCACTAATACTATTGTTGAATGTATCAATGCATCTTAGAGAAGCCAGGATGAACTGTACAGTATTTGGATTTGGAATCATTCATCAACTCCTCTCTCGTATATGTGCAGACCAAGACAAGTCCACATACCTTCACGATGTCATCTCTAGCTACAGAATGATAAAATGGTTGGTTATCTCCTTATATACTATCATAGATTACCAATCCTCGAGGAACTAAAAATTTTATACCCTTTACTATCTCAATGAGGGAAGGGGTAACATTTAAATATGAGAGATAAGTCTTCTCATTACTATAAGGAAAATATAGGTGCATCTTTGGGAAGAGGTCTATTAGCTACAATTCATCATCAGATTCTCGTACTTATTTTTCATGAGTTTTCTGGATTAGTGCATCAGCAACCACATTATCCTTCCCTGCACATCGAAAAGATAAAAATCAATTTATTACAGATATTATGCCTATTTCTATAGTTTGAGGTTCATATCACATTGAGTAAAGATATATTTCAGTATCTTTTGGTTTGTGTACACCAAAGTGAGATCAACTAATTGATATTATCTCATATAACGTAATTTGTGGACATAAGCTTCTAGATCAAGGATGTGTGACCGATAATTTCTCTCACGATACCTCCACTACCATGATCCATGCACAATGAGTATACCGTCAGGCATCAGTACTTATCCTTGGATGATGGAGATTAATCATGAAGATTTTATTATCTACACCTAGATCGGGATGAATTGGAGTAGGTGTTAGGACAAGCCTCACATTCAGATCATTAATGGATTTCTCAAACACTTATATAAAATGGAACTTGACACCCATATTTGTATGTCCAGTAAAAGGTGAGTCAAGGCATTACAAATCTTGTATGAAATTCTTGTAATATCTAACAACCACCAAAGAACTCCATATATGAAACACATAGTTGGGATACATCGAGTAAACTACACAACTAAACATTTCTAAGTTATAATATAATCTGGGTGATGTGATAATATGACCCAAGAATTGAGCATTGTCTATCTTGAAGTGGCACATAGAATTCTTAGAATAAATTTGTTATTATATCAGTACATTGAGAACAATATCACTATAATAGGTCTTGTCTCTACATGTTTGAGAAAACATCAATATTTATTAAACAAAGACCATGAAAATATAATCCAGATAGGGATGAAAATCAACTTCAATATATCGATGAAAATTATAGGCATGTTCATAAGACTAAAAAGAATAACTAGGTACTTATACAAACCACACCTAGTATAAAAAGCAATATGAGGAATGCCTGACATCCTCACTCACACCTTCTTATAAATAAATTTGATTTTGATCATATAAAAGACATGATCCCCTTGGAGATAGTCAAAGAGATAATCAATTTGATTTAGTGGATTCTAGTTCTTGAACGTAAGTTGGTTAATCATTTTGTAATCCCCTTATATACATAATTTTCCATCATCCATCTTAGAAAAAATCATTGGAAAACACCTGTAGGATATATTGTTCCACATACAATTTTTTCTTTTAAATCTTATAACTTCCACCTTCCATAAATAATATATTTAGGTGAAATCATGTTTGGGGAAATGGACACATGATGTGATCATTTAACAAACTCAATAATAAAATATACCCCTCTATCATGAGGTACCCTAGAAAAATTTTTAGGAAAAAAATGCATAAACGATCCACTATTATAGGTAAATCTTCTTATCATAAAATATGACTGTGCTAGAATAGAAATGAATCTACATTGGTCACTCCACATTTCCCATCATGACCTAGTCTTTCTCTATCATCCTAGAAATCCCACTCACACTTCTATAGATAATTTATGCCCTCTAGTGATTTAACGGATTCACTATTGTGGGAGAATTCTACAAAAAGATGATACTGAACCAACCAATCATTCCCAATAATTAAATCGAAGCATTTCAACTTGAGAATGAAGAGGTTATCTAAGAAGGGGTAAGTACCTACCAAATGGGGATAGTCTATACAGTAGTTTATACTCTATGTTCATCCCCTAATGACGTCTCCAGGGTCATTACACCATATTAATATTGAATCTCTAATGTAATACAATCAATATATGATACATATATAAAATTGTTCAAAGAACATGTATCAAATATAGTGTATACTATTGTAGATGCAGTAAAATAGTACCTCGTACTGTAGATGGTCATATTTCATTATCTTCATCTTTGTACTATAGTGCATGCAATTGACCAGATCCACAGCCATATGCAATAAATGGACTACAATGATCATAAATTCTCTTTTGGCACTACTAGTGATCATGGATATAGATTCCATGGACAGAATATCCACCTCATCCAGTCCTTGATGTGTTATTCCAACTCTCTGCAATATGTTTCTTGATAGAATTCTATCTTGATGGTGAAGATGTTATGGATATTTTTCACTCATGTATGGTGGAATGGTCTGACATTATCTTTGAATATTCCCCATATGGTAAAATTCTCAATGATCCAGTGGGTCTCTATTACAATAAGGCTTCATGTTACCCCCCATAACCCCCATTGATGTAGCACAACAGAGATATCTAAATTAGCACTCTGTTGGTTACTGCTCGAAATAGAAACCTTGATAGAATGATTCTTTCCACCGAATGAACAACTAGCCAGATGTGGAACTAGTCCTCTATTCCTGGTACAATTGTCTTCCATTGGGTAATGCTCAGTGATAAAAAGATAATTTATTATTTATGAACAATTAGTTATGAAAAAAATCATTCACATGTGTATGGATGGAATACTAGAGAACATCAATAATGCATCTATCATTCAAAACATCATCATTGTCTATAAGATTTGAAACAATCAGAAACTCCATGAAATGTATTAAATACTAGATTACTGATATAGAACCTTCTCAAGAGGAATAAAAACTCTAGATCTACCATTTATCAATGAATGAGTAAAGAATTAATCATAAAATAATGTTTGGAAATCCACCAATAACAGTCCACATGATGACCAGCATAGGTAATTACATCCCTCCATGGCTTGGAATAATACTAGAGAATGTATGTGTCAATATTGACCTTCTTGTATGCAGGATTCTATAGATGCTAAATTATAGATATGGTGAATTCTAGCCAAGAATATACATCAATTGGATAGTCACTCAATTAGAAAATAGAAATATTATATTGTTGTAAGTCATGTGTCAGATCATGCATCTTAGGTGCATACCATGGAGCACCATGCAATGACTACATCATAAGTTGGAAACTATAACAAACGTGAAAATTAGTATCCATTTCGGTTATAGTAGGCGGAACCTCGAGTGGCACTCAATGACGTAATATTGACGTCTTAAGGCCCACCACTTTTGGGGTTTGGTCGTCACCACCATCCTGGAATATGTCAAAAGGATGTCATGGCATCATTGATCTACAAAGAAAAAAACACCCCTCTGAACATGTTTAAGTAGAAAGATTACATCACCAGAACAAAATGGATGTAATTATAATAATTACCCAGTGCTTACTACCCCATCTACCTGACTAGAAGGCCAGGTATCGATAAGTTCAAAGGAATAAAATTCATTTTTTATGTTTAATTACAAAGTTCACTGCATTTACATTGATAAACATTATAAGGGGATATTTATATGAATCCAGTACATTTTAGATGTCATGATTCACTTTATAATTGATATCCATCTTATAGAGATTGTTCCCATTCACGACATGAATGAAAATGACTCACATTTAGTTATAGGATAATGGATTGACTTAGTAAATTAATAATCCCAACCCAATGTTACCATAAATCTCATGAATTGATATGTGAAATCACTCAATCCAAACCAATATTAATACATGTAAAAGATAACTATCACATCCTTATCAAGAATCATAAGCATTACAATAAACTAAAGAAATGAAATGACCCTATGTGGAATTTTAATAAGAATAACACCGGAAATCTATGCGCATATAATTTTGAATGTAACAATTATTTTTTACATCATATTATTGGGCCAAAAATGTCATAATGGCATCCAACCGAGTAATAATAAAAAAATTCACAAAACATGTGCATCACCCAACAATGAAATCATTTAAATGGTAATAGGAAAAATAGAACCTTAATTATAATTTTGGGAATCCTGGATTTTACCCTCATCTTGGGTTCACGGTGGCTAATCATGATGTATGACCTAGTCCCATGAGCTTCAAATATAAAACCTATTGTCTAAAAATAGTAATGAAAGAATAGAACCACCCGCTAATACCATGTTGAGATATCCCGAACCTAGATGAAACTAAATAGTTTCCATCAGCCTAGTGGGACACACATCCTCAAGGACATTTCCCCACCCTCCAGAGGCTACTTACTAGTAGTGAGGGTCTTGTGTGTGCCTGTTCGGAGACTATTCCCAAATTAACATAGTGTATCACATTATATAAATATAAATGAGGTAAATAGATGATTAAATATAAGTAAGCAAAAGTAAAAATTGAAAATAGATACTATTCTGAAAATAAATAAAATAACTCTAATAATATAAAACATTTAATGAAATGTCATGTATCTAGAAAATAATGGAAAATAGTTACACAAGACAGAAGGAATAACATGTTCTATAAAAGTATAAATGAATTAAAATGACTATCCCAAGAATATTATGACTTGGAACAGTCCATTTCTACCATGATTCATCACAAACATCAATAAATCAAGTGTTTGAAGAAGTAATATTCACATTAAGAACACATATATATATATATATGTAATTTTTCCAAGTTACAAAATGACACCAAGATACGGTGTGTGATAAATATCAGTGGGAAACCACCAACAGTTATTATATCATTTCTCCCATGAAATGGACATTGAACAGTGTGTACGAATTCATATATATAGTACATCTCCACAATGTAACTAAATATAAAAGTACTTGTTTCGTCCTTCTATTAGTGTACAAACATAACCATTCCATAAATTGATCATTACCAGTTTAGAAATATGTCACATGGTAACAACAATTATGGTTCCATATTTTGATTAGGAAACCAATAATGATATTTAATAATGAAGATACAAGGTAAAATCAAAGAAAATGTAGACCCAATGGGTCTCCAACTCATTAATATCTGTAACATTACTAAGGGTAAGACTAAATTCCAATGAGAATATTCCAAGGTCATCATCCAAGAAAAAAGGGGGGATATACAGTGACTCGAGCCAATGAGATTTAACTATGGCACAAACATATCAACACTAGATCTAAAGAGTATATACATGTAATACATTAATATTATGTGAGGGATTTTATGGTTTCATACAAGGGATCCAATAATAGATAGGGATCAAGATCAAGCTGGGTCTCAACCTAATAATACATTATCCTTTAATTGGAATGGTCTTAGAATGTGCCAAAGGCATTACCCAATTAACAATCCAAGATGAAATAACGTAAGTCCATTAATGTATAATTATGATGTCCTGAAATATTGTATTGGGTTCAAGCGTTTCCTTTCATTAGTGTGATAAGGTCAAGTATCATTCAACCTTTTAATGAAGTCATAATTATTCTTCAAGTCAGTTTAGAATAGCATTTCCTTTCACTAGTTTGAAAAGAAAATATATTAGGTAGCCTTTATTAATTTAATTGAAGGAATATTCAATAAATAATGTACATTTGGATACCTTCCATTAATTTGGTAAGCATTGATACAATCATTTAACCTATTAGTCATTTACATTTAATCTGATCAAGATATTTACATAGTCTACATTCTAATTTCAATTTCAATTTCAATTATTAATTTTAACCACATACCTTAGGTGGGTAATGTTTAAGTGACATGGTAAATTCCATTATCCATTACATGATAAAATAATATTTTACAATGTTGTATATCATGTGTTTGGTCAAGTTAGAGAACATCTAAACAATGGCTCCGAAGTGCCAATACACTACAAACTGAACTATGGTATATCATACTACATGGGATGATGGATTTTGTGGGCATGACCATCGAAAACTAATACCATATATGGATGGATCATAATAAGACATTTATAATGATTATATGAATGAAATATAAATTCAATAAACTACACTTAATGAAATAGGTGGGCCCGATATGATGTTCCAAAATCAATAAACACAAGGAAAGATTTATAAACCACCCACATTAGGGTTGTACAATCTTTCTCCACTTATATCATCCTTTAATTTCTATTAGAAAAGAGTGGCTTTAGAAAAAAGGGAAGACACTCACACCTTGAATACTTGGTTGAGACCAAGAGAGAAGAATAATGGATAAAATGGAATGGATTACATACTAATGAGTATCAAATGTGATGAAGGAATGATCAATCGAATCCAAGAATAAGGATATATTTGAATCCATATATAAGGACATCAAATATCTCTAAAAGGGATTAAAAACAGGTCAACCCCATATAATATCTGATTATAATTAAATAGGGGTCCTAATTATACCATTAAAGGTAAAATAGAAAAACTACGATTACAAAAGGTTACATCATAGTTTTTCTATAGGTTTTGATAAATTGTGAACAATCCATACATGGTTTCATGGGGAAAATGGGATCTGACATTTGTTAGGTCACATAGTTAGGTAAACTGTGAACCAACTATGTGGTCAAGATATATCGAAAAATATGACACCCACATAGTTTTCTCTAACCATGTATCCTTTCCAAATAGTTTACAATAAACTCTTCCCAAAGAATGTTTCACAAAAAATATAGGTTCTGATCTATGAACAATCCCCAAACACCTTCCAGACCATCAATAACTTATTAGTCATCCAAATAAAATTCTAAAATAATTATTTTGATCCAAATTTAAATGATACATACATGAGAGAAAAAATAATTTCTTACAAACTACATTATTTTTTCTATGCAGGCTAATTCTCTTCCAAGAAAAAGTTATTTAATGAGATTTCATGTTTTAACTGGACTACCTATTTTCATTCTTTACATACGTTATCGATATTTTTTGTTCTCATACATGTTTTTTAAATTTTTCTAATGTTTATTATGATGGGAAAGAGAAAGGAAAAATTCATGTTAATTTTTTGGATGATTTTCTAAATAAATTATGTTTTATTTTTAAAAGTTTAATATTTTGAAAAAGTGGATAATTCTTTAGTAGTTTCCTCATTCCACGAATGTGGTTTGTAATGTATGTATTCTGTCATAATTATATAAAGATATAAATATGAAATTATATACACTGTGAATGAAATTATATTCATGATTAAAACTCAAGATTATATACCGGTTTATGGCTGGGAACATATAAATTTTTATATGAAACAATTGTTTTATACCTATTTTCCCTTCCCTTGGAAATGAGGACATCACATATTTGAATATGTGGAATACCACCTATATGAAGTGATGTGTTTCATTTTACCTCACCACCTCATAAAAATTATAATACAAATTGAATTAATGATATATAATATACTTGTTCAGTTAAAATTATTATAGAAGAAAATAAATTTCTTACCCTCTTACCCCTATCATCAATTGAAAATTGATATCATCGTTCAAGAATTAATTTGGAATACCACATCCACAAATTGATCAATTTCAAAAAACATTACTAATTAGAACAGTTCATTATGTGAATAAAAATAGTAATAATATAGTATATTAATAACATAATTATGTTTTTATAGGACTATAATATTAAATATAATAATTATTTTCTATCCATTATAAAAATAGAGATATTTGATTTACGTATCTGTGATTTATAGAGTCTATTATATAATGTATTTCCTAGATCACATTATGCATATTTGGATGGTTAAAAATAAATTATTAATGAGTAAAAATAATATATTTTTTAATTATTAAGAATATAAAGAGTATTTTCCACGTTCCATTGACCAAATTAATACTAACATTATCATTTTTTACCTGATAATTGAATGTCCTCCAAAAGTAAACCATGATATTATGAATTTCAATAACCTAATAAAACATAGTTAGAAATGAAATAAATATAATAATGATAACAAAATGAACAGTAAAAATATTATTTATAGTTTTTTAAACTATGATTTTATTATTACATAAGAGGATAAACATATTAATGAACTGTGTTAGGACTCAATGTAATATTCCTTCCAATAAGAAATGATGTTATAGTGTTTCCCTTTGAAAAAAAATTCTTCCATATCGATTTTTTATTAATGTCTCATGAATATTTAAAATTATTACTAAAATGTTTCTAGAGGTAATATTAAATTAATTAGAAATTCGTTACAAAGGATTAAAAATGAGTATTTCAAAATATATTATATAGGTTATTTTATACATTTAAAAAATTAATATTTTTTAACATATATGGGTTAATGAAGGATTCATTTCGGTGTATTCATTATTTATCTTTAATATTAATTAATCAGTACTATGGTTCACATTAATTACTATAATTCACTTAATAATTTTTTATTATTATATTAAAACCATTTTCATTGGGATCATATATTTTTTCTCATATTAATGAGATAAATAAAATTTATATTACATAAACAATTGAAAACCAATTCAAATGACTTTTTTTTCATTAATGTTAAATATAAATTTGATTTATTCAGTATCTGGTTATTTTATATTTTATAAACCTAATGGGTGATAAAGATATTGAATCGATGTTGGGTGATATCATAAATACTAATAAATGAATTGTGTTATGTATCAATGATTACATATAATAGGAAACTCCCGTAATATATGATATTTAACTAGTTAACTTATTCTAGTGTAAGGTATATTGTCAGGATGAATGTATTGATAACATCCCAATAATGAACCAAATATTTATCAGTGAAACTTAACTACTTATAATAATTTCATACAGTACAAATCAAATTAAATAACATAAACAACACAATTAAAATTTATAAATTATCAATGAATGAATTAAGAAGTATTTCAAGAATTTTATTAACCAATAACAATGAAATATTAAATTGAATATCATAATAGTAATGTGATCCTTTTAAATAGTTTACAATACAATAGAATAGTAATTTCACCTAATAAATCTTAATTAAAATTTAATCATCTTATAAAATATAAATATAAAATAATTATTTCATAGTATAAGTAATTTGGACTCTTCAAAATTATAAATTAAGTGTTAGAAATTTTAAAGGTCATAAATATTCAATTAAATTATTTTGGTTAATTTAATAATATAAAAAGATATTCTATTTATAGATATTGTATTCACAAATTAATAATTTTATTTCATATGATTATGTGATAATTTCGTAAGACGTTAATAACTTTTTCAATGTGTCCAAAAAATAGTTTTAACTTTTAAAATTCTTGTTTTCCAAATAAATGATGATTTTAAATACCAATTTATTTTCTCAAATATAAGAAATAATTTTAAAAAATTGGATTTTGATTTTGAATTATAAATGTTATAAAATTGTTAGGGGGAATTTGTTGTGATTTTTCTGAAGTACATGATTTATTTTGTGAACATAACAATATGATAAATTAGTGAAAATTGAAAATACATGAATTATGGATTCATAGGTGATGTAGTGATGATGTTAACCCTATTATGCCTAACTCACCTAACCCATTTAAAATATTTTATCACAATAATCAATATTATTTCCTTTCTTGTGAAAAATAATAAGTTAATAATTAAAATATTAAAAAAAAACCTCCCCCTCATCTATAAAAAATACCCGTCACCACCCATTCTCCTCACAACTCTCAACAGAGTTTCATTTTCCAAATTATGATCAAATAGATTCCCAAGTACATTCTATACATCCAGATGCTTTTTTTCATAGAAAATATCGAAAAACAATCCCATAATGTGGTTTTTAATAAGAATGGATCAGGAGGCGAAACCCTCTTTCATATTCTTTCCATTTTACTCTATATTCCATTAATTCCATTTTCTCGCATCACATCCCTTCATAAAAAATCCATGAAAAATATATAATCATATATATACTGGAATTGTATATTTTTTATGGAATGATTCTTTATAAAATCTCTTCTCCAATCTCTTTTACTTTATTAATGAGAACCTCATCTTTGAGATGATGATTTACTACCTTCTTTGGTGATGCTAATTAATTTTTCAATTATATCATTAAGGATGGTCATGATTCAATTTTTATGGTTTAAATAGATAATAATATATGTATTATGTCATATGTAATTTTATTAAATCATTTTTTACACATCAAAATATTTTTTAAAAGAAAAGGTGTTCATTTTGATCATAAATGAAAAATCAACCTAAATGGTTATTATTAATCATTATTCTAGGGAATAATTCACCCTTATAGAAAATATTATTATAATTTAATATTCAATAAGTTCATTAATAACATATTTTTTCTGTTCTGGAAGAATGTTGTCATTCTATATTATTTTCCATTAACATATATAGGTAAAACATTCATGGAATCCAAGGAAATATATTCTCTCAAATGTTGAAATTGAATATCTTCACCCCTTAAAATTTCGCAAAATGAAAATAATAATAATATAATAAAAAAAACTAGTATAAATGGTTCTATACATATTAATTACAGATCATAATTATATTATTCAGGACAATAAGATCAACTTTGGAACTATTTTAGACAAAAGTAAGTGAAATCTACTCGAACTTCCATTATTCCATCTGGGTGATATTTTTCACTTTTTACCCAAATTAAATTTTCTTATGGATTTATGAAAATCGTCTGAATTATTTGGATACAATTTAAACCCATGGATAAATATACATTAAAACTTTTTGGGGTATATAAATATTTTTAAAAGGTTCTTTACTCAATTATTCCACATAAGAAAGCTTATTTAAGGGTACATTAGGAATTAGTATCCATATTCACGTGTTCTCCATAATCTATAATAAAAAACCATTAATTTTCTAAAATAAATAATTTTTTCATGAAAAAATACCTTGGTTCAATTATCATTTTTTAAACCATTATTCCATCTCCATTTTAATGAATCATGAATGTTTCTCTTAAATAATACCAAAAATTTATATTTCCATAGTTTCATAATAATAATTTTCACATCATTTTGACATAACTTAAAATCATATATTACTATATTCTCATATTATTGTCCATGTTTGATTTTATTACTTTCATTCATGGACAGATTTATTATACACTAATATAGTATTATTTTGACATTATTATGATATCCAAATCATTCTATGGGATTCCATTATATTTATGTTTTATTAGTTATGTATGATTATTTATGTGGTTGGCATAACATTGAAAATTTATCGATGGGTGCAGCTAGATAGTTTTTTAATTCATTGGGTATTTTTTAGAATTATATGATGTTAGTTTAAATGGTCTCCATGGTTATCATTGAATCATTATCCATTTTAAATGGTCTGGGTGGTCAGCTTTGGCTCGTGATCCTCTATGTGAAACAATGCCTGACACGTTCTCCCCTATGTGAAATGATCCTTGAATGATGATTATGTAATCTTTTATGTTTCTTCCACATTAATATTATTGAATTAGTATATTATACTATGTTCTATATGTTATGATTTATTATGTTTAACCATGTTCCATTCCTTTATATATATTTATGTTTTTTATTATATCCCCTGTGATAAGATTTATCTTAATGTTTATTACCATACTAGGCTTTTTATATCATCCCCTTTTCCATGAAATCCCTAGGTTTTCCTATAAAGATTTATATGATAAAAGGAAGATAGGTTATCATTATGATGATAAAATGAACGATGTTTTTATATTTGAATTTTGATGTTTAAGTATGTACAGAATCACCAATACACTAAATTTTTTGATCCTTGTATTGTAATGTTATTTTTAATTATTCGTATAATCATGTAATAATATGTGATGAAGGATAGGTTCTCCGTAGTTGGTATAAAAAAATTAGTAAGTTTTTTTTAGGTTAGAAAAAGATGCAATTTAGTAATATCCATAGATATATGATTAATTATAATAAAAAATCCATATATTTTATTTATAATAGAGTAAGTGGATTGTCAAAAAAATACATCCCAATCTAGATACTACAATTGGCTATGGTTTTAATTCATATGTACCTAGGAGTGAAATTACACACACCTTCCTCATATACTTCTTTGTTTTATCCTTTTATTTTTCTCAGGTGTTTTGGTTGAGGCTTAGATTTGTGTGTCGATCAAAATTTTAGAGTTTTTAAAAGTTTGGGTGAGTTTCAAAAGTGGCGAATAGGAACCAATACATTAGTGGATATTGTGCCGCAATGTCATGTGACATGTACATGTTCATACAGAACCTACTGTATGGCCAATTCATGACTATGTGGTATATCCTAGGAAATTTTACCCATCTCTCTCAGTAGGTATAGGGGTCCACACTGTTATTGAATGGTTTTTCAAACAGTGCGGTTATGCTAGTTCATTAAATATGTAACCCCATTTTTCCTTCTCACTTATTTTTATTCCATATTTAGTACCCTCCACCCTCATCTGACCTATGTACACCACGGGTTCCTCTAAAACCCCCTACCATTCTCTTCTACCTTAGTTTATGACTTTTTATGGTTCAATGATTTGGTTTATTTTATTTTTTTCTTTTCCACCTCTTTCTCCTTCCACTCTCTTTTTCAGGGGTTGGATTCTTGGTACCCGTCATGGATGAACCCTATGGTTTGGGTTGACAAATCATTATGTTGTTTTTTCTTAATAGGGCTAGCATATCATATGTGGGGACCAATTCTATCTTCCTTTGAAATCTCATTGAATCCACACATGATTGAGGCAGGTTTTTACATGTCCCCCCATCCTAAATAATTTCATTGTTCATTTGAAATTTTAAATAAATTTATAAACATAGTTCACATCACAATGGAATTATTTTATATCATATTAGAAAATTTTGTAATTGGATAAATTTTCTAAAAATTGGGTTTCAATTTAATTTTTGAAAGAATAATTGAATTGTGAGGACTTTTAGAGTTAGTTAAAATGTTATGTATTCTACAATGTGAATTGGGTATTTTTAGAATTGGGTGTTCTTATTTTTGTGAATGTATTATTATTAATATATTTTATTCCCTTATTTGTTCATGTTTATTGGTAAACATGTGGCTTGAGAGTCATGTTGAGATGTATGAAATGGTTTTCATGGTTTTGAAAAGGATTCATTGTTTTTTTAGGGATTTTAAATTCTGGGTTTGGATCGTAATAAAATGGTGATTTTGTAAAAATGGGTTTTAGTGTTCTCTTAGACTATAGAGTGTGTCATTGGATGTTGTCACATCACTGGGTTCACTAAGTGAACACATATATGTGCATCTAAATGAATGTGGCACTATAAATCATTTTACTTAAAGATTTTTCATTTAATAAAAATTACTCTTTTCATAAAAAAATTCCTTGTCCTTTCAAATGGTTATGTATTTGTTTAAGTGTTTTTGGAATCATTTCTATAAATGTGTTCCTAAATGGTTTTCCCATTTGGACTTGAAACATGTTCTTTTGTGTGATTGAGAACGGTATAGGATTCTTGTGAGTTGTGAAGTGTTTGGTTGTTTTTTTGGAACTCAAGGAATCGTTTAGAACATTAGACACAAAACTAATGTCTTTGTTGAT
Organism: Viscum album; assembly: GCA_963277665.1. Lineage (NCBI taxonomy): Eukaryota > Viridiplantae > Streptophyta > Magnoliopsida > Santalales > Viscaceae > Viscum > Viscum album. Next base: position 2,053,827,757 of record OY728146.1, on the reverse strand, counting down.
TTCATAAAGGAGTGTGGATTACTAAATTTCAGCACTAGTTGGGATATTTATAATTTTTTATTAAATGGATTAGATATTTATATAATGTGACGACTATCTTGGAACATTGTATGGTATGATATATATATATGGGTACCTCTATATATGAGATTTCCCATTAGGTTTTATCATATAGTGGTGTCAATGTTTTGGATAGGGTATGGCAATGAAAAAACTTATGGTGAGTCACTTGTGCATGGGGATTCTACTTACATAGTTTTACTACCACCATGTGTTCCTTGGCATCATGTAGCTGATCGAGAGTCAGTTGCATTCCAGCCCCAATAAGATGTAACTGTACCCTCCATGAGTTGTAGATTGGCTAGTTGGTTTTTTCCACTAGCGAGACTAGGATAGAGAAGCGAGTTGGTTATTGACATAGAGACATCACCATACACCAGTAGGTGGTTCCAAACCAAGTGCATCTGTGGTCTTCTAGAGATTTTTAGGATCATTCTAGGTTATTACCTATATGTCATATATTTTTATGATTCATTAGAACGTATCTTGCATTATTTATCAATTTTCATTATCTACCTATTATTCCTTATTTTGGGTTTTTGTTATAAATTTGGAATCAATTTAAAAATTCGTTCTGTCTGTTTTGGATCATAGAAATTGGAATATTAGTTTTTCATAAAATTGATAAAAACCTATTTTCATGAATGTATATAATACTAGTTTTAAAGGAATTCATTTGGTAATGGAAAAAAATATTAATTATCTATTGATCCATTACGAAGCTGTCTATATCACACCATATTTGTACCATTTGGTGTTAGTAGAACCAATCTATTCTGCGAGTTCAAGTTTTCTAGTTCCAATTATCTTTATTGTAGCAGGTTTACCATGTTTTTGGCCGATTAGTGGATGGTGGGACTTCTAAGGTCACATTGACATCATGTAATATGTATTGTTTCTTGGTTTTGGTTTTAGTTTCTGGTTATTCATGATATATCTTATATCATGATGAATTTGAATTTTTTTGGGTGTCAGTTGTTGGTTATTGATGAATTCCCAATTTTTCTAGTTTAATGATTTGATCATGGTTATTATTTGGGATTAAACCAATACCACTTGTATTTAATTTCATTCTATGCATTATTTGACATCCTTTATGGATTTATAATTCCATTCAGGCTATTCCATAGACCGAAACGAGTGATCTGTTCAGGGTTGATCCAAGCTTGTTCATGGAAAAATTGTATTAGATCAAGGAATATCCTATTTTGGGGTGTACAATAGTCAAAGATTATTACCATTGGTATAAAAAAGATATTTTTTTGGTTGGTGCATGATCACCACTATTCATAATGTAATATGGGTTACTATAGGTAGTCCAATAATTTTTGTATTTTTTTATCATTTAATATTGATGGAATGAAACTGAAGAAAGAATAAGTTTTACCATGATTTAACATCTTTTAATAACCCATGTGGAGTCAATATTCATGGTTTATTTTTTTCTAAGTGGTTGATTCTTAATTGGGCAACGCCTCACTACCATGTCATTGGGTGAAGAATAATGAAGAGCTTCTCATTATTATGGTTTGTTGAATAGTTTGTTTTGTTTGGTTCTGGTAGCTGTGACTGTATTTTGAAAATGAAAATGGATTTGGAATGAAAAAAATACCATTGAGTGGTTTAAAATTTTTATGATAGATTTTAAAATGAAATAGCATTTTAAAATGGATGATGGAACCTTCTTACTAGTTTTGGAATTGGTAAAATGAGATGAATAAGATTTTTATTGTTCAAAAAATTACTGAAAACATGTTTCTACTGGGTAGAAGAGATATGATACCCTTGGTACTCTCTATGGAAGGTCACATTTGTGTAGGGTATGTATAAAAAATGTGTGAGAGAGTATGATTGCAGATGATGAAAATGGAATTTGATGGAAACACATGTGAATGTTCGTAATATGTGTTGGTTTTTATTTGAGGTTAAATGCTTACCATTTATTTATAACGTGATTTTTAAAAGGTAAATTGTATTTGAAAATATGTTTTCTATTTTACAATTGATATTTTGATTTGTAAAAAGTGGTTTTATGTGTTCAAAAATTGAATTTGAAATGACGATGAATCAAAAATTAAAATTGAAATAGGATTTTTGAAATAAGGATTATCTCTTGTGCCTGTATGAGTTTTTATTGTCACCCTTCTATTTTGGCTCAGATAGTTTCTTTCTGTTTTATTTTGGAAAGATTTCGGTTTCAGTTTTCTTGTTTTATATGTTGTTCAATGGATTCCTCCCAAAAATGATCCTAAGGATTCCATTGATTTGTTCCATGTTTTAAAATCTTCCCATGTTCATCATATTTATCATGGTGGTTGAGGACCATTAGGGGTAACAGAGTGCCTTGATTAAGTTGATCATGTATTCATGGTATTGGGATTTACTAATGATTTCAATGTGCGTGCGTTATGGGTATGTTCGACGGTATATCTCTAGATGAATGGGAGTTGTTTTCCCCACCATCAATGCAATATGGGATGATGTGAGATGTCTTTAAATCTACATTCATCTGATGATTCTTACTGAATGTGGTGAATATGAACAAAAGGAATGTGCACATACGTATTAAACAAGGCCAATTCATAGTGATGGCCTATGTTGACCATTTCAAGGAGCATTCGTCAATTTTTCCATCTGGTGTGTCATATGATTTGATAGAGGCTTATCTTTTTATCAGGGGACTTCGCAAAGGGATCAAGTTGTAGATCATCTCTACTAAGGACCATTGTTTTGATAAGCTGGTACATGGGGGGTTTCTAGCTATGTTGGTTCCTGGATCACATGCATTTAAGAATGCAACATATCCAGTTACTCAGGACAGATACTAACATGGTTTTATGAACAATCAAGAAAAACATGATCCTATGGAGTCATATGTATTGGTTATGGATTCCAGTTCTTTAGACTGTTCGGTTATGTGCCACCAGTGTACCCGGTTCTGGCATTCAATGCCTTCTTGTCATATCCCTTTAAAGATGTAGCATCATTATGGAAGTCTTGGTAATCAAGAAAGGTTATATAGTAATTTTTTCTTGAACATGGATTTCTAATTGGGGGATGCTAATTCCTGATGGTGAGGTAGAATATGATTTTACCATCTGAGCCCTCGCAACTGGTTTAATGTTGATTCTCACAGACATTCAGGAATTTTTGAGGGTGTGTTAATCCATGGGCATGTTTTTATCATTAGTTTTGGGTGTTGGGAAATTATATGTATCCATTTTCCCATAATTCATTTTATTTTGGGTAATTGTTTAATTATAATAGTGTGTTGAACTTTTTGTATTATAATTCAATATGTCTTGATTCATGAATGTGTCCTTTGTAATCCTTTGTTTTCTGTGAATGTTTTTAACTATGGTGTGTGAAAGTGAAGTGTATGAGGTTTCTTATGATTGGTCCAAGAGTTCCATGTTTTAATGGAGGTGTTTTCACACTCATGATAATGAAGTGAGAAGTGTTTTTGTTGGGATTTTTAAATTGGTTTGTGATATTCTTAGTTCTGAATGTGTTTATTTAGGGAGGTCATTTGTCTTGGTTCCCTATTAAGTCAGGATTCCGTGAAGTGGGCTTTATGTTAATTTCATAGTGGAGTGATTTTATCATGTCATAATATTGAAGGAATATGGGGTGGGAGTTCCCATGATTCTGGTTGTCGTGAGGGAGTTTTTTGGCTTATGTAAAGAGGTTAAGTTTATCCTAGGGTCCCGAATTGTTATTTTATCCACTAGAAGTTTCCCATTTCAGTATATGTTTTTGTAGGGTTGTTTGGGTTTTAATATTTACATGTTACATTAAATCCATGTGTTGTGGATAACATGTTCGAACCCCCTCATCTTTGTCTTTTGGTATCATTACGATATGTCAAGAGTGACTTTTGGAATGAATATTCACACCAAGGATCATAGTTTCTCTTGTTTTTGATTTGGCATGGACTCGAATTTCATTTAGAATTTATCATGGTGATATTCCAGTGGAATATAGTGTCTGTGGTGGGGATAATTTTCGCACCCCAACATAATTACTCTATTATATTGTCGTTTTATTGGTCTTGGTATTTTTTGTCAAGGCTTGGGTTTGTGTCCCTGTAAGACAAATTAGTTTATAATGGTCATGGTGAGTTATATAGATTGTTCAAGGGAATCACACAGTTAGTGAAAATTATGCATCCCGGTAATTCTATAGCTATAAGTTTTAATAGAACATACGTCACATGCATCATAATGTTGTGTGATAGATAATTGGTAACCCAATATTTTTATTTATATGGGAAGAGAAGTCTTCATGGTTACAGAACAGTTTGTCAATCTGTGCTCTGAAACCATGTGTTCATGCAACGAAATTTAAAACCTAAACATTATTTTCCATCAATCATCTTTCTAGACAATGTTTGGTCCCATCCTCCTTCATCTAACCTATGTGAAATAGGGGGTCCTCCAAACCCCATCTCACTTTCTCTCATTTCTCCAATGAAGGCCTTTGTTGGATACAAGGTTAGGTCTCATTGATTTATGGTATCCCCCCCCCACTTTCTACCATCCTATCACTTATTTTGTGGTTTTATTTTATTTTTTCATTAATGGGTATCCATGTTATCAGAACCATAGGGTTAGGGTTGGATAATTATTATGTGATTTCTGCATATATAGGAAGTGAATATCGTCCATGAGGCTCTATTCTACATTCCATTGAAGTATCTCCACATCCTCACATGTTTGATGTAGGATATTACATGTTTTTCCTTCCAATGGAATTTAAATTGATTCATTCCATTTTAAATAAATTTGTAAACATCATTCACACAACCATGACACCCTATTTAACTTATTATATCATTATGGAATTGATTCTATTAGATAATTATGGATTTTCAATGTAATAAAATTTATAAATGAAGCATTGTGTGTAGGTCTTGTGTTGATTAAAATGATCTATATTGTTTATGGTGAATTATGTATTTTCATAAAATTTTAGCCTTATATTTGTTATCTTAGTTTTATGGGATTTTAATTATTTCGTTGTACTTTTGTTTTGGTTAACGTCAGACTTGTGACTCAAGGTGTTATGTATGAAAATGTTTTCATTGTTTGAAAAGGTATTTTTTTGTACATTAAAGAATTTATGTTGTGGGTTTTATTTGAATGAAAATTCTTATTTTGTAAAATGTTATTTGAGTGTTCTCTAACACTTTATACTTTGTAGTTGGAGGTTTCCACAATGATAGGTCCACTAGGTGCCCACAGGGATGTGCATTAAAATTAAAGAGGCTATATAAATACCTTTCTTCATATGTTTATCATTTATTCTTCCAAACCATTTTCATAAAATGGTACCATTTCCATACATATGGTACTATATTTCTTCATGTTTTTTGGAAAACATAGCTTTAAAAATGTTCCTCAATGATTGGAACTTTTTTCTTTAAATGATGCATTGGTTTGAGATTGAAAAGGGTAATGTTTATTCGGGTGTTGTGAAGTGCTTTGGCGTGTGTTTTAAACATAAGGTCTCATTTGGAACTTTAAACATAAAAGTGATGTTATTATTTATTTGATAAATAGTTCATTATGGTAATTTTGAGAACCATGGGTAGATTTAAAATGTTTTATATTTTATTGTTATTTAAATTATGTTGTGGCCTGGTTGGTACTTTTGTAAGATGTGATATATATATATATATGGGAACATCTATAATATAGATTTCCCATAATGAGTTATCATATAGTGGTGTCTATGTTTGCGGAAGATAAGTGTAGTGATGGAATTTTGTGTGAGTCACTGATGTTTGGGCCTCCTACATACATTATTTTACAACCACCATGGTTATTTGGGAGTCTTTTAAATTATCTAGTGATGGTAGAATACCAGACCTGATTATATGGGTTCGTTCCCACCTTGTGTTCTAGGAATGATAGGAGGGTTTTTAATTTGTGATGATATGATCTAGTGGTACATCTATATCATGTATATTATTTAAGTATTTTAATGTGTTGATATTTTAAATAAATTAACAATCATTCAATTTTTAATGAAATTTAATTATTTATTGTATTATCCTACAAAATGTTGAATTTGTGAAAATTCATAAAAAGGGAAGAAAAATGAGTTGAATTAGAATTTTCAAAATGGGCTAATCTCGTGTTGTGTGAATGGTATTTTAAAAGATAGAAGGAAAGATGGAAACTGAAGAAAAATGCATAACACATTGTGTACTGAAAGTACCCATTTTGACGATATCATAAGAGGTAGATATGAGCTAGATATTTCCAGACAATGCATCCCATAGTAATCATTAAGAACGCATCATGTAACATCATTAAAAATGTGATGAAAATCAATAAAATGTTTAAGATTTTGTCTGAATCAACATGGTGGAGGAAAAAACAGATTTGGGGTAAACATCATGTACCCCATATAAACACTATATAGGGGTTGACATGCCGAAAAAAATAGGTGATGTGAGCCATTAGTTTTGCACTAGTTAGCCTATAAAAGGAGTCCAAATTAACAATTTGAACACACTCATGGTTTGTATAAGGCCAAGGAACACCATACAAATGATTTTGATGCATGGAGTGATAATCTAGGCCCATTCTTCAACCTCTATTCTTCCTCGAGTACCCATGATGCTCGCTCTCAGCATGTGAAATAATTATCTCAGTGTCGGGTGATGTGATTTTTAGGGGGGCTGTGAATTATGATTATTTATTTAAACTATTCAACTTTTTTTGTTGAAAATCATTATTTTAATTCTAATCATCTTGTATTTAAAATTTCACGACCATTTCTTAAAATTTGAAGTTGTTTACATAATTTCATTAATTAATTGGCTTAGCCTATGTATAACCATTTAGAAAGATAACAATATTTAGATTAAAAATTGGTTTGGGTCAACTATTTCAATGTTCAAAAGTAGTATATGACAATACTAATAGACCAATCATAAGATTAGGGAGGGAAACCAAGACCAAGGATCCCGATTGACCCAATTCTGACACCAGAATTGAATAAAGTCATATTAGTGAAATCCCTAGCGCATGACCCTAAATATCAATAAACCAGCTATGTCCCGCATATTGATCTCACAACCCAAATCATCATGTTTTTATTTATTTCTCTTTCCAAAAGAATCCTAATTTTTCATTTTTTTGTTTCATAATGTAATATAATACACATGCTCTATCCCTATGGGATCGATACTTTGTATTATTAGATACATCACTTTTAGTTATTTTTTCTGATTATAATATATTTTTATAAATTTTTCAAGCCCCATAGGATTTTACTACGGCCTACTGGTAGTCATATAGAAGTTGGTTTGTTATTGAATTTGGGGCATGACCATACATCAACACGTAGATCCAAACCAAGTATGTCTGGGGGTCTTTTAGGGATGTTTAGTATCGCACATGGTAATTAACTGTATTTCCCTTTTATTTTATTCTGTAATAGATTCCATATTGAACTATTTATCTATATTTCAGCACCTTCATAGTAATTTTTATTTTGGTTTATGGTTATAAATCAGTAATAACTTTTTAATATTGTTCTATCATGTATCGGCACTAAAATATGAGATGTTTATGATTTATTAAGTAAATGTGAAAAAAAATCATAAGTGTATTTAAAAAAAGTATTAATGTAACGTCATTAAGAAATGGAACTATATAGACTCTATGGGTATTTCCTACAGATATTTCTAGGGAAAACCTACTTGTATCATTCGGTGCTGGTAGACACAACTGGTTTTCAGGTTAGGTTTTCTGAATTGAGTGCTCATCATTTGAGAAGGTAGACAATGTGGATGGTCGATTAGCAGACAATGGTGACCATTAGGTCACATTGTGATATTTTATATTGTATTTTATTATGGTATTGTATTAATTTCACGTTAGTCTGGTTGTATCGTTGTATCACAGTCTATTTAGATGTTTGTATTGATACATAGTTGTGGGTTATTACAATGTGCCATGTTTTTCTAGTTTATTTATTCGATCACGGTGATTCATTGGGTTGAAATTGATCCCATTTGGATTTATTTTGATGCATTATATAATTTTATAGATAGTGGGGATTGATAATAGCATATGGTAAATAACATGGAAGGGAATGGGTGATCGGTTTAGGGTCTACTCAGGCAAGTTCATGATACGAAAACTCTAACAAGGTCTTCCAGTCTTGACTCAGAGTAACCCAGTACACAAAAAGATTCCTTCTTGTGCACATGGTTTGACACTCCTAGGGATATAAATCGATAAATTCATATTCTCATTACAAACCATTGTTAATGGAAAAAAATTCCATCAAAATATATGTTTGAAATTGGATCATGAATAAAAAATATTGATACCTAGGGATTCAGAGGTTATGATATACTACTACGTTAATATATTGTTATATTATGATCGTATTTTCCATTTTTATATGTATTGGTTATGTATTTAAGCACCCTAATTGTAAATTATTTTTATTATTCAATACCGGGAAATAGAATAGTAAATTCAAATAACAAATGTTATAGGGAATATGATGATTTCTATAATTGTATTCCAATTTTTAGGTTAATTAATTCTCAAAACATCATGACAATACTTTCTCAAATTGATCATGTTATGAATAATAACATGAATCATGTATAATTCCATTATTCTCTATGGAATGAGCATGTTTCCATTGAATATTTTAAATAGAAAATTCCTCATATGTTTAGCAGATCTTATGATCCCCACCTAGTGGAACAATGGATTAACTAAATTGAAATTATATTCTATGTTTTCTAGAGCACATAAGAAGATTTAGTTATGTTGGTTTTCTGTTATTTGTATGGGGAAGCATATAAATTGACGACACTAATCATAAATACAATGTGTAAGCAGAAAAATCGATTCCATTGTTGGGGACGAATTAATGTAATTTATTGTTGATAAATAATTTTTTCCGATTCGTCCAACTCAAGATATATAGGAGTTCCTTGGACATCAAAAGAATGATCATGAGTCTATCAGGGGGTGTGAAGAAAACATTTCAAGGATTAAAAGATATTCCCTTTTCGTTGGGATGAACATCTAATCAAATGTGTATTTTTACTTTAGCATACTAACAAAGAGTTTTCAAAAAGTGTTGGTGATTCGATACGTTGAAAGCTATGAGGGGATTTTCCATTGTGCCCTATTTGTTGAAAAGGAGATCGAATAATCTCAATGGTCTCATGGGATTGGGGAAAAAACAAAAAAATTAATATAAATACAAGTGGATCATAAAACAATTCCCTAATGGAAAATGAATTAATATCCCACGTATCACAATTTATGGAAGATAAATAATGGGAACAATCCTACGTGTACAAATAAACACTTATAATGTGGAAGAATGGGGAACATAGATAATAACACATGAAAGTATTTTATGAATCCAAATAACATGGAATATGAAAGGATGTTTCATAATAATTCTCATCTAGTAGTAAAATTTTTGAACTGTAAGGAACATGGGATTTTTGAGATCCAAAACCATAGCTTGGGGGGTGTCAGAGTTAAACAACCACAACCTCCAAGGAATCAAGGAAGGGATTATGCAATCACTACTAATGATTTGGATATAGAAAAAAATGTGGTGATGGTATGCTGGTTATTCCTACAATAATAGAGAACATACTATTTTATTCCAGTTTTGTGCATTATTTTATATCATTTTTGTTTAGTAGAATTTTTCAAAAACCACCTCAAAATTTGGAGGATGAGTTTTCTCCAGGAAAACTAATGTGGAAATTAATGCATTCGATGTACATAACTCTTACACAATTAATTTTTTTTTATAGAACCCCAAATAATAACATTTCATACTCAATTTGGTTGTGTTTGATTATATTTTGGGAATCCACTGGATATCATTATACAAAACCAATATCAACTGTCGGGAAAGGGAGATAACTATTTACATCCTAAATAATCATCCAATTCCTTACAAGTATTAGGATGAAGATGAATGTCTGGTGGAATTATCATCTCGAGTTTGGTTTTACCATGTTATGAGAAAGAATATCCCATTCAAATTTTTGAGAAAAAGGATAAGATCATTCTTGAAGACATTCCCATCTCGAGGGATTACAATGATTTATTAAATGAATAATTTACTAGTCTCACCCCTAACCAAGAAATTGAGTTATCAGTTGAACAAGTTCTTTTATCTATTTCTATATAAAAGAACCTTATAAAATTACAACTGTTTATCTTGAAAAACTAAATAAGTAGTTACAAGTAAATTTGGAAAAGGATTTTACGTGGATTAGTACTTCACCATAGTTTGAGTTAGTCCACTTTGTAAAGGAGAATAAAAGATCAATGTTAATATACATCAATTACTGTGAGCTCAATATAATTAGTATAAGGTACCTTTAACCCCATATTCAGATATATGACTTGTTTGATCAGGTATGTCAGTTCAGTTATTTCACAAAGTGGACTGTCATTAGGGATATCTCAATTTAAATGGGAAGAATTATTATACTCTCATGACTACCTTCCAAATACAGCATTGAAACTATTGGATAATAGTGATTCCATTTGGAATAACTAATGCTCCAAAAAATTTCATTGATTTAATGAATAGTGTCTTTGGATATTACGTCATCAAATATGTGGTGTCCCTTATAGATGATATTATAATATACCATAGTATAAAGGAGGAAAAAATGATAATTTTAATAATGTTGTTATAACATTTTGAAGGGAGATAATATAATTTTTTTTTGAAACTATGCATTCTGAATAGAGCAAGTATTATACATGGGGTATGTTATCACTATTAGGGGGTATCTATAAACCATTAAAATAAAATGGAATCGATGAATGTCCTAAGATAAAATCTGTAATGGATATTAGTAGTATTTTTAGTATATAAGGGTATTATTGAAGATTTTTTAAGAAATTATCATGATTGTCAAACCTAATAACCTAGAAGACAGAAAAGGTGTTGATGTTTTTCTAGAATTATAAATGTGTGTAATGATTTAGGGATCCCAAAAAGAGTATTATTACAATGATATTACTCACAATCCATATAAGTGGATAACTCTTTATTGTGTACAACAATGCATCAAATGATTTATTTGTCTCTATATTGATGAAAAATGATAAACTAATAGCCTACAAATCAGAGTTGTTGAAAATTAATGATAAAAACTATCCTTCACATGATCTGTAGTTTTCATCATTCATTATTGAATTGAAAATTTGGTGGTATTTCCTCTATGGGGATATTATTGAGATTTATAGTAATCTAATGAGTCTTAGATATATATATTCACATATAATATGATTAATAAGATCCAAAAAATATGTTTAGTGCACATCAAGGATTATGAATTCTCAATCCACTACCATCCTGATATGTTATATACAGTGGTGTATGCTCTATGTATAAAGGATCATGTATCCTTATCAAGGATGACAATTTAGAAGGATAAAATCTTGTTAGACTAAAAACATATGGGCAACTGAATCATTAACGGTTTAATATCATAAAACCATCCTTAAATGACTGCTCAATCATCCCCTATAGATCAAATAATATATTATCAAATAAATGATTAGGAAATTCAGAAAAATGTGTAAGCTATCTAGAATGAGAAATCCTCTGTGTTCAATATTGATGGTAATGAATAAGTAAGACTAGGTTCATGATTATGTTTACAATTAAATTTTGAGATAAATAATGAACTTCTGAATAACACACATAGATCATCCTTCTCTATTCCCCTTAGGAGAAAAAATGATGTATCAATATCTATGGGTGATCTTTTTGTTGGACAATATGAAACATGAACCTACAAAATATACATCAATGTGCCTAGTGTATTATCATTTGAAGGATGAAATGGAAAATTCTAAAGGGATAATTCAACCATTACCATAGTAAAATTAAAATGATGAAAACATCACAATGGACTTTGTCACTGAAATTTCATAGTGATCTAAAGGAAACAATTCCTTACGAGTTTTTATGGTTCATCATGCAATGATGACTCACATTGTCACAATTTGAGAGGAATTATCACTAGATACACCTGAATAAATATACATCAATGTCATGGTAAGGATGTATTGAGTACCACTATCTATTTTATAGGATTAAAATCCACGATTCACCTCCAAATTATAGAAATTGATCTCACAATCTCTATAATATGAGCATAACATCATTACAACCTATTATCATAAAACTGAGGAATAATCTGAGTTTATTATTCAGACACAAGAAGACAAGATGAGAGAATGTTTTTATGGACATCATAAGATTATGGGATGAAGAACTTCTAAAAGTAGAATTATCTAACAATAATAGTTTCCACTCGAGCATCCAAATGGATCTGTATGAAGCCCTTTATAGGATAAATGGAATATCACCAACAAGAATAAATGAACTGGATGAATGTAAGCTAATAAGACCTTAACATTTAGAATAAATGTTGGAGATGTTTAAACCCATTCATTTGAACATAAAAGAATGCCAATGTTCATAAAAGTGTTATTTAATAAATCATCAAAGGGTCCTATATTTTATGGGTGGAGACATGGTATTCCTCTTCATATCTGTATGTAAGAGGATCGTGGGTTTTAGAATGATAGGGGAAATATGTCCTAGTTACATAGGCCCCTTCAATATCCATTATCATTTCAATGATGGGGCATATTGATTAGAACACACACCAACCACAAAACAAGTATATGATATATTCCTTATATCGTTCTAAAAAAGTACATACTTGATCACTAACATTTATTGAATTCATTAGTGGTACATTTGAAGAATGAACTTTCTTATGTGGATTAGCTAATAAATATCTCGGATTGTAGAGATAAATTTCTACACAACATGAAAACTCACTTGGTCAAAGTGATTTGGGGGATCCATAAGAATGAATGCGCAACAAGATAATAAGATAAAGCGATGAAAGAGAAGTATCCACACATGTATTCAGCTGATTATGTGAAATGAAATTTCAATGGAGAAATTTAATAACTGGGTAATAATGTAATGACAAAAAGTTTTATCAGTTTCATTTTCTTACTTTTAATTATTTCATATATTTTATATCACATTAAATTAATTAAAGAACAAATTAAAATAATTATAAATTATTAATGATCGAAATAAAAAATATTTTAATATGATATGGAAACTATATCAATAAAACAGTATCTTGACCATTAAAATTGTAAGGGGACACTAAAAAATAGTAAACCAGATAGTGGAATAATATCTTTACCTATTAAAGTTTAAAAAATTTTAATCATGTTATAAATGGATATATGATATAATTATATTTTAGTAAAAGTAAATATCAATTTTATATATTATTAATTTAGTGTTGGTAAATTTATAGGTCATAAATATTTATTTACATTTTAGATTATTATAATAAATAAAAAGAATAATTTTTTTATATGATGTATTCATAAATTATTATTTTGTGTTCATATAAATAGGATATTATTTTATGAGAATAAAATAAAATTTTCAATGTGTTGGAAAAATAGTTCTCTTTTTTAGAATTACTATTCCCTTAATAAGTAATTATTTTAAATAAAAATTAATCTCAAAAAATATATAATTATAACTATGAATTGGATTTAATTTTTTTATTCCACCAGCCAAAAAATAGTTAGGTTAAATTTTTGATATTTTTCTATGATAATTGAATTTTTAGTGAATATATTAATAAGATAATTTATGATAACTAAAATATTCATGAATCATAGAGCTATAGGTGATGTAATGCTGATGTAATACCAATATCTCATACTTACTTCCTAATGTTAAGGTATATAGTCTCAATAATAAACATTATTTCTTATCATGAGAAAATAATAAAATAATATTTATTGTACTAAGAAAGCATCATATTTATTCATGTTAGGACCAATAGGGGCCTATATACCCTGAGAGGGGGGTGAATCAGGGTATGGATATTCTTTTTCAAAGTTCTACCTACCCCACTAGATCTTGACCTCTTTGTTACAAGGGTCACTTTGTTTTCTCTTGTATGTAAACTATGATGACTTCTTTACTTCGTTATCTAATGATGATGCTTTGAATGCAATGCAGGGAAGCAAACATGCAGACGCAAGGTTTTTTACTTGGTTCACTCTCACTGGGCTACGTCCAAGGAGAATACACCAACAAGTTGCCGGTCGTACCAAATTACACTATTCTTCACTGGATGTGGATACAAAGTTCGGGCTAGATCACTTCTATGCTCGGGCTCACCGCCTTTACAATGTTTAGGGTCAGCTCACTACTTTCTCAAGGGTCACTCCCTATTTCTCTCTCTCTAGATCACTGCTGATGGAGAGGATCACCTTCTTCCTCTTCCATTGCTCACTTCTCTAGAAGGGATCCACTCACAGTCTATAGACCTATAGGTCTCTTCAATTGAATGAATGAATGCATCTTCCTCTGTGTGTAGCTACTCTGTTGAAGTACAACTTTCACCCGTAGATGAATATCTCTTTGTACCGAATGTATCGGGAAAACGTCCAGCTTCCACGCAGCCTGAAAATAACCGCTGGAATTAAAACTTACTTGGAGCGCAAGTCTAACTCAGCGCACAAGTATCGGTGTGAAAGTCACAACAGGCGCGCAATTCTATCTCAGACACTTGTGCGACACAATCTTCCCCAACTCCAAACTTGCGCAACTCTCTTCCTTTTACACCCAAACCAATATTGGCGCGCAACTACCAACCGACACACAACTTCTCACACTAGTGCGCAACTCCTCACACTGGCACGCAACTCCATCTTCGTGATCACACACCACTTGCGCGACCACCACACCTGCACGACGAGATCTCTGATTTCTCAAAGTGTTGAACTCCGGTGAAGAATGAAGAGGGGTGGTCCAGTATTTATAGGCAAATTGACCACCCTGCACGACGACGCGCAAGTCTCCCTTCGGCGTGCAAGTCTCCACGCGCAGCTCTCTACCCCTCCAAGTCATTTGCATGACCCACATCCAAAATTGCGTGAAACTCTTGCCTTTTCCATATTTTGATCTTATGATCTTGATAAACCATAAGCGCACAAGTTCTCAAGCTTCCAAGTCATCGGCTGTAACACCTCGAGATTTTATGAAAAATATTCATTTTAATTTCATTAATGTCTTGTGTTGTACGCTACACCAAAAGAAGCTTGCACAACACGCATCCTTTACTTTCCTTGCATTACACGCAATTGCGACCTTCCTCGATAGCGTGTGTAGTACGCAATACCAAGTTTCACTAAACAACGATATGCTATTATAATATTATTAAAACTAGCCGTTATGAATAGTAATAACCACTTTTTTAAATTTTGTAAATTTTATTTTTCAAAATAGACTTAATTTTTGGATTGGGAATATCGAAATTATCTTAGGGTGAAATTTTGGTACTTTTCGGCTAACTTTCATTTTCTGATGAATAGTGAAAATTAATAAATTTTAATTAAAAACAACCTTTTTAATCGAAATAATTAATAGTGATAAATTATTAATTTGAGTGGGTTTAAAGTATATTTGAATATATTTTTACAATTTAATACAATTTTGGTCATTGGATGTAATTTCACATTTAAACCAGACATAAACAGACGTCAATCTTTTGATAGTCATTATCTCTTAAGAACATGCTATTTGTTTTGATGACGGGAATTGATTTTTAAATTAATTAATACAACTGATATGTTTTTAATTTGGTAAAATAGACATCATTTTTTAATTCATAATATCAAATATAGCTTAGGCCTAATTTTTGGTATTTTTCTAGAAACTTTCATTTTTTGATGAATAGTGAAACCACTAAGTTGTAGTTAAAAAAATGAATTTTTCATAAAACATAATTTTACCTCTTCTGTGAATGGAATTTCAAAAATCTGAGAGACACGGTTGATGTCAGTAATTAAAATGTGGTTCAAAGAGATGAAAATAATTTTTGGTGAATAGTAACTTTTTACTTTTTTTTAACACGGTTAAATGTAAATAGGGTAATTAAGGGTAAAAATGATATTATTATTACCCTAAAACATGTACTAATTCTATTGGATAAGTTTAATTCGACAAAAAACTACCTTAGGAATAAAAAATGTCCATTTAGGCCCACATGGATTATATTAGAACATTTATTATTATTTAATTCAAAGAAGAGTTAAAAGAGTTAAAATCAATGTTTATTTACTACAACATTTTTAATATAGGGCCATACATCAGATAAATTCGATTTTATATATTCATTATAAAGATAATAATATTGGATACATAATAATATTTTATCTATAATTTTTATACATTATATAAAATCATTTATTTATGAAACAATGATGATGCACTAATTACCATAATAGTGAAACATTAGAATAATTGATATTATAAATACCCAAATAAATATAATTTGATACTTTTTATAAATTCCACTAATTTTCTAGGTTAATATGATATGTTAGTATTGCTTTAATTAACTTTTTTAGAACTAATTATTCTGTTATGATTTTCAAAAAAATAAATTACTAAATAGTGTCAAAATTGAAATAAAATAGTTTTTTAAACAAATATTATATTATTAATTGTTATTTTATTCCTAAAAATATAAGGTTCGGCCAAATGACTTATATAAGGTTATATATATTAATAATAAGAAACTTGGGGTTCTTTTGGATTGTTATAATAAGTTTATTAACCTTATAGTGTAAGAACACAAAAAGACACGGTAAAAGTAAAATTATTTAAGTTAATGTTAAATCTAAATGATAAGGTCAAAATAGGAACCTAAAATTGTCTAAATTCTATTGGATGAGAGTATTTCGACCCATCCCCACCTTAGCTTCGAAATAAATCAATTTGGAGCTATTTAAAACCAAATTTGTCTTTATAATAAAATAAATTTTTTAGTTATTTCAAAGGTGCCCCTCTCCTCCCTTATAAAAGGGCACCTCCTCCCTCTATTCCTCACACCACATTGAGCCTTCAAGCTCAGCCAAACCCTGACACTTTCTCCTCTACACTTCCCTAGAGACATACTAGAGGTCCTGGTCTTCTTCAAAGACCAATTTTAGTGCCCTAAAAGGAGGTCTCAAAGAAGCACTTCAAGGAAGAGGTAATGTCTGTTACCGATTCTTTCATCTTTATTTCTTCTTCCACATATTATTATTTAGTTCATTAATTATGAATTAATAACATAAGTATAAATCATATACTGATATGTTATTATAAGTATGAAACAACCCTATTTCACCATCTATCCATCCTACAGAAAATGAAATCATCGCGCGTGCATACGTACGGAATACCGTCTCCACGCCGTGGTGTAATCTACTTTCCACCACCACCTTACTTGGATGGGTATAATGGTGTAAATAATGACTATATATGATTATTATAAAGTTATATTGATTCTTAAATAGTATACATACACTCCAATATAATTCCATGATCATGGGAATGATATCATCGCTCGTGCATACGTACGGAATACCGTCTCCACGATGTAATATGACTCATTATACATGATCATCATTGCATAATGATTATAAAAATGAATTGAATGAATTAAGAAGATATATATTACACTAATAAAATTCTGGAAATGAGGTATCTATAACCTAAAGAGAAGAATAAGAATTTATTCGACAAAACACGCATAAGAACAAAAAGTAATAAACACCCATATAACAAGTTGTAATGAAATATTACTAATATGAAGCTAATAATATGACCATATATGATATAATAACAATAATTATGATTCTGGAATAAGTCAATAACATTATTTAAATCATTATACAGGTGGTTCGGACACTTATGAGGAAAATCAGACCTAAGGTAAGGGGAAATATCATAATCTCATTTTTATCCGAGATTGTTTATACTTTGGCATTTACTGGGGTGTATTTTATCATCCACATCCACGTTTCCACAATATGTAATATTATTTCCATCCACCTAACATTTTTTAAATCCAATTTTACCCTTCGGTGAGTTTTTAGTAAAGGATATGAAAAGAATCTTTTGTCGTTTTTCGTATGAGGTACTTTTTGACTTTTTCGACAAAAGTACGAAGAATGTTTTTTTAACTTATACAAAATTAATGTATTTTTAAAACATTATTTCCAAGAAGCTTCCTTTACAAGTTTTCATGTTAATTTTTAATCAACATCTTTTAGTTTAAAATTTTATGACATGTTAAGAAAGGAAAAATGTTTTTGAAGTAGAAAGGATATTTTCCTCAAGAATGGAGTTCACGTGTTTTATCAAAATTATTTTCCATCTAAGATATTAAAGGGTTCTGTTTCTATCCCTATTATTACATTGATTTGATTATGTTGTGATGGAATTATATTTTTATGAATTCATTTATCTTATATGAATTGTTTTATGATGTCACGATTTTTAAGATTCCCATTTTTATTACATTGGTTATGCTATGATGTATGGTTTCTGATTTTGTGGCACACATAAGAATGGTATCATTATGAGATGGGTGGGACCTATATATCCCTCCAATTCATTGGGTAAAGATTTTATATCTCATTAAATAGACATGGATGGAACGGCAGGTTAAACCAGTTCAGTGAAAACAGGACTGAAATGAGGAATGAACTCGGTTCAGAAATGGACCTTGTCCACTAAGATAGTCTTGGAAATGAGTCTTGACTAACATGAAATGATTCTCTATGATTATGTGTGTATGCCAAAAAGTTTCATGTTTTATGTTATGATTATTGGGATTACATTTCACTACTATGATTTATCCCATGTTATGATATTATGATCTGTTTCGCAGGTTATGATTTCCAAAATGTTATGTTCTTATGAATATGATGAGATTGATATTTCTATTGTTTACCCTTACTGAGCATTTGAGATCATCCTTTTATGTTTTCTTTTCCCCAGGATATAAAGAAAGGTTTTAGGTAGAAAAAAATGAAGATCTTTATGGGAGATGTTGGAGATCGTTCACCACGATTAGAAGATTATATTCCGAGTTTCCAATGAAACTAAACTATTATGGTCCTTGTGTGTGTGTTTTTGTTATGTACTAAGAATTCCGCAAAAGTAATGTAATGTCCATGTACATCAAGATTTGGTTCTCTACAGTTGGTATCAAAGGAAAGGTTTATTCAACCTTTGGAAACTAGGATGCGGGAACTTTAGTGAGATATCAAGAGATATTTCTAAGGTATGTCTAGGGATGTACTTAAGGATAAGTATACGTATTGGATATAGTCATAGAACTATGGTAACGATATTAGATTAAACCAAAGATGTTAGATATTGAAGTTACTCCCCCTTTTATTATGATTTTTACCTCTCACACTATTCTTTTTGGGTTTTAGATGATGGCTGGAACCCGAAGGAACCGTGTTGATCAATTTAATGGACAATGCAATGATTGGCCTCATGAACAAACAAATTTTATAGGAGATGGAGTGCAAAATCATATTGCTATACTTACACAAGCTATGAATCATTCTGGATTTCCAAATGAGCAGAGAAGGGAACAATATTCTATTGAGTCCTTCATGAGGCAATGTCCACCTTCTTTCAGTGGGTCTTCTGATCCACTTGTTGCTGAACAATGGATCAGTACTAGTGAAAAGATATTTTCAGTTCTTTAATGTTCGGAACATGATAAAGTCATTTTAGTAGTGTATCATTTGGAAGGTGATGCTGATCAATGGTGGAATCTTATCAAGAATACGAGGCCAAGAGATGAAATTGAGTCCATGGAATGGGACAAGTTCATGAACTTATTTTTAAATAAGTACTTCCCTCGTATTCTTCTAACAAAGATGGAGAAGGAGTTTCTTGAACTAAAGCAAAAGGATGATGAATCTGCTGGTATATACGAAGCGAATATTACAAGGCTTGCTAGCTATGCATCTGGATTTATCATCCAAACTGAATGTAAAGTTGATCGATTCTTCAGTGGCTTAAAACCAAATCTTCGATAGGCATTAGCTATAAGAGACTTCAGTAGCTATGAAGAAATTGTGCGTTGTGCTATCAAGGTAGAAATGGAATTTGGTGGTACCTATTCATCTCATAGTTTTGACAAGAAACGAAAGATGGAGTTCAAGGAGAAATCTCAGAATAATGATGAAAAGAATATTAATGTTTTCTTATGCTCAAAGTGTGGAAAGTAGCGTGGTGGAGATTGTCTTAAAGGGACTAGAAAATATTTTAAGTGTGGAAAAGAAGGTCATCGAGCATCTGAGTTTCGATGTAATGGAAAAAGGTTTTCTAATGATGTGAATAAAGAAAAGACTGCAGAGAACTCACCACCAACACTTCAATGCTTCAAGTGCAAGGAAATGGGGCATTATGCTAATAAATTCTCTAATCCGAGGGTTAGTGATGATCGACATGAGCAACCACTTAAGGAAAAGGACAAAGGGAAGTCACATGCGATCACTATTGGTGATGTTGATTATGAAAACGATGTGGTGGAATGATTTAGTTTTTATGTAATGGGATTCCAAAATAATGTTGTATATAGTATCATGGAATATTGGAATATTTATGTATTGGTCTATTGTGGTTTTCAATGGTACCGGTAACCATGGAATGTGATTGAGATATTTTTGAAAAAAAAAGATTATATGCGCATAATGAAGGGAAAACGAGAAAATGAAATGTTTGACCGTATTCATGAGCTCATGATTGATATAAGGACTAAGTGATATCATGGTTTGAGTATATAGAATTTTAATGATTTTGGTATGTGGAAAGTGTTATATTTTAACTGAATTCATGTTTTCACTAAGGTTAAATGGGTATTCATTTTTCAATAGAATACATGATTAAGGTATTCACATAACTGGAATGTGACCAACATGATATATGGGGGATAAATGATGGTATTCACATGCTTGGTTGATGACATTTCAAGTAATCGTTTTCTTTATACTATGATCTTGGACCAATGTATTTTAGATATGCCTAAAGATTGGAATGGATTATATTGGACATAAGTTAGTATTATTATTGATGGGATGTTATAGAAATATAGCTTTAGAAAAAGGACAACATGCAGGACGGGCGACAACCCTTCGCGTCGGACAAGGCTGTGGGAATCGAACACACAACCGAAGTGTGACTGGCCTTTATCGCCTACCACTGGCCTACAGGAAGTCACTGGTGAGTAGAAAATTGTTTTATTTTATTACGCGGTATGATATATGAAGGATAAGTTCATTTTTGGAATCGTATTCAATTAACCTCACCATACATTGACTTATGTATATTTGATAACTTTTTCTAAGATTTTGTTTGAAACAGATAGAATGACCCATCATTCTATCACATGATCAGTTAACACTTCATGAATAACAAATTCAACTTCATCTCATTAAGAGATGAAGTGGAAATTTTTCAAAGCACGAACAATAGTGAGATTGTAACAAAATAAAGTAAGTATTTATTCTAATTCAAATTATTCAACTTTAGGGAAATGATCTTGAAAACCCAAAATGTTGTCCTAATGCCCTTATATCTGATGAATCAGATGGTACCCTAGATCATCACAAATTTATGGATTTGTTATTGTTGGATTTTTCATAGCCATGTTCTCTACCACTCTCCATCAGAACATGACGGTTAGATTTCTCTTCCATATCCATATTTTTACCTATGTTCTCCTATGTGGAAACCCAGAGATTAGTTAATTTGGGTAACCTTTACGTTTCATACTTTAGTTTTTAAAGCCATGTTTTGGTATTCCTTTTTACGATGTGGGTTTCTATTAAAGAACATTTCGAGTAAAAAACCATTTATAACCCCGACGAATTTCGAGGGCGAAATTCATTTTAAGGGGGGTAGAATGTAACACCCCGAGATTTTATGAAAAGTATTCTTTTTAATTTCATTAATGTCTTGTGTTGTATGCTACACCAAAAGAAGCTTGCAAAACATGCATCCTTTACTTGCCTTGCATTAAACGCAATTGCGACCTTCATCGATAGCGTGTGTAGTACGCAATACCGAGTTTCACTAAACAACAATACGCTATTAAAATAGTATTAAAACAAGCCGTTATGAATAGTAATAACCACTTTTTGAAATTTTGTAAATCTTATTTTCCAAAATGGACTTCATTTTCGGATTCGGAATATCGAAATTATCTTAGGGTGAAATTTTGGTACTTTTCGGCTAACTTTCATTTTCTAATGAATAGTGAAAATTACAAAATTTTAATTAAAAACAACCTTTTTACTCGAAATAATTAATAGTGATAAATTATTAATTTGAGTGGTTTTAAAGTATATTTAGAATATTTTTTTACAATATAATACAATGTTGGTCATTGGATGTAATTTCACATTTAAACCAGACATAAAGAAATGTCAATCTTTTGATAGTTATTATCTCTTAAGAACACACTATTTGTTTTGACGACGAGAATTAATTTTTAAATTAATTAATGCAACTGATATGTTTTGAATTTGGTAAAATAGACATCATTTTTTAATTCATAATATCAAATATAGCTTCGGCCTAATTTTTGTTATTTTTCTACAAACTTTAATTTTGTGATGAATAGTGAAACCACTAAGTGGTAGTTAAAATTTTTTTTTCATAAAACTTAATTTTACCGCTTCTGTGAATGGAATTTCAAAAATCCTAGAGACACGGTTGATGTCAGTAAGTATAATGTGGTTCAATGAGATGAAAATAATTTTTGGTGAATAGTAACTTTTTACTTTTTGTACCATGGTTAAAAGTAAATAGGGTAATTAAGGGTAAAAATGATATTATTATTACCCTAACATATGTCCTAATTCTATTGGATAAGTGTAATTAGAAAAAAAAACCTTATGAATAAAATATAATCAATTAGGCCCCCTTGGATTAGATTAGGACATTGATTATTATTTAATTCAAAGAAGAGTTAAAAGAGTTAAAATCAAAGTTTATTTACGACATCATTTTTAATATAGGGTTATACATAAGATAAATTTGATTTTAAATATTAATTAGAAATCTAATAATATTTCCTACATAATGATATTTTATTTACAATTTTTAGACATTAAATAAATTAATTTATTTATGACACAATGATGATGCAGTAATTACCATAATAGTAAAAAAATAGAATAATTGATATTATAAATACCCAAATAAATATAATTTGAGACTTTTTATGAATTACACTAATATTCTAGATTACTATGACATGTTAGTATTGATTTAATTAACTTTTTTTTGAACTAATCATTCTGTTATGATTTTCACAAAAATCAATTACTAAATAGTGTCAAAATTGGCATAAAATAGTTTTTAAAACAAATATTATATTATTAATTGTTATTTTATTCCTAAAAATCAATGGATCAGCCAAATGACTTAGATAAGGTTATATATATTAATAATAAACAACTTGGGATTCTTTTGGATTGTTATAGTAAGTTTATTAACCTTATAGTGTAAGAACACAAGAAGACATGGTAAAAGTAAAATTATTTAACTTAATGTTAAATCTAAATGATAATGTCAAAATAGGAACCTAAACTTGTCTAAATTATATTGGATTAGATTATTTCGACCCATCCCCACCTTAGCTTCGAAATAAATCAATTTGGAGCTATTTAAAACCGAATTTGGCTGTATAATAAAATAATATTTTTACTTATTCTAAAGGTTCCCCTCTCCTCCCTTATAAAAGGGAACCTCCTACCTCTCTTCCTCACACCACTTTGAGCTTTCAAGCTCGGCCAACCCCTGACACATTCTTCTCTCCACTTCCCTGGAGACATCCTAGAGGTCATGGTCGTCTTCAAAGAACAATTTTAGTGCCCTAAAAGGAGGTCTCAAAGAAGCACTTCAAATAAGAGGTAATGTCCGTTACCGATTCTTTCATCTTTATTTCTTCTTCCACTTCTTCTTCTTTAGTTGTATCATTATGAAGTAATAACATCAGTATCCCTCATATAATGATATGTTATTATATGTATGAAACAACCCTATTTCACCATCTATCCATCATACGGAAAATGAAATAACCGTGCGTGCGTACGTACGGAATACCGTCTCCATGCCGTGGTGTAATCTACTTTCCACCACCACCTAACTCAGATGGGTATAGTGGTGTAAATAATGACTATGTATGATTATTGTAAAGTGATATTGATACTGAAATAGTATACATACACTCGAATAAAATTACATCATCATGGGAACAATATCATCGCTCGTGCGTATGTACGGAATACCGTCTCCACGATGTGATGCGACTCTTTCTACATGATCTACATTGCATAATGATTATATAAATGAATTTAATGAATTAATATGATATATACTACACTAATAACATTCTGGAAATGAGGTATCTATAACCTAAAGATAAGAATAAGAATTTATTCGACAAAACACGCATAAGAACAAAAAGTAATAAACACCCGAATAACAAGTTGTAATGAAATATTACTAATAAGAAGCTAAGAATATGACCATATATGATATCATAACAATAATTATGATTCTGATATAAGTAAATAACATTATTTAAATCATTATACAGGAGGTTCAGACACTTACAAGGCAAATTGGACCTAAGGTAAGGGGAAATATCACAATCTCATTTTTATCCGAGATTGTTTATACATTGGCATTTACTGGGGTGTATTTTATCATCCACATCCATGTTTCCTCAATATGTAATATTATTTCCATCCACTTACAATTGTTTAAATCAAATTTTTCCCTTTGGTGAGTTTTTAGTAAAGGATATTAAAGGAATCTTTTGTCATTTTTGGTACGAGGTACTTTTTTACTTTTCCGACAAAAGTACGAAGAATGTTTTTTTTAACTTATACGGCATGAATGGATTTTTAAAACATTATATCCAAGAAGATTCCTTTACACATTTTCATTTTTATTTTTAATCAACTTCTTTTAGTTTAAAATTGTATGACATGTTAAGAATGTAAAAATGTTTTTGAAGTAGAAAGGATATTTTCCTCAAGAATGGAGTTCATGTGTTTTATCAAAATTATTTTCCATCTAAGATAATAAAGGGTTCTGTTTCTATCCCTATTATTACATTGATTTGATTATTTTGTGATGGAATTATATTTTTATGAATTCCTTTATCTTATATGAATTGTTTTATGATGTCACGATGTATAAGATTCCCATTTTTATTACATGGGTTATGCTATGATGTATGGTTTCTGATTTTGTGGAACACATAAGAATGGTATCATTATTAGACGGGTGAGAACTATATCTTCTTCTAATTCATTGGGTAAAGATTTTATATCTCATGAGATAGACATGTCTGGAATGGCAGGTTAAACCGGTTCAGTGAAAACATGACTGAATCGAGGAATGAACTCGGTTCAGAAATGTACGTTTTTCCACTAAGATAGTCTTAGCAATGAGTCTTGACTAACAAGAAATGATTCTCTATGATTATTTGTGTATGCCATAAAGTTTCACGTTTTAAGTAATGATTATTGGGAATAGATTTCACTACTATGATTTATCCCATGTTATGATATTATGATCTGGTTTGCAGGTTATGATTTCCAAAATGATATGTTCTTATGAATATGATGTGATTGATATTTCTTTTGTTTACCCTTATTGAGCATTTGATATCACCATTTTATGTTTTCTTTTCCCCAGGATACAAAGAAAGGTTTTAGGTAGAAAAAAAGGAAGATCTTTATGGGAGATGTTGAAGATCTTTCACCACGATTAGAAGATTATATTCCTAGTTTCCAAAGACACTAAAATATTACGTCCTTGTGTGTGTGTTTTTGTTATGTACTAAGTATTCCACAAAAGTAATGTAGTTTCCATGTACGTCAGGCGTTGGGTCTCTACATCGGCGCGTAAGTATCTTTCACGGCACGCAAGTCACCTACGCGACCTCACCAAAACATGCACAGACCTTCTCCCTTTGACATATTTTAATGATCTGAACTTGAAAAACATATGTCGTGAATTTTTCCAATCCTTCATGTACACGGCGTGCAATTCCCTTTTCCAAAATCCACTTTTCATCATTTGTCGATTTCAGGCCAAAAAATTTGCCAAAGACTAGAAACCGGCGCCGCCCTGTATCTGTTCTTTTTATGCCGCCTCCAGATCATCCATTCATTTGTCTAAGTTCATGAATCAAGCATTGATCGTTAACCACAACTCTTGAACTCGACAAACCACCAAGAAATCCCCTTTTTCAATAAATTTCTATGTCATGGTTTGCATTGTAAACAATCTCGACACAGATGTTCACTTTTTCAACAAACACAATCCCCACAAAAATACATCAATAATGCATTGATGGATTTTTTCCCAACAATCACCCTCTTTGGGTTTGTTGACAACTCTTCCATAAAAAGATGCATCATTGATTTTTCTACCACCATTCACCTTTTGCGATTATGATAGCAATCATGGATTTACTCAACACATACTCTAAGCTCACATGAGCACTGAGCGGTGTGAGAAACAAGAGTAAATGAAACGTTCATCAATGAATCACTTCATCTCTGACATCCACTGTTGACACCGAACTGATACCAATTTGTACTAAACTGATACCAATTGTTGAAGGACTTATTGGAAGACCAATTTTTGTTTGGAAATATTTTTACCACATTCCAACACTACACTTCTACTTTTATCACGATCCGCAGCTGTCATGATGTCTATTATTTGATCGATCACATCTAGCATCGTCAGATTTAAAAATCTCCAAATTTCTCATTTCTCCCCATATCTGGAAGCTCCACTGGTCAGCTTCTCCTCGTATCAATCATGATTAATCAAATTGACACACTGTCTCCCCCTTGAACAATCACTATTTTCTCCCCCTTTTTCAACGAACCCAAAGGTCACTCCATTTCATTGTGTAACAGAGTAGAGAACACATATCAGCAAATTAGGGAAAAAACATCATACCTCTGGGAGAGGGGGTGTGGGTTCCCGCATCCACACTATTTTAAGTGAGAGGATTCGACTGAACTCCCAGAGCCAGTCGATTTCTCCCAAAAGCTTCCTTGTATAAGGCTTTTGTCAGAATATCTTCAACCTGTAGCTGTGTAGGCATATACTCCAACATTACAAGAATGTGTTCCACCTTCTCCTTGATGAAATGATACTTATTCACAATGTTCTTTGTCCATGAATGATGGATGAGATTTTTTATAATATTTATAGCACTTGAGTTATCACACTAGATTCCTATCGGAGACTTCACTTCAACTCCCATATCGTCAGGCTGCTGCTTCATCCATAATAACTGTGTGCATGCTTGAGTGGCAACAATATACTCATCTTCTGCGGTTCTTAATGAAATACAATCTTGATTCTTACTTAACCAAGAAATACATGGTCTGCTAAGATAGAATTCACCTTTAGATGTTGATTTCCTGTCATCCACTGAACCGGCCCAGTCTGCATCAGTATATCCCAATAACTCTATCTGATATTTGGCGTTATATGTCAATCCGAAGTATGATGTACACTTGATATACCGAAGTATTCTTTTCACAGCGAGAATGTGACTTTCATTGGGATTACTCTGATATCTCGCTGCTTGGCATGTGGCGAAAACAATATTAGGACTTTTCCCAGTAAAGTAAAACAAACTTCCAATAATTTTCTTGTATTCTGTGATATTAACTGCCTTTCCATCCTCATCTTGTGATAATTTCATCCGGCTAGCAACCAGACTCTTCATCTCCTTGAAATTATCCATTCCAAACCTTCATAGAACCTCCTTTTCATATTTGGATTAATAAATGAAAGTGCCATTACTTCCTTGTGTCACCTGTAAACCAAGGAAAAATGTTATCTCTCCAATCATTAACATTTCAAACTCGTTTTTCATGAATTCGGAGAACTGTCTACACTGAGCATCATCTTATTCGCCAAATATTATTTCATCAACATAAACTAGAACAATCATCCTTTGATTACTATCGTTTCTGAAATAATGATTGTAATAAACTCCCCCATGCTGGAAACCAAGATTCTTCAAGTACTAATCGAACCTTGAGTACCATGCTCTTGGTGCTTGTTTTAGCCAATATAACGCCTTATTCAGCCTGTAAACTTTGTTCTCATACTCATGAATGAGAAAACCATCTGGCTGCTCGACATACACTTCTTCCTCCATAATTCCATCCATGAATGCTGATTTGACATCCATCTGGAACACATTGAACTTCGGTTTCACTACAATGGATTTGAATAATCTGATTGTCTCCAGCATTGCTACCGGTGCTAATGTCTCATCAACATCAATACCCTCTATTTGGGAGTATTCTTTGCATAGTAGTCGTTCTTTGTTCCGAATCACTGTTCCATATTCATTCATCTTGTTGCGATATACCCATTTAGTTCTGATGAAATTCTTATCTACTGCCCTCGAAAAAATCTCCCATGTCTAGTTCTTCTCAATATGGTCAAGCACTTCATTCAAAGCCTGATCCCAGTTTTCATCTTCAACTGCATAAGCAATGAATTTCGGCTCTACTTGAGATAGGAATGATATCTGCCATAGTGACCATTATTCTAGTCTGAACTGGATCTGCCTGATCAACAATGGTATTCTGTCTATTAGTTTCATCTCAGCTCTTTGACTTCCTTGTAGACACATACTTGACACTTTCTTTTTCATCATTAGTGTCTTCTTCTGAATCAGCATTTGTCACTTCTTCTCCCCCAGTGTTGCTTTCTTCCTCAACACTTTCGTCAGCAAATTGTTCACTGAATCATTTTTTAGTGGCTTTATTTTTTTCAGCTACTTTTCACTGTGTCATTATTCAATGATGTCATTTCTTTGAACATCTTCTCCCAGATTTTTATTGACACACCTTTGATTTTCTCTCGCAGCTTCTTAGTATCCTGAAAGCAGTCAACTGATACCACATTTTTAGATCAAAATAGATAATCATGAAAACCTGTGTGTTGCTGATTTTCCACCAATCATTCTTCATGAGAATAAAATTCATCCTTCATATCATATTGAGATCATGCATCTGATTAGGATATAGAATTCTCCCGCTGTGTTATGAAAATATTCCAGTTTTTAGGCCAAATAGTTTAGACCCATAACTATTCTTTTTCTCCTGAATCATTTTTTCTCATATTCCTCTCAGAGTTGAACCACTAACAAAATCACTAGGCCTACTGAGTTGAAACTCGATGTAGGAAACAAGAGATAATGTTAATAACACAATCAATTCCTATTGTGCTCTGTTTCTCCCTTTCTTCTTCAAATGTTGTACCTGATTTGAGCCAATTAAAAATCTGGGGCACATCACATCTCCACTTTGAATATTTATATGCCACATCCCCTTGGATCGTATCTACCTAAAACCTGAAACACATGAATCATTAGTTAATTACATTAATATACATAGGGTGTGAAGGTTTTCTCTAATCCTCAAGACGAGGGTATTGGTTGATCCTGATGGGTCAACCCTTTGATTCTTTCATGGAGTGAATCACACTCCTTTCGTGCTTCGTCCTGCTGCCTAGACAACTTTAACTGCTCTGGCCATATGACTAAGCATTCATTCCCCACATGCTGAGCCTTTTTCTGATATGTAGATTCTGTAGGCCCGACCTTTCTCATCACTTGGGGTATAGACCAAAAAGTACACATTTACTTCTTTGAGGTTATTCCAAAATTCCATTTTCCTTGATTATTTCTCTGAGCAGGAATCTCCTTTCTTGTCATCTTCTCTTAATTCTACCACCATTGCAGGGATTTTCCTTTTTCTTCCAGTCCTCTCCATGGCACATGACTTGTTAATTTTTCAATGCATTCTTTATTTATCTTCCTTTTATCCAATTTATGAGTCGCCACCCTATTTTTCATTGGTGGTGGGTCCTCCACCAAACGTACATTCTGCTTACTCAAAACTATTTTGTTTCCTCCATTTTTCTTCCAGATATGTTCATGTTCTTTCATAGAGGGCGGTTGTGAGTGTGATAGAGGAGTTTACAGATACACCATTCGTTCAGCTCCATGTGATTCCCCTGATACTCTAAGCCAATTATTCACCTTACCACTTTGTCTTCTAGGGTATTATTTTTCATTACGCATAACTGGAGTCGAAATTCTCTTCCTCGGTTCCTTTTCCTTCCCAGCTTTCTTCTTTCTACACTGTCTGGAAAAATTCCCATGATCAGAACATATGAAACATCTTCCATAAAAGACATACCTCATTTCATTATTTCTATGATGAGATTTTGATGTAGCTAGAGGTCTTCCTCTGACATTGAGCTTCTGGGCTTCCTGACACATATTCATGGTGTGTCCCATTCTTCCATAGTAATTGCATTTTATGAATTCATTCCTTTGAGAATCTCTACTCTCTGGTTTCTCATAACGCTTATTCTTATTCTCATATTCCGAAAAGTTTCTATTTTAACAGCCTGGTATGTATTCAAGAGCCTCTAAAAAGAAGCTTGATGTGTGGTCGTGAATCCCGCGGAAATAGCACATGTCATCACTACTTTTTGTAACTGTCCTCTTAGCTCTATCTCTAGCACCTATAGGATTTCTTTCACATCTGGAAATGTTCACAACTCTCTTTCTATCTTGCACGGGAGATGATTCATCAAATCTAAGACCAGTTTTTCCCAGACTATATGGTCTTTGAGATGAGAAAATTTGTTCCTGCCTCTTTTCAGAAATAGAAAATTTTCTTTTCATTTCTTCATCACATGTCAAAGAATAATCAAGTTGTATGTGTAAGGAATCCTTCATTTTGGGCTTTCCTTTAGCATTGGATTTCTCCACTTCCTTCTTCACTGATTCTAGCTCTTCTTCCAACTTTTGAATCTTCATTTCCCTTGATTCAATTTGGGAATTGAGTTCTCTTCTAAGATTCATTCCTCTATTCATATCATCTTATAGTTCCTATGTGAGATTTTCCACCATGTCACTTTTCAACTTTACTTTCAATTTTTTTTCTTCAACAGAATCTGAACAACATACATTCTCTTGTTGTGGCATTTGATTCTTCTAAACAAGCTCAAACATTTGTGTAGCTAGATCATCAATTCTGGCTTTCATATTTTGAAATTCATTAGAATTTTGATTTTCTTTACAACCACCATCCATTTGTTTTCCTTTCATTATTTCCATTTATTGTGGTTTATCACCATGAGAATCATTCTTCTCCACTAGGTCAATAGCCACATCAATAAGCCTTTTATTTAAGCCTCTTAGCATGTTGAACTCAATCTTCAATACTTTGATCCGAATATCTTTATATTTGACTTCTTCATCCAACTTCCTGTCTAATATTTTTGTCATGTTGACAACATCTACTATTGGCCTCCTTCTTGCAACTTCTTCATAATTAGTTTTTTTGGTATCACATTGATGTTTGAGTACTTCACTCATTCCAACATCACGATTGAGTGAATCAATATTTTCCCTGTCAGATTCATCCAGGCCTTCTTTTAGTAAGCTATTTGATTCTTTTAACCGAATCACACTTTTTCCATACACAGTTTCACACTGAGGAATACCACCTGACTTCTGATTCTTCTTTGATGTTTTTCTCTTTTCCATGGCTCACCGAGATAAGAGCATATTGATTCTTTAACCACACAGATCGACTACACCAAGTCGGAGCAAAAAAATATGATAAAATAAACCTTCCCTTTGATACCAATTGTTAGCACCAATAGGGTCCTATATACCCTGAGAGGGGGTGAATGAGGGTATGGATATCCTTTTTAAAAGTTCTTCCTACCCCATTGGATCTTGACCACTTTGTTACAAGGGTCACTTTGTTTGCTCTTATGTTTAAACTATGATCACTTATTTAATTCTTTATCTAATGATGATGCTTTGAATGCAATACAGGGAAGAAAACAGGAAGACACATAGATTTTCACTTGGTTCTCCCTCACTGGGCTACGTCCAAGGAGCATACGCCGACAAGTTTCTGGTCCTACCAAATTCCACTATTCTTCACTTGATGTGGATACAATGTTCGGGCTAGATCACTTCTATGCCCAGGCTCACTACCTTTACAATGTTTAGGGTCATGTCACTACTTTCCCAAGGGTCGCTCACTGTTTCTCTCTCTCTGGCTCAATGCCGGTGGAGAGGATCACCTTTTTCCTCTTCCTTTGCTCAGTTCCCTAGAAAGTATCCACTCACAGTTTATAGACCTGTAGGTCTCTTCATTTGAATGAATGAATGCATCTTCCTCTGTGTGTAGATGCTCTGCTGAAGTACAAATTTCACCCATAGATGAATATCTCTTTGCACTAAAGGTATCGGGAAAACTTCCAGCTTCCATGCTACCCGAAAAACACTACTGGAAATAAATCATACTTGGCGCGCAAGTCTTACTCGACGCACAAGTATCAGCGCGCAAGTCACAACGGGCACACAAGTCCACCTCAGACACTTGCACGACATAATATTACCCAACTCCAAACTTGCGCGACTCTCTTCCTTTTACGCCCAAACCAATATTGGCGCGCAAATGCCAACCGGCGCGCAACTTCCCACACTAGCGCGCAACTCCTCACACTGGCGCACAACTCCACCTGCGCGATCACACACCAATTGCGAGACCACCACAACTACGTGACGTGAGCTTTGATATCTCAAATTTTTGAACTACGGTGAAGAATGAAGAGGGGTGGTCCAGTATTTATAGGCATATTGACCACCCTGCGAGACGGCGCACAAGTCTCCCTTCGGCGCGCAAGTCTCGGCGCGCAGCTCTCTGCCCCTCCATGTCATTTGCGTGACCCACTTCCAAACTTCTGCGAACCTCTTTCCTTTGCCAAATTTTGATCTTATGATCTTGAAAAACCATAGGCACGCAAGTTCTCAAGCTTCCAAGGCATCAGCACACAAGTATCTTTCACGACGCGCAAGTCACCATCCCGACCTCACCAAAACGTGCACGAACCATCTCCCTTTTCCATATTTTGATAATCTAAACATGAAAAACATATGGCGTGCATGTTTCCAAGACTTCATGTATGTGGTGCGCTTGTACCTTTCCCAAAAATCACTTTTCTTCATTTATCGTTTTCAGGCCCATAAATTTGGCAAATACTGGAAAATGGGGCCTCCTTGTATCTATTCTTTTTATGTCGCCTCCAGATCATCCATTCATTTGTCGAAGTTCTTGAATCAAGAATTGATCTTTAACCACAACTCTTGAACTCGACAAGCCACCAATAAATCCCCCTTTTCAACAAATTTGTATGTCATGGTTTGCATTGTAAACAATCTGAACACAGATGTTCACTTTTTCAACAAACAAAATCACCTCAAAAATACTTCAATGATGCCTTGAGGGATTTTTTTCCAACAATTCAGTATAAATACCACCCCTACCTCCTATTATAATCACACAAATATAGGATATATCCTTGTAAAAATAATTCAAATATTATAGAGGCATTATTGTTTCCTTGTGACATATCCATTCCCTTATGTTTTTCAAATCATATAAACATTTTCATAAGAAAGTTTACCTTTCTCTAAGAAATTTTTCCCAAAGTGTGTTATAATTCACAATGAAAAGTTTTATCCATACTTTTATTTTCAATAACTTATTAAATGTTATGAAAAAACCAAGTCAATTTGTTATTATATAAAAAATTCATATCCTTTTCAAAATCCTTAGAATCATATAGTTACTTGGATATTGAGTCCTTCAATTATTAGACTCTGAATTTTCTTTTTTCACACTCAAAATTCTCTGAAATTAAAAATCCAAATTATCTAAAATCCATGCTAAAATTCTTGAGAAATCAGATTCATAATTCTATATAATTCATCCTCTGATTTCCTAATAATTAAATCTCCAAATGCTTTAGAATTTTAACTCTGAATTACTCAGAATATAGAATCTGTACTCCTCAGAATTCAGACTCCCAATTCTTCATAATTTGGAATCTGAATTCCATAGAATTTTGACTTAGAATTACATGGAAATAAGACTTTAAATTCATCATAATTCAGACTCTGAATATCTATTTTTTCTATAAAATGAAAATCTATTTTCTAGAATTTGAATAATCATATACTTAGACTACGAATTCTATATCTCCTATATTCTAATTATTTTCTTTTGTATAAACTACTTTATTTTCCTTACATGATATTATTTGTTAGGAATGATAATGTTTTCCATGTTTCTACAACAAAAACCGATGTAGTAAAATTTTGTTTTTAACTAACCGTTGGTTGAGTGACACATGGATAAATCTCTCTGAGATTCAAGAATAAATATGACTTTTGGAGGAGGGATAAAAACATTAGACCCCTTACCTATAAATATGATCTCATTAGAATGCGATCATTATTGATCTAGACATTACTTGTTGAGATTCTATGAAGTGATTTATAGAAAGAGAGACTCTCATTCTTTTTGCATTCCATGAACATATTTTTCATCCATGAACATCTAGTTGAGATTTTTTTTGAGATTCTGGTATTTTATGTACAAAATCGAGGGCTTCCATGGATAGGAAGTTAAAAGTGATGACTAACATTCTTTTTAAGGGCCTATGGGGATATCAATACATACTACGATATTATTATTGAGTGATTAATCTAGTGTACATAAGATATACTTTTATAAAGTATAAATCTAGGGACCATTATCCAAGGTTGTGTGATTCCATTCTCATTTGGTCAAATGTACTCCTACTTGTTTTTTGTAACATGTTTTATTTCTTCTATATTTTGTTAAATAATGAATGTATAAATTTCTTATACTTTATTATTCTTGTTTAACTCTAATATTAATAATAATCTATATGCTATTGGTAGAATATTTCATTATCTAAAACCCACTTAATTTACCCCATGATTAATTTGTATATTTTAGGATTCATATAATTCGAACAGGGCCCTCATAATTAACCATTTATGTATGAACTATATATGTTCTTAGAATTTAACTTGTTTTATTCTTTTAAAGATATATTTACCTATGGATTAAAATTAATGTTTTTAAACATACAAATGAACCCCCTCTTGTAATTGATCATCTACATATTGAATTTTGATCCTATAATTGGTATCGAGGAAAGACTTTGAAATTATAATACTTACATATATGTTTTAATGCTCATGGTTTTTTCCTTATTCTATGTTTATATTTCTAAAATTTTATTTCTCATGATTTCCATAATTAATTTTATATCTTCTTATAAAAATTTACATTTAACAAGTATTGTGGAAAAAGTATTCTTATAAAATGGAAGGTATAAATGTTGTTTCTATTTACATCCTTATTCCAACCAGACCACCAATCATTGATGGAACTTATAATGATTAATAGAGATATAGGATGAAGACTATTGTTATTAATACTCAAGTAGATAAATTTATTATTACTCTCTAAAGGTTAATTTTTTTTGATAATGACTTCATAACCATCACCAATCCAAAGAAACAATAATATCAATTAAGCTAAATGGTACAAAATACATGGTTATGTTCTGTGGACATGAATATATATTGTAAAATATAAACCTGTGTAGAAGCCATATGCATTTGGATTAAACTCAAAGTTACAGATTTTGGAACAACAAATGTGAAAGAAACTAGAAGGGAAATGTTAAGAGTTGAATATCCTGGAATCATATTTACTTATGGAGAACCTGTTTGTGATGTACCAAAACGATTTATGTATATTACCAGATATATTTAGTCAATGTGATATATTGGTCAGGATAATGACGTTATTGTAGAAAAGATAATTTATATCATGCCCAATTATTAGTATTCTAAACGGACAGTTATCTATTAAAATAGACAAGTATCAAACACTTCTCTGGATTAGTTATTTGGAAATATTATTTAGAATGATACAAGAATTAAAGGATGTGAAGATTTCAACAAGAAAAAAATGGCACTAGAAGTGTATCATTCACTATTAAATCTAAATCCAAGACTCCAGAAATAGTACCCATATCTAAAGATAAAAACGTTTTTGTTATTTATGAAATGTGTGACAGTGATCAATTTTAGAATTAATTATTCATTCTCGCTTGAAGGAGGAACAATATTGTGGGAAAGACAGATTTTCAATTCAAGTATAAAAAGAAATAGAGAAAATAAAAGAATGATTTTTATGTAACCAGTTAATTTATTTATAACAATTTGACACATCAGACATAGTTTTCCTATTAATAAGAGAAAATATAAAATTGACAATCATTCTGAAAAGAAAAAAATGATGTATTAAAATTATAAGTCTCTGAATTTTTTGAATGATAATGACACCTGGAGTGCCGGTGGTGGTGACTCCTTAGATGAATCACTAGAATATGAATCTTATAGTCATAAGTATGTATTTCTTAGTCTAGATTACCTATTAAAATCATTGTCTTGTGGCTAAAGTACACAATGCTGAATCCTTAACCAATATTTATCACTTAATCACCAAATCATTTTCCTATACTAAGGGTATTAATTTATAATACATAAGAACGGAAATCAAATTATTATTGATAAATAAAATAATTTAACAAAAAATAATCAGTCACACTAACCAGGGACATCAGGTAGTCAAGTGGTAGGCGATAAATCCCAATTGCACTTTGGTTGTGGGTTTGATTCCCAAAGATTTGTCTGACGCGACAGTTTGGCACAAGGTCTACATGTTGTCCTTTTTCAGAAACTATATTTTATAACATTACCAAAATGAGATAAATTTCTCCAAATAACCATAACATAATTTTATCCATAACTGTTATCTCATACCTTTCATTTTCATCCCAAAATATAATAACTTGTAATTGCCTCAAACTGAATGATCATGTAAAACCAAATGGTTATTTATAACTATATTCTCAAGGGAAAAGATAATCCTTCCTCAAATATCATTCTCACATAGAAAACTATAGGGTTACAAATACAATAGAAAATAATTCCAAAGTAATCCCATCAATAAGGAGCACTAATACTTTTAAACATTTCACCAAACATTTATTTCCACGTAGATTCTTCATTGGACAGGAAAATATCCTATATAATAGGGCATTCACTCGGGTAATGCCTAGGTCCCCAATATTTATGGAAAATAATAGTAAATGGATTTTTGGGACCATTTTTATTTTCTTCCATAGTACTCTTCATTTTTCCTCGACAATTCTTCACATTATGTCCTTCTTTCCCGCATGTAAAGAATTTCTTTGTTCGTTTTGAGACACTTCCTTGGCTGTCTCTATCCACATTTGCTATAGGATGGAAATTTAGGATTCTTTTTTTCATGGTGTCCACTGTTGGAGCTCTTATCATTGATCACCTTTCCCTTCTTTGTTGAGTTAGGGAGTTTGTAAATATATATGTTGTTGACCATATTTTTGGAAAACTGATTTGGCATGAAAAATATATCTTTTATTCCTATCAGCATTCCATTTTGTTTCTCATTTCCTCCAATGTTCCCAGCTTGTACTTCATTCTCATAGTTACTATGATTTCCTTAGACTCTATCCATTGACTAAAACCAGAAATCATTGTGTGAGTAACAATAGTCATTAAATCATTTAGAGAATATCATGAAACCATATTGTCAATTTGAAACACCTTAGGATAAACCAAGGTCATTTATTCTCATATTATATTAAAATACTTAAAATTGGTTTGTAAATATATGGTAAATTGTCCTAATAATATCACATGGGAGTGTCGTAACCAAGAGTGCAGCAAGGCTTGTTGTCATGCAGCAGTTCCCGTTCGAGTCTAGCTCAAAGTGTTGTTTTCGGGTTTTACCCCTAGGTACATCTATACAAGAACCACCTCTACCTGCTTGTATCTAGACATGTATGTTATGCTTAGAAAACTCACAAAATCTATACAATACTAAAATACTAGGATTTTATTCTATAATAATCCTCAATGTCTATCTTAGGGATCTGTGATCTAATTAGAGTTTATCTAAATATAGTTTCCAAATTTTTTACTAAACTTCTTCTTATACCAACTATAATTCCATGACCCCAGTTACCCAGACTTGGTGTATTATTACATAACATTGGCATGATCACAAAAGATCAAGTCTCGAAAGACCGATTAGTTTAGTAGTCATGGAAACACTAGATATATTCAGAAGTCTTACATTACAACATAAATTAAAAAATCTACAACAACATCTTGTCTTCATATCCCCTCATACTATCCCTCAAGGTCATTCAAAAATTACTTCTTCATGCCATGGTTAAATTAAAACATTGAAAGGGGTGATCTCAGATACTCAGTAAGGATAACAATATAGCGGAAACATTCATAAATAAGCTTAAACATTTATGTAAATATATAACTAAAAAAGTACTTTTAAACATGAACTTCAACATAATACGGAAAAGATAAAATTAAATAATTCCATTTACTTATTCACATAGATATTATACTAGTTGAATAAACACATGAAATATCAATAACCGATTTTATAATGATGGAATGAATATTTCTATACTATCATAACCATATATTCAAAGCCTCGTGCCAAGACTACAAATAAGATTTTGTCAAGGCCTTGTGAGAAGACCCTAGTTTGTCTAATGAAACCTACCAATGCATCGAGGAGCTATAGTGGGATCCACTAGTCACTTAATAAGTCAAATGAATTCCTCATATGAAATGTTTCAAACATAACATAAACATTCGTATTAAAACTATCATACGAAATGTCAATACATTTTCCACAAACCATGAATGGTAAAAAAATAAAACATCCACAGTCAAACCTAACTCATTCGATACAATATGAATGATTGTATTGTATTAGATTAACCTCAATTGAGAATAATGAAGTATATTGACATTGATGAAAATAATCATCATAACTATTAGAGATAAATATCACCTTTTTTCTTGAAATCATTTAAAAGTCACACTAATTGTCAGGAAGCAACTTAAAAATAATTTTTTTAATAAAAGTGTCCCATACAAAATTGAAACATTTAAAAGATATTTTATTTTTAAAACATTATTTTCCATCTAAATAAATCCTTAAAACCATTTCTAAAACATGGACATTTATGAGAAAGATTTAGTATAATAAATCTTTAAAATATTTAAAATGATATTTTAGTTAGAGTTCCTAACCAAAAGAGAGACACTTGAATACAAATAATTGAGGTAATAAAAACTTTGTAATATCATGGGAATAAAGGGATTAATGATATACTATGTCAAAGTACACTATATACACCATATAAAAGTGATTTGTTGTATAACAACAAAAAAGTCACAATAGAATGTAAATTGAGATGAAATCTCTTATAAAGATGGTATCCTTAGGTTAAGGATAAATCAACGACATAATTATGTGAGGAAAATACAAATACAATCAATATGATTTGATATTCAATGTAAAACAATTAGAGGACATTCACACATATTCTTGTAAAAACAACACAAATGAATTGCATATTTAACTCAACAAATGGATATTTAGTTAATATTACTCTTATCATGTTCATATCAATGAAATGAGAATTTATAAATGGAGTGATTATGTGTATAAAAATTATATCCATAGATAAGGGAGTGGAAATTATGAAAAAATCAAATGAATAGTGATTCCACACATAATCATGGAGTAAAATAATCAATGAAATATGCATAAAGACAAATGAGTGGAAATTGAAATTTCAAATTCCCTTATTGATTTGGTAACTTATGAAACATACACCCATGAAAAAAGGATCATACAATGATGATGTAAATATCATTAAATTAAAATATATTACACAATTAATGAAATCATGGGAAGTACACATACCACATGCAATAAATAAGTGGTGAGCAATGGATATCTAACGGAATTAATTGTGAGATAAGAAACCCCTTAATTTATACTTTCTATTTTATCCAGGGTAGGTTAGACTCTTTTATAATGGTGAAATAATTATTATTTAATTATAAAAGAATAATTTACATTAATATGATATCATATATGATCTTTTAACATTACTTTCTTAATAATATCTTAGTATTATCTTCGTTTCATGTGTTAACTTACTCGTTTTCTTTTATATGTTTTGTTGCATAAGTCATTTTCGTTATAGATAGAATGTATCTTATTCATATAAAAATTGATATAATGTCCTTAAACATTATTTTTAATCATAAAATTTGAATTAGACTTGTATGGATACAATGGGGAATGAATCTCATCGTGTTTCTGGAGACGGTAGTCCATACGTACACACGAGCGATAATATCATTTTTTGATATTAAAATCGTATATAATTGGATGGTATATCATATATAAATAATAATTATCATGTTATACGTATTATTTACATGAAATAC
This sequence comes from Viscum album, assembly GCA_963277665.1. Classification (NCBI taxonomy): domain Eukaryota; kingdom Viridiplantae; phylum Streptophyta; class Magnoliopsida; order Santalales; family Viscaceae; genus Viscum; species Viscum album. Next base: position 2,053,787,376 of record OY728146.1, on the reverse strand, counting down.
ACTTCATTATTACACTAATTCAAGTAATAATGTATTGAATAAAAATTACACCACGATGTGGAGACGGTAGGCCGTACGTACGCATGTATGGTGACATGTCATTCAAAGGAAGGATAGAATAATGAATATGGTTGTACCATATTTATAATAACATCAATTTATATAAAATGTAATGTTTTTATTATTTTAGAATGGAAATAACAAAGAAAGAAGATGTTTAAGAAGAAAGGAACTTGAATGAGGGTGGTGAAAATGTTACCTCTTTTTCGGGTTCTTCCTTTTGATTTATTAAAAAGGGATCGTTCGGTTGGCTTTTGATCAAACTAAGTCCACTAGGATGAAGTGAGGGAATTTTAGAGAATATTTTGGGAGGGGTTGGCCGAGAAAAAAGGCTTTGAAGGTGTAAATTAGAGAGAAGGGGAGTACCCTTTTGAAAGAGGGGTGAGGGGTACCTTTGGAAAAGAAAAAAATAAATAATAAATTTATATTCGGTTTCTAATGGCTCAAAAGTGGATTATTTAAATTTTAAGGTGGTTATGGGTCTAAATCCTTTCAAAAAATCGATTTTAGAGAGTTTTGGGTCACTATATTAACCTTATCATTTATATTTAACTCTTAGTTAAATAGTTTGACATTTACCATGCCTCTTTGTATTTTTATATTATATTGTTAATAAACATACTATATACCTCCAAGAGACCCTCAAGTGGTCCATTAATGATAAAAATATTATAATATAAGTCATTTAGAAGATCCATTTATTTTTTGAAATAGTATATCAATTAATAATATAGTATTTGTTTTAAAAACTCTTTTATGTAAATTTTGACACTATTGGGTATTTTGTTATTGATAATTTCATAAAATAATTATTAATTAAAAAAATTATATAACCAATCCTAATATGACATATGAACCCATAAAATTAGTTGAATTCAGAAAAAGTCTCAAATTAATTTTATTTTCATATTTATAATATTAATTATTTTGATATTTCATTAATTAGGTAATTACTGTATCACCATTGTGTCATAAATAAATTAAATTATTTAATTTATAAAAATTATAAAAAAATACCATTATATAGGAAATAATTATACCTTTCTAATGAATATTTATAATCAAATTTATCTTATTTATAACTCTACATTAAAAAACTTTTAGTTAGTAAATGTTGATATTTTCTCTTTTAACTCTTCTTTGAATTGAATAATAATAAATGTCCTAATCTAATCCAAGTGGACCTAAATGATAATATTTTATTGCTAAGGTTGTTTTTGGTCATGATACACTTTTACAATATAATTAGAACATGTGTTAAGGTAATATTAATATCATTTTTATCCTTAGATACCCTATTTACTTTTTACCGTGGTAAATAAAAGTAAAAAGTTACTATTCACCAAAAAATTATTGTCATCTCATTTAACTAAATTTTACTCCTTTATATTAACCGTGTCTCTCAAATTTTTAAAATTCCACTCACAAAAGCGGTAAAATTAAGTTTTATGTGAATTTCCAAATTCTTCTATGAGGTGGGTAAAAGACGGTGAAAAGTTCAATAAAATTTTTATATATCTGAAATTATTATTAACTAACACCAATGAATTACATTGAACTTATATAGGTATTATGTATCTATTTTGACTTTAATTGAATTTAAACAAAATATCTATTTATTTAAATAAAAATTAGGTTCTAAACTATAACCCGGTGTTTTTTTCAATATTCATCAAAAATTGAATGTCTTCAGAAGAATACCAAAAATTCACCCTAAGGTAATTTTGATATTCCGAATCCAAAAAGGATTTACATTTTGAATGATAAAAATTATAAAATATAAAAAAGTGGGTATTACTATTCCTAATGGCTAGTTTGATTGGTTGTAGTGGGTGTTAGAACTCGTAGTTGCGTACAACACATGCTACTATATTATTCAAAGAGAAGAGTACCGTGGAAGCATGGGTTGTTATAATGCCTCTATGCAAATAGCTAAATAGGGTTACGAGAATAGTACACACTGATAGCCCACCGAGTGATGAGGCCTCGATGTAGGGCCCACTTCCAGAAGAGGCACTAGTGGAGGCAGCAGCAGTACCATAACCCATTGGGCACCGATGCCACAAGCTCAATTAGCAAGGGGTGCACACTGCATGAGTGTGTTGCATGAGTTCCAGTGATAGAAGCTACCCAGGATCATGGGAGATATGGACCCACATCCGACTGAGGATTGGCTGGCGGCCATGGTGAGAGTCTTCTAACTAGTAGGGACAACTACTAATATCAAGCTGATCCTTACCGCCAGCCTTCTACATGAACCAATAGGTAGATGGTGGAGCATGATGCTCTAGGTTCACGACATGGTGATGCTTCTCTTGGTAGACATTGAGAGCCTGTTTCGAGTAGAGTTTTTCCAAACAACTCTTTGCATAGTGCACATACAAGAGCTTCTTCATCTGTAGTAGGGCATCATGACTATGGCTCAGTACGAAGAGAGGTTCACTGACCTCTCACACTACTCCAATGATATGGTAAAAGAACCATTCATCAGGGCCCAAATATTCAATCATAGACTCAGGAGGGAGATCAGGGCATCGATGATCTCACTTAGCATTACGTCGTAGGTAGCGGTGTTAGAGTGATCCCTCTTAGTGGAGAGTTTTCTTGCTGATTAGTCACCAGCAGTGAGACCCACCATTAGTCATCATGTAGTGGAGTCTTCAACAGCTAGTAGCAAACAAATGTCAGAGATGTCCAAGAAGACTAGACCTATAGGTGGACGACTGCAAGGCTCGAGATGGGTTGTGCGGGGTACCAGAGACAGACCTAGTCATTCGAGAAACATGTTGTGTTTCACATGCGTTGGTTTGGGTCACATGGCTCGTGATTATCTAAAAATCCATACGAATGACTATCACATGGTCTAAGGCCCACCTGGAAGAGAAAGAGGTTCGACCGAGGAGCTCCACATCAAGAAGGCAAACGTTGCTGAGGAGATGGTCGTGCAGATGGCAGTGGGCGATGGTTCGATATTTTACCGCCACAATCACAAGGTCATCCACCCCGACCGTAGGGAGATGGTGGATAGGGGTGAGCTCAGGTCCAGGTAGATGAGTCAAATGACGATGGATGTCCGAAAATGATACTAGGTATGATCTATGTCCACTCCACCATAGTTACAGTAGTTAGAGACACACGTACCAGTCATTCTTTTATTACCACTACCCTCGTTCGGAGCTCGAAGATTCCAACAGAGTTGTTGGTTTAATCCTTATTGCAAGAGACTCATACGAGAGAGGATTTTTCAATTACGCACTGGTGACGGCAGTGTGAGATTACTCTAGGAGGTAAGAGTTTCGGCAGGGATATCCAAGTAGCGGTATAGAGGCCTTACAACTTCATCTTTGGTATGGACTGTTCATCCATACTCCATGCTCAGATTGACTATATTAGACGTAAAGTGCGGTGTGTCCGAAGGATGGGACTAGGTTTACATTCATCGGCATTAAGAGAGGCTTTGCAACACAGGATGGACTTACTTGGAGGACAGTGCAGCCGATCACACATCAGTTGGCTTGCCTTACCCTCAGAACAGTTGATGCGCAGAGTCCAAGTTATCCTATAGTGGTGGACTAGTAAGCAGATGTTTTCCCTGAGGATGTTTTGTGTCAACCTACTCATAGAGAGGTGGACTTTATATTGTCTTGTACCTTAGTATGACACATATATGCACACTAGAATATCAGACATCTCCCAAAGATCTTCATGATCTACAAGTACAATAAGAGGACATATAGGGGAAGGGATTTATTCGGGCTAGTGTATCTCCTTGGGTAGCCCCAATTTTATTCTCCATGAAATCTTATGGGGGCTTTAGGCTTTGTGTTTTCTATCGGTGCTTGAACCATGTGATCGTGAAGAAGAAGTACCCACTCCCATGGATTGACGACCGCTTTGATCAGCTGAAGGGAGCACAATGGTTCTCAAAAATAGACCTCAGTTCAGGCTATCACCATCTCAGAGTACGAGATGAGGACGTGCAGAAGACAACATTCAGATGTCGGTATGCCCATTATGTGTTATTGGTTATGCCATTCTGTGTGACCAATTCTCCAACAGTGTTAATGGGACACCTGAACTTGATCATTCATCCATACCATGGTCACATTGTATTAGTCATCATCGACAATATTCTAATCTACATGACTACAGAGGAGGAGCATGACTATCAATTGTAGGTAGTTCTGGATACACTCCGAGAGCACCAACTTTATGGTATTCTCTAGAAGTTCCAATTATAGATCTTAGAGGTTCACTTTCTAAGACATGTAGTCTCAGAGGATGGAGTTTTGGTGGATCCAGCGAAGATTGTAGTGGTACTTGCTTGGGAGCCACCGTGGAGTGTGACAGAGGTATAGAGTTTTCTGGGTTTAAGCGGATACTACCCAGGGATTGTGCCATATTTCTCAAGATTTGTAGTACCTTTATCTGCATTGATAATGAAGGGGCCACCCTTCATTTGGGTGGAGAGTTGCTAGCGGGGTTTTAAAGAGCTGAGGCAGAGGCTGACTAGTGCCTCCATCATGAGGTTACCATAGGAGGGCGTGGGGTACGTAGTCTACTGTGACACATCTAGAAACATACTCAGATGTGTCGTGATATAGGATCAAGTATTGATCACATATGGTTCTTGACTGCTGATAAAACATGGGAAAAACTACACTACACATGACCTGGAGTTAGCAGTAGTGGCCGTCTCGTTGAAGATGTTGCGACATTATCTGATGGGAGAGAATTTTCCAGTCTACTCCGATCACAATTGCCTTAGGTATATCTTCTCAATGAAGTACCTGAACATGAGACTACAATGTTGGATTCAGTTTATCCGAGACTATGAAATAGAGATAATATGTACTACTAGGAAGGGGAATGTTGTAGCAGATGCACTCCATAGAAAATATGGTATACAGCTGCTAGGCGAGGCGACGAAGCAGCTGGCCGCTTTGCAGATATACATTATGGATGTAGATGGAGAATGTTTTATTCAGTCTGTTATAGTCACTCCACCACTTCGTCATCAAGTCAGGAAGGTGCGACATGGGGATACTGATTTCGAGGCTCGACGTGCTCAGATATCCATAGGAACGGCACCTGATGGATTTTCTAATGGTGGGGAGAACGCCATTCACTTTAGTGGATGTAGCATGGTACCAGTGTTGCTTCAAGAGGAAGTGTTGATGGAGTTCTACACATTCCATCTAACGGTAAATCCATGATGGTGAAGATGTACATGGACATCCAACAACAACACTGATGACCAGGAATGAAGAAAGAAGTAGTATAGTTTGCCTATCGGTGCCACACTTGTAAGATAGTGAATGTGGATCATTAGGTACCAGTAGGCTAGGTTCAGCCTTTAGAGGTCCCAGAGATAAAGTGGGATGTGATATCAAAGGAATTCGGGAAAGGACATCCACATGCGTCCAGAGGACATGATTCTCTCTAGGTGATCATCGACCGACACACCACGTCAGCCAACATCCTATCGATCAGAGATCAGGGTTCTATAGAGACATGAAATGCCTCTATGTTCATCATGTTGTAAGAATACAAGGAGTTTCATCGACTATAGTCTCTGATCTTGATACACGATTCACTAACCAATTATAGAAGGGGTTTCAAGATGCTTTCAAGATGCTGCTTCGTTTGAGCACCACCATCCATCCTCAGAGAGATGGATAGACTGAGTGGACCACTCAGACCCTTGTGGACATGCTATGTGCTTGCACCCTCAACTTCTGTCATAGCTGGGTGGAACAATTGCCTTTGGTGGAGTTCGGATAAAACAACAACTATCAATCCACAATTTGCATGACACCATTCGAGGCGTTGTACGACTGAAAATTGCATATCATCTATATGCTAGATAGACCAAGGGGAGTCACCACTCATGGGACCATATATGGTATGGGCACCCACAGAGAAAGTGTAGATCATCCTAGTGCAGATGAAGATTGCACAGAGCAGGAAAAAGTCTTTTAATGACAGGAGATGGAGACCTATGGAGTTTGAAGATGGTTACCATATCTTTCTATGGGTCTCACCTTGATGAGGTTTGTGGAGATTTATCCAAGGCAATAAGCTATCAATGAGATTAATAGGACTCTTCCAGGTCCTCAGCAAAGTTGGTGAGGTGGCTTACCGCTTAGCACATCCCCCTAAATTGCTTCGGGTGCACAGAGTCTTCCACGTACCCCAACTAAAGTGATACGTGCATGATCTTACCCACATCATCGACCACGGTGAGTTGGACTTCGACGATGGGGCGGCATTTACGAAGGTTCCAGTAGAGATTGAGGATTGAAATTCATGGGTCATTTGTGGGTGTTCGTTACCTCGTTTAAAGACCCAAAATTTCCATGGAAATTTCTTTCGTAAATACTTGTTAATTTTTCGAGTTCGTAGATTTTGACGACATGAGATTCTGAGTCCCAGAGTGCCCAGAATGATCCGTTGATGTTTTGTTATGATTTAATTAACATGCGTATGAAGTTTTTTTCGAAAAAATGGAATAAATATTAAAAAGTTACTCAGATCAGAAATTCGAGGCCACAGTTGCGCTCAGGATGGCTGGTTCATCCTATGCATGACTTAAGTTTAGTCGGTGCATGCCTCCTATGAGAAAAACCGAAAATGTCATAACCATAAATTGAATAATAAAATAAACTCATTTTAATTTTTCAAATGTTTATAACTCACAAACAGTAACTCGGATAAAAAATTTGAGACCACTGCTGAACTCATGAGAAAAGGCTTTCTTTAAGTAGTTACTAACATGGGTTGGAAAGGGCCACCCGATAATGATAGTTATTGTCTAAAAAAATTATGAAGTGATAATTATTTTAATATAAAATTCATAAATATTAAATGATAACTCGGATTTGAAATCTGAGGGTACCGTTGGGTTTTTGGTGCGTTTTTCACCTAAGAAGAGCCTAACCTTGACCGTTGTGGGATGAGGGTGGATGTTAATAACATTCTGAAATTTTTTATGGTACGCTTATTAAACGTGCGAGAGGCGTTTCATAACTTTTGAACCGGGGCACAGAATTTAAATATGAGGGTACCGTCAAACTCACAGTGCCGATATTCATTTAAGGAGTCATTCAATGCTATTGCGTGGTAATGAGAATGGGAGTTAGTTTTTCACTTTTTGTGGAATAATAAAAATAAAATATTTTACCACTTATTTTATTTTTATCATTTCATTTCGAATTTTAGAGGAGGGAACCACATTTAGAGGGTCAGGTATTTATAGCTAAGCATTAATTTCCAAGTTGCACAATTATGTAACAACCAGACCCTTGGACTTCACCGAAATTAATTAATCCAACACAACTTAATTAATTAATTATTTAAACTATTGTTTTTCCTTCTATAATGTGCCAAACTTAAAACATAGTTTATATTTTTGGAACCAAACCTCTCACGGGGAGAGGATTGGAGGATTGAAGGGGAAGCCTTTAGTGAAATACATCCTATCAACAAAGAAAGCCCGTCTCTACCGAGGAACTATGACGCCGTCTTCTCCCTCTCCAACCGGGGCAAGAAAGGGAAGACTCTGCCCTCGAAGAACATCACTAACTATGACTTCATCTATTCTTGACGCCAATGAAACAACGCCACATTTCCAAGACTCCTTCAAGTGATAATCTATTACTAGGTAAGGGTTTGAGTTGAATTCTATTCTTGTTCTTCATTATTCAAACCTCAGTTTATCTGTTGTCCAATCATTACCACCTAACGTGGAGGGAGCGGGCTGATAAAAAAAGGCCTGACATCCCTCCATTGTTTCTTGTTTGGTTGATGATGGCATTGGTGCAACGTCACCACCGGAAGAGAGAACCACAGTGGAGCATTGGCGGTCGGCGATGGGCCGCCCATGATAGGAACCGACGACGGAAGGACCACTGGTTCGCCAAAGGGGTGTGGTGCCGATGCGCCATGCCAAGAACTGGGCCTCGGCCAGGCGGGCCACGTAGGTGCTGGAGGGTCGTGGTGCCTTCGCACTATGCTAGATGAATGGGGTTGCAGCCATGAAGGCAGCGGCGAATGAAGACAGCACGGTGCCATCATGCCGTGCTGGAGAGGACCTGCGACCAATGGTTGTGGCAGACGGGAAGGGCGGCCGGCTGAGCCCGCCTCCGGCAGGCACTCCAAAGGCAGGACCCCTCTAGTCTAATGGTTACCGAGCCGGGGCCATGCACTTTCCATTACAGATATTGGGGGGCTGACAAGGCCCTTTACGACCACTGCTTGCTGTGGATGGTCGTCCACCCCCCAACCACACAGCGACCCAGCGGCGGCCGACCGACCGTGGCCGGCCGGCAAGGCCATGCGCCCAGCCAGGCCACATGGCCAATTAGGTTGGTCCACACGGCCTGCCCGACTGAGTCTCAGGGCCGGCCAGGCCGGGCCAAACGGCCTCCCGGGCCAGGCGACACGGCCAGCCGGGCCGGGCCACACGGCTAGCCGGGCCGGGCCACACAGCCAGTGGTTCGGGCCTCCACCAGGCGGGGCAGCCTTTGGGCTTGGCCTTCCCCTCGGGCAGGGCTGTTTTCTAGAACTAGGTCGTACCCTCGGACCAGGTCTGGCCGGGTTGCTCCGACTGGGTCGGACCAGACCCGGACCATCTATGGTCAGATATCACCTCGTTGCCCCTATCATGGGCTTTAGGTGTCCAATTTTTGATTCGCCTACGGAAATTGTAATCATGGAGCGAGAAGATTATTTTGGAATCCTACACTTGAGGTTAGGACACAGATGGGGAATGGTCCGGTTGGTTTGAGCCTAAAAACCAACCGGGCACCTAGAACGGAAATTCTAATAACTCATAGACTGGGCATCCGACTGACGCACCTTCTATCGCGTTGGGTTCCTCATTATGTGAAAAATATATAAGATACATCAACTCGAGATGTCGTGGGATTTTATGTATGAACACATTACTTGAGATCGGACCCTCCTAGAATCAAGCGTGCTGTTTGTGGAAACCCTAGGGGTGGCTGCGACTGAGATGACAGGATCATCTGTGGGTTTGACAATGATGATACTATACCAGGATCCTTCGTGGGTTCGATAACGATGACTACTATATCACGATCATTTGTGGGTATGAAGGCGATGACTTCTATACCATGATCCTCCATGGGTTCAACAGTGGTGACTTCTGTAATGGGATCCCCCATGGGTTTGACAATGACGACTTCTGTACCCAGATTCTACGTGGGTTCGACAACACTGATAATGTTCCAGGATCCTATATGGTTTCGAAAAAGGAGATTCTTTAGTGGATATAACTAATAATCTTTACCCCTCTACATATGTAGTATACCTGTGTGAGATAAACCTTGTCCTTCAATCATTATCCTCGTGGTGATTGACTTTACTTCCTTTGTGGACTGAATTGTTCCTGGGCTCGAGAGTTGGAGTCAGACTCTGATTGGTAACTAAGGTATATGTATGGGCATATAACTAAGTAGGTTTTGTTGATACTTCATTATTATATCATTATTTTTGTTTTATACTTGTTGGATATTGTTAGACCTTGAGGTTCTCGGGGTCCCTTTTGAGTATTGTTATACTCACCCCTACACGGGCTATGCCCGTAACTCGTTGTATTGGTTACAGACGATGGACAGTGATGTTCGAGGTTGAGAGTTATAGAGCATGATGATACCCAGAGGTGGACCACTTTGAGAGACGTACAAGAAGCGGGCGAATGGAATTGGGGTGATGAGGAGGCCATATGTACCCACCCATAAGGTAGGAATCTCGGAGGAGGACTTAGTATTTTTTGTTTTACATTACTGTAGTTGTACTAGATTTTCAGTTGTATTGTACTTTATTTTTGGGCTTGTATTTCTGGACCCTTTACATGCAGAACCCTATTTTGTATAAAATTTTACTTAGTGTTTTACTTCCAGTTGCATTATATATGATTTTTTTTATTTTTACAAAGGATATTCCTTCCTAGTTTAGGGACTTACGCCTTTTGTGCTAGTCATCTGCCCCTGGCCTATTGAAGGAGGGCTAGGGGTAGTCACGATTCGGGCCCCAGGGGACGGGTCGTGACACCTCGGGTGCATGTTCACTGGTAGTATAGGAACCTCCAAGAGATCACATGGGAGTGGTAGGATCACATTCTAACTGAGTACCCCCACTTGTTTCCTTAGTTTGAGTTGTGGCTTATAGGGACATAAAGCACTGAGGTGGGGAGAATGTAATGGCCGGGAAATTCCATGTAATTTTTTTATTTTTATTTATATGGTAATTTTATGAGTCTACCATAATTTATGGCATGTGATTCTGAGACTTGGTGTGCCTGGAATAATTTTGGAACTTTTTATCAGGTACGTTCATTGAACGGGCAAGCATGTTTTTTTTAATATTTAAACTGGTTGTCGGAATTGAAGTATGAGAATAGCATTGAACTCACAGGGCCGATATTTTTGTAAGGATACATTCACCTCAACGGCATTTGTTTGATGGTGAATGTTAGTTTTCATGATTTTCATGGAAGTGGAAAAATAAAATGTTTAACAATTTTTTTGAAAACCTCTCAACATATGTTATATGAGTGGGGACCACATGGACCGTCTTAATGGGGGAAAACCTCTAAACTCCCCATTAATTTGTTCTCCCATTTAATTATTCCAAATCCCCAATTAATTATTTGAGCCATTTAATTTTGTGAAAAAATAAATTAAATGTATAAACCTACCTTAATTTATGTTGGCTCATAATTTAATCATTGTGAAAAAACATTTAGGCGAAGGAGAGCGTGGGAAGAACTTTAAAGAGACATTCTCCAATGAAGAACTCTTATCCTTCGATGAATATTTCTCCAACATATAACTCCATAAAAGGATCTCCAACATTGAATGAACCGAAAATAGAGGAAAAGTCATCGTCACAAACATTAGATTTTTCCTCTCCTCACTGTCATCGTTGGAGGAGACTTGTTTAGGGATCAAAAAATACCAATCCGTCTCAACCGCAGACAATCATCAACCGAACCACCGAGGTAGGGGTTTTGTTGTTTCTTTTTTGTTTTTTGAGTTGAATTAATTATCTTGATCCACCTACAACCAATCTAATGGAGAGGTTGTGGGCCTTATGAACACATCCCGCTCCCTCTACTATTATTCATGGTTGTTGTATCATATTCGGTGGAGAAAGGTGGTGGCTAGTGGAGGCTGGCCACACAATAGGGAGGTGTCATTCATCTGTGCCACCTAATGAGAAAGGGTCATGACTTTTGTCATGGTGAAGAAGGGGAAGGATTCCAACATTAGTCCAGCCACGAAGAGGCACCACACTATGCACTACTGTCGGATCAAGGTGCTATAACCCTCCTGGTCATGGAAGATGTCGGAGGCGTGGCCGATATTCAACCGGTTGCAGAGCTGCGGCGCACAATGCACCACCGAGAGGACCCAAGAGCCAACCGCTTCGTCCAGCCCAGCTAGACAGAGTGGGACCCACTTGGGTCCTCTGTGCTAGCTGGCAGCCGAACGGGAGAGTCGTTCCCTATTTGAGATCAGGGGGTGTGCGGCTCCCCCTCAATGCGGCCAGGTCGGGCCGCATAACGAGGGTCGGACCACCCAGTGTGGGCTGGGCCGCCCAGCATGGGCTGGCCGCACATTAGAGGCCGGGATGCCCTGCATGGGATAGGCAGCCCAGCGTGGGCCATGTAGGAACCAGTGGGATGGGACTACCCAAACCGGACCGGACCCGGACGAGTTTCAACCCTAAACATACTTTTGACCATAACTTTGGCATCATGCATCTGTTTAACGATCATTGTGGAGCACCAGAAAACATGGAGTGAAATAGAAAATTTGTTATAGCATAATTGAGTTTTGGATGTTGTTGGGGTATAGTCAGGCTAGATCAAACATGAATCCAACTGGTCCCTCGAGACTAAATGGTTAATAACTTACGGATCAGGCGTCTAATTGATTCACCTTCTGTTACATTGAGACCCCTATGACGTGGCGGTCCATTGGGATACTTTTTAGTGAGACTTTGTGGTAGTTAGAGTATATACCACTACCTCGAAGAGCTGACCATATTGAGAAAATCGAACATAGTGTGGGAACCCCGTAGTGGGCTTTGATGATGTAATAGGATCTTGTGTGGGTCTGATGACTTTCTGACGCTATAATAGGATCCTGTGTGGGTCAGACCACGTACTTATGAAGTACTAGGATCATGTGTGGATTTGACAATGTACTGATGATGTACTATAATCTTGTGTGGTTCTGATGACGTACTGATGATGTATTAGGCACCTGTGTGGGTCTGACGACGTACTGACGATGTACTAGGATAATGTGTGGGTCTGACGATGTATTAGGATCCTGTGTGGGTCTGATGAGGTAATGGCGATGTACTAGGATCCTGTGGGGTTCTGACAATGTACTGACGATGTACAATGATCCTGTGTGGGTATGAAGAAGTACTGAAGATTTACTAGGATCATGTGTGGTTTAGACGATGTACTGACATTGTAATAAGATCCTCTGTGTGTCTAACGATGTACTAGGATCATGTGTGGGTCTGAAAGTGTACTAGGATCATGAGTGGGTCTGACTATGTACATGGATCATGTGAGGTTTTGAAGGTAGGGGTCCTTCATGGGTATGCCTCTTAACAGATTAATATTATTCAGTAGATACATTTAATAATATCTACTAATGTACCTATGTTATACCTAGTGTGAGTTGAGTCCATTCCTATGTGGTACATTCATTTATGGTAATATATTGTTGGTATTATTCTATGTGGCATACCTATGTGGTACTTTTCATTATGTTAATACCTTGGTTGTATTCTTCTGTCTGGCATTCTTGTGTTGTACTTACCTTGGTGGTACTCCTTCCTCTGTGAAATAGTTGATCTTGGGCTTTTGAGTTGGATTTTGTGCATCCTCTTGATTGATATGGGCTTACATGATAACATACACATATGTATGAGCATATACCAATGTAGGGTTATAAGTTGATTTCATTATTTTTGGTTTATCCTATGTGGATTTTGTGAGATCTTGAGGGTCCCAAGGTCCCTAATGAGTATTGTTCCACTCACCCGTACACGAGTTATGCCCACACCATTTTGTGTTTAGTGTAGACGTTGAATAGAAATAACTGAGGATGAGGGTACCAGAACTAGAGGTAGCTAGTAGGTGGTTATTAGATGAGGCATACCACATAAATGAATGTTCGAGAGTTGTACCAACCATTCAAGTAGGATCCTTGGTGGGTGTTCACTAGAGGTGTTTCAGTTTACTTGTACTTTTTATTTTTCATGTACTCTCTGGTTGGGCTTGTATCCTAGCCCCATTTTCTTACTGTACTCAAACTTTTACTATACAGTTTACTTGTATTCATAATTTGATATGTGATTGGTTGTGTTTGTTTATAGGATATAAAGGCAATGACTTCCCAGTTTTAGAGAATACACCTTCAATGCTAGTCGCCAACCTCTAGCCAATGGAATCCGGGATTGGGGTATTCCCGGCATGGGCCCCAGGGGATGGGTTAGGACAATGAAGAAACAACCAATGTGGTGGAATTTGAGTAACGATTATAGGAGCAATATAACCAACCTTCATCCCCAAAAATTCCAATCCATGATGCTGATTACATAAAATGTGAAACTGAAGCTAAATCAACTGAGAAAGGCAATACTTTCATAAAATCATCTTTATTGTATTATCATATAGATAAATTTTGTATCATCATTCCCAGATCATATTTTAAAAAATTATAATAACCATATTATAGAATAAATAATGATAAATGAATTGTATTCACATATTTAAAAGAACATAGATTTCCCATTAAAAATTTTACATTTATTTTATAGAGATAATAAAGAGATATATGTGGATATATCTCTCTATATATAGAAATAAAACCAACATTCATTATGGGGGATTAATTTTATATTGTATATTCAACTTTAAATTTCATAAAAACTAAAATATGTATTAACTTTACCATTTATTTATTTTAATGGAAAATACCTTGAAAAACACTATATAGTAAAAAAGATGATTCTTAATTAGCAACTGAAAATGAGGAGGACCCAAAATTAATCTTACCAACTCCATTAAAGTGGAACCACATTGAAAAAAAGTTGGATATTGTGTAATATTCCACGAATACCTATAAATAATTTTATATATATCACAAGATGGTTTTAACAACATGTTTTTTTAGAATATAAGAATCTTCACCAATGATCCATTTCTAGAAAATATTTTGGACTTCACTTTTGGATGCAGTAAAAAACCATAGCCCAAATGGGGGATAAAACCAATATTTATACATATTTTAATTTAAATCTTGGGTTTTACTTTTAAATTTCTATTTGTTTAAATTTAAATGATCTCCCAATTTCCCTCATTCATTTCTATCATACTTTAGCATGGTAATTATATATAAATGTTTTTTTCTTATATAGTTCAATTATGAATTTGGAAAATGAGTATCCCTTAATCATTAAAAATGAAGAGGACTATATCTTAATTTCATGGGGAGTATGATTTTAAAATTCATTATTTAATTTTACAGAACAAAATTATTTATACTAGTTAAGAGTTGTAAAACCAAAACTCTGATCGATAAATTGAACCATTATATCATAGAATCAATTTTGGAAACATACTATTTTTGGATTATCACTATGAAAAATATCAATTTTAGCAATTAGCCTAATTAGTGTAGTGAAATTGTTAAATGGATTTGTATAGTTACTCATGATGGGATAAATTCAAAATAATAATTTTTTTTGAATAAGTACATTTTTTTCTAAATGTTTCCATATATTTTTAATATTTATTATTTTTGAAAATAAAATTTTTATTTTATTTTTTACATATTTATTAGTAATATTCAAAAACTATACGTTATTATTCATGAGTAAAATTATAAAACAATGTTCTCCATTCATTATATATTATATTCCATGAGATTTTGGGTTATATTTTTTCTTCTAGATCATTCATAAAATTTTATCGAGGTAATGGTTGAATGAAATATATTTTATTCTGATTGTGTAATATAATTAATTTTCATTGATTCCTTATATAAAAATTCACATCAATCCTTTATTCCAAAAAATGCATGAATTAAATTCATAGGAAATGATGAATTTTTCAATCCTAATATATCAATTTCTACAATAATCAATGTATATATCATGAAATTCTAAAAATAATATTAAGTTGATGGATTTTCCATGGATGATGGGGATATAATAAATTTAGGGGAGATTTTTGGGGGTCATTTGATGTTGTGGAGTCTATTTTATCATTTATTTTTACATTAGTATTTAATTATATTGTAATACATTTTCTAAAGGTAATTAAGAATGTGAAAAAAATTTCTATGTAAGGGGATGATAAAAAACACCACTAACAAACAAATATTTTTTACTACAGTCTTTGGTTCTAGATTCGAAAAATCTATTATGAAATAAAAAAATAACAAGAAACAAATTCATGATAGAAAATAATTACTAGGAAAATAATTCATTTTACTCAATTGTATCATGTTTCTAATTTGTATTTTCCAAGATAAAGATATTATATCATTACAAAATTATTTAATTACAATTATATTTTGATATCATGTGGTATTATTGTGTCAAAAGTTAATTTTTTAGTTTACTTATATTAATTAACCTCAAACCTAAACTGTATATATATGACTTTAATACAAGTTCCTCATGATTAAAAGTTTTATGACATTATGCCATAGAGAATCTAGAACCCCAGAATTAAAATGTTAATTGACACGTACATGAGGTGTGAAAACAAATCCCTTAAACTTATCACCTTGAGTGATGTATAAAATTAATTTATATATGAATTAAACTTAAACGATTCATGTAAATTAATGAGAAATTGAGAAATAAAAATTTATGGATGGAAGATAAATTATAAATTTAAAAAGTTTATATGTAAAACCAGATATTAGGAAAATATCATTTACGAGTGGGGAATTAGATGGGTTATTTTTTTGAAACTTGAATTATTCATTTATATGAAAATATATTATATTTTATTTATTTTAAAATTTATAAATTTGTAAAATGAAATTATTTATGAATGTTTTTTATTACATTATTGAGGATAAGAGTGTTTGAATTTCTTAATAATTTAGAAAATATATTTATTCATGTATATTTTTATATAAAATTATTTGTTTGAATAAATAAAAAATCAAACATTCCATCTTTTGAAAATGTTTAGGATTTCCATTAGGATACAATGTTTGTTTTGAATCATGGAAATAGATGATGATTTCATAAAGAAAATAATGTCTGGTTTTAAAGAATGATTAAAGATACATTGAAAGGGACATAAAATAAAGAAAAAGATTTTAAAAGGGAAATATTATATGGGAAACGTCCATAATTTTATTAATATTAAAGATAGAATGTATGATTACAAGAATTCATGATGTATGTAAAGGAGTAAAAACCCAATTTAGGAATTGTAGACATGTGTAATGAAATGGAACATATATCTTACTTTGTGACACACTATCTAAAAGTTTAATATGTAAACTTAATGTTGAAAATAGAAATCACGGTCCTTTGTTGATTTTTTACATAGTAAAACAATATTGTGGGTGTAAAAGTACCCTATGGACCAATAAATTGTTCCTTTTGATGTATATTCATGTCAAGATAATGTGTGATGGAACATTATGACCTAGAATCATATTAGACATCTTATTGACATAATTTTCGAAAAATTTAATACAATACTGGTATATAAATATTTGGAAATTGATGTATTGGAGGATGAAATACGTGGAAGGAATTGCTCCGACACACTAAAGATGTGGGATAAAACTGGGTTTTTAAGTCATTCATTTTTTATTATTATAACATTTCACTAAATAAAAATAATTTATTTTCTATTCCAATTATTCCAGTTTACATTTCATTATTTTCCATTTAATTTCATTATCTATTTCTCCCATTCCACCATCTTCTCTAATGCTAAAATGATGAGTGACTAACCTGAGGTATTTTCATTAGGGAGGTTTCATGTAATTACAATGTTATTTAACATTAATTTCATCATGCTTTTCTCGATTTGTAGGGAATATAAGAGATGTGTATGAGTGAGGAAATTTTCAATCATGGAATGAATCTCAAATTCATCATTTTTCATTATTTTAATCACTTTATACCATTTAAAAAAGTAAAATAAATAGTATATTGGAGTTTTGGTGGGGCAATGGGATGAAATTCAATAAAATAAAGCCAGGTCCATTAAAATTTCAAACTCTATTTTTGGTTTTTCATTACAATTAATTGTGTGAGATAGTGGATTGTGATGTGAAAAATATTATATTAGGCAATTGAAATTTTCAACAATATATATTAAAGGATAATATTTCATTTCTTTGACTACATAAACGGAATTATCAAATTGAATTTTTTAAAATAACAATGAATAATGATTTTACCCGTGTTTCTAAACTATAAGGACCAATACCCCTGTTCCTAGATTTATTCTATTGCATATAAAAATTTTCTTTCTTGTTTTTTAATTAAATTTTATCTTCCAAAAAAATATTGTATTTCGTTCCAAAAATTGGTATATGAGGAATGAATTTTTAATTATAATACACATATATAAGTTTTAATGCTCATGTTTTTTTCCTTATTCTATGTATTTATTTCTTAAATTTTGATTCTCAAGAACATGAAATGTAATTTTATATTTTCTTATAAACATCTACATTTAACTAGTAATATAGAAAAAAATATTCTTATAGAATGTAATGTATAAATTTAATTTCTATTTACATCCTTAATCCTACTAGACAACCAATCATTGATGGAAATGATTATGAGAACTATAGAGATATGATGAAGACTGTTGTTATTAACACTACAATATACAACTTTATTATTGCTAACTGCAGTTTAAAAAATTCTTGTTATAGAATTTAGAACCATCACCAATAAAGTGAAACAAGAATATAAATTAAACTATAAGGTACACAATACCTAGTAATGTTCTATGACCATGAATATATATAGAAAAATATCTTCTAGTGAAGCATCCAACTTCATTTGGAATAAACTCGAAGTTACACATTTTGGAACAACACAATTCATTGAAACTAGAAGGGCTATGTTAAGATCTGAATATTCTAGAATCTTATTTACTTATAGAGAACCAAATGTGAATTAAAAAAATTATTTATGTCTATTATCAACTATATTCAATCTATGTGATATAATGGTCAGGATAAATAAGTTATCGTGGAAAATATAATTTATATCAGGCCCAATTATTAGTAATCTAAATTAAATATTATTAATCAAAATAGAGAATTATCTATCATTGTTATAGATTAGTTATTTAGAACTATTATTTAGAATGATACAAGAATTAAAGGAGATGATGATTTGAACAAGAAAAACAATTGTACTAGGAGTGTATCTTTTATTATTACATCTAAAGACATGACTCCAGAAATAGTAACCATATCTAAATGTAAAAAAATGTTCTCATTTATGAATCACATGACAGTGATCAATTTGAGAATTAATTATTTATTATTTCTTGAAGGAGGAATAATATTGTGGGAAAGATAGATTTTCAATTAAAATATAAAAACAAATAAAGAAAATACCAGAATGATTCTAATGTATCATGGTAATATATTCATAAGGATTGGATATATCGGACCAGATTATTTTATTAATAAGAGAAAATAGAGAATTGAAAATCATTCTGAAAAGAAAAAAATGAAGTATTACAATTCTAAGGCTATGAATTTCTTGAATGATAATGAAAACTGAATTTCCAGTAGTGGTGAATCTTCAGATGAATCACTATGAATAGTCTATTCATAAGAATGTTGTTCTTATTTATAGTTTACATTTTAAAAATATTTGTCTTATGGCTAACTTAAAAAATTCTAAATAATTAACCATTATTTAATTAAATTCTAATTTTCATAATAAATATTATTATTAATCCTCAGATGATGATTCTTCAAAATTAGAAGATTAAAATTCTCCTTGATTTAAAGTTGTTTCAAGATTTACTAAATTACATATTAAATAGAACTGTATGGTTAAAAGAAGTTATTGAATGATAATTCTATAATTTATGTCTTAACAAAATATGTATTGGATCATTATAATGATCTTGATTGGAAAATTTTCAATTTTTAAAGTGTTTCTAAAAGCATAAAGATGTCAATAATGAGAATGATGGACATTCTAAGGATCTTGATAAATATATTTCTAAGAAAAATGTTGTAGAGGCTAACACAAGATCTAAAACTAATGACATTGAGGATAATAATTTAGTCTTTATATTAAAATATAATATTTTTTCCTAAATGAAACATTTATCAAATTTCTCTTTCAAAAAGAAATAATTTGAGAAAATGTATTCACAACCTCATCCTCTATGGAATAGTTCTAGACTTGGTTATACTTCGTCAAAACCAGTTTTTATGCATAATTATTTTTTTCTCCTAAGTTCTCCCTTTTGAACTAGGTGTTAATATGATAGACATTGGGAGAATATTTTTTTAAATAAAATCAAATCCATAGGTTTCCTAAAGCATAATTCTCTATAAAAATATGGATTCCTATGATTTTACTTCGTGAAATTTCCAGATCCATGAATGATTTCATTCCGAAAGTCTAACTCTTTTATTTTCAAGAATATAATGGAAATAACATAAAAAATATATGGTATATGGATAGTAGATGTTTCAGTGACATGACTAGTTACAAAAACATCATTGAAAATATAATCAAGTTGAAATGAGGAAAAGTAACATTCAGAGATAATGCTATAGGAGAAACTGTTGTTATATGTAACATTATTCTTCATCCAATAGTTTTAATATGAAATGTTTTAATTGTTATGGGTCTTAATAACAACCCCATTAGCATAAGTATAATATTTGAAGAAGGTTACCCTGTGAATATTAGGAATGATAAATGTCTAGTACAAAATTACAAGTAAGAGTTTATTCTTTCTACCCATAGGCTTGAAAATGTTTATACACTAAACATTGATGACCTTAGGAATCAAGATCAACCTTGCCTTAGTGTACTGGACAATCAATATTGGTTATGGAATAGAAGATAGGGAAATTCTAACATTCAAAAACATATTAAAACCATCAATTGATGAAAAATATAAATAATCTACAAGAGATTATATTTTATTCTTCTAATGTTTATAAACAATGTCAATAAATAATGTAACAATATACAAGATTTAAATTAATTGGTGTTGTATCAACAGCTGGGTAATTAAATCTAGTGCACATGAATATTTATGGGCAAATAAAAATATCAATTATTTGTATAAAATAATATATATTTTATTTAGTTTATGATTACCAAAGGTTTACAAAGTTTTATTTTCTATCAAAGAAATATGCAGCCTTTTCATATTCTAAAACTATTAGAGCCCATGTTAAAAAGGATAACGACCTTATATTTATAGAAATACATAGTGATCATGGAGGATAACATCCAATTTCAGATTCTAAATCTTTTTGTATCAATAAATGAATTACTCATAACTTATCAACTCCAAGAAATCCTAAAAAATGTTTTTGTTGATAAAAGAAATAAATTTTTTTAAGAGATAAAAAGAACCATGTTGTTTGAATATTATATTACAAAATAATTCTAGGATAAAGATATTAATATTTCTTATTATACTATAAATGGTGTTTTAATTATCCCTTTTTATAACAAAACACCTTATGAATTGTGGACTAGCCAAAAACCTTTAATTTTTCTAATTAAAAGTATTTGGATGATAAGTATTCAAATTGAATACTAAAAAAGAATACATAAATTTGCATCCAAATCGGATGACAGAATTTTCATAGACCACTCCACTATTTATAAGGATTATAGATTCTTTAATAATACATCATGTACTATAGAATAAACAATTTATGTTAAATTTGATGAAACTGATCCTTCTGTTTTTAAACAACACCATACTATACACTTGGATTCATTTTTGGAAAATAATTATCAACAACTGATAAAATATTCTTCAAATAAAGAATATACTCAAGAAAATGATTCTGAATTATTTACCACAAAATAATTACTACATTATGATGATGAACAGGTTTTACCAAATCCAAATTAGTTGTTTAATAAAAATATCTTTAGTTAAAGTATCATTGGTGGTGTAAACCAAATCTTAAGGACTAGAAGTTATTTAATAAATGAAGTAGAACATCTAGAATTTTTTCCCCAATTAGAAAAAAAATACCTAATGAAGCTTTCAGTGAGATTATTAGATTAAATTGGTGAAACATAAACTAAATGATTTATAATGAAACTATTTCGGGAGCTTGGTTGAATGACCTGATGAGAAATCTATAATTGATGATAAAAATAAATTTAAAAATAAATTTGATGATAATTTTTTTTTATTGTAATAAAATGGGTATTTAAAAATAAATTTGATGATAATGGAATTATTGTAATAAATATTAAAATTTTATTCGCTAATGCTAATAATTTAAGAAAATGTATAGGCAATAAAAAAATATATTCTCTTTTATCTAAACATGAATCTATTCGAATTATTCATCCCTTTGTAGAAATATTTAATTTCAAACATTTTCAAATGAATGATAAATGTTCTTTTCTTAATCCATATGTTCAAGAGGAACTTTTTTTAACAAACTCTTGGTTTTTCAGTCAAATAATATCATTAACATGTTTTTAATCTTACCAAAGCATTATATGTACATAAACAAGCCCCGAGAGCATTGTCTAACAGATTTACATGATTATTGTTACAAAATAATTTTGTTAAGGGATGTGTTGACCATACACATATTTGGAAATCAAAAAAAAGAAGGAACTTTTATATGGAAACATGAATATATAAATGGTATTCTTATTAATTATGGATATTTTTACACCAAAAAGTATAAACACTATAATTGGTACATCAATTTCTCTTAATCATAATAAAATAAGAAAACTAGTAGATCAAACAGCTTTTATAGGTATGATAATATGATTATTATAAAAATTGTATATTAATCTATAATTAATGTTTTCAATATCCTTATGTGAAGGATATAAATATAATACAATGTATTCCCATTTAAAAGTAGTGGATATTATTTTTTTCTATATAAAGATAAATATATACTTAAGACATTTTTATTCTCCATGAAATGATTATGTTGTAAAATGATTTTTGGATGCTAATTTTGGTGGATGTAGAATGGATATGAAAAGTAAGTATGGAAAATTTCATCTATAAAGGGATTCATTGATTTCATGGCCATGAATGAAGAAACACTAAAGAGAACATTCCACTACTGAAGCTGAATATGTAGCAGTTGAAAGTTGTTGTGCTCAAGGTTATAGATGCAACACACAGTCAGAAAATATTAAATGAGATTTTCCAAGATATAAATAATCTGTTATAATAAAATCTCTATTACTCTAAGAATTAAAAACCTTCTCATCACTCTTATGAAAAGCCCATAATTATTTGGCATCACTTTCATAGGGATCACACATAAAATGATGGTATCAATTTTCAATTTATCAGAATGAAATATCAACATACTCATATTTTCCCAAAATCATTATCCTCTTAATGATTATAATGCATTAAATAAATGTTATAAAGGATAATCGTAAGGTAATCTTTTAAATTATATTTTTTTTAAAACTATATTTATAAATTAAGAAACTAATTTTTAATGGAAGATTAAATTTCTAGTGTCATTTGAAAAAAATATGTTTTTTGATAAGAAAATTATTTGGAACCTATTTTTTCTTATTTCATTAACCAAATTTTTCTGAACCTAAAAAGCATTTCATTCATTAACATGATTTTAAAAAACCTTAAATTTTTTCTTCCCTTAAATTTTTTTTTTCAGATTATTTGTTTTCCATAATCCTTATGAATAATGAAAATTCATTATAAACAATCTAGAATTTATGTTTCTATATACAAAACTATGTAATGGTATTTTTTACTTGTTGTTTTTCTATATTGTTTTATGGAATAAAATACCTGAATAATATTTCATAACTCAGATTTTTATTTTGAACCTCAATAGATCAGAACCTACCAAATCATTAATCAGAATTCATCTCAACTATCAGATCAAACCAAATTTATATCAACTATTGGAAGAAATTGGGAATTCTTACCGTCTTCTCGATTCTTATATAATGTTCTCCTTCATCCATGTCCCTATAATGTCCTGGACCTCACTAGTCTATTACCATGTGAATATGCGATGTTAGAGGTGTTCTGGGAGGTTACATGGACTTGGGGGTGCGTTGGGTGAATCTTTAAAGAAAACTAAAGGGCTATATCTTTCGCACGGGAGGAGCACGAGTTTTATAAAATATGCGGCCAAACCATTCGAGGTTGGTCCAAGTGATAGTGGATAATGGTTGTTTAGCACTAGTATTGTCAAACCGTGTGGCCTAACCATGCGAGGAGTGTTTGACTAGGTAGTAGAGGCTGCACGGTTAGTGCACAGTTTGTCTAACCGTGCGAGCAAACCATGCAGGCACATAAAATAGATCCTAATATTGTGGATATCAACTGTTTCGCCTCTATCTAGCCCGTTTAAGCTTTTATGAGGCTATAACTTGGGATTATCTTTCCTTAAAGGTAGGAGAACCAATCCCAAAATTTTTGGATGCGATCTGAAGTCTTATCTTGGCGAATCGCTGCATATTTCTTGAGGTATGTGATCGTTCTTGGTTTGTTTCTTTGATCTACTTAGATATACATCTTCTCATCTCTCAGTTTCATATATCTACAGCTGTTATTGGTATATCTATGTGTTTGGATGTCAAATTCTATGTGCTTTGGTCTTGATCTTTATAGGAGAAGTGATCTCTGGCGGGGTTTTGGAGAATCGACCCGGGGTTCTTGAGCATTCTTCGACCGTTATTTTTTTCATCAAAATCCATTGAGTTAGGGGATTTGTTGCTTCTCTTTCTTTACATGCAATAGTATTTTTTGAATTTTCAATCCCACTGGATGACAAAGGAATTGACATAATAAATATATTTAAATCGGATAATGAAATTGTATCGATCGTATGTTATTTCTTCTTCATTTGCTAGATGGTGTGGTATCTATGCATTCATCTCTTAACTGTTGTCCTTGATGGAAATTGGTAAAGAATATAAATGAGTACTAATTGAAATTTGTTTGGATAAAGATGAAGAGGAAATTGAACGAAGCTGGTTCTTGTTGTAATTTGATGTTAATCAAATTGTCATATTAAGCGTGTTTAATCATTTATTCTAGCTTACTGGTTAGGTTCCTAATCTTGAAACCAGTAGATTATAAATCTATTAATTCTAGACGGTTTAAAGATTTGATTGTTTGATAATCCTTTGAAGGGTTATGAGTTACCCTCTTGGTTGTTAAAGGGACAAGAGCCCAATTGATGTGATGTTTTATTTCCTGCTACTTGTTTTGTGATGTGATCCTGGATGGTTGTTGTGATATGTGGGGGAATATAGGGATTTTTTTGTGTAAGAGGATGGCGCATAGTGTGGAGAGATGCATCAGTTTATGCATGTGGATGTCCGGGAGGACACCATGGATGATGGAATGGGTTGGATGAGATTTTTGGATTCTTGCTGTTTCTTTTGGTTGATTGTCTGCTTTACATTTCCCAACTTCTCAAGGCAGCTGGTCTTGATAACGTTTCTTCTGAAAGAAGAAAAGACACGCAGGGTATGCAACATGCTTTTCGTGTCCAGCTTCTCAAGGGAGGATGTGTCCACACTCTTGCTATAGGCGGAAAAGAGTCGACGGGTAGTACATCTACTCACCGTGTCTATCTTCTTGTGTTAATATCATAGAAGGCTTCTCTAGAATTCTTGTGAATATGGGAATGTGTTTATGTAATAAATGTTTGATTAAATTGTTTTAACCCATGGGGATGGAGTTTCTGGAACATAATGATGAGGTTGTAATTTTGAAGGAACAATTGGCTTTGGGTGTGATGCTAATGAAACTTAATGTGGAATTGTTAAATGTTAATTAATTTTTAAAGAATTAATTAACTTATAGAGGAACTGATAAAAAGGGAATGAAGTAATATAATAAATCTCTTTAAATGGTTGTGTGCATATAGGATACATAGTCTTATAAGTGAAATCCCGGATTCCAATATATGTTAGCTACAGTTGTGTCTAAGACTAGGTTAGGCCCATATTGTGGTTGTGAGATATAGTATATTTTGTACTTTTTGTGTTTCTATATGCTACTCCACCATTTTAGTAAGGCTAACTGACACCCCAGGGATTCCGAGCCCTGGGGGTTATTTCCAAAACATTCCTGGTTGGAGAATGAATGGATGACTACCCCCTTCTTCCCCACTATCTTATCTTGTAGATACTTGTGTCGGTAGGCACAGTGGTTAGTTTTTCCCATATATGTGTGTAGAGGGCTGTAATGGATTGTGGTAATTCACACACATATATTATGGATATAATATCCTATGGACTACTATAGGTGTAACATGTATAGGCTGTGATGGCTTGAGGACCCTTACTCGTTATATGGGTTGTAATGGCTTGAGGTATAATACATGATGTTAGATACACGTTATGCGAGCTGTGGTGGCTCCTCGAAACGTCCTGGTTACCTTTGGTTGTGAGTATGGAGTGGTGCATCGCCGAGGTGTCTGCGGGAAAGACTTTATGGTGCATGAGGTGCAGATTGTGGGACTTTTCCCATGTGTCTGTGGGAAATCCTTTTTGGAGAGAGATGCTCAGGACTTGTGACGTTGGGGACAAGCAGAAAACCAGTGGGGAAGTAGAAGTGGGGTACCCTTGATATTCATTACTATATGCTCTATTCTTGTATGTGTTACCTGGTGAGAGTAGCCATGGTGAGGTTGAGAACATAGTATACCTATTTAGGTGATGAGTTAGTTTAAAATGTTGTTCACTGTGATTTAACAGGCTCTTGTTACTTTTTAATTAGAGGTTTCAGGGACGATCCTACTGAGTATACTGTTATACTCACCCTATGTATATATAAACTGAATTTTAGGTCACTTGGAGGAGGATAGAGATCAAGAAAGTTTCTACTAGCATGTGGTTGCAGGAGATGTTCGGGCTTGTGGTTGCTGCTATTTTTACTTTCTTTTCTGTACATGCAGTTTTTACCCTTTTAGTTGTAGTACTTTTTCATGGCATTACATACGTGCTCTTGGGTTTCTTTTATATTTTTGTTCTATGTTGGATTTGGTTGGTTTTTATCTTATTTCTCTCATCTGCATGTGTTCTCTTAGAGGGTAATGCCTCCCATTTGTGTGTTTATTATACCCTCAGTGATAGTCGCCACCCCAGGGCCTACTAGAGGGGGGACTCGGGGGGTCATTTTCTCCCTTCTCACATTTTCGGCCCAGGAGGCGTACACTTTATGGGGAGAGGGTCGTGACAGTCCCACATCGGGTTTTCAGGATTTCAAGCATTGAAGATCTTCTCTTCTACAAACCATTCATTCATTCTTCAATGTTTTCATAAATTCTAAAGGTCATTTGAATTTCCCTTGCAGAATCAGATGAATTCAAAAAAGAAAACCATAGATTAAAAAATTTAACGAAAAATGATTGTAAATCCAAAGTTTGTTAACTAGTATAATTATTTGAGTATGAAAAATATCTAGGTGAATGGATGATAATTGTTATGTGAAGCAATTCCAATTATTCATGATCTTGTTTATCATTAAATTTATCATAGAATATTATGGTTCAATGTGTTTTTATGAAAAATGAGGGTGGAAAAAAATTTGTTAGAGCTATGGGATGAGCTATTCATTATCCTTCAAACTGGATTATAATATTCGTGGTATTTTTTATGTAAGTGAAGAATACTTTTTCTCTTACAAGTTTCCAGATAAGATAGGATGTTTGGAGAAGTTAAAGTATATTTAGTGCCTTGGACTATAAGGATTGATGTCACCAATGATCAATCATCTATGAATAAACATCAGGTTGTTAGATTTCTGATTGAATGTTTTTATGATTTTGAGAAAGGGAGTTAAAGACTATCTTAAGAAGATTTATTTCATTAAGATTATATTTATGGGGATCTATGAATGGTAAATCTTATCAAGTACATTCTTTTTAACATTAGTAATATATTAAATCGAACCATCCAAAATTATATTATCATATATCTAGAAATATTGTAAAATATCATCATTCTATTTTTAGAATCCTTTAAAATTTCATGTAATTCAAAACCTAGAACCATCATGATTATATTGTTGAGTGATGACACTCTAATGTGGATGAAATATGGTTTCTATACCAAATATGGATAATTTTATGATATTTTTAAAAGTGAAATTCAATTCATAATAATGAAAGTTTATGTAGTGGAGACATTTATGAAAACCAAAATATAGAGAAATGATAAAGAATAGGAAACCGAAGAAATGGCTCCCATTCCAGAATCCATGTTATCCCCAACAATGTATAAAAAGGGAAAACATTTTTTGATGAAGTATTAAAAAAGTGGAGTGAGAAGAATAAGAATAGGAAAGAGGGTGATGCCAGCTTTGTTCTAGATCTCGCTAAGGAAAAATCTCTGAAATTCATGCGGATGAAGAACATGGAAATAATGAAAAAGAGAATAAGTTATAGATTTAAATTTCATAAGCCTAATTCATCCAAGCATTTCTCAATGATACAGAGAATGCTTATGAGAAAATCTAGGTACCAAAATCATTTCTTCAAGATTATGTTCCAGTATACACTCCATGTATGAAATTTTCAATACCAATAACTATTGAAGAAGAAGATATATCTCAAGAATAACAAGTAGAATACGAATAAGAAGAATAAATAGACTAAAGTTAAGATGTGATCAAGAAAGAGGAAGAATACCCTGCGTAGGAATGTCATTCAGAAAAATATATCACTCAGAACATTCCAGGATGAGTCAACTAAAATAATTCATCAAGGGATTGGGGATGGTGAAAAGGATGAGGATGATATCACATCTGATGATGAGAGAAAAAATCATGATTTCATTCATACTAATTATTTTAAGGGAGATGATGAGAAAGAATATGTTGATGAATGAAATATAAAACTTGTCAGAGATAGTGAACATAAAACTTCAATAGTTAATAAACAAGTCCATAGATCTGATAAAAGAAAAGTAGGTGGTTGATGATACACCTAGAAACGGTGTGGTTGTGAAATCTATGAAAGATGTTAATAGAACTTATAAGATGAAAGATGAAGTTTTAGATAATGATTACTCTACCAAAAAAGAATCATCTTCAGAATCATCATTATTTATGGGTCGATATTTTGTTTATTAATCTTTGAATAAATTAGTGTACAAAATACAGTTGTTTCTAAGTATCGATATAAGATTCTAGTTGATTTAGTGTTATTTCAATCAGAATTTATAATCAATAATCATGCTCATGGAAAATTTTATCAAACATGAAACTAATTTGAAGACATTACATATTTGTTAGGATGCTCATAGGATATCATGTAATGAAATAACAAAATAGTCTAAGAGAATGATTGATGATATAAAAATCATTCACAACCATCATCATTAATTAGAAGGTTCTTTTTATAAGTTAGATGATTAAATTAAAAAACAATCAATTTTTTTTAGAGAAGATAAATATCGAGAATATATCCTGGATTCAAGAGTATAGAGATTTGAATGGATAGTTGAAATTTTATTCTATAAATTTAATGTGGGAAAGTAAAATCCAGGAAGAGTTTGATGAAATGTTCAAATAAAAATAATAGGCATAAATTTCTTAGGAAAAATTAATTTTGTCTGGAAAATAATGAATCAAGTCTATCGAAAAGAAGAATTAGGATCGTGGTCATCTATTCAAAAGGATTGAAGATGACCAAAACGAGTAGATGAATTTAATGGATACCTTGGGAAAGCTCATTCTGAAGGAAAAAAAGGATCAATAAATTCCCTAACAATTTGATCTTTTGTTGTATATTGTCCATGTGAATATTTTTTAAATCATAATTAAATTTTTCATTGATAATTATCTATTTTATATTTTCAAAACATTTGGTATAGTTTTTCATTCCTTTGATTATGTCTTGAAAATAAAAAATTGGGATAAAACAATAATCAAAAGAATATTATGTAAAAATTTGATAATTCCCAATTGAAGGTGTATATTCATTATAGAGGAGCCTACATAAGGAATATTTTCTAATATAAGAAAAAAAAATCATCTCAATGAATTACCAAAATACAATTAATGGGATTACAAAACTATAAGGGGTATTAGTAATCTTCATCATGAGTTATAAGTAAAGGTTAATAAGTATTTCTTTTAAAATATATAAAGTAAAATTCTTATTCATTATATTCATTTTCAAAAGGTTATCTGTTCTTTCCTAGAAGGGTGATATTTTTCAGTCAATAAGATTTCTTTATGACTTCTCTATTCCATTATGTTCTAAAAATCACAATCAAATTTTCATAATCAAAATTATCATTCTCTAAGGATTATTTTTAAGGAATATTTTCATTCCCTAAGTAACATTTTACCCTTACAATGATTTTCCATATCATATTCAATGTCTTCTAAAACCCCATTCTATTTTTAATTAAAAATGTACCAGCCTTATTGTCACGACCCGTCCTCGGGGCCTGTGCTGTGACTACCCCAAGCCTGCCTTCCATAGGCCAGGGGTTGGCGACTAGCACGAAGGTGTAAATCCCTAAAAAAGGGAAGGAATTGCCTTTGAAAAGTAAACAAGGACCACATAGTAAGAAACCGGAAAAGTAAACAGTAAGTAAAAACTGTAACAAGATGTTCTGAAAGTAAAAGGGGCCGGAAATACAAGCCCAACTGTAAAGTACAACTGAAAGAGACAACATCAACTAAAAAGAAAAGCCACAGCGTCGAGCCGTACTCTGGAAGTCCCACCTGAAGGGTGGGTACAGATATCCTCCACTGCTCCTCGGGTCCACCTGACCGCTCTGAGTGTGTCCCGCCCAGTGGTCCACCTCCCGGTACCGTCCTGCGCCGCACGCCTCCACCACGATCAGCGCTGTCCGTCGTCTGCAACCAACACAACGTAGTGTGGGCAAAGCCCATTCATGGGTGAGTATAAGATACTCAGTAGGGACCCCGATACCCCTAAGGTCTCCCGAAATCCACAAAGGATAACCACAAGGAAAGATACAATCACGAAGTAACATCCGACACTGCTTAGTTATATGCCCATACATATACCTAAGTCATCAATTCCTATTCGACTCCAACATCCGAGCCCAAGCACAACCCAGTCTACACAGGAAATCAAAACGTATACCCACACAGGATAGCACAACACAATTCACAAAGGAGATTAAACAATAAATTCAAACAGGATAGTTCAACACACTCCACAATGGAGAGTAACACAAGATTCAGCTCACACAGGATACTTCTTCAAATGACGATAGAGATGATCAGATGTAGCCACTGATTCATCTAATCCGTCGAACCCATAAAGGATCAGAAGGTACTAACCCACCACAATGACTCACATAGGATCGATCATGAAGATGGACCCAAAGATATTGGGAAACTTATTCTCCACCAAGTACAGTGGTTATGCCGCTACAACCAAGCGCTCCTCCATCGTGGGTCTGCCGCTACAACCAAGCGCTCCCATGTGCCGCTACAACCAAGCGCACCTCTGTTGAGGGTCTTCTTCTACAACCAAGAGCTCCCCTGTGCCGCTACAACCAAGTGAACCTCTGTCGTGGGTCTTCCTCTATAACCAAGCACTCCCCTGTGCCGCTACAACCAAGCGCTCCCCTGTGCCGCTACAACCAAGCGCACCTCTGTCGTGGGTCTGCCGCTACAACCAAGCGCTCCCCTGTGCCGCTACAACCAAACGCTCCCCTGTGCCGCTACAACCAAGCGCACCTCTGTTGTGGGTCTGACGCTACAACCAAGCGCTCCCCACTGGGATATCCGTAACACACCGAGTCATTCGATCGACAGTCGTCAAATCTCAAACGGCTCTAGGGTTCCGCACACAGCATGCTCGTTCCGGGAGGGTCCACTCCACGAGCAAAAAGGTCAATGCATCAACGGACATGAAATCCAGATTTGATGTATCCCAAGGTGTACCGTAGTTGTCACTGCCGAAAACACGGAGGATCCCCGTACTATTCTCATCATCGTCGCAGTCGAATCCACCGAGGATCTCTGTATAGTCGTCGTCGTTTAAGTTGCAGCCAGCAATAGGGTTCCCGCACACAGCAAGCTTGTTCGAAAGGGTCCGCTCCACGAGCCGAGAGGCTGATACATCAACTGACACAACGTCTGAAGTTGATGTATCCAAAAGTTCCGTATCGCCAACAGGAACTCAACGTCGCAGACGGCGCGTCAATCGGACGCCCGGTCTGAGAGTAATTGTCTTTTTCGTCCTAGGGGCCCGGATGGTTTTTAATGAAAAACCAACCTGACCATACTCCACCTGCGTCCGAACCTCGGGCGGAGTGAGCCAAAAGATCCGTCTCACATAGAGGAATTCAACAAAGCTAACGGCACGTCAATCGGACGTCCGTAGCTCAAGATATGAGCGTTTCCGCTCCGAGGGCCCGGTTGGTTTCGTGTACGATCCAACCCGGCTGAACACAAAGTATTTCGAAACCTTGAGTGCGATATACCGAAACGACCGCCTTGATCCAAGGATCGCGTTTCCACTGACGGAGAGTCATTTGGAGGCCCGTAGCTCAAGTTACGGGCAAAAGACCGAAAATGGTCCGAAGACGGGGGGTCCGGGCCCGGGCCGACCCGGGCCGACCCCCCCTGGGATGGCCGAACCGGGTCGACCTGACCCGGTCCAACCCCGTCCGGTCCGGACAGGGCGTGGCCCTACCGGTCGGACCGGCCTAGCTCGGTTCAGCCGAGCGGCCGAACGACCGTGCACCGCGGGGCGCTGCCCCCGTGGTCTGGAGGTGTCGCGACCCCCCGCCTGGGGCCGCGCTGGATCAAAGGATGTGACTTTTCTACGTCCGAGTGCGCCGGACCCGCACGGCCGCGGGTTCGCGGGCGACGCCGTCTCGGCTTCAGCTACGGCGGCCCTGTCCGGCGGCGCGCCGCCGGCGGCTTCCGCGGGCCACCGGAGTCGCTCAGGTGGTCCGATTCCGTTCCCATCTGCGCCACTACTCCTCCCGAGACTCGTTCTTCACTATAGAACCCTCAAATTTCCGTTACAGCACGTTCCGTCGTCGCCCGTCAAATCCGCACAACAACGAAGAACGGCGGAGGGTTGTCGGGCCGTGTTCGTTTTGACCCCACCCTCCGCGTTAGATAAAAACAACGGGAGAAATAATTCAACACATGAAAAAACAATTTTTAATAAATTAAAATTGTTCATTTGAAAGAGGTTCTTTAATTTTAAAGAAACGTTAACGGGAAAAGGGAATTTCCAAAACATAATCACTACCTCGTCAAGTCGTCGCCGCGGGTTTTTCGTGGATTGAGGATCGTCTCGTCGTCGTGGTATCCGGCGTCGCGTCGTCGCGGAAGGGGGTCGCGTCGACGAACTCTGAGGTTCAAGAACAAAAAGATTAAATTAATAATTATTAAATCATTCTTGAGTTAAATACCACAAAGGAAAAAAATTAAAAGAAAACTGAAACCCTCACCTCAACGGATGATCGAAGGTTCTTGTTTCGGATTAAGGAACGTCGCCGAAAAACGTCGCGGGAGAGGAAACGTCGGCGCCGCGACACACGGGGTCGCGTCGTCGATTTTCACAGGTTCGGCGTTCTTCGTCAGAGGCCGGCGTTCTTCACGTTCTTTGCATTCTTCGCGTTCTTCACAAAGGAGGATGAAGGCTCAAGAACACTGAAAAAACCTCTCAACGAGTAATCCTCCAAATGTCATGTTGGTCTTATTTTATTATTACGCCAACAAACGAAAAAGAGGTAAGTAACGACCCATCAATTCGCAGAATTAATTCAATGAAAGAAACCGCCAATTTAATTCACGAATAAAACCGCCCAATTAAATGGTGTGTTAAGCTTTTAAGAAAACGCGTCATTTGACTTTCATAATGACGGGTTTTCGCAGGTGCGTTACTTAGCGAAAAAGAAACGACGGGGCTCGTGTGGGCCCCACCTCACAAATATCCTACCAAGGGGGTAGGATATTTCTGGATAGCATCCTATCCAGATCAACTCAGCTTAAGCCGAGCGAACACAACTCCGAAAGAGGCGTTTCTAAGCAAATTTCGGCGCTGCGATTTCATCGGTGCCCTCAGAATTCGATTCTGGGCATCGGTCCAAAAGTTAGAAAAACCCGCTCGTCCGTTCACTGAACGTACCTGAGCCAAACGTCGGAAAATAAATCCTGGCACACCGGGCCTCAGAATCAGGCGATGTCAGAAACTGCGTTCTTGTAAAATTCCAAGGAAAATTAAGAAAAAAAATATCCTTGAAATTTACGGGTCTTTACATTACTCCCACCACAGGGCTTTACATCCCCGTAAAGTTTCACCACAAACTTAGGGATACAAAGGCGGTACTGAGCACGCATCTGAGCCTCCCGCTCCCAAGTGCTCTCCTGGTGGTCCCCAAACTGCCATCTGAAGCGCACTAGAGGAATCGATCGTCCATGTAGGACCCGCTCCTGTCGATCCTCAATCACCACTGGAACCTCCGCAAAAGTCACCCCATCACCAAAGACCAGCTCTTCATGGTCAAAGATTGACGTTGGGTTGGGAACGTATCTCCTCTGCTGAGATACATGGAAGACGTTGTGCACCCGGCGCAGCTGTAGTGGTAGAGCCAGGCGATAATCCACCTTGACAATCCTGCTGAGGACATGGAAGGGTCCGTTGAAGCGTGGAGAAAAATTGTCGCCTCGGCCAAATCTCCGCAAACCACGTCGAGGTGAGACACACAAGAAGACGTGGTCACCATTCTCGAACTCTAGTGGCCTCCGCCTCTTGTCAGCATATGACTTCTGCCGGTTCTGAGCTATCCTCATCCGCTCCTGGATGGCCTGGACCTTCTCTGTCGTGGCCTGGAGCATCTATGGTCCCACAAGAGCTGCTAAGATTTCTTCTTTGCCGATAAGAGAAATCTGGTCTCATCCCCTGGATGAACCACTTCCTTTGCCTAATACAGTCAATACCGACATGGATGGTACTAATCCATACCAAGGATGACATCGTAAGGCGTCAACGCTACTACCAAGAGATCCAACCGTTACTCTCGCCTCCAAGGGTTGAGTCACACTGTCAGCATCAGTGTGTGGTAACTGGGTCTCCTCTAGTAGATGTCTCACGAGTGAGGGTCAAGTCAACAGTCTAAACCGGAACCTCTTAGTAACAACACAAAAGAGGAAAGAAATAAAAACATAACAAGGGTATTCGTCTTTTATTATTGCAGCTCATAATACAAAGACACTACACCATAGCAACAAGGAACTAGAAGTACAAAAGACGTATCTACTAGTCCCGCTCCTGTCCATCTTCTCCCAGAGCTCCTTGATCGAAGGCCTCAGCTGCCAGAAGTTGAGCTCTCACATGTCCACCAACTCCCTGTGGTCGGGGTGGTCCTCCTGGTGGTGGTGGTGGAAACACCCCGAAGCGTCGTCCACCTCCAGCTGCACGGCCAGCTCCCCTTCCATGGCCGCCTGCTCCTTGCGGTCCTCCTTGATCGAACCTCTTCCTCTGCCTGGGGGGTCCTTCGATCATCTGCTGGTCATCCGTATGGCGGGGCGGACAGTCATGAGCCATGTGACCAACCCCGTCGTAGGAGTAACACTGCCATCTCATGGAAATTCGTTGCCCACCCCGAGTGCCTCACGCAAACGATCCAGAGTCATGCTGTCGACAACCTGTAGGTCTAGTCCTCTTGGACCCCTGCGTCATCTGTCTACTGCCCGCTGCAGAAGACTCTGCCGCATGCTGGCAAGTGGTGGGTCCTGCTGCTGGAGACTGCTCAGCAAGGAAACTCTCCACTAAGAGGGCTCGCTTCAACACCCTTGCCTGAGTCGGAATGTTGAGGGAGATCATTGAAGCACTGATCTCGTGCCTCATTCCCTACTCGAAGGTCCGAACCTGGAAGAACGGGTCCCGTAACATATCTGTGGAGTAGCGCGAGAGATCAGTAAATCTCGCTGAGTACTGGGCCACTGTCATGCTTCCCTGCCGCAGCTGTAGTATCTCCTGGATGCGCACCACTCAGAGGGTGGCCGAGACGAACTGGGAGCGGAAGATGCTCTCAAAGTCCGTCCAGAAGAGAGATGCTTCGTCGTGAACCTGGAGCATCAAGCGACACCATCTTCATGTTGCCGCGTACAGGAGGCTCGCTGCGAGGATCACCATGAGGTCTGCTGGTGTCCTCACTAATCTATAAACTCATACAACTACCTCCAGCCAGTCCCCGGCGGCCTGAGGGTCTGTCTCCCCGCGGAACCTGGGCGGTCGCTGGCACTGGAACTCATGCTGTGCACTAAGGCGACGTGCATCGTCAGCGGCTGGGGCTGGTAGCATCTGTGGCTCGGCGGGTATAGGTACCGCTGGTGCCTCAGCTGTCAAAGGGCCCTGTACCGAGTCCTCGACGCTCGGTGGCCTCTCGCCACGCACATCGCTCAGAACCCTAGCTGGCTGCCATCATGGGGCCATCCTGAAAAGGAAACAAGTGCGCCACAGTCAAAATTGTATACCTGGTGAGCTGACACAAGTAATCACAAAGAAAACATGAAACACACTTGCAATCAATGTTTTCGTGCAATAAGTCGGAAATCAGAACTCAGGGTCCTAGTGTATGGATACGTCTACCGCCACACCAACAATGGACTCCCTAGACTGATAACCACACCCAATACGCTAAAAACTATTAATTCACATAGAAGAAAGATCAGAGTCTATGGTAGAACCGACCGCCTCTGATACCAATTTTTCACGACCCTTCCTCGGGGCCCGTGCCGTGACTACCCCAAGCCATCCTTCCATAGGCCAGGGGCTAGTGACTAGCACCAAGGCGTAAATCCAAACAAAAGGGAAGGAATTTTCTTTGAAAAGTAAACAAGCACCACAGAGTAAGAAAAAAGAAAAGTAAACAGTAAGTAAAAACTTTAACAAGCTGTGATGAAAGTAAAAGGGGCCGGAAATACAAGCCCAACTGTAAAGTACAACTGAAAGGGGAAAACATCAACTGAAAAGAAAAGCTACAGCGTCAAGTCGTCCTTTGGAAGTCCCACCTGAATGGTGGGTACAGATAGCCTCCACTGCTCCTCGGGTCTACCTGACCGCTCCGAGTGCGTCCCGCCCAGTGGTCCACCTCCAGGTATCGTCCTGCTCCGCACGCCTCCACCACGATCAGCGCTGTCCGTCGTCTGCAACCAACACAACGTAGTGCGGGAAAATCCCGTGTAGGGGTGAGTATAAGCTACTCAGTAGGGACCCTGAGACCCCTAAGGTCTCCAGAAATCCACAATGGATAACCACAAGGAAAGAAACAATCACGAAGTAACATCCAACACTGCTTAGGAATATTCCCATACATATACCTAAGTCATCAATTCCCGTTCGTCTCTAACATCCGAGCCCAAGCACAACCCAGTCCACACAGGAAAGCAAAATGTATACCCACACAGGATAGCACAACACAATCCACAAAGGAGAGTAAATAGTAAATACACACAGGATAGTTCAACACAATCCACAAAGGAGAGTAACACAAGATTCAGCTCACATAGGATACTTCTTCAAATGATGATAGAGATGATCAGATATAGCCACTGATTCATATTATCCGTTGGACCCATAAAGGATCATAAGGTACTAACCCCCCCCCCCCCCCCGCAATGACCCACATAGGATTGATCATGAAGTTGGACCCAAAGCTATTGGGAAACTCCTTCTCCACCAAGTAAAGTGGTTGTGCCGCTAAAACCAAGCGCTCCTCCGTCGTGGGTCTGCCGCTACAACCAAGAGCACCTCTGTTGAGGGTCTTCCGCTACAACCAATTGCTCCCTGTGCCGCTACAACCAAACGCACCTCTGTCGTGGGTCTGCTGCTACAACAAAGCGCTCCCATGTGCCGCTACAACCAAGCTCTCCCCTATGCCGCTACAACAATGCGCACCTCTGTCGTGGGTCTGACGCTACATCCAAGTGATCCCATGTGCCGCTACAACCAAATGCTCCCCTGTGCCTCTACAACCAAGCCCACCTCTGTCGTGGGTCTGCCGCTACAACCAAGCGCTCCCCACTAGGCTATCCGTAACACACCGAGTCATTCGATCGGTAGTCGTAAAATCTCAACCAGCTCTAGGGTTCTGCACACAGCAAGCTCATTCCGGGAGGGTCCACTCCACGAGCTAAAAGGTCGATGCATCAACTGATATGCAGTCCGGAGTTGATGTATCCCAAGGTGTACCGTAGTGGTCACTGACAAAAACACGGAGGATTCCCGTACTGTTCTCATCATCGTCGCAGTCCAATCCACCGAGGATCTCTGTATAGTTGTCGTCGTCGAAGTCGCAGCCATCACTAGGGTTCCCGCACACAGCAAGCTCGTTCGGGAGGGTCCGCTCCACGAGCCGAGAGGCTGATACATCAACTGACAAAAATTACGAAGTTGATGTATCCAAATGTTCCGTATCGCCAACAAAAACTCAACTTCGCAGACGGCGCGTCAATCAGACGCCCGGTCTGAGAGTTATTGGATTTTTCGTCCTAGGGGACTGGTTGGTTTTTAGGAAAAACCAAACCGACCTTACTCCTCCTGCGTCCAAACCTCGGGCGGAGTGATCCAAAAGATCCATCTCACATAGAGGAATTCTGAAAAGCTGACGGCACGTCAATTAGACGTCTGTAGCTCAAGATATGAGCGTTTCCGCTCCGATGGCCCAGTTGGTTTCGTGTACGAACCAACCCGGCTGAACCCAATGTATTCCGAAACCTTGAGTATGATATACCAAAACGACCATCTAGATCCAAGTATCACGTTGCCGCTAACGGAGAGTCATTTGGAAACCAGTATCTCATGTTACGGGAAAAATACTGAAAATTGTCTGAAGACGGGGGGTCCGGGCCTGGGCCGACCCGGCCCGACCCCCCCTGGGTTGGCCGAACCGGCCTGGCTCGATTCTGCCGAGCGGCCGAACGGTCGTGCGCCGCGGGGCGCTACCCCCGCGGTCTGGAGGTGCCGTGGCCCCCGCGTGGGGCCGAGCTAGATCAAAGGACGCAGATTTTCCGTGTCCGAGTGCGCTAGACCCGCGCGGCCGCTGGTCCGCGGGAGACGCCGCCGCGGCTTCAGCCGCGGCGGCCTTGTCCGGCGGCTTCCACGGGCCACCAGAGTCGCTCCGGTGGTCCGATTCTGTTCCCGTCTACGCCGTTGCTCCTCCCGTGACACGTTCTTCACTGCAGAACCATCAAATTTCCATTGCGGCACGTTCCGTCATCGCCCGTCAAATCCGCAAAACAACGAATAACGACAGAGGGTTTTCGGGCCGTGTTTGTTTGGCCTGCACCCTCCGCGTTAGATAAAAACAACGGGAGAAATAATTCAACACATGAAACAACAAATTTAATAAATTAAAATTGTTCATTTGGAAACGGTTCTTTAATTTTAAAGAAACATTCACGGGAAAAGGGCATTTCCAATCCATAATCCCTACCTCATCAAGTATTCGCCGTGGGTTCTTCACGGATTGAGGATCGTTGCGTCGTCGCGGTATCCGGCGTCACATCATCGTGGAAGGGGGTCGCGTCGACGAACTCCGAGGTTCAAGAACAAAAAGATTTAATTAATAATAATTAAATCTTTCTTGATTTAAATACCACAAAGGAAAAAAAATTAAAAGAAAATGGAAACCCTCACCTCAACGGATGATCGAAGGTTCTTGTTGCGGATTAAGGAACGTCGCCGAAGAACATCGCGGGAGGGGAAACGTCGGTGTCGCGGCACACGGCATCGCATCATCGATTTCCGCGGGTTTGGAGTTCTTCGTTGGAGGCTGGCGTTCTTCGCGTTCTTCGCGTTCTTTGCGTTCTTCATGTTCTTCACGAAGGAGGATGAAGGCTCAAGAACTCTGACAAAACCTCTCAACGAGTAATCCTCCAAATGTCGTGTTGGTCTTATTTTATTATTACGCCAACAAACGAAAAAGAGGTAACGACCCATCAATTCGTAGAATTAATTAAATGAAAGAAACCACCCATTTAATTCATGAATAAAACCGCCCAATTAAATGGTGTGTTAAGATTTGAAGAAAACACGTCAGTTGACTTTCATAATGACGGGTTTTCGCGGGTGTGTTACTTAGAGAAAAAGGAACTGCGGGGCTCGTGCGGGCCCCACCTCACAAATATCCTACCAAGGGGGTAGGATATTTCTGGATAGCATCCTATCCGGATCAACACAGCTTAAGCCGCCTTTAAGTGCCTTCAAGTGGCTTCCAAGTTGATTAAGTGAAATAATATAAAGTTTGTCAAACAATTTATTTTATTTCTTAACATTAAGCCCAAAAATTAAAAACCACAACTGAGCGAACGCAACTCTGGAAGAGGAGTTTCTAAGAAAATGTCGGCGCTGTGATTTCATCGGTGCCCTCATAATTCGATTCCGGGCACCGGTCCAAAAGTTAGAAAAAACCCACTCGTCCGTTCACTGAACGTACCCGAGCCAAACTTTGGAAATTAATTCCGGGCACACCGGGCATCGGAATCAGGCGCCGTCAGAAACTGCGTTCTTGTAAAATTCCAAGGAAAATTAAGAAAAAAAAATTCCTTTAAATTTACGGGTCTTTACACTTATCTATAATCTCAAAATATTATAGTTCCTTGGATATTGAGTCCTTTGGTTTTCGGAATCAGAATTCTCTGAAATTCAGTCTCAAAATTCATTTTTTGACACTCTGATGTGTCTAAAATTTTGAATCCAAAATCTCTGAAATTAATACTCAGAATCCACTGAAATTAATATTCAAAATTCCAATGAACATCGACTCAAAATTCCTCATAATTCCAACTTTGAATACCTCAAAATTATGATTTAGAATTCCCGAGAATTTCGAATCCTAATTCGTTAAAATTCAAACTATGAATACCATAGAAATATACCTCTAGATTTTTCAAAATTAGAACATTGAATTCCATATAATTTAGTCACCGAATTTATCAGAATTTAGACTCTGAAAATATACATTTCTAGAAACCAAATTTCCATTTTGTGATGAATTATAATGTTTATATATTTAATCTATAAATTCTAAATGTCCTAGATTTAGAATATTCCAATTCATTATTCAAATTCATTTTCCGTGCAATTGATTATTTCATATTCATGATAATGTTACCCAAATTTATTATACATAAATGATTTCATCCAATTTTTTCTAACTAAACATAGGATGAGTGACATGTGTATATGTCCCTTCGAGATTTAAGAAAAATTATTACCATTAGATGAGGGGTCCGATTATTGGAATCATTGCCTACAAATATGAGATCATTTGAACAATATCAAAATAGATATAGATATTTCATGTTGTGATGTTGTTAATTGAATTCAAGAAATAGTTACTCCCATGATTTTCGCATTCATTGAAAATCTTTTTCATAGTTCTTTTTGTGTCGCTAATTGTCATTGTGTACAATCGAGGGCTTCTATGAATAGGAATACATTGGTGCCAACTACCTTAATGATCGAGGGCATGCAGGGGAAGCATGAAAGACTACGAAATTCTTATCAAGGGGTTACCCTAGTGTGGGTAATCCATACTTTTTTGAAAGTACAAATAATGGGACCTTGATCCAAGGTTGTTGGATACACTTATTTTTGTGTTAAAATATTACATATTTGTTTTTTATTACATATTTTATTTCCATGATATTCTGTTTTTATGAATAATGTATAACTTTCTTATACATTGTTATAAATGTTTAACTCTCATATAAATAAGATTCTATATGCTTTATTGTAGAATAATTCTCTATGTTGAACCCACTTATATTTCCTTAAGCTTAATTATAATAGTTTAGGTTTCTTATAATTTGACCTAGGCACTTCCAGTTATGACTTTATGAAATAACCAAATATGATTTTGCAATTAACCTTGTTTAATTTTGTTAAACATACATTTCCTTAAGGTTAAAAGATATATTGTTTTCAAAAATACAATTAACCCTCTATTGTAATTGAATATCTACATATTTAGTTTTGATCATACACAAATATCCTCCCATGTACCTTACCCTTAACCATGTAATTTTGGTCTTGGAAAATGACCAAAAACAATCCCCTAAGGAAATTATCAAGAAGAAGGAATCAAGAGGAAAAAACCTATTTTTTCATTCAATTTCATTTCAAGTTAATTTCATTTATTTTTCTATTCTCACCTCCCCTATATCAAATAGAATTATAACCCTAGTATCATAAATATACTAGACTTTTATAATTTCTATTGAATTTGAATTCATCAATCTCTTCCCCTCTTTCTTTTACATTAACAATCAAAACATCTTCTGTGACATGTTAATTTACCACCATCGTGGGCAATGTGCTCTCATGTTTAGATTTCATATTCTAGGTGGGACATGAAACCATTTTTATTATTAAAATACAATATAATATATGTGTTATATATTATATAATGTTCTGGAATCATTTTATATTCTTGATATTAAATTATAAAACCAAATTAGTTTGTTGAGATCAAAAAACTATAAAGAATCCCAAACAATTATCTTGAATGATTTATATAATGAATTCCCCTTATATCAGAAAAAAGATTATTTTAATATTCTAAATGATAATTAATAACATATTGGCATAATTCTAGACAACTATCCTCATTTTACTTGATCTTTTATACACATATAAAACTAAATCGATCAAGAAAACCAAGGAAATATGTTCTCCAAAACATTAAAATTGAATCCCATAAGAAAAAAAATTCCATAAAAGAACATGATAATGTAATAATAAATCGAAAAAATTTATAAGTTTTTCACTACATACAAATAAATGAAAATAATTTTTTTAATCAAGACATTTATATGAGGTGTAGAATCATTTAAAATATAATGTAAGGGATTCTGCCCTAATCTCCATTCTTAATTTAGGTTATTCACTTTCTCTTTATACCCTAATGAAATTATCCTTTATTTTTATTTCCATATTCCAAATTCTATTTATATAATGAAAATTATGTATCATGATCTATTGTTCCTTCTTTTCTTGGGAATATACATGTTTTTAAAATGTCCCATCATCAATTAATCCTGATATGCAAGACAGATTTAAATGAACATCTTGAATTATTACTCAGTTTCAAGTGTTTCTATAAAAGATTTTATTACACATTTAGTTTTAAAAATAATAAATTTTAATTTTAAAAACAACACTGAATCAGTTATGATTTTATACAACCAATTAGGCCTCTTCTATTTTTAATAATTATAACCATTTTCCTATAAACAATACTAATATGATAAAATTATTATGTTTCTTAAACACTCTTTTCCCATTTATTTTACATCACGTGTCACGAAATAATCTTATGTTATTGTATGAATTTACATTTATGATTTAATTCTGTTATTTTATGGATAATATTATGATATTCCAATTGATTATTATATTTATATTACTATGATACCCAATTCAATCCATGGGGGACCCTTATATTTATATTTTATAACTTATGTATGAATCTTTAAGTTGAAATCATATTCATGATCATTTTATGATGGTTTCACCAAGATACCACTAGAACTAATTGAATAATTTTTATACTAATGTAACGATATATGCAATAGTCTTGGTGGATAACCTTGAATCACAATCTTCATGAAACATACTTGGGGGTTATCCTTGACTTGTGATCCTATATGTGTAATGATCCCTGAAATGTGATACCCTATGTGAAATGAGGATTTAATAATGATAAATTCATGTTTTATGTTTCCATAACATTACTATGATTTCATTTTTATATGCCCTCATTTTATATATGTTATGATTCTTTATGTTTAATCACGTCCCATGATTTTATATAAGTTTATTTGTTTCCTTCTAACTCATGTGCTATGATTTAATTTACTATTAATTTCTTTACAGTGATTTTTATCTCATCCCATTTTTCTTTTGATTCCATCGTTTTCCTATGCAAATTCAAGGGATCCAAGGAAGTGAGAATATATTTATGAGGATAAAATAAATTATGTAATTATTCTTGAATTATGATGCTTAGTTATCTACCTAATC
The DNA here is from genome assembly GCA_963277665.1 of Viscum album. Lineage (NCBI taxonomy): Eukaryota > Viridiplantae > Streptophyta > Magnoliopsida > Santalales > Viscaceae > Viscum > Viscum album. Next base: position 2,053,744,012 of record OY728146.1, on the reverse strand, counting down.
TACAAGACAATAGAATTTATTATATTTGTCTAATCATTTTACATCTAATTATGCATAAAATCATTGAATGATTTGTTAAATATGATAGGGTAAATATATTCCCAAGGTACCATCATGATATTATTATAAATTTTAAGGTAAATAATTTCATTTCAAATGTTATGAAAATGATCTTACATTATTAGCTAATTTTTAGAATCATTTACAAATTTTAAAAATGTATAATAATGTATCTATATATTATAATTCATATTATATAGTTTTTTATCCATGAAACCCTTATGATTATGAATTTTTATATATTATTTCCAATGAATTGTTTTATGAAATCGATTTTCAAATTAATTTATGTTCAAAAAAAAGTGAACAAAAACTATGTTCAAATGATTATAATGAAAACTGTAAATTATTATATAACATGACTTGTTAAATTAATTGAACAATAAGTTTATTTTATATATATTCCACTATTAATGTTTTTTATAATAATTAATTTTCATTTACATTTTTTGGGGTTATATATGAGTCAAAATTATAAAATGGTCAAATTTCCATTTATTGGTTTTATTATGAATAAAAAAAAAGTATATCCTTTCTAGAAAAAAATTATCTGTAACAAAATTGAAATTATATAGGTATTTCCACTCAGTATTATAAAAAAATCATAATTATGATAAAATCATATTCAATTTAGGTATATGGGTTTTATGTGTATATAAAACACTATAAATAATGTAATTTATTAGATGGTTGTGTGTGTATTATTATAGTTAGAATTACAACATTTGATTATACAACTATAGGGATATGATAAAAAATTTATATAATGTTAATGGATACTAATTAATTGTTATATTATTATTATTCTACATTTTTTATAACTATGTTGATTCATATACATTATGCTTATTTATAATGGGGATTTTCATAAGATATAAGAAAACTAAAGAATAATGGGATTTTGAGGATAATATATATCCAAACCATCAATAAATATTGTTATAAATTAGTGTAGTTTAGTTTTGTACTTTTTAATAGAATTGATACATGATATTTTACAAGGTATAAAAGAAATGCTCAAAAAATGAATAATGTCAATAATTTTTATTTTCAGGAAATAAAACCCCTAGATTTGGTTTTATCCTCAAACACAATTAATTTATAATTGTCTATTAACAATTTATAGAAGATATATGAGTTATGTGATGTTCATAACCCTATTTGTTAACCCATTATATTTTTTGAATATGGAATTCAATCCATATTAGCCTCTATTTATGAACTGTCGTGAACATAATTAAATTTATACAGTGGAATGGATTCAATTTATGGTTATTATCCTCAATGTTTTTCCAAAAGATATCAGAAATATATTGAAAATTTTCAACATATATATGATGTAATGGGAGGGAGACAATTTAGCAAAAAATGATTATAATTTTAATTGATTTTCTTAGTAATACAATGATTTTATTCCAGAACATGATTACAAATCGATATGATTTAAAAATTAATAAATTTGTATTTATGTTTGGATCTAATAAAATATGATTTTAGATTTTATGAGTAAATATTATAGTTTGAATATAATTATGATTTGTAAATTTATTATATTTTTATCACAAAAGTTAAATGTTTATTAAAGTGGATGGTAATTTGTAAGTAATCAAAAAAATCCTAATGGTAAGAAATTCAGTAACCCTATTTTCATAACTATGGTAAATTGTTATACGAAAAAATGTATAGAAATTAATGACCAATGATTTTCGTAGGAATAAAAAAATAGGCAAAACCTAAAAAATATGAAGAATATCTTAAGACATAATGAATTAACTGGATTAGGAAATGATACCCATATAAACAGAGAGGCATAAATATCTCAACATTCTGGAGTATAATTACAGGAAAAAGATCATACCATCACACCATCAAGAAACATATATTGAATAATATTGTTAATTTGTTTGTAGTATAGTCCCGCAAAATTCCCAGTTCTTCTATTTCTCAATAGTGACCAGTGGATGGATGTTATGGGATCCATCGTACCATTTTCCATAAAGTATAATATTATATTGTAAGAGTTCAATGTCGATACCTCTGTAATGATATATTTGTAGCACTTGAATCCACTATTATTATATTTCATAGTGTGAAAAATAGGCCACAAATAACTAGAATATCTTTATCCATGGATTAGTTTACACCAATCCAAAAGAATTCCAATTAGAGATTAATTTTGAATAATACCCTACATTGTATCTATTGACATATAAAATATACCTTATTTATATCCACTTATTCTTCAATCACTATTGGAAGTTTTCCATTAAAATATTCAATATTATTATGTTGATTCATGAGGTGTCATTTATTTTCAAGTCAACATTCCAATAGTGTTCTACCATAATCTTCCTTTCATCATCCATCCATTAGTGGTGATTAACAAGAAACAACATTTCCTTAAATTTTATCTCCCAGACCTCTTCATCAACATGATTGATTGAGTTTTTGTTCTATAAATAATCTAAAATATCAAAAGAACTTCCAATTAAAAGAAATTGAATAATTGGTACCTAAAAATAATGTCTATTATCCAATGAAGAATAATTTTATTCTTTTATATATGTATAACACACCGATTTTTATAGTGAAATAAATATACTTCATTCTTTGTCTCCAATATCACAAAGATGCCCATGAACAATACCATATCATCGATATCTTTTATAAATTTAATTTATTCATCCCTAGTGGTATATGGTACTACAAAATATTTGTATTTAGATATAAAGATCAATGTATTTTCTCTATGGGTATGTACCCAACCATGGGTATTAATTTTGTTGTTAACATTAATTGCACGGTTAGTGAACATGTACACCTATACTGATTTTCTCTTATAAAGTCACTAAGATAATTACATGTGTTCTATTAAATACCTTTGTATACACTTCAAATGTTCTAAATGTTTAATTGTCTGGTTATTTTCATTCCTTCTCACAGTTCACATTATAATATCAATATCATGTCCAATGAGGTCTTCTCATAAATCACGCATCATATAGAAAATTTTTATAGAAGATATTACTTGTACATAATAACTTATGTTATCACTATATATTTCTCCATTTATAAAATTAAATGAATTTCTAGGGGAATATAATCTTGATTCTCTTCTATAATAACAAATCAGCTCAAAAAATCAATGTATTTATTTGATAATAACAACATCGTTCTACGTATATGATCTCTCACTCTCTTAATCCCCGAAATCATACCATCTTCTCAAATAGAATTTATCTCAATCTCATCAACACATTAATACTCTAAAAACATTATCCATTAAATATAATTTCATCCAAATATAGAATAAATATAATTTAACAACCAAAAAACACTTATTATTTGATAAATAATCCCTTCAAAACCTTTTTATTTGTTTTCCAATGAATTCAATGAAATTTTTATTTCAATAAATTATTCATTACTTTAACATATATATGCTCATCAATTATTTTCTCTCTAATTATTTATTTCCCAACTCAATATATCCATTTAGTTATTTCATATAAATTACTTACACACTATCTCATTGATGGAAATAATTTTTTACAAACAGTAACTCAATATGTAAATACTATATTGAAACAATAATAAAAACCACTCGAATGGTGGTAATCTTTACTATAGAAAAAATATAGTGAGCATCAGTCCTTCCTTATTTTGAAATCCTTTCACAAATATCTACTTCTTATAAATATGTTCTTTTGTTGATTTCATTCCTCTAATAAGTAAAAAAAATCTACATTTTTTTATTGCCTTGTAGAAATGGGTTCCGCCAAAGAACATTTTTCTAATATCCCCATTTAAAAAAATTTTCTTGTTATATGTTATTAATATTGTTTAATTTATTTAATTTATTAACCTAATTTCAAATAGTTAACATTGCCTATATATGATTTTAATGTGTGTTTTACGACTCTTTATAATGGAAAATATTAAATTACCTTTCATTTTTAATGTTATCATATCACGACCTTCCTTCAACAAGATGTGGGAAAAGAATGAAATGGTTCCCTAGCATTCCTTAATCACGATGAAAGATTGATAATGACCTCTAAACCCAACCTTAAGTAGGCACAAGAGTGGTGAATAGAACCAAATGTTTATAATCACACATAATATGGAAGGTATTTCCCTTTTTATATAACTATATAGAGAGATCAGATGGTAAATCCCAAGAAACTCAAAATTCTAAAAGTAATTATAAACCCAAAATCCATTTTTTAAATGAATGATTAAAATTCAATCTAATTCAGGTTAAAAAAATATATTATGCAATACCAAATGAAAATAGACTACCTATTAACAACAAATAATCCTGATGATCGAGATAGTAATGTATAAAATGATCATCAATGTCTTCATGGAAACATGAAAATAGTTTTATATGTTTAGGGTTATATTACAAGTAGACCCAATAGGAAAACTAATTCCACATTTTCACAAGTGAGGGAGAAAACTAACAACCCTTTGAGAAATCAGTAGAACATAAATGAACATATAAAGGATTAATATGTATCCCAAAATTACAAAGGAACTCTCACCAAAAAACGCATGTCATGTAAATTAATAATATAGGCACAACGATATTTTGGTACCCCGAAACACTTTACCACTAGATAAAATATCATCCCTAAAGGCTATTGTCTTGATTCACCCACTATTCCCATTCATAGTTCCACTAGCACAACCGCCCCACACACAATTCTGCCTCAAAAAACACACAATCCCACTCGTACACTCCTGGGACTTCTCCGGAAATAACATGGAAAAAATGAACCTGATCCACAAAAAACAAGGCCCCTCATCCACAAAAATCTAATATTGAAGGATATTGGACTATGGTAATCCTCAATCCATTACATCCTGCATGGATATGTTGAAGCTATAAGAACAAGGATAACGGTGAGGTGAAGAAAGTAAACAACCAGCCATCCATCCTCCCAATATGATGTAGGGAAGGACACCCTCCCCCATGAAATAGAGGTGTTCATCGCATAGTGCTCAAAAATGTTGGGGAACATATATAAATTACAAGGAACTGGAATATATATATATATATATATATATATATGTGAAAATAAAACACTCAACACCAACATAAGGGTCACAAAACAATCTAACCAACCAATATAGAACCACATTACTGCTACCCCAATATGCAGAACCCCACTACAACCACAACCATGGCTTAGCCCTGTGAATTTTTTTCATTGAACCCATTACTAATTATTTATTAAGGGAGTAATTAAATTATTCTAGCACTACCCTAAAACTACCAAGCAAAACATATGCAACTGCCATATGGTGAAGATTCTGTTTAACTAAACACAAAGTTACTAACCTATTTCCACATATCATTTTTCAAAGTTATACCTCACAATAGTTCTCTGACAATCCATCCCCTCATCACATCTACCAAAAAAATTCCCAATGACATCTTATTGATCAAAATTTTCATAACCACACTGCATTTCCACTTCCCAGCATCACTCTAAGACCACAATGCAATCAAGGGTAGTTGAACTACATACAAGTACATTTCTTCCACAATTAATTTGTATCTCATGATGTGATAAAAATACGCACCCTATACTACCCCCACAAAAAAATCCTAGGGAAACTGATATTAACCCATTTCCCCGATGTACACACATACCATAGCCTTCCCACGAAGCTATATCATATGTCCGACCTTGTTCACACAATCGTTCTCCCAACAACCACACCACAGAACTCACAGAAGTCATAAAACTCAATAGAACACAACACTCATACACACATATGAACAATATGTTTATATTTATATATATTTATATTTTTTAAATACCATTCATTAGTCCAATTGATAAAAGAGTTTGATCATACAATGGTTTTCATCATTTGGGGTCCAATTAAATTTACCAAGTGTTTGTGTTTAAGAACTTTTCATATTATCTCTAATTATCAATCATCATGAAAAAACAGAGGGACACCACCAATACAAAATAAAAGTCCACAAATTACCATGATTTTTAAAGGATGTGCAGGTACAACAGATAATAATATCACTATGGATACAAAATAATGTATATGATCAATCATTATTCCACTATCGTAATTTTATTTTATTACCCAGTTATCTTTTGACCATATTTACATATTTTACTTTTTTAAGAAATGTATAATTCTATTTACCACAAGGAATCATTACTACACCCACACCACATGAAGAAAAAAATGTCATATAGATGAAATTCCCACTAATATGATCAAAGGATCAACATTCATGCTTGCGCCAAGAATAAGGTATTGTGCAAGCATCATAGGACTCCAGGAAAAATGAAAAAAGGGGCTCTAAAATAGGCACACAAATGGTCTAGGGAATAAGGATCTAGGTGTTCCATGGGGAAATGGAAAAGTCACTATAATTGGATGATATCATCTTTGAAGAGGCAGATCTTATATAGAAGGAAGAACAATTTCAAAAAGTCATTAATGAGGGATCGTTGTCAAGAAAACATTGTTTGAGTATCTCAAATTTCTTAATATGTTAGGATATTTAATGATATATTTAATACTGTTTAAAATTTCCATAAAATTTCTCTAATATGGTCTTAATGTTGGTTTACATCAAATAAGATATAAGAGTGGAGAAATTGGAAAATTGTGAGATACTGGAAAAAATGCAGAAGAGTCACAACGGGTGAGTCACCAGCGCAGAGCCACCAATGACTGAACTACCAACGCGACCTACCAATACTAACCTACCTACATTGATACACTAATTCTATGCTAATGATATTGAGCTATCTATGTAACAACCTACCGATGAAACAACCTAATGACACCCTAACCTACTGTCACCCAAACTAACAAACGCTCTAACTCACCAACACTGACACCCTCGACTCAATAAAATTGATTCCCTTGACACACTGATGATAAGTAATTTGACTCCTAGACACACTGACATACTGATACACTGAAATTTTGACATGTTGAATTACTGACGGAAAACATGAAATTTGGAAAAATTTTGTAATTAGCCACCTTTTCCTCCAAAAAATCCCAAAACACAAGTTTTTTATCGTAGAAATATCTGGAAAAAACATGGTAATTACCTCAAATAACTCTCAATATATTCTATCTCTCATTAATTGAAACATAAATAGAAGTGATTTCGTCTGAACAACCACCCCTTAAGAATCCTCTTAGGAGAAAACCACCTTGTATTATTCTAAATTTACAGTGAAAACCCCGAAATCCATGAACACCTCCTTGCCATCTATATCCCAAAAAAATATAAACAGTAAGGACCCCTACTTCCCTAAAAACCATACAACCACCAATGGTGACATATTTCTGAAAAATGTATTACGGAGCTCCATCCTTCATTACAAGATACAATAAACTTTTTTTAGCACTGTCTCTCCAGCACGGGTTTAATGGCATTCATATTAACGTGTCTTGATTATGAGTTAGTTTCTCCCCTCTAGATAGTCATGAAATTAGAAAAAAATCAGAGAATATGGAAACACCATATCATATAGAAAACAAGGTTAACAATAAATCATAATCATGATATAATGAAAAACACAAGATCAATCTACGAACATCTCTAGGTACTAGGAATGTATCTCTTCTTATAGCATTCATGTACTCTCCTCGAGACCACAATGCCTCTATAAAACACAAACCAATGTAATGTTCCATCCACAAAACACATTATCTTTAAGATCCATGATTCTTATAGGTATACCCTTAAACGTTGTTTCATCCATGTCATCTACATACTGTCATTATAGGATGTGAGAGTCTTTGCACAGATACTGATCAAGTATTAAGACATGAATGTTGTAGTAGATTTCCTAAAACCATAGTGGAAATTCCAACTGATATTCCACCTCCCCAACATGTCCCTACACCATTAATGGTCCGATGAACCAGGGAGAAAGCTTTATCACTCTCCAAATTCTCTACTTCTCACATTGAGGGGAAACCATTAAAAAACGTTGTCCCCATCCTCAAACTCCAAAATAATCCTTATGTGACCATCATACAACTTATGATTTTCCCGACCCACCTTCATTCTCTCACACACAAGATGAAAATTCTCCATTTTCCCCTGTACTGCATCTGGTCTAATAACAGCTGCATCCACAACCACTGTCCAGCATATGGGTGTGAAAAACCACATTACATACAAGGATTTGAATGGTGCCATGCCAATATTATAGTGATAAATATTAGTGTATGAAAACTATACTAGGGGAATGTGAAAAAACCATGATCCTATGATGTCCTAGACACACTATTTCATTATATCCTTTATTATATGGTTGATTAGATATGTCTTCAAATTTTTCAGAGTGCGGTAGGCATTGATAAGGCATAACAGGGTGCCAAATGCATACTACAATCCCATCCAGACATGCAGAATAAAACATACATAACAATATGAGACAATATATCTTGGAACTCCAAGTAGCCTCACCAACTCATCCACATACAATTGGCTAAGGATTCCACTATAATCAACTCCTTTAAAGCAAGAAAGTGACACGATTTCATAAACCAGCCCACTACTTCCCAAAGAGCATTGCTTCCTCACTGATTCTTGGGAAATTCCATGATGAAATCCCTAAAGATTTTATCCCACTTACACATGGGAACATCCAAGGGGTGCAACAGATCGTTGGGAACATAGTTCTCATCCTTCACCTAATGACACACGAAGAACCTTTCCACACACTGCCACTTCCCGTTTTGTCCTGGGCCACCATAACTATTCCCTCAATCCTCAGAACATCATGGAATTTCATTTTTTCACCACTATGGGTGATATATTGAACTCATGGTGAAATTTGTCCCACATAGGCCCTCAGACAAATATATTCCCATAAAATAACTTCTGATTCATATTATTCTTTGACCATCCCTTCGGAGCATCACCCAGGACAACATCATCACACATTAATTAAGCCTATGAGTCTCCCCACTAAGAATCCTATACTAGTGTTTCCAAAGAAGGATTAACCTTAATTTGAAAAATAAATCATCTGCCACTATTCTATCTAGAATCCACATAAATAAATGCTAAATCCCTAATAATCATCCATGAAATGGTGGATTCATGAACTACATCCTTCTGCAAATTCCTACTTCAGAAATTAGCCACCATGTTACCCTTCCATGGGGTGTAAGATATTTCAATGTTGTAACCCTAGAAGGAATAAATCAACCTTTTTTGCCATAATTCCAAGTCTCATTGTGGGAAGATATTCCCTAATATATTTTGATATTTCAAAACCAAAATACACTCTCCGATGAGGTAATTCCCCTGGAACATCAACGCAAACACGACAACTACATGCTAGGGATCATTAGTGGATTAATTACATTACTCAAGATATAACTACCTATTACCAAAAGAGATTACTCCTTGATTCTATATTAGAACACATCCCAATAATAAAACACAAGTGTCATAGAACACCTTGAAAATCAGCCCCTTCCTCTGAAAACCTATGCACTAGGGAACTCACCAGCATCTCCTTAAGATAGCTAAACGAAGCCAAAAACCACTCCCTCCAAAAAAAATTATGGTCTTTTGTGGTCAATAATGTCAATGGATTTTCATCTAGAGAAAGGTTGGGTAAAAACATCCAATAAATTCCTTCCAGAAACAAGAAAATATGATCATTCGTCACATTCATGTGTGCTATACAAAAAAAACTATTCAATATTCAATGGGTCCAATTCTATCACTCTCTAAGGCACCACATGCATGAGTAAGTGTACCTCTGACATCCAACACGTGAAATTGGACCACCTTAGGTTATGTTGGTTGTGTCAGATGACTTCTATGACATTATTCAACTTCCAGGAATCCTCCCCCATTGAACGTGTGTACATCAGGATTTTTTCGATGAATAAGACATCAAACTAGTATAGGTACTTGAAGAAAATAGAGTTCATGAGACCCAAGAACACATGTGGCACGTTAATAACACCAAATAACATGACTATGAACTCAATGTTCCCAGAACTGCACCTGAAAGCAGTCTTCGAGTTGATTTCCTCCTTCACCCTCAACTGGTGATATATATATTTCATGTTGATATTAGATAACCAAACTTCTCCCTTCAACTGGTTGAATGGTTTTTCAATCCCTATAAGGGGGAAATGGTTCTTAACTATCACTGGATTAAATGTTTGGTAGTCAATGCACAGCCTCAAAGCAATTAATTCCTTAATTACAAATAAGATAGGGGAACCCCATAGTGACACCCTACGCTAGATGAAACCTTTATTCATCATATTATGAACCTAAATCCTCAACTCCTACATCTTATAATTGTCTGTCTAATATGGAACCATTGAAAGAGGATGTTCACCATGTCGCAAATGTATCCCAAACTAAACATTTCGTTAGGGGGTAGATTCAAAAACACCTCTAGGAAGATGTCTGGAAACTCTATAACAATTCCTAGAACATCCTTCACCTATTCTTATATTAATCCCACGAAAATATCAACTAGAATAGAATTAAGAGGATTAACATTCCTATTGTACTCTTTAAAACTCAACTCACAAATGAAAGTAATGTCCTGGCCACCCACATCTGAGAAGACAACTCTTTTGTAGAATAATTCATTAACATCATGAAAATAAAACAAACTGTTGATTCCTATGATGACATTGTACCGAAGAATATGTAACAGAAGGAGACCCCCAATAAACTGATGTGGCCCCAACGTCAGTCCACATCATTGAATTACATCAAACTGACTAGTATGACCCACAATTTAAATACTCAACATCAGAGGAACATGATGTTTCTCTACGTCTAGACATATGTAATGGGGCTGACTAGGTGAAACAAAAGAGTGTGATGATACTGAATCAAAAAAGGCCCTTACAGGATTACTAAACAAACTGATCGTACCATGAAAACCCTCAATCCTTGCTGGAACTACTGTTGCGGTGGCATGAAACAGCCCACACCCCGCTCTTATACTTCTCTTTAGACGAACACCTACATGAACACTCCCTCATTGAGGTCACATAGGAACACCCAAAGGTGGACCTCCCCCATAAATGTCTACCACCGATAGAGTGGGATATCACATCCTCTGTTGTTGGATGGGTCTGACCGGAAATTGCTACTCATGAGGTGGGTGTTGACCCTTCCTTATGCCATTGTATGTTTCTTAAACTGAGAACAGGTTCAAAATATAGATGTGACTTCCACATAAAATGGACCTTATTCCAAGGCCCATGGGGAGGGGCGACGACCATTAGATTGAATGTTGAACCACTGGGGCCAACGTCCCATTAGTGTGATCCTAGATTTCCCTACCATGGGAGACCTACTGCTAACAACCTTACACATTGACGAACTTAGTTGGTTCCCCTATCATGTCACACCTCGCATTGAGCTCATCATTTTCACTACCTTCACCATCTTTGAAACCTTTATGAATGTCCGTAGAGTTAAATGAGTCACAACACAATGAAGAAAAGGTCAGAGTTCCTCCTCTATATGTCTTACTCAAGACTCCTCATCATGTAAGAGATCTGATTCCATCAATTGGAGATCCTTAAACATGTTCCCTATTTCCCTCACCCACGTACTCATCTACTAGAGGGAGTGTATATTATGCCTCTTATCATCCTTCATCATGGATAAATTGAACATGAATCAGAACTCTTTCTCTATAGCAGCCCATGAAACCTCAATTTCGTTCCTTTTTATGAGGTAATGTGTCCACGACTGACAAGTTGCCCCTCATATTTGTCTCACTACCTTAAAATCACACTACTCAATCAATTCATATATTATGTTTAATGTGATCAACAGTTAATCCATCCAAATCCCCATCTCCATGTCTAAGATGATGCCCTCATACTTCCCAAGAATTTTTTGCTGAAGGGAAATAAGAGTATTCTTCCACTAGTGATATTCCTCCTCTCTATCATCCCTCCAATGATCAATCATGTCCTCATATCAGGCCTCAACTACTCGTACCATATATGGGTTATGTTGAAATGTGAAATCAGAAAAGTAAAAATGGAATTTTGAAGACTGGTTAGTTTGGAAATTTTCATTTAAATTCAATTAAACAAAAAATTTATTTTAAATTCCCAAAACACTAAGAGACCCGCAATTATACAAGTCATTATGATGCATGTAAATTCTATAGGGTCATAACCATACAATTAGTGTATCCTCAATCATTCGTTTAGTAGGTCTAGAGTCCCTCTATTAGATCTTATGTAATACTCACTATTCCTATCTTTGTAGTCCTTCTTATCTCTCAAAATACAACCCCAACCTCTCCTCTAATACCATTTTTACGGCCTCCCTTCAACAAGATGAGGGACATGATAGTAAAATTAGTGACCCTTCATACATCAAGATGAATTTGAGATAATAAACCCCATCTCCCTCCTTCAGTAGACCTCAATGTGACAACATCCACCAATGATATAGAATCTCACACAATATGGATGAAATTAAAATTTAATATAATAACATTGGGAGATAAAATTTGTAATACTAAGAAACACAAAATTATAAAAGTAATGGTAAAGAAAAAAAACATTTCTCACATGAATGTTCAAAATTAATGATGAAACAAGGTAAATCAAAACATCAAAATAAAGTAAAAAAAGAAAAGAATCTATGTAGAAAAAAGAATAAATCTAGACTCTCGAGCTAGTAATGATATGTAGGGACGTTAAATTCTTCATGGAATCCTAAGATTAGTTTTATATATGTTGGTTGAGTATAAAAGTATACCAAGTAGGGAATGTAAATACACTCGTTCAAATGTGATGGAACATACTAACATGCCTATGAGATAATAGTAGAACATCAAAGCACCTTCTGGTTAATACATACTAGCCTAGCCTCACCAATGAACACACAAAAAAGAACTTATGTCATGTAATGTATTATTATACGAAAATTGATATTTGGTACACCACACCACTTTACCACTAGTTTACTACTCATCCCTAATAGCTATCACATTGAAACTAAAACTCTTCTCATACACAGTACCACTTCCACAAATATTCAGTACATGCCCAATCCTCAAAACACAGAAAATCTCAGTCGTAGACACCGGGGCCTCATCCCAAAGATACATAAAAAAACTGGACCTGAAGAAACATACAACACTCATGCACTACAAACTCATAATTGGAAGATCTTGTTCTATGGTAATTGTTTCTCCATTATAGCCTACCAAAATATGCTCGATCACTAAGAACCATGAAGTGGGTGTGAGGATGAAAGTCAGCAACCAGCTACCATCCTCCCACTGGGATGTTGGGAATGAAACCCTTTCTGATGAAATGGCAGTGTTCGACACATAGTGATCAACAAGGGTGGGGTGCATATTGATATCACAAGGAACTAATATATATATATATTTATATATATAGGCAATAAAAAACTCATCCCCATCAAATGGTTCCCCTAAAATATTATCCAACTAATATATAACCACATTGTTGCAACACATATATAGAAAACTCCCACAAGAACCATTACTCAGGCATATCCCAACCCCTTTTTTCATTCAACCGATTGCTGCTTTTTTATTAGGGGATTCAATTTAAGTATTCTAATAATACTAGGCCACTACCATGGACAACATCTACAATATCTAAAAGGTGAATAGTCTGGTTAACTAAACACATAGTAACTAACCTACTGCCAACTATCATTCTTCAATGTTATACCTCACAATCCTACCCTCACAACCCTACACCATAGCCCCTATCCACAAATATGTCTTCTAATGTTGTCTCACTGCAAAAAAATGTTCATAACCTCACCACTACCCCACTTCCCAAGATTTCCCCACGGACACAATGCAAAAAATGGCATTAAACTTCATACAAGTTCTCACATTCCAAAATCAACCAGTCTCTCAGGATGGAATACCAATAGAACCCACGTACTTCCCCACACACAAATCCCACAACAACTACTTTTAATAAACATTACCACTATACAAATATACCACACCCTTCTCTCGGATCCAACTCCTCTATCCACCCTTCTACCCATAATTATGCACTCAATAATAGCACCATTAAAATCCTACAATTAACAAATCACAACATAACACAACACTGGGCCAATCATATCAACAAGATGTATATATATATACATATTTGGATTTGGTAAACACCGTTAAAAAGTCTACATGATATATGTGGGTGATGAAACAATGGTTTTCAGCCTAGGGAACCAGTTTTAATTAACCACGTGTACATGTTTTAGCAGTTTTCTTGTTATGTATGATTGTAAAAAATCAATACAAAAACACATGACACCACCATTATGCATTAAAATTACACCAAAAGACTAGATATTCATAAGGATTATCATCCAAAACAAATCAAAATATCAATAACATTAGAAAAACAATGCATAAAATAAAATATTAGTCCACTCTCGACCCTTTATTTCATTCCTCTATTATATTATTATCAATTTAATTCCTGTTTATTTGTTTTTTAGGATTATTATTCAATATTTTCTCAGAATAAATAATTATTACACCCACTCCACATGATGAACATTTAAAGATTCAAATTATAAATCCCTACATGGTTGATCAATGGATTGATGTTCTTCCTTTCACCAAGAACATGAGGTTATGTGAGCACCATGAGACTCCAGGAAAACTGAACTAGATGAGATTTACCATAGGCGCATTATTCGTATCAGGAGAAATGATCTAGGCACACAAGGTGAAAATGAAAAACACACTAGTAATGGAATATCCCATGTATGAAGATCCAAATTCAATTTTAATGGAAGAACGGTGTCAAAATTTCATTAACATGGGATCATGGTTATGATTAAACTGTTTGAGTATCTCAAATTTCCCAAGATGTTTGGATAATAAAATATATAATTATTACCCATTGAAAGTCCATTAAAAACATTTGATGATGGATTAAAATTCGTTATTCATTCAAAATGAATTAAGAGGGAAGAAGCTAAAAACATAGAGAATGTGGGAAAATTACTGATGAGTCACCGATGGTTGTGTCATAGATAGGGAGTCTCCAATGTGAAGCCACCAAGGGGTGAGCTACCGATGTGACCTATCGATGTCGACCTGCTGATGTTGTTCCACCAATGTGAAGCTACCTATTATAATATACCGATACAAAGACCTTCTAATGCAATAACCTACCAACACCATGACCTACAGACACCCTCACCAATTGACGCCCTAACTCACCATCACCAAAACTCTTGACTCACAAAAACTTATTCCCTCGAATCACTGATGACGATGCCTTTGACTCACTAGAGCACTGCCATGACGATTTTATGACATACCAATATAAAACTATAAATTTGGAGAACTATTAAAATGATCCACCATTTCCTTCCAAAAGAACCTACAGACATGTTTTTTTACAAAGAATAAGTCTAGGAAAAATCATATCATTACATAACACTTTATTTTCACAATTTATGTACCAATCAATCATTGATCCCATATGATTCAAAAGGGTAACAATGAGATTAATATAGGTAACCCAAAATACCTATGCATTGTGTAAGGGTATTGGATGAGCATATATAAGTACCATGGATTTTGTCAAGATATTAGGATCATATTTAATGGTAAACCACTACCCAAATAAGTTTATAAGGCACTCTTGTATGAGAAAAAATAGTTGTGAAATGGATTTTGCTAGTATATATTGGTATCAGTCACCAATAAAAGGGTTAATAATTTCTTTGGAAATGGTTATCGGTTATTTACAAGACCTTTCTATGGGAAATATTTTATGAGGTATAAGGGTTGGGGATTAAATGTTGGTTCTATGAACTCATGTATGTTTAAATGTTCTCAATAGAGGCCCATACTCTCTCAAAAATAAATTTGTTTTTATTTTGAATCACTTTTATGGTGAACATGAGAACCATCAAAACATACTATTTTCAACACCAAAAGAAAATAAAAATTTGTTAAATAACATCTTGAGTTTATTGGAACCAATATCAATAAATATTATCCAAGGAATGGAATTTAATTGAGTGTACGAGTATTCCTTTAATATGTATTCATACTGATTCAACATTTTTTCCCATTATTGCATATATTACTCCTTATAAATCTTACCCTTGGTGAATCCTCTTATAAAAACATGACATTGTTTATCAATCCACTTCATTCATTCTATGGTGTTGATCTCATAGATTGATTTCCCTAGCTTCATCGACACAATAATATCCATAGCTTCATCTTCCATTTTTTCATCTGAGAGTATAAGTATGGGTTCCAGCATCGATGATATTTTTGTTGAGGGACTTCCATTGAGACTGACTCATTCTGCCTCCCAAGGGCCCTTACACTACGGGTAGCAGGATCGCAACCTACAAACACGAAGTCCTTGGAGGTGTCGGCCTTCTAAATCATTCCAAAACCATTGTACCAACTTTTGGGGGAGAAACCTACACTTGTATGAGCCTTCATGGGTATCTTACCCATGCTTGCGAATCTAGTAACATGAGGACTAGGATGGGTGGTGTAATCCTTCCTATGTCGCAACATCTATGTTTTCATATTGAAGTCGTTATAGTCCATAGAATTGCTCTATCCCATTCACAAATATTATAATAGATAGTCCTATGAAATGAACATGTCCATGGACATAGTAGATTCCATATCCTCTTTTATTTCATCTTGAGAAGCTTCCATGTCCACCAGGGGGTCCTCTTCGAGGATGGCCTCCACCCCTCCCAATTCATCACTAGAATTAGAGACTTCTTCTTCCTCTCCTAACACTGAAAACTGATTTCAGGAATTCATTTTTGATCCCCTTATTTAACCTTCTATTCATATGATATTCTAGTCTTTGTGCTCTTCTTGGACTAGTTTGAGACTATTAGATGTTCAAATACAAGGCCTATAAATTGGAAATTTATTGAGGTATCCTCCATTTCCAGACACTGGGAATCATCCATACTATTTTTGACATCACATATATCTTCAGTCACTGGATCATCATTTATTGTATTTGGTGTGTCCATCTGCACTGCTTTAGAAAAATCTAGATGAAATTCCCTCTCCTCCAAACCAACCCCTTTCATGTTCCTATCATGCATGTTTGCAAACCCCAGTACAATCGGTACTGGAAATCCCACTATCACATAGAGGTGCAACAACAGCCTCACCCAAGCACACCACACCCAATTCTCATTTCTAATGATGAAAAATATATGATGCACTTGGGTTAACTTGACAAACTATAGGTGACTTTCAGAGAACCTTAAATTCATCACATACTTCCCAGTGAATATGAGAGGTAGAGAGGATAACCCCTACTCGATGAACACCTTCCTTAGCAACAGGCACATCCTCATTCTCAGCCGAGCCCAAGGGATATCCAATACCAAACCCCACTTGACATTCCCTTCCAATTTGCCTATATAAAGGGGACTGGTGGCCAAGATGATGGCATGTAAAACATAACTACATCCAAGATTCAAAGACCACCAGTTATTTCTAATGAAATTCCACCCCTATTGAAATCCAAATACATTCGATCGTGGGTCTTGACAGATCGAGTTATACGTAGATGCGTTGACAGATCAATTAAAAAACTGAACTGGTTCTTGAATACGAACAAAGAAATAGTCCCAGCAGGTTCCCAAGAATTCGGAGAATTGAAGGATTATGAAATGGGAGAGGGAGATCAAGAAATCATACCCACAAATCTGTTTTTGTGGGGTCCTGCATCATATGAAGTTCTATAATGAATTTTAGCAGATGGAAGTGGTAGATGTTGCAGGATCAAGGAGCTCTGAACCACACAGTGATCATATCTTCCAAAGAGGAATATATGATCCTGATGTGCCACTTTTGGAAAAGACTAGTAGTTGCTCGAGCTTGATAACCCCATGATTGGAAAACAAATCTATTAAATATATCAACAACTGGACATCAATAGGAGAACCAAACAACCAGGGTCTGAGAGAGAAGAGACGAAGCCTTAGTAAATTCCAAGGTCAAAAGCTCATGTTGCAGGTGTCCATCATGGAGATCAGGTTCCTTAGAGAAAATTGCGATTTCAGGGAAAGGGGAAAGGTAACCAGGGTTGGAAAAAGGGAGAAGGAAGGAGGCTACTTCAATGGGGGAGAAGAGAAGCCCCCTCCCCCGATGACAAGGTAGGGTTGAAGGCAACAACCTTGGACGCATAGTGTATGGAAGATATGCTGAAGCTAGGAATAATAGTAATCCCTCGACTGAGAATCGATCCTTTAAGAAATATCTTTACCAGAGTTTTCACATAAAAATAAAATAATTAACACCCAAATATAGTGCATACTAGTGAATTTGAAATACTGGGATCTTAATATATTGAATATATATTAAAACCTTATTTTATTATGTTGTTCATCACAATGAGCCCCAAAATCAATTTGATCTTATAATACAATACAGGAAAACGAGGGGGTTACACAACGTAATTTGTGAGATGAAACGTCTTCAATGAGAATAAACATGATAAGGAAACATAACTTTCTATTCAAAGGTATAACATGATATCATAAATTACGTAGATCCGGAGTATTCTCATGAATTAATAACATAAATAAAGTGTTATCATAATATCATTAAAATATAGGAATGTTTAATAATCATATAACATTGAAGAAATATGATCAAATGATGCTATCCTAATTAGTAAGAGATTTTGGAAAATCCTCATAATGGATTATGTCAAATTAATAATCCCATATAGAATAACTTATTCGAATAATATATTACCCAATTAATTTGAGTTCGTTATTGGAACTAAAATTATGAAATGTTCAGTATTTAAGTGTTCCAAAAAAAATTTTTCTATCAATAATATTACCCATAATAATTACTCATGAAATAAAAATGGGCCACATTATTGTCCATCATATCAAAATAAAATAATAATTAATAATTATGGAATTTGAAAAATTAACATATAGAATGTATGTCATTGTAAAATGAATTTACAATGATAAATGTATGAATTTATGGGATACATATTTAATTTTTTAGTAATACATAAAATAAAATATTTTTGAACTGGTGAAATTTTCATTTAAAATCACCTATAACATTTAATGAAAAAAACATACATTAAAATTTAAAATCATTTATGATTAATCAAAAAAATTTAAACATCTATAGAAAACATTTACAGTTACAAGATTACAAGTAAATTGTAAATGAATAATCAACTAATATTGTGTTCATGATTGAGTGAATTTTTTATAATAAAATATATGTTTAAAAAATCATTACATTTACTCTATGTAAAAAATAAAAAATGTACCTTATTCTGAAAATCGGATATATATTCATTTTAATACATTTTATAAAAATTTAAACAAGGTAAAAATTTTATTAATCATTATTGGAATTATCTTAATGAAATATTCATTATTTAATATTATATTTCATATTAATTTAGAGGAAATATAATTATTAACAAAAAATAAAAATCTTTGTCTTTTCATCAAATAAATATCTACAAATTCAATAACCAAATGAATGAAAATTGAAAAATTAATTGAATATTTCTTCAATAAATAGAATAGATGACAATTTATAGCTTTCATTAGATAGTGATTTAATATTTTTCAACAATTAATATTGGAGAATAATAAATCCCAATAAATTTGATATTGAAACAAATGCATTAATTGGTCTGGGAACATTTTATTTATAACCCCAATTATAGAAAAATAAACAAATGAAACAGAAATGACATTTTTTGTAAAGTGATTCATGATATAAAATAACATATTGGAAGAATATAAACCTCATAATACTAAAAAGGGTCACAATACCAAATATGCCTCAATTTATTGGAAATATGGATGAAATATCTTACAAAATTTTATACATCTCAAGATGGAAATAATAAATAAATTTATTATTTGTATCAAATACAAATATTCATATAAAAATGAAAATACAACTCAAAATTAAAAAAAAAATGAAATATATAGACAATATTATAATATGAATGTCAACGAATACGTATTATAATATAATTAATGCAAATGTGTAATGTTATTCATTACTTCTTAATATTATAAACAAATATCAAATTGGAGGAAATTATTCATATTGAAACCATAAATAAAACTATTTATGAATTATTCATTATATTTCATTTAAAACTATCATTATGAACACTATATAAATTAAATTGGAGTATAATATTAAAATATCCCCCAATGAGATTAATGTTGAAATGAAGTCCCTTATTGTTAATGAAACATGTTAATAAAAATTGTTCCACAGAGGTAGGGATTGAATTTGAAGAACAATTACCATGAATAAATGTAATAAATTAATTTAAATATTATATTATATTTACATATCAATTTAAATAACATATTTTCATTTCAAACATAAATCTACATGAAGTATGTTTGGAGATAAAATTTTATATATCAAGTAAATAATTATCATATATATCATTTATTTAATGTATGACAAAAATATATCAATATTTATTTCACCATGGAATAACTAAATGTTTCATCTGTTATACAATGAACATATATCTCAGTTATTTTTATTCTACATTTATATATGTAATCATTTTTTTCCTAATTGTGTGTTTTGAGAATACATAATTCATAATTTCAAAACAAATTAATAGTGTTAAACATGATCAAAGGGGAAATGTCGCTTATTATATAGAATAGTAATAATGTAATAATTATCACTTTTATTAATAAAATATACAATTAAAAATAATAATTAAACACAGTTTTAAAAAATGAAGTATGTTATAATCATGTAGAATTTGGGTATTATATCTATGTAAATAATGTTTCCATTTTCATTGATCTTGACTCAAATAAGTTATGATCAAATTTTCAATTATATTATAATTATTATATAATTATTATAATAATATTTATATAAATAAAATTTTATATTCCTGTATGGTGATTCACTAATGGAAAACACATCACATCGCCACACGATGTGGTAGCATGGTATATTCAGAAACTACATTATCATTTTTAATGGTTGCAATGTAATGAAACAATATGATTTATTAATTTTACATAATTTTAATTATTTACTTGGAATCATATATATATTTTAAATCTATAATCATAAAACACCATGAGAGGTGAGGATAAAAAATGGAATCAGTTCATGATGTGGTATTTCATAGTACACATGAATTATAGATTTCTTCCAATTTTATGTAATAGGAGAAGGTTATAGGATATTAAATTAACATAAAAAATTATTATTATATATATATATATATATATTTATATGGGCATGATCTAATATGATCTTATAGTGGTGAAAGACTAGATAACTAAAATAATTGGTTATGTCCGATACTTATTCCTTAAACAACCATGTTAAGATTATAATTATATCATTCATATATTGGATTTATTAATTTAAAAATTCCTATAAGATATGGGAAGGGAACTATGGAAGGGATTTGGGTAGATATTTATTAAACCGATATATTTTATTGTGTTTAATGTAGGTTAAATTTTTTCTATTTTATATGTGATAGGGGGAGATATTTTAGTAAATACTGAAAACAATTCATTAATATGTAGTCAGTATAAAGACATGTTCCACAATAGTGTATAATTAATTGAATTCTCTTACAATAATTCCCTAACAAGAATCCAACATCCACAATGAAACCTTTTTAAAAAACAAAATTCTATTAACCACTATAGTAAGTCAGTTATTCCAATTTAGTATTTCATAAAAGTAATTAGTGTTTCTTACCAGAATTACAATTAATTATGAAAAAAGTTAGTATGACCTTATTAGATAATATAAATTATTCATATTTTTAATATGGATTTAATTTTATCAAATTTGAATAATATAATTTAAAGAATTCAATTTAAAATAAACAACAAAAAATGTATTGGATTATTGTTTTTTTTCATAAACTAATTTATAAAGAAACATATTATCTATTAATAACTCTATGTTGCGAAATAATTTTGAAATTAATTTCAATTAATTTAAAAATATGATTAATTTATAAATCTAATTTATTTATTTTATTAAATTATTTAATTTTAAAAATGTATAATGTATAATATTTATGCAATTAAAAACAATTTTATGAAAATTGTAGTTTTATCCTTAAAAATAAACATCAACCAAAATTCAGATAATATGGGATTAAAAAGAAGTTATTTATATTAATATAAATAAAAATTGTTCATATTTCATGTTATAACCAAATATGAGATATAATTTAACTTTTGAATAAAATAATTTATGGAAAATAAATCAATTTCTTTGGAAATTTCCTATTTTTCCCTATTAACGACCAATTCAACCATTTTAGAAAAATTCAGAAATTTAAACCAAATATAGTTTTGATAATGTGATTTAAGGAACTATTTTCATTTTATGAAAAAAAATTTAATATGTTCAATTTTTTTTATATATTATGATCTAAAAAATATCAATTTTGAAGAAATGAAAATTTTTATGAATAAAAAGTCTACTAAATTGTGAGTCATTATTTATTAATATAATATTTATAATTTTTGATTTTGTAGTAAAAATAAATATATTTGATAAATATTCCAATACTATTGATAAAAATCAATATAATTTTTAGGATTTAGTTTCCATATTTGAAAAATAATGGCTTGTTTAAGATTGGTGTGACATGCTATATAGGTTATCAAACTTATTATTAGTATTTTTTTAGAAAAAAATAGTGTTAAATTATTCAACCATTTATAAAATCAAATCCTTAAAATGTTATCCTATTCTCTTTACTTATGGTTTTAGATTAAAAAATTTTTAAAACCCAAATCATGAATGGGATAGGAAAACAAAATATTAAAAATTGAAATAAGAACTATATATTAAGGTCTTCTACAATATAAAATTCCATATATGGTGAACATTGAAGTAAAATGATAACATTTATTTTCTAGGAATACCCAATGAAAAGATAAGTTTATACCAATTTTTATTAAGAGATAAGTGACCATTGATTCATTGTAATGAACATTGTTATGATCAATTCAAATCCAAATTCCAAATTTTTGGAGTCATTAACCCAATGTACTACTATTACAAAGAAACATTCACTTAATATATCCAAAAAGGTAAGTAATTTCTTATAACCAACTCAATGTATACATCACCAAACTTTATAGTTATTATTTTTTATACTTATTCTTATGAAAATCCTTATACCTAGGGTTATCACTAAAATATTACAGTATGAATATAGAAAAATTAATGTATCATTATATTATACCAAAAAATTTCTACCCACTCATTTTAAAATAATTTCAAATGATTTATAACATATAAAACAGATATGTTAAACAAAAAGTTCCCGAGGTTCGTTTTCTTGGAAGACATTGTTCATAATACAAAAAAATAAAATAAAAAAAATAAATAGTAATTTTATTCTCTATAATTTCACCATAACTAATTTTGATCTTTTAATACTAAATAGGATAACCATGAAAATACATAAAAGAATGGTATGTGATAATAATCCATGTAATGGATAAAATATGACATGAAAAATAACTTGTGGGTAAAATTTATAATATATCATAAAAATAATTCTCATGACTAATTACATAGAATGATAATGTAAATCAAATATTATCAAAATATCATGGATAAATATTAAATGTTCTAGAATCATATAAAATTTCAAATAAATGCTTCATGACTAACATACTAGACAATATTACTTAGTGGAAAAAGCCCCAAAACAAATTAGGTTTACATACAAATCCAACACATAATGTCTAATGTGACTAATGATATACCCAATGAATTGTAGTAACATATTGGTTCACCTATCACAAAATGTTCATGATTTATATACTCTGGAAAAAGATAGTCAATAATAGTACATAAATATAATAATTAAAAATTGATATAAAATGGGTTCCATAATATTGACATATAATATTGTGAGGGAAACATTCATAATGAATGAATTTGAGAAATAAAAATATGACATGTATTACCCAATAAATGTAAGGGATAATTATCTATGTATATATGGAAGAGATATATGTACGTATTATAATCAATAAATAAAATCAATTTTTTTTTCATTTATGAAAATATCTTTGATATATCACATGGGATATTTCATTTAGGAAAGAAATTTTTTTACATTATATTTAATAATTATAAAAAATAAAATTTTCAATCATTTTTTGGGAGAATTTTTCTTTGAAAAAAACCATTGAAAAATTTAATATAATCCTCAATGAATTGAGTGTTACTATTGGATGTATATATTGTTTTTTTCATAAGTGCGAAAAGAAAAAAATACTTTTACAGTTTTGTTAAAATATCGAAACTGCCATCATTAGAGAGATATTGAATGAATAATATCTAAATGTATTGAACAAAATATAAGGGTGATTTTTTATAAATCATTAGTGAATATTTAAAAATACAGTAAAATAATTTCAAGGAACATATTTATATGGAAGTAAAATAATATTTCAATTAAATATCTAATAATTATTAATTTCAATAAGAAAATATTTAAATCATTATAAGAACTAATAATAGAAAAATAATTATATTAAATAATCAATATCTTCAATAAAAAACTTATATAATATTAATTTGTTAAATAATATAATAGTCAAATTATATCATCCAAATGAAAATCTATAATAATAACTCGTCATTAAAATGAGAGTGAACTATAAGACATTACTATTTTGGTAAAATTTGAGTCATAAACCCCATGAAAGAAATTACTTCATTTAAAACATTTATAGCATGAATGTTAATATGTTCATGAAAAAACATTTCAAAGGTAAATAGATACTCTTAATAAACACAAATAGGTTAATAATTCCAAACATTTATAAATATTGTGTAAATTGGGAGAAAATCTCTTATAATGATATTAAAATTAAAGTGGGGATTATTAATGTCATTGAATACGTGTATAGAAGTCAAATGAATATAATTCAACATCCATTAAAATGTATAAAAATTAAATGAAATTATCAAATAATATTATAACAATAAATTCCATAAATAAGTTATATATAGAATGAAATGGAAAATTTTATGATGTCCCTTAATGCTTTGTCAATTCCATGTAAAATATACAGGGACGAGTTATTTAAAATTAAAATGTAGAGTTCCTTGATGTTTGAGTTATTCATAATATTATATGTACATGGGTCTATATAAAAAGTATTTAAAAGAATATGGTCCATAATATTAATTTATTCTTTAATGAGAGGTGATATATATAATTTCCCTTATTTTTAAAGAAAACTTTTATTATATAGAAAATAAAATAGTGATAGAGAGAGAGAGATCAACGTTGAAGTTATAATAAAATGATTTAAATAATGAATTATCTTAAATATAAAATTTTCATTATAATTTTTTTTGAAATAAATTAGGTGTATAAATAATCATTTCTCAAGGAATAGTGTTGGAGAAAAAACTGTTACACTAAGTACAAAGTAGTTGTATATGTACATTATATATGATATGATGAACTTAAGTAATTTTTTCCCTAAATTGTTTTCTACATTTCAAGAGTTACACTTAAACCATTTTCACATTTTATTTTAATAAGATGATTTATTCCTTAATTAGTTAGTTCCAAGTCATTTTTTTTGGGGATTGTCAAATCATTATTTTAAAAACATCTTCATTTTGTTGACCATAGTAAATGTTTTTATTAATCCATTACAATGAGACTAAAATTCATGTAATAATTATATTATTTATATATATATAAATATTTCTTTTATAACTATACATGGAATACTATTCTTAAATATTATCTAAGTTATAATCATTGATATTGTAGTCCATACATTCGTTGGAGTGTAAAATCCATTAATCAATGATCCTTTAAAAATGAATGAAAGTGTTATTTTACCTCAAAATAAATATAATTAAATTATAAATATCATACTATATATAAAAATTTAATTCATTATTACATACATGTTTTCTATTGATGGAAAACAAATAACATTGACTTGTGAGGAGGTAGTCCCCTATATAGATGACCAAAATTATAACATTTTAATTGATATTAATGTATGATATTATATTACATATATAAATTACAAACTGAAAAAATAATTCATAAATAATATATATATATATATATATAACAAATCATTATAATTTTATGTGATAATTAGTGACATGTGTGAATTACATCAGTTCAAGGGGTGGTAGTCTTCCATATAGACGGATGATGGTTTCAATTTCCATTTTATAAATGTGGATATGAAAATAGGTTATCTAAAATAGATATTTAAATATCAGTAAGTTAGAGATAAATATTTTGTATCATTATGGTTATGTAATATGATTTGGAGGAGGATGAACAAGTAAAACAAAATTATTTATTAGGAATGATACATTTTTCTCAGACTACCTCTATTGGATTAAATATCAATATATCATTAATTGTTTTTTACAAAAAATCCCTATAGAACACGGGGAGTGGTGAAATTAAGGGTTTTTCATGGTATTTTCTTAAAAATGGTGATTTTTTTAATTTAGATGATATGATATTCCCTATTATAATAAATAGGAATACTATTTTTGGAAAATTTAGAAATCTATTACAAAAACAAAAATATAATGTAACATTTATATTAATTCATATAATTTATAATAGTGAGAGTATTTAAAAATTACACAATTTTGAGTACTCAATAAAAAATAAACCATTAAATGGAAATATATAATTATTAACAAATAATAATTTTTATGTTATTATTTTAAAACAATTTATTCATGTTTCTTGAAAAATGTTTCCAATGTTTTTAAATATTATTCATAAATTTTTCTCTTGACATTATTTTTGAGGAATTTTTTTTTGACAAATAAAATATTTATATTAATAGCCAAGTAATTTATTCCATGGAATTTTTAATATATAAGTTTTTTCTATGAAATAAATTTATATTAATTTTTTTTATTATATGCGTACCTTATAATTTAACATCTTTGTTATAATAGTCATTTTTAAATAAGCGTGGTTCGTTTAGAAATGGTGTGTTGTGTCGTATGCTTAAATGAATATAGTATCCTTTTTTAATATTGGGGTGTTGAATTTTCTACTTAATTGTATGTAACGTTAAATTAATATTAGTGTTTATTATAAATTATGGGTGACTATTTCCAATTCACACAATTTAATGTCAAATTATTTTTCATTTATATAACGGCCTTGATTCATGTAAGAAAAATGTGGTTTATAATTTTTTTAGAGTAACAATCTATTCTTATATATACCTACATGATACCAATAATGATTAATATTAATCACCATAATTCGTGTTAAATAAATATTTTATTATTTTTCCCTTAAAAATAATTTTTTTATTTGACCATTCACAATCAAGACTCGAGTAATAGAAAAATAAATAGTTAAAAAATCAAGAGTCTATAATTAATTTAAATAAGAAAATTTTCATACATACCAAAGATATCATAACAATTAAGTCAATTAAATTTTTTGTCATTATCATTTATCAGAAAACAAGATTTCCTTTATTCAAGAATTATAAATCTTCATTCAATCAAGTTAGATTAATTATCTCATTTACAATAACATAAGAATCATCCACCTAATGTTTTTTTACTATATTTAATACGGGTTAATCCCATGAAATAATTTCTTAAATCATTCTTAGTCTGTTTTTGATAAACTACTGATATAAAAACAGAAGAAAATCCATTGAAAGATTCTATTTTAAAATTTTAAAGAATATTAATATGAATTATTTTGACTATCATGTAATAATAAATATATAGACTATATCATAAATTATAGATGTGAATTTATTCTTAATGTAATATTCATTAATCATATGATATACATTAAAATGAATAAATTTTAAATTATAATCAATAGATAATGTTGTTATATCATTTGTTAGTTTATTTTTTTTATTTTAACTTTTTTATATGGAATACGAATCATGACTCAATAAAAAATTGATAGAGAAAATGGACACATGAATGTTGTGTTTGTGGTATTACAATAATAAACCATTTATTAATTATACTATAATACAATTATCATTAATTCCTTCTACCATGCCTATGTTATGTCATTGAATTTAATTAATTAATTAACATTTTTTAATATATTATAAGTTATAATGGCATGGACTTAGTTATATCCTCATGGGATGAAATGGTTGATGAATGGACTTTCACATCCCATAAAATAAATTTAGTATTTTCATGAAATTTATGTTACTCCTCTTATGGTAGGAGGACCCGTTACTCTATAACATTTTTATGGATTTTAATTTTTGTGGTTTTTGTTTTTCATTTCCTTGAAGAAAAGACATTTATTTTAGTAATATTTTATACATAATAATAATTATTAAATAAATAATTAGATATAGTCATATCTAATTAATGGAACCTTTCCCAATAAACTAGACATTATGCCTAAGGCACCAATATACCCCTGTGAACTGGCATATCACACTCAATTTATGGCCATGGATTATCAAATTTTTGTTCCAAAATTATATTAACACCATGAGTATTTTATCATTCTACATGATACCATGATCTGTGAAATAGTGTTTTACTTTAATTTCTATGATAATTCTTATATATCTGAATAGAATATGTTTATTTATATCTAATGTTTTGATTTTATAAATTATGATAAAATTCCAAAATATTTTTAGATATTCACTATTATTTTCATTATCTGATATTTGTTTTGGAATATAAAATTATCCTTGTTTAATATAGATATCATGTCGGTAAATGAATAGCTATGATTCCCTTTTATGATGATCTATCAAATTAGTAAAATTATTATGTTTTTAATAAATTATATTATTGAAGATAAAATTTAATGTTAGTTTTTACTATTTTCTTTGCATGGATTCCTAATTTTTTAGTACCATATTTTTTTCTACCATATTATTTTTGTTGTCTATAACATTAGAGGTATTTATGTTTAAGAAAAATAGGTCGAATTTTATGGTATAGTATTCCCTTATGGGGAAGTACATCTGATGTAAGATGTTAAATAAATATGGAGGAAGATAACATGGTGGACCATCCATATTTGAATTCCTAGATGATTTCTAGAAAGAAGAAATAGTCAATTCCTTGATAATAATGAGTATATTGAATAATTTTATACTTAATACCTTATAGATTCCATGTACAAGGTCACTAGTTAGAGTTTCAACCTAAATTACACTAAACACCTTGATAATGATGAGTAGTTTGACTCAAACAAATGTTGTAGTCCATGATCACATATGACTCATAATCTGAACCAATTTCTTCATGGAGATATGTCATGTTTGACTAGGGTTCATAGCATCGAGGTATGTACATCACTACTCTGTAAATGGTTCTTTTTTCCTTAAATTGTTTTAGTTAGAATGTTAAATTTTTCAAAAATATTAATATGAATTTTAAATTCTAATTATATTTAACATATCACATGAAACAAAACTACTTATTACCTCTTGGGTTCTAGACCATTTTTCAGTGTCCAACTTATTTTTACTCACAACCTTCTCACACATTCATTTGACATGGGTAACCATGAATCCCTCACATGAATATGGTATGTATTGGGATATCCAACTATGAATCTGAAGATTGGGACAATATGTATAATGCATTTGGATTAGATCCTATATTATAATATTAATTTATCATTTCATATATGTGGTCATCCTCGTGTGTTATCAGTGATTTGATCTTATATTTTGGTGTGTTGTTTTCCCACAGAATCATAATATTGGTATATGAATTTTTTAATTTTATTTTATTATATTATTTACATGTATATTAATTTAATTATATTTGGACCCTTGATTGAAGGTATTTCATACACATGGTTCTACATAATAATATAATTACTACTAAGTAACATCATGTGTATGGGGATGTGCGCCTATAGTACTATGTCATTCCCAATTTGGACTGGTGGTTCTGGTTGGGATGTTAGAAAATTTAATCACTGGACATCAATCTTGTTTTTCTATACATGAGATGTAGTTATATATAACAAATATGAATCTATTAGAACATGTATTGAAACTACATCATTTACATCATGAACACCCTCTCTAAGATATGTATAGGTTATGAGGGAATGTTATTGATGTTATTGTGTTGTGATTTCATCTCCCTTTTTCATGATGAGTGGCCCAAATGGGTTTGAGGTCCCTAATTTCATATGGATTTGTCTCTTGGTCATACCGATATTAAACATAAGATTTCTTATTTTCTTTATTTATGTTATACATGTCATGTATATTGATAGTGTGTGATTGTATTGACTCTTATGAATGGAAAATTATTATATCATATCATGTGAGACTATGATAATGTGAATTTGGGTGATGATGGTACCAATAGTGTTTATTAAAATTGACATTATGAAGTTCCACGATACAAAATTGATGTCATTCATATGTTCAATCATTATTTGGAATTAAATTCCATATAAAAGAACAACATTTCGTATCCAATGTATATTTAAAGATAATTAATATTCCAACTATAATTGTTTTTCAACATATTAAACTATGTAATTTATTTTTTCTGAACAATATATTTATATAACGTTTAATTATTATTTTAAAATATAATACATAATAGTTTTTTGAAATGTTCATAGAGGAATTTACATGTGCTCTTTAACCTAGTGAATCTTTATGTGTGTTTTTGAATTTTATTATATAATTTACAATTATTATGGTTAAAATCACATAAGAATAATATATTATATGGGAGTGACCTAACTAATAATATTAATGGTGAAGTAATAGTCTAGGATTTTTACAGTGGAGAAATTTAATAAAAAAATGGGCTAATCAAGTGAGTAACCATTATAATGTTGAGAGGAAGTTCCTACACATTTTCTTCTTAGACACATCTATAAGGAACATTTTTTACTAGGACTCATTATATAATATTATTTTCTTAGTATTAGGACTCTAATTGAATCAAATGATGGTTATGGTATTTGGTAGTTATTTAGATGAAAATGAAACTCATTTTTGATGTTAATTAAAGACTATGGTAATGGAATATGAGACAACATTACATTCAGTATGAAATTGGTAGTCATAATTTTTGGAGTAGAAAGTTTCGTTTTTTATATTTTCATAAACAATAATGTGTGATATTTCTTGTAGTCATCACATGCAACATTAGTTGAAAGTTATTAATATAGGTGTTGAGTTTACCATTGAGGATGTTATTCGCTATATGGATATACATGAGAGGGATATTGATGGGAGATTACAAGTATAATATGTTTTGGGTTATCCAAATTAGATGAAATCAATTCATTTATCATAAATATCATATGTATTGTTGTCCTAGTGGTAAATTATTACAAAATTGGCTCTATAGAGGAGGAGGATATCGATAGGGCATCTAGGTAAAATTTTACGGTCATCCTTTCATTATCATTGATGAAAATTTTGTGGTATAGAGTAGAGGTATTTGATATTAGAGAATATTCATTTTGTAATTTTTATCACCAACACATATAATAATGGATAAAAAAATTTACCATTAGAATTTATTGTTAAAAGCATTGAACTATATTATAAACAATCTAGATTTGATGTGGGACTGTCTTTTTTATGTAGAGATCTTTTGATCAAATGGTCCCTTCTAGATCATATGATGGGGGATGGACATGTGATGGCTACATAGAATAATATATGCACATAAAGGGGTAATAAGGATACAATTATGGTGCATTGAATCAAATGGCCTCATGTGAAATAGAATCTATTACTAAGGGGTCATGGTATTTATAATACTAACAACAATATATTTTTTGGGGATACATAGAATAATTCACATAAACACTTTAATTTTTAGTTTTCTCTTGAATGTATAATGTTTTATTTATATATAAAAGTGAATCGATACCACGTGTGTACTCTGGAATTGTGATATGAATCAGTTCAAGTAGGGGAGGAGTGGAATTTTTGTTGATTCACATCACAGTTGAAATTTTTTTGGCTAGTGAAATAATTATGTTAATGATCAAATTATTTTTATACATGTTTATATGAATATAAAATTATCATTTAAAAAATTATTTATTAAAATTCCAATTTTTTTTCATTTTCATTATTTATGATGTGATATTGTTTTTTATTTGAAAATATAAAAAAGTAACTTATTTTATTATTTATGTTATTCAATGTTGCAACGAAATATTCATGAAAATTTTTATGTAATGAATATGATAAAATAAAAATTAATACAAGAAAAATATATAGTAATAATATATTTGTTATATATAGTGTATTAATGATTTAATATTTCAAAAATGTAAGATTTAACACAAAGAATATTGAAAATTAATGAAATATGGGAATAGAAACCATGGTTCACTCTGTGACACATATATATATTCCTCTGAAACATATTTTAAAATTTTAATACCTAAAATTATATTCTAATATATATTACATGTGCTTTTAAATTTTTTTTCATCATATAATGCTATGTTTGATATAAAAGTGCTGAATGTGCCTATAAATAGTGACCATATACATATATTTTTATTGGGAACATGTGTGGAGTCCCATTATGACAATGGAACCCAAGACACAAATTATAAACAAAACAATGATTATAGGGTTTAAATATTTAAACTAAAAATAGAAATATATTTGTGTATTTAATGATATCTACAATGCTATGGATTCAGCTTCTATTCTTAGGATGTGTGATGATAATTATTTTTTAGTTTTTAAATTCCAATTTTCTTTTTAATTTTATTTTATAAGTTAAATTATTTTAAGTTTTAATAAAATATTCAATTTACATTCCATTGATATCAATATAATTTTTTCTCTCTTCCCCTATTTTCACTATGATCAATTAAACACATAATGATGAGTGACTAACCAGTGGATTTTCCATGGGAGTGGTTTAATGGAAATTATAATATTTTCCACATTAATTTAGTAATATTTATAATTTTATTAATAATTCTTGCAAGAGGTGTAAATTGGTTTTCAAATCATCCACCATAGAATAGTTTAAAAATTAAAACTTATTGTAGAATTTAATTATTTTTTTCTATCCCTAGGAAAAATAATTATACATTGTTATCTATATTTACTGATGGAAAGAAATAGAATAGTACAGATCTGAGTCATGGACAATTATACAATAAGGATTTTAGTGTGTCATTATCCTTGGTTATAGAAGTATGTGGAGTTTAGTGTTCTAAAGGATACTTCTAGGGACACAATATTTAACATCAAAATAGTCAAGTATTATCATTAATTGTTGATATTTTATAAAATTAATATTCTAACATAATATCAAAACCTAAAATAATTATAAGTGAAGGAAACTATGTAAATAAACCCTTTTAACTGAGAGATTTATTATTATCATCATTCTATTACATATTAACATTTTCTATTTTTTAAATTAAATATATTATATAAAAGTTTTTCTAGTATAAAATATTTAAAACATTATATGAAAAAGAATGGTTTTATTTAATTATTAATAAACAGAACAGAATGATAATATAGTGAGGCGACATTGGGAATCTATTGTATATCATAAGAAAAAATAAATTATACTTTTACTAATATGTCATTAGCACATAAAAAATAGTTCAATAATTAGGGAGATAATAAATATTTATCTTTCAATATTTCTTTTCACATTTTTAAAAAATTATAATTATTTAAAAAATCAATAAGATATATTTATTTATTTAATCACAATTGAAAATCGAAGTAGGTGTTAATATTTTTTGGGTATTTGTGATTATTCTAGAAATCTTATAGTGGGTTACAGAATTCATATAATTTATAGAATGTTCAAGGGTATATAAGAATGAAACATTTTTTATCAATGGATATGGGAATAAATAAGATACATACAACATTCCAAATTTTAATTAGTCAGGTGGGGATAGAGAAGAGTCATTATTATCATTAGAAACATTCTGATGAAATGGTGGAGGATGAGGATGTATATGGTTAATATGTACCACCCAAAAACTTAATGAACCAGCTTTAGAATTACCATAATATGATATAATGTGAAGATGAAAAATCAAATGATGATGTACATTTAGGAGATCCAATATTCCCAAATCAATATAATAGTTATTGGGATAATGAAGAAGAGAAACATGATATTCCTTTCTACATAGAGGATGCAATATCACATACATTCATTCCCCTGTAAATTGAATATGAATGTAATGGCGTGGAAATTCCATGTAATTTCTTTTTATCATATGCGAATTTTACAAGTCCATGAAAATTGAGGGCGTATGATTCTGAGGCCCGGTGTGTATGGAATGAATTTCTGGGGACCAAGGATAGGGGATTGTACCAAGACTTATCCTTTAATTTCTTTCTAGGAATTTAGATTTGAATTTCATTTCTTAGGAAGTAGTTCAACATGTAGCCCTCTATATTTTTATTTTTTAGCTTAAAATACACAATCCTTGTGCTTAATTTTGTAATTATATTTTGTAGGTTAATAATGGTAGAAGGAATCCATAATCTGTGAGGGAAGAGGACTAAGATTCATTTAAAAATAGAGTTCACTTTTAGTGTTTATATTTTAAAATCATTACATATTTTTGGGTCTAAATCTATTTTTAGCTTTAATGAAAATAATTTCATGCCCACACTTGAATTATTACTATACTTGACTTATCTAGGAGATATAATTTTATTAGTAATCCTATGATTCCATGTTTTAGATTTCAATGTTAATGAGATTGAATGAGTAAAATGGAAAATGAAATGTTTAAAGTGAAGCATGGATATTGAAAAGACGACTCATGATTTAAGGGAATTAGTTGATTTATGTAAATGAAATTTCCCTACCATTTTTTATTATTTGAATTTCTGAAAATCATGTTAATTTATTTGTTATTATAAATCATGCCTTGAGTTATTTTTCCAATATCATATGTCCCATTACCGATTGGAATTATAGACCAAGTACTTATTATTTTATCTTGAGCATATTTCTTGAGTAATGTTGGGACATGTAACCTTCTAGAACATGTATTGAAACTTATCAAAGCTATGACTGTGCAAAAACACAATTAAAATGATTGAGATATCTTTTAAAAATCTGTTATCCTTAAAATAACACCATTATATCAATCCTTAATTTAGACCATAGAGACCATGAATTACTTTTATAGGAATGAGACATGTTTCAAACCATTTTTATCCATTCCTACCCTAATCTTGGTTTTTTCATGATATTTTATAGTTGCAGTGTGTGGGTGAAGTGAGTCAGGGTGGAAGGGATGATTTAATTTGTAAGGAAAAAGTGTGGGGGTGATTATTGTGGGAATAAATAAAGTTTGTTGATTCATTCATTTTACTATTTATTTATTTTCACCTATTAATTGAAATGATAAAAAAAACAAAAAAAAAAAATGAAAAAATGGGCTGGGATTTGAGAAAACAAAAAATAACTGTTTTCAAGACCGATTATATTCTTATCACATGTGGTTAGGTGATGTATGTGAGGTTTGATCTTATCATAACATTCGAAAAAAAGAAAAAAAAGTACAAATGTAAAAAATAAAACATTCAAGAGGTTGCACAAATCATTAATTATGCATACTTGATCATGACCTTACTTTGAGTTTTGGAGAAGTGGGTGTTTTTACATTGAAGGAGAAAATTTCAATACACTTTTACTTTTGATATCATAAATTTTACTTAAGATATTACCCTATTCCTTGTGCCTTAATTTTTAAATCATAAAATCCTACATACCTTAGTCCTCAGAGTAATTGGAACCTTTATTGAAAATTTCTCATGATTTTATGTGCATTTTGTCTTTATAAATTGGAGAAAGTAGTGCATTTACAAGACTATGTATAAAGGGAATGTACTCATGATATGATAAAAAATCTACTTTAATTGTATCATGTGTAATTAGAAAAAATAATCAAAAGTGAGGTGAATCATGACATGGAATGTTTAATAATAATTAATTCAGGATCTTGAATGAATAAAAGGAGAAGTTACATCATTTTGAAAAGGGGAAAAGTAAAATGCATGATTGAATTATTTCTTTGAAAAATAGGTAATTAAATTGATATTTTATGTGGACTTTTTAATGTTTGATTTGAAATTTATTTTTTTGATTATAATGAATTTGAATTTGAATATTGGTAACATTGATGTCCTCTGATTTCTATTTTGATATTTTATACATGAGGACAAGCATCATTTAAGTGTGGGGGTATTTGACATAGCAAATTTATGTGAATATTTTTAATCAAATAATGAATATTTTTTTAATGTTTTTCAATGATAAAACTGACATATTTAAATGTTTTTTTAAAATAATGGGTATTTTTAATTATAGAATGAAAATGGTCTAAATTATGAAATGTTCATAATTATGTATTTTTGACATATTTTTACATCAAGGGTATTTTGGTTATTTTTAAAAAATATAATTCCCAATTAAGAGATTAATTTTTTCTTGAAATCCTTATTTTATTTTCTTCAAATTTCTATTCTGGACCAAGGGATTATTGGAGTATCTAGAGACCTTAATTGTTCAATGAAGTTGAAGAATTTTCCAGGCGCACAGTGTAGACCCCACCACCATAACAGAAGCACATCTCGTCCTGAACACCTCCAATAGAGGTTATTCCACCTAGAATAAACCTAGGAGACATAGGTGCGTTTGTAAAATTAATTTTATGGTGTTTGAAAGTCATTAATGTTTCCATTAGATGTTATACTTTTGAAGGAATCTTCCCAGAACCTTCATCTAGAAAAAATAACAGTCAATTAAAAATTCATAACTCCTACATCTGATGAAAAAATTAGATAAAATTTAAGGGGGGGGGGGGGGGGTGAAAGAAAATGGGGAAAAAGTTTCATGAAGGGTGACATGTGTGATTATTCCATTTAATGAGTACAGAACATGTAAACTATTGGAGGATATATTCTGCCTATAAAAGGGGAGGAGATCCTACCACTCAAATCATTCCATTCCTTCTTATTACATTCCATTCCACTCCATCTCATTCAAGGAAACAAGAAGTAGATCTATAATGAGGGACGCCGTCCAGAAATCTTACACTTTTATTATTTTTCATTTTTTACTTTTCTTTGTTTTAGTTTTATTTTCAATCGCAATTTAAATTTTTGTTTAATTAATCCATGAATTTTTGTTTCTCTATCCACCCCTCCATTCTTTTTTTCTCAATTATCTTATTTTAATTATAAGTATTATTATTATTATTATTTTTAAAAATAAAAATAATATTATTAGTATTATTATTATTATTATAATTATCACATTCTTATTTTGGAACTATTTTATTTTCCACCACTCTCCTTTTTCAAGAACTATTTTCTTAATTATAATAATGAAAATATTAATTAATAATTAATAATATAATTATTTTAAAAATATTTATAAATTATTTATTCTTATTCTCTATCTCCCCCTATCTCTCTTTCCTCCTATCCATACACCACTGTGATAACCTACTCTTGGAAATGAGAGACTAACCCTCAGGCTTGGCCTGGGGTGAGGTCAATGAATTCATGAGTTTTCTTTAATATTTATTTTATGTTTGTGGTATATTTGAGTAGAATTATTGGGTGAGGCAAATATCCTCAATGTGATGAAGGACCCCAATGACATGTAACTTAATTTATTTCTATTCTGGAAAATAATAGTTATTCAAACATGATATTTCATGTTTGGATTATCAAATAAAAATCAACATATAAAGGAGAATAATGATTAAACCTAATACTATACCCCAAAACCAAGTTCATTCTTTATCAACTCATTTTGTTTTCATTTCATGATAGTTTATATTTTTAAATAATCAAAAACCCAAAAACATTTTCATTTTTTTCATTGGATAATAAAAAAAAACAAAAAGAGATGGTTTAGGTGATATAGAATAAGTAAGTGAACCAAACTAAAAGGATTCTCAAAAGAGATGAACTTAGCCAGCCACTAAACCACACTAAGAAAAATATAACTTCTTTTGTCTATGGTCAGGAGTTCGGTAAAGCCCCATGGGATCTAGGTCACATCAGGGTGGTGGTGGTATGGGAAGACCCCATAAGGGGTTATAATAATAATAATAATTTTTTTATTTTTCCCTTTATTATTTTTATAATAAATTTCATTTTAATTTATTTTATAATGTATTGTTTTAACCTGGAAGTCTGTATTGTCTGCCAGATTATGTGCCAATCGTGTGGTATCATCAGTACCAAAGGGTGGAGGCTATATGGGATCTTGGGGTTGGCACATGTTTGTGCACCTGACTATGCATTCTGTACATAACAACTATCTGGGTCACACAATATTTCCTAGTTCTATGTACAGTTTCTCCTAACTAGGTACCAATAGTTTTCCACCCCCTTCCTTTCGAAAATTCCCAAAAAACAACGATTTTACTTGTAATTAGACCCATAAGCCAACGACAGGATCAAGAACCAATAAAAAAATAAAAACCATTGTTAGGGTTTAACATTTCTCTCCAACATTAAAAATTCCACCTAGAAATTCACCAGCTAAATAATGAACAAAACTAGAACTTGAAACCAAACAAGTCCATAACAACACCAATCTGCCCTTTCAACTCTATATGTCACACTTCACCAACTCAAGAGAGAAAAAAACAAGGAAAACTATGGTGGTGGGGGTGGGGGGAAGATAGTGGCCTCCCCACTAATAATAAACAACTAGCATGGACCAACCCCTAACACAAGGGGAACCTAATAAAATAAACCCAAACCAAGCATTAAACAAAACATTGATTCATCATTTCCACAAGATATGAACATATCCAAGAAGGCACAAATAATAAAAAAAATATTCCAAGAGATGGATAATTATTCAATGATTCACATCCATAAGGTACAACCAAAATAATTACAAGAAAATGAGGCTAAAAATATCTTCAAACAAGAAGGATTCCAAAAATAAGAGAACCATAATAAGGAAAACTTAATACATTTCCACCTTCATGTCTAAGAAAAATTCTAGGCTAAGGTCCCCACACCTAGAAATTCCTAACTATGTGAGAAGATTTACTCTGGGGCCTATGGCTGGATCCCTGGAGCATTGAATAATCTACTACCCCACATGTAGGATATGATAACCTATGATTGAGATTTCATCTTCTACAAAAACAATATAAAAAACTTCCACATATGACCCAAATTTTTCCACCATTGATAATCCTTCAGAGGGTTATGGTAGGGTGGATTTGAATGCCCAAACAGACCACATTGAATGAAAATAGGTGTATGGTCCAATGAAAGAGAATATGGAACTGATAAAAGATACTTCTATAGAATAGGGTCCTCCATTTTACACCCCTCAATAGATGTGAAACCCTCACAAGAAATAATATAAATAAGCTTCCAACCACTATATGTTTCCCTAAAAAAAGTAGCTCAGCTAGAAGCACCTCATCCACTAACCTTGTAAACAAAACATTCCTCTTTGAGAGAACCTAATCCTCAACCTCTCTATGGAGACCCCACACTGAGAGATGAACATTCAACAGATCGCTCAATAACACCCCTAAGAAAAAGAAACTAGCTCATTTAGGATGATCGACTCCACCCTTTATCATGCATTGACATTGTTGATAACCCATGTGATCTTCCACCCTAGAGCCTCTAACAATCCTCAATCACCATAGAAAATAGTAAATAGAAGAAAATAACTCAACCCCACTACTCTATTGGGAGTCTGGAAAAAACCAACAACTAGAAGAGACTCTATAGGAAACTTTTGGGTCTTTCTGGGTGGAATAATCTAAATAATATGAAACATGAAAACATATCAAAATAAAAAATATCTCAACCAAAGAAAAAAATCAACCCAAAATAGAATGATCATATCCAATTATACCACAAAAAACCAAAAAACCTATTTAAAAAACATAATTTTCTAAATTCATCAATTTCTAGAACCAATTACCCATTTCATAATTAAAAATATTCCAACACATACACTTTAAAACCAAAATACCACTTCTACCTTCCCATATAAAAACACAATTCCATTATAATGAAAACCCATTTCCATATGATTTAAAATTCCAAAAACCATTTCATTACACCATAAAGAATTTTTCTAGAAATTATTTCTTTTTTTCACACCAATAAAAACAAAACCACAACATAGATCACTTGAAAACATTTCTAGTAGGAAACTAGAGATCTTGCATAACCTGGCCACAAGATTGGCCTACCCCATGAGTGAACGTAAGTGAGAACCTAAACCTATAAAATAACTTGGGTTTTCAAATTCTAAGTGAAACATATTGGGTTTGAGCATAACATATCACTACTTAAGAACCATAGAATCCATGCATTTCTATTCCCTAAACAATCCATAATTCTAGTCTAAAAATACATTTATAAAAATGAAGTTTTCAACATTTAGAGAAACACTCATCTTTTCATTTTAAAAACCAATTCTAGAAACCAAAATAAAAGTGGAAACATAATCCAAATAATTCATAAAACAAAGGAAAACTTGGTCTAGGCACAAACAACATGGTATATATAACAAAAATATAAATAAAGGAAACAATACAAACGAAGAAAAATAAGTACTAATAGAATAATCAACCAAAGTGATGAAAAATAAATCAAGAACCTACATATTTGTAATCATGGGAATTTTTTAAATATCCCTAAAATAAATTCCTAGATTTACTAGGTTTAGAACCACATCTCAGTATATGGTGTTCTTGTATAGTCAATATCCAACCTAATAGCTCTAAACTAGCCTCACTAGTGACAAATCCCAGCTGGCCTATCCTATTTCCAGGGGTATTCAATATATCTAATCAGAACAGAAAGCAATATTCACTCGACCCTATAGATTAAATCCAATAATCCCATGATATTTGTATAAAGTATATTTATGAGTTAATCACATTATTGACATTAACTATAACACACAAATTCCACCATGCATGACTTTACTAACCCCCAACACCATACATGAAAAGGTCCTCTCCTTAGAAGGATGACCATAGGGGTACCCATCATAAATGAAACCATTTAAATTGAAAACTAGGCCTATATTTCATAGGATATAATAAACAATTTCTAGAACATTAAAAAGTACCAATATAGCCTTAACACTTTTAAATCCCAAAAAAATTCCAAAACCATTTTGAAAAAACTATTTATTATTGGAAGGTTCTAAATGGTCCTTTTAAGTCATGAGGCTACCAATCCACATATCATGGTGCGAAATGGTCCATAACTTGGAAAAAATTGAAATCTACACTTGGAGTTATTTGGAGACTATGTATCCAATTAAGAAAACATTGAGATTTTTTTTGGAAAAAACAATTCATAATGGAGAGGAAAATGAAAATGGGGGAAGTGTGTTTTGAAAACCAGGGTTCAAAATGGTCATTATCATGGAATACAATTTAAATGCGTGTGTTCCTATCCATATGTTCACCCCGTGCACATATGAATATTCCCACACCCAATGGAATATATATAGAACACTGTAAACCCAAAAGTTTGAACTTAAAGAGTCACAAGAAACATCACAATCAAATACAAGGATCCACACATAATCACCAATCTATAAAAAGGAATTACAACCACACACAAATCCCAATTTAGAAGAAACAAACTACCAAATCCAAACCAAGGTCAAAAAAATTCCAAATTTCCCAATTCCATTTCTAAAAACCATTTGAAATTTTATCAAACACCTTGAATACATATACATATAATAATAATAATAATTAAAACAGTCTTTTAGAAACCCATTTTTATAAAATTACCAACATGAATTAACCATAATAAATCAAACTAACACACCACCTATTTGAATAACACATTTAGAAATTATTTAATAAGGCTCAAACATCAAATGAAATGCTTCATAATGGAAAATTATGGATACACCTACCTCAATAATGTGTGAATATGAAGAAACTCTAAACATGGTGAGAGGAGAACCCAAGGAGCAAGATACACACCCTTAAAACATATACACCATGATATATATAAGCATATACCCCTTATCTAGTGCATATATTCCCCATTCCATGAGAGAAAATATAGAAAGTGGGTATCTATACATACACACACACACACACAGATATATATATATATACATACCTATGTATGTATATGTGTTTGGGTCACACCCAAGAAGCCACAAGCCATTGCCTTTGATGAACACCTCAAGAACTAAACTCAAATTTAACCATGGGGATCCTAAGTACAAAAAATAATCCTCGAAGTGGGTTAAGGTCTACCTTATGTCACATTCACCACAAGGGAGAAAATAAGGATCAAATAGGAAGGAGGAGGAGAGGATATGAATACCATAAGAAATTACACTAGGAATTGGTGGAAGAAACTGAAACTAGAGGGAGCAAGAGGGGTGAGGTCGGCTGTGCGAGGGAGCCCCCTAGGGGTTGGGTCTTATTGAGCAGGGGGGAGAAGATTAAGAGGTTATATAATAATAATAATATTTTATTATTATTATTATTATTATTAATTTCATTTCAATTTATTTTATTATTTATTTTTTATATCATGAAAGGCCACACAGTCTGTCAGACCATGCACCAACCATGTGGTAGCCTCTACACCAATGGGAGGAGGATGCATGGGCTCCTGAAGCTGGTTCAGAACTGTTTACATGACTGTGCGGCCGTGACAGAACTACTCTCTAGATCAAATTATTTTCCATAGGTTGGTTCATGGTTTCCCTAAATGGTGCACCACCCCCTTTATTTTAATATTTTTTAAAAAACTAAAAATTTTACCAAGAACATGACCTATAAACCATCTAGAATATCATGAACCAATAAATAAATTAAATAAAAAGAAAAACTGTGGTTGAGGTGTGACATTGTACATCACATTTAATCTTGGAAAAACCATCACAATATATTCTCATTATCTCTTAGAAAAAATATAATTGGTTAACTCCATCTCATATATGGAATAACCATATGGTTGACTTCCATATGGAATGCATTGGAGGTTATAATTTAACCACCCATCCTTGATTTATCATGAAACCACCCTTAATCATAAAAAATCCCCAGAACCATACATAAACACAAATCATGAAAGATTTCATCATAAATATTTTCTTAAGGAAAATAACCATTTTATTTTGAAATCACATATTTTTAGAGAAACTACACACATACAAAAGAAAAACTATTATTTGGAAATAACTATGTAAACTTGTAAAGGAAGTTTCAAATAATTAATGTGTCATGATGGTGGGAAAATCCACTCATACCATATAAGTTAAAAAAATAATCCTTACATATTTTTTCAAAAAAGTCACAAAGTACCTCATTTGGAAAATGACAAAAATATTCCATTCTAACAATTTTAGAAAAAAGCCAAAATGGGTAAAAATTACCTTACAAAATTATAAGAGAATAATAAAAACCTTATTTAAATAATTTTATAAAACAATCATATGGAAATGGAAGAAAAATAGAGTTTTAAATAAAATTTTTAAAGAATATTTTTTTAAAACTAAATCCCCTTACTAATGTGTGCTGGAATCTGCTATATTTTTTCTTTTATTTTTTGAAATACCTAATTTTAATTCAAATAATAGGTAACATAATAGATTCTATGAATTTTT
Organism: Viscum album; assembly: GCA_963277665.1. Classification (NCBI taxonomy): domain Eukaryota; kingdom Viridiplantae; phylum Streptophyta; class Magnoliopsida; order Santalales; family Viscaceae; genus Viscum; species Viscum album. Next base: position 2,053,700,219 of record OY728146.1, on the reverse strand, counting down.
ATAATTTGTAACTTCATTGTTAAAATGACCCAATTTCATATTTTTATTGATATGTTTATTCTTGGAATTAATTTGGAAATCTATAAAATTGAAATTGGAATTAATTTTCAACTATGAATTTTAAACTGTATATTTTTAATAAAGATTAGAATATAAATGTTAGATTATAGAAATTGTATTTTGAAAATCAGTTTTTTAATTTAATTGAAATTAATTTAATTTTAATTATTGGGAGGTTGAAATATTTATTTTAATGTATTTATCATTTTTTGAATTAAGTGTTCAAGGATAAATGGTGATTTTTTTTCAAATTTATTAGTTAATATTATTCACTGAAAATATAGTTTTTTATTTTTCATATTGAAAAAATATTTGAAGTGTCATGTGACCATGCCTCGTTTAACCACTATACTGACCATGCATAGATGACCACACACATTAAATATCTACCAACTCTTCCAACACCCTTATTTCTACAAACCATCTCTATGGTCAGTATACTGACCATGGAAATTATACTTCATCCCCTACTCATAAAAAATATATTGACCGTGAGAACTTCCAACCACCTTTATTAAACCTTCTTAGAGTCGAATAACACACTACTGGTGAAAACCAAACCACACCTCTACCCATTGGAAGAAAAAAATTTAACCATGATCGAAGAATATGGAAAAACTAGTGAAGAAACCCTATTGAATTCCAAATACTACCACCATGAAGCACCATGGTTGAAGCCAAATTGGAATCAGAAGATGGTTGTGCCTATTGTATCATACCAACTGAATAGCTACTAGTATAAATTTGAATATACCAACACTTACCTGCCACATGATAGCTGCATAGGAGCTCCACCATCTTGCTCGAAAAAAGACCCAACTAAAGATTGAAGACATGGGTTATGTTAATTGAACTACCACCAAGTTTCTATCCACACATTGTAAATCCATTGTGTCTGTCATGGTTAAATTGAAATCTAATCTCACTATTACTATTGAGAAGGAGGAGAAAGACCAATCACCTCCCTATATACCCCCTATGAGCATAACCAAAAAATAATAAAAAATAAAAAATAAATGATATATATATATATAATAAATGTAATAATAAGTATAATTATATATATATATATTATAGAAAAAGAAAAAGAAAATAATATATATATATATATAAATAATAACTTCTTTATAAAACTAATTACTGTACCTTTCTATTTGAAGTAACATCCGTGCCCATTCCCAAAATTGAAATCAGAATTTATTTAGTTCCAATTTCCACATCAAGTCTACTTAAGCCTTAGCCCAGCTAATTTGTAACGAACCAACACATATAGTGACATAAAGAAGCATTCATGTTACACTAGAGCCTATAAACACATAAAAATTCTAAATTAATGCATGATTATGTAACTAAGATGCTCTTGATATAATTAATCACAACCATCAAAGCTATACATGTGGAACACATCAAGAAGAAGTGAAATACCACCTCAACAATGAATAAAAGGATGAAAAAGGCCACTACTATAAATATATTTCAACCTTTACCATTTAATTTTTTTATAAGACAAACTTGGTTTTAAATTTCATTCCACATTGTCTAAATTTTTAATTCAATGTTTCATTCTGTTCTCCATTCAATCATATTGGCCTGTTTTTTCTCTTTCCATTTTTGTGTTTCTATCCTCTTTGATGTCCCACCAATTTTGATCTCCATGATTATAGAGAGATAACCCATTTTAGGTGGTACAAGGGGGAATAATAGTGATTATATTGAATATGTGAATATAATTCAAACTCTATCTTCGATCCAATTCTAGTGTGATAGTGGAAGTGGAGTTTGGAGGAAGAGACTGTCACTCAACACTCTACAGATAGTGTTGCAGTTTTCCACCTATTTCCAAACAAATCCTCCCTCCATTTTGAGACATAAATCATATTAGTTGAGATATGTGGTTTGATAGGAATAATGGTATATGATTGCAACAAGGTTTGTGAGTGAGTTAATTATCTCAATTTAGGAATGTTCTAATCCATTAACCTTGGATAATACATGGAATGGATGGTCTATTTATGGATCTATTGATAAGATTATTGGTTTCATACCAAATAAAATAGTGGAGGGTGAATAGGTGAATGATATTAAATATAATAATTGAATTGGATTATTTATAATAAAAACAAATGATGATATATCTCACAAGAATTCATCCTTAGGTCCATTTTTATTTATAACATTCATTATTTATACATTTTTATTTCCATTCCCTTTCATATTTCCATTCAATCAAAAAACCAAAAATCAACTCTAGATGATTTTAAAATTAAGAAAAAAAACACAAAAAATAATACAGAAGTTCTAGGATATTAAGAATCCCAAACCCTACTCCTTGAGAGATGACCCTGGTCCTCCACTAGGCTACATTATAAGTAAAATAGAAATTCTTTTTCACTGTGGCCCACGATAACCATGCAATCACTTACCAATTTTGAAACATTTAAATCATAAAATCCATAAAAGAATTATGTTAAAATAACTTTAAATATCATGATAATATATAAATTAATTATATAACATTGAAAATGGGTTGCATATAGACTACAAATAAATATAGATGCATAACATCAAAATACACCTCGATGAATGGAAATTGAGAGGAAGTCTTTTACAATGAGTCTGATTCATCACGTACATTATTTATATTACTAAATAATAAATTTATGTTAATTATTTACTTGATTAATAACCCTTTTCAAGTTTATTATCACTTTTATATCACTTATTTCCATTTTATATACAATTACATAATCTCCTAAGTTCAAAATGGATGTTTTGATGATATTCAGTACTTAATTCCAAAATTACTTTACTAGGTCGAATATGAAAAAATAGGTCATTATTATATCATCTAAAGAAAAATTTTCATGAAATAATTATAATTTTCATATATCAATTAAACATTTAAATCCAAAAATTAAATATGGTTATGAAAAATTAACTTTGTTACAATCATGGAGATGGTAGGCCATAGGTACACATGAGTAACGTTTCCATTTTTCAACCATCATTATGGAAAGAAGTTAAGAATAATTTTATATTTTCATAATTATAATAATATTTCAAATATCATATTAAATCATTAAATATTCTTATGTATATCATCCATGTGATTTGGCGATGAAAAATGAATCACATCGCTTCACGGAGGTTGTAGTCCACACATACACACGAATGATGTTATCATTTTTCATTGAATTGAAAGGTAAGAAGGTAAATGATATATTACACTTTTATAATGATAAATATATCCTTAATATAATATATAAATATTAATCCCATCATTAAAACAAATACTTAGAGATAGTGATGGAAAACGAATTACATCGATTCACAAGGTGGTAGTCCACCATACACATGAATGTTAAATTATTTTCCCATTTGATGGAAGAGGATATGTATATAAGTAATTATTCTGACATAATAAAATAAAATTATATATAGGATATTGGATTTATTATTTTATCATGGTTGAATAAATTTTGAGGGATGTGTAAGAAGAATCAAAAATAAAACACACTGATAAAAACTATACATTTTCTTTGGAAAAAAACATTTTCTTAACAACTTAAGACATATAATATTGTTATTATACAAAAAAAGAGAGATAAATAATGCGTGTAGGGATTATAAGAATGTATTTGGGTATTTATTTTATGAATTTTTTTACGTGTGAATAAATGAGGAGAAGTGGTGACATTTTATAATATAGGGGTGAGTAACTCTTGGAATTTATTAAAATATTTAATTAATATAAATTAATTTTCAATTAAAAATCGATCCAAAGTAATTAATTTAGAATATAATATGATTATATTTCTAAATAAACTCATATAATAAAAATTATACATGTTTTTACTATATTTTAATCTTATCCTTTGATTTTAACCGTTATTTAACCCCTTTAACTCTTACCGTAACAACATGATTCTTTTCTTTTTGATGGTCAATATAGTTTCTATAAATTGAAAAAAGATCCATAAATGGACCATGGATGATATTTTAAATCCGTCCAAAACCACTTGTATCAATGTAATATTTTTACTAAATTTATATCATTTAATAAAATATTATTTACTCTCAAATATCCATAATGTCAATTTTTAGAACTATTCAATACTTTGACTTTAATAATATCGAGAAAAAAATATAAAATTTGAAAAAAATATTTTTTTTATATCTATAATATATTATGTTCAGCTATAAAATTCTAGTATCACATTAATTATATCAAATTATATTTATTTTAATATTTCTAATATTATTTATTTTATTTATTTGATTTTTCCAATAATTGAATAAATACTGCATCAACATTGTGTAAGCATTTAAGGTAATTATTTCTTGACTAAAAATAAAAAATATACCACCATGAAAAAAATAAATATTTTATATTTAAAATTACCATTTTTAGTAAAAAATATTCTCTAGATAACACCATATAAAAAATATTACACGTATGAAAAACAAGAGTTTGACCTGCTTGACATTTCTTAAAATAAAATACTATAAAGGTCATAATCTCATTCAAGTGGATGTAAAGTTTATAACATTAATACTTGGATGATAATGGTCAATATATAATAATAAAATAATATTTAATTAAGTTTTTGGGTAATTTTATTATTCTTATCATTTTATTTTTAAACTTTAATTACCTAATTTATTCTTTTCCGTGCAAAAAAATTATCAATTTTACTATTCATATTAACCAAATATAAAATATCCCTATTTACTAAATTATGACCCAATTATTACAAATATTGAATCAATTTTTTAAAATTCAAACATATAAGATAAAAAATTTAATTTAAAATTTAACCTTCAAGACGTAATGAAAACAAATTTTTTTCTGAAAAATTCCCTTTTTAAATATAAAATGTTTTTATACTAAATTCAAGTATAAAATACATTTAAAAAACCAAAATTGGATTATTTTTAAATAAAAATGAACTAATTAAAATTTAAAATTAATCCAAAAAATAATTTAACCTTTTAAATAATTTATTATAAAAAAAAGTTTTTAATAAAAAATAATATTTTTTCACTATTCCTTAAAAAATCAAGATTTTTAGAAAATTATCATAAATGAATTTTAAGATAATATTGAAATTATAAATTCAAAAATAAAATTAAGTTTTTCAAATAAATTTTCTATAACTTCTGTAAATTATAGTATTCACTCATAAAAAGAAGAAAAACTCATTTTTGAGGAAAACATATTTTTGAAGAATAAAATGAATTTACTTAAAATCGTGTGATTATTTAATAAGAACATTACCAATACATTAATATTGATTTTGAACATTATATTTATTTCATTTGCAATTTATTACTATTCATACCCACAAATTTATTGATTATGTTATAATGGTCATATTTAAATAATAATATTTTGTTTACTCATTTTTGCTCGATGTGGCATATCTTATACTCTATCGAACATAATGTTTCTTTTTAAAATATGAGGATGTTACATTATTAACCCTTTAATAAATTTCATCCTTACTATTTTTAATCAGTTTTGGTAACCAATTTTGAATTTTCAAAATACCTTTTTTGAAATCCCACATTGCAAAAAGGTTTAATAAAAGTTATCATTTAAAAGAGAAAAAGAGAAGTATTAAGTTCATTTGAGTTAATGAATACTTGGTTTCTAGGTTGGAGAATATAAGAAGTAAGTGAAAACATGGATATGGTAGAGAAAAATAACTCCCAAGGAATTATATTTATTTATAAAGAACATTTTCATGATAAATTTATGCATCAAAAATCTATAAATCTGTGATGGGTAAAAAGACCACTGATTTCTCGGTAAGAAAAGTAAAAAAAAAATGTTTTTGTTACAAAATGATTTTCCTAATATTGGTTAATTATTTAACTAACTATAATAATAACACAAGGAAATATACTTACTTGAAAATTAGAATTTTATACTTTAATTAATTTCCACCCCAATCTCATTTTTTCTACAAACAGTGTGTTTTCAAAATGAAATTTTCATGCCTGAAGCTATATAATATACTTCTATAGCTGAAAAATGAACAAAAAATATAACAATATATTAATATTATAATTATTAATTAACTTATTTTTTTTATCAAAAGGTAAGACAATACCAAAATTAATAAAACATCAAAAAAATAAAAATTAATTTTAATCTCTAAAATTCAACAGTAATACCCAAAATTACACATAGATCATTCAATAAATAAAAATACTTAAATGTACACAAAAATAATCTAGAATAATATTTAAATCCAAAAAACATAATTATTTGATCACATAAACTTCCAAGATAAATTTAATATTTATCTCTAAATAATATTAGACAATCTTAAAGTCTCATACCAAAATGTAATTGTCCTAATCAAATAATCTTCAAGATATGTTAATTTTTTACATAAATCACATGAATCACCATAAATAATCATTATTATAATGTACAATTCAAAAATATAATTAATCCTTGACTCCCCAAATAAAATTACATAATATACTATTTACCGTAATATTATAATGTTCCCCAAAAATTATAGTGATCTTCTTCTAAAATAACAATTTTCAATTAATCACTAAATAATTTTACAATTAGAAAGGTTATCGATACAATAAAATATATGTTCCAAAAATCAACTTATTTTTCATACATCAAATCATTTAAATAAAAAATAAAATCTCATAATAAATGAGACTTCACATAGTCTAATAGTAGGTGATGCACCCTTGTAGCCCTTCCGTTGTGGTTCAAACCTCACAACCTTTCCAGATGCAACAGGTTGTTTTCCAACCAATGGGTTGCCTTATTTATAAAACTATATTTATATAATCCTTATAAAATTCATAGAAATGTGATAAAATTAAAAAAAATAGCCTTAATAGATTCAATATTAAATAAATTTTTTAACCCCAAAGTTTATCTCATACCTTTCATTTTTCATCCCAAAATGTAATAACCTATAATTTCCTCAAAAATAAAGGTCTCAAAAAACACCATTATTCACCTTAAAATTTATTAACTTAAAGCCTAAAATGGGGTTTATATTACATCGAACTTATGATCAAACTTAAAATTAAAAACCCATGATTATATCTATAACTCTCAAGAAAACATCATAAGAAAATATTATAATCTCTAAAGTTTTCTAAACACTCATATGATACCAATAGTAAGGATCTAGACTTACTCATTACATATTCTACCATCTTTTAAATAGAATTCACTTTCTTACAATCCTGAGGATCTTTTTGATTTAGATTTTTAGAGAATTAGGATAAACTATTACATAATAAACCCATACATTATAAGTGGAAACATTTACTCAGTATCCATTTTTCCTACCAAACAAAACAATTTTCATCTTGACCTCATCCTTCTCCCCACTCTTCCTTAAATTATTTTAAAACATTTAAAAAATGTGGGATGATCAAAAAAATCTTATTACGGGAAAAAAAAGAAATAAATCCATTAGTCTAGGGAAAAACATAAAAAATACAAAATATAATTATCTTTATAATATTATTCTTTGAGATTATGTAGTAAATAATTTCCATTTGAAAAGCACACATTTTTTTCTCAAATAAAACTTTTAAAACCCAAGGTAAACGTAGATAAAACATATTGGAAACTTGGGAAATAATTATAGTAACCAGCATAGATACTCATGTAATACATAATGGGTAACTTCCAATCAATACCTTAGTAACCATCACATCTATTCATAGAATAAATATCATATTTAATCTTGAAATAACTATAGTAGAATATTCCCATTATCTCTTAGGAGAAACCTAATCAGTTAACTCTGTCTCGAAAATGGAATAAATATACAGTCAACATCCATACCCAATTAATTAGAGGTTATAACATAACCAACCATCCTTGGTTTATCATAGAACTTAACATCCTCATAAAAATTCACAATAACCATACATAAACACAAATCATGAAATATTACATCATAAAAACATTCTTAATTAAAATAAACATTTCATTTTGAAATAACATATTTTTAGGAAAAATGTGAAAATTCAAAGGAAAAAATTTTATTTAAAAATATCCATATAAAATTTTAAAGTAATATTCAAATAATTAAGGCTTAATGATGTTATAAAAATCCACAGATACAATATGAGTTAAAAAAAAATTCGTTCTGTATTTTTTTTGGAAAAGTTACAAAGTACCTCCTTTGAAAAATGATAAAAATTTTCCTTTCAAAATATTTTGAAAAAAGTTAAACATTGGTAAAACATACTTTAAAAAATAATAATATAATAATATAAACCTTCTTTAAATCATTTTTATAAATTAATCATATGTATATGGAATAAAAGGGAGTTTTAAGGGAAACTTTTAAAGAATATGGTTTTTTAGAAAAAGACGCTTACCACTTTGGAAACATTTTAATCCTACGACACATGAAATAATAACATAAAAAAATATTAAATATCATGAGAATATATAATTTAATGATATAATATGTAAAATAGAATTTATATACACCACATAAAATAATATAGGTTCCTAAAATCAAAATATGCATAAATGAATGGAAAATGAGATGAAGCCCCTTACCTTGATTCTGATTCATCACATATATTATGTATCTTCCAGAATAATAAAATTAGGTCAATTAATTAATTAATTAATTTAATTTTTAAAGTTCATCATCCCTTTTATATAAATTATTTCTATGTTATATACAATTACTTAATCACTTATGTTCACGTTGAATGTTTTGATGATATTCAATACTTAAGTCCAAAATGACTTCGGTCAGTTAACAATGTTCAAAGAGGTAATTATTAAATCATATAAAAAATAATATTCATAAAATAATTATAATTTATATATTTAAATTATAATTTTTAAATACAATAATTGAATATGATTATGAAAAATGTACTTTGTTACAATCATGGAGACGGTAGGCTGTACGTATGCATGAGTAACATTTCTATTGTTTAATGATCATTATAGAAAGAAGGTAAGTATAATTTTATATTTAAATGATGATAACAATATCATTAATATAATATTACTTACTTAAATATTCTTATATATATCATCCATTTGATGTGGTTATGAAAAATGAATGACATCGCTTCATGGAGGTGGTAGTCCACACATATGCCCGAACAACATTATCCTTTTTTAGTGAATGGAAATGTAAGATAGTAGATGATATATAATAATTTTATAATAATAAATATGTAATTAACATAACATATATATATTAATTCTACCATTATAACTGGTCTTGAGAGTCATTTATGGAAAATGAATTACATCAGTATGCAAGACGGTAGTCCTCCGTACACATGAATGGTAAATTATTTTCCCATTTAATGAAAGAGGAGACGAATATAAGAAAATCCAATAAAATAATAACATATAATTATATTTATTATACTATATTTATTATTTTATCATGGTTGAATAATGTTTTATGGATGTGTAATAAGAAACAAATCTAGAACATGCAGATAAAAACTATACATCTTCTTTGGAAAAACTTCATTTCTTAACACCTTAAGACCTATAGGATTAATATTATGGAAAAAATATCTATATAATATATATATTGATTTTTTAAGGTATTTAGTTAGATAATTTCTGAAAAAATGGTTTTAATTTTGATTAATTGGGAAAATGTTCCCTTTTATAAGAGAGGGGAGGGGAACTCATGGAATTTCTTATAATATTAAATTATTATAAATTAATATTCATTTCAAAATTGATCCGAAGTGATTTATTTAAAATATAAGATGAATATAAATCTAAATCCTCTCATTAAATAAAAATTAGATAATCTTTTAATATATTTCTACACTTATCTTCTGATTTTAAGCCTTATCCAACCCCTTTAACTCTTACCATGGCAACATGATTTTTTAATCATCGATGGTCAATATAGTTACTACAAAATGTAAAAAGACCCATCAATGGACCATGTTTTATATTTTAAACCTTATACTAATCACGTTAAAAAATGTAATATTTTTATGAATTTTATACCATTTATTAAAATATTATTTACTACAAATATCTATAATGTCAATTTTTAGAGATATTTATTAATTTCACTTATATAATATCAAGAAAATATGTAAAATTAGAAAAAAAAACAATCTATTGTATCCCTAAAATTTTATTTTCAACTATAAAATAATTATTTCACATTAATTATCTCAGATTATATTTATTTTAAATTTTTTAATATTATTTATTTAATTTTAAAATAATTGAATAATTAAATTATCGACATTGTGAATGCATTTAAAGTCATTATATCTTAAATAAAAATTTAAAATAAATTACCATGAAGAATATAAAATATTTTTATTTCGAAATTATATTTATAGTTTAACATATTATTTAGATAAAACCATATTAAAAATATTACCCTTATGAAATATAAGAGTGTGACATATTTACCATTTCTTTAAATAAAATACTATAAAGGTCACGATCTCATAAAAGTGGATAAAAAGGTCATAAATTCGACCCTATGATGATAATGGTTAATATATACTCATAAAATAATATTTAGGTATGTTTTTGGTTTATTTGATGGTTCTTATCATTTTATTTTTATCATTTAATTACCCGAATTTCCCTTTATCATGGTAATAAAATTACTAAGATTACTATTCATATTAACAAAAATTAAAGGTAAATATTTACTAAATTAGGAACCACTATTTCCAAATATGGAATCCATTTTTAAAAATTCAAACACAGAACTTAAATAATTTAATTTAAAATTAAACATACCAAATGCAACGAAACCTTTTTTTTGAAAAAAAGATCTTCTAAATATAAAATGTTTCTATAATAAATTCAAGTATAAATAATTTAAAAACCAGAATTGGATTATTTTTAAATAAAAATTATGTAATTAAAATTTAAAATTAATTAAAAAACATGATTTTACCTTATTATTTTTTTAAAATAAAATACAATATTAATTAAAAATTTTCATTTTTCATTATTCCTTAAAATATAAATACTTTCAAAAAATTATCAAAAATTAATTTTAATATAAAATTGAAATAATTAATTATAAAATGAATTTAATTTTTTCAAATTAATTTTCTATTACTTCTGGTAATCATATTATTCACTCATAAAAAGAAGAAGATCACATTTTCGATAAAAAATATTTTTGAAGAATAAAAAAAATTTACTAAAAATTATGTGATTATTTTAAAAGAACATTAATAATACATTAATATTGATTTTTAACATTATATTTATTCCATAAATAATTTATTACTATTCATAGTATTTAATTTAAGGGATAGGTTATAATAATCACATTTAAATAATAATATTTAGTTTTTTGTTTAATCATGATGTGGCATATCTTGTACGCTATCAAAAAAAGGTTTTATTTTTAAAATATTAGGTTGTGGCAATAATTGAACTCAAAAGAGGAAGAAGTAGTAAGTTAATATTGTTTTATTTCTAAATATATGGGTGAAAATTCATATGACCCGATAACATGTATTATGATCTTGCACTTAAAATTAACTAATATGATGATTTTATTTTATATATGATTTATAGTAATATATTTTTTGGGTTTTATAGGAATTCAAATATAGAAAAATTTAGTAGAATAAAAAAAACATACATAAGATTTATAATAAGTGGTATATATAAAAAACTAGGATGGATATACATTTTTTATTGATCCGTATTCTTCAACAAATTAATGATAAAGACCTATAAATAAATTAAAAAAGAATCATGTCTCTTAAGGTATTAACCAATTGTATAAATCTCAAATAATTTTTATGTATATATAAATATTACAAAATATGATAGTACCTTGATTTAATTATAATGATTTTAGGAGGGCTATAACCTTTTAAGGAACTCAATACAATCATTTTTGGTTTGGAATCCTTTATATTGACTCCCATTGATTCAATACGGGTTTAAATAATACATTAATTTTAAAAATTTATTTATAAATAGAATATTACATAACATTTAATATTTTTTATTTATTTATTGAAACCAACATTATAAAGTTTAGCATTTAAACATTCATTGATAAATGTAATAATTTCTTTATATTTACACAATAAAATACTTTTATAGAAAAATATTGATAGATTATGTAAAAGAAATTATTTTTTGTTATTATATAATATCCAATATTATATTACCTGATAACTCTTATTTATTTCCCCAAAGATTATGTCACTCTAATTGATATACTCTTATCACATGATGCCTTACCCTCATAAGAAGCAGTATGTTTTATATCACACCATGTGACATGATATTTAATTTATATCTCTATCAATATATAAATTTGGATAAATCATCATAAAATTTATTCACATTTCACTATATGAAACATTATATATAACAAAATTTAAAACCATTCCTAAAACTCATTTGAATATCCTCCAAAACTCAATTGTGTAAGCTATCATATAACAATATTAGTTTTAGATTTTTTACTAAAACAAATCCATATTTATACAACCTTTTATTGAACCTATAAAAATTTATAGAATTAGAAATAAATATGATTTATTAATTTATAACCATAAAAAAAGAGTGGACTCTAGAAAAGACCCATTACTACTCAATCTATAAATGTATTTAACATAATATCAATCAATAATATGTATCTTTATACAACCATCTAACTAATGCATCTCATATATCATTTATAATCATATAATCTATTTTCTAAGATATTAATTTCAACCATGAGACATAAAACATGTAAATACTATATAGGAAAACTCATCAATTCTCAACTTTCCAGATAACAACTGACCAACATAAATAAATACATCACATTTTAGTTGTCTATAAAAATAAATAAAATTCTCTTCATTTAATTAGTTGAGTACATCATATGTCACCCAACTAGGTATGAAAATATACTTCTTTAATATTTTTCATCAAGAGGCCAGATATCATACTTATTAGATAGAAGGATAAACCCATTAATGATTTTAAAAAATCCACAACATATAAATGTTTAAATTTAGGTGTATATTATTAACCTCATGTAATAGAGCTTTATATGAAACATATACCCCATGTATACCAATAAAACTATGTATAAAATCCAATGTGGTATACTTAAGTGAGTTAATCTATAAAAAAAGTCTAACTTGTGTATCATGAGTGAACTCTGTATATCTATAAAATTCCCCACTCATGTTAATATTAATACATCTTATAAAACTATGAATATCAATAACAATAATAGACCAAGGATAACTTATAAATTTATAACTAAGAGGTTAATTATCATTCAACTCATATGATTTTTAGAACATCAATGAATATATAATAAAATTTAAATTCCTTCATAAAACCTGGAACATTTATATACTCCTAAAATATTTTAATTATATACAAAAAAATTATATACAAAAGTTACATTCATACCACATCCAAATATGTAAATCCCTTATATAACCTTGTGTTTTTCTTCTTTTATTGGTTTTATCAAAAAATGTTACATCACCATGTAATACCTTCTAAATTATCATAATGATATATGATAAATAATTATCTATCCATATGAATAATAATTACTCCCACTAAAATATTTAATGAGATAAAATACATATATAAATAATATTAGAATAATTATGAGATTATTATTCTCAATAATTATATTAACCATATGAAATTTCTATCAAAATCACTTTATTTCTTAATACCCAATATTAAGATGTTTTTAAACTTTTGTTTATCAAAATCAGTTATTAATTATAACTTTTATATGTTTTTCATATGTATTATTTTCTTTTTTAAACTTTACATTTAAAAAATACAATATTTCTTTGAAACCAATTAAATAAGAAACATTCATCAATGCAACTCTTATGTAGATAATTAATTTATCAAAATATCCAAAACCGATCTCATGTTGTATGATATTTTATCATTTAATTTTATATAGATTAAACTGGAATCTTATCAATATTTCTATAACAATTTATTTTTTTATATTTTAAACTTATCTAATTTAAATTTCAACTCCCACAGCTCTCTTAGAAAACATATGTTTTAAAATATATTATTCCAAAACACAATCATTTTATGCACCCAAGAAACTAAATTACATTTTACTTTTTGGTACTTATAACAAAAAATTCAAAATAACGTATCATTCAATTTTATTACATAATATGTAATTTTAATATAGATTAAAAATATGAAATAATGGTTTAAAATATGAGGGCATCTCATATTTTAAGACATACATAAGGTATTTTTATTTTAATTTATTAAAATATTTACAGTACTTTTATCCATATGTTACTTTTCAAACTATTTTATAGGATACATTAAAGAAAATATCATTTGTATCAACCATCAATAATATCATTTATTGAAGAAACAAATCTTAAACATACATAATATTCATCACATGACCTATTAAATTAAATATAACTTACAATAAACATCACAAGATTTATTATATTATAATCCATAGTGATGAATTTATCTATGAATTTCACTCCTCCAATGTGACAAATCAATATAAATTAATCAAATTAAATCCTCAATATCTCTCTTTAAATTCCCCTTCATTTCCGAGTCTTTCCATATATGCACACAATGAAATGTGCAATAAGTATCACATTCATATTCTCTTTAATGTCTTTCAATATATCCTCACTAAAATGAGGACCCTATACACATCATATCTATTAGCTGGTCAAGATCCACATTACGCTATGATTTTGTTTATAATTATAGTTTCAATTATCATGTAGCCATTTAGGTGTACAAACATGTCAATTGTATCATATATAACTCAGGGAAAGTTGAGTGGACATCGAAGTTCCTAAATTTATGTAATAAATTAACCCAAATCTATTGAATTAGACACCTAACCATTTGGGCCACCCATCCAAGTGTATCCCAATGTTAACATTAGGTATAATAACCTAACTATTAGAGACATCCATATTCAATTTTCCTTATACATGATAATCTATAAACACCTAACTGTTAGGTTCAACTATGCTAAACGATCGACATATTGGTGAGTGTTCTCTTTGGAAGGAATAAAATACCTTGATATTTGGAGCTGTATTTTATTATACCACAAATTAATATATATACATATCATTCATATTTTATATCATTATTTCCTTATATGTATGATTTTATTTGATTTAATTTATATATCTCATGTTAACCAACCAAAATAACATGTTCATTTATGTTAATGTGTAACACTTAATATAATCAACGATTTATTTTAATAATTCAATGTAAAATTTAATTATAAAATTTATTAATATTAATTTTCATAAAATAAATATGGTATATAAAACTCATTTATTTAAATGATTAAAAACGCAAGAAACTTAAATTCTACTCAAGAGCACTTATGGTGTGATAGGTAGCCAACCCAAACTTTCTATAATAGAGTTATTATTCTTTTTAAATAGATAAATAGGGGTTAATTGATCTTCATATTTCAAATTTCTATTTTAAAAAAAATCAAAAACCCATCAATTGAAACAATCCATATAAAAAATAATGTATATATAAAAAATATGATGCTTTGAAACAATTTCTTAATAGTTTGATCAAAACCCAATTAAAATTAATTTGATATAAATTTTACTTTTGAAAATATTTTAATCACAACAAAATTAATATATCACATATAAATTTTAACTATAATAGATCTTATTTTCAAACCATTGTTTATAAAAAAGATTAAAAAATAGATAAAAAATAGAAACAGAGAAAATAGTTTTAAAATCATAGGAAAAAATGAAATAACAACACACAAAAGAATTTAAATAATAGTTTTAGTTTCAATTTGTAACATTAATCATCTCCACTTAACAACCAACTATTTCCAATAATGTTTATTAAATCATAATAAACTTTATCCATAACTTGGAATATGTTTTACATATAAAATTCCGCATTGGGCTGTCCAATATACAACCGGTCTCTTCCAAATTTATTCATGGGATAATAGATGTAGAAATAATAAGAAGAGAGTATCCAGTACTATTAAATATACTACAAGATTATATTCTAATGAGTATTAAAAGTAACATAAATATAGCTTTTATGTAAACTAAAATTGTGAGTGAGAAGATATGAAGAGGGTGTTTTGAAAAAGATCAATCTGATCAGCTTTGGTTGATCAATTGTCATTGAATATTTCCTTAAAAAATCAAATAGATATTTCACTAAGAAGAAAAATAACAGAGTGTCATAGAAGAACATAATGAATTATTTGGTTTGGTCAGTATTTTAGTAGTAGCCCCTGTAATTTTTCCCTGATCAGTTTGAATTGTTAAAGAAAAAATACTTCTCAAATTAGCAGTTATAGACTATTTATAAAATCATACTCATAACCATTATTCTGGTCTAGAATCCTTAAATGATATTTCTTCTCAGTAAATGATTAAAAATATAGCTATTAGAATTTTAAAATTCCTTATTGGTTGAATTATACATGATCACTTGTTCTTTACTTAGGCATGGTCACTTTGTCTTGTCGTCACTTGAGCTTGCAGTCACTTGAGATTTTGGTCACCTGATAGTTTGGTCACTTGAGCTTGTGGTCACTTTACACGATCAATTGATCTATATAGGTATTCCCTTTACTTGTTTATGTTCTCAATTGAGTTCCTCATTCAGTTGGTTGAATACTTTAAAAAAATTCACTATTTTTTACATGGACACTTTAAGTCTTCATGAGGCACGTTGAATACTTTTGAAAATCATTTGGACACTCCATGTAGTTAGTTCTATACTTAAATAAATTTTACTCATTTGAGATATAGTTACTTTTTTTATGTGGTCACTTATATTTCAACATGTGGTAATTTTTATATAGTCACTTGACGTTCATGGTCATTTGTAATTCTTTATATGGTAGGTTTATGCAGTCACTTTAAGACTTGGCCTTTTCTCATATTATTTCCAAAAAAAATATTTTACTACCATAAAAAATAAAATTCATTAATAACATAAGCAACATGATTTTTGAGAATTAAAATAAGGAGTTTTTACAATCGAACAATCTAATTTTTTTTGATAATAACAAATCATGATAGATTATATGAAATTAATTGAAACAACATTTATCCCCCTTTTGGGATTACAAAAAAGTATGTCATAGGCATATAAAAATGAAAAATTAGAAATAAAAAAGTTATTAAACAATGTAATGAAGAAATAATAAAAACAAATTGACAAATAAACACACATTAAAGAAACAAATAATTTAATTTATAACTTGAAAATAGTTACAAAAAGGCCCTATCAGATACTCTAATCAGAATAAGAATTTGTTACTACATCTCAGATTTCATAAGGGAGAATAAAACCATTACCTTTTTTTGTAGAGACTGGGATAAGAGGTGTAGGATTTAGTTAGAATATGGAATAAGTTCCTTTAATAACCACACACCTATAAATAAGGAAAATATACTGAATAACTTATCTTGGATATAAGACAAAGGTATTAATAAAAGAAGTGATAGAGGTAAGTACTGAAGAAATAGGTAAGGTAGGTGGTGAATGAATAAAATCATTGGCCATATAATTTTATCACTCCTGAAGTATGTTAAAATCCTTCACAAATTTTTATCCATGCTTGACGAACTAAAATGGGTCCTCTTTATTCTCCAAAAGGCTTTTAGAACTAGAGTAATAATATTCAATCACTCAACATGAGTTTTGTAGGTCCGAGTCATAAGAGGAATTTTAATATCATTGGATAAGAATATAAACAAGGTACTTTGATCCAAAATAGTGGAAATAATACTTAGATAAAAGTCAATAGCTCTTAAAATTATGTATTTGTCTCTTCAAACTTTCTTCACATCCCATTTGAAAAGTTCTAAATTTTTTACAACATGTGTTTTAAATCACCCATATACCATTTCTTTTGTATTATTAAATTAATCCAATATTACCTTAAACTAATCTCTTATGAGTTGTTTAATATAATATTAATTAAAAACACTTTTCATTAGAGAATGTTTAGGAGAATATGAGGTAAAAGGATGAAAAATAGTATTTAAGAACCTCTAGTATAACATAAATAACATATCTTAGAGGCCTGATTTCAAGGATCCAACTTGATCTCTCAAGATATCAATATAATTTATCATCAACTATAGTTTAAGATGATGTTTTTGCTACAAATTAGATATAACAATATTAACTATCCAGGTGATGTCTTTTTCATAGATGGGTTAAATTGATTTCCCAAATATTATAAAATGTTATTTTAAAACACCCATTAAATTAGAATTTAACTCATTGAGATCCTCCATTATCACAATGGATGAAGAAAAATAAATAGGTATAAGTATAGATATCTTAGTATAATAATTCCTACCATACACATCTCTTTCAAACACCATAGTCTCTAGCCTCAAAGAATAAACTTTTGGTGCGGCACCAGATTCTTCCTCATAAACTTCAAAAAATCTATATGAGTATTTCCAGGAGGGGTTGTAACATTAATTTAAATAGGTTCCTCAAAAAAATTAGTTAGATTAGGGAACAAAACATTAAATAAATTAGTATACTATAGGTATGAGATGAGATACCTCAACTTTATCCTAAAGATACATCTGAGTAATTAGGTACCCCTCAGGAACTCTCTATGTAGAAGATATGGTAGGTCTACCATGTCCAGGTGGAATGCAACCATTTTCCCCACTATCATTAGATTCTTCCTAAAGAGTTTATTCCCTTTATATTTTACTTTTGGTATTTCCAATGACAATAATAAAAGTAGAATTGTTTTTAGAGCTTTTTTCACATATCTTAGTTTCACCAATGTAATTGTCTTCCAACAAAATATTCTCAATAAAATCATTTATTGATAACTAAATATTATCATGGTCTTAATCTCTTAATTCATTTCCCTAGGAAGATAATTATTAAAGTAAATTAAGAGAACCTTAATATATATCAAGAGAGTTATCCCTGATATCCTCATGCATTTCCCTAGATTTTATACTATGATCAACAACTTGTACTTACTCTTCTTCAACATCCAAATAAAATTCATTCTCCTCTGATGTATACTCAATAACCCCATATAGTTTTAGACCTATATCCACTATGTTCCTTGGTATATTAGGATCCTTGATAGGATTTAATTTCTCATATATATTCCCATTATCTATTACCCATTACTTCTTCCATGGGTTCCAATTGATCTTTATATACTTCATGATTTTTTGATTTAGGAAAAAAAACCAAATCAAATTATTATTCACTTCCCCTTAAGAACTAACCATTTTCATTAAAATAGGGCTGAGATATACTTAAGATATAGTAAGGAATTAAATCTGGAAGAGGGATTGCACAATTATATCATGTTCCTCATGATATACCTTTATATACTTATCTGTATTCCATTTATTATTAGATAAAGGGAAAAAATATTTATGCTTAAAAATTATAAAGTCCCATTTCTTCATACTAAGCATATATTTTATAAAATTCACTAAAAAACAATTTTCCCCATATAATTCCACAATAGTTGGTCTTTTGGGAGATCTTTCGCCGGTTAGTTCCACAAGGTAATTCAAAAACTCAAAATGAGCATGATTAAGAGGATATGAACTTTTATAGTACCCACACTCTCTTATAAAAGGAAAATTACAAATTTTATCCTAAAAATTCATATAGAATATCTTATTTAATCCATTTACAAATGTTCAAATGGTATTCCTTGAATCACTAGAACTAAACTCCATATTGTGATAGGAATATTTGACCAAATGAGGATATAATGCCTTAATATTTCCTTAAATCAATCACTATATCCATGATTTGGAATTGAATTCCAAAACAAAGACTTTATCAACTATATCTATTCAATATACACTTATTTTTCTACACATACAGATTTATCTAGTATATGGGTACTATAAGTCTTAACCAAAAAACTCGAGCTAGCTTGATTTTTATTAGATTCCATCGAAGGAGGCAAAATAATAGGGGATGTGACTACACAATATGTTTTCATTATAACCATACTTATATTATGATTCAACACTTGGGAGGCTCAAGTTCAACTTTGAGAGATATAGGGGCTTGGAAAAGATGTATTCGAAAGAGACAAAATTTAGGGTTTTGAAAAAGAGAAAGGGCATTGTGGAATTGAAAAAAATATTCCCAATGTTTTTAATTCCAATTTTAATTTTATCCATTCATTTAGGGAATAATATAAATTTAAAAGAAATCCCAAAAAATATATTATTAAAATTTTAATAGACATGGTAGGTTAAATGGACATAAGAACATGCTTGTAGTAACTTAAATAAGTCATTGTTAGTATACTTAATGTATTCCATGACATGTAGTAACATAGAGGGATCATATTAGGTTAACTGAAAACATGTCCAATTTTTCATAGTTACTCAATTGACCATATGAACGAACTATCAAAGATACTTGTTATAATAGTAGAGAAAAAAAAAAGATAAAACATAAACTAAGAGAAATATTCATTAAAACGTAACTTAAGAAATATTTCATAAATATTAAATAAGTAGTATTTAATAATAAAAATTAAATAAATATAAAGGGTAAGAATTTAAATATGATATTTAGTAATAATTAATCATTCCAAACTCATGTATGATATCATTTAATCTTTATATATTTAGAGGTTTTGTAAAAATATTAGTATGTTAATGTATAATACTAATTAATTCAAGATTAATACATCATTTTTGATAATAGACTCTCAAAAAGTGATTCATTATATCAATATGTTTTATCTTGTAACGAGATACACAATTATTAGAAATATTAATAGATCATATATTGTCACAATTTATAGGGACATGTCTAAATTTATATCCATAGTATACTGAACTGTGATTAATTTACAGAATTTTTACACAAAACTACCTAGATATATATACTCTTCTTCAATAGTAGATAGTTTAACATAATTATAATTTTTACTACACCAAGAAACTGGAGACTTTCTGAAAATTATGGCATGTTCTAGAGATGATTTTTCTACCTATCTTTAAACCACCAAAATCAGTATCATAATAACTAATAAATTTAGATTCATATCCTCTAAATTAAAATATACTAAAAATGGTTGTATTTTTAAGGTATTTGAAATTACTTTTAACAAAATTTAAATGAGATCTATTTGGGTTTTCTTGAAAACAAGAACACATAAACAAACTAAACACAAAATCAGAATAGATAATAGTTACGTGTAATAAACTTACAATCATACCTATATAAGTAGTATTGTCCACTAATTTTCTAGTTTAATCCATATATAACTTACAACCTGTACCCATAAGAGTATTAATTCCTTTGTTTTCATCCATTATCAAACATTTTATAAGATTATTTTTTTATTTAATTTTATTTAAGATAATTCAATATATAATTTTAAAAATTTAAAAACCAATAAAGAACTTTAATTCAACCATTAATAATAATTCAAATTCTTTTTTTTCATCATTTTAGAAAATTCAATACTCAATGAGTGTTTGTATGATCTAAAAAAATATCATCAATATAGATTTGAACTACTAAAATATCCTTGTAAAATCATTTTATTAATATTGGTAGATCAGCTATACCTTTGGAAAATCCATTTAAAATAAAGGAGTTGAGCTAATCATACCAATATCATTGATATTTTTTTAAACCATATCAGGATTTAGATAGTTTAAAAACATGATTTGGAAAATGAAGATTTTTAAATTTAGGAGGTTTCTTACCAAAAACATCCTCAATAATATGAACATTTAGAAATGAAATATTAACATCCATTTGATAATTTTTTATGTTAATATGTTATTTATATGAGGGTATGTACCTAATGGATTCAAGCATAGGTATTCGTGTAAATTATTTTTATTAGTGAATACCCTTTTCTTGAATCTATAATTGTGTAACCAATCTAGAATTGTTTCTAATTATTATGATAGAATCACTAACCTTGTTTCTATATACCCACTAAGTGATACTAGTTAGAAAGTATTTAGGTATATAAATCAACTTAAAATCTTTATTTATTTCAAATATATTCAATTCTTCTTGTATATTTATAACCTAATATCAATAATTGATTTCTTTATTAATGTTTTTAGGTTAAAAATGTGATAAAAATGATTAATGTTTAACATGGTTTCTTAATGAGGATTGAGTTTGAGTACCTCTATCTAGGGTTCCTATAACAACATCTAGATTATGTGTTTTCAGGGTTCTAATTGTTCTTAGGAAAGAAGTACTTGGTTATTCCAAGTATTCTTCTAGTTTAGAAATCTCTTTCTAGTCTCTACTAGGATATTTATCAGGTAAATATGTCACAAGTTTAGATTATTTAGATGTATTATTGATATTCATATTTGACATATCATCCTCAAGGTTTTGTACAATAGGTTTGGGTTCATATATATCTATCACATAAAAAGTGACATGTGAATATTCTTCAAAAATATTGGATTTTTCATTAAAGAATACATATGGCTTACTAGTGGTTGAATAACTATAAAAAATTCTTTTATAACTTTTTTATGGATACTTATCCAGATTCTCCTTTGTGTAGAGAAAAAATAATTTACATCCAAAAACTATAAATTAATTTATTTTCGGTTTTCTTCCATTACATAA
This sequence comes from Viscum album, assembly GCA_963277665.1. Taxonomy (NCBI): domain Eukaryota; kingdom Viridiplantae; phylum Streptophyta; class Magnoliopsida; order Santalales; family Viscaceae; genus Viscum; species Viscum album. The sequence goes on along the minus strand of OY728146.1, from coordinate 2,053,677,508 downwards.
CTCATATAGAGTATTTTTCAAGATATGTCTAATAAACTCTATTAATTACATACCAATACATATTAATATATTCTGAAAAAAATATACAAGTAATTTATATTCACTAATCATAGTTCAAGAAATTTCTTGAAGAGTCTTATTACTTCTTTCTACAACACCATTTTGTTGATGTGTTTGAGGTGTAGGGAAACTATCAATAAAACCACATTATGTGTAGGTATATTCAAATATTGATTATAAAACTCTCAAACATGATTAGTTATCATGGTTTTTGTGGTTAGTAAACTAGTGTTCTCTACTAGTTTTTCATATTTAGAAAAATAACAAGGAGCCTCACTTTTATGAGTAAGGAAAACACCCATGTATATATTGAATAATAATTAAAATTACATAATAATATTTCTTTAATACTAAAATAGAAACTATAGATGATCTAAATAAATCCATGTGAACCAATTATAGTGTTTTAGAGGTATAAACCTATTTATTTTGTTTGAAAGATATGTTTTTTGCTTTCCTTTTTGATAAGGATTTCACACTTTGTCCTTGGGAAATTATAGTTTGGGTAGATCCCCAACTAAAACATTTTTGTTTAGTTTTATAATTGAGTATATATTATAGTGTCCTAGTCTTATATTCTATAACAAATATTCTTTAAAAAAAATACTTAAACACGATACATTTGTAGATAATAAAGAATCTAATTTAACAGTATCAACCTTATTATTTCTCAAAGATGTAAATATTAGAGAAGTCCTAGAATCAAAAATTTTACAAGATTTATTTTATAATTTAACATAAAAATCATCACGATACAATTTAAAAATACTAATCATATTATACATTAAACCATTAACCAATAATACTTTAGAAATAAGGATAGATTCAAAGTTATTGATTTTTTCAAGTCCAATAATTTTCCCTTTTGAATTGTCACTAAAAGTGATATATCCACCATCAAATTTTATAAGATTAATGAAGCTTGATAATCTACAATAATATTTCTAGAACATACACTATACAAATACCATATATTTTTACTGGATATTTTCAAACATTTTTCATAATAATAATCAAACAATAAATGGATTTGGTACTGATATTTTCTAAGGTCTATAGAAGTTAGAAAATAAATCTTTTAGAATAAATATTTGTTAAATAGGATGGCTTGAAATATTATTAATATATTTATATTGAAAACCATTTTTAATTCCAAATGTTTTAGAATTACTTCTAAAACTAGTATTTTCCTTAGTTTTAGAGGCTAAGGTCATGTTATTTGAATGAGGAATAAAATAATTTTGAAATAGAATCTCCTTCCATCCCATTCCATATCCAATTCCCAATTTGAATATTGTTGTTCAAATTGTATAATATTCAAGGTTTTTACACTATCAAAAAACTACTCTAAATTCTTTTTTATTTATTCATTAACTAGTTTTAAATGAGTATTTTATTTTAATAGATTGGCATTTTATTCCTTTTTTATAGCAAGATCAGTTTTATCAACAACACATAAATCATGAATTTTTTAGTTTTTTATATTAATCATTTAATTAAATCATGATATATTCTAGCATAACACAATATTATTAAAAATTTTCATTTTAAATTTCAGAGTCATTAGATATAAGAGTAGAAGAAATAGATGGTTCCCATGTAGTAGCGGCTATAAAGCATAGATTTCTTTTTTTCATTTCCATATTTTCAACTAGAAACCAACCCACTCGGCCTATCTTAAAATTCACACCAAGTATACTCAATTAATTTCTTTAGTATCTTCTCTTTATCCTCAAATTGGGTACCAAATTTGGAAGGTATAGGGATCAAATACTGGCCTACACATTATTTGACCAATTATGTGGGTGTTCCCTTTGGTGGGATGGTATTCCAGTGTGATGGATGGGTAGATTTATTTCTAAGGTGAAAAAATGACCCCTAATCTATGGGGGTGATTGTGGTTGGATTATAGGTGAGTGAGTCTATTGGTCTCGGGAAAATATGAGTGTGGTCTGGGGGGTGGGGCAGTTTTCGACATGGGTAGGAGAACAAGTGGTGTCTGATGAAAATTGGTACAACAAGGGATGGGTCAGTATTCCATGGTGATAAGATGTCCCCATGACCACATAGAAGGGATGATGCATTTCATCACACTAGTAGATAGGGGAATGGATGGGCACTGGGATCATATGACAAATTTTTCTATGTGCAGGTAGAATCGATGGTCAGTATGGAATGATCGATCAGTGGTGTCAATGGTGGTCATAGATGGTGAAACTAGGTAGATATCCTCCATTATCCATTGGGAGGACACCTTAGTAACTATAATCCATGGTGTGAGCCTTTGAGATATAGGTGTCTATAATGGTTGACCGCCTTAGGTGTAATGGTGGGTGGTAACCCTGGGTAGAGGCTGGTCATGATGGGGGATGCTAGTGAGGAATTCTTGATGATAGTTAGGGTTTGAAGATCTATAATTCAATGAATAATAGGAATTAAGGACTTTATTTTTATGGGGTTTCAAGACTCCTATAGTTGGATCTATTGGGACATATTAAAATACAAATAATAGGTTTGATGGGTGGGTTATCCCTAAGGGGGATATGACCTACCCGTTCGACCTAAGGTGCGAGGTGTGTGTGTTTCAAGTGTAATTTTACCCCAAATATCTTATATATATATACATATATTTAAGATTAAAATAACCATATTTTATGTTCCCTTTACTTTTACATTCATAATAGGTAATCTCATTATGGGAGTCATCCTTTCTCCAATCTTTCCTCTAATTTTTTCTTTTATCATACTTTACTATGTAACTCAACTTATATAAAAACACATCCTTTTTATAAACTTATTAAATATTATATATTTATAATCCATTTCTTCATCACTATTTATATGATCTTAACCTTCACTTGTACTCAAAGGTTTGAAAAATTCTTTGGATTTTGAATATGATGCTTTAAAGTTAACAAATTATCTTTTTGGTTCATCATCTTTATTGTTAACTTTAAAATCTTATTCACACATCATCAACTTTAAAATTTTATCTTTGACTGATTGTTTTCAGATGTCACATGAATCAAAAATAGAGACTACAATACTTCTCCATTGATCTAGTAAACAAAATAAGATCTTTAGTAATTGAGCATTTTCATCCATCTTTTGTCCAAGTGCAATCATAGTGTTTATGATCTCATCGAACATAAGATACATATTAGACATGGATTCATCATGATTATTTTTAAATGTATGATACCTAATATTATATGTATTTAATATTATTTACTTAACATTAGATGTGACTTCAGGATACTCATAGAGAGTATCCAAAACATAATAAGCAGTTTTATAAGAAGACATTATCTTAAACTCATAATATCCTAATTCATAGAATAATGAATTAATAGATTTCCAATTTAAACCATAGTAATATTTAATTGTCACATACCATTATTTTCTAGTAGCTTTAGGTTTTTCATATTGATCATTAATATATTCCCAAATGTAAAAACTCATTATTTCAAGATGATTTTTCAATTTTATTTTCCACCAAGAAAATTATGACCATTAAAATAATGAGGACTATTTTTATCATATCCTATTCACTTAGTATCCAAAATAAAAAAATAATTTTTTTAAAATATCTACATATAAAATTGATCAAGTTCAAAACAAGAAAAACACTACTATGATACCAAATGTTCTTCCAATGAAAAAATCAATAGGGGGTGAATTTAGATTCTAATTTCAAATTTATATTAAAAAAACTATAAATCCTTTAACTAAAACAACCCAATCAAAAAATAAATTAGTTATAAACAATATAATGATTTCAAATAGTTTCTTAATGGTTTGATAAAAAAATAGTTATAACTATTTAGAAGTAGATTTAAATTTTGAAAATATTTTACTCACAAAAAAATAATATATTGCATATAAATGTTAATTATCAAATATCTTCTTTGCAAACCACATTTTAGAATCAATTGGGTTAAAATAATTAAAAAAATAAAAATAGTGAAAATAGTTTCAAAATTATAGAAATAAAAAAATAAAACACAATAGAATTTAAACCAGAGGTTTAGTTCTAAGATGAAACATTAATCCTCTCCACTTGATAGTCATCTATTTTCATGAATTTTCATTAAATCCTTATAAACTTGATCCAAAACATAGATAAGGTTTTATAAATAAAAATAATTATAGGGAAATATAGGCTACAACCATCCACTTAAATAGTTAAAAATGGGATTATAGATATAAAAATAATAAGAAGAGAGTATCTAGTACCCTCCAACATAGTGAAAGATCATGTTTAAATGAATATAAAAAGTAACATAATCATATATTAGAAGTAAACTAAAACAAAGAGAGAGAGAGAGTAAAGATATAAAGAGTGTGTTTTGAATCATCTCAAAATGATCTTCTTAAATTGATCAATTGTCTTTAAACCTATCATTGAAAAATATTTAAATGAATATTTCCCTAATAAGAAAATGAATAGAGTGTCATGGAATTACACCGTGTAGTAGTTGTTCTGGTTAGTATTTTATTATTATCCTCTTTATTTTTTCCATGAGAAAATTTAATTTTTAAAGGGAAAATAATTCTCAAATTATCCATTGTATAGTATTCATAAAATAATACCTATACTGATTATTCTAACATTACATATTTAAATTATCTGACTTCTTAGTAAATGATTAAAAATATAGTTGTTAGAATTTTAAAATTCCTTATTGCTAGAATTAAATTAGGACACTTGTTATTTATTTAGGCATGTTAACTTTGGATTGATGTCCCTTGAGCTTAAAATCACTTGATCCTGTAGTCACTTGAGATAGAGGTCACTTGATCTTATTGTCACTTGGTCTTAAGATCAATTGAGATTATGGTAAATTAACATGATCAGTTGATCTATACACGATGTCACTTTAGCTTGCGATCAATTAATCTTGTGGTCACTTGATATTATCACTTGATCACTATATGTGGTCAAATAAATTCTTCATGCAGTCATGTAAGGTACTAATGAGGTATCCAAAAAAATTTACCAAAATTCACTATCATTCTACATAGTCACATGAATCCTTTATTCGGTAGGTTCAAGACTTCATATAGTTACTTGAATGATCCATGCAGTTGGTTCAACATATGTGTAGTTAGTTCTATACTTAGATATATTTTCCTCCTTTTAGATAAGGTTACTTGTTTTTTCATGTGGCCACATAGACTTCAGTGCAGGGTCATAACCATATGGTCACTTGAACATCATGGTTAGGTGAAAAAATTCATATGGTGAGTTGACATGGTAACTTCAAGACTTATCCATTTTACATATGGTAAGTTGATAAGAAAACTTCATGGTCAGGTGAAAATATCTAGTTAGTGAGGATTAATTTAGTACATCCATGAGACCCAGGTTTGAAACCAGGTGGAGACATAATTTTGGGTACTATAGCAACATTGTAGTAGTACTGTGCGGTTACTGTACCAGGAGTTGTAGTAGTTAATGTAGCAGCCGGAACTATTCACCTTAGGGAACCGATTTGGGCATAGAGTCATTAAATCCTTTGGGCCACCCATGTGTTTGGTTTAGTAAGGATTTCAGGCCAACTTTAAGGCCTTCGGGCCTCCTCAAGGCCTTCAGGCCACATGATTAGTGTAGTTTCCCCAGACATACACTGCAGAAAAGGAACAGCCCCAGAGGGGGATTCAGAGAAAGTGAACTCACCAGAGCAGAACCAAATGGATTTTTCAGAATGAGAGGGTATGGATATTCCATCAGGACCAACATGTTCTTTCATAAGAAGCCTAGCTAGATTACCATGCGATGGTGGAGAGCTACTATCACGATGCAGATGCTAGGGTGGGATAGTTCCTTGTAGATAGTCTGGTTGAATTTTCTATGACCTTCAGGTTATGTTATCTCCTAAGCCTATGGGTCATGTAATCTCTAAGCCTATGGTCCTTGTAAGGGTTCTCTCTTATCCCTTGAAAGAGGGGTTATAAAAAATAAATAAAAATTAAGGCCTTCGGGCCATTAGAGGGATAAAATATAAGAAACATGATTTGTGAACATTAAAATATGGGTTTTCTAAAGTTATCCAATAAGAGCTATAACCCACATGATAATTAAAGTACAATTTAAAATCATAATATCCATATGGTCAAAAATTTATTTATTAGAGAAGGAAATGGAAAATAGGAAACACTAGGAAACCATAGATTTAGGCTGTAAAACTAGAATAGGAAGGAAAAGAGACCACACACTCAAAGGAGCCACTTTCAAAAGTCCCTCTTAAAAAATACAAAGATAACATGAGATTCACCATGATATATAATATTGGGGTTAACTAATATTGATATGGAATAAATAGTACGAGGGAAATGGTAATAGTTTAAGTGTATTCATGATAACTTTAATACATACCACTAAGTCAGAAACCCCAAAAGTAGAGTGGTCAAATATCTCAATACATAGATCGTTTGACACTATTACAATCCATGGAATAAACTATTTATTTTAAAAAATATGGGTCCTAACATGATTGGAGAAACAAAAAGTGCAATGGAGAAGAAATAAAAGGTCCCTAAAAGTAGAATGTTACACAATAGAAGAAATCGAACAGAAAAGAAGAAAATAAAACCGCAATAAAAACCCATATTCTATGAGGAGAAACCATATGTAGTGCACCAATGAAATCTTATAAAACCACTAAATGGTAGATATTTAGAGGATCTAATTAGACAAATAGAAAATGATGATAATTTCTCAAATTCATATATACCATGGAACCATCCATAACAGAGACCTCAACAATAAGGAGGTCCATATTGGTGAATAAGAAGCTGTCATCGATGAGACTATATTTAGATCTTGGTTAGGACAAACCAAAAAATACATATTATCTGAGATTTAGGGGTAACCTTTCTAGAGAGGTTAGAACCTGATGTTTGATTAAAATAATTTAGCTTTATGTTGAAGGATAATATAGAAGGACGAGGAAGGAGTCAAGCAACTCAAGAAATAGGGGTATCCTGATCACGATGTGAATTGTATTACTGCTAAAAATATCTATATATCACTATATAAATATTATTGTCTATTTTTTTAATTAACCACATAAAAATATCATGGTAAGTGACATTTCATACTTTTGTTTGTGATATAATGATCAATGACCTAGATTTCTCCACACTAGATAAATATATAATTTAAATTAAGAAATATCTATATCTCCATCCACAATATATATGTTATTTAAGAAATGAGTATTTTCTAAAAATGTATAATTATTTTCAAACATCATATATTTTAAACTAATACCACTCATGGGTTATAAATGACATCAAATATGTTCAAATCCTATTTTCTATTAGGGTATCCATGAATTGTGTGAATCTCAAAATAATTTAGAAGGAAATATAAATTGTTAATAGTATGTTTCATATAAAAATATGTTTTAAATAAAAACCATGAATTGATGATTGTTACCATTTCATGGTTTATTTTGAAGAAAACCAAATAGTAGTTAATGTTTCCATGCGGTAGTTATGTGTATGGTTATACATGCTTTATGATATAAAAAAGTCTGAATCATATTTTACCATAACCTATAGTTTGTCAATTTACATTATATAAAGATGATTTAAGGAGTTCCTGAGATTTTTAAGTTTTTAATATTTATATTATCGATTTTATTGAATGTTATAAATATTTTTAATGTGTTTTATAGTTAAATTTTTTTATGTTTGGAATGATAAAATGTTGCAAGTTTATAAAATGTTTTACATTATAGATCTTTTAAATAAAACATACTTAAATCTTTTAAAATATGATTGAGAGTATAAGATTGTATAAAAATATTAATAATTCTTAAATAATAAAAAATACTTGAATTTTAATCTATCATTTCTCTCTTTATTTTAAGTCAAAGGTTCTGGCATGCAATGAGTGAAAGAGGAATTCTGCCAAAAAGTGTTCTTAGTGATTTAATTGACCCGTGGGTACCTTTAGAGGTGGAAGTCCTCTAGATTCCACTAAGATATCTCCATAAATTTTATTTAAAAGTTTTTGATAAGTTTTGTTTCAAACAAAAAGTGAGTTATATTCTTCGTTTTCTATTCAAATAAAAAAGGTTAAATATTATAGGAAAGGTTTTATTAGTTTTTTTATTGTGTTTATAAAATTGTTATCCTTATTAAAATACAAAAGTGGTATCAGAGTCACTTATATTTCATTTGAATTGATGTTTTTTATAGAATAAGAATATGTAAAAAAAATTCTATAGATTTATGATATGTTTATTAAAAAAATTTCATGGTTTATGATTATATTCAAAACCATGTCCTTTTACAATATAAAATAGTCACATTTTATAAAGATTTTATAAAACCATGCCATGGATTCTGAAAAAATAGGTCATTGAAAGTGATTTTAAAAAATAAATCATTTAAATACTCATTTTTACAACATGGTTTTAATAAAAATAGACATGGTTTGTCTGGGAATAATATTTCCATATGGAAATCCATGACGTGGATGAAAAAAATTCATGGTTCAAATTTTTGACTTCTGAGGATTCTATTTAAAATAACTTCTATATAAGAAAAATGGCGCAATTCATTTGTAAATAATTTTTCTATGTGAAGAACCAATTTGTAGTAAATAAATAAAACATATATTTTTAATTAATTAATTTTTTTCTTATATTATTAAAAAATCATTATCGATGTTGGTAAGGAGTTTTAACTACACCAAAATTTATTTTTATTGATGTAATATAGGTTTAAATTGACTTCACATAGACCATGTTTATAATTTTAATATAAATAATTTATATTAAAATTATTAATTAATTTATAGTTTCTTTGAAATAATGTAAAATATAAAATACTTTTTGTTATTTTATGAAATTTTCTTAAATTTTAAAATGAATTATTCATATTAAAATACATTATTTTTTATAAAAGGTATTAAACCATGTAAAAATGGAATTATTAGATTTTATAAAATGTTTAAATGAATGTATGATATATGATATTAAAATAATATAAATTATTTTCATTAATAATATGTAGTGATCATATATTAATGAAATGGATGGGTTTATATTTCTTAATGTATACCGTATTTTAATACGAATGATTTCATATATATATCATATAATTGTTTTGATATAAATATAATGTGTTTTTATTTATATGTAATTGAATGTCTACAAAAGAATGTATGAATTTTAAATTATTTATAGTTTTTTATTTATGAAATGTAAAAAAATGCACATCTCATGTCTAAATTAATGAAATTTTCATTTATTTAATGATTCATTTTTTATTAAATGTTCAGAAATGTAAAGTATTTATATTATGAATGGATGTATTATTTGGTTTAAATTATTTAAAATACTTCTTATAAATGTAATACCATAAATACATGGATTTACATGCTAGGTATGAAATAATATTTTGTCACATTAAACCTTGATTATTATTTTAGGCCATAAAATCAATAATAAATGTTGGTTATGATTTATACATATTGATTGTTGTATTTTTTTGGACTTAAGACACTCTTGAGTATTTATCTATGAATAAAAAGACTTTGGGAAAAAAATTCACTAGCCTGGATCATATAACATGTTTAATAAAAGTGAAGGTTTTCTTCCTATCACAACATACTTTATCATTAGTGGATTTTTGTTCATTATAATTATAAACCATTACATGAAAGTGTTCCATATACCATATGCATGGGGTAAATTTTGATATGTGTAGATATTACTATATTTGATTTCTGGCTATGTGTTTTTGATGTTTCCATCCCCAACCTCTATTTCTCCCTCAGAAGAAATGGATCATAGTGTTTGGGAATGTATATATAAAAATTGAGAGGAAATGTGGAAAAATCAACCCATAAAAGAGTTTGTTTTCTAGTTTAGGACTCAAATATTGATGTACTACATATTCATTAAATCTTTCCCAGTACAATATTTATGGACATTTATTAATTTTTTCTCTTTATATTTAAATAAAGAAAACACATTTAAATAAATAAAAGATTTGTTTTTATATACTTTGAATGTTATAAATAATAATTTCTTGTTTATATCCATAAAATAAGACACTCTATACTTCTAAATCATGCACGAGGATGGTTAGAGTTTGAATTCTTATGGAATGCTAACAATATATAGTCTCATAGAAGATTATCATAGTTTAGAGTCATGTGGAGAATTATCATTATTTAAAGTCATATGGAATACGTGAATGGATTATAGTATCATTGAATAATATAAAGTGTTGTGGTATTTGGAGGGAGTTTCAAGCACTTTTTTCAGAATATTTATTAGATAATAAAAACTATTTTGTGGTGAAGGATTTGATATCATGGTTTCCTTCCTGGATGGAGTTCAAGAAATTCTTTCATTATAAGTTTTTGAATAAAATATTATCCACCATAAATTCAAGAAACATGTTGATAGATTCCAATGTTATTTTATGAGATTAAAATATTTTAAATTATAAATTAAAAATTGAAAAATACATGATTTTAGTTGAATATATGTTTTGTTCCCAAATGGCACGAAGACCTTCTTTTTATTTTATTATGGATAATATCCATTTTAAGGGTTTAAGCGGAACCCATACATGACTCGTAGGCCCAAGGTACAAGACCTGACTGACCCACAATACATGACCCAAAGGGACAGAGGAAAATCATGCCCATTACAGAACCCATAAGCCCAACCCATTAGAACAACCCCTCCCCAACTTCTGCGTCATTGATCACCTAGATCCCCACATTGCATTACTGATCGACTAGTATTGCCCTGTACCAAGCTGCATTGTTCCTGGTCCCAATGGCGGCTGCAATACCCTCTCATTATTCCAATCCAATTTATTCTGCATGTGGTGGCTGCTACTCTTGTTACTTTGATCCTCTTCTAGGGAATGTTCCGTGTGAACTTGGAAACTCCATGGTCTCTGTGGCCCGAAGACCCTGTGGCTCGAAGGCCTTTTTGATGACCCGTATCCCCAAACAGGTGGCCTAAAGTCCAAAACCGGGTGAATAGTTCCATCTACTACAATGCCGAATAATAACTACTATAATGAATGCTACAATGACTACTGAAGTAACTCGAAAATTCGCCTCCACTCGGTTTTGAATTTGGTGCTCTTGGATGCCAAGCCGGAGCCCTTACCACTTGGGTTCGGGCTCGTTGGAAAATATATGTTTTGTAATTTATTTAATAAAATGGTATATAAACGAAAAATGGTTTTTGTATGAGATTTTTTTTCAAGAAAACTAATATAATGTCTATGGTTTCAAGAATTGTACTTATTGTGGTTCCGACTAAGGAAAGGTGTAGGCCTTAAACACCATAATGAAAAAACCACATAATGGTCTATAGAGTGGTCTATATAAAAATAAAGAGGAGGTTATGGATTCAGAAGTGGAATTTAATTTTCTTCCCTAAATACAAAACCATGATATAGTTCAGAAGAAAATACATCATGATTCAAGAAAGATATAAAATGAAAAATTTTTAAAAATAACATTTTATTGGATTTGAATATATTTGAACCATGATTTTCAGAGTGAAAATTTTTACCTAAAATCCACATCATGATTTATGTATCCACGTCATGGTTTGGTGGAATTTTACTCACTTTTTTTATTTAAAGATATTTTTAAAATATGAAATATATGTATTATTTTGGAAATATATTCACTCAAGTTTTGAGATGATTATATCATAGTTTTGAAAAATATAAATTGTGGAAGTGGAGATATAAGGTTGGGGGAATATATGAAATTTCTATTTAATTAGATTTATGTGATTTATGATCAATAATGAGTGTAGACAATTTGTGGGAAGATATTATAGAAAAAAAGAGTATTCATGGACATGAAAAAGTACTTGAAGAGGTAAATATTGTGAATCACATATTGAGAAGGTTTCCTCCTAACATTAATATGATGGTTTTGGTGATTTTTGAAAATAATACCAAGATGAAATCATTAAATAGTCTGAAAAGTATTTATGTTTCCTTTAAAATGATAATAACTAAATATTATCATATGTAAAAGGATAAATCAATTAATGTGTAATTAATGGAGATAAATAATATCACCATTAAAGATGGTCTAAAAGATAAGAAAGTTGATGAGTTGATGTTCTTACTTTCCCAAAACATAAAAATGGTAAAGAAAAAGTAAAATGAGATCTTTTACTCAATTGATTTTGATGTTGGAAGGTTGGGAACATTACTACCAAGCTTCCCATGAAATTATAACACACCATGGAAAAAAATCATCCAATGATATAAAAAGTAGGTGGATATCCAAGAAGTATTTATTTATAAATAAGAACATAATTTCAAAATAATGTGATGAATTAAACAAATTAAAATATATGGAAATTAAGGATAAAAAATACCTCAATAAAGAGGTTCTTATAGATTTCATAAAAAGGCTAAAAATTAAGGAACAATGTAAATGTGAAGAAGATAAAATTGAAGGTGGATTCATACTCAAAATAAAACTATAGTTTGAAATTGAGAAGATTTAGGTTTTTAGGGACAAGAAGAATAAATATAAAATAGTGGTATCTGAATTAATCTCTACACATAGTAATAATAATAAGATAAAGTAGCGTATAAGGTTGGAATTGAAAATCTCAAAGTTGAGAAGATGATGGATTTAAAGAAATATATTAATCTCAAGATCAAAATTTAAGAACATGATTAAATCATTGATTTCCCATATTACATGAAAAAAATAAAGGGATTAAAAAATCAAGAATATTGAAGGATAAATCTATAAAATGAGGAAAAATATAAAATATCAATAAATAGTTATGACTCAGTGAATAATATTAGGTATTTATCTCACATAATATATTGAAAAATTGATATATAAGTAGGAAGATCACTAAAATGAGATAAATAATTTAATTAAACAAAAATTAATTGATAATGAAGGGAATATTGTCTTGGTGATTTAATCAAAACAAAAATTTGTTGAGTTTAAAGTAAGGAAACCTGTTTTGACCATAGAAAAGAAGGTAGATTTTGGAGATACAAAAAATAAAACTATAGAACCAATTATGGAACACAATATATACTTAAAATCAAGTGTTATTTTTGTGTAAAGACCAGAAACCCAAAATATTTATGATACATTAAAAATAGGTATTTTAAAGAACAGGTGAAAAAGGTGATAGATGATAAAAATTGAATACCCTCAGTATGTTTTCAATTTATAATATTTTTGGTGTGAGTGTTGTGAAAAAAATCCATGTATTTATCATCAATGAGTAAAATGAGTATTCTAAAGGAGAAGAGAATAAATTACATAAAATAACTCAAGGACACTTCAAGAAAGATTGATTTTTTAAAAAGGATTATAACATAGTAATATGAGGGGGATCTATCATTTATGGAGGGAGAACATACATATCAACAAAAAAATGATGAATATAAGAATGTTTTTATCAAAAATAAGAGGGTTAAAATGACCTTAGTGATGATTTTTTTGAAACTAATAGATAAACTTATATAATGGATTACTGATTGGATATTTACTTATCATATGATATGGAAATAGAATCTATTATAAGTGATAATATATTACATGGAAGGTGTCATAAGATTTTGTAATGATAAATTCTTGAATTTATTTAGCACTAAGATGAAAACAATTAGAGGAATGGATACAAATAAGATATATTCCTTTGTTAGTTTAGGTATTGGTAAAAATATCATAATTTTAAATTAGTTATGTGACTTGGTACAATCTATATAATTTACCAATAACACATATACTACCAAGGGAAAATATGTTGTGATTGTGATGTAAGTTAAGTGTATTAAAGGAAATATCTACCATGTAAATATACAATAATACTTATTATTTATTACCAATGATGATGAAAAAAATTGTGACATAAATTACTTGGCCAATAAACTCAAAAAACCTCGAATTACTTGTCAAAATATGAATGTAAATGATATATTTTTATGCTAATGCAATAACACATTTATACATGTGATTATTTCCAATAGAGAATGATTATTCAAAAGTCATACAATATTAAAAATGATAAGTCATTAGTGTTTCTTAAATTAGTGTATGTGGATGTTTGTGGGTTGATCAAACCAAGTTCCACTAATGGGAAGAGCTATTTTTTTATTGATGTATATTATAGGATGATTTTCCTTATAATGATATCTAATAAATATTTGGTGTTAAGTTTCATTATATGATATTAGAGGTTGGTTGAGAAGATATTTTCTAATAATATTCTAAAATTGTAAACTATAAGTGGTATAGAGTTTACAAAAATCCAAGTTATGGATTATCTTAATAAATTAGAGATAGGAGATAAAGTGTTAGTGTTACTTCGATGATGCTCATTAAAAAAGACCTACTACATAAATATTGGAAGGCGATGGTGTTGAAAATAATATCCTTTACATATAGGTCCTTATTATTTTTTATAGAATATAACAACCTAAAAAATATGTGGCATGTGAATAATATAACATCAAAATAATTTTTTAATATTCAGAAATAAATGATTTATTTTAAATAATGATAAGAGATACCATAAGTTTGAATCTTAAGGGGATGAAGAAACTTTTCTTAAATACTATTCTAAAATCAAGAATTATAAATGATTTAATAAATTTATTGAAAACATTTCTCAAATCCAAGATTTCACTATGGTGGAAAAGGAGTAATGTTTTTAAACAGTAAATAAATTAAAAATGAAAATGTTGTTTAAGTGGGTAATTTATAGGGATCATAGTAGTTTTAAAATGTTTTATATTAAATTATTAATAATTAAAATTCTAGATCAAGTTCATAAATTCAAATAAAATTAGGAATTATATTTCAAATTTATTAACACAACATTGTTTGTGACATAAAAACCTTAGTGAAACCCCAATTAATGATGTATATAGAGAAATCAATTATTTTATCACAAGTAGGGCATGATAATTTTTATGAGGATTTTAAATATAAGAGTTAGATAAATTACATGAATGGGGATATTTATTGTATTGATGAAAATTAGAAATGAGAGATTGTTTTCAAACTAGATGATAACAATTTAATTAAAACCAAGTGAGTTTTATGAAAAAAATTGAATGAATAATGTGTAGTAATTCAAAATAAAGAAAGTATAGTATGAAAATAATACCAAAAAATTGAAGGAATATATACTTATAAAACATTTTATCCCATGTAAATTTGGTAAGAAATTTAATTAATCATAGCCTTTGTGGTGAAAATTACATTCATGTTATTATAAATGGTCATCAAGTTAACCTTTATTAATGTAGTTTTTGAATAAGAATTCCATATTAAACAGTCTAGTATATTTATCATACATGAATATAAGAATAAAGTGTATTTATTGAGGAATAAATTTATGGTAAGAAATAATCACCTAGATAAAGTTATTCTATTCATGAACATTTTTTTGAAAAAACATGGATTTCAATATGGAATAGTTCATCACAATATCTATGCGAATAAAGAGTGTGATCAATGGTTGAGAGTTCTAATTTATGTATAAAATATAATATTTGGATGTTGAAATGAAATTTAATGTAAGGAATTTACTAGATTCATGAAAAGAAAATTTAAGATGTTTAGTATTAGGGAATTGGCAATTTCCCTTGGTTTATTGGTTATATAAGTAAAGTATTAGACTTTAATTTCAAAATATAAATATATAAAGAAAGTGGTAGAATGATTTTTCAAGGAGTAAATAAATGTATTAAAATAAATTCAGTTGTATCATAGAATTAATTTTTAAAGGATTATAATATAAATATGGTCAACATTACAATGTTTAGAAAAATCATTGTAAGCTTACTATAACTTAAAAAATCAAAACATGACATTATGTTTTCTACATATTAATAGGATTAATATAAAAGTATTCCAATATAAATCATTATTTTTTTACTTTAAAGAGGATAATTTAACATATAAAAGGAAATATAGAGTTTTGATTGTTCTATAAGGGAACCAAGTAGTAGAAGTTATTAGTATATATAAATCTCAATTGGGTTGGTTCAGCAGATGAAAGGAAGTCAACTTCTGGCAGTGCATCCTATCTTGGTGTTTTTTGTATTTCTTATATGATAAAGAAACATTATTTAATATCATTGATAATTTCCAAAATGGAATATATTTACATTACTCAATCTTTTTCATACTTCTATATATTAGAAAACAACATGAAGACATTAGTATTGTGGTGCATTATCCTATTATAATTAAATGTGTTAACTCCAGTGCTATAATAATTAACAAAAATGTAGTGCACTATTTTAAGATAAATCATATGAAAATAAATTATCAAATTATCAAGGATATACATAAATAAGAAATTCAAAAATCATAGTATGTGTTAACTCAAGATCAAGTTATAGATATCTTAAAAAAGGTTGTATCCAATGAATGTTTTTAAAAGAACCGATTGCATGTTAAAGTTCAATCATCTCCTAACACTTGATGGATTGTAGAAGGATCCCCAACCCTCTAAACATTTTATTCATTCCATAGTTCCCACAAGTGATACCTCTTACTAAATCTTTTTCAAAAGTGGTATTATAATTAACAAATGGTCCAGGGAAATGTATGTTACTCTTAAATAATGATTTGTTGAGTTATAGATTCCTTATAATAAACCTAAATAAGTGACATTTGGGTTAATTGAAAAAAGGGGAGAAATAATTCAGTATAAAGGATAACAAATACTTATGATCTATTTATATGATGTTTTTAAGGAGTATAAATACTATAAATCGAGTATTCAAAATGGGAGAGATACTCTTAATAGAGTATGATGATTGATGGGAGAGTAAAAATATATTTTATCAAGGGGATTAGATTTTAAGGTTGTGAATCCTGGGGTAAGTAAAGAATTTTGTTGATAAGATTTTAATTAAAATCTTCTTTCTCACAACAAATATGATCCACATGGTATTAGAGTGAATTAGTTTTGAATAATTAAATAATCTATCCAAAATACACTTATATTGATGATGATTTATAGAAAAAGTGTTTGGGATAATAGGGGATTTTTTTTGAAATAGTGGTTGTCAAAAAACAAAAATAGGGAGATTATAAGAAGATATTATTTTAAGTGTTTTTAGGATGTATTTAAATGATGAAAATCCACTAAAAGAATTATATTTTTCTATAGATTTAATCATATAGAGTATCATAAAAAATTATTATAAGTGTTTTTAGGTTGTGTTTGCTAGAAAAAGTTGACAAAAATACACTAAATAACTTATATTTTTCTATGTATTTAATCATATAAAGTGTTTTTCACATAGAGTATGTTTGAAGGAATTTTTGTTGAGTCTTTTTTAGAGAACAAAAACCATGTTATAATGAAGGATTTTATATCTCCATTTTAGTCCATGATTTAGAAAAGCACCTTGAGTTTAATTGGAGATTGATTTAGAAGTTTTTGATTAAAATCCAATCTACCATGACTTAAAACCACTTGATATTAGATCCCATGGATATTATATGATATTGAAAAACTGGAATCCTAAATAAAAATTCCATAATGCCTAATCATGGTTGAATATATGTTTTTTAATATATTTAATTGAAATGGTGTATGAAAGAAAATAGTTATGACATGAGAAATTTATTCAACAAAATAAAGAAAGTGGAAATGGTTGTATTAATTATTATTTAAGGGTTTAAGAGAGGATAAAACTTGTCCAAATGAAAAAAATAAATAAAACCCATTTTACTATAATATCCATCCATTCATTTTGTTTTGAAAAAACATAAATGAATTATATAAATTTTCTCTAATGGAAGTGGAACATTATTATTATTTATTAAATTTAATTAAGAAAACAAAGAATAATATAAATGAATTATTCCTCTTAAATTATCAATAGGGTTTAGTAAATCTTCTAATTATTGGGAATGATACCATATTCCTTATAATTTTCTTGAACCATAGTTAAAGTGAAATTGTAACGAACCAAATCTGGTTTCCATCAAAACCAAAACCAAAATTAGCCCATGGAAATTCTTAAATGGCATTACCTATCCCCATAGGTTGGAACATGTTACCAGGTATCTTAAATATTGTCCTAGTAATGATTTACTCGAGTTTAGAATCATTTATCAACCGAGTACAATTAACAAACTAAATCTGAAAATTACCAACCACACAAACCTTAAATAAAATTTAAAACTAAATACATGGTATTATACATGACACTAGAGGTCCATATATATATATATATAAATAGTATAAAAACATCCCAAGGAACACCAAACTTTAAAGGGTCCTCACCAACATGTTGTCTCCACAACACTGCACCATGGAAGGAAACTAACAACCGAAACCACCATCCCCGAAGGCGTTGCCTTTACCTCTATCAAACATGATCAAGTATACTTACACCCAAATGTATAAGTAGTGTGTGAGCCTAATATCAATAGGATAACACCCAAATATTCCATATAGTAAGAAATAAAAGATAAAATGCATGCACGTTTTAATAAATAAGAAATGGTGGAAATAATTTCTAAAGAATACAACCTTTAAAAGTAAACCATTTTCAAAGGGAAATTTAAAAGTGTGAACAAATTTCAATAAAACATGTAAGATTCTTAATTTTCATGCCAAACACACCGTAAGATAATGATAAATACCAAATATTAAATGATCACTAATATCAGGAGAACCCCTGAAACTATTTAGGTTTGGGCCCCATGTACCTCGTATATTAGTGTAAAGTAACCATAACCATATACAGTATCATGAATGAGCCACTAATAGGTAACATACCCTTAACCTAGTGGTCCTCAATCATCATCATTATAGTTTTTTAGTGTTTTAAATGTCCAACATGCTAAGTGAAAGAGGTAAAAAACCACTCGGGATCACTAACGTACTAGTACACGTCCGCCCACCTAGATACCCGAGATTCCCCCTTTCTACTAAAAAAATTTCCACATGTTAAAAAAAATCCATTTTCACATAAAACATTAGTTATGGTCACACACATTTAAAATAGTATCTACACATTCTTTTCAACCTTTATATAACTCAATAAACCACTTAAAATTTCCATAAAACAATTTCAAGGAATGTAACCAAACATTACACATAAAATTCATCTAAAATCCCTCTTTTAAAACAAAATAACCACCAATATTACCCCAAACCAGAATTTAAAAAGAACCAAAACATTTTAATAAAACCTTTACATGAATTATAAAAAAACCCCAAGTGGTACAACATCGAACACACATGTAAAAAACCCATTTTCACACGAAAATGGCATTTAAAAATAAAATATTTAACTAATTCCACCAAACAAAATTTTGATAAAAGAAAACTGAATTAGGAGTATGATAAAAATATAAATCAATCAATTATAACTTTTCTAGTAGTGCTTACACATGGAATCACCTACCACAAGTGTCACAAACACCAAATCCTTGCACAGAAGTTCAACCACACCACTGCTGCACAAAAAAGGTGTTAAATAAAACCTAAAACCACAATATTAGACCAAGAAACCCAATATAATACCATATGTTCTAATACCTACTTTTTGGAAATTTCTAACTTTAAGAAAAATGGAAGAAACCCTAAGAAAATGGGAGGAGGAAGGAAGGATACCCACTTAATTGAGAGATCTTGATGAAATCACCTCAAATACACCAATAGGTGAATCTAAATGTATCAAAAACTGATATGGAGGTTTGAATAAGGATGAGGAGGTCAAGTGGGAACCGAACTGGGGGAAAAAGAGTAAAAATGAATTATTTATGAAAGAATCAAATTACCTTTTTTTATTCTTGATGATTTGAGAAAGCCTGAAGAATGTTTCCCTAATCTGTGATAAATATGAGCTTCAAAGAGGTAAAAACGAACATGGAGGTTTTTATAGGATTAGTGGGATTGATTTATATGTGTAATCATAGAAAAATATTAAAAAATAAACAATATATAAAAGATTTTTTTTCTTTAAAACTGAAAATGGACTCATGGGTTGGCCTAATACCTTAATAAATAACCCAAATCCACCATGATTTTGGATTCTTATGTGGTCCAAATGGATATGATAGTTTTAATAGGTCATGGGAGGCCAAGTGGAATGTGTAATGGGTGATTTTTGTTGAAAAACAGAGGAGTTATAAAAGAAACAAAATTTATTTTTAAATCTGGAAATGAGATCACAGTTTGACCCAAATCTAGAAAACCCTTTCCTCAAAAAATGCACGGGAAACCCCCCCAAAAAATAATGGAAATTAAATAAAAAATTCCTTTAAAATAAGTCATTTATGTGACAATTATCCCCACTATGAAAGAATTTTCACCCCATAAAGTCAACTCGATGCTTGATCGGAAAACAAGAATGAGTACTCTTTCTCAACCCATATCTTTCGCTCCAAGGTTTCTTGGACATAGTTACCATGCTACCAAAGCAACCAAACTAGTGGAATAAAATTTTCCTGAATGTCCTTCTGTTAGGAATCAACTATTCACACTGGACGTTCAAAAACAGACAAAACATGATCTATATCTAACTCCTCCCAATTAAGCACATGTGATGGATCTGGGTTGTACTTTTTCAATTGGGAGACATGGAAGATGTCATGAATGGATGCCAACTGTGAAGTCAAAGATAACCTGCATTCAACATTTCCAATATGCTCAGTGATTTCAAAAGGTCCCACATACCATAGTGTCAGCTTCCCTTGCTTCCCTAAATGACTGTGGCCTAGAAGAGGGGCCACTTTCAAGAATACCCAATCACCCATAGAAAAATATAGGTCTCGAAGTCTCTAGTACTTATAATATTTATGGAGAATTTGAGACATCAATAAAAACTACCTGATCAACATGAATTTCTTAGACATCTCTTGAACAAGGATCATCCCCAATAGTGAAGTCTCACATATCTCAGCCAAACATAGGGGGGACGACAAGGCTGACCATATAGCACATCAAAAGGATCCATTTGAATCAAGGATTGGAAAATATTATTGTAGGAAAATTAAATCAATCCCAAATGGATATCCTAAGAACCTCCAAAGTCCAAAACACATGAATAGAGCATGTCCTTCAGTATCTTATTTTCCCTCTCTATCTAACCATCGGTTTGAGGATGGTATGTCATGCTCATCTTAATATGTGACACCAAGACCTTCTGAAAGCCTTCCCAAAACCAATAAGTGAAATGGGGGTCTCTATTTGAGACAACTGCTGATGGCACACCATGAATCCTTACCACCCCTGAAAGATACAAATGGCCCAACTCATCCACTTTAGCTATATCTTTGATCGAAATGAAGTGGGATGATTTGGTCAGGTGATCAATAACTACCCATATGGAATTATTACTCCTAAGTGAATGAGTGAAGCTAATAATGAAGTCCATGGCGACCTATTCCCACTTCCAAGTAGGAATGGGTAATGGATGGAGAAAACTGAATGGCCTTTGTGGATTTGATTTCACCTACTAACATATATAACATCTCAATAGGAATTGAACTATGTATTGTCTTGTACCTAGACACCAGAACTACTAACGCACATCATAATAAATCTTAGTGGAACTCGGATGGAAAAATCATTGAGACTGGTGTCTATCCTGCATCACCACCTTCCGTAGAGATGGAAAAATGACTGATCAGACATTGAAAGAAAATATGACCTCAGGAGATGAAGACCAATCAGAAGATGTCTCCCGCCATGAATAAACTATCTCAAACAGTGACAAATATCATCACAGGGCTGTTCTCGCTAAATTAACTCTAAGAGGGAAGGATTAAACTGAATTGTCACCAAACATTCACCTCCACTGCGCTCCTTTGTCTCCACATGTATCTGATCAAATAGTCCTATAAGAGTGCACTCATCACTGTAATTCCTCAAGGCCTGCACCGATACTTTTCTACTAAAATCATCCACCACTACATTTCCGTTTCTAGGGGTATATAAAATCTCACTGTCCAAACCTTGCAAGTAATCGATCCAGAAGTGCTGCCTTAGATTGAGATCATTCTGAGAGAAGATGTAGGACAAGATTTTATGATCAGAGTAGAAAACAAACTTCTCCCCAAATAGATAGTGATGCCAAGTCTTCAAATTATGTATCACAACTGCTAACTCCAAGTCATGGGTTGGATAATTTTATTCTTGTTGTTGGATTTGGAAAAAACTATATGCCACCAAGTGATTATCATATATAAGAACACACCTAAGACCCATACCTGAAGCATCACAATACACCACATACCCCTTTCCATCATCTGAAAAAATAAGAATGTTGGAGGTAGTCAACCTCTGCTTCAACTCCTTGAAGGATGCCTCAAATTATGGACCCCATTAAAACATCACCCCTTTCCAGGTGAGCACGGTCATGGGTGAATCAAGCTAAGAGAAATCCTGAAAAAACTGCTTGTAGTAACCAGCTAGGATGAGGAAACTCCTAATATCAAACACATTATTTGGTTTCTACCATGACATAACCACAATGATCTTGTCATGGTCCACTGAAGCCCCCTATTCTGAGATCACATTCCCTATAAACATTACCTCCATGATCCAGAAAGTGCACTTGGACAACTTCTCAATGAGGAGGTTCACTCACAAGCTGCCCAAAACGATCCTCAAATGATGTTCGTCTTCGTCCTTAGATCTAGATTAAACAAAGATGTCATCCAAGAATACCAAAATAAGATTCTTGATACTAGCAAAACAACCTATTCATGAGTTACATAAAGACTGATAGAGCATTGGTAATCCAAAGGGCATGACTAGGTACTTAAAGTTGTTTTACCAACTTCAGAATGCTCTCTTTAGAATATCAACCTCTTTCACCTTGAGTTGGTGGTAAAACAAAAGAATTCCATTTTTAAAAACCACATTTCCACCTTCAACTGGTCAAAAAAGTAATCTATTTGGGGAAAGATATATTTATTCTTTATGGTTCCCTTTTTTATCTTCTGGTAATCAATACACAACTAGAGGGATCCATCAGCCTTCTTCACAAAAAGAACAGGAGCGGCCCAATGAGAGACACTCAGGAGAATGAATTCTTTAGATTCTAAATCATAAAATTGTGTCTTTAATTACCTCATCTTGGTGGGTTCCATATGATACATGTGAAGATATATTGGCTGTGTTCATGGTTCCAAATCAATCGAGAACTCTATGTCCTATTCCAGAGGTAAGACAAAAAAATAATCTGGGAATACCATTGGAAACTCATCCACCACACAAGGTAGTACACCTTCAAGAGCATGACCATCGTACTCTAGCACAAGGGATGTTAATTGGAAGAAAAGATTCCCCAAATATGGGAGTGGAGGTCCTGCGTGACTCGACCGAGGATACCAATCCCCAAGGAAAACCCAATTACTCCCATCTGGTGCTGTGAAACTGACCTATCACCTATAACAATCAATCTGCGCTCGAAATTGTACCAACCAATCCATGGAAATTATCAAATCAAATATATATTTATCTAATACTATGATTCAAAAATCCATCTAAACCCCTGACATGGAATGAACACATGACATGCACCTAATTCCCTACTCCTTATTTCCCAGCAACGTCACCAATTCCATTGCAAAAGAAAAAAGTTTAATAAGAAAATTCCGTGTGTTCAAAAAATGAGTAGAGATGAATGAAACATAGGCACTGGTATCCAAAATAGTGACCATTTTAGAATATGAAATCAAAAACGTACCTCGTACAGTCAACAATCCCACCTCTGATCTCGTTGGTGCCTGATCCACCGCATGAAGATGCCTAGTCTCTGGATGAGAATGACCGCTCTCCTATGGATTTTTCCTGAACTAGATCTACCCAAAAGATGAGCCGACCCGACCACCATGAACACTCAACCAAGATCCCATATTTCTAGATGGATCTGACAAAACATCCAACCCTTTGGAATCCACATATCCTTCCCCTCTCTGGAGTCGATGTGCCATCCAGAAAAAGCGCTGCAAGTGTCCCACACCTCCACACTAATAATAGGGATTAAGAGGAGATGCACATTCTGGTGGGATATGACCTGTATTCCCAAACTGGTGGAACATGATAGACCTTGCATTATGAGACACCAAAGAAAACTACCTGGAAGGTTGTCCAGAGCTTCCACATCCCTTCTTCCCCTACTCCTCTCGCTTCTGTTTATTCACATAAGAACTGCCACTACCCATTCCTAATATTGTCCCAAAGAAACTAGACCTCCCCTTTAGGTATATATACACCATGAAATATATATCAACCACTTCAATATAGGTTTTTATCTTGAATAGGAAGACTTGAGAATAGATTATTGGCCGCAAACCCCTCTCAAACTTCTGAGCCTTAATATTCTCATTGGAGACCATTTACAAAGCATACCAGACCAACTCAGCAAAACAGTTGGAATAATAAATCACTGAAATATCCCTATAAATAAGTTCCATAAACTCTCAAAATAGAGAATATGCCAAACCATTAGAAAATTACTAGTCATTAAAGATAACCTTGAAGTCCTTCCAGCTCATCTACTCATGCTTCCCAGCTTGAACCACTAGTTAAAACCACCTTCAGCTGGGACCCTCTAACATGAAAGAGGTATGTTTCACCCTAACATCTTCAAGTGTGTCCAGTAACTCAAACATGTACTCGATCTTTTAGAGCCACTCCTCCAATTCCTAGGGTTCTATGCTACCTTGAAAATTAGGAGGCTTATTTTTTATAATCTCTTGGGATTTTTCCTTCCTAAGACTGGTCTCTTCTTCTCTAACAAGATATAGAATAATATACATTCCCTATACTAGTTCTTCGGAAGCCCTAACCACAATCTATACTAGCCTTTGATCAAGCGGTGAGGGAGAAATCTCTCCGGCTTCCTCCCGTGGGTGCATGGGAGCTTTATGAGGAGGCATATTTCTAAAAAAGGAAATAATCACAAGAGAAAAAATTAGTACAATAGTTGTGAAAAATTTCATTAATAACATAAAATATAAATAATCCAAACAAATTACAAAAATAAAATAAAAAACTACTTCACCCCCACCCGATGTCCACATGGAGTTTGCAGCCCACACGTCTCACCTGGTAGTAAAGTCAAGAAAACAATTACTATGTATCACAGTGAATCGAGGTCTATAATGATATTTTAAGTCTAGGAAGCCTACTCATGACCAAAACTTTGAGCCTCAATAGTTCTAGATTTTATACATCCCAACTCATCCCAAAATAACAAAATAACCCAAAAACATTAACCTACCATTGATACCATTTTGTCACGAACTGAATCTGGTCTCCATCAAAACCGAAACCAAATCTATCCCATGAAAAGTCTTTAATGGATTTACCTATCAACAAGTACTGGAAAAAGTGACTTAGTATCTTAAATATGGGTTTTTGAATGATTTATCTATGTTTATAATCATTTAACAACCAAAGACAATCAATAAAATAAATCTAAAAATGACAAACCAAGCAAGCCTTAAATAAAATTCAGAACTGAATACATGGTCTTAAACATTACACAAGAAGTCAAAATATTTATAAAAGTATCATAATAACATCCCATGGAACACCACATGATAAGGGGTCAACACCCACAAGCCGTCTCCACAACATCGCACAATGGAAGGAAACTAACAACCCGAACCACCACCACCCAATGCCTTGCCTTTACCAATGTCAAACATGATCAATTTTAATTACTCCCAAATGTGTAAGTAGGGTGTGAGCCTAATAAAAATATTATACCACCCAAATATTCCCTATAGTAAGCAATAAAATATAAAAAGCATGCAAGTTTTAATAAACAAGAAATGGTAGAAATAATTTCTAAAGAACGAAACTTATAAAAGTAAACAGATTTAAAGGGAAATTTAAAAGAGTGAACACATTTCAATAAAACATGTATGATTCTAAATTTTCTATCCAAACACAACATAATCCAATGATTAATACCAAATATTCAACAAGCACTAATCTCGAGAACACCCTTAGGTACTAGTTAGTTTTGGGCCCCATGTACGACGTATCTCTGTGTAAAGTCACTATAACCATATCCATTCTCGTACACAAGCCAATAAAAGGGAATAAACCCATAAAATAGTGTTCCCCAATCATCATCATTATTGTTTTTTAGTGTTTTAAATTTCCAACTTTCTAAGTGAAACAAGGAAAAAACCATTTCGTATCACTAGAGTACTAGTACACGTCCGCCCACCTAGATACCCAGGATTCCCCCCTTTTTGATAAAACAATTTCCACATAAAAACACTAGTTCTGGTCACAAACATTAAAAATAGTAGCTACACATGCTTTAAACCCATTATATAACTCAATAAACCACTTATAATTTCCATAAAAAAATTCTCAAGGAATGCAGCCAAACTTTGGACATAAAATTCATCAAAAATCCCTCTTTAAATACACAATTCCCACTAATATTACCCCAAACCAGAATTTTCAGCAGAAAATCATTTAAATAAAACCATAAATGAATTATAAAATAAACACAAGTGGTAGAACATTGAACACACATGAAAAACACCCATTTTCACACGAAAATGGCATTTAAAAATCAAGTGTTTAACAAATTACATTAAAAATAATTTTACCAGTAAGAAAAATGAAGGATAAGTATTTTAAAAATAGAAATCAAGCAAGGATAACTCATCTAGTAGTGCTTACACACGGAATCACCTACCACAAGTGTCAAAAAAACCAAATCCTTGTGCGAAAGTTTAACCACACCACCACCGCACCACAAGGGTGTTAAATCAATCCCAAAAACACAATATTAGACCAATAAACTAAAGATAAAACCCTAAGTTTGAATAACTAGTTTCTGGACATTAGGAACTTCATGAAAAATGGAACAAACCCTAAAAAAATGGTAGGAGGGAGGAAGGAAACCCACTTACTTGAGATATCTTGAATAAATTTCCCCAAATACCCAAATAAGTTAATCTACAAGTATACAAAAATGATATAGAGTTTTTAATATGGCTGATTAGGTAAATTGGTAACTAGAATGGGGTTAAAAAGTGTAAAAAATGAAGGAATTATGAAAGAAACAAAATTTCTTTTCAAATATAGATGATTTGGGAAAGCCTGAGAAATATTTCCCTAATCCACGATGAATATAAGCTCCAAAGAGGTATAAAATGACATGGGAGTGATCCTAGGGTTAGTCTTATCGAGTGAGAGGTAGAATAACCAATAAATATTAAAAAATGATTAAGATATACAATAAACAAATTAATATTTTTTTAACTTGAAATGGGATTATAGGCTGGCCCAATACCTTAATAAATAACCAAAATCCACCATTATTATGGATGCATAAGGGGTCCAAATGGATATGGTATTTTAATAGGTCATGTGATACCAAGTGGGAAGTATAATTGGTGAAATTTTTTGAATAATATAG
The DNA here is from genome assembly GCA_963277665.1 of Viscum album. Lineage (NCBI taxonomy): Eukaryota > Viridiplantae > Streptophyta > Magnoliopsida > Santalales > Viscaceae > Viscum > Viscum album. The sequence continues at coordinate 2,053,650,013 of OY728146.1, read as the reverse complement.
GATTTATGAAAGAATCAAAATTTATTTTTAAATCGAGAAATGAGATCACGGTTTGGCCAAAATTTTGAATAACATCCCGTTCCTCAAAAATTTCATGGGAAACCCCCACAAAAAAGTAATAATGCAAATTACATGAAAAATAACTTCAAAATAAGTCATTTATGTGATAGAAATAAAAAATGATAGAGTTTTATTTAGAGTTATCATAAATTTTCCAATTTAATTTTCTTACAACACTTTGTATAAGGATTAAATCTTATTTTATAGTCACCAAGGATACCACCAACGATTTCAAATGTTTCTAAAATATTCTTTATTTGATGAAAAATTTCATAAAAATTTCAAAAATTAAGACTCTTTATAACTTATGATTTAATTATCTTATTTATTTTTAATGTATATAAAATATTATGGATATTAAAACTCCTTTAAATATAATTATATTTAAAACGTGCCACATAATAAATGAGAATCCACTAATAGGGGAGATTGGGGAGGGGTGAATTAATTTATTAACTTACTTTTATGATCCTACTTAAAAAAACCTCACCGCCTATTAAACTAAACAAAAAGATCACTATCTAATTTGTAAACACACAATAATACAAAAACACAGTAGATAAAACATATTTTTATAAGTATAACCACTAAAAATGAATGGTTTTATACAATAAAATGTTACTTTCTTGATTGTGTTTATGATTTTTATTTCTAAATAAGGTTCAAGGTGTACCATGGTTTAAAGTTTTAGTTTTTGAGTCTTTTATAGGGCTTTACATTTGTATTCATAGTTTGGAGACCCTAAAATGTGAACAAAAAAACCTAGGAAATTTGACGCAGTGGCATTCTCAAGTTCAACATTACGGTTTGGTAAACTGTGTGAGACAACTGTGTGACCTAATTGGTTTTGTAAATTTTGGTCTTTTTCTATTATTTTTAATTTATTGTTACTCCCTAAGATTTCCCATTTCATTTCCCCAACCCAGGTTCCTTTCAAGGGACTTTATCCACTTCCTAGGCCCCTCAATGAAATATTTTGAGTTGTTTCTTGGTTATTTTCACCCAGATATTAAGGTAAGAGATCCTATTTACTTATTACATTGTTTTATCCCATTTTACCTAACCTGAATGTCCATTTATAGTATATTTTTGTTGTATAGGGTTTATCTTTTAGTTTTTTTCTTTCTATGGGTTTTGAGCCCTTACCTGAGGCATATTATGGTGGTTTCCATAAAAGGAAAAATATTTCATCACTTGAGGTACTTATTTTTATTATATTTCATTTTATAAAAGAGTTCCTTAGTTTTTCAATGCTTATATAGTGTTTTCGAACTAAATTGATGATGTATATGATACCTAGTTTTTTGTTATCAAATATTCTCTATGATTTTGTTGGTTTTTCCTTTGAAACAAATGCGTAAATTTTTACGTTCAATGGAACTTTGTTTTCAAATGTCATTTTATGCATTCAGGGTTTGCGATAAATTTCATTTTGTAATTTTATTTAAGAAAATTGATTTATTCATGGTAATTTTGGAAAATTTGGTTTTATAAAGTGAGGTGTACATATTTTACAGGATTTCTATGTTTATAAAAGGGAGGGGGTGTGTCCTATTGAGTTGGTTGTTTTGGACAATGTCCATGTTTGATTTGGGCATATTGATGCTTTGATATTAAATATTTTTTTTTTCTAAATTTACCTTGTTTTAAAAGGTGATTTTTATAGATGATTTCCAAATTTGTTACTTGGATTTTTATTTGGTGTTATGTGTGATTTACCTTATAATTTTTTTGGTTTAAAAATGGTTTTCAAAATGTATTTTCAAATAATATCATTTCTATGTATAAAGAGACGACCTATTAGATACCTTGTGTGATGTCATTTTATTGATATATTATTTACAACCTAGTTGAGCCTCACTATCAACTATTTTCTATGTTTTTTTGTGTGTTCTATGGTTATATTAATTTTGTTTCATGTTTATATTGTTTGGGTGGGGGATCATATTTTAAGAGGGTGTGTTGGAGGTGGAAAGTATTTGATTGTTTCATTTTTTCCCTTGGGATATTTGATTATCATGTGACTGAAATTGGATTGATAGTAGACCACCTTTATTATCTATGCTTGAAGAACCCTAGTATAGTGACCCATTCATTTTACACATATTATTATATGATTTTTAATATAAATATTCAATAATTAAAACCTAAATATTGTGACTCCTATTATCTTTGGAAGACTAGGTACATAAAGCATAAAAAAGAAACTAAAACATAAAATCATTATTTTATTCTCCTTAGAGAGATCCTAAATTCATTTAAGATCCTAAAATTACATAAGATAACCTATGGAATATATAAATGAAATGGGTAAACTATAATAACCATCAAGGGAGTAAATATCATAATAAAACATCATGAATGAGTTAAAGGTATAACATAATATCATAAAAGAGAGGGATCATGAGTCATAACATAGAATCAAAACATAATTAACATGCTATCATAAGATAATAAAAACATAGGAATGTTTTAGGAACATATAACATGAAATAAACATGAGATCATAAAAACATAGAAATGTTTTAGGAAAATATAACATGACATAAATATGATTAAATCCTAACTACGTAGACAATATCACATGGTGGACAAAGTCCTATAATGGAATGGGTTTACTCCCAAATCCCACACATAATTCTCACAAGAAAAAAGATTTTACCAATTCATTGGGGTACTATTTGGGAACCCTAATCATAAAATGTTCATGATTATGTGTACTACAAAAAATAAATCAATCATAAGGCATAAACATAAGAATTAACCATGGAAAGAAACGGGTTTCATAATCTTGCCTCATATAATATCATGGAAACTTAATAATGAAGTCATTTGAGAAATGAACATAAGGCATGTATTAATACAGATAAATAAGGGATAATTATCTAGGTATGTTTTGATGATATATACATACATAATTTAGAATAAATCTATAACATCAAAGGTTTTTTCTTTGATGAAAACATCATTAAATGATAATATGTAATATTTCTTGAAGAAAATACCCCTTTCACTTTCAAATCACTTATTTAAAATCTAAAAATTTCTAAATATTATAGAAAAAATATTTCATTGAAAAGAATGATGGGAAATTATAATTTAGTATTGAATTTATTTATAGGTCATGAAAATAGTAAATTCTATTCACATCATATAAGTTAAAACAAAAAATTCATATCATACTTTTGATAAACAATTCAAAAACTGCCTTATTTAGAAAATAATAGAAAGAGTCATTTTATACCATTTTGATAGAATTAAATAATTCATAAAAATGTATTTAATAAATCATTGGAGAATAATTAAAACATTATTTAAAATATTTTAAGGAAAATACAGACTTGTAAGAGAAGATTCTATATCTAAAAGAAGATACAAGATATGTATTACTCAAAAACAACTTTCTTAATGTTTATTTATTCAATAAGAGAGGAAATGGAAATAAATAATGAAAAAATCATGAAGAAATGAGAATAAAATATTTGTGGTCCAGAAAATAATTTTATATGATTCCTCCAAAGAAACCTTGAGCATAAACAATCTCGAAAAGAAAGAATTGCCTTGGTAACTTTCGAATCAAATTCCCTTGGAAGAATTAAAATGAATTATAACTTAAAATAAAATTAATTAGGAAGGATTAATGATATAATAAATAAAAGGGGAAGTATATAAAATTTATAAAATAAATTAGGTGCATGAAATTAAAATGTGCCTCAAAGAAGTAAAATTGAGACAAAATCCCTACCCTTGAGTTTGACTCATCAAATACATACATTATATTCATGAATAATAAACTTATTTTAATTATTTATTTGATTAATAAAAATTTTCAAGTTTATTATTCCTTTTATTTTATTTATTATCATGTTATATTTATTTAATTAATCAATTAATTTCATATTATATGTTTCAATGATATTTGCTTCATATGTCTAAAATGAATTCGGTACATTCACTATGGTAAAAGAAGTCATTTTTCCATTATCTATAGAATAATAATTATGAAATAATTATCATTTTTATAAATCAAATATAATTTTAAACACAACCCTAAAATATTTTTATGAAAATTTAACTATGTCATAATCATAGAGTCGGTAGGTTGTACATAGTCATGAGTAACTTTTCCATTTTTCAATGGAAATTATAGAAAGAATTGAAGTATTATTTTATCTTTAAATAATTATAATTATGAAATAAATATCATATTATTTATTTAAATCCACATATATATAGAGGTAATGTGATTTGGTTATGAAAAATGAAGCACATCACTTCATGGAGGTGGTAATCCACATGTACGCTTGAGTGACATTATCATTTTTAAATGAATGGAAATGTGATAAATTATATATTATATTATATAAAAATAATTATGAATATTTCATGAATATAACATATATATATATATTAAATCTATTATTAAAACCAAATTTGAATAGTGGTGATTCAAAATGAATTACATCAGGTTGTGAGGTGGTAGTTCACCGTACACACAAACTATAGTTTCGTTTCCAATTATTTGGAATATAATATGGATATAGGATATTAAATTAACATAAAAATATATTATTAATTTTGAGATACTTATTTTATTATATTTTCGTGGTTGAATTATAATTTAGCTCGGATGAAGAAGAAATAAAACAAAAGCGCTTTGTTAAGAACAATGCCTATTCTTTGGACAACCTCTTTAGGTTTTCACCAAGATCCTTCATAGAAGGATTTTATAATAAAAACAAGGCCTATAGACATGTTAATGGAATTAAGGATGAAATTTCAGTTGGTATTTTATAAACCAAAATTCTTTTTATGTTTATATAGTAGAGGATAAAGGGTTCTCTTTTATAAGTTACAAGAAGTAACATTTTTGTAAATAAAAAAAATATTCAATAATGGGAAGTAACTATCAAACCATGTTCCTAAAAAATTTATAAATTAAGTATTATAGGGAATAAAAGGTTTATGAAAACCTCTATAAAAAAGTAAACATGTTTAAAACATGTCATTCTCTTAACATATAAGGCTACTCACTTTTACTATTTTAGTCTTTACCATGGTATCTAGTTTTTTACCTTGGTAATTTATCATTTAAGACTACAAACACGAGTCTTGATAGATAATTTGGACCCAATTATTATAAATATGAAATATGTTTTTGCAAATTAAAAAACAATTTGTGTGGAAGGTTAATTTTAACCCAAACACATGTAACACAGAAAACCCCATTTTAACCTAAACCGTGGCAACCAATTGTCAAACTGAATTAGTTATCATTTTATTATATGATAAAAACTAGATCATAAATGAAAAATGGATTTTATTTTAGACCAATTATCATCCTAATTTTTATTTAACATTATATTTAGGATTTTTAAACCAGTTAATAAGATATTATTTATTATAAAATATTATTAATATCAATTTTGTAACTATTCCATTAATTTTTCTTTTAAAAAAAATGTGATAGAAAAATAAGTTAAATATAATAAATTAAAATTTAACTAATAAGTTATTTTTATCATTAAAATTATTGTGACACTAAAACTCATTAAAATTATATTAATTTTTATATTTTAATAGTGATTTATTTTATTTTTATGTTAATTGAATAAATATTGTGTCATCATTACATAAGAATTCAAGCTAATTAGTCAATCACTAAAAATGAAAAATAAATCACCATGGTAAAAATAAATTAATTTTGTTTAAAATATATTTTATATTATTTAATAATATATTCTTACCCTTATTTTAATAAATAAAATAAATTAAAATCAAGAGGGTGACATTTTGGAGTTTTCTTAACTTAAAATAATATAAATTTCACTACCATGGTAAAATGGCTCCAAAAAGAAAAGTTTATAAAACATAAATGAGATAAGGTATAAATATTTCTATAAAATAGAAATTATATATGGTTTTAGGTCATTATAACCCTTATCTCTTTAGTTTAACACCCGGTAAACCTGTTTTACTCTTAACTGTGTTAACAATTCTTTAATGTTTTTACAATTCACTATGACCAGAAATTTAGTTGAATATATTATGTATTATTAATTATTATGTTTAAATATATGGAATAAATTTTATTAAATTAAATTAAATGATTTTTAATTATATAATTTAAAAAATGAACCCATAAAAATTTATCGAAAAACAATTTTATCAAGGAATGCATTTTAAAGCATAAGATGATCTTACATTTACTGTATGAATAATGTACATCATTATTTGTATTTAATTTCATATATTTAGACATATAATATATACGTTTAATTTAAATTATCTATTATTAAATATTAATTTAATTAATTAAATTGTAAATACATTATGATTTTAAAAACAACTTTCAATAAAAAGTAGTAATATTTACTATTCATCAAAAAATAATTTTTTTTTGAAAAATACTAAAAATTTACCCTAAAATAATTTTTATATGATTAATTTAGAAAAATTTAATTTTATAAAATACATTTTATATAATTTTTAAAAGTAATTATATTATTTTCTCACAAGAATCATTAAAAATCATTTTTGAAGGGAACATATTTTTAAATAAGAAAATAACTTTACTAAAAATTAATTGTTTGTTTCCTAAGAATTAATCATAAAATCTATATAGAGTATATATATTTTATTATGTGGTTAATTATATTTTTACCCACTAACTCAATGAATAGTTTATAATTTTCTTATTTAGGTAATCGTGGTTCCTTTAGGATCAGTATTGCCTGTCACATACCCTATATAACATAATTTTCAATTTTTTAAAAAACTATGGTGTCACATTCTGCCTAATAAAAAAATATTCCTCTCAATTTTAACTTGAAATAAGTAATAAATTATTTGAAATTTGAATATTCCTTTTTTAAAATCCCTCATTGTAAAAAGGGATAATAAAAATTAGTCTTGATAAGAGGGAAAGGAAAATATGAAGGTCATATAAAATAATACATAACTAGGTTTCCAAACAAGGGAACATCGGTGTAAAGTGAAAATATGGACATGTAAGAAAGGTTTAATATTAAAATAATGATGGAGAGTGAAAAATATCATTTATATTTAGAAAGTGAATGATAATGAGAATGTTAATAACCAAAAAACCATAAACTGAGGAGGTGTGAAAAAGACAATTGATTCATCTTAGATGATGGTAATAAGATAACATTTTTTTTGTTTTCAGATCTTTTTCCTAAATTTTGAGGAATTTTCTTACCATATAGACTATGAAAATAAAGATATATACATATTTGATATGTATACATTCATCCTAAAATGTTTTTCAACCACAACCTTTCCTTTTTCTTCAAATGATGAGTATTCAAGATTAATTATTTTATGCTTGAATCACTAGAATTATCTTATACGAGATCACATAATCCACAAAAATATAACAATATATTCCTCTTATCATTAATAAAACCAAAATAGTTCATAAAATTTAATATAATACCCAAAATTAATAAACCTGCGTATGAAGAAATACAACATTAGTCTCCAAAGCCTTAATAATAAAATCAAAGGTTTGATATAGATCATTCCATAAATATATAAACATACACACTGGTTAACCTCAATATCCTTAACATTAATGAATATTTTAACCGCAAAGATTATATCATACATTTTATCTTACACCTATAAATATATAATAACATTCTTACCAAATAATCACTTACGTTAAACCTAATGGTTAAATATCTAATAAAACACCTCCTAAAAAATCATTAATCATATAAAAATCATAAACAATATTTGATCATATAATATTATTCTTAGAATAAACTTAATATTTATCCATAAAAATTATTTTATAAAAATGATGTCCCATTAACCAGTAAATCACTTAGGCTATTGGAAGGAATTTCCCCCTTATCAGCCTTCGGTTATAGGTTCATGCCCCAGGACCTTTCTGAATGTGATGCATTTTCACCAAGAATGCAGGTTTTCCATTTTCTAAAATTATATTAATATAATTCTTATAAATTTCCAAAAAATATGACAAAAATCCTAAAAATTAACATTAATCATCAAATGATTTTTTAACCACTAAGGTTTTCTATATACATTATTTTTTCCAATAAAAATCAACTAATTTTAATTGATTATTATTGAATTAACACCAATGATCATATTAAACTTAAATGTTATAAATACCTTTAAAATTATATCCACAAAATGTAAAATAATTATTGTTAAAATAACTTTTTTCTTACTAAAACCCATACTAAACCTAATGGTTATATTACCATAAATGTCTCTCAAAATAATTTTAATCATCTTATACTTCCATAACATAAGACCTAAAAAGGGTTATATATTACCTTAAACATATGATTAACCATAAACATATCATCCCAAGACACTTTAAATTTTTCCCATGTCACTATGGTGTATCATGGGTTTCTATAGGTTCTATTATTTAATTAATTTTAATTGTTCCTAGGGAAAACATAAATTAACCAAAACATATCCCCTAGGGAGTGAAAAAATAACTGTGTAGTAAGGGAACACTCACCAAGTACCAGAATTATGGTTGATATATACTCAAAAAAATATTTTTAGGTTTATTTCCACTATATTCATCTATTCCAAAACCACATCCACTTTTCTTTGTTTAGTTAGGGATGTACTACTAGGAAAACAATATAATACCACCCTTACCAAAACTTTTTGATGTTATCCTATACTTAGACTTATGGATTATTTTTTTACTAAATTTATCTTATAATAATCCCAAAAAATAACTATAACATTATTGGATATTAAATATATAAATATATTTCTTTTACATATATCATTTCATTATTTTTAACATAAGTATCCAATAATTATAACCCAAAGATTGTGTAGCCTAGTTTCATTGGAAGACTAGGTATATAAAGCATAAAAAAGAATCTAAAACATAACATCATTATTTTAATTTTCCTTAGTGAGCTCCTAAATTACATTGAGCTCCTAAAACTAGATAGGAAAACCTGGGGAATATGTAAAATAAATTGGCGATCTATAAATCCTAGTAATGGAGTAAAAATGGTAAGGAAACATCACATGTGAGTCAATGGTATACCATGATATCATAAAAGGGAGGGATCATTAGTAATCACATGGAATAATAATATAAAGAACAAGGTATCAGAAGATCATAACAATATAAGAAAGTTGAAATAATATATAACATGACATTGGTATGAGTTAAGGCTAATTTCCAAGATAATATCACATGGTGGGAAAATTACTTTAATGGAATGGGTTTACTATCTAATCCCATACATAATATGCCATGGGAAAAAATCTTTACCCAATTAATTGGTTCACTATCTAGTCATTCCCATCATAACATATTCAGGATAATGTATGCTATAGAATGAAAATTATTCATAAGGCATAAATATAAGAATTTCCCATAGAAAGAAATGGGTTCATACTCTTTAATCATATCAAAATCATGGAAATTTTATAATGAATGAATTTTATAAATGAACATAGTAATTTATTACCCCTAAAAAACAAGGTATGATGAACTAGGCGTGTGTGTGTGTAAGATACATATATATAAATTTTATAAGTAATATGTAAAATAAAATTTCTTGAGGAAAATTAAATTTGCAATTTGAAATAAATTCTTTAAAATATAAAATGTCTCAACTATTATAGAAAAAAATTTATTTGAAAATAATCATTGAAAATTATAAATGAATCTTTAAATCATTGAGTGGTCATGATGGTTGGAAATTCCATTCATGTCATATAAGTTAAAACAAAACACTACTTTCACACTTTTGTAAAAAAATTCAAAAAGTACCTTATTCATAAAATGATAGATATATTATTTTTAAACCATTTTGAAAAATAGTAAAACATGGGTAAAAATTTCATTAATAAATTATTTTAAAATAGTAAAAAAACCTTGAAAATATTTTATTTAAAATGAAGACATGGAAGTGAAATATTCTAGATCTAAAAGAATATACAAGATCTATATTACCTACAAACAAATTCCTTGATATTTATTTATTCAATAAGGGAGGAACCAAAAAAAATATATAAAACACATTCATGGCTAGATGATAATAAAAGTTATGTGTCTTAATAAAATAATTTATATGATTTCACCTAAAGGAACCTTGAAAATAAATAATCAATAAAAGAAAAGAGATTGTAACATAAATCCTTTACCACTTTGATAACATTTGAATTAATTAGCATTGGATGAATTCAAATTAATTTTAACTTAAAATACCATTAATTATAAAGGATTTATGATATAATATGTAAAAGGGGAAGTATATACACTATATAAAATAAATGAAGCACATAACATTAAAATATTCCCTAAAGAATAGAAATTGAGATGAAATTCCATACCTCAACTTTTAGTCATAATGTATATACCTTATCTTCCTGAATAATAAAATTATTTTAATTATTTACTTCCCTAATAAATTTATTATTATTATTATTTTAATTATTTTCATGTTATATTTATTTATTTAATCAATTAAGTTCAGGTTAGTTTTTTGATGATATTTGATTCATCTTTCTAGATTGACTTTGGAGGGTTGAATATGGTAAAAGAAGTCATTATTACATCATATATAGAATAATAATCACAAATTAATTATTATTTTTATACATAAATTATAATTTTAAAATCAACTATGAAATATGGTTATGAAAAATGAACTACATTATAATTATGGAGTCGGTAGGCCCTACATACCCATGAGTAACATTTCCATTTTTCAATAATAATGATGGAATGAACATAATAATTATTTTTTATTTATATAATTAAATTTATAAAATAAATATCATACTATGTATTTAAATAAACTAATATAGAAGTACTTTTATTTGGTTATGAAAAAAACAAATCATTTCATGGAGGTGGTAATCCACACGTACGCATACGAGATGCTATCATTTTTAAATGAATGAAAATATAATAAATTATATGATATATTATATTTAAATATTGATAAATATGTTAGGAATATCATATATATATATATATTAAATACATCATTAAAACCATCCTTGAGCGATGGTGACGATAAATGAATTATATCGGCTTGAAAAGAAGTTGTCCACCGTACACACGAATGATAGTTTCATTTCACATTTTATGGAAGAGAATATTGAAAAAGGGTATATAATTAAAATAAAAACATATAAGTATACAATACATAATTATTTTATTAAATTATCTTGGTTTAATTATATTTAAATAATGTGGAATAATAAATAAAAAACACTTTGTTAAGAATGATATATCTTCTTCAGACAACCTATTTAGGTTTTCATAACAAAATTATTAAATGGTTTTTCAAATCAAACCAAGTCCTATAGGATATGGTAAGGTAAGTAAGTAAGGTATTTGGATTTTTAATGGACTAACCAAAAGAATTTTTACGTGTGGAAAGGTGGAGATAAAGGGTAACTCTATCACGATTTTCAGGTTTTTTAAAACATTTAATAAAATATTATTTATTGTAAAATATCATTATTGTTAATTATAGAACAATTCATTTATTTTTTCTTTAAAAACAACATAATGAAAAATTAATTTGAATAGAATCCATAAACCATCCCTAATAGGTTAGTTTTATCTATAAAATTAGTTGGACCTTAAAAATCAATCAAATTATATTACTTTTTATATTTTTAGAATCATTTATTTTATTTTAATATTAATTGAATAAATAACTTCCTAGCATTATATAGGAATTTAAGATAATTATTCACTCAATAAGAAATAAAAATAAACTACTATGAAAAAATTTAATTAATTATTTTCAAAGTAATCTTATATATTCATTCATAATATATTCTTATCTTTATGTGAATATATAAAATAATTTAAAAGTAATAGAGTAACATTTTTGAGTTTTCTTTAATTAAAATAATATAAATGTCACAAATAAAGTAAAATGGATCCAAAATGAGAAATTTACAAACCTTACATGATATAGGGTAAAATTGTGGCTAGAAAATATAAATTAGACATGTTTTATCTCATTATATCCCTTATATTATTAGTTTAACCCTTAGTAAACATATCTTACCCTTAACCATGGTAACATATTTTTACAGTTTTTACTATTTATTATAACCAAGAATTAAGTTGACCTTATTAAATAATATTAATTGTTAACAATTAAAATATGGAATCGATTCTATCAAATTAAATTGACATAATTTTTAGAATACAATTTAAAAAATAATCCCATAAAACATGTCAAAAAATTATTTATCAAGGAATGCATTTTCAAGCATAAGATGAGTTTACATTAAATATATGACTAGTTATCATCATTATATGGATTTAAATTCATATAATTAGTTATAATATATATATATATATATATTTCATTTTAATTAATAATTAATAAATAATAATTAAATTAATTAAAATGGAAAGCTTGTACTGGATTCTTCGTTGGCCTTATGTGGATGTGTTCTTCTTGGCGGGCCATCTCATGTCGCTGGAGGGTTTGGGTGACCTCCGACCGGAGTTCCCTGGTGGGTTAGTGGATTTGGGCTGGTGTCGATGGTCACATCAGTGGCGTTTGAGGAGGCTGGTTTTGAGGTTTGTTCATGATTTTAATTGATGTATAACGGTATAGTAATGTTGTGAATCATTTTGTTTTGTTTTGATTATGAGTATCATCCCTCAAAGAGAATAGTCATGTTGTGGTATATTCTAAAATCCAATATTGGAGTTTTTTATTGATGTGGATCAATTAGTGGTTCAAGGGATTCTCTGACTCAAATATTCAAGTCCCCTATATCAACTAAGGGAGACTAGAAAGTCAATATTGATCTTATAAGTTATAATGAAGCAATAGTAGTTCAATTAATTTTATTTTCTTGAATTTTAATTTGAAATTAATATTTTCATGAATAGTAAGAGAGAATACAATTGTGAAGTGTGAACATAGAGACAAGAGTAAGTCTAAGGTAGAGTTTATAGTGGAAATGAAAAAGTTAAAGAGAGAAGTATAAAATGATGAGGAAGATAAGAAAAAGAGAAGAAAGAAGAAGAACCACAATAATAACTTTATGGAAGTCAAATTTGGGTGAAGAATCTCTTGGTGTTACTACTTCATACTACTTATCTTTTTTTGTATAGGAGAACATTATATAAGTCACGAAATATATTGTATATCATGATTTCAAGTATATTAATTTCTTTATTATAATCCATGAAAATTAATGGATACAGTGATCACAAGTTTTATCGAATCCTATTAAATATGTCACCATTGCTAACAAATCATCCCAGGATAACCTGACAAGTCACCTAGTTCATCTCACTTTAGGGCCCATGGTGTGTTCCTAATCACACCAAGATGGTGAAATGTACCAAGGTATCATAATTGAACAAATAAGAATGATTTCACCCTTATGAAACAACAAGATCAATAATGGTTCCAACCAATAATATTGAATGAGCTATCCTTAAATTTGACAATCATTCCAAAATAAATAAACAAATATAAAATGTGATCTAACCAAAAAAGTAATCATCATAATAAAAAAAGGTATTTCTAAAAAACATTCCATAAAGGAAACCATTTTATAAAGCTTTTACAGTCTAAAAAAGAAAACTAAACTAAAGAAAAAAGTGGGAGTCCAAAGAGGATAATACACCACATTAGTCAAAATAGTCTCAATAAATTGGGCTATTAAACCCACTATCATCATGTGACTCTAACATTACCATTATAACCCAAATATCACTCACTTCCCATCAGAGAGCAGTAGCATCCCAACCAAAAATACATCACTTGGGCACATGTAAAAAACATGAAAGTTATATACCTAAAAAATGTGAGTATAAAGTATATGGACCAGAGGTTATTAAGATATCACCAGGAGTCCATTGCATTCCTTTACTATAAAGGAACTAATTCCACTAATTTGAAGTTAATAAAAAAGTATGTTTCATTTTCTTTATAAAAATTGGAAAACTCATACAAAACCATATATCACATCTCAAAACTTTTTATTTATAAAAAATTCCTTAAATATGACATATAAATGTAATCTATTTTTTAAAAAAACCAATCATTACCCTTTTAAAAAAACTTTCCCTTAAAAAAAAATAATTTAACCCTTTTCTTTTCATTTAAAGACTCAATTTTGAAAATGAACCATTACATGGTTTAAAAAACATTTCAAAAGAAAAACTATATAAGGATTTAATTTATGACAACCATATATTTTCCATTTTTAAAACTCAAAAAACACGCACACTAAACATGCGTATAATCAAGGTAAATCATAATAAAATTAAAATCCTTGAAGAGTTATAAAAAATGAAAAAAACAACACAATGAAAACCTTTAAAAATAATTCTCAAACATAAATAACTTACACACAATAAAGGGATATGGCATATGATACATATCATGAGAAACAACCTATGAAAAATTGTATATGTACTAAATGTGAAGAGTTGGAACCAATTATCGGTAGGTTAATGGTGGAAAAACTAGTCATCTGAATCACTCTCAATATTCTCATCTATGACAACCCCCGGCTAGTTCATAACACTCAACTATGGGATAATAGATAGTTCATAAATCTCAACTAGAATAGCTATCATACCTTGAATCCCAAATTAGTATCCTATGGTTCCTTATGTCATAACTAACAGAGGTTGAACACTATCAAGACAATGTCAATCATATGACAATCACATACACCAAAGGAAATAAAATAGAATAATCAAATACTTTCCACCTCCATCAAACAACCTTAAAATATGGTCCCTAACACAAACCACCTAAACATGATTCATAATTAATATAACTATAAAACATGAACAAAATAATAGAAAATGGGTCATAATAATGATTAACTAGGATTTAAAAAATAAATCAATCAAATAGTATCAAAAAAAGTGCCAACTGGGCCTTCTCTTTATATATAAAAAATGGTATCCTTTCGAAAACCCTTTTTAAATCCATTTTTAACCCAAAAATAAATCCATAGGAAATCAGATATAACACCAAATCATAATCAATGTAATAACTTTGGAAATACTCTTTTAAAATATCCTTTATAATATGTTAAATTCTATAATACATATAAATAATGTCAAAGAATCAATATGACCAAGTCAAACAAAGGATTCATCCAAAATAACTATCCTAAGAAGACACAAACACCCCATTTTAAAAACATAGAAATCCACCCACTTTATAAAACTAAATTGGCCAAAAACACCATGAACCAGTAAATTTTCTTAAATAAATCCATAAATGGAATTTTATCGAATTCCATGAATGTATAAAATACCATTTGAAAACAATGTTTCATTAAACTAAAAAATTTACCCTTTTTTCGAAGGAATAATTAGAAAAAACATAGAGAACCATTGTTAACACAAAAATAGGTGTCATGTGTATCATAATTTTACTACAAAAACACTTTTTAATAATCAACAAACTAAGTAACTCTTTCATAAAAGGTAAAATAATAGAAAAACCAACCTCTAGTTGTGAAATCCTATTTCCTTAAATGAAAACCACTCAAATAGGCCTCAAGAGAGGTCCCACAAACCTTAAAAAACAAAACCCCAAATTATTAATTCCATACAACCAAAATAAACTAACAATGACTATTGGTGTTAGGGAATAAATGAAAAAATGTTATAAAACCAAGGAATATGTAAATAGGTTCTCCTACCTTGTGATTTCGGTGAAGAATCCCTAAGAAACCACTCAAAATATTCCGTGGAGGGGATTGGGAATTTGAGAATTCCCCTTGAGAGGTTTCTAGGTCAGGGAAAATGGATTAGAGGGTCATAGGAATGAATAATTAATAAAATGATGTGAAAAAGACCAAAATACACAAATCCAAGCAGATTGCATGGTTGTCTCACATGGTTTACCAAACTGTGCAAAAAACGCATGATCTCCACTATCAAAAACTACACAGGTTTCATGTCTTATACTACAAATTTACTCAAATAGTGTTTCTAACAATGTATCCCTATAAAATTATAAAAAAAAATTTAAATCCTATGGTAGAAACCAAGGGATAAATTAACCACATTAACACAAGAAATTGAGTGAATTTATGTAGTTTTACAGTTATCTCTACCATACCACCTTCTACTCCCCAAATTTCTACTCTGAGAGAGTCTTTGACATCTTAATTCA
Organism: Viscum album; assembly: GCA_963277665.1. Taxonomy (NCBI): domain Eukaryota; kingdom Viridiplantae; phylum Streptophyta; class Magnoliopsida; order Santalales; family Viscaceae; genus Viscum; species Viscum album. The sequence goes on along the minus strand of OY728146.1, from coordinate 2,053,633,775 downwards.
AGGGAAATTTCAAGACCAAATCATGAAGAAAAAACACCCAACCATAGGGAAAAATTAATGAAAATGAAACCAAAAACAATGGACTCAAGTAGTACACTCCTAAGGAACCCCACTCAGAATGATTTAAGATTTACCTGCCAATAATTTGATATAAATATTAAAAGTTGATTCATCTCAAAACAAAACATTCGGATAGCCACTACTTAAGTTTTATTGAACTAGATAACTCCAATAAGCACACCTATCAAAACCCATAATCACTTTTTGAGTCCCAAATCAAACCAAAGGAAAAAACAAAACTCACACCTATGGAACAATGAGGTCACAAGGGATATAGGAAATATAACATCTAAACCAAATGAATCAAGAAGTAAAATCCAATGAAAAAAATAAACACATGGAGAATAGTCTTAGGTATCCATGCTATTTAGAATTTATCTAGAATGGTGAAACTGTAGATAAACATTACCAAAAGAGTTATCATCATCAAATAGAATGATCCACCATTCAAAAGCCATAATATCTAAACCCCAAAAAGAGAAAAACCTTATGAAATGACCAAATACCACTAAGATATGATACTCTTTAAAATATGAGAAACACCTCAAACATGAAAATTCAATAATAATGAATGACACGGACCAAACGTTAGGTCATGAACTACATAGAGAGTAACTCAATGAAATACTCATGGAACACCCACTATTAGTGATCTTGAAAGAAAAACTCACCTAAATATCTCTCATAGTCTACCCAGAAACCAAAATATTATCACTGTTAACCCATACCATACCCAATATATTCCCATGTAATCCATCTATCAAATTTCAATCCATAATCTATACCATGAGTAATGCTAAAAAATTCCCCAAAACTATTAGGTGTTAAAATATAAATGGAATTAGAACATCATCCAAAAGATGTTTCGTACATTATAAAAAATATATTTGTTTTAAAAAAGAGGAATAAAAAATTAAAATAAAAATTAATGCTATAAAAGAGAGCACTCCCAAATCCACAAAACATATTTCAACTCTCATGTAGAAGAAATTCCATAAACCACTACTCAGATCAAATATGGGTTTGAGGATTATTCTTAATCTAATGTTAGTTTAACTTAAAAAAACCTCTTAATGTGATCGAGATAGAAACACTAACGACTAGTATTCAGATATTTTGAACAAGAGGGTCTAATAAGCTCAGATTTCCTATACTAGAAACACATAACTAAATTCGGCTTCCCACTAGCTGGATGTCTTTTACTGACACTAGATGGGGTTAAACAATCACTTTTCATAGGATACCCCGCAAAAAAAAAATCCTTAGTGGAGATATCCTTGTACATCACCTCCATAAACATAGTTGGAAAATACTGAAACACCACGTAGATGAGAACTAGATGAATAACTCTATAAAATAACCTGGCCTTCTATGAATCATGCAGTAGTCAACATAGGGAAAAAATGGGCCAATACAGTGAAACTTTTAACATAATATTTCACAGACTAATCACCCTGATGAACAATCAAGAATTCCATTTCCTTTGAAATTTTTTATTCCTCAAGATAAAACTGTTGAATGAAGGGATCCTTGAAATATCCCCATGAAAAATATTTTATTGTGTGGGACTCGATAGCATACTTCCACCAATCTAAACCCAATACTTTGAAAAAAACAAGTAGTAAACCTCATCCTAGTGATTTTAGTAGTCTGAAATAACTAAAAAATGTATTTAGACTTAGCTAGCCACTACATGGAATCCTAGAATCCTTGGTCACTACTAAACACTAGTGGTTGTTTATTCATATTTTCTCACACATGGTCTACAAGTTAAAAAGAATGGGTTCATGCCTCTCAATAAAAGTGTCTAACTAATGTCAGAGACTAAGAATGCAATAAATAGATCACAAAAATAACTACCAAATATATTTCCTTCTTGATTTAATAATTTATTTCTAGAGGTTACATTATAAAACATTCCCAAAAACACAAAATTTAATCAAAACATCATAATCCTAAAAAAGGGATACAAAAAAATCCCAAAAGAAAATGATTACAAATCACTCTCTAAAGCCAAATTTGAAAAGAACCTAATAAGGATTAATTTCAATTTCAAAACACCATAAGGGTTTATAAATATCCCCTTTAGTGTTCAAATTCCAAGATATTAAAAAATTTCAAGCCAAATAATTAAATAGTAACCTGGATATTGAAAACAAAATTTTCCCCTTAATTCATACAACACAAAATCATTCACTTTTTTAAAAAGGAACTCATCCTTTATAAATTAACATCATTCCAGAACTATTTCTGGAATTCCAAAGATCTTAAATACAATGAAATTATTTCCTTAAAAACCATCACAACCAAAAATAATTTTATTCTCTTAAATCCCTCATGCTAAAATTAAAAAAAAAACATTTTACAAATGAAACTAAATCACCCCAAACATAGATTTAAAATCAAACATAGATACCAATTCACATATCATTACCTTAAAAGTTTATCAAAAAATATTTAAAACCAAAAACATACACTTGATTAATCAAAAAAAAAGATTCATCAATCACAAGAGGGGTTAAAAGAATAAAATTATTGAAAAACACAAAAAATACCAACATTCTCTACTTCACATGGTTTGGATACACCAATTGTTAGACAATGTGCCTACCATGGGAGTGCCACTATGATTTTTTCAGAATGTTATTCATGTCCTATACATGGTTTTATAAACTATGTGCATTGATTTTGTGCCACTTGGATGGACTCAATCACTACAAAACTATTATTTTCCAAATACATATCACAATATCATCCTATAACTCATAGTGGTATAAAACCCCATCAAAATATCTCAATAATATGAAAAGTATGAAATTTAAAATAAAACACATGATAACCCATTGAAACTCAACTTATATTATGAGAAATAGATATAAAATCACTCCTATGTACCCACCACTTAAGATATGACTATCCTAAAACATGTATACCATTAACCCCCAAATAACAAGAACTTTCACTTATACCAATATAAAATGAATTGGATCATGTTGTCATGAAACCTCACCTGGGTCAACTCACTACATGTCCCAAGGAATGTTCTTAATCACCCGAGGTTAGAGACAAGAACCATAGTATCACAACTGAACATGTGTGAATGATTTAACCCTTAATAAACACCAATACCAATAATGGTTCCAACCAAGAACTTGAAATGAGTCCTATTTATATTGGACAACCATGTAAAAATAAATAAAAATATGTAAAATATGATCCAACCAAACATTTTATAATCATAAGAAAAAGAAAAATATTTTTATAAAACGTTTTTAAATAAATATAAGCATTTTAAAAATCTTTTAAAATCCAAAAAGGAAACAAAATTAATGGAACAATTAGGAGGCCAAAGAGGCTGATACACCAAACGAATCAAATCAGTCCCAAGAACATGGGATAGCAAACACACCATCACCATGTGAATCTCAATTCACCACCATTGTAACATCCTGGATCTGGGTGACACAAAATGGTTTCCCCAAACTTGGTTGGTCACATGACCTCAAGCGCATTTCCCCAAATGCCAGAGGCTGCCGACTAGAAATGAGGGCCTAGGACTGATAGTGGGGAAACTATGCCCTCATTTTTCAAATTGTAGAGTAGTGGAAAAAAATGTAAACATACAAAACCAGAAGCAATAAACAATATATACCTGAAATAGAAAATGAAACTAACGGAAAATATAACCAACAGTCATATATATGATGATTCAACATGTCTCTAATTCTAAGAAAGCTTCCAAAATAGGATACACTACAATTTGATACAATACAGCACAAGGTTCAAAGTATATCAAAACAAAACCAAAGTAGTGAAACAAGAATGCAGTAGCATCACAAGCCTAAGATCTGTCTCATTCACTCCAACTTCTCTGCAACAATCATGTACATGTGTAGGGACCCTTTCCCTTATCGACACCTGCAGCAATATAATCTGTTTGGGCCCAAGACATGACCCAAAAGGGTGTGAGAAATAAATCCCAATATGCAACCACCAAAGGCCAATGCCCAACTGTCAGTGAAAATGTGAAACAGCAGTGTGCAATAATGAAATGCAGTAAACTAGGAAGTACTCAAAAGTAACCATTCATGCCAGTTACATTTCCATTTTGATAATTATATAACAATTCAATATAATTTAATTCTGAGTTTTCTGAGACTCGGCCTCAACCGACAATCTCATATACCAGTGCCACAATAGAAACCACAACATCGTATCTAACAGGTAAAAAATATTATAATAATACCAAGAATGTGCTTTATATTGGTAGGGATAACAAAAGAAATCACCACAGTGAATATTCAAAGTAAACATTGTCCTCAGACATACATGTCCTTACCCTCAGGGAAATAGAAATGAAACCCTCAGGTGACTGCCCTCAGGTATAACAAATATTTTGCTCAGGCATATGAGATATCGCCTTCAGGCACGGAAGCTACTGCCCACAGGCATAAGAAATATTTCCCTCAGGCTAAACAAAACATTTCCCTCAGGCTAAACAAAACATTACCCTCAGGATAAACAAAACACTACCCTCAGAAATTACATCAGAAAAAGAAAGTATCCGGGCCAATTCCAACACATAAGAAAGCAATTTATATATTTTTCCTCTCAAGAAAACTCAAAACATGCTATAATCATGACATACCCATGGGCATCCTAGCCAAATGACTAAACAAGGGAAACGCACCCTCGGGGTGGCCCTAGATCAAAGGAACGATATCAAATAGAAGTTTATACTTATTCATTAGATTACCTATGCAATTATTGGTATCTCAGTAGTCAAGGTCTTATCCATACGACACCCCGAACATGGGCGCATGGCACAATGGTACAAAAAATCAACTCAATAGTTGAAATTAAACACAAGACCACTTACCTTGATCTCCGCTAGTCGATATACATGAAAGGTACCTCCCGAAACAACCAATAATGGAATAGATCTGAGATAAATGATTACCCATTCAAACCTAAATAACTTCCCTTAGGTAAATAATTTGATAGGATTATTCAAGAAGGGGGAAGACCTTACTCGCACAGTTCAAACGAGATCAATGGCAGGAGAATCGGATTCCCGGTGAGCGATCAAGAGCTCGTCCAAGTCTTGTCCTCCTCTCTCGCTGCTTCTGGTGAGTCCTCTACCTCCTCTATCAAATGAGGAGGCTACTACCTATTTTTAATGAAAAAAATATAACTATATGGCATGTACTCTCAAGTACAAGGCATGTACTATCCTTTTTAACTATTCCTCTGGTGGCTACTTTCCACCGCTACGTTGTTCATATATCGACTGATTACATGACATGTATTACTAAGTACAGTGTGTACTATCCTTTTTAACTATTCCTATGGCATCTACATTCCACCACCTCACTGTTTATCTACCGACTGATTACACGGAGTGTATTACTAAGTACACGGGGTGTAGTTATTTTTTACACACTTAATCACTGACAAGCCTACACACCCTGTATTCTCATCCCACACAGCCAAAGTACACAGCGTGGGTACAAAAGTACATAGCGTGTACCCATAAATTTGGGATTTTTCCCACATTTCCCTTGTTTTCTCAAAAACACTCAAGGAAAAAGGAAAATAAGAAACTCATACCTCAATAATATGAACCGGGTTCTTACAACCATAACCAAAAGATCACATATTTCCCATTTAATAGAAGTATCAAATAAACCTAAAATATTAACCTAGGAACCTATAAAAAACATGAATACTACATACTCACCAATTTCAGTATGTTGGGTGTGATTGGAAGGCTTTTTGGATACCATCATGAGACCATTACATTCCTTTTATATAAGTAAATAAAGTCTACTAGTTTGAAGGTAATATAAAAATAAGTTTTCATTTACTTTATACAAAATGAAAATACACATACCATACAACATATAACTTCTCAAAACACACCATTTATAAAAAATCTCAAAGAGGACTTAACATGGTAATTCCATTTTAAAAAACCAACCATTGATATTTTAAAATTACATTAATTTCAAAATGAAACCAATTAACACTTATCTTTTAATTTAAATCCTCCCTTTTGAAAATGAACCATCACACAGTTTATAACTTGTTTCAAAAGAAAAATTTCATAGGTCATGAATTTATAATAACCATCCATTTTACCTTTTTAAAACTCAATACACACATATACTAAACATGAGTACAAGTAGAGGAACATATAATAATATGAAAATCCATCAAGATTAAAAAAAATGACCACAAAAATAACACAAGTCAAGCCTTATAATAATAATACTCAATCATAAATAATCAATAAAAAATAAAGAGTAATAGAATAGGATACATAGCATGAGGAAACAACCTATGTACTAATTGCTTTGGTACATGCTATGAAAAAGTCGTATCAACTATCATTAAGTTAATGGTCATAAAACCTATCATCTAAATCACTCTGACTAGTCTCATTAGTGACACACCTATACAAGTCATAACATTAAACAAGCGGCCACCAACTTGGGTGTGAATATCAAAAAACATAGTTATCATCCCTTGACTCCCTATATAGTAACCTTGGTGTGACACCTTGAGTTTTTTCAAAAATAAAAACAATGTTTGATAGCATATGAGACATGAAACACTGAACCTAAATGAACCAAGATTATTTAAATATAGCCATTATAAACTATCCATTGAGTTGGTATTTAAAAAAAGTATTAACCAAATTATGAAATATATATTCTCAATACAATTTTTTAGATTATTTTTTATTAAATAAACACTCATTTTTTAGTAAATTCATTTTATTCTTCAAAAATATGAATTCTTAAAAAATGATTTTTACATATTTTTGTGAGAAAATAATTTAATTAAGTTTTTCAACTTTTAATAAATTTATTTGATAAAATGGGAGTAATTTTTGAAGTCTTAATATGAAAATTATTATAAGATGAATTTTTTATGTTTTTCTAAAAAGTTTTATTTTTCTTTGAACAGTGAAAAATCTAATTTTATTGAAACTATTTTTAATCTAATAATATCTTTCCATTTTGACTGAAAATAAATATTTTTATTTTCCAAACAGCTTTGAAGAAAAATTGAGAAACCAACAAACACTTTTGAGGAAAAGTGGTAAACCATACATGACTTCACAACAAACTTCAAACACTATTAACAATTCCCAACCAAACAACTCATTCAACATACCAAATCAACCACACCATCATTCAAATTGATAGTATTCACACCAGGAGCCGAAATCACCCAAGAGAAGGCTAAGGAACTACCACAAAGCAGAAAGCACAAACCTCATACTAAACCATCTGAGATATTACATGGTAGAACATTTAATTATGTAATTTATATAAACCAAATCTAAAATTGTTTATATCACTGAAAAACCATTTCTATATAAACAATTATCATACCAAGATATATTTCCAAAAAAAAATCCATATAATGGTATGTAACCGAAAAATTCATTCAACCATTTCAAAAATTCAATTTGGGTACCCCATTAGATTGTACAAAACCAAAAAAACAAACTCAATAATGGTGTTACCATTTATGGTGGAACTTCAGGTCCACACACCATCTGTAACGCCCCGACCCCAGTTACCCAGAGTCGGTGCATTATTACATAACATTGGCATGATCACAAGAAAGATCAAATCTCGAAAGACTGATTGGTTTTGTAGCATTAGAAACACTAGATATATTCATAAGTTTTACATTACATCATAAAATGAAAAACTACTACAACAACATAATTTTTCCACAGTCCACACTATAATCCCCTCATAATATCCCTGTAGGTCATTCATAACATACATCATCACATCCTGGGAAAAATAAAACATAGAAAAGGGGTGATCTGAAATGCCCAGTAAGGATAACAATATAGCAGAACATTCAAAAATAAGCATAAACATTTAAGGCAATGAATTACTAAAACAAAAGCCTTTTAAACTAGAACTTCAACATAGTATGGCAAAAGTTAAATGAAATAATTCCATTTACTTGTTCACATGGATATTCTACTAATCAAATAATCACATGCAATATCAATAACCACTTTCATAATGTTGGAATGCATAATGCCAGACTATCATAACCACATAGACAAGGCCTCGTGCCAAGACTACAAATAAGATTTTTCCAAGGCCTTGTGCCAAGACACTAGTTTGTCTCATGATACCTACCAATGCATCGAGGAGCTATAGCGGGCTCCACCCGTCACATATTAAGTCCAATGCATTCCCATATGAAAAGGTTTAAACATAACATAAACATTCGTATTAAAACTAGCATACGAAATGTCAATAATTTCACCATAAACTATGAATGGTATAAAAATAGCACATCCACAGTCAAAAATATCACAAAACCTTCAATACAATATAGATGTTTTGTATCATAATAAATCAACTTCAAATAAGCGTAAACTCCGTCAAAGGATGTTGACATAGATGAAATCAAAACACTTTTTAGAGAAATATTTCTTTCTATTTTTGAAATCATTTAAGAGCCATATAAAATAAAACATTTTCTTGAAAATATTTTTATAAGCTTGTAAGGGAAGCATTGAAGATTTTATAACAGCGGAAAATAGCCGCACCCGCCGTATAAGTTAAAAAAAACATTCTTACCCTAATTCTGTCGAAAAGGTTAAAAAGGACCTTGTTTTGAAAAAGACGGAAAGATTCCTTTATAAACCACTTATAAAAGTCAAAAAGGGTATAAATGACTTTAACTCATATTCTAGTAAATAGTAAAAATGTTTTGAAATACATTTTTAAGAAACATGGATGTGGATGATAAAGAGATCCCAGTAGATTATTACGTATAAACAACCTCGGATAATGAAGAGATTGTGAAATAACCCTTACCTTGTACTTTTCCTTTTTTGGGGTAGGTTAACCTCCTGTATAATGGTGAAATAATTTTATTAAATTATACAAGAATCATATACATTAATATGATATCATATATGATCTTTTAACATTGCTTTATTAATAATATCTTAGTATTATCGTCGTTTCGGGTGATAATCGATTCGTTCTTCTTAAATGTTTGGTTACGTAAGACATGTTTGTAATGGATAGATTATATCTTATTCATAATCAGAATGATATTAACATTATTTTTAACCCTAAAATGAGAATAATACTTGAATGGATACGATGGAGAATGAATCTCATCGCGTTCGTGGAGACGGTAGTCCGTACGTACGCACGAACGCTATTTCCATTTAATTTTTATTTTAAAAGAATATAATCCAAATGATACATAGGTATATTACTATTCCAGTATAATATAATTTTTTATATATGTTACTTATGTTCATTAACACCATCCTTTATACGTTCCATGTGTGGTATGAATGAGTCATATCATTTTAAGGGGGCGGTAGTCCGCACTTCCTCAAATGAAATTATCGTATGTATATACAACATGAAACGAATAATGATATGAAATAAAATGGAATTACAGAAGCTTATATATAAAATATATATCATTAATATCATATTTAATTACAGTGCCATCATAATGGCCACCATGAGAGGCGGTAAGATGTATTTGAACAATCATCGTTTCGTGAGGGGTTAGTTTTCCATCCACAGAAACATTATGTTCATCATCCATTAGATGGAGTTGTGTGTATGTGTAGTTTGAATCCTTATTATAACAACATCCTAGTATATTTTGGATACTGGTTTTGTTACAAAAGAAAGGAAATAAAAAGAGTTTGGGGGTTGGAGAAGCAAAATGAAAGAAAATAATTTAAGAGAAATCATTACCTTTAATTTAGGTAACTCACTTTGGTTGGAACCAAAGGACTTCTTGAAATGCTTTATGCCTAAGGGGAAGCTTCAAGGAGGAGGAGAGGGATGTGGTGAGCTTATTTGGGAAGGGTTTGGACGAGCCAAGTGGCTTGAAAGGTGTGAGGAATGAGTAGAAGTGGTCTCCTTTTATAAGGGAGAGGAGGGGCTCTTTAGGAAAGAGTGAAAGTATTACTTTATAATATAATTATATTCGGTTTATAATGGTCCAAAAATCATTGATGTCGAAGATAAGATGACTCATTTTCTAAATAACATCAACCAATATGAATTGGACAGGTTTTAGATAATATTTTAATCATTATATTCTTATTTATTTAAATGATTTATTAATGAGGTAAACATTGCATCATTATTGTGTCATTAATAATTTTACTTATTTGATGTCTAAAAATTATAAATAAAATATCATTATGTAGGAAATCGTTTTATCTTTCTAATGAATATTTATAATCGAAAATCCAACATGTATAACCCTATGTAACAATTGTTCTTCTAAAAGATGTAAGCTTATGCCATTTTTATTTTTATTTTAACTTTTTTAATATAATGTGTCCCTACCACATACAAGTGGCTCTAAGGGGTCCCCAAATCGACCCAAGGATGCCCATGGTCGGGTATGTGTCCACCAATAAGGTTAGGACACGTTTTAGGGTAATTTTGTATTATTATAATATTATTTTTTAACCCTTCTTTACCGGATTTACCCTTTAACCATGGTAAATAAAATATTTACCGCAGTAATTATTCAAAATGTGTAAAAATAAAAGTTACCTATTTACATAATTTGGACATCCTGATTCCAAATATGTAATCCATTTTTCCAAATTCAAAACAAATAAGTGGAAGAAATTAATTTAAAATTAATTCCCGTTGTTAAAATAAAAAGCGTGTTTTTAGGAGATAATAACTATCAAAAGATTGACACTTGTTTATGTCTGATTTAATTGTGAAATTATGTCCAATGACAAACATTAAATTAAATTGTAAATATATATTCTAAATATACTTTAAAACCACTCAAATTCATAATTTATCAATATTAATTATTTTGATTAAAAAAGTTGTTTTTAATTAAAATTTAGTAATTTTCACTATTCATCAAAATATAAAAGTTATCCGAAATGTACCAAAATTTCACCCTAGGCTAATTTCAATATTCCGAATCCAAAAATGAAGTCCATTTTGAAATATAAAATATATATTATTTCAAAAAGTAGGTATTAATATTCACAACGGCTAGTTTAATTAGTTGTGGTGTGTGTTAGAACTCGAGGTTGCGTACAACACACGCTATCGCATTATTCGAAGGGAAACGTACCGTGGAAGCATGGGGTGTTACATTCTCCCCTCCTTCAAATAATTGCGTCCTCGCAATTTCTAGGGTATTACTGCATAAAAAGACTCGGGTGTTTCTTCATCATAAGTTTCTCAGGTTCCCACGTTTCCTCTTCCATCTTATGGTTTCTCCACAAAAATTTACCAGACGCGTCGTCCGGTTTCTCAGCACTTGTTCTCTCATATCAAGAATCTTGATGGGCTCTTCGCAATAAGACAGATTGGGTTCTAGTTCTAATTTTTCATAGGTGAGTACATGCGTTGGGTCAGGCATGTATTTCCACAACAGAGATACGTGGAACACATCGTGAACTTTGGAGAGACTTGGAGGCATTGCCAATTGGTAAGCTACAACCCCAATTCGCTCTAGAATTTTGAAAGGTCCGATGTACCTGGGACTCAATTTACCTTTCTTACCAAAATGTATGACTCCCTTCCACGGAGATACCTTCAGAAAAACATGATCACCGACTTGAAATTCCAAATCCTTCCTTCGATTATCGGCATAGCTCTTCTGCCAACTTTGAGCGGCTTTGATGTGATTTTGGATTACTTTCACCTTTTCCACCGTTTCCTCCACAAGTTCTGGGCCTACAAGTTTTCTTTCACCAACGTCATCCCAACAGGTTGGTGTACGACATCTCTTTCCATATAACGCTTCATATGGTGCCATCTGAATACTCGAATGGAAGCTATTGTTATAGGAAAATTCTACCAGTGGTAAATATTGATCCCACATACCCTGAAAATCAAGTGAGCAAGATCTCAACATGTCTTCTAAGGTCTGAATAGTCCGTTCTGATTGTCCATCTGTCTGAGGGTGGTAAGCAGTGCTCAAATGAAGTTCAGTATCCAGGGATTTCTGAAGACTTTTAAAAAATCTTGAAGTAAAACAGGGATCACGATCATAAACCATCGATAAGGGTACTCCATGAAGTCTCACAACTTCATTAATATATAGTATTTCTAGACGTTCCAGGGGTAAATCTTCTCTTATAGCGAGAAAATGTGCTGACTTGGTAAGACGATCAATAATAACCCATATTGCACCGTTCCTTCTAGGAGTCTTTGGTATCCCCATGACAATGTCCATCGTAATATTGTCCCATTTCCACTCCGGTATGGGAAGAGGTTGCATGACTCCTCCAGGCTGTTGCCTTCCAGCTTTCACTTGTTCACAAACCATACATCTTGACACAAAATCAGCAATCTCCCTCTTCATGTTGTCCCGCCAAAAATGTTCCCTCAAATCTCTATACATTTTGGTGCTCCCAGAGTGTATAGAGAAATTGGAACTATGAGCATCATCCAGCAATTCCCTTTTCAGATCAGGTAAATCGGGAACAGAAAGTCTCTTCCCGAATTTCAAAATTCCATATTCATACACAAAGTCTCTCAATCTCCCATCATTCACAGCTTTAATCTTCTTCTGAAATTCTTCATCATCGGTCTAAGAACTCTTAATCCTTTCTAGTAAAGATGGTTTGGCAACCATTTGAAAAAACATTGATGTTTCACCTTCCCTGGTTATTCCCATGTCCATATTCACTAGATTCATGAAAATTGGATCCCTTTCAATTCTCATCATGTTCAAAACACCATGGTCTTTTCTGCTCAAAGCATCTGCCACCTTGTTTGCTTTCCCCGGGTGGTAGTGTATCGTGCAATCATAATACTTGAGTAATTGAAGCCATCTCCTTTTCCTCATGTTGAGTTCTTTTTGTGAGAAAATATACTTCAAACTCTTGTGATCAGTATAAATCTCACATTTTTCACCATAGAGGTAGTGCCTCCATATCATCAAAGCAAAGATCACAGCTGCTAACTCGAGATCATGTGTAGGATAGTTTTGTTCATGAATTTTCAACTGGCGTGATGCATAGGCAATAACTCTATCATTCTGCATAAGGACACAACCAAGTCCTTTCTTTGATGCATCACTATAAATAACGAACCCATCATTCCCCGATGGTAGAGTCAATATAGGAGCATTGACTAGTCTTTTCTTCAGTTCTTCAAAACATTCTTCACACTCTTTTGTCCAATCAAATTTAACCCCTTTACGTGTGAGCTTCGTTAATGGGTTAGCCAATCGGGCAAAATTCTGGACGAAACGTCGATAATAACCTGCCAAACCAATAAAACTGCGTACCTCAGTTATACTCGTAGGTTCTGGCCATTCTTGGATTTCCTTGGTCTTAGAAGTATCAATAGAGATTCCGTCTTTAGAGACAATATGGCCAAGAAAAGAAATATCCTGAAGCCAGAATTCACACTTGCTAAACTTCCCATATAATTAATGCCTCCTCAGAGACTTCAAGATAATGCGCAAGTGATTTTCATGATCTTCATAGGTTTTGGAGTATACCAAGATATCATCAATAAATACCACCACAAATTCATCGAGATACTCCTTGAAAACTCTATTCATCATATCCATGAATACATAGGGTGCATTAGTCAATACAAATGGCATTACGGTAAACTCGTAATGCCCGTACCTAGTTCGAAATGCTGTCTTCGGAATGTCTTCCTTTTTCACACACAACTGATGGTATCCAGATCGAAGGTCAATCTTTGAAAAGTATTGAGCTACATGTAATTGGTCAAATAAATCATCAATACGAGGTAGGGGATACTTGTTCTTTATCGTTATAGCATTGATCTCCCTATAGTCGATACATAACCTCATAGATCCATATTTCTTTTTAACAAGAAGAACAGGGGCTCCCCATGGAGAAACACTAGGGCGAATAAATCCCTTATTACTCAATTCCTCTAGTTGTTTCTTTAGTTCGACTAATTCTACAGTGGCCATTCTATAAGGGGTCTTCGATATAGGCCTTGATCTAGGAATCGAATCAATGGAAAACTCAACTTCTCGTTCTGGAGGATGTCCAGGTAAATATTCCGGAAATACATCTACAAATTCTTTCACAACAGGTACATCCTCTATTTGAACATTCCTTTCCTCACCGACAGTTATTTCATTCTCTTCCTCCCCAATAATTGAATTAAGTTGAGCTACTGGGGGTGGATCTAAATAAGAATTAGGTGGTGACGATTCTGCTCTAAAAATAAGGTGTTCCTTATCATTATCATCAAGAATCGTAACCTCTTTCTTCTTAGAATAAATATTCGCATCATAGTCCGAAAGCCAGTCCATACCGAGGATTATATCAAACTCAATCATAGGTATGACGATGATATCAGAAGATAAAGAAAATTTATGTGCTCTAATGGGGACTGATTCACAAAACTTTGTTGCAACGATACTTCCCTTAGGAGTTTTAACTGACAACTCCCTTATTAAATGAAATTGGAAATATCTAATTTTCTTAGCAAACTGGGAAGATATGAAACAATGCGATGATCCAAAATCAAATAATGCATTTTCTAAACTTGAGGAAACCATTAAATTACCTACCACCACGTCTTTCGGAGCTTCTACCTCAGTAGTAGTGATAGCATAAGCCTGGCCTTGATCCCTTGGCCTTTTCTGAGGTAAGTTCTCATGACGCTTAGGACATTCATTTGCATAATGCCCCATCTCCCGGAAATTGTAGCACTGGACGTTGGTAGCTTCCTTCTTCCTCTTGCAATTAGAGCTTGGTGGCCTTTTTCACCACACTTGTAACAGACTCTCATTCCCTTCAAGCAAGTACCAGGATGTTTCTTCCCGCATTTACCACAAGATGGATATTCAACCTTTCCCTTATTCCCCTTATTTCCATTCCCAGATTGATCAGAAGGTCTCTTATTCTCTTGCTTTTCTTTAAAGTCATAAGACTTAGAGAATTCCTTTTTGGTCTTGATAGCACATGAGACAATGTCTTCGTACGATGAAAAGGATTGTGAGACTAATGCTCGACGGAGAAATGGTTTTAACCCATCAAAGAAACGATCAATCTTACTTCTTGGGTTGTGTATATAATCACCAGTGTACCTTGCTAACCTTGTAAAGTTAGCCTCATACATTGCGACATTCTCATCCTCCTTCTGTTTCAGACTTAGAAATTGCCTTTCCATATCTGCACGATGGTCGCGAGGGAAGTATTTTTCTAAAAACAGATCTTTGAACTCCCTCCATTCCATATTTGATACTTCATCATCTTCCTTCATGTTTTGAATCAATGACCACCATTGATCAGCATCTCCAGTGAGGCGGTAAATTGCCATGATAACTTTTTCCCTTTCACTGCTCCCCAAAGCCTGAAATATTTTCTCTAGGGAATTTATCCATTTCTTAGCTACTAAGGGATTTGTACTCCCATTGAACATTGGTGGTTGTGGCCTCATGAATCGATATAACATTGATCCTCCACGCTGCGGATCAGGGTGCTCCGTACGGGTAAGGTTATTATTCATAACCTGAGTAAGTTGTCCCAGTATGGTGATTAGCTGATCAGCACCAATTGCATCACCAGCCCCACTATAATTATCTTGAGCAGGAGGGAAATCCCTACATGGAGTGCATGCATTGATATGGTTTCCATTTCTTCCACTAGGCACCATTTCTAAACAATGGAATAAACTAGATCAGTTTATGAATCAAAATACATAATCCCATACTTATAAAACACTTAACATAAATTGAACTATTTATGGATATAATCCATATTCATAAAAATGTTTTCTTTGAGGAAGTATATACTCATAAACCCTACATAATGATTTGTAAAGAAAATGAGAGTTATCCTAAGCATATCCCCCGGGAGTGTCGTAACCAAGAGTGCAGCAAGGCCCGTTGTCGTGCACCCGTTCCCATTCGAGTCTATCTCAAAGCGGTGTTTTAGGGTTTTACCCCTAGGTACATCTATGCCAGAGCCGCCTCTACCTGCTCGTATCCAGACAGGGATGTATTTCTCGGAAAACTCACAAAATCTCTACAATACCAAAATTCTAGGAAGTTCTTCTATACTAATCCTCAAAGTTCATCTTAGGTCTACATGCTCTAATCAGAGTTTATCTAAATCTAGCTTCCAAGGTTTGTACTAAATTTCCTCTGATACCAACTGTAACGCCCCGACCCCAGTTACCCAGAGTCGGTGCATTATTACATAACATTGGAATGATCACAAGAAAGATCAAATCTCGAAAGACCGATTGGTTTAGTAGCCTTGGAAACACTAGATATATTCATAAGTTTTACATTACATCATAAAATGAAAAACTACTACAACAAAATAATGTTTCCACAGTCCACACTATAATCCCCTCATAATATCCCTGCATTTCATTCATAACTTACATCTTCACATCCTGGAAAAAATAAAGCATAGAAAAGGAGTGAGCTCAAATTCCCAGTAAGGATAACAATATAGTGGAACATTCAAAAATAAGCATAAATATTTAAGGCAATGAATTACTAAAACAAAAGCCTTTTAAACTTGAACTTCAACATAGTATGGAAAAAGTAAAATTAAATAATTCCATTTACTTGTTCACATGGATATTCTACTAATCGAATAATCACATGCAATATCAATAACCACTTTCATAATGTTGGAATGCATAATGCCAGACTATCATAACCACATAGCCAAGCCATCGTGCTAAGACAACAAATAATATTTTTCCAAGGCCTTGTTCCAAGACAGTAGTTTGTCTCATGAGACCTACCGATGCATCGAGGAGCTATAGAGGGCTCCACCCGTCACATATTAAGTCCAATGCATTCCCATATGAAAAGGTTTAAACATAACATAAACATTCGTATTAAAACTAGCATACGAAATGTAAATAATTTCACCATAAACTATGAATGGTATAAAAATAGCACATCCACAGTCAAACATATCACAAAACCTTCAATACAATATAGAAGTTTTGTATCATAATAAATCAACTTCAAATAAGCGTAAAATCCGTCAAAGGATGTTGACATAGATGAAATCAAAACACTTTTTAGAGAAATATTTGTTTCTATTTTTGAAATCATTTAAGAGACATATAAAATAAAACATTTTCTTGAAAATATTCTTATAATCTTCTAAGGGAATCTTTGAAGATTTTATAACAGCGGAAAACAGCCGCACCCGCTGTATAAGTTAAAAAAAACATTATTACCCTAATTCTGTCGAAAAGGTTAAAAAGGACCTTGTTTTGAAAATGACGGAAAGATTCCTTTATAAACCACTTATAAATGTCAAAAAGGGTATAAATGACTTTAACTCATAGTCTAGTAAATATTAAAAATGTTTTGAAATAAATTTTTAAGAAACATGGATGTGGATGATAAAGAGATCCCAGTAGATTATTACGTATAAACAACCTCGGATAATGAAGAGATTGTGAAATAACCCTTACCTTGTACTTTTCCTTTGTTGGGGTAGGTTAACCTCCTGTATAATGGTGAAATAATTGTTATTAAATTATACAAGAATCATATACATTAATATGATATCATATATGATCTTTTAACATTGCTTTATTAATAATATCTCAGTATTAACGTCGTTTCGGGTGATAATCGATTCGTTCTTCTTAAATGTTTGGTTATGTAAGACATGTTTGTAATGGATAGATTATATCTTATTCATAATCATAATGATATTAACATTATTTTTAACCCTAAAATGAGAATAATACTTGAATGGATATGATGGAGAATGAATCTCATCGCGTTCGAGGAGACGGTAGTCCGTACGTACGCACGAACGCTACTTCCATTTAATTTTTATTTTAAAAGAATCGAATCCAAATGATACATAGGTATATTACTATTCCAGTATAATATAATATTATATATATGTTACTTAATTTCATTAACACCATCCTTTATACGTTCCATTTGTGGTATGAACGAGTCATATCATTTTAAGGGGGCGGTAGTCCGCACTTCCTCAAATGAAATTATCGTATGTATATACAACATAAAAAGAATAATGATATGAAATAAAATGTAATTATATAAGCTTATATATAAAATATATATCATTAATATCATATTTAATTACAGTTCCATCATAATGGCCACCATGAGAGGCGGTAAGATGTATTTGAACAATCATCGTTTCGTGAGGCGTTAGTTTTCCATCCACAGAAACATTATGTTCATCATCCATTAGATGGAGTTGTGTGTATGTGTAGTTTGAATCCTTCTTATAACAAAATCCTAGTATATTTTGGATACTGGTGTTGTTACAAAAGAAAGGAAATAAAAAGAGTTTGGGGGTTGGAGAAGCAAAATAAATGAAAATAATTTAAGAGAAATCGTTACCTTTAATTTAGGTATTTCACTTTGGTTGGAACCAAAAGACTTCTTGAAATGATTTCATCCTAAGGGGAAGCTTCAAGGAGGAGGAGAGGGATGTGGGGAGCTTATTTGGGCAGGGTTTGGACGAGCCAAGTGGCTTGATAGGTGTGAGGAATGAGTAGAAGTGGTCTCCTTTTATAAGGGAGAGGAGGGGCTCTTTAGGAAAGAGTGAAAGTATTACTTTATAATATAATTATATTCGGTTTATAATGGTCCAAAAATCATTTAGGTCGAAGATAAGATGACTCATTTTCGAAATAACATCAACCAATAAGAATTGGACAGGTTTTAGATAATATTTTAATCATTATAATCTTATTTATTTAAATGATTTATTAATGAGGTAAACATTGCATCATTATTGTGTCACTAATAATTTAACTTATATGATGTCTAAAAATTATAAATAAAATATCATTATGTAGGAAATATTTTTATCTTTCTAATGAATATTTATAATCGAAAATCCAACATGTATAACCCTATGTAAAAATTGTTCTTCTAAAAGATGTAAGCTTATGCCATTTTTATTTTTATTTTAACTTTTTTAATATAATGTGTCCCTACCACATACAAGTTGCTCTAAGGGGTCCCCAAATCGACCCAAGGATGCCCATGGTCGGGTATGTGTCCACCAATAAGGTTAGGACACGTTTTAGGGTAATTTTGTATTATTATAATATTATTTTTTAACCCTTATTTACCGGATTTACCCTTTAACCATGGTAAATAAAATATTTACCGCAGTAATTATTCAAAATGTGTAAAAATAAAAGTTACCTATTTACATAATTTGGACATTCTGATTCCAAATATGTAATCCATTTTTCCAAATTCAAAACACAGAAGTGGCAGAAATTAATTTAAAATTAATTCCCGTTGTTAAAATAAAAAGCGTGTTTTTAAGAGATAATAACTATCAAAAGATTGACACTTGTTTATGTCTGATTTAATTGTGAAATTATGTCCAATGACATACATTAAATTAAATGGTAAAAATATATTCTAAATATACTTTAAAACCACTCAAATTCATAATTTATCAATATTAATTATTTTGATTAAAAAAGTTGTTTTTAATTAAAATTTAGTAATTTTCACTATTCATCAAAATATAAAAGTTATCCGAAAAGTACCAAAATTTCACCTTAGGCTAATTTCAATATTCCGAATCCAAAAATGAATTCCATTTTGAAATATAAAATATATATGATTTCAAAAAGTAGGTATTACTATTCACAACGGCTAGTTTAATTAGTTGTGGTGTGTGTTAGAACTCGAGGTTGCGTACAACACACGCTATCGCATTATTCGAAGGGAAACGTACCATGGAAGCATGGGGTGTTACACCATCTCTTTTATGATAGTACTTAATTAAAATTATCCGTCCCATTGAACAATTTCATAACCATAAAAGAAAAAATACATGCCAAGAAAATGCAAAACATTAAATGAACCATTTAAATTAAAATACATTTCCTTATATTAACTCCAAACAAACATTTTATAATTATTATTTTAATGTAATTTTACAACATTAATATTACACCAAACACCATTTTTTCAGAATTTCATGAACAACCATTATAGTAGATTTTCATCAAAAATTGCACAAAAATTAAAATTAAAATTAAAAAAACACATAAATTTGAAACATGTTCTTCATGTTATAGTAAGATGAGTTAAGATTTAAGCCACATACAATAAAATCTATGGATAATACAATGAATTAGAAAAATTCCTCTGTAATGATGGATTGTAACAGAGAAAACATACTATAGATCTAGTTCTCTAAAACTAAAATAGACAAATACAATCAAGGTTTGAAAACGAAACATATATATATCCCTGATGGGTCATA
This sequence comes from Viscum album, assembly GCA_963277665.1. Lineage (NCBI taxonomy): Eukaryota > Viridiplantae > Streptophyta > Magnoliopsida > Santalales > Viscaceae > Viscum > Viscum album. Next base: position 2,053,613,440 of record OY728146.1, on the reverse strand, counting down.
ATTATAAATGAAATATAGGGATATAGAATATATCTATTGAAAAAATAAAATAATATAGACCTAACAAAGAAATAATACTTTAATGCAAAATGATTTTCCAATATATTACTACTTGATTAAGAGTAATTGTCAAAACATCCAGGGGATGTTAAGAATTCATTTTAGCAATTACACAGCAGAAATCATGCCATTGATAAAATATATAATTAGACCAATAATTATAGAATCAGATTTTTTGTCATTACTGGTTAAGTTGCACTGTTATGAAAACTATGTGATGAAAATGATAATTTATCAATCCCAAAATGCAGATTTTATCCTTGGTGACTATATGGTTTATCTAAAACACTCACCTAATAATAAACTTACCCAAAACCCACTACCTCACATTTAATGGGTTTCTTTAGGAGTTTCCTGGTTAGATCTAACTATGTGTAAATAACGAACCTCTAGAAAATCCCTTAAAACCATTCGAAATGTTCAAAATACCCTCTCCAATTTTACCCAGGGACAATAATATTTTTATTAAATAATTAATGTACTACTTAATTGAATTTGTGGGTGCTCATTTTTTCCTAGAATGTTTCATTTCCATAACAGTTAAGTAAAAAACCTCAATTTCCCTAAATGTGTTCCGGAAATTTCATGACCATTTCCATATCTTATTCCATTGATTCATCATAAATAATAAAATTTTATTGTAAAACCATAACATGAACAATTATTTTTCCATATAATACATTCTTGTACATAAAACTAATCCATATATTCCAATGAAGAAAATAAACATCTAGATCTAGGCGAATGTAATCTCATAGAATCACAGGGTCTAGTGCATGGTGACACTATTTATACTAAGACACATAAAAAATATGCACAGAACAAAATCTTGGTTAAAAATATGATAGATATTCCACATCACCAACCCATTCATATATCTCAAATTAGACTACATATTTAGTAGATTTCTTGACATGCTTCTAAAAACGACGATGGCCAAGACATAGAGTGATTCAATAAAACACATTATCACTCAACTAAAACAACAACGACCATCAAAAACAATCCTCATAATATTTTATGATGACTCTCAGATGTCTCTACCCTCTTCTAGATCTACAGAATGATTTTCATTATCTATTGCAAAATTCTAGGACTAACTAGTGATGTATCACCTATTTCCACTCAAAAATGTATAGAATGAAAAGGATTCACATACAATGCTTCAAAAAGAGCCATATGTATTGATTCATCATAATTATTATTATATGAAAACTCTAATAATGTCTGTTTCTACTACCAAAAGCCACCAAAATCAATTACATAATCCCTAAACAAGCCTTCCATCTATTTTATCATCCTTTAGACTTTTCAATCCATTTACGAATGATACTATATACTCATAGTGAACTATTTTCCAATTTATTTTTGTAAGGATTTATGGAAATTAGTCCCAAAACACAGATCTCAATCTTATAATATTGATATGAGTAACCCATTCATATTTTACACATCACTAATATATAATTTAGACAATTCCTCCACATTATATGATTCATCAATTACGAATAAAATTATCAACATTTGTAATCCTATACAATATCACCATTATATAATCATTTTCTACACCATCCATGGGAAGAATATTGCAAAATCCATGGATCTTTGAACGCATTTGATGAAAAATAATAGATAAATACTATACCATACCAACTAATTTTAGATATACATCTTTTACTTTCTTACAAGTGTGTAACGTCAATGAAGAATCATCTGCATTCCTTCTCATTCCATCCAAACAAAAAGGTTCTTTTAAAAAATTAAAAAGATACTATATGATATAATTAATAGGACATTTTTAATGGAAATACGAAGGATGGTGTTGTTCCTCCAGAGAATTTTGTTTGACAATACAATTTTGAAATCAAAAAACTGAAATCCAAACAAATTTCATTCCCTAAATGGAATCCCCACTTTGGTTTTTTTATTTCATTGAAAAATAATCACAATCATAAACATTTTCCCATTTAACTTTTTAAACCAAATTAAGGACAAAAGAAATCAGAACAAAAAACTCAAAAATCCTTTTGTCTTCATAATCCATGATCATTTCAGCAATCACAATCATCAACTTCAATTATTTTTAAGCCTCTTTTACAAAAATGGAATTGTAATTTTCTGGTTCTAGGTTCCACCCCGTGGTGTCTCAAACCCATTTGCTCTCATAACCTCAAGAACATTTCAACAAATTCTGGAGGTAGCTATCTAGAAGAAAGGTGATAAATCATGATAATGGGGAAACTGTGCCCTCACTGGAAGAGTATACATAATATAATAACAATAGTAAAAAATAGAGAGAGATGTACAACAATAAAATAAAAGTATTCATCAGAAGACAGATAGTACTATAACAAAAATAACACATATTAATGATGCATATAACATGTGTCTAGGAATGTATCTGAATAGGTCACAATGATAGGAAAAAATACAGATACAAAAATTAAGAAAAGAAGTGAAATTCAACAGTACTGCAAGCCTCAGCATAGTCCCCTGCTATCCAGCTCTAATAGTAATCATGTACCTAATTAACAAGAGTGCTTTACCTTATCTCTAATTTAAACAATAAATTTTTTTTGGGTCTAATAGCATGACCCTAACATGGTGCGAGAATAATCCTATCAGGAAACCACCAGAAGATCTATTGATAATAGTTATTGAATATATATATATAGAATGAAATATGCAGAAAAAAATAAATAAATAAGGAAGTACACAGAAGAAAATAATCATAAAGTCTTCAATTATGTTTATTTCCATTTATTAATAATTCAAACCCTTGAAAAATGAATCTTGGGATATATCCTTAGCTTTGTATCCCTCTATTTAGAAGTATCAAATGATGTATCAGAAGACCATTTACGCAACCATGTAAGACTGAGTCCAAGATTGTTCTATGGTTTGGAAGACTCATCACAACAATATTATATAATTCCTAACAACCATCTAAGAAATTTGTCATAGTATATCCACATTGTTTTAATCATTGCAATAAACAATTACAATCGACCTCCTGGGCAGCTCTCACGGTCAATACCGATGTGTCCACAGTGTATAAATAATCATAAATTACTTCCTAGTATCTATCAAATTCAATAACCCATGGGTCAAAGTATACACCAAGGATCTCATGGTTCTATGTAAATTATCATGTAATCCCCTTGTATTTCCTATTCCATGGATCTCATAGTCCATTAAAAGATCAGCACACATGTCATTACAATCTAGCACAGCTACTCAATACGTACAACATGGATAATATTATCATTATTAACATATCATATTCATATAATAAATAAAATTCATCCTAAAAAAACCAAGGCATAGTAAACAAGGTATGACTCATAGGAAACATAGGCCAAACACTCGTAAACAGTCACACTAGGGAAACACACCCATATGTGTCCCATAAACAAGGAATCAATCCATACACATATACTAAAACTAGGATTTAATCATTTATACCAAAGAAGGTATATTATAGGGATATAATTCAAAACAAGTAATACCCCCAACATGTGTATTCATCACGTTAATCATATATTATCCAATTACATAAAATAAAGGCACAAACCACCCACCTCGATGTCGGGAGATCACTATAGTGGAAAACTACCCTAGAATTGTCCAAGAGTGATTCAGATCTACGAAAAGGTTAAAATCATTCATCCTTAGACAACTCAAGTGATATGGGAAATTTAGAAGGGAGGATTTAGGGGAAGATAGAACTCACCGGTGTGAATCCCATTCACCAACAACATCTCAATCAGTGTTAGGACAAGGAATCGGTAGGGGATCGAAGTTCTCGACCATCTCGTTTCTCAACTGTAAGAAACACGGAAAGAATAAGATAGTTCTGGAGATGATATGCGACCCCTATTAGATTAATCAATTAAAAAGAAAATTATATGTTGTTATCATATAATATACATTGTGTGTACTATCCTAAATCAGCCCCTACTCGAGGCGGTATTCTAGGTCACCTACAAGGCCATGTATTCGACCATCACATGACCATTACACAACATGTAGTAAAACTTACATGTTGTGTACCTAAAATTTTTCCATTTGTTATATTTTCCAAATAATTACTCAAATAAATATCCATGCCTAAAATGAAGATGGTTGTTCTTACAAACATCCCCCTTCAAATCAATTAGTCCCCAGAATTCTCCTCAAAGGTATGATAATAGGAAATGACAACCATCTATAGAAACTATGATTGAACGTCAGTCTCTCTCTTCTATGTCTCATCATGTACTTGTTGGTGCTTCCATCACACCCGTACAAGATGAATATACCTGCCAAAGAGAATATTCGGGCTGCGATCCACAATCTGAATAGGGTGCTCCTCAAAGGATGCATCAACCTACAAAACAACCTCTTCAGGTTAAAAAATGCGAGATGGGTCTGAAAAGTATCTTTGTAGCTGAGAAACACAAAAGGGGTTGTTCATAAACTTATACCTTTTAGGTAACTGAAACTGATAAGAAATCAACCCGACTCTCTCCAAAAGCAGAAACGGCCCGATGTATCATTTTGAATGCTTCCCCTACCAATTATTTCATATTTGTCCCAAAATCTATGTGACATGTTAGAAAAACTGATCTATGACCTTGAAATCCATAGGCCATCACTTTCGAACAACATAAGATTTATGTTGAGTCTTTTTAGACACCATCCTCTTATGAATTAACTCCACATGTCCATTCATCTCCTAGACAAGGCGAGGTCCCAAAATAATTTCCTCCCCTTCCTCCATCCATCCTAGGGGTGGATTACAATATCCTACTATTAAATGCTTCATAATGTTCCATTGCAATCCTTTCATGATAACTATTAATGTAAGAATACTTCACTAGAGGTATGTGTCCCTCCCAAGAGCCCCTGAACTCTAGGACTCATGCTCTAAGCATGTACTCCAAAACCAGAATCATTTTCTGTGACTGGAAATCAATTTAAAAAGGTAAGCTATACTCAAATGTACCTTTGTAACCAAATCCCTCTATAGTCCCTTCCAGACACCAGATGCAAACTGATCAACCATGTCTAAAATGATAGAGTGCAAAACCCCATGAAAATGTACAATCTATCAAATGTACAACCTTCCAATATCATCAATATTTAAGGTTTACTTTATTGGAAGGATGTGTGAAACCTTCTATAGTCATTCATTAACAACCCATACTGCATAATTCATTCAATGCAACCTTGGTAATCCAATCACAAAATCCATCACGACATCATTCCACTTCCACTTAGGAATGGGTAACTACAATAATAGCCCTTCTGATCTATAATGCTTTGTCATTAAATGCTGATAGGTGGTACATCTCCAAAAAAATAGAACCACATTTTTTATACCTAGCCACCAATACTAATGATCTAGAGCACGATACATATTGGTGACCCTGGGATAGACATCCCACACTGAGCATTAAAAATCTAGAATCAAATCCTCAAATATGTCTACTGACACCCATACACATATAAAAAATTGTAATATCTCATCATCACCTATGATCCAAAAAGGAGTAGGGTCCTCACCTGATACACTATACCATGAAACTAGGAATTCCTAATCTAATAACTGCCTCAATATCTCTCAATATATAAGTGTATAGGTAACAACTACAGAGGAAAAAAAATTTCTTCCTCTATCTATCATGCACCTCTAAATGAATCTTAGAGAAAAGGGAAATATGTTTCCACTCACTATTTTCCTCTTGAACTGAATGTATAATACACCTCCTACATAAAGAATTAGTAATTATGTTTCCTTTTCAAGGAATTTAGGCATTCTTAATGTCAAAGGACTGGATGTAATCAACCCACCTTCATTCTCCAAAAAATCATATCTCAATGAGTAAAGATATATTTGAGATTTTTGTGGTTAGTGTACAATGAAAAATTTTCTCCCAAAAGATAATGTATCTAAGAGAGTAAAGATTGAACAAATACACCTAACTCAAGTTCATACGTCAGGTAGTTCCTCTAATGTGGCCTCAACTGTCATGACCCAGACACATAGACTCCTTCCCTATGTTGAAGCACTACTCCCAACCCTATACCTGACACATCATAATAAATTATGGTACTCATCCCCAGCTATGGAAAAATAAGCTTTGCTGCTGAATTCAGTCTCCCTTTTAGATCATGAATGGATGAATCATAGGAATCAGTCCATAAGTACATTATTACCTTCTTAATTAGTCCTATCAGTGTCACTTCTAATAATGAACAGTCCTGAATAATGCACAAATAGTAACTATCCAGTGACAAAAATCTCTATACCTCATTGACATTATTCGGTTACATATATATTACTGCCTCTATCACATTATTTGGTTATACTGATATTCCTGTGTCTCAGATAACATGACCTAAGAAGTGATTCTAGTCCATCCAAAAGAGGCATTTTGGTAGCATAATTTTTCATTTTTTCTCCCTTATTTTAATCAAAATGATCTAAAAGTGGGTAGTATGGTTGTGATGAGTGTTAGAGGACACCAAGATATCATCCAAAATGACTGCCACGATAGAATCCAATTAAGGATGGAACACTGGGTTCATCAATTCCATGAAAAAAATAGCACTTTTCTGACACCAAACAACAAAAAATACTATTATTGGTCATACATACTCTACAATGGTGTAAGTGGAATATCTGATGGTCTAATGTGAAACTGATGATAAACAATTCTTCGGTCAATCAACAATAAAACTAGGGCTCGTTGAAGCTGGTCAAAGAGATAATCAGTCCTCAACAAGGGATATTTGTTTTTGAAAGTAAACTAGTTGATCTTATAATAATATACACAAATTATGAGGTTACCGTCCTCTTTCATTGAAAATGCTTAGGCATTCCCCAAGAAGAAGTATTGGGTCGGTTTGAACCCTTTTCTGGTAACACCTTTAACTACTTCTTGAGCATTTATAGCTTTGGTGTAGCATTCCTATACATTGTAATGAACACTGGTGCCACTCCTTGATAACGATAAATAGAGATATATACCTCTCGCTCCATAGGTATACTAAAAAATTCATCGGGAATGAAATCACTATAATGATCCACCAATTGCAAAAAGTCTATTTGTGAATACCCCTGGACATCCATATATAAACAAGAAATTTGGGATGTAATTCTTCCTATCCCATGATGCTTGGAACCATCTCTACTTTCCTGGACATCCTATTCTCCCTTGTATATAAAATTTACACCCTCCGGTGACATGAAACTCTCCCAACGGTGATAGCAGTCAACAAGGGACAGAATGGAGACCAACATGTCCATTCTTATAATGAAATCAAATTCTATAATATATAACACATTGAGGTCCCATAAGTTTTGAAACCCACCAACATTAAATGGGAACTCCTTTCCCGGAAGTACACTAGCCTTCCTATGCCTCAACAAAATGTATATCATCATAACATCAACAGAAGTAATGATACAGATCCCAATACTCTCCGCAATGGCAACATATATAAATCTATGGGAAGCCTCTGTATGAAAATGTGAAGAATCTAAAAATGAGGCAACATGAATCATTATAATATTTGTGATCCTCATTCTTCTAGGTCTGCTCCACTATTAATGTATGAGCTACACCATGAACTTGTGACCCCACCTGACTGCATAGAGCTGATCTACCCTGTTCTCAATGAATGAAATTCGTTTGACTACCATGAAAATGACCACCTCCTCTAGCTGTATGGTCAGAAGAACACTAGATCCCTGAATGAAGAGAAAATGATGTTCCTTCTCTTTAATTTGGAGTCAGAACTGATCCCCTCACACATGATGATGTGGATAAAACCTAGGAAAAATTCTATTGATGACCTATCTTTCCACAAGAATGGAACTCAACATGGTCTATTAGGAACTGAGGTATTGTGTTCCCAATCTTCTTGCACTGGTAGAACCTCACCTATCTACTTATAGATATATTCCATCTACTTGAATCACAACCCAAAGGCTTCATATGGTGCTTTCTATTCTCAAATGAAGGAGTACCTGCCCTGGATACTCTACCACCTTGGCTCGCAGCTTCTATCTCCCTTAGATTGCACTCTGTAATCAGTGTTTGGTTCACTATAGTAGTCACTAAATTCAGCCTGAAGACATTATCCGATGATCAGATGTCATACCAAAGACTATACATTAACCGCCTAGCCAATGATAACTATTCACCTCCCAGAATAGGTGTGAATCAATGTAACTCTGTAAAATGAGATGATTAATCCACTACTAATAGTGAAATTTTTTCTAAGTGTATGAATTGTTTGGCTAAGTTGGATCTCAATGTAACAGTTTAGAAGTAGTCATACTAGGTTCTCTGAATCATTTCCCAATCAAATCCTGATGATATCCTCCACATGTAACAAGAACCCACCATATCTTTACATAATAATGTAGAATTTACATAGAGAGCATAACCCTCCACTATATTAGTGTATCTAGATGCTAAAGGACAACATAAATGGCCTCCAACCATGACTCTAAATCTTGTGGTCATCCATCCCCAAAAAATTTGGGAGGATGATACTGCTGGAACACTCGCATCAACTCTTCCATAGTTGGGGAAGGATGTTGTGTTCCCTGAAAAGTCTGAAACATATTCATAAAGCCTTCACGGGTAAATAAATCAGGACTTATGTCCTATATAACAGTTAGCGCCAATATGTGCACGATTGGAGGATCTGCTTGTAGTCCCTGATCTACTCTTCACAATGTCTAATCATTCCCATGTATCTAGTATTAAATCAGAGGATGTGTTCGTAGCATGAATCTGCATGGTCAAGATCACACCTTAGTTCAATATTATGAAGTACAATAATATATATGTTCACGAAAATAACATGAGAATAAACATTATGATTTTCAAAATAGTTTTACACGACATGTGTATCCTCTACACAGTGTGTTCCCTTTTGGTCTTACATGGTAGTGTATCTATTCCAATCATGGTCGTGTAACACCCCTTACACATGGTGTGTTCCTCATAAGACATGGTGTGTTGTTTAATTTTCTCTCGAACCAAGGTTCATCTATATGGATAGAACTACATGATTCCATCTTGTGAATCTCTACAGGGAATTCTCACCCTAGTCACAATATGTAAAATTAAGGTGTAACTTCCCATGTCATTAGTCACATGATCATATAAAAATTATACTCTACAAGGCATTCATAGGATAGACATGTCATATACAACCTATGTTTCATCAAATTGTGTCCATCGTCACATCGACCGATACACGGCCGACTCTACACCACATTCATTTACTGAAAATGGAGTGTATAACCTCCACACATTCAACATCTACATGTTGTGTACTCCTAGTACTCAATTTGTACTCCTAGTACACTGTGTGTAATTATGAAATGCCAGTTCATCTAAAACAGAAGAACACATGGTGTGTATTCATGACACCACATGCCTTGTTGTCTATGTTTCCAGATAGAAAGCCTTTGAAACATCTCTATAACCATCAAAAACATAAAATCTTCTCAATTCCCTAACATGTTCTATCATGTGAGATCCCATACACCTAAAATTCTATGTTTGACATCATTATTTATCTCTCAATATGAAAAAATTAAATTATACATCAAACATGATCCACAAAATTCTGAACCAAGTGGTCCCAAAAAACATCAGGGGCCCAATTTGGACATGCATAAACATGAAAATTTATATATTACAATACCGAATCTAAATAAAAAGGTATTATAACAAGGACTATATCAAAACTGCATGCATATCTAGCACAAAAACTATCACAACAACATGAAATCAATAATGAACCCTAAATGGCCTGGAAAGAATGCATTGCATGTGATCTCCATCAAGTTCATATATGATTCATGAGGTGGGATACCCTCATATCATTATGTTTCAATAGAAATATAACATCAATAATATCAACGATAATAGAAAAAAACATGTGAATCACCAAATGGAGAAATCAAATCTATAATAACAATTGCAAAACAAGAAATATCGCAATAGTTGAGGTAACATAGACTTTCCCTAAACACGGTTTTGCTACTCCTGGGCCAACATATTACCAACTACACCTTAATTCATATCAGTATATTTATGCTCCAAACATTTAGAAAAGATTTAAATGAACCTCCTCTGATACAAATTTTAAATATCCCAATTCCAGGTTCCACCCAATGGTTCTCCGAGCCAGATTCGTCACATAACCTCAATCGCATTTACCCATATGTGCAAGGATTTTGATTAGTAATGAGTGCCCAGCTCTAATAGTAGGGATACCATGCCCTCATTGTAAAAGTTTTCACAATGAAATAACAATATTAAACAATAGAAGGAGCAGAAAAACGATACAACAAAAGTAAATAGCCGATGACTGATAATAATATAACAACTAGAGAATATATAAATGATTCATGTCAAATGTGTCTAGGAAATAATCCAAACTAGTCACAATGATATAAATACCATAATTAATCCAATAGAATGAAAAATAGTAAACACCAATAGTATCGCAATCCTCAACAAGGTCCCCTACTCTCATGCCCAGACATCAATCATGTACCTGATGAAGAAGGGAACATTCCACTATCTATAACTGCAACAATATAATCAGTTTGGGTCCTAAATAATGACCCAAACATAGTGTGAGATGAATTCCATTAGGTAGAAACAATAAAATGTGATCTTAACACTCCATGAATATATGTATAGTAGGTAATGTATAGAAAATATGAAATAAATGAGGATGTACTCAAATGTAAATCATCCTGCAGTTTTTAATTACATTTCATAACATTTATTAATTATTCAAACCCTTGAATAATGAATATTGTAATCTATACTAAGATCTGTACCCCACCCTATAATAGTAAAAATAGTCGTCTCATTATACAATCTAAGAAACCAAGTAAGACAATGTACAAGCCTGTACTTTAGCTTGGAAGACTCGTCCAAACAACAGTCAATCATTCATAACCACCCTATGGGAATTATCTCATAGTATAACCCCAATGGATTAAACATATCACAAAAAATTGAAAACAACCACCTATATATCCCTCATAATCAATACCCATGGGTCCACATTGCAATACAAAATCATACCAAATCTCTGGGTAGCTGTCACGATTAATACTCCTGAGGTAAACATATTATATATAATCATAAACTAACTCTGGGTAGCTATCATAGTCAATACCCTTTTTGTGAAATTATACAAAAATCCTCTCACTGTAATGTGTAAATAAATATAGAAACCAACAAATATTTTCATGACTAAGGCTCTCACGGTCCATTGGGAGATCAACACATATATCATAACAAGAATGAACAGGTAATATATAACTACTACATAGATAATATTATCAAGTATAACAAATGGAATTAATATAATCAATCTACTCTATCAGAAACCAAACAAGGATTTAAAACAAGGTATGCCTCATAAGAAACCTTGTCTAAACAGTCCTAAATAATCAGACTATAGAAACACACCCATGGGTGTCCTGTAAACAAGGAATCAAACCGTACACATATTATATAACCCCTTTTTGATAAATTAATCAATAGTAGGTTGATAATGGAGATAAAATACAAATCACATAATATCCCAAAACTTGTTATTCTTCACATTAAGAATATATAATCAAAATTTAATCAAAAAAGCATAATCCAACTACCTCGATGTTGAAAGATCACCATAGTTGAATGTTTGACTTTGAATCATCCTAGAACGACATAGATCTACCAAAATGATTTTATCAATAAACTTTGGATTACTCGGGTGAGAGGATAAATCCGCAAGAGATGATCTGGGTGAAAAGAGAACTCACCTATGGGAATCCAAATCACATGGCAGCCTCTCAATTAGGACACAGATAAATAATTGATCGGGGTTTGAAGTTCTTGGTTATCTCACCACTCTCCAGGACACAAAAAAAGTACAAGAAGATGGTTCTAGAGATGAGATATTACCCATCACTGTTTAATAACTTAAAATGAAATGAACAGATCATGTTCATTTAATGTACACTCTATATACTAGCCTTAACTGGCCCCAACTGTATGCAGTTTTCTAGGTCACCTACACATCCATGTACTCAAGTGATACATGGCCAGTTTATGGCTACATGCAGAAACATGGTATATGACATGTACTTATAAATTTTCTTATTCATCCCTTTTCATAAAAATACAACCAGAAATAAAGACCCATTCATGAAATGATTATCTATATTCTTACAAGATTATTAATTTCTACATAATAAATCTACCATAGAATTTATTTTACCCATTCTATACATCATAGAGAATACAATCATTTGGAGATACTCCATCAATATTAATGGAATTATGTCCTAATATCATTCTAATAAAATCTATTCCAAAGCATTATGATCCATTATCATTATGAATTTTCACCAAATAGGGAGTGATTCTTTTTTTCAATTTGTGGACTATAGTGACTAAATTAAAATCATGTTGTGGGTATTGATTCTCATCAATAATTAATATACATGATCAATAAGAGACAATATTATCTCTATGAATGATAACACACCCCAACCATGTTCCCAAAGAATCACAATTAACAATGTACAAATTTATTGATTGTAGATAAATAATAATTAGTTCTGATGTATGGTTTATATTCAACACCAAAAAAATACTTCATATATTATGCATCCCATTTTATTGGATCATTATTCCTTGTAAGAGATTTCATTGGAGAGTCCGATCATTAAAGGTAAAAAAATCATTTGTGATAACCATATAACCAAATGAGGCCATATATATCAAATACATTATTTTGTGTTTTCCAAGATGGAAAAACATATATCATTTTAAAATATACATAAAAAAATTTATAGAGATAATATTTCCATGTAAACATACATCTTAAATTAAAAAATCACAACTTAATAATATCACATACAACAAATTGTCTAGTATGATTCCCAACATGTTTTATAGTGTTTTTGATTTATAGTTATTATACTTGAATATAATATTATTTTAACCAAAAAAATCACAACAATATAACATATATACCTTTAAAATAGCTTATTCATAAATTACATAAAGACTATTTGTACATTCATAAGACCGAAATGCATAACCACATTATCATAATGGACATACCATCTTATGAAAACTGTCTTTTGAATATCCGCCTTTTAAACTCATTATTAGTGATATCCTGATCACAAGTCAATTTTATATAACAACTATTCTCCCCTAAATTGATCATATAATTCATCAATGGATGGAAATGGCCACTGAGTCTTTATCGTAAATTGGATATGCATATGATATTCCACACAATGAAAGAGAGTTATTTTTTTTTTCAGAAACATGAATTTTTTCATCCCACATTGATGTGCTAGGATTAATGAAACCTTTTCATTATAATTAATACCAATATATATTAAAATATTATTATTTTTTTGTCACATATGTTAAGAAGAAAGTGATATAGTACAATTCCCCATAAGGAGATAAATTAAAAAATCCACTTCTCTTGTGGGTGGAAAACATGGTATGTAATGAGGGAAAAAATCTTGAAAATGATCATCAACTACTATCAATCACTATTAATGATATAATCCAAACTATTCAACATAAATGAATAAAATTGGTATGAAATTGTTCCAATTACTATTTCTAACATTTCTTTTGAACATTTCGTTACATTCTGATACCCTCTAAAGATTTGTTTGACACCACATTTGACTATAAACCATACCCTTCATGAATAAAATTTTATGTGATCCCTAAAACATGCTAAAAATATAATTACATTATTAAGAGATAGATATAAATATTGACAATAGTGAAATACCATCTGAATTTTCCTCTATGAATTGTTATATATCATGATTTTCATGTAATGTCTATACATTCTATTCAACCAAGTGGAGTTTGAGGATTCGAAATTGACGTCATCATCTCATCATGAAAACCCAAAATATCAGTAGCAAATGAAGAAATAAATGAATAATATGAACCTATAATTTTTTTTCATAATGTTATAAAGAAAATTAAATATACATATACCATCGATGGTATATAATAATCATCCATAACAACATTATCATCTCCATATAATTTCTTACTCACTCCATAATGATCATTATTTACATGTTGAGATTTCCCTTAATGATGAGTCTTGGTATTCCTATAATTACCATGGATTGATTTGTTTTTCTTTCGAGATTTTCTCTACATATTTAATCCAATAGATGTATAAAATGAATGTGACAGTTGTGATGGGTTCTCCACACCTGACCTTATAGCCTTGTGATAATTGAATGGATGATGTCTAATGTGGTTGAAATAGTTGTATGCTCTATGTTTTATTGTACAATCTAACTTCTTGAATTCTCATGAACCATATTTGAACATCATGTACATCACTTGGAATTATGAGGTAGATTTATTAATCCTTCCAAATTATTTAGACTCATCCCAATATATTAGGAATATGTTTCTCTCTTTTTATCACTCCCATGTTTTTAGTTCCTACCATTTCCCATAAGTATTATAATGTTCTCCCAAGTCATGTCTACTATGAAGTTCATTTCATCAATCATCACATTATTGACCAAATCCTTATAAAAAATTATATAGAGGAAGAAAACCATTGATAGAATCATTCGCCTCATCCCTTGAAAAAATGTGTTCCTTCAAGGATTCACATGGAGAATCATTTTGGGAATAGTGAAATATAATAATAAATTTATATGAATAGTCTATCACAGAGAGGTTATCCGACTTTAGGATGAATAAATATAACATTCCAGTGACCCGGAAAATGTGAGTATATATTTTTTTGCATTTAATATTCCTTCAATTTCCTTTCATGAAATGTCTTAGTATAATATATCCTAACCTACTATATTCAACCATACTAATGAATGATCATCGAGCATGTACATTACCAACTTCACATTCAGATTTTTAGGTGTGCATAGAAAATGAAAAATTGAATTATTCATATTCAGTAAAAACGCTACTTTATCAGATTCTGAATCACCCTTAATAATTGGTGGATTCTGATTTTGGCACTAAATTAAATGATCCACTTATATTTTTTAATAAATTTTTTCCATCTATCCACATGTTCAAAGTCATTGTAAATACCGAGAACTAATTTTTGGCTCCTCTATGGATACGGGGAAACCACATTATAAACAACATCATCGTGTTAGTTTCAAAAATACCTACTAGGTGAATTTTCAATAAATTCAAAATAATAATAATTATAAGTCTTTAGAAACAGATGTCTTACAAATTCAAATTTACTATGTCACAACTATCACAATAAATATTTATAAAATTCAACACTTTCTATTTTTATTCAATATATCAAAATATCACCATACATTTCAGAATCTATTGAATTTCAAAATACCACAACCATAGAATTTTAAAATTCTATATTATCACATTTTTAATAAATGTTTTAAAAAGAAAATTTTTCAAAATGATAGATATTTTCACAATATTAAATAGGAACTCCTAGTGTGAAGTAATTTCTATTAATTCAAGTCATGCTCTTGTCGTTGTGTAAACCCATGACTTTTAACAAACACTCTTATAAGAATCTCAAAAACCATATGTAACCAAATCCCTGGTAATATTACATTCATCATAAATAGGATTGCTATGTTTATTTTTGATACTAATTTAATGTATACCTAATCATAAAAATTTCATTTAATCCAACTACATGAATAATCTATAATGATTTTTGAACTCCTATATCGACAGACTAATACTATTTTTTCAAAAATAAAGATATACTAAACAAGATTGAAACCATTTGTTACATCCCCCTACTCCTTGTTTACTTGATATTAATGTAGAACCATAATTATCCTGAGGAAACACATCAACAAAAACAAATTCAAGCAACAAATTCTAAGGGATTCAATAAAATTTGAGGATGATTTTCTATTTTAATATAAGAACATAAAAAACATTAAAAAAAATCCAACAACAACCAGATGATGTTTGGTAATAGTGTAAGACTACAAAATGAAAAAAATAAATGTAAACATTATCAATGAAAAAAATAATAAACAATATAAACATTAAAATAAAAATTGGAAAACAAACCCAATAAAGCCCAAATAGTCCAATCACACATACACCACAACTCCTAATGTACTTGAACCTCCAATTTGATAATCCTTTCTAATTTATCCAGGATAAATTCAAAATAAATGATATACATTTCCTTTATATGTGTCCCAAAATATAATATCTACAAAAATAGAAAATTGACAACGTAAGGGTGAGTAATAGAACTCCATAGGATTTCGAAAATGACTTCCCTACACACACCACTATAATAGATCATGATGGAAAATATTTTTAATCAATTTATAAAAAAACATAAAAAAATAGTTCATATGAAACCCAATCATTTTGTTTGTAAAACATTTTTCATACAAATATTGTTTTCCAAACAAAATATATTTCCAATGAAAGAAACCAAACATTTCATTCAACCATTTACAAAATTCATTATGAATAACCCATTAATTTTTACACAAGTACAAACATAGATACAAACAAACCCACACACTCATGCATGGGGCTATCATTAGTGATGTAAAATCAATTCTATACATTTTCCCTTTGATCTTGGTACTTCATGACCATTATTTATCCCATTCATCTCAAAATAACCATTAAATCCTTAAAACCTTCCAAAGAATATGCACCATCACATTTTAAGGTAACATATTTTAACTGAAAAAACATTTCCATATATCAAAACCAATCAACCAATTTAAATTCATATGTTTAATATCACGTTACCACAATCACCTTCCACTAAGACTCCCCACTACACCAATTCCAAAAATCATCACAAATGATGGTTTCTATAAATCATTGAATAAAATTTCCCAATAAATTTGAATAGAAATAAAAAATTTAAAATCAAGACCCTATGTACTAATAATAAGAGATGACTGTTTATCCACATAACATGGTAACTATGATGAAGATTAGAAAAATAAAAAAATATTCATCAAAACATGGTTAAAATGATAAAATCATACAATAGTTATTGTTCTCTAATATCAAAATTCACAAATCACATCATAATGTGCATAAAAAAATATTTTCCAAAAAATCAGATATATGAACCCAAGAGATTGTAGAAGAAAATATCTAAGGAAAACAACCAATAATTGAGACATATGAAGGAAGTTTCACTTCAACACCCAATTATTTACCGACATATAACTCTATGATAATTTGTATTATTATCAACCATAATTTTCTAGAGGAAAATTCCTCTCATAATTTACCTATAGAAAAAACTATACAATATTGATCAAAAAAATTAGAGCCACAATCTTTAAAGATAATTTTCTCATGAATTATTAGAGATAATGTTTAGGAAAACAATTCACATCCCGCACTATTTTCTAGTTTTCATTATACCACACTCTCAATTATTAAGATGGTAGCTAATTGAATGATTCAAAATGAAGATGTTTAACTCTTAGATGGCCCATTTCAATTTTTTTCTTCTTATACCTCTTATAATTATAATATTTCAATTATAAAATATTGAATTAAATATATATATTAAAATTAAATGTTTTTATGATTATGTATTATTCAATTTCATCCTCATTTCAAAAAAAATTAATTTAATGACTCCCTAGTGGATACATGTAGACTACCACATCCATGTATCTATGTGATTTATTTTTTGTTAAGATAATTAATTGTTGTTTAGTATGATGAATTAAATTTTTATATAGGATTATTATTACGTAATTTTAATCATAAATTTATAATATATTATAGATTATATTACCTTTCATTTATTGGAGTATGATATCACCACTCGTGCATACGTGTGGAGTGTAACCTTTATATAGCAATGTGATTCTATTATACTCACAAAAAATATATGATTAATTATTTAAGGGAGCGTGATTAATAAATATTATACTTATTTCATGAAAAACATTGTGATTATTTTTACTCAATGAAAATGGTGGGAAATTTCATACATCAAATCGACCATGCATGGTAGATTTATATAATTTCAACAGAAAATATATATAAATTATTTTTTATAAGAAATGAATGATAATAAATTATAATAAAATGATAAATTGTAATTTATGATTAAATAGGTTTCTGTAATTTATTTATAATAAATATACATTTAGTATACTATTTATTTGATCTTGTGGAAGCATGATGGAACTTAATGAAATGGTTTATGTTTTAATGTCATTTTTTGTGATTGTCTATGCTAAATTTACAGTAAGGAGAATTATATGGTTTATAATAATTAGGCCCTATATATTTTATCATCATATGATTAATTTTCAGGTTATTATTTATTTGTTCCATTTTCTGTATTTGTAACATAAAATGATCAAGAAAACTGTTTTTATGTAAATCACACCATATTTCTTCTTTGTTCAATGTAAATTTTCTTCCATGTCCACACTCTTCAAAATTATTATATTAATTTTCGAACACATATACAAAAATATTACAATTTTATATTTTAAATATTTTTAATATATTTATATATCTTACAAAAATAACATATCTAATTTTATTTTAAATAAGTATTATTCGACGTTTTATTATAGAGTGAAATTAATATATTCATCAAATGTATATGACATGAATAAAATTTTAAACAATCAGGACAATTCATTTAAATTAATCATTTATTATAAATATACCTTGTGGTTTTAATGAATTGTTTTTAGAATATCCAATGAGTTTATTGTTAAATTGTGATGATAATAATTTTATATATTTCACATTTTTCCATAGAATGGTTATAATATTCAATTATTGTTATTTTTCATATATTTCATATTTATTCAATGTTTTCAATGATTCAGTAGGGATATGATCTTATTATACAATACGTATCAATTATCTATATCCTTTATTATGATATTCATTCTATGAAACCCATTTCATTCCAAAGGCTTAATTTCATTTTGATTAAATAATTAGGAATCATATTTATTTTATATGGGTTATGATATAATGATATAAAAAATATATTTCTTCCTTTCAATGAGTTATGTAAAAAGGATATTAAGAATATTTTAATATCTTATTGAACACTTAGATATATATTTATATATATAATTATATGTGGGTGGTATTAAATTTTAATATAAAATTAATGAATTTGGTGAATAATGATATATCAAAAATTAATAAGTACTGTAATAGGGAGTTGACAATGTTTACCAAGGGGTTATATACAATCATTAAGAATTATGTGGGAACCATGACTAAATAAGTGATGGTTTACTGAGGTAACCTTATCAACTATGATGATATATCTTTTATTCATTTTCTACTGAAATTATTTAATATGCTTATTTTTATGACACAAACTTATGTTATATGATTATGATATGTTCCAAGGGATCATGGTTAACTTATGATGATTCTTCAATATAATGATTCATTTTATTTGAATTTTTCATGGATTATTCCATGACTCATCATTGTTTTCTATGATATATTTGAAAATGATATGTTTAAATTATGATAGTGATTTTATATAAATATTCCAATAATATTCTTGTACATGATAATTGATGGATATTTGAAAATTTTACCCTTACATGGCATATGATTTCACCCATTTTAAGGTTTCCTTTTCCAATGTTATGAAGACATGGTTTATGTATGTTTTTTTTATAAAAAGTGTAATATAAAAGAAGAAAAATATGGGAGTTTTTTATGGTATTTTATCAGATAAGCTATTTATATTACTTATATTAAATGAAACTATAGATTTATTGATATGGGTGATTTTTTTTTATATGGTTCTAATATTCATTCAAATGATATAAAATTTACATATGAAACAATTGGTTTACCACACTATTCCTTACAAACACTAAAAATATTATTTAGTTGACTTTATTTTCGTTAACATAAAAATATCATCCATCGTATATGGTCATACTAATATTTTATGTAGTATCCATAAAAAACTAGAGGTTAAAGACATGATTTATGCCAAATATAATGTGATATTAAATATATGAATACAATAATTAATCCTTTTCTCATAATTATTATCCATAAAAATTTATCTAAGATCAATAGTATATAAAAAATTATATTATTCATTATTTATAATAAATAAATTTAATATCATTCATATGATTAGAAATACTTTGCTACACTAATGACTATAAAGTTGGGTACATTATCTACCATAAAATCTATATCAATGAAAAAATAATAATTTTAAGAACATATGAACTTATAAAATAGTTTGTTTTTCTTTTGTGAATTAATTTTTAAATGTCAAATTAAAAGTATAATGAAATAAGTTGTATTTATAGAAATAAAAGAATCAATTAAAAAATAATTTTTAACCAATTTATTATAGTAGAAATTAAATTTATATATATTATAAGTCAATATATTATATATTTATATCATTGATGAATTAAATAAATGTTTGGGAAATTATATATTAAGTGATTATATTTTTCTGAAATGTAAATGATTGTTAAAAATTTTATAAATAATATAAAAATTAAAAATAAAATTTCCCATTGTAAAATAAATTCATAAATTAATATTTTAATTCCTTGTGATTATAATATTATTTTATGAGACATTTTTAAAAATTAATGTATAATAAAATCGACTATAATATTAAAATAAGTATTTTTTTGTATAAATGTTTATTTTAATTAAAATTCATTTTCTCATATTTAGAAAATTATTATTGAAAATTTGATTTTATTTTTGAATTATAAACATTGAAAAATAGAAAGGATTATTTCTTTTGATTGTTTCTAAAATGTAGAATTTTTGGAAAACAATGAAATATGATAATTTATGGTGGAAGCTAAATTCATGAATTATAGAGTCATGATGATATATGGATGATTTATTTAAATTAGGTTTGAACTCACATGAACTATTTACTTTATTTATTCACAATAATAAATAATATTATCAGTCTTCAGATTAAATAATAATAAAATGAATATAATAATAAAAAACACCACTAACATCTACTATAATGATAACATATATCCACCTATCCTAATAATACATAAAAATCAATGAATATTTAATGTACGATAGAGGACTAGATACCCTAAGAGGGAGGGTTAAATCACTGTATATATATTCTATTCCAATATATTATTCATACCACACAAGATCATGACCTCATTATTATAAGGGTCACTTTTTTCACACTAAAGTGTTGACACTAATCTTATTATTAACTTATTTATCTAATGAAGATGCATTGAATGCTATGTCGGAATGCATGCAGTAAGACTCATAGATTTTTACTTGGTTCATCTACACTGGGCTATATCTAAGGTGCATACAACGATGATGTTCTGGTGTACCAAATCTAGTAAAACTCACTCCCAATTTACAATGTTATGGAAAGATCAATTCTATTCATAGGGTCACTAGATTCAAAAAGTATATGGTTAATAAACTTCTTT
Organism: Viscum album; assembly: GCA_963277665.1. Taxonomy (NCBI): domain Eukaryota; kingdom Viridiplantae; phylum Streptophyta; class Magnoliopsida; order Santalales; family Viscaceae; genus Viscum; species Viscum album. The sequence continues at coordinate 2,053,591,860 of OY728146.1, read as the reverse complement.
CCCATGGGTACCTCCGTATTTCTCAGGTTTACATCTAGTAAAAGGATCACATTTTTCCTCTTCCTTTTCTCAATAATTTGGAAAGGATCCACTCTATGTTTATTGACATTTAGGTCATTTAATTAACACTAATCAATGCATCATTAGTTATAGATAAATTCTTTGTTGTTGTTAAACATTCATCCACTGATGAAACACAATTTTCCACTAAAAATCATTGAATTTCATTTGTAAACACATTCTCTAAGAACAACACGATTGGATTCTCTTGCTTCTGTGAAGCTCCAACAAGCCTTTTCAATACTCCAACCTCTTCATGGAGATCATAGGTTCACAATTATCAGTAGATCACAGAGTGATCTAGAACACATAGATAACTCTGGTCTATGTGATTTCACAAATATAAATATGCCTCGGTTAAAATCACATCCTCTGCAGTTCAAAACTAGCTTTCGCGGAATTATTTCATTTCACAGAGCTCAATTACCTATACGAATTCCCTTTTTATTCATAAATATACAAGCTTTGAGAATCTTCTTTTCAATTAAAGAGCTTATGATATTTTTTTGTTTTATATCTCATATTTTTATAAGGGGTTCGTGGTTTATTTATAGGTAATTCTACAGACTCCAGACCCTTCTGCAAAAAAACAGTTCCACGTGAGGTAAAATTGAAAATATCAAAAATTCACAATGAAATTATCTCTATATCATGAAGAACCATGAAAATTTTCGAATCGTATATCTCTTTATAATCATGGAGAATTACATCAATTCTACTTTTCTTCCACCACAATGCTCCCTCTCAAGGCTCATTACCTCTTTTGTTTGCAAATCTTGTCATTATTGTAGAGCTCACTATCAACATTCATCATTTTTCAGGAAATTGAATCTATGAAGCCAATCTTGGTGTAACAGATTACTTTGCAATATTTTTATTAGGTCTTTAAGGATGTCCACATTAACTCTTCATTTGTACCACCTATAAATCTTATATTTATTTGTTATGGTTCCTTATAAACATGGATTGTCAACAACATCTCTGGAACATGAAAATTCTCCAAAAAAACATTCTTTTCCAACAAACACATCCAAACCAAAAAACGCATCAATGTTATATTGAGAGATTTTCTGCCAACCGAATATTTTCCAAATCCTACCCATTTATCTTACCAATACTCTATATAATTTAAAATATCTATTATTCTCATCATCTAGCCAAATCCATCATTCATAATTTTTTTATAAAGGAAGAGAATTCTAGAAGTAATACCCTTATTCATTTTATTTCATTATCCTTTTTATTTTTTCCTTTTATGATTCTCTCATAACCTACCCTAATAAAAGATACATGAAAACTACAATATATTAAGAAAACATGAATTGTGTTATGTTAAAGTAATTTCAATCATCAACTTTATTATCACAACTCAGTATTCTAATAACAACAACATCATCTCTGATGTAACTATTTACCATCATCCGGGAAAATGTGTTTAAAAATTATTTTACTAGGTTCACGGTTGGAAATAAAACAATAATAATGGTTAATATTTATTATATTATTTATAATATATCTTTTTAATGCTCTAAAACTACTTTAAAATAATAAAATTATATAAAATTATATATGATCATGATGGTTAAAAAACAGGCCACATAAATGAAATCATCTTCATTTAGGATTTATATAATGAATCACCCTCATAATAGAAAAAATGATATATTGTATCATTTAAAATTATCTAAAAATACTAATATTTTTTCTTTCAAATTTTCTGGGTTTTATTCCATTTAAATTGAAAATCAATAATAAAAAGTCATTGGAAACCAATGAATAAATAGTATGAAGACAATGAAAATAAGAAAATTATTATTTTTAAATGAGTTGGATATTTTTATAAAAATCCTAAGGTATTATAAATATGAATATTGTTTTTTAATAAATTTATAGCAACCATTAAATCATTATATTGAAGTTTAGAACATGTTTTAATAGATTCAACTCTGATGTAAGGGACTTGTATTTATAAATCCTCTTTTAAATTTCAATTTTTATAAAATTCAAAACCAATTGTTTTCTTCATTATTGTATTGATGATATATGAATTTTTGATAGTTATAGGGAATTTTATATTTTTACAGATGTGTTTTGGATATATATATATATAATTCATTTGGTATGTTTATGTTGGATATTGAGCTTTATGGTTATTCGAAGTGTAACTGCGATTGTTACATCATTAGTTAGCCACCAGGGATTAATTTTGAGAATGATAGGTGGGTTATAAATCATATGGAAACCATGTGGGATTCACAGTTATATAATTATGTTAATAAAATGAATCCCCTTCTTAAATAAATGTGTTTTGTTCTTTTTATGTCATTTTATGGATATCCCATGTTTCTCCAAAGTATGTATATGATATATTAAGGGTGATAAATATATCATTGTGAACATTATTTGTTATGTACTCATCGAATAATTATCTATTTCCTTAATTTCATGTCCCATACTGAAATTTTAATGCTCATCCCATGTTTAAAAATAAATCATATGGTTAATGGTAAGGTTAGTAGAATTAAGAAGAAAATTATAATACTCTGAATATTTGTCATTAAATAAATACATGTTCTATTAAAGAATTTAGTATTATAAAAAATGGATACTATTTTTGTATAATTCCTTTGTTGTTCTTTTGGGTTGTTATTTATGAATTATAACATATTTTTCTAAAATAGGAAACCGAAATGGTCCATTAGAATGTACCATATTAAATTTTAACTGAATTCACTAGATGATGTAATATATAATTCGAGGGCATCATAGATGGTATCAGAGCATGGATTGGATAAAATTATGGGTTATGATGATATTAATCTATTAACATAAATATATTTTATCTTATAGATATTTTTAAATTATATATCATTTTAATATTACCATTTTAATTCATTTAAGATATGTCTGTTATGAATGGTTATCTATAGAATAAATAGTGAAGCTAAAATCGGAAGGCACCGAGAGAATGATATTTTTCCTTGTGTGAGTCATAGAATGCTTGGAATTGGAACATAGTAGATTTTTAAATTGATGTATATTTTGAAGTAGGATAAATATATAATGAGTGTCTATGAAATATAACACAAAAAGATACCACAAATGAACATGATGATAGTGTGAAATTTTTTTAGGCAACACCCAACCATTTTCAGTGGATATTCGGACCTAGTGGTAGATGTTGGGTGGAATTAATACCATTAAAATATATTTGATGTCCTGGAATGTTTAGATAATCAAATTGTTTGTCTGTATATTTAGGCATTTAATGTTACTCCAACTATTGGTTGTCTATTGTCAAGAATATTAGGGAATGGGATGAAAATGATTCAATGGATTGGGATAAATTTAAGAATATTTTCTTACAAAAATGTTTCCCTACAGTGGATAGTAATTGTACTGAAAAATAATTCTTTTAATTGAATCAAAAGGACTAAGATTCTACGGTCTTGAATGAAGTAAAATTTACTCACTTGGAAAGGTATGATCCATATATTATTCAGGATTATTGAAGTAACACCAGTTTGTTTTACAATGGATTGAATCCATAAAACCAAAGGGAATTAGTATCACATGAATTAAATGTTATGATAAACATTTTTTGATGCACTAAAAGGGTAGAAATAGATTTCTCTTATGATCACATGTTATTTAAATACTATAAGAAGTAATGGACATGATTTAAAATAAAGGCTAACAACTAATAAACTATATCTTATGGTAATAAAGTGTACTTTACAGTTTGTTGATTGTGTGGTAAAAACCACATAGGGGAATTCCTTAACAAATTGAGGATATTGTTTGTATGTGGTATTTTTGGACATAAAACTCGATATTTAAATGAAATTTATCTTATGTTTAATTCATATTAGAAAACTATAATCTGGTTTAATAATGGTGATATGGGGAATTATGCCCTGGAATTCCAAAATAATGATCTTAATAATGGAAGGTAACATGAAGTTATGATGAAAGTTGTTGTGAAATACAATTTCGTAATTAAGTTGATATGAGTCCATACAATGGTGTGGTATCATGAAAACTGTATGTTAAAACTTTTTTTCTAGTGTCTTGTATTATAAGAGGTCTACAATATTCTATAAATTTAATAATTATTCTTGTAAATTGATAACTTAAACTTGAGAAATTAAAATATAACTTTTGGAAAAAACTCTAGGGGATTATAAAAATTTTAAAAATAATTATATGAATATTCACATTGTTTTATGTGAAATGAAATTACCAAAAACCATGTTTTTTTCCAGTGTATTGTTTGATGTTATTCTGAGTATGGATAGGTTTTTTTATCATGGTATGATTGATTATTGATATAAAATAGATTCTTTTCAGAATGAATTTTATTTTGTAAACAAGAATGATCCCATACAATTTTTACCATTCCAAGAATATAAGATGTAATGAAAAAGATAAATGAAAATTATAGTGCACTTATTATTTAAATGAAATAACTATTTAGATTAACGATCTGTAGTGGTAAATAAATACCAAGATGTTATTTTGGGTGAGATTCCTACTGTTATACATGATCAAGAATTTGAATTTAATATGGAATTATTTCCTTATTTAGAACCAATTTCAAACCCCCCATATCAAATTGATCAATTGTAAATTTATAATTGGAAAATAAGTTACATGGGATTCCTGATAATGGTGTCATTCATCTTATCTCTTCACCAAGGGGTTCTCCTATTCTGTTCAATAAACATGATTATGATTCCACAAGACATTCCATTGATTTTAGAGTATTGAGAGGCATTTCTATTAACAATAAGTATCTATTGACCAATATCATCAAAAATTTCTATTATGTCCAAAGAGAATAGTATTTTTTTACAAAATTAACATGAGATACGTGTATCATTAACTATATGTTAAGGATTGTGACATCTGTAAAACATCTTTTTTAATATAGATATGGGAATTATGGGTTTTCATTATTTCCTTTGGTGTGACAAATTCACCTATTGAAATTATGTATTATATGAATTGAATCTTTTAGGAATATTTTGATATGGTTTTTTAGGAATTTTTTTTAAAAATTAGTCAGTATCATAATAAATTATATTGATTTTTTTAAACCATTAATGGAAATATGTTATATGTGATATTTATAAAATGATATTTTTTTGTCAAAATAAATTTATTTTCTTGAGAATATTGTATATAAATATATTATAATAGTTTATACTAAAGAAATAAAAGTTGTTGATAAATGAACAAGACCTAAAAATGTAAATGAGATTCATAGATTTTGTGAATTACAAATCCATTACCAAAGGGTTTTTAAAAATGTCTCATTGTTATCTTTCCCCCTAAATATGATAACATATAACGGGTTTATGTTTATTTGGATTAAATAATGATATGTTTATCTTTAGTAACAAAAAATCAGATCAGAGAATTCTCTTGTTTTGGATATCCCTTCCATAAATGATGATTTTTTCATCTAGAGTGTTGTATCATTGAAGGTTCTTGGTATCATTATGATTAATTAGGATCAATTAAATGGGAATTTGACATTAACACTAAATCACCATGAGTTAAATTATACCCCACATGATATATAATTAAAAGTTATAGTTTTTAGATTAATAGAACTTGTTACTCAATTTACATGGATCCAAATGAGAAATATTTACCGAGCAAAAAATTTTAATATATATATTCGCTCGGAAGGAATTGAACATGATGATGATAAAAAGGATCAAAATAATAAAGGATTATTATTTCATGGTCTATTACTATCTTAGAAAATAAAAAAAAGTGGAAGATACCTTTAGACTAAAACCTTGTCCATCATTAACAATTTTTTGTGTGAAACATGACCCTTTGATGATTTTTTTAAGGATTTTATCGGTGGAAAAAATTAATATATTTAGTTTCAAATGACAATATGGTAATCTCTATTCGAAATAATTGTGTAAGAGAATAAGGAATACATTGAGTTTCCGAAAGAGCTGAAATTTGATAAAATGGTATGTCTCAATATAAAAATAAAAGAGATTTCATTTTGAGATTTGGGAAGACATTATGTATTCCTTGTGACCCAGAATTAAAAAAGAGTTATTAAGTCAATTCTATAGTTCTCTCATTTTAGATAATTCAGGAATCACTAAGATGTGTAATGACCATGGGGATTATTTTTTGTAGGATGGCATGAATGAAGATATTGAAGAATTTACAATTAAATGTTTCACTTATATATATGTTTAAGAAGAGAGACGACTACCAAATATGATTCTACATCCTTTTTCAATTCCATTTTAGAAATGTGAAAACATATCACTTCTTTTTTTTGGTGGTATATACAATTCCTTTTTAGGTAAAATAATTAAATGGTTTGGTTTTTATTATCTAACTATGTCTACACATTTTCATCTCATTCTTGTTACTGGGCTATTGGATAATCTTTATCTATTATAACTTAAGGATATATTTAGGTATTATTTAGTTCTACTATACAATGTATCTTACTATGATCCAATGTTCATTCGTAACCTTTGTAAAGTCACTGATATGTCATTGTGAATACAATTAAATTTCACCACATCCTTTCATTCCATATATTATGAATAGACTATGAGAACAATTCATACCATTGAAGACATTATATGTTCTTATTCAATGGATTAACATGTATCTTGGGTTCATGATATTTCATTAGAAGTGTCATCATGTACTAATAGTTTTCATTCTAGTATAATGTATGCACATTTTTTTAGAATTATATGGAATGATGTCTTAAACACATAAATTTGGTATGAAGTCAGTGAAATAAAATTTATGGGACCAAAATTAGTTGGGGTAGTGTCAAACAAATTTATGATGACTCAAAATATATGAGGATATTTCATAGGAGGAAAAGTATTATAGATATCCAGAGGATGGGTGTTTTTTTATGAAGTTGATGATGTCATTCTCAATGATTATTTATGGAAATTCGAGATGCATATTTCTAAGAAGGGGAAGTTGAGTACTTGTTTTTTTTGGACAATTTGATATCTATGAAAATGTTGGGTCAAATTCCTCTTGATCTTCATTGATTCCCAGTTTATCAAAGTTACATAAATTATTTTTAATATATCTAATTTAATAAATATTGCTCTAGATTCATATCTTGTTATAAACCCTATGATTATTCAGATCCATGATAAACATTTGTATGAATAAAAAGAGTATTCGGATTTTAACCGTATATAGAATGTATTTCAGAATTAGTTAATTCACCATTATACGGGTTGTGGAGATTCCAAATGGTTGATGAAGATACATGGGAATATTAAAATTTTATGAGCCATAGTCAACTTCTGTTTATTAAAATGTGTATAAAAATGGAAAGGATTCAATTTCTATAAAGGGGAAAAATGTAACAACCTGGGTACTTATAATAAATATTATTTTCATTATTGAATTGAATAGTAAAATTAATTATAAATTTATAATGAAGTTAGTAGTATTTATAGGAATTAATGAATATATAATAATAGAATAATAACCTCCCCTTGGAATTTATAACTAAATTTTTTATATTATAATTGAAAACATGAAATATTCATTACATTGAATAATAAAATGAATGTTTTGTAAATGATAAATAATGTGTTGGTAATTTTGAGTAATTGTAATGACTATTTAAATTTTATTTATTAATATATTAAACTAAAAAAATTTATCTTCATAAAATAGATTCATAAATTATTAATTTGTTTTATAATAATGTTAATAAAAATAAAAAATAAAAAATAAAATTTTAAAGGGTCATTAAATATTTTATAATATTAAAATTAATATTTTTTAAATTATTCATGATTTCAATTTAAATTTAAAATTTTAATATTAATAAAAATGTTCAAAAAATTGAGTTAATTTTAAATTATACTTGATGAAAAATTATTAGGGTGAATTTTTGGTATTTCATGTAAAAAGTTGATTTTTTTTGTGAGTAGAGAAATATGATTATTTATGGTATAATCTAAATTGATGAATTATTGAGTTTTACGTGATATATGGATAATGAAAGAACCTTTTATTAGAACTAAATTTAAATATTAAATTTATTTGGTTATAATAACCTAAACTAAACAGATTATGGTTGCAAATTAATAAACAAATGAATACAATAAAAAAACCCCATATCCACTGTAAATTCCACCCCTTATACCCTATTATCCTCACACATCTAGATACATGATTCTAATAAAAATTATACCCAATAATATTCCCATGAATATTATCCACATCTAGGATACTTTCATGTCAACAATTGACCAAAACCAATTTCCCAATGCATGTTCACGAGGAGGACAATTCAAGAGGTAAGATACTATTTTGTTTTGTTTTATTTTGTTTTCAAAATTTTCTCGTATTCTGTATCCCACCTACCTCATACCATATATATGATAAATCCAACATCTCAAATATATTTTATTTTTATTGTGTTACTTTAATTTAAAATACCATCTTTATCATCTTCTCTACATAATAAGAAAATAAAAACACCATCAAGGTTGTGTTGATTTACCGTTATTATGGACGATGTGTTTTTTTTCCTTTTTCTCATTCATGGGTGTCTATAAAATCATTATCAAGGTTAAAAAAATGTTAATATGTATATTATATCCTTTTAAATGTTATGTATCTATTTTAATGTCATAACATTATATAAAATGATATCAATTTGTGATGGTTATAAAAAGGGAAAAATTAAGTCATTATCATTGTTGTTTTATCTAATGAATCATCCCAAAATCAGAAAAAGACAATATAAGTTGCCATTTAAAATTATATAAATTATTAATACCATTTCAGTTCACTTATAGAGTTTTTTTCCATTTTAATTGAAAATATATAATGAACGAACAATTGAAATAATGAAATAAATGCACAAAAAATAATGAAAATAACCAAATATTATTAACAATGGGGTGGAAAGGTGTTAATAAAACGATAAAACATATAATAAATATGAATATAGTTTATGTATTAAATTTATAAACCTCAGTAATCCATTTTATATGTGTTTTTATATTGTTTTATCGAATTAATACCCAAAGAAACATACTTTTCATTAAAAAATGATTAAATTAAAATTTTTAGTAAATTGAAAAGGAAAGTCATAATAATGAAAATATTCATATATTATGATTATGTATTATTTCATGGAATTTATTTATTATTTAGGGTGTGCCTAATATATCTGCACAATTTATTTCGTATTTTTTAAATTTTAGATTATTTGTTATTTCATGTTTAACTGTAATGGATACATGAGAATGTAGTTGTGAGGGTTACAAATCATATGGTAGATATGAGGGTTAAAATATTATATATGATTGGTATTAAATTGATTCCCCTCTGTAAAAAAATAATTTTATTTATTTCTTCATATATCTTATTTAAAACGCATGTTTTAACAAAGAATGTATATGGTATGTAAAGGGTGAGAATAATATGTTTTCCAAAATGATTTCGAATATATTCAAGGATAAAATGTTATTTCCTCAGGATAATATCCCTTAATACACTTTTTTATCTAATCCTACATTTCATAATTCCATTCATTGTGTTTAATGTTGGGTAAGAGGAAATAATATTCCATAACCAATGTTGTGAAGATTTGTTTAAGAAAATAAATCCCATTTTTTAAGGATGGGTGTGTTAAAAAAATGGATTTTTTTTTGTTTCACCAACTTTGATTGATTTTAGGTTATTAAGTGTATATTTTTACTTATTTATCTAAAAATATAATCTAAAACTATATTTTGTAGTGTATGAAATTGAAATCTATATGAATTAACTAGATTTGGTAATGTTTACAGCCAGTTCATTATAAAATTAATTTAAAATAAAACATTTTTCATGATTGATATACTAAAGCACAATACTATATGAATATGTGACCAAAAATATGGTTTTCCTCAATGTATATAGTATAATTTAACTCTATAATCATGTTAAAATAATAAAATCAAAGAAAAATATATTTTCATTTCCTATAAGGTTCCACAAACCTGTTATAAAATCAAACCCCTAATATAATGTGGGGAAACAATGTAACATCCAAAGTAAATAAATATTAATAACTTTTCATATATATAAATATTTGTGAATTAAACAATAATTTTACATTAAAGGGGACTCTATATTCGATGGCTTACCTGATACACAACAACATGTTTCTTTTAAATCTTATGTTGCACTATAATAATATAATATTATCATTCTAAATATAGTTAAAACCTGGCCATTGTATTGGATGGAATGAGTACAACTAACTACAATATGAATATACATGTTTGTTAATTGTTTTTTCATTTATCCTATTAATGTTAGAGGCTCATAATATGAATGAAAATAATTTTAACCATAAATACTCTTCTATTCACTAAAGGGCAGATTTACTGCCTTTTGATGGTGAAATCTCTTTAAATCTAGTTTTGGACATTTTTATATGTTCTATTTGACCAAATAAAATTTTTATTAAGATTGGGGACATCAAAATTTACTTTGGGTAAATGTTTGTTATTTTTATGGTAAATATTATTTTTTAATGAATAGTTAAAAGTACTGTATTTTTATTCAAAACTGCATTTTAATCTAATTGATTTATAAGGTTATATTATCTTTTTAATTGGTTTTAAAGTGTAATTAGATTATATTTTTACCAATTTCTTTAACTTTGGTCGTCGTAATTAATCTAAATTGAAATTAGACATAACAAGTGTTGATCTTTTGATGGTTATTGTTTCCTAAAAACACGCTATTTGTTTTGAGAACGGGAATTAATTATAAATTAATTAATGAAACTTTTATGTGTTAAATTTGGTAAAATTGAAATAATTTTTTAATTTGGAATATCAAATATTTCTTAGGCTGATTGTTTTTGTATATTTTGGAAAAACATCAATTTTTGATGATTAGTAAAACAACTTAGTAGTAGTTAAGAAACTGGATTTTTCATTTAAATAAAATTTTACCACATCTATGAATTAAATTAAAAAATTAAGAAATACATGGTTGTTATTAATACTTAAAATTTGGTTCAATAATATGAAAATATATTTTGGTGAATAATAACTTTTGAATTTTATTTACCACAGTTAACGCTAAATATGGTAATTCAACGTAAAAAAATATCATAATAATACAAAATTACCTTAACAATTGTCCTAAACTAATTGGCTGAGACATTTACGACCAGGATCATCTTTGGGTCGATTTTGGGATCACATAGAGCCAATTGGGGGTGATAATGACACTTTATATTAATTAACATAGTGTAATGACGAAAATGACGGAAACCAATATCTTTTGGTAAATTAATCATTACACGAGATTATATAGGTTATAATTTCCACTATAAATATTCATTGGAAATATTAAATGTTTTCATACATAATCGCATTTTTTTATAATTTTTAGATATCAAATAAATTAAATTATTTATGAGACAATAATGATGTAGTATTTAACTCATAAGTAAATGATTAAATAAATAAGATTATAAATATTTAAACAATATTCAAAACCTTCACAATCTTTATTGGATGATTTTATTTAAACCATGAGTCATATAATATTCTACTTTAATTAGTTTTGGACCTTTATAAACCGAATATCATTATATAATAAAATATGATTTTTACACATTCTTAAAGATCCCCTCCCCCCACTTATAAAAGCCCTCACTTCTTAATCATTCCCCACACTTGTCAACCCCCTTGGATCATTAAAAAACTACCCAATTAAGCTCCCTAGATCCATATTCCTATCATAGAATCCTGAAAATAGGAATGAGTCACTTCAAGAATTCCTTTCGAATCAATCCAATGGGAGTTAAACAAATCAAAGGCAATGATTCCTCTTAGCTTATTTTCTTTTATTTTACTTCTCCATACCCTAAAATATTTTTATTCCTTACATTAAAAACAACTCTAGTATCCCCAATATATTATGATACTTTTATGAGATGTATTCTAACTAAACATACACAAGCATACATCTAATGGGTGAAGAACATATTCTTTCTGTAGGTGGAAAACTAACGCCTCACAAAACAATGATTGTTCGATTATCTCCTACCACCTCTCATTGTGGCGATTAATATGGAACTCTATTTATATATGATATATATTATGTTTATGTTTTTATTATACTTCTGTATTTTACATTTATATCGTACCGTTATGGTTTCAATAATGGATAATTGTGATAATTTCATCTAGGGAAATGCGGACTATCGCCCCCTTAAAATGATATGACTTGTTAATTACATATGTGGGATGTATAAAGGATGTTGTAATGATATTATTTATGATATTATCCTTTAATTATAATATAAGTATGTATAATTATGTTTTAATTCCATTAATATATGAAATATAAATAAAATTAGCTTTCATGCGTACGTACAACTTACCATCTCCATGAACACGGTATTTTATTTCTTAACTCCAAAATGTTATGTACTATTATAAATGCATATATATACATCATATATATATGATGTATATGATATCTAAATCATGAATATTATTCTGGATATAATTAACATTTGACCATGTGAAGAACTTGTAATTATAAGATGTTCATTTTCACTCAAGTACCATATATCGTCAAAACGAACATTATTAACATAAATGGTTACACAATGGTTATAACTTGGTAAAAAGTGATAGTAAAGAAATTATAAACATTAAAATTTTTCATAATCAAGTAGATGTTATCCTTATTTTTTTCTGGAGATTAAATAACGAATGAGTCATGAAGGACACAAGGTAAGGAACTTCATCCCAATATACCTTCAGTGAGACATATTTTACTTTATACACGACTTTCATTTATATAGTGTATAAACACCATTGACATTTCATTTAATTCAAAGGGAATATTTTTTATATTAAGCATTTTACTAAATGAAAAAAGGAATGTATTTTTTAAAGTAAGTTGTGACAAAGACCCTTTTCTATTGCCGTTAGTATAATTTGATCTTTGACTTCCATAATAAGACGTAGTGTATTTTTAAAGTAAATCAAATACCAAATACTTTTTATGTATTTTTGAATTGAAAATGGTTTTGATAATGGATTTTTAATGTCAATATATCTCAATGATATATTGTGATTGAAATGTGGAAATGTCATATTTCCTTTTTGTTTTTTTATACGTTATGAATATGTTATGATTCATGGGAATTATTTACAGATAGGGATAGTTATGTGATAAAAATAGGGTGGGTGAGCCCGATATTTCTCTCCAATGTATCGGGTAACATGACAGAGGTAAACGTGAATGTTTCTCCTAAGAGAAATATTGAATATACAGTGATATGTATTCCAACATAACTCCCTATATAGATGTGATAATTACAATGTAATTATGATATGAATTCCCTACGTCGGATTATTATTTGTGATTACTATGTGTCATTCATATATAATATATTTTAATTAGGAAAGTAAAAGTTTTTTTGTTTTTTATGTATTGATGGACTAATGATTTATTTCTTATTTTATAACCCTTAATAAGATTTGTTATGCTCAACCCTAGTTTTGAAAAGTTTTTCACATGACATAAAGGTTAATAGGGTCATGGATGGGATCATGGAAAAGTATTGTTGTCTAAAACATGGAATTAGACATGAAACATTTTTTCAAGAGTTTTTATTTTATGAAAAAAATTGATACTATGTAGAATTTTCTACATGTAATATTCATGTTGTTATGTAAATTTTATGAGCTAATTATCAAAAACTCTAATCCTGAAAAGATCCTCAATCTGAATTACCCATTGAATTCAATAATATGTAATGATTAAGGACGAGGCCTTGTAGTTGTATCAGAGGCCGGTTTAGATCACATTAGGAGTTAGAATATAGTTAAATTAATATCCATAAATTATATTTATCTTATGTTATGATTGAAATGATATAGAATATATAGATTACCATGTCTCTTAGGCTAAGTCATTTTTTTGTTATAATGGTTTTCCGTAGAAGAAACATGGTAGCTATGTTGGGATGAAATCAAGAGGATGACAACCGTCCAAATAACCATACTCAGATGTTCAGAATCCTAACTGAATATTTTGTTGTAGTGATAGAACAATGGACTCAGGATATAAATGATGGTGGTATCCAAGCACAAGATCAGTCATATCAACAACAAAAAAACTTATCTGTAGTGGATCATTTTCTGATGAAACATCCCCCTTCATTCAAGGTATTATCTTATCCTATACTAGTATACATGTTGATTAAAGCACTGGAAAAAATTTTGATGTCATGGGTTGTTCATAAAATCAAAATATTAGTCTTGGTGTTTACGGTTATGAAGATAAAGATGATCTGTGGTGGTCGATGGTGAAAAATATCATGGATAGTGAGGAGATTGATGCTCTTTATTGGGGTAAATTCTATGGTTTGATTCATGAGAAATATTTTCCGAAGGTGGTTCATATTTGAATGGAGAACAATTCATGGAATTGAGGTAGGAGGATATCTTAGTAACTGATTATGAAGGAAAATACACTCTATTGGAATGGTGTGCTCCAAATTTCATATGAGATCTTGACAGTAAAATACACCATTTTTACTCCAGATTAACACCAATATATCAAAGGGCCTTATAATCTCATGAGTTAAAAAGATATGAAACACTTTTTCGTTGTTCAGAGAAGGTATAAATGGAGTTTGTTGATGATATTGTGTTCTTTGTCAAAAAACTGAATAAGAGGTCTAGGTGGCAGGCGAAAGGGAAGAACTTTTCAAAAAATTATGATGGTACGAAAATTCAGTTTATAGTTCAGGAAAATTGTTGTAAAAAGAATGTTGGGTAATGTCTTCTTAATTCGAGTAAGTGCTACCAATGTGGTAAAATAGTATATAAGGCTTGAAATATCACTGAAAAAGATATGGTTAATGGTTAGAAAATATCTTATTGGTAGTCAGTAAAATGTTTTAAGTGCAATGAAATGGGACAATATTCAAATGAGTGTCCAACGAAGTACTCAACTGAGGGAAAGAAGCCAGACTACAAGCCATATGGGGAGGTGAAATCCTTTGCAACTACATTAGCAGATATTGGGCCATCTAATTTAGTAGTATCAGGTACACTGTTTATTTGTTCAGATTATTCCAATGTGTTGTTTTATTCAGATTGTACAAAATCATACATTTTTAGGTGTTTTATAGTAAATTGGGAATTCCTTCTCAAGATATGAATCTTGAACTTGAGGTAAAAACACCAGGGGAAATGTTGAGACAAAACGAAATTATAAGACCCTTTATGTCCTTGTGTGTGGGAAATATCTACCTGCAAACTTTATTGTTTTTCTTCTAGTAGAGTTTGATTTTATTTTGGGTGTGGATTGGCGTTCTATTTATCATGCTAAGATTTATGGGAGAGATAACAAGGTTTCAATTTAGAAATATTTTCAGTTTTTTTACAATAATGAAACCTTGTTTTTGATAACATATAAAAATGTTTAGAAACTAGTAAAAGATGTAAATTAATTTTACCATGATCATATTGTTGAAACTAAAGGAAGTGTTGAGATTAATGATGTTCTAGTGGTAAATGAGTACCTTAATGTATTACCTGATGAGTACCCTGGTATTATACCTGATTGGGAGGTTGAATTTACTGTTGACTTAGTTTTTGATGCTAAGAAAATTTCAAAACCCCCTTATCGAATGGCAGAAATTGCAAATTTAGAGTCAAAGATGCAATTGCTGGAGTTATTAGATTAAGGATTCATTTGACCTAGCATATCACCTTTGGGTGCTCCAGTATTATTTGTTAAAAATAAATATGGTTCAATGAGACATTGAATTGATTATAGATCATTGAATAAAATCACTATTAAGAACAAGTATGCTTTTCCTCATATCGATGATTTGTTTGATCAGCTTAGGGAGCTCAATATTTTTCGATGTTTTATTTGAGCCAAGGGTACCATTAGTTGAACATAAAAGAAGGCTGACATTCCAATGAAAATATTTCATACTAGATATGGCCATTATGAATTTTTAGTTATTCCTCTTGGTTTATCCAATGCACATGCTGTATTCATAGATCTTATAAATAGATTTTTTCACGTGTTCTTGGATATGTTTTCAGGATGTGTTCATTGATGATATTTTGGTTTATTCCTAAACTATAGTGGAACATGATAGTCATTTAAGGATTTTCTTGCAATACATAGAAGAAAAGAAACTGTATGGGAAATTCCTCAAGTGTGAGTTTTGGTTACAAAAAATTTCTTTCCATGGAAAAATTATATAAACAAATGCAACACTGTTGATCGTACTAAAACAAAGGTTTTTGATAAATGGCCAAGACCAACCAATATAATTGAGATTCATTGTTTTCTTGGTTGGTAGGTTATTACTGGAGGTTTGTTGGGAATTTTTCACAGTTATCTGGCCCACTATAAAAGTTAACTTAAAAAGGTGTTAAGTTCATTTGGACAAAAGAATGTGATGATTGTTTTAAATATTTGAATAGAAGACAGTTGAAAGCTCTAGTTTTGGCACCGACTACCAGAAATGGTTAGTTTGTTATTTACAGTGATGCGTCATTGAAAAGACTTGGATGTGTCCTTATGCATAATGATCAGGAAATTTCTTACGCATCAAATCATTTGAAACCTCACGAGTTAAATTACCCTACACATGATTTGGGATTAGCTGCTGTTGTTTTTTCTGTATAAAATTTGAGGCATAATTTGTATGGAGTAAAATGTGAAATATATACAGACCTTAAAATATTAAAGTATATATTCACTCAAAAATAATTGAACATATGACAGAAGACATAGTTAGAATTAATCAAGGATTATGATTACACGATCCTTTACTATCTTAATAATGTAAATAAAGTGGATAATGCTATGAGTAGAAAAAGTAATCCTTCATTAACCATGATATGTTTGGAATGAGTTCCTTTGATTTTTTATTATATAAACATTGGCAAAGAAGTTTTTGGTGCAGTTAATTATTCTTTTTTGTTTCATGTTTTTGTGAAATAATCTCTATAAAATAGAATTAATGAAAGCACAGAAGAAAGATAGTGAGTTATAGAAAATTGTAGAGTTGGTTCAGAATGGTAAGTTGCATGAATTTAATGTTGATAATGATTGTGGATTGACGTTTGGGAAGAGATTATGTATGCCTTTTGATTCAAATTTGAAGAATGAGTTATTATGTGAAAACCATAGTTCCTCATTTTCTATTCATACTAGGAGTACTATGATGTATAGAGATCTTCGAAAGTAATACTGGTGGGATGAAATGAAAAAAGATATTACTGATTTTACTGCGAAGTTTTTGACATCTCAATAGGTTAAAGAAGTGTTGAGGTTAACAAAAGGGATCCTTCAGACTTTACCTGAGCCAGAGTGGAAATGGGAAAATATATCAAATTACTTCATAGTGTCATTTCAAAAGACATCTCGTGGTAATATTACAATATAGGTTATTGTTGATTGGTTGACTAAATCTAAACATTTTCTTCCTATTTGAGATACATTTTCTCTAGATCAAAATTCTAAGTTGTATGTTAAAGAGATAGCCATGTTTCATGGATTTCCCCTCTATACTGTCTGATTGTGATCCCAGGTTTACTTCTTAATTTTAGAAAGGAATTAAAAAGTCATCGGGTATTGAATTATGTTTTAGTTCACCTTTTCATCTGCAATCAGATGGGAAATCAGAACGAAAAATTCAGACCATATAAGATATGCTACGTGCTTGTTAACAGGATTACTAGGGATGTTGGGACTAACAACTTTCTATGGTTGAATTTTCATATAATAACTGTTTTCATTCCAATATACAGATGGATCCATTTGAGGCATTTTATGGAAATTGTTATCGAACTCTAGAGTTTTGGGATCAAGTAGGTGAAAGGAAGTTGATTGGAATATAATTGGTTGAAGAGATGACAGAAAATGTTCATTTGATTCAGAAGAACACGAGAACAACTTAGAGTAGGAAGAAACGTTATATAGATAACCAGAAGAAATATATTTCTTTTGAGGTAGGTGATCATGTCATTCACAATGTTTCTCCATGGAAAAGTGTGATGCGTTTTGGTAACAAGGGAAATTTGAGTCTGTAGTTGTAACACCCCGAGATTTTATGAAAAATATTCTTTTTAATTTTATTAATGTCTTGTGTTGTATGATACACCAAAAAAGCTTGCACACCACGCATCCTTGACTTGCCTTACATTACACGCAATCACGACCTTCCTCGATAGCGTGTGTAGTACGCAATACCAAGTTTAACTAAACAACGATATGCTATTAAAATATTATTAAAACCAGCCGTAATGAATAGTAATAACCACTTTTTGAAATTTTGTAAATTTTATTTTTCAAAATGGACTTCATTTTTGGATTTAGAATATTGAAATTAGCTTAGGGTGAAATTTCGGTACTTTTCGGCTAACTTTCATTTTCTGATGAATAGTGAAAATTACTAAATTTTAATTAAAAACAACCTTTCTAATCGAAATAATTAATAGTGATAAATTATTAATTTGAGTGGTTTTAAAGTATATATTTATAATATATTTTTACAATTTAATACAATGTTGGTCATTGGATGTAATTTCACATTTAAACCAGACATAAACAAATGTCAATCTTTTGATAGTTATTATCTCTTTAGAACATGCTATTTGTTTTGAAGAAGGAAATTAATTTTTAAATTAATTAATGCAACTGATATGTTTTTAATTTTTTAAAATAGACATCATTTTTGAATTCATAATATCAAATATAGCTTAGGCCTAATTTTTGGTATTTTCTGGAAACATTCATTTTTTGATGAATAGTGAAACCACTAAGTGGTAGTTAAAAAAATGAATTTTTCATAAAACATAATTTTACTGCTTTTGTGAGTGGAATTTCAAAAATCCTAGAGACACGGTTGATGATAGTAAGTAAAATGTGGTTCAACGAGATGAAAATAATTTTTGGTGAATAGTAACTTTTTACTTTTTTTAACCCAATTAAAAGTAAATAGGGCAATTAAGGGTAAAAATGATATTATTATTACCCTAACACATGTCCTAATTCTATTGGATAAGTGTAATTCGACCAAAAACAACCTTAGGAATAAAATATGACCATTCAGGCCCACTTGGATTAAATTAAGACATTTATTATTATTTAATTCAAAGAAGAGTTAAAAGAGTTAAAATCAATGTTAATTTACTAAAACATTTTTAATACAGGGTTTTACATAAGATAAATTCGATTTTAAATATTCATTACAAAGATAATAAGATTTAATACATAATTATATTTTATTTATAATTTTTAAACATTATATAAATTAATTTATTTATGACACAATGAAGATGAATTAATTACCATAATAGTGAAAAATTAGAATAATTTATTTTATAAATACCCAAATAAATATTATTTGAGACTTTTTATGAATTAAACTAATTTTATATTTTAATATGACATGTTATTATTGATTTAATTAACTTTTTTCGAAAAAATCATTCTTTTATGATTTTCACAAAAATCAATTACTAAATACTGTCAAAATTGACATAAAATAGTTTTTAAAAAAAATAGTATATTATTAATTGTCATTTTATTCCTAAAAATATAAGTATCGGCCAAATTACTTAGATAATGTTATATATATTAATAATAAAAAATATGGGGTTTGTTTGGATTGTTATAGTAAGTTTATTAACCTTATAGTGTAAGAACACAAGAAGGCACGGTAATAGTAAAATTATTTAACTTAATGTTAAATATAAATGATAAGGTCAAAATAGGAACCTAAACTTGTCTAAATTATATTGGATGTAAGTATTTCTACCCATACCCACCTTAGCATCTAAATAAATCAATTTGGAGCTATTTAAAAACGAATATGGCTTTATAATAAAATAATATTTTTAGTTATTCCAATGGTGCCCCTCTCCTCCCTTATAAAAGGGCACCTCCTCCCTCTCTTCCACACCACATTGAGACTTCATGCTCGGCCAACCCCGGACACATTCTCCTTTCCACGTCCCTAGAGATATCCTATAGGTCCTGGACTTCTTAAAAGTCCCATTTTAGTTCCCTAAAAGGAGGTCTCAAAGAAGCACTTCAAAGAAGAGGTAATGTCTGTTACCGATTCTTTCATCTTTATTTCTTCTTCCACTTCTTCTTCTTTAGTTGTTTCATAATGAAGTAATAACCTCAGTATCAATAATATACTGATATGTTATTATAAGTATGAAACAACCCTATTTCACCGTCTATCCATCCTACGGAAAATTAAATCACCACGCGTGCGTACGTACGGAATACCGTCTCCACGCCGTGGTGTAATCTACTTTCCACCACCACCTTACTTGGATGGGTATAATGGTGTAAATAATTACTATATATGATTATTTTAAAGTGATATTGATTCTTAAAAAGTATACATACACTCCAATACAATTCCATGATCATGGGAACGATATCATCACTCGTACGTACGTACAGAATACCGTCTCCATGATGTGATGCGACTCGTTCTACAAGATCTTCGTTGAATAATGATTATATAAATGAATTGAATGAATGAATATAATATATATTATACTAATAACATACTGGAAATGATGTATCTATAACCTAAGAGAAGAATAAAAATTTATTCGACAAAACACGCATAAGAACAAAAAGTAATAAACACCCGAATAACAAGTTGTAATGAAATATTACTAATAAGAAGCTATGAATACGAACATATATGATTTAATAACAATAATTATGATTATGGATTAATTCAATAACATTATTTAAATCATTATACAGGATGTTCGGACACTTACGAGGAAAATCGGACCTAAGGTAAGGGGAAATATCACAATCACATTTTTATCCGAGATTGTTTATACTTTGGCATTTACTAGGGTGTATTTTATCATCCACATCCATTTTTCCTCAATATGTAATATTATTTACATCCACCTAAAATTGTTTAAATCCAATTTTAACCTTTGGTGAGTTTTTAGTAAAGGATATGAAAGGAATCTTTTATCGTTTTTCGTACGAGGTACTTTTTGACTTTTTTGACAAAAGTACGAAGAATGGTTTTTTAACTTATACGGCATGAATGGATTTTTGAAACATTATTTCCAAGAAGCTTCCTTTACAAGTTTTCAAGTTTATTTTTAATCAAATTATTTTAGTTTAAAATTGTATGACATGTTAAGAAAGGAAAAATGTTTTCGAAGTAGAAAGGATATTTTCTTCAATAATGGATTTCAAATGTTTTATCAAAATTATTTTCCATATAAGATAATAAAGTGTTCTGTTTCTACCCCTATTATTACATTGATTTGATTATGTTGTGATGGAATTATATTTTTATGAATTCCTTTATCTTATATGAATTGTTTTATGATGTCACGATGTTTAAGATACCAATTTTTATTACATGGGTTATGCTATGATGTATGGTTTCTGATTTTGTGGCACACATAAGAATGGTATCATTATGAGATGGGTGGGACCTATATCTCTCTCCAATGCATTGGGTAATGATTTTATATCTCATGAGATAGACATGGTTAGAACGGCAGGTTAAACCGGTTCAGTGAAAACAGGACTGAAACGAGGAATGAACTCGGTTCAGAAATGGACTTTGTCAACTAAGATAGTATTGGAAATGAGTCTTGACTAACAAGAATTGATTCACTGTGATTATGTGTGTATTCAAAAATGTTTCATGTTTTATGTTATTATTATTGGTATTACATTTCAGTACTATGATTTATCCCATGTTATGATATTATGATCTGTTTTGCAGGTTAAGATTTCCAAAAGGTTATGTTCTAATGAATATGATGTGATTGATATTTCTTTTCTTTACCCTTACTGAGCATTTGAGCTCACCCTTTTATTTTTTCTTTTACCCAGGATATAATGAATGCTTTTATGTAGAAAAAAGGAAGAACTTTATGGGAGATGTTGAAGATCTTTCACCACGATTAGAAGATTATATTCCTAGATTCCATAGACACTAAACTGTTACGGTCCTTGTGTGTGTGTTTTTGTTATGTACTAAGTATTCCAAAAAAGTAATGTAATTTCCATGTACGTCAGGCTTTGGGTCTCTACTGTTGGTATCAAATGAAAGGTTTAGTCAACCTTTGGAAACTAGGATTCGGGAACTTTAGTGAGATCCCTAGAGATATTTCTACGGTATGTCTAGGGATGTCCCTAATGATATGTATACGTATAGGATATAGTCTTAGAACTATGGTAACGATATTATATTAAACCAAAGATGTTAGATATTGAAGTTACTCCCCCTTTATTATCATTTTTACCTCTCACACTATTCTTTTTGGGTTTTAGATGATGGCTGGAACTCGAAGGAACCGTATTGATCATTGTAATGGACAATACAATGATTGTCCTCCTGAACAAATAAATGTTATGGGAGATGGAGTGAAAAATATTATTGCTGTACTTACACAAGCTATGAATCATTCTGGACTTCCAAATGAGCAGAGAAGGGAACAATATTCTATTGAGTCCTTCATGAGGAAACGTCCACCTTCATTCAGTGGGTCTTCTGATCCACTTGTTTCTGAAAAATGGATCAGTACTACTAAATAGATACTTTATGTTCTTCAATGTTCTGAACATGATAAAGTCATCTTAGCATTGTATCATTTGTAAGGTGATGCTGATCAATGGTGGAATCTTATCAAGAATACGAGGCCAAGAGATGAAATTGAGTCCATGGAATGGAATGAGTTCAAGAACTTATTTTTCAATAATTACTTCCCTCGTATTCTTCGATCAAAGATGGAGAAGGAGTTTCTTGATCTAAAGCAAAAGTATGATGAATCTGTTCGTATATACGAAGAGAATTTTACAAGGCTTGCAAGGTATGAATCTAGATTTATCATCCAACCTGGAAGTAAAGTTGATCGATTCTTCAGTGGATTAAAACCAAATCTTCAAAGGGCATTAGCTATAAGAGACTTCAGTAGCTATGAAGAAATTGTGCGTTGTGATATCAATGTAGAAATTGAATTTGGTGTTACTTATCCATCTCATAGTTTTGACAAGAAACGAAAGATGGAGTTCAAGGAGAAATCTCAGAATAATGGTGAAAAGAAGATGAATGTTTTCTTATTCTCAATGTGTGGAAAGAAGCATGGTGGAGATTGTCTTAAAGGGACTAGAAAATGTTTTAAGTGTGGAAAAGAAGGACATCGAGCAGCTGAGTGTTGAAGTAATGGGAAAAGGGTTTCTAATGATGTGAATAAAGAAAATACTTCAAAGAACGCACCACTAACACGTCAATGCTTCAAGTGTAAGGAAATGGGGCATTATGATAATAAATTCTCTAATCCATGGGTTAGTGATGATCGACATGAGCAACCACATAAGGCCAAGGACAAAGGGAAGTCACATGCGATCACTATTGGCGATGTTGAATATGACAACGATGTGGTGGAATTATTAAGTGTTTATGTAATGGGATTCCAAAATAATGTTGTATATAGTATCGTGGAATATTGGAATATTTATGTATTAGTCTATTGTGGTTTTCAATGGTACCGGTAACCATGGAATGTGATTGAGATATTTTTGGAAAAAAAGATGATATGCGCAAAATGAAGGGAAAACGAGAAAATGAAATGTTTGACCGTATTCATGAGCTCATGATTGATATAAGGACTAAGTGATATCATGGTTTGAGTGTATAGAATTTTGAGGATTTTGGTATGTGGAAAGTGTTATCTTTTATCTGCATTCATGTTTTCACTATGGTTTAATGGGTATTCATTTTTCAAGAGAATACAAGATTTAGGTATTCACATAACTGGAATGTGACCAACAAGATATATGGGGGATAAATGATGTTATTCACATGCTTGGTTGATGACATTTCATGTAATCGTTTTCTTTATACTACGAGCATGGGCCGAAGTATTTTAGATAAGAATAAAGATTGGAATGGATTATGTTGGACATAAGTTAGTATTGTTTAGGGATAGAATTTTTTTAGATATTATTGATGGGATGTAATAGTAATATAGCTTTAGAAAATGGACAACATGTAGGATGGGTGACAACCCATCGCGTCGGACAAGGCTGTGGGAATCGAACCCACAACCGAAGTGCGACTGGCCTTTATCGCCTACCACTGGCCTACAAGAAGTCCCCGGTTTGTAGAAACCAGTTTTATGTTATTACACGGTATGATATAGGATGTATAAGTTCATTTTTGGAATCATATACAATTATCCTCACCATAGATGGACTTATGTATATTTGATAACTTTTGCTAACATTTTGATTGAAATAGAAGGAATGACCCATCATTATATCACATTATCTGTTAACACTTCACGAATAACAAATTCAACTTCATTTATTTAAGAGATAAAGTGGAAATTGTTCAAACCACAAACAACAGTGAGATTGTACCAAAATAAATTTAGTATTTATTCTAATTCAAATTATTCAACTTTAGGGAAATGATATTGAAAACCAAAAATGTTGTCCTAGTGCCATTATATCTGATGAATCAGATGGTACCCTAGATCATCACAAATTTATGACTTTGTGATTGTTGGATTTTTCATAGCCATGTTCTCTACCACTCTCCATCAGAACATGACGGATAGATTTCTCTTATATATCCATATTTTCACCTATGTTCTCCTATGTGGAAACCCAGTGATTAGTTAATTTGGGTAACAGTTACATTTCATACTTTAGTTATTAAAGCCACGTTTTGGTATTCCTTTTTACGATGTGGGTTTCTATTAAAGAAAATTTCGAGTAATAAACCATTTATAACCCCGACGAATTTCGAGGGTGAAATTCATTTTAAGGGGGGTAGAATGTAACACCCCGAGATTTTATGATTTTTTTTTTAATTTCATTAATGTCTTGTGTTGTACGCTACACCAAAAGAAGCTTTCACAAAACACATCCTTGACTTTTCTTGCATTACACGCAATCACGACCTTCCTCGATAGCGTTTGTAGTACGCAATACCGAGTTTCACTAAACAACGATATGCTATTAAAATATTGTTAAATCTAGCCGTTATGAATAGTAATAACCACTTTTTGAAATTTTTTAAATTTTATTTTTCAAAATGGACTTCATTTTTGGATTCGGAATATCTAAATTATCTTAGGGTGAAATTTTGGAACTTTTCGGCTAACTTTCATTTTCTGATGAATAGTGAAAATTACTAAATTTTAATAAAAAACAACCTTTTTAATCGAAATAATTAATAGTGATAAATTATTAATTTGAGTGGTTTTAAAGTATAATAATAACATATATTTTCAATTTAATAAAATGTTGGTCATTGGATGTAATTTCTTATTTAAACCAGACATAAACAAATGTCAATCTTTTGATAGTTATTATCTCTTAAGAATATTCTATTTGTTTTGACGAAGGGAATTAATTTATAAATTAATTAATGCAATTGATATGTTTGGAATTTGGTAAATAGACATCATTTTTTAATTCATAATATCAAATATAGCTTAGGCCTAATTTTTGGTATTTTTCTGGAAAATTCATTTTTTGATGAATAGTGAAACCACTAAGTTGTAGTTAAAAAAAATGAATTTTTCATAAAACATAATTTTACCGCTTCTGTGAGTGAAATTTAAAAAATCCGAGAGATGTGGTTGATGTTAGAAAGTAAAATGTGGTTCAATGAGATGAAAATAATTTTTGGTGAATAGTAAAGTTTTACTTTTTTTTACCACGGTCAAAAGTAAATACGCTAGTTAAGGGAAAAAATGATATTATTATTACCCTAACACATGTCTTAATTCTATTGGATAAGTGTAATTCGACAAAAAAACCTTAGGAATAAAATATGACCATTTAGGCCCACTTGGATTAGATTAGGACATTTGTTATTATTTAATTCAAAGAAGAGTTAAAAGAGTTAAAATCAAAGTTTATTTACTACAAAATTATTAATATAGGGTTATACATAAGATAAATTCTATTGTAAATATTCATTAGAAAGCTAATTGAATTTCATACATAATGATATTTTATTTATAATTTTTAGACATTAAATAAATTAATTTATTTATAACACAATGATGATGCAGTAATTACCATAATAGTGAAACATTAGAATAATTGATATTATAAATACACAAATAAATATAATTTGAGACTTTTTATGAATTACAATAATTTTTTATGTTAATATGACATGTTAGTATTTATTTAATTAACTTTCTTCAAACTAATCATTCTGTTACTATTTTTACAAAAAACAATTAATAAATAGTCTCAAAATTGACATAAAATAGTTTTTAAAACAAATATTATATTATTAATTGTTGTTTTATGCCTAAAATATTTGTTTTGGCAAAATGACTTAGATAAGGTTATATATATTAATAATAAACAACTTGGGGTTTTTTTGGATCGTTATAGTAAGTTTATTAACCTTATAGTGTAAGAACACACGAAGACATGGTAAAAGTAAAATTATTTAACTTAATGGTAAATCTAAATGATAAGGTCAAAATAGGAACCTAAAATTGTCTAAATTATATTGGATGAGAGTATTTATACCCATACCCACCTTAGCTTCTAAATAATTCAATTTGGAGCTATTTTAAACCGAATTTGGCTTTACAATAAAATA
Source organism: Viscum album (assembly GCA_963277665.1). Taxonomy (NCBI): domain Eukaryota; kingdom Viridiplantae; phylum Streptophyta; class Magnoliopsida; order Santalales; family Viscaceae; genus Viscum; species Viscum album. The sequence goes on along the minus strand of OY728146.1, from coordinate 2,053,565,102 downwards.
ATATTTTTAGTTATTCCAAAGGTGCCCCTCTCCTCCCTTATAAAAGGTCACCTCCTCCCTCTCTTCCTCACACCACTTTGAGCCTTCATGCTCAGCCAAACCCTGCCACTTTCTCCTCTACACTTCCCTATAGACATCATAGAGGTCCTTTTATTATTCGAAGACAAATTTTAGTGCCCTAAAAGGAGGTCTCAAAGAAGCACTTCAAAGAATATGTAATGTCTGTTACCGATTCTTTTATCTTTATTTCTTCTTCCACTTATTCTTCATTAGTTGTTTCATTATGAAGTAATAAAATAAGTATCACTAAAATACTTATATGTTATTATAAGTATGAAACAACCCTATTTCACCATCTATCAATCCTACGGAAAATGAAATCACCGCGCGTGCGTACGTACGGAATACCGTCTCCACGCCGTGGTGTAATCTACTTTCCACCACCACCTTACTTGGATGGGTATAATGGTGTAAATAATAACTATATATTATTATTGTAAAGTTATATTTATTATGAAATAGTATACATACACTCCAATACAATTCCATGATCATGGGAACGATATCATCGCTCGTGCGTACGTACGGAATACCGTCTCCACGATGTGATGCGACTCGTTCTACATGATATTCATTGAATAATGATTATATAAATGAATTGAATGAATTAATATGATATATATTACAATAATAACATTCTGGAAATTAGGTATCTATATCCTAAAGTGAAGAATAAGAATTTATTCGACAAAACACGCATAAGAACAAAAAGTAATAAACACCCGAATAACAAGTTGTAATGAAATATTACTAATAAGAAGCTAATAATATGACCATATATGATATCATAAAAATAATTATGATTCTGGAATAAGTGAATAAAATTATTTAATTCATTATACAGGAGGTTCAGACACTTACCAGGCAAATCAGACCTAAGGTAAGGGGAAATATCACAATCTCATTTTTATCCGAGATTGTTTGTACTTTGGCATTTACTGGGGTGTATTTTATCATCCACATCCATGTTTCCTCAATATTTAATATTATTTCCATCCACCTACAATTGTTTAAATCCAATTTTACCCTTCAGTGAGTTTTTAGTAAAGGATATGAAAGGAATATTTTGTCATTTTTCGTATGAGGTACTTTTTGACTTTTCTGACAAAAGTACGAAGAATGTTTTTTTAACTAATAGGGCATGAATGTATTTTTAAAAAATTATTTCTAAGAAGCTTCCTTTATATGTTTTCAAGTTTATTTTTAATCAACTTCTTTTATTTTAAAATTTTATGACATGTTAAGAAAGGATAAATGTTTTTGAAGTAGAAAGGATATTTTCCTCACGAATGGAGTTCAAGTGTTTTATCAAAATTATTTTCCATATAAGATAATAAAGGGTTCTGTTTATATACCTATTATTATATTTATTTGATTATGTTGTGATGGAATTATATTTTTATGAATTCCTTTATCTTCTATAAATTTTTTATGATGTCACGATGTTTAAGATTCCCATTTTTATTACATGGGTTAAGCTATGGTGTATGGTTTCTGATTTTGTGGCACACATAATAATGGTATCATTATGAGATGGGTGGGGCCTATATCTACCACCAATTCATTGGGTAAAGATTTTATAACTCGTGAGATAGGCATGGTTGGAACGGCAGGGTAAACTAGTTCAGTGAAAACAGGACTGAAACGAGGAATGAACTTGGTTCAGAAATGGACATTGTCCACTAAGATAGTCTTGACAATGAGTCTTGACTAACAAGAAATGATTCTCTATGATTATCTGTGTATGCCACAAAGTTTCATGTTTTATGTTATGATTATTGGGATTACATTTCACTACTATGATTTATCCCATGTTATGATATTATGATCTGTTTTGCAGGTTAAGATTTCCAAAATGTTATGTTCTTATGAATATGATGTGATTGATATTTCTTTTGTTTACCCTTACTGAGAATTTGAGCTCACCCTTTTATGTATTCATTTCCCCAGGATATAAAGAATGGTTTTAGGTATAAAAAAAGGAAGATCTTTATGGGATATGTTGAAGATCTTTCACCACGATTAGAAGATTATATTCGGAGTTTCCAAAGACACTAAACTATTACAGTCCTTCTGTGTGTGTTTTTGTTATGTACTAAGTATTCCGCAAAAGTAATGTAATGTCCATGTACATCAGGCTTTGGGTCTCTACAGTGGTTCATTAGACATTATGAAATCTTGTAGAAAATTGGATCAGTTGTGTACAATGTGGCTTTTCCTCCATGTTAAACCCAAGTACACTATTTTTTTCATGTTTCAATGTTGAGAATGTATATCCTAGATCCATCTCCTTTTTTGAGCCCATAGGTAGTTCAGTTTGAATAGAATCTCTCTTTTGAAGAACAACCAGTCCAGATTCTTGACCATAGGGAGAAAGTGTTGCGGAATAAGTTAATTCACCAGGTAATGGTTTTGTGAAAAAAACCATATGGTTGAAGAGGAACCGTGGAAATTTGAAAATTTTATGAGGTATAAATATCCCCATTTATTTTACAAATGAATATAAATTGTGAGGAAGCAATTTCCAAAATGAGGTTAGGATGTAACATCCCAAGTAAATAATGAATAATAAATTTTCAAATTTTTTCATATTTGTGAATTAAAAATTAATTTTAATTTAATGGGGATGCAATGATCGATGGATTACCTAATACGCAACAATAGGATTCTTTGAAATCTCATGTTTCTCACAAATAACATAATATTATTATTTTAAATGTATTTAATGCATAGCTGTTGCATTGGCGGGATTGAATATAACTAAATAAAAAATGATTATACATGTTTGTTATATGTTTCAACATTTATCCCATAAAATATAGAGGATTAAAATATGAATGAATCTAAATTTAAGCATAAAAACTCTAATATTCACTAAAAGATAAGTTTAACACATTTTGATGGTAAACCATTTTTAAATATAGTTTTAGTCATTTATATATGTTATATTTGAAAAAATAAAATTATCATTTAGATTTTGGGCATCAAAATTTACTTTGGGTAAATTTTTAGTATTATTCTGGTAAAGTTCATTTTTTAAATGAATATTGAAATATACTGTCGTTATTTTCAAAATATCCATTTAATATAATTTATTTATATGGTTATTTAATATTTTAAATTGGTTTTAAAGTTAAATTAGATAATATATTTACCAATTAATACAATTTTGATCATTGGAATTAATTTTACTTTGAAATTAGACATAAGCATGTGTCGATATTTTGATAGTTATTGTTTCTTAAAAACACGGTATTTGTTTTGAAAATGGTAATTAATTTTAAATTAATTAATAAAACTAATATTGTTTTAATTTCATAAATTAGACTTCATTTTTTATTTTGGAATATCAAATATATCTTACGCTTAATTTTTTTTATTTTTCTGAAAAACATCAATGTCTTAAGAATTGTGAAACCACTTAGTAATAGTTAAAAAACTGAATTTTTCCTTTAAATGAAATTTTACCACTTATTTTAATTTAATTTATAAAATCCAACATACATGGTTTTTATTTTATGTAATGTGTGGATCAATAAGATGAAAATAATTTTGGTGAATATTAACTTTTTTACTTTTATTTGCTGTGGTCAAAGGTAAATAGGGCAATTCAAGGTAAAAAGAATATCATAATAATACGAAATTAGCTTAACAATTATCATAACCTTATTGGTGGAGTCATTTTCTACCATGGGCACCTTTGGGACGATTTTGGGTCCCCATGGAGCCACTTGGAAGTGATAATGGCACTTTAGATTAATCAACATAAAGTAATGAAAAAATGACATAAACAAATATCTGTTAGTAAATTAATTTTTACATGGGTTTATATAAGTTATCTTTTAGACTATATTTATTCATTGTAAATATAAAAATATTTCTTACAACATGAAATTTTTTTATAGTTTTTAGACATCAAATAAATTAAATTATTTATGACACAATAATGATGCAGTATTTACCTAATTAATAAATGATTTAAAAAAAGATTACAAATATCAAACAATTATCCAAAACATAACCAATTATTATTGGATGATTTTAATTCAACCATGAATTATATTATCTTCTAATTTATTTAGTATTGGACCTTTAGAAACTGAATATAATTATAAAATAAAATAATATTTTCACACTTTCCTAAAGAGCCCACACCCTCTTATAAAAATATCTCACTTCTTACCAATTTCTCACACCTCTGAAGTCCCTTTTCTCATCCAACCTCTGCCCAATTAAGCTCCCTTGATCCTTATCCTTCTACTAGAAGCCTTAACATAGGCAGAAGTCACTTCATGAAGTTCATTAGGATCAAACAGAAGGGAGTTTCCCAAATTAAAGGTAACAATTACTCTTAACTTCATTTTTTTACATGTCCAACCCCTAAACTCTTTTTATAAATTTATTTATAAAAAACCCATTTCCTCAATATACTAGGATGTTTTTTTTGATAATTATTTTAACTACACTTTCACAAACCTCAATCTAATGGTTGAAGAACATACTGTTTCTGTGGAAGGAAAACTAACGCCTCACAAAACAATTATTGTTCGATTAGCTCTATCTGACTCTCATGGTGGCCATTAAGATGGAACTATATTTATATATGCTATATTATATGTTTTTTTCTTTATTAATTAGTATTTTAAATTTTTATCCCAACATTATTGTTTCCATAATGGGTAAACGTGATAATTTATTTTGAGGATGTGCTGACTACCGCCCCCTCAAATTGATATGACTCATTAATTCCATATTTGGGATGTATAAAAGACAAAGTTTATGATATTCTATATGATATTATACTGGAATTATAATATAACTATGTATCATTATATTTTAATTTCATTAAAGTATAAAATAAAAATGAAAGTAACGTTCATGCGTGTGTACGACTTACGATCTATATGAACGGTGCATTTCATTTCTTATCTCCAAAATGTAATGTACTAATATAAATACATATATATATATATAATAGATATATAGTATGTATATTTTATATAATTAATGAATATCATTAGGGATATAATGAACTTTTGACCATGTGAACAACATGTAATTATAAGATGTCTATTTTTGACACATGTACCAAATATCGACAAAATGAACATTATTAACGTAAAAGATAACATAATGTTTATATCTTGGTAATAAGTTACATAAAATGAGTAATAAACATTAAAAATCTTTTTAAGAAAGTAGAAATTAACTTTAGTTTATTATTCAGGAGATTAATTATTGAACGGGTCAAGTCGGACACGAGGTAAGGGACTTCATCTCATTCTCTATTCATGAGGGCATATTTTGTTTTATACCCAACTTACATTAATATGGTGTATAAAACCCATTTACCATTAATTTATTTAAAAGGGAATATTTTTATATGATGCTTTTTACTAATCATCAAAAATGAATGTTTTTTCTAACAGAAGTGGTGATAACGACCTTTTTCCGCCAACACGAGTATTATTTGATCATTGGCTTCTATAACAAGCCATGGTGTTTTTTAAAGGAAAATAAATACCATATACTTTTTAAATATTTTGGTAATTAAAATTGTTTTGATAATGGAATTTTTATGTTAATTTATTTGAATGATATATTGAGATTTAAATGTGGAAATTTCATCTTCCCTTTATGTTTGTTTTATGTGTTATGAATATGTTATGGTGCATGTGCATTATTTACATATACGGGTGGTTCTGTGATAAACCTAGTATGTGTGAGCCTGAGAAAGCTCTCCAATTAACTGGGTAACATGATTGAGGTAAATGTGAATGTTTTTTTAATAGATTTATGGAATATATTTTGATGGTTATTCCAACGTAACTCTTGATGTAGCTATGATAAATACAACCTAAGTATGATATGAATGCCATAAGTACCATTTTGATTTGTGATTAATATGTGTAATTCATAAATATTATGTTTTCATGAGGCATGTAAAAGATTTCAGGTTTTTATGTATTGATTGACTTATGATTTCTATCTTATTTTATAACCCAAACTGATATTTTTTATGCTCATCCCTTGATTTGAAATGTTTTTCCCATGACATAAAGATGAATAGTGTCAAGGATGGGATCAAAGAAAAGTCTGGTTGTCTAAAACATGGAACTAGACATGAATATTTTTTTCAAAAGATATTATTTTATGAAAAAAATGGATATTTAGTATAATTGTCTACATGTAATATTCATGTTGTAATCTAAATGTTATAACCTAATTCCCTAATACCTTAAAATTGATAATATCTTCAATGTGAATTATCCATTTAATTAAAAAATATGTAATTGTTAAGGCCAGGGCCTTATAAACAACTTGGTGAGAAACAATAATTCATCATAATCTCATTAATAAGGTTTTCATAAATAGATACCGATTATAAATAATGTTCTGTGGCTTGACATGAAAATGAATTTATTTTAATTTGGGATTTATATTTATAATAAATTAAGTGTAAAAATGTCATTTATTCCATTTTATAACCCATCACACTTATAAAAGATTAAAACCTATATAAATATGATTATATTTGAAATAAAAATCTCTGTTTCAAGAGGAAATTATAAGGGAGGGCATATGAATTTTTTTTATAAAACCACTTAACAACAGTAAACAGGGAATGTAAGGAGATTTACTAAAATGTAATTTCTCTATGAAAACATTTTCAAGTATGTTTTAAAATATAATTTCATATCATTTAGATATATTTTTAACTTATATGTAAGTTATCATCTTCCATGATTAAATTAATATCCACCCAATAACATTTTTGGGACAAGAATCATCTTGAAACCTTGAAAAAAGACTACCAAATCACTACTTCTAAAGTCTTTTAACCATGGGGTTTTTATGGTTAAATTACATATAAACCATTCATGTTTAAGTGGGAATAATTGAATCGTATTTTATAATATATATTGGACATAGGAAAACACAATTTTATTATAATTTATAATAAATGATGTATTGGGTATGCGAGACAATTAAACTATCATTCTCCCTAATAATATGTTGAATTTAACCACACCACACATGTTATCATTCCAACAATTATTTAGTTTTATTATGAGGGAATAACACATTGAGATCATACCGATTAGTTATATATTCTGTGTATAGATACATAATACTCAAAACATTGGTTGTATAATTATAATACTTAAGACATGAAATTGATCATGATGTTAAACTATTATAATAAAACCTAACAAAATTATCAAAATATATATATTTTTTGAAAAATAGTATTCTTGTAATCCCCTTACAAAATATTTTATAAATATTATAACACTGAAATTTTTTAAAAACATTCATTAAATTAATTATAATACAAGGAGGTTTCATTCTGTGTTTTGAGAGTCTATATGTAGGCATGATTCAAGAATAAACCATTATCCACTTAATGTGTTGATACAACCTACCATCACATGAGCCTTGAAGAATCAACACGCACACTAAAAATTAACTGTCCGTCCCAAAACCCCAAAAAAATGAACATTTGAAAACAATTATAGTGTATTATTTTCGGAATCCAAACCGTCGTAATGAATTATATACAAATAAAAATATAAGACCCAACATTAAATTAAAAATATTACTATTAGTAGATATTTAGTAAGAATAAAATATTAAATAGACATTATAATATAAATGCCAATATCCCAAATAATAATAATGGTAAAAAATACATTTTTATTCATGCATTGTCAAATCTCTAATAAAGGACTAGAAAAATATATCGATATTCAATTTAAGCCATAATAGAATATGAAAAAACATTTTTGATGATATTACAATAAATATGAAAGAATGCATTATTTAGTAATCCATTTATTACATGAATAAATATTATATAATTGAAGGGAAAAGATGGAAAGATGAAATATATTTTTCAAATATTTATTTGTTGATGAAAACGAAAAATATATTGTTTTATCATCATGTGGATGAAGAATAACTAAATGGGTAGATGCGTGAGTCCAAGGGGGGAATTCGATCAACAATAAATGAGGGGTAAGTGACATTGGTAGTAACGTTTATGAAAGAAAATTAAAAAATTAAAAAATATAAATATTGAAAATTTATTGAAAATATAGCTTTTGTTCTATAAAAATATATTTGTATACCACAAGACATATTGTAAATATTTAGTTGAAAATTTTCCATTGGTTTCAAGCTATAATGATAGTGAACCTACAATATAGTTTCATATTAATTATATATTAGTGATGGAAATAACATTAACTTTGTGAAGACTACTTATGGTGTAAATTCATGAATGTGAGATAAACAAATGAGTTAGTATGATACTATGACGATTAACTATAGAACATTTCCAATAACTTTTTTAAGTGGTTATGATAAGTATATTTTGATGTGATATTAATTAGGATTGAAGATGAGGTTGATTTCCATCATAGTGCATCTAGGTGGTTGATGTTTTCATCAGGAGGAGGGTAGATAGTTTATTTTGTTCATACCATGAGGAACTATGAATAATGTTTTCTTGGTTTATGGGAGTTGGTCTTTATAGGATATTTTTTATTTTTTTCATTGGTTTAAAATTATACAGGACATCATATTTGGTTAGTGCTGTTTATGGTGAGCATGGAAATAAAATAAATGAATAATATGGATTTATTTGTAATAATTTGCAGAAAATTTAAATTAATGTAAACCCCAAAGTAATATTTAGTTATAGATGAGGATATTATACATCTGTATTCACTATTTTACCTTTTATACCCTTGGGTAGTTTTATTGGTGAGTAAATGAATATGTTACAAGATATTTCTACATTTAATATTATAATTGAATAACGTTTACAATAATATTGTTTATTAGGGGTTACAAAATTTAATTTATTGTTACAATAACCCATTTTGTTATGCTAATATTTATTTGATAATATGATGATTATAAACTGATATCTCGAAAATTGTGGTTGAATGTATGATTTTAGTTCTAGGAATAGTATTCCTTCCACTATAGTATATTAGTATTTATAGATAATATTTCCTTATTCAGAAGTTTTGGTTGTTTATTGTGTTATAGCTATAAATATTTTTATTATGTTTTTTTGAAAATCATATATTTTACTTTCTTAATGATATCTTATGATAATGTGAAATATATTAATCTCTCACTAGTGGGTTTTATTTGATTCTATTTCCTACTACTAGGATTCATAGTCTGTACTACCAAGTATTTTTTATAGATTTATACACTCTAAACAAGTCTATAACATGTTTTTTATTAGAGGAAATAATTAGATGTCACATTTTATTTCATTACAGTCTTAATACCAGTTCAAAAAGATTTTGTTAATTAATGAGGAAATATATTAAAAATATAATAATTCAACATGGCTCAAAGAATTGGTTATTATTAATTCATTATACATTATTTTACCAATTATTTTTTATTCAAATGGTATTATGTACTATTACATGATAATGATAATATAATAATATTGTAAAAATTTATTACCCAAAAATCTAATGAGATTTTTCTAAGTAAAAAATTAACTATATTGCTATTAATGATAATTTGAAATAATGTCTTATATTATTTTACTGAAATTTTTGTGGGAATTGGAAATATAATAGTACTTGATGATAATATAAAATACCATTCAATTAATTTTGTTTATTTAGAGAGGACAATTCAGGAAAAAATCATTATTGTGAGGATAAAGTAAGTAATCAATATTATCTCTTAGATAATAAATATTTGAAAATATCTATTAGATTTGTTTTGCAATGACGTCATGAAAAAATAAATTAATTTTTAAAAATGTATTTATTATTTTATTATTATTTTTAATTCCATATGATATATGAAATTATTATAAGAATACATTGAAGAAGGTTTTCACCATTAGAAGTAAAGAATATATTATGAACAATGAAAATTGGAATAAAAGTTTTGAATCTATAATTCAGGCATGAATATTTTTTTGATACTCTTCTAAGAGTGAAGTATAATTATTATTTTTCAAAAGGACAAGAAAAATATTTAAATGTAAATATATCCCAAAACTATAAAACAATATGATATTTTTATAAAGAAATAAATTAATATAGAAGAATAATTAATCATGTTAATCATCTGAAAATTAAAATAATATAATTAGGTTCGTTTAAATGAACAACTAGATTATGAGCATATTAAAATAAGTTTATCAATATAATGTAACATTAAAAATAAGTCTATAATATAGTAATAAGACAATACATGTTATATGATATCCATGAAGAAATATTGATCAATTAATTAAATATAAACAACAATTATCACATTTCAATTACTAAATAAATGTTTATACAAGGTTACTAAAAAATAGGTTCAGATCCAATTTTTGAATTAAAGCAACAACACAATTATGATAAATTGAACTTGGGTGATTGTTTCAATGATAAACTATATGAATGTTGTCAAATGCAATTGGGTAATTTTGGAGATAATTCATCGAAAAAGAGAAGTTATATAAATAATTATTTCTTATGTCTAATGTAAACATTTATCATGAATTAATGTATATGGATGAGATATTTTATCCCATTTATAGTTTTTTAATTTTTAGAATAGTCTTATCTATAATGGTGGAAAAAATTTTCTTGTTATTCTAAATTAATGATAAATAATATTTTCATATTTGATAACATAGATTGAAAGTGTATATTACATAAAAATACGTATTTACAATTCATAAAGATATGAATAACATTCATCACTAGATTATCGTTCTTCATAGGAAAATGAAATCCCTAAGAGGATTTTATTCTAGGTTTGATCAATATTTAGAAAATTATTTCATACAGAATGATGGAATTGATAAAATGTGTAAAATATTAATGGGGTTGATAAAAAGATTATTGTAATGTATTTTATAGATGAAATAATACTAATAGGATTAAATTACACTCATTATAAGAGTTATTTATACTTTATAGGCTGTGAATTTTAAAATTCATTATTTATAGAATAAATTTTATTCATTTTTATAAATGACATAAGAAGAGAATGTGTATTTCATGTATCAATTATTATTTTTGAATGTGATAAAAATAGTTTTCATGGAAAATTGTAATTTTTTTAAATTATTAGTTTCTAGATAGATATATTTTTATTATTATAATGATGGAAAAGAGGTCATAATTATAGAGTATTGTAAAATAATTAAAATTATAATTTATCTAACATAATCAAAGTTGAAAATTATTATTATTATATATAAATTATAATGTTATAAATGTGACCCCAAGAGATGTCACGTGAATTAAATGGAAATAATAAATTTTTGTATTAGGTGTATATAGGGTTGAAAACTATTTTATAAAGAAGAATTATTTATTGAGTTATTACGATATGTATATAATGAGTTTGGATGTTAGGTGGATGATAAAATATACAATTTATGTTGTGAAATTTATATTATAGATTAATGTATTTCAAAGATATGGAAGAAGAAATATTTCATTTAATTTAGATCAACCTAAGGTAAATATATGTCAATTACTAATGACATCCCACAACTTCATTTGAGAAAAACATGTTTTATGATATCACTATTGAAATAAATTAACATTTTTTGATTATATATGAAAAAAAAGATCTATAAATTATAAGAAATTGTAGTATATCATTAGATAAAAAAGAGTATCTGAAAAGCGTCACAATGTCTGGGACAATGTTCAACATGGGATAATTAATTGTGATATTGTTCCAATATAATATATAATTGTAGATTTCATTCCCAATGTACTATTTATGAAATTATTTTATAAGGATAAGATATATTATAGTGTTTATCTATGTATATTGATATAATTATTTTCATAAGGTACCCCAAATCCTCAAATGTGGTTTTATACAATTTGTTTCAAGAACTCATATCATAAATTAATTTTTTTAACATGTGTTTCTATTATAAAAATCCAATGCATAAAAAGAAAATTTTCCTTTATTGATTTAACTGATTCCAACATTGATTTATTATTTAAACACTTAAGTATGTTCTCTATGTTTTCATTAGAAATGGATTGATGAAACTAAGAAATTATAATGGGGTAAAACTCATATTTTTAAGTATTTTAATTACTCATATACAATATAATAGTGATATTTTGTTGACTTGGAGGTTTCCCTCAAAATATTCCTTGTGAATTTGGAGGTAATTATTTAATAGAAGATAGAATACATGAGAGTACATAAATTTTTTATCTAAAATGGAACAAATTTGGATTATATAATTGATGAGTTGTATCTCAGAGTGTATTATATCGAGAAATTTCAATGAATGATGTTAATGTAGTTGTTTTTTGACAATGTATTAGTATGAATCCAATTTAACTTCATGAGAATAACAATTATTTTCCTAGATTTAATTTTTTAAATCATTTTATTCCCTAAAAATAATACTTTCTTGTTTATGGATGATGTTTTTGATGATTTATATTCTTTTAATAATCCAAAAAATTATTATTTTCCAAAAATAATGTAAATGTTTATTAGTGGTGACTTCTGATAAAGATAAAAAATAAAAAACATATATATTGTCTATCATTAGTATTTAAACATAAAAAATATTTTAATTTTTGGAATATGTTTGATATAATTTAGTTGTTGTTTTTATAAAGGTTAAAAAACCAAATTATACTCATAGACATTACATGTGGATCATTATCATGTTTTTTAAAAAAAATTATAGATTGAAGGGATTTTTTAATAACGCTGTTATTGAAAAATATATTTCCCCGCATTTCAAGCAATAATGTTATATAGAACCGAGTGATTATAATTTCAACATAAAAAACATACTTTAAGAGGGTATAACATCATAGTATAATATTATGTTTCATTTCTATCATTTATAAAAAAAATTAAATAATGACGAAAAGTGAGCATGTTCAACTATTTTTTAAATAATATAGAATTGATGATCATCGTTTATTGTATTATATTGAATTTAGTTATATATGAAATGATTCCAAATCCTTATATTCCATGAGGAAGTAAAAAACTATATTTTTTGAGATTATTATGAGAAACAAATATGGAAGAGTTTATGGATATAATCACATTATATAGGTGTTTTGTCTCCAAAATAAAGATTAATTTCTAAAAAAAATTAATTAACATTAAATCATTTTGTGATATATATATCACGATTCGAAATATTTATTGAAAAAAATGACGATAGATATGATATTTTGAAATTGTTTTTTATAAATTTTATAAGATGACAACGAAATATTCAATATTTTATTACATATCTTTTATGATTTATTTTAATATCCATTTATTTTAATATTTAAATATATGTTGAAAAGGAAGATGTTTTGATATTAATGGGAAGATATTGAATCATATTTTGATGGAAAAGTTGGATGTAAATCATTTAATTTATATATGTTGTTGAGGATTGACTATAATAAATGTTGAGAAATAATCATGAAATAATGAACAAAACTGAATGTGGATGTAAGAGATATTGATTAAAAGAATAATAGATTCTAAAAAATATTAGTGGCCTCACACATGTAGAAAACTAAAATAATGGATGGGGTGAAGGATTTACATTTTCTTTTTAAAAAATAAATAATGAATCCCCACAATTGGTGTAACTATTATCTATTTTTATGGTGATCATAACATTTACAATTATGTGGAGTGATTTATTAATATTTATGACAGTACTGATCTGGAATTATATTTAGAGGTTTTAAACCAATAATGATTATAAATTTTCTCATTACATTATACTATTATTTTTTTTAGTTTATTGTATTAAAATATTATATCCTCTATTATATATGACTTAAGGTGGGGATCATTTTAAAACAGATAATGTACATGTGATTTTTTTACATTTAATAAATAGTGTATTTATGATTCTACTAATATTGAATGAATATCATTAGAAACTGACAACTGAAATAATATTACACATTTTTATCTATATTATATTATCCTTTTGTTGACTAATTATCCGTTACTTTTGTTAATAGAAATTAATTAAATGATGCAATATAGGTCATCAATGACTAGAATAACATTTATAATAATTTTATTATAATAAATAAAGAGAAACCACATTATCTTCTAACAATAAATGATATTATTGACATGGTGATACTTCATGTTACACTATTATCCATTGTATTAGGTATATATTATCTTCAAAAGTAAAATTTTGAATATTATATAAAATTATTTAAAAATTAAATTAAAACATTGTTCTTAATAAATATTCAAATTTATATATACTTTGAATGGACTATCGAGATATTATATGATTTTTTAATGTCGAGATCGTATAAAATCTATGTAATTTGGGACCAATATCTATATATTTTCGAATATTAATACAATAATGGTTTCTAAATATGTATAATTATATATTCATATAAATATATTTAGGAATTTATATCTCACACTCGAACATATTACATTGAAGGTAGTAACTTTTTTTAGTTTTGAACATGTTTATGAGAATTTCAATAAAGATTGTTACATATAGATACACATCTGAGTAACATATTGTATTTGAAAATAATATATTTTAAATACTATTTAAAAGACATAGAATTATTATTTATACATCATTATTTCTTGATTTTTTTACAATAAATGGGAGTTATACTTTTTAAAATGAAACGAAAGCTAATCCCAATATATAGTGAGAATTTTATGATATAGAGTGTATTTGGGTCTTTTAATATTAGATATCAATTATTCTTAACTTCTATAAGTATTATGAAATAATTCATGTCTCGCTCTTGTGAGGTACATAGGAGATACAAAAAAAAACACAGTAGTGATGAACAGTAACTACAAAATAAATTTTCATACGGTGAAAATATACATTATAAAATTGCCAAAATATAGAAGGTATTGTTAAATGAAAAAAAGTACAAGTAATGGTGATTTATTAAAAAAAAATAGAAAAATAAATATTTGAGAGTGATATTTAAATTATAATGATATATCCTCATTCATATACCGATTGAGGTAAGAAATAAATATCCAATTTCATGTTTGTGGGATAATTGAAATGACCCAAGACCACAATTATGAACTAATTATAAAATAGATTAATTTTTCTATAAGAAATAATAAAATTAAAGTATCAAATCATTCCAATATATATTTAGAATCATAAATGTAATGTATATATTTGTTAATATGATAAATACTATATTGAATTTAATTATGTTACGGTCATCTAAAAATATGACAATAAAAAACTATAATTAGAATGTAAAAAATTATAAATAATATAATAAATTTTTAATAAAATTTAAAGGAAAATTCATAAAACAATGTGAATGTAATTTATGTTATTTAATAGGCATTTACGATATAATTCTCTATGAAAATGGTATATCATAATTTGTTATATACCCATCTCATATACTATGATATTTCTGTTATATATATCACCATAGAAACTATAAAAAATAAAAAAAATTAATGAGATTAATCAATTAACATTTATCATGTAATATTATAAATTTCTTGTGAGTCATATGGTATGTGAGTGAATGAATCATGAAAATTTTATTTCAAAATAATTAATTATTTAGAAATAAATGAGAATTATTTATTAACGGTTTTTGATATCCCCTATTGTGTGTATATGATAATATACCACTATATTGATATATATTGAATCTATTAAATAGATCCTGATAAGGTCGATGTTCAAGTATATCTATGATTATCTGGGTGGCTATAAAATTATATATTATCACTATTATAAGTGTACTTTTGATTTAATCAAATATAATCGTTCCCCATTATTGATCAAAATGTGTCTCTCTAATGATGTTTATATCACAAAAGTGGTGATTATAAATCCTTTCTATGTGATTTAGGATTAATTACTTGGTTTTAAATCTAAATAGGTAGGTGTAATATGTTTTTTTCTTAGGTGATCACTATCTGACATACTTAAATGAGTAAAATAATGATTATTTGGTGGTATATATACACTTTATTCATGATTATGTGAGTCAAATTAGTGATTGATAAGGAATTTCAGGTTGATTTTCCAAAATATATGATCATATAATGATTTCCCCAATAACTTATTTTGTATCAGATCAACCATAATCAACAAATAAATATTATTCTATTTTATAATTCATCAAATTTATCATTTTTGAACAATTTCAGGTTTTATTGTAATGTATGATCTGAATAAAATCTATGGGATTGTTTAATAAAATTACCATATATTATAGGGTCTGATATATTAGACTCCCATGGATTATTTAAATTTCATATGTTTTGATCTAATCTAGCATAACCCTCAACAGAACTATAAAATTAAATAAAATAGATAATTATATCATATCTATGATATAAGAAATATCTTTCCACAATATTTAATGTTTACGAAATTGTAAATAATAAGTAATTATATCAACCACTAAATATGATTAGATAATATCATAAAATAGTTTTCAATATGATAGTGACTATATAGGTACCTCTACATTTACATTATAATTTATAATTAATAATCCAACTATTACTCAAACAATTTTACAAAATGAAGAATGAAAGAAAATTAATGTTTTATTTTTTCTTGTTATGTTTTTTAAAATTTAATAAATGATCAATTTATTATTATATATTATCTAGAAATTAATTAGTATCTAGGAATTAAATCATTAGAATTATTATTCATATAACATGACCATGATTTTTAGGTAATTTTTTATTCCAAAATTTAGTTGTAAAATATATTTTCAAAATATTCTGTTACATTATTATTATGAATTGGATTGTTTCTAAAGTAATTTCTCCTAGGGTGAGTTCCCAGACCTAGATTCCACATATCTTGTTCCCATACATGGTAACAATCATGAACTCTAGCATGTCTCCCAAAATACATGGTGCTGCTAAATAGTAGGGAGGGGGTATTAATTGAACAATGCGGTGACTACAAACCCATGGAAGAGTAACATAGTAGATACAATAATTATTAAATACCAATATAATAATAATACAACTTACCTATATAGTATAAAATTATAGAATAAATATAATAATAATAATGTAGTGGTAGATTTATATAACTGAATAACAAAATTACATAACGTAACTTCTCAATGTCTGGGTTTGATAAAATGATGGATGGATTGATTGTTATATTTAAATTTTTAAACAAATATAAGAATTATATATAATAGTATAGTATAAAAAATGAGAAATAGTGACTCCACGAGCATCATGAATCTATTTCAGATCCTATTCTCTTATAATATAACTATGTAGTACAAGTCATCAACATGTAGAAGGGACTCTACAATTTCTAGCACCTCTTGCCATACAATATTCCCAGGTGCCAAGAGAGGCCTGGTTATGGCATGAGGAAAAATCGCCATAGGAATCCACCAATATTGTCAACATGTAATCAAATTATGCTCCCGTATGTAAATAGTGTGCATATCAAAACATGAATATAAAAAAATTATGAATAAATAAATAACATCCCGCTCAGGATCCCAAGGACACCCAGAGGGTTTACCTATTTCGTCCCATGGATGGTTTGTCTTATCATGTTTAAATTAATATATATACATATAGAATAATTATAAATAAATATTGTTATATTTTGTGACGGATTGGCATGTCACTCCCAAACATCCAAATCATGGGAAACCTTCACGGTTAAACTCCTAGACCAACTCTAAGAGTTCTCACGGTCTCTGGAAAGAGAGATCTTAGGATATTCCATACCTCAAGGTTCTCACTTTACTTATATCCGTAGTTAAAATCTCAAATAGTCTTCCCATTAGGTATATCATAGTATTTTTTCTCCACATCTAATATGGTGTGGTATTTATGAATACTCAAGGAATGATTCATGCTCCTCTTATGCCCTCATCACATCCATATCCAATTATAAGCACATTTAGTATTTGAAACTAAATTAAGGAATAACATCATAAACATTAAAAACTAAAATTTAATGAAGGAATTGAAACATATTCATTTCAGGCAATGAGTCGATGCCTCTCATCCTGTGATTGGTATTGTGTAATTCTATTGAGATATACCAATAAACCTCTGAAAATTACTAGGCATA
This sequence comes from Viscum album, assembly GCA_963277665.1. NCBI lineage: Eukaryota > Viridiplantae > Streptophyta > Magnoliopsida > Santalales > Viscaceae > Viscum > Viscum album. The sequence continues at coordinate 2,053,546,933 of OY728146.1, read as the reverse complement.
AACATAAGGAATGGTCCTAACCTGTCCAATACCTATGAAATCCATTAAATCAATCTATGAGATATCATCTCTTACATGTGTGCCAACCTATCCAACCCTCTTATTCACATTTCTAGGACACATAAGATCCAAATACATGGAAGAGGCCAATGGAATGGACATATCAAATATGAAAACACCCATTTCAGAAATTCCAATCCAAAGAGAACCAAACACCCATGGAGTGTCATCAGTTTATCATAATACACATGTGATAATGAAAAAACAATTTAAAAGACATTCCATGATGTTTTAATGAGTTTATAGATTTTTTAGAAAATGTCCAATAATGGCTATTTGGGTGGCACACACCATAAGTTTACATATTTAGTGTGATTTGTTTCTAGATGTCTGAACATGAAAAAAATTATCTACCTAAAACAAATAGTGTCATTTAAACATGAAGGAGTCAACATAAAATATAATCTTGTTAGAGGTCGTCTTATGGATTAACAAAATGTAGAGGAAACGTCCAAATATCAAATAGGAAACTATGTGACCACCTACCATAGTACACTAGATGAATCCTCAAATGATATATAACATTTATTAGAAGTTCGATAGAATAGATCATAAATTTAGACCAATTACATAAAAATCGGGCTATATTACCTGCATCTAAATAGCGTAATAAAAGGAAATATTGACAGATGAAAGATAAGCACACTTGGTTATCCATTCATTGGGTATATAATGATTTAAAAGGATCAAATATCGATCACCAGATAGATTATATGCATAATATTGAATCATAAGTAATTTTGGAACCCATGGGATAAATAAATACACTATTTTTGCGGCTGTAAATAAATGTGAAAGAGAAAAAAGTTGAAGGATTAAATATGGGAAAATTGTAAATTTTCCCCAAAATTCCTCATTGTATAGTATATGTGAGGAGTTTTCAAATAGTTAGAAAACTGTTCATTAAGGTTCAATCATTATTCTATATCATTCTGTACGGTATTACACCCAATTTCATAATATAGTTCAAAAATCGTGCAAACCTACATCTACCCCTATCTACAACCATGCGACTTTGGTTACATGGTTTCCACTAACCGTGAATCCTAGCATGCAACCAAATTTTACAAACTATAGGCTAAAATCAACCCCTGAATACTCCTTGGTACATCTATATTGTGTATTATACCTTTAACATGATTAATATAATGATTTAAAATAAAAAACTTATTACCCATCCAATCTACAAAAAACATGTTCATTACAACCTCCCCTCATCATAGAGACTCATATAGTAGTTGGCCTTCTATGTATAGAGAGGTATTCTCATAAAAGGGTTCTGAAAACTGAGATCATATATCATCTACCCTCTCTAAGGTCATATCCTTCAACCAACACATCTTCCATAGTATTAGTAAAAGAGTAATGAACATACCTCATACTGTCTTCATGCTTTCATTAAAATTAAACAACAAATACTCCCCAATTGAATCAGGATTATCCAATTCAAAATCTTTAATAAAAAATAAATGGGTAATATTTATATAGTATCCACAAATCATAGATATAAGGAAGACATCCTACTAGGACCGATATCATGAATGGACTGTGAGATGGTAAGACACTGGTCTAATATGGTTCACAACTGTGAAGGGTCCAACGAATATCAATGATAGAATACCAAACATTCAAAATACTCATGTTACCCAAACTGGGAGAGACATTCATTAAATCATAGTCTTAGACCTCAAACACAAGTGGTTGGTGATGTATATTGAAAAAAGACGGTTGTCAAGACTGTGCGGTCAACATACACATCCTAGTCCGATGGACCTACACTATTGTATCCTACGTAAGACATGGTCAAATTATACATGTCTCTTCAAACATTAGATTTCACAGATGTCAGTAGTAAGTCCTACCATACATGTATTCATAAGAATTTATCCCAATGGTATCCTAGATGATATTGTTATAATAATAAACAACTAGGGGAATGTCTTTCCCCTAGAAACCACTGATGTTGAGAATGAACAACACATAGAATATACTCCAGCACAGTAACTGTAGGTTTCCATTGTCCATAGGTCTATGGGTGATTGGTCATGTTCCAAAGTGCATATTTTTCTAAGGATTTTTTAACCACTTCACAAACTATAAAATAAAATAATAATCATGGTTAGAAATGAATGATATATGATCTCAATGTTGACATAAATACTATTTGATGAAAATTATCCCTAAATCATCTACCTAAAAGGTCTATCATAGAGATAAAAAGCATGTGACATTAATAAAATGGTCAATAAAAACCCACAATACGTCATTTCCATGAGGTGATTGGGGTAATCTAGTCAGCAAGTCCGACCAAACATCATCCCATTTCCACTCTGGAATAGAAAATGTATGAAGAATACCTACTAAATTATGATGTTATGCCATCACCTTTATATAAGTGGAACATCACATGATGAAACCATCCATCTCACATTTCATGCCCGACCACCAATGATGAGGCATGAATGTCCCTCATCAACTCCTTTGTGATGTCTTCAAGGACCCATAGACACCATTTAAACAATAGTGTATCATCCCCATAGACTATCCAACCCGAAGTAGTACCGCCATCTAAGATACTTTCCTTTAGGAAAATTCCTTCAAAATCATTGTAATGTCTCAATCATACGCATTCCAGAAGAGTAGATGTCACTAATATGGATGAGGTAATAGTGTTGTTGTGCTCTTCTTGAAAATCAATATTCATCTCTAAGAATTAGCGAATATTCATTCATTCATCATAGTATTCATGATCTACCTTTTTGTGATACATTAGGATCAGAGCATCAGCTACCTAATTCCCCTTCCCAAGAGTGTATGTAGGATAAAAAAAATCGTAGGTACTCCACACACTTACGCAAGATGATATAATTATATTTTTGAGTGATTATGTATTTTCGTATTTTGGTTATGTGAATACTAAAATACACTCTCCTAAAAATTAGTTTCTCTAACAGAGTATTTCATACAAAAACACCCTAAAATCGAGGTCGTGTGTTGGGGAATTTTTTTCAGGAGGTCTCAACTGATGAGGACCATATGCAACGACTCACTCTTCCTACATAAGTAAACCTCCAATCCCGATACTTGTTGCTTTATAGTAGACTGTTTATGACCCCCTAGGCTCTGGTAGAATCAGTATTTGTGTTGATGTATCTATTCCCTTATTCTCTTAATAGCCTATTTAACATGATTCTTACCATTCAAATTACACATCCTTCTTTTTCAAGCCAGTAAGTGGATCTAAAATTCCTGATAAATCCTGGAGGAGGAATCTATAATATTCCACAAGCCCAATGTTACAATTAAAAACAACTACATTCATGTGATACTAAAAATACAACTCTCATTTTCTCTAGGTTAACTTATACACCTAGCTCCGAGATGATTTGACCTTGGAAGTGAATTATCTCTATCTATAAGTAGAATTTACTAAGCATATCATAGATCAAATTCTCTCTTAGATTATTCAACATGATCTCAATATGTGTTTAATGTTAGTGTCTAGAGATTGAATACACAATGATATCGTCAATGAAAAAAACAAAAATGACACCAAATACTAGTGGAAGTCTAGATTCATAAGATCCCAGAAGATAATAGGTGATTTATTGAGTCTTAATGGAAAAACCAATTAATTTTAGAGGCCACACCTTCTCTGGAATGTGTTGTGCCATCAGGTTGATGTCTTGACACAGAACAGATGATATCAAAACAATAGTTTTATCTTTTAATAATCATTCTATCCTTATAAATGATGAATGTGGTTGACTATTTTTGGTAGTGGATAACAGTTCTTCATAGTTGGTTGATTTAACTAAAGTTAATCCCTACTAATCCCATGGTTATTATCTACTATAATGGAATGAAAGACCGATGAACACCAAGGAGAAATATTACGGCATATAAATCCTTTCTAATTCAGATCGATCAAAAATTATTTATCTAAATAAGCTCATTTGGTCCCATCCTATATGGAGGAATGTTCAAATGTTGTACTCTTGGAATAAGATCAATGTTGAAGTCAACCTCTCTGATTGGAGGTTGACCAAAAATAATTTATGGAAAATTATCTCTGAATCAATCGACCATAGGAGAGAAAATAGATGGTCGTAACCCCAAGTCATAAAGGATATTAATGGTGACATGTGTTGTTATAGTACCCATTCTCAACTTCTTAGGGCCCTCTCATGTCTCAAGGACATCCCATCCTCCATTATGCATGTGCATAATTCAATATGGTTATTATATAAATGTCACCCACTGATGATAGTAGTCAGTATTGGATCTATAGGGATATAGATAGTCCACCACAATTATTACATCAAATATCACAATGACAAGGACATAAAAGTTGCATTCAATTTTAAATCATCTTACCTCAAGGGAACAATTCTGATAATAATGAACACCCACTAAATATATAACTAAGGATGTATATATCCTTATAACACACTGAGAGTACTCAATGATGATCTGTGAACACAAATAGATTGAATTATATATAAAATATTGAGAAACACATGTATGGAAAAATTATACCATAATGTGGTGGATACTAGAATGGTGACTTTTATAATATGTTGTTCGACAATATTCCCATGTGGCATAGGATGGACTGCTTGTGACAGGACTGTTTCATGAACTCGAGTTACTGATTGACTACTTTGAGTAGGACCACAAACCTGACAAAAATATTCGTTTGTATAATTACCACTGAGTCAACCACCACCTCATCCTGATTGGCCAGTTGTTTTATAGCTACCTATCTACTGTGATCCTTCAGACACCACTCATTTCCAAGGTGTTGGTGAAGTTCCCTATTCACTAAGAACTATCTGGAATTTCATGTAGTAATGATGAATATGGCCATCCTTATACTTAATCTACACTTCAATGGATCCCTTAGACAATAATCTTTGAAGTGACCTATATTTTTCCATTACTGATAGGTAAGATAATTATCATTGGTAGTATATTTATTGTTGCATCCGCCATGTGAATACTCAATGTGTCATTTCCACCTAGAAGAAGATCCAATGGAATCCTTAGTAGTTGATCAGCTTGACTCAAACAATCAGTATACCTACATTTGTTCTCTATAACTAGGGAATGGTGGATGATTTAAGAGATGGTAGTCATCCAAAAAACATTGTCCCAAAATTGATAGTGTAACACAATCTATCATCAAAATTTCATGCAGTTATGAGATCATCAAAAGATACAGAGGTAAAACCCCACTAAAGCATAATAAAATGGGAGGTTTTATTGATAACTGATAGGGTCCCATACTAAATATTCAAAAACTATATAACTCTATCAATAATTAGAGTTGTGGGAAAAAAGTGGTTGTAGAAGATGTTTTTATAGTCATCCCAAACCCTATCTCTCTCTATTATTTCTTATACATGTGATGAAATCACACCACCTCATTGATGAATCGTGACAAATATTTCTGTAATGATATACCCTCTGATTTGGAGGCATCTCTTCGTGCTCGATGATAGACAAGATATCCCCGATTCGGTGGGAACCATGGTCTTCTATGAATGATTTGGAGTATAGTTTGTGTTTGTTTTCAATCCTTAGTGGATGTTCAGAATGTGTACCACCAAAGAAATCATACAGTTCAAGTAGACAACAATATTGAATGTGGTGTTGTTTACAAGTGTTTTCCAAATTTTTGAGCCTAAAAATCAAAAAATGGAGAAAGTTATTTTTTGGAAATGAGACTTGCGTGTCGTGTACTTGAATAAGATAAAACTTGTGAACCATATTTTTTTCAAGATTAGAACATGGAAAAATGGAAAAGGGAAACGGTTGTGCAAGTTTTGGGATGGTCGCGTAAGTAACTTGCGCGCCTTGAAGAGACTTGCGCGTCGTGAAGAGTCTTGCAGGCCGATGCTTAGGAGGTTTTGAAACATGCGCGACTATTTTTTTTCAAGATCATAACTTCAAAATATGGAAAACGAAATATGGTCATGCATGTATTGTTGTGGTCACGCAAGTGAGTAGCCCGACAGAGGCATGGGAGGATGAGCTGCACGCCAGAACCTACACGCCGAGGGAAGACATGCACGCCACCACGCATGGGGTCCAGTTTTCCTATAAATTGAGGACCTCCCCCCCATTTGGAACTAAGTTCAAGACTTATAGATTTTTTGAGCTCACTTCACGCAAGTGGTTGAGTCGTGCAAGTGGTTGTTGGGTCGCACAAGTAGAGGTTGCACGCCTATTGTTGGATACACGACCAAGGTGGAATGGGAGTTAATGGTGCAGAGTCACACAAGATTAGAGTTAAAGGAGGCAGTGTCGCGCAAGTGTGTTGGTGTCACCTGCGCGATAATTTTGTTCTGCGCAAGTGACTTGCGCTCTATTCTTGAATCATGCGCGCCAGTCTTGGAGAAGTGTGGCATGTGAGGTTGTTGTATATCAGACCTTTTCGAGCCGCACAACAACTAGAATATTTCTCGATACCTTTAATGTAATGTGGGATTATTATACCAGTGAAAGTAGAACTTCAACAGAGCATCATCATTCAACAATGGATGCATTATTTTTCAATTATTAAGAGACCTTCATTTATATAAATAGAGTGAAACTTCACCAAGGGAAGTGAACCAGGGTGAGTCAACGGGAGTGACCCGAGGGACGCTGTGAGAAATCCCTGAACTTTTGTAAAGGCAGTGATCCTGGGAAAGAGTGAATAATCCTGAACCATTGTAATCTGTATCTAGTAATGATTAGTGGAATTTGGTATGACCAAAAACCTGTAGGTGTATTCTCTTTGGACATATCCCTTAGTGGTTATCCAAGTAAAAAGTGTTGTATCTTCTCTGTTCATGTGAATGTTTTCTTTCTGATCATATTCATCATACAGGTTCAACAAGTTCCTACCAATGTGGGAACAAGATACATAACATTAAAAGAAAAATTTGTCACCCTAATTCACCCCTCCCCTCTCAGGGAATCCCGGGGTCCTTCAAGTGGTATCAGAGGGTAAAGGATGTTGGTGTTGAATCTGTCCTTTGTCTTCGTGGAGAATGCAGTCAATGCCAGGGGAGTCCCTCACTTCGATGGAAGTAATTTCCCAATCTGGAAGAACATAATGAGATCTCATCTAATATCTCTTGAAATGGAAGTTCTATTCTATACTATGAATGTAATTCAAGTCACTGATCCAACAGGGCTAGCTATGACTGACACATACAAGAAAATTTGTGATGCAGATGCTAAAGCACAAAATGCTCTCACTACAGCCCTTTCAGATCAGATCTTCCTAAAGGTGATGAATTGCACCTAAGAAAAATACATGTAATGAAACTGGAGGATATATTTGAAGGAGATAGCAATGTGAAGGAGGTGAAACTACAAGTGTTTCACAATAGGTTCGATGATTTGAAGATGCATCCAGATGAGAATGCAGACTCCTTCTTTAATCAAATCATTGAAGTAGTTGGAGAAATTCGTTGCCTAGGAGAGGAAATCAAAGATGATGACATTGTGAAGAAAATAATGAGTAGACATCCACCCCTATACAATGCAATGGTATCATCCCATGAGGAAGGAGATCTTTCAAAAATATATCTGAATGACTTCCTTTGTAGCTTGGTAGCATATGAAATGAGAATAAAACTAGAAGATGATACGACTCGTGGTAGCAATGAAATGTCATTTAAGGCGATTGGATAAACTAGAAATTTCAAAAGATTGTAGTGCTGATGATGACCACGAATATGAAATTCTTTCTCTTATTGCAACGATGTTCCATAAGGGAAAATGGAAATTTAAAGGGAAGTTACCTCTCACATGCTTTCGTTGCGGAAATGTTGGGCACATTGCCTCTCAGTGCCTAAGAAAGATCAATGATGAAGATAGTGTAGATGAAATCTTATAGAATCCTTATATAAGGTTTTTCAAAAATCAATACATCAAATCTAAAAAGAAAATGAATTGGAAGAGTTTTGTCTATGAATAAGAAGATGATGATAATGAATTCCGTGATGAAGAACCAGAATTCCAAACTGGGAGTCATGCTTCAATGGTGGCCACTGTTGAAAATTCAGAAGATAATGGTGGAGAAAAACAGATGAAAACTTGTGTAGATCCCTAGATTCAACCTGAGGATGTTGATAGTAATATTAAGACTAAATTTAAGAGTTTCAATAAGTGAAAATCAATTGTAGACGAATCAATTGAATATGTTGATCAACTTGAAGCTGAAATTGAACGACTGGATGAATTTGTGAAGGTACATTAAAAATTAATAGAAATAAATAATGACGTAGCGGATTTGAAGCTGAGAATTGAAGAGAAGGAAAAGGTCATCAATGAACTCACCTCCAGACTAGAAGAAAATTCCAACGCTATTGGTCTTCTTGAGGATGAAGTTGTTACTCTTAGGAGTAAGCTTGAGAATGAATCAGTTCCAAAAGAATCCATCAAGAAAATACAATTTGAAAGATTCTCTGATGCAAAATTACTAGAAACAGACTAGTGTGGTTCAGATGGGGTTGAAAATATATTGAGTGGTCAAAGACCCGCATGCATGGAAAAGAGTGGAATTGGATGTGAAGATGAGACATAAACTGCTAGAAGTGAAAAGTTCCAAAAGAAAGATAAAATGAAAGTTGAACATGTTTTAACATTGCCTAAAGTACTGAAAAAGGAACCGTTAATCCAAAATAAAAGGAGACCTGAAAATTATCCTCAAACATTCAGAAATGATAGGCAGTCTATGTATTCTCCTATGGAAGAAGGTATGAGGAGAAATTCAAGTGAGAAGACTTTTTCTCTCATGAAGTGTCAGTTCTGTGGCTATCTGTGCCATACCATTTCTTATTGCGAAGAGGCAAGAAGCTATCTGAATGGAGAAGATATAGGAGTTCAAAAATGGAGAATAAATTCATATCCTAATTTTTATAGAAGAAAAAATTTCTATGGATAATTTTTTCATTGTTCTAACTTTGGTCATAAGGATGCTAATTGCAAGTAGAGAAGCAACATGGACACCTCATACCGAAGTTCAGGACAAGTCAAGTCACGTCAACAAGACAATGTTTCTCTTTCAAACATGTTTTCTCCTCTCAAAGAATATTTAGACTATGATGAACCTAGGTACACGGAAGAAATAATTAAATGGACATCAATACAATTTACTCAATCCAATGTCTCATGGAAGGGAAGGAAGAAGATTCAGAAATCCAACCTTGCATAGGTGACCTTCAAAGATACAGAGAACAACAGTACCTGGATTCTAGATAGCGTTTGTTCATGTCATATGACAGGTAATGTCAGCCTCTTAACAGATATCAAAAGGAAGGTTGACGGTACAATATGATTTGTAATGATAGAGCTCTGAAAATCAAAGGGAGTGGAAGTACCACATTAGCTAATAGAGAATTAATATAGACTAAAGTCTTTAACGTAGATGGACTATGTCATAATCTACTCAGTGTGAGTCAACTCTATGACTCGGGAAATATAGTTACCAGTAATCAGAAAGGATGAACCATCAAGGGAAAGACATGTAATTCACTTATGAAGGGATGCATAATAGAAGGCAACTTGTACCAAGTTGATAGTGATGAAAATTTCTGTTTCATGACTGTTGAAGAAGAAAACAATTTGTGGGATCAGAGACTAGGACACATCAATCAAAAAGACATAAAGAAAATATCAAAATTGACAAATGGCATGGACATTACCAACATGAAGCGTGAGCGTGAAAAGTCTTGTGATTCTTGCATTCGTGGGAAGCTGGTCTGCAGTTCATATCGGCCAAAGAAGAAAAGGGCATCTCACCTTCTTGATCTAATTAATACAGATGTATGTGTCCCGATAAATGTTGCTCGAACTCATGGATAAAGGTACTTTGTCCATTTCATAGATTATTACAGTGTAATGGCATGCGTGATGGTCATTCACAGGAAACTACAAGTCGTTGACTGAATGAAAACATATTGGTGAATCGCCGAGAATGATACTGGATGAACAATAAAAGTGTTGCGATCTTAGAATGGAGGAGAATACACATCCATTGAATTTGAAAATTATCTAGAGAATCATGGGATAAATCATGATGTGTATGCTGTGATAACTCTATAACAAAATGGATTTGTTGAATGTAGGAATCGACATGTGAAAAATATGGCACGAACTATGCTGATTGAGAGTCGTATTCCACGACATTACTGGAAAGAGGTTGTTCAAGGTGCAGAGTATATTCAGAATCGAACATGACTTTATATGGGTGAGACAAAGACACCATATTAATTATGGCATGGAAGCAAGACCTCTTTAAATACATTCCTGTCTTTGGACGTAAATGCTTCATCAAGAACAAAGAAGGAAATCAAGGTAAGTATGGTGACAATGCAGATGAAGGAATTTTCCACGGTTACTCAATGAACAAAAAAGCCTACAAATGTTTCAATAAAATTTTAGGAATTATTTTGGAAAGCATTGCTAATAAGATAATTGAAGTGAAAACCACAAATGCTTCAAGGATGTCATATGATGATGTAATAGAAATAGAGGAAGAAAGTGAACATGGAGAAAATACAAACACAGAAATAGAGGAAGTTGTTCAAAACACTCAGCAGTCACATCATGATGTTGACACATTAGAAGAAGATGAAGAAAAAACTGTGGCTGAAGAGAATGCAACTAAAAATTGTAGGAGAAATTGAAGAGCAGGGATTGATACATACAACATAATTGGGGACAAGAGTGCACCCACTCAAACAAGAAGGATGAGGAATAACACACAATTTTCATTTCTGTTAGTTGTGGAGCCATCCACATTTGAAGAAGCTACAAATGATCAATCTTGGGTGAATGCCATGAATGATGAATTAGATCAGATTGACAAGAATTATTCATGGGATCTTGTCTAGAGACATGATGGTCACAATGTGATTGGTAACAAATGGATCTTCAAAAATATGTTTTATGAGCATAGAAGTGTCATCAGAAACAAGGCACGACTGGCATGTAAAGGATACTCCTAGATTGAAGGCATCAATGTTGGAGAAACCTTTTCTCTAGTGGCTATATTGGATTCAATCAAGCTTTTCCTTTCCGTGGAACTCAATAGAAGATATAAAGTATATCAAATGGATGTCAAGACAACATTATTGAATGGTGTACTCGAAGAAGAAGTATATATTGAAAAACCATTGGGTTTTGATTTAGGTACTGATGAAACAATGGTATAGAAACTGAAGAAAGCTCTACATAGTTTAATGCAGTCACCACGGGTGTGGTACTCGCAGCAGGATTCGTATCTCAAGAAGCTAGAATTCAAAGGATGAGAAGTAGATCACAATATCTATGTCAAGAATTCTCCAAAAGAACAATTCATGGTTGTAGTCTACGTTGATGATATCATATTTTGTGGAAGCAGACATAAATGAGTGGATGAATATTCCAATCACATGAAATTAGAATTTGAAATTTCTATGATAAGGGAGCTCACATATTTCATGGGGCTATAGGTGATTCAAAAAAAATATTACACTTTCATTTATCAAGAAAAGTATGCAAGAGAGCTGTTGAAGATGTTTAATATGCAAGTATCCAAACCAATGTCAACTCTTATTGCAGTTGAACTAAACTTGGAAGGCATGAGGATGGAGTCTCTATTGATCCCACCATGTACAGGAGGATCATTGGGAGCCTACTGTACCTGACCACTACATGGCTAGATATTGTCTTTTCCACCTGTCTTGCGGCACTCATTCAGAGTACTCCAAATGAGGAACATATGGTGGCAGCCACAAGAATCATGAGGTACATTCAAGGTACACATAAGATTTGGTTATATTTCGATGCAGGCGGTGATAGTGAATTATCATTGTTTTCTGATGCTAACTGGTCTAGTGATGTAGTATACAGAAAGTCCACCAGTGGTGGAGCCTTCTATAATGGGTATAATGGTGTTGGCTGGTTGAGCATGAAAAGAGAAAGTACTTATCTTAGTACTATTGAAGATGATTATATATCCGCTACAAAGGCATGCACTCAACTTCTATGGAAGATGAAACAATTAACAGATATTGGTGATGAATTAAAGCAACCAATGGTGATTTATTGTGATAACAAGAGCACAATTGATCTCACGAAGAACCATGTTCAACATTCTCATACAAAACATATTGATATCAGGTTTCACTTTATCCATGAAAAAGTAGAGAAAGGGGTCATTAGAATGGATCATGTGGGAACTGATAAGCAAGTGGCTGATATCCTAACCAGGACGCTGTCAGCGGCTTTGAGAAGCATCAGTTGATCCTTAGTGTTCATCCACCTCCCAGTGCATAAGGAGGCTATGCAATTACCCTCTTTCCATTTATGATAACTGTTTTTATCGGTTTATGGATGCGATGCAGGTTTATGGGGGAGCTAATATACAGGGGAAGTATGGTTTGAGCTAAACGTTGAACAAATTACCTGTCTTTGGATTTATTGTCAATGGTGGATACATGAATAAATTAAGGCATGATCAGGCAAGTAATGCTTATGTGATGAGAATAATGAGAAGGAATATATTGGTCATGTAATGCTTCTTGGGGGTCATTGAGAATTCCAAAACATGGGAACCCAATTCAATCTTCCTCTCTTGTTTTCTACACTGAGCATTGCTCATGTAGACTTAGAGTGTTGGCTGAGTTGATTCATGAATTTTTGGTTTGCACATGGATGGGGATCTATTGAATTTATTTTTTTATTTCCAAAAAACCAAAAGGGGGAGATTGTTGGAACCATGGTCTTCTATGCATGATTTGGAGTATGGTTTATGTTTGTTTTCAATCCTTAGTGAAAGTTTAGAATGTGTACCAGCAAATAAATCATACAGTTCAAGAAAATAATTGTATTGAAGAAGAGGAAACTTGCGCGCCATATGTTTTTCAAGATCAGAACATGGAAAAATGGAAAAGGGATAAGGGCCACACATGTTTTGGGCTGGTCGTGCAAGTGACATGCGCGCCGTGAAGAGACTTGCGCGCCGCTACCTACGAGGTTTTGAAACATGCGCGCCTATTGATTTTCAATATCATAACTTCGGAATATGGCAAAGTAAAGAAGTTCTCACAAGTACTGGTGCGGTCGCGCAAGTGAGTAGCGTGACAGAGGCTTGAGTGGATGAGTTGCGAGCCGGAACCTGCGTGCCGAGGGAAGACATGCACGCCACTATGTAGGGGGTCCAGTTTTCCTATAAATAGAGGATCCCCTTTCCTCATTTGGAATAAAGTTCAAGACTTAGAGATTTTTTGAGCTCTCGCCGCACAAGTGGTTGTGTCACGCAAGCGGTGTTGGGTCATCCAAGTAGATGCTATGCGCCGGTTGTTGGCTGCGTGACCAAGGAGGACTAGGAGTTAAAGGTGCAGAGTCGCGCAAATTTAAAGTTGAAGGAGGAAGTGTCGTGTAGGTGTGTTGGTGTCACCTGTGCACTGATTTAGTACCATGGATGTGACTTGCGTGCCATTCTTGAATCTTGCGCGCCAAACTTGGAGAAGCGCGCCAGGTGAGGTTGTTGTATGTCAGACCTTTTGGAGCTGCACGACAACTGGAAGATTTCCCGATACCTTAGGTACAAAGTGTGATTATTATACAAGTGAATGTTGGACTTCAACAGAGCATCTACATTCAACATCGGATGAATTATTTTGTAATTATGAAGATACCTTCACGTCTATAAACTGAGTGCGACTTCACCAAGGGCAATGAGCTAGGGGGAGTCAATGGGAGTGACCCGAGGGACGCTCTGAGCTATCCCTGAACTTTTTAAAAGGCAGTGAGCCTGGGAAAGAGTGACTGTTCCCGAACTATTGTAATCCACATCTAGTAATGATTAGTGTAATTTGGTACGACCAAAAAACTGTCGACGTATTCTCCTTGTACGTATGCCTTAGTGGTGAACCATGTAAAAAGTGTTGTGTCTTCTCTATGCATGTGATGTTTTCTTTCTGATCATATTCATCATAAAGGTTCAACAAGTTCCTACCAATGTGGGACCAAGATCCATCACATTAAAAGAAATATTTTTCACCCTGATTCACCCCTCCCCTCTCAGGGTGTCCGAGGGTCCTTCATGTGGTATCAGAGGGAAAAGGTTGCTGGTGTTGAACCTGTCCTTTGTCGTCATGGAGAATGCATTCAATGTCAGGGGAGTCCCTCACATCGATGGAAGTAATTTCCAAATATAGAAGAACATAATTATTTCTCATCTAAGATCTCTTAGAATGTATGTTCTATTCTCTACTATGCAAGTAAAACAAGTCCCTGATCCAACAGGGCTGGCTATGACTGACACATTCAGGAAAATTCATGACGTAGATGCAAAATCACAAAATGCACTCACCAAATCCCTTTCTGTTCAGATCTACCTAAAGGTGATGAATTTCACCTAAGAAAAATCCATGTAAGATAAACTCAAGAATATATATGAAGGAGATAGCAATGTGAATGAGGTGAAACTACAAGTGTTGCAAAATAGGTTCGATGATTTGAAGATGCATCATGATGAGAATGCAGACTCCTTCTTTAATCAAATCACTAAAGTAGTTGGAGCAATTTTGGGCCTAGGTGAAGAAATCAAATATGTTGACATTATGAAGCAAATAATGAGAATACTTCCACCCCTATACAATGCAAGAGATATCAGACCTTGAGGGAAGATATCTATCAATTCTTTCTCTGGATGACCTCCTAATTATCTTGGTATCATATGAAATGAGAATCAAACTAGAAGATGCTACGACTCGTGTGAGCAAGTAAATGACATTTAAGGCCATGGATAAACTAAAAATTTAAAAAGATTGTAGTTGTGAAGATAACAAAGAAAAAGAAATTCGTTCTCTTATTGAAAAGAAGTTCCAGAATGGAAAAGGTAAATTCAATGGTAAGTTACCTCTCGCATGTTTACGTTGCTTAAAAGTTGGGCACATTGCCTCTGAGTGCCTAAGAAATATCAATGATGACGATAGTGAAGATGAATTCTTGGAGAAGCCTTAGATAATGTTTTTAAATAAGTGAGACTTCAAATATGGAAAGAAAATGCAAAGGAAGAGTTTTTTCTGTGAAGAAAAAGATGATGATAATGAATTCTGTGATGAAGAACCAGAATTCAAAATAGGGAACCACGCTTCCATAGTGGCCACTGTTGAAATGTCAGGAGATAATGGTGGATAAAAACGGTGGAAAACTTGTGTAGATCCCGAGATGATACTTAAAGATGTTGTAAGTAATCTTAAGACTAAATGTAAGAGTTTCAATATGTGGAAATCAATTGTAGAAGAATCAATTGAATATGTTGATCAACATGAAGCCGAAATTGAACGACGGGAAGAATTTTTGATGGTACAGTCTAAAATAATTGAAAGCAATGATGATGTAGTGGATTTGAAGCTGATAATTGAAGACCAGGAAAAGGTCATCAGTGACCACACCTCCAGACTAGAAGAAAAATCCAAGACTGCTGATGTTCGTGAGGAGGAAGTTGTTACTCTTTGGAGTAATCTTGAGACTGAATCAGTTCCAAAAGAATCAAGGATGAAATTACAGTTTGCAGGATTCCCAGATGCAGAATTACTGGCAAGATCCATGTGTCGTTCAGATGGGGTTGAAAAAATATTGAGTGATCAAGAAACCACTTGCATGGGAAAGAGTGTAATTGGCTGTGAAGATGAGACATCAACTACTGGAAGTGAAAAGATCCAAAAGAATGATAAGATGAAAGTTGAACATGTTTAAACGTTTCCTAAATTACTGAAAAAGGTACCCTCAATCCAAACTAAAATGATAACTAAAAATTATCCTCAAACATTAAATAATGATAGGCAGTCTAACTATTCTCTTGTGTAAGTATGTATGAGGAGAAATTCAAGTGAGAAAACATTTTCTCTCATGAAGTGTCAGTTCTATGGCTATCTGGGCCATACCAAGTCTTATTGAGAAGAGGATAGAAGCTATCTGAATGTAGAGGATATAGGAGTTCAACAAAGGCGAACAAATTCATATCCTAATTCTTATAGAAGAAACAATTTCTATTGATATTGTTTTCTTTGTTCAGACTTTTGTCATAAGGGTGCTAATTGTAGGAAGAGAAGCGACATGGACAACTCATAACGAAGTTCAGGACAAGTCAAGTCACATCATCAAGACAATGTTTCTCTTTCAAATAGGTTTTCTTCTCTCAAAGAAGATTTGGACTATGGAGAACCTGAGTACGTGGAATAAATATTTAAATTCCCATTAGTACTCCTTACTCAATCCAATGTCTCATGGCAGGAAAGGAAGAAGATTTAGAAATCCAACCTTGCAGAGGTGGACCTCAAAGCTACAAGGAACAACAGTACCTGGATTCTGGATAGCGGTTGTTCAAGTCATATGATAGGTAGTGTCGGCCTGTTAATGGACATAAAAAAGAAGGTTGAAGGTACAGTACGATTTGGTAATGATAGATCTCTGAAAATCAAATGGAGTGGAAGTACCGAATTAGCTAATGGATAATTAAAGAAGACTGAATTCCTTTGCGTAGATGGCCTTTATCATAATCTTCTTAGAGGGAGTCACCTCTGTGACTTGGGACTTATAGTTACCATTAATCAAAAAGGCTGCACCATCAAGGGAAAGATAGGAAAATCACATATGAAGGGATGCAGAATAGAAGGCAACTTGTACCAAGATGATAGTGATGAAAATGTCTATTTCATGACTGTTGAAGAAGAAAACAGTTTGTGGCATCAGAGACTAGGACACATCAATCATCAAGACATGGGAAAAATATCAAAATTGAGAATTTTCATGGTCACTCTCAACATGAAGTATGAGCGTGAAATGTCTTGTGATTCTTGCATTCGTGGGAAGCTGGTCTACAGTTCATATCGGCCAAAGAAGAAAAGAGAATCTCACCTTATTGATTTAATTCATACAGAGGTATGTGGCCCTATAAATTTTGCTCGAACTCATGGAAAAAGGTACTTTGTCCTTTTAATATATTATTATAGTAGAATGGCATGTGTGATGGTCATTCATAGGAAACAAAAAGTCCTTGACTACATTAATAAATATCAGTGAATCGCCGAGAATGATACTGGACGAACAATCAAAGTGTGGCGATCTGACAATGGAAGAGAATACACATCCATTGAATTTGAAAATTATCTAGAGAAGCATGGGATAAAGCATGAGGTATCTGCTTTGAGAACTCCATAACAAAATGGATTTGTTGAATGTAGGAATCGATAGGTGAAAAACATGGCACGAACTTTGCTGATTGAGAGTTGTATTCCACGACATTACTAGAAAGAGGATGTTCAAGCTGCAGTGTATATTCATAATCGAACAGGACATTAAATGGGTGAGACAATGACACCATATTAATTATGGCATGGAAGGAAGACCTCTTTAAAATACATTAGTGTCTTTGGAAGTAAATGCTTCATCCGGAAAAAAGAAGGAAATCAAGGGATATATGGTGAGAATGTAGATGAAGGAATTTTCCGCGGTTACTCAATGAACAGAAAAGCCTACAAATGTTTCAACAGACTTTTATGGAGTATTGTGGAAAGCAGTGATATTAAGATAATTGAAGAGAAACCCACAAATGCATCATGGACGTCATATGATGATGTAATAAAAAGTGAGGAAGAAATTTAACGATGTGAAAATAAAAATACAAAAATATAGGAGGTTGTTCAAAACACTCAGCAGACACATCATGATGTTGACTCAGATGAAGAATCTAAAAAATAAACTGTGGATGAAGAGAATGCGACTGATCCTCATAGGAGAAGTCGAAGAGATGAGATTGATCCATCCCACATAATTGGGGACAGGAGTGCACCCACTCAAATAAGAAGGTTGAGAAATAACACAAAATTTTCTTTTCTACATGATGTGAAGCCATCCACCTTTGAAGAAGCTGAAAATAATGAATCTTGGGTGAAAGCCATGAATGAAGATTTAGATCAGATTGATAAGAATCAGACATGGTATCTTGTCCAGAGATGCGAAGATAAAAATGTGATTAGTACCAAATGGATCTTCAAAAATAAGTTTGATAAGCATGGAAGTGTCATAAGAAACAACGCACGACTGGTATGTAAAGGATACTCCCAGATTGAAGGCATCAATGTTGAAGAAACCTTTGCTCCAATGGCTAGATGGGATACAATCTAGATTTTCATTTCCATGACACTCCATAGAGGATATAAAGTATATCAAATGGATGTCAAGAAAGCATTCTTGAATGGAGTACTTGAATAAGAAGACTACATTGAACAACCAGTGGGTTTTGTTTTAGGTTCTAATGAAGAAAAGGTCTACAAACTGAAGAAAACACATTATGGATCGAAGCAGGCACCACAGGCGTGGTACTCGTGGCTGGATTCATATCTCAAGAAGCTCGAATTCAAAAGAGGAGGAGTAGATCAGAGTCTCTATGTAAAGAATTATCTAAAAGAACAATTCATGGTTCTAGTCTACTTTGATGATATCATATTTGGTGGAAGCAGGAAGAAATAAGTGGATGAATTTTAAAATTACATGAAATCAGAATTGGAAATGTCTATGATTGGGGTGCTCACACATTTCATGTGGCTATAGGTGATTCAGAAGAACGATTACACTTTCATTTCTCAGGAAAATTATTCAAGAGAGCTGTTGAAGATGTTTAGTATGCAAGACTCCAAAACAATGTCAACTCTTATTGCTGTTGGAAATAATCTTGGAAAGCATGAGGATTTGGTCTGTGTTGATCCCACCATGTATAGGAGGATCATTGGGAGCCTACTGTACTTGGCCGCTACACGGCCAGATATTGTCTTTTCCACCTATCTTGCGGCACGCTATCAGAGTACTCAAAAGGAGGAACATAAGGCGGCAGTCAAAAGCATCCTGAGGTACATTCAAGGTACACATAACATTGTGATATATTTCGATGCAGGCAGGGACGGTGAATTATCAACGTTTTATGATGCTAACTGGGCTGGTGATGTAGTATACAGAAAGTCCACCAGTGGTGGAGCCTTCTATATTGGGCTCAAATGTGTCAGATGTTTGAGCAAGAAACAAGAAAGTACTTCTCTTAGTACCGCTGAAACTGATTATATATCCTCCCCAAAGGAATTAACTCAACTTCTATGGATGAAGAAACAATTAACAGATATTGGAGTTGAAGTAAAGCAACCAATGGTGATTTACTCTGATAACAAGAGCGCAATTGATCTCACGAAGAACCATGTTCATCATTCTTGTACAAAACATATTTATATAAGGTATCACTTTATCTAAGAAAAAGTTGGGAAAGGGGTGATTAGAATGGATCATGTGGGAACTGATGAGCAAGTGGCTAATATCCTGACCAAGCCGTTGTCAGCGGCTATGTTTGAGAAGAATCAGTTGAACCTCGGTGTTCAGCCACCTCCCAATGCATAAGGAGGTTACGCAATTCCCCTCTCTCCATTTATGATAACAGTTTTTATCTGTTTATGGATGTGATGCAGGTTTATGGGGGGGCTAATATCCAGGGGAAGTATGGTTTGAGCGGAACGTTAAACAAATTACAGGTCATTGGATTTATTGTTACTAGTGGAGAAATGAATAAATTCAGGCATGATCAGTAAAGTAATGCTTCTATGATTAAAATAATGAGAAGGAATAAATTTGTCATGTAATGCTTCTTTGGCGTCATTATGAATTCCAAAACATGTGAACCCAATTCAAGCATCCTCTCTGGTTTTCTACACCATGCATTGCTCACGTAGACATAGAGCGTTTGCTGAGTTGATTCTTGCGTTTTTGGTTTTCACATGGATGGGGATCTATTGAATTTATTTTCTGATTGCCAATAAACCAAAAGAGGGATACCGTTGGAACCATGGTCTTCTATGCATGATTTTGAGTATGGTTTGTGTTTCTTTTAAATCCTCAGTGGATGTTAAGAATGTGTACCAGCAAATAAATCATTAAGTTCAACCAGATAATAGTGTTGAAGGTGGCATTGTTTTTGTCAAAGAGACCTGTGAGCCGTATACTTGAAGAAGAGAAAACTTGTGCGACATATGTTTTTCAAGATCATAACATTGAAAATGGAAAATGGATAAGGTCCACCCAAGTTTTGGGTTGGTCGCGCAAGTGACCTGCGCGCCGTGAAGAGACTTGCGCGCCGATGCCTAGGAGGTTTTGAAACTTGCATACCTATTGTTTTTCAAGATCATAACTTCATAATATGGAAAAGGTAAGATGTCTGTGCAAGTATTAGTGTGGTCACGCAAGTGGGTAGCGCGATATTGGCTTGGGAGGATGAGATGTGCACCAGAACCTGTGCGCCGAGGGAAGACATGCACGCCACCGCACAGGGGGTCAAGTTTTCCTATAAATAGAGTACCCCCTCCTCATTTGGAACGAAGTTCAAGAATTAGAGATTTTTCGTGCACTCTTCGCCCATGTGGTTGTGTCACGCAAGTGGTTGTTGGGTCGTGCAAGTAGAGGTCGCACGCCGGTTGTTGGCTGCGCGACCAAGGCTGATTGGTAGTTAAAGGTGCAGAGTCGCGCAAGTTTAGAGTTGAAGGAGGCATTGTTGCGCAAGTGTGTTGGTGTCACCTGCATGCCGATTTAGTATTGCACAAGTGACTTACGCGCCATTCTTGAAACTTGTGCGTCCGTCTTGGAGAAGCTCACAGGTTGAGGTTGTTGTACACCGAACCATTTGGAGCTGCACGACAACTGGATGATTGCCCGATACCATCGGTGCAAAGTGGGATTAGTATATGAGTGAAAGTTGGATTTCAACAGAGCATCTACATTCAACAGAGGATGAATTATTTTGCAATGGTGAAGAGACCTTCACATCTATAAACTGAGTGCGATTTCACCAAGGGCGGTGAGCCAGGAAAGTCAAAGGGAGTGACCCGAGGGATGTTGTGAGCTATCCCTGATCGTTTGTAATGGCAGTGAGCCTGAGAAAGAGTGTCTATTCCCAAACCGTTGTAATCCACATCTAGTAATGATTAGTTGAATTTGGTACTACCAAAGTCTGTCGGCGTATGCTCCTTGGACGTAGCCCTTAGTGGTGAACCATGTAAAAATTGTTGTGTCTTTTCTGTGCATGTGAATGTTTGCTTTCTGATCATATTCATCTTACAGGTTCAACATGTTCCTACCAATTTGGGAAAAAGATCCATCACATTAAAAAAAAAGTTGTCACCCTGATTCACTACACCCCTCTCAGGGTGTCCCAGGGTCCTTCAAGTGGTATCAGAGGGTAAATGTTGCTGGGGTTGAATCTGTCCTTTGTCGTCATAGAAAATGAAGTCAATGTCAGGGGAGTCCCTCACATTGATGGAAGTAATTTACAAATCTATAAGAACTTAATGGTATCTCATCTAAGATCTCTTTGAATGGAAGTTCTATTCTTTACTATGCAAGTAATACAAGTCACTGATCCAAAAGGGCTGGCTATGACTGACACAAACAAGAAAATTCGTGATGCAGATGCTAATGCACAAAATACACTCACCGCAGCACTTTATGATCATATCTACCTAAAGGTGATGAATTTCACCTATGAAAATCCACGTAAGATAAACTCTAGAATGTCAATGAAGGATATAGAAATGTGAAGGAGGCGAATCTACAAGTTTTGAACAATAGGTTTGATGATTTGAAGATGCATCCTGATGAGAATGCATACTCGTTCATTAATCGAATCACTGATGTAGATGGATAAATTCAGGGACTAGTTGAAGAAATCAAAGATGTGGACATTGTGAAGAAAATACTGAGATGACTTCCACCCCTATATAATTCAATGGTATCACCCCTTTAGGAAAAGTAGATCTTTCAAAACATTCTCTGGATGACCTCTTAAGTAGCATGGTAGCATATGAAATGAGAATCAAACTAGAAGATTCTATGACTCGTGTGAGCAAGGAAATTGCATTTAAGGCCAAAGATAAACTAAAATTTTCAACATATAGTAGTGTGGAAGATGATGAAGAAAAGTAAATTCATTCTCTTATTTCAAATAAGATCAAGAAGGGAAAATGGAAATTCAAAGGGAAGATACCTCTGGCATGTTTTCGTTGCGAGAAAAGTTAGGGACATTGCCTCTCAGTGCCTAAGAAAGATCAATGATGATGACAGTGAAGATGAAAGCTTCGAGAATCCTCGAAGAAGGTTTTTCAAAAAGTGAGACTTCAAATATGGAAAGAAAATTCAAAGGAAGAGTTTTGTTTGTGAAGAAGAATAAGATGATGACGAATTCTATGATGAAGAACCAGAATTCAAAACTGGGAACCATGCTTCCATGGTGGACACTATTGAAATGTCAGAATATAATAGTGGAGAAAAACAGTTGAAAACATGTGTAGATCCCAAGATTCAACTTAAAGATGTTCTTAGTAATCTTAAGACTAAATGTAAGAGTTGAAATAATTGGAAATCAATTGTAGAAGAATCACCTGAATACGTTGATCAACTTGAAGCTGAAATTGATCGACTAGAAGAATTTGTGAATGTATAGTCTAAAATAATTGAATGAAATGATGATTTAGTGGATTTGAAGCTAAGAATTGAAGAGCAGGAAAAGGTCATCAATGACCTCACCTCCAGACTAGAAGAAAAATCCAAGACTGCTGACGGTCTTGAGGAGGATGTTGTTACTATTAGGACCAAGCTTGAGACTAAATCAATTCTTAAAGAATCAAGGAAAAAAATATAGTTTACAGGATTCTCAGATTCAGAATTACTGGAAAGAGCCATGTGTGGATGAGATGGGGATGAAAAAATATTGAGTGATCAAAGACCCGCTTTCATGGGAAAGAGTGGAATTGGCTATGAAGATGAGACATCAATTGCTGAAAGTAAAAGGATCCAAAAGAATGATTAGATGAATGTTGAACATGTTTAAACATTGCCTAAAGTACTAAAAAAGGAACCCTCAATCCAAACTAAAAGGAGAACTATGAATTATCCCCAAACATTCAGAAATGATAGGCAGCCTAACTATTCTCTTGTGGAAGAAGGTATAAAGAGAAATTCAAGTGAGAAGACTTTTTCTCTCATGAAGTGTCAGTTCTATGGCTATCTGGGCCATACCAAGTCTTATTGTTAAGAGGCAAGAAGCTATCTGAATGGAGAAGATATATGAGTTCAACAAAGGAGAACAAATTCATATCCTAATTTTTATAGAAGAAACAATATCTATGGATATTTATTTTATTGTTCTTACATTGGTCATAAAGATGCTAATTGCAGGCAGAGAAGCGACATGGACACCTCATACCGATGTTCAAGACAAGTCAAGTCACGTCAGCAAGACAATGTTTCTCATTCAAATAGGTTTTCTCTTCTCAAAGAAGATTTCGACTATGAAGAACCTGGGTACGGGGAAGAAATAATTAAATGTCCATCAGTATTCTTTACTCAGTCCAATGTCTCGTGTAAGGAAAGAAGGAAGATTGAGAAATCCATCCTTGTAGAGGTGGACCTCAAATCAATAAAGAACAATAATAACTGGATTCTAGATAGAATTTTTTCATCTCATATGACATCTAATTCTGGCCTGTTAAAGGATATCAAAAGGAAGGTTGATAGTACAGTAATATTTGGTAACGATAGAGCTCTGAAAATAAAAGGTAGTGGAAGTACCGAATTATCTAATAGAGAATTAATGAAGACTAAAGTCATTTACGTAAATGGCCTACATCATAATCTACTTACCGTGAGTCAAATATGTGACTCGTGACTTATAGTTACCATTAATCAGAAAGGCTGCACCATCAAGGTAATGACAAGAAATTCACTTATGAAGGGATACAAAACAGAAGGCAACTTGTACCAAGTTGATAGAGAAGAAAATGTATGTTTCATGACTGTTGAAGAAGAAAACAATTTTTTTCATCGGAGACTAGGACACATAAATCAACAAGACATGGATAAAATATAAAAATTGAGATTTTTCGTGGACGTTCTCTACATGAAGCGTGAGCGTGAAAAGTCTTGTGATTCTTGCATTCGTGGGAAGATGGTCTGCAGTTCATATCAGCCAAATAAGAAAAGGGCATCTCACCTTCTTGATCTAACTCATACAGATGTATGTGGCCTGATAAATGTTGCAGGAACTCATAGAGAAAGGTAATTGTCCTTTTCATAGATGATTACAGTAGAATGGAATCAGTGATGGTCATTCAAATGAAACGATAGGTCCTTGACTGCATGAAAACATATCAGTGAATCGCCGAGAATGATACTAGACGAACAATCAAAGTGTTGCTATATGAAAATGGAGGAGAATACACATCCACTGAATGTGAAAATTATTTGGAGAAGCGTTGGATAAAGCATGAGGTAGCTGCTGTGAGAACTCCATAAAAAATGGAGTTGTTGAACGTAGGAATCGACATGTGAACAACCTGGAACGAAATATGCAGATTGAGAGTCGTATTCCACAACTATACTGGAAAGAGGTTGTTCAAGCTACAATGTATATTCAGAATCGAAGAGGACTTTATATGGGTGAGACGAAGACACCATATGAATTATGGCATGGATAGAAGCCCTCATTAAAATAATTTCATGTCTTTGGAACTAAATGCTTCATCAGGAACAAATAATGAAATTATGGGAAGTATGGTGACAATGTAGATGAACGAATTTTCCTTGGTTACTCAATGAATAGAAAATCCTAAAAATGTTTCAACAAGAATTTAGGAAGGATTGTGGAAAGAAGTGATGTTAAGATAATTGAAGTGAAAAAACAAATGCTTCAAGGACGTCATATGCTGATGTAAATGAAAGTGAAGAATAAAGTGAACATGGAGAAAATACAAATATAGAAATATAAGAAGTTGTTCAAAACACTCAACAGTCACATCATGATATTGACTCAGATGAATAATCTAAAGAAGAAACTCTGGATGAAGAGAATGCAACTGAACCTCACAGTAGAAATCAAAGAGTTGAGATTGATCCATCCAACATAATTGGGGACAGGAGTGCACCCACTCAGTCAAGAAGGATGAGGAATAACACACAATTTACATTTCTATCAGTTGTTGAGCCATCCACATTTGAAGAAGCTGCAAATGATGAATCTTGGGTGAAAGCCATGAATGAATAATTAGATCAGATTGACAAGAATCAGACATGGGATCTTGTCCAGAGACGCGATGGTCACAATGTGATTGGTACCAAATGTTTCTTCAAAAAAAGTATGATGAGCATGGAAGTGTCATCAGAAACAAGGAATGACTGGTATGTAAAGGATAATCCCAGATTGAAGGCATTAATGTTGAAGAAACCTTTACTCCAGTGGCTAGATTGGAGTCAATCAAGTTTTTCATTGCCATGACACTCCATAGAGGATATAAAGTATATAAAATGGAAGTCAAGACAGAATTCATGAATGGTGTAATTGAAGTAGAAGTCTACATTGAACAACCAATGGGGTTTTTTTTAGGTACTGATGAAACAAAGGTCTAAAAACTGAAGAAATATCTATATGGTTTGAAGCAGGAACCACGAGCATGGTACTCGCAGCTGGATTCGTATCTCAAGAAGCTAGAATTATAAATAAGAGTATATCACAATCTCTATGTGATGAATTCTCGAAATGAAAAATTCATGGTTTTAGTCTACGTTCATGATATCATATTTGGTGGCAGCAGGTAGAAATCAGTGGATGAATTTTCCAATCACAAGAAATCAGAATTGGAAATATCTATGATTGGGGAGCTCACATATTTCTTGGAGCTATAGGTGAATCAAATGAAATATTATACTTTCGTTTCTCAGGAAAAGTTTGCAAGAGAGCTGTTGAAGAAGATTAATATGAAAGACTCCAGACCAAGGTCAACCCCTATTGTAGTTGGAAATAAACTTGGAAAGCATGAGGATGGGGTCTCTTTTGATCCCACCATGTACCGGAGGATCATTGGGAGCCTATTGTACCTGACTGCTACATGTCCAGATATTGTCTTTGCCACCTGTCTTGTGGCACAATTTCAGAGTACTCTAAATAAGGAACAAATGGTAGCAGTCAAAATAATCATGAGGTACATTTAAGGTACACATAACGTTGGGTTATATTTCGATTTAGGCGGGGACAGTGAATTATCAACGTTTTCTGATGCTGACTGGGCTGGTGATGTGGTATACAGAAATTCCACCAGTGGTGGAGCCTTTTATATTGGGAAAAAATGTATTGGATGGTTGAGCAAGAAATAAGAAAGTACATCTTTTAGTACTGATGAAGCTGATTATATATCCACCACAAAGGCATGCACTCAACTGCTATGGATGAAGAAACAATTAACAGATAATAGTGATGATGTAGAGCAACCAATGGTGATTTACTATGATAAAAAGAGTGCAATTGATCTCACGAAGAACCTTGTTCAACATTCTCTTACAAAATATATTGAAATCAGGTATCACTTTATCCAAGATAATGTTCAGACAGGGGTGATTAGAATGATTCATGTGGGAATTGATGAGAAAGTGGCTGATATCCTGAGAATGCCACTGTCAGCGGCTATGTTTGAGAAGCATCGGTTGAACCATGGTGTTCAGCCACCTCCCAGTACATAAGGAGGTTATGCAATTCCCATATCTCCATTTATGATAACTGGTTTTATCTGTTTACGGATGTGATACTGGTTTATGGGGGAGATAATATCCAGGGGAAGTATGGTTTGAGATGAATGTTGAACAAATTACCGGTCTTTGGATTTATTGTCACTAGTGGAGAAATGAATAAATTCAGGCATGATCAGGAATGTAATGATTCTGTGATGAGAATAATGATAAGGAATTCATTGGTCATGTAATGCTTCTTGGGTGTCATTGATAATTCCAAAACATGGGAACCCAATTCAAGCTTCCTCTCTTGTTTTCTACACCAAGCATTGCTCATGTAGACTTAGAGTATTGGCTGAGTTGATTCTTGCATTTTTGGTATGCACATGGATGGGGATCTATTGAATTTATTTTCTGATTTCCAGCAAACCCAAATGGGGAGATTGTTGGAACCATGGTCTTCTATGCATGATTTGGAGTATGGTTTGTGTTTGTTTTCAATCCTCAGTGGAAGTTCAGAATGTGTACCAGAAAAGAATCACACAGTTCAAGCATATAATAGTATTGAAGGTGACCTACGTGCCGGGAAGAGACTTGTGCGTCGATGCCTAGGAGGTTTTGAAACTAGCGCGCCTATGGATTTTCAAGATCATAACTTCAATATATGGAAAAGGAAATATGTCCATGCAAGTATTGGTGTGGTCACGCAAGTGAGTAGCGCGACAGAGGCTTGGGAGGATGAGCTGCACGCCGGAACCTGCGTGCCGAGGGAAGACATGCATGCCCCAGTGTAGGGGGTCTAGTTTTCCTATAAATAGAGGATCCCCCCTCCTCATTTGGAAAAAAGATCAAGACATAGATATTTTTCGAGTTCTTGTCGCGCAAGTGGTTGATTCAGGCAAGTGGTTGTTGGTTAGTTCATGTAGAGGTTGCGCGCTGGTTGCTGGCTACGCGACCAAGGCAGATTGGGAGTTAAAGGTGCAGAGTCGCGCAAGTTTAGAGTTGAAGGAGGTAGTGTCGTGCAAGTGTGTTGGTGTCACCCACGCACCGATTTAGTACCGTGCATGTGACTTGCACACCCTTCTTGAAACATGAGCATCGTTCTTGGAGAAGGACGCCAGCCGAGGTTGTTGTATGCCGGACCTTTTGGAGCTGCACGACAACTGGACGATTGGCTGATACCTTCGGTGCAATGTGGGATTAGTATACGAGTGAATGTTGGAATTCAACAGAGCATCTACATTCAACACAGGATGCATTATTTTGTAATGATGAAGAGACCTTCACGTATATAAACTGAGTGCGACTTCACCAAGGGAAGTGAGCCAGGGGGAGTCAACAGGAGTGACCAGAGGGACGTTGTGAGCTACCCCTGAAATTTTGTAAAGGTAGTGATCCTGGAAAAGAGTGACTGTTCCCGAACCTTTGTAATCCATATCTAGTAAAGATTATTGGAATTTGGTATGACTGACAACCTGTCGGCGTATGCTCCTTGAATGTAGCCTTTAGTGGTGAACCATGTAAAAAATGATGTGTATTATCTGTGCATGTGAATGTTTGTGTTCTGATCATATTCATCATACAGGTTCAACAAGTTCCTACCGACGTGTGAACAAGATCCATCACATTAAAATAAAAAGTTTTCACCCTGATTCACCCCTCCCATATCAGGGTGTCCTGGGGTCCTTCAAATTCAAAAATCCGTAGAAAGTTTCCTTTTATCCCCCAAGAATGTGGTAGGATGATGATAGGGATACTCATGAGTCAACTCTTCCATACTAGGGGAAATAAATACTACACCTTACAATGATTAAATCATACCCATGATACCCTATTGAAAAATAGAGCCTCTTTCTATAACTTGTATAGGGAGAGAAGGCATAGGTAGCTCAATATGATGGAAAATTGGTGGATCATGGACCACCACTTTAATAATATTATCATCATCACTATTAGGGCACATGACTTGAAGGCGTCTTTTTGGTATAAAATTACAAATCCATATGAATTTCTTATAACAGATTCATTTAATTTTAATGATTTTATTTATGAAACTATGAATGCTACCAATGCCTTCACATGTTTAATAACATTCATTTCATCCTAATTCAAAAGACAGATCTTGATGAAGAAATAAGTCATAAGAATGAAGAAACACCCACAACCCACTACTAATTTTGGGATTATGTCACATAACAATGATACACATGGTAATGATGTATTTTCGTCAGTTATAAGTCATTTCCGACATAGAGGTGTCATTATTTATACATTTATAACATTTGGTTTGTCTAAATCCAATCACATTCAATTTTTAGGTCCATATTGTCCCATAAACCATGTCAACCAAATTAAGACATTCTTATGGATGTCATTTTCATTCACATAATTTTTATATATAAATGTATATTATCATTAAATGTTTGAGATGGCTAGAAATAAATTTTCTAATACATGAAGGGATATACACCTTATGAATAAGTGATTTTCTCCCACTAAAGTCATGCATAATACAATCAAATCCTGCAAGATATGTTAGTACAATTTCATAGATAACTCAGAATACTCGACAAGAACTATGAAATGATCAATGAATATTTAAACACGGAATGGAATGACTCATAGCCTAATAGTCCTGATGTGACTAAGATGATATGTGATCTACTGTTCAACCATCATATCATCAGGTCAAGTAAATGAAACCCAAATTCCAATGAAATCAATATCATTAACATCACAAGACATGTGAAACAACATATTGTGAAATGATATCTACATTAAATAGAAAAATGAATAACAACAATGGTTTATAGAATCATGGCCTTTACCCATAAAGGTTTTTTAAATGCCCAATCACCCTTGTGACCATGTCGCAAGAGTTATTAATATAAATCCTCTTATCTCCATGTATTATAGAAATAATGGAACCCCAATGATAAAATATTTTTAAATCCCCGACCTGAAGGGCACTAAAACCATTCTCGAGCCTAATTAGCCACATGAACCATGGCCAATATCCCAATATTCTAGGGGCTACTGACCAGCTACTAGTGTTTATAGGTAGTATAGGTGGGAGAATATTCCATCATGTCAGAGTAACAAAATATATTTAACAAATAATAATCTGTAATTGATGTGTAATTAAAAAAAGAAATAGATTATAAAATGGTGGAATAAAAAATAACAAAATAACTAATCAGTGGAATATGTAGAGAATTTTGTAACGGAACAAGAAAACAAAAAACCTCAATGGATATTTGTAATTTAATTATACATGGAATTATATAAAGAAATGCACAAATTGATAAAAGTATTCTATGAAGATGTAAAAAATAAGAAAATAAAACAATTGTCTCTATAGTAATCTCAATCATAATCCTGAACCTCTTCTCATAAGCTCCAACTAAGTAGTACATGTCAAAATCTTTGCAGATGGGCCATTACTAATTCTAAAACATAAAACATCATAATATTAGCAAGTTCCATGGGTCCTCTTAGTATGGTTGGTGATAAAATCCTAGTACCCACCACAAATGGTGAATATCTGTAATCCTAGTAGACATTAATAAGTAGATAATGTGTATATGGTTACAATACTATAATAAAATTTTTAATAATTAAATAAGACCCCGCTCAAGTTTACAAGGACACTTGGTAGGTCTACATACTTTATCCCATGGATGGTATGTTTGATCATGTCACTATAAATATATATTACATATATATATACATATATGTTGGTTTAGATTAATACATAACACTTCGACAACCAATATTATGGGAGCTCTCATAGTCTAACCCATCTCTCAACTACCAGAGAACTCACAATCTCTTTACAATACACTAGGGTTCTCTCACAAAATTCTGCATCTCAAGGATCTCATGCTTCATGGTTACTTAGTTTTAAGCACACACAGTCTTCCCAGTTGTTACCTCATGGTACCTAATCTCCACAAACAATACGATGTACCATTTACAAATACACAAGGCATGAGGTATACACCTCTCGTATCATCATCACGTCCATATCTATTAAAGAGGCACATTCTATTTCTCAAAATCACAAAAGAAATAACATATTAATCATAAAAATTTAAATATTAAACATGTAATGGTTAAATATTCATCTCAAGGCATGATGCAAGGCCTCTCATTCATGTCACAGGTCTTATGCAATTCCATTTCTGCATTTCAAAAACCTATCAAAATTATTTGGTATAACAATGAAACATAGTCCTAAAATAACTTGTACTTGTCAAATACATTTCAATCATTCCATGGAAATGGATCCCATACATATGATCCAACATATTAATGGATTCATATTCACATTAAGTAAACATGGACAATCTATATTCAAGGAAAAATCCAACGGAAATGTGATATCAAATAGTCATATACCTATTTTTGATGTTCTATTCATAAGAGGACCAAAGACCAGTGGGGGAATTTTGGTTCATAAAAAATTATAGAATAGAAAAAGAAAATCAAAATCAATCCATTCTATTTGAATTAGTTTGAAGATTTTTATTAAATGGCCTAAAATAGACATTTTTAACAGAATAGGCATTATGTGTCCGGGTCGAGTCGGGGTGATTTCTAAAACCATTAACAAGAACCTTTTCATCTACATCATTGAACTATGACCATTTATAAATGAAGCAGTCAACACAATATAGAATTCGACATTAACAGCTTATTTAACAACTGAATAAGTAAGAAAAATCCATAACTCAAATAGAAAATTATATGAACCCATACCATAGGGTCATAGATTTAGCATCACTTGATATGTACCTCAAATTCGAAGAATGTTGGAAGATATTTGAGATTCACAAGAATCTATCAAAAAAGTGAAAATGAGCATCCATTTAAACAGTCCATCAAAATGAATTATTTACTAAATTAAGAGGAATACACAGGGTTAGCCTTACCATGGCCTATTCAATGATTATGATGGGTTGATGATTGTTCGATGGATGGAGGATTTGTATAAGATTAAAGCCTGAGAGATTTTGGAACCCATAAGAGGAAAACGAACACTTGATTAGCTGCTAAAAAATAGGGAGGAGAATAATGTGAGATGATTAAAGTGTGGAAAATAGTTATTTTCCCCTAAAATATCTATGCACGGATTTTATGTGCACATTTTATAAACCATGAACAAACCATGAATTAAGTGAATTTTCAACACCTGTAGGAGACACCCTTTTTCCAAATTGTGTACGATTGCCGAAAAAATGGGTGTATTTGCATGGTCCCACGTCTGTAGATACACAGTTTCCACAATCATGGTGTCCAAGCTTGCAACCAACTATTCCCATTGTCTGGGCTCTGAATAAGCCCCAACACTCATCAGGCCTTCCCTATGCCATATTTTACCTGGCCATGATTAACGTAAATAATCATAAAAAAGGCATTTACCTTTATAGTGAAGGTGTAATTTTCTACAGTGGGGAGGGGGAAATTGGGTCAGACATCCCAAAAGGAGTCATACCCCTTGTTCTACAAATTTGGGGGTCTTTAATTATATTTTCGGGTAATAATATTCATTATAATTCTAATATAATATAATTAAGAAATATGAAAAGATGATTTCTTATAAATAATGAATTTCATAGATTTTAATATTAATGAATTGTTTTGGATTATGTATTTTTTGAGTGAAAAAACTAATCAACATTTAAAGATTCATATATTAATATTGTGTAGAAATACAAATTTGGGGGATATTGTTGTCATTCCAAAACTTTATCAATAGAAGAATTCATATGAAATGTAATGAAATATGAGATCATAAAGATTCAATATGATTAATTATTTTTAAATTTAATAATAATATGACATATTTTTTATTTCTAATAGTTTAAAAATAAAAACACATCAAATACTATGTGAGATACTCCTTCCAATGTAGCACATGTCTAGAATTAGGTAATTCATCTTGGTAGGGTCTTCGAATGTAGGGTTTCGATGGATTATATTGTGTAATACATAGTATAAATAAATAACACTAAGATTTAGATTATCAAATCCAACATTGAGATTTGGGTTAAACACTGATGAGAAACCATAAGATTTAGGATACTAGATGATTAATGTTGAGTGAATTTCTATATGATGTAATAGGAAATTAGTTTTCCACCAAAAAAATAATCTAATAGAAACTATTATTATTTGGTTGATTTCCAATCCTAATAAATATTGGTGAGAGGAATTCCAATGGGGACTCATTATTTAAAGAAATTTTGTTTTTGGCACATTATATATATATATATATATATTATTGGATCGTCATTTTTTTTGAGATCACTGTCATTAAAATTCATTTATAAAAATATATAAAACAGGATTTTCACATTTATATATTATATTATTGTAGATTATGGAATATATCATGTAGAGCATGTTGTTAGATGGTATAGGTATAACCAATTAAATAATTCAAAATTGTACATGGTGTTTATAATTTTTCTGAAATAGTACCATTAAAATTTATTAGAATGTAAAAAAATCGACAAAAATTACACTAATATTTATATATGTTTTATTAAGTACATGATTTTTATCACAAAATTATTGTAATAAACAATAATTCAATGTTATTTGGGTTGAAATGAAGAGGTAACATGTTATGCATGAATGCAATGGAGGAAAATTTTATTTAATATAATAAAAATGCTTTCCACTATCTCTATATAGATTATTACAAATTGAATAAGACAATTGTTTTTTTGTTCCTACAATTGAATGAAATTATATTTTTATAACCATTTTTGGAAATGGTTAATTTTTCATTTTTTGTTATGAAAAAGTATTTTTTTATGAATATATAAATTTTAATTTGGAATTTGGAATAAGAATTTTTTTTACCATATTTTATATATAGATAATCTTCTATGTTACATTTTGAATAACATGTTAATGGTTTTATGTTATCTGATGTACCATTTGAATTATATCCTCATACATATAAATGTTAAAAAATACAATGACTCTGAGGATATGAGTAGTTGGAATTATTTGATTGTTAATCAATTGTTACATGTTATTTTTATTTAATGTGAATCATTATAAAAAACCTATTAGTGGAAATGAAAAAGTGGATGTGGGATTGTATTATATCATACAAATTGTATTATTTGAATGAATCAGTGAACATGAATTATTTTGTTAAATTTAATTCAACACTTTTACATATTGCATTAGTTAGAATGGTTTGTTCTTTATGTGGATTCATAATATCATAATTTTTTAATGATCGAGGACTTATAAAATGGATTTTGATAAAATGTTTGAAAATATATTTACATTTTCAAATAAAATTGAGTGAGTGAATTGTCCATGAAAAAACATTGTAGACGCTAGATATATTGATGAATTATTCCACAACACAGTACTCTTTGAATACAATAGTCGAATGTAATGTCTGAGAGGATAAATTTTACATTTTTTGATATGGGTAGTTAATTTATCTATCATAGTGAAATTAACAATACATTATCGGGTAATAATTAAGAGTCTTAATTATTTTTGATGAACTATGTTCTACCAAGTGTTGTATTAAACACACCATATGTCAAAAACCATCCAAATCCACCCACATGACGGAGACCCAAGATGGCCCATTATATGGACCAAATTTCATTTTCAATATCGTTGAGAAGGAAAATTCTCCCTTGGAATATAAAAACACATTTGGGAATGATTTTACCAGTTATATAATTAGACATGTTCATGCCACATAGATGAAGTTTCAATTCTGTAACACAGATTGTCTAGATCTCAAAAATTATAATTTGTCCTGGACAACGTATATTCGCATAATAACATAACTATAACGTCTATATACATGGAAACAATATATAAATATCCCAAAATATAGAAAATATGATATATATATATATGTGTATATATATACAACTATACAAAATAATGAAAGGATGGACATATACATGATATATAAGATGTATATTAAAAAAATCATTGAATATCCATGTGACATTGGGGTCATTTCCCTATTATTTAATAATAAAAAACTATCACTATGAAAATAAAAATACCTAAAACATTTATTATTATTTTTTCTCAAGGTGAAAGTACAAAAAAATTATATGAATACATACATTGGGAATATAAAGGGTGTAAGAAACAATAACATAGTAGGTTTTGACAATGTGGTTATCGAGTAATCCATTATTGATAATTCCATGAAATCTTGTTTTAAATTGTATATATTAATTTAATATTTTAATATTTTTGGAATATAAAATATATAACATGTTGTAATAATTTGAATTTAAAAATTGATTCCCCAAAATGAAATAATACATAATAATGAAATAATAGAGACCCCTATGTTGTTTATTATTTTAGGGAATACAAAATTCTGATGATACATGTGGTTTAAGTGTCAAAACAACAGGGGTAAAAAATTATTAGGATAATTTTCCATGTCTGAGAGGAATAATACACTACAATCATAGAACCACCTATAATCCATAGTTATGATTATATGCCTTGGATGAAGAGTGTAGTGACACCATAACACACATTAACCACCTTCCTCAATATATAATATGATTAAATAATATAGTGTATTCAAAATATATTCTTACTCTAGTATTCCCAAAATGATACCCAGGTTCCCTTATTTTCCATACATTCCCAACATATCACAATTCATTTTATAAGGGTATCTTATCAATCCTCAAAATAAAAAATTTATTAATAAAATATAAGAAGAGTATTTTAAAATAATGCATATCAAAATCCAAATAATTAATTTTTTATAGTTATAGAGTATCTAATTACCATTAATAAATTAATAATACTCAATATATTATCAAAAAACCTTTTATAAATAAAGAATTCAAAATTATTTCTTTAATTCATGATACCATAAGAAAACAACTACATTATTCACATGAAACCATTAGAAATGTGATATTATACAATATTATAGAAGAATAAGACATCAAATAATAACTAAGAGACCCTAATCATAACAAGAATCACCATTAACATCAAATTAAATAATATAATGGTTGTGATTTCCATAGGGAAGAGTGAAAAATTAGACACAAGGGAGGAATGGGTAATGATAAAGAGGGAGAGATCCCTATATGGGGAAATCCAGAAGAAATGATGATGCTATCAGTTAAAATGCATCCATAGAGAGGAGGAGTAATATGGGTTGTGTTTAAGGGATGCGAAATTACATTGGGGTAATAATAAAGAGAAAATGGGGTTCATTTGAGTAAGAGAAAATGTGAACAATACTATTTCATTTTTTCTATGATGTCCACACTATTTTTCATGCCACAGACCAACCATGCATATCAGCACTATGTTACAAATGCACCAAAACTGTAGGAAAAAATAATCTGGTAAAATATTCACTGTATTTGATAATACATACCATTCTTTTATAAACATATGTAATATTCTATCTCCATGAATATGCATGACTATTTGGAAACAATGTAACATTCACTGTGTAAAAAATAGGTAAATTTAAAATACAATGGCATGAAAAAATACAGTGATTAATGAAACTATAAAAAATATAATTGACTATTATTTTTTATCTGTTGAAAATTATGATATATGATATGGGGAAGAAAATTATCCTAAGGGAACTATGTAATATTATTTTTGTAAATTATTATGCCGAAAATTATTTGGATTCATATTTGAAATAATCCCTAGGAAGTAATCTTTCTACTATGGCACCATTGAGAGGAATGTATAAAATTATGATGTTTATGAAAATACATGTGTTATTTATAATGAAGATAAACTATTTCAATAAATATTTTTGGAAAAATAGGTATATCATAACACATTAAAAAACAATACCCGTATAGGATTCAACATGATCCAAAGTGCTAAGAATTTATATTGAAAATGACGATAATGAAAAGAAATAAATGATATGAACCCAATAACATGTAATAAACCACATTATTTTTAGTAGATGAAATCTTGGGAATATTGTTTTATTTTAGTCTTTTTATATTTGTCTATATTCTTTCATTATAGAAGTGTTATATTATTTTGTTTCAAAATTAATTGGTTGGAAAATGATTGTGGTGAAATCATTATTTGTTTTAAAGAAACATTAAATGATATTTAATATATATATATATATATGTATATTAATATATGAATATTTTTATATAATTGAAAATATAAAAACATGTATTTTTTGAATTTTTAATAATTTATTAATTATAATAATTTTTAGTTATTATTAATGTATCTATTATACATAATTTAACTAGTAGGATAAAAAAATTATAAAAAATTTATATTTATAAAAATAAGTTTTATTGTGTTGTGGGGTGTTCAAGAAGAGGTGGAACTTGGTAGTAAAGATGAAAAGAAATTAAAATTAAAATATTAAGAGGGGGAGACACCTAGAGGGGATGCGTATGAATTTCGTGAGTGGCCAATAAATAAAAAAACACAGTAAAAAATTGAGAAAATTGAATAAAGGACATAAATATATATAAAGTATAATGAAAAAGTAAAACCCAGAGTGTAATGGGATGAAATTTATCACTATAGGAAACCATGAACGTAGAGACTCACACACACTCACAGACACACACACACACACACACATATATATATATATTCTACATTTATCCATATATCTCTCTCATATAATATCGCCATATTAAAATTAATTATTCAATATATCCATTGTTAATGATTAGTATGATATATAACTGATTGGGTTATATTCATCACAATGAGAATAAGTTAATATCTATATGTAATTTTTTGTGAAAAAATATATTTTTTATATTTAATTTAATATATATATTTCAATTTAATTATTTAATTTTTAGTTTCATAGAATGTAATATTTTATGTAAATATATTAAGGGGCCTATGGAAACCCTATAAAATTAATTAAGTGGAACTGATGTAGTAGTTTCCATGTCGTTAATTTTCTTATCATAATTTGTAATTATTATTGATTTTAAATAAATTATTTCAAAAGAATATTTTTATTTTAATATATAAAAAATAATTTTTGATGATTAATAGAAATAAATTGATATATGGTATAATTTATTTCATAGAATTTTAATCTCGTTTTATAAAAGTATAAATTTATTATGATTTGGAATATTTTTAAACACAACACAAAATTTTCATCATAGATTTCATTACGAGAAGTGATGGCCGGATATTTGAGGTATAATTTAAATACTAGTCTAATAACTTGAAAATTATATTTATAAAAATATTTTATTCAAATGATTTTTTAGAAGTACATTTAGAAATATCTTTTCTAATATGAATCAAACGTCTCAATTTGGAAAATAAAGATTGTTTTGAAAAGATGTGTTACACATTTGAAGAGCTCCCATGTTATATTTTATTTAGGAGCATGACAATTTATGGAAATACTATGTTATGGTTAATATAGAGAGGTATTGCCTCTTAGGGATTTTATATAGTATTCATTGTGGAGTTATGATTGAATTTTTATCCATATTTTATTTATAAGGAAGTATTGTCCCCCAACACCCATCACAATATTTATTGGAATCCTTGTAGAATTAGTGAGCGATTAATATACTGTTAATATATTAGTTATATTTTATTCACTGAATAGTATTATAATAATTTTATATGAGTACTGATTATTGGGAGATCCACTAGTGATGATAGTTAGAGTATGAAATTTTGTTAATTTCCACCAACTAATGATTAATACAAAATATAGTTCTAATTGGGTATGTTTATGATCATCAAACTAGATGTTCATGGATTTTTGATGGTTTTATTTATTCTACAATATTCAATCTCTATTTATTTATACATTTACTTTTTGAATTTTTTTATTTATGTTATTTTATTAATATTCCATGTTATATTTTTTCTTATACTCCATTTTTAATTATCAATAGATTTTTTTCTTATTATTTATTCTCTTAGAAATGTATTTTTTATGAAATAGAATTTGTTTTCAATTTAATTTTTTTTGAAATTATTTTTTTAGGTATTTGTTTGATAATTACAGAAGTTATTTTTTTTCCTTTTATCTACTGATTACATGATGTTTATTTTATAGTATATTAGGTATTATTGTTATTCTATTTTTCAATTAGAAGATTCCATTTTTTTAAAAGTATAATTTAAAATACTGTCATATTTTCCATTGATAAATCAAAATAATATATTTTCAGAAATATTATTTCAAAATAAGATTTATGGTATTTTGGATTAATGAAATTTAATTATTTTCCTGTTTTATTCCTTTGGGATTTTTATGTGCATATGCTAAATGCACCACTCTGTGTCTCAAGAATGAATGGATTGTGTAGACTCTACTTCTAGTATCAGGAGATCTATCTATTTAACTCTATTGAGTAACTGATTGACTATGATTTACAAAGATTGAGATGTCAATTTCATTAGGATAACACTAGTTTGGTATTTTATTTTAATTATTTATATAATAAAATATATGTATTATCTAATTCAACCTCACCAACACATTCATTTTCATCCCTGTATTATTTTATCTTCTCAAATTAGTTATGTAATTTACTAATGTTTACAATAGGGTTGGGTATTTTAATTTATATAAATTATTTCTATTTTGATTGGAAAATTGTTATATGATTTTGTAATGATAGAATTATGAATGAAAGTTCTGTATTGGTATTTATTTATTGATAGAAATAAATCACTTATATTTATTTTTTATTTACCTAGAACAAGAATCTTTCAAATAGTGGTCATGTATTTATTTGTTCAATACTTTAGGATAACTTATTTATAAGAGTTAGAAGGGTTTGAGTTTGTTTGTCAAATAAAAATATGAATGATTAATTTGGAATAATGTTTTTCAAGGAGTCATATTTAAAATAAGATATGGTCATATAAAGTAATTTTTTATATATAGAGTAGTTTATAGAATAGAAATCAATAATAATCATTACGTTTTCATGGGATTATGGGGATGCATCTATATAATTCTAGGGTTTAATAGACCGTTATTTATTGGTGAACATAAACCATGAAAGAAGTTTTTAGGGGAATAAACATGTTTCATATTTTTGGTGTAAGAGTAGAATATTGGGCTCTTAGGGAGACCATCTGGGAATAAATTTATTTTATTTATTATGTGATTCTTAATAATTCTAAATTATTCTTACTAATATTATATATTTATTAAAAGAAACATAAACTATATTCAATTAGATTAAAGTTATTGTACAATATTTTACATTAAATTGGTTGTTAAATGAGTTATTTTCCTTGAGATAATTGTTTTAAAAACATATATTATTCCTTATTCCATGAGAGGTTATTTTTAGTGATATAAATGGATAAAATATAATTACTGCAAAATTTCATTTATTGATATTTAATTTTTAGTTCAAAAAA
Source organism: Viscum album (assembly GCA_963277665.1). Classification (NCBI taxonomy): domain Eukaryota; kingdom Viridiplantae; phylum Streptophyta; class Magnoliopsida; order Santalales; family Viscaceae; genus Viscum; species Viscum album. Next base: position 2,053,506,874 of record OY728146.1, on the reverse strand, counting down.
GTTAATCTAGTGAAAATTAATTTCAAATTATTTTATGTAATATTTATACGAAGTTTAATTTGTGTTTAAATTATAATATTTAATGAATAAATAAGGTTTCAGTCATTGGATTTGAAATGCTAATATTCATTATTTAAATTTATTAAAAGGAAATTAATTTTATTGGGGATTTAATTAGAGGATAAGTGTGTTGAAAATATTATTGTTTTAATTAGTGTGTTAATAATTTTTTTAATTTAACAATTTAAATGAGGTCTAAATAATTTACAAACATAAAGAACTATTATTATATAATTGGGACATCAGTAGTAAATAATGTTGACATATATTTTTACTGAAAAGGATAATTATTTTTTCACTATTTAAATTATAGAGTTAAAAAATTATAACTTATGTAAGTAGATTACAATTTTTAATGAAAATTTCATCAATTTCATTTTTTAAACATGATTCATAGCACACAATAAATAAATTAATTTTCTGGAAAAAAAATCAGAGATGTGTCATTGGATTATATTATAGATTTGTTGGATTTACTTCATGGTTTTGTAGTATATCTATCTTTCATCTGTTTTGATGATTGTATTTTATTTATCTGGTATTCATCTTCTCTATTTGATTTTCTATAGAATAATTTTCATATATTTAATTATGCTCTAAATTTTTTAAAATAATATTTTTAGAAAATAAATCTTTTATACTAGGAACAAATGGAAATGTGAAAAAAATATATATTATTTTATCATTTGACTAAAATAGATTTGAACTATTTAAAAATATATTTGAATATTAACATATAAGGATTTTAATTTTTGTCTTTTAACTCAAATACTAAATAGTCTAGGATTTTGTTTTTTTTTAATTATATTCAAATCATTGAAAAGAAAAATGAGTTATGTTTTAATTGAATATAATGTATACATATTGATTTTAATGTAAAATGTTTTATGGAAAATATTATAGGTGTTGAGGGAAAATTTTATTTTTCAGGGAATGCACATGAGCCTCAGTATAGTTGGTGATGTCATTCTATGTACGTCCATGAGACACAGGTTCAAAACCTGATAGAGTCATAATTCCAAGGAACATAAGAATCACTGTAGCAATTATTATTTGATATTGTAGCAGTTCGAACTATTAATCTAGGGCCACCAGTTTGGGATTGGTGTCCTTAAGGACATCGGGTCACCCATGCCTTCAAGTCAGCATGGAGTTTGAGACACCTTTAAGGCCATTGGGCCACCTTAAGGCCCTCGGGCCACCTGACATATAGATTAAATACAAAATATACAAGGAACCAATTCCAAGAAGAGGATTCAAGAGCAGGGGACGATCTCTAGGGCAGTGCTAAACATTTTTGAAGAGTGAGAGGTTGTGGAATTTCCATCAGTACTGGGCCTATGAACCTCTGTACATGACAACTAGAAAAACAGTTGTGTAATGGTGGAGATCAAATCACAATGTAGATGCTCGGGAGGGGTGGTTTCTAGTAGTCATAATCTGTATGATTTCCTTATCACGTAAATGTCATGTAATGTCTCCATGCCTATGGGAAATGTAATGTTATGGTTCCCCTTCAACCATTAATGGGGGGATTATCATAGTAAATAAAGTATAAAGTCCTTCAAAACATGAATTTTATTTTCAAGGGAATACTAATTTTATTATATATTAGTATTTAAGGATGTATAGAGGATGGAATTAATGGTATTACATATGATATCCTACTAGAATTATAATATACCTTTATATAATTATTATTTATTTCCATTGAATACAAAAAAAAAGAAATGAAAGTAGCGTTCATGCGTATGTACCGCTTACCGTCTCCATGAACGGTACATTTCATTTCTTATCTCCAAATGTTATGTACTATTATAAGTACATATATATAATGGATATATATGTAATCTATTACATCTAAATTATAGATATAATTCTGGAATTATAATATATATCTCTCTCATTTTGTTTTAATTCCATGAATATGACAAAAAATGAAAGTAGCATTCATGCGTACGTACGACCTACCGTCTCAATGAACAGTGTTTTTAATTTTTTATCTCCAAATTCTATGGAATAGTATAAAATGAATATATAATGGATATATATGATATTTAAAACATCAATACTATTCTGGATATGATGTACCTATAACTACATGTAAAATTCTTTTCCAACAAGTTCGATTTTTACTCATGTACCAAACAACGACAAAAACGTCTGATATAAACTCACTTTATTAACCAATTATTATAACCTTATAATATGTGATGTTAAATGAATAATAATATTTAAATTAGGTCCTTAAGAAATTATAAATTGACCAAATTTTATTATTCAGGAGATTAAAGAACGATCGAGTCATATCGGACACGAGGTAAGGGATCCTACCCCTCTCTTTCTTTTTAAGTACACTGTTTTATGTCATTTATTTTAAGATCATCTTTATTATGATTGGGATGTTCTTTTATATTACTCCTAATTTACTTTTTATGTTCATATGATGAGATACCCTATTTTCTCTCATCAATCCATTTTGGAAGTTTTGAGTGGCGCCATTAGGCTGCCGAATTTTCGTAAGAGATCTAACCTCTCTCTTTCTTTTTAAGTACACTCCTTTATGTCACTTATTTTAAGCTCCTATTTGTTATGATGGGGGATGGTCTTTTATATTCCTCTTTCTGTAAATTTTATTGTAATTAGAGACCCTATTTGATCTCATCAATCCATTTTTGGAAGTTTTAAGTGGCTCCGTTAGGCTGCCGAGTTTCCGTAAGGTATTTTTCATCTCACTTTTAGTCCCATGAGATTTATGCTACATTTACCACCATTTCCTTTGAGTTGTGTTTGTACTTCACATTATTATACTCTTTGTGTAATATAATTTCATTTATGGGTATTTACATATTCATTGTATGACCCTTCTTCAATGGGGTGTACGTTTTGACAGTTACCCAAGTCGGTAAGGGAACCTTTCACCCTCCTCTTTTTAAAATACTTCTTTTGTTATTTCTTTTAATTCACATAATATTATGTTGGGATATGTTCTACTATATCCTTATTGATGTAAATTTTATGTCCAAGTGATAAGATACCCTTTTTATCTCTCATCATCTCTTTTTCTGAATTTTGAAGTGACGCCGTTAGGCTGTCGAATTTTTTGCAAGGGAACTTCTTAACCCAATTTTGATTCTTTGGGATAAACTTGTACTCCTTGAATATGTCATTATATGAATATGTGTGAATGTACTCTGGTTTTTTCACACTTAATATCCACTTATATTTCGTGTATTTGTTTCTCACACATAATTATGTAATTGATTTATCCTTAATCCAAGGATACCGTCTTTGTATGGGACTTCGTCTCAATCTCCTTTCATTGAGACATATTTTGTTTTATACACAAACCTTATTTTATATGGTGTATAAACCCCTTTTACATTTACATTTATCCAAAAGGAATCTTTTTTATACGAAGAGTTTTACTAAACCACAAAAGGTAATGTTTTTGTCGTACGTATGCGGTGACAACGACTTATCCTCTGCCGTGACCATTATTTGAGTTTCGACTTCCTCTAAAAGCCATACTTTTTTTAAATGAAAAATAAATACCATGTTTTACTTTTCTTTTATTTTTTTATTTAATATGGTTTTCATAATGTTTTTATTATATCAATATGTTGTATTGATGTCTCGTGATTGAAATGTGGAAATGTTATGTTTCCTTTATGCATGTTTTATGTGATACGATTATGTTTTGGTTCTTGGGTATTATTATGAAGACGGGTGGTTCCATGATAAACTAAGGGCGGGTGAGCCTGATATAGCTCTCCAATGCATTGGGTAAAGCTAAGGGGTTAAACGTTAAGGTTTCTCCTAAGAGATTTAGGGAATATACTGTGATGGGTATTCCAAACGTAACCAAGAGGGTTACTCCCTATGTAAGAATGTTATGAATGCCTCAAGATACATTTATGCCTTATGATTTCTATGATTTATTCATGATTTGATGAGGTATGTTAAAATACTTATGTTTTATGAGTAAAGTATGATTTCATACATGGACTAATGTTTTATTTTCATACTTTTATATCCCTTACTGAGCTTTTTATGCTCATCCCAAGTTTTTGAAATGTTTTTCACAGGTCAAGGGAAAGGTTCATGATATGATGATAGTTTCAAGGAAGTGTCAAGAAAGAATCCATGTTTTATTTTAAATATGTTTCCATTGATGGAAAAAAATGAATTCTATCTTTTATGTAACCACTTTGTTTAAATGTGGAATGTAATTCATGATTTATGATCTAATTCTCTAAAACTCCAAACCTGAAAAGATCCTCAATGTGAATTATTCATTTAATTAAATATTAAGTAAGGTTTAAGGTTGGGGCCTTATAGTTTTTATCAAAGGTCGGTTTAGATAACCCGTCACATCGGACAAGGATGCGGGAATAGAACCCAGAACCGAAGTGTGGCCGACCTTTTTCACCTACCACTAGCCTACAGAAAGTCCCTGGTTAGTAGAAATTAGTTTTATTTTATTAAGTGGTATGATAGTTGAAGTATAAGTCCATTTTTGGAATCATATACAGTTAATGTCACCAAATATGGACTTATGTATATTTTACAACTTTTGCTAACTTTTTGAGACAGATGGAATAACCTATCATTCTATCGCATGATTTTCTAACATTTCAAAAAGGACAAATTCAACTTCATTTCATTAAATAAGATATGAAGTGGAAATTGTTCATGGAATGACCAATGATGATATTACACTGAAATCAAGTAAGTATTTATCCTTATGAAAAATTTCATCAACTTTAGGGAAATGATCTTGAAAACCAAAAACATTGTCCTAGTACCATCATATCCGATGAATTAGATGGTACCTTAGATCATCACAAATTTATGGATTTGTGATTGTTGGCTTTTTCCTATCCATGTTCTCTACCACTCTCTATCAGAACTTGATGGTTAGATTTCTCTTCCATATCCATATTTTCACCTATGTTCTCCTATGTGGAAACCCAGTGATGAGTTAATTTGGGTAACTATTACGTTTCATACTTTAGTTTTTAAAATTAATTTTTGGTATTCCTTTTTACGATGTATGTTTCTATGAAAGAAACTTTCAAGTAGTAAACCATTTATAACCCTGAAGAATTTCGAGGGCGAAATTCATTTTAAGGGGGTTAAAATGTAACACCCCGAGATTTTATGAGAAATATATTTTTTAATTTATTTGATGTCTTGTGTTTTATTCTATACCAAGATTAGATTTTTCTATATGGAACATCGTATTATCTTGTAGTATACGCAAACACTATTCTTGGCTTGTGTTGCACGCAAGAGCGACCTTCCACAATAGCGTGTGTTGTATGCAATACCGAGTTTCACTAAACAACGATATATTGTTATAAATATTATTAACAAAATTTTGAATTTTATAACATTATCATTCATCTTACACATTATCTAGAACATGGTATGAGAACAAAATAATTTTTTTGGGTAAAATAAGTATTTTTCAAAAAATGCAGTTTTGCCGCCTTTTGATGACGCACCCACTTTAAATATAGTTTTTGAAATGTTTATGAGTTCAATTTGACAAAATAAACTTATTCATTACAATAATTATATAAAAATTTACTTTGGATAATTTTTTAGTATTTTTCTATTAACTTTCATATTTTGATGAATAGTAAAAATATGCTAAATTTTAATTAAAATTTTTTTTTTTCATCAAGATAATTTATATGGTTAAATTATAATATATAATGGTTTTAAATTATAAATAGAATATATTTTTACCATTTTATATAATTCAAGTCATTATAATTAATTTTACATTGAATTCTTAGGTAAAAACATTTCAATCTTTTGCAATGTTTTAACTTTTAAAACCCATTTTCTCAACAGCGGGATTAATTTTAAATTAAATACTGAAAATTATATGTTTTGAATTTGAAAAAATGGATTCCATATTTAGAATTAGTAGGCACAAATTATGTCAATAAGATAATTTTTTTAGCCATTATGAATAGTAACTACACTAAATTTTATTTACTATAGTTAAAAGTAAATCAGGTAATTAAGGGTAAAAATAAGATTATAAAATTACCCTAACACCTTCAAAAATTCTATTGGATGAATAAAAGTAGACCAATATCACCTAAGGGTCATAATAGATTAATTTCATGGACTTTTGACCATGAAAATGTTGTAATTATTATTAAAACCAAAGAAAGTGACAACATGTCACTCTCTTATATCTTATAAGTGTAATAATTTTAATTTAGTGATAAACTTCATAAAACTTCAAACATAAATAGTCACCAGAAATATAATTAAATTATATACCTCATGAAAATTTATTTAGAGTTTTTAGGTATTAAATAATTATCATTAATGATGGCACAATAGTGATGTAGAAATTATTTTATTGATTGAAATATCAAATAAATGGTTTTAAAAATAATAAAATAAATATTATATGAAATAATTAATATACTCAATGAATTTTATTGATAAATATGAAATGTTAGGAATCTAATAAATATTTTTTTTCGAACATATATTTTGTGTGGATTTTATTTAAATTCAAATAAATGAATAGTGTCAAAATTGACACTATTGATATTTTATAAAAATAACATATTATTAAATGGTTTAAAAATCACAAAAAATATTTAAAAATTAAAAATTAAAATTTATATGGTCTAAAATGTCCTAAGATATCTAATTATAGAAAAATCACAACACATAAGTAATTATTTATAACAATTTAATATTTATAATATTATTACCACAAATAAAATGAAATATATTAAATACAGATAAATCAAAATGAAAAGGTTTAAAATAAAATCCTAAAAAGTCTAAATTTGGTTTTTATGAGATTAAATCCCTATATTATCTCATATCCTAATTTGAGTCACTTTGGAAGTTTTTATGTGGGTTTTGAGTTTATTATAAATTAATATTTTTGAGGATTCCAAAAGTGCCCATCTCCTCTCCTATATAAGGGCACCTCCTTCCCTCTCCTATTCTCTCAATTTTGAGCCTTCAAGCTCGGCCAAACCCTCAAAATTAATCTTTTAAATCTCTCTAGTTACATTATATAGGTTTTGGTATTCTCAAAAGACCATCTCGAGTGCCCTAAGAAGAATTTTAAAGGAGGTAATTCGAGGAAGAGGTAATATCTTCTACCAATCCATTCAAATTTATTTCTTCTTATACTTACTCTTAATTATTTGTTTCATTATAAAGTAAAAAAATCAGTATCAATAATATAATAATATGTCATTATAAATTTTAAACAACCCTATTTCACCTTCTATCCATCCTACGAAAAACAAAATCACCGTGCACGTGTACGTACAGAAAACTTTCTCCACGCTGTGGTGTAATCTGTTTTCCACCACCACCTTACTTGGATGGGTATAATGATGTAAATAATAACTATATATGGTTATAATAACATGATACTAATTACAATATATTATATCATCCACTACAATTCCATTCAATAATTATGGGAACGATATCATCGCTCGTGCGTACTTACAGATTACCGTCTCCACGATGCGATGAGATTCATTATCCTTGTTAACCATTCAAGAATAATTATAAAGTATATATAATAAGTAATCATTAAATATATGAAATAACAATGCTATTAAATTTATGTATATATATACATCATTTACTTCCATTCAATTTAATAAGTAAACGAAAACAGCGTTCATGTGCACGTACGACCTACCGTCTCCATGAACGATGTATTTCATTCCATTTATCGATATATTATATATATATTCAGAATATATATTATATATAAATCATGTTTTAAATTATGTAAGTAATTAATCATTATCTAAGTAATCATATGAATAATTACAAGTCAAAACACGTACGATAAATGAAACGATTTTACCCAAAACGCTGCTTTAACATGGAATTGACAAATGAAAGGGTAATATAAAGTCGTAAGTGAATCATATATGATATCATAAATATTATTATGGTTCTTTAATAAGTTAATAATATGTTTAAACCCATTATACAGGAGTCTCAGACACATATAGAAGAAATTTTACATAAGGTAAGGGATAATTATTCCAATCTCGTTCTTATCCGAGATTGTTTATTCGTATGTATTTACTAGGGTTATGTTTATCATCCATGTCCCTGTTTTCTCAAAATATTTTCATAAAATGTTTAATTTTATTCCATGTATGTTTAAATTCATTTTTACCCTTTTATGACTTTTCCACAAGGTAAGAGAGAAATCTTTCTTTTGTTTACCATACGGGGTACTTTTTGACTTTTCCGGCAAAAGTACGAGGAGCATATTTTTTTAACATATACGACATGAATAGATTTTTATGGTTTCATAATTCCTTATTTTCATGAATCTTACTCTACATTATTTCATGATTATTTTCAAAAAAAAATCATTCTTTTAAAATTACTTGGCATTTTTTGAAAAGAAAATGATTTTGAAGAAGAAAGAATATTTTCCTCAAGAATTCATTTCAAGTGTTTTATCAAAACTATTTCCCATATAAGATGACATTATTTAGTATGATTATGTTTCAAGTTTAATGTGTCTATTATTTACAAGGTTTTATTTTTCTTATGATGAAATGATATCCATTTTTTTTATATGGATTATGTTATGATGGGATGATTTTTATGAAACCCATTTTATTCTTTGGGTTATAATGAATGATTTATGTTTATTTTGTGGAATATGTAAGAATGATTTATTTATGAGATGGGTGGTACATATATCTCCCTCCAATGCATTGGGTAAATATTTATATCTCATGAGATAGAAATGGCTAGAATGTCAAGTAAATCAGGTTCAGTAATACAGGGCTGGAATGACAAGTGAACCCAGTTTAGTAATGTACTCTGTCCACTATTATGGTCTTGGAAACAATGCCTTGGATACTATAGAAATCATATTACGTTCTTAATGGTTTGCCATAAGTACATGTTTTATTCCCACGCTATTTTATCATTATTTATGTACTTTTATGATCTATTCCTTACGCACTACCAAGATTTATTTCACAACACAATATTTTGATGTTTAAACTTTATGTTCATGTTTTGAAGTTCAAATGTATATGTTTTTTTTTATTTTCTCTATGATTACCCTTACTGAGAATTTAATCTAACCATTTATATGTTTTCTTTTACCCAAGATATAAAGAAAGGTTTTATGTAAGAAAAAAAAGGGGAAGATATTTATGGGAGATGTTGAAGATCTTCCACCATAATTATAATATTATGTTTAGAGTTTCCAAAGACACTAAAATACTACGGTCCTTGGGTGTCTATTTTTGTTATGTATTATGTATTCCAAAAAATTAATGTAATGTCCATATACGTCAATCGTTGGGTCTCTACATGTGTGTTAAGAAATTTAATAATAAATCATGTGTTTGGACTACTCATTGGATCCCACTGGATCCAATGGTGATGATACCTGCCTGGAAGAAACCCGTAGGGTGATCCTACCCTTGAATAATAATGAACTAGATAACGGATTAAAGTATATTTTATCATTAAATGAGATCTCAGGTGATTTCTTATGATAGATTCACCTTAAAAAATTTCTTACTTGTTTATTGGAATGTCTGGATAAGTTTTATATGATATAGTTGTGTGCACTGACATGATAATGGTTTAAGACCAACTTGATAAATGAATAGGGTAATTGAAGGATAAATGGGAATTGACTGAATTGAACCTTATGGATTATGATGTTATATATGTTATTCCTGCTACTATATCTTGTGTTATGATTTATGCTTAAATGATTCTATAGAGGGATTGTCCCATTTATGTTGAAATTATTATATAGAGGGATTGGATTGATTATGTCGAAATTCTTGTATAGAGGGTTTGGACTGGATGATGAAATGCTTATATAGAGGGCTTGGGCCATATGATGAAATTTTTATATTGAGGTATTTTCCCATTTATGTGATTATAACATGGACTTTTGGTCATGGTTGGCATGGTTGTACTACATTCTCAATGATATTTTAGCATGGTGCTGAAGCATGTTGATTTTTTATTATATTAATTGATTAATTAAAACACCTTTTTATCACTTTTTTGAATGAAATTATTATCAATATGGTTTTATTTAGACATGGTGGTGTTAATCTACTATGTTTCACTCACACCCTATTCAAGCTACAGTTCGGTTCCTGAATAGATTACATGGATGTAGGTTTTGACAAGGTCAAGGGACCTTATAGTTGACTATTTCTTGCTGGATGGTTTAGAGCTTAGAGATAGGATCAACACAAGGTTCAGGATAGGGTTATTTTTATTTTATTTGTGTTATCTTATTCTTTTATCTACATGAATTATATCATGTCATTTAGTTACTCATTCCATCTTTAAATTACATGGTTTATTATTATTAGTTTATTTGTTTCATCCTTCACCTTCTAGTTGTATGTTTTTATCACAAACTAGGCCGGTATGCCATCCAACCTATCATCCAACTTGGTTTGAGACAAGCCTTGAAGGGCATTCCTAATCCCCACGAGCTGAAAACTAGTGTCGGGAAACAAAAATAATCCAAAAGGGAATAATTTCAGCCTAATAACTAAGATCAAATAAAATAAACAGAACAAACAGAAAAGTTAACAACTGAATCCAAAATAAATGTGTATAAACAAATTTAGTTACAACAGCTGAACAAATAGTGAACAAAATTCAAAACTGAAAATAAAAAAAACCAAAATCCTACCAACATGATCTCTATGTGACCCCATGTTCACCACCATCCACCAGCTGACCTGATATAAAGGAAAATTGAACTAGAAACCTGAACATGAAAAACAACTCAGTTCTACTGACACTAAATGGATCAAGTAGGGTGTGATCTTTAGAGCTTAGTAGGAAGTCACCACATAATACATACATTTCCTTTCCCAAAAATAGTCCATTAACACTAGTTTGAAAATATATTTTGGAAAATATTTTTTTATCATTTTAGATAAACAACACAACTTCCTGTTTTTAAAAACAACACATGCCACATTTTCATTAGTTCATTTTTTTTATCATTTTGGAAACCCAAACCCAAATCAAATTCCAAAAAAAACCAAATAATATATTATGCTTAAAAATAAAGAGGTTATAATCACAATCCAAAAAACACCAGGCTATGATGAAAATAAATAAGTAGTGAAAAATGAAAACCAGTTGAAATAGAAAGTAAACAAGTACATACAAATAATAATCACATGAATTTTCTAAACATCCCAAGAGAGATCCCTAAATTTATTCGGTTCAGAGCCACCTACCGGCGTATGGTGAAGTTCCCTAGTCAATAACCAACTGGCCACCCTAAACTAACCAATCCAGTGGCACATCCCACCTATCCTATCAAAAAATCTATGGGGTACCAACTTGTATAATCAAGGTTGATCAACAACTATCACTTGAACCTCTAAAAGATGCTCGAGAAACCCATAGTAAAAGTATATGTGTATGTAGGAGGCCCTCACATGCATGACTCACCTTACCTACCATCACCACACTTGCCTAACCCAAACACATACACCACCTATATGATAACACATATAGGGAAATCCCTCTATAGGAGTTCCGATCATACACTAAGTCATTCAAGGTGCCAATCGGGCCGTCGCATCATATGGAATTATAAAACATTCTTCAAAACATTCAAAGATGCCAACCGAGAATTTACACTTTAAAAATCACATTTCATTTCCATGATGAAATAAGGTGCCAATCGGGACTTATATTATGTCCATATCAAATACACTTTCAAAAAATTTCCCATATATTTTCAAAATTAACACAAACAACCACTTTAAAGAGCTCATGACAAACATACCTTTATTCCATATCCAACAATATTTCAAGACCAAGTTAAAAACAAAAAAACACTTAAAGATTCCAAATGGGATTCCATATAATTTAAAAACCAACCACATTTTTTAATATACCTAAAATTATATAATATTAAACATAACCATTAAAAACATAATTGGGTTGTTTAGAAACAATGGAAGTTTAGTTAATCAAAAAGAGTTTAAAAGGTACACACACGTGTTTTGAAAAACAGGTTTTTAAGTTCGGAAAGGCCATCATCATTTGTGTGCCCATCCATGTGTGCACTCCAGGAACACATGGATGTTACCAAATATAATGGAATACCACATGTACCCATGAAATTTCCCATTTTTTTAAAGACACACCACATGTTTTCCAACTAACACAAAAATTCATAAATAAAAGTCATGCCATAAAAATTACTAATTCACACACACATTACCAAAATCACAATACAATAGTATTATAATAATATAAATAGATCTAAAAACTTCTCAAACACTAAATTTTATTTTAAAATAACACATGGAATTTCAAAAAACACCTTAAGTGCACGTATATTTAGGCATGTTTCAAGAATCACTTTGAAAACCTATTTTTAACAAATTCTACTAATAACAAAACAACACAATAATTAACACCAACACTTATCAGGAATGAAAATAATATTTAAAATTATTTTAAAACATGGAAGCATCAATGGATTTTTCCAAAAAAAAAAATAATTGAAACACCTACCTCAACGGTGTGAAAAATCAATGAAACCTCAAGGGAAGGGATAACTGAGCCCAAAAGATGATCTATACACCCTAGATCCAAAGGAAACACAACCCACACACAAATACTAGCCATTAGAGTTTGTCCAAGAGAGAAACCCCACAAGGAAACCTAAGGAAACTAAAATAGGAAGGGAGAAAGGAGAGAAAAAGGGTCCAAAACACTAAAAACTTATCTTAGAAGCTTGGAGGAGCACTAATGGAGGGAGGAGAATCAAATGGATAGGGGTATTAAGACCCCTTCATGCTCCAAAATAGACCAGGGGGTGACTGATTTTGGGATAAAAAGAGGGGGGAGGGGGAGATATAAATATGGTTTTTAATTTTTAAAATTTCTTGGTAGCTCATATAGTTAGGCCACACAGTTTACCAAACCATGAACCAACTATTCAGTAGATTCTTCCAAAGAGGAGATCAACCACACAACCAAACTGCATGGTTTGAATTTCCATGATCAAACTGTTTGGTATCTTTTTTCCAACTCTAGGACCTGCCTAACAGTTACCTAGGCTTGGTCACACAGTTTCCACTAACCGTGCGATGCCCGTGCATAAGACAAGATTCACTCGGACTCTCAATAATTTAAAAATTTCAATCAGGTATCAACCCAAACCTTGACCAAAAAGAACCAAGATTAAGAAAAGAATAAAATAAAGGAGTATCTAATGTCTAAGTGTGACATTTTTACTATTCCTCTATTTCCATTACTCTTATATTTATTGATATTTATTTGTTTACTTCCACTGTATTACAACTCTGTACCTAGGGGTATAGTCTAACCACTATGATATTTACACCCCTATTATTATTCAGTAGCCTATATTGTATGATGAGGTGAACTTTAGGTCCCATAACCAACTTGAATTTTTGTTGTGAGAGAGTGCTAGATCTGGAGACATTACAAAGTGGTATCAAAGTTGCAATTTTTTTTAATTGTTTTACTATTTAAGGAAATTTATAAAGGATACTAATATGTGTCAGGACTTGGTAATGAGATTGTTCATGGGAGAGGGAAACCCATGTACAAGGGAAAATTGGAGTACCCAGGGATGGGATTGTTGTTCATGATGTTTGTTTGTTACAGTTGTCATTATTTCACCTTGGGTGATTCACATGTTGTGTGATTTTATTTTTTCTTGATATTTATACTCACGACCCGATATGGAATTAGATAAGAATGAATTACTTGTGATAGGAACATATGGATATATCTTGACATGTATTGTTCATGATATGGACATATTTATTACATGTGATATATTTTCCTGTATGAACTATGAAATGAGATACCTATTATATCTTATGAAAAAGGGAATAAATGAACATTCATGTCATGCTAAATAACTTTTTAATCCATTTTGAGAGAGACCATGAGTTTTTGGTTCTCTGTTGATGTCACCTATTTAGGTTAATTTTATTTTTATCTAGTGTTATAAGGAGTTAATTTGTCTTGTAGTGAAAATGATTCCTAATTATATTCGAATTGAGCATTTGGAGAGCGATAATTAGAATGATATGAACATAGCTAAAGTAGATATTCCTATAGATATTGAGTATTAGATGGATGTTCATATTCATGATATATTCCTGAAGGTCATGCAATTCGTGGAAAGGGAGACTATTCACACAATGCCTTCGACATCTAAGATGAAAAGAGAGTTTCATCTAGAGAACCCACTTACATTCATTAGGGAGGGAGGCCCCCAGGAAGCTGAGTTCTATATTGATTTAGTTCATATGATCTTCAAGAACCATGATACACCCATATATAAGTGGGTGAATCTGGCTACAGACATGATTTGTGGATCAGCCAAGCATTGGTGGGAAATTTTATTGTAATATGGAAAACAAGAGGAGTTATCCTTGAAGGAATTCATGGAAATGTTTTTAGGACACTTATATCTATAGTAATTGAGGGATTATAAGGATCACGAGTTCATGCACCTGATGTAGGAGGTAACGGGAGAAATTGACTACGTGGGTCATTTCATCTACTTGTAGTGCTTTGTTCCATCTTTACCAGCTAATGAGATCTTTAGGGTGAGATGTTTCCAGGATGGGATTCACTATGAGATCAGGTCATAGGTGAACATATTTTTATCGAGTATCCTTTCAGATGAAATGAATCAAACACTCATCACAGATGTGAATTTGAAAGAGTCCCCTAGTAGTGGCCCTGATGTTTTATTAGGGTGAACTAGGAGCTCTTCTTTTGGAATAAAGAAGAGAATATATAATAGTTATCACCAAAGAAATAGTATTAAGAAGAGTCAGGCAGTGGGAATCCATATCTGGATCATGCTCCATTATAGTGCTATTAGTATGGAATTTTTATCCATAAGTTTCGTTAGTATCCATAATGTTACGTCGGAATAATATAAAGATATATAAGAGGGTAGGGGGTGAATTTTGTATTTAAAAAAATATATAAATTAAAAATTTTATCCTTCTTCATTATTTATATCAATATGTAGCATTATATTCTTTAATTAATTTGATAAACATAAAAATAGAGAAGAATACATCAATATTTATAGTGGTTCAGGGAATAAAGATCCCCTAGTCCACTCTACTAACACTCTCTCTATGATCTTAGTGATTTTCACTAAATAGGTAATCTTATCACAAGACCTTAACAACATAGTATAGCCAGTTTACACCTTTATAATAAGGCTTTTATAGGGCCCTCAAATCCACATCTTAGTATGAGAATCCAACACCCCCCCACAACTGAGTCCATGCAACCGATACTCCAATAAATCAATAGAGATTGACTTGATTGAGAAAAAAGATTCTTATGAACATTTGTAGTCGAAACTAACAAAAAAATGGATCTTCTCCTTCAAATACAAATGTATTAAATAAATAAAAACTTTAATGAAATCCTGATTGAAAATGATCTTCAATAAAAATATTAACAGAAAAATAGTAATAGTAACAATTAATTAGGAATTTACAAAACAAAAAATTGAAAAATGTATGTATCCAAAGTTTAGCTCCATTAAAATAATAGAGATGTTAGATCCTTTTATTTTATAAAAATTCTATATTAAAAAAGATACAACACATTGAAAACAAAATAACTCTCTTGGTATTTAACAGTAGAAAATTTCTTGCTTTTATTTGAACAAATCCAAGAATATCACTTGAAAAATCATGGTCATTTGAATTTTAAATTTTCATAGAGATTTTTGACATTTCATAGAAATAGGAATGATTTAATCCATTAAATATGAGCCTTTAAATCATTTATAAAATATATTTAAAACGATATTTACTTTTGGAAAAACCGTAGCAGAAAAAAAATATATCTTAAATTTAAAACTCTATCATTGAATAATTCAATCATAGGGTTGCTTCACATAGTGACAAACCTCAAAAGTATAGTTTAAAACATATAGTTGATTACAAAATTAGGGTTGATGAACCATATCGTTTCTCCTCAAACATAGGGTTTCTTCCAAACATAGGGTTGTTGACCTATACTTTTCCAACAATGTAGGTTTAATGATCCATATGTTTTACTCCAAATATAGGGTTCCCAAACCTTACATTATGCTTACTAACATAGGGTATGAATATTGTTTCCAAATTACTTTCATACACATACATAATACTTAATAAAATATTTTAACTGGAAAATAAAATAAATTTATTGAGAAATATATTCCTAAAAAAAGTAAAGTAATCTAATTAGTAAAAAACAATGTTATTTGTGAGCATCAAAATCAATAAGTTTCATAGAGTATTTTTAAGAAAATACATTCCCAACAATCTCCCCCTTTTTTATGATAAAAACCCCATAAAACATAATTTAGAATATATAGGTAATTTAAACACAAATAAAATTATAAAATTAATGTTTTGTTTTAAATTTGTATAAACCATGATTTAAAAAAGAGACATTAAGGAATATAAAATAACAATAAATATTTAAACTCATGTTTTCCTTGACTATGGAATTATAAAAAATATTGTGATTACACAATTTTCTACCATATTTTTTATATAAAAAGTAAGTAATAGAAATTGTTTTGGTACACATTCAAATTCATATATATCTATCAATAAATGTTATAATAGTATGAGACAAAAAAATGTTATTTTTTCTGGAAGTATAAATGGAAAAAATAAATAAAAATTATTAGTTTCAAATATAATACAAAAAATAATTTCATAATTTTTTTTAGTACAATTAATATTTGGTTAAGAAAGTATAAAAGAAAAGATTAGATGAGGTTAAAGGTTCTTGTTCTGATGAGGTGTGTGAAGACTGAGAAGCTCTAACATCCTGATGAACATCCTTTAACTCTTCCACAAATCCTCAGAAATTATTATCAAACAATTCATCCCACCATTTTATCAATTTTTTTAATCTGGGCCCACCTTCAAACTTTCAACCAAATTTACATTCTAAAAATCTTGTAAATTTTCTTTAGACTAAAGAAACATTGAGTTTATTTTTCTTAAATGTTTGATAATATTTTTTACACCAGGTTCACTTGATATTAATTTTTCAAAAAGATCTTTCTAATTTTCCAACAACACATTTAGAGGGGAACTATCAAATTGAATATTATAAAATCGATTATTCAATGCAGATAGAACTGCTATAATCAATTCATACTTTCTTATTAAATCTAGAGAAGTGAGTGGAGAAGAATTGAAAACTCTGTATTCACTAGAGGCAATCCTCATCATTTCAAAGTGACATCCCAAATACCACTTTAAATATCCAAATTATATCTTTGAAACTAATTCTGCTTTCTGATTCCCAATCTAATCAACCATTTCTATTTGAAAGGAATAAAAATATCATCTTGAAATTGAATTTTCTCTATGATTTTTCAGTTAAACTTGTACATATTTAAAATCATATCTTGTAATAGTTGATTTTTTAAAATCCTCAAAAGATTGTTTAGTAGACTCTAACTCACTTTTAAAGGTTTAATTATTCTCCTTCATCCCATTAAACTTGATGAACAACCCTTTAATTTTATCATTAAGATAATTAAAAGATCATTATTCTTAATTTCATAATGGTTGTACCATTTCAACTACATCTAAGGAATAACCTTTATCTTTCTCCCTGGAAGTGAAAGATACATTGTCAAGAACTTCTGTCTTCTCAGCAGTGGCAGAAGCATCCTTTTTCAAAGATTCTATAGTAGTAGAAACTATTTGATTTTAAAATAATTCATTAGTTTCAACCACTAATAGTAGAAATTTCTCATTACATGAAGAATTATCCTCAATCATTTATTCTTCATGATCTTCTTTATCAACTTTATTCTCAGGTTTCTATTCCACATAAGTAGTTGATACTCCTAAAAAAATTAGTTAGTCACCAGCCTCAGTTACAACAACTTCAGATTCTAGGGCCTGAACTTTAGGTTCTTCTATTTGTCTAGACTGTGTCACAAGGGCCTCATTTTTTAGTTCTTCTTATTGTTCATTAAGATATTGATGAACATCACTTATAATATCTAGATTAGATACATCTGGCCCAAGTCTTTGTTTTTTTTGTTTGAACAACATCATCTATTCAATATTCTACAACTTCTTCTACAAGAATATGTACTGAACTAGTGGATTTCAAAAAAAAAAATTCTCCCCTTGAGCATTAGAACCAGAGACTTATTGGTTATCAGCACCAACAAGTAATAGTTTTCATTTTATTTTACCCTAAACGAAACCTAAAATTCTTAATGTTCCATTATTAATAATATTACTATGATGAAACCTTATTCATACCTAGATATCTCTAGTCTTGTTATTTTTTATAAAAAATTATAGAAACAATCCTTCCATATGGGAAAAAAGATATACTTTCCTATTTCTGACAATATTTATGCATATATAATATCATATACCTACTGAAATTAAACATGATTTCACTTATCATAAAAATTATTACATAAATATTTGGATAAAGAATTTTTCTTACTCAACAATTCTTAGAAGTATTATGGACTGAATGAATTTGACTTACACCATCTAGTTAGCTTCAAGATATTTTTTAAATGTTTTTCTAATCAGAGTTGATAAAAAAAAAGACACAATATCTTCATATTTATTTTATTTATCTAAAATGTATTGAAGATAAAAATGAGAATCACCTTCATGGGGGAACTGAAAAATCTTTTCAATGCCAACTAAAGAAACAAAAATTTCTATATCATTTACCCTTGAAACGATGATGTCCACTGTGTCACCAAAACTGAACAGAACATTTTCATATAACACTTTTACTTATCTTTCAAACACATACTCAATATTTTCTTTATTGAAAATAAATTATAACACTTGAAAGAATAGATATTTATTCAATAGAATATTTTTCTAATATATCCATTCAAAATCAATAACTTTCCCTTAGAGAACTTTTCTAAAAGTTCATATAGTGTGTTGACATTTCAATTTTCTCAGTCAACCTTCATCTTTCCTCTTGTTCTTTACCATTGATAAAAATCGAAAGGTTTGAGGTTTTAATTCAAGGGGTTTTAAGGAAAAAATGAGATCTCTGGAAGTCTAAAGGGTTCAAAACCGAGAGTAATAGAGAGAGAGGTGGGAGAGAGAGAGAGTTTTTGACAGTTTTGGGTGATGTCATATTGGTTTCTCAAGACAAATAATTAGAGTAATAATTAGTTATTTTTTATTTTGAAAATATATGCATTCAAAAAGAATAATAAATCCTCAATTTATTAAACATTCAAAAGAACTACACAAAATAAAAAAATAAAAAAATACAAATTTAAATAAATGAATTAATTGAAATTTATTTGAAACTAAATATCCCTAACCCCCCTTAATAAATTCAAAAATAGTAGTGGGAAGTTATTAATTGAAAATATCAACAAGTTAATATTCATTATTTAAAAATTTTAAAGATATATCCTTTTTTATGACACGATCTCTTATAAAATGATGTCTTATATCAATATGCCTAGTTCTAGAGTGACTTATAGGTTTTTTTGAAATATTAATTACACTTATATTATCACATAAAATAAGAATATTATTGAAATTAATTATCAAGTCTTGTATAATGTGTTTCATACACAACACTTGTGAACATAAACTACTAATAGATATATATTATTCTTTAGCTGTTGATAGAGAAACTGAATGTTGTTTCTTACTTGACCATGAAACTAAGGACTTCACTAAAAAGTGACAGGTTTCTGATGTACTTTTTATATCTAATTTTCAACCTCAAAAATCAGTATATAAAAATAAAATTAAATTATAATCATTAGTTTTTGGGTAAATTAAATATTGAAAAATAATATATTTCAAATATCTAAAAATTATTTTAATAGCAGTATGATGTGATTATTTTGGATTTGATTATAATATAGCACATAGAAAAAAATGATTTTTGGTATTATAGGAGTAAGTTATAGTAAACCACCAATCATACCTCTATATAACTTGTTGTTAACTAGTTTTATAACTTCATCCAAATAAAGTCTTATATTGGTACAGTTGGGAGTTTTATAATTCTTACTCTTTTCTAGTACAAAAATTTTCAATAAATCAATAATATATTTATTTTGATTTAAAATGTTATAAAATATTTTTAATAGATTTGAAAACATAGAAAAAAATTTAATTCTCCTATCATACTCATTTAAAATTATTTTTTTAAGAAGATTATAAAACTCATTACAAAGATTTTTATTTAATAAACAAAAAATAACATTATCTACATAAATATGTACTAATAATATATTATAAAAAATGTTTCCTTAAAAAGAGTAGGATCTTATAACCCTATCAAAAATATATTTTCTAATAGAAAAGAACTTTATATTTCATACTAAGATCTATGTTATTGTTTAAGGACATAAAGATTTGTAGTAAGATTGAAAACAAAATTTGGTAGATGAGGATTTTGAAAACCTATTGGTTGTTCAATATAAACTTCCTCTATTCAATACCAATTTAGAAAATATGATTTTACATCCATATAATATAATTTAAAATTCATATGAGATGCATAAAATAGAAGAATTATAATAACTTATAATATAGTAATAGGTTAAAAGGCTTCATCATAATCTATCCCTTCTTCCCAATTGTATGATTTAGCTAGTATTATGGATTTATTTCTAGTAATTATTCCTTGATCATCATGTTTATTTATAAAAACCCATTTTCTTTTTATTACTGGATGATTTTATGGTCTATCATCTAATTAAAAAAAAATTCTACAAAATTGGTTATGTTCTTATTGCATACCCATTATCCAGCTTTTTTCTTCAAAAGATTCCACTATAGTTTTAGGTTCTAATTATTATAGGAAGGTAGAAAATCTAGATAGGTTTCCCATATTCCTTCTAGTTATAAACTAATATCTTGATATACTATTATAGTTTCTAAGGGGATATACTTCAAGGTTCTACGTTTTATATGCATGACATTTTCAGGTTCATCAGTTTTGTTTTTATATGAACTAGTCTAAATTTTATTTATTTCATTTTCAAAATCAATTTTAAGTGATTCATGTCACATGTTGTCTAATAAATCATAAAAATCATCTGTTTGATTTATCTTGTGATCATAAGGGACACTTTCATCAAACTTCACTTGAATATATTCTTTAAAAATCCTTGAATTTTTTTTATACACTCTATAATCTTTAGAGGTGGTAGTATATCCTAGAATGATTCCTTCATTAGCCTTTTGGATCAAATTTACCAAGGGTTTCCTTAGTATTCAAGATATACATATAACATATAAACACTTTAAAGTATATGAACTTAGGTTTTCTATTATTCTATTATTCATAGGGTTTCTTTTTAAGAAGGGGTCTTATAAAAAACTCTATTAATGATATACAAAATTGTGTTTACAAATTCTTCCCAAAATTAGGTAGGAATACTACATTCATTTACCATAGTTATTACCATTTATTGAATAGTTCTATTTTTTCTTTATACAATTCCATTATATTGTGGTGTTCTTGGTACAGATAAGGTGTGTTTAATAAATAAATATTAGAAAAAATAATTAAACTCTCTATTATAAAATTCTACACCATAATAACTTCTTAATTATATTATTTTAAAAACTTTTTTTTTATTTTGAATAATTTTACAAAAAAATTCAAAAACAGAGAAAACATCACTATTAAATTTTAGAAAATAGACCCATGTAAATATTGAAAAGTAATCAACTGTAATAAATAAATATGATCAACTAGCCATGATTGATACTATGGATAGTCTAAAAAATACATGTGGATAATTTCCAGTTGTTTGGATGTAGAAATTTTTTTAATATATTTGAAGGATGACTTGTGTTTCTTACCAATTTTTCATGAATAAAAAAAATCTAGATTTATTAAATTTAAGACTAGGAAAATAAAAAACATTGTGTTTCTTAGAAAATGAATATAAATTAAGTACATTACAATGTATAAGTTTCCTATACCAAATCCAAAATTTATTTGGTTTAGAATTTAAACAATTCTCTTTTTTGTTTAAATAAGGAATTGTAATCAAAGGTATAATCATTTTCAGTTCTAGGTGATTTAAATTTGAGAAATTTATCTTTCAAAAATAGAGAAGTAATTATTAGAGAAATCAATATAAAATAAATCATCACAATGTTTAGAGATACTTATCAGATTGTGCTGCAACCATTGAACATATAACACTTTATTTATCAAAATTAACTTTAGACCTCCAAATGATCTAACTCCAACTATTTTACCATTAACATTGTCTCTAAAGGTTACCATTCCACCATCTAATTTTGAAAATATATGAATATTGGAATATTCTCCAATCACATGTCTCGATTAACCACTATACATATACTATACAACATTTTTGTTCCTAGGATATTTTCCCTATAAAATGTTTAAACAAAATTTTGTTTTGGTACCCATATTTTCTTAGGTATAGCTATGTCATCAAGCAAAGATCTAGGTATTTTTCAAAATTTATAGTACATACTTTAGATATATTTATAGAAATAAAATACTTTTTAATTCCCCTAATCTAATGATTTCTTAAATAATAGTTATTCGAGTAATGCCCCTAAATTCCACAATAAAAATTAACTCTTGATATATTATTATTTTTAGAACTAGGTACAATGTAATTTCTATATAATTTATATTTTTCACCATTACTTAATATTCCATATTTTTTTTGATAAATTTTTTTTCCAAGAATCTAATTTAAATATTCTAATACTCTATTAAATATAATAATAGTAATTTTGATTGAGCCTAATTCATCTTATAATTATTTTATTCTATTTTCATGATCAACATAGTTTAAATTGTATTTTTTATATTTTTATTTTAATTCTTGATGTTTTTCAATATAGAATATTTTTTGATTAAAAACAATTATGAGTATTTATTACTGATTTATTATTTTTTATTAAATATTCACATATTTATTCTATAATGGAACAATAAGAAGCTAATTTTCAATTAAATAATCATTCAGAATCATAAGTAGAAGAATAATAGAATTGTAACCCATATTATTCCTTAGACATAAAGCAGATATTTTTTTTATATTTGTTGGATATTTTTTGAGTCATATTTAAAAGAGTTTTTGGAGTCTTCGGACACACTCCAATAAGTATTCATAGATTTCTTTCCTTTTCTCTCATAAACATTTTTAATATGTTTTTTCCTTTGTTTCTTATCTATCCTTTTATTTTATTTCTTTAACTATGGGAAAATAGGTATATTATGTCCCATCTGTTTATATTCATAGCATCATACTTCATTATATCCTCTTGCATCTTTCTAGAAGGTCTTCTTGAAGCCCCTATTTTTCTTATAAAATTTTCCAAATATTTTAGCTTGTTAATCTAGTTCCATTTTAGAATATGAATTATTTTAGAATTAAACATATTATTTTGTTTTATTTTAATGCTTCTAAGCAATAAATTTAAAGGAATTTTTTTTCCATTTTTATCATTTTATAATCTTTAACTTTATCTTGTATTTTTGATTCATACATCATGAAGGTTTTTATTAATTAGTTCATTGTCAAATATTTAATTGGTGTTGATTTTTTAATTGCAATAGATATTTTATTACAATTAGAAGGTAAAACTATAACTACTTTCTATGCTTGATCTGATTTTGAAATTGATATTCCTAAGGCATCAAATTATTGAAAACTTCTATCAATATACTATACATCTAAGCGATTCTTTCACCATCATACATTTTGAAAGTATAAAATCTCATATTTTTAGTAGTGTATCTTAATTGTTTTAAATATTCAGTTCCTTTATAGGAAATATTAATAGTTTTACATATTTAAAAGATAGTATAATATTGAGATACTCAGTTTAATTATTCTATACAAGTCCACATATAATAACATTCATTTATATTGAATGGATATCACACTCATCTTCTTTGGGGGAATCCAATATTTCTGGTTCTTCTAGGATTTTATATGGAGTGAAAATCTTCATGTATAATTCAAATCCAATATTTTCAAATAGATAATCATGTGATATTTCCAGCATCCATAGTTATCACCATTAAAGTTAGGAGCACAAATCATTGACATACCTTCTTTTAGTTATTATATTGAAATCTTTCTTTGTATAGAAATTTTACATTGATCTTGCTAGAGATTATTTTATTTCTTCAAAAAAACTCCCATGATACAAATTTTTGGGTCCAAATAATACAAAGATACACAAGGGGGGGGGGGTGAATTGTGTCTTTTTAGAAATCTAGAAAGATTCAAATTTTATCATTGTTCATGGTTTATATAGATATGAAGTGTTCTCTTCTTTAAGTATGTTGATAATTGAAAAAACATATAATAATAACACAATAATTTTTATAGGATTTTGGGGTACAAATATCCCCTAGTACACTCCACAAACACTCTATTAGTGATATTGGTGATTTTCACCAAACATGTCCTCTCATCACAAGATCTTAAAAACCAAGTACATGAAGGTGAAACCTTTACAGTAAGGATTTTATAGGGACTTATGGTTATTTCACAATGAACTAAAAATACAAATATTGGTTCAAGAAGATTCCACTACAACACAACTAATTCGGAGCATTCTATACTTCAATAAATCAAAAGAGATTGACTTGATTGAGAAAACAGATTCTTGTTCACAGTTACAGTAGCAACTAATATAAAAAAATGGATTTTCTCCTTCAAATAAATATTTCTTTAAGAAAGAGTAGATTCCAAGATAACCTGATTTAAAATGATCTTCAATAAAATTGTAACATAAAAATAGTAGTAATAATAGTTAATCAGTAGTTTTCACAACACAAGATTGAAAAATTTATATATCCAAAGTGTATCTATTTCAGAATAAAAAAGACATTCAATATTTTTATTTTATAGAAATTCTATATTAAAAAATATACAAAAAATAGAAAATTAAATCACTCTCTTGGAATTTAACAAGATAAACTTTATTTCTTTTGGTTTGAACAGATCCAAGAATATCTCTCGATAAATTATAATCAATTGAATTTTTATTGTTCACAGAGACTCATAACTTTATTTGTAAATATGAATGAATTAATCTATTTAATATGAGTATTTAAATTGGTTATAAAATAATTTTAATGATATATTTACTTTCGAAAAAACTATTACAAAAAATGTGAAAAAAAATCTTAAATTTAGAACTTCATCTTTGATCAAGTCAAACATAGGTTTGCTTCACATAGAGAAACAATTCAAATGTGCAGTTAAAAATGTATTGTTGATTACAAAATTATGGCTGATGAACCATATGTTTATTCCTCAAATGTACAGTTTCTTGTAAATGTAGGGTTGTTGATACATAATTTTCCAATAGCATAGGGTTTATGATCCATCTTTTTTATTCCAAATATTGGGTTCCCAAACCATACATTACGCTTATAAACGTAAGGTATGAACAATGTTTCCAGATTACTTTCAAATACATATATAATACATAATAAAATACTTTAACCCATAAATATGATAAATTTATTGATAAATATATTCCTAAAAAATACTTAAATTAATCTCATTAGTAAAATAAACTAGAGTATTTATGTGCATCAAAATTAATAAGATTCATAGAGTATTGTTGAGACAATATATTTCGAACACATACCATACTTTGGAGTTCTATTATTATGATAGGTTGGGCCACCTATATAGATTTTTTAGGGGAATACAGTAAAATATTAGTGGTAGGGGATCAGGATAGGTACCATAGTCTAGGAAGGACACAACTACCCCTCAAAAGACTGGTAGCTGGAGTTCCATTGGATGTTAAAGTCAAGGCAGGGGATGTGGTAACTTAGTGTAGGATTGGTATTACTAGATAGAGGGAGAAGCACATGGGATTTATACTAAATACCAGGGCATAGGTCCAAGTCAACTTCACGGTATGTAGTCTACTCCATGTAGTTTGGATGTTGGACCTTATACCGTCAGAGATAAGATTATTATAACATCTACCCTTTCTTGTTCTTTATTTTATGTAGGAGAATCACATTCCTTTTTGTACATTTTTTTGTAAATGGTTTGGGCTCATTTTTGGAAAGTTTGGATTTTTTTGACCATTAAAACACTGTTGGGATTGTGGTTAGAGAATATCAAACGTTGCAAGGCATGTTCCCTAGAAATTGGTGGTCACTATTTCTTTTGGGAACTATTTATTTTGGAAGTGAAAAGATTCAATTTGATTATTGGTATAGATTTTTTAGTTATATACTAGTATAATATTAAATTTTATCATAGTATATTTATCTATATACCTTTAGAAGGAGGACTCTATTTTTACTAGGGTTAGCGAGATATTTAGGTTGGTCACACAGGACCAATTCAGTGTAGATTGGATTGTTTCATGACATATATAATAGGCCTTTATCTAGATGATGTTGAAGTGCATCAGGATACTTTTCCTATAGTGGTAGACCGTTTTTAGGACGTATTTCCTGACAAGTTTTACGGCTTAGCACTCGAGCGGGAAATAGAGTTTACAATCAAGTCTGTTCCAATTTCTATTCCACCTTATAGGATGGAACCGATAGATCTTTCTGAATTGAAAGTATAGTCATAAGATTGGGAATCTAAGGGTTTCATATGGCCTAGAATGTCTCTATGGGGTTATCTTGTTCTTTTCTCTATGAAACCTAATGGATATTTATGCTTATGTATGGATTATCGAAGATTGAGATAGATGAAGGTTAATAACCAATATCACCTTCCAAGAATCGATGATCTCTTCAATTAGGTGAGAGGTTCTAAGATATTATCTATGATGAATTTTATATTAGGATACCACCAGTTGATGGTGAGACCTGAACATACCTCAAACTACTTTTAAGAGAAGGTATGGCCTATATGAGTTCATTGTGATTCTATTAGGATTAACAAATGCACCAATGGTATTCATGGAATTGATGAATCAAATATTTTATCCTTTTATGGATTGGGTCATGGTAGTTTTCATCGATGATATCTTAATGCACTTCTAGCCAGTGGACGATCATTCCAAATATCTTGAAATTATCCTAAGTACATTGATAGATCATTGTATTTACACCAAGCTAAACAAATGAAATTTATGGATTGATAAAGTAAAATTATTGGGTCGTGTTATCTCAGAGGTTTGAGTTTTAGTAGACCTATATAAATTTGAAGCTATGGTATCTTGGGATCATTCCAATAATGTCTTTAAGATTTATAGTTTTCTGGGTTTAGCAAGTTATATTAACATTTCATCCATGACTTCCCCCGTATGGTAGCACCAATGTCTGGGATGAACAAGAATGGAGTGAAGATTGTTTTTATGGATTCTTGAAAGAGATATTTCCATGATATGAAGAGAAGAATGAACTCATAACTAATACTCACCTTACCTATGCCAGGTAAGGAATATACCATGTATTGTAATGCATCTGGAGTTGGACTTAAAGTAGTTCTGATATAGAAGGATCGAGTGGTTGCTTATGGATCCAGACAGATGAGAACGCATGAGATGAATTATCCTACTCATTATTTAGAGTTATTTGAGGTGGTATAGTATATGAAAATATAACTAAACTATCTTTTGAGTGAAATTTTTGTGGTGTACACGAACCAAAAGTGCCTTAGGTACATCTTTTCTCAACGGGACCTAAACCTTTGGTAGAGGAGGTAGATTGAGTATCTGTAGTCTTTCAACATTGATCTAGCTTATAAAACAATCAAGGTAAATTTCATTATTGATTTATTGATATGAGAGATGTAGATAGAGGTAGTGTGGGAGTCTTGAGATGAGTGGTGGTTGATAGAACTCTTTGCAGACATTCATCTAGATGTTCAGGAGTCCCAAGGATGAGAGGATCTGACTTAAAAATATATTATACCCAAAATTCTTTACCAGATCAAGGAAGATAAGATATCTGATATGGGGGGTTTAGTTCTGAGAGACAACCTATTTGGTGGGGATCCACAAGCTATATGGTCTCTTAGTAGTGGAAGTTCTCTTCTTTTATGTGGATATGAATGGGTTCCTATGGGCTTGTGTGAGTAGCTGATGAGAGAGTTTCATGCATCTAGATGAGTCGTACACCTAGGTTTTAAAAATATGTATCATTATATCTATAAATAGTACTAGTGTATAGGAGTGAAGAAGAAGGTAGCATGATTCATAGAGATATTTTTCACCTATTAACAGGTAAATGTAAAGTATGAGAGGCCTTGTAGCTGTTACAACCTCTTCCCATTCTATAGTGGAAATGGGATGACATCACTATGGATTTTGTGATAGGATTATACTAGAAAACTCATAAAAATGAAACAGTATGGGTGTTCATGGATTGACTAATAAAGATATCCCACTTCTTACCTATCAGGTAAACCATTAATATTGATGACATATGTAGTCTTTATGTGCAAGAGATAGTTTGGTTGCACAATGTTATGAGGATTATCATTTCTAATAGAGATCATTATTTTATATCTTAGTTATAGAGGGGTATTTAGGAGGGTCTGGGATCAAAGGTTCACCTGATCACAACCTATCACCCACTGACTGATGGAAAATATAGACAGACTATTCAAATTCTATAAGATATGTTTTGAGCTAGTGTTTTTTATTTTTTGGGTTTGTGGGAGAATCATATGGAAATATTAGAGTTTTTGTATAATAATATCTTTTATGAATATATCTGAATGACACCGTTCAAGGATTTTTATGGTAGGTTATTCCATTCACCTATTGTTGGTTGGAGGTAGGTGAGTTAATGTTTGTTTGATCTAGTCTCATGCAGGATACATTTATATAGGTTTATCTTATTAGGAGGTGGTTGGTGACTAAATATAGTAGATAAAAATCTTACATCGGATAGAATATAAAACCTCTATAGTTTGAGGTTGGTCATCATGTTTTACTTCTGGCATCACTTAGGTTGGAGAAACGCTATATTAGGAAATAGGGAATGCTAGTGCCTAGGTTTTTTGGGGTGTTTGAGATAGTGGAAAGGTTCGGTCTAGTGGAATACTGATTATCTCTTCCACTTCACTACAGTGACACGCATGACGTGTTTCACATGTTTCAACTTCGAAGATACCATCCTGAACCTTCTCACGTGGTAGACATTGATGATTCCAATATTCGTGTAGTTGAATTCTTTGAGGAGCATCTGATATGTATTGGTTATGTAGTGAGAATTAGTTCTAAGGAAAGACCATACCTCTAGTTCGAGTGAAGTGGTAGCATGGACATGTTCAAGAGGAGACTTGGGAGAGGTTGTTTATATGTGAGCACAGTGACCATAATTTTTCACTAATACCCCACAGTAATTCCTGAAGTATCTCATGGAAGAGATATTATATGTTGGTTAGGTTGTAAGATCCAATATTTTTCTAGGCATTTACCTCTTTGAGTTTTACATTAAACATCTTTTTTTTGGTTTTTCTTCTTCTTTAAACCACGTTGTTCATGTTTCTTTGAGGATGGAGAGAATTTTCTAGGAAAAATGAGCTAAATTTTAGGGATGTATGTTTTTTTAATTAATAGATTCACATTATAAACATGTTAAATGTATTTAAAAGGGTTATCTATGAATTTGTAGAGATTTAGAGGTATTTAAGGATCTTCTATAGAAACCGGGATGAGTGTTTTCTGTCAGAGATTTACATGCTATGAACATGTTACATGACATGTAATTATTTCCAATTATATGTCATGAACTGGTCAAAGATATGAAACAAATACACACCATAAAAATAGTTCATGATGTAAAATGTTCTATTAGAGTTATTTTAACCTAAGGCGATACTTTTTTCAGTATAACTCATAAATTTATAAATAAACGATGTGAAAGGATTACACGTCATAAATTCCTTAGTCTCAATTGTTTTAAAGACACGATATGTGTTAGATTCATTATTTATATAAATAAAACCATTCTCTCATAGACCCTAGAGAAACTCCATACAATTTTAGAGTTCTTTCGTCGCTTCCATATATCTCTATCAAGAATTTTATCCCCAATGAGTTTTTTTATATGGTTTCCCCTCTCTTACATTTCTCTCCATTGTAGCGGTGGATTATCTTGACCGTAGTTTTTTTGGGTGTTGATCTTGTTCTTTTGTGATCTAGGTTTTATTTTTGATCACTATTTCCTCCATCCTTTGTTGTAATTACCTATTAAAATCATTACTTTGATTTTTAGTCAAAGGTAGGTGGTCTAAAACCAAACCCTATGGTTTGTTTCTAATTGTTCAAGTACGTGAAATATTATGTGATTGTGCCGACACACATTTGTGTTAACTAATGTAATAATAAATCATTTGTTTTTACTACTCATTATATCCCATTGGTTGCAATGATGATGTGACCTATCTTGCAGCAACTCATAGGGTGAACCTATCCTTGAAAAATAAAGAACTGGCTAATGGTTTAAAGTATGTTTTATCATGACATGAGACCTCAGGTGATTGCTTGTGATAGATTCACCTTGGAAATTGGATAAATTTTTTATTGGAATGACTAGTGATTTTTGATATGATATAGTTGTGTGTGTTTTCATGATAATGGTTTAATAATAACTTGATAAAAGAACATGGTAATTGAAAGATAAAGGGAAATTGGCTAAATTGACCCTTTTGGCTTATGATGTTATATGCGTTATTCTTATTGCTATATATTGTGTAGTGATTTATACTAAAATGATTATATAGAGGTCTTGGCCTAGTTATTCTAAAATTATTATACAAAGGTATTGGCCTGGTTATGATATAATTTTTATATAAGTGGATTGACCTAGTTATGCTAAAATTCTTATATGGATGGTTTAGCCCAGATGCTAAAATGCTTGTAAAGAGGGATTGGCCTAGATGCTGAAATGCTTATATAGATGGATTTTCTTAGTTATGCGATCATACCATGGACATGTGATTATGGTTTGAATAGTTGTTCTATATGCTTAGAGATATTCCGACATAGTTCCAAAGGAGGTTAATTATTGTATTGTATTAATTGATTAATTAATAAACCTATTTATTGATTTTCTTTCATGCACTTATTATCAGAATGATTTTATTTAGACATATTGGTGTCAACCTACTGAGTTTTACTTACACACAATTCATGCCTCCATTTGGTACACAAGAATATTACATTGATGTAGGTTTGGACAAAGGAAAGGGGCCTTATAGTTGAATATTTCTTACTATAGGGGTTAAATCCTGGAGATTGGATCGACACATGGTTTGGGACTAGGGAATTTTGAGTTTATTTATTCCATATTGATTTGTTATCTATATGAATTATAACATGTCATTTAGTTACACATTATAGCTTCAAATTACATGGTTTATTATTATTGGTTTTTTTGGTTCATCCTTTACCTTCAATTTGTATGTTGTACTATTCTATTTTTTTGTTACATTAATATTTATTGATAATTATTTGTTTACTTCTGCTGTATTACAACTCTATACCAGGGGGTATAGTCTCCCCACTATGATCTTTACACCCCTACTACTAGTCGGTAACCTCTATAATATTGGGAGGTGCACTTTATGTCTTGGATCCCTTAAAGACGACATCGCCGTAGTTGATGGCCACAGCGGTGATGCCCCTCCCTGGGATTGGAGGGGCGGCGGATGGGGTTCCCCTGCAACTCGCTGAGTAGGAGCTTCCCCCCATTTTTCTAGAGGTTTCGATTTTCCCGAAAGTCCCTCATTCCCATAACAGTGTGCCCTCGGTCCCGATTTTTTCTCAAGAGTTTTCTTTGACCTCTGCACTTCTGGATCTGATGCTGGTGGTTCGGTTTGGCAGGAACCAGTCCTCTATCGACATATTTGATAGGTTTGTTGCCTCTTCTTGGAATCTTGGTGAAAGGGATATTGTAGGGTTACTTGATGCCCTACATTTTTTGTTCGATTTGGGAATGAGGATGATTTGATCTCATCCTGGGTTGTGGCTCCACAGATTGTCATCGGTTTTTGGTTCTACTTGTTTCGGTGGAGCTTTGATTTCCACTTGAATCGGGACCCTCCAAGCTTGGAGTTGTGGGTAACTCTTCCTGGACTTGCGCTCACCTTCTAGAATACATCCATCCTTCATGCCATTGGTAATATCATTGGACAATTTCTTTGTATGGATGCATGGACGATCACTACATGTCACCCCTTTGCACCAAAGATTTGCATAGAGGTGGACGTTTCCAAGCCCCGATCAATTTGGTTTGTGTCAAGATTGAAGGTAAACTCTAGGGGCAACAACATTTTTGCTTTGAATCCTGGGTCTTCTTCTGCTCGAATTGCTGCAGGTTAGGCCACACTGCATCTGTGTGCTGGTGTGGAAGTGACTACTCCTCTTCTATGCCTGGGCCATCAGCTGCAGCTCCTTCAACGTTTTCTGAGATTGTGGTTGGGGAATCACCTCTACACAATATGGGAGGGTTGGCTCCAAACACTAGTGTGGATGGCTACCCCAGGAGTCATGCTACTTCTGGTGGTGATGGGAAATTGGTGGCCACTCAAGAGGTGCGAGCTTCATCCATGGAGCCTCTCAATGAGAAGGCTACCTCCCTGGTGTCTGGTCCTGGTTAGGAAGTGGTATCTAGGCAGGGGGCGATGCCTCGAGAGGAGGAGTTAGTTTGTGCAGGGTCTGGGGACACTTCGCTGAAGAGTGTTCTACATCAACCGCTTGAGCCTAAGGCTAGAGAAGTGTTTGATAGGCTGAATAATTATCTAGGAATAGTGTTTGGAAAAGGAGTGAATGCTTATGAAGCTAGAAGTAGCAGTCTCGAAATTGTCCGAGACTCTCAAGATGACCTGGCGGTGACTATGAAAGTGACACAGGGGAGGGATGGGGTGTTGGGAAAATGTGCAGGTGGGCAGGGCATGGATGTTCCTATGAAAAACCGATTTGATAGGCTGGCTGAGGAATTGGGCTTTGGGTAGGGTCTTGCTGGGGTTATGGTGACTCGATCTGCTGAGCAAGGTCACACTGCTCGGGTGGATTGGAAGGAGGGTGATAATGCCCTAGAAGTAGTGGCATTCCCTGTTTTGCATGATGATTGTTATCATGAAATGGGGTCTCCTGTCCCAATTGCGATAGATGTGTCAGACGCATGCGCTCCTGAAAGGGCACCTGATGGTAATATAAATGAGTCTGGGTAGATGGGAGATGAAGACAAAGGGAAGTCAATATACTTGGTTCTGAAAGATAGGGTTTTAAAGGACCCCAATGTGATGCAGGAACCAGTGCATGATGCTTTTTTGCAGGAGGAATTGAATTCCCATGATCATTTGTTATGGGAGGACGACTCGAATGATAATTTTAGGATGACATAAAATATGGTTCAGATTTTGAAAGAAAGGGCCCTACTTGGGGAACCTTTTGGGAAAGAGAACTAAGTAGGTGACTTGCCCAGGGAGAGGGTTTTTGCAGGGACAACCTTTACTGTTAGCTCTCTTAATCTGAAAGGCAGTGCCAATATGCCCCAGTTCAAAAGTATGAGGCGTGAAATTTCTACTTTTGCCTTGAACCAAGAGGTCATAAAGATTCCTATACAGGAGAAGGACCAGGAGGACATGGAAATACCTTCTTAGGGGACACATATCTCATCTGGGACTCAGAAAATAAGGGAACAAAAGGATTATTCTACGCTACCCAGGACTATTCAAACTAGGGCCTCATGTAGGGAGAAGGAGAGGCAAATAGAGTATTATGCTATGACCCTGTATGAATCTTCTAAGTGGGACTCGGCAGATCCTGATGCTGCTGATGGCTACGGTGCATATGGAGACCCCTTTGGAGCTGGGCATGAGTATGACGACTTTATGCCTTGACGTTTTCACTGTTTCTTTCTTTTGTGTCTTTATTTCCATGATTTCTTCTCTTTTTGTACTCCTTTTGGACTTGCTTCCCTTTATTTAATAAATTTGAGGGGGCCAAGAATAGTCTGGTCCTCACATCTACCTTCTCCCTATCTTCTATGTAAAATCCAACTATTAGAATATGAAAAGTATAAATATGAAAGGATATAGTTAGGAATTAATTTCATGAATGTTCCCCTATGTATGGGGAATGATGAAAACCACAATAATTCACAACACTCACACTTTGATCTCATAAATTTCATGGAATATTATTTGTCATTCACTTAATAAAAAGTTGAAGAAAAAATTGAAGTAAAAAAATTGAATTACTTTTATATTTTAAATTACTCATTAAACGCATTATTAGAAAACCTAGTGGGAAAAAATTATAAATGGAAAAATAGTAGAAAATTCTAAACTCTCCATGATTAAATAATGCTAGACTTTGTAGTATTCAAATCTAAATTTTATAAATAAACTTCTTAAAAGTCACTTTTAATGATGTATTTATGAATAAATATATAGAATTATTAGATGATATAATTTGGGGAATATCTATATCAACATTATTTTAAAACATATCATTAAAAATTAATTTTGGTGAGGTATATTTTGTTCTAACAACTTTGATATACCGACCCTTCAGTTAGGTTATACAAGCAACATTATCTTTATATGACATAGAGATAATATCATTATTCATAGTCCATACATAATAATTTTTGATATGATGAACAAATGATCTCAACCAAAAACATTCTCAACCTGCATTTAGAAATGAAATTAACTCGGTATGGTTTGAAGAATTCATATTTTGTTTTTGTTTTATAGAATGTCATGGTATAATCATTCCACCATATGTGAATAAATATAAATCTTTATATCTAATTTTCTATGGATTATAAAAATATCCAACATTATCTTAATCAATAATTTTTGATACTAAATTTTAGAATTATAAATCATCTATACATTTTAAATTTCAATGAATAGGATAAAAACAATACCATATATCAAGTTCATTATAATAAGACCTCATATTATTTTTAAGGTATATATGAAAACCTATATGTATATCCTTCATGTATAAATAAAATGTGAATTAATATTTAATTATTTAGGGATAAATAAGTTCTTCATTATACCCTAATTTATGAAATATATCACTCCTAAAAGAAATACATTTAATTTTTCAATAAAGACGTTTCCATGATCATGGAAAATCATTCTAAAATTTATGATTTCATCTTCTAAATGATTAATTTAAAAAAACAAGCATATTACTTATAATTTGATGATAAAATATTCCATTACTTTTAGAAACTCTTAAGGAGTTTATATTATTAAAAACATCTTGATAATATAATGACTAATGTAAATACATTGATATATACAAACCATGGGATGATAAAATCAATTTTATATTCTCCCTTCTATGAATATGTATTAAAATTCCTATATCAGAAATACATTATTCAGCTCAAACCATGTCATAATTTATCTAATTAGGAGATGATTTAATAATTTTAAATATGGATCATACATTTTTATCCCTTTAAGGATTCATATATAGATATTATAATCAATGTTATCATAATTAAGAAAATTTCTTTATCAATATCATCGGTATTCAATATTATTTGTAGCCTGGATAACCAATCCCAATCATTATATATTAAATATAACACATATCCCTTTAATTATTTTTTGAAAATTATTTTGATATTGACATCTATCAAAATGCATCATCATCAATAATTTTTAAAACAAATGTAGCTGGGGTTTGGCTTAGTGGTAGCACCCTGTAATCCTACATGAAAAATGGGGGTTCAAAACCCATTAGGCATAGGTACTGTAGTGTACTATAGAAGTGGTGGTATTGTAGCAACAACATGAACTGTAGTAGCAGCAGGTCACTATAGCGGTGGCAGGGTACTGTAGCAGTGGCGGATACTGTGCAGTACTGTAGTAGTACTATTCACAGAATGGGCATTGTGCCAAAAAATTGGGGCTACGAGCCATGTAATGGCCTAAATGCCCACTGGGTATTGAGGCTATGTAATGGGTCTCCCTCTTCCTAGTTAAAATAGGTCTTTTATTTTATTTAAATAATAAATGAGGCTTGAGCCCTAACCTTTAAAATAAATAATTTTTAAAACAAATAAAAATTTCAAATATATCACTAACAGTATTTAATGAAATATCAAAATTTATCTATCACCAGGGTTACTTAATGAAAAAAAATATGAGAATGAATTTTTTTGATATATTTATTTTTAACTTTGAGGAAATTTTTTTTTATTATCTTCCACTCATGATGAACAATGATTTTATATAATAATTTTAACCACACTTCTAGTGTGTATAATACATATATCATATTATTGATTTCCAATACTTTACAACTAAATTATTTATGAAAGTGTTGTGATTCCACATAACCAACCTTGTATTTACCTATTATTTTATTTATTTATTGGTTTTTTGTTTCATCCTTGAGTTTTGATTCTATCCAGAACAAATTTTTGAAATTTTTGAATTTCAACACAGATACACGATTTTCTCATGGTTAATAGAAACCATGTTGAAACTGTGCATATGGGTTTTCATTTTAATAGATCTATTTTTAATGGTTGGAACATAGTTTCTTAAACCATTTATCAAAACATATGGTGCTTAGGTGAACCTAGTGAGAGGCAAATGTTTAGTGCATGGATTAGTAAATCGTGTAGTCAAACTATATAGCTTTCCTATAAACTTAAAAATGTGGACTTTACTCTTATGAACCTCCTTTTTTTACCCCAAATCAAACCTCCCCTTTCCCATTTAGTGTGTACGACCCCTAGAATCTCCCATATTGATTATTATTCCTCATCTGGAAAATATATGGGGATTATTCAAGGTTTTTGGTAGGCTTCTCAAGGTAACTCCTTCTAAACCCCTCCCTCTCTTCTATTCCCCATTGTTTCATCTTGTTCATAGGTTGACAAGCTCCCAGTGACCTAGGATAGACCTTGGATTATTTTCCACAGAGGGGTTTCTTTATTTTAGGTATTAGAATTATTTATTAGAGGTTTTTATCACCCTCTAATATTGGAATAATACCTTGCTTGTGGAAGTGAAAAGATTGTGGTAGGTTTCCCCATGAATTAAGCATTAAATTCTAGAACCATTGACTACTTGTACTTTAAATCTATGTTTTAGTTTCTTAATGAAAATATTATACAATATGAACCTTATTAAATGGAAAATAATTTTTTACTTGGTTTCCATTTAATATATTTGAAAACTTATATGAAAACATAGTGTTCGATGAATTGATCAAATTACCTTTATTATTGAGTTTTAATATTTTATTAGTTTCTTTGGTTTCTAAGTTGATTTATAAAGGTTCCCTTGAAATTTAAAGGTGTTATTGGTTCTTGAAAATGGTTGTTTGGAATTGCTAAAATATTTTGGATGTTTTATAAATCTTTGTAATTTGTTTTCAAACTAGTTTATTAACTTTTGATTATAAAATAATGATATATGACCCAATTAGCACTTTTCAATGAGTTTTCTAAAAATAATAAACTCTATGCACACCCCATATGATTGATAGTATTATGTCCTTGTCATGGGATACTATGATTATATTGGAATCAAGGGGTGGCTTCAAGGAAAGTGTTTCGAACGCGTGGGAGTACTTATGTTTTTTGTTGATATATTACCACCACTAATACTATTATTATTACTATATATAAATATATAAATGTGTATGAATCATAACTTATTTATATTGAATTTCCACATCCATTTTATACCATGAGAATTTGAGAATATCTAGAGGGATTCAGGAATACACATGCTACACTAGTTTAGGATTATAATCTAAATAATGCCCCTTATAATGAATCAAACCCTGAATTGGGAGTTCACCCATCAGTTAGTCTAGGTAGGGTATGATTGAGCATTAGGTATATCAGATTTCATTAGGTGTGCTGATTTTAATGATCATGTTTTAGTATTTTTAGTCATTTTCCTATTAGATATGAGGTGTTAACATGATTAAACATGGTTGAAATCACCATTATCATCACCATCACCACCAGCATAATCATTATTCCATTTGATGGTTATTATTATGCATCATTTTTGTCTTTTCATTTTGAAGGAAAAAATGTTCCATTGTATTCAAATTGAAATGACTTTTTAGTTTAAATGCCTCTTCTTATTTGAAAGTATAAAAGATTAATTTCCTATAAATGTGTAACTGTCGCTTTTAAAAAGAAATGGTATTATGATGATGATAGTTTATGATTGGTTTTTAAATTAAAATTGAATATTACATTTTAGTTTTATTTGAAACAATAAAGGAAATAAATCTTTTATTTAAAGTTTATACAGGGGTGTGGTTATCTTGGAATACCTACTAGGAAATAATTCTCAAGCCTAATAACATTTTGGGTTCAAGTCCCAATTTGAATTTGATCTCCATAATCAGTAGTGGTTTTGAGGATGGATAGTGACCTTGGGGTATACCAGAGATCAGTTTGGGTATTATAGTTTTTTTATCTTGGATGTATCGACCATCTCAACCTTCTCCATCAATATATCTATGATCCCATTGAAACTTATTTTATTATGACGATTTTTATATTTATTTTAGTTATGATTATTTTTTATTCAAATTATAAAACTATTTCTTTTTTTTGGAATGATAGTCCGATGCATAGATGGGACATGCCAAAATTTTAGTAAAATTCTATTGATTAGTAATTAATGTTAAGTGGGTGAAATCATTCCCATGATCTCATATTAGATGTCCAAGTACTAATGGCATCCGAAAGAGATTAAGAATTCACCATGGTTATA
Organism: Viscum album; assembly: GCA_963277665.1. Taxonomy (NCBI): domain Eukaryota; kingdom Viridiplantae; phylum Streptophyta; class Magnoliopsida; order Santalales; family Viscaceae; genus Viscum; species Viscum album. The sequence continues at coordinate 2,053,468,008 of OY728146.1, read as the reverse complement.
TCAAAATCCAACTATTATGATCAATTCAGTGGTGGTAAGAGTTGGTTTGTGACACATGATCATCTTATAAATGATTCTTTTGGATCATTTTAAATAAGATTTGGGATGATCAATATTTCTTTTAATCACCAAGTAAAACATGTCATTTATATTCATAAGAAGATAATACATATAACCATTTCATAGATACATTTTCAGAAAACATTTAAATGGTTCACAAAATATATGGGTATAACCATATATATTAAAAAATTGAAACTTTATATAAAAAAATTAAATTTTACTTTCAATATATATAGTGATAATATAATTAATTTTACGGGTTTTAGAGTGGATAATATTTTTTTAAATGAAATCGAAACATTTAACCCAAACCAATTTATGTCACATAATCATTCCATTAATATTATAATGAATAAAATAAATGAATAATAAATAATTTTTCTTCCTTGATATGGGATTTCAAGCACTACCACACGAGCTTGATAAGTATCATTGAGAAACATCCAATATACTTCTTACTCCAGGTTATATAAGGGCTATGTGAATCTTCTAATGTATGAGAAGGATTTTTTTAATCTAAAGTTTTCTAGAACCTATAGTTAAAGGGTCAAATAAAATGAGAACAAAAGTAACCATCAAATTTGGAGTTTCTATTATTAGTAATCATGTGAAATCCATATCGTGGTCACTAAATTTTTATATAATATTCAAGGAAATTCCATTAAGACTTGGAATTTCACAAACATCCATTATTTCATCATTCAAAAGGTTCCCTAAATATTGAAACTATGAACATTAGACCACAAATAATGAATTTTTTAACTCCTTAAATGTTTCATATTTCATAATAAAAAAAATATTCAAATCAGCATCGTATGATGACTAACCAATCATGATAGATAGTAGTAGAATTAGGAGTTGAAGTCCCACATTATCACACGACATATATAATACCATCCACTAAACCATGACACAGTGACATTTACCAAAAAGTGGTATTTCCAAACATAAACCATGATTCAATTAATACCACCATGTTGTTGTTTTAGATTTAGAGCATATTTCAAACATAATTTACTTTATTAATAGGTATTTCATGGTAAAATATTATATAGGATGAATTCATAATTTCATGAAGAGAATGAAAATTTCTCTTATAAGTGATAATTTAGTAGGCATACATCCATTAAATAAATTCATGACCCCCTGATGGATGCCTATTATTTTATAAATAAATTGATACTCATGTATAATTTTATCATAAATTTTCTTAATAATTGATCACAGATGACCTAAATGACCATATAATATAAATAAATTACCAATATTAGTTAAATTATGGTTTACCATATTTGATTAATCTGTGCATATATTCACTTGATACAAAAAAACCTTAAAAATATTATATTGATTCAATTTTGTTTTCTATTTCAAATACTTGTTATATATAGAGGTATTGAAGACCTCTTTCATTCATGGTATCCATATGATATTAATTTTTCATAATACATTTAAATTTAAATACATTTTATCAAGACTTCAGATAAAATAAATTATTATTTATTACATATTATATATCACTACGTAGACATACATTCTCTCTTTTAGAGACTTCGATTAATTTTATACTACTAGTTAAGGTATTTATATAAGAACATAATGACTATTAAAAATATTTCATTAATAATAAATATATATGAGTTGTTATGAAGTATTTAATTAAAATAATATTTAAAAAACTTGTGTTTCAAGATAGATATTCTAAGAAATTTCATTGTGAATATTTAATAGACCCATGGAATATACTGAAAAACTGAAAATCTTAAATTTTTAATTGTTATAATAATTTCCAATTCTAATGGTTGGTTATAAAATTGAATTCATAATATAATCATAATAGGTTATTCATATCACCTAGAAGATATTATATTCTTTGATAATTATGGACTATTTTTTAAAAAAAATATATATACTAGGGAGAGGATCCCTCATATATTTTTATGTTTGGTGCATATAGTGGGACAATAAACATGGAAAAATATTCAGGATTAATAACACATCATTCACAGTGACCATGATTATAAATTATAAAATTATTTTTGGAATATTATTCACTTCATCAAATGAAGTAAAAATTAGTTGATCAAAATAAATGAATTTTCAAATATTCATGGTCAATAATACAAATTTTATAAAAAATTTCATGAATAATTCCATTCAGTTATAGAAATGATATAAAACTAATTAAATTTCATTCATACCAGGGAATTAATTTTAGGGATAATTTATTAGATTTCAAAATTAATTAATGTTGATTTATTATTAATCAATAATGTTAATCTCATATAAAAATATTTATTTCATTTATAATGATGATCATGGTTTAACTACTTTGGGTAGTAAAACTAATTTCATAAAATAAATTTGATCATAAAATTTATGAGTTCACTATAAACTCTATGAAAATAACATCCACTTTAGGGGATGATATAAATTTGATTATAAGGGATGATATTATTAATATATACGAACATAATACTATAATTTTATCTTATAATATTTCTATTATAGGATCCAAATTTGACAAATATAAATATACTTCAATATAATATCAAAAGAAATTATTTTCATATCATACTTCACTGATTCAATATTTTGTATTCACCCTAATCTTAGTTATAAAAATATTTACATTCATTTTGGGGGATGAAATATTTTTATTAAGTAAATATTCACATTCACTTCAAGGAATGGAATAAAATTATTTAATCAATATTTATTGTATCTTTAGGAACAATAACATGAATATATAATTCAACATTTTTATTCATGTTTAATAAAATAAAATTGAATATACAAATAATAAGTTAAAAAAGACATTGAATATTTATCAAAATATTAAAAAACAGAGACAATATACTTCATGAGTATTTAATGATTCTCATTATTATAAATACCTATAGAGTTTAAAAAATAATTGGAGATGTCAAAATTCATTTTTTCATTGTCCTACTTCATGGTCTGGTTAGCAAAGATCGTTTTAACACTTTTTTCTTTTACTTTAATTGTTTTTTATAAAGATAATTAATAAATATCGGTGTAAAAAAAGTACATTTACACTATCCCATTATCATTTGACCACTTTCGGTGGTGTCACTCTCTCTTTATATTCAGTGTATAAAAACCTTGATTATAATATTTGAAATTACCTAGACTACATTAATTTTTACCATTATCTCGATTACAATCACATTCACTTCAGAGAATGTAATTATTTTATTTGATATGTTTTCAAAATTATTCATCATAAGATAAAGAAAAATAAATATTTTATTATGTAATAATAATGAATTTTTTTTCAAATATTATAGAGGGGGAAACTAAGTTTAGAATTTTTCACCATGGAAAGTATGACTTACCAGATTAAACTAACCATTTTACTCTGATAGAACTCATTCTGATAACATTTTTGTGAAATTGACATTAAATCATTGGATGAAGGTGAAAATTATGTCATTATTGTAACCTCATTGATAATTATGGATGAATCATGACAATAATAAAAAATAAATGCAATGGAGAAAAAATATGAGTATATAATCACAAAGTAAGGATAAAAGAAAATAATGAAAAATAGCAGAGATAATAATAAATCCAAAAATCATATTTCATTTTTATATAACCACATATATATAGGATAAATGATAATATAATAAATGATATGGATCAATCATTATTTCTATGTAAGATAAAAAAATTGGAATATAAAAAGTGTGATCATGAAAGGTTAAAATATAAAAGGTTGGAGTCGAGAATTAATTCCATGATAATTCTATAGGGAATGATGAAATCCACAATAATTTACAACATAAATAAAAAAATGAAACAATTTACCAATAATCTTGTTGTCAAAACAAGTGTTTTCCTATGTATGCATATATGATGTGCATCTCATTAAATATTTTTTTTTCAAATTTACTAGTCTATATATTCATTTTTATTCAATAAATTTAACATTTAAATTTTTAAATGAAAACATACACACTTTAAAAAATACATATATAAACTTAAAATTTTACAAAGTATTAATAAAACAATAAATAATATAAAAAACATGATTGGTGATTTAAAACTATTAAATTAAAACCAAATATTCAATTTTATAAATACAAAACATATATAATGTGTTTCATAACATATATATATATATAACATATTAAATCTATTTTTTTTAAATATATATTTTCTTTATCATGTTAATATATATGTTTTCTATTAATATGTTATGCATTTTGTGTTAATGGAAATATTTTATGTGTTTTCACTACACTAAGAACACTATTTAAACGTGTGTATTTTTTATGTTCAGTGAAAATTTCCTAAAACTACTGTATATACTTTTGTTGGGAATCAATTTGTGAAAATTTCAAAAAACATAATAAATAATTTATAAGAAGTTCTTTTTATGATTTTGAATTAAAAAATATTATTATTTGACGAATTTATCAATTTTTTAAATTATTTTTATTTCATGACCTGGTTACCTAACCCACCCACCAATACAAGAAGAAATCGACATATCTCATTCAACGCATTGTGAAAATCTTGCTTAAATTACAAATAAATTAGAGGGGTATTATTTTGTTGACACCAAGAGATTTTTGAAAGATTTTGAGTACTTGGGAAAAAATTTTGTCCCATGAAGATGGTTATTTATTCAAGATGTTCCTCTAGAATGTGGTATTCATTTATGGAAGAAAGATTGGATATGGATAAAGTGGATGTGATTCTTGTGTTTTCTTTTGATTTAAACACATAAATCATATTTTGAACCAAGTTATGTTTAATGACTCATTTGAGATGAATTTTGATTCCAATTTTTATGGAGTGTTTGAATTTTATTAGAATCAATTTTAAAGAGTTTGAAAGAATTCTAGAAGTATTTTGAACTATTTTGGAATTTTATGTTAAGTTTAAAATTGGATAAGTCTGGAGCACCAATGGTACGGAGAGTCTCTCTACGTCTATTCCCAAGTAATGGGCTAGACCAGGTGCAACAAGGGAGTGCGAGGCTCCCTATTCGAACAAAGTAGAAACAAAAGTGATAAACAAACAAATCGTACCTCACACCACCTCTGGTCCTGCCAGAGCTGTCAACTCTGCTTCGTGCAACTGTCCACGCCCAACCCCTCTACCTCTTTGATGTCGTCCACCTCCCCAACCACACCCTGGTCGAGGTCCCTGAGAAGCACCCTGAGGTCGGATCCCTCCCACAAAGTCTGACCTCGGAGGAGCATGGTCCTGCTACTGCTGGAAGGGCCTCGCCGGCAACTAGTGGTGCTGAGGTGGGCGCTGAACCTAACCACCTCCACCGTACTGAGCTTGGGTCGGGCACCGACTCTGGACGTGCCTGAAACCTCCATAAGAGAAACAATTCGGTACTGGGATCATGAAAAACGGACGAGGACCCGAAGATCTGAACTGGAACTGCTGGGGCCTACTCCCCACTAGCCTAAACCTGGAAGGTCCCATCACAGGAGACCTGCTGCTGACTGCTTTCCCCTTCGACGAGCCTGGCTGGTTCCCTTCTCGGGATGAACCTCCCAGCGATTGCATCCTCTCCACAACCTCTGCCTTCTTCTGTACCGCTATGTACGTCGGAAGGGTGAAGGGGGGTGACAGTATACTGGAGCGAAGGACGAAGAACTCTTCCAAACGTCTCGCCCGAGACTCTTCATCTGGAAAGAGATAAAGAGAAAAGTGCAGAAGATCCTTGAACTTGATCCCCAACTCTTGTACTGACATACTCCCCTGCTGAAGGGAGAGTAACTTCGGCCGCTTCTCCGCCTTGATCATGGAAGAAAGGAATTCCTCTCAGAATTCCTTCTCAAAGTCAGCCCATGGAACCTCTTCCTCTATACTCTCTCCGAGGTAGAGCGTCCACCACTATCGGGCTGCACCTCTCAGCTGACTGACTGCTAGGGGATCCCGTCACTCCCTCGGAGCACAGATCAAGGTAAAAGCGATCCCTAGCTCCTCAATCCACCCCTCCGTTTCCGTATCTGATGTAATACCCTCGTACTTCTGGAGGGTCTACCGCTGGAAAGAACGGAGAGTCTTCTGCCACTGGCTATCTTCCTTCTCTCGGTCAATCCTCAACTAATCAACCGCCTGAATCTGCTGGGCCTCGGCCGTCTGAGCCACCCGGGGACAACGTCCAGGTGCCAAACTGTACGGTAAACAAAGATTTCTTAATCCCAAGTAGTAAGAAAAAACTCAATGTTTTTTTATCATTTTATTTCAATTTCATTCCCAGAACACCCAAATCATGAAAAACACAATCATGATGATGCATGTACCTTCCCTAGGGTCTCTACCCTGCAATCAATGTAGTCTCACTTGGTCGTTCAGTAGGCTCATATTCCTTGCATCGGATCACACGGGGCCCTAAAATCATGTGTCCTAGCCTGCCTTCCCTGGCCTATGTCATGCACCAAGATTAACTATCATTGTCTCCCTACCATCCAATGAAATCCTTACTGTGCCTAACTCCAGAATCCATCCTATCTCTCAACCTCCCTTTGATACCATTCTGTCACGACCCCCTCCCACCAAAGATGCCCCTCATGAGCTGGCAATGGTGAAAGGGAGATATTGACCCCCGAGTCCCGCCTCCAATAGGCCCCAGGGTGGCGACTAGCACCGAGGGTATGAATTTGCACAAATATGGGAGGCATTAGCCTTTTATTTAGGATTGGGAAATAGGATAATTCAACCACCAAGAAGGAAAAGAACAAGTTTATAAAAAAATAAACCCAACCAAGCCCACATACATGTTTAAACAATTTTATTACAAGGTCCAAGTACAAGAAATCCCAAAGTACAATACCAAAAGAAAAAAAGAGTACAGAAACAGCAGCAACTCCAACTGTCCGACTAGTAGGGTCCCGCACGACCCTGGTAGTCCTCATGGAAACCTGAAAGTAAACATAGGGTGAGCATACAAGTATACTCAGTAGGGAAACCTAAAGCTCTCGTGCACAAGTGGGGAGACATCCTAATGTCCTGTGAGAACAACAGAAGATATCTAGCAAGATATTATATCCACCCAACCTCACCAGCCACACTCACCAAAAACACTATCACAACAGGTAGTAGTATATAAGAACATGAGTATTGGGTACCCCGCACCATTTCCCTTTAGTTAGCTGCTCTTCCTAATGGCAAACGTCCTAACGCTGCCACACACTCCCCGACCGCACACATCTGGGCCTCACCACCACGTATCCCGCCCGCACACACCTGGGCCTCACAACCACGTATCCCACCCACACACACTTGGGCCTCACAACCATGTATCCCACCCGCACACACCTGGGCCTCATCTCATAGATTCTTGGGAAACAGTATAACCTACCTGAAGAGTCTTAGGCTAAAGCCACCCCAATCAAAACCTACCTAAAGGGTCTTAGGTGTAACGTCACCTCAAGACATCACAGCCTAGGGGAGAAGGATCATTAAGGAGCTAGTAATAAGGGAAAAACACCCTCTCCCATGAAATGGGAGTGTTCAGCACTATGTTCTCAACATGGGTGGGGTGCGATAAAACACAAAAGATGCATATATATATATACCAACACACTGCCCAACCTATGTCTTCTAAACAGAGAAACTGAGCACGTGCCTCGGCACTTCTACTACGAAGAATGCATACAAAAAACAACCTCAACCCCATTTAGGTTTTCATGTTTCAGTAGAAGTAGTTTATTTAGTTCCTTAACTACTGGGAAACTATCCACAACCAACCACATCAATCATTCGTAAAACATATCCCTGCCATCCACAAATCAAGTAAGGAAAACACAAGCAACACAACCAAGTCGTTATTATTATCCAACCAACCCCATTGATTATTAATTTTGTTCCATTACCAAGCCCCACCATTCATTAACTCTTTCACTTTTTATTTATCATTCACAATCCATATTACTTTCACATTCAACACATCCCCGCAGCCCTGTTTCCATCCACCATAACCACAACCACACCGAAACCCGTACATCAATATACCTTTAATACCATTTATCATTGCCCCGCTGCTCGTCACCAACATAGAATTCACACCAACCCACAACCAATCCAACCGCAGCCCCACTGCTCACCCAATCCACAACAACCCACAAAACACCCCCATCACATGCCATGTATCCAAGACAACACCCACATGTTCATTATTCCGTTTTGCTTAACCAGGGTGATCAAACAAGGGTTCCGTATTTTAAACGACCAACTTTACGTGATTAACCAAAAGATAGGGCAACATTTAATTGCGCAAGAAAAGGCCCCCAACGACCATGATTTTTAGTAGGCGTAATCTTATTCAAATCATAACATATCAATAGGATAAACAAGATAAACATACCAACTCTCCCATCCCCGTTCTTTAACCAGTTATTATCTTCATTTAATGGTTCAAATTCTTCCCATGAAAACAAGCGGATACCCACCCCGCGTGATGAAAAATTTAGAGAGATGAAGGTAAGATCCCTACTTCAACAGGTTATGATCACAATGCTCCCTCGGATCAACCATAGAAGACGTCCGTCAGCGTCCGTCACTTCTGTCGGGTCCCGGAAAAACATCCTCGGGTGGAATTCAGAAAGGAAAGGCTGAAGGAAAGACAACAAACCTAGGCTCTGATGTTCCGCCTAGTCGTTATGATCCCGTGGCCACTGATGGATCGTAAATCAGAGCTCGGACGAAGAAGTTATTGAGGAATGAGCCTTCAAGTCTCTTGGGAGAACTCTGCTCAGAGGAAAGGGAAGGAGAGGAATGATTTGAAAGGAGGGGCCCCTCCTTTTATAGGCAAGAAAAGGAAAAGAACACAACATGTACTTCATGGTACACGGCGTGTACTCGGTTATTTTACACGGTCTCCACGCGGATTCCAACACGGTTCCGCAGTCGTTGACTGGTCAACACATGGTTTGAGGGTAATGCATACGCGGGGAAGGACTACACGGCGTGTAGTTTAGACACACGACGTGTACTCATTTATTGCACACGGAAAAGACACGACTCCAACATGATACATGGTCGTTGACTGGTAACGCATACGCAGGGAAGGACTACACGGCGTGTAGAACTGGGCACACAACCTGCACCCATTATTCCACACAGAAAGGACACGGTCTGCAACACAGGGTATACCCGGAAAGGGGGTACACGACGTGTACTCAAACAACACGGCGTGTAGTTTCAAAATTCTGGAAAGTGTGGGAAAAGTCCATTTTACCCTCCAGAACACTTCATGACCTTCCATTTGACAAAGGAATGGTCCGGAGAGGTCCGGGCCATTACATTATCTCAAATTTTATTAAGCTTAATATTTTTAATACCATTGGTTTTATTGTTTTATTAACTGAATACAAATTGTTTTGATATTATGTAAGTATATAGAGTAATTATTTAATTCCTAAAAATATAAATAAATTAAATTAATTAATATAATATAATTCGGTATAAAATTTCTATTAATATTCATTCATAACTAATTTTTCACCCTATGGGAATAAATAAGAGAGTGGCATTTTTTCACTTCCTTTGGATCAAATAATATATAATTCAATTTCATGGAAAAGTGTCTATTAAATATTTAAAATTAGATACTAATGTGATAAGTGTGTATTTTCATTAATATTATAATAATACTTATAAATAATTATAGTCTTATCACTTATTTTTAATCTATATTTACCTGATTTAACCTTTACCTAGGTGATAAATTTTATTGTGACCAAAAATAAAAGGGGCCAATTTACAAAATTTGAACATAATAATTATAAATACGGAATCCATTTTTTTAAGGTTAATATTATATAATTTTTAGAAATTTCTTTTAATATATGTTCATAAAATTCATTGAATTTTTTTTTAGATAAATTCATTTTTCTAAACAAAAAATTTACATATACAAAAAAAAGTATAATGATGATTAAAAATAATTTAATTAGATTATATATGATTAAATAATACTTATGTAACATTTATATCAAATTTTAATGATAAAAAAATTTATATAAAAAAATATTGTTTTATAAAAATATGTATTTTTTAGTATTCACTAAAAAATCAATCTTTTCAGAAAAATACTAAAATTTCACCAAAATATAATTTAGATATATTGATTTAAAAAAGAGAGATAATTTTATAAAATATATTTTCCAAAATTTCCAAAAATTAATTATAATTTTTTCACATAGAAAGTAATAAACATTCATTTTTGAAGAAAATGAATTTTTGAAACAAAAAAGACTTTAGTAAAAATTGAGTGATTAATTACTAAGAATTTATATTGAGTAGAGAATTATTATATAATTAGTAATTTAGTTAACCCTATTAATATCCTCAAATTTAAATTCAAGGTGATGAAACTGATAATAATATTTTAAATAGTATATCATGGATTTCATAAATTCCCAATTTTGTGTAATGGAAGTTATTGATGAAGTTGAATATATTTTAAATAAAAATTTCATAAATTATTGGGTTGTAACATTCTCCACCCCCTAATAAATTTCTTCCTCGCAAATATTTGTTGGTAATAAAATGTTTTAATTTGAAAATTCTTTTTTGGAAAACCACATCTCAACAAGGGTTAATAAAACTTCCACTGGAAAAGAGAGAAAGGGTTTTATGTAGTTCAATTGGTATCACACATACTAGGTTTAAAAATTGAAGAACATTAGTGGTGAGTGATGAAATGGAAATGGAATAAAATTAAGGTTTATATTTCATTGATCACAAGAATGTGAATGATCATAATAAATTTAAAAATCACAAAATCATAAACCATGAATGTGAAAAGATAATCAATTTATTAGAAATAAAGTTTATAGGATAATATTTTTTGGTCTTAAGATTCTTTTTCTTTATTTGAGTAAGTCCTTTAACATATAAACTAAGAACATAATAAAATATATTAACTTTATAAGTTTTATTTTATCCTTTAATAAATGTCCTTCACAACCTCATCCTTTACTCTAAATGATTAATATTAAAGATGAATTTTTCATGCCTCAAGCACTAAGATCAACTTCTAATGGATCACATAATCTAAAAAAAGGATAACATGTTAATCATATTTCCTTTAGATATTCACCTAAAAACAATTAGCATAATTTATCCAATATGAATAAATAAATTAATATATAAAACATCAATAATAATTCTGAAGGTTTAACTTAATCCAACTCATAAGTAATTTTTTATAAAAGTCATCCAAAATATGTTTGGTCGAATACAATACCCAAAATTTTTGAAAGGTATCCACTAAAATTTCAAAATAAAGATAACATTAATCCTCAAAAGTATATCTTATTGTCACATACATAATATGTGAACACCTTGGTCATATATTCTTTAAAATTATGGTAATAAAATAAATTAATTAAACATGAATGCGTCCTAAAAAATAACATTATCCTTTTTTCTCAAATAAATCCAAATACTACAGAATATATTGCATAAATATAAAATGAAATAAACTTTATCAATGATGACTTAAATCATATTTTCATCAAATCACTAACCAATTTAATGGTAACCAATACTATAACATTAGTGTTAATCATCTATTTATCACCCAATAAATATTATTATCTTCGTATTCGATGAATATTAAGGCTTATATTTCCATGAATCATGTGTTTTTAGAAAAGATCATCTTTCCATAAAATCATTTTCGTGTTTATTGATACAATTCAACATAAAATTTTAATTACTTAAATCAAAACAACGAAAGAATAATCTATTGATGTTTCAATATTCTTATAATCCAGAATATTATTCATAAAACAATTTTACAATATGATTCTCAAGGGTGATATCAAAAACTAAATAAGGGTAAACATGAGATATTTCAATCGATGGTCATATTCAACAATAAGATAATCATAAGGGTATTCTATCATAACATACAATTTTCATCTCCAGTCTATCGTGGATCATAAAAAAAGACTCATGGAATAAATATTAGTATTTTATAAGACATGAATCATAATGGAATCCAAGAACATGTTACATGAGAGTATAACATATGCATAATACATAAATTTATTGCGTACACATAAACTCATATATTTGTGAACACATATAAATAGAAAAAGGATCACTCATTAAGTTAAGGACATGGAATCTGGTCTTCGCATGAACTTATGGACATGAAACCTAGTTTATGAATAATATTGTGAAAGTAAATGTTAGGTCCATGATTAAAATTATAGACATGATAACTCAGTCTACTCATAAACTTATTTACCTCATGAGTTATCCATCAATACATAATGAATTGGAGGCAGATATGCGTACCACCAGTTACATAAGAAAAATCAAAAAAATGAGTCCCAAAAGATCATAGAAATGTTTATCATCAAATAAATCATGAAAATAAATGTATTCTAAATATATTTTATCAAATTATAATGCGTGGAAAAGGAAATCGAGTTCAGAAACATCTTTTTATTATAAAAAAACCATCCTAAGAAAGAATGAGGATAGGTTCCTTAGATAATATCCTTATAAAATCTTAGTTAACATAAAATTATGGCATAATATATGGAAAATGGTTTTTGATGATCACTTGAAATAATTTTTATTAAAATAACTATTATATTCTGAAATCACATCTTTTTTAAAAAAAGATATTCAATAATAAATGAAAACATTTTCCTTGAAAAAAATATATAAACTTGTAAATGAAGCTTCAAAGAATTGAGGAATAATGATATAAATAACATAGGTAAGTATATAATAAATCATTTTCGTATTTATTTATATGTATTAGATATTTATATTCAATATAAAAATATTATGTTTTTTAGATTAAAAAAGAAATAGTTTCAATTAAAATCTTTTCATATATGAGTTTCATTTAAAATTTTAATTTCAAAATTTTAGGATTTTAATTTGAAAATATTAAAATAATATTTTAAATTATAATATCAAAACTTACCTATGGTGATTTTTTTTTAAATAATTGTTGATTTTTTAGGGAATAGTTGAAAATGTTGATTTTTTGTAAATAATGTATTTTCATTTAAATAAATATAGTATTTAAAAAGGTCCATTTTGTTTTGAATGTGATTTAAAGTTAAAAAATTATTATTTAGTTATATTTAATCAACTTAATTAATTTTTACTCACTTTTATTTTATTTTTTAATGGAATTTAGTTTTTTTGGTTTAAAAATAGTTTTTACAAAAATAGCTTTAAGATGAAAAATGATTCTCCATTTTAATTAATTAAAATAATCCCAAATGGGGAATATTTTAAATTAAATTTATAGATTATATATAATTAAATATTAATTTATTTTTATATAATTATTATTATTATTTATATATTTAATATAAAGTCATATTTTTTCTCAAAACATACTCTCTTTAAAAACCCTCTTTGTCATCATGACTGTTTGTTTTGTTTAAAAATAAAATTTTCCAATTATGTGAATTGAATTTGTTAAAATTTATTAAATATTTTTAATTATATTAATTTATATTATAAAATATTTTCATCTTAATTTTTAACCAAAAGGAATAGTAAAAAACAATAAAAATTAATTATCGTGGTTCTGGTAAAAATGGATTTACTAGAGGTTAAAATAAAATGAAAAGGGTTAAAATGACCTATAAACATGTATAAAAAATATTTAATAGATATATTTCGACCTTATACCATATAATATCCTTAATTCTCTATTATTGGATATTTTTTAGATGAATGAATGTGGGTGGAATTCATTATTTTCAAAAATTACTATTATGCCACTCACCTCACTTATAAATGGATGCCACCTATCCTCCACTATTCACACATTAAAAACTCAATTTTTTATAAACTAACTACCAAAAATCACTTCTATAATTCTCTAATATCATCATATAGACATTATTTTTCTCATAAAACCAACCAAGGAATGCCTTTGGTGCAAACCAAAATAAGATACCTGAAAAAGAGGCAATGTTCTCCAACTAGCATCATTATTTTATTTCTTCCACCACCCCCCTTAAATTATTCATAAAATATTATTATATAATAAACTAATTATATTTAATATATTAATATTTTATATTTTAATTTAATAACCTAAACCCTTCTCTTATTTCATAAAATTGGTTAAGAAATCATCATTCATGTGTACAGGGGACTACTGCCTCACGAACCGATGTTATCCGTTTTTCTATTACCACCTCTCACAGTTGGTTTTGATAATGGACATAAATATATAATTTATATTTATAAAATAATTATATCTATTTATTAAGTTTAGAATATATACCATTTTTACTTTTCATTGTGTTGGAGATATGATAATATCTCCTGTATGTATGGTAGAATACCGTTGTGCGAAGCGATGTGGTTCGTTTTCCATTAACATATTACATGGAAGATAATAAGAGTAAAAATAATGAATATATGGGATATAAATTGAATAATTATTATATTAATTAAATTTTTATTATTCTAAAAAAATAATATTTTATTTTATTTCTTACCATTTCTCTCACAGAAAAATGTTATCATCGTTTGTGAATGTGTGGACTACCACCTTCACGAAGTGATGTGGATATCTTATCATCACCACACCACATGGATGATATACATATATATAATTATATTTAAGAAAATAAAATTGTATATATTATATTATTATCACTCTATAAATATAAAATATTATTTATCTCATTTTCATAATGATAATTGACAAAATGAAAATGTTACGCATCTGTACGTACGACATACCATCTCCATGATTGTAATGTACTTAATTTATAAAAACTATATTTAATTATTAGTATAAAAATTATAATTAATGTATAAATATAATAAATATTTCATTTTTATTATTATGTAGATGTTTAAGTAAGGACCCCTTTGACCATTTTCATCCTACCAATGTTATTTTTGACACCTAAGGAAAATAAGGTTAAAACATCTGGCGTAAATTTAATTGATTATATAATTTTATAAACAATGTTAATAAGTGAAATAATAGTATTCATAAACTTGAAAAAATTTATTCTGGAATAAAATAATTAATATAATTGTGTTATTCATGAATATATCATCACATGTGACAAGTCAGACTCAATGTAAGGGACTTCATCTCAGTTTCATTTCATTAAGGATTTTTTTGATGTTATTCACATTTATTCTTCTATAAGGTGTATATAAAACTACTTTTACATGTTATATAGTTAATTTATCTTTTTAATTATATTTAATGTTATTATTTCATGGGTATTTTGATTTAAGAGTTTCCCAAGTGACAATAGACTTTTCTGTTGAAAATCCTCTTTTAATATTTTCTTCCAAACACTCTCTTACATTTCCAAGTTTTATATATAAATTTATGGATGTTTTTATACTTATATAAATTATTTATAAATTATATTTTATATCGCTTTTAATTTATCTCAAAAAATTTCAAAAATAATCATTTTTCCTGTTTTATACAGAACGTTTTGAAAAATGACAGAAGAAATTTCCTATTTTAATATTTCTGAAGAAAGTGAATCTTTCAAACACCATTACCATTATTTTATTTCTATATTCCATTTAAATATTTCCTTTATTTTAAAAATAAATCTTATTTTCGTTTTTCTTGTTATTTTTATATTTAAATTGGGTTCTTAAAAGAAAGGGATATTTTGATATCCAAAAGTGATTTTTATGAGTTTTAAAGAGTTTTTCAATTTCTTTATGATAGTAAAGTAAAAGAATAAAAAATATTAATCATGGAATGGTACATTAATAATATAAAAGTGAAACATATGTATCTATATAGTGTTAAGTGAGACTGTTATAATATACATGATTGGTTCCCCAAAATAGAAATGGGTGAGCATGTTATAAAATAAATGATGAGTTCACCTAGATAACACTCTAAAGAATTGAGTAATGTTCATTTTATTAATAAGAAAAAATGAAGATTCATACTAAGGTTTTATCATATATATTTTATTGTTCTCTAGTTACTTTTAACAAGGGTTTAAAATAGGGTATGAATTTGATGCTATCTGTTTCAATAAAGTAGTTTTAATACATTTCTATGGGTTTATAAAAGCTACCTTTGATAAAAAAGTGTGTGTTTTTCATGTAATATTTTTTATATGATTTAATAACATTCAATATAAAGTTAAAAATTATATGAGTTTTCATGTTTTCAATTTGTCAATAATTTTCTTCCTTTCTATATCCCTTACTTACATTTTTGTGCTCATCCAACATTTTAAAAATATTTTTAATAGGATTTAAAGATGGGTAAGGTAAAGGAAGATGTCAATTTAAAAGTCATAAAGATTTTATTTTATAAAATTAAATTGTGTTCAGTTTTAAAATATTTATGTGGTGGGAAAATGGGTACTCATTGTAAGTGTTCAATTTGTATTATATGGTTTTCTTATGTTTAAGTCATGGCCTAATTCTCAAAATCTCTAAAATTAAAAATGTAAGGACCCAGCCTTAAACAATACATATTATAGTTATTTAAAAACTATAATTATTTTTTTCCTAAATATATTTTGGTATTATATATTTATATAATTAGGTGATAACTCATAAATAATAAAACCATTCATTTTTGTTGAATAATTTTACATAATATCTATTTTTTAAACTAAACAAAAAATTTTAAATAAAACAATCATTATTTTCATTGATTAGTCTTCACAGTTTTGATCTTGAAAATATCCTTGTCCCTAAACATACTTAAAATAATTTGAAAAAATATTTCAAAACATTTTATGAACACAAAAAATCAGTAAGGGATGTAAAGGAAGAAACAAAACATTAGTCCATAAATACTTATAAAAATTTGATTTTTAAAATTTAGCTTTGGGCTTATAATAAAAGATTTTGTACCCAGTAAATAATTTTATCTGCCCAAATATTTCAATAAATAATTTCATAATAGATCTTAAAGGAAAAAATATAAAATCATAAAGGTTTCATGAAATTTTTCTACAAATCTATAACACTCATTCATAAATCATAAGTTCTTTAACTTTCCTTCTGAAATCATAATATTATAATAAATCCAAAGAAATAATAAATCATATAGGCCACTTCTGGAATCATTTTTATGTAAATATTACATTCACTATATGTGTCATAGATATATAGGGAGTAACCATCATAGTTACATTTGGAATAACCGTCATGACATATTATCAAAATCTCATAGGAGAAACCTAATAAAATAACTTTACCCCTATATCCAATGTATTTGAGAGCTAAAACAGGATCACCCTCCCTCCACTTATAAATAAACCACTCATACTCATAAAATATTCCCATGAAATATAACATAATAATAACACATAAATATTACATAAATAGACATTCTTGAGAGAAATAACTTTTCTACTTTGAAATCTCTTAACTTTCTAAAAAACATTAGGCACTCGTAAATAAAAACATTATGATAAAAAACTGGAAACATGTAAAGGAATCATCAAATAATTCAGCCTTAATAATGGTGAGAAAATTTTCTCATTCTATATAAGATAAAAAATATTCATTTTGACTTTTTTAAAAGGGGTTGAAAGAGTAACACTAAAAATAGGTTTTCAAAATAAAGTCACATACATTAAATCATAAAATTTTCCTTTTTAAATTTTTTTTTGATAAATTAAAAAATTAACCTTTTAAAAATTTATTTTCCATAATAAATATATTCATAAAAATAATTTTTAAATCATAGACAATAATGATAAATATTTTTAAAATCTTTAAAAATGGGTTTTAGTCAAAGTGTCTCTTACCTTGAGTCTAAATCATCATGTATGTTCTATATCATCCTCAATAATAGACATAGGTAACTTATTTACATTCTTGATAACCTTTTTATGTTTATTATTTCCTTTATATCACTAATTTCTATTTTATATATAATTAAATAAATATTTATGTTCACATCAGAAGTATTGATGATACTCAGTTCATAAGTCCAAAATGAATTTAGTCTGTTGACTATTTTTAATATGGTGATTTTCACATCATCTCTAGAGTAATTATCCAGAAATAATTATTATTTTTATACATAAATTATAATTTTAAATAAAACTATTATATATAGTGATGAAAAATGAACTATGTTATAATCATTTAGATTGTAGGTTATACATACGCACGAGTAACATTTCTATTTTTCTTCAATCATTTTAGAATGACGGTAAGTATAATTTTTTGATTAATTAATGATAATAATATATTAAATATAATATTACCTATTTAAATATACTTATTTATATCATTAATGGCACGTGGTTATAAGAAATGAATCACCTAGCTTTATGGAGGTTGTAGTCCACACATATGCACGAATGACATTACTTTTCTTTGAAGGGAATTGTAAGATCATTAAAGAAATATTATATTTAAAAATTATAAATATGTAAAAAATGTCATATGAAAATATTATTTCCATCAATATAAGTAGTCATTATTGATGGTTCTGGAAAAAAAATTACATCGGTTTGCAATCTGGTTGCCCACCATATACATGAATGATGAATTGTTTTCCCATTTTATGGAAGAAGAGATGGATATGGGTAATTTCACTAACATAATAACATCCCAATTATTTTGTTATAATGTAATTATTATTTTATAATGGTTTAATAATTTTTTGGGGATTTTTTTAAAAAAAATAAAATAGAAACACTTGATTAAAAATGATACCTCTTCTTCTGATAACTAACTTTTTTTAACACATTAAGGCCACTAAGGTTGGTGTTATTCCAAAAATAATTTATATAAAATGAAAGGGGGGAGTATAGTAAGATATTATTGAAGATATTTTCTAAAAAAATGAGATTTATGTTTTTTAAAATGAGAATAATATGTTCCCTTTTAAAAGAGAGGGGAGGGGCACTCTTGGAATTTCTCAAATTATAAAATTATAACAAATTCAATTTCATTATAAATACCACCAAATGACCATGGATTACATTCTAAAATAATATATAGTTGAAATCTAAAAAACCAATATATTTTATACATGTTTTGATATTATTTTGAATCTTATCATTTTGATTAACCCTTAGTTAACCTATTTTAATTTTAACTATGGTAACAACTTTTAAAAAAATGGTTTTAATTTTTAATTTTATGGTTTCTATTTTACATTATATAGAAAATTTATGAAATTTTAGATAATATAATAGTAATTTTTTTAAAAAATATTTTAATTATTTTTGAATAATTAAATAAATTATTAATCTCGAAAAATATCATTATTGTCAATTTTGACACTATTAACTACTTTGTATTTTAAAAATATCAAGAAAAAATGTATAATTAGAAAATTATATTTTATTACATCACTAAAATATTAAATTAGTCTATAAAATTCATTTATCACCTTAAATATCTCAAATTATACTAATTTTAATATTTTTAATATGAATTATTTTATTTTTCAGTTAATTAAATAATTACTTCATTAGTGTTGTGAAATAATTTAAGGTAATTATTTCATTAATAACAATTAAATAAAAATTACCATGTTGAGGATAAAAATATTTTCTTTCTAAATAATATTTACATAATAATGTATATTCCAAATGAAAGTATAATAAAAATATTATACTAATTAAAAACAAGGGTATGATATGATTGACTTTAGTTTAAATAAAATATTATAAAGGTCATGATCTAATAAATGTGGTCATAAATGGTCATATTTCCTAAAATTGAATAATTATCGACAAATATTACACTTCAAATAAAATTGGGTTAAGTGTTATAGTTATTTTCTTGTCCTTATTATTTTATTTTTACCATTAATTACTTGATTTACCCATTACCATGTAAACAAAAGTTACTAAGGTTACTATTCATAGTGTCCAAAAATAATATTTCCTTATTCTACAAATTTGGAACTATCGATTCAAAATATGGAATCCGTTTTTCCAAATTCAAAACACATAATTTGAAACATTTAATTTATAATTTAATGTCAAAATCCAACAAAAAATAATTTTTCACAAAAGTTCCCTTAAACATTAAATGTTTTAGAATAAATTCATGTATAAAACCCATTTCAAAAACCTTAATTAAATTATTTTAAATAAAAAAGAAATAAATAAATTTTAAAACATAATTTTATTTTTTAAGTACATGAAAATAAAATATTATATTCAATAAAAATATGTATTTTCACTATGCAATTAAAAATCAAACTTTTCAGAAAATTATAAAAGTTTCAACATTGGATAATTTTTATATTATGTTCTAAAAAAATTTATTTATTTCATTAAATAAAATTTCTAAAAGATCATGAATTTAATTATATTATTCTTTCATAAAATAAATACAAATCATTAATGAAGAAAGTGTATTTGAAGAATAATATGAATTTATTAAAATAAAGTAATTAATTTTATAAGCATTAATTAAAAAATTATTAATGAGTATTGCCATTTTATATTTCATAAATTATTAAATACTACTCATCCCTTCTAATTTAATGGATTGGTAGTAATAATCACATAATAAGAAAATTATTTGTTTGTTTAAGCTCAGTGATTTATATCTTGTATGTTATCAAACATATTATTTCCTTTAAAAAATATCAGGATACTACATTCCCCCCCCCCTCTTCCAATTTTTTAAATTACATATTGATGATTTTGAATTCATTATTTATAACCAATGTTTGATTTAACAAAATTCCTATATTGAAATCTCACATGATAAAATTATTAATAAAACATTCACATAATAAGATAGAAAAGGGAAGTATGAAGGTCACTTAAGATAACACATACTAGGTTTACATATATAAAAACATGGGAATAAAAGATTAAACATAACTACAAATTACTAATAGAGAGTGATAGATAACATGATCATGAGAAATTTAATCATTAAAAAATAGTAAATATATGATGGGTTAAAAGACCATTAATTTCCCAATATTAAAAGTAGACATATAATGTTTTTGTTTCAAAATAATTTTCCCAGAGTTGAAGAATTCCATTTCCATATATACTAAGAACATAAGGAAATATACTTCGGTAAAAAGTATAATTTTATCCTTAATAAATATACACTAAAAAACCATTTTTTCTCCAAATGAAGAGTATGACTTTTTCATGCCTCAAGTACTAAAATAAACTTGAAATGATAAAAAATATTCAAAAAAATAAAAAACTATTCCTAATTCCCATAAACATTAACCAAAACTAAAATAGTTAGAAAAAAAAAGTTAATTACTAAAATGAACAAAAATTAGAATGAACAAAAAAAATTAATCTGAATTATTGAATCGTCTTACCAAAAATTCAACTGAAATCATTCAATAAATAATTATCCTTAAAGTTATTCAAAATAGTTCATACTATTATTCAAATACAAAATTCATAAGGATTTGATCACATAATCTTCCATGATAAATTTAACATTTTTATCCCACAATTACATCAATCACCCTTAATTTATTGGGAAAAAAATATAATTTCCTAAATCATATAATCCCTAAGATATACTAACCATTTCTATAAATAACCTGAACCTCCATTACTCCATAATAAAATCATAAATTCTTCCAAAATATAAGTCAACTAGAATTTCATAAATAAAATATCATAGTATTCTATTTACCTTAATCATATAGGTTTCCAATATTAATGAGCATTTTCCAAAATAACATTGATAAAGTCATCCTTAAAAAGAATTTTTTAAACTCAAATGTTATCTCGTACCATTCATTATTCATCCCAAAATTTAATAACCCAAAATTATCTAAAAATAATAGATCATAAGAACCTTAATTTTTATCCATGCCATTAAACTTATGTCCTTGAAAACTAAATGAATTCTTTCTCAAATATCATTTTTCTCATGTTAAACTTATTAGTTTCATACACCTCAAATATTTATCAAAAATAGATTTCTATCATTAATTATAATTGTTTCATAACATCATCATTCAATGGTATTAATTTTATCACACATATATTACTTAATTTTAAAATCAAAACTTACTAGATAATATTCCATAAGAATTTAATTATTCTCATAATATTGATAAAATGTCACTATATCATAATTGATGTATAAATAAATCCTCCACTAATCTTCCTACTTAAGAAATTAACCATGATTTATTATCTGATTCATTATTAATTTATTCTTATAATAAAATATTTGAATTATATCATTATGGTTCACCAATATAAACCCAAAAATGATGCATACATAGAACATAAGAAAAATAATTCCAACATTAAATCTAAACTTATGAATTTCATTGATTTCATCTTTATCTTTAAACACAGTGTCTCTCTTCCTAAAAGTAAAATTTCATGTCCTTTATATAATTTCCATTTTCAAGTGATTTAGAAAATTTGAGATTTTAAAATCATAAGAAAAAATATACCAAGACCCATATTGTTTTGGGGGAAAATATAATGTATTAGATAAGTTAAATAGTTTCTTTCAATTGATTTCAATACTGAGAATGTTGTAAATGTCATTTGAAACTTATTTTTAAATAATAGTGATAGTCAAATCAGATAGAATGGGTAATAAGGTAATGAAATATCTATTTCCTTCTAAAATGATAAACAAACCTTAATATATAGAAAATATTAACATTAAAACATGAAATGAATTATTTCATGTAAAAATGATGAAAATACCCACTGAATTTTTATAATAATTTAACCTTAAAATAAATTATAACTAAGTCGATTACACTTCTAAATCCAATATCCAAAAATATCTATAATATCCACAAAATTAATTACTTAAAATATCAAGAGAAGTGTCTAAAATCTTGAACTTAAAATCGACATTAAAGTTATAAACCCAAGATGAAATACATAACTCATTGAAAAACTCACATGAAAACATCATAATCTACAAATTTTCCACGACCCTTCACTAATACAAACTATAAGGGGTTGTCCTTAAGCTATAAATATTCTAGTTATTTTAGAGATATACATCGCTTTATTTTTCAAAATATCTTTTATTTTTAATGTTTTATATAATTAGGTCATAACTCGTAATTGATAAACCCATGCATTACACATGAATTTTTTTACTCAGTATATATTATTCTCAAAAAAACACAAAATTAAATAAAACATGTTTTATATTCATTGAATCATAATTAAAATATTGATCATGAAAACATATTTTTCCTTATTCTTCGTTAAAATCCTTTGAAAAACATTTCAAAACAAGGGATAAGAAAAAAAGTTTCAATAAGTGACATAACTAAAGAAATAAAACATTATTCCATAAATACTTATAATTTTTTTTAAAACACATTAACTTTGGGAAAAAATACAAATTGAATTACCCAATAAATAACCTTATATTCCCAAATATTTCTATTAATCATTTCATAAGAAATATTAAATGAAAAATAAATACTCTTAATGGTTTCATGAAAACTCTTCACAAAGTTATAACTTTCATCCATTAATCATAATGTCTTTAATTTACATTATAAAACCATAGATTTCCTATAAAATCTATAGAAAGGTTAAATTATAAAGGTAAATTTTGGAAACATTTTTATTTCTCTATTACATATAATGTAACATTCATGGATACAAAGAATGTCTCCATCATAGTTACATTTCTAGTAATCATCATAGTATATTCCCAAAATCTATTAGGATAAACCTAACTAGTTAACTATAAACCTTTACCCAATACATCAGGGAGAAATAATGGGATCACACTAACATAGTATATAATGGAACCGCCCATAAACATAATAAATGAACAATAAAAAAACATAATCATAACATATAAATATTTATAAAAAACATTGACTAGGAAAATAACTTTTCCATTTTAAAATCACTTTTCTTGTAAAAAAATTTGTGCGCTCATCAATGAAAACAATTTATTTGAAAATAATATTTTATAATTGTAAAGGAAGCATAAAAGTATTTATGAGTAATAAAATATGGAAAATATTATCAGTTCATATAAGTTAAAAACAAATCCATTTTTACATTTATAAAATGGGTAGAAAGGGTAACTTTAGAAAAGTATTTTTAAAATAATTTCCCTTACAAAAAATCTTAAAAAAACTCTATTTTGAAAACATTTGAGTGAAATTAAAAAATTAACCATTTAAAAAATTGTTTTAATGAAAAAATAATTTCATAAAAATAATTTCCAAAACACATACATGAATGATAAGTATTTAGAAAATAAATTTTTAGAACATTTAAAATGAGGTTTTTAGTTAAAGAGTCCCTCACCTTGAGTCTGAATCATCACGTATGTTCTTTATCTTCTTCAATAAGAAAATAAGACTTATTGTTTACTTTATTGAGAACCGTTTTCATGTTAATTATTTAATTTATATCAATAATTTTTATTTTATATCAATAATTTTTATTAAATATAGAATTACATATTCATTAAATTTCACATCATGTATTTTGATGATATTCAGTCCATAAGTCCAAAATGGATTTGGTTGGTTGACTATGTTCAATGTGACCATGGTTCTATAATCTCCAAAATAAAAAATAATGATATAATTATAATTTTTATATATAAATTATAATTTTATTTTATATAATTATATGTATGTAAAAATTTCAACTAGGTTATAATCATAGATATTGTAGGTCATACGTACGCATGAGTAACGTTTCCATTTTTTATCGATCATTAGATAAAGAAGGTAATATTAATTTTTCCTTTATAAATTTATCATAATATCTTAAATATCATATTAATTATTTAAATATACTTATATATTTCATTCATGTTATTTGGTTATAAAAAATTATTCACATCGCTTTGTGGAGGTGACAGTCCACAAGTACAGAAAAACAATGTTATTTTTATGTGCATGGAATGGTAAGAAAATAAATGGTAAATTATATTTTAAGAATAAAAATTATGTCTTAAATATCGTACAAAAATATTATTTCTATAAATATAACTAATCTTGAGAGATAGTAAAGGAAAATAAACTACATCAGTTCGTGAGGCGGTAGCCTGTCATACAAACAAATGATGAATTATTTTCCCATTTGAAGGAAGTGGAGATGGATATAGGTCATGAAAATTACATAATAAAATCTAATTATATTTATTATATTGGGTTTATAATTTTATAATGTTTGAATAAGTTTACTATATGGTGGATGAATAAATAAAATAGAAACACCTGATTAAAAATGATATATCTTCTACGGACAACCTACTTTCATTAACACCATAAGATCACTAAGGTTGGTGTTATACCTAAAATAAGGCCTCTAGAATGATTTTAGGGATTATATTATGTTATTTTGGTAGATATTATCCAAAACAAATTAGTTTGGACGTGTTTTTAAAAGATAAAAGTGGTTCCCTTTTATAAGAGATGGGAGAGGCACTCTTTGAATTTCCTAAAATGTTAAATTATAAAAAATTAATTTTGTATCCATATACCAAAAAATAAACATGTATTAGAATATAAGAATATATAAACTTTTAATATCATCAATAAATATATTTTATACAAGTTTTGGTTTTATTTTAAACCTTTTAATTTTGATTGCAACGTTGTAAACAAATTTTAATTTTAACTACGGTAAGAAAGTTTTTAATAATAAAATATTTGGATATTTATTTATATGGTTTCTATTAGACCTTAAATGGAAAATTTATTATATTTTAGACCATATTATATACCCCTTTTATTTTTAATGTTTTTTCTGATTTTTCAATAAATCAAAAAATATTAATCTCATAAAATATCATTATTATCAATTTTGATAACATTCACTACTTTTCCTTTTAAAAATATCTTGTAAACTTGTAAATTTTGAAAAAAAACTCTTCTATTATATTACTAAAATTTCATTCAAATATATTTAATTGACATATCACCTTAAATGTCTCAAATTATATTACTTTTAATAATTTTATTATCATTTTTTTGATTTATCTATTAATTGAATAATTGTTGTATCTATATTGTGACAGAATTTTAGGTAATTATTTACCCACTAAAAATTAAAAATAAATTACCATGTTAAAGATATATCAATTATATTTCAAAATTTGATTTATAGTTGAACATATAATTTGGATAAATTTATATTAAAATATTTATACTTATGAAAAACAAGATTGTGAGATGTTTTACATTTCATTAAAAAAATATTATAAAGTTACTGATCTAATCTAAGTGGACACAAATGGTCATATAACCAAAAATATAATGATTTTCAATTTATATTACTCATAAAATAAATTTGTTTCGATTTTTAGGTTCATATTCTAGTCCTTATAAATTTATTTTTAACATTATTTATTGATTTAACCTTTACCAAGGTGAAAAAAATTACAAAGGTCACTATTCATATTATCTAAAAAATTAAATTATTTAATAAATTTGATCCTATTTATTACAAATATGGAAAAGAAATTAAAATTTTAAAACAAATAAGTTTTAACACATAATTTAAAAGTAAATCTAAAAAAAGCAAGGAAAAATAATTTTTCAGAAAAATTCCATTACTCATAAAAAGTTTTTATACTAAATTAAAGTATAAAGTACACTTAAAAAAATTAATTAGATTTTTTAAAATTTAAATAAAAAAATAAAATTTAAAAAAAATTAATTTGTAATTTCTTGAAAATAAAATACAATTTTCAATAAAAATCATTATTTTCCCTATTCATCGAAAAATCCAACTTTTCATAAAATTCTCAAAAATTCAATATAGGATAATTTTGTTATGATGATTTTAAAAATTATATATATTTAATTAAATAATATTTCTAAACTTTTCAAAAATTAATTATATTATTCTTTCAAAAAAACAGCAAAAAACATTCTTGAAGAAAGTGTATTTGAAGAATAAAATGACTTTACTTAAATTAAGTGATTCATATTCTAATAATTAATTAATAAATTTCTAATTAGTAACACCATATAATATTTTATAATTCAGTTATTATTATTTATTACTATCAATTTAATGGGTAGGTTATAATGGTTACATAATAATGATATTTAGTTGTTTATTTAAGCTCAGTGTTGTGTATCTTGTATGTTATCAAACATGGGGCTCGTGACTATAAATATAAAAGTCTTAAACAACAAAATAATTGGGTAACTATTATCTATATAGTGGTGAGTTATTTTAGTTGTAATGATTTGTTTCATTATTCTAAGATGTGTCTGAAGTAACTTTCACAGGTTGAAAATATTCATGATCAAAAACAAAAAGGTGTCAAAAAATCATTTTCTAATACTATAGTTAATTTAAGGACATAAAATAATGTTATGATAGGTATGTTACCAGTGTATTTAAATTATAAAAATATTTATAAGAATGTTCTTATTATTGTTTGTGGGATGATATTTCTTGTAAATATTGTTTATATGGACATAGTATAGTTTGATATCATTCTTGGTATGGATTATCTTTCATGTAATCATGCTTAAATATATTTTATAGAAAATAAAGTTATGTTCAATGATTTCATACCATTGAGAACTTACCTAGTAGCTGATAAATTCATTATAGGTTCCACTAAAATTTTCCATGATCATATTTTTTAAAATAAATAAATTGTTCAAATTATTTATGTACGAGTGGTAAATTAATACATTGATATATTTCCTAATGATTTTCCTGGTGTTATTCCTAAATGGGGGTTTGAGTTTACTATTGACTTAGTACCTAATGTTAAGAATATTTCTACAACCCCATATCAAATGGCTAAATTGGAACATTAATAATTGAGAATTAAATTACAAGAGTAATTATATAAAGGTTTTATATGACCTAGAACCTCACTATGGGATTCTACTTTTTTATTTTTTACAAATAATGATGGTTCAATGAGACTTTTCATTGATTATGGATCCCTAAATAACATCAATATTAATAATATGTATCCTTTACCTCATATTAATCATTTGATTGATCAGCTCCTCTGAGCTCATTATTTTTTGAAGATCGACCTAAGTTTGAGGTGCCATCGGTTGAAAGTGAAGTAAGTGGAAATTAGGAATACTGTAATTGAGACTAGATAAGGGCACTATGAGTTTATAGTTCTATAATTTTTATTGTTTAATTCACCTAAAATATTTATAATGTTTATGAATATATTTTTTCAAAGTTCTCAAAAAAATTGTGGTTTTATTTGTTGTTGACATTTTTTTATATTCTAAAATTCTAGAGTAAGAAGAAAGACACCTAAGTATTATTTTCAAATCCTTATAAGGAAAGAACCTGTATAGGAAATTTAGTAACTATGAATTTTGGTTAAAAAAATTCTTTATTTTGAAATATTTTTTATTAAATAAGGGCCAAGACCCACAAATATCACATATATTGGTAGGTTTCTTAGATTAATAGGTTACTACCTGTAGATTGTTGAAAAAATTTCTTGATTGATTATACCACTATGTCACACCAATAAATTATAAAATAAGAACATTTTATTCAATAGGATATAATACATGAAACATTGGTTGTATCTTGTGTTTCAGGAAATAATTAATTTCATCAATATCTTCCAACACATAAAAAACTATGTTTTACCGAGTAACAATATAATATGAACATTTTTATTTAATATAGCAGTTATCACCTAGCCATTTTAATAGATCATATTAATATAATTAAACAAATTATGGAAATATATATTTTATACACATTTTTATTTATCCATTTATTTGACATAAAATAAGAATCATTTAAATGAAAAACAAAATGCTTTCTGAAAAACAGTATTTTTTCTAAAAGACCGCTTAGTCACTCTTTACACAATAATTTAAAATTATTTTTTAAAAGTAATATAAAATTTATTTTTAAAAATAAAATTAATTTTTGAAATCATAATATCTAAATTATCTAAGGGTTAATATTTGGGATTTTTTTGAAAAGTTTAATTTTTGGATGAATAGTGAAAAATATTAAATTTTAATTAAGAACTACATTTTCATTTTAATAATTTAGAATGTTAAACTATATATTGAATTTTTTAAATTAAAATTAGTTCAATTTTATATAATGTAGTCGAATTTAGGTCATTATAATGAATTTTATACAGAAATTTGATATAAAAACTATGTCAAATTTGGAATAAATTCTCTTTAAAGACCCACTTTCTTCTCTTGTCTGCAGGATTAATTTTAATTTAATTTTTCAATTTTTTGAATAAAATTTATAAAAATTTATTCCATTTTTGTAATAATATTAATTTCTAATTATTAATAAGTTCAACTCAATTTTTTACCAAAATTAATAGTGGAAACAATAAAAATTATTTATCATGGTTAAGGTACAAAATAATTTACCTAGGGTTAAACAAATAAGATTAGGGCTAAAAAATGACTTCCAAACTTATAAAACATCCATATATATAGACATATGTGTACCCTTATTACATTTTTCTTAGTTTTTAGGTGTTTCTGGGACACATATCCTAGAAATTTACCCATATAATATGTTATGTAAAAAAAAGACAAAAAGGAATCTTTCTTCCTTTTAATATATATAATGATTTGGGACAGGGAAAATGAAATTGGTTCAGTTATAGATATTATTTTGAAATATGAATTATTTTTTTATCGCAGTAAGTTATATTTAATTTTTTGAGATTAAATAATCACTTTAACGTATAAGAAACACAAATCTAGTAATTATATACTTAATAATTAAATAAAATAAATTATAATAAAAATATTAAATGTAAAGTAAATTATATAAATTATTATGTTAAATTGGTTTTTTATATTAATATATCATGTTAAATTTATTTAAAAAAATTAAATTCCGTTGTTTTCTTTATATTTTAAAAATTCAATTTAAATGAATTGTGTCAGAATTGGTATTAATGTTATTTTATAAAAAATTAATATTTTATGAAATGGTTTAAAATCAAAAAAATACATATATTTTACAAAGTTATTTGGAAATATTAATAAATATAAAAAAGTTTCCTTTCATGGACGAAATTATCTTTTATAATGAATATATTGGACGCTAAATAGAAAAAATTTGTTAAAGCATCTAAGGTAAATAGGATGTTTTTGTGCATTACTTGTGCTTGTATTAAAATAAATTTTCAACATCCAGAGGATATTAATATTGTCAATTTTGACACTATTAACTACTTTGTATTTTAAAAATATCAAGAAAAAATGTATAATTAGAAAATTATATTTTATTATATCACTAAAATATTAAATTAGTCTATAAAATTCATTTATCACCTTAAATATCTCAAATTATACTAATTTTAATATTTTTAATATGAATTATTTTATTTTTCAGTTAATTAAATAATTACTTCATTAGTGTTGTGAAATAATTTAAGGTAATTATTTCATTAATAAAAATTAAATAAAAATTACCATGTTAAGTATAAAAATATTTTCTTTCTAAATAATATTTACATAATAATGTATATTCCAAATGAAACTATAATAAAAATATTATACTAATTAAAAACAAGGGTATGATATGATTGACTTTAGTTTAAATAAAATATTATAAAGGTCATGATCTAATAAATGTGGTCATAAATGGTCATATTTCCTAAAATTGAATAATTATTGACAAATATTACACTTCAAATAAAATTGGGTTAAGTGTTATAGTTATTTTCTTGTCCTTATTATTTTATTTTTACCACTAATTACTTGATTTACCCATTACCATGTAAATAAAAGTTACTAAGGTTACTATTCATAGTGTCCAAAAATAATATTTCCTTATTCTACAAATTTGGAACTATCGATTCAAAATATGGAATCCGTTTTTCCAAATTCAAAACACATAATTTGAAACATTTAATTTATAATTAAATCTCAAAATCCAACAAAAAATAGTTTTTCACAAAAGTTCCCTTAAACATTAAATGTTTTAGAATAAATTCATGTATAAAACCCATTTCAAAAACCTTAATTAAATTATTTTAAATAAAAAAGAAAAAAATAAATTTTAAAACATAATTTTATTTTTAAGTACATGAAAATAAAATATTATATTCAATAAAAATATGTATTTTCACTATGCAATTAAAAATCAAACTTTTCAAAAAATTATAAAAGTTTCAACATTGGATAATTTTTATATTATGTTCTAAAAAAATTTATTTATTTCATTAAATAAAATTTCTAAAAGATCATGAATTTAATTATATTATTCTTTCATAAAATAAATACAAATCATTAATGAAGAAAGTGTATTTGAAGAATAATATGAATTTATTAAAATAAAGTAATTAATTTTATAAGCATTAATTAAAAAATTATTAATGAGTATTGCCATTTTATATTTCATAAATTATTAAATACTACTCATCCCTTCTAATTTAATGGATTGGTAGTAATAATCACATAATAAGAAAATTATTTGTTTGTTTAAGCTCAGTGATTTATATATTGTATGTTATCAAACATATTATTTCCTTTAAAAAATATCAGGATACTACATTCCCCCCCCCTCTTCCAATTTTTTAAATTACATATTGATGATTTTGAATTCATTATTTATAACCAATGTTTGATTTACCAAAATTTCTATATTGAAATCTCACATGATAAAATTATTAATAAAACATTCACATAATAAGATAGAAAAGGGAAGTATGAAGGTCACTTAAGATAACACATACTAGGTTTACATATATAAAAACATGGGAATAAAAGATTAAACATAACTACAAATTACTAATAGAGAGTGATAGATAACATGATCATGAGAAATTTAATCATTAAAAAATAGTAAATATATGATGGGTTAAAAGACCATTAATTTCCCAATATTAAAAGTAGACATATAATGTTTTTGTTTCAAAATCATTTTCCCAGAGTTGAAGAATTCCATTTCCATATATACTAAGAACATAAGGAAATATACTTCTGTAAAAAGTATAATTTTATCCTTAATAAATATACACTAAAAAACCATTTTTTCTCCAAATGAAGAGTATGACTTTTTCATGCCTCAAGTACTAAAATAAACTTGAAATGATAAAAAATATTCAAAAAATTAAAAAACTATTCCTAATTCCCATAAACATTAACCAAAACTAAAATAGTTAGAAAAAAAAGTTAATTACTAAAATGAACAAAAATTAGAATGAACAAAAAAAATTAATCTGAATTATTGAATCGTCTTACCAAAAATTCAACTGAAATCATTCAATATATAATTATCCTTAAAGTTATTCAAAATAGTTCATACTATTATTCAAATACAAAATTCATAAGGATTTGATCACATAATCTTCCATGATAAATTTAACATTTTTATCCCACAATTACATCAATCACCCTTAATTTATTGGGAAAAAATATAATTTCCTAAATCATATAATCCCTAAGATATACTAACCATTTCGATAAATAACCTGAACCTCCATTACTCCATAATAAAATCATAAATTCTTCCAAAATATATGTCAACTAGAATTTCATAAATAAAATCTCATAGTATTCTATTTACCTTAATCATATAGGTTTCCAATATTAATGAGCATTTTCCAAAATAACATTGATAAATTCATCCTTAAAAAGAATTTTTTAAACTCAAATGTTATCTCGTACCATTCATTATTCATCCCAAAATTTAATAACCCAAAATTATCTAAAAATAATAGATCATAAGAAACTTAATTTTTATCCATGCCATTAAACTTATGTCCTTGAAAACTAAATGAATTCTTTCTCAAATATCATTTTTCTCATGTTAAACTTATTAGTTTCATATACCTCAAATATTTATCAAAAATAGATTTCTATCATTAATTATAATTGTTTCATAACATCATCATTCAAAGGTATTAATTTTATCACACATATATTACTTAATTTTAAAATCAAAACTTACTAGATAATATTCCATAAGAATTTCATTATTCTCATAATATTGATAAAATGTCACTATATCATAATTGATGTATAAATAAATCCTCCACTAATCTTCCTACTTAAGAAATTAACCATGATTTATTATCTGATTCATTATTAATTTATTCTTATAATAAAATATATGAATTATATCATTATGGTTCACCAATATAAACCCAAAAATGATGCATACATAGAACATAAGAAAAATAATTCCTACCTTAAATCTAAACTTATGAATTTCATTGATTTCATCTTTATCTTTAAACACAGTGTCTCTCTTCCTAAAAGTAAAATTTCATGTCCTTTATATAATTTCCATTTTCAAGTGATTTAGAAAATTTGAGATTTTAAAATCATAAGAAAAAATATACCAAGACCCATAATGTTTTGGGGGAAAATATAATGTATTAGATAAGTTAAATAGTTCTTTCAATTGATTTCAATACTAAGAATGTTGTAAATGTCATTTGAAACTTATTTTTAAATAATAGTGATAGTCAAATCAGATAGAATGGGTAATAAGGTAATGAAATATCTCTTCCTTCTAAAATGATAAACAAACCTTAATATATAGAAAATATTAACATTAAAACATGAAATGAATTATTTCATGTAAAAATGATGAAAATACCCACTGAATTTTTATAATAATTTAACCTTCAAATAAATTATAACTAAGTCGATTACACTTCTAAATCCAATATCCAAAAATATCTATAATATCCACAAAATTAATTACTTAAAATATCAAGAGCAGTGTCTAAAATCTTGAACTTGAAATCGACATTAAAGTTATAAACCCAAGATGAAATACATAACTCATAGAAAAACTCACATGAAAACATCATAATCTACAAATTTTCCACGACCCTTCACTAATAAAAACTATAAGGGGTTGTCCTTAAGCTATAAATATTCTAGTTATTTTAGAGATATACATCGCTTTATTTTTCAAAATATCTTTTATTTTTAATGTTTTATATAATTAGGTCATAACTCGTAATTGATAAACCCATGCATTACACATGAATTTTTTTACTTAGTATATATTATTCTCAAAAAAAAACACAAAATTAAATAAAACATGTTTTATATTCATTGAATCATAATTAAAATATTTATCATGAAAACATATTTTTCCTTATTCTTCGTTAAAATCCTTTGAAAAACATTTCAAAACAAGGGATAAGAAAAAAAGTTTCAATAAGTGACATAAATAAAGAAATAAAACATTATTCCATAAATACTTATAATTTTTTTTAAAACACATTAACTTTGGGAAAAAATACAAATTGAATTACCCAATAAATAACCTTATATTCCCAAATATTCCTATTAATCATTTCATAAGAAATATTAAATGAAAAATAAATACTCTTAATGGTTTCATGAAAACTCTTCACAAAGTTATAACTTTCATCCATTAATCATAATGTCTTTAATTTACATTATAAAACCATAGATTTCCTATAAAATCTATAGAAAGGTTAAATTATAAAGGTAAATTTTGGAAACATTTTTATTTCTCTATTACATATAATGTAACATTCATGGATACAAAGAATGTCTCCATCATAGTTACATTTCTAGTAATCATCATAGTATATTCCCAAAATCTATTAGGATAAACCTAACTAGTTAACTATAAACCTTTACCCAATACATCGGGGAGAAATAATGGGATCACACTAACATAGTATATAATGGAACCTCCCATAAACATAATAAATGAACAATAAAAAAACATAATCATAACATATAAATATTTATAAAAAACATTCACTAGGAAAATAACTTTTCCATTTTAAAATCACTTTTCTTGTAAAAAAATTTGTGCGCTCATCAGTGAAAACAATTTATTTGAAAATAATATTTTATAATTGTAAAGGAAGCATAAAAGTATTTAGGAGTAATAAAATATGGAAAATATTATCAGTTCATATAAGTTAAAAAGAAATCCATTTTTATATTTATAAAATGGGTTGAAAGGGTAACTTTAGAAATGTATTTTTAAAATAATTTCCCTTACATAAAATCTTAAAAAAAACTCTATTTTGAAAACATTTGAGTGAAATTAAAAAATTAACCATTTAAAAAATTGTTTTAATGAAAAAATAATTTCATAAAAATAATTTCAAAAACACATACATGAATGATAAGTATTTAGAAAATAAATTTTTAGAACATTTAAAATGAGGTTTTTAGTTAAAGAGTCCCTCACCTTGAGTCTGAATCATCACGTATGTTCTTTATCTCCTTCAATAAGAAAATAAGACTTATTGTTTACTTTATTGAGAACCGTTTTCATGTTAATTATTTATTTTATATCAATAATTTTTATTAAATATAGAATTACAAATTCATTAAATTTCACATCATGTATTTTGATGATATTCAGTCCATAAGTCCAAAATGGATTTGGTTGGTTGACTATGTTCAATGTGACCATGGTTATATAATCTCCAAAATAAAAAATAATGATATAATTATAATTTTTATATATAAATTATAATTTTATTTTATATAATTATATGTATGTAAAAATTTCAACTAGGTTATAATCATAGATATTGTAGGACATACGTACGCATGAGTAACGTTTCCATTTTTTATCGATCATTAGATAAAGAAGGTAATATTAATTTTTCCTTTATAAATTTATCATAATATCTTAAATATCATATTAATTATTTAAATATACTTATATATTTCATTCATGTTATTTGGTTATAAAAAATTATTCACATCGCTTTGTGGAGGTGACAGTCCACAAGTACAGAAAAACAATGTTATTTTTATGTGCATGGAATGGTAAGAAAATAAATGGTAAATTATATTTTAAGAATAAAAATTATGTCTTAAATATCGTACAAAAATATTATTTCTATAAATATAACTAATCTTGAGAGATAGTAAAGGAAAATAAACTACATCAGTTCGTGAGGCGATAGCCTTTCATACAAACAAATGATGAATTATTTTCCCATTTGAAGGAAGTGGAGATGGATATAGGTCATGAAAATTACATAATAAAATCTAATTATATTTATTATATTTGGTTTATAATTTTATAATGTTTGAATAAGTTTACTATATGGTGGATGAATAAATAAAATAGAAACACCTGATTAAAAATGATATATCTTCTACAGACAACCTACTTTCATTAACACCATAAGATCACTAAGGTTGGTGTTATACCTAAAATAAGGCCTCTAGAATGATTTTAGGGATTATATTATGTTATTTTGGTAGATATTATCCAAAACAAATTAGTTTGGACGTGTTTTTAAAAGATAAAAGTGGTTCCCTTTTATAAGAGATGGGAGAGGCACTCTTTGAATTTCCTAAAATGTTAAATTATAAAAAATTAATTTTGTATCCATATACCAAAAAATAAACATGTATTAGAATATAAGAATATATAAAATTTTAATATCATCAATAAATATATTTTATACAAGTTTTGGTTTTATTTTAAACCTTTTAATTTTGATTGCAACTTTGTAAACAAATTTTAATTTTAACTACGGTAAGAAAGTTTTTAATAATAAAATATTTGGATATTTATTTATATGGTTTCTATTAGACCTTAAATGGAAAATTTATTATATTTTAGACCATATTATATACCCATTTTATTTTTAATGTTTTTTTCTGATTTTTCAATAAATCAAAAAATATTAATCTCATAAAATATCATTATTATCAATTTTGATAACATTCACTACTTTTCCTTTTAAAAATATCTTGTAAACATGTAAATTTTGAAAAAAAACTCTTCTATTATATTACTAAAATTTCATTCAAATATATTTAATTGACATATCACCTTAAATGTCTCAAATTATATTAATTTTAATAATTTTAATATCATTTTTTTGATTTATCTATTAATTGAATAATTGTTGTATCTATGTTGTGACAGAATTTTAGGTAATTATTTACCCACTAAAAATTAAAAATAAATTACCATGTTAAAGATATATCAATTATATTTCAAAATTTGATTTATAGTTGAACATATAATTTGGATAAATTTATATTAAAATATTTATACTTATGAAAAACCAGATTGTGAGATGTTTTACATTTCATTAAAAAAATATTATAAAGTTACTGATCTAATATAAGTGGACACAAATGGTCATATAACCAAAAATATAATGAATACCAATTCATATTACTCATAAAATAAATTTGTTTCGATTTTTAGGTTCATATTCTAGTCCTTATAAATTTATTTTTAACATTATTTATTGATTTAACCTTAACCAAGGTGAAAAAAATTACAAAGGTCACTATTCATATTATCTAAAAAATTAAATTATTTAATAAATTTGAACCTATTTATTAAAAATATGGAAAAGAAATTAAAATTTTAAAACAAATAAGTTTTAACACATAATTTAAAAGTAAATCTAAAAAAAGCAAGGAAAAATAATTTTTCAGAAAAATTCCATTACTCATAAAAAGTTTTTATACTAAATTAAAGTATAAAGTACACTTAAAAAAATTAATTAGATTTTTTAAAATTTAAATAAACAAATAAAATTTAAAAAAAAATTAATTTTTAATTTCTTGAAAATAAAATACAATTTTCAATAAAAATCATTATTTTCCCTATTCATCGAAAAATCCAACTTTTTATAAAATTCTCAAAAATTCAATATAGGATAATTTTGTTATGATGATTTTAGAAATTATATATATTTAATTAAATAATATTTCTAATGTTTTCAAAAATTAATTATATTATTCTTTCAAAAAAACAGCAAAAAACATTCTTGAAGAAAGTGTATTTGAAGAATAAAATGACTTTACTTAAATTAAGTGATTCATATTCTAATAATTAATTAATAAATTTCTAATTAGTAACACCATATAATATTTTATAATTAAGTTATTATTATTTATTACTATCAATTTAATGGGTAGGTTATAATGGTTACATAATAATGATATTTAGTTGTTTATTTAAGCTCAGTGTTGTGTATCTTGTATGTTATCAAACATTGGGCTCGTGACTATAAATATAAAAGTCTTAAACAACAAAATAATTGGGTAACTATTATCTATATAGTGGTGAGTAATTTTAGTTGTAATGATTTGTTTCATTATTCTAAGATGTGTCTGAAGTAACTTTCACAGGTTGAAAATATTCATGATCAAAAACAAAAAGGTGTCAAAAAATCATTTTCTAATACTATAGTTAATTTAAGGACATAAAATAATGTTATGATAGGTATGTTACCAATGTATTTAAATTATATAAATATTTATAATAATGTTCTTATTATTGTTTGTGGGATGATATTTCTTGTAAATATTGTTTATATGGACATAGTATAGTTTGATATCATTCTTGGTATGGATTATCTTTCATGTAATCATGCTTAAATATATTTTATAGAAAATAAAGTTGTGTTCAATGATTTCATACCATTGAGAACTTACCTAGTAGCTGATAAATTCATTATAGGTTCCACTAAAATTTTCCATGATCATATTTTTTAAAATAAATAAATTGTTCAAATTATTTATGTACGAGTGGTAAATTAATACATTGATATATTTCCTAATGATTTTCCTGGTGTTATTCCTAAATGGGGGTTTGAGTTTACTATTGACTTAGTACCTAATGTTAAGAATATTTCTACAACCCCATATCAAATGGTTAAATTGGAACATTAATAATTGAGAATTAAATTACAAGAGTAATTATATAAAGGTTTTATATGACCTAGAACTTCACTATGGGATTCTACTTTTTTATTTTTTACAAATAATGATGGTTAAATGAGACTTTTCATTGATTATGGATCCCTAAATAACATCAATATTAATAATATGTATCCTTTACCTCATATTAATCATTTGATTGATCAGCTCCTCTGAGCTCATTATTTTTTGAAGATCGACCTAAGTTTGAGGTGCCATCGGTTAAAAGTGAAGTAAGTGGAAATTAGGAATACTGTGATTGAGACTAGATAAGGGCACTATGAGTTTATAGTTCTATAATATTTCTTTTTTAATACACCTAAAATATTTACAATGTTTATGAATATATTTTTTCAAAGTTCTCAAAAAAAATTGTGGTTTTATTTGTTGATGACATATTTTTATATTCTAAAATTCTAGAGTAACAAGAAAGACACCTAAGTATTATTTTCAAATCCTTAGAAGGAAAGAACCTGTATAGGAAATTTAGTAACTATGAATTTTGGTTAAAAAAAATTCTTTATTTTGAAATATTTTTTATTAAATAAGGGCCAAGACCCACAAATATCACATATATTGGTAGGTTTCTTAGATTAATAGGTTACTACCTGTAGATTGTTGAAAAACTTTCTTGATTGATTAAACCACTATGTCACACCAATAAATTATAAAATAAGAAAATTTTATTCAATAGGATATACTACATGAAACATTGGTTGTATCTTGTGTTTCAGGAAATAATTAATTTCTTCAATATCTTCCAACACATAAAAAACTATGTTTTACCGAGTAACAATATAATATGAACATTTTTATTTAATATAGCAGTTATCACCTAGCCATTTTAATAGATCATATTAATATAATTAAACAAATTATGGAAATATATATTTTATACACATTTTTATTTATCCATTTATTTGACATAAAATAAGAATCATTTAAATGAAAAACAAAATGCTTTCTGAAAAACAGTATTTTTTCTAAAAGACCGCTTAGTCACTCTTTACACAATAATTTAAAATTATTTTTTAAAAGTAATATAAAATTTATTTTTAAAAATAAAATTAATTTTTGAAATCATAATATCTAAATTATCTAAGGGTTAATATTTGGGATTTTTTTGAAAAGTTTAATTTTTGGATGAATAGTGAAAAATATTAAATTTTAATTAAGAACTACATTTTCATTTTAATAATTTAGAATGTTAAACTATATTTTGAATTTTTTAAATTAAAATTAGTTCAATTTTATATAATGTAGTCGAATTTAGGTCACTATAATGAATTTTATACTGATATTTGATATAAAAACTATGTCAAATTTGGAATAAATTCTCTTTAAAGACCCACTTTCTTCTCTCGTCTACAGGATTAATTTTAATTTAATTTTTCAATTTTTTGAATAAAATTTATAAAAATTTATTCCATTTTTGTAATAATATTAATTTCTAATTATTAATAAGTTCAACTCAATTTTTTACCAAAATTAATAGTGGAAACAATAAAAATTATTTATCATGGTTAAGGTACAAAATAATTTACCTAG
Source organism: Viscum album (assembly GCA_963277665.1). Taxonomy (NCBI): domain Eukaryota; kingdom Viridiplantae; phylum Streptophyta; class Magnoliopsida; order Santalales; family Viscaceae; genus Viscum; species Viscum album. The sequence continues at coordinate 2,053,427,816 of OY728146.1, read as the reverse complement.
GGTTAAACAAATAAGATTAGGGCTAAAAAATGACTTCCAAACTTATAAAAAATCCATATATATAGACATATGTGTACCCTTATTACATTTTTCTTAGTTTTTAGGTGTTTCTAGGACACATATCCTAGAAATTTACCCATATAATATGTTATGTAAAAAAAAGACAAAAAGGAATCTTTCTTCCTTTTAATATATATAATGATTTGGGACAGGGAAAAATGAAATTGGTTCAGTTATAGATATTATTTTGAAATATGAATTATTTTTTTATCGCAGTAAGTTATCTTTAATTTTTTGAGATTAAATAATCACTTTAACGTATAAGAAACACAAATCTAGTAATTATATACTTAATCATTAAATAAAATAAATTATAATAAAAATATTAAATGTAAAGTAAATTATATAAATTATTATGTTAAATTGGTTTTTATATTAATATATCATGTTAAATTTATTTAAAAAAATTAAATTCCGTTGTTTTCTTTATATTTTTAAAATTCAATTTAAATGAATAGTGTCAGAATTGGTATTAATGTTATTTTATAAAAAATTAATATTTTATGAAATGGTTTAAAATCAAAAAAAATACATATATTTTACAAAGTTATTTGGAAATATTAATAAATATAAAAAAGTTTCCTTTCATGGACGAAATTATCTTTTATAATGAATATATTGGACGCTAAATAGAAAAAATTTGTTAAAGCAACTAAGGTAAATAGGATGTTTTTGTGCATTACTTGTGCTTGTATTAAAATAAATTTTCAACATCCAGAGGATATTAATATGTTAAATTGGATTTCATATTTAGAATAATTTTACATAAATTATCTAATAATTTTTATTTTTCTTGATTCTTAATTTATAAATTAGCAAGGTTAAAAGACTAGTTACCGTAGTGAGAACCCAGAATGGTAAAGGTAAGGGAAACATAGATGTTAAGGGAAAAAATGTTTAAAACTTGGGTTTAATTTTGATATAGAGGTTTTTATTGACCATATAATCCATAAAAAACATTCATTCTCAATTTTTTATTCCACTTGAGTTAAGATTGACCACACAATAGTGAATAGTTTTGGGTATTTACCAAAATTCCTCTCTTCCTCAACTATAAAATGAATCTCGCTCCCCTCCTGTTTCCATAAATATAGAGACATTTATATCAACCAATACCTCAAAAATAAATTATCAAATTACCTCCCCAAATCCTATAATCCTTATTTTTTTTCAAAAAACCAAACTTGGAAGTAATTGGTGCATACCTAAGTAAGATACCCGAATAAGAGGTAATGTTCTTGAATAAGAATTTTTATTTTATTTATTCCTCCACCTACATAAATTGTTATTAACCTATGATGATATAATAAAATAATTATCCTAATAATACTAAGATGTTTTTTTAACAGGGGTATGACGAAAAACTTTCTCCACTTTCATCAAATGGGTTACAAAATCATCAGTCGAGTGTACGGCGGACTACTGCCACACGAACCGATATCATTCATTCTTCCATTAACACCTTTTATGGTTTGGTATAATGATGTATATAAATTATATATATGATATTTGTATGATATTTTTACCCATTTATTAATTATATCATATATACTTTTTAACATTCAATTTCTTTTGGGGCACGATAACGGTGCTCATGTGTAAGACGCTTTATCGGCTCGCAAAATAATATTATTCATCTTTCGCTAACACTTCACATGGAAGTTGATAAATATTAAGTTAATAATTATATGTGATATACATGAAATAATTATGTTATTCATAAAATATTTATCATTCTATAAATATAATATATATCATTTTCACTCTTGCCTTTTCCCCCAGTTAAAGATGATAACATTATTCATGTACATGTGGACTACCGTCTTCATGAAGTGATGTGAAACTCTTTTCATTGCCACACAGCATGGATAAAATATATAAGTATATAAAATGGAATTTATAATATTATGATAATTTATGAAATATTATATATTACTTATCTTATTTATATAATGATCATTGGAAAATTGAAATGTTATTCATGCATATGTATGGCCGACCGTTTACATGATCTTTACGTACTTCATTTTTCATAACAAGATTTCATTATTGGTTTATAAAGTATATTTTATATTAAAATTTGGTAGTTATTTCATTATTATTATTCTATATATTATAAAACTGTGTAATATGTTCAATAATGGGATCTTTTATGAGGAAACGCGCATAAGAAAACAAGGAAATTAACACCTAAAATAATAATAAAATAATTATTATTTATGAAAGGGTTATAAGATATTATAAATAGATAATATGTGAGATTATTAATATGAATAAGGTTCTATGATAAGTTAATAAATTTTTTAAAACCACTATACATGAGGTTAAATCACATTTAACCGGAATGAGGTATGGGGTAAGGGATTTTGTCTCAATATCATTTTTGGGGAATATTGTTATGTTATGAACCTTATTTATTTTATATAATGTATATAATACCCTTTGAAATGTAATATAATTTAAAATTAATTAGTAACATTATTTTAAGCTTTAAATCAAATTATTTTATTTTAGGGTATTTTAATTAAGGGTTCATGTGATAAAGAATTTCATAACTCAATTTCTTTTCATTGGGTTATATTACATCTACATTGTATTTGATATTATAAAATTAGGTGAGTAATGAATTTTGATCATAATTTTTTGTATTTACTATTTTTTATGTCAATTTTAAATTGATAAATTATTATTCCATTGATTTATTCTTACTTGAATGTTATGAAAAATAGATGTCTCCCAAAAAATTATAACTCTTTCATTACACCATCATTCAAAAGTATCAATTATATCACACATATATTACATAATTTTAAAATCAAAACCTAATATATATTATTCCCCAATAATTTCATTATTCTCATAATATTGATAAAATACCACTATATTATAATCGATGAATAAACATATCCTCCATTCAAATTTTTTCTTAAGAAATTAACCGTGATTCATTATCTTATTCATTGATAGTTTATTCTATAATAAAAGTTATTAATTATATCCTTATGGATCTTCAATACAAACCCAAAAAAAATTATGCAAAGAACATAAGAAAAATAATTAATACCTTAAATCTAGATATATGATTTTCATTGATCTCATATTTATCATTCCAAACAATGTTTGTCTTCCTAAAAGTAAAATTTCATATCCTTTATGGAATTTCCATTTTCAAGTGATTTAGTAAATTTGAGATTTTAAAATCAGATGAAAAAAGATACCATGACCCATAATTTTTTTGGAGAAAATATAATGGGTTAGATAAGTTAATGAATTTCTTGCAGGTGATTTCAATACTAATAATGTTGTCAAAGTCATTTTAAAAATATTTTTCAATAATTGTGAAAATTAAATCATCTAGAATGTCTAATAATGTTTTAAAATATCTCTTTTCTTACATAATGATAAATTGACCTTAATATGTATAAAATAGTAACATTAAAACATGAAATAAATTATTCCGTGTAAAAATGATTAAAATACCCACTGAATTTATATAATAATTTAACCTTAAAATCCATTATAATTATTTCAATTACACTTCTAAATCCAATATATGAAAATCTCATTAATATCCACAAAATCCATTACTTAAAATATCCAGAGTAGTGTCTAAAACCATGAACATATAATCAACCTTACACATATAAACCCATGATGAAATAGATAACTCATAGAAAACCTCACAAGAAAACATCATAATCTCTAAATTTTTCTACACCCTTCTCTAATACATTACAAGTGAATTCTTTTACTCTATATCCATTTTTCCCAAAAAAAAATTACTTAAAACATTTTTTATTTTCATTGAAACATCTTTAAAATCTTGAGCATGAAAACATATTTTCCCCACTCTTCATAAAAATCCTATTAAAAAATTTTAAAAAATGGGATAATCACAAAAGGATCAATAAGGGACATAAAGAAAGAAAACATTTTTCCATAAATACTTATAGAAATTACCTTTTTAAATTTTAACTTTGGGAAAAAATATCGATTTTATTTCCCAATAAATTACCTTTTATTCCCAAATATTTAATTTAAACATTTCATTAGAAATATTAAATGAAAAATAAATACTCCTAAAGGTTTCATGAAAAATATTCGCAATATTATAACTTTAATCCATTAATCATAAGATCTTTAACATACATTATAAAACCTTAAGTTTCCTGTAAAACTATAGGAAGGTTAAATCATAAAGGTATATTTTGGAATAATATTTATTTCTATATTACATATATTGTATCTTTCATGTATACATAGAGAGTGACCATCATAGTTACATTTTTGAATAATCATCTTATTATATTCCAATAATCTCTTAGGATAAATCTAACTAGTTAACTTGGTACCTTTACCCAATACATCGTGGAGATATAATGGGCTCACACTCCCTTATTTTATAATGGAACCAATCATACATATAATCAATGACCTATAAAAATAACATAATCATAACACAAAATGCTCGCATAAAAAACATTCTTGAGGAAAATTGATTTTCAATTATGAAATCACTTTTCTTTTTTAAAAAGTTGTGTGCTCATTAGTGAAAACTATTATTTGAAAATAAAATTTTAAAATTTTAAAGAAATATTCAAATTATTTATGAGTAATGATATTGTGAAAATACTTTTAGTTCATATAAGTTAAAAAAATTCCTTTTTGACTTTTATAAAACGGGTTGAAAGTGTAACTTTAGAAAAGTATTTTTAAAATAATTTCCCTTACATAGAATCATTAAAAGCTACATTTTGAAAATATTTGAGAGAAGTTAAAAATTATCCTTTTAAAAAAATATTTTAAATAATAAATATATTTAAAAAAAATTAAAAACGCGTACATGATGGGTAAATATTTATAAAATAATTTTTTAGAACATATAAAGTGAGTCTTTTAGTGACAGAGTCTCTTACCATAAGACTGAATCATCATGTACGTTATTTATCTTCATGAATAAAAGAATTTGGATAATTATTTACTTTATTGAGAACCATTATCATGATTATTATTTATTTTATATCACTCATTCATATGATATATACAATTACATATTCAGTTCATTTCACATCAGATATTTTGATTATATTTAGTCCATTAGTCTAAAATGGATTTGGTTGATTGACTGTGGTCAATGTGACCATGCTTACATAATATAAATAATAATTATAATGAAATAATTATAATTTTTATACATAAATTATACTTTTATGGTATTCCATTATATATGGTTAAAATTGAACTATGTTATAATCATGGGGACTATAGGTTGTTTGTACGCATGAGAAACATTTCATTTTTTCATCGATCATTATATAAAGAAGTTTAGATTAATTTTGTCTTTATAAAGTGATCATAATATTTAAATATAATATTAATTATTTAAATATACTTATATATTTCAGTCATGTAATTTGGTTATGAAAAATGAATCACATCGCTTTGTGAAGTTGGTAGTCCACATATACGCACAAACAACATTATTTTTATGTTCTTGGAATGGTAAGAACATAAATAGTAAATTAAATTTTAAGAATAAATAATATGTCCTAAATATAATATAAAAATTTTATTTCTATAAATATAACTAATTTTTAGTGATAATTAAGGAAAATGAACTACATCCTTTCGCGAGGCGGTAGCCCATCGTACACATGAATGAAGAATTAATTTTCAATATAATAGAAGTGGAGATGGATTTAAGTTAATAAAATAATAAAATATAATCTAAATTGGCGTATTTTATTGGTTTTATTAATTTATAATTTTTGAATAAGTTTTTTATGTGGTGTAATAATAAATAAAATAGAAGCATGTGATTAAAAAAGAAAACTCTTCTACAGAAAACCTACTTTTATTAACACCATAATATCACTAAGGTTGGTGTCATACCTAAAATAAAGACTCTATAATGACTTGAGAAATTATATTAAGGTATTTTGGTAGATATTAGCCAAAAATATTTGGTTTGGAAGTGTTTATAAAAGAAAAAATAGGTTCCCTTTTATTGGAGAGGGGAGAGGGACTCTTGGAATTTCATGAAATATGAAATTAAAATAAATTAATTTTCTATCCAAATACCAAAAAAATGAACATGTATTAGAATATAAGATAATATTTTCTTTCAATACCTTAAATAAATATAATTTATACAAGTTTAGGTTTTATTTTAAACCTTGTCATTTTTATTAACCATTAGTTAACCAGTTATAATTTTAACTATGGTAATAATGTTTTCAATAATAAAACCTTTTAATTTTTAATTATACGGTGTAAATTGGACCTTAAATTGAAATTTTATTACATTTTATATCATATTATGATAACTTTGTAATTTTAATTTATTTATGATTTTTGAACAATTTTATAAAATATTAATCTCGTAAAATGTCATTATTATCAATTTTGATACCCTTCACTACATTATTTTTTAAAAATATAATGTAAACATTTGAATTTTTAAAAAACTATTCTATTAAATCCCTAACATGTCATTTAAATCTATTAAATTAACCTATCGACATAAATTTCTTAAATTATATTACTTTTAATATTATATATATCATTTTTTTTATTTTTAGATTAATTGAATATTTATTTCAACTATTTTGTGAAAGGATATAAGGTAATTATTTACTCACTAAAAATTTAAAATAAGTCACAATGTTTAATAATTATTTATTATGTTTCAAAATTTTATTTATATTTGACCATATCTTCAAGATAAAATTATATTTATATTTTTATACTTATAAAAAACAAAAGTGTGAGAAGTTTTACATTTCATTTAATAAAATATTATAAAGGTCACGATCTAATCTAACTAGACATAAATGGTCATATGTCCAAAAATATAATGATTATTTATGCATATTACTCATAAAATAAATTTTTTTCAATTATTAGGAGCATTTTCTAGTTATTATAAGTTTTTTTATCATTGTCTATCGATTTACCCTTTACCATGGTGAAAAAAATTACTAAGGTAACTATTCGTACAATCTAAAAATAAAATTAACTAATTTAATAAATTTAGATCTCTTGGATCAAAATATGGAAAAAAAATTAATTTCAAAACATATAAGTTTCAAGACTTAATTTAAAATTTAATCCAAAAAATGTAACAAAAAATAATTTTTCAAACAAATATCATTAATCGTAAAATGTTTTTATACTAAATTAAAGTATAAAATTATTTTTAAAAACAATAATTGGATTATTTTAAATTTAAATAAACAAAAATAATTTTAAAAAAAATTAATTTGTAAATTCTTGAAAATAAAATACAATTATCAATAAAAATATTCATTTTTTACTATTTATCAAAAAATCAAACTTTTTAGAAAATTCTCAAAATATCACTATATGATAATTTTTGTATGCTGATTTTAGAATTTTTATTTATTTTATTAAAAAAAATTTCAAACAATTTCAGAAATTAATTATATTATTCTCTCACAAAATCAATAAAAATCATTCTTGAAGAAATTGTATTTGAAGAATAAAATGACTTTACTTAAATTAAGTGATTGATATTCTAATAATTAATTAATACATTACTAATGAGTAATACCATATAATATTTAAAAATTCAGTTAATATAATTCATTATTATCAATTTAATGTGTAGTTTATAATGGTTATGAAATAATGATATTTAGTTTTTTTTAAGATAAGTTTTGTATATATTTTATGATATCGAACCTAGGGCTCATGACTGTAAAGAAAAAAGTCTAAAACAACCAAATAATTAGGTAACTGATATCCATCTAGTGGTGAGTTATTTTAGTTGAAATTAGTTGGTTCATTATTCTAACATGTGTCTGATGTTAGCTGAACAGGATGGAAATATTCATGATCAATAATAGAAAGGTGTAGGAAAGTCATTAACTACTACTACAGTTGATGCAGGGCCATCAAATAAAGTGGTTATAGGTATGTTACATGTGTATTTGAATTATACGAATTCCCTGGTTAACTTTGGAACATTGAATTCTTCTATTTATAATAAATTTTCTAGGGAAATGGTAATATCACCACATGAAAAGAAGATATAACTATTATTGAAAACATCAGGTAAAAATACTAAAGAAACCAAGATTTATAGGATTCTTCCTATTGTTATCAGTGGGATGGTATTTCTTGTAAATATTGTTTATATAGACATATTATAGTTTGATTTCATTCTTAGTATTTATTATATTTCATGTTATCATGATTAGATATATTTTTTAGCTAAGAAATTTGTGTTCAATGAGTTCATGCCATTAAGAACATACCAAGAAGCTGATAGATTGATTAGAGGTGACACAAAAATTTACCTAGATCATGTTGTTGAAAATAAATATATTTTTGAAATTAGTGATGTGCGAGTGGTAAATGAATATATTGATATATTTCGGGATGATTTTTCTGATTTTATTCCTAAACGGGAGGTTGATTTTACTATTGACTTAGTACATGATGTTAAGACTATTTATAATCCACCTTATAGAACGGTTAAATTGGTACATTTATAATTGAAAATTCAATTACAAGAGTAATTATATTAATTTTTCATCTGACCTAGCACTTCACTATGGGATTCTCCTTTTTTTTAAATAAAGATGGTTCAATAAGAATTTTCATTGATTATAGATCCCCAAATAATATGAATCTTAATAAAAAAATATCATTTACCTCATATCAATCATATTTTTGATCAGATCCTGACAGCTTATTATTTTTCAAATATCAACCTATGTTTTGGGTGCCATCGGTTGAAAGTGAAAGAAGATGACATTTAGATTACTGTGTTTTAGACTAGATATGGGCACTATGAGTTTGTAGTTATTTCATTTGTCTTGTCTAATGAAACTAATGTATTTATAGACCTTATGAATCAAATTTATCAGGAGTTATTATATAAATTGTGGTTTTATTTATTGATGATATTTTTTTATATTCTAAAATTCAAGAGTAACATTAAAGACACCTAGGTATTGTTTTCAACGCCTTATAATGAGAACATATATGGGGAATTTAGTAAGTGTAAATTTTGGTTGATAAAAATTATTTCATTGGAAATAATTGTTTATAAATATGGAATAAAAATTGAATCTTCTAAAAAAGTTATTAAAGGAATGCCAATACCCACAAATATCACATAGATTTGTATATTTCTTATATTAATAGGTTACTACCTGTGGTTTCGGTAAAAACTTCTCCCGATTTTCTATCCCACTATTTCACACCCAGAAATTATAAAATAATAATATTTTATTCAATAGATTATATTACACAAAGCATTGATTTTATCTTGTGTTACATGCTTTAAATAATTTCTTTAATAACTTTAAATGCATATAAAACAAAGTTTAACCAAAAAACAAAATAAAATTAACATTATTTTTTAATATGCCAGTTATGACATATCCATTTGAGTATATGATATGAATATAATTAAATAAAATATGGAAATATATATTATACTCACATTTTTAGTTATCTATTTATTATAAATAAAAAATAATCATTTAAAAAAAGAAATGCTTTCTAAAGAAGTAGTATTTTTTCTTAAATATGGCTTAGTGACTCTTTACATAGATAATTTAATATTAATTTTTAAAAGTATTAGAAAATTTATTTGACAAAATAAACTTCATTTTCAAAATCATAAAATCTAAATTATCTAAGGGTTAATTTTTGGTATTTTTCTTACAAGGTTGATTATTCGGTAAATAGTAAAAAATAATGAATTTTAATTGAAAACAATATTTTCATTTAAATATTTTATAATGTTAAACTATATTTTTTATTTTTAAAAAAATATAATTAGTTCAATATTATATGAATTAATTGAATTGATGTCACTAGAAGGATTTTTATATGGAATTTATATATAAAAAAATTTAAATTTGGAATATTTTCTCATTAATGACCTAATTTCTTCTCCTATTTACAGGATTAATTATAAAATAATTTTTAAAATTTTGTTAATTAAATTTATAAAAGTGGATTACATTTTTTTAATCATGATAATTATTAATTTCTAATAACTTCAACCCAATGTTTTACCAAAATTAATAGTGAAAACATTAAAAATTATTTATCATGGTTAAGGTAAAAAATGATTTACTAGGGGTTAAGCAATGAATATTAGGGTTAAACATTAATTACCAACTTGTAAAACATCCATTTATATAGACATATGTATTCCCTTATTACCTTTTTCTTAGTTTTTATGTGTTTTTGGGACACATTTCCAAGAAATTTACCCATATAATAAGTTATGTAAAGAAAAAGATTAAAAGGAATATTTCTTCATTTAATATCTATAAATATTTTGGATAGGTAAAAAAATGAAATTAGTTTGATTATAGATATTATTTTGAACTATAAATAAATTTTTTATCATAATAATTTATCTTAAATTTTTTGAGATTAAATAATCAGTTTAATGCATAAGAAACACAAACACAGTAATTATTTAGTTAATATTTAAATAAAATAAATTATAATATTAATATTAAATGTGAAGCAGATTGAATCAATTATTATGTTAAAAAAATATTAGATATATATATCATGTTTCACTTTTTTAATAAAATATTTTAATTCTATCATTTTCTTGATATTTTTAAAATTTAATTTAAATGAATATTGTCAAAATTGGTAGTAATGTTATTTTATAAAACATTATATTTTATTAAAAGGTTTAAAATCACTAAAAACTTATATTCTACCAATTTATTTGTAAATATTAATAAATATAAAAAATTTTCCTCTCATGGACCAATTTATATATTATAGTGAATATATTGACCCTTAAATAGTAAAAATTTGTTAGCGAAACTGAGGTTAAAGCGGGGTTTTGTGCATTACTTGTGCTTGTATTAAAATAAAATTTTAACAGGAATAGGACTTTTATTTTATAAATTGGATTTCAAATTTAGAATAATTTTATCCCAATTATCTAATAATTTTCATTTTTATTTATTCTTAATGTATAAATTACCAAGGTTAAAAGACTGGTTACTGTAGTGAAAAACCAAAATGGTAAAAGTATGGGAAACATAGATGTTAAGAAAAAAATGTATAAAATATTTGTTTCATTTTTTTATAGAGGTTTTTTACCATATAATCCCTAAAAAACTTTCCTTATCAATTTTGGTTCCACTTGAGGTAAGATTTACCTCTAAATAGTGAATAGTTTTGGGTATTTAGAAAAATGCCACTCCTCCTCAACTATAAAATAGAACTCACTCCCCACCCTTTTCACAAATATCAATCCATTTATATCATCTAATACCTCAAAAAAGCAATAATAATATTACCTCAGCTAATACTATAATCCTTATTTTTTAAGAAAATCCATCCTTGAAAGTATTTGGTGTATACCTATGTAAGATACCCAATTAAGAGGTAAATTTCTTCAATAAGTGTTTTTATTTTTTTTCTTCCTCTGCCAACTTTAATTATTATTAACACAAGATTATATAATAAAATAATTATATTCCATTTACTAATTTTATTTATTACATGTTCATGACCTAAATATTTCACCACTTTCATCAAATGGGTTAAGAAATCATCATTCATGTGTACGGCAGACTACCGCCACGTAAACCGATGTCATTCATTCTTCCATTAATACCTTTTACAGTTGGGTATAATGATTTATATAAAGTATATATATGATATTTGAAATATATTAATCTCTAATTATTAATTATGTCATATATAACTTTTTATATTCCATTTTGTATGGGACATGATAACGGCGCTCCTGTGTACATCACTTTATCACCTCGCAAAGTGAAATGATTCAACTTTCTCTAACACTACACGTGGAAGGTGAAAAATATTAATTTTATAATTATAGTTTATATAAATGTAATAATTATGTTATTCATAAAACATTTATCATTATAGAAAGATAATATATATCATTTTCACTCTTACCCTTTCTCCGACTTAATGATGATAACGTCATTCGTGTACATGTAGACTACAGTGTTCATGAAGCGATGTGACTCTCTTTTCACCACCACACCACAAGGATGAAACATATAATTATATAGAATGGAATGTATGATATTATTATAATTCATGAACTATTATATTGTTTTTATTTTTTTAATTATGATTATTGGAAAATAGAAATGTTATTCCTGAATATGTATGGAATACCATCTATTTGATCGTTACATACCTAATTTTTCATAATAATCTTTCATGATTGGTTTTTAAAGTATATTTGATGTCGAAATATGATAATTATTTCATTATTATTATTATATATATTATATAAATATGTAATATGAGCAAGAATGGGATCTTTTATGATCAATCATCCATAAGAAAACCATGAAATTAACCGCTAAAACAATAAAAAAAAACTATTATTGATTAAAGGGTCATAATATATTATAAATAGACAATATATGATATTATTAATATTAATAAGGTTATTGGATGTGTTAATAACTTGTTTTAAATCACTGTACATGAGTTTAAATTACATTTAAACAAAAGAAAGTGTGGGGTAAGGGATTTTGCCTCAATTTCATTTCATTGAGGCATATTGTAATGTTATAAACCTATTTTATTTTATATGATGTATATAATACACTTTGAAATGTAATATATTTTATAATTAATTATTAATGTTATTTGTATGTTTCAGAATGAATTATTTTATCTTCGGTTATTTTAATTAAGGGTTACCCAGTGATATAGAATTCCATAACTCAATCTATTTTAATTGGGTTATATTACTTCTTCGTTGTATTTAATATTATAAATTTATGTGAGTAATGATTTTTTGTAATAATTTTTTTATTTCCATTTGGTTTATTTTTATTTTTAGTTGATACACATAAAAAATTTCATTGATTAATTTTAACTTGAATATTATGTTCTTTTGAGGGTTTATTTCATAATCACATTTCAATCAAGATTGATAATTATTTAATTTCATTTGATGGAAATTACATAAACATATTCTAATAAATCCAGTTAATTTTATTCTAATCTAATTATTCATTTTATTTTCAAGTAATAATATTATTTTATGCTCATTTATACTTAAAATATTTTGTAAAATGTTTTTAATAAAACACTACTTCATGTCTCTCTTCGATCAAAAATTTGTTTTCTCCAAAAATCATGTTCTCTAATTTTTTCCAAAAATTGATTTTACTTTTAGAAATTAATTATTAAAGAAATTTTTCCCATTTTTATACTTTAAATATAATTAAAGGAAACTACTTGACATTTTTCAAAAAAGGTTCCTATCTAACCTTCTGAAATTGTAAAAGGAGTATTCTTTTTAACTTATATGGAATGTACAAAATTACATATCAACATAACCACTATTTCTTTAAATATTAATTTACAAGCTTAAAAGATTTTTTTTAAAGATTTTTTTTTCTAATATTATATAATTTATTTTAAAATTTTTTTTCAAAGTAAATGATTTTAAAACATATTATCTTTTGAAAAATGATTTTCAAAATAAAGAAGGAAATTTTCTTTTAAAATGTTTTTAAAGATCATTTTATTTATCAATGAAAAAACAATATTTTAAATATACTCAATTTGGTAAATGATTTATTGATACCATCCTAATTCATCCTCATAGCAGTTTATGATTCTCTTGACCAAGGTCAGTATTAACATTCACTTACTTGTTTTATTTTTGTAGTAATTAACTTCCCCTTGAAATATTCACATTACTATGATCATTAGACCATATATTTACCATAAAAATCTATATTATTTATCATTGATATTGTTATTTCATAAAATATGTCTCATTTATACATATGGTGTTTTGTTTTAAAATATTGATTGGGGGCATATTGATAAATCTATATTATTTACTCAATATAGATATTTTATATTAAGACATGCATATTCATGAAATAAATATATTATTCAATATATAAGGAATGATTTGGACATATAGCGATGGGTGGGACCCAATATTATATATCCCTATGATGAACTAGTATGTCACTTGAAACAAATATGTAAGCTAGAATTAAATGGTTTCTTACCTATATTTTTAACTGTCTTGTGAAAAGTCTTGACGGTAGAGTTATCATGCTTCTATGAGATGAAATAAAATTATTAATCATTGCATTAGTTCAGAATTTTGTTATTATTATCCATGATATTTTCACAATGATATTATCTCTGGATGAAGTTCATTCTCATAATATTTATTAAATGGCATGTGTTTTTAGTTATTTACTATATCATATTGATTATTACATATCAATTTATTTAAATGGAATTTGTATTCAGTTATTTATGATTCTTTATTGTTAATTACCAATCTAATTTTGATAATAAAGTTATTTCAATGGAATTTGTGTTAAGTTATTTATCATACCATGTTGATTATGCTTATTGATTTATTATATCTTCCATTGTACTCAACCTTTACTAATCATTTGAAGTCACCTTTATTTTGTTTCCATTTCGAAGAATCCATAAAGTGTACTATGAAATATATTCCTCAATATAATAAAAGGTAAAATGATTTTATCATGAAAAAATATGTGTTGTAATTTTTATATTTTAATGTAATTCAAGACCCAAGTAAGTATATAGTTTACCAACACTACTAAACTTATCAGTCATTTGAGATATGATTCATTTTATCTTATTCCAATATAATATACAATTCCTAGGCTACAGGATACTTGAATCAATTTTCCTACACATAGATTATGTTAACATGAAATAAAGTTAAATCCATTTATATAAAAGGATATGATGATTGATTTCAGGAACAGAAAATAAGATTAGTGAATTATCAAATATTGGTATTGTCTTCTAGAAATGCTGAATTCTTCTTATACAATAATGATTCATTGAATGTAATTTTTTTCATAATAAAAAATTATCAGATGATTTCTTGTGCTTCACGTCAATTGAAACCTTATCAGTTAAATTACCCTACACATGATTTAGAATTATTTTTTGTTGTTTTTTATTTGAAAATGTGTAAGCATTATTTTTACGGAGTAAAGTTTGAAATATATATTGATCACAAAATTTTAAAGTATATATTCACATAGAAATAGTTGAACATGAGATAAATAAGATGGCTGGAACTAGTAAATGATTATGATTTCACAATTCATTACCATCCTAGAAAATCTAAAAAATTTAAAGATGCTTTGAGTCAAAAAATAATGTTACATTATCCATGTTATGTTTGGAATGAAACTGTTTGGTTAATGATTTGATAAATTTTGGCCTAGAAGTTGTGTATATAGGGACTTCCATTGGTTTGGTTTAGGTTTTAGTGCATTTATCTTTGTCAGAATGAATTAATCTACCTCATAAAGAGGATCAATCATTTTAGGAAAAGATAGAATCTATTAAAAAGGGTAAGATGATTTTAATATTGATAAATATAGTTTTTTAAATTGTAAAAAGATTATTTTTTCCTTTTGATTCCCATTTGAGTTCATAATTGTTGAGTGGATCTCATAGTTATATGTTTTCCATTCATTTGGAAAAAACTAATTTGTACAGAGACCTTCATGAGTATTAAAAGTGTTATGGAAGGAAAATAGATATTGATGACTTCACTATGATGTGTTTCAATTTTCAACAGGCTAAAGTAGAACAACATCTACTGAAGTGAATGCTTCGACCATTCCCAGTTCCATAGTGGATATGGAAAAATATATTAATGGATTTCATGGTAGGATTTCCATATACTTCTAAAAGAAATAATGCAATTTGGGATATTATTGATCGATTAACTAAATCTACACATTTCCTTCCCATTCTAGATACATTGTCTTTATATCATGTGTTTGACTCTATCCAAAGGATATAGTAAGGTTACACAAATTCCCTCTCTTCATTGTATCAAATCATGATTTTAAGTTCACATATGATTTTTTTAAAGGACTTTAAATGTCATTGGGTACCATATAAAATTTCAGTACCAATTTTCATCCTCAAAATAATGGGTAGTCTGAGTGGATGATCCATGCCATAGAATATATGATTTTTTCATGTTAAATGGATTACTAGGGAATTCTGGATCGATATATTTCTTTGGTTGAGTTTTCTTATAAAAATAGTTTCTATTCCAATATGAATATATCACCATTTATTGAATTATATGGAATTGATTCAAATACCATATTTATTGGGATAATGTAGGATAAAGGAAGTTGATGGGACAAAATTTGGTAGAAGAAACTTCAGAAAATAATCATTTGATTCAACAACATATAAGTATGTCTCAAAGTAAGAAAAAAATTTATGTGGACTGTCGGAGGAAAGATCTTTCTTTTGAGGTAGGATAACGTGGCTTCATAAAAGTTTCTCTATGGAAATGTGTTTTTAATTTTATTAATAAGTTGAAGAAAATTACATTTTTCATTAAACCGTATGAAATCCATGGTAAATTTAGATCAATTTTCCTACTGATTGGACTTACCTATGATTTTATCTTCGATACACAATATGATTCATTTTTCGATGTTAAAAAAAATATGTGCTGGATTCATATCATGTTTTGAGCCAAGAAGCAGTCTAGTTAGAAGTGAACATTTATTATGAGTAATAGTCTATTTAGATTATTGATCATACATAAAAATAATTGTGGAATAATTTTATTCGCTATGTTAATTGTTTATGGAAAAACCATATAGATAATGATGTAATAAATGAATCTTAAAAAGATATGAGGTAATGATATCCCCGCTTGTTTAATAAATGAGTAAAATTGTGAAGGTGAAATTTATAAAAGGGGGGAATAATGTAAAAATATATTTAATTTTATAAAAAAACATTTTCATATTTATTAATATGAATTAAATAGTTACATTCATTATAAAAATATTATGGTATTTTTAGATCAAAAATGAAATAATATTAACTAAACTCTTTTTTATAAGGGTTATATTTAAAATTTTAATTTCTAAATATTATAATTTTTATTCTAAAATAGTAATATCATTTTTTAAATCATAATATCAAAATTTACTTATGGTTAAATTTTGGTATTTTTTAGAAAATATTAATTTTTTTAATGAATAGTGAAAATACCATTTTTTGAAAAAAAAGACGTTTATTTTAAATAAATTAAGTAATTTAAAATCCATATTATGTTTTTAATGTGATTTTAAGTAACATGAGTATTATTTATTTATATCTAACCCACATAATTATTTTTTAATCACCTTTATTTTGGTTTTTTTTATAAGTTGGTTTTGGGTTTGTAAATGGGGTTTTCTAAAAACTTTTTTAAAAAGCATAATGTTTCTCTATTTTAGTTAATTAAAATAATACCCAATGGGTATTTTTTTAAGTGAAATGTATATATTATATATAAATAAATATAAATTTAGTTTTATGTAATGATTATTATTAGTCATCAATTTAATATAAAATCATCCCTTAGTTGAAAAATACTCTACTTAAAACCTCGCTTTTTCATCGTGTTTGCTGATTTTGATTTAATTTAAATTTTTTCTCTTATTTGAGTTTAATTTGGTAAAATGGATTAATTTTTTTTAATAATAATAACTTTTATTCTCAAATAATTTCAAATTAACTTTTTACTAAATTGAATAGTGAAAATAATAAAAAAATAATTACTGTGATTAAGGTAAAAATGGATTTATCAGAGGTTAAAGATAAAGGATAAGGGTTTAAATGAAATAAAATGTATTATAAAATATTTTATATGGAAATATTTAGAAATTATACCTTATATTATCTATAATTATCCAGTATTAGAATCTTTTAACATGAAAAAAACATGGTTAGAATTCATTCTTTTCAAAAATTACAAGTTTGTCACTCACCTCACTTATAAAAAACCGCCACCTATCCTCCTCACATCACACCATAAAAACCAATTTTTTTTGAAAATACTTACAAAAATAACTTATATACTTCCCTATTATCATCCTATAAGTCTTATTTTTTTCAAAAATCTATCCATTGGAGGCCTTTGGTTCAAACCAAAAGAAGTTTCCCAAAGAAGTGTTAACGTTCTCCAACGTTCATTCTTAATTTATTTCTTTTGTCACACCCTAAATTATTATTATAAATAATATAATATGACCTAAGTATCTTATGTATACTAAGATGTTATTATTGTAATTTAATAAACCAAACACATCTCCTCTTCCATAAAATTGGTTTTGAAATCATCATTCGTGTGTACAGCTGACTACCACCTTGCGAACGGATGTCATTTTTTTCCATTACCACCTCTCAAGGTTGGGTAAGATGATGGATATAAAGTATATATATGAAATTTATAATATAAATATACCTCTATATTTATTATATTGTGTATAACGTTTTCACTTTCCATTCCATAGGGGATATGATAACATCGCTCGTGTGTATAGTGGACTACCGCCTCACGATGTGATGTGTTTAGTTTTTCTATATAATTTTACATGGAAGGTAATAAGGGTAAATATAATGAATATATATGATATAAATGTAATAATTATGATATTAATGAAATATTTATCATTCTTAAAGGGTATTATATCATTTTATTTCTTATATTTTCACTCACTGGAAATGAAAATTATGTTCATGAGCGTGTGGACTACCACATTAACGAAGTTATGTGACTATATTTCCCTCACCACAGAACATGGATGATATATATTTATAAGGATATTTAAATAAATAATATGGTATATATTATATTATCATATAAATAAAATATAAAATTTTAATTATTTCTTTTTTATAATTACCATTGAAAAATGGAAACGAAACTCATGTGTATGTATGACCTACCGTCTATATTATTGTAACATACATCAATTATCAAAACCAAAATTCATAATTTGTATTAAAAGTTTAATTTATTTATAAAAATGAAAAATATTTCAATATTTTTTTATATGATTAAATAATTATTTCCTTGTCCATAGTCAACCAACCAAATTCATTTTCGACATATAAGTCGAATTTGGTAAAAACTTCTAATGTAAACATAATAGATTAGGTAATTTTATATTAAATGGAATCATGTGACATAAAATTAAAAATAAACATTAAAAAATTTCTCAATAAATTAAATAATTTACATAATTTTATTGTTCAGGAAGATAAAGACACACATGAAAAATCAGATCTAGATAAGGGACTTCATCTCAATTTCATTTCAGTGAGGTATATTTTGATTTCATGAACCATTATTCTTTTATAATATTCCTATAAAGAGCCTTTGATATGTTATATCATTAATTTATCTATTCTCGTTATATTTATTGTTTAGTTTTATTTTATTATTTTGTGGTTCTTATGATTCTATTGTTTTCCTAGTGATGAGGGACTTTTATTTTAAAAATCATCTTTTAAAGTTTTTCCTTCCAAATATTTTTCTTCCAAGTATATGTTTTTTAAAATTAGTTTTTTAAAGTTTTTATGTGGATGTAAAATATTTATAAATTACATTTTATGTAACTTTTACTTTTTAAAAAAAATACAAAATAAACCTTTAAACGTGTTTTATACGGAATGTTTTGACAAATAGAAAAAAGAATATTCTATTTTAACATTTATAGTGGAAATGAGTTTTTATACAACCATGGACATTATTTTATTTGTATCGCATTTTTAATATTTTATTAATTCTTCAATGAAAATATATTTTCCCTTTTTGGCTGTTTTTATATTGATAATGGGTTTTTAAAAGAAAAGGGTATTTTGATACCCAAAACTGATTTTCTTACAAGTTTAAAAGAGTATTTAAAATATTATATAATGGAAAATTACTAGAATAAAATTATTTTATTCATGATATGGTACATGAGAATTATTAAATAGAAACTAGTTCACCCAGATAGCATTGGGTGAGGCCTTTATAACTTATATGATGGGTGCACCCAGATAGCACTCCAATTAATTAGGTAATGTTCATTATCTTAATAGGTAAGAAGAGGGGAGTTATCAAATTTTTTATCCTATTGATTTCACTAGGATACAGTTACATATTACATGGGATTAAAAGAATTTTGTGAATTTATTGATCTAGGATACCAAATAGTGTTCTTAAGTGCATACTATAGGTTTTAAAGGCATAATTTGAGAAAAAAGTGTGTGTGTTTCATGTAAAAACATTTTATTTAATATGTTCAAAAACATTTCAAGAAAAATTAAACTATAAACTGATTTATCATTTTTTTTCACTAGACTAATGGTTTTATTTCTTTCTATACACCTTACAGATACTTTTATGCTCATCCCACATTTTGAAAATGTTTTTTATAGGATTTAAGGACAGATAATAGAAAGGAAGTGGACAAGATTGAAGTCATGGAGATTTTTTTATGAAACAAAATTATGTTTTTATTTAAATGGTTTTTATATTATTATGAATGGATACTTATTAAAAGTTTCCACACTCTATTATATATTTTGGTTATTTATGAGTTATGGCATAATTCTCTAAAACTCTAAAATTCAAAATATCCCAAATGTAAGAGAATGAAGTATTGACATAAATCTTAAGATTATTTAATTCATACGTATGGGACCTTATAAATATAGTGTTATAATCCAATAATTTCTTACATGTTAATAAAAACAATTCATCCTTTGTTTTTTTATGAGGTCAAAAAGTGCCTCTTTTTGAAAATAACAAAACATTCCTTCGAAACTATTTTTTGAAAAAATTCCAAAATTAAAAAAATGAAATTAAACAATTTTAAGATAATATTAAAAAAAATTTGAAAAAAAAGAAAATATGGATATGAAGGATAAATATTCCCTAGTGGATATATAAATAATCTTGAGTAATGATGAGATTGTGAAATAAACCCTGACCACTTTGGTAACTTTTAAATCATAAGTCCCATGAAAGAAAAAGACCATATATGGCTATGTAAAACATGATGAAATTATAAATATTAATCATAAAATTAAATTGATGAGAAGAATACACATCAAACTAAAGAAACAAGTGGTTAATATGGAATGTATCGCATAGAAATAAAAGTTAGAAGAAAATATCTTACCTTAGGCTCATCTTCCTTTATCAATTTTTATCCTCCTTTATAATAAATTTAAATTGATTATAAATATATAAAAAAATCATTTAAATTATTATTATATCATATATATTCATTATATATTTATATATATATATTTAATGTCATCCATAATGGTAATGATAACAAATGAATCACATCATTCATTGATATGATAGTTTATACGTACTCATGAACGTTGTATTAACCATTTGAAGGATGTAATGAAAGATATGTAAATAATAATTCACCTTTATAAAATCATTTATATTTCATATAAATTCACCATATTCATTCTCTTTACCATCCAAGTAAAATGAAAATGAAAAATAAATCACATGGATTCATAGAGGAGGTAGTCCACACGTATGTATGAGTAACGTTATCATTTTCCAATGTTTTGGAAGGTAAAAAGGTAGATATGATATTATAGTTGAAGTAGAATAATAATATCTTAAATTTTATATATAAATATTAATCCCATAATATTAACAATTTATGAATTATGTTTATGGAAAATTAAATTTACTAATATGTGGAGATGGTAAGTTGTACGTACACACAATTAATACCTTCATATCCCATTTCATGAAACGTGGATGGATAATGGTTGTTACATAATCATAATAGCGTTTGATAATATTAAGGATACAAAATTAATTATTTTATGATAATATAAAAGATTTTGTCTATATAAAAGGAAAATCACAAAGAAAGTGATCAGTTTAGGCAATTACCTCTTCTTTGAGATGACTCCTATAGATCTCCTATTAACATCTCTAGGATTGGTCTTCTTAGAATACCAAAACATATAAAATGTGTATAATATAGTTTAAAAGATAATTTTTAGGGTATAGTCAATATACAAGGCTCCAGGTGGTTTAAATAAGTGAAAGAGGAGGTTCCCTTTTATAATTGAGACGAGGGGCACTTTTTGAATTTCTAAAAATATTGATTTATAGTAAATTCAATATCAACCCAAATACCTTTAAACGAACTATAAATGAATATGGATGATATTTTATATACAATATTATCCCATCTATATATTTTAATATTTTTATGATTTTTAAATAATTTAATAATATATTATTTTCATAAAATATCTGTTTTTTCAATTTTGAAAATATTCATTACTTTGAATTTTAACACATCAAGAAAAAATATTCAAAAAAATAATTTAATGTATTCATAAATTATTGTTATTAACTATAAAATTTTTTATCATGTTAATTCTCTCAAATTATATTAATTACAATATTTTAGTTACTATTTGTTTTATTTTTTCATTAATTGAATAAATATTGTTTTAGTATTATATAAGTATTTAAAGGAATAACTTAATTCCTAAAAATTTTAAAAAAATTATAATAATTAATATAATATAATTAATAAAAAAATTACTATTAGTATTCATTCATAACTAATTTGTTCCCCCATGTTAATCAATAAATGATATTTAAAACTAAGAGAGTGACATTTTGTCACATCCTTTGGATTAAAAAATATGTCAGTCATTTTCATGGAAAAGTATCCATTAAACAACTCAAATTAGATCTTAAGGAGATAATGGTATAATTTAAATAAAATAATAATTATGATGAATAATTATGGCCTTGTTAATTATTTTTAACTTAGATTTACTAGATTTACCATTTACTAAGGTGATAAATTTTATAACATTTACTATTTATTTTGACCAAAAAAAAGGAATTTTGTTAAACTTTTAACCTCTTAATTATATATATATATATATATTTGAATATTAAATCTCTATAAGATTCATAAATTACCTTTAATTTAAATGCATAAAACGCAATGAAAGATGGTTTTTAGAACAAAGTTTTTTTTAAGTAAAAATGTACTTAAACCAAAATCATGTATAATGTCGATTTAATTTAATTTAATTATATAATATCTAATTAAATAATTATAATGTTACTTTTATATAAAATTAAAATCATAATTATACTTTATATGAAAATAAAATGGTAGTTTTATAAACACTTATATTTCACTACTCACTGAAAAATAAATCTTTCGAGAAAAATAACCAAATATTACCCAAAGATAATTTTGATATGTTTATTCAAAAACTGAATTTCATTTTATAAAATATATTTTCAAAAATTTCAAAAAATTAATTATTATATTTTCTCAAAAAAATAAATGAGAAACATTATTGAAGAATGATTTTTTGAAGAATAAAATGACTTTACTAAAAATTGAGTGATTAGTTACTAAGAATTTATATTAACTAGAGAATTTTTATATAATTTATAGATTATTTGGTCATATTCCTACCCTCTAATTTAATATCTAGTTTATAACATTAAATAATAATATTTTAAATAGTATATCATGACTCTCTTGAACTCACAATTGCATAAAACGTAAGCTATTGAAGAAGTTAAATATATTTGAAAGGAAATTTTCATGAAATCTCAGGGTGTTATAGTTAATTAAATCTCATATCATCTTATTAATCCTAAAATTAAATTTATTAACCTTCTTGAGTTCTACACTTTCATAAAAACCCTAGCAGATATAAAAACCTGATAATATGTAATCCAATTTAATAGCTTGAAGCGAACCAAGACAATATACAACTTTTCACTAAGTAGATTTTTTATGTGTGAATTTAAAACTTCTTATTACTTCAGGATAACAATTTTTTTAATGAATTCAATACACTCATATTTTTCCTCATAGTAGTCATGAATCACATGAACAAGGTATATAGAATAATAATCATCGGGGAATTTACTAGTTCACTAATTTTTATTTATAAACACGCATTGATTAATCAATAAAGTGACCCATGAAAAAAATGACATAAATAATACATAGGTATCCTGATTTTAATGATAATTCTGAAAAAAAGTGGTCTAGCCTAAGGACATAAAGGTGTAATTTTTTGGATATTTTCCACATAAACATTATAATCTATAATATTTTCTCTATAATCAAACTTTTTTATACTCCCTTCCAAGAATTACACATGTTATACTTATCTTTGTAACCAATGGAACGGAAAATGTGGAAAAAGGTGAGATAAAATTCTTAGCAACGGAAAATTTCTCAACATTTCATTAATGGTTGGATCATAAAAATATGAGAAAACATTGTTTGTGTAGAAATTTCTTATTAACAAAATATGAAACAATAATATTCATCTATAATTAATCATAGAAGGATGTGTAATTTAAAAAGAAAAAATATACACCATAGAAAAAGTCTGTTAAATTAGGAGACATTAAACATGAGTCCAGATGAATAATCATAGGCACATGTTTATTATATAATAGTTTAAAAAAAGTATTAAAAATTCAAGTATACCCACCAATATATTCATCACATTGTATGCATGGGATAACCACATTTGTAGCTTCTTGGGCTTAAGATAATCCAATTATGTACCCGTGGTCTTAAGATAAAACCCACCACGTTTCCTTGGTCTTGAGATAAAAACTCTCATGTTCCCCTTTATATTTGGATAAACCCTTTTGTATACCCTTTGTCATGGGATAAATCCTATAGTATTTACTTTTTCTTTGGATAAGTCCTCAAATGTACCCTTAGTGTAGAGAAAAATATTCATGTGTAACCTTTTGAGATCATGAGACACAAAATTAAACTAATTCATTGGATGGAGATAAAGGACCCACTTTCCATCATCTATAAATAGGAGTTATACTTAAAATTAATCACTACCGTATCTTTATGAACCCATGGAAAAATAATGGGTTTCTTAAACTCTCCCAAAACATCACAAAATATAAACATAAATGATCAAAGGATTTCAAAAATCTAATTTTACAAAAGTAATCATGTAATAATAAAATATATATAATGATAAAAAAATCACATCAAAAGTGATAAAACATGGAAAAAATAGAAGTGAAAATAAAAATTCTTTTACAAAAACATCAAAACATTATTATAAAGATAAAGTGAAAATAATTGTCCAGAAAACTGAAAAAGGAAATATAATAATTTCTAAAAACCTTATTATAAAGATTTAAAAATAAAATACCATTGAAAATATATAATGTTTAGAAATACTTTGGTGTATAAGATAAGATATTTCATTTTGAATGGATGGAAAACCCATTACTTTAAAATTTCGAAATACCATTGTTTGAAAACTAAATTCATAAACTAGTATTAAACACTAAATTTAAAAAGGGGTAAATATAATTATGATAATAATAAGTAATTATCTATATAATATTTCCTAAAATATAGAATAACATAGTTGGGAATTAAAAAACATGTTTACAGAAGAAAAATAAATTAAAATAAATGGTAATTATTCATAAAAAATCATTTTAATGATACAATAGAATCATCAAGGATGAATAATTTGGTGTGAAAAGTTATTTCCTAAAATAAAATTTGTAAAAACAACGTAATATTATTATACATTGTAATATTTCATTCTTGAAACATTATAGTCATATTAGAGTGATTATGCTCCGTGAAAACTATTTATAGTAATTCTAACATTTGAATAAAAAACCCAATAGA
Source organism: Viscum album (assembly GCA_963277665.1). NCBI lineage: Eukaryota > Viridiplantae > Streptophyta > Magnoliopsida > Santalales > Viscaceae > Viscum > Viscum album. Next base: position 2,053,402,200 of record OY728146.1, on the reverse strand, counting down.
GGTGTAATTTTTAATAGAATATATAATATCATGAAATATAATATTATCATGATAAAAACAATATGTTTATATTTACACCATTGAAAAAGAAATATTGTTTATAGAATAAATATATCTCAAGGGATTCGGATTTGAGATAAAGAAACTCTTACATTTATTATCACTTAGTTGAATGCACTATAATCTTCTATACAAGAAGAAATAACTATATTAATATAAAATTTAAAAACAATATTTTTTTAACCATTATGTACAATTTTCATTTATAGGTATTAACCGTATGTTTATTAGTTAATGTTTTTCTACACTCCAACATCAAGTGTTTACAAATTTGATTATTTGTTGTAGTTTTGTAGGACTAGTATCGGTGTATATTATTATTCAAAATTTCATACATATATTTTCATTAAAGTTACTATAAATTAATAATTATAATTATTTATTAATTTTAAATTTACTTTCATTATTACTTTAGACTTTATCCTAGAAAATAAAATTAATAGTAAACATTTTTTGGTTATTTTAAACCTACGAAGGGTGTTTTATTAACTAATGAGTTAAATTTTGATATATACATTATAGGAAAATATAATTATTTATGTATTTATGTTATATTATTCTAATAATTAATATTGTATAATCATCTATTATATCATATAATAGAAATTCTCAAGTAGGTGGTCAAACTAACTATATCATGAACATACCATGATTATTGATAATTATGAGGTGATCTATTCGTAATATCATTATAATAGTAGATTAACGATATAATTTATTGTTTATTATCATGATATATCATAATTTAAAATTAATAATAGTCATAATTAATGGATATGTAAACATTTCATTATTTGAATTAATGATTTTCCTCTTAGAATGCTTATTTTAAAAGAGTGAATTTTCGATAATCATTTGTCGATTATATCATTAATAGGTTTCAAATTTGTAAAAATATAACCTTAATGAAATAATAAATATAAAATTTATCCATTAAAACTATTTTCATGACCATCCATATATGGTGGCGATGAAATTAAAAATGGAAATCGATTATTCCATGGAGACGGTAGTCTACATATATGCATAGTTGGTGCTTATTTTTCTATTAAAAATGTAAAGGAGTAATGTGGATTATAATTTATGAATCTAAAATATTTCATAAATATCATAATTTTAAATTAAATTCTCAATTAAGACATTCCTTTTATGTTGGTGATGTAAAACGAAACATGTTGTGTCGTGGAGGAGGTTGTCCGCACGACCCATGATTCACGTTTTTATTTCTCTTAATGGAAAAAAGGGAGGCTGGTCATTGATTTTAAAATAATTAAAAAACATAAAATTATAATAATAATATTAATTTTATCATTTTTATATTTTTCAAATAATTTTTAGAAAGAATAAAATCACAAAAATAAATAGAAAAAAAATGAGGTTAGAAACTTATACCTCACCTCTTGTATTATCTCATTTATTAAGGGTATTAAACCTTTTAGGGATGATATTTTTAGAAGAATATAAACTAATTAATGTGTATTGGATTTTTATACTAGGTTGAAGTGTATTTTTTCCAATCATATGTGGTTTTTTCATTAGTGTAAGTGAATAGAGGCATGCCTCATTTATAAGTGGAAAGATGTGGTATTTTTGTAATTACCCAAAAATTTTCAATAATGAGACGTCACTCTCAAGGAAATAGATTCAAAAATTGAGAAATAATGTCTTGGATAAGTGATAAAGTTTATAATTCCCTCTATAACTAAATTAAAAACATATTTGAAACATTTTAGGCACTTTACCTATAAGGTTTCTCATTTTTACAATTTTAGTTTACACTATGGTAACTAGTTTTTACCTAGGTTACTTATCTATTATACCCAACAATAAAATGTTCCTAATTATATAATTCAGACATAATTATTCCAAATTTTAAATGAATTTTTTCCTTAAATTTTTAAAAGTAATAAAATTAATTTTTATTTACTTAATGTATAATGTTTTAAAAATAATTTTTTTACAAAATATAACTCAAATTATGAAATATACAATTTGGGTTTATAAATCAAAAAAATTTCAAAATTATAAATTCCATTATAAAATACATATTTTTCATATATAATGTTTTATAAATTTAAAATTTATACTTATATACTAATAATTTAAAAAAATTCATTTCATTTGTAAAAATGGTATTTTTTCGATTCCCCTATAAAACAGTATTTTTTGGCAAGGAATGACTTGGTGAATAATTTATTGAGGGTGAACAATCATAAAAAATAAGAAAAATATATTTATATTCAGAATATTCATTACCATAATATTTATTTTTTTCTCCAACCATTTTATCTAAGAGTATATCTTTATTCAGAATCAAGACCCATATTATATAATTTCATTATAAAGGGTGTTCATAAACATCATTTCATAGACTTTAATATTTTTATATGATATGTGAAAATGTATTTCCAAATAATATTTCCTCTGACTGTAGAAAAAAATACATTTAAAAAATCTCATTAAATTTATTTAAATGAAGAATAATAAAATTTTATATTATGATCATTCTAAAAAATGTTGACTAAGGATAAAATATTTATAAAACCATACATTTTAATCAACAGTATAATCATTGGTATAATGATTTAATATTATTATAAAACTTTAAATTCTTACTGGTTTATTTATAATATATTATAATACCCAAAAATATGAAGTGGATGGTGATTATACCTTTTAAACATTCTTTTTATAACCTACAATAAATAGTAGAGTTGATCCCTTACTTGAGGAAGTCATTTATACCTATTAACCTTTGTAGTTTGGGGTTAGTTAATCGACTTGAATAGTTCCCAAACTTATTGCATCTTAATATTTTAAGAGTAGGTGGAGAAATAGTGGAAGACTTATTCTCTTTAGTTTCCATTCCTACATTTTTTAGGCATTTACAGGCTTGATGGCTAGCTCAACCTCATTTAAAACATCTCCTTAGCCCTCTTAGAAAATTTCCATTGTGTTTCATCCCACATTTCTGACATATTGGTGGTTTATTATTCATTTATTCATCATTGAAATAATTTTAATGTTTTTATATCCTTCTATTTTTTTGGGATTTGGATTTCAACTATACTCACATGTTCAATCGTATTTCATGTTTAATGGTTTTCCATAATCAAAATATTTCTCACTCTAGATCCTATTATAATGGGTTTTCATTGAGACAATATTCTTCTTTTCCTTCATACTCATGGATCATTATGGTTCCATCTATTAATAAAACCAAAATGGTTTTCATGAGTGATGAGGAATTAATAATATTGGAAAATTATTATATATTAAAACCTAATTCAACCTTGATTGATTTTACCCTTATGAAAAGTTTAGACTCTAATTCCATTGGTTCAATCTATATCAATATTAGTTTAACCCGTGTTTCTTTACGTTGTTTTATCCTACAATTCTTAACCTAAAAATTCAATGTAATCAGATAATAATTCATTTATAGTCACTAATAAAGAGCATATAATTAACCATAGAATAACCCCTAGGTGTGGAATACCGGGTGTTTAGTTAGGCATATTTTTTATACACCTAGTGATGATTTATTTAACACCCAAAAAGGCCATTTTTGGGTTATTACCGCTATATACATATTTGATAGAGTCTAAATCTTGTTTTAGTATCCAAACAAGGTTTTAATACTAGGAAAACTACAAAGTCAAAAACAATACCAAAACATTAGGATGTTATCCATTACATAAGATTACCCCTAAAACTTATCCTTATAGTTTTCAATGAATCTATATTATCTAATTTATTTAAAATAAATAAACTAATCCTAAACAATAACAAAACCATTCTAGGATACCAACTAATGGGATCCATAATAAACATGATATAAATAATACATTAATCATTGAATTTAAATGATGCATCTCACAAACAGATGTGTAACCTAAGGACTTAATGGTTTAGAGTCTTATATATTATACATATAAACATTATAATATTCTATATTTTCTCCAAAGTTAAAATAATCTAGAATCCCTTATTTACTTTACACAAATTAAACTTAACTTTATAACCTTGTTAAAGGAAAACATGGAAATGGGTTAGCTCAAAATCTAAGGTAAAACGTATTAACACGTCCTCAAGGGTTATATAATAATCATTTGAGAAAATATGTGTTGGAGAGAAATTTATAATTAAAAATAAAATGGAAAAATATGTGTTCTCTATAATTGTTGATAAAATAAAATTTAATCTAAAATTAATAAACATATAAATTGGAAAAGTTGTGTGGAATCATGATACATTAAACATGAGTCAAGGAGCATAATAATGTGTAACAAATTATTTCATAAGAGTGTGTCATAAATATAAGAATAGAATCCATAAGTCAAGGATACCCACAAAGTCATTCTTCATATGGTAGAATAAGGATAACCAATTATGTACATTATTATTCTTGGAATAATCCTCCCATATACCCTTGGGTTTGGGATAATTATAATAGCTCTAGACCCATACTCCTGGATCTAGATCTAAAATAAAAAAAATTATATTTTTTGATATGATACTCATGAAAGTTACTCGATTTTTTTATCCAAAATGTAAAAAGTCAATAGGAAATATCAGATCACATACATTCTCAAGGACCTTTTTTGATTATAGTTTTATATAATTTAGAAAAACTCTTATATAATCAATATTGTTGTCCCTTTAAATGGGAATATCTCCCATGTAAGCCATCATTTATTATTTCACATTAAATTATCATCATCAACATAAACCCCTTATAAACATAATTCATTCAAAATATATCTTGATAAAATTTGGAAAAGTAAACATATTAAGGTTGATAAACAATTCTCAGTAAGGGTAAAATAAGCTGGAATAATTGAATTTCATCAGTGAAAATAAGAATGGAATGAGGTTATCGTGATATAATCAAATTACATGAACATAACATAAGAATACTAAAAACTATCAATACCTTGATAAAATGGTATAAATCTTTTTAAGATCCAAGATTCATAAGAATAAATAATCATGAGGTGTTTTATTTCAATATACATTAAAGGAATCATTAAAACCCCATAGAAATAATAAATAAAACATATTGGTATCTTAGAATATCATCTTCATAAGCCATTTTTAAACTGTGTCATAAATTACTGGATCCCAGTTAAATCAATAGAAGAAACCCTATAGTAACACCCTTCTTCTTACCTATAAAGATGAAGAACATTACCCAATTAATTAGAGCACTGTATGGGTGCACCCATCGTATAAGCTATAATATGATCACCTAATGCTATTTGGAAAAACCCGTCATATAAGATATTATGTGATCACCCAATGCATCTGGTTGAACATATCATATATGTTATATTACACATATATAGTGTTATCTGGTGCACCCATCATATAAGATATATCGGGATCACCTCGCACTATTTGGGTGCACCAAATGTATAAGGTATATAATGCTCAATTATGAGCTATAATGGGGATTAACCCTTTATATAAGCTATGTTGAGCTCACCCTTTCTTAATTAAAAATATCTAATTACCATTAATGAATAAAACATTCAATGCCCTACACTTTTTATTCACAATAACAATCAATGTTCTTTCATAGATTGATTAACCCATAGAATGGAAATGGGTTCCATGAAAATATCATAATTCATTCAAAGAAAGAATAAAGATTGTATTAATACAACATATCCATAGTAGAGTGAAAGTAAAATCAAGGTCTATTGGCATTTACGAATGTAAATTCTAATAAAATATCAATAAAAATATTCTTGGGGAAAATAATCGGGTCACATTAGTTATATTGAACGATCTCATCACAGATGAAAGTTTATTTTTAAAGAACACTTGAAACATTATGTAAGGAAAATAACCTTTCAATTTTGAATCTGGTTATTTAAAATATAAAAATTTCTCAAACATTAAATAAATGATTTTATTTGAAAATAACCAATGAAAATTAAAAACTATGCTTTAAAACATTAATTAGTCATGATGGGGGAAGAATCCTTTCATGTCCTAAATAATAAAAATAAAAATTCTCTTAAAATATTGTGTAAAGGGAGTCAAAGGACTCATTTAGAATAAATTATGAAATTTAATTTCTAAAAAATTTTAAAATAAGTTCATGTGTCATGAAAAATATATTTTTGAAATAATTTATTTTTATAAAAGAAAAGTTTTGAATGTATTTTATAAAACATGTATATGGAAGAGAAAGATACCTGGTCTAAAAAAAATTCAATATCGGTATCACTTACAAATGACATTATTGATGTTTAGTTAAATAATAATGGAGGAAATATAAATAAAAACATGTTAACCGAATTCTCATCCTATATGTAATAAAGAGATATGGTTATAGTAAATAAGAGCATATTATTACCTCTAATGAAATGTTTAACATAAACAATCTCAAAAGAATGGAGATTGTAACATAATGCCTTTTCTTCTTTCATAACTCTTCTATCATAATCCCCATGAAATAATAACTTCAAATCAAACTTTAAATATCATGATAATAATGGGGTTCATGATATAATATTTCAAAAGGTTAGTACATACACCTCTCAAATGATTATAGGTGTATATCATAAACCTATGGTTCAAGGAAAGAGAATTTGATACTAATAACACTTACAAAGATCGTACCATTAAATTATATAATTAATAAATGATTAAATTATGTGTATAAAATATAAATATACATATAAAATTATACATAAAACATAATATATTCAAACTATATTACACACATAATCATATTATATAAAATACAATGAATAAGTAATATAACCCAAATAAATGAAATTATGTTTTGGAATTCTTTACCACATGGTAACTTTCAAGTCAAATCCCCTTGGATGAAATAATTCTAATTGAAACATAAAATACTATGATGTATGAATGATTCATGATATAAAAAATTAAAAGGGTGAGTATATACACCAAAAAAATAAAAAACATGTGGTGAATGTGACATATGACAAATAGAAATGAAATGTGAAATGAGAAACCCTTACCTCTTGTCTGACTTTCTTCGTACGTGTTCAAACGTCCTATATAATAAATATATATTCATTGTTTTATTTATTAATAAAAATTTTATATTTTAACACCTTATACTTATGATTTTTATTTTATTTATTTTAATGACATATTTCAATACTTAATCATTTAAGTCCATTTATTATGTTTTGAGGATGTTCGGTTCATTATTTCAAAACAACTTTAGTGTGTTAATTGTAGCCAATGTGGTAATTATTTCAAAATTTAAAGAATAATAATCATGAAATATTTATTATATTTATACTTCAATTATAATTTAAAAATCAATCAAGAAATATGGTTACATTAAATGAAATGTGTTACAATCATAGAGATGATTAGTCGTATGTACACGTGAGTAGCAATTCTATTTTTCAATGATTATTATGGAATGAATTTATAAGTTATTTTTATCTTTAAAGAATTATAATAATATAATAAATACAATAATATTGCAATAAAAATATTTATATATATAATTTATTTCTTGTGGTGATAGAAAAACAATCACATCGCTTCATGGAGGTGATAACCCACACCGACACATGAATGATGATATAATTTTTTAGGGTAAAAAATAAAATGATATATTATATTTTCATGATAATAATTATGTCATGAATATAAAAAAAATATATCACATATATTTATTAAATTTTTCCTTATAACATTCCATGTAGTGTCTTAGTGAAAAATGAATCACATCACTTTGTTAGGCAGTAGTTTGTCGTACATGTAATCAACGTTAATGTATCCACCAAAGAATATAAAGTTAAAAGATATATGCGATATCATAACTACATAAGTATTAATATTTTTCAAATATCAAATATATATATATACTTTTAAACCATCATTATAATAATTCATTATAGTTGATGATGGAAAAAATGGCATTAGTCCGTGAGTCGATTGACAGTAATACACACAAATGTTGATTTTGTATCCCATTAGATGGAATAGGAGATTTATTTTGGTTATTAAATTAAAATAATAAAATAATATTACATTTAATATAATTTTTTTATTATATTAAAATAATTTAAATTTTTTTAAGGTAGTGGAATAAGAAATAAAATAAAAATTCATGGTTAAACATGATACCTCTTCTTAGGACAACCTCCTTAGGTAAGAACCAGAAGCCTTCTAAGGATGGATTTATGATCAAAATAAGATCTATAGGTCATGGTTAGGGATCTTATGAAGATATTTTGTTAGGGATTTTTAAATCCAAAGGTATTTTAAGGTGTGAATAGGACAATAAAAGGGAAACCTATCATAAGTGAGGTGAGTGGCACACTTGTAATTGTAAAAAATAAAAAGTTGTGCCCACGTTTTTAACAAGACACAAGGCTAAAAAATGAATAATTATTGATAATAATATGTTATAATGTATAAATATGTCTATATAATATATTTTATACAATTCTTTCGTCACTTTAATCCTTATATTTTTATTTTACCCATTAGTAAACCAGTTTCTACCTTAATATCGGTAATTGATTTGTACTATTTTCACTATTTGTTATAGTAAAAAAATAAGTTGAATATGTTAGATAATGTAAATTATTATGATTCCAAATATTAAATACATTTTATCAAATTAAATTCACATAAGTGTAAAATTTTAATTTAAACATAAACTTGTAGATGAGATAGAAAAGCGGGTTTTCAAGATATATATTTTTTAAGAAAAATAGTATTTTATATTTAATAGATGACCAATAATAGTAATTATATGAAACCAAATTAATATTTTTATATATATAATCAATATATTTCATTTAAATTATTCCTCATTAGTGTTTCTTTAATTAATTTAAAATTATAAACATTATGCACATAAAAATTGTTTTCATAAAAATATCATTTTTAAACCCAAGAATAAACATATACTAAAAAAAATAAAGTTTATTAAAAAGTAATTAAGTTTATTAAATATTACTAAATAATAATTATGTTACTTTCAATCATATTCAAATCATAATGATTATTTTAAATTATTTAATTTATAGAAAATAAATGTCATTTTTACATAAATTGGTATTTTCACTATTCACAAAAAAATTAATATTTTCATAAAAATATCCAATTTTCACCCTACGATAATTTTGATATGACAAACTAAAAGAGGAATTAATTTTATCAAATAAATTTTATAAAATTTTCAAAAAATAATACTAATATTTTCTCAAAAATGAAATGAAAATCATTTTTGGGGAAAACTTGTTTTAGAAGAATAAAATTACTTTACTAGAAATTGAATGATTATTTACTAAGAATTAATCAATAATTTATATTGAGTAGAAAATTTATATATATATATATCATAAATTATTAAATACTATTGAAACTTGTAAGTTTAACGACTAGGTTATAATGGTTTTACATTTCAGGGTCCATTTAAGCTCGGTGTTGCATATTGAATTTACTATCAAACATAATGCGCTTATTTTTAAATATCATGGTATTAAATCTTCCTTCCCTTTAGTAATTTGAGTCCTCAAAATTTTAACTTATACATATTACTCAAAGGTTTGACATTTGAAAAAACTAATTATGTTGGAAACCCACATCATAAAAAGGGATGATAATACATCCTCCTGATAAGATATAAAATGATGTTTGAGGGTCATAAAGAATAAAAAATACATGCATTCTAAATAGGATAACATAGGTGTGAAGTGATCAGTTAGTTATGGAATAAAATAATAATTTCAAAATAATTATGGAGAGTGACAAAGATCATTGATCACAATAAAGTGAATGATCATGCGAAAATAAAAAAACCATAAAATCAAAAACCAAAAAAGTGTGAAGAAGCTCGTTGATATCATCTGATATTATGGTAACAGGATAAAAATTTGTTTCAAGATCCTTTTCCTTGGTTTAAAGAATTTTTTTTTCACATATAATAGAAGCATATGAAAATAAGATTACATAATGAGTATAATTTTATATTTTTATAAATTTTCACCACAATTGCATCGTTTTCTCGAAATGATGTGTGTTAAAAAAATCATGCCTGAAGCACTAAAATCAGATTTTAAAGTACCGTATAGCCATAAAAGGGAAAATAAATTTATTCTAGATATCTTTATAAATTAACCATAAAAAATTATTATCATATTTTAATATATTTCCCAAAATGAATAAACCAGCATATGATGAAATAATAAATTAATATTCAAAATTAATTAGCAATTCCCAAATGTTAACCTAAATCATTCCATTAATAGAAAACCATATATCCCAAATAACCTAAATAACTTCAACATTAAAGAGTTTTTTAACCCCAAAATATATCTCATAACATTCATCATTCGAGCATAAAAATACTGAAATCCTCTTTAGGGCATCACATAGACCAGTGCAAGGGGATACACCCTTTTATCCATTTGGTTGTGGGTTCAGGCCCCGCGGTCATGCCGGATGTGATGGGTTTCACCCAACATTCAGTTTTTTCCTTCTTCCAAATGTTATATCCTTATAACATTCCTATAAATATGATTAAATTCCTTAAGAGTGACATTAATCATTAAATATCATATAAAACATGTAGTTTTTCTATTACTTCAATCTTATGAAAAGAGAAATCATCCTAAAATAATACTTCATGTTGAACCTAAGGCTTTTATATACCATAACCCAAAAAAATGATCCAAAGATGTCATTAATAACATCAAATTTTCAATACTTAAAACCTCAAAAGGGTCCTCTAGAACATAAACATATTATTACTCTTAAAATTTTAAACCCATGATGGAATCCGTAACTCTTAAGGTAAAGTCCTGTAAAAACATATTAATCACTAAATTTATTTAAACCATCCACAGATACCAAGTACAACATCATCAGACGCACACTCCTATATATGGTTCTATAAACATAAAAAATCTATTTCTATCTTTGATACCGATGAATGTTACCAATTTACACCATACAAAACATACAACATCAAAAGGAAATTTTTTATCACATACATTCTCAAGGATCTTTTAGTTTTGGAGTTTTAAGGAATTCATACAAACTTGAATATAAACAACAATCGTGTCTTCAACTGAGCATTTCTCCCACTTAACCTATATTTTCTTATTTCACATTTAGTCATCAACACCTTCCATGTGAAACCCTTCTAAACATATTTCATTAAATATCATTATTAATAACCAAGGTAAAAGGAAACATAATAAGGGCAGGATCAAAAGCTCAATAATGGTAAATATAATATTAAACAACTAAATTTTATTTTTGAGAATAATAAGTTCATAATGTTATGATGAAAAAATCAAATTAAATGATCATAATATAAGAATATTCATAACCCATAATACCAAAAATATGGAATAAATATTTATATTGGGAAAGAGTCATAAGAATCAATAATCATGAGCCATGTGATTTCAATATTCATCAAATTAATCATTAAAATACCATAGAAAGCATAAATAATATGTACTGGTATCTGGTAATGTTGTCATTATAACCCGTTATAAATTTGTGTCATATACATCTAGAGCTCAATTAAATCAATATAATAAACCTTCTGTTAACTCCCTCCCACTTGCCTCAAAAATAAACGAACATTTCCAAATTAATTATAACTCTATATAGGTGCACCCATGGTATGAGATATAATTTTATCACCCTATAATATTTGGTAACACCCATCATATACTATATAATGGGCTCACTAAACTCCATTTGGGTTCACCCATGATATAATCAATATCGGGCTCACCCAGCGCTATCTTGGTGCACCCATCATATATTCTATACCCGGATCACCCGAATATATATAGGTAAACCCAACATATAATCTATATATGGATCACTAATTTGATATAATCAGTTTTAACCCTTCATATAACATATATTAGGCTCACCCATTCACCATCAATAACTTCCAAGTACTATTCATGAATAAAACATTTAAAAGCCTTAAATTGTTTTCACACTATTAAATAATATTATTTCATGGTTGAATTAATCCATATAAAATAAATGGTTTCCATGAAAATATCATAATATATCTAATGAATTAATAAGGATGGTATCAATACAACATATTCCTAGTGGAGTGTAAGTAACATCAAATATATTTAACATTGATGCCTAGAAATACCATTAAATGTTCATTAAAAAAATTCTTGAGAAAAATATCCATTTCACTTTGAATAACATTAATGAATTTTATATTATATGAAAAACTATTCATAAATATCACTTGGAACATTTAATGAGGAAAATATCCTTTCAATTTTGAAGATAGTTATTTAAAATCTAAAAATTTATCAAATATTAAAGAAATCATTTTCTTTGAAAATAACCTTCGAATCTTAAAAACTAAACTTTAAAACATTTATTGGTCATTATGGTGGGAAAATCCCTTCATGTTGTAAAAGATAAAAATAAAAATTCATTTCAAACATTTTGTAATTGGATTCAAAGTGATCCTTTTAGAAGACATTATTAAATTTCATTTTTAAAAAAATTTAGAAGAATATCAATGATCATGGAAAATAGATTTAGGAAATATTTTATTATTATAAAAGTGTTTTTTAGAAAAAAGAATATAAATCATGTATATAGTAGGGAATGATATCAGATGTCGCTCCCCAACTTGACATAACCCTATTATTTTATTTAATTTTGATCTATCTTTGTTTATATGGGTTTTCCTAAAAACTATTTTGGAAAAATTGTGATTTTTTTGCCTTTAATAGTGTGTATAATAGTTGTTTCATGGTTAGTAGACATTTTGTTCCATCCCCTTTAAAAATATGTGTCCTAGAAATTGGGTTTCTCAAGGCAACCCAACTTGATTCATGGCCATGCTCAAACTCCCTTTTAATTGTGTGGCCTAGAAAAAATCATTGTCCAACCCACATGGTTAGACAAATGATTATGTGGCTTCCTCCAATAAACCATGCATCTCTATCCTCCTTTAAACAAGACCACTACATGGTTGACGCTTGGTATGGCTGACCATGTTTCTAAACCATGTAGTATTCTAGGTTAATTAAAAAGTGGAAATTTACCAATTTTAACTTCTCTATTTTTTACTTAAATCTCCATTATTCATCCCCCATTGGACCCCCATGCTCCATGGATCCCCTCCCATTCCTCCCACATGGGTTCCTCTCCTTCTCCATAGTAAAATATTGGGATTTGTTTTATATTTGAGGTGGATTTTCAAAGGTAATAAATTCTTGATACTTCTTCTTCATTATTCTTCCACTTTCTTCTCATTCTTCTTCCTCCTTGGGTTCCTAAAAACTAGAGTTCATGTTTCCATTATTTTAAATTGGGGTTTCTGGTATTTTAGGGTCCTTTTTGGTTCTTTTTTCTCTCTTGGGCTTCTTAGAAGTGACTTTGAGTTTCTATCACCATGGGAATCAGGATTTTAGGTAGTTATCCCTATATATAATATTTTAACATTAATTACGTGGTTTATAGGTGTTTTCAATGTGTTTTTTATTATTATATGAAATTTATATTCTATATAATTTATGTGGTTCTTGGAATTGGATTCCTATTTTCCACTTAATATTTCTTCCTTAAACCTTAACATGGTTTACATTGGTCCTAAACATGTTTTCAATATTTTTTAATGAAAATACATCCTAATTGTTCAAATGATTTTACAAATGGTTTAATCATATAAAGTGAAATTTACCAAAGGTTTTTTGGTCCATGGTCATGTTTTATAAAAAGGGACCCGTGGTTTATGTGATTCTTCGAGGAGTCCTTTGTGAATTCCCAAACCATGATTTTTGTTCATATACAAATATGGATATATGAGTCCCCCCTTTTATTATATTCAATCATGAAGAGTGGAATATGTACGTTGGGTGAAAAGAGTAATTATATACACATATACATACATATATATATATATGTGAATCTATTTGTGTATTCTATAAGTATAGGGTACGGTTCTAGAATTGGAGAATACTTAAGAAATCCTGTTTTCTAAAGTAAAAGTGTTTCCTTTAAAATAATGATTCTAGGTCGGAAAATTGAAAATTGTTAATAAAAAATTGAAACCCCTTAATAATAAATGTTCCTTTTTTATGTATGATTCGTGTTATGTTCTTGGTGGAAAGACTTATCCCTTTTATGTTTGAATTTAAATGGGGATTCACTTAAGTAGGGAGGTCGAAGGTGAGAAGTTGGTGATTTTTTTAGTGTAAAATTTATGATATGTGTGTATATTTTATATTGGTAAAACATACCTCTATTTCATTATCATGGGAATCATTGGGTAGTTGGGTGTAATACCTAGGTACACCGTTTCACTAGTTGAGATTACGTACTGGCTAATGGCCATGAGTATATAACCTGACTACTTTTGGGATGTGCGTCTTGATCAAACCCGTAAGGGTGGAACCGAGCGTTATGGCAGTGATTATGGATAACGAATACTAGTATAGATTGATTTTGTGATAGTATTTTTATCTTTTTTCTATTCTATATCGACTTGTATAAGATATCCCATGGAACCCATTTTACGTGTATTCTATCTTCTACTCCAATTTGGTTTCTTTATAAAATAATATCACTTATTTGTTTTCCACATTATGATACCTATTTTATAAATTTTTTCTTTTATAAATAAATCAATTTAAATTTATATCATGTTTTGAAAACTATTTTGAAATTATGAAAGAAATTCGTTTCTCTTAATATAGAATCTAGATACTAGTCTTTATTTAAATTGTAGAAAACCCTAATATTAGATATAGTATTTTAAAACTAGAAAGATTATTATTTTCTTTCAAGGTAAGGAATGGGGAATTATTATTCTTTAATCCACACAAATAATCATACTTTCCACACCTACTTTCACTATAATTTTCCATTTTTAGGATCTCTTAATTCTGGATCACTATTGTAGGGAACATGGTTGTTTGGGTGGTAGTGACACATGAGGTCATATAGAGGTATGTTCAATTTTTATTTGAATTTACATACTAGTTATTATTTAGTTATATTTATTTATTTAAATATTAATTTTGGGATAAACCATTCCCATTTGATTATTCATGATTCCCAACACTAGTTTCCATCCCAAGAGGATCAAGAATTCCTTTCGGGACATATTGCAGGTTGACTCGAGTGATCAGTTCAAGGTTGACCCTGGTTGGTTCCTGAAATATGTTATAAAAGAAATTATTCCATGTTATTTGGGTATTTATAGTAGTTAAAATATAGTATTTTCAGAATTAGAGTGGTCAATCATGTTTATTCTTGGTTTGACACTGATTTGGTGTTTGGGTTTCCCCTAGTTCTTAAATCATGTTATGTTTTTCAAAAAAATAAGATTTCTAAAATGAATGTTTTGAGTTACCTAAAAATGAAATGGTAATATTTTTTTTAAAATGAAATGGAAATTAGTTTAGGTAATTGAAAGGTTTCGGTAAATTTTGAATGAAAAGTGAATTGGGAATTATTAAATGTTTTGATTTTATTACAACTGTGTTTTTAAATTCAATGGGATATTTTAAGGAATGATTTCAAAAGTTATTTTACTGTGGTATTCCTTATAAACTACCATATATAAGAATTCATGTGTATATTCTCATTATTATGCATGGATGGGTGTATTTGTGGATACAGGTTGATATATGTATATATATATCAGGATTCATAGGATTTCATTAGTAAATTCCCAACCATTTTTGATTATTAATGTTTTCTAAGTGTTTTCAAAATAGGATTTTATCTTTTGATGGATGAGGGTTGTTTGAAATTTCTTTTTGAGTTTTTATATTTCCTTTTAGGAATTTTTGGTATTGTTTTATTATAAATTTTTTTTGATTGGTTCTTTGATCTTGAGTTATTTATTTATATATTAGAGGTGAATTTTTGAATTATTGGATGTTTTGATTTATTTTTTTGTTACTTGTTTTAACAATATTCCCCCACTAACCTCTAAGTAATTCTAAAAGGATTTTCAGGTGGATCTTCCATCATGTTTATGTGTTTGACCAATAATTTTTTATTCTTTTATCTTGTTATGAATATGGATCCTAGTGGTCCAGAATATTAGGAATTAATTTTAAATTTATAGGAGTTGAACCCACTACATTTCTTCCGGAAACTAGAGTCTTAGAAAGATGAAGAATGGTTCTGAAGAATTGATGATATTTTCATTCATCATAAACCCATAATCCACTTAAACTCAAGTTCATGACCTTTATAATGGATGTCTCATGCTAGAAATAGTGGAAGTATATTTACCAATCCAAACCATAGAAGGTTCATTCATGGAAAATCTTCAAGACCTTCTTTATTTTTGAATTATTAAGTCATGAAGGTACATAATGAGATGGAGTTGTACCATGTCTAGTAAGGATATTTGGTAGGTTTGGAGTATGATAATAGTTTTATTGATTTTGTGTCATATCTCCCAAAATTAGTTGTAGATGAATCATTGAAGGATTTATTATTTGAAAATAAAATTTTTCTAGAACTATTTAAATCTATGTCATCATTTCTTAACACTTATAAAGAAGTTGTGAAGCAAGATGTTTAAACTAAGGCTTGTCTGGATGAAGAACCAAAAGTTATTAATGTCTCACCCATTATAGGTAGCATTAGTTTTGGTTCTAGTATGGGGAAATGTAAGAGTTTATTTTTATTATTATCACTATAATTATCTATGTGTAAGCTATCGGTGTGCCATCAGTGTGGAAAGATAGGGAATAATAAGTCATTATGTCTAAAACTACCAAATAGTTTTCATACCTATATACACTTGGTTCATTCGAAATGGTTTTTCTATGGTGTTTCTAGGAATTTATGTGGAGCCAGATCCACCCCTTTGAAAGACCTCCCAACCTGTTTGTAGAATCGTGGTGCTGATGAAAACTCAGTTTAAAGTTTCTTTTATTACAATTGTTTTATTTTTTTACAATATTGAGCATGGTGGTGAGGTCATTTGTGGGAATTAGGTAAGAATTTTGATGTCTTTTTTAATGTTATATTCTTAATGGAGACTTATTTTGGGAATTTTGAATCTTACGTTTGTGTAATGGTTTCACTTCTTGTTTTGTGTTATATCTCCTGTAACTTTGGCTATACATTGATTTTGTTAGCATATTTCAGTTTCAGGAACCATAGTTTAACCATGGTTCTGGAATGGTGTGAATAACACCCTTGACAATCTCAGGGTGAGCCTATCCCTCTAGTCCTTATTCATTTCTTGGGAATTATAAACTCCAATTTCCCATGTGACTCTTTGATTTCACCCTACCTAACCTTTCCCATAGTAGTTTTGTTGTCTTGGATAATGGGTAATATGTCAAATTCTCATAGAACTCCCAATCAGGCCACATTGGGTTTCCATTGTGATTTTTATGTTAGGGGTCAGCGAGTTCCATGTTTTGAGAGTGTGTATGTCATTTTAACTCCTTTTATCTTTGTTTTAGTTATGGGTGAAAGTTGAATTTTTCTAGCCCTAAACTTTTTGGTGGTTTAGGATTCATTTGGGTGGAGTTCGTCGTTGACTCGTGTTTCAGCTCTCCTGATATTTTAGGGATTTCTACGGAAGTGTTGATTGTGGGAGAAATTTCCACACCTAGACACAACAGAACCCAATTGTTCTACTTATTTTTTGTCTATATTTGTTCCTTTGGGTATTCCTTGATGTTTTTGGAAAAATTGTGGTTTTTGGGCTAGGAATAGGGTAGAACACGATTGGAACATGGTTAGTAGAAACTATATTCTTTCCCCATTTAAAACTATGGAGCCTAAATAGTGGTTCTGTCCTGGACACATGGTTAGGCAAATGATCGTGTACCGGCACCCTTTTAACCGTGAAGACCAAATAGAATCATTATCCTTCCCACAGAATTAACCACACGATTTTGTGGCTTCCTCTAGTAAACAAATGGATCCCTCATACTTTGGGCAATATCACCACATTGTTGGCGCACGGTCTGCAAGACCAGGAGGCCAAACAGCATGGTCACCAATTCACTTAAAATGTGGTAATTTATCACTTTTACTCTCTTGATTTTAAAACAAATCTTCCCTATTTCTCCCACATTCGACCCCTAGTAGTTGTGGAGTCCCTCCTACGCCTCACCCTTTGGTTTCTCTCCTACACAATGGTTAAATGGTATGAATTATCATGATTTTAGGTTCATTTTCAAAGGTAATGACTTATTGCACCTCATTATGTCTTCTTCTACTTTCACCTAGTTTTTCTTCCTCTTTGGATTCCAATAACCTATGAATCATGTTAACTTGATTTTAAATTTGGTGGTTTTGTATTTTAGGGTTCTCCTTAGTTCCTTTTTGTCCCTTGGGATTTTTAAAAGTGATTTTGAGTTTCCATCACCATGATAATAAAGATTTGAGGTAGGTCTCCATATGTTCAATATTTCAACATGAATTACATGATTGATTGATGTTTTAAATGTGTGATTTATCATTATATTAAATTTATATGCTATATAATTGATGCAATTCATGAAATCAATATCTTATTTTCCACCTTTGATTCCAACCCGAAACTTTAACATGATTTTCTTTGGTTCTAGAGATATTTTTTCATGCATGTTTTTAAATAAAAATATTTCCTAGTTGTTCGAATTATTTTTGAAATGGTTTCTATCATAGAAAGTGAAATTTCCCAAATGAGTTTTTCTTCATAAATAGTTTTTATAGAAAGGGCCCAATGGTTTTGATGATTCTCCAAGGAATCCTTGGGTAATTCTCAAACAATGATTTTTATGCACATACACATACAGATATATAAATATATATATATATATATGAATATGTGAGTGCCTCCATTGCACATATTCACTCACAAAGAGTTGAATATGTACATTGGATGATAAGGGTACTTATGTACACACATACATACATATATATACATATAAATATATCGATGTGTGTATGCTATAAGTATGAGGAACAATTCTGGAACTAGAGGGGCCTTGGGAAATTTTGTTTTCTAAAGTAAAAGTGTTTCCTTATAAATAATGAGGACTATTTGTTACTTTGACTTGTTTTAATTGGAATTGAATACCCCTCTTAATGAACACCCCTTTTATGTATGATTCATGTTATGTTCTTGGTGGAAAGACTTGTGCCTTGATTTTCTAAATTGAAATGGAAATTCAATTGAGGAGCATGACTGGAGGTGAGAATTGGGTGACTATTTTAGCGGAAAATGTATGAAATGTGTGTATATTATATCTTGGTAAAACCCACCTACAATTTATTTACATGGTAAGACTTGGGTAGTAGGGTGGGATCCCTATGCACACTTGCTGTCCTAGTTGAGATTACCTACTGGCTAGTGGCTATGAGTATATAACCTAACTACTTTTGAGATGTGACTCTCAGTCGAACATGTAAGGGTTTCACTGAATGTTATGGATGTGATTAAGGATAACCGATATCTTTATATATTGATTACTAAATAGAATTTTTAGCTTTATCCTATTCCATATCAACCAATACAAGATATCCCATGGAACCCATTTAATTTGTATGATATCATTTATTTCAATTTGGTTTCTTTATAAGGTAACATATCTATTTTTTCACATTATTATTCCTATTTTAGAAATGGTTAATTTCATAAAGAACTCTATTGGAATGTGTTTCATGATTTGAAAATTGTTTTGAAATTATGATGGAAAGTACTTTCCCTTAATATAAAATCTAGATACTTATTTTTATTTAACTTATAGAAAACATTATTTTTAGATGTCTTAATTTCAAACTAATATGATTGGATTTCACATTAATGGTAAGGCTTAGGGTGTTGTTATCCTTGTAATCCCTAACAAGCTTCATAATTATCACACCTACATTATTTATCATATTTCGGCTTCAGGTCCTCTCATTTATGGATCACTCAGGAGGTGAAAATTATTCCTTGGGTGGTGGTGACCCATGAGGTCGCATGGAGGTATGTTAGGTATTTATTTCAATTACGATACTAGTTGTTCTTTTTTCTTTTAATTTATTTTACTTCTATTCATGGGATAAATCATTCACATTTTAGTATACATGATTCCCATCACAATTTTCCATCCTTAGAGGATTAAGAATTCCTTGCAGGCCTTGTTGCAGGTTATCTCAGGTGACCAGATTGGGGTCGACCCGGGTTGGTTTGTGACACCTTATTTAAAAAAATACAAGATCGGTATCAATTACAACTAACTTTTATAATATTTTTTTAACAAATAAGTGAGAAAATTTAAATCAAAACATGTTAACAAAATTAATGAATAGTGGATAATAAATATATTTGGTTCAAGAAAATAGGATAGTATAATTTCCTCTAAAGGAACCTTGAATATAAAAAATCCTAAAAGAAATTATATTAGAACATAAAGTCTTTTCCACTATGGAAACTCTTCAATCATAATCCCGATGAAAAAATAACTTCAAATGAAACATTAAATATCATCGAGAAAAATATATTCATTAAATAAAATGTCAAGACAGAAGTATAAATCCCTCACAAATTAATATAAGTTCATACCATAAACATATGTATTAATGAAACAGATTCTGAGACAAATAACACTTACATGATAGTACCATTGAATTAAAGATTTAGTCAACGAATTGATTATGGGTATAAAATTTAATTTAAAAAAATGTAAATAGAACATAATATAGTAAAATTAATTACATTAATAATCTTATTATATCATATAATATTAATAAGTAATATAACCCAATAAAAATAAATTGAGTAATGAAATTATTTACCACACAGTAACCTTTAAGTCAAATCCATAGAATGAAGTAATTAAAATTGAAACATAAAATATAATAAATTATGAATTATTCATGATACAAAATTTAAAATTGGAATTATATACACAACAAAATAAAACAAGTGTTGAATATGGTATATGTCTCACAAAAATAAAAAGTTATATGAGAAACCCTTACCTTTGGTCCAAATTTCATTATATGTGTTTAAACATCCTATAAAATAATAATATTATTATAATTTTATATAATAATAAACTTTTCAATGTTTAATTCCTTATACCTAAATTATATATTTTATTTGTTTTAATAACATATTTAAATACCTAATCCTTTTAAGTCCACATCGAGTGTTTTGAGGATGTTCAGATAATTATTTCAAAATAGCTTGGGTGTGTTGATATTGGTCATAGAGGTCTATATTTAAGCATATTGAAAATATTAATTATAAAACATTTATAATATTTATACATAAATTAAACTTTAAAACCCATTCATAAATTACGGTTATGAAAAATAAACTATGTTACAATTAAGAAGATGGTACGTCATACGTACATATGAGTAACATTTCCATTTTTCAATGAATATTATGAATATATGAATTATTTTATATTTAGATAATAAAAAATATATCATAAATAACAAATTATTTCATTAAATATACTTATATATATCAATCATATGTTGTGATGATGAAAAATGAAACACATCTCTTCGGGGAGGTAGTAGTCCACATGAATGCACGAATGGCATTATCATTTTGTAGTGTATGAAAGATAATGATATATTATCTTTTTAAAATAATAACTATGTGATGAATATAATAATGATTTCATTTATATCACATATATTAATTAATTTTAACCTTATTGTCTTCCATATAAACCATTAGTGAAAAATGAATCAAATCGCTTCACGAGGCAGTAGTCTGTCGTACACATATTCGGCGTTATCTTATCCCCCACCTAATGAAAATTAAAAAGGTATATGTGATATGATAGCTCAAAAAGTATAAATATGTCTTTAATATCATATATATATACTTTAAATTAATCTTTATAATATTAGATGATAGGAAATTATAGAAAATGAATGGCATCAGTTAGTGAGCCATTAGATTATTGTATATACAAATGATGATTTTATATCCCATTTTATAGAAGTGGAGATGGATTAGGTTATGATATTAACATAATAACACCTAATAATATTATAGATATAATTTTTATTATATTATAATAATTGAATAATTTTTTAATGATGTGTAATAATAAATAAAATAAAAACGCATGCTTAAACATGATACCTATTCTCCAGAAAACCTCTTTAGGTAAGAACCAAATGCCTTCTTAGGATGAATTTATGATCAAAATAATGTCTCTAGGACCTCAGGATGAAATTTAGGAGGTAATTTGGTAGTTTTATTCAGATAAAATTTCTTTTAAGGTGTGTAGATGATTGGAGGGTGTGTCCATTTAGAAGTGAGGTGAGTGGCAGGCTTATAATTTTCAAAAATAAAAAGGTGTACCAACATTCATCACATGCCAAAAGGCTCAAAAAAGACCATTATTGATAATTATAAATTTTAAGGTCGAAATATGGCCATATTGAAGATTTTATACATGATTTTATGTATTTTTAACCCTTATCTTTTTAGTTTAACCTCTAGTAATCATGTATTATATTAACTGTGGTAATTAATTTTTATTATTTTCACTATTCATTATTCTCAAAATTTAAGTTGGACTTATTAGATAATATATATTATAATGATTCCAAATCTAGAACAAATTTAAACCAATTTAATAGATATTATTTTAAAATTTTAATTAAAAATTAAACCCGTGGAGGCGATTAAAAAGACGGTTTTTAATAAATGTATTTTTCAAGAAAAATATGATTTTATGTTAACTATATGACCATTGATAATAATTATATGAATTAAAATTAATTTTTATTGATATATAATATTTATATTTCATTTAAATCATTCCTAATTATGTGTTTTTAATTAATTGAAAATTTAAAACATTATGCACCTTAAAATAGTTTTCTGAAAAATCCTGTTTTTAATCCCAAAAATAAACTTATACTAAAATCCAATATAAAATTGATTCAAAAGTAATTAATTCGACTAAATATATATATATTGAATAATTATGTTACTTTAAATAATTTTAAAAACATAATTAAACTTTTAAATTACTTAATTTATAAAAAATAAATGGCATTATCACAAAAAAGAATATTTTCAGTAGTAAGTGAAAAATCAATATTTTCTAAAAAATCCAAAAATTTCAACCTAAGATAATTTTGATATGGTGAATGAAAACATTTAATTCATTTTTTTAAAATAAATTTTAAAAACGTTTCAAAAATTTATTATAATATTGTCTAACAAAAAAACGATAAAAATTCGTTTATTAAGAAAACATATTATTTTAGAAAAATATTACTTTACTAAAAATGATCAGTTATTTACTAGGAATTTATTAATAATTTATATTGATTAGGACATTTCTATGTATGTATATCATAAATTATTTAATAATATTTATACCTAAAAATATAACTTCTAGGTTATAACAGTTATACATTCTGTGGGCTATTTAAAATCAATATTGCGTGTTGAATATGCTATCTAGCATAATGATCTTATTTTAAAATATTGGGGTGTTAAAATAGAACGTTACATATACCCTTGGTCTTTAGATAAAACCCCATTGTAACCCCTTTATATTGGTATAAATCGTCTTGTATACCCTCTGACTTGGGATAAATCCTCTTTATACCCTTTGGCTTAAGATAAATCCTCTTATATACCCTTAGAGTTTGGATAAATACTCTTATGTTCACTTTTGATCTCATGATACATAAACATAAACCAGTGAATTTAATGGAAATATTGGATCTAACCCATCATCACCTATACTTATTTATTCCACTTAAAATCAATCATAAACATATCTTAATGATCCCATGGAAAAAATGGTTTTCTTAAACAATCTAAAAATATTAGAAACCATAAAATTAAATAATCATAGTATATAAAAAATATCATTTTTAAAAGGAATAATATCATAACAAAATATATAGAATGTTCAAAACATAACTTCATGGTAGATACACCATGGATGAAAAATATAAGTGAAATTATAAATGGTTTCATAAAACCTTTTGAACATTGTTATAAAAGGTGAAGTGAAATTAAAATTCAAAAAATTTATTTAAAAGTTAAATAAAATAATTTTAAAGACCTTATTATAAATATTTCCAAATAAAATATCCTTTAAAAGACATAAATGTTATAAAAATAGCGAGTGGAGGATAAAACATATTATTTTGAATGTATGGAAAACCCTCTTCTTTAATATTTTGAAATATCATTTTTTGAAAACCCACAATATAAAGAGTATTAACAATTTATTTTAAATAGTGGTAAATATAATTAAAAGAATCGTAGAGAATATATATCATCCTATGAATTTAAGAATATTATTCTTTTAAATTAATGTTGAATAAATATATTTTATATATATAAATTTAATTAAAATAAAAAATGTTTTAACAGAAATATTTTATGAAAATATTTTATTTTTTATATTAAATATAATTTTTTATTAAAAGGTAATATTATTATATAATATTAATTAAATTTTCCAAGAAATCTAATTTTTATTAAGAATATTTTAAATGAAAATTTATTAATTTCTATATTTATTATTTTAATATATATATTATTTTTAAAGAAGATAAAATATATGATTATTTATTGTATGTTTGAATATATTATTATTTCTCAAGAAAAAAATGAGGTAAATTCTACGTAAATGTATTTTAAAATGATTAAAAATTACTTTTTTAAATTATAGTTATATAGTGATAATTGAAATGAAAATATTTAGTACTATATTTTTTAAAAAATATTTTATTTTTTTTCTAAAATATTATTACTAACATGTAAATATTATACAATATTATCATGTAATAATAATACTTTATATTAACCATTTTTTTGAATAATATATGTAAATAAAGATTTAAACACTATTTTTAAATAACAATGTTAAATGTGTAATTTGTTTATTATATGTTGTTATAATTATTATTAAAATAGACATTGTATTAAAAAACAATTATTGATAAATTATAGAAAATTATAATCTTTAAAATACCTTCAAAATAATGACTTATTACTTTAAAATAAATTTTTATTTCTAATTTAAAATATTTATTAAATTTTTTGTCACATAAAAAATATTGTGAAGGAATTATGATATTAATTAATTTAGCTTGTTTGAATATATATATATATATTTAATTATATGTTATGGGAAGTAAAATATTGACTGGATAGAATATTGAAATTGGCATTTTTCTTTAAAATATATTTAGTGTTAAAACAATTTGGCCAACCATGGCCAGTCAAAGACTAATACACCACTGCTTATGTTGGTAAGAAAGTCTGAGAAACCATTATACCATGGAGGTACTGAGGAACCTACACTTGTATTGGGAGATGTATATGCTTGTGAGGGTTAGGCATAGCACTCGTAGAGTGCAGTAAGTTGGTGCAGAGGGTTTACAAGGTTGTGTCGCGAGTCGACATCATAATAAAAGTCGAGAGAAGATCATGTTAATCACATAAAATGCGTAATAGTTAGGGATTAATAATTATATAATTGGTCATCTAAGGGATTTTTTGATCTAGGGTGTGTAGAATCAGGTATTGTTCACCCATTTAAAATACTCCACATATATTGAAGTTGTTCGATTTATTTAATCTTTGTATCCCAATTCATTTATTGTTCATCGTCTTCCTCAATATCAACCTCATCGACCCCTACCATTGTCTTCATCCCATCTACGACAACTGGATTCATCCTTTACACACCAATCTTATGATCCTATATTGAATTCATCCATAATAACCATTTTTATTCTCTTTTAATGAAAAATATGAATTTTTAAAATTTTAAAACCATGAAAAACCCTTCAGCCTATAATGTCCCCAACTCGGGGGGCCACTGAAACGGTGCCCCGAGCTGGGAAGTCACATGACCCCAAACATGCCTCCCGATATACCAGAGGTTGCTGATTAGAATCTAGGGTTCAATAGTTCACTTGTTAGGACTATAACCTCATTAACAGAGTAACCCATAATAGATAAATACTTAAATAATAGAAATAATAGTAATCAATCAATAACATGCATAAATAACCAATTACCAAAATTGGGTACAATAATATGCAATAGTAGATATGTCATGTCAGGCTATAGTGAAAAGTGAACAAAACCCTAAATAAATAAAACAAAATAATCCCAAAAATGGTCCAGACTCCATGTCTAGAACCCCACCCATACATTTCCCATGTCTAACTCAACTCCCTAGCATAGGGTTGTTTCCCTTGTCCAGATCTGCAAGCATGAAATCTAATCGGGTACCCAATGGCCACCCGAGCTGGGTGTGAGTGTAACTCATTAGGCCACCAACAACGGTGTCTAAAAAATATCCATCAAGGTAGATAATGCGTGAATGTGATAAATAAAGGAAATTTAAGATAAACAGTTCAACAGTCCATTCTAGACTATATTTCTTTTTAATTATACTATCCTTGAGTCCAGGTTCACCACTTAGGAATTTCATGATTTAATATACCCTTTTCATTTCTTCAATAGATTAGGCATGTACAATATTCTCAAGTATTTGGGAACAAAATCAATCCCAATATCAATAGGTGACACATTACGACAATCTCATAATCCTCACCAAGAATCCTCATTCTAGGTGGAATGCAACAGTTAGGGGAATAGTTCTCTATCCCATTCCCTAATCAGTTCATTTATGGTGAAGATATAACCTCGGTCCAACTCAACCTGTGGGTGTAGAACCTCAAGTCAATACCCAACTCAAACAATCCCTTTTCACATTCTTATTTATCATTCACCATAATTAAACATATCACAACAAACATAGATTATATCATTTACAACACCACAACAACATCATTAAATGGGAAATTAACATTTTTCTTCAATCCATTAACAAATTTATCGTTCATATTACTTAACCCCTTTATCCCCATTCCAATTTCCCATGCATATCTCACTAAGAATATTCAAGTATAAAGATAGTCCCCTAGAATTTTCACATTAATCACTTTAACCATTTTTCAATCCAACTAAACAACCTATTAGGAAATTTCCCAACATAAATGTTTTACTAAACACCAACTATACATCCCTCAATAATATTGACATGTTCATCATGGGCTCTATGTTCTTTTACAATGGCCTTACACTTACTTAGCTAAACTCTATGTATCGGGAATATCATCACACCCCTTGGGTGGCCCTAATTTGGTCGAGTCATACTACTTGCATCCCATGGGGATCAATAGATGTTCAATTAACCATTTATACACCCACTACATAACATCATGTATAAGGCACCAAGAACTCTTCAAAAGAGGGCAAGAATAGAAACCCTGCATGAACAAATCTATAGAAAAACAAAGGGATATAAATTGTAGACCACCTACCTTGAATCTTTTGGTGAACTCCCTCTCAATCGAAGCCTTAGATATTGATTCTATCAACTATGGAATATTTACCCTAAAATTCACTGAAAATAAGGGTTTGAGGGCTTTAGATGGAGAGAAGGAAGGGATATAAACCATAAACAAAAAGGGAAGAAAGTGGGAGATTATCCTTACCCAGATCTTTGATCTGTAACCAACGTCTCTCTAAACATCTTAGAAATGAGGAGATAATTCTCTTGGAAGATCTTAGATGCTTGGCTCATCCCTAGGGTTGATGGAGGATGAAGGGGTTGAAAACCCGAGTTGGGAATAAAAATCCCCCATGCCAATTTTGTAATTTTATAGAAGATTCTAGTCTGCACTG
This sequence comes from Viscum album, assembly GCA_963277665.1. Classification (NCBI taxonomy): domain Eukaryota; kingdom Viridiplantae; phylum Streptophyta; class Magnoliopsida; order Santalales; family Viscaceae; genus Viscum; species Viscum album. The sequence goes on along the minus strand of OY728146.1, from coordinate 2,053,374,446 downwards.
CTTACCTACAAAGTTTTCCAAATTGTGTGAAAACCATGTGGAGGGTACTTCCTACATGCCCTCTCTCTCGCATGGTTCTCCAGACCATGAGGATTTCCACTGCCTGTACGGTATCCCCTCGCATGGTTTTCCAAACCGTGCGGAAACCTACGGACTACCCAGAACACCCATTTTTTCCATTTTTCATGTCTCGAACCCCAGGAACACCTCTAATCCTTCTTAAGTACTTGGGAATAAATTTAGTTAAAAAAAGGGGACTAAAACTAAAAAATAAACAAGAAAATACCTTTAGGATAAATCTGGGATCTTACAACCTTCGCACCTTATAACGGTTAATCCTCGAGATTCTCTTCTAAGAATCATCAGGTTTCCAAATCAAGGAGGTCGGGCCACTGGGACAACATATCAGACTCCTGCTCCCAATTTTCCTCTTAAACGTTCCCATTCTTCCATAAGATACGAACCAAGGGTATAACCTTTCCCCACAAAACTTTTTTCACTATGAACCACAATTAAAACTAGGTGCTTCTCAAAGGATGCATCAACTTCAAGGTCAAAATCCTCAAAATGTATCACTTGAGATGGATCAGGATGATACAGTCGAAGTTGTGAAATGTGGAAAACATCATGAATCCCACTATACTACTATGAAATACCTTATTGTTATGCCATGGGTCTGACCCTTTAAACAATATCAAATGGCCTCATATATCTAAGAACCAACTTGACCTACTTCCAAATTCTGTAGTGACATAAAATTGGTGACACCCGAAGAAACACACTATCACCCACCACGAACTCATGCGGTCTATGAAGCTGATCTTCAAAAGAAATAAACCTACTTTTAGTTGTTCCCATGGGCTTTTGAATCACATGAACCTTCTTCGATGTCTCCATCATAAGACTCAGTCCTAAAAGCTCAGACTCTCTGGCCTCTCACCAACACAATGGAGATCTACACGATCTCCCATAATGTGCATCAAAAGGATCCATCTAGAAAGTTTCCTAAAAAATATTTTTGTAAGAAAAATTAAAAAGAGACAAGTTCCTTTCCCACGAACCACTGAAATCCAAAACACATGCCCTCAACATGTCTTCTAATACCTGAATTGTATGCTCCGACTGCCTGTCACTTTTTGGGTGGTAAGTTGTACTCAAAAACATCTGGGTACCAAGTGCCTTCTATAGTACCCTTCATAAGAGCAAGGTAAAATGTGGATCACGATCCAAAACTAAGGTCACGTCACACCATGTAACCTCACTATTTCTCGAACATACAACTCCACCCAACTGGTCAACTATATAGGTCTCCTAGATTGGCAAGAAATGGGACACTTTGGTTAGATGATATACCACCACCCAAATTCCATCATTCTTCTGAGGTGACTTCAGAATACCCACTAAAAAGTCCATTGTAAATTCATTCCACTTCCACTATGGAATAGGAAATGACTTCAATAACCCACCAGGACGCTGGTGATTAGCCTCCACCTGCTAACAGGTAAGGCATCGGGCCACAAACTCACAACTTCTTTCTTCATTCATGACCACCAAAACTACCTACAAATATCCCAGTACATCTTAGTCAATCCTCGATTCACTTCCCACTTCGACGCGTGGAACTCATACATCAACTATTCTCATACACCTTTCAGCACTACAACATGACCATGAATATATGAAACTCCATCGACACTGAAAGACCAACCATAAGGTGACTCCCCACCTTTAATACATTCCTTCATAGCCAAACACTCCAGATCTACTGATTGAATCTCTTTTACTTGGCTTAAAATTTTGGACTCAACTACTATAGATGAAAGGGTCATATTCCCATTCCCATAATGTACCTCCAAATGCATCTTCACAAACAAGGACATCACCACCCACTCTAAACTATATTCCTAAACTACCTGATTCTAAGTCTTCTGGCTCAGAGCATCGGTGACTATATTACCTTTCCCTGGTGTGTACACAAACTCAAAATCAAAATACTTTAGGTACTCGACCCACCGTCACTAAAGAATATTAAAATCTCACTAAGAGAATATGTATTTGAGACTTTTATTGTCTGTGAACACCATGAAAGGTTCTCCAAACAATGCCTCTAACACATCAAGGAATGAACAACAACAACTAGCTCAAGGTCATGAGTAGGATAATTCATTCATGTGGTCTCAACTACTTTGACCCAGAAGCTACAACATGATCATCCTACATCGAATCTTCCCCATCCCCAACACTAGATTCATCATAGATCAAGTTGTACTTCTTACCTAGTTCAGCTAAGATCAAAATTGTTGCAGAAGTCAACTGCTCCTTCATCTCCTACAAAGTATTCTCACAAGCCTCTAACAAATTAAATTTAATTCACTTCTTGGTTAGGCTTGTGAGCGGTTCTTAAAATGAGATAAATCTCTAATAAACCTTCATAGATGACCATCCAAACCAAGAAAATTCTGAATATAAGAGACATTATTAGGATTCTCCCAAGACACCACATCCTGCACTTTCTATAGATCCAGCGACACACCTGACTCAGATGTGATGTTCCCCAAAAAGTGCACCACATAAATCCTAAACTGACATTTTTTATCTTGGTGTAAAGAATATTCATTCTTGGTGTACTCAATATGATGTCAAGATGTTTTTCATGATCATCGTGAGTTCTAGAGTACACCAAGATGTCATCAACGAAGAAAAATACAAACAGATCCAAATATGTGTGGATTATCTAGTTCATCAGGGCCATGAACATATCCTTAGAATTGGATAGACCAAACTACATTACCATAAATTCATATAGCTTAAACTTTCTTCAAAAAGCTATCTGGGGTATGTTAAAAGTCTCACCCATAATTGGTGGTATCATGATCTGAAAACAATCATTGAAAACACAGAGGCACCTATGAGCTGGTAAAAAAGGTCATCGATTCTTGGAAGAGGGTATTAGTTCTTAACTGTCATCTGGTTTAGATTCCTATAATCGACACATTGCCTTAGTGATCCATCAACCTTAATAGAAAACAACACTGATGATCCCCCAGGTGATGTACTAGGATGTATAAACCCTTTACAGCCCAATTCCTTTAACTAATCCTTTATTTATTGGAGCTCTACTAGTTCCATTCGATAAGGTGTAATAGAAATTGGCTCCACTCCAGGAAAAAATTCAATCGTAAACTCAACATCTCTCTCAGGTGGTAACTTCGAATGTTCCTCAGGAAACAAATCCTGAAACAAATCCACAACAAAAGGAAATATTGGTTTTACTTTCTTCCCATCATCTAACACAATTCATTCCACTTGGGATATGTTTTCTCCCAACTACTAGCGTAGTAGCCCTGCATGACCTTCTTGAATATCCTACTCACAATGAAGGACACAAGTTCCCCTATCGAGTGATATAAATGTTACCTGACATTGGTAAAATATGATATGGCCTTGATATAACACCAACCATTCCATTCATAAGATTTGGCCAAAACCTAATATCTCTAGGACAAACAAATCCCATAGAAAATGATAGCCACCAACCTCCAGAGCACAACCCTTACATTTCCTGATGTCACCAGCTTGTACCACTAGTGGAGTTTCATGCTCCATTACCCCATATAAAATCTCTACAGTTAAGTCCAACACAACTATGAATTGAGTGGAGATAAAAGAATGTGTAGAACCTATATCAAATAAAGCACTAGAAATAATGGAAGCTTAAAGAATCATATCTTTAACAGTAGATGGTCCCGCCTCACCACCTTCAGGTGTATCCTGAATTGTATGGAGATGACCTACCCCTTTAACCTAGGATCCAGCCAAAGTGACTTGCACTACACTGGTCTGTTGGTAAGGTTGATCTCACCCCATAATTCCACATCTTCCGCCCACACCAATATGGACTTTAGAGCTCCAAATACTTTCTTGATATGGGGTAACTGAACCCCTACCAACAGTCAACATCTTCCTTTGACCTCCTTCATTCCCTGACTTTCGCGGGTTCCTATAGAACCTCTGAACGTTTTCTAACATATCGAATGCACAACACTCGACCAGTGGGAGTGGAAACTGGTAACACTTGTTCCCCAACCTTGCACACTGATGGTAGAAGACCTGGTCACCACCTTGAGAAGTTGACCCCCTCTTTTGACTGCTCTATGCACTCCCAAAACTCGATACAACCATATGGAATATTAAATATGTCATGTCAGGCTATAGTGCCACGTGAAAAAAAAACCAAAAGAAAGAAATCATCGAAATCCCAAATATGGTTTAGACACCAAGTCTGGAACCTCACCCATACATGTCCCAGGTCCAAATCAACTCCCTAGCATAGGGAACTTACCCTTGTCCTGACCTACAAGCATGAAATCTACTCAGGTACTCAATGGAGGCCTGAGTAGGGTGTGAGTACAACTCTGTAGGCCACCACCAATGGTGTCTAAAAAATATCCATCAATGTAGATAGTTCATGCAAGTGATAAATAAAGGCAAGTAATGATAAATAGTTCAACATGCCATTCTAGGCAATGTTCCTTTTTAATTATACTACCATTGATTCCAAGTTCACCGATTAGGCATTTCATGATTTAATCTAACCTTTTCATGTTTTTGATGAAATAGGAATGTACAATATTCTCAAGTATGTGGGAATAAAATTAATCCCTATCTCAATAGGAAACACATTAAAAAAATATCATAATCCTCACCTCGAAGCCTTAGTCCAGGTGGAATAGAACCATTAGGGGAATAGAACTTCATCTACATCCCTAACCCATGCATTTAGGGTAAAGCTAGAACCTCGGTTATACTCAACCCATGGGAGTAGCACCTCAAGTCTATACCCCACTCAACCAAGCCATGTGCAAATGCTTATTTACCATTCACCACAATTAACCATATCACAAAAAACATAACCAATATCATTTACAACACCACAAAAATATCATTAAATGAGAAATTAACATTTTTCTTCAATCCATTAACACATTCATCATTCATATTACTTAACCCCTTTATCCTCATTCCCATTTACCATTCCAATCTCACTAATCATATTCAATTATAAATCTATTCCCCTAGCATTTTCCCATTAATCCCTTTAACCCTTTTTCATGCCAACTAAACAACCTCTTAGGACATTACCCAACATAAGTGTTTTACTAAACACCAATTACAAATACTTAAATCATATTAACATATTCCTCATGGTATCTATGTTCTCGCACAACATCTTTACACTTACTTAGCTAAACTCTATGTCCGAGGAATATCGTCACAACCCTCGGGTGGCCCTAATTTGTTAAAGTCATCCTTCTTACAACCCATTGGTATCAATAGGGGTTAAATTAACCATTTAGACATCCACTAACTCACATCATGTCAAAGGCACCATGAACTTTTCAAAATAGGGCAAGAATAGAAACCATGCATACACATATCTACAAAAAACACTGAGGGATATAACCGGTAGACCACCTACCATGAATCCATTAGTGAACACCCTATAAATTGAAGACTTAGATCTCAATTCAACCAAATCTTGATGATTTACCCTAAAATTCACCAAAAAGAAGGGTTTGGGTGCTTTGGATGGAGATAAGGAAGGTATACAAACCCTAAATCAAAAATAGAAGCCAGAGTGAGATTAGTCTTTCTTGGATCTTTGATCTACTACCAACAACACTAAAAATGTCTTAGAAACAAAAATATCATAAACTTAAAAAATATTGGAATCTAGGATCATTCCTACGGTTGAGGGAGGAAGAAGGGGGAGAAATCCTAAGTTGGAAATAAAAATCCCGTAATGGATTTTTTTATAATTTTTTTGAAGTTTCTAGGATGCACGGTTTCCTCACATGGTTTTCCAAACCATTCGTGAACCGTGTGGAGGCTGGTACCTACACTCCCTCTCTCTCTCGTGGTTTTCCAAGCCACGTGAAAAACGTATGGATTTTCACCGCCCACGTGGTCTCTCTTCACATGGTTTTCCAAACCGTTCGCAAACCGTGCGGACTACCCAGAACACCCCCTTTTTTCCTCTTTTTTGTGGACCAAACCCCAAGAACACCCCTATTTCTTCTTATTGATTTGGGAATACATTTAGTTAACCAAAAAAGGGGACTAAAACTAAAACATAAATAATAACATACCTTTCGGAGAAATTTTATATCTTACCCAGCCTATGTTATTAACTATACTTTTCATGTTTCCCCTTTAAACTACTGCATTGGAATCATCACATTAAACTCATCAATGTCCTATTTTCAAAAAAGAAAATTTAATGTTTTAAAGTAAAAAATATCTACAATTTTGTTTTAAATTATCTTCTTAAAATAGTTCTTTATAGTTTTTTAAAATGAGTTAAATGAATGAATAAAACTAAATATATCAATCACATTTACTCTGAAGATTACGTACAATGTATTTAGAGATCTCTAAATTCATCATTTTCCTACTTGTATCTACATATAATAAATGATAAATATATAAAAAATATATAGATTTAACATATCTATCAATATATTATCTTTCTCCACAAGCCTTATGCCTTATCCACATATTTTGGGAAATCAAGATCACTCTTGATTATTCCCTCGACTGTATATATTAATATATATATATATGTAAGTCAAATAAATGTATATATATAATAGTGGAATAATGGTTATAAATATAAATATTTCTTTGAGAGTTTAACACCTAAAAAACTCATTTCTTATTTGAAATTATGGAGTGATTGATAAAAAGAGAGATAATAAAGAGCGATAAAAGAGAGAAAGGGAAAAAAATACATATATCATTAAAGAATAAAAATAATTCCAAAAATTTAAAGGTGATATATTTTATTATTTATAAAAACTCATTTACATTTAAATTATGTTTTAAGCCAAAACCCTTTCATTAAGTTAATTCTATTATTCTCAAAATCCTGTTAAGATTTCATGATTCGTTGTTATTATTTTTTAATTTTGAAAACCATGTTTTAAGAGTGATTTTTTTATAAAAACACTATATATAGAGGAGTTTATATTAGGAAATTAAAATTCAATCATTACATATAATTTTTATTTTCAAATGAAAGAAATTATTTAAAATAGGATACTTTTCTTTCTAAATCCGGAATATTTTTTTGATAAAGGTTTATAATTTTTTGCGGAAAATTTTATTTTAATTTAATAAATTTAATTCATGATATTAGTCTCATGTACTATATTTTTATATAAAGATTAAATTATATTTATTTTTCAATTTTATTAAATTTAATTTTCATGTTTTTTTTAAATTATACATTTAAATTTATAAATTTTCTCTAATTGTATTGATTTATCCTAACCTAAGATGATGTTTATTAAGAAATATATTTTAAATAAGCTTTAAATTTTAAAAATTAATTTTTTCTGTTAAAATATTTTATATATTTTTTGAATGTGTTTAGTGGATTGTAAATTATAATGTTAAACATGAGAAAAAAAATTTCTTAAAATTTAACATGGCACTTGATTATCGAATGAGATAATTAGAAATATGGAGTAAACCCACTACCTTAAGGAGATATTATACTTAAAGTGATACTGTAAGTGGGTTTAGGGATTTTTAAAGTTTTTACATGTATCATTTTAATCCAAAAATGAATTATTATTTTCAAAATATTTTTAAAGGAGAAATACATGTCTAATTTCAAAGGTTGATTATTTTGAAAAAAATGGATTTCCAAAGTAGTATTTATTTATTTCAATCGTTTTAAAGGTATTTATATAAAACCCTAGAATATTTTTTTGAAAATTTATATATATCATATAAAATATTTTTTATATCAAGGTAATTTCAAAGTATTAAAAAATATTTTTAACTATATTTTTAAAACCTCTTACTGGGTAATTTTATGCTCTCTATATGTTTTTTAAAAGGATTTTTCACAGGGTACATAAAAGAATCAATGGTATTTTGTTTAAAATATGGATATAGTGTGAGTAAATACAATTAGTTATTTTATAAATATTTTAAACTTTTATAATATTTATGTAATTTTCCTAATCTTCCAAAAACTAGGTTGGAAAAGATCTTCGATTGTATACTGGACTGAGTATTTACAGTTACTTTTTAAATTAAAAAACACTACATGTTTTTAACATAAGATCTAAAAGTGTAGGTTTTTGTCCTTATATAATAATAAATATTATATTTTCCAAAAATAGAGGTAAACATTGGTGAGAAATAAAAAACATTGATATGGAAAAAAATTGATTAAACGAAACCAGAATAATTCTTCACAAAAATTAATTTTAACAAAATAATAAAATAATCCTTGAATGAGGAAATGGTTTTAAATATTATTTATAAATAATATAATGTGTAAATTCAATATAACATAATTATAGGTTGAAATATGTCTATAGTTAAATATAATATTCAAAAAAAGAGTGATTATAACCCAAGGAAAATATTTGTTTCATGAAAACCCCTTACAGTCGTTGTAACTTTTGAATTAAAACCCCATGAGTGTTGTAAATTTAAATATAACATTTAATATCATTAAATATAATAGGTTCGTGATATATAAAAATAATATCATATTATTTACACCATTGAAATAGATACGTAGTGTATAGCTTAAACATGTCTCAAGGGATTTATATTTGAATGTGTTGTAGCCTTATTTACAACAAACATAATTATATTAATATGATTACTCAGAACCATATTCATACCTAATTATATTTATGATTCCCAATTATAATAATTATATACATGTATATTAATTATTTTTTCATTTTTTCTAACATCAAGTGTTTATATTTTTTTAACTATTTGTAGTAGTTTCGTATGTGCGGTGTAGATGTTCAGCCTTCTTCCAACGTAGAACACGCGATTTTCATATGTGCGTGTTCTATACGTACGCATTGTTGACAATTTAGTTTTCCATAGAATGGGGTAAATATGTAATATGGTTTATAATTTAATATTATAAAATATTTAATAAATATAATAATTAAAAATTAAATTCCCTATTATGACCATCATTTTAAGGTGGTGATGGAAAGTGAAACACATTGTGTTGTGGAGGTGGTAGTCCGCACAACGTAGAACACACAATTAACATTTCTGTTTTTATTAATGGAAAATGTGGTGGTTAAGGATTTTACCATAATTAAAATAACATTTCAATATAATAATGAAAATTATTTAATCATTTTGAGATCATGGAAAAAATATGGAGAATAAATGCTTATAAAAAATAGAAAAATAAGAGAGAGTTTAGAAGTATATACCTCACTTTTTAGATTTTCTCCTCTATGAAGGGGGTTAAACCTTAGAGGGATGGTATTTTTTGAATACCATAACATCCTTAAGGTGTCTATAAGTGTTTATAATTAGGGTTTGTAGTGTTTATAATGAATATAATTGGTTTTAGTGTGAAGGTAAGTGAAAAGGGGAGTTCCCCTTTTATAAGTGGAAAGGAGTGGCATTTTTTTAAATTCGAAAAACATTTCCATAATGGGAATTCAATCTCAAATAAAGTAGATAAAAAATTGGGAAATAATAGAGTTTATAATACATATTTTTGATCCACACGTTCACCACTAAATTTAAAAAAATTTAAAACATGTTTTACCCATTACCTCTATGGTTACTCATTTTTACAATTTTAGTTTTAACCAGGGTTAGTAGTTTTTACCTAGGTAGTTTATTCTTTATTCCCAATAATTAAATGGTAATTATTATATAATTTGGACCTAATGATTAAAATTTATTTTTAAAAAAAATTTAATTCAATTTTTTATATTTATTAAAATTAATGTTAAAATACTGAATGTATATTGTTTCATAATTAATTTTTTAGAAAATTATGAAAAAAAAATTTTAAATGTATAATACGGTTTTATGAATTAAAAACAATATTTTTAAAATTATAAATTCTTATATAAAATACATATTTGGTCTTATAAAATTCTTTCATTATTTTTAGATTCAAACTTATATACTAATAATGTTATAAAAGTCATGTTATTTGGAAAAACTGTATTTTTCACTATTCACTGAAATTTTAGTTTTTTAGAAAAATTATAAAAAATAATATTAAGATTATTTAATTATAAATAATAAATAATATTTTAATTTTTTAAATTAAATTTCTAAGATTTTAGAAATCAATATTAAATAAAATCCCAAAATATAATAGAAAAATTTTCATATTAAGAAATAGATTTTTTAAAATTGTAAAATATTATTTATTGTTATTTCCTATGAATTAATAATTAGTTTATTGATAATATATTGATCATATTATCAAAATATATATTTTTTATTTAATGATAATATATTTAGTTTCTTCGAATAAAACACCAATTTTTGAAAAATATATTTTTAAGCATAAAATTATTTTCTTATTTGTTTTAGCTATACGAATTGAATTTAATTAATTTTAAAAGTATATTTTAATTTCATTATTACCTTATTTAATAATGTGGTTACTCATATTCATACCCACAAATTCGGTCATAAGGTTTTAAATGGTTATATTTAATATTCAAAATATATCATGGTATTTTTATTTTAGTAAGGTATAATGTGTGAAACAGACTATTTAATATATTTTTTAAGGATAATATAAAGGGAAATATTGGATCATTATAATTAAATATTGTATATCCCAATTGAGAGTACCTAAAAATGAAAAATAGTATTAATGATTTCGATAAAAACCCTAAATTTGTTTCAAAAGATAAAACATTCCCCTATATTTCCACCCAAAATGTTTCCCAGAGCATAATAAAATCTATTTTTTGGTGTATTCCAAAAAAGAAATAAAACACATGAAATAAATCCCTAAAAAATAAAATCATATCAATTTTTTTAGAAAAGTAATACTTACTGACGTTAAAAATTAATTTTTTTTAACACATTGCATTCTGAAAAAAAAATTGGGGAAATTTTATTGGTTTTTACATTAAAAATTCAAACCCATATGCTTTAAAAATATCTCAAAAACACACCGCTACCCCACAATTCAAAAATAACATTGTCCCTAATATTTCATCTCAATTAGGGGATGTCATTTTCACATTATTTTCAGAAGAATATATAATTTCTAGTAGGAAAAAACATGTGAAAGGTGGTAAAAAAGGAATATATAATAGCATATCAAAATAGTTTGTATAGTGTACAAGTCAGTATTGAAATTATTTACTTTAAATTTTGTAATAAATAAAAAATAAAGTTATGTGAACATTGCAAAAAAATATCTTAAAAACACTCATATTTAGAAAATAAAATTACCAATAGTAGGATATGTCCACCTACCTTGAGAATTAGTTTATATTAATCAATATAAAGCTCTAACTAGTTTTTAAAATTAAAGTAAAAAATAAGTATACTCATGTTTCAGAACTCAAAGAAATTATGATAGAATTAAAAATATTTTAAATGGAAAACCATCAATTAGATTCAACTCTATCCTTTATTTCTAGGAACATAATAACTTTACTCTTTAATTCATAAAGTTATTGGTTGTGTCATGAACCCATCCTCAGAAATAGTACCCCTTCTGGGAAAGCAATGAGATAAGGGAGATAGTGATTTCCTAAGACCCAACACTAATAGGCTTTGGGTTTGTGACTAGAACCAAGGGTATAATAAACATATGTATAGGATTAATTTCCCTCTGAGATAACATGTGAAAGAGAGAGAGGATATATATACACCCAAAAAAATTTCTCAAAAATATTAAATAAATCCTATGGGATAGCATGACATTTCATACAGTACTATAAAACTAAAAATGAAACTAAATATACCAAAAAGAAAGTTAAAGATAACAGTGACCACGAATCCCACGAATATCCTACAAAACTACATGCTAGTAATATCTATCCTGATATCTGACATGCTCTGAATGACCTAAAAATATTATATATACATGGGGTGAGAATAAAATTATACTTAGTAGGATCCTACTCAGAACCTCTCATGTAAAGGATAAAGAAATCTTTCTAAATCATAGTGAACATCAATGAAACAAACACATCACTTAAACAGGTAAACTATATTACTAGACTCACCATGTCTTACTCTCACTAAGTATCACATACAAGTAATTATGTAATACAATATGGAAACATCAAGGGAACCCTACTACCCCTTCCCCACTAGCTTTCTGATCATCCCCAACATCACACTTCTTGATCCGTCTCTCTCGAAAATAAGAAAGTCCATAAACACCTAGGCTAAGTATCACTACATCTACCTCATTAATTAGATCATCACATCTCTATATTGTAACAGGTAGTTTCAGGGATCCACTATATCCCATATGATGTGCATCATACAATAGGTATTATACCTCAATTCCTCACAACCCATACACTGAGTTAGGAACTTCAAGCCCTCAAAGATGATACACATTATACCTATAATAATAATTTGGGGATACTTGTGTTTGAAAAAATCAAAATCCATCACAAACAACTACACACATGTATTTAAAATCTTATTGTCATACATACCGAAACATATAACTACCAAGAGAAGAGATGGGAGCCCAAGGGGGTTGTCATCCATCCATCCTCACACTGAGATATTGGGGAAAACACACTCTCAGATTCCACTAGTAGTCAGTCACCCTAACATAAATGGGTGGGGTAACATATGAAGTCATATAATATGCATTATATAATATATCACACAACCACACTATGGGAATAATTTAGTCCCAAAATCAACTATAGTTTTCATTTCTTGGACACCTAACTTCTACTGCTAGGGACTAGATATCCTTTAAGAACTAAATAATTTAAAGTGCTATATTGATGAATTATTTTCTTTTTATTACTTTATTTTGTTAATTATTTTATTATCCATTAAATTAACAGTTAACATTTTCTAATAGTACAATAATTAACCACCATCATTAAGTCAAGACCTATAGGAATAATCTAAAATAAGCCCATGGTTTATCAAGATTAACATATTTTCAATATTTTCATTTAATCAACACCAACCCCAAGGATTAAAAATTATTTATTCATTATTATCATCATTCCATAATCAATGTACTCTAGGAAAAATTACCAAAGTTACCACCAAAAGGAAACATGAAACCAAGAACACGCAATTACCTAAAGAATTTTGGAATGGAATACATATAAAATAACCATCTTAGTCATCATTCATTAAAGAGATTCATTTCAAGAAAGAATACAGCTTTATCACTTCAGTATTTAACCCCATATTCAACCCATTCCATCATCTGTAGTTCAATAAAAGACACCCTCATGCATATCCTGATAAATTTCACCACCACATGTGTCAACTACTATCACATCATCTAGGACTCCCCACTAACATATCAAATTATCCCTCCTAGTCCCAGCCATTGTAGGGTTATATCACATCGCATAGAAAATTTCACATTCATAACACACCACAAGGATGAAATAAACAAACAACCATATCGAAAAGGTCAGTCTAGGCTAAAAAACTAATGTATCTAGTCTCCACACATAAATGATCTCTCATGGATTCAAACTCAAGGAACTCTTCCTTTTGATGCAGATGGAAAACTCAAGCCCTAAAAATTATATTTATCAAAAACTAGTTTTTATTCCATATTCAATTAATCAATTATTCATTCATAGGTTCCAAATATGGGTAACCTAAGGAATCCACATATAACAAGCTATTAAAATTTAAACATTCACATAACATAAATTATGGTTCCAACATCCCTAGAGAAGTATAATTCTCAATTTAAACATGGATTTTAAAATTATCAACAATAATTGTTACCATGTTTCAATTTATTTATTAATTTTTTTATCATGGAAGACCACATTTGATTAAGCATGTTCATTGCATTAATTTTATTATCATCAAATTATATGAAACACTGGATTCATTATAACATGCCTCCTCTTTAATTATTAATACAATTAATAAAACAATTTAATAATTATATTATTTATATTTTTCTATGAAGAAATATATGTTAATCTATATAAATACAAGACATGCTAAAAAATAACATAGATAGCACACTATCTAGAAAATAGAGAGGCAACCCATTATTATGGTAGAAAGAAAGAAAATTTGATCACTATAGACAATTATTTATTAATATGGATCAATAATTATTAGGTTAATTACAATTTTATCCTAAGGGATAAAACATGGAAATTTTATAATTAAACATAAATTTATAAGAGAAGAAAAAAATCCACTACATAGAAGAGAGAATCTTCACATGACTCATGTCACCAAAAACAAGGGGTATGTGCAATATTGGATTGTCGTTGGAGAAATCCATCCACTATTAGAAGGGTTACATGGCTCCAAGGGAAGGGTTCTAGAACATCCTATCTTAGTAGAAATAAATCATTGAATAATAAAGGAAATATTTTTTATTTAATACATGATTGATATGGGATGATATTATTTTCTAGATGTAACATCCCAGGCCTGGATTCCACCCTTTAGTGCCACATGCTCGGTTGGCCACAGGGCCTCAAGCACATCTCCAAAAATGTCATAGGTTGCCGACTAACAGAAAGGGCCTAGTTGAGTCGGTTGAGAGACTATTCCCTCATTACCATAGTATCACAGTGGAAGTCCAACATACAATAAATAGTGAATGTGAAATAAAGATATATCAGTTGAATTTAAGGCAAGACAAAAATTTATACCAATAACCAGAAGTATCTCATATTCAAAATGTTGTATATGGTACAATTATCAAGAAACCATCTAGAATAGTATATGGCAATGTAATACAGTAGCAGTCCCAAAAACAATAAAAGACCTAAAAGGTACCCCCAACATCGCATGCCTCGTCTTGTTCTTATGCTCCCATTCTCCAAATCCACAGTCAACGACCTGTACCAGGTCACTTTCCCATATCATCACCTACAACCATATAATCAATTTGGTTCCCTGAGGAGGCCCTAATAAGGTGTGAGATAAACTTCCCAGTAGGCAACCACCTAGGTCTATGTAGTTATAAAAACAATTCTACAAAAATGCTAGAAAGTATAAACAAAGTAGTAAAGTAAAGTGAAATCCCATGGAATAAGTTTACTGTAATATGGAATACCGAATAGCCCCTCAAGGATACCTGCAACACATATGTCTCTTAATAAGGAAGCTATAACAATAGTAAACAAGTCACACAACCACATCATACATCCATTAATATCAAGAAAACCATATCCACCCAATATAAATAAGTAATAAAACCCAATGTACATGATTTATAGTGAAAAGAAGAATCCCACGACCATGCCATATAGTGAAATCTAGACCCAAGGTCCAGATCCAATGAGTCACATACTAGGGAATCCAGGTAATATATATTAAACAAAAGGGGTCGAATCCAATGAGATTTTCAATGGAATCCCACTGAGTCCCATGGGATTCCCTAGTGGAAACCTGATTAGGCATGGGTAGGGGTCCTAGGACCATGGTAATGGAAATTCCTACATGATCCCTTGTAATTGTGATCCACGGGGTAGAAAGGCCTGAGGTATCCCATGGAATCAAGACCAAAGGGGAAGAGTCAACCTAAGGCATCCCCTACCGCATTCCAGATTCATGGAGAGTAGTACATGGAATCTATAAAACCATTCAATATAAACATTCAATTCATTCAATTAAAATAATTCATTCCATGTGAGTATACCCACTCACATCAACTTGCACAATCCATGAGTATGCCAACTCATGCAAAAACTTTATCAAATTCAAAACATATGGGGATACCCTCCAATATTATTCTTTTAAAATTTAATTAAAATATTTCATATAGGTATACCCACATATATATTGTATTAAACATTTCATGTGAGCATACCCTCTCACATATCGACATTTCAAAACTCATCCCTTAGGTAGTTAAATAATTTGCAACAAGTATACCCACTTGTTCACCCATTTTCAGTTAATCCAAACTATCAAAATAGGTAAGGAATGACAATATTTAAATAGGGAGCGAGGCATTACATCTCCTAAACAAGATATTCAAGCTATCAGAGCAGTAACAAGATTCTCTAACTAGGAAATCATAAGCACACACCCCTTGGGTGGTATAAACAGGCATAAATAGGTTATTTTCTCAAGAAGAACCCTTTAGGTGACCTTGAATCAATAAACAGTTTCCAATGAACCTAAATGGAACCTACATGCATCCTCACTAGGTTCAACTAAACCTATGGTATGTAGCTTGTTCAAAAAAAGGGAAGATCTTGAAATTTTTAAGGATGGAATATCGGACGAAAGCTAGAAAAGAACAAGAAAAGCTGAAAGAATGATTAGACCACCTACCTTTCCTTGGTAGTATATATCTCGTCCTGTAAAGTCCTGATTCATCTAGGTTTGGATGAAATATGAAGAATTGATGAAGAATAGAATATTATGGAATATGAGCATAAATCCAAATATCGTAGTTATTGTTACAAGGAATCAAGAATGACTAAAAAGGAATCGAGTACTTTCCAATGTAGTTCCAATGAGACAAACCATTCTCAAATCGATGTTTAGGAAGCTTTTATATCCGAAAACCAATTTTAGATGGTCTAGGTTCTCGAAAAAGAGAGACACATTTTTTCTTTCCAAAATAAGTGGATACTTCTTATTTTTCTAAAAGCCTGGGTAGGAAAGTACACGACGTGTACCTCAAGTACACAATAGGTACTTTCAGATTTTACTTTTCTGAACCATAAAGGCTACACATCGTAAATGGCTAGTACACGGTGTGTAGGCCTAGTAAACAACGTGTAGCTAGCCTGCAACCATATTTATTCATATTTCCCCCCTTTATATACCAATAACAACCCAAACGGCCCATTTCCTGGCTTAGGGTATAATACCTAATGGAAAGTAAACACGTTTAACCTAAAAAAATATTCCTACCTCAAGAAAAAATAAGGATCTTACAATCTTCGTCCCTTATAGAAATTCTTTCCTAAATTGCTCTCTAAAGGGTGTCCAAGATTCATTTGAAAAAAACTCTAGCCAATGAGCATTTAAATAATCTCCCAAGTCTTTTCATGTAATCATCTGTGCAACCAAAGCACCTGTACTATAG
Organism: Viscum album; assembly: GCA_963277665.1. Lineage (NCBI taxonomy): Eukaryota > Viridiplantae > Streptophyta > Magnoliopsida > Santalales > Viscaceae > Viscum > Viscum album. Next base: position 2,053,357,372 of record OY728146.1, on the reverse strand, counting down.
TAACTGTCCAACCTTAGAGAACCTTTGTGCTCCTGTAAACTATAAGAATCGGATGCTCCTTAAAGGATGCATCAACCTAAAGCTCAACCTCCTCGGCCTGAAAAATATTATATGATTATGAGTTATAGAGGTGCAGCTGAGATACATGGAAGATGCCATGTTTTGCTCCATAACTCTGAGGAAACTATAACTGATAGCCAACTTACCCATCTCACCCCAGAATTTCAAACAGCCTGAAATATCTTAGTGAAAGCTTACCCTGTCTTCTGATCTACATGTGTCCCAACCTTAGTGAAACATGAAAGAAAACTTGATCCCTAACCTCGAACTCTAGAGGTCGCCTACATTGATAGGTGTATGATTTACAATACGAATGTACAATATCCATTAACTTTTTAATCAACTAGACCAAATTAAAAGTCTTCTACATGAGACGTGGACCCAGTAAAGATGCCTCACCTACCTCTAACTAGTATAGGGGATGACAACATGACCTACCATATAAATCCTCATAAGGATCCATCTATATAATCTCTTGATAATTATTTTTATTCGAAAACCCAACCATAGGAATGTACCTCTCCCAAGAGTCCCCAAAATCCAAGACGCATGCTTGCAGCAAATCCTCTAGCACATTTATTGTACTCTCTGACTGGCCATCAGTCTGAGGGTGGTATGTTGTACTCGGAAGCACCTTTGTACCAAACACCCTCTGAAAACTCTTCCAATAATAAGAAGTAAAGTGGGTGTATCTATCTAAAATGGTAGTGTGTTCGAACCCATATAGTCGTACAACCTCTCAGATGCGAAACCTTCCAAGATCATCAAAACTAAAGGTCTCATTAATCGTCAAGAAAAGAGAGACCTTCATAATCCAATCAATGAAACCCCACATGGTGTCATTACCTCTAGGTGACCTTGGTAAACTAGTTACAAAATCCATCGTTACATCATGCCATTTCCACTATAGGATAGGTAGCTTCAATAAATCCTTATTGTCCATTGATGATCCTCCTTCACCTGCTGATAGGTGGAACACCAAGTAACAAAACCATCCACCTCATGCTTCATTCCCAACCACCAATACTGATGTCGTAATTCAAGGTACATCTTGGAAACCTCTGGATGCACCTCCCAAGATGAAGCATGAAACTCTCACATCAAATCCTCACGTATATCAACTGGAACCCAAACATGTCCATGGATATTCAGTATCTGATCATTGCCTACAGTCTAACCAGGTGGAGGGTCCTAACCTACTACACCTTCTCGTAGAACTATCCCTTATGAATCTGATAGCTACCACTGCCTAAATCTTTACAACATGGTTTAGTTCATAGCTAAGGATGATATAAATGTATATCCTTGTCTGGAATTCACCTACATATGAATCTCAGAAAAAAATTCTATAATATACCACTCACTACTGTCCTACTGCACAGCATGTATCTGAGTCCCCCTCCTCCGTGCATCGACCTCTACATTTCCCTTACCAGGCATGTGGTCAAGATCGAAGTCGATGGATTATAAGTACTACACCCACCTTCACTACATCATATTTAGATCACACTTCATAAAGATATACTTAAGTATTTTGTGTTCTGTGTACCCCACAAAACTCTCTGCCGATAAATAGTGCCTCCAACAATGCAACGTGTGAACAAATGCAGCTAACTCCAGATCATGTGTAGAGTAATTCCTTTCATGAGGCTTTAATTGCTGAGACTCATATGCCACAACTAAATCTCCCTGCATCAGCACTGCCCCAACCCAAAACCTGAAATATCATAGTTGACTATGTTACTCTTTCCCAACTCTTCCAATATCAGGATTGGTGTTGATTTCAACATCCCTTTCAACTCTTGAAATACTATCTCACAATATTCCGACCCCAAAAACGTCACACCCTTCTTATTCAAACCCTTCAATAGCATTTCTAAGTGTGAGAAGTCCTGTATAAAATTCATGTAGTAACAATCGATCCCCAAGAAACTCTTTATATCAAATATATCCTAGGGATATTCCCATGAAACTACTACTCTCACCTTCTCTGGGTCCACTAAAAATTATATCTCTGAGATGATGTGACCCAGGAAGTGAATCTGATCCATCCAAATGTGGCACCTTAACAGCTTAGAATATAACTAATGCTCTATTAGTGTAATAAAAATGATCTCAATATGATTGGTAGGGTCATGTAAATTGTGAGAATACACCATGATATCGTCCATGAAAACCATCAGAAAAAATATAGGTATGGATAAAACACTCGGTTCATCAGTGGAATGAAAACTAAAGGTGTGTTCATGAGACCGAACGGCATAACTAGATACTCATATAACTCATACCTACTATTAAAGGAGGTATGAGGTATGTATGCTAGTAGAACATGCACCTAGTGATATCCTGACCTCATGTTGATTTTTGAGGACACTTGGGATCCTCGAAGTTGATCAAACAGATCATCTATCTCTGTCAAGGGATATCGGTTTTTAACTGTCAGTTGGTTCAGTTTTCGATATTCCATGCATTGCCTAAGGTTACCATCCACCTTTTCCCAAAAATTATCATCAAACCCCATGGACAATTACTGGGTATGAAAAACTCCTTTGCCTAAAAATCCTCTAGATACCTATTGAGCTCCAAAAACTCTATCGTAGCCATCCTATAAGGAGGAATGGGTAGAGGTGTAGCTCATGTCTCAAGCATGATGGAGAAATTCACCTCTCTCTTATGAGGTAACCTGGAAAATTCATCAGGAATGATGTCCCTAAAGCTCTCAACCACTGGAGGGAAGTCCTCCTGATGCACTCCCTGGTCATCCAGAAACAAACTAGTCATCTGGGTTGTCATCCCTACCAACACACAAAGTTTAGGTCTAGATCTACTTTCCTGGACATCCCATTTACCCTTGTGAATGGACACTACACCCTCTAGTGATGTGAATTGCACACTTCGATGATAGCAGTCAACATACGCTCGATAATCCATGATTTAGTCCATCCCGAGAATGAAATAAAACCATGTAATCTTGAGGATATAAATATCACAGAAAAAGTGACACCCTTGGACCTCAAGGGGGAACTCCATACACTATCACACAACACTTGTTCTGACTTCCAATGGTATATTTAGCATCAAAACACACTCATAAAGAAAAACCACAAGCCTAAGGATTTCAACCAATCAGGGAGAGATAAAACTGTGAGAGGCCCATGTATATAAAAGATAAGATGAAATAGTAGAAGCTACTAAAATCATACCTCTCACCATAGACTTTCAGAGATCCTTCTCATGTTGGTTCTGTTGCACTACATAATTTTTTTCTGTACCACAGCCCTGTGACCCTGTCTAGGTACCCTTAGTTGATCCACCATGTTGTCTTTGAGAACTCGGTGTATGGATACCATAGCCACAACAACCACTACTCTGGCATGAATGACATGCACTACTCCAGCTCCTAGTCCGACACAGAGCTAATGAACCTTATTTGGAACCTAACATCGAGTCTGGCCCCTACTACTCATAGCTAGAGGGAAGTTACTATAGAATCACTGCATGTGCCCCATCCTACAGCAAGCTCAGCACTCAAATGGGTTGTGGTTGAACTGATTTTCCATCTATCCTCACCAAACACACTGATCTAAACACACTAATTTTCCTCCACCCACAGCCTAACTAGTACTCATGTTGTGGGAATCCTCAAAATGGTGCTTCCTTTCTAAAGACGTAGATCTAATGGGGTAAGAAACATCACTCCCATGTTCTTCACCCCTAGCTTCTCTTAGGTTCTTCTCTTTAATTTGCACCAGATTCACAATATCAGTGATATCAGGGAAACTGAATACATTGAAATGAGATTTGATAGAATTTCTACGACCTTCTTCAAAGTATTTATCCCTCAAAATCTCATCTATATGATACATTAGTTAAAAACTCTGCAGCTCTGTAAAGCATGGTGAGTATTCCAAAACCATCATTACGTCCTACTCCAGACACATGAACTCACTAGGCTACTCTGCTCACATATTCTTGGGGAAAAAGTTTTCAAATAAGTGGGTTTGGAATTCATCTCAACCCATATTTTGTATCCCATCATCCTATTTCAAAACATCGCACCAGCAATTCACCGCTCCACATAGCATGTAAGTCATGAGCTTGAACTTTCACTCAAGACGTGTCTCCAAATGCTCAAAATAACTAATGTGGTATCAAGCTATAGATTTACATCATGTGTTCCACCATCCCCTAAAAACATGGGAGGATTTTTCTACTAGAACACTCGTGTCAGTTCAGCCATATTCAAGGCTAGATATTGTTCTCCATGAATCATCTTCATATACCGAAAGAAACCCTCATTAAACTATGCCTCAACACCTATGTCTGAAATGTCCTTTGGTTTCATAGCTAGCACTATAATAGGATCAATCGGTAGCCCATGGCCCACTATCTCCAACGTATGGTCATCACCTCCCTCATGGTGTACCATTGGAGGTCGTCATGGTGGCATGTATCTATAATTCCAAACACATTCCTCAGGAAATAAAAAAATCTATGCACACCTCTCAAAGTGTAGGATAGGTCAAAACCCTCATATAATCCATGTCAAACCCACATCATTCTTCTAAATGTAGGACTATATAAAGAACAACCATTAAACCACTAGAAACTATGCCTCCTGCACACTCAAAAGTCGGGTCTAGGTCAAGTCTCTATTTTCCATTAAAGTTTCAATTTCCAATTCACTTTTAGTTATCCAAAAAAATTTACCAAGGGATTCCCAATTCTGAATCCATGAGGGGCCATAACACCTCCTGAACCCAAAACGTGGATCCTGTTCAAACCATACATAAAACAAGTTCATTTAATAAATTTCATTCCATTGGTGCATCATTTCCCAATTAATAAGGTCCCATACACTTTATGGATTGAAATATGACATCACACCTTTATCAACTACACAAAACTAACATAGCAATAAGAACATCAATCACATCAACTATCAAAACAACATGCAATAACTAATGCATCCATGATGGCATGACATAATTCATGGAATGTGATTCTAAAAAGTGATTATATGATGGATGAGAAGGAATACCCTCATCTCATCAGGTTGAAATTGAAATAGAACCCAAAACAGAATCAATAGTATTAGAAGAAATCATGTGTGTCAGCTAATGGTGAAATAGAATCAACTATAATAGTCAAAATCCATAAAATCAGAATTCCATTTGAGGAAATTTGGCTTTTCCCTGTACACAAGGTAGCTACACCTGGGAACAGTTTATTAAAAAATATCATTTCATTCATATCCTTTTCTATTATCACCAAATAGTAATTCAAACTAGAAAATGATCCTCTGATAACACTTTGTAACATCCTGGTCCTAGATTCCACCCTCTGGTGCCCTAATCCTAGTTGGCCACATGGACTCAAGAACATCTCACAAAACGCCAAAGGATGCTGACTAGAAGTGATGGACTATGTGATTTAGTGGGGAGACAATGTTGTCATTACTAGAGTATCACAGTACAATTCAAATGTAAAATAAATTTCAGAAGTGAAATAAATATCATTCAATTGAAATTAAGACAAATAAGAATACATATCAATAACCAAAAGTGTCTCATATACAAAATGATGTAGATGGTACAAGTATCTATAAATAATCCAAAACATTACTTGGAATTGTAATACAATACAATTCCCAAAAACAACAAAAGACCAAAACGGTATCCTAGCATCATAAGCCACATCTTGATCCTATACTCCCCCACTAAAAAGCCACAGTCAACAACCCATAGTAAGGATATTTCCCCTATCATCACCTGCAACCATATAATCTCTTTGGGTCCTCATGGAGGCCCAAAATGGGTGTGAGATAAATATCTTTGTAATAAACCATCCATGTATGTATAATTATAATAGAAATTATACAAAAGTTCAAGCATGTGTAAATGAATAAGTAAAGTAAATTAAAATCCCATGGCATAAGTCTACTGCAATAAGGAATACTAAAGAGCCCCTCAAGGATACCTGCTACAAAGTCGTCTCCTAACAAGGTAACTATAACAATATTAAATAGGTAACATTTCCACTCCAAACATCCATTAAAATTAAGAAAATCGCATCCATGTTGTATAAAAAATTAATAAAACCCCATGCACATGCCATATATTGAAAAGAAGAATCCCACGGACACACCGTATTGTGAAACGTAGATCCCCAAAGTCTGGATCTAAGGTGTCACGTACTTGGGAATCCATTTAATATATCTAGAACATGATGTTATGAATCCAAGGAGCTTGTTAAAGTCATACCATCGAGTCCCATGGGCGTACCTAGTTAAAACTCGGTTTGGAACTGGTTGGGGTCTTAGGATCCTAGCAATGACAATTCCTACACGAGCCCATGCAAGCTGGATCCATGGGGCAGTAAGGCCCGAGGCATCCCATAGAATTAAGACCCAATGGGGTAGAGTCAACCCAAGGAATCCACTACCACATTCTAGATCCATGGATAGTTGTCCATGACATCTATCAAACCATTCAATTATAGCATTCAATTAATTCAATTTAAAAAATTCATTCCATGTGAGTATACCTACTCACATCAACATGCACAAGCCATGAGTATACCCACTCTTGAAAAATATTTATCAAATTCAAATCATTGGGCCTAACCTCCCATATTATCAATCTAACAAATTATTAAATTATTTCATATAGGTATACCCACCCATATAATCCATTAAAAATTTCATGTGATCATACCCTCTCACATATCACTATTTCCAAACTCACCCCTTAGGCAGTTCATCAATTTCCAACAAGTATACCAACTTTTTAAACCATTTTCATTTATGATAATCTATCAAAATAGGTAAGCCATGACAATATCTCACTAGGAAGGGAGGTATCACATATCTAAAAAATTTTATTCAAGCTATCAAAGAAATAACAGGTTTCCTCTAACTAGGAAAGCATAAGAACACACCCCTTTAGTGGTTTAAATAGGCATAAACATGTTATTTCTTTAATGAACACCCCTTGGGTGACCTTGAATCAGGAAACAGTTTCCAATTCACCTAAATGGAACCCATGGGCATCCTCACTTGGTCTGACTAAACCTGCAACAAGCATCTCGCTCAAAATTGAGGTCGTGCCAAAAAAATTGAAGGACAATATATCAGTCGAACGCCCAAAAAGCACAAAACAATAACCAAAAAATATATATATACCACCTACCTAACCTCATTAGAAGATAGATTTTCCAGAATGATGTATTGATTCATCCTGGTTTGGAAAAAATCTAAAGAATAGATGAAGAACAATATATTAGGGCATATGATCCTAAATCCAAATAGCATAGTCATTGTTCTGGGGAATCAAGAATGACTAAAAATAATTCAAGTACTTAATTATTTGATTTCAATGAGAAAAACCATGCTCGAATCGAATTTCATATGACTTCTATATCTAAAACCCCATTTTATATGGTTGAGGTTCTCAAAAATGAGAGAAATGTTTTGTCCGTTAAATTAAAAGGCTACAACCTCTATTTTAAAAAAACAGTGTGAAAGTACATGACGTGTACCTCAAGTACATGAACTGTACTTATTGATCATACTTTCTTGAACCAGAAAGGCTACACATCATGATGGTCCAATACACTATGTGTGGGCCAAGTACACAGCGTGTAGGCTAAATAAATGACGTGTACGTGGCCAGAAGCTAGCATTCATCCTCTTTTCCCCTTTCATTCCAAAAAACAACCCAACTAGCCCACGGCCCAGCTTGGGGTCTAATCCAAAATTGAATTGAAACATATTTAACATAAAAGTAAATATCTTTAACTCAAGAAAAACCTTGGATATTACACTATATTATAAAATATTTAATTCCAAATATTGTGGGTATAATTATATTCCCTGGGTAAGCATTAATTTACATCCTCCGTCATCTCAAAAAACCATGAATATAATTATCATTGAAGAATAATCATTTAAAGGCCCTTGATTTTAAATTCCAAAATGATTTCATAGTCATTTTAACGAATAAGGAAAAAATCTCCATGTAAGTAATTTCACATAGTCTGAAGCACCACATAGCCAAAATCCCCATGTAGTTGTTTTAATGAATATAATCACTCATGTATCTGATCACTAATGTATCTAATATATGTATCAATCCCTCACATAGTTGACTATTCACATAGATGATCACCTGCGTTGTTGATCACTCATATAGAAGATCCACATAGTTGATCGCTCTCATAGTTGATTTCTCACATAGTCGATCACTCGCATAGTTGATCACTCCCATAGATGATCACTCACTTATCTTATATACCCACATATCCTGTCCATCCATATATCTAATTCAATTTTTCATGAATCGATCTCTCACTCATGTATTGAACTGCACATTCACGATGTGAAACCCTTACAAGTCATGAATTCTTCCAACATCTATCTTTTATAATCCAAACACATCTAAACCCACAATATGCCTCTTCCGAGAACTGTAGTCTTCTAAAACACACAAAGGGTAAAACTTGATAGATCTAGTAACTTTCATTAGATAGCTCTCGTACAATTCTTATCCTCAAGAATCCAAAACCAACCCTAAAAATAAAATAAAAATAGGTCATTTAAACAACCACCCCATGATATAACTCTCAAATGAGATCAATATTACCAATAATAAATGATATGGAGCCATCTAATACACTATAAATGTCAAAATCTACAAAAGTAACCACATTACAAGATAATATATAAACATCAAACAACTCAATGTACTGAGTACGCATATGTGAATCACATTCCTTGGCACTCTCATCCATGCCACCATTCCACCATAAGACACAATCAAAGGGAATAACACACCCATGAAAGTCCTACTCCTAGAGTTCGTGGATCTCCATAGGCTACTCCTCAAAGGTCGCATCATCATCAACATCTATCTCGCCATAGTGGATGAAATGAGATTCTTCATGAAGGTAAAGATGGAGCTATAATACATGAAGAACATAATGTATTCTACTCATCTATGGGGGAATTTATATCTGATATTCCATGGATCCAATACAAGACAACACCTTAAAGGTCCCAATAATGCGGGGATAAAGCTTACTCCCACAACCAAACCTTCACTACCCATGATGAGGAGTCACCTTTAAGAACACATGATCTCTAGCATTGAACTATAAAGGTCTCCTCCTAAGATAGGAATAGGGTTTTTTAAATCTTGTTATGCCTTCATCCCCACATGGATTACATGTACCATATCTATCTATTCTGTATTAGTTCCAGCCTAAAAATTTATACCTATCTGAACCAATTCTATTACAACGGAGAATGGAAAGGTGGACCATAAAAAGCATCAAATGGTTCCATAAAATGGTTGAGTGGAAAGAATTTTTATAAGAAAACTTGAAAAAATAAAATATCTTCATCTATAATCCTTTAAAATATAGAACACAATAGGGAAACATGACTTTAAGAGTCTAGATGGTATGCTCTATCTGACCACCCATCAGCGGATGAAAAGTATTTTTCAGGCATAACTGAGTTCCAAAATCATATTGGAGACCTATAGAACCCCTATAGGGAAAATAAGTATCCCAATAAAACATGATCATCATTAAGACTATGGTTTTTCACCACCTCCTCTAAATACTACCTCATCAAAACCTATACTGAGATCGACTCCCTGATTATTATAAAGTCGATTTATTTTATCAAGTGATTCACTATTAACCATATAGTATTATAGCCTCCCAAAGATCAAGGTAAGCTTGTAATGAATTCCATGAATGTGTCCTCCCACTTCCACTGGGGAATATCTAACAGATGGAGAAAACCACAAAGAAAATAGTTCTCGTCCTTCACCTTATGTAAAATCAAACATCAAGAAAGAAACTCTGTAGTGGCATGCTTCAACCCAGGCCACCAAAACTGACCTCTCAGAGCCTAGTACATATTTATTATTCAAGGATTTAAAATTAAAGTTGATATATGAAACACAAGGAGAAATGTCTCATGCATCATCGAAGGAATGAAAATACTTTTTTGAAATAACACCTGGTGTTGTCCATATTCATACCAACCATCAGGGGAATCATAAAAAACAACTCGGTCTCTCCAAACATCAACCTCAGAATTCATTAAATGGGAGTCCTCCACCTAATGCACCATGGATTACTACACTGTCATATGTATAATACAACCAATTCCTCTAACCTCTACCATATCAAGATTCGTCACTGAGATCTCTTCCATCACTCTCCATGAATCTCTATATTCACACAGAGCATCACTACATGACTTCCTGATTAGTGAATCATCAAAAAAATTTCTCATTCCTAAAATATAATAAATCTTTAAGTCATAATCCTATAATATTTCTATCCACCATCACCGAAACATGTTCAAGTAACACTAGGATAAGACATACATTAGGATATTATGATTTATAAAAACCAAAAAAAGTCTTTTCAGAGAGGTAATGTTTCTAGAACAACAATGAAAACACAACTACCAACAACTCAAAATCTAGGGTGGAATAGTTACTCTCATGGGGATGTAACTACCAAGACCCATAAGAAATGATAAATCTTAGTTTCATTAGAAAACAAAACAAGACAAGATATGAAAAATCATATGAAACCTCAAAATAAACTCCTTATACTTGTAATCAAAGGACTAAATCAATGACAAACTTCTCCTAAAATTATAAAAAATATTCCTAAAACTGGTTAGCCTAAAAGAATATTTAATAGTTCTAGGTTAAGTATTTTAGAGGAGTCAAAACACAATAGAAATTAGGTACAGACCTCCTGTAATAACCTTCTAGACCAAGTATAATCCACACATCATCCACTATCTTTAGGGATACCCTGGAGGAAACCACCTTTATCTTCAAAGGATTCATAGAATCTCCCTACTAGGACACAACGTACCCCTCGAAATGGACTTAATGGTCCCATTAATCACACTTTTACAAATTCCTAAATAGCTTCTCATGATGAAGAAATCCTAAAATGAAACATGGATGCTTTGTATTATCCTCCTGAGATATGAAGTACATAAGGATTTCATTGATGGAAAACATCAAAAATTTATCTAGGAACTCTTTGAAAATTTCATTAATCAACCCCATGAACATGTCTAGAGAATTCATAACATGGAAATACATCATAATGAAATCATAATTCACATAATGAATATGTAAAGAATCCTTCCAAATATCATCATCCTTCACCAGAATCTGATGATATATTGACTTCAATTGATCTTCATGAACTATTTTTTCCCTTAATCTTATCAAATAAATCATCAATATTTGGAAGAGGAGAGTGGTTCTTTATTTTCATATGATTTATGTGATGATAATTGATATAAATACACAAACCACCTTCGTTCATCTTTATGAACAAAACTGGTACACCCCAAGGTGACAGACTAAGTTGAACAAAACCTTCTTACAACAGATCTTTGAGTTTTACTCATAGCTCTTGCAACTCAGAAGGCATCATCATATATAGAGAAATCAATATAGAAGACACATATGACTATATATTTATCCCAAACTCAATATACCTAGAGTAGGTAATGCCACAACCTTCTCTAGAATGAAATCAGGGTACACTTGTACAACCCTAAGAAACACTAACTAATGATCTTCTTATGAACTCAGTATTATATTAACCATCAATCATGACAAGAACAAAACACATTTCTAAACTATCCTAGGGTCTTGCTCACCAAAAAAATTATTGGCTCTCTATTAGCATCATAAAACACAACCTACCTTCTAACAAAATACATGATAACCTAAACTAAATATAACAAATCCATATTGATGGTGATTTCATATGGCTATATCTATAAACATAGAAAATCTCCCCAAGAGTGATGATACCCAAACACTAGCTCATAGTCTCTATATAATTCATACAACTTAGCTTATCCTTCATCTGGAATAGTCAATACCAAGAGCACTGGAAACCTATCAACCTCACATCATAAATAATGGATTATGGAGGGTGATATAAAGTATTGTGTCACTCCTGAATAAAAAAACAATCACCCACGTAGAAAACCATCAAAGGATACCTCGAACGACATCTGTCTCACCCGATGCTGGAAATGATAAAGAATGAAGCTGATGAAGACATACTCCACAGCCTCTATAGACCTACTAAAGACCACCTCCGTGACAATTCTCTTCTCCTTTAGTATGATTAGTGTCTTGGGGATGTACACTTTTTTCGCCATCTCCTCTCTTTTGATCCAAAACTGGAACACCTTTCTATTGTTGCCTCAGCTGAAAATGCCTCAATAGAGGAACCTAAATTGGAACACCTAGTGCATGATGACTCTAAAAAAGATTGTGCACTCCCAATACTGATCACCTAATCCTCTATAAGAAAAACAAGTGCCTGATCCGTTGATATAGGTCTGAGAGTCATCACCCCCAGAGAAATGAGTTTTTGAGGATTGAGACCTACCCTAGACTAAACAAAAACCCTTCCATCAAAGAAACTCGGAACCACAGACCATATATATGCCTCATGAAGAAATATGATGAATCCCCTCTTGTGATGATCAAGTTCAGGCCAACATCCTTTCAATGACTTCTTCTCTCATCAGTACCTTAAGATACGCCTTTAATATAAATGGTATGACCAGGAGCTTTATATCTAGATGCAAAGCCTCCATAAAATTCCTTACTATGGCCTCATATGTAAATATGACTGAATCATATTGTATTAGGTTCATGAAATTAAACTCAATATCTTGAACGTCGGAACTCCCATGTCAAAGGTTAAGTATCTCCTAGAGATTATTTTCCTTCATCATTGAAGAAAGGATCTCTACTCGAAATTGATCTCCCATGAGAAAACTAACTCCTCTTGATCCCTAGGGAACAATAACCATCATTTCCTCACTACTCCATGTAGTATCATCACATCCAAAAAAGATCGATGCTTCTTTCGAGCACAGATCAAACTAAAATCTATCGTAACATCCTCTAACCAATATTTTATGAATGAATCTGAAATAGGGCCCTTATAGTTCTATAAACTCTTGTGTTAAAAAACTTATAGTTTCATACACTAAGTGTCATCATCATAAACCTCTAATCTATGGTGATCTTCTTGAACATATTACTAAACATATTTAGTGTGAACCTGTTAAGGACGTTGACTTGGAGACATACTTATAAGAAGAAAAAAATGTTAGTTCTTCTAAACCTAAAATATGCAATATTCAACATTAATTAGTTATTATTTTTTCTCTCTTTAAGGTTTTAACATATCCTAAGGTCTACCCATTTTAAATATAGGTGCATAGAAGAATAATTCATGATCCTTTCCAAGGTCAATACCCAAAAATTACTATCAATTCATTTACTGTGATTATTAATATTAATGGTTTGTGCATCATATCAAATGGGGGCCCTAAATACTCTTATCTCAAATAGTCTCCTATGTTTACATCTCTCACTAAATATAACTAACACTATTTCCTTACCAACCCTTACAATCTCAACTATGACTAACTCCAAACTTCATCGTATCCCTCTAACCATAACCTTTGATACCAATATATAAAGACTTCCTTCCCACCAAAGGGTGCCCTTCCTAGGAAGACAATGAGATAATGGAGATGGTGACTGCCTGAGTCCTGCCTCCAGTAGGCCCCAAGTTGGAAACTAACAAGGATGGTATAATAAACATACATATGGGAGGAATTATCCCATAAGAGAACATCTGAATGATAGAGATAAGACATATACACCAAAAAACAAACTCAGATATATAAAATAAATTCCTAGTGCTAATATTCAGTGTCATATAGTACTATAGAAACATAAAATTAAACTACACTTACTAAAAAGGTAAAGATAGATAAGACGACAAAGCCAAAATAACTCCTAAAAACCACATGATATTATTATCCAAACTAATCACAAACCTACTATGGATGACCTGAAAAGTAGTTTATATATATGTGGGGTTATCATAACAGTATACTTCGTTGGATTCTCTGCATAACCTCTCATTCAAAAGATAAAGAAATCATGATAAATCATAGTGAACAATAGTGAAATTTACTCAAAACCTAAAAAGGTATAATAAGTTCCCAGCCTCACCATGGATAACTATCATCAAGTATCAAATATAAGAGAAAATATAATGTAATAATGAAACATTAAGGGTACCCCACTACCACTTCCCCACTAGTTTTCTGCTCTCCAACAACATCGCACGTCCAAGGCCATCCCTCTCCAAAATATTCCAGCTTGTAGACACCAAGCCTAAGTATCACTACATGAAACCCATGCATCACATCGTAAAATCATCCCATATCACATCTCCGTATAGTAACCATGTAGTTTTCAGGATCCACCACATATCGTATTATGTGTATCATACATCATGTATTGTACCACAATCCATCACATCGCATACATTGAGTAAGTTACATTAATAAATCACAAACCTATACACATCATACCAAAAATAATCCTTTAGATAATATATTAGAGGATATATGTTTGTGAAATAACAACAATAAATCAAATCCCTCTTCATACAAATATGGAAAAAATAACCTATGTGCATACCAATCCATATAACTACTAATAGAAGAGAATAGGGGAAAAGGGGGTAGTTATCCATCTATCATCCCACCATGATGTTGTGGAAAACACCCTCCCAAATCCCACTGGGTGATAGTAACCCTAAAATACATGGGTGGGATAGTGTATGAAATCAAAAAATATATATGATATAATATAACTCATAACCACACTATGGGATTAACATAATCCTAATATCAATTGTATCTATCATCGATCAAACACCCATATGCCACTAATAGGGACTAGATATTCTCTAAGTGGAAAATAATTTAAAGAGAGACATTAATTACTTATTTTATTTTCATCATTTACTTTTGTTAATTAATTTATTCTCCATTAAATTAACCATTAACATTATTTCAAAATAAATTCATTAACCACCACCACGGTGTCCATTCCCTCTAGGAATAATCCAAACTGAGTTCGTTATTTATCAATATTAATATATCTTAAGCATTTACATTCCATCAACACCAACCCCATGGGTTAAGAATTATTTATTAATTATCAGACTTAATAAATAATACTAGTACTCTAGGGTAAATTTCTTAATCTACCACTAAAAAGAAACATCCAACTAATCATACCCATATACCTTAAGAAGTGGGAAAAAATATAAATAGAACAAGAAACATGGCCATCATCTATTAAGTAGATTCATTTCAAGAAAGCATTTAGCTTTGTCATGTCAATGGTTAAGACCATATTACCCATATTACATCATTTATAGTTCCATCCCCAACACCCTCATGGATTTCCTGGTGTATATATCTTTTACAGGTGTCAGTTGATGCCACATTATTCGGGCCTCCCCACCCATATACCACATTAGCCCTCCGAGTCTCATCCATCCTAAGACCATATCACATTTCATAGTGATGCTCTCATATATAGAACACCATAAGGTAGAAATAAATAAAAAATCAAAATTAACAAGGTAATCTTGGACCTAAAAATGAATCTATCATCAACACATTAATGAGCTCTCACAGCTCCAAACTCACGACACTCATCATTCACAAGTAGAAAGGAAACTGAAGTTCAAATAATTATTTTTATAAAACATCTAGTTTTTATTCCATCTTGAATTAATTGATTTATTTTTAATAGGTTCCAAGTATAGGCAATCTAAGGAATCAATATATAACAAGATATCAAAATATAAACATGCTCTTAGCATCAATTCTTTTTCTAACATCACTTGATAAATATCATTCTCATTTTAACATGACCTTTAAAATTATTAACAACAAACATTATCATGATTCACATTATTTATAAATTCCATTATCATATAGGAACATGTTTAGCTAATAATATATATGTCATCAACTTTATTATCATCAAAATATAAGAAACATTGGATTCATTACAATATGCCTTTTTTATTCTTATGCCAAATAATCAATCAATTTCATCTTTAAATTCTTTACCATTTTCCAATAAGAAAATTATTTTCATACATATCTTAACAAGACATGCTAAAAATAATAACATAGATAGAACACGATCTAACAAATCAAGTGACAAACAGTTTTCATAGTAGAAAGCAACAACACGTGATCGCTACAACCAATTATTTAGTAATTTGGTTCAGTAATTATTAGGTTAATTCCATTTTCACCCAAAGGTATATATAATTATAAAATTATGATTAAACCTAATTAAATAAGATAATTAATTAATCCCCTGCTAATAAGAAAAAAGCTCCATGTGCCTCACTACAAAAAAAAGGTATGTGCGAAACATGGGATTGCCGATGGAGAACTTGATCTTCCAGAATAAGGGTTCCATAACTCCAAGGGAAGGGTTATATAATTTGTTATATCAATATAAAGATAGTAGGGAATAATTATGGAATATATATTAATTTCCAAATTGATAAAAAGGTTTATCTGATATTCCAGATCATAAAAGATTTAATTCCAACTATTGCAGATATTAATAAATTCCATGTGTAAGGACTCATTTACATCCTCATCCATCTCAAAAAATTAAGAATATAAATATCCTTAATAATCGGCCTTTTATGTTCCTTGATTAATGTCTCTAAAAATTATGCATGTATGTTTTCATGAAACTGGTAGAAATCTCGACATAGGAGATTTCACATAGCTAGAAGCACCACATAGCCGAAATCCCCATGTTGCAACTTTCTTGTAGTCAATCACTCATGTAGTTGATCTCTCACATATCTAATCCATATATCCAATATCTCATATAGTCTATTTCTCAGATAATTGATCACTTGCATAACTGATCCACAGAGTTGATCCACATAGTCAATCATGCATGTATTCGGTCATTCATATAGACAATTTCCCATGTAGTCAATCACTAATATATCTAATCCATCTTTGTATCCATTCCATTCATATAACTGATTCATTTATCCATGAATCATGCTCTCACCCAAGTTTTGAACTGCACATTCTTGACTTGAAGCCCTTACAGGTCTTCAATTCTCCATACTTCTACCATTTAGCATAAAACACCTCTAGAAGTAATATAGGCCTTCTCTGAGCACCAAGAGGTTTAGAAAGATGAAAAGGGATAGAATAGATAGAATTGGTCCCTTACAGGTTACCTCCTAAAATCCCATAAAAGAAAAAAAAACAATTTAGGTTCATTTATAAAATGAATCTAAAAAATAAAATAAAGATTGGTTAAGAAAATGAAGATTGGATTTCATATTTTACCCTAGTTTAATAGCTAACTTGATAGTAACTGGTAAGTTATTTGAAGTTAATTTGTTCCTAGATATTTTCATGGGAGAATCATTATTAAATAGCTAAAACATTCACTGGAAAACAACCACTTATTCAAATTTTAACCTAAATTAAAGAAAAAAACAAAATTAGGGAAATCATGGGTTAACTCCAATGATGCACTATATTTATAGTTTACAGTTACACTATATTTTTCATATAAATTAAGAGAGTAGATAACATATAATTTATTGTAATGACCTTATATATAATTATATTCCCATTTCCCATTGACCCACAATGGTCTTTCTTCCTCTAATAAAGAATCAAATTTAAAATTGTCCAAGACATGAGTGATAATAATAGGGTCAGACCATTTGAATTTATATTTTCCTAAAAAAATCAATCTAAAATTGAATAGGATGACTTTATTTCAAGTACTTACCTATCTATTTTGAATTAAGGGGTAATTAAAAGTCTTGGTTATCTATTTTAGAATCCTGTAATATTCTTAGTACTCTGTATTCATTTCATTCAATTTATTTTGCACAACTTTACTCTTCTTTGTAGCTATTTTTAGATTATAATTTATTGATTTATCTACCCAATATAGTATATTTTCATGTTCAATTAGTAGGTTTCATAATTTTTCATAAAACCGCATAAAAGGGGGGCATGCATAAGGGTATTTTGAAATTTTTCATATAGGCCCAAAAATACTCATCCAGTTTTATATACCAATCTATCTTTTAACCACTCATTAAATTTTCTAAATTTTGTTTCAACTCCCGATTATAGGATTTATCTTTCCCACTTGTCTGTGGATTGTATGTGGTACCAGTTTTATGGGTTACCCACTATTTTTTAACATGTTTCTAAATTTTATGTTCTTGAAATGAACCCAATTTCAAGTGATAAAACCCTTTGTTAATCCAAACATCATAAATATATTATTCTTGATTAATTTCACTACATTTGAGGCTTGATTTTTAGTCAGTGAGATCAGCTCAACCCACTTTGACACATATTAAGCCACTACTATGTTATATTCATATCCATGAGAGTGTGGAAATGATCCTAAAAAATATAGGTCATAAAAATCAAAGATATAAACTTATATCATTCCATTTTTTTGACAATAATATTTCCTCCTTCTTATGTTCCCTAATCATTGGCACTAGTCACATCCCACAACAACATCATATAATCCCTAAATAAGGTGGGACAATAGAATTTATGTTGAAACTCCTTTTGTTTCATCAAATCACCACCATGATACCCTCCCCCCCACTATAAGGATTGAAAACTCTCATGAATAGGTACAGTTTTTATTATGGAACACACCTCCTCACAATGACATCACTAATATTTATAAATAGAAATGGGTCATCCTAAAACTGATATTTAACTTTCAAAAAAATTATTATTTTGAATTTGATTTAGTTTACAAGTTATCACTCAATAAACTAAATAATCATCAAAATTAGTGAATCAAGGTTCTGTTTGGTTGTGATAAAATGTATTTTTTTTTCTAAAAATATAAAAATTTATCTCACATGGGCTATCATTTTCAATGTCAACTATTTTAAAACCTAGTTTTGGAACCCATTTTTTATCCCAAATTCAAATATAAAACTATAAAAGTGATATGATCAATATTATTAACCTTGTATTTTACTAAATTTTAGTTAAAATAAAATTCAAATTAGTGTGGTCAATGAACACGGTTACTTTAAAATCAATGAGGTACTGCTGAAATTTCTATAAGGGAAAAACACAAAAAATAGATATTTTTCAGTTGTAGTGTAGTTTCTTTAAGACTTATCTAGAAAGGTTCTAGCATAGTACACCACATCATGTTTCTTATCATTTAATTTCCCTACGATGATCCCAATTTTATCATTTCAATCATTAAAATTTGATTTGAAATGGAGTGATGAATAGGGTATTGTTATGACTAGGGAATATTTTAGTTTCTATATTTAAACATTGGTTGATTTATTTAATTTTACATAAAAAATTAAAGGGGGACTATTTAAACAAGGAACAAGAAGGATTTGTTATTTTTTCAAATTAATTTATTATAACACCCCATAAAATTCCAAGGTATGAACCAGGTTTAAATTTTTCTAAATATATTTTAATTTTTTCAAAACCTTATGTTTTTTAATAGGTGTTATTGTTTTTAGTGGGGGACTAGGAATGGAGTTCCGGGAGATATTGTAGTTCATGTTTTTGATTTTTTTTACAATTGTATTTTCATGTTGGAATATATGTGGGTCACACAGTGATGATGCTTGAGCAGGGGGTCATCATTGCATATGGTTAAACTTATTTTGAGGCAAGGGCTAACCCTTCTATATAATCTGTGTATCCCTTATATATTGTGTGAGGAGATCACATTATGTAAGAAGGAATTACACTTTGAATCAAACCATTAAATGTGGGTCTAATAAATCTTGTTTATTTTCATTGAGAAGTTTTATATGTGGAAGGTTAGTTGAGTGGTTAGCAATAGGGTCACGTCATGATGATAATCCTTATATATTGAGTTATGTAGTTTATAAATTCTTATGTGTCGCCTAAAATACATACATATGGATATGCATGATTTTAGGTGACGTAACGTTGGTCACTTTATAGAAGAAGGAATCAAAACATGATGATAACTCATATGTATTGTCTTAGAAACCTCACGTAATAATTTATGAAATTTTTCATAGGGAAGGTTAGTTACACCATGACCCATGGGTTACATAGTGAAATCTGATAAGGTAGTGATTCATAGAAATGGTTTTACTCTATGGATTCATGTTGATAATTATATCTACTCCATAAAGGGATAATGTTATAGAATTATTTCTTAGAGTGAAAGTCCTTTGTTTTTACCTAGAAGAGGTATGGAACACTTTGAGGAGGGCCCTAAAGGGTCATTATTCCATGACTATTATGGTTACACTACAACTCATGAACTGTACAACTTTTAAAATATTATAATTAAATGAATGGTATAAATATTGAGTGATAATAAATTATTTACTCCTTATTTTCTCATCAGACCCATTTTTATTATCTTTACTCTTGTGTTTCTTTCTTCTTGATATATATCATCTATGTTACACAGTGCATTAAAATTATGTTTATTTTGTTGGATCTCAACCAGGGAGTCTTCCTTTCCTCTTTTTATTATCCATCATTATATTTTTGTTTCATAGATTTTATACATTTATTCCCATTTATTCCTATTTATAGTTATTTTAATTTATTTATTTATTTCATCTAGTTGTGACCTAATCAACCAATTAAATTCAACGGAATGTTTCCAACGAGAATAAGGTAGGTGGTTCTAAATTTATCCCAAAGGTATGACCTTATTTATTATTTTCATATGATTCATTTTGGAATTTACCTAATGTAAGATTGACCTAATACTTAAACTAAATAGTTTATACCATTATTCATGATGGAATTATATTTCTCATGATATGAGTAGTCTATAGAAAATATTAAATACAAAACCTGTGTCATCATGTGAGGTGTTCCTTGAACTAAAAAATGGGAAATATTTAAGGCAACCTGAGGGGTTACTTAAGTAATGTTGTGATATAATAATATGAGTTTAGATGTTCTAAGATGATTTATAGGTTGATATTGAAATGTAATGTGAGTTATCATAGCAGTGGACCTAGTTTTGAATGGGTTAAGACTATAGATAGGTGAGTTCCAACCCCCTTCAAATTAAAACTATAATATCAATCATGAAAATTGATAATAATTGGATTGTTAATAAATTTTGAAATGTATATGACCTGGTAAATTATCTACCATAAAATATGTATTGGTTCCATGGGTGGGTTTAATTCCCCCTGGAGGATATGATCATATTATATTATGGTTTTTGGTGGGGGATCCATTCCCCTAAGAACATGTTGATGAGGTGTGATAGTTCCATTGGTGGGAACCATTTCCCACTAAGGATATATTGATGATTTTTATTTGGTTATAAGGGTGTGAATAATTACCTCTAATAATATGATAATGATTTTTTATGTTTATAGGTGTGATCACCATTCCCCCTTTAAGATATCATAATATTCTATGATGATCTTAAGGTCACGTGCAGTCCCCCCCACCAATAATATGATGGTGATATATATCATCACTAGGGGTGGGATCCATTCACACATAAGGTTCATGATCCTTGGGATGGTTATGTATAATGTTTAAAGATGTATGGAACATATTGGAGCTCTTATGGTCGAACCAAGGTGTCACTATGGAACTCTAGTATTGATTATGGTTTTTTCATTTATGCTTTTAGTTGTTTATCATGGAACATTGGAACACAATTTTTTTTAGACTGTATATATTTTGGTACACCATTGGTGGTAGCCTATAGATTTGAATTCACACCCAACTCAGAAACCATGAGTATATGATTAGACTTTGTGGTTGTAGATCAGGGCAATGGAAAATGCCAATTTCTTAGTGGTTGACCTAGTTAGTTGGGATGGATCTTGGGAGATGGGGTCAGACTATGAATCCTGAAAACTTTTGTATTTATCTCATTTTTTTAATTTTAGTTAATTTGAATAATTATTGTTTATGATCATTCAATATGGGATATTTATGATGTATTTTTACTTTATAATCCATGAAAAAAATCTCATTGATATTGTATGGGTTTATATATTTTTTATTGGAATTTAGTTGTGATGTTT
Organism: Viscum album; assembly: GCA_963277665.1. NCBI lineage: Eukaryota > Viridiplantae > Streptophyta > Magnoliopsida > Santalales > Viscaceae > Viscum > Viscum album. Next base: position 2,053,335,283 of record OY728146.1, on the reverse strand, counting down.
ATTTATTCTGGTTTATTGGGATGGTTGTTATTATTGTTACTTCTAATAATATTTAGTATTACCTAATTTAGAGGTATAGTATCCCCACATTATTATTATATTTCTAATGATAATTAGTATCCCCTAATGTATGTAAGCTTGCCTGAGTTATGTAGAAATTGGGTATACTCATGGTAGAGGTGAACCAATAAGGGGATATTACCAAGTGGTATCAAAGCCATGTTTTATCTTTCTATATTATTATATGTTAAATCTATACAAGATATCAGATGTGTCATATCATGGAAGGGATCTTGTTATTGGTAACAACTAACCTACGTATGAGGGAATCCCAGGTTTATAAGGATGGGACAGTTATTATTATATTTTTCTTTTATGATTGGGTTACATTACTAAAAATGATGAAATTAATGATAATTTATGATGTATAGTATTTTCATCTTATATAGGGTTGGTGAGAGAGTGTGGATTCAAGTATCAAGTCTTGAATGTATTATTCACATTAAATTCATGTGCTTTATAGTGATTATATACTCTAATTATAAGATAGGGTTTGTTTTCTTAAAATTTCAGCAACAGCTTATATAGTGTTTCATATTTTAATAGATGGTGTAATCATATATAAATGATTCCTTGTATATTTTTATTATTTTTACATTTGATTAATTATCATATTACCTAATGGTGTCAGTAAAATGAAATGTTAATATAAAATTATTAATATTTTTTCTCTATAACTCATTATTGACTGAACAATAGTTATAAAAATAAAACACTAAAATAATGTGGATCCTATATGTATTTGATGATAATGGTGAGAGTGGGTAAAAGTGGCTAGAGAGCGCACATTATTTATGAGATATTTTGATATAGGGTGTCAACATAGAATATCAGGATACTATGAATGTTAATTATTACCATAATAGTGATATTTAGAATAGTGAAAAAAGATGTTCTTTGAGGAATGGGTTTGGAATTAAAATACATGACATAATGATAGCCATCAGTGGAATTCCAAGAGATTAGGGATGATTATTCCCCAATCAATAGTTGGTCTAGAACCCACTATTGTGTCGACATAGACTATGGATGATCAAATCCATGAGATCCTATTACTGATTCTTCATTAGATGTATAGGGAGAACAAATGATCCATAGATACTATTTAAATGTTGAATCAATATTTTTAGATGCACAGTCCACCTCTATTGATGGATGAGGGTGGTCCCCACACTGTTGAAAATTGTGTGAAGTTTATCTATCCCATTTTTTACCATCTTGAGAAACCCCGTAAGGGGAGGATGAAATTAGCATTATAAATACTATGAAGTCTAGATAAATTTTGGTGGTATTTACTATTATAATTAGAGTATCAAATTTTAAGATGAATTTTTATGTCTTTATTTATGATCATTTCTTATATATAGGGCCTGAGAGGTCATGCATCTCACCTAGAAAAGGATTTTCATTATGTAGTATGTTGTGTGCTTTATGGATCTTCGGTATTTTGACCTATTTTCATCTAGTAATGTGAAACATAAGGGTAGAGGATTTGAAGATGGTTTGAGGTATGTGATTTACAAAAAGGTGAAACATTTTCACCTGCCTTCTTTTTTGGAGGTCATTAATCAAGACCTCATATTTGAGATGAACCTGAATGAGTGTGGAGGGTCCGGTTTGTTATATTTTATTGAGATGACTGATATTTATCCATAAAAAATAGAAAAAATAAATTAAGTGGTTGTCATTATTTTGGTTGTGGGAAGTTATTGTAGGGTGGTGGTTTATCTCATCTACCTAAGAGTAAAGGTTCTATAGTTTGTTACCAATGAAGTGGGCTTGTCCATGTTCATTAATAGTGTGGTTCGGAGAAGGATGACTATCAATTATGGGGGATGATAAGGTAATTATAGTAGTATTGTTAGAGTGATCAGTAGTTATCAAGATTTATAGGATCTAAATATATACAGGTTTTAGGATATGGTTTAGGATTTCCATAAAATATTGTTGATTAGAGTGTCATGGGTAATCTAGATCATAGTGGAGGAAATGGTTCACATGGGAATGGGAAATAATGTTAGTAGGGAGGTGATTTATATGGGAGTTAGGTATGAGCTCAAGGAAGTGGTTCAGGAAAGTTTCATGATATTAGAGTTATATAAAATGATTAAGATTTTGTGTCATATATAGTGTTAGGTATATTTTTTGTAGTTTTCATCTTTACATTTGTTTTAATTAGATACAAGTTAATCGTATTAATTCATGTCTACTCATTTTGATGATGGATTGGGGAAAACCATATAGTGCTTGTATGAGGTGATTTTGAATGATATGATTTTATGTATATGATCCTAGGGTATTCAAAAGTGATGAGAGTGTATAATATTAATTTGTTTTTATATATTAATTTGGGGTTTATTTGTGCTACAGATGACTAGTTTTAATGTGATCTTCAGAATGGATTTGGTGGTTTGGTAACGATCCCACGTCAACAACTATCATTTATGGGTGTCTTTTACCTCTACTAAGTTATATAGCTATGTTTACATTGGATAATGTGATGTGTATCTGGGTCATGAAAGACCTAATTTTCAATAGCTATGTGGGATCACAACCAAATTTTCTAGTGAAATTTATGATGATTTTGGGATGCATCATATATTCATTCCTACTATAATTGACTAGTTTTATAATGTATTTCCTATTTTTTTATAATTTCCACCTGATCATGTGATTAAATTCATAATTTAGTTTTTTATAAGCATGGATACCATATAGATTCCTCCATGCAGTATGGATCCTATAGAGCTTTAAGAGCTGAAGGCTCATCTAGAGGATTTGTAGGTGACTGGGTTTATACGGGTGACTACATCCACTTGGTGTGTTCCAGTATTATTTTTCCAAGAAGGTGGATGGTTCTTTGAGAATTTGTGTGCATTATCAATAGTTAAACCATGTGAAGGTCATGAACCATTATCCACTGTTACATATCGATGATCTATTTAATTAGTTGGGAGGGGTTAGAGTATTTTTCGAGACTGATTTGAGATCAAGCTATCATCTATTAAGGGTGAGGCCACCTGGCATAACTTGTAATACATTCAGGTGTAGTTATGTCATGTATGAGTTCTTGGTCATGTAATCTAGTTTAAAAAATCCAATGAAAGTGCTTATAGCTCTTAGTAATCGCGTCTTACAGCCATATTTGGATTCTTTCATAATAATATTTTTCAGTGATATTCTCATATACAACCAATTAAGTATGGATCAAGTTTGTCAATTTTAAATTGTTCTGATTTCACTTAGGGAGAATCATATAGATTAAAAACTCTCAATGCTTCATTTTGGGATTGATTAGGTGTGATTATTATGGTATGTTATATTGAAGGCAAGTTCAACTTATAGACCTTATGAAGGATTTTTACTTGGTTGATTCCTAAGAATGTTCTTTAGTTTATTAATGAGGTTCATATTCAAATTATCCCAATTGGTAGTGTGGATGATGACCCAAACTAAGAATAGGTTAAATTTCCTCTTATTCGATTCTAACAAGGGAGATTCCGGGAGCTGAATGGGAAGTTAACGACCATGTCGATCCTCAACTTACCTAATTTAGGTAAGGCGTGCACATTGTGTTGGGATTAATCTAGAGTAAATCTTAAAGAATATAATATACTAGGTTATAATGTGATCACTTGTGGGTAATGTTGATGATTCTTGAGTGGAACTACCTAATGAAAAATATTAAGTTAGGGGTAGTGTTGAAAGACCTAAGGTATTGGAAAAACTATCTTTTAGGAGCTAGGTTTGTGGTATACGCTGACCATAATAGATTTATATATAATTTCTCACTATTTTTATTGACCCATCAATTGTTAAGGTGGGATGACTACCTATATTATTTCAATTTTGAGTTGGTCCATACCCCTAAGAAGGATAATTTCAATGATGATACATTGAGAGGGAAGACTCAGTCATGGGTAGTGCAAGTTTCAAGTAACAAGTTGTAGATGATATCCCTTTTCATGGAGTTGTTTCTTGATGTTAAAGAGTATCATGGATGAGAACCACTTATTTATTTGTCTATCACCTCCTCTCTCATTGAAATAGTGAAGGATATTTGGTTGTTTTATTTATACTATTTTTTTATGATGGATAGTATATATTGTGGGGAAACACCACTAAATTGGTCGTTTGATACCTATGTGATCTTTTATATATGAGGGTATATTGTGGTCCCTATTATTATGAATGAGGATATGGATATGAGGTCACACACCTTGAAATGGGATGTTCACCTCATACATACTATGTTGTACCATGATATTCACAAACAATATTGGTGTCCCGGGATGAAGTTAGATATAAAAAGATTAACAACACAATGCTCCACCTATCATTAGGTCATTTCTAAGAAATAACATCCCACATATATTCTCTCATCATTACACATTCACAAATGGAATAGAGGTTTTGTGACCATTGATTTTTTGATAGGTTTTCCAACGTCACCAAAAGTAAGTGATACTATATAGGTTTTTTATTTGATTGGTTTATTAAGGTTATTCATTTTCTACTGATCTAAGAATCTATATATATTATTGATCTAGGTAATATATATTTATTAAAGATAGTACACCTACATGGGGTTCCGTGGAGTATCTTTTCATACTAAGATTCCCTTTTAACATCTCACTTTTAGAAATATATATATAAGGTACTTAATATAGAGGTGAATTTGAGAACTGGTTATCATCCTCAAATAAATGGGAAGTCTGAAAGTACAATTTGGATATTAGAGTAAATAATGTAGAAATATTTTCTAGGTTTTAGGATTTCATGGGAGAACTGTATAACTCTTGAAATTTTTTTCTACAAAAATAGTTACAATGCGTTGATTTATTTGAATCCTTTTGGTTCCTTATTGTCTAGGTTATTTTTATTATTGCTATATTAGATAGAGTTTGGAGAGTCAAGTCTCATGGAAGGGACATTAGAATGTATTTTTCTAATAAAGAAGTGGTTGGAGACCACTTAGAAGTGTTAGGGGTTATATATAAATTGGTGATTCCATATTTTGTAATTTGAGGTGCGTGATTAGGTATTTCTAAGATTTTTTTCTAGATTAGGGAATAATCATGTTTGAATATGGGAAAAATAATCACCTAGGTTCATGAGTCCATTCAAGACTATTGAGAGAATCATTATAGTACCATACCTGAATGATCTTACTTAGTGCTTTGGTTTACTATATGAAGTGTTTCATGTATCTTAGATCAAGATATATCATCTCAATCCATCTCATGTGATAAATACTAATAGTCCTTAACTCAAGGAAAATGTCCCATTTGATGAGAATTTGGCTCATATAATGGATTGGAATGAGAAGAATCTACATGGAAATATGGTTTAATTGGTATGATTACAGTGGTCAGATGGGATTATCTTGGCGGATATGTGGGATTTATAGCCATATATGTGGGAAGAGTCACTAGATCTAATCACCGATGAGGCTTAGTGATATTTCGGAATAAAGATTCAGAACAAGAGAATATATAATAGGGTGTTTGTAACACCCTAGATCAATTCATGTTAAAAAACTAGTTTAAATTAAAATTGAATTGTCCTGAATTTTTTCTTAAGAACTTTTTTTGGTTATTTATGAGTGTTGGAAATATTAAAGGTGAATAAAGATCTAATTTTTGAGAGTTAACACATGTATAGGCCCTGATTTTTATATTGTCATCTCTTTACACTATGATTGGTGAGGGTCACACTTTTATGAGGAATGAGAAAGGGACCATCTCGCCATGTCCTAGGGGATGTTTCATTGTGATAGGTACTTTTATAATATTAAATATACATAGCATTAAGATAAGTCATGTTTTGACTTAGGTTTTTGTGGCATGGTGAGGTTTGTGTGTGATTAAATTATTATGGTTGGTTTAGGTCTACACCATATCCAAATGGGATTATAGAATTTCAGCTGATGCATATAGATAAACACTTTTTAGTTTGAAGGTTAACCATTTTGAATCATCTAGATAACCCTTACATATTGGGTGTAGATATATATTCATGGTAGATAGTGTTACTCTATGATAATATTCTTTACATTTGGGTTTGAGAAATATTACATATTTCCTTTGTATGTTTTTACACAGTGAAGGATGGTCATGTTATGACACCAAGGGTCATATTGTTATGATAATCCTTGTTTATTAATTTAAACAATCTATAAATCCTTATGTATTTCAATAGATTCCTTACATAATTATTTTCACAATTTTAGGTGAGGGAAGGCTAGTCATGTTATGGAAGGGGGCATCATAATAGGATGATAACACTTATGAATTATCTCAGTAACCTCATAACTACCTTTTGAAAATTTTATATATGGAAGGATAGTAACGCAATGTCCCATGGGTAACACCATTAATGATTTTAAGGGAGTGTATCACAATATGGCTTTTTCATTGTGAACCCAAGCTAGGAATTCTTTTTTGCACCATGAAGGGAGAAGACCACACCATGAAGGCCATAAGCATAGATTCTTTGGATCTACCTTAAAGAGGAATGATACACTATTTATAGGAAGTAAATGTTGTGAGGAGGTCCCTAAGGTTTCATTATGAAATGAACAATATGGTGATTCCATAATGCACGACCTGTATAATATTTAAAATATCTTAATTAAGTGGTTTTTATATTGAAAGTTATAAATGAGGTATTCCTCATTTTCATTATAGGATAATTTGTATCACATATCCTGTTACATGTATTCCTTATAAAGAGAGATCTTATTCATTTCTTAATGTATTTTCGTCATCCATTTTATTGGATAAGAACTACTAAATCAACATTCCCTCTTGTGATTCTTATTTGTTAACTTTTTTAGTCATATACCTTCACCAGTTATGGATGTTTATTCCTATTTCCAAGGATTTTCTATGATTCCTTGATTATGTATTATTATAACTAAATCAACCAGCAATATTAAATAGAATATTTTATATGATCATAAGATAAGTGGTTCTTAATCTATTTATAAGGTTTAACCTTGTTTTTTATGTGTGTGTGATGTGTAGTCCTGCTGAACCAATGTGGGCTTCATTTATAAATTAATGTAAATAGTTTATTCCCTTATTCCTGATAGAATAACCATTTTATACCATGATAGGTTCATTATTAATTATATATCTTAAACCTTTGGTGGTTATTTATTATGGGTTTCAATTCCTCATGGTCCCATTTTGATTGTTTCCAGACTCTCATGGATCTATCTTTTTCCAAAGGTGAGATTCCTCTCAATCACCTTGGGTGGGCATGATGGTAAATTTTTTGATAAGGGAATGAGAGGTCATATTATCCTTTAATGGGTTTTATTTCCCAGTCTGGGACACTCTTATATATTTAAGACATGTTTGTTAATCCTTTCTAATAACAATATTTCTTACCCTTAAGTAAAATTGATTGACTAACAATTTGAATTTAAGAGGACACATCACAAGGGAATTGTATTTTCTCCCATTTGACCGAAATATTTACTTACTTTGTAATTTAAATCCATATAGGAGGGAACTTAGGAATTTATCTCTATACATGGAGGTTTTGAGATCTTATTAATGGAGGAAATAGATGTTATGGGGTTGTGATTAGGCCCATGAAAGAAACTTCCTTCATATCCCTGTGATGGTATTAGAATCCATCTAGTTTAGTTCCATTTAATATGAAATGTTTACCTTTTTCGGTCGTTTGATGATGACCATAGAAGTTCCCTTTATAGTAATGCATCCAAGACAACTTCTAAGTATTTTAAAGTATTATGGAGTGGACTAGTATCTTTGAATTCTACTATATATTTCTTGTTTCAAGGTGTGATGTCATCTTATACTCATAATATAAGGAAATGAGATAAGGGTATTGTAGGATCTAGTTGCAGTGGAAGCATGGCAGTTGGGAGGGCCCAACTTTTATTTTTCCATAATCGATGACCAATCTGAGATCAATATGATGGTGAACTCATGTATCCGCATATTAAAATAAAACATTTAGATAAAGAGAAGAAAACCACCGGATTTGGGAAAGAGGATCTTACAAATCATGTTTATAATTAATTTATTAATTTATGAAGAAATTAAATACTTGTGTCTTTGATACTTTCTTCTTTAATGATCGTTGATTGTTTGTAATGAACCTTCCATATTTTCTTTCCTGCACTCATGAGGATCCAAATTAGAATCCATGTAGCAGTGACCCACACATGATCCAATGGTCTCTGAACAATTCCACCCATTCTCTAAGTTCTAGCATGGTGAAGAGAATGTCTTGTATCGATCATTCTTGATTACTCGTTCTGTAGTCTTGAAGAACTTCTCTCATTAATTAGAGGGAGATATTATAGTAGTCTAGAGAGAGAAATTGTGTATCAACAATTCTCAATTCACCGGGTTTGGGCACAATAGACGTACCTTCCTATTAATCAACATGGGGTTTCAGTTATAATATTTAATTAAAAATAATAATTAAATTAAATTATAACTATTAAAGAAATTAGATCCCACATAATAACAATAACAGTGCCATTATTTTTGGTGTTCCAACTTTCAAAAAACAAAACCATAAATGAAATCATGTGCCACATAATGATGATAGTATTATTTTTTTTACCCAAACTGTATAAACATTATTTTTTGACTTGTAAATAATTAATTTATCAACAGAAACGGTCTTGGTCAATTTTAAATCCTCTTCAATTTATTCAACACCTGAATAAAATATTTTATTCTCTTAAATAAATATTTTTATTTAAAAACTAGTAAATAAATATTTATTAAATGTTCAATAAAATAAATAAATAGATGTTATTCATAATTCTGTGAATAAATATTTATTTAATTTATGCAAACATTTTATCTTGAATAAATTTATTCCTTGTTCTTGAGAATAATATTTATTCCATTAATTAAATTCAAATATAATTTATTCGAGACTACCAGAAACATTGAGTGTGTGGCCCTCTAAGATTCTTTCTCATTGGAATTAGGTGGGCTTGCCTAAAGACCAAGATTACTGTCTAGTAATGGGTCAAGTCACCTAAGGGAAATAACTTAAAGTCTCAACGACGACATCCACATAGAAACGCTCATTGTGTAATATAATCTCTTTGTCACAATATCTGATCAAGAAGGTTTCATGATAGTTTCATTAACTTATTGCTTGGTATGTCATTCATTGACTAATTGAAATAATCTTATCGTAATACCATGGCCATTGAATTTAGGATGATGATTCTATTTTAATAAAAGGTATGAGATATCAACTCCCATAAATGGAATGGACAAATCCTTCATCAAAGTATCTATTAATAACATGTCATTCATGACGCACTCAACATACCCTATTTTCCACCAACATATGGGATGACAGTTTTCATCAGTAAATAAAAGTGTGCGAGTTGTGACAAATATTAATGATAATATTAAAGTATATAGTCCATTATAAATGATCATAGATAAGAATATTTGATGGCACCAAAACATATGTAATTCCTACTGGCTGTTCTGTTCTCATAATCTCATGTCTTGGAGATTACGAAGTGCGAACTTCATGAGAAGAAGTCTCATCTTCTTATGAGTACTCACACCTGATAGTCTGTATTCTATGTGTCCCATAATAGTATGTCATTCAACCAGAAAACTATATTTATGAATACTATCATAGTACTTTAAGGTTCTCATTATAGCATGGAACTTATATGACCTTATCAATGAGAAAAATACTCTAGGAAATAATTACATCATAGTCATGATAAACAATGAACAATATGTAATTAAATATTTATGTAATAAAAGTACAAATAGGTGGTTCTAGGACACCAACTCTAACAAACTTCCAATTCGATTATAGCCAACTACCTAAGACATTCAGTCTCCTAGACCTCACATGATGATCATGTTTCTACTGATTTAAGGAATTATTCAAGGGTCCCTCCATGTTGTCTTCCATAGAAACTCTATTCACTTCAACTTCACCTCTCTAAGAAAAATACCTCATGATATGGTACTTACAGAGTATGTTCTTCGTCCGCTGATGTGACCTTGTCTCTTTTACGACATCCACCACTAAGTATTATCACAATAGAGTGTGACGAGATCTTTACTATTGGGAACCACATCCATCTCTTCGAAAAAACTCTGCATTCAAACTTCTCCTTTATCTACTTTATAAGATTCAATATACTCGCACTCTACTGTAGAATCTATGACCGTACTTTTATTTTATCTCTTCCAGCTCACGAAACCATCATTCAATGTGAAGATAAATACCATTTGCAACATTATGTCATCTTGATCAATATAGAAACTACCATATGTATATCCTATAATGACTAGTTCCTCATCTCCTCTATAAACCAGGAACATATTCTTAGTAAACCTCAGATACTTAAGGATAGTCTTGACTACCATCCAATGGAATTCACCCAGACCATCTGGATATCTTCCTACCACACTCAATGTGTAGGAGACATCTAGCAGAGTACATAGAATAGCATACATGACTAACCCAATTTTTGATGCATATAGAATAATTTCTATTCTATTTATTTCCTCATGCGTCTGATGACACATTTTCTTGGAAATATGAATGTCATGTGATGTTGGTAACAATCCCCTCTTGGACCATTCCATACAGAATCACTTCAGTATCTTGTCAATGTATGTAGTTTGACTTAGGACTAGTAATATTTTGTATCTATCATGATGGATCTTGATCTAAATAATATATGTTGTCTCACTAATGTTCTTTATGGAGAATAATTTATTTAACCATGCCTTAATAGACTATAATATTGGTATTTTATTTCCAATATGTAATATGTCACCAATATATACTATTAAAAAATGATTGTGCTCCCACTAAACCATTTGTAGACATAAGGCTCATATTCGTTCTTTATAAAACCAAATTCCATTATGGATTCATTAAAATGAATGTTCCATGACCTATATTCTCTATTTAATCGATAAATGTATCTTTCCAACTTGTATATCTTATTGTAATCCTTTGGAATCAAAAACCCTTTAGGTTGTATCATATAGACATCTCCCTGAAGTTTCCTATTAAGGAAGACTATTTTGACATCCATTTACTAAATATCACAGTCATGGTAAGTGACAATGGCCAGTGAAATTCTGTTGTATTTCAGCTTTTCAACTAGTGAAAAGGTTTCTTCTTATTCAATACCTTGATGTTGTTTAAAACCTTTTGAAACCAATCATTTCTTCTAGGTACTAACTTGTCCTTCCATGTCCAATTTCTTCTTGAATACCCATTTTCATCCAATAGGATTTACATATACTAGAGGATCTACCAAAATCCCAAAAAAATGGTACATGGAATCCATTTCAGAATTCAGGTGTTATTTCCACATAGAAACATTTGTTCCACCAACTACATCCTTGTATGTTAGAGGATCATTATTATCAACTAATAATGAGTCTCCATCCCCAAGGAAAATAAAAACACATTGTTATGGTTCTCTAACCTCTCTTGTACTCCTACACAGTTCTTCTATATCTGGAACAGATTCTTCTTCCAAGGGGCTATGTGGAATCTACTCTTGTACCAACTCTTGGATACCTTGACCCTCGACTCCATCTAATTCTATCTTGCTCCCACTATATCTTTTAGAGATGTTCTCCCTCACAAGAAATATGGAATTTCTTGCCACAATAACCTTTTTGTATGTGGGATTTTGTAGGTAACATACCCTTGTTTCCTTGGGGTATCCTATAATGTTACACTTTGTGCCTTTGGGTGTAGGTTTGTTACTTAAAGAGGCCTTAACAAACACTTCACTTCCCCAAACTTGAAAATTAGATAACATGGCTTTTCTTCCACTCAAAAACACATATGGAATACTATTTATCAATTTAGTTGGTACTTGGATTAGTGTGTGTGTCGTTGTTTGTAACAAATATCCCTAAAAGGATAATTGAATACTTCCATAACACATCATTGATCTCACCATGTACAAAAAGTTGTTTTTCTTCCTTTAACTTACAACATTACACTGAGGCGTGTAATGAAGGGTGAGTTGCGATAGGATCCCAAACTCCCATAAGTAATCAATGAAGTATTGATTAAGATATTTTCCACCTTGATCTGAGCATATTTTCTAAATCTTCTTACCAAAATGTTTCTCAACTTCATTCTAATATTCCTTGAACTTATCAAATGAATCTGACATGTATCTCATTAAGTAGATATATTCATATCTACTAAAATCATCAGTAAAAGTTATGAATTATGAGTAACCACCCCTTTCTTCACACATCGGTAAGAACAAATTCCAGAAGCACTTTTTGTCTTTTACCTTTCCCACTAAATGGGGATTTGGTCATTTTTCCTTGTAGACATGTGTGACATAAACAAAGTGGTTTTAGTTTGAAAGAATCTAAATATACATCTTGATGTAATTTTTTCAAATTTTTCTCATTTACATGACCTAGCCGATGATGCAAATTTTGGGTGTGGTATGAGTCATGTTAGGTAATTTTTTTTATCAATTTCCATTACTTGGTTTGTGTAATCCAACATGTAAATACTGTTATATAAGTGTTCCTTACCAAATCATATGTTATCATTATAAAAAAAAGAAACATTCATTTCTGAATTTGAAAATAAATCCATAAGTATCTAGTCTAGATACAGAAATAATGTGTTTGGTTAAAGAAGGATCATTATGACAATCTTCCAACACCAAGATCATCCCAGTCAGCAATGTGACGTTGTAGTCCCTGACAGCTACAACAACAAGTCTAGCTCCATTGGCAGCTCATAGATCTACCCCCCCTAAATCAGTTTTCTTAAATCTATGTGGTTTATGTATTTAGATACATATGTGAGAACCAAAATCTTTATCTAATATCTAATTTGTTGAAATAGATAAATTACACTCAATGAAAAAACACACCTAAAGATTCCCCTTGATTCTTTCTATGAGTGTAGTTTTTTGTTTAGTGTCCCTTCTTGCAACATGATTGACTATTTCCTTGGCTCCCCTTTAATATTCCTCTTTTTGGAAGGGTGTAATGAAGCTTTGGGATTAAATCTATTTTCATTCACATTCCTCTTATTCACCATAACTACAGAATGTTCTTTGTGCTTCATTTCTTGGTCCACTTGTAAAAGGATGATTAGAAGATCTGGTAGATACTTCTCAATGTTTTTCATATTTAAATTCACAAAAAAAAACTAGAGAAGCTCAGAGGGATTGATGTGAGAATGAGATCAGTACCTCATTCTTCTAGGATTTTAAACCGTAGAACCTATAGGTTTTAAATGTAGCCAATGAGATTGACTATGTGAGGCCCAGCTGGGGCACCCTCTCTAAGATTACTCGTAATGGGTTCCGTGAATATCTCAAACGGTTCATGTATTTCTCTCTCCTAGTAAATACCCGAGAGGTGATCAATCATGCTATAATCATCCATTTTTTATGAGACTTCATGAGTTCACTGAACATTGATGATAACATAAAACATTTAATGTCGACCATGTCATTCATATGTTTCTAGTAGACTAGGAACTCTTCATCACTTGCCTCTTGGGAAGGAGTATCAAGTAATGAGGACTCAAGCATATAATATTTATATTCATGGAATAGAATGTCCCAAAGGAATCTAAACCATTACTATAAGTTATGGATTCTAAGGATGTTTTCTTTATCCAGTATTGATCGTAGGGATAGTGTGGTTGACGAGCTTTCCATTTTTCTTCTACAATTTAAAATTATATAATTAGTAATTTTTTTATTACATTTTATGAGAAATAATAAATTAATTTTATTAAGTCCCTAACTATTTTATAAATTCTTAATGGCCCTCAACATTGAACTCATAATTTCTAGTTTCTAGGACATTATAGTTTCAAGGATCCATATTCCCCTTTGCATAACCCCAACAAGGTTGGGTAAAGCTATTTCAATGTATTTAGGTAGGAAATTCACTTCCAACTACGGATAGTAGCTCCTTGATCCATTGAGTGGACTCTCCAATCCTGAAATCCTGACTTGGATTTCCTCAACACTTGCCTCCAAATTTACACCAAGTCTAGAAAGGGTTACTCTTCTTTATGTAAAATGGTTAAGTCAGCCTAAAAGATTCACAATAGATTCTTATATAAAATTATGTTCCCCCAAAATGGTTGGTCAAACACTTATTTTTATTGAGTATATCCCTTAATCAAGTAACAAAAGGCTTAGTATGACCTAATATTTTATTGAGGGATTTTTACCTTTTATGCATAAATTTACTTATTATCCTCATCACATGCTGGTTAATATTAAGTGTAACTTAATTAAGTTATTAACCATGTCTTGATAATATTTATCCATAATATTAATTTATTTTAGTTCCATCTTTCATACTTTCTAATTAATTAATTATGTTGTCATGACAATAAATACATAATGAAAAAAATTCAAATGAAAGAATTAAATTAAAGGGCATGATCGGGATATATTCTAATGGTTAGTTTATCTAGAGTTTGATAAACTAACTACTGACCTAGGGGGAAACAACTTGAACCATTTATGATTCATGTTTATATCTTTCCACCTATCCACATTTGTATCTCGTTGGATTTGTTTCACCTCTACTCCTTACTTGAACTTCCTCCAAAATCATAGGAGCTCCATCCATTACATATTCTTTTTAACTCACACATAGGTGAGGGGTAAAACCTGGGTTTATATAAAAGAAACCATGGGAATGTAGTCCCTAAATATTAAAGTGAAGAGATAGAAAATAGGAAAATAATTTAATTTAAATTAAATTAAAATGAAACTAATCACATACAAAGGTAGGGTCTAGCTCATGATCATCCACATACATGAAACTAATTACACATTTAATAAAACGGGCATTCAATTATTTAATCATTCTTATTAAGACAAATCACACTCTAATCAATTAATTAATATATTTAATTAATCAATCCTTTTATCTTAATCCTTTTCTGAATTTCCCTGAGATTCATATCCATAACATTAGAGGTAATACAATGAAAATCTATTCGAATCTACATAATTTATAATTATGAACATTAAAAAAAACATTAAAGTTTTAATTCTATGTAATTTGGTAAAGTACATGGCATGTAGTTCTGACTACACTGTGTGTAATGCCTTCAATGTCTTATCTGAAGTACATCCCTAGGGAGTCACTGGGTGAGGCATACTTCAGAAATCTTGAGTACATGTCATGTCTCGTGGGCCACATGTTGTGTTGTCTCCGGGTTACACAGTTACCGGTCAGCTCAGCTGTGTATGGGATTCATGGTTTGGCCCTTGAAGTGAAGAGACTATACACCATGTACAGTTATCCACGCAGCGTATAATACAGATAACTATGCACTAGCATATACTGGTCAACACATAGTGTAATAATTAACTACACCTCATGTCATTAATGCCCACAGATTGAGTAATTTCTTAATTACTCTTGATGCACTGAACATAGCTACATAGTGTGTAATCCAGATTACATAGTGGGTATGGAAGATTACAAATCGTGTAACTCCGAATACAGTGTGTGTAATGGCTTGTTACCCATAGAGAATCATCGGTTCCTCCTAATGATACCCTTGATTTTATTTTAATCAACAAATAATTCATTTCTATTAGATCTATGATAAAAAATGAGGAAGAACATATCTTTAAATTCATATTACAATAAAGATTAAACATGAATTAAAAAACTAAATTTTTTTAAGTGTAAATCATCAATGAATTATTTAAATAATAATAGATGATGTTGAGCTCTATTTGATACCACTTTTAGGATATGAACACAGTGGAAGCATGGTAGTTGGGAGGGACCAACATTTCTTTTTTCATAATTGAAGACCAATCTGGTATCAATACGATGATGAGCGCCCATTTCCACAGATTAAAATAAAATATTTAGATAAAGATAAGAAAAGAAACGTATTTGAGAAAAAGGATCTTGAACAACATGTTTATAATTAATTTATTAATTTTTGAGAAATTAAATACCTAGGTCTTTGGTACTTTCTTCATTGATGATCTTTGATCATCCTGAATGACCCATCCAAATTTTCTTCACTGCGCTCACGGGGATCAAAAGTAGAATCCCTCTAGTGGTGATCCACACATGCACAAATAGTTGCTAAAAAATTCCACTCATTCTTTGGGTGCTAGTATAGTGAAGAAAATGTCTAGCGTCGATCGTTCTTGATAGTTCGTTTTACGGTCATGAATAACTTCTCTCTTTCTTGAGAGGGAGATATGAGAGGAGTCGATAGAGAAAATGTTTGACACAACAATTCTCAATTCACTAGGGTTTGGCACAATAGATGTACCTACCTATTAATCAACATGGGGTTTCAGTTACTATATTTAATTACAAAATAGAAATTAAATTAAATTATAACTATTAGAGAAAACCCATGCCACATAATAACAATAACATCACCATTATTTGTGGTGCGCAAACTTTCATAAAATGGAACCAAAAATGAAATCTCATGCCACATAATGATAATATTTTTATTATTCCTTTCACCAACTGGATAAATATTTATTGACTTATAAATAATTAATTTGTCAACAGACACGGTCTTGGTTCATTTGAACCTATCATCCATTTATTGAACACCCGAATAAAATATTTTATCCTTTTAAATAAATATTTTTATTTAAAAACTAGTAAATAAATATTTATTAAATATTCAATAAGATAAATAAATATATTTTATTCACAATTCGGTGAATAAATGATTATTTAATTTATGTGATCATTTTAATTTGAATAAAATTATTCCTCGGTCTAAAGAATAATTTTTATTCAATTAATTAAATTCATATATAATTTAATCGAGACCACCAGAAACACTTAGTATGTGACCCTCTTGGATTATTTCTTGTTGGAATTAGAAGGGATTACGTAAAGTCCAAGATTATTGTATAGAAATGGGTCAAGGTACCCAAGAGGAAGAACATAAAGTATAAATGAAGACATCCACATACAAATTCTCATTGTTTAATATAATCATGTTTTCACAATATCTCATAAATAAGGTTTCCAGATAGTGTCATCAACCTATATACTTGATATTTCATTCTGGGACTACCTAAAATAATCTTTTCATTACAACATGGCTATGTAATTTAGGGTGAAAGTTTAATTAAAATAAAAGTTATGACATATCAACTTCCATAAATGGAGGGGACAAATCCTTCTTTGACTTATCCATTCATAACATGTCATTCATGACACACCCCATGTAACATAATTCCTGGAAACATATGGTGTGACAGTTTTCATCAGTAAATCAATGTGCACGATTCATGACAGGTATTAAGGATAATATTAAAGTCTAAGGACCATTACACATACTCGTAGATAGGAATATATAATGACGCCAAAACATGCGGAATTTCTACCGGTGGGTCTGCTCTTATAATCTCCCATCTTAGAGATTACTAAGTGTGAACTTCATGAGAAAATTTTTCATCTTCTTATGAGTACTTTCACATGACAGTATGTATAATATATGTTCCATAATAGTATTTCATCCAACCGTAGAACAATATTTAAGAATATTGTCATAGCACTTTGAGGTTCTCCTCATAACAGGGAACTGTTATGACCTTATCAATGTGAAAAATACTCGAGGAAATAATTACATAATAGTCAGAAAGAACAATGAACACTATGTAATTAAATATTCTTGTAATCAAAGTACAAAAATTTGATTATAGGACACAAAATCTAACATATATATGGGTTTAAAGTGAGGTAAAAATTCTATTTTATCTTCCTCGTGTCAAGCTACGAGGAAATATTATGCTTCTTATATAATAAAATGAGATATATGAAATATTTTGAACATCACATAATGCATTATGGTCGATATTATGCTCACTATATAGGGAATCATATTATCATTATATAAGGAAAAATATTTCATATTATTCTTGTCACATAGGGAATCTTATTCTCATTACATAAGGTGATTGGTTACCTATGATCATTATATAAAAAGGATAATCAATTTTGGTAGATATTTCCTCTCTTGGAAGATATAGGATAACAATGGTGGGGGATTGAACCTAGTGAATGATTCTTATATATCCAGCTAGAATAAGAATCAAAACCCACATAGTTTGAGTTATATAGTTTAAGGCCATGTGATAGGACAAGTCCATGCAGTTTATAGTTATACAATAAGAATAATTTTATATTTAGTTTAAAATTATATGGTTAGGAATACTGGTTGAAATATATATAGTAACGTTCTGGTGCGGGAATTATTCACGAGAATCCCTTTTTAGTTTACTCTAGAATGTGATCCAGGTGAAAGTAATTTTCAGAAACCATGAGGAGGATATTTACCTAGAACATATGAGGAAACCAATAGGATAATCTTGAATCAAATCATATGGGGGAGACCAAGAGGATTATATTGACTCAATACATATCGATACCAATAAGTGTCTTGACTTAAGGTAGGGGTTTTAGGTATCATGACCCAAATCCCACATGAAATGTTCTAAAAAGTTCACAGCATGACCCAAATTCTTCATTTAAATAAAAAATATTTTCATGGAATTAAAATAAACACCTCATGAAATGATTGAATATTACATGGTCTTATTAAAAAAAATATTCACCCATTTAAATTATGGATTCAATTGTTGAAAATATTTTTCTACTCCAAAATTCATCAACACATGTCTTAGACAGTAATACTAGTTCAAAAATCATCATAATTTACTTATATGTCTTATTAATCATGAAATTTAAAGCCTAAATCATTATCATCTACTCATTAAATTATTCCTCATATATTATATTGTAAATATTTTGGAAATAAATATAAAATATATTCATTAACCATGTTCTTTTTCTCTTCAATCTCCCCCTTTGTATTTTTGTGAATACTTCTTCACTTTATAAAATCAGTATTTTTCTTCCCCTTATTGAAAATAAATATAATGTTACAATAGTGATTATATCATTTCATCACTTTTATTATTCCATCAAGGAATAATCTTATTATTTATTCATTTAACACTTCATCTTTATCCATATAATATAAAGGTGATATCACATGGTTTTTCCTTAGTAGAGAGTCATTAGCTAGAAAACTCTAAGTCTACATGGGGAAACCCTTTATAGAAAAAAATGTGTGTAATCATAGTGATTAATTTTGTCCATACATTATTTATAATTTTATACCTAACTCATATAACATACTTCCGAATATTTAGTGGAGGCCCAAATATAAAAATTTGAAATATGTTATATCATTCACATATCTCAAAAAACATATCAAAAATTTCATGTGAAAATAGGTTTTTCTCCCCATTATTTTCCCTATATGAAATCCCCCTTGATAATAATTATCAATTCATTCAGAGTTGGATATTGGATTGATTTTTATACCACATCTTCCAATTTTACAAAGATATTTTGAAATTACACATTCACTATATAGTGTATATTTAATAACTTTAACTCATTAATGATCCCCCACAACAGATGTATCCATCTCCTTTAATTACCTACATGTTAGTATAAAATAATATATATAAAAAAAAGTAAAGAGGTATGTTTTGGTTATTTAGGAGTACAATTCAAGTAGAGATCAACCTCTCAACCTGGGCCATTCTTTTATTCCAATAATAGTATGGGAAGACATATTTAGACTCTTCTTTTTTTTTGTGCCTCATTTTCTATATTATATTCATTATTTACTTGAAATTATTCTTTGTGTGGGATACATTTTTCCACCTTATTCTTCAGAATCTTCAATTTTTTAGTTATATATAATTTACCATCAACATTCACCTCAAATTTTGAATTCATTAGGTGTCCTATATATTTATAAAGTATTTTATCATCCTCTATTTTTTTTGACAATATAAGTTGATCTAGAAAAATTATAAAATATCCCTTCTTTTTATGTTCATAATTTTTTGGTGTCACACTTTTCTTGTCATATTTTCATGTATTACTCTCTTTTTTCTTTTGAGTTTTAATAGAAATATTCATATTTTTATCCTCAAGGGTAACTTAATTTTTATATATTTGAGATATCTTAGACATTTCCAAAATTATTCACTTCATAATAGTTATATTTTATTTTTAGAGGGAACCCTAACTCTAATACCAATTATAGATCCCCAAGATAGATTTACCACTAAGAGTGGGGATAAGTTAGTAGTTTAATTTTTACAAATTCTTATTTTTTTAATTCAACCTATTGAGCATCTTATTGTTCTTGGTCCTCTAAATAAAATCCCATAGACTCATCTTATATGAAAATGTAATAAGTGAGAGGATATAAAATGTTATTTAAAAGGTCTGGTATGAATACATAATACATTCCATGTTGGTTAGGTTCCCCAACATAGATTCTCCACTATAAAATTCTCAAAAATTATAGTGTCTTGTGAAGTGACTGGTTATACACCCCATTAATCAATCCTCTTATTGATACCAGATCTATATCCCTATAGAAAATGCTTCTACCTATGCTATTTAGACACCACAACTACCTTTATCTTTCTCGTTCTGACTAGTTAGACACCCCATATTCAATTCTCTTTAACAACTGGTTAGTATCCCTAGTCACAAGATCATTTTTCTTCTATATGAAGATCATATATTAGAATATCTTATTCCTTCTTTATATTTTTCTTTTTCCATGATCCTATAGGATTAGTCTTGCTTGTGTACACCTTCAACATCTTCAACAGATTATTGGATAATGAGGTTGGTCTTGAAACTCTTTTATACTAGATCCTAAATGGTCTGGACCTTCCCAATTTATTGAATACTCTAATATGAATGTTCTCTTCAGATTGAAACACTTCCCTATATTTAGTCTCAAATTTCAAATGTTCAGGTAGATAAAAACATCTTTTTTCAATAAATAATCCTAGCCCTAATAAAATGTGTGTTAATGATGCACATAATTTTTTCAATAATATTTTATGCCAGAATTATTTTTCACTACTCAATTCATTATCCTTATTGAATTAACCCCTTTTTATAACCATTTTATAATAATAATTTTTTATGTTCTTCCCAATCTATTTATTCTATTTTAGTTATGTTCCCAAGTGTTCATGAATTCATGGGATTCATGAAATCAATAAATTCCTTCCTTTAAAAGACCCAAATTAGTAATTGATATTGAAAGAATTCTTATTTTTCATGAATGTTAGGCCATGCAGTCTTCCTCATTAATCTTAGAATAATAGAGTACACATACTACTTGAACACACCACTTTTTCAAAACCAGTGGTGAAAAAAAAATAGGGCTATAGCATAACCCTTGAATGTGTTATCTCTAAGAAAATGTTTGAGGTATCTCGAGAACTTCATGAAACCCTGGAAGGGTTGGAAGAACATTAAGATCCTTTTTACAATAGATTATGTACATGGGATCATATATTCTTCCACTTTATGAAAGTAGATAGCATCACAGGATATTATTTCCTTCAAATAAATTGAATCATGGAGATGATATATTTCTATCTAAAAAATGAAATCTCAAAAAATATAAATTCTAGAAAGCACTCTTATCCTCTAAAGATCTATATTTATAGGCAATGTCCCTATCCCATAACATTAATATACAAATTAATTATAAAGTATGAAAAAAAATAATTCAAGGATAAATAATAATATCTTTTATGATTCTTCCAATTCAAGGTTTTTTATAAACTACTAATGATATTAGAATTAAAATTTTGGAATTTTGGTTTCCTTATTTTTAAATGGAATCATAGGAAACTAAAAATGATGGTGTCTCGTCTTCACATAATCATCTTATACATTCATAATGAATTAGAATGTGCATGTGATATGGAATCGCATGCATCAACTCCTTATACATGATGGTGTGTGACAGAGCCTTCAATATATTTTATTTACAATCAATTGAATCATGTTCTTATAATTATAACATGCATTTAAGATAAATATTTCATAATAAAAAATTAACTATTCTCTTTAATTTGATCAGTGGAGATTCTTATAGTCATGCTCATAAAACACTGGTATATCCACATTGATTTTATTAAGATTATACCTAGATTCTTCAATGGATGAAGGTTGAATATGATTTACCTTCATATATTCACATGTGGGAAAAATCCAATAGTGTATATTATTTTGATCGGGCGGCCATTATTATTTCCATATTTACTTAAGGGAATGAAAATTAATGTTATTCAGGGATCCCACATCAGAAATGAATTTGGTCAAGCACTTCTAAATAAGCCAAATCACTCCTTAAACTAGCTAGATGTTTGTAATGAGGTCCACTCTTGACCGACACTGGAATAGACCCATAACAACACCATCCTCCATCATGCCTCCCCACATTGTGACATCACTTATCCTTTTTTTCTCCCTATGGGTGTTATGAATTCGCACACACACTTACCACCCATGGCTTATCAATTTGACCTACCACTCACATGGTTGACCCCTAGTACCACATGTGGTTGAGGTGGGTCCTTGGTTAGCTTATGGGGTGGCCAATTTTTTTATAAGACCCACCAAAAATACTAATAATAACTTTAAGTATATAATTTATAATACTAATCCTTTCTCAAATGTGATTCTCAAAATAAACTTTATCATCAATTGCCCATAAATTAATTTATTTTTTCATGGTATTAAAATAATTTCATGTCTATGTAATAAGTCTTCAATTAATTTTTTCCCTTTATGTAAATAAAAAATATTTATACGGACATCAAATAAACACCTGATGAAATGATTGAGTATTGCATGGTCTTATCAAAAAAACATATTCACCCAATTATGATATGGTTTCAATTTTTTAAAACAATTTACTACTATATACTTCATCAACACAAATATTAGTCAATAAGGAGAGTTAAACAATTGTGATAATTTACCTGGATGTCTTATCAAGTATTACATCCAACACCTCAAGAATCATCATCTACTCATTCAATTAATACTCATATATTGACATTATAACATAATGATAACAAATAAAATATATATTCTTTAACCATTTACTTTTTTATTCACTTAAAAATAATTTTCCAATTAAAGAGAGTTTTCAAATAGACTTTCTAGATTTTATCCAAGGTTTTCATGTAGTTTCAAATTCAAAATCGAACAATAAATCAGTTTAAGAAATATTTTTCTAGTTTTTATTTATAAAATTATTTTTAATTTACTCATGTTTAATGTTTTTTTAATTATTACAAGAAAATTTTAATTTCCCCTCCCATGAGATAGTGAAAATTTTTAATTTATTCTCTTTTATGATGTGTAATAAAAAGTATTGTTTTAATGAGGTATATACAAGTTCCTATGAAAATAAAATATGGTGGTGAGGAGTGTCATATCCATAGAAAAGGTAATTATTTTTAAATTTTTTATATCTTTTTTAAAATTATATCTTGAGTTGGATATTGGTGTAAGAATGAGCATATAAACATGAAATAATGATTTAAAAATAGAATGTTAATGGAAATGAAAGTAGTATGTGTGGAAAAAAGTGGAAATAAAATAATAATGGGTAGATTAAAACAATAAAAATATTATATTAGTGATGAATATATGAAAAAAAAATATTAATAAAATTCTAATGGGGGTTCAATTGATCTGGTTTACTTAAAATATTATTCCACCCATGTATTTTTAATTTATGGAATAACCAATCATCCACTAAAGTGTTGATTATCCCCATAAAGGTTCCCAAACCTATCAATATCTAGTCAGTCCCTTTGATAAGAAAATTTTCCTGCAATGACCCATAATTTTATCAATTTAATTTATACAACACCTCGATATTTTTGTGAAATATTTTTTTTTTCAAATTAATTTAATCTTTCCAATATTCTACTTTTCATGAAATATTGAATATTTATTTTGTTTTATGAGAGCACTATGTTT
This sequence comes from Viscum album, assembly GCA_963277665.1. Classification (NCBI taxonomy): domain Eukaryota; kingdom Viridiplantae; phylum Streptophyta; class Magnoliopsida; order Santalales; family Viscaceae; genus Viscum; species Viscum album. The sequence continues at coordinate 2,053,311,299 of OY728146.1, read as the reverse complement.
TTCTAGAATTTCACGCAACCCCAAGTTAATCTTGAACTACATGAAACACTTAGATTATATTATATTACATGGAATTCTATTTTTTTCTTATGTTTACAGAATTTTTAGTTCCTTTTATATCTTACATTACACATAAGGTCGATTTTTTACTTAACTACCATGTACTATTAATATTATTATTAAAATATTATTATAGTTATCACTTAGATATTAGTATAGAAGATATGAATGATATTAAATAAATTATGAAACTATGGTTTAAAAAATTTTATAATATAAATCCTATGGTTTTTAATTAGTTATAAATTAAAGTAATAACTATTTAAAAATAAAGAAATTAATTTTCTAAGAAAAATATTTTTCTATGTAAAAGAACAATTTTATCTCAAAAAAATTAAAAAATAAATTTTTATAATTCATTTTATTAAAAAATTTATATTATATATTAAATAATATTTTTTTACACTCATTAAATATATTTTATATGTATTGTATATGAATAAACCCTATTTTATGAATAAAAATATTTATTTTTTTAAAAGATAATTTTACCTCTTTTTAATGGTGCACCTATTCTAATTATAATTATTGTAAATTTTAAAAAAAATTAAAAAAATAAACACCATTTTTAAAATCTTTCTATCAAAATTTACTTGGTATTATTTTTTGGTATTTTTCTGAGAAGTTTCATTTTTTGATGAATAGTGAAAATCACACAATATTAATTGAAAACTGCTTTTTCATCTAATTTATTTACATAATTCAATTATATTTTAATTTTGTTTTAAAGTATATTTTGAGAAATAAAAAATTTATTAATAAAATTTATCTCATTTGAATAAATTTCACTTATAAATTAGATATAAAAATCATTCCAATTTTTGAACATTTTAACTTTTAAAATCCATTGTCTCGTCCTATTTCCTAGATTAATTTTATATTAATTTCTAACAATTCTATGTTTATAATTTATAAAAATGGATTATATATTTGGAATCATCATAATATATATTTTTTGGTAAGTTAAACTTAGTTTTTGTCCAAAAATATCAGTGAAATTAATTGAAATTAATTATAGTGATTAAGGTAAAAATGAGTTTACATAGTTGTTAAACTTTAACTTAAAGGGGAAATTATCCTTAAAAAATATCCAAAAGACATTTTTGGGACATATTTAGATCATATACTCACTTTTATATGTAATTTATCATTATTTTATGTACATTATTTAATGGAGGCTTCACAATAATGTTTACCTTTTTATATTTACAAGAATGGAATTCCTCCTCCATTATAAAAGGAAAATCACACCACCTCACTTAGACACACCTATAAAGACCTTTGTCTCATCTAAAACCTACCAAAATAATCTTGAAAATTCCCTCATATCTTCCTAGAAGCCTCACTTTAGTTATAAAAAAACTATGTTTGTCCTTTGGTGCAAACTAAAAAGAATTACCCAAAGAATATGTAACATTATCAACAAACACATTTGATTTATTTCTTTCTCCACCCTCTCAATTATTCTTATTCCATGATTATATAATAACTTCAGTATCCTAAATATACTTATATATTCTTATGGGTTTTACCTACACCTACACACACTTCCATCAAGTGGTATATGTAATCATCATTTGTGTGTACGGCGGACTACCGCCTTGCAAACCAATGTTGTTCATTCTTCTATTTACACATTTCAATGTTGGTAATAATGATATAATTTATATTTTTATGATATATATAATATATTTATTATATATTTATTCTTATTTAAGTATTGTACAACACATACCTACATGCTTCCTAATTTTTTGAAATATGATAACTTTGTTTGTGGATGTGTGGACTACCACATCCTCAAAGCGATGTGGTTCATTCACACTTTAAATAGAATGTATTAAGGATGGGTTTAGTGATCATATATGATATATATTACATAATAATGATTCTATAATTATATTATAAATATGTATATATGTACATATATTTCATTTACTTTGTTTCTTTCAATACGATAAGAAAATGGATACAACGATCATGCGTATGTATGGCCTACCATCTCCATAAAAAGTGTATTATATTTTCTATTTATATGTTTTAAATATTATATTAATTGATTAGATGAAGAATATATATGATAATTATATTATTTTTATATTCAATAAATAAGTAAATCATGGTCTAAGTAAAAGGATCAAGAATAAAAAGACAAAACATATACAAAAAACAAAGTGAATATTATCTTAAATGTAACATTAACATGGAATTGTTAATAAAAGGGTAATATAAATTCATACTAAAATCATATATGGTATGAGATATAATAATATTGTTCTATTTTAGATGTAAAACAACTTATGTTTTTTATTTAGGAGTTTTGAACGTGTAGAAATAAATTCAAGACTTAATATAAGGGTTTTCTCATCTCACTTTTATTTTTGTGAGATATATGCTATATTAACCACTTATTCTTGTGGTGTGGTGTATATAATTACCAATTACATGTTATATAATGAATTTAATTTATTTAATTATATTAAAAAAATTTATTTATGTTATTATTTCATGGGTATCATGATTCAAAAGTTACTGATATAGTAAGGGGATTTTTAGTCTCACTTTTATTTTTGCAAGACTTGTGTTATAATTGCTACTAATTTATATTGTGTAGTGTATATACTACCAATTATTTAATTATAATATTATTATCCTTATATTTATGTGTATTTATATATTCAATTTATTATATCTTTTTTATGGGGTTTACAATTCAAAAGTTACCAAATCAATAAAGTAATTTTGCCTCAATTTACCTTCTTTGAGACACATGTCTTGTTATGAACCTGTATTCTTTTATGAGGTATATATAATTCTATTTGATAGGTTATATCATGTATATAAGTACTTTAATTAAATTATAATATTAATTTAATTTTATTATTTTATGAGTTTTATTATTCAATTTTACCAAAGTGGTACGATTTTATTGCAACAATCTCATCGTTTATCGGGATTGTTTTCAATTATGATTCCATTGATAAAATATTATGATCCATATATCAAGAAATATCATGAATTTTCTTCTCCTATATTTGTTAATGAAATATTACTGTAATGGTACCATTTTTAAAATCTTTTGTATTTAATATAATTAAAAAATATTCTTAAAAAAATTTAACATTATTTCTCTCTTAGGTTAGAATTCTATTTTCATCCAAAACCACATTTTATAAAAAAAATTCAAAATTTTTTAAATTGATATTTTAATATTATTTAGAAGAAATAGGATTTAAATTACTTTAAAATATTCCTTTATATCTTTTCAAATCAATTTTTAGAGAAAACTTTTTCCAAAAAATTATGTTTAATATTTATTTTAAATGGCTTCCAAAGCTTCCTTTATAAGTTTTCATTATTATTTTCGAATAAAAAGGTATTAAAATATATTTTGATTTAAAAATAATTTTACAAAGTAGAAATGTTTTTTCCCTCAAGATATGTTTTAATGGATTTTTATATATTACTTTATAAGTTTTCTAAGTGTTTTTAAAGAAAATTATTTTAAAAATGTTTTATGTCTTAAAAATGATTTATAAATAAAGGTTATTTTCCTTAAGAAATGCACCAAGTGTTATTTTAAAATTCTTCACCATATAAGATGGTATCCTTTTATATTATTTATGATTTTATAGGGATATGATCTAAGTAAACCATTCTCATTCTTTCCCTAAATGGTTTTTGTTTAATATTTAATGTTGTTTTTGAAAATTTTTTTCTCTTACATGAGTTATACCATGATAAAATGATTATGAAATCCTATTCCTTTCATGGGTAATTCTGTGATGAAATTATTATGATACCTATCTTATTTAAATAGGTTATGAAATGATGAAATTTTTATGATACCTGTCTCATTTATAACCCATGAAAAGAAATGGGTATACAAACCCAAATGGTGGACAGATTGCTGTGACAATTTCTGTGGTTTTAAAATTTCAAAGTATTCAATAATGGTTTTTACATTCTCCCTCTAAAGAATTTGATCCAAATTTAGGGATAAAATTCCATTGGTGTCATGTAAAAGGGCTCAAAGAGTGCCTCACAGGGGCCGTGACTTGAGGAGATTGGTATAGTTTATTTGAGCATGTCTAAGGAGGAACTAAAAATAATTTTCATAGGGGTAATAGGCCTATGAGAGAAGAATATTCCATAAAAAGTTGACCAACTGGGAAAACAACTTGGGTTAGATTCATATCTTAAGAATCTAGGGTCTCCTCAGAAGTCCACTAATGGGTTTTTCATAGGTCCTTCATTATGAGGGGGGGTCATGAAATTGAATTACCATTATGGATTATGGTTCCGTAGAAATTTGACTTATGTTTTAATCCATGAACGGAAATTGGTCTAACCTATCACCTTTAATTTTCCCTTCTCTAAAGATTATGGGATCTAACTAAAAATCTAGAATTACCCACATAGCTCTGATTTCGCATCTCCCTCTCAATGGTCCTTCAAACATCTCATGTACCTCTCCAAAATGAGACAGAAGAAATAAATAAATGGTATATTTTTGATAAAATTAACATCATAGTCTAAAAAACAAGATTCTTCTATAAGTAACCATATTCTATAATAGGAATACAACTTTATGATCAGCATTCCTCATGAAAAGACTCGCATGAAACCCATTAGTGGGTATCTGAGGAGACTCGTGGTTCATTACATAAAATCCCCACGCCAATATAGTTGCCTAAAAGTCAAAATTATGATTGTTTATGCACATCATGTATTCCTATCTTCTATTTACATGAAGCACATCCAGTTCACCCCAAGACTTACACCCAGGACCTACACAAATCACCAATGTCCATTACCAACAGGAGCCACACTTTGAGCCCTTCTCCAAGCCACCAATGGCATGGAACCTCTTCTTTTTGATACCATTTTTTAGAGGGGACATGATGACACCCCCATTTAATCCTCCAAACGTTCACTACCATGGTATGTGGATCACCTACATGTCCTCTATTTCAGTGAGTATTCATATGGTATGAGGTTTCCCTCACATGTGTATTTAGTCAGTTAATGTCCATAGGGTGAATGCGTATGTATATCCCTGTAGTAACGATGAATCCTACACTATTGATAGTATAAGGGTTTTATTGGTCAGTAATACAAGGTCAATGAGAATTTACTTCTATTTTCATATCAAGGTCTTGATGCCTTTAGTTCTATATATGGACTTTGACGATTACACATTATTTTCCATTAAACATTGAGTGAGATCATCTTCCATCAATGATGAACCAATTTCTAGTAATTCCTCTTCATGTTGTCCCAAAACAATTCTTGATGGAGGTTTCACTCCCCCTCTACTATGCCTCTTATCCATGGGGAAAGAGATAGGATGAGTTCTTGTGTCATCTCCCCTATATCTTTGTTCATTTCTTCCACAATTTCCAACCCTTGGGTAAATATTAATTTAATTTAGAGATATTTAACTGTATTACCCATGATATCAAACACTTTATCTCTAGTTTCAACCATCAGCTGAAGAGGAGGAATTTGAGGTGGGAACACTCAACTCCACATATCAATACATTTGTGGGCTTTATCCTTGTCAACCTGGAAAAATATTGTGTGGTATATTAGATATTATACTTCATCTCATTTATCAAACTAAGAATGCTTTATATGGGATTAGAGGAAAATTTTCATCATTACATCCACACGATAAATGGAATAAATTGAACTCTAGAAAATATGATTCTTACTACAACCAGGATACATTGGCCTCCTACCTAAGGGAAATGCTCAATAGGCATCCTTCTTAGAAATAACACCAACTAAAAACCACTAAATTACTCTTGGGAATCATTATCATGAAAAACCCCTGACATAACCATATCCAAAGACCATACCTTCATGTTAGACAATCCCATGGGCCCCCATAGGCATATATCCTCCTAACAGAACTTTTTGGAGCTTCATTATCATCTATATAAGATACATAAGAAGACACTACATATTCCAAACCTGACATCCCAAATGAACCATATTCTTTATAAGACACATTCTCAATAGGGTAAACCTAACCATGCGAATTCAATTCCTTCTAGTTCCATAGTGTAATTAAATATAATTCCCACCCCAAACATATAATATTCCCCATCCACCTAGATGTTCATTCTACATGACATTAAACTATACAATTGAGTCCCTTTGATAAGAACATAAAATTTATGATACGACCCATTAAGAGAAACTGATCAAAGTGCGTTATAATTAGATTCACGAGGATGAATAGAAATACTATTACATGGGATTAATCCCAACACAATAACAACTTCCTTCCCTCTGAATGAAGATACACTCTAAATTACTCCATTACATATCAAGAAAACTAGTATCATTATAATAATGACCAATGAATATCTAATTAGTATATAAGTGTATACTATTGATGGAGAACATCAAATAAATCCATAAACATCCATGTATAAAGATCCTCTGATATATACAGATGAATCTAAATTCTACACATAATTATAATTAATTTTAAATTCCATGGTGACCCAAATCGTGCTTGGGAATTAGTAAAAGATTCATTAACATGTCATAAAACTTTTAAAGAGTCATATAACATTAAATAATTTTTTCCAAAAGTTTATTATGATCTCAAACCCCCATCCTATCAACCAATGTAAGTTCTTCAGCATCATTGGAAAACTTTTGTATTGTCTTCTAACTTTATAAAAAGGTTCGCATAGATTCATAATTGTTGAGTGTGTCTGGTTCCATCAAAAAACCATTGGAAACCATTAATAAATAATTTTTTCAAATATGAATATATTTTATATTGGAAAAATGTTATTAGAAATTGATATGATTCCTGGTAAATTCTATAACTTTTGAAACATCCAGTAAACTATGTGAACTCTTTATTAACTATTATTCTTATTTTAAGGGACATGGTAGCATTATGATGATGAATACTCATGTAATTTTTATACATCATAATTATTGAGGAATGAAGTGACAAATTAACCCAACCTTGATCTTGATAAGGGTATTTATTTCAAAAAATATTTGGATAATACATTTATATAGATATAAATGTGAAATATATGTTGATCCAAAATGTATGAAGTATATATTCACTTATAGGGAGTTAAACATGATGTATAGAGGATGGATTAGAAAAAAAGGATAAATTTTAATGGATTCCTTACAATATATTAAATAAATAACACAGTTTATTATTTAATGAAAAAGGATAGAGTTTCATTAACCTAGAAATGTTTGGAAGATGACCCTTTGGTGAAATATTTAATTAATTTTGAAAACTAACTGTTGTTTTAAGATAATTATTAATTTTTGGGTATTAATACGTTACTCATTGTTATAAATAATTATTTAAACATACCAATATGATAGTGTTTACAAATAAAATTGGAAATTAACATGAAATGTATGTTTCCTAATGTTATCATTAAAATGAAAGGTGTTTTGATATTTGGTTAACTTTTGTGTGTCTGTGCTATATCTATATTCAAAAAGTAATTGTTGAATTAAGCATTAAAATTAAAATTAAAAAAATTTAGAAAATATAATTTTATTATTATAGAATTATAGATTTTATTAATCTAGATGGGACAGGTGGAATGATAAATTATTTTAAAATGATGTTAAATATTTTGAAACATATTTATAAATCATAACCTTTTATATTAAATATTTTAAAAAATTTCTTATATAGTATAGAATGTTTATAAAACGTAATTTTTTTGTATTTAACAATAATATAACTCATTAGATAGAAATATTTTATATAATATATATATTTTAACTTATTTTACTATTTTATAATTTTTAAACCATTGTCTTCCTAAACATGTACAACATAACTAAATTTTCCTATTATCATGTGAATTATTCATTATTATAGTCCATTTAAAATATAAAATAGTCTTTAATTGAATGTTCTATTTTTTATCAACAAAAATTTCATTCTTATAATTTTTAAAGGAATATATATTCCTATATATATTAATGAAAGAATAGAACATCTTTATATTGTGTGTTCAATTTATATTTTAAATGTATTTACAATTCAAAGGGTCATATAAATAAAAGTGGCCATGATACAGTTCAAGATAATTATAGATGATCATGGGTGAGCCTTGTATAAGTAAAATTAAAAATATTTTTGATATAGATAACTCGTTCACAGTGAAAAGCTCTAAATTATTCGTGGAATAAATGTTGTAGTTAGTTGGGAAGTTACTAATGTTTCATTAATTATTATCTAATTATCTAATACATTAGTTAAAAAGTGATATGAATATAATTAAGTAAAATTTATACCAGTCATCCAATTTCCTTTATATGGTGTTTTTTGGTTATTATTAAGGAAAAAAATAATTTACATATATACTTATTATTTATCTTATATACAAAATTCTTTAAGTGTTTATGGTGAAATGTTTAGTGTTTTAAATTGTTTTCCCAAGAAAAAAATGAATTCTATAATTTATGTAGCATACTACAATAATTTTCTTATTTAATAAATTTATAAATTTTTATAAGTTTTTTAGAAGAGTTTGAAAGAAAAATTCATCACATTGAATTTCATGAAATCTTATAATTAAACGAAAACACCTGTCAAAAAAAATATTTTCGTGCATAAAATAAAGACAGAGTGAATCTATATAATTTCTATTTTATGGGCTTGTTTTTTATGATTTATGACATAATTCCAAAAAAATCAAGTCTAACAAAGGTGTTATAAAATAAATGAAATTGATTTCATGATTTAAAACTCAATATTTTGTAATTTTTAACGATAAGTCCTTATAATATACCTAATAATATAATTATAGAATCATCCTAGTCTTCTTAATGATTCATCACACATTTTTTATCTCCCCATAATGATCACTCACTACATCGTGATAAATATTGGGGGAATAGTGTCTCGCCACATTGAAACATTTTATATCACTATCCTTCATCGATATTGAGAATTAATTCAGTATATGATTATTTTATATTATTAAGATAATTCTTATTATGATCAATAATATATTCTACAAATTTCAGTTGGTCGTTATGAATTTTCTACTTTACTATCACTCTATGAAACTAAACATCACACATATTCATAAACTATTAATATGTCTTATTTATTCATTATAATCAACAGTTATTTTTTATATACAGAAACTACTCACTTTCTGAATATTTGTTTGTAAAAACTCAAGTAATTCATATAAGGTAATCATCTTAACTAGTTTTCTTATTCTTGAGTTTTTTTAACCATAGAAAAAAAATAAATACATAAAAACACTTAAACAAGTTAATATAACTAATCCAAGTATTGCAACAAAACACATGATCAAATAAAACTAATAAAAACATGATAAAATCATTTTTTTTTAATTTGATAGAACTATTTGATATTTTCCACAAGAAAACACAAAAAGTATCAATTTCTTGAATTTTCTATAATTGTCTCTAAAACTGCATATCTTTCTAGGCCACAAGGATATATTTTTTCATTATTTTTAATACCAAATATCCTCAAATAATCCATTTCCAAATACCTAATAATTTATTTCATTGATATTTTAATATGTGGGATTCCCTATAATATCTATATTAACATTTTCATTAACTAATGTATCCTATATATAGAAATTATTTCCATAATTTTTTACGTTTCCATTTTATCTCATTTTTATTATTTTTAAATCAAAATATTTTACTTTATATTCAACATGTATCCTTGATATCATTAATATTTAATTTGAATCATCCAATTTAATTGTAAAACATAATTATGATATTCATATTAAATCTATATATGTCTTGAATTGTTGACCATTAGCTTAATAGTATTTTAACATTCCAATAGTACTTTCAGGTTGGATGTGTTTGGAAGATAATAATAATTTATTTATCAATAATGAACTCAATATATTTTTCTCCAATCTATTGTACAATATTATTGGTTTCAAAACATTAATGAATATTTTAGATACTTTTACCAAATTATCCTAGAGATTTTTTCTATATATATTTATCATTATCATGTTATTATTTATTAATTTACTAGGAGAAGTCCTTTATTAAATATTTTTATCTCAAATGCACAATAGATATTTTTTAAAAATCACAGATGGTTTAGCTCAATCATTATCAATAAATTCCAATACTAACTTCACATCAGCCTTACCAACTATAAAATTCTTATAAATCATTTCTTACCTGTATTATTATAACATTAAATACTTTTATAGAATAAATGAGAACTTCTTTATACATTTCAAGTGATTTTAATATTTATATATTTTCTTATATTGACCCAATCAAATTTATATCAAATGATAAAAACAAAACTAATGCTTATAAATTTCATAAAAATCCAATTATATTTGGATTTAATTTCATATAAATTAGAATAAATCTGGAAACTATTTTTGTCATCTTAATTGGTATAACCATAACATGTATACATATCACATAAACCCAAATCCTCGAATTTTTCACACATATCCAGTGATTTTATTATCTTTAAAATATATCCCATAAAACAAATCAATATTATTTTCATCATATATTAAATATTTATATCGTGAATTGTTCTCTGCACCCTTACATTTTTTTCTCTATGTGTTGAATCAATGGTGAGGTTCACTATATATATCAAAAATGAGATTGATATAGTCATTGGACCACATGAACAAAATATTGACCATACCAATCAACCATATTGATTAACCATGGAATAATCATCGAAAAACTCCATTGTCAACTGATCGAATACATGTATGATAATGAATTGGATTAAATATAATTCCATAAAACATCCACACATGAAAATAATATAATTATCATGAGGACTTAGATCAATCAAATGTAGTGTAATTACTGTGAACATCCAAACATAGAAAAAAACAAAATACCATTAATAATAACTAGGTAACCTTTATAATGACTTTTTTCCGTTCATAATCATTCGAAAACACATCAAACCCCATTTTGGAGTTTGCGAGATATCTCCAAACACATAATCCATCATTCCAAAGGAATTCACAAATTTAATGAATCTATATATTTTATTCTCATGAACATCACAGCAACTAAAATGTTTTTCAACTTAATTTTTAATGAAACAACATCCATGTTTTTTTCATAATTAATAACCAATGAATCATCAAAATTGACATATAATAGACTTCCCCCAACACTATAGTCTTAAAAATATATATCCATATGACCATTATGAAATATTTATCTTAGCTCTACTTGGTGCGTATTGAAACAAAATAATACACTATTCCAAACTATTTTATACATTACTATAAAAACTCATTCACCACATTTTATTATTTTTCATGATGTATATGACCTACAATTTTCAGATTATTAATAATTCCCAGAGAATATATGTATAAATATTTTCTATAGTGGACATAATATATCCCACAAAATAAAAAAAATATTAATTTGTTTTATGTAAATATAATAGAATAACCTTAATTATTCATTACAAATATAAGCTTCATTAAAACAAAGGGGAAATCTGATCTAAATAATAATTTTTTTATCAACACTGCTTTCATAATGATTTAATATTTTTGTGTTCCCCCATTTAAAAAAAATTAAAAGTGGTGAAAAGTTTTCTAGTATTAATTTTAGGCTCTACTCACCCCTTTAATACCATATTCTTCTCCAATTTAAATTATTATATGTTAAGAGAAGATAGAATCCACAATGTTCTTTATAATGGGAATTGATTATGTCATCTCTCTGTATATATGAGATATCATGGTGTAAAAATTCATATTGATTTCAAAAAATTATTAAGGACTCCAAAAAAATATCTAAATGTAGTACCAAAAGAGGAGTTAACATACAGGAGATTTATAAAATTATTTTTCATTAACATTTATAAACGTAAATTATTCATCGTGAAATAAATCATAAAGTTCACATACAAGTAAAATACATTGTCATTTAAAAATTATACAACCTTGGGATAAATAAAATAATTATTCAAAATAACAGTGAATAAAGAATGATTCTCATACCCTAAACATCAATTTCTTCTTGTGATATCTAGATTTCACATTTTTGTGAAATTATGAATTTATAGTAGAAATGAGTTCTATTATTAAACTCTATATGGGTATTCCATATATCATTCATAACCATGGTAGTTTCCTTTACTAAAAAAGCTCAAAAATTGAAGATCCCTATTTTTGGAAATTAGAAATACCATTGATTTAAAAATGATTTTCCGTACATAGTTTATTTAAATTCACTAGCATCACCTACACATTTGTGGATCATGAAATTAAAACTATTAATTTGAGACTATGGTTGATATTATCACCTTATTAATTAGATTAGTTAGATTCAAACATCTTCCTTATCCTAAAATACTTCTTGTTTATAGATATAAATTGTTTTATAATATTCATTCTTATTTCCACTTTATGTTCATAAATATTATTTTTCTTATCCACCAAGGACTTCATTTATTGAACTCTTTTACTATATGTAATGATCATATATTATATAGAAATAATGAAAATTCTATCGATTTTAACAAACTCTATCGACCTTTTATTTTCCATCGTATTAGACCCTATGATTACTGTGTAATTAATCTCATCCTATTTGAGACTTTTTTTTGTTGCATTCCCCCTTTATAGAAACTAAACTTTTTCTTTTATCAACTAGTTCATTCCCTTTGGAAATATTTTACTTTTTATGACTATATATAAAAGACATTAAATCAAAAGGGATTAACCCTATAATATTGTATCTTCCCTACACTATTTAATTTTATATATAATCATATCGTTTATGTATCCTCTTGTGTTACTCATCAAATATTTCTGCCACCATTAAAAACTTTTTTATACACTATTGAGTGACTTTCATTTGAATTGTATGATTCCCCTTCTAAATGTATTTTTATTTTACATTTTACTAAATACCATTCTATGACATATGTAACCACAATAAAGACATATTATTATTTTTCATTGTGATACTCTTCTCAATCATTACGAAAAATTCTTTGGATCATCTCTTTTATATAATTTCTACACATGATTACCCATTAATGTGTGATTTACTTTATTTTTTTTTTCAATTTCCATCATCTATTATGAACTCTTATACATACTAATGTATGATAATTAATTCATGGAATAAAAAATAATTCATAATTTATGATTCCATATATGATTCAAGAATAACTTAATATTTACATATCATCAATACAAATTATTATTCATATATTATGATATTTATGTAAAATTTATTTTTTATATGATGTGTTTGTTCTCATTTACAATTGTTTTCCAAATTATATTGTCTTCCATCAAATTTATATTTTTAACTATTATTCCAAAAATATAAATCATTTTCCTAAATCTGCCAAAAATAATATAGTAGAAAATAACCACCTATTATTTTCTTCAAAAGGAATATGTCTATATTTCAATCTATAATAAATTTAGGTCATGTCACGTCTCTTTTTGGTGTAGTTTTTTTAAAAACTCTCCTTACACTATCTCACATCTATGATAGATGATATGTTAGTCTTATAAGTGTTTTTATTCAACTATATATCTATATACTTTTTGTTTTATCATGTACTATTTGGAACAGTAGATTCACTTTATGAATCTCCTTGAAAAATGTGGGTGATACTCTTCTGTGTTTTTAAAATAATGCATCATTTACACTTTATGAACTCATCTTTTAACCATGTTATTTCCCTCATAGAAAAAAATTCATCTTTGTGAAATTGTTGGATGAATAATTCATTTCATATATTTTTATAAGGTCTCATTTTTTACTTATTCAGTATATTTTAGATTTATATTATACTAATGGAACTCTATATTGGCAAGTCCATTTTAGTAATTTTCTACACTAAATAACACAATAAAGTAATTCATATGGTTGCCACATTTTTTTATCATGCTTCGTAATTAAAAAATGAAGGGAACAATAATGATCTCAAATTCCTATGCATTTCTCAATCAATAGTGAATTATTCAACATCACAATTAACATATATTGATTCATCAATGAACAAAAAAACTACGTCCCAATAGACATAAAAAAATAAAACTCTATAAATTTTATAATAAAATTTTTATTAATCAGATACTTGTTATCATTATAATGTAATATTGATTTACCCTTGGATTTTATAGTTCTGAATGGGTGATGTATCTTTTAACATATTTTAACAATTCATTCCTTGTAGCCTCATATTCTCTCTTTCAGTAGTATTTTCATCCATTTAATAATTTATAAATCCATGTATAATTGTAAACAATTCATTATTAAATCCCACTAAATAAAAATTTTAATTAGAGTATTTTTTTATTACATTGATCTCTTTAAGATATTGACAACATGAATAATAGTTATCTAAATTATATTTTCCAAAAGATTTAGTAGATGAGAACTTTATACATTTTTATCATTTCTTCATGGAGTATCAATTTACTTAATCATATTGAATCATTCCTTCTTAGCATCCCCATATATTTATTTTTTAGTGTATATAATGTGACTTTTAACACTCTATTAACAATAATAAAAACATACATATCCATATATAAGGCTACAAAAAATATAAAATATTTAATTCAATGATCTATTTTGAAATTTAAGGGTAATAAAAATATATGCATTAATAGGTAAAATTTACTCATATATTAAATAAAATTCATAATAGGATGAGTGAAAACACATTTTTGGGTGTTGTAAATATAATGTTTCATGTTTCATTACAATTACCAATGATCACTAGAATCACTATCCAATAGTAGTGATTATCCCTTGTCATATAGAAATTTGTGTATATTTATTTTTTGTATGAAATCAAACAACCATCTAACACATGGAAAAATTTATGGAATATAAATAATAGAATGTTTTTAAGGTCCGATGATTACACAGACTCCATGACATGATTTGTTTATCATCCAAAGGATTTTTCTAAAAAATAATTAATTGGGATAAAGCTATTTTTATTCCCAAAATATTCACTAAATATTGAAATTTAGAAACCTTTATATATCACAAAAGAAATTTTAATATAATCACATTGGACATCCATCATTATCATCACATTCTGGTAAAATCAACAAACGATTACATAACTGAATAATCTGAGAAAGAAATATTCTAAGTATTCTGACAAAAAATATTAAATTAATCCATTATTGGATAGTGATCTATATATCCTAAAATTATTATTATCCATTAATAAGGCATTCCTTTTTATTCACAAAAAAAAATTCATCTAATTATAGAATTTATTTGAGAGTACTCTACATCTCAGTCACTTCCTGAAATATAGTTTCACATTTATATCATCTGGATTCCTCAATAAATATGATCCATTGTGATCTTCTATAACATCCACATCTCATATTGAGAAATCAATACACTAATAATTAAAACATAAGTAGTAGGTCAACCCTATAATCTATTTTATTATCCCCATGCTTCAAATAAAATATCTATTGAAATTAACTCTTCATCT
This sequence comes from Viscum album, assembly GCA_963277665.1. Taxonomy (NCBI): domain Eukaryota; kingdom Viridiplantae; phylum Streptophyta; class Magnoliopsida; order Santalales; family Viscaceae; genus Viscum; species Viscum album. Next base: position 2,053,295,710 of record OY728146.1, on the reverse strand, counting down.
TCATTCATCTCTGATACCCTACTAATTTGAACCCTTGTCACATGCTCACCTACGTGTTCTTATAATGATTATTTGTGGTTGTTGTTTGATATTTCATATTTCATAGTATAATATTTATCAAATAACTGAATTCTGTTTGACAAAATGTTTTTTGAAAATTTTATTTACAATTAATGTTATGTAATATTTAAAATTTTCAAATTGGTAATAATATATATGGCCTTATAAATTTAGTTCTATAATCACGAAAATAATTTCATCATAATTTTCATATGAGAGATTCACCCCCAAAATCCATATTATATATACCTCTTGAAAATATATCTAATAACAAGATCAGAGTTCCCTCAATTTTTTAATTCCCGTTTTATTATCATTTTTATCATTTATTTCATAAATTTTCATTTTCATGAATGATCTGGTAGTGTCAATATATCTTATATTTATTCTTATAATTCCTCTTTTATATTGAAATAAACATGATCTATTCATCATAAACTAAATAAAAAGTATTGATTTTTTTATTTCATAACATAGAAAAAATTATAAAAACTATTAACATGATTGACATTTTTTTATTATTTAGATTACCATTATTTTATTATCACATAAAAATAATGATGAAAACTTCATAAAAATGTTGAATCCTATTAATGTTATTCAAAACTTAAAAAAATATTACATATTTCTATCTAGTAGACATGAAATATTTAATCTTCATATATTTATCATTCCCATATTATTTTTTCTTACTAAACCATAATGTGTTATTATTAAATCTACCTACTATCACAACACATAATATATTGTAGATACATCCAAATCAAGCTTTTCCCACTAATAAATTTAAATATCCAATGTAATTTCACATAACTCACAATATATTTATAGTGATTAAAAACACTTTTGATACATCATGATTCATCATCCAATAGTATAATATATTCATTAAATACAAGATCATATAGTTCAATTTTTTGTATTTTTGTAGAGTAGCTTATCTTGGATCATTTCACCATGCATTAAGATGAAATCATAACTCATTATGTTGTTTGACGATTTTAAACAAACCCATATATTAAAAGATTTTCTTCTATCATAGTTAGAATAAATTTTGAATCTTATTTTGTCTTCTATATTGGATAATCTAATTCTAGGGATAATGATCACATTACTCTAATTGTAATCTTGATACACATGTATTATGTTATGTATTTATCAAAAGAAAACAACACAATAATCATGTTATTATAATTTGTTCTCCAGATATTACATATTGATATATTCATTATCAATTATTATTTTTTCCTATTTATATCCATGTAATGGATCAAATGTGAGGTTCAATGCATTGATCGACCATGAGGTATAACCATTAATTTTACTTAATACAAGTAAACATCATGAACATTTTACTAACTATGTTCATAAACCATCAATATTGAATATAAGAATAAATTATTAACCCATATCACATGATATACAACAAGTATAAAAATTAAATTCTTGATTGTTAAGTAGATATGAAAAATCCAAGTACAATAACGTAACAAAAAGTGAGGTAGTTGAATCACTATTGATAGGTTATCAACCATGATTATCCATATTATAAAAATCTATAATTCATCCAAAAAATATAATTGATCCTTTTAAATGTGTCTACCTTGTCTCAATTGTTCAGAAAAACATTAAATAACATTTATATGTTTTTTACACTTCTTTAAAAAAAGTGTCACTCTTCCCAATTACATGTATCATTTTAAATACTATATTTAGATGTTTATCAATAAATAAAAGTCATGTAAATTACATATTCAATTCCTTCTAAGAAAAATTCATCCAAGTTTAATTTACACAGATATTTATATGCGACTTCAATAAATCAGTATAATGGACTACTCTTAACTATTGGGACATTAAAATATCTAATCATATAACCTTATAAAAATAGTTATAACATCAATTCCTAATGTTTAATACATCCAATACTACCTCTATTCAAAATTAATTTACATTGTACCATTAGTCTTACTTAAAATTTAATCATCTGGTTTATGAAATTTCCAGAAGAACATTTCCCTAAATATGGTCCATTGTAGCCAATATCTCTTCCTTAAAACATAACATGTTGTCCTGTGAAACCCATGTGGCAGTTACCACATTTCATCATTAACCATAGCATGTGGTAATCACTATAAATCTTGTTATACTTGGTACATTCAACCATCCATCACTCATTCTCCATGAATAAATTTTATTACACCCTATAAATTGGTAGTTTATAAAAAATAATAGTTACTCTTCTTCAAAATCCATGGTCATTTCATTGTGAAACTTATAATTATTTTCCAAAGGAAAAAATAATAAATTCATGACATAAATATATTATCTAAATATATTAATAAAACATTATGGATTTTTTTCAAACACATAGGTTATTCAATATTTTTAAATAAATATTTTATAATAAAATAATATATAAATCCTACTATCAAATCTACTACTAAATGCATAAAACAACATAGGTATTTTATAGGTTAAACAATTGCATGTTTTTTATGAAATTTAATTTTTTAAAGCCTCGTTGATTATAATGTATCATAATAGAATGAAAGGTATAGAAACACCAGCCAAAAACCCACTAAAATCTAAATTTTGGGATGATCATTGACTACTAAGGTGATGATAATATAATCGTCAATAATATGAAAAAACTTCTCCAACATATACAATTGATACTTTTATTTTACTTATAATTTTAAAAATACATAAATTGGTATAAAAATAATAATAGGTAATATCTAATACTCACCATGATTAATATGGGACCACACATTTTTATTAATTCCACTCGATGTCATATAATAAAAAACATTTGAGGATTTTTAGTAGGGGATAATATGCGAGGTGAAGTTAGAGATAAAGGGGTATGATAAATTGGTATGGGACTCCCATACCACAATTTCATATAGTTTAATTCTTCTATCCCTCCCACATTGTGTGTTAATTTTTCATTTTATATATATTAACTACCTATGATTTAATGACATTAATTATTTTTTCATTTTTCTCCACTTGAGAAGTGCAGGACCATCCCCACTATGTGTCTCCCCTTCAACCATTTTAATTTGAACTAGATATAGTATTTATTTTCTTCAATTTTTAATTCCATATAAGCCCCACATTAATCAATAGAAATAATTCATATAGTTACTCAAAAAAATTTATAATTATTAAACCGAAACAAGTAAATTCTATATAATAATCAGAATAATTATATTATCCCATTATAATTACTTCTACTAAAAAAATATTAATACAAAAACCTCTTATCTGTGTGTTCATATATACAAATACAAATAATAATTATTTTTTTTAAACAAAAATAATAATTAAATAGTAGTTTTAAAACCATCCATCAAATATTCATATAGAAAATGATTTCAATAATAAATTTAATCTTTAAAAATATTCATTAAATTTGATATAAATAAAATAATCACTATATTTATGCAAACTATAACGAATCTATGTTATAAAAACACACCAATACAATAATATTATATCATTTAAAATTTGAGTGCCTTTATTTATAGTAAAAAAACTATATAAAAAAAATTGATTAACATTTATGAGAGATTCATACGAAATCATTGTAAAACATTTTACGAAAAATAATTACACGGGTGGGTTTTTCCACTCCATAAAAAAATTTCCCATATTCAAAATCCAATTAACTTAAAAATTATTACTAATCCTAGGAAAACTCATCAATGATTAAAAAAATACTATAACTTTGGATTTATTTTGATCATCTATGTTTTTTATACAAAATACATCATTAATATAGTTTATACATAAAAATATATATAATAATTAACTAATAAAATATTTCAAATAAAAATGTGAATATGAATATATATATATATATATGCACTACAATTCATTAATACAGATTACATAAATTAATTTAAAACAAATCTTATCATTAACCGGAAAAAATAGTTCAATAAATTTCCTAGGGAAATAAAAAATAAATTTCAAAAAACATTAGAGTATATTATAATGGTGAAATTATTCATTATAATTACATTAATTATTTATTAAAAAATATATAATGATATATTTATATATCAAAAAAAGATAAAATTTATAAATTAAATAAATTTAAAATTGAATAACAACAATATCTTGAGGAAATAATCGAGTTTAATTTAAAATATGAAGTAAACTAGATTGTAAAAAAATCAAACCTATTATGAATAATATATAACAACTATATTAAATCCAAATAACACATTGAAAACATAATAAACATTGAAAAATATTTACAGAAACTATAACATCCTACAGAGATGCCTATATTATGTTTACTTTTGGAATTCATCACACGCTACCAATACCACATACTAGTATTCGATTGATCATAATTTTAATTTGTATGCGCAACCATCATGGTTTTATATATAAATAAGAAAATAATAATGACACATTCGAAACATCCAACATAATATCATTTTTTGGTATTTAATGTGTTGTTCAGAATAATTTTTGTATATACATCTTGACTATTGAAAACCCAATCTTTTATCAACCATTAATCAGAAAAAATAATAATTAAACACAGTGATATGATTCTGTTTTACCATGATCTAACATTGTGTTGTACTGACCCACAAACCTGAATTACTCAACAAAATGGCTTGAATTCATTCTGGATCCCCTTTGGGTGGAAATAAATGACACGACTTCAAATTATATTCACGAGATAATTGTTTCTCCAAAATTATAAACAAAATAATATAACATCCCATCATAAGTACAACATTACAACTCTATACAATTTATATCTATTTATAAGAAAATATCAGTTTTAAAAATAACCCAAACCAAACAAGTAATTTTTTTTAAAAAAAATTGACATAATTTTAAAAATATATAGTATTACTGAGAAAGATTGGAATGTCGCTGTGAAGAATTAATTTTGATATATTTATAGTAAAATATTAATAAAATAATCCAATATAAAATAATCTTGACCTCCCCATGATATTGGGGACTCAATATAATGAGAAATTTTCCATGATCTATCAAAATGAGTACACAAGAAGTATTTCTCAATACTATAATTTTAACTTTTAAAATATGGTCAAAATATAAACAAGGGGGATTATTTTTGATGTGAGAATAAACAACCAAGCTGGATATCCCTAAAGATATCATGCATTAAATTTATCTGAATCCCAAAAATGTATGTTTGAAATACATTATTTGAAATCATTATATATATAATTATACAAAAACGTTAACATAACGAAAAATTTTTAAATTTATTTTTAAATATAATAATTTTGGTTAAAAAATTAAATTATTACTAGATAATCCATTTAAAAAAATATTATGTCAATTCCTGAGAATAAAAAATATATATTATGGAATTTTAAACATGATTTATCAAATAAGAAAAATTGAAATTAAATTACAAATTATTTTGGTAATAAAATTGTAGATTATTAAGAGAAGAATTAATTATTAATATTTTAAAATTTAATACATTATAAACATAGTATAAATAATCCATTTTAATCAAGTGTCATAATTCTAAACATATACAAAAAATATAAACAAAACATAAGGCATAAATAAACAAACAATGAAAATAAAAATTTATACATTGAAATTAGAAATTCAGAAACATCTAAATAGAATATCCTAGAAATTATATTATGGAATATTTTATTATAAATTATTGAATTACTAGAAAATAAATAAAAGGATTACTCTATCTATAATCTCTAGTGTAACACTCTTAACACAAGTTCTATGTCTAAAGAAAAGTAGTAATTGTGTAAATAAAATATCTATCACCACTAAACCATAATATATCTATAATATCCTTGGGATCCGATTTTAGATATTTATAGTACCTAAGGATTGATTAATTATATCTTAATAAAAAATCAATATCATTATATCATCACACCTCTTACACCCCTCCTTTGAGTTTGTTCACTACAACAAGTTTCATTATACTTTATGATAAATTTTATTCATAGTATTGAATATTCATAAGCACCATGTCAAAAAATAATTATCCATGCATGTATCGTATTGTGTAATAATTTTTTAAGAGTATTTATTGTACAAAACGATAATATAATTTCCCCTCTATGATAGGAACCCATATGTGTTATGTCACTTCTCAAATATATTTTTTATATATCTGTATGAAATCATTTATGGAAAAAATTATATAGTCTATCGATGGTGGAGACTCATAATACTTTGATGAATCATATCTTACTGTATTACGTGGTTAATATCTAGTGTTGGATATAAGGAGGAATAGACTCCCCCTAGAGTCGGAAATCCACATTTATATGTTTCATTGGATTTTTCTAACTATTGATGTTTTTATTGATACATTTACATTAATATTATTATTGATGAATATCATTAGTCATTTAATTTGATGTATTAACGAAAATTGTGATGTCATATGTTTGTGAAGATGTAGGATATGTTAGTTTCATTGGGAGTAATATTTCATTATATAAAAATCTGAGAAATGATTTTACCCACTAGTTATTTAAATGGATTTTGATATCTTAACCCTTTCTTGGAAATTATTTTGACCCAATTAATCAATATTTTTTATGTTATATTGTAATTTTCTATTCCCATAATTTCAAAAAAAATATTCATCGAGCTTATAGTTTAATGGATTTAACGTTCATCATTTTTAATTAGAGATATTATGATAAAGGTTTTATATTAAAAATAAAGTGCCCTTAGGATATATCATGTCATTTTGTCATTAACTTCATTCTCGTTGGGTTCTATATCATTTCTCTAGATACTAACATAGGACATTACACTACTTCTAATAATTCCACTATGAAAGGGTCCAAGAGGGTCACACACATAATGTACCCAGAATTTAATTAAAAAATTTATAATTATTTATTATTTTACATTTTTAATAAATATCATTCCTTTATGTGGTGTAATAACTGTTGATGTTTCATGATCGCATGTATTCTTCCACAAGTTAGTCAAGAGAAAAAATGTGATTGGAATTTTTCACAAATATTTAATTTCTTTTTAATTATTATAATATTTAATTATTTATTGTTAAATTATGAATTGATATTTATGGAAAAAATAAATAATCATTTTTAAGACCAAATAAATATTTTAAAGGAATGTTGGGCTGAGTTTTTAGCTCAAGTATGGAATAATTTCTATTGGATATTATTTTATTGACTATTATTTATTTTATTTTTCAGGAAAATACATGTCTTGAAAATTTTATTATTTTTACTTTTATACATTTTGTTCATTGAGGGATTAAATTAATATTAATGTAAGAATGTATAGATAGTTAATTGTAAATTCTGGTAATATATTTAACCCTAATTATATAATTTCTCAAGGGTCCCATTTCATTGGTGTTGTATGTAATAATAGCATGAGAGAATACTCTCATACCCTATAGATATCCCTCCAAAAAAATCTACAATGAATGGAGATCAATCATCTTCCACTATAAATTCTCATGTATTGAGAGATCATGTAGAATAATTTGGAAATGAATATTATTGTGATCAAATGATGATAATTCCAGTGATAGGATTTTTCATGATAGTACTCGGAGATTACTAAAGTGAAGTTTGATGATTTTTGAAAAAAATGTGGATCACTACTATTGGGAATCATCCTTTGAATCCTATAATGAGAAGCCTTTTCAATGAAGATGTGTTTTCATATCAAACAAAAATGAGTGAATTCACATAGTTTTATTATTTTACTGATTTAATTCATTATAAATAATCATTGATGAACCTTTTTTTGGTACAAACATTTTATACATTATATTTTTATTGGATTGAATTAAATTTATCATGAAATTTATTGTATTTTAGATCTCAGATTTTATTTTAAATCAGGGAAAAAGATAGTGTTGGGAATGACCGATCATAGTTTTCTACTGTAGGAAAAACATATATGTGCTATTAAATTTGTCACACAATTATATATAATTATTTAATGATAATTGATTTAATTAAGAAATTGTAATTTATTTTTCACTTCAAGAGTAATTTTACATTTAATCCAAATTTAGATATCATATTCTACATCATTTACATAATGAAGATCTAATCAAATAAATTAATTTAATTAATGACATATAGTTTTTCATATCATCATAGGGGATGAGGATTTTGGTCAGATAACACAAGAGTTTATACCATTTAACCTATTTGACACATTCTATACTGGTATTCAGTAATACAAGAAATAAATTTGAATTATTTAAATTCATGTTGATTAAAAAAACATGGTTAATTTATTTTAATATAAAGTGTGATGTCTATTCTATCTTAGCACATGTTCAGCTGGAGTACATGTTATCTATACAATGTTCATGGTGTTTCATCCATTAGGACATATACATGATATTTATTTTCATAAAAAACCTACTTAATAGTTTACCATGTAACTTAGAGAACACACACCATGTATTCACTGTTCAAGATATGTACATCAATTTTTCCACAGCATGTTAACACAACAATTCACAAGACGCTTCCCTCATATAGATGATGAGAGAATTATGTTACATATATCTCTCAAGTATATGAATTTTACATATACCAAATCACATACAATAAAATATAATTTATGATATTATGTAATGGTTATCAACAAGTGATGGTGTGTGGTCATTAACAAGAAAGGGAATTCCATTTTATGGGTTATTATATATCAATATATATGTATCTTTGTGTTTTTGTGTTTAATTAACTCATGCATAATTTTCATATTTGTATATCATGTATGATTCATATTACAGTTATTACACAACATTAATTGTATCATAACATGTAACTAAAGAATCATGTATTTCATGAAATCATTAAGTTGAATGTAATCATTGTAAAAGTTAATGTTATGTTATGTATACAATATGTCATAAGTATAAAAAGTATATGATTATAATATTTTATAGGTGGATTTGAATAGGGTTCCCTATGTTACCTCCAAGGTGTACCAATGTACAAAATTAATTTTAAATAAATATTCAGAATGGAATACTTGTTTTATTAAAATATTAATTCATTATTTACATGTGGATGTTCATGAACATAGATAATACCATTGTATGAGATTGGTTTCATTTAATTTATTATTAAATTTAATTTGTTGTCATAATTCACTTCTCCCAACTTATTATGTAATTGTCTTCATTAGCATGGTTTCTTTTATGTGAACCATTTTCTAATAACCTATATGTGATTAATAGAATATGTAATATATTAAACACTAAGGATAATGGAAATCGACCATGTTTGGTTATTTTGTGAAAAAAATCTCAGAGAGATACATATGTCGATATGTGGAAAGAAATTAAAGAGACCATAATTGGTTCAATGTGTTTTCCCCTAGGTCAATGCCTTGTTTTTCAAAATCAACATAAACTAATCATTATATAACACCCATTATCATACTATTTTGTCAATTTATTTCAACCATGTTTCATGGTTATTTCATTATAGATTTGTTTTCACAACCACATTAATTATTGAATTAATAAGATATCAAGATTGTATTTATATAAATTTTCTTCCAAAAAAATATTATCTATGATAACATTATTAAATTAAGTAAATCCACATAATATTAACAAGAATGTAATAAAGATAATAATTGTGAATTTATTCATCAATGATATTTCCCCTCAATTATATAAATATTTTTTTGTATAGCCTTCAATTTCCTTATATAAAATCATAACATAATGCAATGTGCACGAACAACCAATGATGGGTTGCTATTAGTTATAATGGATTTCTAACGTCATGTTTTGGGATAGAATAACATGGTTCGCATTAAGGGTTGACTTCCAAGTAATGAATTTTCATAATGTTGATTGAGGAAATCCCATTTAAGGATTTCATGATTGGGGAGCCCACTTAATAAATTATAGAACTATTAGTTAATTCAGATGGCATTTGTAATACATACAATAATCCATTGCAAATAAATTAAAAACTATACTCTGGGTAACAATAAGTGGAATATGGATCCTTGAAACACCAGTATCTATGAAACAGGACATTCTGAGCGTGATGGTGAGGGATATTGGGATTCAATAAAATATGGGTAGATTAATTAATATAATATTAATATATATATATCTTATCTTTCTATTAGATAAAGCACTAAATTTAAACTCTTAATATATTTATAAACACAAATAAAATCACTTCAAACATATTAATGAGATCCATACATGGTATGTGAATCCTTCTCAATTTATAAAATATTTATGATTAGAAAAGTCACTTACGAGTTATCATATACCACTAATGGAAAGTGTTTGTGATGTAAAAACATAATAATGATGCACATAGTATTATTGACAGTGATAATGATTTATAACACTTGGTGAAACATTTGAATGATTCCAATGATGATTATTGTCTCATGAAATCATATATGAACAACAATATTGTGATGTAACAAGAGGACCTGGATTCATATAAAATGATGTATCACCTTCAGGATCACTGCTAAGAGAAGGCAAGGTAAGAGAGTAATGATATATCCAAGTAAATATTACAACTATTCTTTAATTTTCTACAACATCAATGTCGCATGTACTCATGATTATTATTTACACTGAATTCGTAGAAATTTTATGCATTAATTTACTCGATAAGTAACAAAAATATCTTATAATTTCATCACATCCATAGAGTGTAATTGGTTATGTTGTAAATTATTACTTGATCTAAAATGGGAATATTATTTTAATGAATTATAAATTGGTTCCCAACATTGTAATGTACATCAACAATGAAAAAAAATATTCATAATGGTGAATATGAAAGGGAAAACCATGGTGAAGGTGATCAATACTCGGAAAAAGTATAAGGATCCCAGTCATTGTCTTTATAGAAGAATATGATCTAGAAGAAGGGTTGGATAATGTTGGATGTATGTTTTACATGTGGCAGGAAAATAAACTAAAGATAATCATTACCAAAAAGGAAGGGGAATATAATTGTGTCATTTTTATTGAGTGTGATCTTTTAATCTATACACATTATATACTAGGTATAGATTTAAGTATAAACAAATTTATCAAAAGGTAGGATCTATGAATATTTTAAATATTTTTTAGGGGAATGGTGGTTTTAAGAGCTATTAATTGTGTGAGGCCAGATTCTCTAATAATCTTTAACAACCACCGTTCATTTCAAATGTGAATGATTTTTGATTAAAATGTTTGTTATTATGTACCAATGTTTACAAATTACATTTTTTAGTTTCATTAATATATTAATATGTATAATTTGACATTATCAAATATTTTTTTTATCTTATAGTAACAACATATGTTATAGTATGTAACACTAAAATAATGGTCTTTATTTATAAAAATATTAATTAAATGTATTATAAATTTATAATGAATCATGTTCACATGAGTCATATAACACCAATATATGATATCAATTCTTCACTCATGTAAATTATAAGTGTTTTAAAATGATCTATAAAGATGGTTATTTTGATTCATATGATCTAAACCCACTTAAAATGTACTTTGATTTTTCACCATGAAATTCGAAAAACATTCTTTTGGTGGATATGGTGAAAGGGCCAAAGCTCTTCCAGGATGGGTACAAACTAATGTGTATATACCTTGTCTAGTATAATCTTGAGGTGGAAATTCTTAATTCATATATATTTATTAAAAAAATGAATGGATATTGAAATTTCCACATGATGAGTTATAAATCTACACCCTTTGAGAAATTCAATGAATTAATGAATGATGTAGAGAGTCACCATGGAAAAAATATTACTAAACATCAATCCAGTCATGGGGTGAATATGTTAAATAAGAGTTTATCAAAATTTGGTTGGAGTTTTGGATTATATCTCAAGACTCAACACCAACACTTCTTAGTGGAATGGTGTTAGTGAATGGAGGAACGGTACCATGTTTACATGGTTAGGTAAATAATGATTCATGAAGATATTCCATTATCCATTAGGGGATATATTACAAAATTTGGAATACACATTAAATGTAGAACCAAATAAAGATGGAAATGGAAATCCTATCAGGTTATGGGGTAGATTGAAACATGTTTTGGAGAATATTTGTGAATGGGGTTGAGAGATGTTTTTAAAACCCTTGTCAAGAAACAGTACTACCACCCTAGGGAACAATGTGTATCTTTAGAGTACATATGAAAGAATAAAATGGACACTACTTATAAAATCCATCAGAAATGATTGTTACTATGGATAGAAAAACCATCTTTCATGAGCGGTAGAACAACCTCAAAAATATAGTTGGAGTAAGATTTAATTCGATAAAGTTTATTATAAATAAACACAAGAGTTAGTATATAAAAATGCTCTATATGTCCTTATTAAGGAAGTAATTGGTGAAAATCATGTATCAAATATGAGCATAATACATTCAATAGAACCATATAAATAGAGATTTCTACTCGTCAAGGATTTGAACTCATTATTTGTTGACAATAATGATCCTTTCACCTAAAAAGTGGTAGTGGAGAGATCAGAAGGTAAAATATGGAATCTTTCCATGAATTTTTAAATTGATTTAACATTTCATAACCATGTTTGGGTTCTAGTCGATTTGATAGTAAATGTAATTCTCATAACGTGAAAATTGATATCCAAATGGAAAAATGGATAATAAACGTAAATTTAATTCCTATAAACCCATGCTAGTTGATAAAGGGTTTAAATAGAGTCTATGAATTGAAAATTATGATACTATTTAATTATTTAATATTTTCGAATCCATCATAATTATAATTAATATATCATCTTATCGAGATAATGAAATTTAATATGAGGAGGTCAAATTGGTTTTCCTTAGTCAAAACTGACATGAATATGTCTATATAACACAACCATAAGTGTCTGTGACTCTAGGTGATTCCAAAAGGAATTCCATGTTTCAAACATGCCTATTTGGATTGATGTAAGCATATAGGAAATTAAAAATATAATTCGATAAAGATATGAATAAATTTCCTTTCATTTGGATGGAATGTGAGTCATGTATTTACACAATTTTTTGTGGCAATGCTGTCATTATCATAGTAGTTTATGTTGAGGAAAAATTACATATTTGAAATGACATACCAGTCTTAGAGACTATTAAGGAAATGTTAAACAAGTGATCCTCTATTATAGAATTATGTTAAGCATCATATATTCTTGGGATAAATATCATCCATGATTGGTCATATATGCTTCATGGAATATGTCAATGTAAATATACTAACAAGATACTAATGATATTTTGTATGGAAGAACCCAACAGAGGAATGATTCCAATGTCACTTTTTTATATCATTCTAGGAAAATGAGTCATCAGACACAGTGGAATAATGAGATAATGAGTTAGATAACATTTTCTTTAGTTATAAGATGAATCGTGTATGTTATGAGATGTATTGGACAAGATTTTCCCAAGTAATTGATCACGGTAGGTTGGTATCATGCTGATCTAGGAGAACAGCTTTGGGCTTCTATTATGTATATCCTTATGTATCAAAGAGGAAATAATAATTTTTTCTTGGTGAATGGAGGAAATGAAATTCTGGTCACCATGTTTTATATTTATTCTATCATGAAAATAGATCATAATGATATGTTTTCAAAATTAGGAAATGATTTCCATCTCAATAGAGGTGATTTAGCTAGAATAGTTCAACGAATTTTGTTATTAATGATTCTAAAATGGAGTTCTTGATTATAGAATATTTTCATGCGACCATGGAATCAATTTAGAAATGAATCATTATCCATGAACATTATGCAGAACATATAAATAATTACCCAACCGATTTTTATTGTGATAATACATCAACAATGGTTCTTACAAATTATACACGTTCATAATAATGAATAATGAATATACTAAGGATGTATCACCTCCAAAGGGATTTTTGAAAAATGGTTTTTAATGAAGAAAATTAGAGTACCCATAGATGAAAACATTGTGTAACCCTCGATTAAATCCACTACTCACAAGGCGTATGAGTATATTGTCAGAGTTAATGGAATGAACGTTGTCAAGAGTTGGCTCCTTTGAAAGTTGGAGTCAATTGGAGTCGATTCCCTACACAAACATATGTTACATTATAATAACATATATTAATATATTATAATATTAATTAATATTTTATCACATCATGAATATTCTTATGAATGACATTTGAATGTCACAATGTCCAAGGATTAGTTGCCACACAAAATGTCCATATAAAATCCCCGCTATGTTAACAACATAAATGTTCAGTGAATGTATTCATAAATTAATGTTCTATTTCTAGATGATACCATCATGGGTACATATATTACACATGATATTAGAGGTATATACACACAAGTCTGTGAGGAACATTCTCATGTTTTACTCCCTTAGTAAATTCTTTTGAATGATATTTTGAGAACAATACCCTCCAGTATACAATCCACCTATATATAGGTCATTTGATGTTTCTATTTGTATAAATGTTTATTCATCTTTAGAATTTTTATATTTTATTTAAGAATATTATAATTCGTGCAATTTTAGGTATTGATGAAGATAGCGATGATGTATATTAATTGGGAGGTATGATACATTGGGTCCATCATAATTAAAAGTGTATTAATGTATAATGAGAAAAAGCACTTTTCCATTTTGACAATTAATTAATGTTTATATCTATGTAAAATTTATGGAAATGATATATCCTAAATAAATCCATGTCGATTGTTTTCTATAGGAATTTTTAAATATCTAGAAATTCAAAGAAACATACATTCATAAATTTGGATAATCGATGTAGTCTGTTACATGTTTGATTATAGATTACATGATAACGGTATTATTATACAACAAAATTATGTATAGGGTATTATGTCAATGTGGACATTGATTATTTCTATATTGGTTCCTTGGATTTTTGCAAGACACATACCATTGAATGCATGATGATTTTCCTAATACCACTAAGAAAGAGGCCTAAAGGGCCACACACTAAGTATATTCATAATCTTAGTTGAATAATAAATTATTCATTATTATTTTACTAGTTGAATAAAAAATATTCCTATATGTGGAATAATTATTATTATTTTTATCTTTATTTCACATGTTTACAGCAATTATTTTTGAGAATATAAAGTGAGTTTAATATATAATAAATATATTTTTTCTATTTAGTGAATGTAATATTTTATTTATTTGTGGTCAATTAACATAGTGAAGATTATTTTTTAAATATATAGTCATTATTCATGCCCTGATAAATATTGGGCAGGAATGGAAGATAGTGTTTTTAGCTCTGGTGGGAAATAATATATATTGAATATTATCTAATTAAATAATTTTATTTAATTCACATGCTATGTTAATATTGGGGAAAAATAATATAACTATTTTAGACCTGGGGTTCTACAATGTATTAAATAAATATTAAAGGAAACATATGAAAATATTTATTTCTAAACCCTAGTATAATTTAATCCTAATAATATTATTTTTCAAATGATCTAATTTATTTCTGTTCTACATAACAAAGCCGAAGATAATTCTCTCAAGACCTATTGTGATACGTCTCCAATAAAGCTTCCATGAATTATGATCTATATTACACCACTGATCATTATAATATATTTAGTGATCAAATACAATGGTTTGGAATTAATTTTCATATAGATAAATGGTGGACGATTCAAGTGATACGTTATGTTATGTTTCCTCTCAGATATTCCTATAGAAATGTTCGGTGTTTTTTTGGAACATGTTTGTATAATAGATATAGTGAATATTATATTGATTCCTACAATGTGGTCACCATAATATGTTGATCTATTTTTAGAGCCATTAATTTAGACCGAATTTATCAAAAAAAATTATTTTATTGATTAAATTATTAAAAAATTAAGTGATTTTCCTCTATCTGGTTCCAATGTTTTTATTTTATTTTTTTCATTGAGCACCATTTTTATCATAATTTAGATTTTATATTTATAATTCATCATAAAAAAGTAAAATATTTGGCAATCCTATAATATTCTTATATTATGCCATGAATAACCCACCCCCCCCCAACATGTGCGAAGTCCTTCTATATTACATATTCCATAATAATACCACATATTCTCATTCTCACAAATACCATGAATAACAGTTGCGTTCATAGAGTTTTTATCTCATTTTGTGAAAACAAATTTGTATAATATGTGAATCAGGTAAATGGATTCAAATTATAGAATTATTTTTTAAATATCCATTCAAAAGACTATAAAATCCAAATGTGTGATGAAACAGACCTCCACCATCTACTCCTTTGTGAAAATATAGTGTTTGTGGTGTTTTGGAAGGTCATGTGCACTTATTTCTAACAAATTTCCAATTTCTTCTTATTATTTGAATATTTTTTTCAATACGGTAGGTCATCTATCAATATGTCATCTATCGTTAGGTCATCTAACAGTAGTTCTTATATCAATAGGTAATCTATTAGTGGGTTTACATTTTTCTAGATATTTTAGAGAATAGTGTTTCCAGCATAGTGAGCCACATCGGTTAGTCACATCATTGACTTTTGTTGATGACTCACATCAGTGACTCGAGTCGGTGACATGCATTTTTTACTCATTTCGTTGATTAATTGGTGAAAATTATTTGAATTTTCTAAAAGGGAGAGATATCTTCCCCCTTTGTACATCAGTATTGATTTTCCCTTGTACGAGATTCCTGAACTGTTGTTCCTAATGAGTTGTGTGATTTTTCAATACATGGATTGTTTCCCTGTGGATATTTTCCAATAGCATGTGAACCCCAAATTTTGGTGGTACCAGGAAGTGTTGATCGTTATTTGATATAAGGTATTTTCTAACATTGTTCTTTCAGGTTCTTTGACTTGTTTGCTCCCATTTATACTTTCCATTTTATGGAATTTGATCTCGATATTTCTAGTGTATCTTTCATCTGTGTGGGTTGATGAAATTGTGTCACGACATCCTCGGGTGGAAGTAGTCATATGGGTGAGGTCATCCTGATCCATTATGTTGGCCTATTCTAGAGCAAAGAATGATGTAATCCATTTGAGATAGGGGATTCATTTAATTAATATTTTAATACATTCTATTTTTAAGATATTATAGATTATCCCCTGGATCTGTTTTTGATTGAAATAATAAATTTTTGAATTACATAAAAAATTGAAATCATTTTTAGTGATGCTATTTACTCTTCATTTTCTAGATAATGTTAAATGTAATCATTTCATGTCCAGCATGTCATTCATGATGGTAATTGGTAAATAACATAAAGATAAAAATAATTTTAAATTGATTGGAAAAAGGATATAAGTGGTATGTTAACTAAAATAGTTATTTTTGTTGTTGATGTGATATGATGATAATAAAATATATGTTGTTATGCAAGTTTAATTGAATCAGATAATTTAATATGGAAGAAGGATGTAGTTTTCTGTTCAATATAATTACCTTATAGGGAATAAATTGCATTCTATGTTGTAATGTACAAGTGCCTTGTTCATTTGATCCCTATAAGCTTATTGTTTGTGAAGGATGCCTGCCTTGCTTCCGGCTAATATCCCAATTACAATGTTTGATTGTTTACTGCTACACGGTATGTGATGTGAGCGTGGGCTGGCTAATCTTGGAGGGTTACTGTGGTATGTGGTTGTGTTAATTCACAGTGGTTGTGATTGTAGTTGATCTCTACAGTGGTTAGATTCCTCAATATGGGAATGTGGGTGTTGGGGAAGACATCAGAGATGATGGAATAGGTTGAAAATTTAAATTCCCATTGATATAAATGTTTGATTCTTACTGAACATATTATTTTTTTACTATATTTAATATCCCCTCTTTTTTAAGTATATAGTCTTTCTTACCTTTCTTCCAAACGTGTAAAATTGGAACATATTATGACACATGACATTTGTGTTTAGATTCTCGGGGATGGATGTGTATACACTTCTACAATAGGTGGTAAATACATGACGGGTAGTTCATATACACACCATGGTTTTCCCTTTGGTCTTAGTATAATAGGATGTTTTCATATAAAATCTAGAAATATATAATGATACAAGTAGTAATTTTGTTAATAAATGAGTAGATTTTTAACTTAGGGTGTTAGATCTTGTTGTGATGCAATGCAGAGGTTTTTCCTTTGAGAAGATGTATACATTGTTTGGTAATATCATGAGGGCATAGATCAAGGTAAAAATAATAATTAAATTTAATTTGTAATTGATAACAAATATTTACTATTTAAATTATTAATTACTATAATTTGAAACCAATAAAAAGGGATATGTAAAATAATATTTCCCTTTTAATGGTCATGTGTTTATAGGATATCGAGTCATAGCAATGGTAGAGAGCTGTTCAAGAGATATTTACTATAGTTGATTATAATACTAGGTTTCTATCATTATTTTGTTGTGAGCTATATTATATCCTCTACTTTTTATGTTTCTAAATGCTACACCACTATGTCAGTTAAATAAACAGAAACCCCATGGATTCTAAGCCTTGGGGGATGTTTTCCCCAGTATTCTTGAGGTGGGTTGGATGGATGAATATCCCCATTGTCCATGATCTCTTCTCATAGTAGTTAGTTTTCTTCGTAATGAACAATATTATGTTTTCCCCTAATATGTCTATATAGGGATGAAATGGATTGTGGTTGTTTCACGCAAATATATTCTGGATATAGTTTCCTTAAGAATACTATATGAATGATCAATATAGGTTGTGAAGGCTTGAAGAACCTTACTCAGTGTATGAGATGTGATCAATTAAAGTATAATACGTAACATATGGTACGCGTTATACAAGATGTTGTGTATCCAGAGAACATCCTAATTAATTTTGGTTGTGTGGTTGTAGTGGAGAGTTGCATGAGGTGCATGTTGTGGGGCTATTCCACATTGTCTTCATAGTAGGCTTTCAGAGATAGTTTCTACAGACGTGTAAAATTGTAGAAAATAGGAAAACTAGGGGGAAGTGGTAGAATGGTCACCGTAATATTCGATATTATTTTAGATAATAATATATAATATATTTTGTGAGAGTATCCATGGTTAGTCAGGTAACTTAGTATACTAGTTTTGGTAATAATTTAGTAACACTTTTTTCACTATGGTTTAGTCTGATTTCATCACATTTGAAAGAGATGATCCTAGGAGGATCCTAATGATTATAATTTTATACTCCCCCATTATTTATATCTGCAATATATCAGGTCACATGGGTAGGATGGACATCAGGTTCATTACTACATACTCGAGGTTTTGTGGGATCTGATCAGTCATTGTGGTCACTTCCATTTTAATGTTTTTGGATCTTCTATTTTCCTATTTAGTTGTAGTATTAATTTAATGGCATTACATATGTGTACTTGGTGTTTCTTTTATATTGTATTCTGGGAAATATATTTTTGGTTATTATCTAATATCTCTCTTTCCCATGTGTTTTCTTAGAGGTTAGTGCCTCTATTCTATGTGTTTGTTATACCCTCAGTGATAGTCGCCAAATCGGGGCCCATTGGAGGTGGGACATGGGGGTCATTATCTCTCTTCTCACATTGTAGGACCTATAAGGGTCCACAGTATGTGGAGAAGGTCATTAATGAATTGTATTGCATCTCTGTTTGAATAATAGGGTTGATTTAGGAGTTAGGCACATGTGAGGTCATGTGGTATTGTAGGGCAACAATGTCAGCTAAATTTAGAAAGTACTATAAACATGGGAGACCGATTGATAAATGGGTATTTAAGATCGTATGAACTGATCAATAGACCATTTTGTTTATAGTTTCCACTAAATGTAGTGATTATTGTTCTAGGTTAGGTACCTAGGAAATTATCATGTGTCATTAATATTTTTTCAGATGTTTGAAAGTGGTAGACCTTGATATATATTAACTAAAAATTATTAAATTAAAATAATTAATTAATGTTAATGTCTACCATATTTCATGTTTAGGATAACTTTTATTTTTTCTTCTTTATGTTTGGCTCCAAGTCATCGTCTTCAATAGGCTCACTGAGAAGATCTTTAGTTGGAAGCACAAAAAGATCACCGCTGAATATATTTTGACAATGACGACATGTGAAGGAGGACTCCATGTTAATTCCAGTATTAATGTTTCTAACACTATGAAGGTTCCATTTCGGATGCCATCATAGATGACTAATTGGAGGAGGTTATGATTGGTTCAACAATTTTCCTTTCCCATAAAAATAATTGTGTATCATCTATTTTTACTATGTTGTGCTGAGAATAAAAATATTTGTGATTCTTGATACTTGGAGATTGTGAGTAGTCAGTGGTCTTGTGGAAGGAGTTTTGAGAACAGTTTAGAGTTGAGTTCATTTTTTTTACTATAATGGAAGCCAGTATCCCAGAGCTAATTACCCATTGATATAAGACATCTAGCATGTGATAGTTTGGAATATATTTAAGGATCCTTTTGTGATAATATTAAGACCAGTTTCCAAATGGGGATTCCATTACGAGATATATTGAGGTGTATTTTTGTCCATGAATCCGGTACTAGGCCACCCCATATAAGCTAAATCCATATCTTGCGGTGCTGATGAGGGTAGAGTTTATAAAGATGATATTATCCAAAACCAGATCATCATGATAGGGGAGTCATTATGATTCATCCGGAAGAATATTTGTGGTTTAGGATTCCAATATTTAGGGAAAAAGGGTATATATTTAGATAGGGGTAGGCCCAATCCCTCAATGTATCATTTCTCCTAAGATAGAGACAATCAGGCCTATTATAATGAATCAGGGACATGGTTTTCATATGGAGGTCACAATAATTAGTAATGATAGTTACTTAAAATTCTAAGAAGTTTGTGTGCATTAGGTATTTTTCTTTAGGTTCCACTATTGTGTCACCTCCATCCTTGTCATCTTTAGTAAGATACAACTACTTTAAATCAATAGAGAGAAGACATGGAACGAAAATGATAACCCTAGGATACTCCCTATCCATAAATAGTAAACAGTTTCCACGGAGTTTTTCACTTGTGGGTTCAGAGAAGTCATGGAACATGTACTAGTTAGCATCATGCATTATTGTTTCCATCAAAAGGTGATCTATAAATAATTTGACGAACCCTTTCCATCTTTTCAACTTGGGTGAAATCCATGTAACATTTAGAAATAAAATACTCTTTCATATCACCTGTTCTTTTCCATTTATAGGGAGTTGTCTTAGAGATGCTTCAAGTGCCCATTGTATTAACAACGCTAGTTGGAGGATGAGATGATCTGTTTGATGTATGTAGATAATGGGAGCTAGTGATGGGATAATATATCTATTTGGGTAAATTCTTATGGTAATTTATTTAAACATGTTATTCCATATTTGGTATGGATTTGTTGTATTCAGTGTAGGATACCATTAATTTATTCTGGAGGAAGTCAGTGTTCATTTGTGTTGATGGAGAGCCAACAGTGTTTTTTGGTGAGAGAGACGCTCAGATAAATCAGAGGCATGTTCCTACATTGTCATTGATGATGACAGAGTTTATGTGGAGTTCGTCAGAGGTTATGAATTTGACAATTCATAGGGTTGGTGAAGATTTTCTAGATGTTATTCTAGAAGAGGTTGTTGCATTACCCCATCAATGACAGATCATGTTCATAATCAATCTATCTCCACGCACATCTCCTATCTCAATATATCTATTTTATATGTTGTGTTTGAGTTGCAAGTGAAATTTATACAGCATGTAGGTCTATTAAAGTGTGGTTTTTTCGGGTCAAGTGTGTCACCGTGGGGTGGAATAGTTTTTTTATGAAGAATGTTTATGAATGTTTGCAGTTTTGTGGAGATTATATTCACTTAAACTAAGTGAGAGTGAATAATCTATATCCTCTTCCACGAATTGATGATTTATTTGATCAACATCAGTACAGAAGATGGTTTTTTATGATTGATTTGTGGTTAGGATATCAGCACATGTGTGTGAAAGATGAGGATATCCAGAAGACTTATTTCAATTGTCATACTATGAATTAATATTTCGTTTTGATTCCATTCGGTGAGATGAATGCTCGATTTATTTTCATGGGTTGTTGAATACAATTAATAATTGGATCCACTAATTCAATTTTGATGTACATCCATGTGTAAATAAAATATACCGACCATTGAGGAGTCAGTTCCGGTGGCTTAGTTTGAAGCATGCTGTTGCAGATATTGTGTCTCGATGCTTCATCTACCTGAATGTAATGGTCGTGCAACGTGTTACCAACCATTTTTTCAGCCATTATATATTCCATACTAAAATTGGGAGGACATCTTCATTGAAATTTTTACAAGTCTACACCAAGCTAAGAGCGTCTATGAAAGTATATAGGTAATAGTGGATCTTATGATGATATCATCACAGTACATAGAAATTGATGATTCATGATCAGTGTAGGTTTTGTCGAGGAAATATCTGGCGGTGGTGGTGAAACTTCACAGAGTCCTGATGATGATCATTTTTTATTAGGAATATAATTTTTTATCCAATGTGTGGAGAGGTATCCAACAATAATTTTTTTCATACCTATTGATTATCAATGATATTCATTCCCAGGTGGACGGTTAGACAGAGTGGACTATCAAGACTCTTGAATAAATGTTATGATCTTATATCCTATATTTTGGAGGTTCATCTATGGTTCAATAACCCTTAGTAGAGTTCTCTTGTAGAAATATTTTTCATTCCACCATAGGTATGGAACCATTTGAATAATTGTATGGATATCCTTTCTATTATTCATTGTGATGGACTATGGTTTGAGAATCACCAACTATTAGTTCAGAACTGGTACAGAACAAGAAAAATATGGGATAGGTTATTCTTGATTAAATTAAGGTAACAAAGGATCAAAAGAAATATTATGTTTATCATATGATTAGACCGTTGGTTTTTTGCTTTGGGGAACATGTGATTTTTGATGGTAACACATCGCCATTGGAAGAAAAGGTTTAGTCATGGGGGTGATATTTCTCCTCGATTTGAAGGAAAATTCAATGTGATGCCTTGTGTTGGAGCTATGTTACATTAGGGTGAACATCCCTAAATGATGAGATTGATACATGATGTTTTTTCATGTGCCATTTCTGTATTATTTACGTTATGACAACTCTAACTTCATCATTTGGGGTGAGATTAATGTTTTATTTGGATGAGACCATTGAGTGGAATACTGTAGAGATCCTTGACAGAAAGGGAAATATATTGTGTAGGTTTTCTATACCCCTAGTTCATGTCCTATCATGGAATAGGGGAATGGAGGAGTGTACTAGGGAATCTGAGTCACCAATACATGCTCAATACCCCAAATTGTTTCATGTTTTGAATTTCTCTCGAAATATTCTTTGTTTGGTGGTTATAGATCCTTTCAATTTATGAGATGGATTCTCGTGGTTCTCGTTGTGTATTCTATCTTTTTATAGACATATAACACAAGAGATTGTTTGGAGATAGTTTTGTTTTTCATGTTGTTTCCCATTATTCTATTTATGAATCAGTTGTTATGATGTGGTGGAGAGAGACAGGAGATGTATCTCATGGGGTTGATGTTCTATAGGCCCCATTTATGTTTCATCTCGAGGACGATATTGGATTCCCACAGATGATAATTTTTTGGGAGGTATCTAATGTATTGTCTTAGACTACTCTTATCCAGTATTTTCTGTACATATAGTGTTGGTGGTTTTTTGGAGTGTCAATAAGACTTATTTGTTACACATTGACAGTATTTTCACTTCTGTGAACAATGATTCGAAGGTGGTAGTTCCACTATTTCAATTTCATCTATTGATAGATCATCTATCGATACTTCATATAATAGTAGGTGTATAATGTTTCCATATCTGTAGGTGTGCAATGTTTCTATAATGGTGAGACATGTCAACGAGTGGCTCGATGACACTCATTGGTGAGTCACATCAGGGGATCACATTAGTTAAACTTGTTAGTTACTCATATAGGTTAGTCACATCATTGAGTCATCAATAAAAGTGTTTCCAATATCCATAATTTCCCCTTTCATGATATCATTGATGTAAAATGCATTCAATGACTTGTTTTAAGAGATTCCTGGTCAATTCAAATCCCAAACTCGAATTTAAATTTTTTAACGGCCATTGTTCCTTTACTCAGTCAATATAAACAATCTCGATCAAATCCCACATTAATAAAAAATCTAAATCGAATCTAAAAGGATACTCTACATATTTTTTCGAAATGGAAAAATACCTTCAATAATTCTACTACAATCATGTTTTCCATGGTATAGGGTGAGAAAACCTTTTTCTGAATGATTTTTGTGACCGTGTTATGCTTGATCTCATTCCCTGGGATATTTTCCTGTTATATGTGCACCCCCTATTTTGGTGAAACCAAGAAGTGTCGATCCTTATTTTAAATACTGTATGATCTAAATTCATTCTTCTAGGAACCTCGATCAGTTTTCTCCAAATTCTCAATTTTATAAGATGGCATTCAATCTCCTTGATTTTTATGGATCATTCTTGGGTTTTGGTTGATGGGGTTATGTCGTTGCATCCTCATGTGAATGAAATCATTACTCCAGATCTGATCATTATCTATTGTGTCATCCCATTCTATTGTAATGAATGTGGAAAACAAATTGAGGTAGGATAATCATGGATACTATATTTTATTTACATTCTATTGTAGAGTTATCAATGTTTATCCCATGGATCTTTGTGGAATTGACATAATTTTGGTTTGAACTAGATTAATGAATTGGTATCAATTTTCTAGAGATGTTATTGACTATTGAATTTATATTTAGTGTGAAATATATGCCTTTCTTTTTCAGCATGACATTCATGATAGAAATTTCTAATGAATGTTTAACTGAATTTTCTAATACAAGATAGAATATGTAACCTAGAGATTTTGAAATAAAAGTCCATTCAATGGACTAATTTGTTTTATTTTTGTAAAGTCTAAGATACTTGTACATTAAATCCTTGAGACCATGTTGGGTATGAAAGATGAATGTCTGGTTTAGGTTCGAGATCCTAGTTTCTATATTTGTTTAATTCATACTAGTTATAATTTGATGTGTTCCTGGGATTTTAGATCATGGAGGAATATTATAGTACGTGTGTTTAGGGAGGCCTAGTGGTTATGGGAGAAGTTGATTCTTTTAGCGGTGCGATGAATTTTTTTGTATATGTAAGTGTTGAGGAAGAAACCATTAGTGATGGAAAAGGTTGAAGTTGGTATTACCCATTGATATGAATGTTGGATGCTTATTGACCTTTTTTTGTTTATCTGTTCTACCCTCCCCACTTATTTATGAATATGGCCTTCTTAAACCTCTTCTCAAAAGAGAAAAAGACATGTAGGTTGTGACACATTCTTTATGTGTTTAGATTCTAGAGGATGGATGGGTCTATTATCCTACTATAGGTGGAAATGACTCGAGGGGTATTTCATCTACTCATTATGTTGAGCACCCTGTGTTTGGTAGAAGAGGATTTTTTACTAAATTACTAGGAAATATGGAAATATCAATGTTTTAATGTACTTTATAAATTAATAAATGTATAACCAATGGTTTTAGAGATTTGTATGATGCAATTATGAGTTTGTGACATTGAGAAGTCATGAACTCGATTTTGTTATGCCTAGTGGGCATGGTTCTTGGTTGAAATTATAATTAAATGTAATGTAGAATTTAATAAGGCTATTAGTTTTGTAAATAAAAAATTAATGATAAGGGAATCCAATAGAAATGGATAGGTAACATAATGTATCTATATAAATTATTGTGTGATTATAGGACATCTAGTGTTAAAAGTGACAGCAAGGAGTCTGATAGATGTTAGCTACAGTTGATTTTAAGAGTAGTTTTTCCATAGTGTGATGGTGATCTATATTATAGAATGTTTTTTAGTGTTTCTATATGAAAATACAAATGTTTTTAAAGGAATCTAACAACCTAGGGATGCCAACACCTCAGCATGTTTTCCACAACATTATGGTTGGAGGATTGGTGGACGAATACCCCTTTTGGCCCAACTAACATCACATATTAGTTATATGTACTGGTATACACACTGGTTAGTTTTTCAACTATATGTGCATAGAGGGATGTAATGTCTTGTCATTATTTTGGACACATATATTCTGGATATAGATTCCTATGGACTACTATAGGTATGACATTTCTAGTCTATGATGGCTTGAGATAACATACCTGGTGTATGGTTTAATATGGATTGATTCATAATAACTGACATATGAAATATGCTAAAAAAGATATAGTGTCTCTAGGGAACAAAATGGTTACATCTTCTTATGGGGTTTTGGGGCCTAGTTTTATATGGTTAATGTTGTGGTTCACCGCCTTTGTGTCTTTAGGAAAACCTTTTTGGAGAGAGAGATGCTCAGGACGTGTGATGTTTTAGAAAATAAGATAACCTTTGAGGAAGTGGTAGTGTGGTAACCATGATATTAATTATTATATTATATAATATTATATGAGATACTTGGATGGAGTATCAATGTTGAGTCTAGACACATAGATTACATATGATGGTGATTATCTAGTTTCACTTATTGTTCACTATGATTTAACATGTTTTCGTTACATTTGTATGAGAGGATCTATGGATGATCTTACTAAGTATCTTTTTATACTCCCACTACGTTTATATATTCTATATTCATGTCACTTGGAGTTGGTTGGAGATCTGTCTGGTAACTACAAGATCAATTTTTTTCAGGAGTGGTCAGGGCTTCATGGAGGATAATATTATTATTTCTATTGGTATTTGTAATTTCCCTTTCGGTTGTGATAGTA
This sequence comes from Viscum album, assembly GCA_963277665.1. Classification (NCBI taxonomy): domain Eukaryota; kingdom Viridiplantae; phylum Streptophyta; class Magnoliopsida; order Santalales; family Viscaceae; genus Viscum; species Viscum album. The sequence goes on along the minus strand of OY728146.1, from coordinate 2,053,268,746 downwards.
TTTTCATTACATTACATTTGATTACATTAGTTTTCATTTACATTATAGTTTGAGTAGGAGTTTTTTGGTGGTTATCTAATCTCTCTCTTTTGCATCTGTTAACCAAGGGGTTAATTCCTCCTATCATTGTGTTTTCTATTGAATTGGTGCTAGTTGCCAACCAAGGGCCAACTAGAGGCGGGACTTTGGGAGTTGTTATATCTCTTCTCACTTTGTTGGCCCATGAGGGTACACCTTCTAAAGAAGGGTCATGAAATAATGTTACAATAATTCTCATTATGAAGCTATTAAATATGAATTATAATTCCAATTTATGAATCGAAACATCATATCAACTATTATAAAATATTATGGAAATAAATTTTCTATATAAAATATTTATTGAATTTGTTTAAATGAAAAACCATTATAATATAAAAATACACTAATTTAAATATTATGGAGAAAATGAAGTGAACCATAGATGTATATCAACTAAAAATAATATATATAGTCATTATATAAAATCATTATTATCTAAAAATAACACAATAATAACAGAGAAAATCCCAAACATATAATTCATTTTCAATGGGAACATTAGAAAAAAGATGAAAACATTGGTATTTTAAATTCTTTTTTTAAAATATCATTTATAAATGGCATAAGAAACATAATATTTTGTTTTATATAAATGATAAAAATAGTATACAAAAAAACTATTTCCAAAAAACCATTTAATTCAAAATACTTTTAATAATAACTTATATGTTCAACATGTATGATGGTATGAATGGAGAAAATTTTATTTTATATTGAATCCTTCAATAAATTTTTTGGATGGTATTAAAAAGAAATTAATTGGATCACAAACCCCACATACATTTAACATTTATGTTGGGGGTGTCCTTCCAAAAATAATGAAATTTCTATAGAATATATAACAATAAGAATATATATATATATATATAAATTTAAATGAAAATTTTGGGTTCAATTAAATATATTAAATTTCATCATTTATTAATGAAAATAGATTATCTTCTTCGAGATTTGAAAAATCCAATACAACCAACAAAAAATCATTTGAATAAATATTTATATGGATATTATAGGATATATAATGATGAGAATAAATAATAAGAGATAGAAAAAACAATGTGATATACTGGAGAGGGTCTCCCCTAACACACTTTCTCATTGTAACACACTCCCCCACTTGACATTTTAATTTTCATTTTTAAATATATTTTTAAATTTTTTATTAATTTTTTATTATTAATTTTCATTATTCTCTGCATATGGAGCACATATGTATCCCCCTTTGAATCTATAACATCCCTTATTAATTTTAAAAATCATTATTTAATTCATTTTTTACTTTCATTACCATATTCCTCATATACATCCCGCACCTCAATCAAAAAATTCATTATAATTATTATTCATATTAATAATTTAAAAAAATAAATGATTTTTTATAATTATTATAATTCTTAATTATTATAATTTTTAGTAAATTAAGATTATTTCCAAATTGTTTTAGTTTATATCAATACAAACACATATATTAATATATTTACAAATTAATTCTTTTACAACATAAATGATAATATCATATTTATTATGTTTAACTTCATAATTAATATTAAATAATAAAAATAAATCACTAATCAATATAATGAATATGAATATACTCTGTAAAATTTATCTAAATAACATGTTGATGTGGGTTTACTAATCGATAATTATTTATTATTTTATAATCTTCCCTCAATAAAATATTGATTCCTTAGAACATCTCATGGATATTGTTTGGAATAAAATAAAAACCATGAAAGTTTTTTATTCACATGTGGTAATGATGAAGAAAAAAAACAAAATATACCCCTTAAAAAAATAATACCCTGATGGGGTTATACCAACAAAAAATATATTACCTATATTTGGAAACCAAATATCATACAAATGATAATGAAATATAGTGAAAATCATCAACGAATAAATATTAAAATTGAAAGGGGATTAAATTAGAAATGCCAATCCATTACAGCTTGGCATAAAACATATTCTCTCTTAGTAGACTCAGAACGATGTCAAGATGTTAGGCATGTTATTCATTAGTTTTCGAGGACACCAAGATTTCATGAACAACATAAACAACAAAGTGATCTAGGTAAGTTTGAATGATTCAGTTCATTAAATCCATGAATACCACCAGATCATTGGTCAAAATGAAAGGCATCATGACAAACTCAAACCGAACGTATTGACTCATGAATGATGACCGTGGCACATCAGAACGTCTCACCCTCAACTGGTGATAACCTGATCTCAATTCAATATTTAAAAACAATAATTCACCACTCATCTGGTAAAATAGGTCATCAATTCTCAGAATTTGCTAACAAATTTTCACCATCATCTAATTTATCATCTGATAATCAACAAACAACCTTAACTACTCATCATGATTCATTACGAATATCACATGAGATCCCCAAGGAGACGTACTAGGATGTATGAACCCATTATATTACTACTCCTCAAGATAAGCCTTTAAATCATGGATTTCATCAGGTTCTATTAGGTATGGAAGAAAAAAACGGGCTCCCCTCCCGGTAGAAAATCAATCATGAACTCAACGTCCATCTTGGGTGGAAACCACAAGAAATACTCCAGAAACACATCCTAAAACTAATCCACTACAATAGGGAAGACATAATTTTACCCTCATTAATCATTGATCACATGACATGCTACTTGATCCATGAGCCTATCAGGTTGCTTAAAAACGGTCCTGCATGACCTGCTCAAACATCCCACTGTCCACGATGGACATAAGTATCACTTTCAAGTGACCTGAATGATACCTTGTGATAGTAATAGCCTATGTGTTCTTGATAAAAAACTAATCAATTCATACCCACTATCAGGTCAAATACCGACATATATAGAACAAACAAGTCCCATTGGAAATAATACACACCGACTTCTAGAGAACATCCCTTACACTACCTGATAACATCATTTCGCACCCCCAAAAGAGTGTCAGTTTATATAACCCCACACACACCCTCCATGGGAAAACCAAATGCTACAACAAGATAAGAATAAATAATTTAGTGTGTGGCTTAAATGTTAAATAGCACACTAGAAATAGTTGAAGCTGCACGCATTGTACTTTGAATAGTCGATGGCCTAGCCTCTCTATCACTAAGTGCTGACTGAACTGCATGAAGATAACATACCCCTTGACCCTGTTCCCAAACCTTCATTCCCTACACTACATTTCCATGATAATGTGGGAAATATTTTCCTAGAGTTCCATGTCCAAATACCCTTCCAGTATTACCCGTGGAGCTCCAACAACTTGAATGATAAAGGGAAACTGGTCCCTTAACTCGGTATGGAATCTTCATGTCACCAACTTCTATGCTCACCTACTGAGGTTTCCTACAGATCCTCTTCACATTTCCCAATATACCACATGGTCGACATTCAACTTGAGGTTGTGGACACTAGCCACACATTTTTCTCAACTAGCCACACTAATAGCAGAACACCCGATCACCACTATGAGAGGCTGGCCCTATCTTGTGGCCATCATGCACAGTTATGCCCTGCTGAAAACTTCCAAAATGATGCTTTAATCCCTTAGAAGATGCACCACTTGTATTCCCAGCTGGAAGGACAATCCCACTATATAATTCTCTAATCAGGGTCCCTTCTGAGATCAACTATTCACCTACAACTTGTCTAAAACTCTTCAAGAGAAAGATATTCACTTGAGACCTAATCTATTGTCTCATTCTATCCGGGAAAAACCTCGCAACTCCTACCTCATCCCCAAGATTTACTGAAAAAATGTGTCACAGGTTAGTGAAGTGGACAACATACTCTATCACCGATATCAACCCTTGAGTCAGGATCATGAACTATACATCATGATCATTACATAATGTCTTTGGATAAAAATTCTCCAAAAACATTTCTTAGAAATCATTGTCAACATCTTCTTATCCTTCTCATTCTAATCTAGGATTCCCCAACAATGATTTTCCTAGCCCTAAATCATATAAGCTACCAACATTACTTGCTTCCCATAATGAGACTATAGATGATCATGTAGCTTCTGGAAAGACTCTATCCTGAACTCTACTGCCTCTGGCCCACTATCTTTAATAACGGTCGGAGGGTGTTGTAGCTGAAACTCTCTAGTCAGCTCAAACATAATCGGTGTGACCCAACTTGTTTTTTGATCCATTATCTTCATAAAACGAGCCATGTGTTTTCAGAACCTCTCTTCCCCACATTCCTGGATCACCACATTATCTTTCTCCACTATGGGTGGAGTGTTCTAAAAACGTCCTCTTGTTGGCCAGCTGCCGCTCAATGTCGTGATAGCATTTACCTATGTTTCCAAACACAAGGTTTAGAACACATAAAATATATCATTCACAACATAATAACAATATATATCATCACCATACACAACAACCTACTATACATGAAAAATCCCAATAAGCCTTATCATTAGGAAAACACCATCCCAACCATCCCAATTGTGGGTCGTGCTCTACCAGGGAAAAAATATACACCACCACCAGGATCACACCACATGTTAGAAACAAAAATTTAAATTCATTAGAAACACTTAATTACACTTATATCCTTAATCATTACTTATCTTTCATTTATCCTCACCCCTTGAATTGTTTCATTTACGACATTTTCACTTTTAAATTACCATGATGCAAGGTGCATTTCAGCTTTTATGCCTCACACACCCAACACATTTTTTCTTAACATGATTCATGTAACCTATCCCTCTCAAGGTTCCTACAACGATGAATAAATTCACAACTTCTTTCCATTGAGGTCGGAAGCCAAATATCATAAAACCATCACATCGCACCACATATGCATCACCCAATGGTGATATATCATCAACTATAATGTCTCACAATATATAACAATAATTCCTACCCTGGGTGACATGGGTTTTCCATCATACATGGGTTTTCCATTCCCAAGCATGAGATCATTACCAAGTCCCAACACATCCAAACAACCATCTACCATCCCAGATAACAAGATTCTAAATAAGGTGATGAAAGGCCTCTTATGATACAACCTTTTAACGTCCCCAAACAGGAATCCACTAAACCGGTGCTCCGAGCCAGGTGCTTACATGAATTTTAGCGTTCCTCCCCATATGCCAATGTTTTCTGACTAGAAGAGGGGGTCCAAAGCATTAATTAGGGAAACTATACCCCCTCATTATCTGAGTAATCCATAATAGAATATTATAAAAATATCATAATAACATCCAATAACACTAGAGTATGCATAAACGACCATTCCCCAAATAGGGTACAATCAAGTCCAATAGTAAATATGACATTTTATACTTCAAGTGAAAATATGAAAAAAAACCCAAAATGAAGACAATCTAGAGAATCCAAAAAATGGTCTAAAATCCACGTTTGGTTCCTCGTCCACACATACCCATTCCCAACCAATTCCCCAGAAAGAACTTTTTCCCTTTCCCAAAACTGAAATCATGATGTCTTCTCGAGAACCCAATGGTGGTCCATGCATGGTGTGAGTAAAACTCAGTAGGCCACCACCAACATTGTCTACCGAATATCTGGTATAAACAACAATGTATGAAAAATAAAAATGAATTATAAATGTAAAATAAAAGATTAAGATCCTTAACCAGTTTAGGTACCTTACCAACATTTATTTCCCTTACCAAATATTAAAATTTCATCCAATTTCCCATCACTTACCATTTACAACACATTTGTCATGGGTTCATCAAACACAACAATTTACTCGTGCTTAAAGTAAAAAATCACATAAATGATAAAAAAAACATAGTTGTCCTATCTCAGCAAGAACAAATTACTCATGTCCACCATATCCTCACCTCAATGCCTCAGTCTAGGTGGATTTAACCAATAGTGAAATAGAGCATTGGTCTTGTTCCCAAACTAATGCATTAAGTGTAGAGTTTAGAGAATTAGTCCTACTCAACCCATGGGCGTAGAACCTCCATCAATACCCCACACAACCAATATATGTGTCCATGACATACATACATGTATCCATTAACCATTCACACAACATCACAATTATTGCGCATGGAAATATAGACTATAACTTTAAAATGAGAGTTAACACCATTCCTTAACCCACTAACACATTTACCACATTTAAAATCATTTATCCATTTTTCCCAATTCCCTTTTATTATTCTTTTCTCACTATGCATTAATTCATTGCGTATATCTCACTTGGATTTATTAATTGTTCCTAACACATAAGTCCCCAATACTATGCTCACAATCCATTATATTACGGTCAGTACTAATTTCTATATATTAACACAATATACCTTAGGTTATTCAAAAGCCTTGGTGCATCACCTAGCTTCTAATCAAATGCAAGAATTACATTATCTTGTTTATCAAAGGATCTATATGAGTACACAATAATAACACTTTTTCTTCATAAATCCTTATGTTTGGAAATGTCGGAACACCCCATGGGTGGACCTAGATTACTCTCATTACCCTCAATGCATCCCATGCGGATATTTAGGTTTTTTACCTCCTTTTTAATAACCATTTTACCCCAGCATTCCAAGGGGGCCCAAAACATACCAAGAGACACCCAAGAACAAAACCTCACATGCACAATACACCAATAAACAATGGGATATAACTTATAGACCACCTACCTTGATTCTGGGGGGTGAACACACTCTTAACTATGCCTTGATATTCCGTTTAAACCAACCTTTAATGCTTCATCCTTAAAGTCACCGAAAGTGTAGGGTTTTAGAGCATCAGAAAGATCGGAGAAGAAAATAAAAACCCTAAAATCAAAAGAGAAGCTAGGATGGGATTAACACTCCACAGAGCCTTGATCCACATCCAAAGACACCAAAAACACCTTATAAACTAGGGATATTGATCTCTTGGAGATCTTAGGATATTTGTTTTGTCCCTAGGGTGATGATGGGTGGATGAGGATGAAATACCTAGTTAGGGTTTAAAATCTCAGTGTGGAAATTTTTTATTATTTTTTAAATATTCTAGGCCACACAGTTTACCCACATGATTTTCCTAACCGTGTGAAAAAAGTGGGGAGGCCACTATCCAAAATCCCACCTCTTACACAGTTTCTTGTGCTATCTGCACTGTTAGCAATAACCATGTGCAGACCATGCAGCCTACCCAGAAAACCACTTTTCTCAATTTCTCATGTCTCAAACCCATGGAACACCCTTGAGCCTCCACAAGGACATTGGTAAGAACTTAATTGACCAAAATTAGATATTAAAGCAAAAACATAAATGACAGAATACCTTTTCAAGATCCTTGATCTTACATTTGTCATATGGGGTGGTGAACTTGTGTTCATATGACAAACTAGATCGATGAAACAACATGTGAAACCAGGACTAAGACATTAAAACCCATTTTAATACAATGTTTAACTATCTAAATGCAATAAAAATAATAATAATTTCTGAAATAATATCAGTTTTTTACTGTTTATGCGATAATTAATCATTCTAAAAACCTAATCCCAAAAATTTATATTTAGAAACTTATAACATGTTTATCAATAAAATATTTATTTTTATCATATAATATATATCAAAATATAGAAATATAATAACAAAATTTTTACCTAATAATAAATAAAATGAATATTTGAATAAAATAAATTTTAAGGAATAATATGTCTTAACTAAAATAGTAGTTAGTATTTTCATTTAATTCATAAATAATTTATATTAAGATGTCCCTTTGTATATATTTCATAATTTTTTAATTATATTTGTACCTTATGATTTAATTTCAATGTTATAATGGTCATATTTAAATAATTATTACTTTTCAGTTATGATTGTGGTTTCATGTTTTATTTTTTATCCTAGAGAGAGTTATTTAAAAAAAATAGGTGGTTAATTCCTCTCATAATTTATATAAATTATGATCTCAAAATTTGAACATGTTCTTAGTAATGCAGTTTTTGAAATTTAATTACAATATTGTTGTAAATAGACATTTTTAAAAGGATTAATAATATATCATATTAAGAGAAGTATTAGGAAATGTAATTTTCATCATGAATAACTCATTACAAGGTTTCCAAATAGAATAATGTGTTGTTTATTTTGAAATTATTTACATAAAGAAGAAAAATAATAATGAAGGACTAATTTTGAGTGATATATAACATGTTTAGGGTAATTTTAATGGCCATGATCCCATAAATATATGATGGGTGAAAAGATTAACAATTCATCTGAAAGGATCATAATTGGATAACACTTGTTTTAATGACTCGTTTCCTAGAGATGAGTAATTTCCTCACCAAATGGATTGTGAATATATGGAAATATAATTATGTGATACATATAATTTTATTGATTAATGAATTTTTTAAAAAAATCATCTGTCATATAAATAATGATTATTCAAGATGATTTTTATTTCATAAATAGGAGAAATAAACTTGTAAGATATCACATATTTATCCAATGTATAAAAAATCATTCTATGTATATTTTAAATTTATCTAAAATCGAAATAGTTAGTATAACTAAATATGATATCTAGAATGAACAGTTTTTATTATGAATAAATAATATATTTTACATCAAAAATTCAACAATATATAAAATTATTCAACATAAATTATTTCAAAAATAATTCTCACCACATCCTAATTAAACTCTATAAAATCATTTTTAATAAATATATTGACATTATCGGTGATCTCATTCATCATAAAATACATTAAAAATATTAAATTTTATTTATCAAAATTAATATACAATGATAACACAAATTTCAATCCTAAAGGTTACAAATACATCAACCAATGAAGCATCCAAAAATTATCATTAATCAAAATGAGTAATCACTATAGAATATAATAATTTAGGGAAATTATCGAGAATATTATGAATCATGTCCTGACCATATTGAAATTTAATTTTCACATGAGCATAAACGTATCTTCAAATATCACAATGTCATTGAATCACATTTTAAACAAAAATAACTTATATATAACATTATTAAATATACCCTAAAAATCATATAATAACATAGTGGGATATTAATACCTAAATAGTTGATTCAACCTATAATTTAAAAAAAATGTTCAAATCACCTAAATATATTAACATTTAAAACCAAATAAAAGTTATTTATTCCATTGATATTATAAAAAATATTAAATATATTATCCCCTCATGATATCCTTAACTCTCACCTTCACCAAAAATGAATATATAAATTCTTCAAAATATTAAAATAATATTTATTCAAAATATTAAATTACAATATATTTTGAAATATCCTAACATATAATAAACAATATCAATGATACCCAAGATAATGTTTTTTATGAAATAATTAAACTCTATGAAGGTCACTAGTACTATCCAATTTATATCATATATGTTAATAATATTGTTATCCAATATAATAATTACCACATTACCACAAATTTATTTTATTCCCTATCACAACTATTTAAATTATGTTTTCAAATCATCAATGAAAAACTATAATGAACAAACCATATATATTTAATGATTCATATATCAATTATATAATTTATACAACACTTATATAAGATAATTATATAATCCCAATACTGAAAAACATATATCCAAACACTAAATATTTTTTTGTAACTTATGTAATTCCATAGACTAGGAGTTTACCCTTGGATTTGGTAACTGTCATGGATAGAGCCAAAAATAACTAAACCGAACACATTTAACTAAATATTTTAGTCTAGTATGAAATTAATATCCCAACATAAAACACTTTAACTTTACCAAATAATTCACGGATTTCTTCTACAAAAAATAATTTCTTTGTTCAAGTGATTCATTATCTAGGGTGACTGTTTACATATTTATAATATGATGGAAGATGAGAATTCATTCCACCATGGTCTCCAACAGTGAAGAACTCAATAAACTATATTGTTATCTTCCTTAGTGAGATGGAGTATGGGAAACATTGGGGGTTAGAAATCATATACTATGATAACTGATTAGGAATTAGGATAATATATTTTATATAGTCTTTATTCTGTTTTCATTCTCATAATCTTCATATTTTGATTTAACATTTTTGCACATAGATCTAGATATTAATATAAACCAAATTAATATTATGATAAATTATAACCATAGTGGAATCCCAAATAATCTAATATATTTTAATTTTTTTTTGGTTTTCATATAAATTGAAATATGCTCAATGTTGGTGAGATGGTTTTGTTCCATAATCTATATTTTCCAAAGTAATATTCAAATAGTTTTTACTAAACATATTATTATACCAAATATATCATCACAAAATCTAGTAACCAAGAAGAATCTTTTTACTATATTACATGGAAATGTGATTCAATGGATATTACACCAAAGGGATAATAATTTAAATATTCTTGATAACCCAGATATATACATGATTCTCATTTTATAATGGATATAAAATATAAAACATATCATTAAAAAAATTTCATCATCATTGAAACTCACTAAAATATATCCTCTCTATAGCATACAAAATGGAAAACTAATTATGGTAATTTATTATTCTCAATAAGGTTCATGTAAAATAAAATATAATTTGAGTAAATGAGGGATATTGAATATAAAGTTTAAAATAACTGAATGCACATACCATATAGAAAACAATATGATCATATACGTAAATGATTGGTAACATCAATACAATAATATCATGGATAAAAATAACTAAATTATCATTGATAGAAATTTATAGTGTTGTATTTCATGATCTCAGGAATCATGATATCTCTACCATCAAGGAAATTCCCCACAAAAAAATTAACTATTGGTGGTCTAGAAAATAATACATGTTTATTAAAGCTATGAAAATAATTTTTCTAATTTTAACTACAGATGTGTTATTGGGAATTATAATTCTTGTCCAAACACATTAATAAAATACCCTTTCCTATTTTTACCACTTCATCCTATTTGATGGAATTATTTTAGATTGACTTCTTAAAGATCTGGAATCATTTTTTCTTCTAGTCTGATTCAATTTTATTTTAGAAATTCATTATATCAAGATGTAATTATCATCGATTGTGGTTCATTGAACCATTTCCCCTCATAGATATGACATTTTAACCTTCAATCAGTGAGGAAATGGGGTCTCTTATTTGGTGATAATATCTCTCTTAATATATGGTTTCTAGAGGCACTATCTTGTCTTAATGATCATCAATGGTGTTCTCCCATGATCCCTTGTGAATATAATATTGTATTAACTAGTTTTTGTGGTTCATTATTCTTTTTATTTGGTCACTGAGGTCTTGGGTTTCGATTCAATGTACACAGATGGAGATGAATGAATCTTCTATATATATAATTGGGTCTTACTATTGTAGCATCTTATGGTCGTGTGGGTAGTTATCAGTACTCTCATCTACAAAAGGATTGTAATGGATTGGTGTAGTGTAATTGTTACTTAGTCATACTCAATGATGGGAAACTAAAAATGTGAGACAATGGCCTCACAACAGCGCTCATTGGTAGTGGATTTTGTGGGTTTCAAAAGACATAAGAGATGTTTGGGAATTTTGGGTGGAATTAGATTAGGTTATTTCTGCGAGTCATTAGATTTGGGAATATCCTACGATTTTTTTCCTTCCATGGATTTAGGGGTTTTTATATGTTCTCTCTTTCATTTGTCCATGGGAATTACAAATGTTTTTATTATTATTAGGTATTTTGTACCATTGGGATCTTGGGAAACTAATATCAATGCTATTTTCATATTGTAATTTCTTCATATAATTGGGTTTCATTAAAACCTATTCAAACCGAGAAAAATTTTTTTTATAAATAATGGGGATTATTTCCATTCTATTATATAAATTAAATTATCATAATATTTATGTGCTGAGAAAATAATATTGAATGTAAATATTTTTTACACTAAAAAAACAATTCAATGTAAGCTAGTATATGTAGAAATGGAATTAATTTCTTGCGTTAACAATGATCATGATATATAGAACATAGATATTTTTAGAATTATTATTTCAAATAAATAATGATGACATGAAATTGAATGTAGAAAGTGATAACTAATGATTAATAAATTAATAAAGATGTTAGATATGATCATTATTATATTAGGATTGTAGATTTTCTCATAAAAGAACATCTTTTAGGGAAATAATGAAAATTATATTAAAACTTTTAAACTAAATATTAATAAAATATTTTTCTTTATAAAGAAAATGAAATCATATAGAATAAGGTAAGATCATAAAATAATTATGGTTGTAAGAAAATACCATAATGTCATATATGTTAAAACAAAATTTAATTTTATGATTTATAAATAATACTGAAAATCATACATTTTGAAATAATTATAAAAATTCTTCTCAAACATTTTATATATTCAAGGTAAATATAAAATTCTTATAGAGGTAATATATATGAATTTTCGAAAACAAATTTGATATGAGATGGATTAGGAAAAAAATGAATTTGAATACAAATAGAAATATGTTCATCTTTTATTTTAATCACTTACATTCCTGATTAAAGTGAAAAATAAAGGAATAATGCGTAAATTAAATTTCAACACTTCTACAAAATTTATCGAATTAAAAAACATCTTTAATTTTTAATGTATATGTTATAGAATTACATCAATGAAAATAAGATAAAACTCAAAAATAATGGGTGTAAAATAGATTATTACCTATTAGTTAACACTAAAATATTAAACCCTGGATTTATTATACATTAAATTATACATTAATGATCAATAATAAATATTTATTCTGGTCAAATGTTATAATGAGGTGAATTTTAAACTTTAGGAAATAAAATTGATTTATATTACTATATATGTATCAAATCTAAAAAAATCGAGAATAAATACCCTATAATGAATATATCATTCAAATGGTGATTTTATAATGGACAGATTTTATCTAAAAAATTTAAATACATAAAATAAGAGAAGAAATATAAAATAAAACCATCATTTTTATCTAAAATATAATATTTATATAATAAAATCCATTGTTAAGTGATGGAAGATGATGGATGAATTTTGAGCTTAGAAACCACTTATAATGACTAAACATTGACGTGATAATTACATACATAAGAAATTATGATTATCAATTTTAATTCCATATAAAAAATATAAATACAACATAATGTAACTAGAGATCATTACTAACATATTATTTTCATATCATGGGAAATAAAAAAATAAATATTACACAATGTAAAGGAATAGAGTTATTATACTCCTTATAAAGATAATATATTTGATGTTAATATTAATCAATGATGTGGTTATCTGTGAAAAATAAAATACACCCAATAAAATTGGATATAAAACATATTAATACTAATGTTTATTTTTACATAATAATTTTATAACATAATTAATGAATAATATATAAAAAATAATGATATTCCATTTAGTTAAGAAATCCCATTCCTAATGTACGACTTGACATGTAAGTGATTTTAACCTCCTATTTATTAAATTAATATTTACTATTATTATATTCTTAAAAAATATACATTTCAATAATATATTATATGATCCATTCATAACCTACTATCACGTGTTCATTAACAATATTATATTATTATAACTATTTTGGTTGCTAACAGCTTGAATATTCAAATATTTTTGATTCAGTAGTTTTTGTCCTTGCTTTCTGATCATGGATCAATCAACTCAAAAAATTTATTAATTAAATAAATGAAATATATATATATACATATATTCATTCATAAAAATTGATATAAAAATTTAACAAAACATTACATAGAGATGATAGTTGGTTCATACATATGAAGATTGTTTACACGTTTAAAATGATTCAACAAAAATAATGGAAAATAAAAAATCAAACTTATATAATCACAATTATATAATATTTAGTCATTAAAAATATCCATATTAATATCTGGGTAAAATTATAGGACTAAAGAATGACCTCTCTTCATGAATCGATTGTCTATATATACACACGATCAACATTATAATGTTCCACCATATTGGAATGTATAATGATAGATATGATTTTATAATTATATAAACATGAATATGTGAAAAAAATAATATATATATATATATATATTAGTGCTATGATAATAAACAACAATTTAAAGTTTTTATGAAAAATGAATTACAACACTACATATATATGGTATTTCATACATACAAAGAAGTGTTTTTTGGCATTCCATCTGATATATAAAAGGTGGAAAATGGTTTTCACATAATAATAATACAAAATAATTATATCTTTGATCATTGAATTATTATTTTATAATGGATTCATAGCATTTATAGTATCTATACAAAAAATGATATTTTAATGAGTTGATAGAGATGATTAAATCTTCTTCGATAAACATCCATGAGACATCTTCTTAATTGTCATAAGAATAGAATTTCAAAAGTAGAAAATCATATAGATCATTGATAATGATAATGAGAATATGAATTGTTATTTTTTTGTTGAGATATGTTTCTCAATGTTCAATAAGAAAAATAGATAAGGGGTGTCCCTTTTTAAGGGATTGAATAAGAATTCATAGAATTTCTTAAATTTTAAATTAATCAAAATTAATTCTCATCTCCAAATGGACAAAAATTTATTTAATTAATATATACTCTTTTTATTAGTCTAAATCCTATCATACATAAATTTTGGACAAGGTTGTTTCATTTTATAAACCTAATCTTTTTGTTTTAACAAATATTTTACCATTCAAAAAATTATAGAAATATTAATGTGCTACAATCATTAAGGGTAATGAATATTAACATTTAACGAAAATTGGAAAATAAAAAGTAATCTGTTGATATTTTAAAAAACATCATATTCCCTTTTAATGTTTAATGATTATAATTAGTTTTAACTTCTATAAAAATAATACATTTAGATAATATCAATACATTAATTTTTAACAGTAATAATTTATTTTGAAATAAAAATATTGAAAAAAAGAAATATTTTAAATTTATCCCCTTCAAAATTTAATAATATGTTAAATTTATTAATAATATTTTTTAGTTAAAATATAATTCATCGATATTTTATTACATTTAATATTTTCAATCTCCATTATTTTATTTTTTTATTCATCAAATAAATATATTTTCAGGGTTATATAAGAATTATCCATAATTATTAAATAAAAAAACTAAAAAACTAATTGAGAAAAATATATAAATTATTAAGAAATTATTATTTATTAATCATTCAGAATATATTCTAATATTTATTTGAAAATACAAAATAAATTTGTAACAAGAGAGGGATATTAAGGAATATTCATTAAATAAAATTATATAGATTTCATTACCATGGTCAAATTTAAACAATATTCTATATATTAAAATTTTGGATTACTATATAAGAATGAAATCCACCATATGAAATAATATAATTTTGTGGTTTTATTTTTTTCAATATTATGTTATTTTTACATTAACTACTCAATTTTTTATTTACTGATTTGGTAAATTCTATCAAAATTGGTATAAAAAATTTATTAAAATAATAATATAACACTTACAAAAATAAAAATAAAAATAATAATTATAGAATACATATTTTATGATTCAATTTATTTAAGTTAAATAAAATAATTTTTATTAAAAATCATAATCAAAATGATAAATATTTTTTTACACAAATGACTTTTAAGTTTAATGAAATTATAAAAAATATAATAATAGAATTGATTCCAATGAAAATTTTTGGAATATATAATAAAAATAATGATAATTTTTATACCATTTGTAATAAAATATATCTCTTTAAATTATTGAAATTAAAAAAAATTAAATAACAATAGTATTTTTTTATTCATAATAAATTCTATAATTTATGAAAAATCACAAAAAAAATAATTCTATGATTATTGTTGCATGATGATTATTAAAAATTATTTCCCATTTATAAAATAAAATTTCCTAAATATTCATAAATTCATTGTAATATTTGATAATGAAGTTAATAATAACAATATTTATAAAACATAATTTGATGAATAATATTGATTTACTAAAAAATGAATGCACATTTTATATTATTTAGTAAGTAGATTTATATTATGTATTTATATTACAAATATTATATTATTTGGATTGTTCTATTCATACCATCCAATTCAACACCTATGTTATAGCACCCATATTAAAAAAATAATGCTTTTTTGTTCTATTAAACATATTTTTGTGTGTTGTATAATACATCAAATATAGCATTATTTTAAAATCACAGGGATTTACATTATAACTATGAAATTTTAATCCTAAAATGTTAAATCTAAATTAAAAATAATTTCATCCAATGGTACACTAATTTCAACTATGTTATACCTGGTTATTTATATGAATCAATTAATTCTACTTTAGCTACATTGTGTTGTTTTCCCTCAAACATATCAATATAATCCATAACAATTTCCATGAAATGAATCCTACATAATGTTTATTATAATGAATATATAAATCCAAAACATATCTATCATGGTTACATGTCATGTGATACTTATTAGGCCCACCCCGAAAACATCAGGGTGATGATGGATGAAATTGTCAACCAACAATTCTATGGGTGATTTTCCCATACTGAATCTGTTCCACAACAACACACACTAATTAATATTCAGAGAGGGGTGAACTTATTTGAAAAAAACATCCACATATCTTTACAATTATTTTAGGATTTCATACTACATATATAATAATCTTTATTTTTATCACTAAGTATATAAATCAATAACACCAGTGATAGATAAAATATTATTAAAAAACGAAACTATTATAAAAAATATTGAAACACATCAGTAGTTCCAACTGATGCTACTGAAGAGAAAAATGAATTTAATAATAAAGTTTTCCCATGATTTATTCAATACATCTTATAAATAGCCACATTACCAAATGTTCTAAATTTTCAATTACATTAATTGTTGTTAAATTAATGACATATTTTAAAACACATGAAAACTATTATCAATAAAACTTCTCATCTAAAACATTTTTACACATATTGGAAGATATAAAAATCTATATTACCATCATATTAGAAACCAGAGAAAGGGAATATTTAAAATTATATGTAAGGGTGAAGGCATATCATAATGAATAACATCATTAATATGATAATGAATATGAGATTGATATAAATACAGTTACAGAAACTCAATGAATATGTATAATAACAATATAGTTTTATTGAGAACTGTAATATTATAAAATTAATATTTAGGAAACAAAAAATAAATTACCTATATTAAAAACAATCTTCAATTATTATAATAAAATTTAACATCACATAAATGTATGTTATAAAATAAATACTATGCATAACAAAAAATAATGAAATTACATGAAAAAAACATGAAAATATGGAATAATAATAATAACTATATATTTTATCATTGAAAAGAAATTTAATTCCTAATTTTTCACAAATATTATTTTTAGTAGACAGTAATGACTTCAGACATGCCCTTTTATGAACATAATGGCATTATAACCTTTTTGTATAAACAATTATGAGGAGAGAATAATTCCACTCACACAACCATTATAAACATAGAGTGTTCCTAACCTATGTACATGTAATATATTTGGAATTTCTTAACTACATCATAATCACATATTGAAAACTAGGTGACTTACTAATGTGGTTACATGTAACATTTTGAGTGGATATTAACACCATCACACACACCATTTGGGTGCCTACAGACTTGTCAAAATGATCACATAGTATTTCAATATCATGAGATATAAAACATTTATAAATTATATTGAAAAAAATATGTGTGAAATGCTTCTTGTAATCCATATATTTATATGATAAATTTAAATTTAACATTCATTATGTTATAAAGAATCCATGGGAAAAGATCGAGATTCATAAAATTGTCACAAAAAATCACATAAAACTAACATAAAAAATAATATAATATCTTAAATATAATATTACAAAATAAACCATAACAAAATAACATATAATGGGTTATAAAAAAAACATTTCATGATAAACCAAAACATGGTGGTCAAATATTATTTAAAATAATAAAAATTTCAATTTTCTTAAAGCATAACAGTATACGTTACAATCTAAATGATTTTTTGACCATAAAGGTAACACAATTGAACAAAATATTTTAGTGACCCTAGCCACTATATCATGGACCTGGTTTCAACATTATTACATTAGAATAAGAAACAAGGAATCACATCATCTATTACTGAATATTTTAATATGATATGTATTCTATTTACATATTTGAGTATTACATTAAATTTTAATAAAAAATTACAGCATAATTTCATTATTAAATAAAATTACTCCCTCTAGAATATCATTTCATATATATCCATTTACACCTCATGGATTCCTAATTACATAAATAAAATAAGGGTGAGCCAAAATTAATAATAATGGTTATGTATAATGGATGAAATCATTAATTATTATACAAAATCCATCTGTATTGGTAAATAAATGAACATAAATTTAATGTAAAAAAATTAACTCGGAAGGTAGTCCCAAAAGAGAGATTGTCATAATAGAAATAACATAAATAATAATAAATATGTAATGTTATGAAACCGAACAAAAATATCAGTCAATTGATAGTAGTGTTATAATAATTATATAATGTATAATCAATATAGAATAGTAAATAACTAAAAACACATGATGATTAATCAAAAATATAAAAATAAAATAAATATATAGAAAATATCATTTTAAAATCTCTTAGACACTAATAAGTTAATTCATAATGAAGTAAATTCTTAATTTTAGTACACTATGTTCTCAGGATTCATGATACAGATACAATCAATACATTTTAATGTATAGATTAATCTTCAATTTACAATCCCATTATCTTTTCCCAATTGACTAAAAGCTAGCTTATTAATTTGACTCCTGAGACTATTGATTCATAGAATGGATATACGTAACTGGGACCCACCCATTTTTTGGTTGTCTAAATCATTCCTCTTAAAATAAATAATCAAGTTATTTCATAAATAGTGTTCCTTATAATAAAATATCTATATTTCATAGAGAATATGGATTTTTCAATATTTACCTAAATAATAAAATTACATTAAAAATAGTTCACCATATATAAAATTTGTATATGGTATAATAAATAAATATATACATCATAAATATTATATATATTTAGTGGAAATTTATTTTCTAATGATCACATGAAAGATTAAATTTCAATTGATTATTATTGACTAAAAAAATGAATCATGAAATGGAATGTTAATAATATCCTTAGTAAAATAATCATTATCCAATTGAAGGATCAATATGAATTTTTACAATACAATATATACCCACTGATGTATGAATAATGGGGTTTTATGATGAATACATATACCAATAAATATCCATAAAATTATAGATGAAAATATCCATTTCATTGTTAAAATCAATTATAAAAGTAAATGTTTAAAAAATATGATGAAATAATTTTGTTTTTAAATAATCATTTAATATTTCTTGTGAATCTTATTGGAAATTTGGTATTCATGATGGCTAGAAATTTCATGCATATCTAGAACATTAATATAATGATTTTTTTACATTTTTATTAAAATCCCAATTAGAATTGATTTGAAAACAATAAGAATATTTATATATTTGTTATAAAAAGACTAAATGGGTTAATCATTATTTAATAAATCATTTGGATATAGTTAAGAATATTTATGAAATTTTTTATAATAATAGTTTTCAGAAGAAATCAGATTTCACACAGAAGATATAAATGACGTTTGATATTCTTATAAACCATTAATCAAAAAATATAAATACAAATATCTCTACAAATAGATAATATTAAATTAAAATACAATTAATTCCCAGAATTGGTTAAAATCAAATGGGTATATTAGATAATTATTATATAATAAATAATCATGATTAGAAGATATTTTGAAATAACCCCTTTTAAAAATAATAACATTGAAGTGAGAATTAATCAATGATTAGGTTATGAGAATCAACAGTAAATACACATAAAATAATTTTAAATAAATAAATTATATTAATAATAAATTAAATTAACAATATTAAAATATCAATGGTAATGACAGTGCAACAAAACCGAATTAAAATAAATTGAATTATGAAATTCTATTAGCCCTTGGAAATTTCCACGACTAATACCATTTAGTTAAAGAAGTAAATATGAAACCTAAAATATCATAAGGATGAAGGGTTCATGTTATAAAATTTATAAGGGTTATTATATACAACATATTAAATAAATTAGGTTCATAACATCACAAAATGCGCAATGAAGGAAAATTGAGAAGAAATATCCTATTTAATGCTTCTTTTTTTTGAACAAGAAATATGTTCTTATATTGTTGTTATAAGCATGTTATTGTATCATAATAGAGATATTTTAATGTGTATAATATCATATATGATCCTTTTATCACATATTATTAGGTTTTTGTTAATTTTTTTCATTATTTATATTGTTTTGAGTGTGAATATCCTTATTTTATCCAACTTGTTTTGTCATGAAAAACTTCATTAATTAGAATAATATATAGTTTTAAAATATATAAAAAATTATAATCATGAAATAATATTCATAATTATTCCTAATATAAAATTTTATGACTAATCATAAATGATAGTTTCTGAGAAATGATTTATTTTATGAACAGAGATATGGTTTGTCGTACAAACACATGAGTAATGGCTCTATTTTTCAAATATATTTATGTAAAAAGTTTATGTAATATTTAATCATTATATATTTATCATAAATCATATATAAAATATTATTTCATAAAATATAATTATATATATAATCAATGTGCTTTGGTTATAAAAATAAAATCATATCTTTTCATTACATTATAGTCTATACGTACAGGAACAATGTTATCATCATTTGTTGAATGAAAATGTATGAATGGAAATTATATATTGTCTTTTAGTAATTATGAATATGTTCTTAATATAATTATAATTTACTATATATCACACAGATATATATATATATATATATTATATCATTATTATATTCTAGGTAAAGAATTTGTGAAAAAGTAATCTCATTGCTTCGTGAGGTGGTTGGCTTCTATACACACAAGCAACATTCTCATATCCCCTACCAAATCGAAACTATGTTTGGTGTATATATATGTTATAATTAATTGAGAGGTATAATTATGTTATAAATATCACACACATATATATAAATATACCCTCTACATATATAATCTTACCCAACCATGAGAGGAGGTCATGAAAAAATGAATGATTTTGGTTCGTGAGGCAGTAGTCCACCATTCACATGAATGATTATTTTAAACCCATTTGACGAAAGGTGGGATATATTTAAATAATTAAAATCATATAACCACATATCAGTATATGGTGTATAATAATGTTATAATATCATAGTGTTTTAACAATAATTTTTGGTGGTGGAAAATAAAAACACTTATTGACGAATGATACCTTTTTTAGGTAACCACCATATGTTTGACCGAAATGCCATCAAATGTTGGATTTATAATACAAGTGATACATATATGATGATATAATGGTATTTGGGATGTTATTTTTTAAAAAAGGAGGTTTTATGGCGTAAAACAGAGAGGAGAGGGGTCACCATTTAAATTTGAGTTGATTGGAACACTTGTAATTTTTTGAAATGGTTCAATCATACTATCATTTTGGTCACTGAAAAAAAAGATTTGGAAATTCTGTTTCCTATGGGATATAAATTGAAAATATTTTCATTAAATGGATTCTTTATAAGTTTTTAGGTTATTATGTCAAATAAATTCATAGTTGAACAATCAGATAAATGCATTTTTACCTTAATTGTGGTAAAAAATTAATACTATTTTAACATTTCATTTTTTTCAAAAAATTAATATTTATTATTGGTAATTATAAATTATTAATATTTAAAATATGGAATTAAATTATCATATGAAATTAATTTAATTGAAAATTTTTAATATAAAATTAATGCCACGAACTCAAGAAGAATGCACTTTTCAAATAGAAATATTTTCCAAAGTTTTCATTGTCTTAATAAAATAAATCATTAAAAAATGATAAAAATGACAGAAATAGGATAAATTGATATATATTTGAACTAATTTTACTTTAAATTCAATTTAAAATTATAATTTAACCTTATAAATAATTTAAATGATATTTTACTTTTTTTTAATCATTATTTTTTAACTATTCATCAATAAATTTTCATGATTCTTAAAATTTCAAAAATTCACTCAAATATTATTATGATATTATGATTTAGAATATTATTTTTATATTTTTTCAAAAAAAATTAAAAAATTTGGAGAAATTTTTATATTTTTATGTATATAGTGTGAGAAAATAAAGTATTTTAGGAAAATATAAGTTTTGAAATATTTTTTTCCTTTTAAATGATTCTAGTTTTATTAGTAATTAATTGAAAACTAATAAATGTTTTTTAAATATATATTTTATAAGTAATTTAATACTATTAATTTCATCAATTAAAATTTTGGGATAATATCATTCATTTTAAATGAAAATATTAATAGCATATTTTTGTTTGGAAAAACTCTGTTTTGCATGTAACACAATGTACTATCTAAATCATTTATTAACTTTAACACAATATAAAATAATTTTTTTTGTAAGAAAATCAATTTAGTATATTGAATTTATATAAAAGTAAATATGTAATATTGTATTGGGGTGTTATTTTTTCATCTATTTTTAGTGTTTTGTCTCATATAAACTATCAAAAATAGTGTTCTTATTTAAATATTTTTGGTGTGTTAAATTACCATAACATTAAATAAATTATTCCATTGAAATTTAACCTTTTTTATTGTAATCCAGGGTTTTATATTCTATATTTATACAATTTTAACCACCCTTTGATAAAATATTATATAAAAATAATCTTAATTAGAGAGAAAGGGATGTAACAAAGCTATATGAAGTAGCACTTAACTAGGATTCAATGTAGGGGAACATTACTTTAATGTACATATATGGACACTGAATAAAAGCATAAAAATTACATATAGTGATTGGGGAAATATATCTTAAGAAAGTGAATAATAAATTTAAAATTTCATTTCCTCAAAACCATACATCTATTATGATTTAAAAGACCATCTGATTTATCAATTATGAATGTAATAAGATGAAATTTTGTTTCATAATTCTTTTTCTAATGATGTTGAACTGTTTTACTATTTTTTTAATGAATGTAAAAATAATTACATGATATGTTTCTATTTCCTAATAACAATTTCCTTCATTAGTTATGCATTGATAAATTTCTATCAATCCCATAATCTAAGAAATGAATTTCCAAAAAAGAATTTTTTATTCCAAAGGCACTAAAATTCATTTTTAATGTATCATAAAATTTATAAATCAGTGAAAATACATTAAAATGTCTCAAACTATTTGAGAAAAGAAATATGGGTTTTAGAATTTATCCAATATAAGAAATTAATCTCTAATCCTATATGTATCAACATTGGTACATCATTAATATTTATTTAACATATAATTTGACTAAAAACAATTTCATATTAACCAATAAATCACTTATGATAGTGGTATGTTCTTAATAGTTATAAGCCTTCATACATGGTTTTAGGCCCAGTAACCATTCATAATATTACATTATTTCTTGAAATATATAGTTTTTCCTTTTTATAAAATATATTAACATTTTTTCATTAATATTCCAAAAAAATATTTTGTATATTTTTTGAAATAAAACTCACTATTTAATAAAATTTTCAATTTCATTGATATAAACCCAATATACAGATGCTTTATCCATTTTTTTCCACGTAAGACATTACTTGGATTAGGGGTCATCTTTTAGAATATTGGATTGACTCATCAGAATGATCAGGTTATCCACATTTATTACCTAAAACTATAAATGTATCCCATAGATGTAATTTATTTCCTTCCCTCACAGTCATCATTTATCAATAATTATTATTTGTATTATTCCCTTCATATCCAACCATAATGAATTATCCAACTCCATTAACTGAAATTACTCAGTGTCTGCATCCAAATATCTATCATTATGGACTAAGATCCTTCTATCCCCAATGGTCTCCAAAACTCCAAAAAGTTGTGAAATACCTCATAATTATCATTGGTGAGTCTTTGAGTTAATCATGGTGTAGGTTTTTAGTCATATTAATGGGACATTAAGTATGTATAATGTAAATATATTTCACTTCAAAAATCTACCCATTTATTTTCTCAAAGTAACCAAATTTTCATTCATATTAATTGTTAACATTATTCCATCAGTTTCCAACCATTGATTAAAACCAAAACATGTAGTGGGAGAAATAATAATCATAGTGGAAAACTCATATAATAATTTATTGGATACTAATATCATGAGACATTTTTTTTCAAAGAAGACATAGAATTAATGAATTTTCTTCATTATCATCATCTTTTTAAATAATTCATAATGGGTTTAAGGAAAATGTGTATCAATCTACGGAAACCCCCTCGAGTCTTAATCCATGTGTGCAGAAAGGCCCTTTCTTTGGTAACTAGTGATGATCGAGTCAATCCCAATGTTCCCATTTCATAGTTACTACCACCTGGTACATTTGATCCAAAACCAAATACAAATTTAGTATTTACTAATGGATGTATGGATATAAAAAACCACATATTGTCTTATTCTAAAAAAATATTATAATTTAATTTTATACATATTCTTAGAGTTTATTATAGGGTTATGATCCCTATTTTTTGTTTATCTAAATCTAGCCTCCATGGGTACTTCAAAAATTTATATGGTACCAAATGTATTGGCATCTAACCATATGGATTGAAGCTAATGACTATAATATTAAATTGGCCGAAGATATAAGGAATCAAATCTTAAGGGAAAGAATAGTTTTTTTCAGTATTAGTAAACTAGATAATGACTTTTTTATAACATTACATTTGACTACAGATGTTAAAAAAATACATGTTTTTTTTAACAAAATTATACCCTATCAAATTTCATTACATATAAAACAAACAAAACTCATGGATTCTTAATAAAGTAAATATAATAAGTGAGAGATCAAAATTTTTAAATGGGTTAACTATAATGGAATAAATAATGAATCAATATAAATAATAAATATGGAATGTTAAATAACAGTACACACAATCCATGTAATCCATAAAATATGAAGAACATGAATCTATATATAATATAAATATAGAAATTTCATGTATAATTATCAATATAGAAAGGTAAATAACTGAACACACATTCCATTTAATTAATAACATGTATATCAAAATCAAATTATGCATAATCGGTAAGGGAAGGTAAATAACGGAAACCACATGACATTTAATCAATAGTATAATAAAAAATGATTTTTGATATAAAATAATTTATAAAATTTAATAAATAATAATATATTGATACATAATGATTTCAATGCATATATTTGGGACTCTATGATATGATGAATCATGAAATATCTACAGTCAATGCATTCGAAAAGATAATTAAAATTACTACATGCAACACCACTGTATTTGGATATCTTATGTCATGATTGATTACTAATTCTCCTAATGAGACTACCGATGAATCATGGGATTATATATATTCAAGCCCCAATAATTTCATTCTTATTCAATCCATTCCTCATAAATCGAATAATAAATTATTTATTATTAAACAGAATTTCCAAAAAATATTTGTAGTGAATAAAAAATATAAATTTATCCTTATTTAATTAGATAATGAAATTAATTTCAATATAGATCACCATATGTAAAAATTATATAAGTTTTAATAAATTATCATAACCATGATTAATAATATGGATATTTCGAGGAATTGTAAGGCACAATGATCATAGGAAAGACATTTCAATTGAAATTTATTGACTACAAGAATAAGTTATGGAAAATTAATGTCAATACTATAATTTGTAAAAATAATTTTGAACCAACAAGAGGATGAAAATGGATGGTATCAAAACAACATATACCCCGGAAAAAAAATTAAAGTGTTGTTTTCTTTTATTAACAGAAATATCAATAAATATACATTTAAAAATTCCTTTACTAAAATGAACTCTTAATTTTGAAAATCACTTTATGAAACTAAAATTTCAAAAAACATTATGAAAATAATATTATTTTGAAAATAATATTTAAATATTATAATGGAATCATTAAAAAAATATAGTGCACATGCCTGAATGAAATTCAGTACATTTTTAGTGTGTTAAAACAATGATTTCATTATCATTATTATTTTAATCTAAACTACCACTATTTTGAAATTTAATTAAATGTTGTTTTAAAATTATTTATAAAAAGTACAAATTTGTTAACATATATTTAATACAACAATTTCAACAGAATAAAAAAAATAAATTTATGAAAACATAGTTTTGGGGGAAAACAGATTTTGGACCTAATAGAGAAATGATGATAGATTTTCAAAAAAAAAATTTCCCAAATATTTTATGTTGTCAAGATAAAAAATGGAACTATTTCATTAAAATATAATTTATAACCAAATTAATATATAATTAAATGACTTAATTAAAGAAGGATTAAATAATAAAAAATATCGATTCTATAAATGTATTATGAAACAAACTCTTTCAGTGATCATATCGATGAAGTGAGAATCAATTAATGAGTTAGTAATCAATTTTTTAGTGAACCCAAACCAAATATCTTAGAGAAGGAGACTAAAATATAAAATTAGATTATGATTTTGGGAATTTTATACTGAAGTACCAAATAGTTTATTAGTCTTGGAAAACAATATAGATACATGAATCATACATAACATTAAAACGAATAATTTTTAACATTTTTCGGGAATATCTTTAATTCCTATTACATATAATTATATTTTAAAAATATATCAATTCATTGAATCCAAGGAAAGGGAAAAAAATAAAGGATAGATAAAATTATCAGCATGGACTAACTATAGGAGAAGATATAAAGAATAAACAAGAATAATAAATATTTAATCTTAAATAACTGATCACACATGCTAATTAAGTAACTTAATAATGAATAATTAATAAGAAAAATTAAATAACAGAAAAAACATTATACTTAGTCAAAAAAAGTTAAATTCTTGATAGATAATATCATTTTGAAAATATCATCAATAACAATAGAACTCGAAATTAAAGAAAATCTTAGTTAATCGATTTTAGTTCTTGGGAACGTGGTACGACAACCATCACAACCTTTAACAATATGATTTAAACTATAGGTAAAAAAATTTAAAAATAGATTAATAATTTTTCTCGTGGTAATTATCTATACATTGTGGGGATATGTAATGATATACACCACACATGACTACCTGTCAAAATTATTCCACATATATAAAATAATATTTTTAATTCATTAATCAATATTTTGTAACAACAAATATGTGTATTGAGTAAAGGACACAAATTTATCAATATTTCCCTAGTCAATCTAATGACATTAAATGTAATGAGATTTATGTATAAATGTGATATGGTTTAATAAATTATAATATCTATGATAAATAATAATAATATTTTTGGGCAAATATATTATTTAATGTTGTCATGGATGTGATTATCTCAGGAGGAAGTTAAAGAATACTTAATAAAACAATGACGTGATTGTAAATATGATCCTTGGTTAATATAATCCGAAAACACCAGAGGATTAATGATGATAGTAAGGTCACATACCCATTAATGTAACAATAAAAGGTTTTTTTACAGAAAAAGATGAATATTTTAAAAATATCATTGTAAAAGGTCATGAAAAAAATTACATTTTCTTTTAAAAAACTTTTGAGAAAACTTTTTCATTGAAAATCACATTCAATTTTTTAAAAAGATACCTATGAACATGTAAAGGATTATTCAATTAAATTACTATCAACATGTATGGTAATTATATGAATTCCTTAAAAAATAAATATTAGTTTACTTTTCCTTTATAAATAGTTTATAATAGTTTCTTTCTGAGAAACAACAAGATGTTTTCTTTCATATTTCCTGTAAAGTACAATTAGAATTGTTTTTAAAACGAAATATGATTTAAAAAAAACATATTTTAAATTGTATAATTTTTTGGATGTTAAATTTCTAAATAATTTTTAAATGTTTAAAATCATTTATGAAAATATTTTTAGAAAGTATTTTTTTTCAAGAGAATATATTTCTTTATTAAGAGTGAAATGATGTCATATTTTCATAAAAAACATTTTATCAATTAATTTAAATACCAAAGAGTGAAAATTTTATACTATTATATTAAAATATTATTAATAAATAATTGATAAGGAAATGAAATGATTTTATTAGTAAATTTTAAAATAATTTATTTCATCTCAAATTAATGAATATATAATCTCTATAAGAATGAGATTGTGAAATAAATCATTAAAATGATCCTAACATTGAGATGATAATTAAAAATAAATAGACCATCTGTTTCAACTATATATATAAATAACCAAGGTTAAATAAAACATATGTTAATAAATATTTATCATACGCATAATATTGTAATTAAATAATCAATGAAGTAAAAGGATAACCCAATGAATACAATTGACTTAAGAAATATATTACCTAAAACTCTATTTTGATAGAAAATTATATGAAATAATATATAATGGATTTAAAAAAAGTTATTAAACTGAAAAATATCCGTATTAATAATAATAATATCTTATATTATAATTTTATAATATATTATCACACATTCATTAAAAATTATCCCTTATTTCCATTGTTTTGATTGTTAATTTCATTAGTTTATGATCCATTTTTATCCTCAAGTATTATGTTTTTTTTTCATATATTACATAGTTTCATAATCTCCATAAAAATAATAATTAAAAATTTATGTTATTTTTATATACATTTATCAGTAGAAACTAATCATGAAATATGGTTATTAAAAGTTATGTATGTTATGATCATGGAGATGGTTGGACATACGTATGTTTGAGTAACACTTCAATATTTGAAAAATAATTATGGAATGATGGTAAGTAATAAATGGCCTCTTTATAATATTAATAATAAAATATATATTACATATTATATTCTCATATATACAATCAATTATGTTTTTTGATGAAAATAGAGCCACATCTCTTTGTGAAGGTCGTAGTCCACAAACACATGAATGGTGTTATTATCATTATGTGTGTGAAAAGTTAAGAAAAACGATCGAATATATTAAATTTTAATATTGAAAAATATGTATGTAATATAAAATTTATTTAATTTATATCACTTATAAATATTAAATGTATATATATGACCTTCCACGTAAATACATAGGGAATGAATAATATCATTTCTTCATGGGGTGGTAGTATAACATACACACGAGCTACGTTATCTTATAACTTTTGAAATGTAACAAATATATATATATATATATATATATATGATATAATGACATTGTATGTATAATTATGTTATAGATATCATATATATACCTTTTATCCATCATAATACCCATATATGGGAGGTATAAAAGGAAAAATTATATATATCAGTTCATGAGGTAGAAGTCCTCCATAGACATTAATGATGATTCCATAAATCCATTATTGGGATTATAGATTTTTGAAGGTCATAATTTTTTAAAAAAACATATAATTATATGTAATGTAATTATTTTTTTATATCAAACTAGTTTAATATTAATATAATGATCTGAATAAAGAATTAAAATGTAAACTCTCATTGAAAAACATTAACTCTTATTAGAGTATCATCCTTATTCATGCAATAGATCTGTTCAATGATTTATTTATTCCTAAGAATGTAATGATAGGATGAAAGGATATAATTTTAGAAGTAAGGTTTTTTGTTATTGGACTATCCAAATATGGTTGAAGGTGTTAATAATAGTTTTTATTGGGTGGAATTTTCTTATAAGTGGAGAGGACATACTTGGTGTTTATGAAAATATTTGATTGCTCAATTATTTTTCATATGTCACAGGGGTCTATAATAGAAAATTATAATCACTAGGTGATATATTTTTGTAATATAACTATAAAATGTTGGTCTTATGAGTACTTATTTAATTTTAACAGTTGTATTCATTCTAAACCCTTAGTAATTCCAATTTTACTTAAACGGTGATATTTATTTTTTTTACAGATTTTACTATTTATTTTGGTCCAAAATTTGGATTTAATTATAAAAAATTATAAATTATAGATATCTAAAATATAAAATCCATTATTAAATATTAAATTCACATATTTGGAAAATATTAATATAAAATTAACCTAGTAGATTCAATGAGAAAACATATTTTTAAAGTCATAATGTTCAAAATCATACAATGATTATATATATATATTCAACATGAAAAGGATTCCAATGGACTATAAAAGATTAATTTATAAGTAATTTTACTAATATTTCATAAAAAATTTAAAATATAATTTATCCTTATAAATAATTTAAACAAATAGTTAGTTTTAATTAAATTTTATTTTTCTCACTTTAATAGAAATAATGAATGTTCAAAAAAAAATCACAAACCATCACCATATAAAAAATTTGGAAATTGGAATTGAATTTTTATCATTTTTTAAAAACATTTTAGATCATACTACATTAACAAAGACACATCTGTGGATTTGATTAATTATATTCAAATCTAGAAATGTACACAATATTGAGTTAATTTACATTACACGTGAGATTGAGTTTTACAAAATAGTATTAATATTAAAATTAGATCCTATAAATTACAATGTATGTTATTAATTATAAAAAATAATATATATATCATTGGTTGAAATAGTTTCTTAACAATAATTTATAATATAATATAAATCACAAATGATTATATAAAGAGTTCTTTTATAAATAAGTATTATTTATGCGCCAAATGAATTTTATATTAATAAATTAGATTCCTAAATAAAATAAGATGGTATTAATTAAATGTACATGTTATATATTAAATAAAATGTTTTGAATGTAATTATATACATTTTTTGGCATATGATAATAACAAAATACTATTTTACCCATAAAAAGTGGTATTTTTCTAAATGTACTTCTACAACCACTTAGTGTCTCATATGATCTAAAAATAAAATTTAAAATATTTAATATTTATAAAAATATGAACTTATTTTTTGAAATCATAATTTAAAAATTATCTTCATGATAATTTTTTATATTTATATGGGGAATTTAATTTTTTTTATAATCGTGAATAATATTGAATTTTAGTTTAAAAATGATGTTTTAGGAAAATAATTTATATTGGTAAACATATATTATATTAGTTTTATTGAATATTTAAACAACATATACATATATTATTCCAATTTAGGATGGTTTTAAAATTTTAACTCTAAATATAGAGATAAAAATATAGTAAACTTTGGAACACATTTACTTTTAAACCCATCTTCCTTATCATGTCTATGTGATTAATATTAAATTAACAATATCAATTATCTGAATTAATTATGGTGGAATTTTTTTAAAATTTTGAATTAAAAAAATTTATAATTTATAATATTGATAAGATATTTTTTACCAAATTTATTAGTGTAAATTGATTAAATTATTTATAGAAATGAAGGGAAAAATCTGTCTACTAAGGGACATATGTCTAAACATAAATGGATAAATTTTAAAGAAACGTTTTAAAAACCGATTGGTGATTATATTTATAAAATATAATTTATATTATCTAAAAATTTCCACAATTTTGAAAAAAAATTATAAGAAAAAGACATATTATCCATCAATACATTTCACAAATCCCAAATTTGTCCTCTCCCAAACTTACCTCCCCAAATCCTCCTATAATAACATATTTATCCTCATTGATTCAAGAAATACCTGCCCAAATAAATGTAAAAAATTACTCCATTAATCGTATAACCCTTATTATGGGAGAAAATGAAACATATAAAGGAATTAGTGCAATCTGTATGATTATACAAAAATAAGAGGTATGTTTTTCGGAAATCCTTTTTATTTTAATTCCATATCTACCACCTAAAATTCATATTATAACATGAATATATAATAAAATTATTATCTCCCATATATATATATATATATATATATATTTCCAATTTAATGTAACTACTAATATATTTAAACACATAAATCATACAAGATACGAAATCATCATTCATATCAACAAAGGAATCCAACATTGCGAATTAATGTAATTCATGTTCCAATTCAACATTTAATTGTTGATAATAATGATAGATTTTTTATTAATATATCATATATATATATAATATGGGATATGTTTATTAATAATTAATTATTATATCACACATAATATCTTGTTTTCAGTTTTTTGGAAAATGATAATGTCTCTCATGTATTCGGTGGACTATTTTCCGGTGAAGGGATGTGATTCATTAACATTTTACCTGAAATTTATATATGACATGTTTAATTTAAAAATTTTATATATGTATATTACATAAAAATTATTCTGGTGTGATTACATATTTATATATATGTATATTATTGTTCTATTTCAATATGATAACAAAATGTAAGCAAGGTTCATGTGTTCGTACAAGCTACCATTTCTAAGAACGGTTTATTTCATTTCTGATACTCAATGTTTATGTATTAATATAATTAAATATATAATGAATATATATAATATTTAAATAATTATTTAAATTTTTTACAATTTTAAATAATGATCAATGTAAGATGAAAACAAAAAAGCAGCCCAAACCAACTCAAAAAAGGCAATTAACACATAAACAACAAAAAAATTAAATATTAATAACAATAATGATAAAAGATGTTATAAATGAATTTATTATGATATAATATATATTAATATGGGTCTATTATTATTTAAAAAATTACTAAAATAATTATGCATGATGTTAATGATAAATAAACAAAAATGAAGCATAAAGTAAGGGATTTTTTCTCCAGTTACATTAAATTGAGGATATTTATTTACTATTTGAAAACTCACATTTATGTGGTGTAAATACATACAATTTGACAAGAAATATAATTAATAATTTATCCTCTGTGGTATTTTATTTTTTAATTTGAATTATTACATTTAATTGAAATTAACATGAAAATGTATGAAATGGTAAAAGTTATTGTGCAATCTCATATTTTTTATTGATTGTTATATATCTATTAAAAATATAAAATAATTTCAATATTTTTTCAATGGAAATCACATATACTATAAATATTAGTATTCTTTTATAGTAGATATCATAATTTAATAAATCATACTCTTTAACAGATGGTGTTTACTTTGTCATTTTATTAACTAGTAAAAATATTTATAAATGTATATTTTTTACTTAATAAAGATATTTAATAAGGAATATTATTCATGAATTAAATTGGAATTTGATATATGAGAAATGTTTTTGACATTCAATACATATGGTAAGGAAAAATTAATCCAAGCCACATCATTACTCTATTGTCTCATGTCATAAATTAGTTGTCCAAATCATATGTGTTTTTACTGATTTTTTTTAAAACTATCTTGAGGGTCAATCAGAAAGGTAAAGGTATCATATGTCTAGGAAACATGGAATATGAAAATTGTGAATTCAAATCATTAATAATTTTTTTATTATTATTATCCATTGTATTTTCATTATGAAAATATATATGGATGCATTTCATTCTCCATTACTGATTTACATTCGTGTGGGTTTACTTATTTACCTTCCATACTAAATATGAATTATTTATACATGAAGTTATGTTTTTTTGAATGGAATGTGTGTTTTATTATTTACCTTTCTATAATGTTTATTCTTTATTTATTAATGATATATTTAATTATACTTAACCCTTACATTTAATTTGATCTCATCTTTATTTTTTTCTTTCCCTAGGTTATGAAGGTGACTTCTTTGAATGATTATTAAAGGAGGATGATAATTTTATTTTTTTGTGTTTTATGTTTCATATCATCAAATTTAAAATTGTTATCATGTACGTAGTTTAGTATCCAAAACAACTAATTTGGTATGTACTTTGGGAGTTGAGCCATGAATCTATACAAATGTAATAAATTATATAAAAAACTCTAGACTTCTATGGATGAGGTCATTAGAGTTCAAATTAAGGAATGGTTTGATAAAATCAAGAGAACTAGATTTTGAAAATAATAAGTTAGGTAAAAACAACTCCAATATATACTTTTAGGATATGTATACAAGAATATACTATTGTTTTTTAAGGTAAATATTTTTTGGGTCCTAAATGAAACACATCCGAGTATGGATTCTAAAAATAGATGTGGTTATGACACAAATATACCTAGGGGTTATAACATCAAAATGGTCATGATGGGTTTGACTCAAGTTTATGTTGGGACCTAATCACACCCCTTATTTTTCACATAGTATGAACTATGGGTGGTTATTATTAGGATAATTATAATTATATATATATACCATTATAATTGACTATAAAATAACTATCGAACTAAACAAACCTGGGTCCCTAATTATGTTCCTTACTAACCATAACGTTTTTTATATAATTTCATGCCCCATATTTTCATGTTTAAATTATTATTTGAAATTCATAATTTTTTAAGATAATCTATAATAAGACATTTATTATAATGGTGTCTGGAATGATGATTTCTATGATTACTCATAGACGATGTAAATATTTCCTTACTAAGGAGACCAATACAGCTAGTATTGGAATGGATAAAATTATTTCTATATTAGGTGATCTTATTTATGTTCTGAATAAAAAAGCATACCTATATGGGAAAACATATTACATAATGAGATTATATTATTCTAGTTTGATTTATGCAACATAATACCCTAAAATTTATTGGGACTACTATTCAAATTGTAAATTAGGAATAAAATAAGTATCTTTAAAAGATAATTATGTCCATAGGATGTGGTGGAAAGGAAATTTAAAAATGGAAACATATTTTATCAAAGTAATTGATGATAAAAGGTTGTAGTTGATCGAAATTTTAGGGAGGAATTAAAAATAGAAATCGTGGAATTGAAAGGTTCTATAGATAAATTCTTCAATAAAATATTTCCGTATAGAGAAAAAAATTCAAATGAATAGAATGTTTCATAGCTTAAAGGATAATGTATAAGAATTTGTCATAGATTACGAATCTACCTTAACAATGTTATCTATGTATTCTATAGATTACATATGCAATGTAGAGTGTAATTTTACAATTTCATCACATGTATTTAGCCAAATATCGATAGGGCACTAGTTTCCCAAAACATTTCATCATATGATGTAACTGTTTTATGTTTCCACATGATAGAAAATGAATTCTCAA
The DNA here is from genome assembly GCA_963277665.1 of Viscum album. Taxonomy (NCBI): domain Eukaryota; kingdom Viridiplantae; phylum Streptophyta; class Magnoliopsida; order Santalales; family Viscaceae; genus Viscum; species Viscum album. The sequence goes on along the minus strand of OY728146.1, from coordinate 2,053,233,253 downwards.
TATGTTACATGTTAAATTGAAACAAAGGGAAAAATAATTTTCCAAACACCATGAAATATTTCAATTGTCAACGTATAAGAAATGAATGAAGAAATTCAAACCATGTGATATTAGTGGAAAAATATCCCTGGAAAAATAATAAATGGATTGTGATTTTGTTATATTTATTGAAAAATTGGTAATCCTATTAATGAATATATAGAGAATAACAAAATCACACTTATGCCAAATTTCACATATGTGGATATGGGGAAATACATAAATGATGGACCCATGCATAAATTGAATATTCCATATAAGAGGACAAGAGGATACAAACAATATTATGCATTCCCAACAACTTTGGTAGAAGTAACCAATGATATGGTGGAAGGTACATTAATCCTATCTTCATTTTATTCTAATACCTTTTTTGATACTATATCATCAATATCTCATATATGTACCAATTTGTTTTGTAAAAATTATTCAATTCCCTTTTTATTTGATGAGGGATATTTTATTCAAAACTCTCAAAGTATTTCCAACTGCAATAAAGATGTGTTGGTATATCCCCATTATTTAATATAAACATGAATTATAAGGTGACCTTAAATTTATTCATATGACCCACTTTTATATAATAATTATTATGGAATTAGTTTCAATGTATGATGAAAAAAATTAGTACTAGAACAATGAAATCATTATTTCTATATAGGATATACAAATCCCAATATTTTGAGAAGATACTTCATTGTTTGAGATATATCGAGATCCAACTCAATTAGATCTACTAAATGATATAATTAGTGTATAATAGTAAACATCATCTTGGAATTTTGATGGTAATATTAAAATCAAGGATGTAAAAATTAAAGATATATATATTTATTTATTTCATGAGTAATAACTGGGTCACATAGAGAGAATGAAATTAATTGTTAAAATGATTTAAACCACGATCTATGGAAAATATCAATGAAACTATTTAGAATTGCCATTATATAATTATTGAAGTTAATGAAAAAACTATAGGACTTCTTATAAAATAGATTTATTATCCCTATTATTTATCCATGAGTATCCCATGTTCTATTTGTTAGTAAGAAATTTTTATCTATGAGGATATGCAATGATTATAGATAAATCAATAATATAATGACAGAGAACGAATCCTCTATCTCATACTGACGAATCATTCAACCAAATTTATCGGGCATAAATTTTTTATAAAATTGATCTATGTTCTAGGTATCTCAAATTATATGAAATTAAAATAATATATTTTAATGATATATATTCAATTGTGATATGGAAATTATGATTTTATAGTAATTCCACATGGATTGAATAATAAAACCTCTATTTTTAGTCATAAATTAATAGAGTATTCATCTGAGAATCTATAGATTTTGTTTTTGGTTTTAATCGATTCTATTTTGGGGTATTCTAAAACTTATGATGAACATGGTAAACACATGAGGATCATTATATATATTCTCATAAATAAAGTGGTATATGGTAAATTTTGTAGGTGTGATTTCTAGAAGTACGAATTTGCATTGCAGGGATATTTTTTCTAGAGGGATATAATCTCAGTTGATCCTTAAAACCAAAAATAGTCAAATAAAGTACTACAATAATAAACATAAATCTTATTTGTAGATCCATTTGTTTGGAAGGTTAGTTTGAGTGATTCATTCAAAAATCATCATGATTGGCTAAATAATTAACCATGAAGACACATAAAGGGTTTATGTCTGTTAGGATATCATAATGTAAATAATGTTATTACAATATAAATAGTCGATTTTAAAATTCTCTTATGTTGATGCTACCAAGTATTAGTGATGCATTTGTGATATAGAGTGGTTCATACTATAATGAAAATGGTTGTATCCTAAAACAATATGTTAAATTAATTTCATATGTATCATGGAAGTAGAAGTCCAATGAATATAATTATCCAAAAAATCATCTTAATATAAATGTTTAAATCGTAACATTGACTAAATGGAGAAATTATCTATAGGGATAAATATTTGAGATTTACATAGATCATAAAAGGATAAAATACATCTTATCACAAAAACTGATCAATATCATAAAAAGGTGATGACTCAAGTGACTCAAGGGTTATGATTTTTTATTACACTTACAATCATTGAAATAAAATAATGTATTATTCATTGAGTAGAAAAAATCATGTAATTATGACCTATCATTGTATTTAAATGGATCTTATGTACATGTATATTTTAAATATCGACATGGAAATTTCAAAGGAATGTGAGACATTAATTATTTTTATAATGATTGAAAAACAATACATATTATAGAATATAGTGAACATTCAATCTGATAATGATAAATGTTTTATGAAAACTAATTTCAATAATGATTGAAAATAATAAGAATTCATGTGTAATGACACTGTTCTAAAATTTGTGAACAGATTATATGTTCCATTTATACATTGTAGAAAAATTGAATTATTGTATTATGCTCATAATGATGGTTTCCATTTAAATGGTGGTTCGATTTTGATATATATAGACTTAAAATAACAATTTTGGTGGGATAACATGATGTAGTTAATTATTTAATATGTGTATATATGATCGGTTTTTGAACATGTTAAATTTATGAGGCAGCATCTGAGATGATTCATAAAAACACTTTATATTTCTATTTAAAATATGTGATGACATAATTTTACAATTTTTCATGATACATTCATTTAAACCAATAAATAATGATGAAATATTGGTTATAATTGATTACATAATAAAATAATCATAATTACATGCTATGAGAGAAACTTTAACTCATGTACACCTCATATGTATTAATATCAATGATGTTTTAATACTTTTTTGGTGAACCTATTTCAATTGTTAGTGATCAAGATCCCAATTTGACATTAAAATATTAGAATATTATTCATAAGTATCGCGATATTGATGTTCATTTTTGAATTTCCCACCATCCTCAATATCATTGACAATCTGAAATAACTCTTAATACAATGGATTCAATAATGAAGTCATTCAAATTCAACATTAATGTTATATGGGATAAGTATTTACCAATATTAGAGTCTTTCTATAAAAATAGTTACAATATAAGAATTAAAATGGTGCTATATGATGCATTATAAGGAATGATATTCCACACTCCAACTTGTTTGGATGAAAGTTGTGAAAATAAACTTTTTTTCCTAAATTTGTTTTAATAGATCAAAATAATGGTAGAGGTTCTTCTGGATTACATTATAGCATATCAATCATTTCAATAGAGTTATGCCAATAATCGGATGAATGATTTGGAATTGCATGGGTGTCATGTTTTGATGAATGTGTATCTATGTATTGGTGTTACAGTGTTTTCTATGAAATGGAAGATAATCCCAAGGTATATCAAACAAATATAATATATGAAATGAATTATAGTTTTTTAATATTTTTTTGGAAATTCCACTAAAAAACTCAAAATTATATATTGTGTTTCCCATATATTTTTTTAATAGATATACATGCTAGACCCAAAAAATGTCATCAACATTGATGAAATGGATTTAGAACCTGAACTATCTTTTTATTAATAAAAAATATAATATTTCATACTATACATAAATTACTGAGGAATATGACGACTCATCTTGTTATGGTAAACAGGAGGAATCACAAAATAGAGGAAACAATATGGGAACCAGATGATGTTTTTGGAAAAAACTACCCTCAAATTTTTAGAAGGTAATATAATTGAAATTTTGAGATAAAATTTTTGTAGGAAGGAAGTGAATAACACCCAAAATAATTAAAATGCATTCCTATTATTATATTTTCTATTTTATTCATTTCATTCATTAATCAAAATACTAAGTAATCATGTATTGCATAAAAGGATTAGTTTTAAAAAATACTATTAATATAAAAATTAACCCATAGATATAAAATGGGATGATAGGAATATGATAAATAACCTCTTAAAATATATCATTAAAGAAATTATTTACCAATTAATTTAAAATAAATATACAAAATGTATATACAAAATGTTCCTATAAACAAAAATTATTTTTTTCACCAAAGGTAATTTTCATTTAAAAATTATGTTAATTACAATCTTTGGATGGTATTTATTTATTTTATAAATTAATATTCACTAAAAATTTTCTAAAGTGATTCGATATATTTTATAGTCAATTGATATGAACAAATCAAATATTATGTATAAGAACATATATTTTTCTAATGTTTGTTTCTCCACTGTGTAATTGAATAATTTTTTCTAAAAACTAAATTTTAAATTTTTTTTCAAAATAAATTTAAAGGGTAAAATTAATTTTTGAAATCATAATGTCATAATTTTCATTGGTTGAATTTTTGGTATTTCATATAATTATTAATTTCTCATGAATTGAGAATAATACTAAATATTAATTTAAAAATTACATTTTATATAAATAATTTATATATTTAAATTATATTTTACATTGGTTTTAATGTAAAATAAGATTAAACATTAATATATTAATCCAATTACATTCATTTTAATGTTTTTACATAGAATTTAAATATAAAAAATCACAATCTTTTGAACACATTCACATTAAAACATTCATTCTCATCCTGTCTACATGAATAATTTTAAATTATATTTTTCCACTTATGTGAAGTAAAATTTTAAAAAATTATTCCCTAGTTCTAATCATCATAATTTAGTTTGTATAATAACTTCATGTAAATTATTCACCATAATTATTAGTGAACATAGTTAAAATTTATTAATGGATGTAAGTGAAAAATGAGTTTATGAAGTTATTAAATTTTAATCCTAAGGGACCAAAGGACATAGAAATTTTTCCAAACCCTATTTTATGGATAGAGATAATCATTATCCATTAAATTATTAATATTTTTTACTTTATTGAATCCATATTGAATGAAAAAAATTTCATGAACAGTAAATACTTTTAAAAAAATACCATGTGTGTCATCTTCCCCACTTATTAACCCCCCCACTCTTCCATTATTCACACAATAAAAAACTATGGTTTGGAAAATACCAAAAAATAAATAATATGAAAAATAAATTACCTAATCATATAATCCTTTTTATGGGTAAAAATATTTGTTATTAAGGAATTAGTGCAAATGTAATGAGGATACCCGAATATGAGGTAATGTTATTCTAAAATCATTTTTATTCTAATTACTTCTCCAAATATTTAAATTATAATTAAATGATTATGATAAAATAAGCATTGTATCATAAATATTATGATATGGGTTTATTTTATTTGCATTACTTACATCCTCAAGAACCTTCCATTAAATGGGTTAAAAATTTATCAATTGTGTATATGGTAGGTTTCCATCATGCGAACTCATGTTATTTGTTTTTCTAGTACATCCATTAACAGATAGGAAAAATGACATATTTATTGTTTATAAATTATAAACATGATATTTATGATTTAATAATGATTTCGAAATTGTTATATCACATATAATTTGTCATTTTCCATTTTGTGTGAGTACAATAACATCCCTCTTGTGTATGATAGACTACCGCATTGCGAAGTAATGGGATTAAATGATTAATTACATGGAATGTAGTAAGGATGTGTTTTATAAATATATGTGATATATGTGACAAAAAAATTACATTGAAATTATATATATATATATATATTATACATTTTGTTCATTTATTATGAATATGAATGAAAACCAATCTCAAGAAAACATACAGCCTAACCTCTCCACGAATGATGTATTTAATTTCATATGACCAAATATTATAAATTACTATAAACAAAAATATAATAAATATATATGAAAATAAAATCATGTTTTACATTCTATATCGTATTAAATAAAGATGGTTGTAAGAGGAACACAAAATATGAAATCAGAACTTACTTGAAAAATAAGACAATTAATAGTTGAAACAATGAAAATAATGAATGATTATTAACCAATGGATTCTAAGATGTTATAAATAAAAAATATTTCAAATAATACATATTAATATGGTTCTTTCATAAAATAGTAAAGTTATTAAAACCATTATACTACAAGTTAAAGTGATTTTATCCAAATTGTAGTGTAATGTAAAGGATTTCATCTCAATGTATATTCCATTGAGTCTTATTTGTTATTATTCTCCAATACAATTTTATGTGGAGTATATAATTAGAATTAGACATTAAATTTCATGAATAATTTATCAATCGTTTCATTCTACGTTTCAATTTTAATTATTTCATCTAATTGTATTTGAATTAATAATTTACTTAATGGTTAATGATTTTTTGCAATCTAACATTATTTTGAGATTGTTCACTATCTCTTGAAATAATTACTTTATTTTTTAATTATTCATTAGAACATAAATTTGACTAAAATATCATCATTTTTTTTGGTAAATGAAAATTTAATAAAATTTATAAACATTTATAGTCAGATTTTATTTTAAATTTTATTTTATAAACTCATGAAATATTTAAAATCATTTCTATTTAATAAAGAATGATATTATATAAGGAATATTGTTCATGAATGAAGATGTTTCGTTGATATATGTAGAATTATATATAAATATAAGATATTACATGGCTATCTATTAATGAAACCTTCTTGATTCATAAAATGTCCCATGAGGAATATTAGGTTCCCAAATCAAATGGGTTTTACATATTATGTTTAAAATTATATTGGGGATACATCTTTATTGAAATTTTATCATGTGCCAGGGAAAATTTACATTTTATAATTAATAATTTTCATTAAAAATTATTTATATATTAATATTTTCATTTATATTCTCACTATGAAAAAATATATATGGTTAAATTTCATTATCAATTAGTGATTAAACGTAATGTTTTTTACTTATTTACTTTTACATATTAATTACACATTATATATTCATGTTGTCAAGTTGTTTAAATGGAATGCATGATAACATAATTAAAATTCCATTTTGATTATTCATTATTTATTAATGATATATTCTTCTCTATGTAACACTTAATGAGAATTTTTTTTAACCCATATCTTTTTTAATTTTCCCTTATTATGAAGAAAAAACATTAAAATGAGCTTTTTGGGATCCATGGTATTTAATTTTATTATGAATTATGTTTCATTGTCTATTCCCAACATAAAATTGGTATCATTTATGTAATCATGATTCCAAAATTAATAAAATGATAAATCCATTAGGATGGGTATGTTTTATATATTCCATTATAATAAAGTAATGTTGTATCTTTGTGAAACATGGGGAATGGTCATAAGAAATTAATTTTCTAAAAGTATTAAAAAATTATTAAAAATTATTTTTTCAAATAATGACTAATATATCCTTTATAAAGAATATCGTTTTTCACCAAACAATTCATTGATTTATAATGTTTTTAATTTATTAAAAATTATAATATTACCATATTTATAATAATTTATTTACTACAATTAAAACCCACTCATTTAAAGGATAGTTATAAGTGTTTTATTAAATATAATTATTTTTAATTGCATTTCAAATTTCTTCTAAACTCTATATTTCATTTAACATAAGCTAATCTCATCCTTATGTTTAATTCAATCTAAAATTAGTTTTTTATATAACGTAATAAAATCATAGAAAAGTGTGTCACACAACATATTTTTGTGACTAAATTTAATTAAAAACATATCATAGTGTGGTATTTTATTCTATGCATGGAGTTGTGTGTCAAACAGAATGTTATGTAAAATTTGACGATTTTAAAATTTTATTGTGTTACATTCTCACCACATTTAAAAAATTTTGTGCCCTAAATTTAAACATGATCATAGTAATGTAATATTTGATATTTGGAAAATAATTTTTGAAATCCCACATCATAAAAAGGATTAAATATAATATATTATTATTAAGAATGAAAGGGGAATAGAATGATAAAATAGAATGAAGGATAACTATCAATCCATATTGAAAAACATCGGTGGGAAATGAAAACGTGGACATAGAATAAAAGAATATATAATTATAGATAGTGGTTTTAGACTTTGGTGATAATAAATTGAGTTATAAATTTATTGTTAAGGGCCTCACAACCATAAATATATAATTATATTAATGTCCATCTAGTTTATTAGATATGAATATAATAGGAAACTGTTTTTAGAGATCATTTTACTAATGATTTTGAATTATTATTCCATCTAAGAATATAAGGAAATATTTTTTCTTGATATTTTTGTATTTGATAACATGAATTTTATCCCATGATTATTCTCTAATCAATTTATAATAAATCTCTTTTTCTATTAAATTAAAAGAAAAAATTATTTTTTCATTCCCTGAGCTCTAATATTAATATTTAATGGAAACTAAAATCTATAAAAGTGTTATTAGTCTTTTTTAAGCCTCCAACTGTTTGAAAAAACTACTATTGATATAATAAGGCATCCAAAAAACAAGAATTTCATATATTTAAAAAATTATTTAACAATAAAATTGTGTCCAATTTTTTGCATAAAATACTCTTTAAATTGGTAACCACAAGATCATTCCATGATAAACTATTCTTTATTTTTTTAATGAATTTTATTAATTTAAAAAATGAACACATCATAAATCCTAAAAAAATATGAAGTAGATATTAATCACCACATACCAAATATATGGATACCATTATCATGTATTATTTTGAAGAATTGTAGTAATCTAAATTACTAATTAAACATAATGAAGAAATGAATGATATGATATTCCTTATGTAAATAAAATATGATTTGATGTATTCATATATAAATTAAAAATTTAAACTTAGTAATGTATATACCACTTTTTTAACAAATAAATAATCCGTTCAAAGGTAGTTATCACTATACAACTTACTTTCTCTGTATAAATAATCTATTTATCCCAACATCATTATCTCAGCATAAAGAACATATTAAGTGTCACCAATCATGTGTATTTCTCAACATTCAATTTTAAATGGAATCTTTTTTCTTGTTTATCAATATAGTAAAACATATGATTTCAAATCCTTAATAAAATGTGTAGTGTTAAAATCCTTTCACATTTTATAAATCATATTACTAGGGTATAATTTGTATTAATATAAAATGATATAATTCTCAAATATAACCATAAAAACGTTAATAATTCTTTATCATCTATAGTAAAAAGATTGTGTTTAAAATAAACATCTATCTTCCTTTGAGGTATATTCCACTGGTGCTTGAAGAAGATATTTTTCATGTTTCCCATCTCATTACATTTGAATAATTCAAAAATATAATTTTTATACCCTTTAAAAAATTATAATAGTGCCCATTCTCTACCAACATGTAGAAAACTCCCGTTATTTTTAAGTAATCACATTTCTTTCCAAATCTATAACATGTTTGAAAATCCATATTTTCATTATTAATTTTATTTCTCATTTTCTATGACTTAATATTCTTATATTCCGTCCCATTGAATCCATAATACATTGAGATATATTTCACTTTCTTATTTTCACATGATACTATATCCTCATATGATAAGAATGTTTGGGATATGAGTTCCCAAAGTAATATTGGCCAATGACCATCTATGAAATTATCATTCGTACTCTATGAATTATGTTAATTGATGTGGTTCTCATTACTTCTACATGGAACAAATTATAAATGAATCATAACACAAAATTATTCATAACATTGTAAAACATAATGTACAATCCAAAAAACAGGTGAAATACTTAATGAAAATTGAGTGCTTTATTCATATCTAATCTGAAAATCATAAAAATGGTTTCATTGTGGATATTTATTCTTGAAATACATCATAAGTGTTTTTAAATTATATATTAATTATAATTAGAATACCCCCAATTAGTTTCAATCTTTGTGTGCATTAAGACCCATTGTGGTTAATTAGGTGACAATTGGGTCATTAAAAATGTAGTATTTTTAGAGTTATTAACCCTAGGTAGATATATTATAGAACCATATCAACTTTTAATAAACTATCTTTGATGAAATTCTAGGAAAAAACACATAATAACTTCTTTATAAAAAATAGTTTGTTCTTATTTACTTATCCACAAATTCTATCGTAGTGTTATGATATCTAATATATGTTTTCCTAAATAATCTTCTCAAGGTTTATAATACAATTTATATGATATCACTATAGCGACACAGACCACTATAGATCAGACCTACTGTCTGCCATGTTAAACTAGAATAAGATGCAAGTAATCACATCCTGAAGGACTTGATAGTTTAGTAGCATTGGTAACTCGATATTTACATTATTCATATATTTATTTTGAATACTAAAATTAAAACTATATTTTTATATAATATAAATATTCCGTATATCATATCTGTGTATATCAAAAACTGAACATGTAATCAATTCTTGAGAAAGGAAAACATTAAGGGTGAGCTTAAATGATCAATTATTGTTATGTATATTGTATGATATCATAAATCCCAAATCATAATATATATAAGAAGGTAAATAACTAAGAACACATTTCATTTAATTAAATTTCCAATGAATAATCAAAATGGAATGGTAAATAACATGAAACATGTTATATTTAATAAAGAAATTGAAAATGAAATACATAGATAATAAAGAGTTAAACTGTTTTGGATAATTATAATTGATCTCTTAAAGAAGTAAAAGAATAATTAAAGGACGTCATGTGTCTAGATCATCATAACTCAACCATCAACACATTTCAAAATATGTTTTAAACGACAGGTAAAAACATGTTTAATTCTAGATTACTAATTTTTCTCTTGAGACATATTGCTACCTCCATGTGATATATATTTTGGGTCCCACCCATCCCTAGAGGAATAAAAATTCCAATTTGTTCTATTAAAAAAAATTAAATCATGAACCATAATTCCCTAAACATCAAATATTAGTATTGAGTAAAGGATAAAAATTTATCAACATTTCGCTAGTTAATCAAATAAATTTAGATGTAATATAAATTATATAGAAGTGAGAATTAGTTTAATAATGAAGCATATATATGATAAATAATATGTCTGATTAGTTGAAATAAATATTTTAATAATTACATGAAATTGAAAACCAAATGGGAAGTTAATGACTACGAAATGAAACACTAATTTGAATTTCAATACTATCCTTAGTCAAAATAATCAAAATTCATATAAAGGATGGATAAGTATGGTATCATAATATAAAAATTGGACTATGCATAATGTTTTATTGATAGAGATGAATAGAAATACTATAAAAATATCTTTAAAATTTTCATGAGGAAACTATCCTTTTTAATTTGAAAAATTAAAATAAAATACATTTCATTGAAAATCACAATTCAAAAAATTTTCGATGAAAGCATCATTGTAAATTTTTTAATAAATATTGAATTTAAAGAATTCCATGATAATGGGTAATGATATACATGTCATAAAATTTTTAAATTACAAACTTATTTCAGTGATGTTTTTATCGAAATTTTTTTGTTCACAAAAAACCAAATGATTGCATTTAAATTTTTTGTATGATTCAAAAAAAATTTTTTTTTTAAAAGACATATGAAAATTTTGTGAAAAAAATTAATGGGTAAAAATGGAGGAAAATTAATTTTATAAATAATTTCTAAAATGTTAAAAACATTAACACAATAATATAAAATATTGTTTTGGAATAAAATTAATGATCGATTAAAGAGGTAAATGATATCAGATTTTATTGAAAAAAATTCTCAAATAATATATATAAATTTTTTTCTGAACATGAAAATATTATTTTAGTATATCATCAACAACCTTATTAAAATAAATATTAAATATTTTAATTGCGATATTTTTAAAAAACTTCTTTAAATATATAATATAGAATTTATATTCTCAAGTTGAAATGAGATAGTGGAAATATCCTTTTAAATTTTTATAATTTAGATATAAGTTTTAATAAAATAATTTATTATCTATTTCAACTATAAATAATAATAAAAAAGTTTAAATAAATATAATTTAATAAAAATTCATTATATTAATAATATTATATTGATATCATCAATGAAGTGGATTATTGACCTAATCAAAAGAAATTGAGTTATGAAATTTCTTACCTCATGCTTCATTTTGATTTCAATTTCTACATCTCAAATATTGTATTTAATATGTTTTTAAAATATATAATAATAATATATTATATAATCCATTACAACATCTTATCACTAATTCGTTAATAATATTTAATTATTTTCATTGTTTCTTGTATTAATTGACTAATAGTCTCATGCATGTATTGTCATCATGTATCTTAATATTTAACATGCTATTATGTTTCTTCAATTTAGAAAATATTCATTAAACTCTATACTTATTTGTATTAGAATTTTATTTTTTATTCAAGTCTGAATATCTATTCCATATAAATGAAGTATGTTACCATCATTGAGATAGTAGGTCGTACATACGAATGATTAACACTTCCATTTTCAATGATCATTATGTAAAATAGGTATGCAATATATTATCATTAAAAAAATTCATTATATCATATATACCATATTATATACTTTTATATATCATCCATCTATTTTTGTGATGAAAAGAGAGTCACATCACTTCATGAAGGTATTAATCCCCAAACATATGAATGATATTATCATAATTATGGGACTAAATATATAATAAAAAATGATATATATTATATTTTAATAAATATAATTATGTCATTAATATCATAATTATGTAATTTATATCACATTTAAATATTAGATATATCATTTTCATCTTCCATGTAAAGAATTATTGAAAGATGAATCACATTCCTTTGTGAGGTGTTATTCCCCCATACACAAGAGAAAAATTATCGTATCAGTTATGAAATGGAACATGAATATTTATATATGATATAATGATTTAATAAGTAAAATTAGGGTATAAATCAAATATATATACCTTATATTAATCATCATAACCATTCATCATATGTGGGTATTGAATAGTGAACTACATTATTTTGTAAAGCGGTGGTCCTCAGTATACACAAATGATGACATAGTAACCCATTTGATGACAACGAATATGATTTTATGTCATGATATTGTAATAAAAGAATCAATGTATATATAATATAACCATTTTATTATATATTCAATGATTAATAACAATTTAAGGATGTGTGGAATAAAAATAATATAAATATGCTCGTTGAAGAACATTTCCTCTTCTTTAGGTATCCTGATTAGTTTTTCACAAAATATTTTATATGATACATTTATTACCAAAGTATTTATTCTACTATGATATAGAGAAGTTTATTATGTGATATGGGTATCCCTGGATGAAAAAAATCAGTTTTAACGTTTTATAAAAACAAGATAATGGGTGGCCTTTTATAAGTGGAGGAGAGGGCACACATGGTTTTTTGAAAATAATTGAGTGATCCCACATTTTTCATATGTAAAAAGGGTAAAAAAAATTACATTATCAAACCTAGAAGATATATGGTCGAAATATGTTTTTAAAATATGTGTTGGAAAACATGGAAGGTTATTTTAAACCATTATATATATAGTTTATGCCCCAATAAATCAAATTTTACCTTAACAACAATAATTAATTATTAGTAATTTCAATATCCTATGGGTCATAAAAGTAATATTACCTTATTATAAACTAAAAAAATGTTTTCATCATGATATGTAAACCATTTTTAAATTTCCAATTCATTGAAAAGGATAAATAAATTTAAAATTAATCCATCATACATGAAGAGAAAGTTTCTTTTTAAAGAGGAAACATTGAAATATTACAATGTTGTTATATATAAATTCAACATAAAATTTATGAAAATGAATTAAATTCGATTAAATGATATATAGTTGAAGTATTTTTACATTATAATTAAATTAAAATTGATTTTATCAGTACAAATAATTGAATTAAATATGAAATTTTCAATTAATATTATTTATTTTTTACTATTTTGTTTGAAATGAATCTTTTTAAAAAAATAAAAAAACGTCATCCTCATGTAATATTGGTATTCTAATTTCCAAAATTAAACCGATTTTTTCAATAATTTATCAAAATGTTTTAAGTTTTTTTATTAAGAGTGAAAATATTGATTGATCTATTATTTAGAAGAAATACATTTTCCAATTAAACATTCCTTTTTATTTTTAATTATTTATACTGTATTACTAATAAAAAGATGAATTTTTTCATTATTTAGTATTTAATATCCATAAAAAATTTAATGGCATGACTATAAATCATATATTCAATTATACCATTTTCAAAATATTTAACACATTTTTTAGACTCGGTGTTGCGTGTAACCCAAGAAAAGTTCAGTTTTCATGAAATGACAGTTTAAAACAATTTTTTTTAATTAATGAAAAAATAACTTATCTATGTAATGAAAGATATTATGGAGATATGATTTACTGAAAAATATATTGTAAATTATTTTGGTGTAATAGTTTCTTCTATTTGGGTTGTTTTATGTAAAACACAATATTGAGTACAATTTTATTATTTAAAAAACTATGGGTGGTACTTTCTCCTCACATTTAATAAATTTAATCCACAAAAATTTAAACCCGATCTCGGTATTCAAGTGCTTGATATTTTCAATTATTTTTTAAACCACACATCATAGTTAGTGAGTAAGTGGAGTATAATGATCATATGGAATAACACATACCTGAGTTTCTATATAAAAGAATATCGGATAGAAACAAAGACATGAAAAAAAAAGAAATATTTATGTAATTATATATTGTCATTGAGGTTATTTCTCATAATAAAGTGAACAGTATTTGGAATATTAAATTCCCTAAAAGTCATAAATATTTGAACATTCTAAATACCATTTGATTTATCAGATATAAATGTAATTGGATAACATTTCTAATTAATGACATTTTTTTTTAATATTGACGAATTATTTTACTATCAATGGAAATAATGAAATATAATTACATTATATGTTTCTATTTAATAAGCACAATTTCATCCTAAGGTTGTTATTTCTTCAATTTCATTTTTCTCACATAACCTGAGATATAAATTTTAAAAATGAAATCATTATTATCAAAGCCCTATAATTAACATTTAATGGATTCTATGATATGAAAAATTGTGAAAATATAGTTTATATATCTATAATTATTTAACAAAAACAATATGGTTAGAACAGATTATCAAATATGAATAAATTTCTATATAGTGACGTAATACATTAATTTATAAAAATGCCTCCATTGTTTTACTTAAACAATTTATTAAATGTTTATCCTTATAAAACATTTATAAGATCAATATCCATATATTTATAATGAAGGAAATTTAATTTCCCAAATAAATATGTCATCAATCCCTAAAACAACAAAAATATCACATAATCATCACATACCATGACTGTGAATAACATTATCATCTATTCTCTTGAAGAATTATTATTAACTAAATCACAATAAAACCTTATTTAAAAAAGGTATTCATCATTATTCCTTATTTAAAATAGATATTTTTGGAAATATTATTCAAATCATAACTTTTGAACATTGTAATGAATAAACCACCATTTCAAAAATCATTAATTTGATCCAAGGTTTTGATTACCATCCAATTTATATTACCTATATCATTTATCTCTTTATCAAATTGTAAATATCTCATCATTAGGAAGATATTATGGGTCCTCAAAATTGTGTTTTTAAATAATTAAAAATTCCACTAAATCATTTTTTCATTATTATAGGTACCAATCAGCATAAAATTTTAAAGCCTTAATGAGAACTACTATAGTACAATAATTATAAATTTTATAACTCTTATAACTAGTATATAACCCATAAAATAATACAATGACAAAATTATTTATTCCACACATAAGAGAATTAATCATTCATCAGCTTCTGATGTTAAACCATACCCCTTATCGTGATCCATAAGATTAACTTGAGGTTTATTCTTTTGGTGGATGAGACACTGTTTTCTATAGTGTACCATAAATATATAGTTAAATAATTCTACATTGGAAATTTTTTTCTACCCTTTCAATAAAAATAATGGTGTTTATTTTAAAATTATATAAAAATCCTATTTCATTTAATCAAGCATCATGTTTATTCTTTCAGAAATTATGACTTGTTTCATAATCCTTCTTTCCCACATTCACTTTATCAAGAATTTTATCTATCTTCCAATTTTACCATTATTCCATTCGAATCTATAACACATTAATAAATCAAACAATTTATTTTTATCGCATGATATTTTGTATCTATTTGATGTGAATTTTTGGGAGACTAATTCTGTTCAATATATTGTTATAAGGCAATAAAATGATAATTTTTACACATTTCATTACATGCATTGATTTGGTTTTTATTACATTTACTCGGTTCCATTTTTAAATAATAGAATGTAGTAGATCAAATCCTATCATTATTAACCCTAAGTAATAATCCCAACACTTTTGAAATAATTATCATAATTTGAAATATTTATCCACGGCTAATCTAATAAAAATAAACATGGATTCATTCTGGATTACAATATTTCAAATCCATTATAATTATTTTTATAAATAAAATTGGAATTATACTATGAATATACCTAGGATTTTAAAACATAGACTATAATAAGGCCTATTTTAGTGCACTTGGTGATGATAATGGGAAGCCCAATACACCCTTTTGGGATTTTTACCCCTACTTACATCTGTTCAAGAACAATGTCCACATGTAATATCTATATATGGATGAATTTATATGAAATGAAATATATTATCCATCTTAAAAAACCATTAATATGTTCTTCTATACATGTCATCAAATTATAACACATATTCATGTTCGTTAATACATTTTCTTATAAATCTAGTTCCTACAGTTTCTACATAACATCCATTAATAAAAATTATAATGACAAAGATTCCAATAGATCGAATTTGGTGCGTAAGTATTTTACATTGGAATAGAATACAGGGACTCACATCAAGAAGGGAATACTGGTTTAATATTCTTAGTAAAATAGACACATAATTTATTATTACATTATAATTGAATTCACATATTACAAAACAAAGAAAACAATATCAA
This sequence comes from Viscum album, assembly GCA_963277665.1. Taxonomy (NCBI): domain Eukaryota; kingdom Viridiplantae; phylum Streptophyta; class Magnoliopsida; order Santalales; family Viscaceae; genus Viscum; species Viscum album. The sequence goes on along the minus strand of OY728146.1, from coordinate 2,053,216,152 downwards.
TAATCAATTTACAATATCTATGCATATAAAAAAATACACTTTGTGGATTCCTGATAAATGAAAAAATTTGGGGGAGAAAATTCTTGTTTGGGATCTATTATACAATAATCTATATTTAATTAAGGAGAATGCACAACATGAAAAGTAAATAGCTCAAGAAACCTTCAAATTAAGTAACTGGATATGGTATAAGAAATATAGAAATGCGAATAACTAAAGAACATGGAATTAAATAAATAAAATAAAAATGAAATAAATCTAGATATAGTATCTTAAGAAAATATAATGTAAAATAATAAATGAACTATTAATTAAGGTAATGAATAATTATTTTACTACATGTATCAGGACCACGATACCTACAATGTGAATACATTTCATATGATGATTTATACAACAAACAAATCCTAATTTAATGCTATATTGTTTATTTTTTTCGGGAGATATATCGATGCATCGTGAGCATATATAATGTGAGGGACTGCCCATCACTATAGGTCCAATAATTTCTCATATATTTAATATTCAGTTTAAATCATGAATCAATATTCCTTAACATAAATTATATTTATGTAGTAATGTATATAAATTTTTCAATATTTCCCATATCAATCAAATAACTATCAATGAAAGACTCTATTTGTAGAATTGATATACTATTTAAGAATCATTAATACCAACAAAATTTTATTGAAATATTTTATTGAAATTTAATGTATGATGATTGTAAGAATGTAATAATCTAATAGTGAATATAACTACTACTAAATGAGACCAGTTTGTTACAATATATATTAATATTATTCAAAATAATAGAGCCTATTCACAGAATGGAAAAGGATCATATAATCTTATACCTATTTGATTAAGAATAAATTGATTTTTTAATTTTTTTAAATACAATAAAAATATCATTAAAAGCATAGTCATGGAAAATATTATTTTCATTTTGAACAACAATTTGAAAATAATTTTCCATGAAAAAAAATTTTGAATATTTTTTTTAAAATTTCCATGAAAACATAAAATTGAATCTTAAAAAAAGATGTTCGTCATAGTGGGTAATTCCATACATAGAGTACATGTTAAAATTAAAATTTCTTTTTCAATTTTAATATTTTTCACTCTTTCTTATTTTAAAATTGTAATTAGATTTCATTCACATTTTTAGGAAAATAAAAAATGTTCATTATTTTTTAAAATGTAATATAATTTATTGAATTTTTCTTAATGATTGAAAAATGAGTGGAAATCCCTTTCATGCATAATTTTTCAAAGGTATAAAAATTTGAAACACATTTTAAAACCAACATTTTAGAAAAAAATAGATTTCTGGCCAAAGAGATAATTGATGATGGACTACCTTAATAATATTTTTTCAATTTATTTATGTAAAAAATGAAATAAAAATGGTAATATTCATTAAAAATGTCATGAATAACTAGAGGATAATAAAATTAAATAGTTTTATTAGAAAATTATCATATAATATAATTCAATTGGAATTGAAGAATATATAATTTTGGTTTTAATGATATTGTGAAATAAACATTTATAATGTTCATAACATTGAAGTGAGAATTTATCCCTGAATAGATAATTTGTATTAACTATATATCAATTTTTTTTTTGAAAATACAAAAATATATATTTAAATGTAATTATAAAAATTATTTGGTAATAAAATAATAAATGATGAATAATATTAACATAATGAATAGGAATTGTGTTATGAGATCCTTTACCACACACTTTGTTTTGAATGAACATTCCTTAACTTCTTGTAAAGTGTGTGTAAAGATTTTATTAAACAAAAATAAAACTATGTTAATATTTATAATATCATATATGATCCTTTTATAATATATTATCACATATTCATTAATATTAATTTATTATTAAAATTATTTTGATTGTTAATTGGATAATTTTTCCATGCATGTTTCGTCATCAATGTTCCAGTTCATGAATATATTACATAGATTCATTTTGTAAAAAAATATAATAACGACCTAATTATAATAGTTTTACATACATTTTACTAATAAAACCAATAATTAATAATGGTAGTGATAAGAGAATTATAGTACGGTCATGGAGATAGTAGGTTGAACTTATGGATGAGTAAGGCTTCCATTTGTCACAGTGATCATTATTGAAAGGAGGTATGTAATATACTATATTCACATAATGATCATATTTTATTTATACCATATTATATACATATATTATTAATCTATGTTTTGTGGTGATGAATATAGAGTCACATCTCTTCGTGAAGATGGTAGTCTGCATGTACATGAACGATGTTACCGTTTTTAATTGATTCAAAATGAAAGAAAAAATAATATATATTATCCTTATAGAATTAAAAATATGTACTTAATAACATAATTATTCCATTAGTATGAAATAAAATAAATAATTAATTCCTTATCACCTTCCTTGTAAAGCGTTAGTGAATGGAGAATCACATTGCTTTATGAGGGGGTTATTCACTGTACACACAAGTGGTGTTAGAGTATCACATAGAAAATGGAAATTAATTCGTTATATATGATATAATTATAATATAGGTATAAATAAATTATTAATATCATAAATATACTTTATATCCATTTTCATACCCAAACGACAGTTGTGGAAATGGAGAAATTATTGTCATCGATTCATGAGGCATTAGAGTGCCTACACATGAACTATGATTTCATTACTTATTTGATGGAAGTGGAGATGGTTTTAGGTAATTATATTATTAGAATAAAATAAAATTATATTGAATATAATGGTGTTATTCTATCATAATGGTTTAAAAATAATTGACGGTGGTGGAAAAATAAATAAAATAAACATTCTAATTAAAGTACATTACATGTTCTTGAGGTATCCCCCTTGGGTTTTCACTAAATCCTTACATGGATGTATTTATTCCAGAAATAAGTCCTATATGATAAGAAGATTTATATTTGGAAATTATTTTTTTGGGTCATGGCCTAAAAAATTGGTATCATTGTGTGACTTTTAGAGAAAAGGGGAGGCCTTTTATAATAGGCTGGGTGGACAAATTTGGGATTTTTGAAACTAATTGTGTTCTCCCACATGTTTTAGATGTCCCAATGGTACATAATACACCATTATAGAATTTAAAATAAATAGGATGGAAATAATGAAATAAAATGTATGTTTTAATAGTTGTTAAGTCAATTTTATCAATTATTTACTTATTTTAATAGATTACTAATTCCATATTAACCATAACTAAGATAATTATTTATTAATATCATCATAATTAATTTTGGTCAGAAAATATTTTTGACCCTATATAAAAATATAATTATTATTATTACAAAATTATATTACATTATATAAAAGTAATTTAACAAAATATGAAAAATATAATTTAAATTAAATGTCCAATAATTGATGAGAAAGTTGATTTGTAAAGGGAAAATGTTCAAACATTTAAAATTTTTAATACATAAATTAAATATAAAAATTATTCCAACAACATGAAATGGAATAATAGATATATTATCAGCTTAATTATACATTAAATAAAACTAAAATATATTTTAACAAAATGAATAATTAAACAAAGATTAATTTTTCAATTAAATTTCATAACGTTCCACTATTCATCAAAAAATTGATTTTTTGGAAAGTTCAAATAATTCACTAGAATCTAAATTTTATATTCAATATTTAAAAACTAAAGACTATTTTTCCAAAAAAAAATCAATTACAAATTTAAAAATAAATTATGTATGTAAAGCGCGACAATTATATCATTTAGAAAACAAACTGATTGAAGTTAAATATTGCATTTTATTTAAAATTATTATTACTTTGTTTCAAATAAATAAATGGTTCTTTTTTATAAAATATATATATTTATTGTTTTTTAAAACTTCCAATGTAATGTACCGGTTTAGACTATTATATTAAATAACAATATGTTAGTAATATTTCAAATTTCATTTAAACCCAATGCTGCATGTAACACAAGGTAATTTTTTTTGCATGTAATATAAACAAAAATAATTATTTAATGTAAAAAATATAAAATATATGTTTCATTTTATGAAATCTTTTATTGATACAGAATTTATTAAAAAATATAACATATAAACTCAAGGTGTAATATTTTATTCTACGATTATTTTTCGAGTCATACACTCTATCATGTATAATGTTATTCTTTTAGAATATCAGGATGTCACAAGTATCATCATTAAATAATAATAAATAATGTGGAAATAAATATTAATAACATATTAATTTTTCTCATATTCATAGAATATTATGGACCATGAAAGAGTAATGTAATAAAATTAAAAGAAAATGACTTATAAAATTTGATAACAACAGGTATCTATCATGTCAAATTCCATTGGATAGAATAATTCAAATAAAAAAATAAAAAACAAAGAATAATGTTGGTTTCATGATGTTATATGAAATAGGGATAATATATTCCCCAAAAGAGTGAATGTAGTTGTATAACATTACAATATGAATAAACGAAGTAAAATTGAGATTATATCCCTTACATCATACTTACCTTTCATTAAATGTGACTTATCCATAAATATAGTTGTTTTAAACATGATATAGACTTATAGTAGAAATGTATTAATATTTATAATGTTAATTAAGATCATTTTATGACATATTATCAACCATTGTTTAATTTTATTTCTGTATTTTTATTCTGCCATGTGCTTACTATCTTTTTTCTCATGATAGTTTTATTACGAATGATTCTATTACTAAGAAGAATATAATGTTCTATAATAACCAAAATCATAATGATGAAATAAATAATCATATTTATACATCAATTATAATTTTAATTCAAGTCATGAAATATTATTTTGTGAAACGAAGTGTGTTGTGATCAAGGAGATGGTACGTCCTGCGTACGAATGAGTAATGTTTCCATTTTTCAACAATCATTATTAAAAGGGAGTATGTAATATTTTAGATTTAAATAAATATAAAATAATATGTATACCATATTAAATATTTGAATTTTGGAATATATACCATCAATGTGGTCTGGGGATGAAAATAGAGTCACCTCTCTTAGGAAAGGTGGTTGTTTGCAAGCACATGAAGGATGTTTTCCAATTTATGTGAGTAAAAAGGTAAAAAATAAAATTATCTATTATCATTCCATAAAAAATATAAATTAATATCATATTTAAGACTTATATATTTCATATATGTGTTATATTTGTCATTATTACATTCCTTATAATGCGTTAATGAAAAATAAATCACATCACTTCACGTGGGGGTACTCCGCCTTATACATGTGCAATGATATCGTATCCACAATGGAATTGAATTTCCATATATATATATATATATGATATACTGAAATATTATTTATAATTAGGTTATAAATATCGTATATATACATTATATTCATCATCATACACAACTATGAGAGGTGGAAATGGAAAAACGAATGGCATCAGTTCGTGAGATGGTAATTTACCATAAACACGAATAATGATTTTTTACCCATTTAATTGAAGTGATGAAGGATTTATGTCTTTAATTTGACATAAAAATATACTTATATGAAATACAATAATTTAATTATATCATTATTTGTTAATGATAATTATAAGAGGTGGAAAATAAATAACCTCAATGAAAATCATTACCCCTTCATCTGGTAACAAAAAAATTGGTTTCCACCTAAATCCTCTATAGCTTCCATTTTATACTAATTTGATGATTATATAATGTTATTATTGATTTTGGTATTTGATATGGGATGTTATTGGCTGATCAAATGTTTTTTGAATGTATAAAAAGGAGACGATAATATGTGGACTTTTATAAGCGATGTGAGAGTCGCAATTGTAATTTTTATTAAAATATTCAATCATTTCCGCATGTTTTTCACGACAAAAGATTCAAAAAATATACCATTAATATAAAAATTATAATTTCAATAATTTCTTCTCAATTGGATTTTTACAATTTCATAGGTCATTTTTACCCTTATCTTCATCGATTAACCCCCGATAATTCATTTTTTTACTAAACCTTTAGTAAATAATAATTATTTTTTAAATTGTTACATTAATAAAATTAAATCTGATATTATTATAAATTAAATATTACCATTATTACAAATAATGAATCCATTTTTAAAAATATAATTCATATAATTGGAAAATATTAAACTAAAACTCATCTCGTTAATGATATAAGCAAGCATGATTTCAATGTTAACAATATTTAAAACATTACAATAATTTTATATCAATGATTAATATGAAAATAAATTCAATGACATATATTGGATTAATTTATATATTAAGTGAAAAAATGATACTTTTAAACCAATTTGAAATATAATTTAAACGTATTAATAATTTAAATGAACTATCATTTTTCATTTAAAATTCAATATTTCTACTATTCATAAAAAATTAAAACATTTTAAAAAATACCAAGAATTCACACTTTGTTTATTTTATTAGAGTTATTTAAAATAATATTATTATTTTGATAATAAATTGTCTAATAATTTTAAAAAATAAATTTAAATTATATGCACAATTCTGAATAGTCAATCTATAAAAAATTATTTTATTAAAAAATAATAGTTTTTAATTTAAATTATTTTTAGTTTACTACTAATAAAAATAATACTGATAAACCTATTTAAATTTATAATATCATTAGTTAGTTTATAATTTTCATACCCTTCATTCCAATGGCTATGTGATAACATTCATATTAGATAATAATATTATTATAGTGTTGTTCAGTAAAAGACAATATTCAGTGTAATTGAAGCTATCAAAGAAAATAATTGTTGAATGTATTATGTATTAAACATGGTGTTGTGTGTAATTAAATGTAATATTGATATTGAATTGATCTAAAATTAAATATATCATAAATTCTCATGGTGTTGTGTTTTCTTTTAATATTCCTGTTGTGTGTCATTTATGCTATTGAATACAGTGTTCTTAAATTAGAATTTCGAGGTGTTATAATATTATAAAGAGTTCTTAATATAAATTCTTTTAATAGATGTATGGTTTTGAAATTGTATATATGAAATTAATTTTAATATTTAAACCTTCAATATAATTTTTAAAAATTGTTATCTTTAAAATGACATAATGTCTTCAATATAAAAATTATGAAGAAATTGATAACACTTACTATTAATTTTTCTAATATTGTAATATTGATTATTATATGATGATTCCAATTAAATATGATGAAATAAATTGAATTATTTTATATTTAATATGAATCTCTAATAACAAAATTATGAAAACACATTCAAAATCAATTAAATTTGTTGAAATACATAGAAATATTTTATATTTAGAAGGATTTATTATTAATGGAAAATTGAAAGCTAAATAATTATTAATAAAAAAATTTAATTTATTATAGAACATAATTATTTTTAAATGATAATAAATGTGCTTATTCCATTTGAAAAATCATTTTTCTAAAAACTAATATCAATAAATGTTTACCAAAACATATCTTCATATTAATTTTATTATTAAAATAAATCATTGGAGATAAAATAATGATATACCATTTGCGGAGAAATAAAACGAGTGGAATGTAAAATTATTAATATAAATGGGTGATTAAATATATCACAAATAAGATATTTGAATCATGAAAAAAACTAACGTAATTTTTTTCATTTTAACAAAAAAATCATTAGAATATTAAAATTACATGATTCTATAAATTACATAAAATAAATATTTTATAATTCCTGAACACTATAATGGATATTATATACACCATAATAATAAAAAGTTGGTTCTTTACATTAAAACATGTCTTAATGAAGAGATATTGAGATAAAAACTCAAATTACATTTGTTCCATTCATGGTTTATGATAGAATAAACAAATTTAAAAAATAAATGTCTTATATAATATAATATTTAATAACAATAATTAAAATTATTTTTATTTTATAATCCTTATTATAAATAATTATCATCAGTATATTAATTTGTTATATCATATAATTATCAATGAGTGTTAGTAACATTAATTTTTCTTCAAATAATAAATTTTTTTGATATCATAACTAATCATTTTAGTTTCAATTTTTATATCGTCACCCATAATTAGATATTAAATGATTGTTCAAATTGGTGGTTAAAAAGACCCAAAAAATAACATGTTGTTACTCAATTATTGAGGATAATTAAGAAGGTATTTCATTTGACATAACATAATTAAAAAAAAACATATTGATATTTTTTTCATGTTTTTAAGATTCAAAACTATATATTATTATATCAATATATTATATGAATATATAAAAGAAAATATAAATATATTTTATGGTTGTTGAAGTAAACTACATATACTATTGATTACTGTTATCATTTATCAAGTCACGAATGGGGTGATAAAGTAGAAATTTAATTGAAATTTCACCATAGAAATTAAATTTTATTTAATATATTTATTATTAATTTAACCATTAATACCATCCATGGATGGTGGTATGGTAATAAAAAAATGATGTCACTTCATGGAGGTGATTGTTCATAGAACAAACAAATATTTTTATTTTATTTTTCTAGGTGGATGGAATTGATTAACTATGATTTTTACAATTAATATAGAAATATATTATTATAATAAATAAAATGATTTCATTATAATGTTGCGAGTTGTTGGTATTTGTATGTGGAATATTATGAAAAAAAATCATAATTGGTGACAACACTATTGATAAGATAATTGATTTCTCCCATGATAGTTCCCTTAAAATTGAAAGGATGTAGCTAAATATGAGAAATCAAGGTATAATTCTTATGGGAAGACATTCGAGGGAGATTAAATTGGAATATTTTTTAATGAAATTATTAGTGGATGTGGGTGTTTTAATTGGTGAATGTAGTTCTATTTTATAATTTTGAAAATGAAGATTTTGGAAATACCTAGTAAATTTAAATTATTTCAGGAATATATTCTATGATAAATGTTTCAAAAGTTAAGGAATAATAGAATTTTGTTGTATAATGGACAATATAAGCAAAAAATATTATTCGAAACATTTTTAAACCATGTCATTGATTTTTTATTGTATTTAAATTTTCAATTTTTCAAACTACAAACTAGTTTCTTAAAATTTTAAATTATATATTAATAAAAATAAACCATAACCAATAAAAAAATTGTATTTTTGATGAATTAATTTTTTTATTTATTCAGATTCAATTTCAACTACTATAAGGTTATCTAAAAAATTAATCAAATTATATTTTTAAATTAGATATTCTTAAAAACTGGAATTTTTACCATTATGAATTCTCTTTCTTATTTTCAATTTTTTTGAAATTAATTGAGTTTTAATATATGTATATAAATATTTATAAATAATGTTCAATTAATTTTTCAATTTATTCAAATATTTATTTTATTTTTATAAAAATTAATTTGTATTAATAAAATAATAATTTTAAAATAATTGTTTCACCATTTTCTTATTTTAGCAGTAATCCTAAAAATATAAATTTAAAATGAATAAATGAAAGAGGTCATTTAAAAAAAAATTATATAATTATCTCTGTTATTATATCCTGTTTATAAAACTAACATTTTATATATATGGAAGATAATCTTAACATTATCACATGTAAAGTGTAAAAACCAATTTTTTGAAATGTGTTATTATGAATAAAAAATTGCTATGAATATAATATATTGATCAAAAATTCTTATTTTAAATTATGTTAATATATATTTTTACAATAAATTTTTAATTTTTTAATAAATAAATGTAATAAAAAATATAATTTCATCATGATATTATTAATTTAACAAAATATTTGAAATTTTATTTTCATTTAAACACTACATAAATATACGTAATATTCACAATGAGTTTTTAAATATGATATATTATTTTTGAATTATTTATTATAAATTATGAAATATAGTTTAATTTTTTTTAGGAACATTTATATTCTAAAAATGAGAGGGTGTTATCAAAATCTATATTTTCACTAAAACTAAGTTATTCTATAAAAATATCAAATTTTTATCAATAGGAAAATTTTTAGAGGGATAAAAACATTAATATTAAATATTAATATTTATGTTATAAAAATATGAATTTAGGGTCTTAAAATAAAATTTTATATAAAATGGAATTGAACTTCATTAAAAATAACCATTTGAGTATTAAATTTTATTAATTATTTACCTTCAAAAGGTAATCAAGATAAGAAGTTTACCATTTTAAATTTATTATAGTTTAATTAATAATTTATTATTAAAATATTATAGTTTTAATAGAATGGTTTTAATATGTCATACAAGTCAGAGTCTAACCTTGATAGACTGGTACATCGACAGAGGAGCATGTCCTGACAGAGCCCAAATGGAATTCCTAATTCCCACAGATTTGTGCCTAAAACCAATAATCATACATAAATAACATTGGAATTGTTTATTAATAATTTGATTGAATTTAAAATATAAATTATTTATATAAAAAATTCTCAGGGATAAAGTTCCATTAACAAAAAAACTGAAATAAAATAAAAAATAGTACATCATTAGGGACACAACATCTTGAAAAATTAAATCTTGTGAATCCCATGAAATTTAATTATCAAAAATCCTTTATTCTCAACCCTCGCGTAAGGTCCCATATATCAATATCATACACCACCTCTTAGTTGTTATTTTCCTTTTATTAGCCCTATAATGTGAAAAACTACAAATTAATCATGTTAAATGAAGGGTGTGAGCTAACATCCCACTAGGGTATCACTGAGTGTTCTATAACCAATTATATTACAATAAAACTTTCAAGAATTCAATTTAAATAAAACATGTTATGACATGGATTTTACATATATTAAAAAACATTCATTTGAATTCAGTAATAATGATGTTATATCAAAAAACAATTAAAAGAAATATTTATATAAGACACTAATATAAAAAAATGGAATAATAAAAATTACTAAAATAAATGAAAAGGTTAATCAGGTCAATATATATAAATTAAATTTCCTTTATAATAACTGTCATGGAATTTTAGTCTTTATCTAATAGATCCTCACAAATCTCATTAATCAACACACATCAATGTATATGTGTACACATGAATAAACACTTATTTATGGGGACCCATTCCATGAAATCCTGTCACACATGTCTTAGATAATGTGGTCACCATAAATACACTTATTTGGTGTCTGAGTCCAAGTGTTCTTATCTTAATGCACTTCTAACATCACATTCACACATGTGATTCATCCATAAATCAATAAATCATAGTGAAATCAATCATCTCAAGTCATTTTTCTTTTGTAGATATATTTCCCAACTCTAGTATTGGAAATTTCATTTAATTTCAAAAAAAATCACATGTTTTCATAAAATTCATTAGCCTTTATATAGTGATTCAATATAATATAATTTTATGAATTTTCATCAATCAAATAATATGGGTTTTTAATTCTATGGTAATGCCATATTTATTAACCTATCTATAATCATGAGATCAAACGTTCAACACCCACAATTGAGAATGTCAGTGATGAATAAATAAAGATAATATCCTGTAATCATAACTAGAATAATAATTCATCAAAATGAGGTCTTGATCTATCAATAAAATGATTATCTATCACTATATGAGGAGAGAAATGGATATTAAGAGAAAAAAGTTAAGAGAAGTACTTTCCCAGAGGAGAAAAAATTCAATTAATATATCATTGATTTATAATTAATGGGGTTTTGGGAGTTAATTACACATATTGGGAGATTTTTAGGACAATTGAATCATATTAGGGTTTAAATAAGGTAACTAGTGGTTAATATTATGGGTCTTTTAATTTAAATATAAATTTTGGGGGATTAAATCATTTTGTGCACTATTTGAGAGAGAGATAGAACATGGTGAAATAATTATGTGCCCCTACTATTTGGGGAACATGTTTTCGCGTGGATGGGCGCATGGATTGGGTATGTGTCATCAACCTATTCACCCTTACTATTTCAAGAGAATATTTTTACAATGGGGTTCTCAGTTTGGGAAAACCATACACCAATGATGAACTGCTCAAAATAGCTTTGAATTTTTTATAAATAATACATTAAACACCCCAATACTAGACCCAAATTATAGGTATAAAAAATAATGTCCTATCAGTACCAAATTTTTTGTAAAAAAATTTATAACCTATCAATCATAAAATTATTCTATCCATATAAATCCTATACGGAAAAATCGAGTTGAGTTAGATGAGGACAGCTCTCTCTCATTTTTCTATCACACACCAATGTGACTTGTTAATCAAAACCCTTATTCCATAGAACATATACTGAAGGTATAATCATTCCATGAATAATTTCTATCGTGGATTCCAATATATTGAATTAATTCTCATTCATTGATAAAAAATGTTTAACAAAATGATCTTCCTAGATCAATACATTAGAATGGACAGAATGATACTTCCAAATACAGGAAATATAAAATAAATTGTGGATTCATGAAAAATGTGATGTAATTTGTAAATGTTAAGTCACATTAACTTCCAATGAATAATAAAAATAGACCCAGAAAATTGATTTTATGTTCTTCTACTATCCCTAGTCAGTAGTGTCCCAACTGATATGAAACATTGAAAAGCACCTGGTCAACAATAGAAAACTCCATTGTTCATCGAAAACAATAAATATAACATTTATACTGGATCTTCCCCATTTCCATTCATTGAGGAATAAAATGATCATTTTCATCACCTCTTAAATAAACATTTAGTAAAACTAAGGTATCATAAAAAATCTGAAAACAATACAACATTGATTTACATGGATAAAAATACAGGTCCTTAAATGGATATATCCAAATATTGTAACATTAACTATTGTGATATAAAAAATAAACTATTTACAAAGAGGTATCTCAAATGACACCAAATCCATGAATTTAATCATGTATCATGTCTTCAATAATCATTATAGTTCAATCAATCATTCTATCCATCTTGTGATTATTTGAAGTGATAAAATTAACAACAATTACAATTATATCATTTTATCCCATCCTGAAATGGGGGAGTAATAAATGATCCCTATCTATGAATATAGTATTATGAATTAAAAAAAATATACAAACTATTTCCTAAATGGAATTCTAAAATCATCAAAATTGGATGTATCTCCCATGGTTAAAAGGGGAGGAAATTTTTCTTGAATATCAATCATAACCAATATTATATTCCATCTATGAGTGATATGTTGAATCCAAACCACATTCAACATAGAAATACCCTATAACATCTATATTAATACTGGAAGATGATGATTAAAAATATCAATTCTATAGTACTCAAATCATAAATTTTGGAACGCATGACAATGAGAAACAATGTTAGTGATCTCTCATCTTATTCATTATCACTAGAGTCATCACTGTATAAGATAGCACATAATCTGGATTCACGGGAAAAACTGCCACATGTAATTATTGGAATTCCCTATCACAAAATTATTCTATTGAAAATATACCACATACCAATTCTAGAAACATATAAAACCCTCTTTATATTATTAACACTCAACACTGGTATCCAAACCCTAAAGATAGTCCCTACTTTCAAATAATTCATCATAATGATTATTCCACTAAAAAATCATCTTGATTAGAGTGGATGTTAAATAAATGTTTATCAAAACTACCTTAGTCACATTCTCTACAACTATAAAATGAAATTAATCAAATAGATACATCATATTCCATACATCTGTTGATTTATTCATTTCTTTGGATAATTTTTTCCTCCTCAACACTATATTGTTATCCATCACTATACCTTTGGTGTAGGTATTGTAAAAATAAATATAATAAAGGCTATAAAACCAATTTATTTGGTATATATTCCAATCTACTTGATAGAATATGTAACTCAATATTTTGTGGTTAAAATTAAGGGTAAAATTTTATCGTAAATTGTATTGATACAAAATATTGACAGAATGGATCATGTATATGAGTTTAAAATAATGGATCATGAAGTTCTTATCATGTTTTATAAGATTTATAGAATCGTAGGATATCATTTGATCACCATTCATAAGGAAAAAACCCATAGAATAACCTAATACATCACAAAACACCTAAATATTCCTTCATGTCCTTTGGTAAAATCATCACTGGAAAAAAGTAAAATTAAATATCAACATTTTAAAAGAACTCTGATATTTATCATACCATAATAAAATAAATCCTTTATAGGTTGGGTGGTCATCAAAAAGACAAATTTGGGAAATCATCGATGAACCTATGGTAATACCACACCATGAACAATAAACCATATACATGGAAAAAAATATTCACTTACTATGACTTTATAACTGATTTTTTGTTCTTAGGATTAAATAAAATACAATTTATTTAGAAAAATTCTCCAAAGAACAACACTTTTATAATATAATAATTACACATGGATACTATCATGTAATTTCATATATATCTCAATATTTGTTCAACAAATATCAAATGATGCACATCCCCATCCTTGATTTTTGAGTGAACAAACATGTCAGGTACAACTAATACTAATATTGAGTTGAGTTACACATTGAATATCCATTTAATATATTACTAAAAATCATCATATTATTGGTCAAGAAAAATGGGATAATAATGTACTCATTATGGATATACATATTGCTTAAGGATGTTTTATGATGGACAAATTATTTAATTTTGATATGGTGATCACCAAATCAAAGATCAATCATTGAGAAATATAAAATTAATTTATAATATTCAACAAAATGAACAATATACGAAATCATATTTTTTTTATTGTGGCTCAATTCCATTTCATGTAATCAAAATGTAAGCAAAGTCTCCAATTATAATTCTTTTCAATGAAAATAATAACCTTCCATAGTGACCAGTAATATTGAATAAATACATTCCATAAAAGATCATCCACCTAATATTTAATCTCTTAATACACTAATTGTTATAAAGTGTATGTAGGAATATACATTTAATAATGCCAATTTAATAAATAAAAATATATATCCAACGATCATACTGGTTCAAAAAGAGAGAATTTATAAAGAAATATGGGGGAAAACTAAATTAAAAATTAGAGGGAAGTCATCACTAAAATATTCTCACAACATGTAAAAAAGAGAACTTTTATATAACCTTATCCAAATTTGGAATATAATTTTTGACTCTACTCGACCTCAGGTCATATTCTCATAGAAATATATGCACATCATAACATTAATAGTTAAGGAGTACTGTAGAAGATAATATCCAATCCATGTCTTATTATAAATCATCCAGTCCATCTCAAAATTGAATTCCATATAACTCATGTTGATACCAATAAAATCCGAGAAGCGATTAGTAGTTGATTGAGATTAAAAAAATAAGTACATAAAAGGCTAAGCTCTATATTCATTTAGATGGGAATAGTAATATATACCACATAATGCCAATTCTATTTAGGATGATTTCGTAGGTTCATTATAGGAGTTGATATAACTGAGTAAAATGCAAAAGTGTCACATAATGTAGTCACTAAATATTGAAATATGGGGATGGTCCCTATCAAAGTCACTAGTCTCCCATCAGTATCCTCTAGAGACTCTTATATTATGTGAGGAAAAATTGTTTTGTATTCTTGTGGATGGAACCCCATAGTTCAAAATAATCATATTAAACTGAAATTAATTTTAGATATGATCATAATGTTCTATTACTTGGAGTTGAAAAATTGTTGAAGAACATCTTTATGTGACACAATAGTCCACATAAATACATATCATGAAATCCTTAGTGGAAAAACATTTCCAATGCCTCACCTTGTAATACTAAAATAATGTCAAATATCATTTTTCAGGAACTTTATGTTACATATGTGACACATTATATCATGTTAAACCCTGAAACTCAAATAGTTTTCTCTTTAAATTTACAAGACTCATAGAAATTCCTCTTGGTTGAAGGAAACCTACACTCAAAACTAACATACCATCCATATCATGTTCATCCATCAATTTTATATCAAGATTATTAGTATAAAATTGGAGAATTAAAATAAATATATGATATTTAATATCATATTGAAGATACATATCAAATATTCAAGCCTTCAGTTCTATATTTTTCACCACCACATGAGAAATATGAACAAGTTCATCAAAATGGATGGTATACAGTATCCTAGTATTTTCCAAACATTGTAGGACATGAAACTCCATGTATTTGATCATGATCATCGAATATATAAAGAAGAAATTTAAGTATTTAAAAATTCCTTACACTCTAAAACATTATTTTTCTTCATAGTCTCTATCAACTACTACCATCTCATAGTAGGCCCCTTTATGATAAATTTTGTACACTTCACCTTAGTAAAATCTATAATAACAAAGAACATTGAATGAATCTTTATCTATTTCAACCAATACTCATCCTCTTGATAATAACTAGTGATTAAAAATATTGGTGGTTTAAAATGAAGAAGTGTGTGAGAAATATTTTTCAATTCATCCCTTTGATATTAAACTATCGATTATTTAATATAAATGAGTGATTATACCAATATGAAGACACAGATAACAAACACCTCTATCTCAATCTTATGATGATCCACATGAGGATTTTGATACAATGGTTCGCCAAAATCTTCCTCTTGTTCCCTACTAAATTTACTCCCAAGAATCATGATCCAAAAAAAACTCCATCAAGAAAAATAGAAACAACATTAATGATACACATATTTGAAACTCAATAAAGAGTTAAAAGTGTATCAAATAATATTGTTCAACTTGTAAAATACTATAATCAATTCATGAATCACATAAACAAAATTTTCTGAAACACCTACATTGTTTGAAGGATCATTATAATGGGATCATTCGGTGAACTCACTCATAAATACTTCCAATATCTAAAAAGTCCTTAATCTTATATATTATAACATTCCAACTACATGTTGATCATGATAAATGAGGCATAATATATAACATTAAAACAAAATTTTTAGGAACCATCTCATAAACCATAATTCAAAAATACCTTATCGTGTCTTCATAAAGCTTAAGGAGTGTTATCGATCACAACAGATTAGGGATTGGAACCAATTATCCTCAAAGTATGAAGTTCGAAGGTTTTATTCAAAAAGAATCCAAAGATAAAATAAAAAATTCAGAAAATCAATACTCTTAATAAAAAAGTTTCTAGAAATAAATGGAAAAATAAACTGTAAAATAATTTCCATAAAGAAAACATCATTGGTAATGTAAAAACCTCAATAATACCGTGTAATTGGTATATAACATCTCAAACAGTTACCACAATCACATCAAATCGTTGGGATATGAAACATCCTTAACTACCAAGTGGGATTTCCTTTTTCTTGGTCATAGAAAATGAAAATCAATAAAATATAGAAGGTTAAGGTTGGGTGTCTGTTAATATCCTAGTAGGATCTCATAGTTCATTTAATAAAAATTTATTTACCAATGAAAAAAATATTATTTAATGTTAAATAAAAAATTGTATGGAATGAAATGTAAATTATTTTAAAAAACATGATTTTGAG
Organism: Viscum album; assembly: GCA_963277665.1. Classification (NCBI taxonomy): domain Eukaryota; kingdom Viridiplantae; phylum Streptophyta; class Magnoliopsida; order Santalales; family Viscaceae; genus Viscum; species Viscum album. The sequence continues at coordinate 2,053,198,525 of OY728146.1, read as the reverse complement.
CAAAAAATATGTATGTAATCATAATATAATATAAAATTTAAATTTTATATAAAAGATTTATATAAAAATATATTACATGAATAAATTAGATCTATAATAAAATTAATCTTTAATTAATTAAAAAAAGTAAAATTCTAATAATCCATTTTATAAGTTACATTCTAGATATAAGATCGTAACATATATTATTCATCAACAAGTCTCATGGTTTGTTTGAACTTTAAAATAAAAACCCCTATAATGGGACACATTATGAGAAATCATTCAATACATTGTTTATTAAAAGAAAATTTAATCAATCTATTATTTTTGAGTTTGTGTTATAGTTTTATTTTTCCAATAACCTAATATCTACCTAGGAACAAATGATGATAAACAATTAATCAATTTATTATGGGAAATAAGTCATCTCAAATCCATTAATTATTCATAAATTGTTTCCTAAATAATTACTTAATCATGCTTTTTCATTTATTAGAAAAATTATATGTTTTCATCAAATTCATTCATTTTCAAATAATCTATATATTTAATATTTTATTTATAAATTATATTCCAATATTCATTTCAATAATTTCATTTCCAATCATGCCAATTTTTTTTATAAGAAATATAACCACCATTTTCAAATTCAATGAAATTTGGTGTTTTATAAATTTCCAATCCCTTATAAAATAAGAATACAAATCATATCAAATATTTGATTGCAAATCAATTTAAAAGTCATTAAATATAAATAAAACAATAACAAATTTCAATTTTAGAATAAATCTTTGTGGAACCACATACAATTAATCATGATATCAAATGATCTACACCTGCAATGGGAAAACCCATGATGAATAATGGAAAAAGACATACAAGAATAAAAACTATATATAAGATCCATCAAACGAGAGATTTGATCCATTTATAAAATCATGATATATCACTATAAAGATGGAGATAAATGTATATCCATGTAAACCAAAATAGGGGAGATCCACTTACTTGGAAGAGATATAAATAAATAGAAAGAGAATTGATCCACACTGAAAAGGGGTTAGAGGATAAAATTATACAACTTTAGATCCATTAAGTACATCTAAATCATATTTGGGTTGAAATACCAGATTACAGGTAAAACATAGTTATCCCTGTATTTTAATATAATTTTGTTGTAATTAAATTCCCGATGTCTGGAATTAGAGGAGAGGGGTGTGTGGTTAAAAAAATGTTCCCTAACTATTCCAAACATGCTATTTATGGTGGATGGTTGGAACTAACATGTTAATAGTTTGCGTTACCTGGGCACCACCAATTAGTAGTCCAAAAAATTTCAAAAAGATCCAAAATATCACTCAAAATACCCAAAGACAAGACCAATCAAATTTGGAATCAAAACATGGGATATGAAGTACCTAATAGAAGTTAGTTAAATGGTACAACACAAATTATATTACATATATTTTCAATTAATGGATCTCAAAACAAGGGTTATTACATTTTGAAACATGAATAGTTATTTTAAGATACATATGTGATAGGTAATTCTAACATATTTGCGAGTCTGTAGGGAAACATTATAATCTGAAAAATCAATAAAAATACATAATTATAGAAATGAGATACATTTTTAACATAAGGATTATCAATTTATCTCGTTTTTTACATAGATCATGATTGATGGGTTTTCGTAGATAATGAATATTTTTCAATAAAATGTTCTGGATGTTAATTTAATAGACATTAAAAGTAATGACATTGAATCTAAAAAATATATTAAATTTAATATTTTGTATGTTTCCTCATATAAAATGATTCAATACACATGAATGTTTAGGTTTGGAATCCAAAAATAATGAAATATTAGAAAGTGGTTTTTAATGTGCCTATTCTCCTTAGAAATTTGAAGAAATATTTTATGATTATAGTACTTGAGGATCTCATAGTTTGCACCATCACCATGAATATTTTAACAATAATAATAAAATATATTGATATAACATTTAATATTCTATTAGGAAATCAATAAATTGTTCGTGATAGAATGTAAGGAATAAATATTTTAGATTTTTTATGAACCATGATTGATTAATATGTTTTTATGGATGGTTGATGTGATTACATTGATAGTTTATGATAAAATATATTTATTATTATCATAATTATAATATGTAATCCATATAGAAATGGATTAATGATAATTTTGTTTTGAATTTGAATTAAAATATTTAGGATTCATTGTTTTCTAATGATCCATGCACTGGATAATATTTCTGTGTGTGGTATTATGAAATGATAGTTAAAAATGAAATTCTATTTTCTCTTTAATTTTATTTTATTAAGGAATAGTGTTTTCTGAGTGATCCACTATGATATATCCTAGAATTGTCAAATGTTTCACTATGTTATCCTAGTGGAATGATTGACTTTTTAATGACACTATCTTGAAAAATCTTTTACCGTATTATTTAGATATAGTATTCCTCTAGAATGTTATATAATCATATATTATTGTTTTTTATCAATAGAATAATTTATAATGATTATATATTTTCGTTGTAGTTATGATTTAAGCATATCATGTTGATAATTTAAACAAGACATGAGTATAAAGAAAAATTAATTATATATGTTTTTATCTGGAGATCTTTTCGACATAATATTCTTGATATTATGATGAATGTGTGTTCAGATCAATTAATGACATGGGTATTAGGATGATGTTTATTATTATATATGTTTCATAATAATGGACCATTTAAATTACTCACTTATATATACAAGTGTTTTATGATTATTTTCAATTATATTTTTATTTTATTTTAGTGATGGGAGTATCATTTTCAATAAAACAACCACCTAAAGGAGGCTTTTAGAAGTGAGACCAAAAATAAAATCAGTGAGTTAACCTACATAATGTTCAACATTATATGCATACTTTTATACTTATTGGTGATATAGAAAATATATGAGACAAATATAAATACTTTTATTTTTAAATATATATTTATAATTTATATTTAAAAATTATTATAAATAATACCTTATTTTTTATTATATTTTAATTTTTTTTAAAATAAATAAATAGATAATATAATTATTAAATAAAACTACAATTAATACATCTCAATCTAAATATCATAAAAACAAATATTTTATTTAATAAATGGAATAAAGTTTTAATTTTAAATTTACATCCACTCTAGAGACTACAATAATATCATTATTATTTGTTTAAATATTTGACAACTATATATTAATTACAAATAGAGGGATATACTATGTAATGAATAAAAAATAAAAAAAATTATCCTACAAGAAAAGATAAAGAAAATAAATAAAATTTTAAATAATTAGTTTGAATTATATAAATGAATATATAATTTGCAATCAATTATATTTATAATAGATAATATAATATATGGAATATTGTGGTCGTCATAGGAATGGTAATATTGTAAAATGATATTTGAATAGTAATGTGGCAGATATTCATAACAATATAGTGTTAAATAGACTAAATAACATAATATTTGAATTATATTATTGATATCTAAACGAAATATCATTATTCATTAAACTATGTGTCTTATAATACAAATATTATTTAAATTGATGGTTTTATTTTTTTATGATAAATGAATCATTTTCAAATAAATGATGACTATTTATTTAGTAATTATATTTCTTATGAATTTAGTATTACATTCATAAAAAGGTATTTAAATTTATTATAATCTTCTCAAAATTATCAAATGGTTATTTTTTTATAATTTTCCAATATATTTTAATTTGTAGGTTAATAATAATACATTGTGTGTCTATAAAACAACTCTTCTTATTTAATTTTTTTGTCAAATTTATGAAATAAATAGTAAAAAATCTTGAATAAACACGAGTATATTATATTCATTATAATAGTTTATTCTAATTTACTATATTCAATTTCTAAATGCTATAAATAAGTGAATGAATGGTAAAACGATTAATGTTTACAAAATAACTTTATAATCAAATATGTTTTTCATAGAATTTTTTTAAAATATTATTTCTTTTAATTTACTAAGAAACGTAAAATATAATGGTTTAAATATTTTATAAAATTTCAAAGAGGAATAGTATACCAATGAAATTCAATTTCCCCTAAAAAATATTATAAAAATCAATGTTGAAAAATTATAACTCAAATTTCAATAATTTTAAATAAATGTACTCCAATCATCAAATTCGATTTCAAAAAAAATTTATTAACATTTCATCTTTATTTATGTCATTTATGTATCCTTTCATGAAGTTACTATTATTATATGATGTTACCTTTTAATTATTATTAATTCATTCAATAATATAATGTATTTTAATACTCTATTTATTTTCCTATTGGATTATTTTTCATAATATCTTTTATACTATATCTTATATTATTTAATGACTTAAAATAAATTTTATTATCATATATTTGAAATATTATCGATAATATATTATTTATTACAATTAATTATAAACTTTTCTTAATATGTTATTATCCTATTGTAATATATATTTATTTTTTCTATTGAGTTTTCTTTTGTAATCCTTTTTTATATCATTGAATATATATATAATTTATTATTAATAATAATTATGAATGATAAGTTATTACAAATTGAATTATAAATTATATTCTTTCTCATTATCATATCTTTAAAACAAATTATAAATCCAGAATATCATGATAGGGATAAACACAATTATCTAAATTCGTATTTATTCTAGGTACTAAACGTATTGTAAATTATTTATTTCCTGGAGTAGGCCACCCTATGAAGAAGGATGAAAGTAATATATTTTCTTTAGAATCTAATGGGTATGGAGTGGAAAATAGTAGTTTTTATAATTAAACCCTCAACATCTAATCATGATCATGTGGTAGTTTCTTATTAAATAATTAATATCCCAAATAGAAAATAGTTATAAATGTATCAAAATCCCAAATTTTAGAGGGTATATTTCTATAATTTAATCTCCATAATATGATTTAAACTATTTTAATATATTATTAATAGTTATTTATGTCATTATAATAATAAAGTAATCTATGTTGTTGGATTTATTTCTTTTAATAATGATAAATTTGTTGGAATTGTTAATATCATTTTTCATTCCAATATTACTGATTAATGTTTACAGTTATTTTAATATATTTTATTTATTTATTAAATCTATAAAAAAAATTATATATGTAGTTTATAGAAGGATAATTATTGACTACATATCCATGTGCGTATAGGATTTCTCTTATTATTCATTGTGCATTATATTGTTTAGCCATTAGATTAATATGATCGATGTCTATGACTTATTAAATTTTAGGATGGGATTATTAATATATAACAACTATATGCATACAAATATATCATGATACCAATAATAATCAGATAATGGGAGTGTTCTTTTTTTTCATAAAGACTCAAAATTTTGTTTGTGATGTCATCAAATATTTAGTAAACATTATTATATATATTTTTTGTAATTTATTTTATTATTTATTACTATTTTTATTTCATCCATTGATATTTATATCTTGATTTCTAATGAAACCTCTTGACCTGAGATCCAGTAAAATGGTGCATTGTGATGGTAGGTCATGTGCCCCATGTATGCTACCCCTTATACTAAAGGTTGCGATCTAGTAGTGCGGATATAAAGTGTTAAATTTGGGAGACTATAATCCTCTATGAGAGTAGTACGGTGGTAAAAATAATTATGTATAAATAGGGTAATCATTATGTAAATAAAATCACAATAGAAACATATATCATATATAAGAATATCCTATATAAAAACATGAATGTATAGATAATTATCAAAATCTAAAGGTTGAGTCAATTTTAAATTATATAATGGAATGATGATATATATAAATGTGATATATGGAATATAAATTATGTACATATAAAATATTCTATGAAATGTATAAAAGTCTAAAATACCTCACCTTTATAATCAAAAGCATATACTTGGCCCTTAGATCCCAAACTCCAAGCTATTTGTAAACTGATGAAGACTTCATAACTAGAACTTACTGTTGTCCACTCTTTTATTCGTGATGTCTATGTGGGTACAAAAAGCAACCCATTTTGGGTGTGAGATAAACATGGTTGGACATCAAAAATATTTTCTTTAATAATAAAGACATTTTTTATAGAAAATTAGAGTTCATGTACCAGTAATTACAAACCATGGTTGAAAATAAATACTACTTAGCTTAGGTTCCTACTAGAGACATGGTAGACTGTACGTACATCAACATAGGCTAGAATGAGATTTATTAATATATCATATATATATATATATATTAATCATACATATATAAATAATATTTTTATATATATTTATACTATATATGTACAAATATTTAATGGCATACACATGGATACAAGGAGATAGCTGTACCCTATGAATAATTGAGGGGTCAATAACTAGTTTAACAATCCCTTCGCTCTTACATGGATTTGTATACTAAATAATACATGAATTCATGAGGATTTTATTATCACATGATATTGTGGGGTGTGTTTTCATGCCGAGAACAAAATAAATTGTAACATAGAACATCATTTCCATCTCACAGATAAGTTATAGGTTGTGTGAGGATTTGTGGAAAACACCCAACATTAGGTATCATGAAGCACAATACTGAATTGATACCATATCCATTTTCACCAACCTGTATCCACTTCTAAGTAACAATAGACATGATTTATTACCATTAAATATATATAATTAATAAAACCAATATAAATATGGATTTTACATTTAATACATTTAATTTTTATAAATATATAACACATGTAGTGTCCATTCCCCTAATATTAATTAATTTAAAATTAAATATTAATGTTATAAATCTAGGAAATCCAAATTCATGTTCAATCCAAAACAGAAAAATTCTTTTTCCTAAATTTAATATTTATATAAGATAGGGTATTAAAATTTTCACACCCTATGTGGTGGGAATCAATGATTTCAGATTCCTATACTGATTTAATACGGTTCCACATGAGTATAAGTACATGGTTAAATTAATTAAAAAAAATGAAAATTGCATTATAAGATATAAAAATGAATCTATAGTGTTTCTCACATTAGAAAACACTATGAAAACATAAATTTTTTTTACAAAATTGGTAGAACAAATACGTTAGGTTGGTAGAATTCTCCTAGTCCAGTGGAAGACTTTGAATAGAGTTCAAACTAGGGAAAATGAAAGAACAAACCAATTTCTAGTGGAATCCTTTGAATAGAGTCCTATAATATTTATGAAAATGGTTTCCAAATGTATGAGTTATCAAGATCCCTAGGGAAGGAAAATGAAGATCTAAAAGGGATGAGAAATTGGGTGATGCATGAAGGAATTGAAAAATAAAAAAATATGTGATATTTTAAAATCATTTCATGAAACTATTTTAAAAACAGCCTCAAATAATGGGTTTCATGATATTGAAAAATGGATGGAAAAATTGTGCACCAACTATGCACCATCTACTACTCTGAATCCCACTCATATTATCTATGAACATCATTTCACTTAACATTAAAAATTTGTATCAAATTCCACTTTTAATGTTTCATAAGGGCCCATACGAGCATATGGACAAGGTCTCACATTTGTAGAAGAACCATGAGGCCTCTTTTCTACATTGAGTTCAACCATACTGTTCAGTCACATTGTTATCCCTATTTATGTTCTAATTATGTATAATTGTTTGTAAACCAAATTTTTAGATTTCAAAACTCTGAATAGCCTCATATACTCATGAGACCTTATTATGGTTATACAATAACCTCAGTAGACTAAAATAAGTAATTAATACTAGAATAAATGTTATGAATCTTCTCGAAATGTCTAGTCATTAAAACATACCATACTTAAAGAAACTCATCACTGTGTTTACCTTTTAAGGGTATTAGTAAAAGACCTATGAAAAGACCCATCCACTGGGCACATACGTCAACTTCCAACTCCCATCTCTTATCCTTTATTCAATTTTGTTTCCTTAGCATCTATACTAGAGGGACCAACATTTTACAGTGTTTCTTTATACTCTAATCATTGAAAATTATTTGGTCCTACTCAATGAAAAAATACACATCCAAATCGACCACCTAATTATGGAAAACATGTCATGGGTTTGGATAATACCATCATGTCTGATACATGTAAATAATTTCCTTCATAGATCAATATTCAAGAAGAAGTGTAATAATGAAAGATACTTGTTTGATTCTTTATATGATCTCAAAATGACGAATGAATATTTGAGAGAGATTAACTTGATTTCAAATTAATCTATGGATCAACCTAGGAAAAACAAATAAGAAAATACAATCCCATACCTCAAACATAAGAGGTTTTTAGCATCAATTTGTCTATGACTATTCCCATGACTAATATGTCAATATGTGTTTTCAGATTATCTACAACTACTCATGTGACATCGAAATGATAGGTGGTCCACAAAAATATTTTTTCCATTGTTATAAGAAACATAGTTGTTTTTGGAATAACATACAATATAATTCATTTTATGGATCAATCTAGATGGTATACTTATAACTATTATTACATGAAAACTCAATTAGGGCTATGTGTTTCCCCCAAGAACCTTTGAATTCTTTTACAGATGCACATGACATATCCTCTAAAAGATGACTAGTGAGCTACATAAAACTATCAAAATTTAGTTGATATATCGTGTTCAAGATCTACTCTAATTCCAAGGCCCTTTTTTAACCCCTATCATATATAATTCAGGAAGAAAGAATCCATATTAGATATAATAGAAATATGATCTCTTTGAATACGCACAAACTCATTGTCATATAGCTTCCCAATATCATCAACAGGGAAAGACTCCCAAATTGGTAAATAAAATGTGATCTCCATCAAACTATCAAAGAAACCCCAAATAATTCCAGTTCCAAAAGTCAATTAGTTAAACCTATCACATTTTCCATGGAGATTACATTATATTTCCACTCTCTAGTAGAAAATGTCCATAGAATTTATACATATCTATGATGTTTTTCATTCATCTAATGATTGGTGGAACCGTGATTGATAAATCTATATGTCTACCCTTTAAAATAGGAAATATAAACTAGAAATGTATTTCATGATACATCTTGGTGAAAAAAGTATGTAAAACCCTAGAAAAAGCTTTCTATTATCTCATTAGATCCTATATAATGTCTAATTGAACCCTGAAATACACAAATATTCATAATGTATCATCCTTATCCAGGGTCCCACTAGAAAATGAATCATTATATGAGATAATTACCCAACTTACTAGGCACTCAGGTTAAAAAGGTTTCTTAATTATCACATGTTCTAAAAGAGTATAAGTCACTTTTAAATCCTAGAGGATAGTCAACCAATTATAAAACTAATCATTCATATGAATTTATGAAAACAAGTTGATAGGATTATAGTACCCACTAGCGTCATCAACAGCTTGTGATTGAGTATTTCACCATAGAGCATTATCTATAGTATTTACATTACCATGAATGTAGGAAAGCTATAAATCTAAGGACTATAGGTATTCAACCCATATGTTCTACCAAAGATTCAGATCATGTTTTGTGAATATTTATTGGATGCTTTTATGAATAGTGATTACAATAAATATATCCCCAAAATGATAATTCCTTCAACATAAAAATAAATAAACAACTATTTCAAGATTTATATTAGGAATCAGGTAATACCACTCATGATACCTGAACTAATGGGAAATGTACACTACAACTCACCCACCATGCATTAAAACTATTACCAGACCGATATATGATGCACCATAATAAATATATTAGCACCATTCTTGAACTAAAAGAATCTAAAATAGTTTTGAAGTCAAAAATTACTATAAATTCATGAAAGTATGAATGAAAAATTATAACAATTTTAATTTCAACCCCTTATTAGTCCTTCCAATTAGTGGGATTTATAGTTTCGTTAAATCTTGGAAAAAATATCAATAATAACAATATTTCCCCATTAAACTCCATATATCAAAAAAATTCATCGGTTGTTCCCCGAAATGTAAAAATATAATCTTTTTCGGTCAAATGATATTATGTTCCTGAAGATGATATGTACCGGTAATTGGACATGGTCCATCCAAATGATTAATTTAGTGATATTTACCAAAATTTTGTTCTCCATTATCATTTATACATGATATATATATATATCTGTGTGTGTTTCTGTTTGTAATGGACTTGCCAAGTACAATAATACAAATTTCTGTCATCTAAAAAGACATCCATGAATGAATATTGATATGGGTGGAAAAATAAATTTATAACATTCATAAAAGTATCTTGGGTGTTCACATATGGATGACATTACTGGGTACTCATAAAGACTATAAAAACTATGGAAAGCATTATTAGGTATTCCTAAAGACATAACATGCACTTTATGATATTTGTACCTCAAAATAAATATCTAAGAACAGCTTTCCTCCTTATAGTTGATCCAAGAGTCCATATAATTGGGGAAGTGTACACCAGTTCCATACCATGAGCTTCATAAACTATCTGTAATTTATTAAATGATTGAGGGAACATTCCACCTTTTTGGTAAAAAATACCAGTGAACCCCATGTCGAGGTATGAGGATAGATAAAACCATTAGATTATTTTCTATCCAACTATTTGTTAAGTAGAATAGTCTATGTAGATGAATATTATATAGTAGAGTGGAGAATGGTTACAATCCTAGAACTAACTAAATAATTAATTATACATCTTTTTCTAGTGGTATCCTAGAAACGTCATCATGGAATATTTCTTTGAAACAATAAAAAAGGGAGAAAAAATATAATATCATTACCACTTATGATCTAAAAATTACCAATAGTATAGAATGTCACTATACATATCCCCTAATTCTCTAGTCCATATCAAGATTCATTGACATCCTATACTCACATATTAATATGTTTATCACAATATGAATATGTAAACATCACCCTTAAAAAATAATAGTCAATGTTGTTTAGATTGGGAAGTAAATAGTCCATCTTAATAATTATATCAATACTAGTCATGATGAAAATTAAAATATTCTTCATGACGAGATACCTTTTTCTCTAAAGGTTACAATCATTACATCATTGAACTCTCTCAGATTAGATAACCAACAAGGTATAGTTTGTCATGATTCCACATTAATACTCAATCTTTTGTCATAGAACCTCTAGAATCACAAAAAATAAAAAATATCGTGACACACCAATTACATATAATGAAAAAACTGACATAGAGGAAACTATAATAGTACATAGAATAATAGAGGGTTGGCAACTCAAGTAATCTGGAATAAAATTCAATACAAGAAACTATCCCATTCTGCATCCCAGAGTCAACCTAATAACCCAATGTAGGTACTCTAGGATGAAATTGTATGTCATACATCTGAGTCCCTCTACCTTGACTGTCACCTTGGATTGAATGGTTGGTGATATTCTTATTTCCTACCTAGTAAGATACTTATAGTACTACTACATAACTTTCAATTAGTGTAGACCCTATAACATTGGTTATAGGTAGAAATTTCTTGAAGAAGATCTGGATATGTACCATCTTACCACAACCTCTTCACATTACATCATATATCATACATTGAGAATTCTTCTGGATGATCTCCCCACATTGGTGACATATAAAGAAGTTTTTCATATGAATTTTAAGACTGTTAATACACCTAATTTTACCTAAAAATGACACTTTCTTCTGATAGAAGATCCTAAAGAATTTCTAGAAACTAAACCCCCATTAATATAAATTTTAGATTTTACCAAATTTTTCATTAGAATAAGTAATTGGTTGACTATCTCACATATAGTGTCCAACTAAAAGATGTTAACTTGTGATCAGATTACATAGACCCACCATTTTTCAAATAACCTTTGAGCCATGACCTTATACCATCTTATTTAATTGTGAACCCTTAAAACTCAGTAATGTGAGTAGAATAATGAACCATATAAATCAATACCAAACTATAGGTTCATAAACTCCATTTATCATATTTTTTTAGTATATATTGAATGAAAAAATTATAGAAGTCCATCTGATGATTCCTCCTGATCATATCTATGTGTCGGTCTTCCTAGGTAATGAAAAACCACCATCACTAGATAAAATCACGTAACATATATCCATTAATCTTTATCATCCTCTATATAGAAATATACATATTCCAATATATAGAAAACATGGAATCCATCCATGAAACAATAAACATAGGTTCTCCATTCCCCCACAAGTATGGGAGGATGTTATAATTAGAACTCTCTATTCAACTCTTACTTTATTATTGAATGACTTGCAGCAACATTCAGGGACTGAATCAGGTGAATGAAACAATTTCCAAACTATTTTTCAATTCCCATGTTAATAATAGTAGGTCTTTCCTCTAGTGGATCAATTGGATATAATGCAGATTGATTAGTCCTACTACATCCAATTCTTGGTCATCACTACCTTCCTGAACTTTTACGAGTTGTCATCTAGGTGGAATGATTCTATAATAAAAAACCATGTCCTGGAATATGAATTTAATAGTAAAAATATTTTTTATTGATAATAGAATATGTATAAAATCTTAATATTTAATACATCACACCCCTATACCTACTACATTATATAATTCTACTTGATAAATAAATTCCATAATAGGCTGTAATAACCATATGATTCAATGGAAACTTCCCATATATAATGATAAGTTCAGTTCTCAGTCAGATATTACACATTGAAGGTTTTGATACATGGAGTTTTAATTGCATGATATAGAGTTAACATCCAACTGTATTACAGTTTCCACCCCTATTTATTGGTATAATTTCCATTTAATTTTTTAATTTAATTTATGTTCATATTATTTTATATATATGTATATATATATCATGGTCCATTTAAATTTTCATCCATTCACAAATTATAAAGGGTATACCTATTATAAATTTTGGTTATAAATTCTTTTAATTACAATTTGACCATTTCAAAATGTATAAATATGTAACATGGCCTATATAATGATATGATTATATTAACAACCATTCATGATTTATAGAATAACATTACCCATAAATTTACAAATTTCATTCCTGTAATCCAATCATATATCATTGTTTTGGTCTCAATAACCAATAGTTTTAAAACCCATGACATGTTATAATTTTTCAATAAGTATATAATTAAAAATATATGTTGTAAAAAGGTATCTTGACTGATTTAAGAAATTTAATCAGTCCAAATATGTTTCCCAATCAAAAATATTGAACATTTCCTTACATAGCTATCTAGGAACTAACTATATGTAGCATGAAATCCACACAGAAAAAAACATGTCATGGAAAATGAATGGCATATCAGGCATAAGGGTCATAGGATAATGCACGATATTAAAATTATATGTCATACCTGATGAACGAAAATAATCCTTATGAATAATAATTTTAATATTAATAGGTTCATAAAACATTGGCATCACCAAAATGGGGAAATCGTATCAACTGTAATAGTTATTTACCAAAAACATCAGTATCACATCCCTGGTTGTTTGATTTTCCCATGTATGTGGGTTAGCTACGCCTAGGGGAATTATCATTAAAAAATTCCATTACATATGTGTATTATTTATATTATCCAAAAAAATAGGTCAAATGAAAATAAACAAGTTGTGAAAACACTTTATAATGTCCCAACCTGGGATCCACAAAAATGGTTCCTCAAGTTGTTTTTTTCACATGGACTCATGAGTTCCCCCCATAATATTCTAGAGTATTTCTACATGTAGGGACACTCTATAGTTGTAATGGGGGGTGAATATACCCTCAAATCAATGGAGAAAATAGGTAATAATAAATATATATAAAAAATGTTGAAATTATATATTATAGAGTAAAATGGAAACATATCCCATAAATTAGAACACCTGAAATAAGAATCATCAATTTAGTAATAATATTAAAAATTTAATGGTTATGACATATAGAAAATAATGTTAGGTAAAGATGATGTATGAAAAGTGGATATAAGGGATACCTTATACAAGTGTATAAAACATGCTATGAAAAGTAAGACATAAAAAAATACCACTTTACATGAATCACAAGGGAATTCATGGTACTTTTATTTCATTATGCATGATATAAGTAAACATTTCAAGATTCTATGATTGGGGGATTTCACATTTCTACAACTAAAATCATGATGTATACTTAGGTAACAAAAGGTGGAATGAGTAGGGTGTCACACGAACTTGGTAGGACAGTACTAACGATCTATAGAATAATCCAGTCCATGTGTACAAAAAAAATATTAGGAAGGGATAAAAACTATAAAATATGCTCGAAAATATAAATCTGTTGGATCATGTTTCTATAGAACACTTAACCGAATCAACCATCATCAACATAGGTCCAAACGTGTTAGATCACCATTCTATATATATAGTAATAATATATATACATATATAATTTAATAAATTTATATAAACTCAATATATACATAAATCTAGTGGAATATACATGGGCAAAATGTTATATTTGGACATGGGGTGCAGCTCAGTGGTCTATAACTAGTCTAACGAACTAATATATTAAGCTAGTGTACATAGTCAAAATCTAACATGAGTTTGGGATGTCATGCTAGTCAATGGAGATAGTGGGGTGAGTATTCAGAACCAACACCTACCATAAAGGAATTTGGAACATCATGCCAATTATCATAATAAAATATAAGCGGTGTGAGATTTCATTTCCAACACCCAACGTATGGGAGATCTATATTCCATGAGAAAACACATAATTTTTGTTTAATGAGAATTATCCATGGTAAAATAATAATAATAATTATGGATCGTATTTGAGAAACTACAATTGGGAAACCCAATATAACAAAAGGTGTAACAATTAATAAATTTCATATATATAAATTTATAAATCATGCCATGTCCTTTTCACAAAAAATAATTCATATAAAATTATATATTGGATTTATAAAATAAGGTAATTACAATTTAGGGTCAATACAAAATTCATTTATCTTGATTTAAACATTTATCATTTATATAGATGAGGTTATTAAATATAGATCACCAAAATGGTTGGAAATCAATGAGTTTAAAATCCGCTAATGATAAAATATAGGCCTACAAGAGTATATTATGATTGGTCAATTAATTATATTAGGGAAAAATTCACCAGGCATCACACAGAAATTTTTGAGGAGCGTTGAATTTCAAAATTCTATAAAAACTTGTAAAATATTATTTAAAATTCATAGACCACATAGCTTAGGTTATTATAACTCTAATCATCTAGTATTATCCATTAAATGGATCATGAATGGAAAAAATGATAATAGATGTCCATGTTTGACAAAATAGGGAATACGAGCTCCAAAAACATTTTAATAAGTCATCGAAAGATAAATTTTTATAATAATAAAAAAGAATAAAGACATAAATATTTATGATAGTATTATTATGATGCTTATCAAAATATCGTCCCGATGTGGGTGTTATTGAGATCATTATTAGAGGATAAGGGAGAGCTCATTAGAGGAGAAATTGGGGGATTCATAGTAGAAATGTAAACGAATAAGATGTGTGAAGATTTAAAATCACCATGGTAAAAATATTTAAATCACTATTAGATAATGGGTTGTATATTTTGGATACTCATATGGAAAAAACTATATGCCAACCAGGATCCAACCACTTCTGTGTACCACACACACATGGGCTAGGAACAAAATTTTACTAACCTTGTGAAATCCATGAAAATTTTCTCCATAAAAAACATGGAATCAACCACATGACTATGTTTACCACCTCAAAATGTTTTAGAGAAATATTGTGACCACTTATGTGAACAATGATCTCTACACAATTGAGATAAATGGTTTTCTCTATCCATGTGATAGTCATGCAACTTAGACTTCCCATATAATTTTTGGAGTCTCCGGATTGGAATAGGCCCTATATTCTTCTGAGTGCCTTTTGAGGACATATTTCACCACTATAGGATAAACAAATTAATTAAGTGGAAAAAATATAGAATTATTACTTTTTATTAAATAACTTGTCATTACATGATATAAAATAGTGTGTTTTCAAGACTAGTTTTTTAAAAAAAGATACATAATATACGAAAAAATAAAAAATATTATAAATTACATAGAAACAAATTTCATTGGTTCACTCTATTTTATATTTACTACATATTAGAAACATTGGACACACATCAATGGAATGGTGTTATCATGAATCCCAATAAGGGGTCAACAACATAGATATATATCATGTGATATTTAGACGTGTCAATGAGAACATTATGATTGACAATATGAAATTATGAATAAATATATCCTAAAAATTTTACATGAGTCATAACATGTAAATGAGTCTAAATATAATAATTTAGGCATTCATAATCATATCAACAAGTTTTATCACAAAGGTGTTGTAAACAAATTTCCCAGGTTATTCACCAAGGTATTACATAACATGTCATCTCTAAAGATTTAACTTTTTATCTTGTTATTTTTAAATATATCACGGTTCAATACTCATATGTTATAATTTCATATGATCAACATATATCAAAAGAAATTATTTTTTTAATAAACTCTCGAGAATAAATAATGAGTTTTAAAAAAAAAGAGTGCCATAAAGAAGATCATAAAGGAATTATTATTATATCATTTTTAAACACATGGAAGGATATGTGATTTTTGTGTATGTAAATCCCTGAAATAAAAAGAAAATTTTATATCCAATTGAACTCCCAGTGAAAATAAAATAGTTTTCCATTAAAAATATATATATAATAACTCATGTATGAGAGGAAAATTAGATAAGATGTTTCTAAAGCATGGAAGGTATGAATTATGGTTTTATGAAATTGTAAAATTAGTAGGGAAAATTTTATCACATTCATTATTTGAAATTAAAATATTATTAAAATAATAGAACATGGAAAATTTTATTTTCATTGAAATTTCATGACACACCACAAAATGACTCATCAATGGAAAATGTAAGTGAAGATTTCACTTTCATTGATGAGTAATTCCTAAAACATGTGGATGGATACTTGGGTACATGATAAAACCATGGGGGATTCCATGAGAAGAAAAATCACTAGAATATCATGAAATATGGATTAGGGGACGATGTAAATGATAATATTCCAAAAAGTAATGTCATAAAAATAATGTTTTACTTATTAGACATTGGAATTTAACATATACTTTTAAAAAATAAAAAAAATATATTTAATTATATATTATTCATAAAAAACATATTTTTGGAAGTTGGTTTGGATAATTTAATATTTTATCATTATTAAAAAATATGATGTCATAAAATATACTAAAAAACTAAAACTCTATTAATTATTATTTGAAAAATAAATGTAATTTAGAAAATGATCATAAATTCATTCTATTATAATTTCAACATTGTTATTTCAGAAATGATGTTAATTTTATTACAAAAAATATTTAAATATGAGAATTTTAATATTCAAATTCAGAAAAATCTTTTTTATTAAAAATAAATTTTTTAAAGAAAAATAACATTTTTTATATTTATAAAAATTTTCCAAGGACTTTAAAAAAAAATTTATCATTTATTATTAAAATTAATGTGTTTTATAATAATATTTCATTAAAAAATTTATTCAAAATTAATTTTTTATATATAAATATTTTATATTATTTCTTGAAAATGTATTATGTTTTATTTGCATCAAAAAAATTATCAAATCCATCTAAATTAAACATATATTTAAAAAACTTTCCAATGATTAATTTATATAATAAATGTTTTATTTGTAAAAATGATATTACACTATGTTTTGGACATGTAATCCCTTATTGAAACTTCATATTCCTCGAGGGTAAGGTGTGCGATAGTGATAGTTCGGTGGGGTCCCTCGGATAAAATCGATAAAGTGTTGATCTCTACTAAAATGATCTTATATTGTAGGTTATTTCATTAAATATTTACTTCTTGAATATATTCTTGATCATTTCCTAGGTATAACCCCAATGAAAATATCTTCATCCCAAGTTCTAAAAAAAGTGATTCAAATGACATGACTCTACTGGTTAAGGTAATCAATTTTCCTTCCTATAACAATTATAATTTTTCCTTCTTATTATAAACAATAATTATAAGAGTAAAATTATTAACCAAAGGTATATTTACCTTTGTTCATTTAGATTAAGGGTCATATTGAAAAATATTCATGTAACTTTAAATTCTAAACACATTCCTTTCCTTATATACCTTATGAAAACTGCTTCTTTGTTTCACTCAAAATTTCTAATTTTTTAAGGATATATCTTAATTTTAACAAGATATTATTTGTTTACTATTATTTTTAACATTTGTATTGAGTTTTCAGTAGAGGTGATGATTTTTGTAGATTGGGAAGAACCATAATTTACAATTTTATCTATTCAATTTTATATTCATTGTCTCTCTATAATGATTGGAATTTTAATTAATATTGTAGCTATCTAGTATAAGGATATTTATTTATGATATGAAATTATTTATGTTTTTCTTAGTTTTATACATGTATGATGTTATATTAAATAGATAGTTATCCTTTAGAAATTTTGGGTCATTACATTCTTCACCCCTTAATAAATTTAACCACATAATTATCAATTCATTTTCTCAGTGGATAAAATGTGAGGGTACTTATTTGTCATGTAATCATCTAGTTACTGTGTCAATTATTTATTTTTATTGTTTCTATACAACACATTGATGAGGTTAGTAGTACTTTTTTGTAGAACCTTGTCCTTACGATCTAATAACTCTATGGTTTGTTCCACAAAAGAGATTCCATGTTCCGATTGTTCCACAATTTCATTCGGTATATATGAGGAATTAGGCATTTAATTCTTCAAGGGGGATACATAGAATACATCATTAACATGAGTTAGATTTGGGGGATGTTCTAATGGATACACCACTTCTCCTATGTGAATAATTATTTTATACCATTTCATTTTAAATCTCAATATTTCCTTCCAATGTGATATTAGAATGAAAAAAATTACAGAAACACCATCTACCATGTCCCTTAAATGATTGTCTGAATAACTTCCCTACTGAAATTGAAAAGCCACAAAATGTTGTTGGATAAATCAAAAAAAATCTGTTATTTCATGCACAATGTCGGGCCAATGAAATTTACAGTCACTAACTTCATCCCAACATGTATGAGTTCTACATCACATTCCATATAGTGATTCATATGGTTCCATTTCAAGATTACATTAGAATAAGTATTTAAAATACAACTCAATTAATGGGTGGTTTTTATACCGTTAACCATAAAATTCTATTGATCATGTTCAATATATGATCACATGTGTATGAATAGTCCTTTCATATTGGCAATCATTTTTGGTGTGACAGACCATACAAAAATATGATTAAATTTTCAGATCATGTCGAAGACTTGTCCGAAATTTAGATGTTAACCTGGGATCATGGTAAAAAAATCATAGAAATTGTAACCCTGTGAATCCTCACCACTTCATCTACTTATATCATTTAAATTTTCTCAAGATAGAAATATTCCTGAATAGAGATGAAATGAGAAGACTTGGTGAGATGATCCACTATAACCCATATCAAATTTTTTCTATTGGATGTTCCTGGGAGACCCATGATGATGTTTATAGTGATATTGTCCCTCATCCATGTTGGTATGGGTAAGGGTTTAAATACCCCTTAAAGATGTTGGTGCTCTTCCTTCACGCTCTGATATACAAAGGACCATGTAGTGTAGTTATAAATATCTCTTTTAATATTATCCCACCAAATATGATAATATAGTCCTTTTTAAATTTTAATAATTCCTTTATTTATTGAGAATTTAGCACTATGAGATTCCTCCATTAGATCCATATTTATATATGGGACACATGGAAAACATAGAGTGGTATGAGATTCACATACACATTCTAGAACAATATTGAACATATTAACCTTCTCATTCATCACAACCTATATACTAATTTGTAATGAAAGATCTTCACTTTGACATTTCATGATATTATATTGTATCTATGATTGGGGATAAATTGGAATTTGGTTGATGATGTCCCTTCCCTTATAATTATCATGTATAGTTTTACTAGGTCCTTGACCAATGGATCTCCTAGAATCCTCATCATTCCTAGAACATCGGGGTCATTCGTACAAAATTCATCAACCACATTTTTTCCCTTTATAGGCTGATAATGAATTTCATAGTGACTATATTTAAGAATATAAAATTATCTCCATTGTATTATTTTCCATTCCATTTTCATACAACTATAATTCAAACATTGGTGGTATATGTATATATCAATTATTCCACCATAATGATAGTACATAAATATTTTTAGATAATATATAACTGAATCTATCTTCATGTCATGCATAGGAAACTTCTTCTCATGAGGTACTAACTATTAAGTTGCAAAAGAAAATACAATTTCAATATTCACGATAAAGAACCCAATCGTTTTTATAGATGAATCACACTAAATAAGGAATAATTATCTAAAAGAGGATATTGGTATCACTAGTGATGTAATCAACATATTATTTATCAATGGGAAACATTCATCACACTCATCTACAATACTGAACATATCCCCCATTTTAGTTTACATGGTCATTAGATTATAATTTTATGAATATTTTTCCCAATACACCAATAATATCATATAAATCCTAAGAAGCTATGAATTTTAGTAATTATTTCTGGATGATTTCAATCTTATAGAGCCTTTGTATTCATAGGGTGAATTGAAATTCCTACATTTTTTATAATGTTCCACAAGATAGATATTTTTTGAACCAGAAATATTTTCTTAACATTACAAATATCATCCCATTCCATAGAATTTCCATGATAACCCTATTATGATCCCCATGTTCCTCATGATATTTTATGTATATAAAAATATCATTGTTAAAAAAATCTATAAATTTATCTCAATGATCCTTAAGGAATATAATCATTAAATTTATAAATATACCAGGACAAGTATTCAATACAAAGGGAATAAAAAGAAACTCATAATTACCATATCTTATTTGGAAGGAATACATTAAAATACCAATAGTTTTTTACCCTAAATTATTATCCCCCAAATCATAGGTTATTCGCGGAGAATAATTTTTCCCCCTAAATATTGTTAGATAAATCAGCAATCATTTATAGTATGTTCATTTTCTTCACTATGATCACATTATATTCTCTAAAATAAATGCATATCGACAATTATCCACCATTCTTCCTAAAAGATAGAATAGTTTCTCTTCTAGGAGACACAAATTGTTGGATAAATCCTCCTCAAGACGATATTTAGGTTTTTATTCACTTTTCCTAACTCTATATTGTCCGTTTTATATGGATTTGTTGATATCATATAGGAATATTTATATGAGTTCAATAAAGAACAATACCTCTCTTTCTGTGTGACTTTTTATATAATGTATCAAGAAATAAGTTAATGTATTGTTAACTTACCATAAAACTATATATCTTTATACTATAATTTAAATTTACCACTTCTTTGATCATCCCCTCAATGAAGTATATGATGGTTTTTATTCAAAAACATCATGCGTGGATATAGATCCATTAAAAACGACTATGGGTTCTGCCTTTAAAATTACTAAAATTCCCTTCTGTTTGTAGCTGATCATAGCATTAAACATTAAGATTCAGTGTATCCCTAATATAGTGTGAAAATCAACAATGGGAATCACTTCAATATTTAAGAAGGGTTTTTAATCTCGAATGTTAATATTGGAGTATTTATAAACTAATTATTCTACGATAATTCCTTGAAGAATCTTGAATGAGAACTCCTCTTCTATATTTTGAGGTATTGAGTCTATTTTAATATAAAACATAGATGAAATAATTGTATTCATAGAACATTGATCAATCAATTTACTTTATTACATTGAAGACATCATTAGTGTTTCTTCCACAACATTAACTTGAGATTCAACACCATCTATCAACACAAGAAAAGCATAACCTAGCTCCCTTGTTCTAGAATTTGGTTGATGGTGGATCCCCTCCATTATCTTCTATTTTTCACATTGATGATAAATGTTCCCAAAATGTACACATAGAAAGAATTTTTCTTCTAGAATGGACATCACCATCTTCCCTTTGACATTTGAGTTGAGTATTTGAGCATTCAAATCACCATAACACCTTCAATATATATGTCCATCTCTTCAACACATTTAGAACTTTACCCTACCAATAAACAAGTTACCTGAATTCTTTGTCCACATATGCTTCATGTGGTAAATTTTACTTTCTTTACTCTAATTTTATAATCAATTTTAATACGTAATATTGGGGAAATTTATTTCTTCTTCTCAATAAATTAATGTGACCACTGAATCTCATTTAATTTTTGTTAATCCTTCATATCACTTTGCAATATTTCTTAATAACTTACATAGTCTCAATTTTCAAGACTCCTTCATAGATGTGATCTCATTAAACTGATAAAACATTAAACCATTCCCTTATGATCCATTATGATTCTATGGTTGTATCGATATATTCTTGTAATGTTTATTTCATACACACCTATCAATTACTTTTCCTTGTTCTTTAGTTTGAGGATTTACATCTCCATTTTCATTTACATCGACTAAGGAATGTATTTGTTGAAAAAATTTCAATTAACTCCTCCCACTCCATAATTTTTATCCCATTTCTAGGATTCATGTATTAAATAAGTTTCTATCAATTAAAATATTCTCATTATATTCAATATATTACCAGGGTGACATTATCTTGATCTGAACACCATTGTATGGAAAAGATAATTTTTACCACTTATCAATTCTTCCACAACCAATGATTCAGTAGATCCACTGAATGAAGGTTATCTTTAATGCATAATGGATTCAAAAAAATGTTTTTCCCTTTGATTAGAATTAGATATCTCTAATTGAGTCATGTTAATATAAATATCAAGAGTTATTTTGTTAATCAAACTCGTGATTTTTTTAATTCCATATTTCATTATAATATCATAAATGCATCATTCATAATACTCATCAGTTATATAGTTCATCCTATTTGTCATTATTTTTTCTCAAAAAAAAATTTTAGACTCAATTTTTTTACCTTTATTAATTATAAGAAACTAAAAGGATTCGATATTTTAAGAGTTTATGCTTAAACATATTATTAGTGTATTTTAATAATAGCCGAATTTTTTATATATACTTCAGAATGGTTCATAAAAATCTAGACATTAACCAAACATATCCCATGTGAGTATCAAACTAGAAGTGTAGAAAGGCCTATTATCATGTACCTGGTCTCATTCAAGTCTATCTCAATGTGGGGTTTTTCGGTGTTACAACAACATACATCTTTAACGGCGCCACATTCCAATCCATTTAAGAATTTCATTGTTTGAAAACCACTTACTTGATAATTAACTAAAATATAGGATGTTTATTTATATTTAGAAATATACATATTGTTATTTATAATGTTTTGAATTCCTATTTTAAAAAAATAATTAAACCGTCTATTGATACCAACAACGGATTCCCTAATTTTTCGTAAATAAATATTCATTACATGATAGATAATAGATGATAATTTAAAAATTAGTAACAAATAATAAGTTACATAATACATGAGAATATAAAATATTCATCTAAAACCTCTTTAAAACATCTTTAGGGCTGAACAGGTGTTATATTTATTGAATTTCATAAATTGGTGACATAAATCGAAGGAAATGGCTGATCATGAATCTCATTAGTGGAATAAATAATAGAGACATATAACATGTGATCCTGATACATGTCAATAAGAACATATGGAATAAAGATAAAGTATGGGAAAGTGGAAAATAATATAAAAAACATAAATCATTACATATAAATTTTTATAAAACATTTAAAAGAGACATTCAAAATCAAATCTCATGGATTACCACCAAGGTGTCATAAATAAAAATTACCATGGTTCCTGAACAAGATTCAATATGACATCTCATCTCTATAGACTAAAATATTTACTCAATTTTGAGTATCACTATTAGGATTCTCCCATAATATGTCTTATTATCATCTGATAGAAAT
Organism: Viscum album; assembly: GCA_963277665.1. Classification (NCBI taxonomy): domain Eukaryota; kingdom Viridiplantae; phylum Streptophyta; class Magnoliopsida; order Santalales; family Viscaceae; genus Viscum; species Viscum album. Next base: position 2,053,174,311 of record OY728146.1, on the reverse strand, counting down.
ATTTCATAATAAATCATTCTATTAAAAAACTTTTGTGAATAAAAATGAGTTTCTTATAAAAAATCATGACATTCAAAATAGATTAATGATAATATAATTGCATCTCTTTATTCCCACGAAAGGATATGTGAGATTCATATATATAACTACTGGAATTAAAAATAAATATTAATTCTATCTTAATACCCACTGATATTAAATTAATATTTGTATTTCAAATCAATGGGGAAAATAATTTCTCATGTAAAAGAGAAAATTTTGAGAAGATAATTTGAGATGATGGTGGGTATAAATCATGGATTTAGATAGTGGTAAATGAGATGTGAAAAGGGAATTACATTTAAAAAAGATTATTAATATTGTTTTATTATAAAAAAATAAAAAAAAATATCATTTGTTGAAAATTGGAATACATGCTAAAAATAGAACTCTAGAAATGAAATGGGAAGCCGTGATTTTCCTTAACTTGAAGAGGTGTTCTTAAAACATAGGGATGAAACCATGGGGGATTGATGACACCTTGTGGGGACTACATGAGTGTAAAAATTAACTAAATCTCTTATGGGATGGATTGGTACTGAATGGAAATGGATAAATATGTGAGAACATACAGTTTAAATGAATGAATTATTTAATAATTTCAAAATAAAATTCTTGGAACACTAGGTTATAGAGAAAGAAAAACCATTGGCTTACCCATGAGTTTTTCTAATTGTATTGGTAATTTGAGAATCATTTTAATTCATTTTAAACTGCCATAACCAAAAGTTATTTTTAAATAATTCTTTGGGAATGGAAAATTTAAGATTCCACAAAATAATTTTTAGAAAATAATTTTTTTATTTTAAGACAATGTAACGTAACTTATAGTTTTAATAATTTAATATAATTTATTAAAATAGATAATATTTACAAAATATAATATTTTTTTTCTATGCTAAATTTTAAATTAATTATTACATCATTATGAAAATAATATAATGTCATAAAATATAATGAAACCCAAATACAATATTTTTTTTTACTATTCATGATAAAATAATGTATTTTAGAAAATTTTATTAAATTAAACTTTACAAAAGTTTTTTTGTTCTGAATTTAAAAATAGAATTTACTTTATCTGAAAAAATAAGTATATATATAAATTTTAATTTTTGAATAATACATTATTATTTATGAAAAAATAACAATTAAATGGCATAAAAACATTTAAGACATGTATACAATTTTTATAGGCCTTTATAAAATATTTATCAATTTTGTATTTAAAAAAGGTGTTCTAAATGATTTTTTCATTAAAAAAACTATTTATGATGACTTATTTACATAAAAAATTATATTCTTCATGAAAATAATAATTATATTTTTATTTAATCTAGAAATAAAATATTCAGATTAGTCTCTATTAAAAATTTATTTTCTTAAGAAAAAATATTCTTGTGAGAAATTAATTTTAATTCATTTAAAAATAATAATGTCACAATAAATGTAAATACCTTAAACACTTATCATAGAAGATATAGTTCATGAATCATTTTTTAAATCTTTGAGGGGTCTTTTTCATGGTAGAAACCAAATAGAAATACCTCCCTTCCATGTTTTGACAATTAGGCTTCAAACGGAATGAAAATACTAGTTGAGTCCAATGATTCTTCATTATGTATCAATTATTCTTCAAAAATACTACTTATAAACACCAATTAAATTGGTAAAATTTTCACCCCATGAAATATTGTCAATCGGAAATATTGAAAAATGATTATATAAAAGGTGACTTATAATAATCGCATTTCTATAAATAACATATAAATACAACTTTATTATTTCAGTCAAAAATAAATATAATTTGACTTAAAGTTATATTTTATTTTCCAGAAGATGTTTATTATTTACAAATATATTTTTTTCATTTATATATAAATTTCAACAGGGTTAATTATAGTATAATATAGAGAACTATATATTCATATTTTATTTATTTTATTCTATTCCTACCATATTTTTTGTTTTAATTTTTTTTGTTTTTAATTTTTTTTAAATGTTATTACTTATTTATTGTTTAAGCGAAAACCATTTCATGTTTTCCAAATTTTAATAAGTAACCATGAAGTGTAAAATACAAAAATAATGAGGAATAATAATGATTTATGTATTCTAATGATATATATTATGTTTCTTATGTAATTTAAATTTAATAGATGTGCCTAGTCTCCTGAGGAAAATATAAACTTAAATCATATATATTATATCATATATTTAAAATTAATATTATAATAAAAAAATTATATTACCATATTCTAAATTATTATAATACATGAGTTCTACATATAGCTCAGATGTGATGTATATCAAGAATGGGTTTTTAGTATAAAATTTTATGTTTGGGATGTGGGTACTATATAACATAATTTTACATGGTCACCCTTTCTCCACTTGATCTTGTGTATTATTATAGATAATTATTCAATTTATAGATTTTTCTTTGTTATTAACATGTGACCAAATTACATCACTAAGACAGATATATGTACAATAATATGTAATCTCTTGCAATGATATAGTCTTGAATGTTATACCATATGATGATTTGGTGATGATAAAGTTCACCAGCTAATGATAGACCTAGATTTACCAATGATTTTACAATGATTTTCTATCATGACTTTAGATTATAATTTTCCTAATATATATATCTCTATTATCTCATCTTATGCTCAATCAAGAACTAAAAATTGAAATTAATTTTGATAATTTGAAACAATGAATAATATATAATTTCAACCGAACAGTAGAATAAAATTATAATAATTTTAGGAATCCTGGGAGGTTTTTTTTATTGTGTAATTTGGCTCAAGTGAAAATTATTGTCTTGGGGGAGATTCAAGGAATGGATAGTGTTAATATTGCAAAATAATGTAGATGACCGTCTAACCCGTGGGTTTTTTAAATGGGGAAAATTACCAAATATTCCCCCAAGATTTTTAGGGTTCATTCCCACTCATCCTAATGATTTTTTGTCATTGTGTCTTCGAAATGATCTATCACCAACCTACATAAATACCCCTTGGGTTTGGCTGTGTTTTTGGAGATTATTTGTTGGTTTATGGTTCAAATCATCACATGAAATCCTATTACCTATATCTCCTTTATCCCAACTCTTTTTGTTGTTCTTGGTTAGGGTTAATAATGATGATTTTACCTGAGCATGGAGGAATTTTCTTATACCATTGGGGGTTATTGTGTAGCCTTGTTTTAGGATGTATGAGGGTGGTTATTTTCATTAGTGTATTTCTATATCATTAACAAATAGAGAGTTGGTGAGTTTTATATTATTTTTAATGAAATTGATTTTTAATTAACAATGTTTCAGTTTCCTCTTATTAATTTTACATGTATTTCCATAATAGTTATGTTGTTTGTCTCTAGAGAGTGTTCGGTTGCTGTTTCATTATGTTGAGTGTTTATTATGGGTGTGTCTCCATTTATTGATACAGGTAGTTCAATGTATCATAAATTATAATTACATACATATATATTTAAATAAATAATAACAATATAAAATTTTTATAATTTATTATCATAGAATGAGGTAACTGAATTGTGTGTGACATATTCATTATATGGGAATTGGAATCTCTCCATCCATTGGGAAATGTTAATGTCTATATTTTTATATCTGGTCTAAATTAATTACATTAAGTTATATCCCTTGTATTTAATATTTACATTGTCGGGTAGTGTCAACTATTCTGATGATTCACCATTTTATTTAAAATTACTAGTTTATATAATTTTGTGATTAAAAAGAGTTCCATTTGACATATTTGTGGTTTTGTTTTAGGTAGAAAATGGTTGAACATTATTAGTGGTGAGTATTGTATTATTACATTCTTATGTAAAAATAAAATGATATTATGGGGATTCCTATAGTCACATATTGTTTTATTATTGTAGTACGATTGCTATGATTTACTCTATGAAACCACATAATTATTATGGATATGAAATTATTAATTTTAAGTCTATGTTTTACCCAAATGGGTTAAAATAGAATAATGTGATTAAATGGTTATTATTTTAATTTTGTAATAATTATATCATTGAGATATTTTATAATGGTTATGGGTATATATCATCCAATAGGTTCATCAGGGATTTCATATTTTTATATTAGAGTGGGATTCCATGGAAGAATTTTCAATTCCATTAGGGGACACATGTGAGTTTCATGGTGTATAGATACATGTATATTTTACAGAGTCCACTTCTATATTACGACTGAAGAATGATATAGGATTATATATATATATATATATTCATTAACATGAATATCATGGGGATTATCCATCTTTAATTAAGGTAATGTCTAAATTTGGTTAAAGACATAGATTGATGTCATGGATTCTTATTGTCATGCCATGTAAAATGTTATCGAATAGTTTCCATATATTCATATCAATTATAATTGGTATGGATATTTATGGATGTCTATATAAAAACCAACTGGGAGATATTTTTAAATTATTATATAATTTACCAATGTCTAGAGTAGTCAAATTATTATTGTTGGGGAGATATTGGAGATAATTCCAATCTATTTCATGCGGATTTCTCTAAAGACACTTGATCTTGGAAGAAATGGAATTATTCCTTACAATGAGATTATGAGATCAAATTTAAACCATTTATAGAGGTAAAAATCGGTTATACAATGTAGTGTGGGATCATTTTCACTCATTAATACTTGTAAATGAACATGGTCTACTATATTTTTTAAATCATATTTTAATTATTGCTAGATTATTTATCCTCATCATTTATCATTACATGTATTGAATATATTTTGATTAGGCCCCATGGATGGGGAAAAACTAATTTGTGTATTGTCATCCTAAAGCTAATTTGGAACATTGGTAACCTGGTAGTATAATATTTGTATATACGTTTTAGGTTTATTTTTTTTTCATGATGTGATTTTTTGTATTGGATTTAATGGAGTATGGGAGTTGGGGGAGATCAATATGGCATAAATTCCATGGTGTTACAATTTTTTTGGCTCATGTATTTTATTTTATTTTTATATTTTAAACTTGTTTATTTTTAAGTAATTCCTTGTATGTTTCTTATAATATATCATCATATAACCATAGGGGATGTGGTATGGTATTTTATTCCATATTTATTTATTCAAGATGTGATATGTATCGTATTTCATATATTTTAATTTACCTAGAATTCAGAAAGATTGTGTAGTCTCTCTAGTGTATCAAATATTCTCCCTCATTTCATGTAGTAAACCACTTCTATATGTGGAGTCACACAGGAATCCATATGGTTCACTATCCTAAGGCACCTTATCTTAGGCTTCATAGTGAAGAAATTATATTTATAGTTTAATTATATTGGAATATATTATTATAAATTAGTGGTCAACAATAGTTTATATTGGTATACTCATCCAATTTTATAGAATGTGTCAAAAGATCGTGTTATTAAATGTTTTTGGAGACATTTCCTTGAGAACATAGGTTTATAAAATGATCTTGGTGTATATAAATTATTTCACATACTACTAATTAATATAGTGTGCTCTGGAATTTATACATATAAAGGGTGAATAATTGTTCTTCCAAAACTATACCAAGCTTTCATTTTCAGTTTTTCTAATAACCTTAATTCATTTATTATATTAATAATTATGTATTGGGTTTATTACATCATTCATTGATGTAGTTTTCTTCCACTATTTTAGTATTTTTGTAGGATATTTAGAGGTAATTCTTGGTTATTTGACTTTTTTAAAACACTTGATTATAGTCATGAACCCATATCCAATTAAAGGTGTGATTGATTATATTTGGTACCCTAGTTAAAACCTTATCATTTTATTTGTACAATAAAACCATATATTAAATTCATACACATTATAATATTTTAATATTTTCATTTTAAATTTATAGGAATTAGATTAATATTTTATTAAAGTAATCAACACATCAATGTGTTATAATAACTCCCTATATTAATGAGAATATAGAAATGTTAATAATATTTTATATAACTAAGTAATATATATTAGAAACATAATTTTGATGTGATTCATGTGACATATGAAAATCAATTGTATGGGAACATTAGTTTTGAGACCTCTCCTTATGATATGCACACTTAGTGATCTTTATGAATTGGGGATATGAGTATAAAAATGTCTATTATAACAATATACAATTAATTTGTTCATTTGTAGTAATATATTTGATTGTTTTCATTGGTATTTTAATAAAAATATCATTATAATTATATATCAGGATTATTGTGTATATATATAGGATAAAAATCATGAAGTATTTAATAATATTGTAGTTTCTCGTTTTTGGTTTATCTTTAATGCAATTTCATTGAGTAAATGGTAAAAATTAAATTAATCTATTTTTAGTTATGCAATATGATATATTTGGCTCATTTATCGAGATTGATGTGTCTGACTTTAATCAATGTCCATGTTTTCCTATAAAAATATTCAAATTCAAATTTAATAACCTAAAAAATGAATCTGACACATTTTTACATCCTCCGTGATATAATATATGGATAGAAATGTATTATATTACTCCTTAGTGTTAGTCGTAATGTTATATTTACTGTTTTATGACTTATCATTTCATCTATGAGATCTATGATGTTTTATTAGAGTCATCCATTGGTCCAAGATCTAGTCCCACTAACACTAAAAATGGAACCTAGATGGTCACATACAAAAATAATATTATATCAATTTAATATTCAATCACAATTCATACAAGTAAAGATTTAGATATTTTAATTTTAACTATTGTTTTTAAAAATTTTAAATAAATTTAATAACTTTCTAATAGCAATGCGGTGAAAACAATATTTGTTTTGATATTATTAGGAAACACCTTTATTTTTTGATTAACACTAACTATTTTAGGATTCATAGTTTAATAATAAATTAGGGGATAATTTGAATTTATTTATTGTTTACCTATAAATATATTTAATATAATTTAAAATAAATCAATATTTACTTATTTTAAGGTTGATAATATATGTAAAATTAATTTAAAATAATATTCTCCTTTTTATATTATTTAATATGGTGAAATGGTGTAACGAACCTAAATCTATTATCCCAGAGTCTATACATAATTTTTTACATTATTTTAAGACACATGGAATCCCAAGATGTTGGATCAATAGTTTAAGTTGTCTTTTAAAACTAGATATGTACATGATTCTCTTATTACATTGGAAATATAAATACAATTCATTAGATAAATAATTGAATCCTTGAAATCATTCAACGAATCATTCCTCATATCATGATATAAAGAAAATAAAGAATCGGTGAGCTCATATTCTATCTAAGGTATACGTTTAGAGGAATATATCATGATTAAATAAGGAATAATCTAAATGGAATATTCTGAAAAAAAAATAACATACAATCAATAGCATTTTCTTGAAGTACATCCATGGTTAATATCAGCATGATAATCACTTGGATAATTGAATCTAATTTATCAATAATGGAATTTTATAAATCTAAACATTCATTAGGATTCCATAATGTTCTATTCTATGATATAATGAATATTAAAATCATTTCCTCAGATAATACATTGTTAATAAATGTTTAGGTGAAAACCAAATTCCCATCTAATATGGAATTCGTACTATTTATCTAATTTAACCTATTGATGAATTCTGCGGATATGTATAATCAAGAACCCCACCTAAAATTTTCACACTTTGTATTATTTAAATATTGATTGATATATATAATTCATTCACAACATTAATCATCATTCAATATGCCTCTATATTGGGTTAATAATACAAAATATTTCCCCATTAAATGAAATAGAATTCATAATAATCATTCTATAACAAAAAAATTATATTGAAATGTTATAATATTTTAACAATACCAATGTTATGGATGTCATACCATATAAATCCTTTTTAATTAAAAACATTACATTGTATAGAAAATAATGTAATTGAAATGATGAGGAGTGATAAGGTTTGGGATCATGAGAATGTTAATGACCACAACACAAAATCAAAAAAGGATGAAAGAAGACAATAAATTCATCAGAATTTAATTTTTTAGTAAATCCATTAATTCAATAGAAAATAGAAGCAAGATTTAAGAAAATTACTATAAAATTGTATTAAAATTATGCTATAAATCACAATAAATATTTATTTCAATCTTTCATGAGAATAATAGTTGTTTCATTTGTTAAAATAATAAAAACTAATATGAATAAAATCAAAAAAGTATATATTCAATAAAAATAACCCTGAAAACATATAAATTCATATTTATGTATTAAAATTATCATGATTCCATGAAATTATGATCATGATGTAAATTTGTTAATTAATTTTTCATCCACATTTTTAGATATAATTACGAATATAAATTGTTTAAAAAATGAAAATAAGAATCATTTTTTAAAAGTTTCTGAGAAATTATAGTATGGTTTGAAATGACCTGAAATAATCCTTTTACATTAATGAATAATGTTATATAAAATATTTATAAAACATTAACATAGAAGAAAAGGAGTTAGAAATTATGAATATAAAACATGATTTTTTAAAAATGCACCTAACTTGTAAAATTCATGTTGATACATGATCTACTAAGAAAAGACGTAAAATATAAGCATTTTAACCACAAAATAACCATGTGATATATAAATATATTTTTTTCCAATGATAACGATAATATAATTTTCCAAATGGAAATGTTAACATTTACAATCATGAGAAAATGTCATTTTTACATTAGTCAATGATAATGGGTCTCCGGTTAGTCATATATCATTTATCATCCAATATAATCAATATATATTTATATTTTGTTAAATAAAATATAATTTTTTTAATACAAAATATTTTTTATATCATTATAGAGACCCATTACATAACCCAAAGGCTCCAGGACAAGTGGCCCATGAACATGGCCCGAAAACCCAGTGCATATTTCTTCCAACATTATCTTGATGATTTGTTAAAAACATGATACTAAAACAGTATAATTCATATTTTTTATATTCCATTAATATCCAATTGAAATCCATTCAATGGATTATGATTTCATAAATAGACCAATTATGGATTTATTATCATTTATCAAAAATTAAAATGGTATATTATTCATATATAAATGTTTTATGAAATTGTTATATAATCTACATAATTTAATTAATTTTAATAATATAATTTTATTAATGATATAAACTTTTATAATTAGACATGCATTGTGGTACATTAAAAATAAATCATGTCGATCTGTGGAGGTGGTTGTCCATAGGTACACATGACTGAAATTATCATTATATAATGTATGGAATGGTAAGATGGTAGAAGATATCATATATATCAAAAATCACAATTATTTCATAAATAAAAAATATATTCATTAAATGAATCTTTTTTCATTCCATATAAAGCATTTATGAAAAACTAATTATGTCTCTATGTGTAGACGGCAGGACATATCAATGTATGAATGATATTTCAATTTCTTCATGGATAGATATGATATATAAAATGAATATAAAATAAAAAATAAATCTATGTATTTATAATAAACTGATATAGTTATGTTAATATGGTAATTAATTATATTTAGGTGGATAAATATATAATGAAAAAATATAATCACAGTTTTATCATATACATCTTCTTTTTCATTACATTTTTTTTACACATTAACCATTCTTGAATTTGTATTTTGGTTATTTTAAAACCTCTTGGAAATGGGTAGGGATGAAAAGAATGATATTAGTGTGGGTTTTATTGGGATATGTGGCTCATGTAGTGTATATAATATATTAGAGAGAGTTTCCTACAAAAAATAATTCGGGTGGAAAACATGTAATGAATATAATCTTTATTTTACAATGTGTGTCCTAGTCGAGTTATGTAGATCAGAATTATCATATATTAGATGATGAAAATTGTAAAATCTAAATCCCACAAAGTAATGGAGTTTAAGAATCTTTCATATGTTATCAGGAAGGATTATCCTATTATTATATCAATTTTAAATCAGTTTAACCTTAAATGAAGTGACAAAATTTTTTCATAGTTACTATTAATTATACCAATAAATTTAGATGAACATAGTACATAATTATAATTTTCAGGGTTGAAATTTTTTAATATAATTAAAAATATTCAATTTAATGAATTTGTTAAAATTGTCTTTAATATACGTTCTTAAATGGTAACAAAAATAGTTATCAATCAATATTTATTTTATGCATAAAAGTGATTTTTCAGAAAAATGGTGTATAATGACGACTTCAATTGAATTAATTAGATTTCCATTAATAAAATTATATTCCATATTTTTAAAATAACTAAAGATATTATTTCAATTGTAAATATATGATTAATAAAGATTACTTAAACCGATTTTATTTGAAAAAATATATATCATAGATTTCAGAAATGTGAGAAATGTTATTCTAAGTCAATAAGTACATTTATAATGATATATTTTATATAATAAATATAAGTTTATTATATAAAATAATATCAAAATTATCCAAGTAATTATTATATCATTATACATTCATAAAGATGATAGTATTTTTAAATTATTTATTTTTCAGTGATCACCACTGAAATCATATATTTTTTAAAAACACCAAAATTGATCCTAATATACAATAAATAAGATACATAAAAAATAAATTCATTTAGTAAATTTTAAATTATAAATTTTTTAAAATATAGGGTTTAATAATATTATTTAATAATGTTACGTGCATGATGTTATTGTTTTTATTAAAATGAATGCATAGTATAATTGATGATATAGTGTAGTCTTTGACGTGTGTATTTGGGTTTAATTACTTAAAATTATATTTGTGAAATTATTAGTTTTTTTAAAAGGCTTCAAAAATGAAATAATCAATTAATAATTAGTTTATTTATTTAATTATACAGAAAAAACCTACATATAGATTTATAGAAAACCATATTATATTTCTCAATATTTTAGAGGGATAAAGATAAATATTTCTACATATGATCTTGAATGAAAATTTTGAAAAGCTAGATTAAATTGTAATAAGACCAGCTATATCATGAATATAATTTTTTTCTTAATAGAAGAATACTAGATATATCTACGTAATTTTTTATGTAGATTCATGAATCTAAAATAAAATCAATATGACTCGTCATCAAACAAATGATTTAAATAATATGAAAAAATAGTATAGAAAAAAATTAACCATGATAGATTTTAATATAAATATTCATTTATAAATTATATATAATGATCATAAGAAATAATTTAGGATAATTTCATAAAATTAAATAGAAAAACATTAACTGGGAATCAACCAACACCACACCCACCATGCTGAGATCGATCATGACTTATATGAACATATCACTATTTTATAATTATTTTTTTGAAATAAATTATCATAATTCACCTCAATGATATATTTATGGTTATAATGGTTAAGAAAAATTATCATTGCTATTTTACATGATCATAAATGAGTAAAAGATAATATGAAATGATACCAAGGAACATCAATATATTTTTAGGTTAAATATAATAAAATAAACTTGTGTTTGATTAGGTGAGAATGGATTTTAATTTTTATTTATGTCGAACAAATTTAACAATATATATTAATCTATATAAACACATGTAATATCTTTATATATATAAATAATTTAAAAAATTATAATAATAAATTAAACCATAAGGGGGTGTTTCCCCTCACCACATGCATAGTTAAATTCCCTTTTGTGAGAGGGATTTTATTATAAAAAATCAACAAACATATCAATGTAACAATGGACATTTCGGGATGAGGCCCTATTGACATTCAATTTTTTATTTATATATTATATTTATACAATATAATATTTAATATATATATGTGTGTGTGTGTGTATTAAAAAAATGAAAATGTTTTAAAAAATCATGAAATAAATATTATCTATCATTAAAGGGTACTCAATAACCATTAGTTAAAATATATATGTAATGTAAATTAATTTATTAATATAATATAAGTTAATGGTCTGAAAAATGATTTTATGAGTTTTATTAATTAATATATTTTTTTTTCTAAATTATGATTAGTACGATAAACCTATGTATATTTTAAATTTTTTGTTTAATTTTTCTTTAAATTTCCAAGATTAAATTACAATAATAATATTTAAATTCTTTTTGAAAATATATGAATAAACGGCCAATAAATAAATTTTTTAAGTGTCTATGTGTCTACACATACATATAATGTGTAATTCTACGAGCCTATAATCCCATTACATTTTCAATGGAATAAAATTTTATATATAGGGACAAATTGATGAGGTCACTAATGTGAAAATAAGATTAAAAATTTAAAAAATTTCAATCAAGAAAAAAATGAATGTTTCAACTAGAGTTTAGTTATACTCAATGATAAATATGTAAAATATTCTGTGATTATTTTTTATTTCTCAGTAAATCATCTAGTTGTTTAAATCACATTATCATTTCATATATATTTATTATATCATAATTATATATTATAGATTATTTCAATCATATAGTATACAATAATTAAAATTCCTCAATATATAAACAAATTTATATCATATATAATTTCATTATTTTTATTTTTTAATTATATAAGAATATGATCACATGTATCCATTACTGATATCCCAATATTAGACAATATTTCATATGAAAATGTAACTAAAACCCATATAAATTAAATATTCTAATAGGCATTATTTTTACTCATGACCTAAGGTTGGTTTTTAAAGAAAAGGTAGATGTTGAATAAGATTCATAAGTGGAATCATATTTTAGGGCATAGTGTGTGTATTTTGTGGATTGTATGGTAATAGAAGGTTTGGGGAATTTTACATAGAATCCAATTTCAGTTGCGTGAGGTATTTTGGTGATATTGTGGCATGGAGAATTTGTAGTAGTGTAGAGGCTGTAAGGTGGATATCTCATAGATCTATCAATATTGTGGTCATGATTACCTAGAGTGGTGGTTAAAGTATAATGTCCTTATATGTTCATGGTGTTTGTGCCGTAGTTGAATTTTTTGACCTTTTTTATATCAACTAATTTATAAGATCATTTTTTTGATAGTTTTGAAAATTATAGTCATTAATTTAACTAAAAACCACTATTGATGTGAAAAATCCATTACAACACATTCTATAAAATTTTCAGATTCATAGATATAAATAATTTTTAATGATTCATTCTTTTTCTTGAATTTCTATAAATTTTAGAGGCTCCTCAAACTCAGACATCTCTATGTACTTCGTCTAGTGCATATAAAAACTCCCTATATTATTTATGATTTCTTATAGAACCCAGGCTTAGGAAATCATTCATGAAAATATAGTATCATGATTAGATTATAAAATATTCATTATAAAAATAAAATCCCATAATATAATACATGATTTAATGTATATGGTTCTAAAATATTATAAAACATGTATTCTACAAATCAAATTCAATAATAGTCTACCTTCTATAATAATATATTGATCCTAAAAGTATAATGATATTAAAAAATAATATTAATTACATAAGAACCAATTCACATTTCAATTCCATGGTCATAAATATGAAAAAAATTATCAAATACCCCATAATTGTCTCAATGTAACATATCCTATAAAATTGAATTGTTATCAGTTAAATAAAAACATTTTCCATAAAATAAACGTCCTTCCTACTCATATATACATTTCACTGAATCTCATACTAAACCTATGGTCTATATTACTATAAACATGTCCCAAAATATTCATAGTCATCTGGGACATCCATCACTTAAATTCTCAGAATGGTTTGTATAAATTTGGACATATGATCAAATTTATGCATAAAAATTAATGATGATATACATACCTATTTAGTTAACCCTAGATAAAATCATCCTAATTTCCAATTTTATCTAAACCATTGAATTGATATTGACTAAAAGAAATTTTCCATAAAAAATAAAAAAATTGATTATTTTAAAAAATTTATATTCATTCATTTCATAGATATTTTTGAATTAGAAATTTATAAATCTATTAAATAAATTCTAAATATTAAATCTCCATATAAATAGTACAAAATTTTAATCAGTATCTATTTTTTCAATAATATAAAACTTTTAAAATGAATCATTTTTGAATTTTATGACAAATATTCATGCTTATAAACTTGAGAAATATTATTTTCTTACCCCTCCTTAATCCTATTACCAAAAAATATATTAAAACATGGGATTAAAAAAATCTCAAAAGTTACATATAAGAATAAATCACCTAATATATAGAATAATATGAATTATGATAAAATCTATGCATTGATTGATTTAATCATTGAACATATAAAAATAATAATTTTGACAAGAAACTTTTTTTTTCTGTATTTATTAATTTTAAAAATAGAAGAATGAAAATTTTAAACCCTTTTTACGAAACATATAACAGCATATTGAAAAATAATGTTAAATTTTTATATAAATTATAATTAACTAGTTAAACCATATGGAAAAACTGCATGGGTTATCACTATCATTCTTGTTTTTTACGGAAATGAACATTACCTGATGCAATGGAGAGTAGTATAGGTTCTTTCCCACTATTTAGGTTAGATCAAAATATAATGATTCTCATATGTAAGTTTTGACTGCTATAAAACGAATAAAAAATTAAACAAACAACATTTCATCAAAAAAACACAAAAAAAAACTCTTTTAATCCCAAATGAAAAAGGCTTAATGATAGCCTTTTCAATTAAAAAATCATTCTCCATCACCAAATTCCTTTAATAAATGGAAAGACATATTCTTTTGAATTAAATAAAAATGATTATAATTGTACTAAGTCCTTCAAAATTGGTTTTTGTGGAGTGAAAATTCAATAATTCCATATACATTAAAATAATACATTCCTTTTTTCCTTTTTTATGAACATACAATAAAAGGATTACTGTTGAATTTTTTTTAACAAAAGTTAATTTAGATATAAAATTTTGGTTCAAATTATTCAAAGTTGATATATAAATATTCAAGAAAAAATCTTTGAATATGAATATAAATGAACATCATTATAAAATATTTCATTGAATCATTTTAAATAATGTTTTGTGTCACTATGTTGATCACAAAAAGAATATGAATTATTTATAAAATATTTTTTAAGGAATTTAAAAAAAATATAATAAAATTGAAGGATAAATAGAATTTTCTGGAAATTGATGAAAAATATGTAATAATATTGACGAAATATTTTGAAAAACACATGTAATGATAAAAAAACATTTAGTAATTGAAACATTGGAAGATGATTATTAAAATATCGTCTTTTTCCTTGATTCGAACTCCTAATGCATGTAATATATCTTCTTAAACAATAATATATAGTCAAATATTAAAATAAATAAAAAATTCAACAATTTAATTATTTATTTTATTTTATTTTTTACCATGTAATATAACAATTCCAATTACATTCACATTATTTGTCTTGATTATATTTGGATCAAAAGTTCAAAATCACTTTCATGGGTTGAATATGGTAAAAATTAGAATATTAAAGAATTTATAAAGTAAATTACATGATAGAATTTCATTTTTTAGTCATGGATTATTATTTTAAAACTAACTATCAAATATGTATCTAATAAAATAAACTATGTTTCAATAATGTATGTGGTAGGTTGTAAGTCCACATGGGTAACATTTCCATTTTCATTGATCACGATGGAATGAATCTATGTAATATTTTATATGTCCATAATGATAAATATATATTAAATATAATAATATTTATTTTAATATATCAATATATATTATCTATATGAAGTTATTAAGAAAATTAAATCACATAGCTTCGTGGAGGTGGTAATCCACATGTACGCATGAATGAAATTATAATATTTCAATATAATGAATGGTACGAAATTTGATGACTAATGTTTAATTTATAAGAATGTATATTTCAATAAAATAATACAAAAAAATTGAATAAATTGGTATAACTATACTTGGAACTTGGTGAAGGATAATAAATTACATCAGTTTGTGAAGAAAATTTCTATTGTTGACCACAACGACAGTTTAATTAACCATTTGATGGAATAACATATCAATACAGGTTATAAAAAAATAATAACATATATGTATATTAAATATAATTATTTTATTATTTATTGATGGTTTAATAATATTTTAAGATGGTAGGAGAAGTAATAAAATGAAAACACAAGGCCACAACACATAATTATTCTTTCCAAAACCTATTTATTTGAATAATTAAATCAGACCTAGTATCAAATAATGATAAAAAACAATTTATATTGTGGATATATAATTAAATACAGAATTTTGGTAATTATTGGTTAAAATTTATTGATTTTTATGTGTGAATTAGAAAGGATAAGTGGTTAATTTTTATAAGTGAAAAGAGGTACTTTCTATGAATTTATAAACTAATTAAATTATTATTAATTAATATTAACATAAAAATGGTACCAAATAATATAATCATAATATAATATTATGAATATTATAAATAATCACATAAAATAAAAAAAATTATAAGATTAATTTATATTTACCCCTTTTGAGTTTGTTTTAACCCTCCATTAACCCTTTTAAGGAAAACTATGATAACAAAGGTTTTTACAAATTATAGCTCTAGATATTTAATATGAAAAGAAAAATTGGCCAATAAATTGACTACAGTAACTATTTTAAACAATATCCGAATTAATTTCAAATTTATTATATATTTATGAATTTTTAATGATTCTATAAATATTATTTATTAAAAAATATCATTAAAGTCATTTTTTATAACTATTCATTTAATATTACTTTTATAAAACAAGTTTCCAAATGAATTTAAGATAATAACTGAAAATATCAAAAAATCTATATATTCATCTATAGAATTAATTAAACGTAATAATTAATTTATATTATATTAAATTAATTTTTTTAGAATCATTTAGATATATATATTTATTAAATAATTAAATTATTATACATCATTGTGTAGACATTTACACATGATATTTCATCCAATAAAACAGTCAATAAATTACTATGATAGTTATATTATTTTAACATTGAAATAACTATATAAAACCATTCTAAATTTTTATCCAATTAAAAAATGTTATATAAATTTAATGAAATAAAGTGATATTTTTGTCTTTTTTATTTTCTTAAATATTATTGTGGTCAAAATGAAAACAATTGTAAAAAATATCACATATTTTCGAAAAAGTAATATAAATAGAAAATAAAAAACCATTAATTTATATAAATGAGATTATGATGGTCATTTTTTATACCTTATCGATTTAATTTTTATATACTTACAAGATTAACCCTTACCGCGTTGAGAGTAATCTAATAAGACTACTATATAAAAATAAAATAATATGAAAATATTTTCCAAATACAATGCTCTTGATTTCAAATATTAAATCCAATTTGAATATTTATTTTTTATATGTGTATGAAATTAATTTACCGTTAAAAAACTAAATTAAAATTAATTTTACTAAAAAATCAATTTAATTAAAAAATTAATAAACCAAAAGTGAACAAAAAAAAATAAAAAATATAAACCTAAATAGATTATTCATACTATATTTGAATGAATTTTACAATCAAACTATATTAAAAATAGTTATCTTCTTCAATGCATCAATCAAAAATAAAATTTTGAATTGCAGTCTATATTTTCAGAATAAATTTTATAATAATTATTTTTATAAAAATGCAATAAAATAAGATAATGATAATTTAGAAATGATGATTTAGATAATTATATCCTTTTTAGGAAATAAAATTTCTAAATGTGAAAGAAATTATTAATAATATTCACTCATTAATTAAATAAAATTAATTTTTGAAGAATTTTTTTGAATAAAATTACATTCCAATAAATTGATATATTATTATATAAGAAGTAATTAATAAATTTATACTAATGGTGAACATAAAATATATTTTATAATTCACTTAATTAGTTTTATTCGAGAAAATTCAATTTCTAGTTAACAAATTAAATTTTTAAATAACAAGAACTCTTGGTTCGTTTACGATTGACGTAGTGAGTCATATATGCTATATATCAAAAAAAATTATTTATGTAACATAATTAGATGTTACTAAATTAATTACTAGATCTTGAATATTTCAATATTGTTTGTATATATATCACTATGACTATCTTATAGGTACATACAATGTGTGTGATCCTTTTTTACAATTAAGATGATTGTACCTTGTGTGTGGGTTACTCCATTGAAATGTATACTAATAGGAATTCCCAATATGTTCATTTAAACCACATAAGTATATATTTAAATGGATTTTACATGATTGTATGAAATATGTAAATCTTTATCCAAAGTGACTCTTGACTAGGTTTCTAAGTAGAGTAGGAAAAAACACTCTTATTATGTTGGATGTTCTATTTCAACCACATTACATTCAATAAAATGCCCTTGCACCGTCTCGAGTAGTTTATAAAGAAGGTAAACATTATTTTGGATTATTATACTTATTTAATGACTAATTTGGATTATTTTAAAAGGCTATGATTTATTTTTCTTAAAAATATGATCTCTAACAACCTCAATCCTTGTAGGGAATTATGTTACCTTAATATGACGAGTAATTGAATGACTTGATTGTTGAAATCATAAATAAATGGAAGAATCAATAAGAACATCAAGAGAATATGGATTTCTTCATAATTCAGTGAAATTCAATATGTTTCTAGGTTATCATTGAAATTTCTTTTAAAATTTATTGTTCACGAATGGACTACGTTTAAGGAAAATTTCTTTCTAGTCATTTCTATGAGTAAACTGATGTTTGACCGTGATATCGATACAAATAAAAATAAAAATTCATTTATAATGGTTTTAAATCACTCTAAATGATTTGTGGATTTACATCTCATTACCTTTCCATTTATTATAAATGTGGAATAGAAGGCTAAATTTTCAATAATAGCATTTATTTTCAACTAATATGCTTGTTCATAAATTTCAACATGTAGATTTATAAATATATAATTCAAAAATAAAAAAATAATAAGAATTTATTAGATGATGATATTTTTTCGGTCATCTTTATACCATTAGTGCATTTCATTATTATGATTTCAGTACTATGTAGTGGAAGGAAGTGTATTCAAAAACAAATTTGAGGAAAAGCTCTAACGTATAGTTGGAATTCATTAATATCTTATACGGGATAAAGAGGTTCATAATGTTTCAACTATGGGGGTATTGGTCATTATAATGAATTTCCCCATATCATCATGTCAAGTTTCATCATTGTTAAAAAGATGGCCAAATACTATGTTTCCAATAAATGGAAACTTGGATGAGGTCTCAAAATGGTTCATATTAGTCACACATATTAATATATGTGATTCGATTAGTTCCTCATATATATTTCCTTACACCACATATGATGATGAATTCAAGGATTAAAATACATCTGGAATATAGTTATGGATCCGATATAGGCTGCATCTAAATGGAGGGTTGTATTCTAAAAATCAATGGACATTGACTTTTAACCATTCAATATGTGATTTTGATCACCACATTACTTTACTTACCAAATTTTTTCTTGTGACATCGCTTAATTTACATGTTCACATAATTCATTGTTGATTTTTTTACCTATCATCCATCCATCTATGTTTCTCTTTCACGGTACTCCATTGGGGAAGAAATTGGAAACTCTTCTTAGATATATAAAATTCTGCATATTTGTTATTGTCTATAGACATCTATTATAATTGATGATCCATGATAATACTATCCTTTATTGGACATTCTTAAAGTAAAATTTGATTATTTATTATTCATATATCGATTAATATATTAGATGAGTGTTATATACGATTACCAAAGGTGAGGGTGTTCTTTTAAATGGTGGGTGGGACATTGGAGCATGAAGATTACTACTAGACCTAGTAAATATTAAAAAATGATAGTTCTAGTGGATGGATTGGTTCATGTAGTGGAGCCAATAATAGTTTATTCTTTTTTTCAATTTATGTAACATTATTGGGATGTGAACCGATTTGAGTATTTAGGATTCCCCAAATGAGTGTAATTGGTTTTGAGATCAAACACATTCGAGGGGAATGAATTTTATCAATTCCAACATATGCTAAGATAGTGAATGATTTACAATAAAAAAAGATACATCATATGGATTCAGATATGAATGTATTTTTTAGACTGAGAACATCTCCGCGATGCATGGTTTCATTACTCAAACAAGGTAGATAGTTGTATTTGGTAGTGTGTGGGATATTGCATGTCGAACCAACTAACTATGAAAAATCAAAAATGAATACTAAGGATCAATGACTTGTTTCACCAATTGTGTGGATCCATGTGTTTCACTCATATTTATCTATTTTTTTGATTCCACCAACATCTATATAGAGTGGATAAAATTACTATAGAAATGTTCATTGATATTTACAGAATAGACGGGTATATTTTTTTCTAGATAGAATGAATAATACAGCTGTAGTGTTCATCAATATTAGTAATTGTATCATTCATTTGTTTCTTCAATACTCTATTTTATGGGTTTTGGATCATATCCTTATATATTGATGATCCTTATAAAAACATTCAATTAATTGTAACATTTTGTTAAATATATATCGAGAACATCATCGTGATTTCAATCATCTTAAGTGTCGCTTCTAGATTCAGGAGGAAGGATTCTACATGCATGTGATATATAAAGAGGGAATTTTTTTAACCAAGGAATTTATATGTATTAATGTATATGGGACACCCTATAAAAAATATTGATATTAAATTATTTATTATTTTGTTTAAATAGTAATTATTATCCCTACAATGATTCTCTTATTCATACATGCCAATAAAAAGACTCAAAATACCAGGGATAAGATCTATGGGAAATTTTATTATGTAGAGGTCTTCCTAGAGCTAATGTAAATATTGTCGATTGATTTATTTTTTACCCTTCCAGACCCTGATATATGATCATATTGTATTTTTATACCCATATTGTTTGGTTGGGGGTGTGCTAATTGAAAGGGTTAAGATTATATCTAATTATTAATGTCAGTTATGACCTGAGGATAAAAACAACATAAAACATGAATTCAATTTTTAATATATTATGAATTATTTAATGTGTTTGTGACATAACCTATTTAGATATAGATTTATTTTTAACATAGTACAAAAGGGCCATTTATACATATTCAGTCAATATGATCTTAGTATGAGGTACATGTATAGGGAGATGTATCTAAGGGAATTCAGTATTGAGATAAATTTTTTCCACTAAATGGTAATGTTGTGATATATCATATTCGTAAGAAAATGTCATTGTTTTATGGGAATTATGGGGCTATATAATATGAGGAGTGGAATATGTTAATATTTTTGGTTGAGTGCAATGTAGATGAATTGTATGATCATGGAGATATTACTTCTACACCACTTGTTATATTGCATTATAGGGTGTACCATGTGAATGTGAGATAATAGTTGGATCATGTGTTCATTGTGATGTGGGAATGTTTGGTAGGGGATGACTATAATCTTGTATGGTACACTTATGATGGTATCATGGTTTATATTAATGATTTTTTTAGTGATATTTTCCTTAAGTGAATTGATGATGAGATAATATTAGTTATTTAATTGGTATGTTTATCAAATATCCACAATGATGTACAATAACATTTGATGTTATTTTTTGAGGTTTGGTATGAAGAGATACATCATCAGTTTTGTCTTACAAAAACATATCTAGGATAGGGAAATGGAATACCATCAAGGTGAGTTTTTTATAATGTTACTTCAAATAAATATGGTGATGCAGTATTATGTGCTTGTGGCCTTCTTGATGGGTCTACCGAAAAACCTAAGGATTTAGGATGCTATTTGGGTTTTAGTAGATCAGTAGATGAATGTTGATCATTTCTTGACAATTCAAGTGACTTTTTTAGTGGATGATATTGGAATGTTGTATGTATTGAATATTTGGTGATTAAATATAATAGAATTTATAATAATATAAGATTGAGACATGTGTTTCACACTATTTGATTTCATAGGGATTAAAGAAGGCTTTGTGTTCCCAGCTGAAACTAATTACTATTTATTATCTTTAGATATACAGATAGTAAGAGGGAATGATCTAAATTTGACATTCTATACTTCTATAATATTTTTCAATCATTGGAGGTTCATGGTACAACAACCTATCATGATTATTTTTATTATAAAAAAATTACCAAATTAGATTTAGATGGAACATTAAAAGGATATTTATGACTCTTCATGTTAATCATGGTTTCATAGGCATGAGGTGGGTGGCATAGTAGTAATGAATCCTAGCATGGTAAAAAAGAGTTAAAAGATACTATAGTTGTAGTGAACTTCCAATCCTCATTGGCTTGAGAGCTCAATGAGTCATTACTAGGCCATAAGCGACATCCCCAAGGAGCCAAAGGATTTCAATAAATGTCGAAGGGTTTCAAAACAAGTGGGGGACGATATAACCTATTTAGAACATACCACATATCCAACAACCATGACCAAAAAATCAACTAAATGATGCATGATAGCAGCTAAGGCATCTCAAACATTTAAATTACCGTAACCAACCAGGAGTACCACAATGGAAACTAACACTAAATCAAATTAAACAGTAGAAAGACAAACTCAAAGACAACAAGAAAAAAGCCCAACTCCATGCTCTAAAAGCTCTAAGCTCCAACATCGCGAACCAGACCAAGCATCACGAAGCAATATTCAACACTTTACCTTTTCCAAAATCCTGGTACATGACATCTGCAAAATCACCAACGTGCCAAAGTGTGGGGTGAGTAATGAAACTAATTAGGTTTTCCCCGATTAATTCCCAACCCATGCCTCTAGGATAAATCATTTTAGCACATTTATATAAAACCATTTATATAAAACAATTCCAAAACAGTTCAAAATATAACAGGTTCTATGCCAAAACCATTTCCCAAAAAAAACTATCATTCTCAATAAAAGCAACAATCAAGTTTCCAATAAAATTCCTATTTCCATTTTTTCACATTCATTCCATTTCACAAATCCACAAAACCAACCCTGCATGAAACCTGGAATCCCAATACTTGCGAGTGGTGAGTTATCCTTCCACTATATCTTCACTTAGTGAACTACCTTGATGGGGGTACTTCATGACCTTATCCATCCCAACCTTTTGATGGGGGTACTTCTCGGCCTTATCCATCCCAACCTTTTGATGGGGGGACTTCTCGCCCTTATCCATCCCAATGCACATGAACATACACCACAACCCATGAAAATCTATGCGCAAAACCATTTGTGTTCAAAAACATTCAATAAATCATCACCCTTTTATTGAAAAGTATTTCTTTCAAGAAAAAAAAATACAATTTAAAATCACTATTTTAAATTTACTTCAACAACCAATTTCAAAAAACACACGATTTCCATCACCCGTTACTAAAATGGGGTTTCAACCATTCATTCACAGTAGATAAATAAGCCATTTCAATTAAGGAAAACTATTTGAAACTAATACTTCATGTTCAAAGAAATAGGAATCGAGATTGAAGCCACCTACCTCAACAAATTAGGCGAAACCATCAACAGACGAAGAACGCCAAAAAAACTGAGTCAACTTGTCCCCAAAATCTCCAAAAATTCCGTCCCCTAGCACCAATAAAACCAAAAAACCGACTAAAAAGTCATATAATACCTTAGATCTACCCACATTTGGCATATATCTAAGGATCCATCAAGAGGGAATAAGGAGATCTAAGAAAACTAAAGGAAATGAGACTTACATCGATCATCCGGCCTCTAAACACAACGGTAACCCTCCGAATCACTTCCAAAATTCCTGGTAAGTTTTCTCCCACTTTCTCAAGAGTGAAATCCCGTGTTAGGTACGTATAGAAGAAACAATGAGTGGGTTGAGTGATAAAACAGATTAGATCCTTAAAAATAGGATCTAAGTGGAATTCGTGCATGGTTAGTCCACATGGTTAGTCAAATCGTCCGCAAACCGTGCGGTAGTCACTACTTAGAAGAGGCGCTCCGCACGACCTCCTCGCACACTTCTCCCAAACCATGCGCACATCGTGTACACTCCTCTGTCTAAATGACCACCACCTACATGGCTTCCGCATGGTTTGGGAAAACCGTGCGCAGCCCATGCGTCCCCACATTTTCCCATTTAACACCATATAAGTCTTCATACATTCCCAACCATCTACCATATTCTTCATGTACATAAAAATCATAAAACAAGGGTTACTTACCAGAAACTGGGGGTACTACATTCTCCCCACCATTGGCCTTTTCTTCCTCAGAAATTAGAAAACCATCGCATTCATGAAAGAGTTCTTACCACTGCTCTTTCATTTCCTTCTCGTGCTACCGAGTCTCTTCCAGAATTTGACCATGATACCATAAAATTCGCACTAGACCGATGCTTTTTCCCTGAAAGGCATTCTCTTGCCTATCCACAATCTACACTAGGATATGTTTAAACTAATAATCTGGATTTAGGTCAACGTGAGCCCATCTAATCACATGGTCATGATTGGGCTGATACTTCTTCCACTGAGATACATGGAACACATTATGCATTGCACTGAACCATGATGGTAATGCCAACCGATACACCACCTTGTCAACCCATTCCAGTATCTCAAAAGGGCCTATATATTGAAGAGATAAATAGCCCTGCTTCCCAAAATGACGTTGTCCAAGCCTTGGAGAGATTTTAAAAAATACATGATCACTCACCGCAAACGAAAATGGTCTTCGATGATGATACACATAAGATTTATGACGACTCTGAGGCATATCCATCCTCTTTCTAATCAACTGGATCTTCTCCGTTGTCTCTTGGACAAGGCTCGACCCATCTAGTGAAGTCTCACCTGTTTCCACCAAACAAAGTGGAGAACGAAAAGGATGCCCATAAAATGCTTAAAACAGAGCCATGCGTATCAAGGATTGATAGCTGTTATTGTATGAGAACTCCACTAAGGGTATATGCTACTCCCATTATCCCCCATACTCTATTACACAAGCCCGCAACATGTCTTCCGATGTTTGTATCGTCCGCTCGGATTCCCCATCCGTATGAGGATGATACACAGTTCTCATCATCAACCGAGTCCCAAGGGCTTTCTGTAATTATTTCCAGAAACGAGATGTGAACCTTGGATCTCTATCTAAGATTATGGATACTAGTACACCATTTCTCATTACAACTTCTCGGATATAAATTTTTGAATGATCTTCCACCGTATGAGTTTCACATATCAGGATGAAATGGTCAAACTTGGTTAGACGATCCACTATCACCCAAATGGAATCATATTTCCATACCGTTCTTGGAAGACATGTAACAAAATCCATTGTTATCTGATCCCATTTCCACACTGGGATAGGTAATTATTATAGCATACCAGCTGGATGCTGATATTCTTCTTTAACTTGCTGATAGGTTAAACACCTTGAAACAAATTTAGCAACCTTCCGTTTCGTGCCGCTCCACCAAAACTGCACCTTAAACACCTTATACATCTTCTGCATACCCGGATCTACAACCCATCTTGAATGGTGGTAAGCATGAAAGAGTTTTTTCTGAGCAGTTAAAGGTACTACCATCCGATCTCGAAACCGAAAACTGAACTACCATCCGGCTTCCAGCCCTCAATGGTCTCCCCACCATTGATTTTTGAACTCATCACAACATAGTCTACATCGGATTCTTGTGACTCTTTTATTATCTCCACCAAATCAGGAACAAGCGCAACTAGAAAGAAAACCGCAACATCGGTTTGGTCTTCAAATTCAATAAGCATGTTAGCTAGGACCGACATCAACTGCCACTCATCTAAATATTCTTTCTTCATAATGCATCGGCCACCGAATTACCCTTACCCAGTGTATACATAAAGTCAAAGTCGAACATTTGAAGATACTCTATCCATCTCCTCTACCTCAGATTCAAATCTCGCTGTGAGAAAATGTGTTTCAAGCATTTGTGATCCGTAAACACAGTAAATTTCTCACCAAAGAGATAATGTCTCCATGTTTTCAAAGAATGGATGACTACAGCCAACTCCAAATCATGTGTTGGGTAATTTTTCTCATTCACCCTCAACTGCCTTGAGCCATAAGAAACCACATGATCTCCTTTCATGATAACACAA
Organism: Viscum album; assembly: GCA_963277665.1. Taxonomy (NCBI): domain Eukaryota; kingdom Viridiplantae; phylum Streptophyta; class Magnoliopsida; order Santalales; family Viscaceae; genus Viscum; species Viscum album. The sequence continues at coordinate 2,053,147,977 of OY728146.1, read as the reverse complement.
CCCAACCATGTTCCCGAAGCATGACAATACACCACAAACCTCTATCCTGATTCTGGAAAAATCAAGATGGGTATTGATGTAAGGTGAACATTCAACTCTTGAAAAGATCTCTGACATTCTTTAGTCCATTTAAATGCACTGTTCTTCTTTTTAAATGCTGTCATAGGAGAAACTAGTCATGAGAAGTCACGGACAAAGAGTCAGTAATAACCAGCTAGACCAAGAAAACATCGTATTTCAAATAAATTCTTCTACAGTTGCCAAGAGAGAATAGATTCTATCTTTTCTGGATACACTAAAACACCTTTCTCTGAAACAACATGGCCCTGAAAGTATACCTCTTGTATCCAAAAATCGCACTTTGATAATTTGGCATAAAACTGATGGTCTGTCAATATTTTCAACACTATCGTCAAGTGCTGCTCATACTCAGCTCTTGTTCTTGAATACACCAATATTTCATCCACAAACACCACAACAAAATAATCTTGATATCACTGAAATATCTGATTCATCAATTCCATAAAGAGTACTGGTGCATTCGTAAGACCAAAAGGCATGCCTATATATTCGTAGGGCCATATCTGCTTTTGAAGGTTGTCTTTGGGATATCCTCCTTCCGAACTCGCAACTGGTGATATCCTAACCGCAAGTCAATATTGGAGAACCACTGAGCTCCCCTCAATTGATCAAAAAAGTAATCAATATGTGGAAGTGGATATCTATTTTTTATCATAACTTGTTTATGTTTACGATAATCCACATATAGCCTCGAAGTTTCATTTTCATTCTTTACAAACAAAACTGGTGCTTCCCACAGAGACACTCTTGGCCAGATGAAACCATTACTTTCTAGCTCCTCTATGTAAAATTTCCATTCCTGTGACTCTTTTTGTGCCATCCTATAAGATATAAGTGAGATAGAACTAGTCCTCGGAAGGAGATCAGTCGTAAACTCCACTTCTCTTATAGGTTGTCACTTTGAGATGTTCTTGGGAAATACATCTTGAAATTGTTCCACCACAGCTAGAAACCTGTTTTCCTCAATCTATTCCATTGATTACAATGTAAACACTACTAATTGGGGAGAGGTTTTTCCCACCATTTGTGCCAACAATCTCTTGGTTCCTTTCTATGCTATCATTTCTCTTCTAAAGAGATGGTTGATGCCGACCTCAGTCAGGAAACTAGCCGTTATCCTATAACAGTCGATGTGAGCCTTAAACCTTGTCAATCAATCCATACCCAGGATTACATCATTGACATCCATATCCAACATGGAGAAGTCCCATTTCAATAATCTCCATCAACGGTTATACAACATTCTCTAAAGACAAAGTCTTGATATTCCCTTTCACCAAGAGGAGTTTTCAGTTTCAAGACCGAAGGCATCATTTCCAGTTTTAAACATAGACAGTCAACTGCATGAGAAGCAATGAAGGAATGTGATGCACCAGTAGCAAAAAAAACGTGAACAATGGTGAAATTCAAAATAATAGTAACTCTTACTATTGATGGTTCATCCTGATCATCAATAATCATCTGCTCAGCTCTATACAATTGCGTTGTCACTGCACTGTTCTCCTTGTTTCTTGGCTGAGATTTCCCTTGTTGAGGCGTCAGAGTATTTCGAGAATCACCAAGGCTAACACTGTTATGCTAACGAGACGGACTCTGTTGTCCTTGTCCTATCAAATCATATGATACTTGTGATGCCTGTGAAGTGTCACATGCATCCAACCTCGTATTTTTTCTACAATAGCATTGTAGATGCCCCATATTCTTGCAATTGTGACATTTTCTAGGTTGCGTCGTACACTCTCACTTTATGTGATCAGTCGAGCCACATTGAAAACACTCGGCATTCATCATGGGTCTTGGAGGAAGATTCACTGATCCATTCGTCTAATTCTGATTCTCACTCCCACCTTGGATGTAGGTGTCCCTCTTCCTCTTGTTCCCAGCATTAGAGTTCCCACCCATTCCTATGGGTATCATCATACTTCCTCCACCCATAACTCCACATATGTCTCTTTTAGCTAATGTTTCTCTTTTTACTATTTCTGTATAATCCATAATACAGAGCACAACTATCTTCAAGAGAATATCCAATTGCAACCCTGATTCAAAGATGTGTGCCTTCAACGACGTACTTGCAACAACTTCAGGTGCGAAGCGAACTAAATTTCTGAATTTAGCCACATACTCTATGATAGAGATTCTACTACTTTAGGATGAAAAATTCCATCGTCCAATAGATCTTGAACATGTGAGGATAGAATTTTTTATTGAACAACTCCTCAAATTCCTCCTAGCCCAGGTGTTGATCCACCTTAGGCTGCACCACTATCTCCCACCAATGTTGTGTAATATCCTCCAACATATATGTCACCAACATTACATTCATTTCTACTGGCGTGCCTATGAAATCTAAGATAATATTCATCCTAATCAGCCACACCTCCACCCGTTCTGGTTAGAATCACCCTAAAAGATGGGTGGATTGTACTTCTAGAACTATATGGAATGGTCTACATGTCGTGAACCATCCTTCAGGTTCCTCGTTTCGACAAACTGGAATGCTTGAATGATACTCTGAACCAGCCTAAGTTCACATGTGGTTTAGGTGCAGCCAAATTCTCCGTAGCATCTTCCATTGGGTCCCTACAATGCCTAATGGGTGCCATTTTCTATACAAACAACACACGTCGTTAGTCTCACTTCCTAGTAACTGAAGGCTTAGCATTTGAAATTCTATCGCATCAACTATCACCACGTTTTTTTTTCAAAACAACCTTTCCCCATGTTCAACCATTTTTTAAAACATTCCACATGCTTTTTGAAAATTAGACCATTTTCAAAATACACTAAATACCCTGTTTTAAACGTCTTTCTATTGAAAAAAATTTCTGCATTTTTAAAAAATTGCAACCTTAAAAAAAGTCCTTACTCATTCCTCACAATAAGATATGAAATCCTAGTGGAAGTTCATTCTTTTATAATGAATTTCATGTTCATCTCATTGGCTAAACCCATGACAATGATATTTCCATGATTCTTGAAGTGTATCCAAAACACTTATGTACCCAACACCCTAGTAACTTGAAGTTCAACATAAATGGGTTAGCTATGTCCTTTTATGCTATACATTATATGTTCCAAAAATCCTACTTCTATCTATTATTACAACCCAAAGAATAGACTAAAATGAATTTCAACTCCATGATCGAGAACATCGATAACCACTTATTAAGCAAGGCCCAAAGAAGATGATACCATTTGCAGTGACCCGCTAGTCCTCATTGGATTGAGAGCTCAACGAGTCATTACTAGGCCTTAAAAGACATCTCCAAGGTGAAAAAGGTTGGAAATAAATGAAGAAGGGTTTCAAAAAAAGTCTGGGACGATTTAAGTGTTTTAGAATATACCCCAGAGCTAACAACCATAACCACAAAAAATCAAATAAATGAAGCATGATATCAGCTAAGGAAACTCAACCATTTATATTACCATAACCAACCAAGATTACCAAAATGGAAACCAACACTAAATCAGAGTTAAAAGAAATAAATACAAACTCAATTTCTACAAGACAGCAACCCAACTCCATGCTCTATAAGCTCCAAGAACAAACATCACGAACCAGCCCAAGAATCATGAAGAAGTATGCAACACTTTACCTTCTTCTACATCCCAGTACATGAAATCTACAAAAGCACCAATGTGACAAAGCAGTGGGTGAGTAATGAAACTCATTAGGTTTTCCCCGAGGACTTCCCAACCCATGCCTCTAGGATAAAACATGTTACCACATTTATATAAATCCATTTATATAAAACAATTCCAAAACAGTTCACAATATAACAAGTTTTCTGTCAAAACCATTTCCCAATAAAAACCATCTTTATCAAGAAAATAATCCAAGAATTTTTCCAATAAAATTCCCATTTCCATTTTGACATATTCATTCCATTTCACAAATCCACACAACCATCCATGCATACAGCCTGGACCTCCCTATACTCGCGAGTATTGAGTTATCCTTCCACTAAGTCGTCACATAATGAACTACCTTGACGGGGTTACTTCACGACCTTATCCGTACCAAACTTTTGATGAGGGTACTTCTCACCCTTATCCATCCCAACCTTTTATGGGGGGACTTATTGCCCTTATCCATCCTAATTCACATGAACAGACACCCCAAACCATGAAAATCTTTTCCCAAAACAATGTGTGTATAAAACCTTTCAATAAATCATATCCCTTTTATTGAAAACCATTTCTTTCAAGAAACACAACCATAGCCTATTTAAAATCACAATTTTAAATTTACATCAACAACCACTTTCCAAAAACACACGATTTTTATCACCCATTACTAAAAAGGGGCCTCAACCATTCTTTCACAGCAGATAAATAAGCCATTTCAATTTTTGAAAACAATTTTAAAATAATCCTTCATGTTATAAGAAAGAAGAATTGAGAGTGAAGCCACCTACCTCAACAAATTAGGTGAAACCAACAATAGACCAATAACGCCAACAAAACCGACTCAACTAGTCCCCGAAACCTCCTTAGATTCATTCCCCTAGAACCAACAAAACCAAAACCTGACGTAAAAGTCATCCACTACCTTATATTTTCCCACCTTAGGCGTCGATCTAAGGATCCATCAAGAGAGAAGAAGGAGATCTAATGAAACTTACTGTGATCAACCGGCCTCAAAATGCCAAGGCAACCCTCCGGATCGCTTTCAAAATGTCTGGTAAGGGTTCTCCCGCCTTCTCTAGAGAGAAATCCCAAGTTTGGGCCGTCTAGGTGAAAAAACGAGTGGGTTTAATGATAAAATAGATTAGATCCTTTAAAATAGGATCTATGTTTACTTCACACATAGTTAGTCCACACGGTTAGTCAAATTGTTTGCTAACCGTGCAGTAGTCACTTCTTGGAAGAGGCGCTCCGCACGGCCTCCTCACACGGTTTTCCCAAACCATGCGCACACCGTGCAATCTCCTCTATCCCAATGAACACCACTTGCATAGCTTCTACACGGTTTAGGAAAACCATTCGAAGCCCACGCATCCTCATATTTTTCAATTTAACAAATTAAAAGTGTCCAAACATTCCCAACCATCTCCCATATGCTTCATGTACTTAAAAATCATAAATCAAGGGTTACATACAAGAATCTGGGGGTACTATAATAGTTGATCCATATGTTTTTAGTCACAATTGTAGTAGAAAATGATCATGTATGTATGAATGGAAGCAACCATTTTCATTCACTTTCAGTGACTCTGATTTCATATGGGTGACTACCAGACTAGTTCATTTTTGGCATCAAAAGAAGGGGTAGATATCAAAAATATTCATTGGAATATTCAAGTTTATCAATTGTGTTAGGACAATGGCATACCATTTTGATCTCTCATATTGTTATTTAGTTATGCATGGTGTATTACAAGTGTATCAACATCATAGGTACATGACCTATCCAGAAAATGTGGTTGACTATAATGATTTTGATCATTAACTATATGACACATTTTATAAGTACTTAGTAAATATAATATATAGGACAAAAAAGTGTTTGGAGTGAAAATTTATCCACATGTCACATTCCTATTTTATCATGGACATATTAATATAGTAGAACTGTTGTAGAAATTGTTTGCATGAGATTATTTTCCTATGTAGTTAGAGTAATCTTCCTATACGAACTACTCTAGGAAGTGGATGCATTTTCGTGGGATAACATTAAAACACATAAATTTTTGATATGTACATTTTTTCTAGTGGAAAATAAATAATCTAAACCCTCCAGTGGATTGAAATTATAAAATTTTTCCCACATTTATTCAAGATTATATAGTTTTGTCATGGTATTGATCATATTGTGTAACAACAGGATTTAGTGGTTATGGTTATTCTAGAATATGTTTAGTACGGGTAGTTTCCTCTTTCATGGAGTGTTATTTACAATTTTGAAAAAATAATGTGGTCTTATGAAATTATACTAATATATGTTCCGTTACTTCTTAGAGTGGTGATTGTTTCATAATGTTTATATGAGGCCTTGATGGTTTAGGTGTAGTAAATTATTTTTCATCTTATTCCTATCCTATAATATATAGTATCATGTTATTGAATATAGTGTTTATTATGGATGATCTTTTGACCATTCCCCACTATATTGTAGAAAACACCTTTTTCCGGTATTCCCTAAAATTTTATGTTGCATGGTGGAATAGTCAGATAGATTGTTCTATGGTACCTATATTCTTCATAATTTCTATAAATTCTCGAGGCCCCTCAAATGATTTCTTGTATCAGCATTTCCTCCAGACATATCTTGAAACTAATGAATCTTTAAGGTCACCTCTAGACCCTTCATCTAGGTTTAAGTCTTGAAAAATTAATGATTGTTATTTATGATTATATTTTTGTCATTTCTCCATTCATCTTGGTTCCCATATTTTATTATTTTTATAAATTGCATGCATAAGACTTTCCATTATCTCTTTTTAGGATCATTATCAAGAATCACATTTGTGATGAATAATGATTTTCTCTACATACATTTCCATGAATTCTCGATCTTATTGGATTGATGGCGTGATCTGGTTATTATATCATGATGAATCATGAAATTATCATCAACATTCATGGGAGTGTAAGATATATAAATTATTGTGTTCATATATATGGTATTATCTATAAAATATGGATTTTTATATGATATATACTATTAATGAGTTTTATCACATTTTCGGGGTCGTGTAGACTACGAGACCATATTTGATGTTGGGTCACATATGGATATTTGTGCTTCTATTTCTAATGATACCGGGTTTGATTTTTTATCACATGTGTGTGTTTGTGAATATACCATTATAGCAATTTTTGATTTTTTATCACTTTTGTGACTTTGGATTCTTTTACCCAAAAATTTTATGTTATGCCTTTGGATATATGTGTCTATATTCATGAAAATATTTCAATTTTATTTATTTGGTATGCTATATGTTTTTTTTAATTTATGGAACCAATGTTAAATATGGACCTATCATTGCTTGGTTGACCTTGTGGGGGAGAGTGTATAAAATTTTCATGTGAAATGATGATAGATGTGAGTTAAATGATGGTTTATGATTTTATTTCTTTTTCTAAACTTGTGGAATGATGGACTTATGACATCTATATTTAACAATGGAAATGAGTAATTATAGTCTGTAATGACCTCAACAAGGACATAATGTTAGGATAAGATTTTCTTATGGTCTTACCTTAGGTGTTGTCATAATAATATGGCCATGTGGCTAACCTATGTCGCAATATCATTATTATAGTTATTATATTCATGTGTTGAAATTGTGATCGATTCTATTCCATGTCTTCTGATTTAAATTTTTTTTATGGGGCCAAAGAATGTATGGCCAAGGGTCATTGGTATCTTTTTCAATGCAAGACTACTTAATATATGATTTTTTATAGAGTTTTGTGAATTTATTTACTTTCCTTCCATATGGACTTATGAATATTCGTATTTTGTATTGACACATAGGCTATGTCCTATTGGGTTTATATTAACACACTGCATGAGGATCTCAATTCATTTGGAAGCAATATAGTCAAGGATACATTAAAGAGTAGGAACCATTAACAAGGAGATAGGATATAGAGAATAGTTATTGGAGGTGGTTTTAGGAAGGACTCTTGAGTGATTTAACAAATATTTAGTTGAATAATTATATCACTCATACTCTACTTTGACCTTAGATATTATGCTTTATCGGCCAATATTCAATTTTTATGTAAATACATGTCATCATATTAGTTTTAGATCATTTTACTTATTCTAATGTGTTATTTTTTGTTCTTATCTGATTGATATTAATGGTATAGTGTCCTTGTTGACAAAACACAAACACTCAATGCAATATTGAAAACGCTTGTGTATTGGAAGTCATGTTTGTGCATTTTCAGAACTCCAACAAGATCACTGAAATATGGTCTCGGGTGACCAAAAAATTATGTAATTAAGGTCTTTAATCCATTTTATTTTGAATGTGACTATTGATTGAGTTTACTTTCATTCCATAATTAGGGATTCCCCCATATATTGGGGGTGTTATAATGATAGTGATATGCCAATATGACCAATTTATTATTAAGAGACGTCAATATGACCTATATTATGAACTATGGAGATGAGATTTATCTAAATTCATGAATTTGATTAACATATTTCAAATTCTGCTTATAAGATCATGGATTTTTGAGTTATCATTGTTTTAAATAATAAAATCTCTATATATACCACTGATTATTTTATATTGGGAATGAAATATTAGATGATAAGGGAATTATAGATCATTACTTCTAATATATTTGGGATATAGGATATTCTAATTCTAATGGTGATGGTTTCTTGAATTTTATAAAATAAAAAGAGATACAAAATATTAATTAATCAATAATATCTATATTTTTAAAATAAAATGAATCTATAATTTGATTTATTTAGTAGTAATTTATATTTGGATGTAGTACCACAAACACATTATACATATGGTCAATTTTATAAAAATGGATATATTTATAAATTAAAATGGATAATAATGATGCACGCACGTTTTCATTGTACACTAAAAATAGATATAATATTAGGGTTGGGTAACCCATCTATTTATTGGGTCTCCATATAAATATAGTGAGTATGATAATGAAATCTACTAGATACATCTGGCTGGTGAATTGAATGTAAAATTCCTTATGTAGTCATAAATATCAGGTGACCTATAAAATTTACATGATGATAATGGTGTATACATTATGTATTCTCATCTTTATATGTTTTAGAAATATGTAGTTGATTATGGGTTATTTGAGATCTCAAAAAAACAACTTTGATGTATATTCATAGAGAGATTACATATAATACCTCATTCACTAATACTTTATTGTACAATATATTTTTGTAATATTTTTAGGCTAAAATATACAAGGATTTCTCCAGAGATTTAATTCTCTCATCCCTATCTCCAATATTCTCAATAAATATTGTTTTCATAAAAAAAGATATAATTTCATATTAGTTCTTTTAAAATTGATTCGAGGGGAAAATAATACATGATAATAGGTAATGTATAATATTTTTTTGAATAATAAAAATTGAAGAGGAAAGTGACAAATGAAAATTTCTATGTAAAAATGGATTAAGACACATTATATTCGGAAAAATATATTTTTAGAGAATGTAATTAATTAGTGGATATATATTTTTCGTGTGGTAAGAAACTTCATTTTAATTATAATCGACATATACTGAAGAAGAATGAGGAATATTTCTATATATCCACCATAAAATGCATTATTTTTTATTCTTCAAGAACCATGTTGATAGTTAAATGTTTTTATGAAAGATGATAATCAACAAGTTATTAATTGAGTGGGTATTGTTAAATTAAATATATAAAATTAAATATTCTCTTTTCCAAGTCTTATGATTATTATATTATTGAAAATTTAATAATAATTTATTAAAGATAAAAGAGATTTTTATTTAATATATTAATAAATTAATTTCAAGTGTATATGTTATAGATAAAAATATATCATTGTTTAAAAATTTTAAATAGACATTTAAATTAACATTTTTATAAGAAATTCCATTGATTGAAACCAATTTAAAATTAATTACACATGACTCATATAATTCTTACTTGGGGGATGGTAGAATTTTATATATACTCTAGAAGAAATAGAAAAATCATAAAATTGTATTTCGATACTTCTTTATTAAAATGATTTTCTATATATTATGATTAATTAAAAAAAGTAAATTTATTTTTTTGAATTAATTATAACAATGTAATTGATACTTTAGAAATTTTTTATAAAAATCTATGTGTTATATTTCCTATAAGAATACATTATATGATTTTCACAAATTATTCCATTAAATTATGACATTTGTAGATATAGATATATGTACTAGATGAGTCCTATATAATATTTCTTTATGATTTATATGAAATGTATATTAAAAGTATAGAATAATCATTATACATATCTAATGGAATTATATTATGAGTTACAGTAAAAATATCCTAACTAAGAAATAATTATTTAATTGATAGAGTATGGGATAAAATATACACTCCATCCACGTATTATTAAAATTGGGGAGACTAATAATGAATAATTAAATTATTACTTGATCCTTATATGAATATAAATCAAAACTAATGGCATAAAAACATATATAAGAGTTTTATCTAATTATATAAATATAATTTCATATCTTATATATTATTGATTGAAAACATATGATATCACATGTGAGCTCATAGTGATATAAATTGGTTTTTAATATAATTAATAGAATTGAATAAAAATCAAAAAAAAATCATTATATTATCTCATAATTAAATATGATTATTTAGAAGAAAAATTAATATAACATTAAATACATTATATATCTATAATTGATATTGTGATAAAAATAATATTTAATGACTATGAGGCACATGTTGTGTGATAGTTGGTTCAAAAATAAAAATGATATAGGACTAAGTTGTATAGGTTTTTCTTGAGACCCAACATTTTATATTACATTACTATTGGAATTATAAATGTTTAGAAATTTTTTATCTTATGAATTATGTGGGTTTATATTTATTCTTTGTGGATAATTAACCTATATCCTGTAATTTTAAGAAAATAAAAATATAACAAGACTAAAAAATTTGTTTCAAAAATTCATTTATAGATTAAAGAAAACACAAAATTCATGGAATATTAATTTTTAATGTGTCCATGTGAGGGTTTGTTTCCACTGATACTGAAAGATGGTTATGCCTCTATAATAGAATAGTGGAAGTTCAATTATATTACATAGTGACATATGTCATCGAATATTTATGAAATGAAATAAGAGAATATTATTATAATTAATATTTATTTGGTTGAACAAAAATATCAGTAGGAAAGAAATAGATAATGAAAATTATAGTGTAACAATTATTTTTTATAGATATAGATCACATTGGTTGTTTCAATTTATACAATATACTAGGAAAAAAATGTATTGAAATATACGTGATGGATTAACAATTATTTTTTCCACTATGTAACATGGTATAAAATATGTGTACAATGACATTAAAATATTTGTTCAGATATCTCATGTATATAATGTTAGGTAATAATAAGTCTTTGAGATCATCATTGACTAATACTTAATGCATTCCTAAGGTACATATTTTGTATAGAAGATATATTCCAAGTATATGATTAATATATGTAACCAAATTTTAGGGGATAAACAAATGAAAATTTTAAAAATTGATTCATTAATAGTTTATTAGAGTTATGAAAATTATGTTATAATAGATAGAATATGATAAATGTAATATTTTGTTTTAAAATATAAAATATACATGTATTTCATTGTTTATTATTTAGATAAATAAGATGTAAGAATATATTTGTGGAGATATTATATTTTTAAATATATTTTTCACGTATATTAATAATTACATAATAGTTTGACACATATGTTAAATATACCATTTATAGAAACTAAATTAATGTCTTATCCAATCAATGAATATAAAAAATTTAATAAATATATAACCATGATGAAAACCCATGAGTATAGTGTAAAAACCCATTACTATAATGTATATTTATGGTTTATGTTTCACACTCGGAAATGTTATTAATAAATAAAGTTTATTTCACATTAATTGTAATGATATAAATTATGGAGGCATTATTAGTATATATATTATATATTTTTAATATTTTTACTGAATATATTAATTCTCATAGAATGGTTCTCTATACGTTATAAGGTTATAATTAAAAGATATAATTATAAATTAAAAAATTGAATTTTGTAAAATAAAGATAAATATTTATATCATGATATAAATTATTTGTGGGGATTATTTTTGGTATTTTTATGAATGGATTTAATTTTAATTAAATAGTTAAAAATATATAATATTTATAAGAATTATAATTTATTTGAAAGTATTTATAGCGTTCCAATATAATTTGGAATGTTTTAATTCTAAAATTATTCCAATTTTATTTTATATAAAACAATTAATTCAATGTATATCATAATTATAATTGAAATTTACCTATTTTCATTTTTACCCATCAGAAAAAATTATGAAAAAAATATTACTTTTTGTTGAATTTTTTACATGTGTATTATAATTAATTTATTATATTTTTAATATTGACTCCTGAAAAATGTATTCAATATTTTTATAAAGGGTGTTAATATTTATAAATGAATTCAATTTCATTTTTTTGTAATAATTTGTTACTATTTTAATAATTAGTTTCCACAATTTAAGGTAGAGTTGGTTTACTATTGTAAAAACTAATTGAAATGGTCATATAATATTATACTAACAATTATTTTATTAGATTTTTTAATCATTAAACCCTACAATTTAATTTTTGGGATATGATTTTTTATATATATGACTAATGCATTGAAAAAATATAAATGTTATTGATATTCACTAGTGTATAACTCCCCTAAAATAAAATAAACATGTCCTCTATTAGATTATTAAAAAAAATTTGTGAACTATATCTCAAACAAGACCTACCAAACACCCCTCATAAATTCCATCCCCATAAAGTAGAGGTTTTTTATCTCTAAAATACCTTAATATAAACCATAAGGTGTAAGGAAAAAGATGTTTTCAAATCATAGGCACAACGTTTAAGAATGTTGATTCATGATTATTTCTTCTTAATCCTACATCAAACGTATCATAATAATTATTATATTGTAAAATAAGTATCAAAATTAATATTTTTTTTATTTTATTTTTTCGGTTAAACACATTTTTATCTAATTCTAATTCACCAGGGAAATAAAATCATTCATCTAGTGTGTGTGTGTGGAGTAAAACCTCTATAGAGTGATGTATTTTATTTTTCCTCGCAGCATATTAATGTTTGATATAAATTTGGAATTAATTAATACATTGTTATTTTTATTATTTTTTATAATATATTTAATATAATAGAGTATTTTCCTTCGTACCCTCCCATTTGTTGAAAAATGAAAATATTTATCAAGTGTATCTATAAATTACAACCTTATTTAAGGAATGTGATTCATTTATCATGAGGACATTTCGTGAATAATCATAAAAGTGTATAAAATGTATTATCCTGAAAATTATACCATGTTTATTTTTATAGATAAAATGTTACTATGGTCAATATTATAGGAATCAACCGAGGGATGTTATTTTGCATTTATAAAGAGAATTTTTCCAAAATATATGATGTGATCATAACTAATTTATTAGAAATTAAAATAATGTTAGTGATACAAGTACAAAAAATTAAGATAAGGTAATTTAGATAAATAAGTTTTTATGAAATATAAAAAATAATAGAATTTTATAATTTATGAAGGTAAATGTCATACATGAAAGACCCAAGGTCACCCTGAGAGGGGTGAATCAGGGTGTCAAAATTTTCTCTTTTTTATTGGATCTTGTTCCCACATTGGTCGGATCATAATTAAACATGTATGATTGATATTTACATTTACTATAAAATAACATATAAAAGGACAACACAATAATTTTTATTGGTTATCCATTAAGGGATACGTCGAAAGAGCATACACCGATAGGTTTCCAGTCATACCTAATTCTAATAATATTCACTTGATATGGATTACATGGTATGGGTAAATTCCCTCTTTCCTAGGAACAATACCTTTACAAAAGATCATGGATAGCTCATTGCTTCTCACATATTACGTCTGTTGAGTCCCCCTGAATCACTACACTGGGTGAATCCACAATCAGTTTATGGATGTGAATTTCCCTTTAATGGATATGAATATAATCATTTCCATATTGTTCAATATGATTCTTTTCATTCATCTTGGTACAAATTTGATGCTCTTTAATGTTCACTCTTTTTCTTTAGTGAAACAACCAAATGTACGATGAATTCTTATTCTTCTTATATATAATCACAAATCCTTTTGAGATTGTTCAATAACTAAAGAATATATGACTAGGCATCATCTAAATCTTCTCTTCTTTCTCCAACCTGACAAGGGGAAATTTAGATGTGCTCTTCCTCTTCACTTTTTTACACATGCACCCATAGTTGAGGCTCTTTCATTAAATGTCATCGCATATGAAAGAAAGCATAAGAAATATCTCCTTCTTTTAGGTATTATTTCTTCAAAAATACACTCTCATTCTTATTTGAATTTATAAAAATGAAAAGTTCATTAATATTCATACATTAATTTTTATTCCTCACAAGTTCACCTCAAAGCCTTATTTAGTTCATTAAATTTTATGTTTCATGTATATGTTTATGTGTGAATCATCTTCAAACCCAAAATGGGGATAGTCCGCTATTTATTTTATTCTTGCACACTTAGGTGTTTCAAATCATTCATATGATTTTCATATGTATTATGAATATGATATCTACATGTTATTTAAACCGAAAAACTACCTAGGGTTAATTATGGTGATTTTGTTTTCATTTTTCACAGCAAATCTATGGAGTTCTTCTTTTCACAGAGTGTTCAAGACTCTTTCGGGAACCAAGATGGTTTATAGATCTTCCTCGCACACGGGATGCATGGAACTCCAACACACAGAGAGTGTGGGCCTCCTTCGCGTACCAAGTTGTATGTGATTCCCAACTTCTCTAAAATATAGATAGATTGTTGGACCATCTATTCGTAGAACTAGAACTATATGATGTCCCATTTCCTCTCGAACCTAGAGTGTTTTGTGGGATTCATCTTTTCTAACCATAAATGGTTCGTGGCTCTCCTTATTCACAAACACAAGTGGTACATGGTTCCTTGCTTCGCGAACCCAGAGGAACACAGAACTCCTTTTCCTCACCAAAGAAGTCTTATTTGCAGTTAACTCTTATTGAAACTAGAACGATACATGGATCCTGATTTCTCCTCGATAACTAGAAAATATGGGAGTCTCACTTTATAAAAATAGGATATCTCGAAATCTTGGGACTATCATCCCCTTCCTGGATCAGTGGTTCTCTTTTCTATAAGAAGAGGTCAAATATTTCATACATTCAAATTCCTCTAGATATGTCATGAATATCACATTTTAAAAAACTTCAAACAAAGATTATGAGATAAACTGATATCGATTACATGGACTCGTATGTTCATTTTCTTCGACTATGTTTTAAATTATCTATTTTATTGCATGCATGTAAATGAAATTGCATGCGATATTTCATGACACCCATACAAGTGTAATGAAGTCAATTGGATTGATAGTTATGGTTTGAATATCAATAAAGGAGTTTTGATCGTAGATTTAGATAACTATTCCATCCGAAAAACGTCATGGGTTTGGGGGTTCAAGATGATAACATGGTCGATCTGCAGCCGTAGCATCGACTCAGATAGTGAATTTATGGTCCCTATTAGGAAACATGTCATGGGATGAGATGTGAAGACAAGATCACATGGGAGATTAGATAGACAGATTAGATTAGTTCATTCACTAAAATATTAATCCTACATCTAAATAGAGACTTGGAAATGATGTAGTTTATAAATAAATGTGCGTCAAATTAGTGCCAATTTTCTCTTCTCCCCCTTTGGTGCCACCACACACCGGTTCTCCTCGGGTGCGCTCTTACCACCCACTCTACCTCATTTGGTTCTCACATAGTTCCCAAAATGCAAACCCTGGGGGATTATACAGAGGCCATATATTCCATTTGTAGGCTAGCCTTGAGGGCTTCCCTTTGGGTGTGGTTGACCATCATGTCTCGTATATGCGTGAGGCTTGAGGTCCTCGACTAGACTTGTATGGTGGCCCATATTTTTTGTCAAAACATAGAAAAAATGTACTTTTTTTAAAACAAAGTCTAACCATGATTATATTCCAAAAAACAAATACCCAAAAAATCATTCCTCTTCTCTTCTTCTTCATGATGGTTTGAACATGTATCACATTGATTCAAGTCTTTCAAACATATCAAAATCTAAACAATTTTCTGATTTTCATTCTCTATATCAGTTATGAGAGTTCCTTTATTCATGTTGATCATCATTAACATCTATTGACACCCACTGACAACAAATAAAATCCTCATACATAATGTGGTCATAAAAATACCCCCTATTGTGTTTGTTGTGAATACTTCAACATTCTCTAATATGAGCACGTCCCTCTCAAAATGATAGTCTACTATCCTCTCTATCCCTTTCAGTTTTCAACTTTCATTTCACATTCTACCCCCATTATTGACAAGAAATAAATTGTTTATGGTATAGAGGGTATCTGTACATAATTAAGAAATGTTCCATCAATCCTTTCACACTATTTCTACTTGAGAAATTCCTTGTGTAGAAAATAGGAATATATGATCTAGATAATTAAGATATCCATTATCCCCTAGTCATGATACTTAATGTGATGAGAACTCATGTACTTGTCTTCAAGGGACTTTCTAATTTTATTTGACGTTAAAGAGATGATATATTTTTAATAATAGGAAACCTGAATCCTTTTCACTATCTTCAAAAAATGGATTAAATTATTCAAATGCAGTTAGACGGAAAATGGATATTGAGAAAATTATAATGTTCTTATGTCACTGATTGTTGTAGTTACTCCCCCATTGTAAAATAATATTTGTTTTAAGTAACCGAGGTTGATAGATTGAGAAATTATATACCTTTTCCTATGAAATGATCAACAAACAATATTTCTATTACATAAATTTGTTTCCATCTGATGTCGATACTAATTGAATTAATAACTATGGAAGCTTATTTATGTGTCTCCCCTTGAAGGGAACAATTCTTAGGTTCTCCCCCCTGAGTGATTTCTTCACCTTGAATTCACAGTTAAATTAATAAACCAAGTGTTAAGGGATCAAGGTGGATCCTCCCATCACCATTAATGTGAAAAACATGATTGAGATGAATTTCCCAACCAATATGCTCCATTATTCACACATTCTCAACTGATCATCAATTATGACTGTGGTTGTGTGGTTCTAACTACATTTTCCCTTATCCTCATTCAATCCAGATCCTCTAGCTAGATTTCTACTATGTTATAAGGAATTGTGGAATCAATAACATATATTCCAAATGGATTCTTCTATGTTCCTCAATTCCTATTATCTTTTGATGAATTCTGAGATGAGAATATACTAACATGGTGACTAGTTCCATTGCATAGACCACCTGTGTTTTCAATAATTCAAAATCAGTTTGTAGTATTCATATGCTTCTGGATATGTGGATATTTCTTCTTATTCTATTGCTTTATCCTTTTTGAGACGGGCTTCCTTTGTGATTTTTCATATTTTAGATTGTAACAAATATCTAATTAACAATGTCTAAAAATATTTCAGTACCAACATTAGTCCAGAGATCTTAAAATTTTGAGATCTTATGGATAAGGATGTGGGGGCTTCATCATGATTTTTTTTACTCTGTGGAGATCCACCTTATAAATTCTATTTCTTCTTATCCACCCTAGTCAAAGTGATAGGTATTTCCTCACTTTTATTCACCCATATTTGTTTTGAATTTTCCTTCCAACTAGTAATTTTTGTAGAATCATATTTAGAAACAATATTACATGTTTTTAGGGATGGATACTTTTCTTTCACAGTTGATATTGATAGATCAATTAGTGAATTTATGATCTTTTTATCACCTTTTGGACATATTTTGACAGTATAATCCTTTATTGAGCATTGAATACTGGGAGCCACTATTTCTTTCTTTTGTGAAGTTTCAATATGTTTCTTTTCAAGATTGGTAAATTAGGATTCCAATTTTAAGAATTCCATATTGGGGACAATCTTTTGATCTTCAATCATGATCATCATCACATCACAATAATTTTTTATTCTTTCAACCCCATCTTCATGCATCTTAATTTTTCATTGTAACAAATATTCAAGATCATTTCTATTCTTGGAAGATTCTTAAAAAATTAAAACCTTGACTAAAGTGTTATTTATTATATAATCATTTAAATCATGGATATTTTCTTACGGAGTCTTATAGAATCCCTCTTTTATATCAAAGTCATCAATCCATCTAGAGAGATTTAAGCTTTAAATAATTTTCTCTTTCAAGCCCTTTTCCACATTATCGACTTCCCCTTATAAACAGGTGATCTCAACCTATATACATTGAAATATTCTACAAACTAAATCAACTTATTCTTCAAGAATATCATGATTATATGTTCTTAATTTCTTAATTGTTAGCTCCTGTGAAGTAAATATTTTATCATCGTCACCACTTGTGTGAGGATCCTTTCTTTTGGAGGAAATCTAAGACACATTCACTTTACATTTTTATCAAGGTATTTATTCATTATTAATAAGGCATAGAGAAAAATATATTGGATCTTCTATATGAATGAAGGAGTTCTTCAAATAATTCATATCTTTCATTTTCCAATTTGATCGGGTGTTCCTGGGTATTGAATTGTGCTCAAATGTTACTAAATTTCGATCAATAATGCAATTCATTGTTGACATAGAAATGAAAATTTAAATGCACTTCTAGATAAAATTACTTAAGAGTATCAAACAGATTTAAACCTTTGTGCACTGATAATAATTGAATGAACCTAGGTCACCCTGAGAGGGGGGTGGGGAGAATCAGAGTGTTAACTTTTTATTCTTTTAATTAGATCTTGTTCCCACTTTCCTATGAACCTAATTAAACTTGTATGATTGAAATGTGTTTTAATTAAAAAAATTCACAAGAAGAAGAACGAGACAACACTTTTACATGGTTTTCCACTAAGGGATACATCCAAAGAGAATACACCTACATGTTTCCAGTCATACCTAAATCCATGACTCGTCACTTGCAGTGTATTATAATGTTTTGGTATAGTCACACTGCCCCATGTACTCTTCCTTTATAAAATTTCAGGGATAACTTACTGCTTCAATCAATTCACTTATGTTGACAACCCTTGTATCACTACCTTGGGTGAATTCAAACTCAATTTATGGACATGAATTTCCCTTTCGTGGAGTGCCTTAGAACACATTGTCTCCTATTCCACATGTGACTTTTCATGCACTGAAGTCCAGCGTTTATTCTTTTAAATGTTCAGTATTTTTAATTAGTGCAACAAACATATGTACAAGGAAATATTAATCTACTTGGATAGAATCATAATCATTTTTTTATTGTTCAAACAATGAAAAAAACTCACTAAGCGTCATCAGAATCATCTCTTCTTATTCCATGTAAGCATGTGACCATGAAAGTGGCAATTTAGATGTTCTCTTTCTATTAACTTATTTACATGTGAACACATGGTTGTGGGTCTTTATTTAAATATATTCACATATTCTAGAAAGTAAAAAAATTATCTCCACATTTTAATTCTTCATTATTCTAAAATGCACACATATGTTGCCTTGAATTTATTCAAATGAAAAGTGTATGGATGCATGTACATTCATTTTTCTTTTTATCAAGTGCACCCCAAAGCCTTATTAATTTATTTTATTTTATGTTTCTTGTATATTATTATCCATGAATATTCTTCAAAACCCAATTGAGTTGTAGTTCACTATTCATTTTATTCTTGCAAATATGGGAGTCTCAAATCAAGCATATGCTTTTCATGTGTATTATGCATGTGATCTCCACTTGTTAATTAAACACACAAACTACCACATGTTGATTATGGTGTTTGTTTTTTCCTTTTTATATAGAGGTTATGGATTTCTTTATTTCACTGAGTGTTAAAGCCTTCTTCACAAACCGGGATGGTTGGAAGCTCCTCCTCACCCACAGGATGCATGGAATTACTATGCATATAGAGTACGATCCTCATTCACAAACTAAGTGGTACGTGCTTCTCCACTTTTCTGAAATAGAGCTGATTCGTGAGGACTTCTCTTCCCAAAACAAGAATGATACACAGTACCATTTTCTCACAAACCCAGAATGGTTCTCAAGGAAATATCTTCATGAACCATGAATGGTCCACAACACTCCTACATGAACCCAACCGGTACAGGGTTTCTTGCTTTGTGAACCCAAGTGGTTTTCATAACTACTTATTTTCATAGAACCAAACTGTTTTGTAGTTAAATAATCACGAACCTAGAATGTTTAGAGGATCTTTCATTCCCTTAACAAAATAGATGATCAGAGAGACTATTACTCTAAACACGAGGTCTCGAAATCATGGGAGCCTTAGTCCCTTTTTGGATTTTTGGTTCTATTTTTATACGTAGAGATCAAATCTCCTTTTCCTTTAGATTCATCAAGATATTTCGTAGAGATCATTTTATTTAAATCCTCAAAGCATGAGAATGAAATACATTGAGGTCTATGATGTGGCCTCACAACTTCATTTGCTTTGGCCGTGTTTCAACATCTCTATTTTTTTGTGAATTCAAATTCAACTCCATGTAAGATTTCATGATGCCACAAAATGTGTAATGAATTGAATTTGATTGCTAATGATGTTATAAAGCTCAAGAAAGGGGGTTTGATCATATATCTAGAGACCTATTCCATCACGATCTCAGCGTGTATTCAATGTTTGAAGATGACAATGCGGTCGATATGCGGTATTGGGATTAACTCAGATCTGGCACAGATGGTGATTATTAGATTACGTGTTGCAAGCTGAGGCGTATGGCCAAGATCACGTGCAGGGTCATATGAATGTCTTAGATTTGATTTTTCAGTAATATATACATCCCACTTTGAAACGGAGATGTGGAAATGTAGTAGTTAACAATCAATGTATGTGAACTTAGTGCTAGATTACTCTTCTACACCCTCTGGTGCCGCCCCACAACTGTTCTCCTCAGGTGCGCTATTAGCGTGCACTTTTCCTCCTCATGTATGCACATAGTTCCAACTATTCATAACATGTGGGATTATACATGGCCCCATTTCTCCTCTTGTGGAAAATCCTTGATGGCATCCCTTTGAGCACGGTTGGCCCTCGGGTCCCACATACGCCTGAGGTTTGAGGTCCTCAGTTGGCCTTGTATGGTGGACCATATATTTAGTAAATGCAAAGAACAAATGAACATTGTTAAAAAAAAGTATAACAATGATTATATGCCATAAAAAAATACCAAAGAAACATTCCTCTTATCTTCTTTTTCATTATGGTGTAAACATGTATCACATTGAAACTTGTCTTTGAAGCTATAGACAAGCTCAAAAATCTTAGGATTTCTATTCTCAATCTCACAAAGGAGAGTTCCATTCTTCCGGTTGATTATCATTGTCATCTATTAACACCCATTAAAAACAAAACCAATATTCTTACACAAAGTGGTTCCAACAATTCGTCATGATTTAGAAGATTAGGTAAACCAGTTTTCAAAAAAAATGTGGTTTTAATGGTTTCAAACACTTTCTATTCAATATCCATGTTATTAAAAAAAATAATTGTATTTTATTTAATAAATTTATTTTTTAATCTAATATTCAAATAAATGGTTAATTGTTAAATTGTTTTATAAAGTGACCAACTAAAAATATTATGCACAAGACATTTCTAAGACATTTCAACATAGTAAAAAAAAAGAATATTTTTTTTGACAAAATTAAATTCTTTTTTCAATTGATATAGTTGTTATTCCTCAAATATTTTCATCTACACATTTAAATATATTTTAAAAAATAATTTCTTTCACTTTATGGAATAATTTTCATTATTTCATTTCATGGGTAGTGGTATTTTTATCATTTCATTACATGAATTTGAATTTTCTTATATATGTGTTTCAAAATACTATTTAATAGAATTTTCAGAATTAAATGAATGATTTAAATATTTTTTCACAAGATACGTGTAATATAAAATTTATATTCTTATTGATTTACTGGGAAATATGTTACACCTAAGTGATATGTAGGATAAAGTGTGATCTATATATATATTCAATGAATTTGGTAAATTGAAGGAGTTGTTAGGAATAATTTAACATTATAGGGATATATTAGAAATAACCATGATCGATAAAAAAATTGTTTCATATTAGGGTGAATTTTAGGATAATTCCAATAGATAAAATTTTTTTTTTCAATTAATACTATGAGATTTAAATTAAATGTATTGAATTCAAAATCTAAGATAATGAATTCGTAATTAAAGGAATGATTATGGACTTTTAATGGGGTATTTTGTTTGAGGGGTTATCATGTTCTCCCAAGTAACTTTATGATTATTTTTTTATCCATTATTGTACTTTTATTTATAATATATTTTTATTTTAAACATGATTGTAGGTGAAGGTTTATATTATTTTGATTATAGTGTTAATTTTATAAAAAACTAAATATTTGTTTTAGGGTTTTAATATTTATAGAAAGGTCTAAAAAGATTCCATTCTTTTTTATACCCCTTACTAATAATATGTTATTAATCCTCATTTTTTTAAATAAAACACATGGAATAAGTTTGAATATAGAATATTTCAACATAAATGATGAAACATACTTAACAAAGAAAACTAATCTTTTTTGAAATGTGATGACAATCATTGATACTAATATTAGTGGAAAATATATATACTCTCTCGAAGTGTTCAATATGTATTGTAATGGTTTTTTTGTTTCTATAAAAATATAAACATAATTATAATTTAAATATAATAAAGTGTATAACTTCTCTTAAATCAAAGATTTATGGGTATATTATATTACTGAGTGTTATAATTTAAATCAATGGAAAGGGTCATAAAATTAGAGATCTTATAATGATAAAAAAAAATTTCTAAAGATTCTTATTTATGGAAATATTTTCATGAGAAAGATTTTGAGGATTTTCATGTTGTATTATCTAATCCAAATTAATTGAATATAATTTTCAAAATAGGATACATGGATATTGAATTAGTAAGGATGCATGATAATATTATATATTCCAATATAAAACCCAAAATAGATGGATATAGAACTAAGCAGTTTATGTCTATGCTAAATCTATTTAAATGGGATTTAAATAGTACTGATAATGTAATTGAGGGAACAAATTACTTATAGTGGAACTTTTATATGTTAAAAGATTTTACAATATTACTCCATCCATAGTTTTGTGGGTCTTCAGACCTATTTGTTGTTGAAGGATGTATCAATACATTAGATATGATATTAAATTTTTTTGTATGCCATGAAAAAAAAGATATAACTATTGGTATTTATTATTTTTACGTTTATGATTGTTAATTCTATTATCTAATCATGAATAAAATGTGGAAAATGGTATTGTTTCCATGGGGTTCCATTATTTAGGGATGTTTTATTTGAGAAATATCTTCAAATATTTTCTACTCATATAATTGGAATGAAATTTTTATAATAGAAGAAGGTGGAAAAATTATATACTGTATATAATGAATATTTGAATAGATATTCCATGTTTTCACTAAATTACATAACGGTCAATGAAAATAATATTAACTGATTTTACTCAATATTGATTCCATTTTTTGGAATGGTATTTCATTATAGATGAATTTATATGTTACAATAACATTATTTTATTTAATGAAAATATCATATTATTGTTTGATTATTTCTATATCATTAATAATAAGAATATTCTCATATAGAATAAAAGGGGATGAATTTATAATTTGAATAAAATGGTTAGAAATATAACATCTCCTCTTGTGATTTGTGTGTGAAAAATAATTATGGAGAACGTCTTATATTATTTGTAAAATGTTACCATTGTTGTATGATGGCACATCTTTCCCATCACTATAATGAGAATATAAATGGTAATGGTTAGACATATTTTTCATAAACAGTCTATAATATGATTTAATATAAATGATATTTTCCATTATAAAAGTATATCTTGAATTCAAATATAGAGTATGTTGGTCATCAAGATCATAATAAAAAGAGTGTGAATTGATCATTTCTGACTACTTAAAGAAATGTGGGACCATTTAATAAAGTAGTGATGGTACACTACATGATTAGCTATATTATATAATGATATTTCTTGATTCTTGCTCTGAAAAATATTTTATATCATTAATGTTATAATGATAAATTGAATTATCATATCATGAAATTACTGAATATTTTTTTTAAAAAAAATACTACTTGATATATTAAAAAAATGATTTATAATAAAATACCCACAATCATATATGGAAATTTTTCTAACAAAAAGAGTTTTTTCTCTTAATGTATTTTGATTTCAATATATGCATGTATTAGATTTCTATATATTATGCTCAAATAGATTTCTTAGATATATATTCCATAATTAATCTTCAATGTGAGTTTCATTTTTTATAAAAGAGTGATTATGTACTTGTGACAAAATATAAATAAGTCGAAAAATTGATTAAATATGGGGGCTAATGTTATATTTAATATTTCATTGTAATTAGATGAATTATTAAAAATAGTGATTTTTTCCGTTTTAAATGGATTATAGTATATTTTTAGTTATTATTTTTCAATTATTCTCAATGATTATGATGTAGAATTTATTTTTTAATTTATAACAATGAAAATTTCCATTCAATCAAACCATATCATATTCCTCCAATAGTAAAATTGGAATTCCAAATACAATAAAATAATTAAATTTTATGATTTTCATCGTCTATTTCACATCACCATGGTATGATCCAATTGTAATTGTTTGAAATAAATAAGGTTTTATGAGGAATCTTATTAATAATAGAGTAAACAATAAAATTACTCTAATAAACAAGTATTTTTTCCTCATATTAATGTTTTATTTAATTATCCCCATGATGATCAATATATTTACAAAATTTTCCTCAAATCAAGATACCATCATGGGAAATTGACGGAAATGTATGTTCCCATATAAATGATATGTTACATGTATGACAATTTTGAGATTTTGGTAATAGATATTAGGTTAAATAAAGACCCTTATATATATATATATTAATATAGTTCTCCATTGGTATTTGGATTAATTTATGGGGGTTTTAATCAATGAGATTCTGGTATATTCTAAAATATTTTATGATTATAACAAATATTTAAATATTTTTTTATAAACCATAAAAATTGATGTTTTTTTGGAGAATTCATTATATTTTATTTTTTTGTGGGAAAATATTTTTTCTCGGGGAAGTTTGTTTCAAAAGATAGAAAAAGAATTGATAATTCTATAAATGATGTTGTGTAAGATTGTCATATATAAAAAATATATTAAAAAAATATTTAATTTGATTAGTGTGTTACTAAAATCAAAGTCTTGAATGAATTTATAAATTATCTACCCTACTAGCTATGTAAACTCTAAAAGTATATATCATATTAAAAAACAGATGGGATCAATATTTTTATTAATTTAAAATAGAAATTCCTAATTATACACTAATTAATTTTTTTATCTAGAAGTGGGGAGATATTTATAAAATATGATACTTTATTAAAGGGCTTTGATAATGTATTGAAGAATAATTATCTAGTTATTTTACATATATCATTCCAATTCAAACATTACATGAAACATTATCTGACACATTATATTTAGTTTTCAATGATTTTTTTTCTTAAAAAATTAGTTTCATTTTTTCATTTAGATAATTATATATATAATAATAATAATAGGATTTTGATGACAATAATAAATTATAAATATATCAACATATGGTAAAAAATATTTCTATAATTGATAAAGGATTATGGTTACACAATTATTTATCATCTAGATAAATGAAACAACATATATTATTATTTGAGTAAAAAATTTAATGAATTAATATCCAATGTATGATTCATTAGATAATGATTTAATGAATATTGTTTTGGAAAACTTCTAATTGATTCACCAAATGATTCATTTCAAATGTTAAGCCCACCTCTTCGAATGATTCCTCAGTACATTTTTTGGGGATGTTAAGTTGTTTGGGATTGATTTAATGTGCTTCTAGGTAATGATAATTATTTTGGAAATTGAATTTGTGTTCTGTTTTGTTGATGTGTTTCGCCATAATCATAATCCATTCTGCTCCCCGTTCAGAGTGATAGATAATTATGCTATGTATCTATGAGTTCCTATTTAGATAAAGGTGTGTTGTTGAACAAATGATATTTTTAGATCAGTGTGATCCTTAGTACCTGAACATGGTGCAGTGGATGCTTCAAGAATCCGGGATTCATCCATAGGCTTCAGAGTTCATCTTTTTACACAGTTAGGAAATCACTGGTGGTGTAGAGGGCTCGACGAGGCTCTTGCTTATCCCATTTTTTTAAGGCAGTTTCCACTCTATTGTGTTTCTTCGTCACTATGAGTTTCTTATTATCGCAATGATTATGGTTTACTTACCCATCACATAGTGTCTATGGTTATTCATTCATTAATGTGGGTTTCTGATCAATGTTCTTGTGTAGACAACCTGTTTAAATCAGGTGCGGTCATGGTTTTACCTGTTCATAGGTGGAAAGTGTTTGGTAGTTCCTTTATTATTATTTTGAATTATTTTCCTAATGATTTGGTCCCCTTCACTCACCTCCCCGGTTTTTGGAGGTCTGGATCAGTGCAAAAAAAGTGTTGGTCTAATTCTTGTCCCTCTTGTTTAGGAGTATGTGGTTTAGATATTCCTATTTTAACCCTCATAACATGGGTTTGTTGGTTGTTTTGAGAGAGTTTTTGTGGTCCTGTGTGGGTGATCCCCAATTATTGTTCAATTTTAATACTTTTTGGTTCATTTTTAGTTGGACTTATATTCTAGGGAGACCCACTACAGGTCTTGATGATCCTTCATTTATGAATGTTTTAGTTGGTATTTTTGATTTAATGGTGGGGAGCCCATTCCAGCCCCCCATAAGTCATTGGCGTTCTTGAGAGAAATTTGGTTTGGGTGATCATTCTGTTCATTGGGATAAGGCCAAACAATCTGTTTATTGGCTTTGTTTTGAAGGTGGTGGCTTTATCTTTCCATTGATTTTCACTATGTGGTTGTGAGTTTGTTTTTATTTTGGGAAAGAGGATTAACCTCCATTGGTGGAGAATGATATTTCTATTTCTTGATAAGAGGGATCGTGTTGATATAGAATACATAGGTTGTAACATCCCAGGTAAATAAAGAATATGAAATTTTCTTATTTATTAATATTTTTGAATTAAATATTAATTTTACATTAAAGGGTATGCTATGTTCGATGGCATACTCGATAGAAAATAATGGGTTTCTCCAAAGTCTAATGGTGTACACAATGTTATGTCATACGGAAAAAATAATAATATAATATTATTTCTAATGGAAGTTACCTCATAGCCTTTGTTTTAGCAGGAATGAATAGAACTAACTAAAATTTGATTATACATGTTCTTTAATTTTTTTTAAATTTATCCAATAAAATTTAGAGGTATAAAATAAGAAAAAAATCGGATTTTAAGAATAAATAGTCTAATACTCTTTAAATGGTCGATTTACTAGCTTTTGTTGGAAATTTTTTTCCAAATCATGTTTTTCTCACATTTATATTTTCTATTAGGAAAAATAAAATTCTTTTTTAGAGTCAGGACTTCCAAATATACTTTAGGTAAATATTTGGTAATTTTCAAATAAAATTCAACTTTAAATGAATAGTGACAAATATTGTATTTTAATTCAAAACTGCCTTTTAATCTAATTTATTTATAATGATAGATTATCTTTTAAACTGGTTTTAAACTCTAATTATATTTATTTTTTACCATTAAATACAATTTTTTTCATTGGAAGTAATTTCACAATGAAAATTGACATAAACATGTGTCAATATTTTGATAGTTATTATTTATTTAAAACACACATTTTGTTTTTACAGTGGGAATTAAGATTAAAATCATTTCTACCACTTTTGTGTTCTAAATTTGAAAAAAATGATTCCATATTTGGAATCAGGAGGACAAAATTCTTCAAATAGGTATCTTTTATTTGTAGACATTATGAATATTTACTTCGGTAAATAATTTTTTTACCACGGTTAAATGGTAAATCTCGTAATGAAGGGTAAAAAATTATATTATATTAATATTAAATTAAACTAACATGTGTCCTAATACTATTGTCTAATATATTTCCTACCATGGGAATCCTTGGGTCGATTTTGGGACCCCATGGAGCTACATGGGAGTGATAATGACAATTTGTATTACTTAATTTAAAGCAGAGTCACAAATTATATAAATATATATCTTTTAGTAAATAAAATTTTACATTGGGTTATATACGTTATCACTTCAACTATAAATTTTCATTTGAAATATAAAAATATTTCCTACATCATAGTATTTTTTTAAATTTTTAATGTAACACCCCAAGATTTCAAAGTACATTATTTCATTAATGTAATTCAATAGCATGCGCTACACGCAACACTGAGTTTGAGCGCACCATAACTTACCGAACTAGCCATTCAAAAATCTGTTATGAATATTATTAACTGGATTGTGAATATTATATACTATATATAATTTAAACATCTATACTATGTGTTTCTTAGACATAATATAAGAATAAATTTATTTTTTAAATAAAAGTAGTATTTTTCAAAAACAGCATCCTTACTGCCTTTTAATGGAGAACCTTTTTTTAAAACCAATATTTGACACTTTTATATATTCAATTTAAGGAAATTAAATTATTTTTTAGAATTACGATATAAAAATATAGTTTGGATAAAATTTTGGTACTTTTCTAATAACTTTCATAATTTGATGAATATTGAAAAATACTATGTTTTAATTGAAAAAAAAAATTGAAACGAAATAATTTATCATTTCAAATTATGCATTTGAAATTTATGAAGTATAATTATATTATATTTTTATCATTTAATACAATTTAGGTCATTATAAGTAATTTTACATTTAAATTTGACATAAACACATGTTAATCTTTGGATAGTTTTAAATTTTTAAAAACCCGCTTTTTTGTTTTGGCAACATGAATTAATTTAAAATTTATAAATGAAAATTTTATGCTTTCAATTTGGTAAAAAACATTTTTTAATTTGGAATATCAGAATTATCGTTGGGTGAATTCTTGGTATTTTTCTGAAAACGTTCAATTTTTGACAAGTAGGGAAAAACAATGCGTTATTATTTAAAACCAACTTTTTATTAAATTAATTATTTATATTATTTAAATTTATATTAAGTAAAAATAAATATATATATTATTTATATATTTTCAATTTAATTTATTTGAGAAATTTTATTATAAAATTAGATTTATTAAATTTTATTGAACTTTTTAACCTCATTGACCCACCTTCAAGGAGCATTTGCAAATTTGCATAAAAACATTATTTTACCTCTTTAGTGAGTTGAATTTCAAAAATCTGAGAAACTCAGTTAATATCAGTAATTATAATTTAATTTAATCAAATTAAAATAATTTTTGGTGAATAGTTACATTTGGATTTTATTTACCACGATTAAAAGTGAATAGGGTAATTAAGGGTAAAAATGATATCCTTATTACACTAACACATGTCCTAATTCTATTGGATAATTTTAATTTTACCAAAAAATATATTAGAAATAAAATATTATCCCCTTTTATCCACTTGGATTAGATTAAGAAATTTATTATTATTTGATTTAGAAAAGAGTTAAAAGTGTTAAATTCAATGTTTAATAACTAAAACATTTTAAATAAAGTGTTACACACAATAAAAATTCATCTATAACTATTCATTATAAAAATAAAACTATTTTCTACATAATAGTATTTTATTTATAATTTTTTGACATTAAATAATGTAATTTATTTATGACACAATGATGATGTTGTAATTACCTTATTAATGAAATATTAAAATAATTAATATTATAAATATCCAAATAAATGTAAATTGAGACTTTTGATGAATTCCACTTATTTTCAAGTTTAATATGACATGTTAGGGTTGGTTAAATAAATATTATTCGAAGTGATAAATTTTTTATGACATTAAAAAAATACTAAATAGTGTGAAAATTGATATAATTGAGTTTCTAAAACAAATTCTATATTATTAATTAATATAATATTTGGAAAAATCTAAGGGTTAATAAAATTTCATTGATACAGATATTTATATTAATAACTAACCACATGGGGTTCTCTTGTGTTGTCATAGGAAGTTTATTAACCATATAATATAAAAATACACAGGGACATGGAAAATGTCAAACTATTTAACTTAGTGTTAAATCTAAATGTTAAAGTTAGTATGGTTGGATATAAATCTACAAATTATACACAAGAGGGGGGGTGAATTGTGCCTTTTGCAATTTCTCGATAACTCTTTTCTTGAACGAGTTCTGTCCTTTATACTTTATCAGATTTGATCGTACAACGAAAAAAGTAAAATCAAGAACACAAAGATGTATAGTGGTTTGGGGAACCAAAGGCCCCTAGTCCACTCCACCAAAGCTCAACTCCACGAGCTTGATGATTTTCACTATCTGGTCCTATTTTCCATAGACTGGTTCACAATTGAGTACAGGAAGTTGAAACCTTTACAATCCAAGGCAAAACAAAGCCTTCTGGTTCAAACACAAACCTACACAGCTTAGAATGAGAAGCTGGTTACTGAAGAATAAAAATAATTTCAGAAAGAAATTTCCAGTTGATGTTCAAAATTGCAACAGAATGCAATTCACAACAGATGGATTGAAATCTCTAGAAATATTAATCGTCAAGACGAAGAAGTTCTGAGTTGATCCAGTTGCAGTAGATATATATTTATAGTTCAAAACCTCACCAGTAGAAGATCTACAGTAGATATTCGATGTAGAACAGGTGAATCTTCTATCGAGTTCCTTCTTCTTGAACCAACAGAGTTTTTTCACTCCTTTTGAATTAGCAGATCAATCGTGAAAAGTTGAAATCTCAGTTTTCCACCTTTTTCAACAATATATCGATAAAATCCTCATGTACCTGGTGTTTCAGAGAGAACATATATAATAAAGCATATCTCCTACACATTTAGATCCATAAAAGTCACCTTCTGATTCGTGATATTCAAAAATTTGAATTTACAATGAGGTCGTAACTTCCCTTAAGACTTTGCATAAAAAGATCCTTTTAATTCGATCTTAAATCCATTAATAAAATGTCTTTGAATCAGTCAAAGTCGTACTTTAAAAATGACTTTAAATCCGGCTTGAAATCCGCCCAAAAATCCGCTTATTAATCGCTACACATAAATATCATCTGTCAAAATTTCCGACGCCAAACGTAAGGTTGATGACGTGGCCTCCAAACATAGGGTTTATAAGATAGCCTTCAAACTTAAGGTTAACAACGTAAGGTTGAACACAAACGTAGGGTTGACAACGTATGGTTGAATAAAAACGTAGGGTTGATCATCCATACTTTTTCTTCAACACTCAAACGTACGGTAAAAGATCCATACTTTTACATGATCCATACTTTTCCAAGAACGTATGGTTGTTTACAAAAGTAAGGTTGATGAACCATACTTTTGAGAAACATACGTATCGCTTAGAATTTAAGTATGGTTCTCCTTCCATACGTTGCTGATAGCTAAATCATAAGTTTCCTTCCTAAATTAAGGTTCTTCTTCCATACTTTGCTGAAAACGTATGGTTGTTTAACCATACTTTTCTCTTATCTCAAAAAGTATACACGCTTTTCATCCTTACGCAACGTTTATCCATGTAGGGTATGAACAGTGATTCCAGAATGCGCTAAAGTAGATTCTGCGCTATATTTATCTACGTAATATGTGAATAGTGATACCATAATGCGCTAAAGTAGATTCCGAATAAGTAATAAATTCTCGTTATTTCAAGAGTAAAATAAATAAATAAATTCATGCACAATACTAAATTAAATCATTAGAAAATAACTAAGGGTATTTTTGAGAATCAAAATTATCATAAAGAGACAGAGTATTATTTTCAATATTCTCCCCTTTAAATAACATTAAAATTTATTGTTGAAAATAATACTTTTCTCAACAATCACCCCTTTTTGATGATCAAAAAACCCATAAAATAATTAAAATTATTTAAAAAAACTATCATTCAAAATTAGTTATAAAGTGTAAAATAAAAACTTCTCTGCGAAAAAGTTAATTATAAATCCAAAATCTCATTTAAATTTCTCCCTCAATAAAATGAATTCTCCCCCTAAATAAAATGTAGGTTTTGATGTTGTGTTTATCCAAATTCTCCCCCTTTTGTGATATAAAAAAGAATGAAAAATAATGGATTTTAACATGATTAATATTGCACTGAACTATTAATAAATGTTATTCTAAACTATTTATCAATAATTAAATCTGGAATACTGACATATCAAAAATAAATTCAGTAAAACAAATAAATAAAGAAACAAATAAACAATGAAGAAAATTTTCATTCAAAACTAGTAGTATGTTAATGAAAATGATATACACAGGAATCAATGTTTAGGTAAGATAGGCAACATGGTCTATCTCCTCTGGATTGCAGACTTGATTTCTATAAACTGCTCCTGAAGTCTCTTCATCATCCCATCTCTAAGGTTGATAATGATCTCTATTTTATCTTAAGTCATATTAATATCCCCAATTAAATTCACTCTGAAAAACTCATGCATCCTTTCCCCTTTTTCAACAAATATTGAAAGATTCTTTGATAACTGATGTAATAGAATTCTGATCGATGGCTCACTAGATGTCAGTTGATCTACTAAGAGCTTCTGATTTTCTAGCAACACTAACAAAGGAGCACTGTAACATTAAAGATCGTGTATCCTATCATTCTTGTTGGTCAACACAACTGTGATAGAATCAAACCTTCTGATTAAATCAGGTGAAGTACCTATCCACTAACAGCATTATTTGCAACTGATGCAAATTGGTTCTCCAAAAAAACATCATATTTGATAAATCTGACTTCATAACCATTTCAGATTTCAATTGTGTAACAGCAGTCAGCATATCCTTTTTAAACATTTCATCTTCTTGCCTTGAAATTGTACACTCCATCATCTTTTAAAACTTCAAATGTTCTAATTCTAAGGCATTTATTAGAGAAATATTCTCAGATTCCAACTGAGATACTTTTCTATACAGTTCTTCAACATCTTCTTTCCTTGAATCAGATGCACCTTGTGCTTGATTCAAATTCTCTGGTTGATGGAGCAGTACCAAAGGCAATGATTCAGTATCAGATTTCTCTTTTTCTCCATCCTGATAAGGTTTGTTCATAGATATTTCCTTAGAGGTTTCAAACTCCTCCACAGAAACATCATCTTGAAGTACCTCTGTGTGAGCTTCAGAAGCATGCTCCCTAAAAACATCAGCATCTATGCCTTCCGTTGGGTTTTCAAGAACAATGTCTTCAGTAGTTTCCTGAGGTCTTCCCACTTCTTCACCAGGAACTTCCTCCATATCTTGTTCCTATTTAAGTGCAACTTCAACATTAGCTACAATCTATTCCTGATTTTCCCTTTGAGTTTCTTCTTGAGCTCTTGATTCCTCTACTAGAGCTGTTCTCTTAGTAAAATATTCCATGGACTTATCAACAATACATTCTCTCACAAAAGAATAAGAAAATAAAGCTTCTGTTGTTGTTTCCATAGTATTGGATGTGACTTCCTCGTTTACTGGTCTTTTTCATTTTGATTGAAGCCCCTCCGGGCTTATGTCTTCCTCAACATCTGCCAATTCAAAGTGAACCCTTCTTGCTACATTGTTGACTCTGGATTCATTTTGTACCTCCTTGGACTTAGAAGGTTGAGCCTGAGCATTCTCCGAGTCCTCCTCAGCTCTTTCTGGAAAAAGTTTTCCATTAATTGTGCTCCAGAAATATCCAACTTTCCTCAAAGTTCCAGCATTAAACGTATTACTGTGATGAATGTTAACTCTAGAATCCACTAATCTCACCATGTCATTCTTAAACAACAGTTTAGAAATAAATCTACCAAAAGGGTAGAAATTCATCCTGGCCATGCTTTGACAGTAGTAACTGAGATACCTTATCATGTATCTTGGAAAGTTTAACTTAATATCACTTAACATAAGAATCATTATATACATATCATGGTACAAAATCTTCTCCATTTCTTCCATCTGTGGAGCTATTCCAGTCTGAATAAATTCGACCAAAATGTTCTGATCATGCTCCAAATCATTGAAAAAAATTTTCATTATTGTTTTGGTACCAAAAAAAAATATATGATGTCCTCGGATTTATGAACAGAATCTCCTATATTCTTCAAGTCTAAATGAAAAACTCCCTCATGAGGGAAGTTGAGAATCTGACTAATCTCTACTGATGAGATTGAGAAATCCATATCCCCTATCTTATCCATCATACTATCCTAGGTATCTCCCAGACTAAACTGTATATACTTGAAGAAGTATCTAAGTTCTACTTCATACAGAAATTATGTATTTTCACTGTTGAACATTTGTTCAAGATTATGAAATGATATCACTTGCTTCAATAACAAATTTGCCTGAAATAACCAGTCGAGATTGATTACCTTACCCTGTAAGATTTTTCTTCCCTCGTTGCATTGTCTCTTGGCATTTCTTAGCTCGGCTTCACTGACTCTTTTAGTCCTTACCATTTAAATGAGAGAATTTGATGGTTTTAAGTTTAGGGTTTCATAGGTTCGAAGGTTAGGTTTTAGGAGAGAAAGTGCGATTTTCATATTTCAAAAGGGTTTCGATAGAAGTGAAAGGGTTTAGAAGTCGAAAAGGATCTGACATCCTTTATTCCCGTGTAATCACTAATCATTACATATATTTAAAAAAAATTCCATATGACGAAAGAAAGAAAAACATAAACACTATTCAACAAAATTTACATAAATAAATAAATGTAAAAAAAATTCTTTAAAATTAAACAAACCAAGATCCCCCATAATAAAATCAAACCTTGCAGTGGGAAGTGGTTTAGTAAAAATATCTTCTAATTGAATTTCAGTATTTAAAATTCTAAAAATATATCCTTTTTAATAACATGATCTCTTAAAAAGTGATGCCTTATATCAATGTGTGTAGTTCTAGAATGACTACTAGGTTTTTTTGAAATATTAATTTCACTCATATTATCACATAAAATAGTTGTATTATTAAAATTCAATCCAAAGACCATAAAAGTGTTTTTCATCCACAACACTTGTGAACAACAACTGCCATTAGAACCATATTCTGCCTCCGTTGTTGACAGGTCAACTGAATGTTGTTTCTTAGTAGACCATGATACTAAGGACTTTCTTAAAAAGTGACATGTACCTGATGTAATTTTTCTATCTAATCTACAACTTCCAAAGTCAGCATCTGAATATGAAATCAAATTAAAATCAGAAGTTTTAGGACAATGAAGATATTGAAAAACAGTTCCTTTTAAATATCTTAAAGTTCTTTTAATAGCAGTTAGATGAGATTCTTTAATATTTGATTGAAATCTAGCACAAAGACATACTGAATACATTATATCTGGCCTACTAGCAATAAGAAATAACAAACTACCAACCATACCTCTATAAAACCTATTGTCAACTGATTTTTCAGTTTCATCCAAATCATGTTTTATATTAGTACACATAGGATTTGTAAATGGATTTTTTTTTCTCAAGTCAAAATTTCTTAAGTAAATCATTAATGTATTTTATTTTATTTAAAACATTTCCAAAATATTTTTGAAATATTTTAAGACCCAAAAAAGTTTAATTCTCCCATCATACTCATTTCAAATTATTCTTGCATTAATTTTGAAAATTCATGACAAAGAGTTTTATTATTTGATCCAATGATTAAATCATCAATATAAATTTGAACCAACAAAACATTATTTTTTACAGTTTTCTTAAATAGTGTTGGGTCTGCCATACCAACAGTAAAATAAATTTTCAAAAGAAAAGAACTTAATCTTTCATACCAAGATCTATGTGCTTGTTTAAGGCCATAAATAGCTTTATTATGTTTAAAAACATTATCATGTTTTTGAGAGGTTTCAAAACTAGGAGTTTGCTCAACATAAACATTCTCCATTAAATAACCATTTAAAATGGATGATTTAACATCCATCAAAAATAATTTAAAATTCATATAAGATGCATAGGCTAAAAGGATTATAATGTCTTCTAACCTAGTTACAGGTGCAAAAGTCACATCATAATATATTTCTTCTTCTTGATTATATCCTTTAGCTACTAATCTTTCTATATTTCTAGTTATTGTGCCTTGATCATACTGTTTATTTCTAAAGACCCTTTTGGTTCCGATTATAGGATAATTATTAGGTTTGTCCACTAATTACCAAACATCAATTCTTTTAAACTGGTTTAATTCATATTGCTTTGATATTACATATATTTCATCTTCTAAAGCTTCTTCTATAGTCTTGGGTTCTAGTTGAGATAGGAAGGCAGAGAATTCCATGAGGTTTCCTATGTTTCTTCTAGTTTGAGCACCAATTTCTAGGTCACCTATTACAGTTTCTAAAGGGTAATTTTTTAGCGTTCTAGACTATATAGGTAATATATTTAAAGGTTCTTTAGTATCATGTTCCTCTGAACTAGACTGAATTTCTTTTATATCATTTTAAAAATCATTCTTTAAATTCTCAAGTATCATGTTATCATTAGAGTCAAGTTCATCCATTTGTTCTGTCCTTTTGTCAAAAGGATCAGATTCATCAAATTTCATTTGAACTGATTCTTCAACAATACATGACTTCTTATTATAAACTCTATAAATTAGGAGGTAGAAGAATATCCTAAGAAAATAACTTCATCAGATTTTGGATCGAACATACAAAGATTATCCTTGGTGTTTAAGATATAATCCTTGCATCCAAAAACATTAAATTAATTTACTATAGGTTTTCTATTATTCCATAGTTCATAGGTTGTCTTTTTCAAAATAGGTCTAACTAAAGCTCTATTAATTATATAAAAAGATGTATTCATATCATCTGCCCATAAATATATAGGTAGGATATATTTATTTAACATAGTTATAGCCATTTATTGAATTGTTCTATTTCTTCTTTCTACAATCCCATTCTTTTGAGGTGTTCTGGGTGTAGAAAAGGTATGTTTGATACCCATATTTGAGCAAAAGGAATTAAATTCTAGATTCTCAAATTCTCCACCATGATCACTTTTCAACGAAATCATATTGAACCCTTTTTCATTTTTAATAGATTTGAAGAAACATTCAAATAAAGTAAAAGCTTCATTTTTAAATTTCAAGAAGAATATCCATGTAAATCTTGAATAGTCATTAACTAAAACATATACATTTAATTTACCAGCTCAGCTTACTATTGTTGAAGGTCTAAAAAATCCATATGAATAAGTTCTAGAGGTTTAGATTTAGCATCCTTATTAATAGATTTGAAGGATGATTTGTGTTGCTTTCCAAGTTGACATGCAACACAAAATCTGTCACTTTCAAGTTTGAGACTTGGTAAATCAGAATCTAAATGTATCTTATATAACTTATGTAAAACATAAACATTGAAATGACCAAGTCTTCTATTCTAGATCCAAGATTCACTTACATTAGCAGTCAAGCAGTTTACATGTTGTTTACACAAGGAATTGAAATCCAAAGTATAGAAATTTTATGTTCTTGGTGCTTTAAATTTAAACAGTTTATCTTTAGAAACAGTACAACAATTGTTAGTTAAATCAGCAGTATATCCATCATCACAATGTTGAGAGATACTTATCAGATTTTATTTTAGTCCTTGTACATAAAGAACTTTGTTGATTGAGACTGTTTTTGGATCTCCAATAGTTCCAATGCCAATGATTTTTTCCTTTGGCATTGTCACCAAATGTGACAATTCCTCCTTCCTTTTGAGTGAGTGAAGAAAAACTCAATGAGTTTCCACTCATATGCCTTGAGAATCCACTGTCCATGTACCATATATCTTTTCTTCTCTGGTGACCGGCTACCTCATCAGTTTCTGCCATGAAACCCATGTTTGTTTTTATATTGACTTCTTTCTCTGAGCTTGATTGAGAAGAGCTACTAGAGTCTTCAGATACACTCCAAGTGACTTTTATAGCTTTCTTGTCTTTCTGCTCAAAGACATTTCTTTTGAAGAATTTCTTCTTCTTTGAATCCTTCAATTGTGGGAAATCTGGTCTGATATGTCCCATCTTTTTGCATTCATAACATCTTACTTACTTATTATCTCCCTTAAAAGATTTTTTTAAGCCTCTTTTCTTTCTGTAGAATTTTCTAAATTTTCTGGCTAGTTGAGCAAGTTCTTCATATGAGTTGGATGAGTAAGAGCATTCTGATTTAGCTTTGAATTCTTTTCTCTTCATCTATCTATTCTATTTTTGTGAAGTTTCCTTCAAAGAAGAATTTTCTCTTTTGATAATAACTTTATGTTCATTAGACTCATATTGCATTTCAGCTTCATACATCATCAGTTTACCAATCAGCTCTCTCATAGTTAGATCTTTGACAGGCGTTGATTGTCTGATTGCAGCAGAAATACCATTCCAATGAGTAGGAAGTACTCTCAGTACTTTTAATACTTGTTCATCCTGCTTGATGGGTTCTCTTAGAGATGCTATGTTATTGACAATTTCTGTCAACCTCCCATACATTTGGTTAATTCTCTCACCTTCAACCATTCTAAAGGTATCAAATTTCAGTTTTGCAGTTGAATATCTCATTTTCCTCACTTTTTCTGTTCCTTCATATTCCACAACTATTATTTTCCAGATCTCATATTCTTTCGGGCACTGAGGTACTCTGTTAAATTCATCTGGTCCTAGACCGTAGATAATTGCATTCATAGCCTTCGAGTTCATATCGTACTCTGCCTCTATATCAGCAGTCCATGTCTTAGGATTTTCAGGAATTTCATAAGGAGTGAGAATCTTTGAATAGACTCTATATCCAAGGTTTTTCCTAAATATTATGATGCGCGATTTCCAGAAACCATACTTGTCTCCATTAAAATATAGTACTCTGACGATCGACATCCCTTCTCTTGTATCAGTCATGTTGCTCTGTTGTATAATCCTCAAATTCTTCTAGCTTTCTAAGGCTCTATCAGAAACTCCACCTCTGATACCAATTGTTGGATATGAATCGACAGATAATACACAAGAGGGGGGGTGAATTGTGTCATTTGCAATTTTTCGATAACTCTTTTTTTGAATAGGTTCTGTCCTTTATACTTTATCAAACTTGATCATGCAGTGGAAATAGTAAAATCAAGAACACAAAGATGTATAGTGGTTCAGGGAACAGAAGACCCCTAGTACACTTCACCAACGCTCAACTCCAAGAGTATGATGATTTTCACGATCTCTTCCTCTTTTCCATAGACTGGTTCACAACTGAGTATAGGCAGTTGACACCTTTACAATCCAAGGAAAAACAAAGCCTTCTAGTTCAAACACGACCCTACACAGCTCAGAAAGAGAAGCTGGTTACTCAAGAATAAAAATAATTTCAGAAAGAAATTTCCAGTTGACCTTCACAATTGCAACAGAATGAAATTGACAACAGATGGATCAAAGTCTCTAGAAATATTAATCTTCAAGACGAAGCAGTTCTGAGTTGATCTAGTTGCAGTAGATATAGAGATATAGTTCAGAACCTCAGCAGTAGTAGATTCACAGTAGATATTCGATGTAGAATAGGTTAATCTTCTATCAATTTCCTTCTTCTTGAACAAACAGAGCTTTTACGCTCATTATGAATCAGCAGATCAATGTTGAATAGTTACAATCAATATTTTACACATTTTTCAACAATAGATCGATCACATCCTCATGTACCTGGTGTTTCAGAGAGAACATATATAATAAATCATATCTCATGCACATTTAGATCCATAAAAGTCTCCTTCTGATTCATGATATGAAAAAATTTGAATTTATAGAGAGGTCGTAACTTCCATTAAGACTCAACATAAAATTCTAATTTTAATTCGATCTTAAATCCATTAATAAAATGTATTTTAATCAGTAAAAGTAATACATTAAAAATGACTTTAAATCTGACTTTAAATTCGCCCAGAAATCAGCTTACTGGTCGCCGCACATAAATATTGTCTGTCAAAATTTCTGACACCAAACGTAAGGTTGATGATGTGGCCTCCAAACGTAGGGTTAATATCATTAGCCTTCAAACGTAAGGTTAACAATGTAAGGTTGAACACAAATGTAGGGTTTACAATGTAAGGTTGAATACAAACGTAGGGTTGATCATCCATACTTTTTCATCAACACTCAAACATATGGTAAAAGATACATACTTTTACTTGATCCATACTTTTCCAAGAATGTATGGTTGTTTAAAAAAGTAATGTTGATGAACCATACTTTTGAGAAATAACCTTATCTCTTTGAATTTACGTATGGTTCTCCTTCTATACTTTGCTGATAACCAAAACATAAGGTTCCTTCCTAAAGTAAGGTTCTTCTTCCATACTTTGTTGAAAACGTATGGTTGTTTAACCATAATTTTCTATTATCTCAAAAAGTATACACGCATTCCATCCTTACGCTACGTTTATCCATGTAGGGTATGAACAGTGATTCCAAAATGCGCTGAAGCAGATTTTGCACTTTATTTATCTACGTAAGATGTGAACAGTGATACAGAACACACTAAAGCATATTCCGAATAAGTAATAAATTATCATTATTTTAAGAGTAAAATAAATTAATAAACTTCTTCAAAATACTAAATAAAATCATTATAAAATAACTAAGGGTATTTGTGAGCATCAAAATTATCATAATGAGACAGAGTATTATTTTCAATAATCTCCCCCTTAAATAACATTAACATGTATTGTTGAAAACAATACTTTTCTCAACAAGTATGATTACCTAAACCAATATAAAACCTATTGGTCAGGAGGTTTTCTCCCCATCACCACCTTAGCTGTTAAATAATTCATTTTAGAGCCATTAGAAACTGAAAATGATTTTATTATAAAATAATATGTCATGATTTTCCTAAAGTGACCATCACCTCTCTTATAAAAAATGGCATCCCATTTTCTTAATTTCACACCTAAAAAGACTTTTGTATGAACCAAACTCTACCAATATATCCTCCCAACATTCTTACCATTATCCTAGTGGCATTCCTTTGGTTATAAATCTATCGTATGAATCCCTTTTGTTCAAATCAAATTGAAGGACTCGACGAAGAGGTAAATATTTCAACACCTCTTTCAATTTATTTTCTTCTACCAATTCCTGTATATTTTTTGTTTCCATGACAGAATAATAACTCCAATACCTCTTACATACTATGCTGTTATTATAAATATGGTACAACCATATTCATTATTCTATCCATCCTATAAACGACAATGTCTCCATACGTTCATACATACGACTTATCGTCTCCATGCCGTGGTGTAGAGTGTTATTCAAACACTTAATTATTTGGATGGATATAATAATGAGTATAAACAACGTAAATAATAAATATAAAATGTTAATTATTATTTATATATGATATAACATCCAATTACATATGATTTTTCCATCAATATAATGATATTGTTGCTCGTGCGTTGGTACGGATTATCGTCTCCACGACGCGATGAGATTAATTCACATGTTCATCATTCAAATATGCATATAAAATTATATATTATTAATAAGTATGTAATATGTGACATAATAATTCTACTAGATATATATATATATATTATAATGTTTGTACTTACATTTATCTTATTCACCTACATCCGTTCTATATGATATGAAAAAAGAAACAACATTCATGTGTACCTACGACCTACCGTCTCTATAAATGGAAGCTTCCATATCATATATATATATATATGTTATAAATATATATATTCTAAATATATATGATATATTTATCATGGTTTATATTCTGGACGTAATTAAATCATGATCTAAATGATACAAGTTAAAATGCGTACGATAAAATAGAGATTATTACCCAAAATGTTAATTTAACATGGAAGTCATTATTATATGTTAATTATAAAGTCATAAATGAATAATGTATGATATAATTAATATTAATATGTCTATGGTTTAATTTAATAACATATTGTGGTCAATATATAGGAGGTTAAACGTACCCTCCAACAAAGGAAAGTGCATAGTAAGGGTTAATTATACAATATCTTCATTAGCCGAGGTTGTTTTTAAATGAGTATTTATTGGGACCTCCTTATAATCCACATCCATGTTTTATAAAACTACTTAAAAAATAAATAATTTACGGTTTTATGGAAGGGAATATTTAACTAGATCATCATTTTAAATAGTTTAAATATGTATTCTTCTAAATCATTTTCATTAATTTCCATGTTTTCAAAATGGTTTTTAATGATTTATTTATATGGAAATGAATGTTTTTAAAATGTTAATTCCTTTCAAAATATTCAAACAATTATGGGAAAATTTGAT
Source organism: Viscum album (assembly GCA_963277665.1). Classification (NCBI taxonomy): domain Eukaryota; kingdom Viridiplantae; phylum Streptophyta; class Magnoliopsida; order Santalales; family Viscaceae; genus Viscum; species Viscum album. The sequence goes on along the minus strand of OY728146.1, from coordinate 2,053,105,530 downwards.
TCATAAATGAATTTAAATTACTTCCTTTCTATATTGTGTGACTTTTAAAAATTATTATGAAAAAGGGATTTTTCTCTCAAAGCGTATTACAAATCATTTTCATCTATGTCAACATCCTTTTGATGGATTTTAAATTTGTTTAAAGTGGATGTATTATGATACCAATCTTCCATATTTTATTGATTTTTTTGGGATATGTATGACTATGGATGTGTTATTTTTATACCATTATGGTTTATGGATAAATTATTGATATTCTGTATGCTAGTTTTAATATGAAGGTTTGGGTTATTCTTAATACTTTTAATACGAGGAATGCATTGGAATTATTAATTGATCGGTGGAGCCCACTATAAATCCTTGAATAATCGGTTGGGCTCATGAGACAAACTAGTGTCTTGACACAAGGCCTTGACAAAATCTTATTTGTAGTCTGGGCACAAGGCCTTGACTATGAGGTTATGATGTATGGAATTATGCATTACAACATTATGAAATTGGATATTGATATTAAAAGTTATTATTTGACTAGTATAATATCCATGTGAATATTTAAATTTCAATATTTGATTTATCTTTTCCATATTATGATTACATTTATGTTTAAAAGGCTATTGTATTTTTCTTATACATTTATTTAAATGTTTATGTTTATTTATGAATGATTTCACTATATTGTCATCCTTACTGAGCATATGATATCACCCCTTTCTTTGTTTTATATTTCCTAGGATTCCAAGAAATTTATTTTGATTAATAAGCAGGGTTAAGCTATGAGATTAATGGAATTCTAAATAGATCATTTATATTGTATTTTATTTTCTAATGTTTAATGTAACGTTCATGTATGTAATCTAATTTCCAAGACTGCTAAACTGTTCGTTCATTCAGGTCATCATTCCATGTAATCATTCTAATGTATTAAAATAATGCATCGACTTTGGGCTTCTGGGGTCAGGGCATTATAGATGGTATTAGAGGAAGTTTAGCAACAACCTTGGAAATAGATCCAGATAAACTATGATTTGAGAACATTACCCTAAGATAGATGTTGAGGATTAGTATAAAAGAACTTCCAAAAAAAATTACTGTAGAGAATTTGTGTATTTTACAATCAATACATCCCTTTCGGGATACGAGCAGGTAGAGGAGGCTCTGGACCATATGTTCATAGGAGTGAAAACTCCAAAAAGGAGTTTCTAGCTTGACCCGGGGTATCCTGTCACACTACAACGGGCCTTGTTTTACTCTTGGTTATGACACCCCAGAGGGATATGATACGGATAATTCACATTTTCATTACAAGATATTATGAAGGATTTATGAGTAAATACATCCTCAATGAAAACGTTTTATGATTATAGATTATATGAAAAATATTTTCAATATACCATTGGTATTTTACAAGTTTTTAATTATGAATTATGATTCATAAACCAACCTAGTGTATGCCATTGGCTAGAAATGGTTCCTAGTAGAAGGAATAAGAACTCCAGCAATACGCGTGATCGAATGAATAAGAAGGATCATATCATTAATGGTATTATGCCAATATTTAAAAGGGAAATAGTCTCCCATGTATTATCATCATATGAGGAAATAATATCATGTGTTAATAAGATATGTAAATAATTCTTTGATTCCTATAGATTTGAAGGGAAGAAAGAGAAGAAAAGGATGGAAGAGTGTAACATAGATAAAGGGAAGAGGGGAAAAGGATTTTCTCATAGGTGCTAACTTTGGAAACAATCACATTGGTAAATGCTGTAAGGGAATGTGAGTTTTTAATAAGTGTGGAGAAAAAGGACACCAAGTACGTGATTTCAAAGGTAAGAAAAAGGTTTGAAATTTACAATGCTTCAACATCTAAGAGTTATGAAATTACACGAAAAATGTAAAAATCATCATCTTATACCACAAATGCTGTTTTTAGATAATTATCATGTTATGATACTACTGATTATGAAGAGAAATGATAATATTTCTTATGTTTTTATCAACGTATTAGGAAAATTGAGTATTTTATTAATTATGAACATGTTATAAGAATTATAGATTATAAAAGGAATGTACTTCAATACAATTTAATTAAGGACTTGAGATTATGTGGAACCCAGAATAAGGACATAATAATAGGTTATTTTTTTGGAAAATATATGGTTGAGAGAAAGATAAACCATAATATGGTTATGATATTGAGATAGTGATTTTGGAATAATATATGATTGATTTGGATAAATTATATAGGATATTCTTGACTATAGAGAAATAGATTAATGATGAGTATATTTCATCATTGTTGAAGTTTAAAACATTTTTGGATAGGAGTATATCCAGCATTCTATAAGGAATAAGTGATCATGAATGTAATTAATAATAATATAATTATTATATTAATAAATGCAATAAAACTATACTAATTTTAATTGAAACTATCTAATTAAATACATATTATTACCATCTATCACTTCCTAAAAGTTCAAACAATGGGATATAAATCGGTGAAAATGGCAGGGTTTTCTAAATCAAATTTTGATATATCTGAATAATATTAATAGAAAAGGTTTAAATAATTTCCCTATTAGTGTGAGAACTCTCTCATATGTTTTTCTAGGTTTTGTGTTTCCTAGGTTCTCCAAGGTATTCTGATCTAATCGGTGGTGGAAATGTCTTCTCCAGGGTGCACAGTGATGAACCCTCCACATCGTAGCCTGATCATTTTCATCCCCTTGACTTCTTTAGGCCCTTCCGGTATCCCTTACGCATTGTCCATATTCTAGCTAGAAATGGCTCTCTTGGATTCCTTTTTGCAGTCGACACTAAAAACCCTTATCACGCAATCTGCATCATGAATGTAATCAATAATGTTTTATGGAAATTCAGGGTGTTACAATGTTTTAAATTAATACATGATGTAGGTATTCACATGTTATCACATGACAAAAAATATCTTCATTGTGTTCACCTTCCATATTAATTTTGGACTGTGAGTTTAAACAGAAGTATTTTCGATAAGACTAAAGGTTGGAATCGATTATGTTTTTTAAGGTTAAATCATTTCTTGAGATTATTTTTGGATTTTCATAAAAAGGAAAAATCGTTGGTCAGGCGACTACTCGTCACATCTGGCAAGGCCTCATTACATGATCCCACTACCAAAGGGCGACAAGGGTGGGTCACCTACCATTGGCATATGTGATATCCATATTTGTATATTATAGACTTTTTAAGTAGTCTAAATAGTGGATTATTAATAATTTGTTTTTTGGTACCATATACAATTAGGATAAATTTTTTTTGAGTTCTATTATCTTTTGAAGTGAAATTTGATTTTGTTGTAGGAATTAGTTGAATGATGAAACTTTTCATTTATAGTATATTGTTTTCTATTATTCTATGAACAAACTAATTCTTAATATTTAGTGAAAGGGATATTAAACCCAAAAAATGTGTTATTCTAATACCTTATGTTTTTTGTAACTAATGATATTTTAAATCATTATAGACTGATGGATTTGAGGCTCTCAATTTTACATTTGTTTTTGATTGATGACCTCAATCACTCCCTATATATATTTACTTTTTACTCTATTTATGTGTCTCTAATTTCCACCAATTTTCTCCTAAACGAGATCATAATTTGGTGGTATCTTTTTCATTCCCTTTCCCTCTTATTAGGATTAAATTTTATTTACCCAATTTCCGATGTGCGTTTTCCAAAAAGGCATTTTTCAATTTTTAACCTTTTATTTTCAAAAAAAATTAAAATTGCAAGGTCACAATTTATTGAAGGAGGGGAGAATGTAATACCCAATGATTTCATATTATATTATCTCATTAAAACAATTAAATATCTTGCGCTACATACAACACCGAGTTCAAGCACACCTGAACATAACAAACCACCCGTTAAAATAGCAGTTTTGAATCGTTTTAACACAATTTTGAATCTTATATACACTATATTATTTTAACATCCATATTATGTGTTTATTAGAAATAATATATGAACAAATTCATTTTTGTTTCAAATAAAAGAAGAATTTTTTTAAAAAAATGAAACTTTACCACCTTTTAATGGTGGACCTTTTTAAACCCAATATTTGACACTTTTATATATGAAATTTAATGAAGTTAAATTCTTCTTTTGAATCGGGAAATAAAAATTTAGTTTGGATTAATTTTCAGTACTTTTACAATAACTTTCATATTTTGAAGAATAGTGAACAATACTACATTTTAATTGAAAACATATTTTTTAATAGAAATAATTTATAATGTTAAATTATGAATTTTAATGGTTTTGAAGTATAATTATATTAAATTTTTATCATTTAATACAATTTAGGTCATTATAAGTAATTTCATATTTAAATTTGCAATAAACACATTTCAATCATTTGATAGTTTTTACTTTTTAACAACCCACTTTTTAGTTTCGACAACATGAAATAATTTTAAAATAAAAAATTATACTTCTTGGATATGAATATTCAAAAATATAATTCATTTTTAAATTCATAAAATAAAAATTATCTTTGGGTGAATCTTTGGTATTTTTTGGAAAACATTCAATTTTTGATGAATAGTGAAAAACACTACGTTATTATTTAAAACCTACTTTTTTATTTGAATAATTATTTATTTTACTTAAATTTATTTTATGTCAAAATTTATATATAATACCTATATAATTTCCATTTAATTCAGTGGATTATTTTTATAATTAAATTATATGTACTAAATTTTATTGAAATTTTTAACCTCTTTTAACCACCTCCTAGGAACATTTCCAAATTTGTATAAAAACATAATTTTTCCTCTTCTGTGAGTAGAAATTCAAAAATCCAAGAGACACAGTTAATATCATTATATAAAATTTGATTCAATCAAATGAAAATAAATTTTGGTGAATATTAACTTTGGACCGGTATTTAACACGGTTAAAAGTAAATAGGGTAATTAAGTGTAAAAATTATAATATAATTATCCTAAAGAACGTCCTAATTCTATTAGATAGGTATAATTGGAACAAAAATAAACATAGGAATAAAATATTATCCTCTTTGGTCTACTTGGATTAGATTAGGACATTTATAATTATTTTATTTAAAGAATAGTTAAAAGAGTTAAATTCAACGTTTAATAACTAAACCATTTTTAATATATGGTTACACACAATATAAATTCTAATATAAATATTCATTTGAAATCTAAGAAGATTTATTACATAATGATATTTTATTTATAATTTTTATTAATTATATAATTTAATTTATTTATGACGCAATGATGATGAAATAATTAACTTTTTAATAAAATATTAAATTAATTGATATTATAATTATTCTAATAAATGTAAATTGAGACTTCTGATGAATTAAAATAATTTTATAGTTTAATATGACATGTTAGAGTTTGTTAAAAAAATTATTTGATGTGATAATGTTTTTATGACTTTCAATGAAATCAAATACTAAATACTGTTAAAATTGACAAAATTGAGTTTTTTAATAAAATATTGTATTATTAATAGATATAATATTTATAAAAATATACTGTTTGGCCAAAGAACATATATGAAGTCATATATATTAATAATTAACCAAATGTGGTTCTCTTGGCTTGTTATATTATATTTTCTGACCATAAAATATACAAATACAAAGAGACATGGTAAATGATAAACTATTTAACTAAGAGTAAAATCTAAACGATATGGTTTTTATGATGACCCAAACCTATCTAAAACCTATTTTTTGAGAGGTTTTCGAACCATCACCAACTTATTCTCTAAATAATTCATTTTTTATCTATTATAAACCTAAAATGAATTTTTTATAAAATAATATTTCAATCTTTTCCTAAAGTGACCCTCATCTCTCTTATAATAAGGCACTCCTCCTTCACTAAATTTCACACCTCCGAAGCCTTGTGGATTGGATAAACATTGACCAAATATCCTCTAAAATTTACACCCTTTATCATAGAGGCCTGACTTTGGTCAGAATTCCATCCTAAGGATATCTTTTGATCAAATCAAATGGAAGAACCCGAAAAAGAGGTAAATATTTCATCCCCTCCTTCAAGTTATTTTCTTCTTACACTACCTCTTTATTTGTTTTTTCAATACCAAAATAATTACTCCAGTTCCTCATACATATGTTTATGTAATTATAAATATAGTAAAACCATATTCATTGATTTATTCATCCTATAAATGAAAAGTCAGCAAATGTGCGTACGTACGGCTTACCATCCCCACGCCATGGTGTAGTTTGTTATTCAAAAAAATCATTATTTGGATGGTTATAATAACGAGTATAGCAGAAGTAAATAATAAATATAACATGTTAATGATTTTATATATATGATATAACATCCAAATATATATGCTTCCTTCAACAAAATAATGATATTGTCGCTCGTGCGTAAGTACAGATTACCGTCTCCCCAACGCGATTTGATTTATTATCACATTGACCATTCAAATATGATTATAAAAATATATATTATTAATACTTATGTCATATATGACATAACAATTATATTAGAGATATATATGTATGTTTGTATGTACTTATATATATCATATTCACTTACATCCATTCAATACGATGTGAAAACAGAAACAACATTTATTCATACTTACGACCTACCATCTCATTAAAAATTGCCTTCCATTTCATATATCTATCTATTATAAATATTTATATTCTAAATATAAATGAAATATAAATCAAGTATTATATTCTGTAAGTAATTAAATCACGATATAAATGATATTAATTAAAACACGTATGATAAAAAAAGTTATTATTTCCCAAAATGTTAACTTAACATAGAAATCATTATTAAATGGGAATTATAAAGTCATAAATGTTGGATTGGAATATATCAAATATAAAAAAGAGGGGGGTGAATTGTGTATTGTCAAAAATCTTTACGAAATTGTGTTCTTCCATTGAACTTTAATCAGATGAATTTATGTAGCAGAAATTTAAATAGTAGAGACACAAGATATATAGTGGTTCGGGGGAAAGAAGGCCCATAGTCCACTCCACCAAAACTCTACTCCACGAGCATAGTGACTTTAACTATCTGGTCCTTGTTTCAAAAGACCTTACAACAACTGAGTATAGGCAGTTGACACCTTTACAATCTAAGGCAAAACAAAGCCTTCTAGTTTACTCACAGAACCTACACAGCTTAGTACAAGAAGCCGGACACTCAAGAATAGAAAAGAAGAATTTCTGTATTCTAATAATACATTCCAGATATTCTTCACAATTGCAACAATATGTAAATGACATTAGATGAATCATCGCCTTCAGAAATAATTATCATCACAAAAGAGTCGTTTCTGAAGTGATCCATTTGTACTAAATATAGAAATATAACTCACAAATCTAGCAGTAGCAGATTCACTAATGATCATCGATGTAGAAAAAATGAATATTCTATCGTGATTTTATTCTTCATCAGTAAACAGAGCTTTTTCATTCTCTTGAATCAGCAGATCTGAATTCATGATAGTCATTTCTTTTCTTCACTTTTTTTAATTCTTGAGAGATCACACATAATCATTAGATGCAATTTAAAAATTAACATATATAAATTAACGACAAGTACTTCTCCTGCAAATTTAGTTTCACAATAGTTTCCTTTTAACTCAAAATATTCAAACATTTGAATTTATAGAGTAGTCGTAACTTCCTTGAAAACACAGCATACAAATCTTCTTCTAATTATATATTTATACCATTGATAAAATGGCTTTGAATCAGTCAATGTCTAATTTTAAAATCAGCTTTAAATCCTATTTGAAATCCACTTAATAATCAACTTGCTGACCGTTGCATAAAAATATTGACTTTAAATTATCCGACGCCAAATGTAAGGTTGAGTTGTACTCTATACATCCTCTGAATGTAAGGTTGATAATGTAGTCTTCAAACGTATGGGTTAACAAAGTAGGGTTGTTCACAAACGTAAGGGTCATGTCACTTTTTTTAAACATAAGGTAGATCATAAACGTAGGGTTGTTCATCCATACTTTTCTCTTCAATCTTTCAAACGTATGGTAAAAGATCCATACTTTTACATGATCCATACTTTTCCAAGAATGTATGGTTGTTAACAAAAGTAAGGTTAATGAACCATAATTTTGAGAAACAAAAGTAACGTTGAACACTTACGTATGGTTCTCCTTCCATACACTTCTAATATTACAAATGTATGGTTCCATCCAAACGAAGAGTTATTTTTAATACTTTTCCGATAATGTATGGTTCCTCATGCATACTTTTCTCATATCTCATAAAGGATATGCTACATTTAATCCTTATGCTATGGTCTTCTATGTAGGGTATGAACAGTGTTTCCAGAACACGCTAAAGCAGATCCCGAATAAGTAGGGTATGAATAGTGTATCCAGATCACACTAAATTCCAATACATTAGAAATAAAACCTCATTGTTAAAGAACATAAATATTTCATCCATAAAAAAATTATAATGAAAAATAAATTCCTGATAAATACTTAACAAATAAAATTATTAGAAAATAATTAAGGCTATTTGTGGGGAATAAAATTTATCATAAAGAGAAGGAGTATTGTTCTCACCATAATCCCCCATTAAATAAAACATTATGTATTGTCAAAAACAACACTTTCTCAAAAATATCCCCATTTTTTATGATCATAAAAACCATAAAATAATTAATGAAATTACCTTACACAGAAATTAATTATTTACAGATAGTTTTAAATTTTAAAAATATAAATACAATATTAGAAATAACTTATCTTGTCCCTTTAAATTATTCATTTTAATTTCTCTCTTAATAAAATGACAAAAAAACAAAAAATGTTGTATTTATCCAAATTTCTCCCCATTTTTGTGATATCAAAAAGAATTATAAAAGATGGAATATAACACATTTAATGATGCACTAATCTTATCTAAATGCTAAGTAACTATTTTTCAATAATGAAATATGGAGTACTGGCATATCTAAATAAAGAAAGGAAAACAAAATAAATATAAAGAAACAGAATATCAGAAAAAATTGATAAATATAGGAATCAAATATTTTCATTAATATTATGATATAGATACAATTATGATGAACAAATGAATCATGTTTTGGTCATGGTATGAAATAGGTTCTATCTCCTCTGAACTGTAGAATTGATTTCGGTCATCTGTTCCATGAGTCTTCACAATATTCCATAACCAAGCTGAATAATAAGATCTATGGTCTCGTAATTCATATAAATGTCTTCAATGAGATTGAATCTGAAAAACACGTTAAGTCTTTCTTCTTTATCCATAAACAAATACACTTTCTATGTGAATTGAGTCAGCACAAGTCTAAGAGATGGTTCAATTTATGTCAACTAATTAACCAAAAATTTCGGATTGTCTTACAGGATTGATAAAGAAGCACTGTTGCATTGAAGATCATGTAATCTGTCACTCATACTACTCATTTCATCTTTGATAGCATAAAAAATTATGAGTAAATCAGGTTAAGTACCTGACCCACCAACAACACTACTTCCAACATATGCAAATTGTGTCTGCAGATGTCCTTTAATTTTTAATAGATATAACTTATTTAACATCTTTGATTTCAGCTTTGAATCTTCTGTCAACAACTCTTGCTTAAAATCTTCAACTTCTTGTCATGAAACAATACTTCCCTTAAGTATCTAAAATTTCACCTCCTCTGATTCTAAGGCTCTTCTCATAGTAACATTTTCAGATTCCAACTGAGACACCTTTCTGTACTACTCTTTAATTTCCTCCTTCCCTAAATCAAGGGACCATGTGCTTGATTCTCATTCTAATGTCTAGTGTGATGCAGCAATACTAAAGGTAGTGAATCTGCATCAGACTAGTCTTATTCCTTTGCCTGAGTAGGTTGTTCTACATATTTTTCCTCAGAGTCTTTTACAGACTCTTCCATAGAGAAATCATCTTTATGTACTTTGGTTTGAGCTTCAGAAATATTCTCGTCACAAACATCACCAACCTATTCTTCCAATGGATTTTATAAGATAATATCTTCTTGAGTGTCCTGAGGACTGGCTACTTCCACACCAGGCTCTGTGTCTTTTTCTTGATGAAATGAAACAGCAACATCAACTTCAATATGTGGTTTTGTTCTTTCAAGGTCATGTTATGTAATAGCCACATTCTGTTCGTGAGATTGTTCAACAAAATTTTCTCCAAAAATGCTGTAAGAGAGTAAATCTCTTATGGTCAGTACATGGGAAATAGATTCCTCATTCAAAGGTCTTTTCCTCTAAGTGTGATGTCCCTCATGACTTCTTTCACCCTCAGTTTCTTCCATGTCAAATCTTATTCTCCTTGCTGTTGTACTTATTCTTGATTCATCTTGTCCCTCCTTGGACATAGCAGATTGAGCCTTAACACTCTCTTTTTCATCCACATCTCCTACTGGAAATTTTTTTCCTTTTATAGTTCTCCAGAAATAGCCAAAATTTCTTAATGTTCCAGCATTAAACACAATAATATTATGACAACGCACTCTGGAATCCACCAGTCTCACCATATCCTTCTTAATCGATATTTTGGAAATGAATCATCCAAAAGGATACAATTTCATTCTGGCTTCACTATGACAGAATTAATTCAGATACCTCACTATATATCATGGAAAATTTAGTTTGATATCACTAAATAAAAGATACATTATATACATGTCAGGAAATAAAATCTACTCCATCTCAGACATCCTCGGTGAAATCCCTATTTGCACAAACTTTACTAAAATTTTCTTATCAGGCTCCACGTCCTTGATAAACATCTTCTTTATAGATGTAGTACCAAAATGAAAAGACATAATTTCCTTTGATTTATGTATAGAATCTCCTATATTTTTCAAATCAAAATTAAATACTCTCTCATGAGGGCAGTTCATAATCTGACCAATTTCAACTGAAGAGATTGAAAAATATCTATCTTCTATCGTAGCCAGCATAGTGTCCTCATTGTCTCACAGAATAAACTGTATAGATTTGAAGAAATATCAATTTTCTAACTCATTAAAAAATTATATATTCTCACTGTTGAATGTGTGTTCGAGATTTTGAAATGAAAATGCTTATTTCAAAAGGATAGTGGTCTGATATAGCCATTTGAGATCAATTACCTTGCCTTGTAAGATTTTACTTCCCTTTGAATGATGACTCTTGAAATTACTGGTCTCGGCCTCACCAGATCTCTTAGTCTTATCCATCCTTGTGATACTTTCTGATGGTTTTAAGGTTAGGGTTTCAGATATTCCTAAAATTAGGGTTTGACGAGCAGTGGTGCGGTTTCACGGGTTGAAAGGTTTTGGTAGAAATGAAATGGTTTAGAAGTCAAAAGGGTTTATGACAAACTTTATTCTTGTTTTTTGAGTAATCATTACATATATTAAAAAATATAAAATTAATTATGTGGGGAAAAGAAAATTATTCTGTTTGAAAAACAAATATCCAAATTATTTTAAACTGAAAAAAAAATGAAATATCATAGTTAAAATAAAACATTATTTAAAATTAAATAATCCTAACTTACCCATAATAAAATAAAAACATGCATTGGGAAGTGTCTTAGTAAAAATATCATCTAGTTGAATTTCAGTGCTTACAAATTCCAATGATATATCCTTTTTAAGCACATGATATATTAAAAAATGATGTCTGATATCAATATTCTTAGTTCTAGAATGATTAATCAGAATTTTTGAAATATTTATAGAACTAGTGTTATAACATAAAATAGGTGTATTATAAAAATTTAGTCTAAAGTCCATAAGAGTGTTTTTCATCCACAACACATGTTCACAACAACTACCAACAGAAACATATTCCACCTCGGTTGTTAATAGGGAAACTGAATGTTGTTTCTTACTTGACCATAACAGTAAATATTTCCCTAAAAAGTGATAAGTGTCGGAAGTTCTTTTTCTATCAAATCTAAAACTTCCAAAGTATACATATAAATATGAAATAAAATTGAAATCATAATTTTTGGGTTAAGAAGAGATTGAAAAATAGTTCCATTCAAATATCTGAAAATTCTTTTAACAGCAGTCAAATGGGATTCTTTTGGATTTGATTAAAATCTTGCAGAAAGACATACTTAATATATTATATCTGGCCTACTAGTAGTAAGATATAATAAACTGCTAATCATACCTCTATATAACTTATTGTCAACTGATTTTCCAGTTTCTTCCAAATCAAGTTTTATATTAGTACACATAGGAGTTGTATATGTCTTGCTTCTTTTAAGTATAAATTTTTCAATAAATCAGTAATGTATTTTCTTTGATTCAAAATATTTCCAAAATATTTTTTATAAATTTGAAGTCCTCAAAAGAAATTTAGATCACCCATCATACTGATTTCAATTTATTTTTTTATTAACTTTAAAAACACATTACAAAGGGTTTTATTTGTTGATCCAAAAATTACATCATAATCATAAATTTAAACTAATAAAATATTAGAATTTACAGTTTTCTTAAAAAGGTTTGGATCTGCCATTCCAATAGTAAAATAATTTTTCAAAAGAAAAGATATTAATTTTTCATACCAAGCTATAGGTTCTTGTTTAAGGCCATAAAGAGCTTTAGTAAGTTTAATAACAAAATTTGGTTTTTGAGAATTTTCAAAACCAGGAGGTTTCTCAACATAAACATCCTCCATTAAATAACCATTTGAAAAGGCAGACTTAACATCCATCTGAAATAACTTAAAGTTCATATGATATGAATGGGCTAAAAGGATTCAAATGGATTCTAATATAGCTATAGGTGCAAAGGTCTCATCATAATCTATACCTTCTTCTGCTTATATTCTTTAGCTACAAGTATATATTTATTTCTAGTTATTATTCCCTGGTCATCTTGCTTACTTCTAAATACCCATTTGGTTCCTATCACTGGAAAGTTCTGTGGTCTTTGAACTAATTCCCAAGCTTCAAATATTTTAAACTAGTTTAATTCTTCTTGAATTTCTATCATCCAACTTTCATCATCTAAATATTCTTCTATAGACTTGGGTTCTAATGGGGATAGAAAGGCAGCAAAATATTAAAGATTCCCTATATTTCTTCTTGTTTTTATTAATGTGTCTATGTCACCTATTATAGACTCTAAGGGGTGATTGTTTAGAATTATAGTATGTCTAGGTAACATATTCATATGTTCTTTAATATCATGTTCTTTTGAACTGGACTGAATTTCTTTTATATCTTTTTCAAAATCATTTTTCATGTTCTCAAGTCTCATGTAATCATTAGTGTCAGATTCATCCATTTGATCTGTCCTTTTATCAAAGGGATCATATTCATCAAATTTCACATGAACTGATTCTTCAACAATCCTTGACTTCTTATTATAGACTCTATATGCTTTTGAGGTAGCTGAATATCCAAAAAAAATCCTTCATCAGATTTTGGATCAAACATACCAAGATTGACTTTGGTGTTCAAGATGTAAAACTTACATCCAAAAACATTAAAGTAATTTACTTTGGATATTTTGTTATTCCAAGTACATAGGGTGTCTTTTTTAATATTGGTCTAAGTAATACTATATATATTATATAGAAGGATATTCTTACAGATTCTGCCCAAAAATAGGTAGGAAGACTATATTAATTTAGCATTTTCCTAGCCATTTCCAGAATAGTCCTATTTCTTCTTTCAACAATTCCATTTTGTTGAGGTGTTCTTGGTTCATAGAAGGTGAGTTTAATACCAATATTTGAGTAGAAGGAATTAAATTCCAGATTCTCAAATTCTCCACAATGATCACTTCTTAATGAAATTATTTTGAAACCTTTTTCATTTTTAAAATATTTACAAAAACTTTCAAATAATGTAAAGGATTCATTTTTAAATATTAAAAAGAAAATCCATGTAATTCTAGAATAGTCATTAACTAAAAAATATACATATGATCTACCAGGAAAACATGCTACTCTTGAAGGTCCAAAAAAATCCATATGGATAATTTCTAGAGGTTTAGATGTATCAATTATTTTAAAATATTTGAAGGATGATGTGTTTTTCTTGCTATGTTGACATGTATCACAGAATTGGTCACTTTCAAAGTTAAGACTAGGAAAATCAGAAACTAAATGTTTCTTAGATAATTTATATAGAACATATACATTACAATGTCCAAGTCACTTATTCTAGATCCAAGATTCATTAACTTTAGCAATTAACCAATTTACTTGTTGTTTACACAAGGAATTTAAATCCAAGGTATAAACATTTTCAGTTCGAGGTTCTCTAAATTTTAGAAATTTATTTTTTAAAACAGAACAACAATTTTTAGAAAAATCGACAACATAACCATCATCACATAGTAGAGAGATACCTATCATATTGTGTTTCAATCCTTGTACATAAAGAACTTTGTTGGTCGAGACAACTTCTGGATCTCCAAATGTTCCAATACCAATGATTTTCCCTTTGGCATTATCACCAAAAAGTAACAAGTCCACCATTTTTTGAGTGAGTGTAGATAAATTCAATTAGTTTCCACTCACATGCATTGAGAATCCATTTTCCATATAAAATATCTTCTTTTTTCTTTTGTGACCTGCTACGTACAAAGGCATTTACACAATTTGCTATGGTACCCATATTTTGTTGGGGAAAGGGGTGTTAGCTAGCAGGGATCTTGGAATCCAGACTTGCTTTATTTTTCTAATTTCACAGGATTCAAATAAATCATTTGATACAAAGACCTATTTAATACCAATTATTTGGGGTGGTCTTAGGAAACATTTTTTTGAAATAATCCTTTTTATTCCACAGTATTTACAATCTAGTCTTTTTGCCCATGGAATTAAATAAATTTTTTACAACTTGGGTTTTTCACCATTACTTACAATTAAAAATCATTCATTTTTAATGAAATTTTTCCCAAGAATTTCATTTAATGTATTTTATCCTTTAGTTAAAAAATGGTCTGCATTTTTATAAGTTTCCACTTCAGTTTGCAGTGATTTTATCATTGATTCATAATCATTATTGTTGGTGTTAATTGAGTCAAATTTTTTAGTTAGCTCCTTGTATTGATTCATCACTGTATCTCTTTCCTCAGAAACAGCCTTATGAATTTTTTTCAAATACTTATGTGTCTTAAATAGGGAATCATATTTTTCTTCAAGCATATTGAAGTAAGTTGTATGTTTTTCATTAGAGTAACTAGATTTAGAACATGAGTCAAAATAGTAGTAAGATTGTACCTCATCTGTTTCTGTAATAAAACACATGTCGGCTTTCATATTATCTTCATCCTTCTCTGAGTTTGATTCAGAAGTGCAACTGGAGTCTTCAGATATACTCCATATAGCCTTCATGGCTTTCTTGTCCTTATTCTCATAATAATTTCTTTTGAATAATTTCCTTCTATTGTCTTCTTTTAGCTGAGGACAATCACGTCTAATATGCCCCATTTTCTTGGATTCATAACATCTGACTTTCTTGTCATCCTTTTTGATGGATTTTCTAAATCCCTTCTTCTCTCTATATAATTTAGTGAATCATTGGGTGAGCTGAGCCAATTCCACATCAGAATTTGATAAATCAGAACTTTCTGATTTGTCTTTTACACTTTTCTTCATTTTTCTATTTTTTTATCTTTGATGATATTTTCAAGGAAGTGTCATCTCTTTTGATAAGTAATTTATTTTCATTTTCTTCATCTTCCATATCAACTTCACACATCATTAATGTTCCAATCATTTCTCTCATGGTTAAATCTTTGGCAGGTGTCGACTGTCTGATTGGTGTAGAGATTCCATTCCAATTTGTAGGTAATACTCTCAGTACATTTAATTATTGAATATATTTATTAATGGGATCTCCCAAGGAAGTCATATTATTGAAAATCTCTATCAATATTCCATTAATTTGAGTAATACTCTCACCTTCAACCATTCTGAAAGTATCGAATTTATGCTTAGTAATTGCATATCTCATTTCCCTGATATTGTTTGTTCCTTTATAAGAAACAACAATTGTTTTCTACATTTCATATGCTGTCGGGAATTGATATATTCTGTTGAATTCATTAGGTCGTAGACCACATATAATTTCAGTCATTACCTTTGAGTTCACGTCATAATCTTCTTTAGTAGCTGTAATCCATGTTTCTGGTTTTATTGGTATTTCATATAATGTCAGAATCTTAGAATATACTCTGTATCCAAGATTTTTTAGATAGATAATCATTCAAGACTTCCCACATCCATAGTTTTCTTCATTAAAGTATGGTGATCTGACCATAGACATTCCCTCTCTTGTAGCAGTCATCTTGCTCTATGTATAATCACATTCATCTTGTTAAGGCTATATCATCAAGCTCAACATCTAATACCAATTTTTGGATCGGATTATATCAAATATACACAAGAGGGGTGTGAATTGTGTATTATGAAAAATCATTAAGATATTGTGCTATGCCTTTGAACATTAATCAGATGAATTGATCCAGTAGAAATTTAAATTGAATAGACACTAGATATATAGTGGTTCAGCGAACATAAGGCCCCTAGTCCACTCCATGAACGCTCTACTCCATGAGCATGGTGATTTTCACTATCTGGTCCTCCTTTTAACAGACCTTACAACAACTGAGTACATGCAGTTGACACCTCTACAATCTAAGGCAAAAAAAGCCTTATGGTTTACTCACAAGACCTACACTGCTTAGTACGATAAGCTGGTCACTCAATAAAATAAAAGAATAATTTATGTATTATGAAAATACATTCAAGATGTTCATCATAATTGCAATAGCATGCAATTGAAAGTAGATTAATCTTCACCTTCAGAAATAACGATCTTCAGAAAAGAGTCATTTCTGAGTTGATCCCATTGCAGTAAATATAGAAATATAACTCACAACTCCCGTAGTAGATGACTCATAAATGATCTTCGATGTAGAAAAAATTGAATATTCTATCATAATTTTTTTCCATCTTCAGAAAATAGAGCTTTGTCGTTCTCTTGAATCATAAGATCTGAATTCTTTATAGTCTCTATTTTTATTCAATTTTTCAGAATGATAGAGAGATCACACAAAATCCTTTGATTCTATTTGGAAAAGATCATAAATAAATTAATGAAAAGTATTTCTCATGAAAATTTAGATCCACAAGAGTCTCCTTTTACCTCGTGATATACAAACGTTTGAATTTACAAAGTAGACTTAACATCTCTGAAAACCTGGCATAAAAATCTCCTTATAATTCGACCATTAAACCATTGATAAAATGACTTTGAATCAGTCAAAGGTTCATTTTAAAATCGTCTTTAAATACGGCTTGAAATCCGTATTATAATAAGTTTGCTGACCGTTGCATAAAAATATTGACTTTAAATTCTCCGACGCCAAACGTAAGGTTGAGTTGTACTGTATGAATCCTCTGAACGTAAGGTTGAGGACGTAGTCTTCAAATATAGGGTTGAAAACATAGGGATGGTCACAAACATAAGGTTCATGTCACTTTCATCAAATGTATAGTTGATCATAAACGTGGGGTTGATTATCCAGACATTTCTCTTCAATATTTCAAATGTATGGTAAAAGATCCATACTTTTACATGATCCATACTTTTCCAAGAACGTATGATTGTTTACAAAAGTAAGGTTAATAAACCATACTTTCCAGAAACAAACGTAATGTTTAACACTTACGTACGATTCTCCTTCCATACGTTTCTAATATTCCAAATGTATGGTTCCTTCCTAATGTAGTGTTCTTTTTCATGCTTTGCTGATAACGTATGGTTCCTCATACATACTTTTCTCATATCTCATAAAGCATAAGTTGAATTTAATCCTTATGCTATGTTCTTCCACGTAGGTTATGAACAGTGTTTTTAGAACATGCTAATGCACATCCCGAATAAGTATGGTATGAACAGTGTTTCAAGAACACGCTAAATGCGAATACTTTAGAAATAAAACCTCTTTGTTCAAGAACTTAAATCTTTTGTCCATAATTAAAAAAACAACGAATAATAAATTCATGAAAAATAATAAACAAATAAAATTATTAGAAAATAATTAAGGGTATTTGTGAGGCATCAAAATTATCATAAATAGATAGAGTATTGTTCTCAACATAGTACCCCTTTAAATAAAACATTATGTATTATTGAAAACAACACTTTCTGAACAATAAATGAATCATGTCTGATATAATAATTTTTAATATGGTTCTGGTATAATTTAATAACACATTATGGTTATTATACATGAGGTTAAAAGTACCCTCGACCAAAGGAAAGTGCAATGTCAGGGTTAATTCTACAATCTCATCATTATCCGAGGTTGTTTTTACATGAGTGTCTACTAGGACCTCTTTATCATCCACATCCGTGTTTCATAAAAATATTTTAAAAGGAATATTTTTAGTATTTATATAATGGACTCTTTAACAATATCATCATTTTAAATGGTTTAGATATTTATTATTATAAATCATTCTCATTAATGTCCAATTTCTCACAATGGTTTTTAAGGATATATTTATATGGACATAAATGTTATTAAAATGTTTATTCCTTTCAAAAGATTCAAAGTGGTGTGGGAAACATTGAATCAAAAATTTCTTTAAATGTCTTATTTTCTAAATTGTGTGACTTTTAAAAGTTTTTATGAATGATGGATATTTCGTTCAAAGAGTCTTACAAAACATTTTCATCTATGTCAACATCTTTTGATTGTAACACCCCAAGCTTCCACGGTATGTTTCTCTTCGAATAATGCAATAGCGTGTGTTGTACGCAACCTCGAGCTCGAACACACACCGCAACTAATTAAACTAGCCGTTGTGAATAGTAATACCTAATTTTTGAAATTATATAAATTTTATTTATCAAAATGGACTTCATTTTTGGATTCGGAATATCGAAATTAGCCTATGTTGAATTTTTGGTATTTTTCTGAGAACTTCTAATTTTTTATGAATAGTGAAAAATACTTAAAAACAACTTTTTTAATAAAAATAATTTATAGTGATAAATTATACTATTTATTGGTTTTAAAGTATAATTAGAATATATTTTTACCATTTTATCCAATGGTGGTCATTATAATTAATTTAACATTGAAATTGGACATAAACAATTGCCAATCTTTTGATATAAATTGTTTCTTAAAAGTACGCTATTTGTTGTAACAGCGGGAATTAATTATAAAATTAATTAATGAAACTTATATGTTTGGAATTTTGTAAAATAGACATCATTTTTGAATTCGGAATATCAATTATAGCTTAGGGTGAAATTTTGGCCTTATTCTGAAAAACTTCAATTTTTGATGAATAGTGAAACCACTAAGTTGTTGTTAAAAACTGGTTTTTCGTTAAAATGAAATATTACCACTTCTGTGATTTGATTTTCAAAAATCTGACATACATGGTTTTCATTAAGAAGTAAAATGTGGTTCAATGAGATTAAAATAATTTTTTGGTGAATAGTAACTTTTAAGTTCTTAATCACGATTAGAGGTAATTAGTGTAGTTTAAGGAAAAAATAATGTTTTAATAACATGAGATGAGCATGAAACTTGTCCTACTCCTATTGGATGAGTCATGTCCGACCACGAAAACCCATGGGTCAACTAGGGTACCCAATGGAGCCACTTGGGTTGGAAAATGACTTTAATATATATTTATTTAATGTTAAAATTAAATTGACACAAACACGAGTTATTTTACTAAAACAGTTTTTAAGTGGGGTAACACAAGTCCAAATTTTGACTATAAATATTCATTATAAAGCTAAAAATATTTCCTACATAATAGTATTTTTTTTATAATTTTTAGACATTAAATAAATTAAATTATTTATGACATCATTATGATGCAGTGATGACCTCATTATTTAAGGATTTTAATAAAATGAAAAGATAATGTAAATTCCAAGGCATAAACTTGTCCAAAGACTATTGGATGGGTATATTTCGAACCCTTATCACCTTAGCCACGAATTATATAAGTGTGGGACCTTTATAATCCGAAAATAATTGTATAATAATGTAACATTTCAATCTTTCCAAAAGAGCCCCTCCTCTCCTCTTATAAAAGGCCCCCACCTCTACCACCTTATTCATACTTTCAAGCCTTTTGGTTCGGCCAACCTCTACACAAATACTCTCCCAAATTCTCTACCTTCATCCTATAAGCTTTACTGTAGTCAGAAAGCCATCCTATGGAGTCCTTTTGATCAAATCAAAAGGAAGAACCCGAAGAAGAGGTAACGTTTTCATCACCCTCTTTCAAGTTTCTTTCTTCTTCCACTCCCTCTTTGTTTATTATTGAAATTCTCAAATTATAACTCCAGTATCTTCTGTATACTGTGATGTTATTATAAATATTTAACAACCATATTCAGTATTCTACCCATCATTTGAATGACAAGTCACCATACGTGCGTACGTACGGCTTACCGTCTCCACGTCGTGGTGTAATTGGTATTCAATATATTATTATTTAGATGTATATAATAATGATATTTAATTCATGTAAATAATAAATATAACATGATAATGATTCTGTATATATGATATACTATCCAATTATATATTATTTTAATATCAAAATAATGATATTGTCGCTCGTGCGTACGTACGGACTACCGTCTCCACGAACGAGATGAGATTCATTCTCTGTCGTATCCATTCAAGTATAATTATCATTTGATGATTTAAAAAAAATGTTTAAGGGCATGATATAATTCTGGATTTCAATAAGATACAACCTATCCATGAAACACACTACTTACGTAACAAAACATATAAAATAAAACGAGTAAGTTAACACCCAAAACAATGATAAATCTAAGATATTGTTAACAAAGCAATGTTAAAAGATCATATATGATATCATATGAATGTATATGATTATTGTATAATTTAATAACAATTATTTCACCATTATACAGGAGGTTAACCTATCCCATCCAAGGAAAAGTACACGGTAAGGGTTTAATCCACAACCACTTCATTATCCAAGGTTGTTTATACATAATTATCTCATGTGACTTCGTTATCAGCCACATCCATGTTTCTTAAAAATGACTTTCAAAAAAAATTTAATATTAAATGGAAAATGGGTTAAAGTCATTTATACCCTTATACGTTTTTGAAAGTAATCTTATCGTCGTTTTCCAAACAATGTACTTTTTGACCTTTTTGACAAATTTAAGGTAAAAATGTTTTTTTTAACTTATATGGCGGGGGCGGCTATTTTCCGCCATTATAACTTCGTCGAAGCTTCCCTTACAAGATTATAATAATACTTTCAATGTAAATGTATTATTTTATAATTATGGGACTTTTAAAAGATTTCAAAAAAGAGAGATATTTCTCTCAAATAGCTTTGATTTCATCAATGTCAACATCCTTTGATGGGTTTTAAGTTTATTTGAAATTGATTTATGATACAAAACATCCATTGAGCATTTTGTGAAACATTTGACTGTAGATGTGTTATTTTAATACCATCCATAGTTTAGGGAGAAACTGTTGACATTTCATATGCTAGTTCTAATACGAATATTTTTGTTATGTTTAAACCTATTCATATGAGGAATGTATTGGACTTAATAAGTGACAGGTGGAGCCCGCTATAGCTCCTCGATGAATCGGTAGGTCTCATGAGACAACTAGACGTGGAATTGGCCAAGGCCCTTTCCCAATTTGATTTATGGTTTTGGATGAGGCCTTAATCATTTTAGACGTCTTGGCCGAGGCCTTGACAAAATGTTTCAGAATGTCTGGCATTATACATTCCCTCTTTATGAAAGTGGTTATTGATATTTCATGTGATTATTCGTCTAGTAGAATATCCACGTGAGTAAGTAATGGCATTATTTTATTTTACTTTTGCCATATTATGCTGAAGTTCAAGTTCAATAAGGCTTTTGTTTTAGTTATACATTTCCTTAAATGCTTATGTTTTCTTATCTAAGTTTCCGCTATATTATTATCCTTACGGAGCATTTGAGCTCACCCCTTTCAATGATTATTTTTCCCAGCATGTGAAGAAGTGTATTATGACTGACTTGCAAGAATAGTCAGTGAGGATATGAGTGTGGACAAGGGAGACCATGTTATTGTAGTTTTCATTTTTATGATGCAATGTAATGTTTATGAATGTATCTAGTGTTTCCAAGACTACTAAACTAATAGGTCTTTCGAGACTTGATCTTTTGTGATCATGCCAATGTTACGAAGTAATGTACCGACTCTGGGTAGCTGGGGTCGGGGCGTTACAGTTGGTATTAGAGAAAGTTTAGTACAAACCTTGGAAGCTAGATTTAGACAAACTCTGATTAGAGCACGTAGACCTAAGATGAACTTTGAGGATTAGTATAGAAAAACTTCCTAAAATTTTGGTATTGTAGAGATTTTGTGAGTTTTCCGAGTAATACATCCCTGTTTGGATACGAGCAGGTAGAGGCGGCTCTGGCACAGATGTACCTAGGGGTAAAACCCGAAAACACCGCTTTGAGCTAGACTCGAACGGGAACTGGTGCACGACAACGGGCCTTGCTGCACTCTTGGTTACGACACTCCCGGGGGATATGCTTAGGATAATTCCCATTTTCTTTACAAACCACTATGAAGGGTTACGAGTATATACTTCCTCAAAGAAAACATCTTTATAATTATGGATTATATCCATAATTATTTCAATTTATGTTAAGTGTTTTACAAGTATGGAATTATGTATTTTGATTCATAAACTAATCCAGTTTATGCCATTATTTAGAAATGGCGCCTAGTGGAAGGAATGGAAACAGTATCAATGCACGCACTCCGTGTAGGGATTTCCCTCCTACTCAAGATAATTATGGTGGATTTAGTGATACAACTGGTGCTGATCAGCTTCTCACCATACTGGGACAACTCACGCAGGTTATGAATAATAACCTTACTCGTTTGGAGCACCCTGATCCACAACGTGGAGGATCAATGCTAGACCGTTTCATGAGGCAACAACCACCAACCTTCAATGGGAGTATAAATCCTATAGTAGCTGAGCAATGGATAAATTCCTTAGAGAAAATATTCCATGCCTTGGGGAGTAGTGAAAGGGAGAATGTTGTCATGGCAGTTTACCGCCTCACTGGAGAAGTCGATCAATGGTGGTCACTAATTCAAAACACAAAGGGAGATGATGAATTAACAAACATGGAATGGCAGGAGTTCAAAGAGCTGTTCTTAGAAAAATACTTTCCTCGAGACCATCGAGCGGATATGGAAAGGCAATTTCTGAGTCTGAGGCAGAAGGAGGATGATAATGTCGCAAAGTATGAGGCTAACTTTACAAGGTTAGCACGGTATGCTGCAGATTACATACGTAACCCAAGAAGTAAGACTGATCGTTTCATTGATGGGTTAAAACCATTTCTCTGTCGAGCTTTAGTATCACAAACCTTCTCTTCATACGAAGGTATTGTCTCGTGCGCTATCAAGACGGAAAAGGAATTCTCTATGTCTTATGACGTTAAATCAAAGAAATATAAGAAGAGATCCGTTGAAAACTGTGGGAAAGGAAATAAGGAAATAGGGAAGAAGGGTAGAAATGAATTTCCACCCTGTGATAATTGTGGTAGGAAGCACCCTAGTGCCTGTCTAAAAGGAAAAGGAGTATGTTACAAGTGTGGTGAAAAAGGCCACCAAGCTCATGAATGCAAGGGAAAGAAAGTGGCTGTCAACGTGGAATGTTATAATTATAGAGAGAAGGGACATTATGAAAATGAATGTCCTAAGCGTCAAGGGAACTTACCTCAGAAGATGCCAAGGGATCAAGGCCAGGCTTATGCTATCACTACTGCTGAGGTGGAAGCTCTGAAAGACGTGGTGGCAGGTAATTTAATGGTTTCCTCAAGTTTAGAAAATGCATTATTTGATTCTGGATCATCGCATTGTTTCATATCTTCCCAGTTTTCTAAGAAAATTAGATATTTCCAATTAGATTTAACAAGGGAGTTGTCGGTCAAACCCCCTAAGGGAAGTATTATTGCAACAAAGTTTTGTCGATTAGTTCCCATTAGAGCACCTAAATGTTCTTTACCTGCTGATCTCATCGTCATACCCATGATTGAATTTGAAATAATCCTCGGTATGGATTGGCTTTCGGACCATGATGCAAAAATTTATTGTAAGAGGAAAGAGGTTACGATTCTTGATGATGGTGATAAGGAACACCTTATCTTTAGAGAAGAATATTCGCCACATAATTCTTATCTAGATCCACCCCCAGTAGCTCAACTAAATTCAATTATTAGGGAGGAAGAGAAGGAAATTACTAAGGGTGAGGAAAGGAATATTCAAATAGAGGATGTACCTATTGTGAGAGAATATGTTGATGTGTTTCCGAAAAATTTACCTGGACATCCTCCAGAACGAGAAGTTGAGTTTTCCATTGATTTAATTCCTGGATCAAGGCCCATATCGAAGACCCCTTATAGAATGGCCACTGTGGAATTAGTTTAACTAAAGAAACAACTAGAGGAATTGAGTAATAAGGGATTTATTCTCCCTAGTGTTTCTCCTTGGGGAGCCCCTGTTCTTTTTGTTAAGAAGAAAGATGGATCTATGAGGTTGTGCATTGACTATAGGGAGATAAATGCTATAACAATAAAGAACAAGTATCCCCTACCTCACATTGATGATTTGTTTGACCAACTGCATGGAGCTCAATACATTTCAAAGATTGACCTTCGGTCTGGATACCATCAGTTGTGTTTGAAGGAGGAAGACGTTCCAAAGACAGCATTTCGAACAAGGTACGGGCATTACGAGTTTACAGTAATGCCTTTTGGATTGACTAATGCACCCTCTGTTTTCATGGATCTAATGAATAGAGTTTTCAAGGAATATTTTGATGACTTTGTAGTGGTATTTATTGATGATATCTTGGTATACTCCAAAAGCCACGAAGATCATGAAAATCACTTACGCATTATCCTGAAGACTGTTAGAAGACATGAATTATATGGGAAATTTAGCAAGTGTGAATTCTAGCTTCATGAGATTTCTTTTCTTGGCCATATTGTCTCTAAGGATGGAATTTCCGTTGATCCTTCTAAAACCAAGGCAATCCATGAATGGCCAGCACCGACAAGTATAACTGAGGTACGCAGTTTTATAGGTTTAGCAGGTTATTATCGACGATTCGTCCAGAATTTTGCCAGATTGGCTAACCCATTAACAAAGCTCACACGTAAAGGGATTAAATTTGTCTGGACAAAAGAGTGTGAATAATTTTTTGAAGAACTGAAGAGAAGATTAGTCAATGCCCCTGTATTGACTCTACCATCGGGGAATGATGGGTTTTTTATTTATAGTGATGCATCGAATAAAGGACTTGGTTGTGTCCTTATGCAGAATGATAAGGTTATTGCCTATGCATCACGACAGCTAAAAATTAATGAGCAAAAACTATCCTACTCATGATCTTAAGTTAGCAGCTGTGATCTTTGCTTTAATGATATGGATACATTACCTCTATGGTGAAAAATGTGAGATTTATACTGATCACAAGAGTTCGAAGTATATTTTCTCACAAAAAGAACTCAACATGAGGCAAAGGCAATGTCTTGAACTACTCAAGGATTATGATTGCACGATACATTACCACCCGGGGAAGGAAAACAAGGTGGAAGATTCTTTGAGTAGAAAAGACCATGGAGTTTTGAATGTGATGATAATTGAAAGGGATACAATTTTCATGGATCTAGTGAAGATGGACATTGGAATAACTAGGGAAGGTGAAACATCAATTCTTTTTCAAATGGTTACAAAACCATCATTACTAGAAAGGATTAAGAGTTCTCAGACCAATGATGAAGAATTTCAGAAGAAGATTAAAGATGTGAATGATGGAAGATTGAGGGACTTTGTGTATAAGGATGGAATTTTGAAATTCGGGAAGAGACTTTGTGTTCCCGATATACCTGATCTAAAAAGGGAATTGCTGGATGATGCTCATAGTTCCAACTTCTATATACACCCTGGGAGAACCAAAATGTATAGAGATTTGAAGGAACATTTTTGGTGGGACAATATGAAGAGGGAGATTGCTGAGTTTGTGTCGAGGTGTATGGTTTGTCAACAAGTGAAAGCCGGAAGGCAACATCCTGGTGGAGTATTGCAACCTCTTCCCATACCTGAGTGGAAATGGGATAATATTACGATGGACTTTGTCATGGGACTACCAAATACTCCTAGAAGGAATGATGCAATATGGGTCATTATTGATTGACTTACTAAGTCAGCACATTTTCTGGCTATACGGAAGGATCTACCACTTGAACGTCTAGCAAGACTATATATTAATGAAGTTGTAAGACTTCATGGAGTACCCCTATCGATTGTTTCTGATCGTGATCCTCTTTTTACTTAAATATTTTGGAAAAGTCTTCAAAAGGCCTTGGATACTGAACTTCGTTTGAGTACTGCCCATCACCCTCAAACAGATGGACAATCAGAACGGACTATTCAAACCTTAGAAGACATGTTGAGATCATGCTCTCTTGACTTCCATGGTATGTGGGATCAATATTTACCACTGGTAGAAGTTTCCTATAACAATAGATTCCATTCAAGAATTCAGATGGCACCTTATGAAGCGTTATACGGAAAGAGATGTCGTACACCAACCTGTTGGGATGACATTGGTGAAAGAAAACTTGTGGGACCAGAACTAGTGGAAGAAACAATGGAAAAGGTGAATGTAATCCAAAACCACATCAAAGCAACTCAAAGTAGGTAGAAGAGCTATGCCGAGAGAAGAAGAAAGGTTTTGGAATTTCAGGTGGGAGATCATGTTTTCCTAAAGGTATCTCCATGGAAGGGAGTTATACGTTTTGGTAAGAAGGGTAAGTTGAGTCCCAGGTACATTGGACCTTTCGAAATTCTAGATCGTATTGGGGCTGTAGCTTATCGTTTGGCGATGCCGCCAAATCTCTCCAAAGTTCACGATGTTTTCCACATATCGCTATTGAGAAAATACATGCCCGACCCAACACATATACTTACCTATGAGGAATTAGAACTGGAACCTGATCTATCTTATTGCGAAGAGCCCATCAGAATTATTGATGTGAGGGAGCAGGTGCTGAGAAACCGGACGACTCGTCTGGTAAAGGTTTTGTGGAGAAATCATAAAATGGAAGAGGCAACGTGGGAACCTGAGGAACTTATGATGAAGAACCACCCGAGTCTTTTTATGAAGTAATACCCTAGAAATTGCGAGGACACAATTATTTGAAGGAGGGGAGAATGTAACACCCCAAACTTCCACGGTACGTTTCCCTTCGAATAATGCAATAGCGTGTGTTGTACGCAACCTCGAGCTCTAACACACACCACAAAAAATTAAACTACTCGTTGTGAATAGTAATACCTACTTTTTGGAAATTTTATAAATTTTATTTATCAAAATGGACTTCATTTTTGGATTCGGAATATCGAAATTAGCCTATGTTGAATTTTTGGTATTTTTCTGAGAACTTCTACTTTTTTATGAATAGTGAAAAATACTTAAAAACAACTTTTTTAATCAAAATAATTTATAGTGATAAATTATTCTATTTAGATGTTTTAAAGTATAATTAGAATATATTTTTACCATTTTATCCAATGGTGGTCATTAGAAATAATTTAACATTGAAATTGGACATAAACAATTGCCAATCTTTTGATATAAATTGTTTCTTAAAAACACGCTATATGTTGTAACAGCGGGAATTAATTATAAAATTAATTAATGCAACTTATATGTTAGGAACATTTTAAAATAGACATCATTTTTGAATTCGGAATATCAAATATAGCTTAAGGTAAAATTTTGGCCTTATTCTGAAAAACATCAATTTTTGATGAATAGTGAAACCACTAAGTGGTTGTTAAAAACTGATTTTTCGTTAAAATGAAATATTACCACTTCTGGGATTTGATTTTCAAAAATCCGACATACATGGTTGTCATTAAGAAGTAAAATGTGGTTCAATGAGATTAAAATAATTTTTTGGTGAATAGTAACTTTTAAGTTCTTAATCACGATTAGAGGTAATTAGTGTAGTTTAAGGTAAAAATAATGTTTTAATAATATGAGATGAGCTTGAAACTTGTCCAACTCCTATTGGATGAGTCATGTCCGACCAAGAAAACCCATGGGTCAACTTGGGGACCCCATGGAGCCACTTTGGTTGGAAAATGACATTAATATATATTTATTTAATGTTAAAATTAAATTGACACAAACACGAGTTGTTTTACTAAAAAAGTTTTTAAGTGCGGTTACACAAGTACAAATTTTGACTATAAATATTCATTAGAAATATAAAAAGATTTCATACATCATAGTAATTTATTTCTAATTTTTAGACATTAAATAAATTAAATTATTTATGACATCATTATGATGCAGCGATGACCTCATTATTTAACGATTTTAATAAAATGAAACGATAATGTAAAATCCAAGGCTTACACTTGTCCAAATACTATTGGATGGGTAGATTTAGAACCCTTATCACCGTATCCACGAATTATATAAGTGTGGGACCTTTAGAATCCGAAAAGCATTGTATAATAATGTAACATTTCAATCTTTCCAAAAGAGCCCATCCTCTCCTCTTATAAAAGGCCCCCACCTATACGACCTTATTCACACTTTCAAGCCTTTTGGTTCGGCCAAACTCTACCCAAATAATCTCCCAACTTCTCTCCCTTCATCCTAGAAGCTTTACTTTAGTCAGGAAGCCATCTTAAGAATTCCTTTTGATCAAATCAAAAGGAAGAACTCGAAGAAGAGGTAACGTTTTCATCACCCTCTTTCAAGTTTCTTTCTTCTTCCACTCCCTCTTTGTTTATTATTTCAATTATAAAATTATAACTCCAGTATCATCTATATACTGTGATGTTATTATAAATATGGAACAACCATATTCAGTATTCTACCCATCATTTTAATGACATGTCACCATACGTGCGTACGTACGGCTTACCGTCTCCACGTCATGGTGTAATTGTTATTCAATATATTATTATTTAGATGGGTATAATAATGATATGTAATTCATGTAAATAATAAATATAACATGATAATGATTCTTTATATATGATATACTATCCAATTATATATTATTTTAATATCAAAATAATGATATTGTCGCTCGTGCGTACATACGGACTACCGTCTCCACGAACGCGATGAGATTCATTCTCCATCGTATCCATTCAAGTATAATTATCATTTGATGATTTAAAAATAATGTTTAAGGGCATGATAACATTCTAGATTTGAATAAGATACTAACTATCCATGAAAAACACGACTTACTTAACAAAACATATAAAAGAAAACGAGTAAGTTAACACCCGAAACAACGATAAATCTAAGATATTGTTAACAAAGCAATGTTAAAAGATCATATATGATATCATATGAATGTATATGATTCTTGTATAATTTAATAACAATTATTTAACCATTATACAAGAGGTTAACCTACCCCAACCAAGGAAAATTAAAAGGTAAGGGTTTACTCCACAAACTCGTCATTATCCAAGGTTGTTTGTACATAATTATCTACTGGGACCTCGTTATCATCCACATCCATGTTTCTTAAAAATGTCTTTAAAAAAAAATTTACTATTAAATGGAAAATGGGTTAAAGTCATTTATACCCTTATATGTTTTTGAAAGTAATATTACCGTCATTTTCGAAACAATGTACTTTTTGACCTTTTTGACAAATTTAAGGTAAGAATGTTTTTTTTAACTTATACGGCGGGTGCGGATATTTTCCGCCATTATAACTTCGTCGAAGATTCCCTTACAAGATTATAATAGTATTTTCAAAGTAAATGTATTATTTTATAATTATGGGACTTTTAAATGATTTCAAAAAAGAGAGATATTTCTCTCAAATAGCTTTGATTTCATCCATGTCAACATCCTTTGATGGGTTTTAAGTTTATTTGAAATTGATTTGTGATACAAAACTTCCATTGAGCATATTGTGAAACATTTGACTGTGGATGTGTTATTTTTATACCATCCATAGTTTATGGAGAAACTGTTGACATTTCGTATGCTAGTTTTAATACGAATATTTATGATATGTTTAAACCTATTCATATGAGGAATGTATTGGACTTAATAAGTGACGGGTGGAGCCCGCTATAGCTCCTCGATGCATCGGTAGGTCTCATGAGACAACTAGACGTGGAATTGGCCGAGGTCCTTTCCCAATTTAATTTATGGTTTTGGCCAAGGCATTAATTATTTTAGACGTCTTGGCCGAGGCCCTGACAAAATGTTTCAGAATATCTGGCATTATACATTCCCTCTTTATGAAAGTGGTTATTGATATTTCATGTGATTATTCGTCTAGTAGAATATCCATGTGAGTAAGTAATGGCATTATTTTATTTTACTTTTTCCATATTATGCTGAAGTTCAAGTTCAATAAAGATTTGGTTTTAGTTATACATTGCCTTAAATGCTTATGTTTTCTTATGAAAGTTTCCGCTATATTGTTATCCTTACGGAGCATTTGAGCTCACCCCTTTCAATGTTTATTTTTCCCAGGATGTGAAGAAGTGTATTATGACTGACTTGCAAGAATAGTCAGTGAGGATATGAGTGTGGACTAGGGAGACCATGTTATTGTAGTTTTCATTTTTATGATGTAATGTAATGTTTATGAATGTATCTAGTGTTTCCAAGGCTACTAAACTAATCGGTCTTTCGAGACTTGATATTTTGTGATTATGCCAATGTTACGAAGTAATGCACCGACTCTGGGTAGCTGGGGTCGGGGCCTTACATTGATGGATTTTAAACTTGTTTGAAGTTGATTTATTATGATACAAATATTTCATATTTTATTGATTTGTTTGTGATATTTTTGAATGTGGATGTGTTATTTTTATACAATTCAAGTTTTATGGATAAATTATTGACATTTTGTATGCTATTTTTAATAGGAATGTAAATGTAATGTATAACCCTTTCCATATGAGGAATGCATTAGACTTACTAAGTGACAGGTGGAGCTCACTATAGCTCCTTGATGAATCGATAGGTCTAATGAGAGAAACTAGTGTCTTGGAATAAGGCCTTGAAAAAAATATTATTTTCAGTATTAGAACAAGGAGATGACTCTGTGGTTATGATGTCTGGCATTATGCATTCCAACATTATGTAATTGTATATTGACATTACATTTGAATATTAAACTAATAGAATACCCATGTGAATATGTAAATGGAATTATTTGATTTATCTTTTCCATATTATGATGACATTTATGTTAGAAAGGCTTTCGTATTAGTCTTTTACATTGCCTTAAATATTTATGATTATTTTTGAAAGTTTCCACTATATTGTTAACCTAACTAAGCATCTGAGCTCCCCCATTTATATGTTTTATATTTCCCAAGATTAAAAGAAGTTTATTATGATTTATAAGTAGGGTTAAGCTATGGAATTAATGGTGTTCATAAAAGATCATTTATGTTGCGGTTTTTTCTAATGTGTTATTTAACGTTACTGTATGTAAACTATTTTCCAAGAATGAAAAACCGATTGGTCAATCGGGACATGATTCCTTGTAATAATGCCAATGTATTAAACTAATATACAGACTATGGGATTCTGGGTTTAGGTAATTACATTTAACCATAATATAAATAAAATTATTTATGACATAATAATGATGCGATGATTACCTATTTCATGAATGATTAAAATAAATAAGATTATAAAAAATAAAACAATATACACAACCTGTCCAATTATTATTGGATGATTTTATTTCGATCAAGAGACTTCTTATATTCCACTTTAATAATTTTTGGACCTTCAGAAACAGAAAATCATTATATAATAAAATAATATTTTCAAACATTCTGAAGGGGCCTATCCTCCCTCTTATAAAAAGTCCCCACCTCTAACACATTACTCACACCTCTCAGGCCCCTTGGCACATCCATCCTCTACCCAAATAAGATCTCAATATCCCTCTCTTCCTCTAAGAATACTTACCTATGGCATAATGCAATTCATGTAATTATTTTGTCTCAAACCAAATGGAGATACCTGATTTGAAGGTAATGTCATCTATTAAGTTCTTTTCTATTATTTTACATCTCTAACCCCCTAAACTATTTTTATTCCTTTATTTTATAAAAGAAACCCTATCCTCAATACACTGGTTTTTTCTTATTATATGGATTCGACCTACACTTACACACACCTCAATCAAATGGATAAATAACATTTTGTTTTTGTGGATGGAAAACTACTACCCCATGAAACGATGATTTTTCAATCTTCTCCTACCACCTCTTATTGTGGCCATTATTATGGAACTAAATTTATTGGTGATATATGTTATATTTATATTGTCTCTATAATTTTGTATTGTTCATTTCAATCATACCATTATGGTTCATATAATGGTTAAACGCAATAATTTCATTTGAGGAAGTATAGAATACTCCCCTCTCAAAGTGATATGACTCGTTCATTCCATATGTGGAACCTATAATGGATGAAGTTACTTATATTATATATGATGTTATACTTGAATTATTATATACCTATGTATCATTAATTTTTCATTCCATTAAATATGAAATAGAAATGAAAGTAGAATTCATGCGTACGTATGAGTTACCATCTCCAGGAATGGTGCAATTCATTTTATATCCTCAAATTTATGTACTGTTATAAATAAAAATATATACTAGATATATATATGATATATATGATATCTAAATCATGAATATCGTTCTAGAGATAATTGAATTTTGACAACTTCGACAACTTGAAATTATAAGGATTTCATTTTTTACTCATATACCATACATCTACAAAATGACAATTATTAACATATATGATTACATTATAATTATAACACGGTAATACGTGATATAAAAATAATGATAAACTTGAAAAATATTCTTAAGGAAGTAGAAATTAACATTAATTTAGTATTCATGATATTAAAGAACAAACAGGTCAATTCGGACACGAGGTAGGGGACTTCATCTCAATCCCCTTTCAATGAGGGATATTATGTATTATAAATGAATTTCATTTATACGGTGTATAAAAAAAAATTTCATTTTCATTTCATTCAAAGGGGATATTTTTCTATGAGGAGTTTTACTAAATGATAGTAATATAATGTTACATTAACGTATGCGGCGACAACGACCTTTTCTGCCACCGCGAGTATTATTTGATCTTTTCCTTCCATAACAAGTAATAATTTTTTTAAAAAGAAAAATAAATACCATATACTCTTTCATGTATTTCATTATTGTGAATGGTTTTTATAATGGATTTGTAATTTCAATATATTTAGATGATATATTGTGATTGAAATGTGTAATTTTTATCTTTCTATTATACTTGATTTATGTGTTATGAATATATTATGGTTCATTGGCATTGTTTATGTATACTGGTGGTTCCGGGATAATCCTATGAAGTGTGAGCCAAATATAGATATCTAATGCATTTTTAATTTAAAGGAGGTATACAATATTGTTTTTTATAAGATATTTGGGGAATATATTGTCACGAGTATTCCAAATGTAACTCCCTACGTAACTGTGAATGCTACCACGTAAGTATGTTATATATTCCATACGTTATGTTTATTAATTTTGATTACTAAGTCTTACTCATAAATCTTATGATTTTATGAGGTACGTGAAAGTACATATGTTTTGTAGGTATTAATGGAATAATGATTTTATTTCTTTATTTTATAAACCGTACTGATATTTTTTGCTAATACTATGTTTTTAAATGTTTTTTACATGAATTAATGATGAATAGGGTCAAGTATTAGATCAAGGAAGAGTAATGAAATCTAAAACACGGAAGTACACATGACTCTTTTCTCCATGATATTTTATTTTAGGAAAAAAATGGAAACTTAGTAGATTTTTATACTTTTAAATTTTTGAGATATAAAAGTCACAGCCCAATTATCTAAAACTATAAACCTAATAAGATAATCAATGTGAATTATTCATTTAAATAAAGATTATGTAATGTTTTAAGGCCAGGTCCTTATAGTTGGTATCAGAGGCCAGTTTATACAACATTAGGTGTAAGAATATTGTTTTGTTGATGTCCATAAATTAATTTATGGTAAGATTAAATTGATATAGCATTTATATATTACCATGTATCTTCAACTAAGATATTTTTGTGTTCCAAATGGTTTTTGGCAGAGTAAACATGGAAGCTATGAATGGATTTCATAAACAAGAAGACCACCTTCCCAATCAACAACCGGAGATGGTCAGAATCGAAACTGAACAATTTTTTGTTGTGATGGCACAGTAGAATCGGGATATAAATGGTGGTGGTATCAATGCATGAGATCATCCAGATCAACCATAGATGAAAATGTTAGTAGTGGAGATTTTCATGAGGCAGCATCCCCGGTCATTAAGAGGGTCATCTGACCATATTCTAGGTGAAGGGTGAACTAAAGCACTGGAAACGATATTTGATGTCATGGGGTGTTCGTAACATCAAAAGGTTAGTCTTTTTTTTTTGAAGGTGAAGCTGACAGTGGAGGTTGTTGGTGAAAATATTAGGGATACTGAGGAGATTGATTCTATTTAGAGGGATGAATTCAATGGTATATTTCATCAGAAATATTTTCCTTAGGTGGTTTGTATCAAGTGGGAAAAACAATTTGTGTAATTGAGGCATGAGGATGACTCAGTGGCTACTTACATATCAAAATTCACTCGAATTACAAGTTATGCTTCAAATTTCATATGAGATATTGATTGTAAAATCAACCGTTTTTACTTAGTATTTAATCCCATGTATAAAAGGTTTTTAGCTTATCATTAGTTGAAAAGTTTTGAAAATCCTTCCCAATGTTCATAGAAGGTGGAAATTGAGTTTGATGATGATCAGATGTTATTTGAAAAAGAAAAGAAAAAGTGGTCGAGGTGCTAGAAGAATGGGAATAACTCTTCAATAATGTATGATGGTATGAATCTTAAGTTTACAGTTTGTAAAAATTGTTGAAAAAGGAATGATGGGGAATGAATTTTGAATTCAATTAAGTGATACTGATGTTCTTAAATGGGACCTCAGGCTCATAATTTCAGTAAAAAAGATCTGGGTAATGGTAATAAAAAATCTAGTTTAAAGTTAGTAAAATGTTTTAAGTGAAACTAAATGTTTCATTATGAAAATGAGTATCTAAATAAGAACTCATCTGAGGGAATGAAGCCAGACTATAAGTAGAAAGTGGTGGTGAAATCCTTTGAAACTACTTCAGAATATGTTGGTCCATCAAATGAAGTAGTATTAGGTAAACTATTTGTTTTATCAGATTATTCCAACGTGCTGTTTGATTTAAGGTCTACTCACTCTTTAATTACTGTGAAGTTATCTAGTAAATTGGGAATTCCAGCTCAATATATGAATCCTGAATATATGGTCAAAACACTTGGAATAAATGGTGAGACACAACAAAATTAGAAGAACCTTATTTTTCTTGTGTGTGAAGAGAATCAACCTGTAAACCTTTTTGTTTTTCCTCTTGTTGAGTTTGATGTTTTTTGGGTATGGATTGAATTTCTATTTATGAGGATATGAAAGACTATAGAAAAAAAGAGGTTTCATTTAGGAGTGATTTTTTGTTTTTTACAAGAATGAACCCTTACTTTTGATAACATATATGGAAGCTGAGGAACTTTTAAAAGATTGAAGTAAATGATATATTGAACATATTGTTGAAAATAAGGGAATTTTTCTTACTAATGATGTTCCAATGGTAAATGAGTTGTTTAATGTTTTTTCTAATGTTATTCTTGGTATTATAAATGATCAAGAATTTTAGTTTACGGTCTACAAAGTTCTTATTTATAATCCAATTTCAAAACAACCTTATTGAATGGATCAAATTGAAATTTTAGAGTTCAATAAGAAATTTCAGAAGTTATTAGATAAAAGATTAATCTGACATAGCATATTACCATGTGGTGCTTTTGTCTTGTTTGAAAAAAAATAAAGATGGATCAATGAGAATTTTTATTGATTATAGAGAATTGAATAACATCACTGTTAAGAACATGTATCATTTTCCTCAAATTGAGGATTTGATTGATCTCCTCTTGGGAGCTCATTATTTTTCGAAGATTGATTTGAGGTCTGGGTACCATAGGTTTAATATAAAGGAAGCAGACATTCTCAAGACCATGTTTTATACTAGATATGGCCATTATGATTTTTTATGCCTTTTAGGTTAAACAATGTACCTTATGTATTCATGGATCTTATGAATATAATTTTTCATGATTTCTGGGATAAGTTTGAGGTTTTCTTCAATGATGATATTCTGGTTTATTATAAATTTTAAGCAGAGCATGAAAGTCATTTATGGATTGTCTTTCAAACCATATATTAAAAGAAATTGTATGGGAAATTTAGTATGTGTGAGTTTTGGTTAAAACAAATTTCTTATCTAGGTTACATTATTTCATAAAATGGAATTTTTTTACCCTACTAAAAGAAAAGTTATTAAGTAATGGCCATGATTCAAAAATATAACAGATATTTGTAGTTTTTTTATATTAGTGAGTTTTTACCGGAGGTTTGTTGAGAATTTTTCATGGTTATTTAGTCCTATGTATACGTTAACTCGAAAAGGTGTTTAGTCCATTTGGAAAAAATAATGTGATTTCTATTTTAATGAATTGAAAAATGATTGGGTAATGCTATTATTTTGGAACTGCCTTCCAGAAATGGTGATTTTGTTATCTACAGTGATGCTTCATTGAAAGGACATGGTTGCGTCCTAATGCAGAATGCATATGTAATCGCTTATGCTACACTTCAGTTGAAACCTCATGAGTTAAATTACCACACACATGATTTGGAATTAGCTTCTATTATTTTTGCATTAAAAATATCAGGGTATCATCTGTGTGGAATAAAATGTGAAATATATACTGACCACAAATGTTTGAAGTATATATTCACTAAGAAATAATTGAACATGATATAGTGGAGATGGCTGGAATTAATCAAGGATTATTATTTAATAATTCATTATCATCCAGGAAAGGAAAATAATGTGGAAGATTCACTGAGTTGAAAAAGTAACGCTACATTAGCATTATTAAATTTGGAACAAGGTCCTTTGGTTTTTGAATTGACGAACATTATCATAGACATTATTGGGGCATAAATTTTTTTTGTTTTGGTTTAGGTGTCAGTGAAATCATCTCTATCAGAACGAATTAAGTAAGCACTGAAGGAAGATCGTGAGTTGAAGAAGAAGGTATAGTTGGTTCAGAATGGTAATTTGACTAATATTAACTATCATAATCATTGTGTTTTGAGTACTAGTAAGAGATTATGCATTCCTTGTGATTCATACATGAAAAATGATTTGTTATTTGATGCTCATAGTTCATTATTTTCAATTCATCCTGGCAGTACAAATATATATATATGATTGGGAGTAATACAGGTGGGATGGAATAAAAAGAGATATTTCTAATTTTACTATGAAGTGCTTGACTTGTGAATCGGTTAAAGTAGAGTGGCAGTTACTGAAAGGGATGATTCAGTCATTACTGGAGCTAGAGTGGAATTGGGAAATATATAAATTCACTTCATTGTGGGATTACCAAATACATCTTGAGGTAATAATGCAATATAGTTTATTGTTGATATATTGACTAAATATTCTTATTTACTTTGTATTAGATATACATTGTCTTTAGATAAAAATTCTTGGTTGTATGTTAAAGAGATAATAGGGTTGTATGGAATTCCTCTATCAATTGAATCTGATTGTGATCCTATGTTTACTTCAAAAATTGGTCGAGTCCTTTAGTAGTAGTTTGGTATTTAATTAAATTTTAGTACCACTTTTCATCCTCAATTAGATTTTCAATCAAAATAAATAATTCAAACTTTGGAGCAAATGTTATGTGCTTGCTCGATGCATTACCAGGGATGTTGGGGTCAACATATAACTTTGGTAGAATTTTCTAATGAAAACTTTTTTTATTCTAGTATACAGATGGCTCCATTTAAGGCATTATATGGGATGTAGTGTTGAACTCCACGTTTTTGGAATGATGTAGGTGAAAGGAAACTTATGGTTCCATAATTGGTAGAATAGATGACATTAAATGTTTAGATGATTCAGAATCACATGAGAACATTTCAGAGTATGCAAAAAAGTTATGTGGATAACTGGAGGAAAGATCTTTCATTTGAGGTACCTGATCAGGTCTTTCTCAATGTTTCTCCATTGAAAAGTGTGACGTGTTTTGGTAAGAAGGGAATTTTGAGTCCAAGGTTCATTGGACCTTATGAAATACTAGATAATGTTGGACCAGTTTCCTACAGAGTGACTTTACCACCATGTTTATCCCAGGTACCAATTTTTTTTAATGTTACAGTGATGATAAAGTATATGTCAGATCGATCTCTTGTTTTGAGCGAAGAGGTAGCTCAATTGGAAGACAATCTCTCTTATGATAACAAACCATCAATATTCTTGAACAAAGAGACCATGTTTTTCTAAATAAGGAAATTAATTAGGTAATGGTTTTTTGGAAAAAAACATCTGGTAGCCACTACTGAAAATTTAACCTATACCCACAGTTCAAAACTGTTGGTATAGCCCCCAAAAATATGGGTACAGACTATACCCACAGTTTTGGGACTCATAGGCAACTGATGAATTGGGATTGTTCTATAACCTATACACACAGATTTACAGACAATTATTATAGATATTTTCTACCATGTCATAGGCATATACCCACAGTTTAAACCGTGGGTATAAATATCACTAAAATTCATATGCCCACGCTTCTGCAAAACCGTGAGTAAAACATAATCAGAAAAATAGGTCAAAATATATAATATTTATCCTCTTAATATTGATCTCATGAGATGAATCTCTAAATTCTATCACCTAACCAATGAACCAACTTGATTTTAATATATATCTATCTTTATCTACCAATATATATTAATATACATCATCCTTTTTGGAAAACAAAATCAGCGAGTTTTGATTCTATGACATTCTAAGTGTAAACCACATCATCTCACCTACTGAGCTTCTTTAATTATTCTTATATTTATATATATCTACCGAATAATTATAATAATATTTTATACTAGAAAAAATAATTAAAACTGAGTTTTGATCCCGCTTGCTGCGATGTAGAGAAAATCCAGTACCACTAGGCTACATTAAATTCTTTTGAAATTTATATATAAGTTATTATATATATACATATATATAAATGAGATTAAATAAAACTAAGCACAGATGTTTTGAAGCTGCGTTTCTCTTAAGTGGAAAACACGGCTTACCACTACACTATCTAAAATTACAATTAAATAAACATTTTTTGTTGGATATATTTTTTCTTATTTTGAAAAATAAGGGACTCTATACCAACAGTTCAGTAAAACCATGGGTATAGGTCCAAGATATACCCATAGTTTATCCAAAGGCTATAACTACAGTTCCGAGAAACTCTGGGTATACGTGCCCTCTATAACCATAGTTTATGAAAACCATGGGTATAGTCTTATATACTGAAGTCTATACCTGTGGTTCCTGAAAACCATGAGTATAGATTCCACCTATACCCACGATTAAATGTAATCCCTGTGTATATGTTTGTGAATTTTTTTGGCTTCCTGCAATTACTCTGGTACCCAGTAACCATAGTTTAGTAATAACTGTGGGTATAGGTCAAAAAATGTCACCTATACCCACAGTTCAGGAAAATTGTGGGTATATGTGAGTCTATACCCACTGTTTTTTTTAAAATATGGGTATAAACCCATTTTCCTGTTGTGTGAAGATGCAACATGGGAATTTGAAAATGCTATGTGGGATAAATACCCCAAATTATTTGACAAATGAATAAAAATGGCAAGGAAAAAATTTCCAAAATGAGGGTAGGATGTAACATCCCAGGTAAATAAAGAATAAGAAATTTCATATTTGTGAATATTTTTTAATTAAATATTAATTTTAATTTAGATTGGATTCTATGTTCGACGGCGTACCAGATACACAACAATGGGTTTCACCGAAGTCTAATGTTGCACATAATACTGAGTTATAATGAAATATAAAAATATATTATTATTTTAAAAGGTCATTAACGCCTAGCCATATTTTTGATGGTAATGAATAGAACTAACAATAATATGATATTACATGTTTGTTAAATGTTTTTACATTTATCCAATAAATTTTAGAGGCTTAAAATATTATGGAATCTAATTTTAAGCATAAATTGTCTAATATTCTATAAAAGGAAGATTTACTACCTTTTGTTTGAAAACTATTATTAAATATAGTTTTTTTCACATTTATATATTATATTTGAAAAAATAAAATTCCTATTTAGAATCGGTACATCAAAATTTACTCTAGTTATGTTTTTGTTATTTTGATGATAAAATTTATCTTTTAATGAATAATGAAAAATACTGTATTTTAATTCAGAACTACATTTTATTCTAATTTATTTATAAGGATAGATTATCTTTTTTTATTGGTTATAAAGTGTAATTATATTTTTTTTAAAATTTAATCCAATTTTGGTCATTGAAGTAATTTTAATTTGAAATTGGACATAAACAAGTATCCCTCTTTTGATAGTTATTATTTCTTAAACGTAAGTTTTTTATTTTGAAAGAGGAAATTTATTTTAAATTAAATTCATCCACATTTGAGTTTTCAGTTTGGAAAATGGATTCTATATTTAGAATCACGTGTTCCAAATTGTGTAAATAGGAAAATTTTATTTTTATACATTATGAATATTTACTTCGATAAATATTTCATTTTCCATGGTTAAAGGGTAAATCTGGTAAATAAGGGTAAATAAATAATATTATAATAATAATAAATTATCGTAACATGTGTCTTAATCCTATTTTATGTTAAATTTCTGACCATGGGAATCCTTGTATTGATTGGGGGACCCCATGGAGCCACATGGGAGTGATTTTGACACTTTATATTAATTAGTTTCATGTAATGACAAAAATTACAAAAACATATATCTTTTAGTAAATAAAATTTTCCATAGGGTTATATAAGTCAACGCTTCGACTATAAATTTTAATTTTAAATCTAATTATATTTACTACATCATGGAATTTTTTTAGTATTTTTATACATCATAAAAATAAAATTATTTAGGACACAATAATGATTTAGTGTTTACCTAATTAATGGATGATTTAAATAAATAAGATTATAAAAATTAAAACAATATCTAAAACCTGTGAAATTATTATTGGATGATTTTATTTCTAACAAGAGTCATCTTATCGTCTACATTAATATGTTTTGGATGATTAGAATCTGAAAATTTTTGTATATTAAAATAATATTTTCAAACATTCCAAAAGAGACCATCCACTCACTAATAAAAATTCATCACCTCATTCACATTACTCACACCTCTCAACCCCTACTCTCATCAAACCTCTAAACAAATACAGTCTCAGGATCCCTCTCTTCCTCCTAGAAGAATTTCCATTGGCAGAATGCATTTAAAGTAAGACTTTTGGTTCAAACCAAATAATGATACCTGATTTAAAGGTGACATCATCTCTTACATTATTTTCTTTTATTTTACTTCTCCAACCCCCTAAAATTATTTAATTCCATTATTTTATAAAACCAAATGTATCCTCAATATACTAGGTTATTTATATGAGATTTATTCAAACTACACTTACACACACCTCCATATAATGGGTAAATAACAAATTATTACTGTGGATGACAAACAACTACCTCACAAAATGATGATTGTTCAATCTTCTCCTTCCACCAATTATGGTGGCCATTATGATGGAACTATATTTATATGTGATATATAATATATTTATATTATCTATTTACTTATTTATTTTTCAATTATATAATTCTTTTATGGTTTCCATAATGGGTAAACACGATAATCTCATTTGAGGAAGTGCAGACTACAACCCCCTCAAAGTGATATGACACATTCATGCCATACACAGAATGTATAATTCATGGAGTTACTGAAATTATATATGTTATTTTACTTAATTATTATATCCTTATGTATCAATAATTTTTCATTCCATTAAATATGAAATAGTGTTTAATGTACCGTTCTTGTGTAGGTACGACTTACCCTCTCCACGAATAGTGCATTCATTTCTTACTTCCAAATGTTATGTACTATAATAAATACATATATATACTAGATATATATAAAATATATGATATCTAAATCATGAATATCATTATAGATATAATGTACTTTTGACCACATCAACAACTTGTAATTATAAGGAGTTCATTTTTTACTCATGTACAAAACATCAACAGAACGACCATTATTAACATAAATGATTACATAGTGTTTATAACATAGTAATAAGTTTTATATAAAAACAATAAACATTAAAAATTTTCTTAAGAATGTATATATTTTCTTCATTTTATTATTCAAGATATTAAATAAAGAATGGGTCATGTCAGACATGAGTTAAGGGACATCGTCTAAATCTCCTTTTATTGAGGAATTTTTTTTATACACAACTTTATTTAATACGGTGTATAAACACCTGAAATTTCATTTCATTTAATGGGAATATTTTTTGTCAATTTCTTTTACTAGATGACAAAAAAATTCACGTAAGCAGTGACATTGAAATTTTCTATCGTCGTGAGTATTATTTGATATTTGGATTCCATAACAAGCCATAATGTTTTTACTAGGAAAACAAATATCATATATGCTATTACTTATTTTTTATTAAAAATGGTTTTTATACTGGATTATTATGTCAATATATTACAATGATATGTTGTGATTGAAATTTTGAGTTGTTATCTTTCATTTATATTAGGTTTAGCTGTTATGAATATGGTATGGTTCTTGGGCATTGTTTAGGTATATGAGTGGTTCCATGATAAGCCTGGGGAGGGTGAGACTGAAAGAGCTCTCAAATTG
This sequence comes from Viscum album, assembly GCA_963277665.1. NCBI lineage: Eukaryota > Viridiplantae > Streptophyta > Magnoliopsida > Santalales > Viscaceae > Viscum > Viscum album. Next base: position 2,053,062,399 of record OY728146.1, on the reverse strand, counting down.
ATTGGTTAATTTGATGGAGCTAATCATGAATTGTTTTCAAAGAGATATAGGGAGTATACTGTGATTGGTATTACCAATGTAACTCCCTACGTAGCTGTGAAAGATACATCGTATGTATTTTATGGTTTCCCCAAGTAACCTTTATGATTTGTTATCACTATGTGTTATTAATAAATCTTATGATTTCATGAGATTTTTAAAAGACATAATGTTTTGTTTTATTGATGGACTAATTAATTTATTTCATTATTTTAAAACCCTTAATGAGTTTTTAATACTCATCCCATGTTTTTGAAATTATTTTCTTAGGACATAAACATCAATAGGGTCAAATATAGGATAAAGGAATAGTCTTGATGTCTAAAACATGGTCCTAGTAATTAATCTTTTCATCTAGAGCTTATATTTTATCAAAAAATGGAACCTACGTATAAGGGTCTACTTTGTAATTTTTGAGATTTAGTATTTATGACCTAATTCCATAAAAATATAAACCTCAAAAGATCCTCAGTTTGAAATATTCATTTAATTAAATATTCTATAATTTTATTTTTTTGGATCCTAATAGAGGTGTTTTTCATGCATCTATAAAGTTTTATGTCTTTATGGGTGATGAAATAATTAATGGTGGGGAGAATTGTCACACCTGTTATTTTTTTCATTTCTTATCTTTGTTTTGATACATTTTATTGAAAATTACGAACCTTTTCATAGATTTTTGGTGAGATAAGTTTTAATTTTTAACTTAAATATATTTCAAATGTTCCTACATTGGGTTCCCGATTAAATTTTTGATTGTTTCGGGAGAAAGGGTGGTTATTTTAGGATATGGGCCAACTGTGAACCCATTTCTAGATTTAAAAACATATTTTTTAATTTTTTAACTCATTCATTTTAAATAAATTTTTACCCAAGAAGGATAATATTTGGCCTCCCCTAACATATTAAAACCTCCATATCCTTTTGGACCCCGTGTGAATTATTAAGCATGATTAATATGGAATGATTACTACGGTATTGTGCCAACCCGTGGGCCCATTTAATGTTTTTTAAAAAATAGTTTTTTTCATTATATATTTTAAATCCTTTAATATATTTTAGTGATTCTACCTCCAACTTTATGACAATATCCCTATCCTCCCCCCCAAAACTATTTCTCTTCATTGTAGCTAAATTGCATCGAATATTGGGGCCAATGATCTCAAGGATCCTCAAATTGTCCATATTTGAGAAGGTAAGTTGATTAATCCATAAATCATTATTTAATACTATTTCTCACAACAATTTGATTCAAACTATTATTATAGACCGTATATGACCCTCTAATGAGATTTATTCCACTCACTCTCCTCTAAAGAGTGGATCAAAAGGAAGATGAAGAGTTTTCTTGTTTCTATGGTGATATTCCTTCTCTATTATCATCCCTATTCATCCTCTTTCCATTATTTCATTGTTATTTCTACTCCCATGGTCATAGAAGATATAGGGATATGTTTTCTAGTATTTTTTAAGGGGTTTATATACATTTAGGGGTGTTAATCATTTTTTTGGGTTATAAACCAGCCATATGTGATTTTGGTTGTGCGTTTCCATTATGCCATGGATTTGAGGTTGGATATCCCTTTCACATGCCCTTATCATTTAATTAGCACCATTTTATTATTATTCTCACCTGATATATATGAATATTAATTTTTTTCATTATTTGGATATTTTTTTTTGTTTTGAAGAACTGTTCTAAAGCATTTTTTTGTGAAAGGTACTGTTTTTTCCTAATAATGCACACCAAGTATTTGATCAAATTTCTATTATCATTTACACTGGGTTTGAAATGATTAGAAACTTTTTTAGGGTATTTTGGACATGTTCCATTTGCTTGAATAATATATGGCATGAAATTGGTGTTTTATTTTTTTCCAAGTACTAAAAATAAATTTTTTTAAAAGTGCTTGTCATGTGTTCGTTATATTTCCATGTTGGATTTTATGTGTTAATTGAGAATTAAAAATAATTTTATTGTATTTATAAATGAATTGAATGAATGAATAATAGTATGGTTGTGTCTTTTATAACATTCCAATGTGGATTTTGTTTTACAATCAAATGGTTTTTGGTTTACTACATGGTTTCACCTGAGTTGCTGGAAAATTGCATGTTTAAATCCCTGTGAAAATGGTGGTGTTTTGAATATTTGACATGAGTGGTTTCAGAGGATTATGAAAGTGTATTCTTGCTGAAACTTTTGTTTATAAACCTCCTTTATAATAGTTAAATAAATACCTCTGTCAAATTTTTGTTTTGATAATTGATTAAAGGCTCGTTGTGCATTCTTTTCTATTAAAAATTGTTTCAATGTGTATTGCATTTCAATATTATGGGGCCATATTATGGTCCATCAAATTTATTTATTTATTGTTGTTTGGGATTTCAAATATGGTTGGTTGTGGTTTTTTCCCTTTTATGATTAAAATAGTTTTATGGAATGATTTTCATGTGCAAATCCTCATTACACACTTTGAAAGTGGTTTATGAAACTTTTAAGTGGTTTATTGATCCGTAAAAGAAATCTAAATCATGTTTGTGGAATGTTTGTGTGTTTATGGTTTGGGAATTTAAGTTTAATGTGTAAACTTTATTTTATTATATTCCTAACATTATTTAACACTAATGGTAATCCTCAATATCTAGTGGGGTGGACGTGTACAATTATGTTAGTTATCTCCTGGGGATGGGCCCCTCTTTCACATAACAAATTTTGAAATGACAACACTAACGAAACTGTAATGATGATGTTGTTGTAGGAACATAAGGTTATGGGTATTCTCTCAACTAGTGGCTAGATTGAATGAGGCCATATATTTGTTATGGATACATTCACCAAGATACTAGGTACTTGGGGATCACAGGTACCCAGTTCCTAGGGGTTTTCTAGGACTTATGATCATTGGATATTTTGTAATCACCATCAGCATATAGTTTGATTAGTTGGTAAATTAATCAATGTGTCTATTTTATTTAAATTTTTACCTTCTATAAAGTATCCCTCTTGAAAATAAAATTCATTTTCAAGTCACACCTCTTTGAAAAATTGTTACTAGAATTATTCTTTATAAAACACACATGTTTTTTTATGATAATTATTATATCATGGAACCTCATCTGAAAAACATAATTTTATATCTAGTATTTAAGAAATTAAGTTTATGTTTCTTTTATTTTAATGTAAGTGCATTGGGAATAGAATATCAGGCTATCCTACTATGTTTTAATACATATGCCTATAGCCTTATTTAATTGTTATCCCTGGTGCAGCTTTCAAATGGGGTACAATCGCCTTGGGTGATGTGGGATAATTGTGGTGGTGAGTGAACAATGGGTTCACATGGAGTTTGTTGGTTGTCAGGTTTGGTCGATTGATTTGTGGGTTTTGTTGTACTTTCAGTTTGTTGTACAAATAATGTTCAGTTCAATTTTTATATAATTGTATTTTGGATATCTGTTTCATTCCTCTATTGGTTTGATTGATTATATTTTCTATAAATAGTTACCGTGTGTACTCTATTTATTCCCTTGGTTCTCGTCGCCATCTCAGGAGGATCGGGATTGTCTCTCGGGGGTTGCCGTAGGCCGGCCTAGGAGACCGGTTCAGGTTCGACTCATGATGGCTTATGACAATTTTTAATGATAAATATTAGATTAATATCATAATTATGACATTTAAATCACATATATTAACTATATATATCCATAGTACTTTAAAAATAATTATTTAGTGATAAATAAATCATATTGCATTGCAGGATGGTAATCTGGCGTACACACAAGGTACATTATAATATCCCTTTGAGAATCAAATGTAAGAAGGTATATGAAATATAATAAAAAATAAGTATAAATATGTTACAAATATAATATAAAATGTTTAAATATATTATTATAACAAATTTGTAATGTGCGATGATGAAAATCAAATGGGATTGTTTTCCTGAGGATGTAATCCCCCATAAAAATAAAAGATGATTTCATATCCATCTTGATGGAAGAGAAGATGGATTTAGGTTGTTAAATTAAAATAATAATATATTTTTATTTGGTATATACTATTGTAATTATATCATAACAATGAATAATATTTTAATTTGGAGGAAGAAGAAAAAGAATAAAAACCGTCAGTTAAGAACAATATATTTTCATAAGAAATCCTCATTTGGTAAGACCCAAAATCATTATTAGGATATAGTTAACTTTAAACTAAGTTTTATAGGTCATCGAGATTTAATTTTGGAAGATAAATGGATGGTATTTAATTATCCAATTTTCTTCGATGGCCTAAAAAGGATAAGAGATTGGGAGAGATTTTATATGTGAGGTGAGTGGAATGCTAGTAATTTTTTAAAATAAAAATTTAGAGCAAGTATTTTTACACCAAAAAGCACAAAACCAATCATTAACAATAAATATACATCATAAGTACACTTTATTAACATATCTTATATTTTATATGTGTTTTTATGACATTTAACCCTTATAATGTATGTTTGGCCCCCATTAAACCAATTTTTAACTTATCAACGATCAGTAAAATTTATTATTTTCACTATTCATTTTGGTCCAACATTACATTGACCATATAATATAATCAATATTTCTATGATAAAAAATAATTAACTATTTTAATTTATTGATTTCATAGTAGTGGAAAATTCTAATTTAAGAGTCACCCCACAAACGTGATGATAAAACATGTTTCCAAGATGTTTTTTTTCAATGAAAAACATAATTTTTTATTAAGTACATTATTAATAATATTAATTGAAAGAAAATAAATTAATTTTTATTTATATATAATAATTAAATTTACATTTAAAAATTCTTTTTTATTATTCTTTTTAATTATTTTAGATAAAGAATAATTAGTGCCATTAAAACATTTCTGAGAAAATTGCTTGTTTTAAACCCAAATATAGATATTTAAGAAATAATAACATATTTTTTATTAAAAAAATTATTTTGAGTAAATATTATAAAATTTTACTAATTTTATTAAATAATATTTACAAAAGAATGAGAATTTTAAATTACATTATTTATTGATAAGTAACATCCTTTTAAAAAAATTCTGATAATTTCACTATTAGTTGAAAAGTCAATATATTATAAAGAATAAGAAAATTTATCCATAAGTTAATTAGTACATGATTTATTGAAAAATAATTTTTTATTTTTTATTAAAAATTTATAAATTTTTCTAAAACCAATTTTAATGTTTTCTCACAAAAACCAATAAAAAATTTTTTGAGAAAAACAAAATTTTTATGAATAAAATTACATTAAGAAATAGTTATTAATTTTTTAATTATAATTTATTTATATTTTATATTTAATACTGAATTTATTTATTATATATTATTTAATTATTTTCATAACCACCAATTTAATGACTACAATATTATGGTAATAAATTTTACAAGTCGTTTAATCTCAGTTTTTCCTGTAGAATACTCTAACAAATGTAAGGATATATTATTTATGTATAATGGTGTTACATATATTGTATTTTATATATGGTTATAGTTATGTAATATAGGTATATAAAACATATATTTATTATGGATGAAGTTCAAATATGTTTGCTAAAATTCAGGACTTGAGGTAAGAGATTTTTTTTCAAAAATAGTATTCTATTAGAACACATTCATGTTATGATCAAATATTCATTCATGAGATGTATAGACATCCAAATAGACTTGTTATATCATTAATATAATTATTATAATGATATTTATTTTTATTATTTTATTAGTTTTATTATTCAAATGGTGGAAAAGAATGTCATGTTTTTTAACAAAACATTTATTTATGTAAAAAATTTACATATTCAATAATTTTTTTTTGGGGGGGGGGGTTTATACTACCATGATTGTATATTATGATCAATATATTAATTTTTATATAATTATCAATATATTGTTATTTATTTACTAGTTATTATGAATCATATGTTTCAAAATTTTAAATTTTTCTGTTACAATCTCTTTGTTTGTTGGGATTATTTTTTATTATGATTCCACTAATGAAATATTATGTTATAACTTTAAATATATAATTTATTTTATTACCCTAATGTTACTTTTATATAACATTTTTTCTAATTTCGTTTAATTCTCATAGATTATTATTTAGACAAAATAATTGTTTATATGTAAATAGATATTATTTCCCCCATTGGTTAAAAATACTTTTTCTTCCATGTCTATCTTTATAAAAAAAATGTTAAGTAATTTTTTTAATATTATTTACTATTTTTAATAAAATTTTAACTTGTTTATGATATTTTTAAACCTATTTTAAAAGTAATTTTCATATCTTTTTCTGAAGAAGTCTGTTTTTACTTTTTCTTAAATATGTTCATGAAATATTTCTATTAAATGTGTTCAACACAAACCAAATTTAACACAGTCATGAACACTCAAGTATTGTATGCTTCTTTTACATTTTTTCATCATTCTTTTCAAATAAAATTTTCCACTTAATATTTTGGAAATTTCTATATTTTAATGATGTGATTTAAAAATTTAAACCAATTTTTTCTGAAGAATATTTTAATGATCTTTTTTTGAATTTATATTTTTGTATGAAACCATCCATTTTTTCATTTTATTACTATTTATATGATGAAATTTTAAATTCATTATTATTTCGGTTTATTTTTTATGTTTATAATTTATTTGAAGATATTTTTATGAAACTTATTTTTTTCAATGGGTTATTCTTTGATAAGATGTTTAATAAAACAAATTAGATTTTATGGTTTATAATTCTTGGAGTGTATTTTGATCATATTGGACCAAAATGTCTGGATTATGTTATGGGTGTGACCTATATCTCTCCAAAATTCATTTGGAATTGATTTATGTTCAATTGGATCAAAGGGTATAAGAAAGGTTATCCAATTCCCAAAAACATACAGTATACGGGTTGCTATTATAATCCCCAAAATAGAGGGTCCACATGAGGTTATACTATTCCAAAAACTAGATGGTTCATGGGATATTACCTGTGACCGAAATGTGGTACACAAATTTTTATCCTAATCATGATGTACATGATAAGGTGGTTATTCCAAGACTAATATGTTATAAATGTCTCAAGGGGTATCATTGAAAAATATTTTCCATGATTTTTTGGATGCTACATATCTTTATATTATGAAAACATTATTATCTCATTGATTATTTTCATTTATCCTTTAATTTTACATGCCCCATTAAATTCCATGATTTATTTTGGGACTCATGATTATGATATATGAGATGTAGTGTGTGGGTTTTAAATGTTTGTTCACATATTATTACATTATTCTACTTATGTTTTCTAGATATGTCTCAGGTTTACCCATAAAGAAAAAATATTATCTCCCTTTATTATATTTCCATTACCCTGGCTATAGAAAATATTATTATGAATGATATATCTCCAATGGGATGAATTTATGAATAAACTTATGAAAGATGATGTAGTTCACTTATGAACCAGTTGTTTATGTATCAATGATTCGAATGGAATTAGAACAATATTGATATAGTTTGTATTTTCTGTTATGTAATGAATATTTATATATTAATATATGATATCTATGTATGAAATGTTTACATATTTATGTTTCCAATTTATAAGTTATGAGAAGTGGTATATTTTAATTATAGAAACAATCAAATAGTGGGAAGTAACTCACAGTCCATATTCCCCAAAAATTAATAATTAATTGATTGGATGGGTGATATTAATAATAAAATCCTCCAAAATTTATTATGTAACAATTTTTAGAATTATTTAATATTTACATTTGAGGTTACAAAAAATTTACATGTTTTTTCTATCAGTACAACTAGTTTATATAATATTTTTCTTATTTATTATGAACAAAAAATTAATTGAACATTTTAATTAATATTTATTATACAGAATAAAAATATAGAATCATTTTTTTAAATATAAACCATATAAATATCATAAAGAAATTTAAATTTAAACCTATAAAATGTGTTGAATCTTTATTTTTTCAATAAATGCTTTTTTCAAGTAATATACAATATTATTTTAACTCTTCTAATATAAATCATCCTTATAATAATTTTAATTAATATAAATATATATATAATATAATAATTAAATTTCAATAATTATAAAACTAGTTTTAATTAATTAATTAAAATCAATAAACATTATTCATTTAAATATAGCTTGTAAAAAATCGCAGCTTTAACTATAAAAATAATCATATTCAAAAATCCTGAAAAGTGATCAGTCAAAATAAACAAATTATATTTTTATATATTAATTGTATAATGACTGAATTTAGTACCAAATAAAAAAATTTATCTTTTCTATTATATTATTTTATTAAAATATGTGACAATATTTCAAAATTTGTTAATTTTTCACTATTCCCTGGAAAATTAATAATTTTTAAAAATTCTAAAAACAACACCTAACAATAAATTTTATATTATGATATCAAACCATAATAAAATTTTATCAAATAAAATTTATCATATTTATTAATTATTTTTATCATTTATCAAAAATAATTTCTTAGGAAAACATAGTTTTGTTGAAATATAGAATCTATTTATTAAAAATTAAATTCATATTCATGATAATTTGTTAATATATATTTTTTAGACCATTAAATTTATATATATTATTTTATGTAGTTATTACCTTTAATACCATAAAATATAACTTCTATATTTTAATGGTCATATTTAAATAAACATAGTTAATTTAGAATTGGTGTTTCATGTTGTATTTGATGTCAAACATTGTTTTATTTATTTAAAAACCTTGGGATTTTACAAATCATCATCCCTATACATCAATGTTTTCTTAAAATTGATATTAAAATGAAATTGTATCTTTTAATTTGTTTATATATGAATATTTTAATTGTTTTTAATATGACTCTCATTTGACTATTTTTACAAAAGTGAATAATATATTTTAAAGAAATTAACACTTATATGCATTTTCCAACATAAATTTTCATGATTCATTACCAGGAATTATAAAAAACATTCAATGGGTTTTCAATGAGTATAATAATTCCCATTATTTCATGAGTTTACATTTTTAGTGTTTCCAATGGATAATGGATTTTTATAATTATTTTTACATGATGTTACAATATATTTCTAATATTTATATAAAAAATATATTTTATGAGTATTTAAGATGGAATGAAATATTTTATATTTTTAATCTAAATAAGGTTCGTGGAAATTTTATATGATGGTGTAGTTAATGGGTAAATTGATTCTAATTGATATTTTTTAATTAATATGAATTATGATACTCAAAATAGATATATTTTAATTGGCCATGATGATTATTCTTTTTAAGGGATCATGTAAGGGAGGAATGTCAAAATTTTCATAGATGGGGTTTTAATTATTTTTATGTGATTTAAAAAATATTTTTGTTCCATAATTTATTAAAATAAACATTTGGTTAATGGAAGGTTTCTGATCTTATAATGTTGAATGGATTATTTTCATGAGTTCACATGTTTTCCAAGTATCATTTTTATAATAAATTTTGTAATTCATTCATATATAAAAATTTATCGGATCATTGAGATTTGAATAATATTTCATGGGGTTAGTGTTTATTATTTGGAGTTGAAATGTATTTATCTAAAATAATATTAATTATCATTTTTCATTAATTTTCAATATTAATGGAAATTTTCATTTATTTTTTATATCCCTTACTATAATCATATTTCTCATTTGGTGATTTTAATTAGTTTTAAAAAAGCCTTAGGTATTTATAAAGGATTAAACTATATAGAAAGTTGAAATCTTTAAAGAAGAAAATGTTCCACAAATGAAACATCAGGGTAACCATAGGAAACTAATTTAGTAGGAAAAAATTTATATTGTGTGTAAATGGATATAATGTCATGTAATGGTTTTCATATTATTTAAAACTCTAATCCTAAATAATCCAAGAAATGTATGAATGTTTACGCATTGGAGAAAACCATATTTTTTTCATTACATCATCAGTTGTAATAGTATAAGAAACCATATATGTTTTTATTATTATATAATTATATAATCATTCTTATAATGAAAAATATCATAACCGAATATATATCAAGAAATTTATTAAAAAAAATTTAATATGTTTCAAGATGTCATAGTTTTTCGTTATTAATAATTCCACGAATATAATATTATACAAAAACTATGTTAAAAACTATAATTATATATTTTATAGTCATCATTATTTGAACCATTAATATATGAGAATGTTTTTTTAAATTTAGTAGACCAATTGGCTATTAACCAACCCAATTTAAAAATGAACGCTTCTATTAACTAAAGTGTTAGAAATTAAGAACAACTAATTAAAGTAGAAGTTCTATTCATAATAAAATTACTAGTAATTTAAAAAACTGAAATCAGTTTGCATGATTCTTTTTAATTTGATGAGTCCAAATGCACTTAATAAACACATTTATAGAATAATAATAAATTTAAAAATATTTAAGATAGGAACTACTATTAATAATACATAACAAATTGGTGTACAAATAGAAATCCTAAATAATATCTTATTATCAAAAAAATATGAAACCCTAACCCAAATAACCACATAAAATTCATTAGTCATCATAACGATCTCCTTCGCAAAAATGAATAAACAATTCTACATCATATAAAAATCTATTATGATCAATACACATTCATAATATCAATATTTCCAAATGATATATCTTAGATAAATTAAATTATCATCCCTCATTAGCTCTAACGACATTAAAATATAGGATATCTCCCATATCCAAAAGTATATCAAAGACTGTTGTACTATTTATCCTGATTTTTAGTAAGGATTTATGAAAATGCGCTATAATAATAGTTTATCTAAACATATATAATCAATTTTAATTAAAATATCATATAATTATTTCTGATACGAAACTATAAAAACTTTAATTGAATCATCACACATAATTTTCATTATCATTATTTCAATGTAATCTATTAAAACACATCTATATATAAAAAAAAGTATTTTTTTATTTTATTAAAACCCTAACACCTGTATAGAACATTAAAATAAATAAATAATAATAGTGTTTATTCAAAATACACATGTTGATTTTTTTAAAATATAATTTATTTATTAATATAAAACAATTATTATGAAAAAATAAGGCACAAATTTTTACAACTTCTAATAAAAACATTATTTCATAAACCCTGCCTCTAAAAGGTACCACCTAATGGTTAAAAAGTGAATGAATGGAGATAAAAATCAGAAAGTCAAGCCTCTAGTTTTCCTAGATATGGGGAGAAGAAATGACAGTATAAAAAACTCTCTAATTTAGAAGCCATTAGCCTCTATGATAATAATTTATGGATCGATAAAAAAAATTACAGACACGATATTCCATCACATTATTTAATTTTCATCCCAATCCATCCCTATCCATCCCAAAATTTATTTAAAATTTTAAAAAATATAGGTAAAAATTTCCAAATCAATACCAATATAGGTGTTTATATAACATACTCAAATGATTCTACAAATCACAGGCTACTAAAGACATTCTTGGTCCTCAAAGTCTTCTAAGACACATAAAAATGTATTTATAAACATTTTTATTATCATGAAATGTTTTATCAATAGTATTATACCCATTTCCTCAAGTTCATATTGGAAAATAGTATGAAAATGATCTATTATACAAGAATCAAATGCCATAAGCACCTAAAACAATAAACTATATAATACTAGATTCATAAAAAATGCTAAAAAATCATGTATCCAATATATTAACATTGTTTAATAAATTTAAATAAATGGATCCCCAAAACCAATTATACACTGTTGTGATTATATCATGATCCAATATCAATCTCCAGGTTCTATTACTCCTTATATATATATCTTGTGACATATCCTTCCATCTATGATGTCAATCAGGATACATCCCAACATATTCTAGCAATCCGTATGAAAATATGTAATCTCCCAACACATAAAAACATCATAAAACATCATTTAATCATCATACATATTGTGTATATGAGTATCATTAACATTGAGGGAATTATCCTTTATAGTAACTTCTACAACAACTAAATATATTACATTCTGAAAACTATCACATAATCCAAATAAGTAAAATATTAATTTTCTATTTCAAAATTTTCTATATATTAATAAGTTCACACTATCTCTTATTCACTAATCCATTTCATTCACATTTACTCAAGGAATTAATAATATTTTCAAATCATTTAATCCACTCACCAGAAATCATTTCTATAATACTAATATTAATTTATGACAAAAATCATTTCATTTAAATAATTATAGTTTATTGCATGGCTAATATACAAACAAAAAAACCACACGGTAGAACAGTTTGTCAATCTCCCATGCACCATTTCTATAAAATAATGTATTCTAATTCATCACACCAATATGAAACTATCTCACCATAATATAAAAAAACACTACACACCACCCCATGTCCCATTTCATTCCACCCAACCATCACATCCCATTCTTTCACATTTTAAACCATGATTTGACCTCGACCATACTTTCATAGTATCCCTCAGAAAATAACGAAAAAAATATAAAACACATCCGCACAAGAAAAAATATTCCATTTTTGTGTTACATTATTAGTACTCTTTATTAACATATATTATATTTTATATGTATTATTATGACATTTAATCCTTATAATGTATGTTTGACCCCCAGTAATCCCATTTTTAGCTTATCAACGATCATTAAAATTTATTATTATCACTATTCATTTTGGTCCAACATTACATTGACCATATAACATAATCAATATTTCTATGATAAAAAATAATTAAACTATTTTAATGCATTGAATTCATAGTAGTGGGAAATTCTAATTTAAAAGTCACCCCACAAACGCGATGATAAAACATGTTTCCATGATGTTATTTTCATCGAAAAACCTAATTTTTTATTAAGTACATTATTAATAATATTAATTGAAAGAAATTAAATAAATTTTAATTTATATATAATAATTAAATTTACTTTTAAAAATACTTTTTATTATTTATTTTAATTATTTTAGATAATGAAGCATTGGTTCCATTAAAACAGTTCTGAGAAAATTGCATGTTTTAAACCCAAATATAAAAATTTAAGAAATATTAACATATTTTTTATTAAAAAAATTCTTTTGAATAAATATTATAAACTTTTAATAATTCATTTAAATAATATTTACAAAATAATGAGAATTTAAAATTACATTATTTATTGATAAGTAACACCGTTTTAAAAAAAAATATGATAATTTCACAATTAGATGAAAAGTCAATATATTATAAAGAATAAGAAAATTTACCCATAATTTAATTAGTACATGATTATTTCAAAAATAATTTTTCCTTTTTTATTAAAAATTTATAAATTTTCCTAAAACATATTTTAATGTTTCTCACAAAAACCAATAAAAAAATTTTGAGAAAAAAACATTTTAAGAATAAAATTTCATTAAGAAAAAAAATTTCATTTATTTAATTATAATTTATCTATATTTTATATTTACTACTGAATTTATTTATTATATATTATTTAATTATTTTCATAACAACCAATTTAATGACTACAATATTATGGTAATAAATTTTACAAGTTGTTTAATCTCAGTTTTGCATGTAGAATATTCTAACAAATTTAAGGATATATTATTTAATTATAATTTTGTTACAAATATTTTATGTTATATATGTTTATAGTTATGTAATATAGTTATATACAACATATATTTATTATGGATGAAGTTCGAAGATGTATGCTAAAATTCAGGACTTGAGGTAAGAGATTTTTTTCCAAAATAGTATTGTATTAGAACACATTAATGTCATGATCCAATATTCATTCATGAGATGTATAGACATCCAAATAGACTTGTTATATCATTAATATTATTATTATAATGATATTTAATTTTATTATTTTATTAGTTTTATTATTCAAATGGTGGAAAATAATGTCATGTTTTTTAACAAAACATTTATTTATGTAAAAAATTTACATATTCAATACTTATTTATTTTTTGGGGGGGTTTATACTACCATGATTGTATATAAAAGAATACCAAGTGCACATATGTGATGTCATGAAAATGAACTACAAGAAAAAGGGGGAAAACTAGAAGTACCAAAAGGAAAGTAAAAACTGCTACAACCACAAGCTCGAACAGCTCATACAACCCCAAGCTAGTAGAAACCATCTTGATCTCAAACATGCCCCAAGTAACCAGAAAAATAGTTTATATATACGTAGGGTGAGTATAACAGTATACTCAGTAGGATCCTCCCAAAATCATCTCGTTCAAAAGTAAAGAAAGCTTTCTAAAGAACACTGAACAACAAGTGAAACTAACTCGTCACCTAAACAGATATACTAAGTTCCCAACCTCACCATGGATACTCTCACCATGTAATGCATACTAGAATATATCATATAATAAGAATATCAAGGGTACCCCACTTCCACTTCCCCACTGGTTTTCTGCTTGCCCCAAATTCCAATATCTTAAGTGTCTCTCTCCAAAAACGCTTGCCCGCAGACACCTGGGAAAATCACAACAATCTGCACCTCATGCCCCACAAAGGCTAGCCCGCAGACACATGGGTGAAGCATGACACCATCGTCACAACCAGTAGTAACCGGGTAGTATTCAAGAGCCACCACAACTTTCATAATTTGTATCATGCGTCAGGTATTATACCTAAATCCATTACAAACCATACACCGAGTAAGGATCCGCAAGCCATCAGAGCCTCTACACGTTACACCTATAGTAGTCCATATAATACTATATCCAGAATATATGTGTGTGAATAACCACAAGCCATTACATCCCTCTACACACATATATGGGGAAAACTAAGCGTTGTTCCTAACAGTACAAGTATCTACCAAGAGAAGAGAGCGGGGCCAAAGGGTGTAGTTAGCCATTCATCCTCCCACCAAAATTTTGGGGAAAACACCCCCAACCTAGGGCTCAGAATCACCGGGGTGTCAGTTTTCCTATCTGACATGGTGTAGTAGCATATATAAACACAAAAGTACAAGAATATACTATAACTCACAACCATACTATGGGCATAACCTAGTCTTAGACACATTGTAGCTAACGTCTCTCAGACTCCGGGCTGCTACTTCTATGACTAGGTATCCTATAAGAACATAACCATTTAAAGAGCATTATTAGATTACTTCATTCCCTTTTTATCAGTTCTACTATACATTAATTAATTATTTAAACATAATTAACTATGAACAAATCCAAATTAAATTTCATTAGCATCATACCCAAGTCAATTGTTCCTTCAATGTTATAGCCTCATCATTATACTTCAGTGAACACCAACCACATGGGTTAACACCATTTAATCAAATATTTATTACAGAAACACTTTCCCATATTCCCATGCATTATAGAAAATCATTCTATGCTACTAAACATAAGGGGACTCAACACAGTGAGTAGATGTACTACCCATCGAGTCATTTCCTCATATAGCAAGAGCGTAAAACCACCCCCCCTTGAGAATATGAACACGTAAAGGATGTGTCATACCCTGTGTGTCTTATCCTCTTTCAGGAGCAGGTTAAGCAAGTCCAGCTGCCTTGTGTAGTGGGGAAAAGTAATGTAGATAAACAACCATAGAACCATCCAACAACCAATAATCATATCCATCCCATTCCATCAACCTTGGTGTCCTCCCTGACACCCACATTCATAAACCGATGCATCTTGTCACTCCAGGTGTCATATGTCACCATGACCAAAATGCTTCTATTCCCCCACATATCACCATAACCATCCATGATCACATCACAACACAAGTATTAGGAAAGCAACATCAAATCAATTGTCTCTTGGCACTTTAACAACCAAGAGGGTAACTTAGAACACTTTAAGTAATTATCAAACAAGAATATCATTAAACCATATTGAATTAACATATTTATAATCCGTTGGTTCCATAATCGGGAACCTAACCAGTAAGATATCACAAAATATTATACATGCTTACAACGCCAATTTGATTAAAATAAAATTACAACAAGAACTAGACCCATTCACATGCCTCTTTATCATTATCCAACAAATATCAATTAGTCTCGGTTTACGTTCTTTACCAATTTCCATCAATAACGATAGCTAAGAAAAGCAAGCATAGATATCACACTATCTAGAAAAACAAGAGGAAATAACATACGATTGACACAATTTCTTTATCCGGTTCAAAATATTTATTATGTCTATTCCATTTTTCATCCAGTGGGATTAATCATACAAACCATATAGTTGTACATAAAATAAATAGAATCAATGAATCCCCTACCTCAAATTTTGATGACGAAAAACCACAACGGTCGAAGAACAATCATGAAACCTGGTCGATTCTCCAGATTCCTCCTTAGACCTCTTCTCCTAACACGATCATGACCAAGCTCATTATATTTGGTATCCACACACTTATATCTACCCATAAAGGGTGTAGATCTAAGAAACCGAGAGAAGAGGAGTAGTCGATCTAAGTAGATCTAAGAACCAAACATGAACGATGACATACCTTAATAAATAGGCTTTGATTCCCCAAGAGAATCCTTCAGATCGCCTCCAAAATTCTTGGGAGAGTATATTCTACCGTCAAGTAAGGGTAATCTTGATTTATGGACTCTTATCAGCTTAAACAATCATGTTAGAGGCAAAACAATTGATATCCACAATTTTGTGATCTAATTTTATGTGCCTGCACGGTTTTCATGCACGGTTAGGCAAACTGTGTGCTAACTGTGTGGTAGCAACAGCCTCGTCAAACACTCCTCGCATAGTTTGACTGCATGGTTAGTAAAACCGTGTGCTAACCGTGCATTATCCACTACCTCAAACACCAACCATGGACAGTTTGGATGCATGGTTTAGACAAAACATGTGCCACCCATACGAAAGCTATTTCCCTTTTCTCTTCCTTAAATGATTCACCCAACGCATACCCAAGTCATCTTGGCCTTCTAGAACAAATCTAACACAAAATTTTCACAAAGTAATGGACTAGAGAGGTCTGGGTCATTACATCAGATACCTCTCAAAACATTCTCATCCTTGAGAATCTAAAACCCACCTTAAGTGAAAA
Source organism: Viscum album (assembly GCA_963277665.1). Lineage (NCBI taxonomy): Eukaryota > Viridiplantae > Streptophyta > Magnoliopsida > Santalales > Viscaceae > Viscum > Viscum album. The sequence continues at coordinate 2,053,045,164 of OY728146.1, read as the reverse complement.
CAAAACTGTCACGACCTGCCCTCGGGGTCCGTGCCGTGACTACCCCAAGCCCGCCTTCCATAGGCCAGGGGCTGGTGACTAGCACCAAGGCGTAAATCCCGGTAAAAAGGGAAGGCATTTCCTTTGTAAAGTAAACAAACACCACAGAGTAAGCAAGCGGAAAGTAAACACTAAGCAAAAGCAGAGTACAACTGAAAGTACAGAAAAGTAAATGGGCCCGTATACAAACCCAAACTGAAAGTAAAGTACAACTCGAAAGGGAAAAACATCAACTGTAAGTAAAAGCCGCTACACCGAGCTGTCCATTGGAGATCCCACCTAAAGGGTGGGTACAGATAGCTCCACTGCTCCACGGGTCCCACCGTCTGCTCCGAGCACGTCCCGCCCAGTGGTCCACCTCCAGGTACCGTCCTGCTCTGCAAGCCTCAGCTAAGATCAACGCTGTCCGTCATCTGCAACCAACACAACGTAGTGCGGGAAAAGCCCGTGTAGGGGTGAGTATAAGCTACTCAGTAGGGACCCCGAGACCCCTGAAGGTCTCTCAAAATCCACAATGGATAAACCACAATGAAAGGTACAATCACGAAGTAACAACCGATACTACTTAGGTATATGCCCATACATATACCTAAGTCATCAATTTCAAATACGCTCCAACCTCCGAGCACAAGTACAACTCAGTCCACACAGGAAAGTAAACGTATTCCACACAAGAAAGCAAAACGTAATCCACACAGGATAGCACAACACAATCCACACAGGAAAGCAACAGGATTCAACTCACACAAGTATACTTCTCCAAAAGACGATAAAGATGATCTCTGATCCATCTAAGTCGTCGGACCCACGAAGGATAGATAGGTAACTAACCCCCGCAAAAGACCCACACAGGATCGGGCCCACGTAGGACCTGTATGCGCTGGTTCACACAGGACCGCTGAGCGCAAAGACCCACACAGGATCGTACCCACACAGGATCGGGCCCCACAGGACCTGTAGCACTGATCCACGTAGGATTGCTGAGTGCTGAAGTCGTCGTCGTCGAATCCACATAGGATCTCTGTACTGTCGTCATCGCAGTCACAGTAGCAGTAGCAGTAGTAGTCACAGTCACAGTCGCAGCCAGCACTAGGGTTCCCGCACACAGCAAGCTCGTTCGGAGGGTCCGCTCCACGAGCCGAGAGCCTGATACATCAACTGTCACAAAGTCCAGAGTTGATGTATCCAAATGTTCCGTATCGTCAATAGGAACTCAACGCAACAGACGGCACATCGATCAGACACCCGGTCTGAGAGTTATTGGCATTTTCGTCCCCAGGGCCCGGTTGGTTTTTAAGGCAAAACCAACCCGACCGTACTCCACCTGCGTCCAAACCTCGGGCGGAGTATTCCAAAAGATCCGTCTCACTAAGAGGAACACAACAAAACTGACGGCACGTCAATCGGACGTCCGTAGCTCAAGATATGAGCATTTCCGCTCCGAAGGCCCGGTTGGTTTCGTGAACGAACAAACCCGGCCGTACTCAAAGTGTTTCGAAACCTTGAGTGCGATATATCGAAACGACCGCCTCGATCCAAGGATCGCGTTTCCGCAGACGGTTTGTCGATCGGAGGTCCGTGGCTCATGTTATGTCCAAAAGACCGAAACTGTCTCGAAAATGGGGGGTCCGGGTCCGGGCCGACCCGGCCCGACCCCCCCTGGGTCGGCCCGACCCGGGGCGACCTGAACCGGGTCGACCCGACCCGGGTCCGACCCGGCCCGGCCGGCCGGCGCGGCGGCGCGGCGGCCTGGCGCCGCACGGAGGCAGTGCGCGGGGGCCAAGCCCCCGCTTCTTGTTTTGGCGGCGCGGCAATCAGCCGCGCCCCTCTTTGTCAAACGCCCCCCCCCCCCCTCGTGGGGGGCCTGCTTGTTCGGAAACTGGGGGGCCGCCTGCCCCCTCAAGGAAACCCCCCCCCCCCCCAATTAAATGGGGGGGGACTTTTGAGCTGCCGGGGGAATTAAATTCCCCCGGATATTGACCATCTGGTCGGCCACCTGGCCGGCCGATTTTTCTCCAACGGGACCGGCAAGCCGGACCCCTTCCGGTCTCCGACGTCGGCGGCCCGGCGTGCCGCCGGTCTTCCCGTCTCGCCGCGGCCCGGAACCGGCCGCGGTGTTCGTCGTCCGGCACGGTGCGACGGCACCGCGCCCCTCCGCCGCACCTTCGATTCCCTTCGACGCGACACGACGGTGTCGTGTTCTTGATGATCCTTCCACGGCGCGGCGCGACGGCGCCGCGCAATATAATCGTGCGATTATCCGTGTGGTGCGACGGCACCACGCCACCTTGTTTCCACCCGCAAGATAAAACATCAAGAACGAAGGAGGGGGTTCGGCCGTGTTCATGCTGTCCGGCCCCCTCACGTTAAACAATAACAAATATTTAAAATCCTCACGTTAGTCATGCTAGAACTAAGAGCAAGGATAAATAAATAAACAATTAACAACAACCCCTACCTTGGGTATAATCTCAAAGATTGTCAACGACCCGCGGAAGACAACGTCGCGGAGGTCGGGCGTCGCGGTAAACGTTCGTCAAATCCGATGACGAGGAGGTACGTCCGAAGATGTACATCATTGGCGAATCTTCATATGCCGATGAAGGAAGTCCGAGGAGGAAGCAGCGTTTCCTTTCGTTGACACGGAAGACGAAGAAAAGAGGAGTGGCGTTCTTCGTCGGAGCTTGAGCGTTCTTCATCAAGGATTGAGCGTTCTTCGTCAAAGCTTGAAGAAGAAGGAAAAGCTCTCAAAAGCTCTCAAGATGGATAAAGAGTTCTAACCCAACAAAATAAGATAAGAGCTTATTTTATTCACAAACTTAACAAATGAATTTCAATGGTTTGAAATTCAAAAAGGATAACTCCAAAATTAAATAACAATTGTCATGTCATTTAAAGAGGGGTTAAGGGAGTTTGAGAGAAGATGAAAAGTTTAGGGCTCGTGTGGGCCCCACCACACTTAATCCTCTCAAGGGAGGTTATGTGGGTGTGGGTCCCACCCCTAACTCCCTTTGAGAGAAGTTAACCAACAAGTTTAAATAAAAAAAGTGTTCAATATTTTTTTATTCAACTTTTTTATAATTCTCCCCAAAACTAACTTTCATCCCGCAATAAACGCTACTTCGGAAAAGGTCTCCTTAAGCGAATATCGGCGCTGCGAGTTCATCAGTGACCTCGGATTTCTATTTCGAGCACCGGATCAAAAGTTAAGAATTCCCGCTCGTTCGTTCACTGAACGTACCCGAGCCAAACTTCGGAAAATGATTCTGGGCACTCCGGGCCTCGGAATCAGGTGCCGTCAGAAACCGCGCTCTTGTAAAATTCCAAAGAAAATTAAGAAAAATTTTCCCTTGAATTTTACGGGTCTTTACATTACTCCCACCTCAGGGCTTTACGTCCCCGTAAAGATATATCAAAAACTAGGGAAACAAATGAGGGTATTGAGCACGCATCTGAGCCTCCCGCTCCCATGTGCTCTCCTGGAGATTCTCGTGCTGCCATCTGATGCGCACAAGAGGAATCGATCGCCCATGCAGGACCCGCTCCTGTCGATCCTCTATCTCCACGAGGACCTCTGTAAAAGTCTCCCCATCGTCAACGTCAAGCTCCCCATGGTCAATGATGTGCGTCGGGTCGTGTACGTATCTCCTCAGCTGGGATACGTGGAAGACGTCGTGCACCCAGTTCAACTGAGGTGGTAGAGCCAGGCGATAAGCCACCTCGCCAATCCTGCTGAGGACCTGGAAAGGTCCGATGAAGCGCGGAGATAACTTTCTGCATCGGCCAAATCTCTGAATACCACGTCGAGGAGAGACCCGCAAGAAGACGTGGTCGCCATCCTCGAACTCTAGTGGCCTCCGCCTCCTGTCAGCATATGACTTCTGCCGGCTCTGAGCTGTCCTCATCCGCTCCTGGATGACCTGGACCTTCTCTGTCGTGGCCTGGACCATCTCTGGTCCCACTAGTGCTGACTCCCCGGGGTCTGTCCAGCACAATGGAGATCTACAAGGTCGGCAGTACAACGCCTCGTATGGTGCCATCCCGATGGTGGAGTGGTAGCTGTTGTTGTACGCAAACTCCACCAAGGGTAGGTAGTCCTCCCAGCTACGACCAAAGTCGAGGACACATGCGCGGTGCATGTCTTCGAGAGTCTGAATGGTCCTCTCCATCTGACCATCCGTCTGAGGGTGAAAGGTTGTGCTCAGACGTAGCTGCGTCCCGAATGCCTCCTGTAACCCCTTCCAAAGCCGGGAAGTAAAGCGAGCATCTCGATCGGAGACGATAGATGATGGCACACCGTGGAGCCGCACAATCTCCTGAACGTAGATACGTCCCATCCTCTCCACTGAGCCCTGCTCTCTGATGGGTAAGAAGTGTGCCGACTTGGTGAGTCGATCAACAATCACCCAGATGGAGTCGTGACCTCTAAAAGTACATGGTAGTCCAGTCACGAAGTCCATAGATATGTCGTCCCACTTCCACTCCGGAACCTCCAAGGGATGTACCAAGCCCGCTGGTACCTGATGCTCTGCCTTCACCTGCTGGCAGGTGAGGCATCGAGAAACGAACTCTGCTACTGCCTTCTTCATGCCCGGCCACCAGTGTTGTCGTCTGAGGTCCTAGTACATCTTTGCCACTCCAGGATGTACCGCCAAAGGAGAAGTGTGAAACTCTCTCAACACTTCCTCTCGCAAAGCGACTGGTGCCATGGTACATCCTCTGAAAAAGATGTCGTGCTCTGCTCCAAGGGAGAAACCATCAGGTGCCTGTCCTGAGGATATCTGTGCACGTCGTGTCTCACAGTCAGCGTCCCCACGCTGTGCCTCCCTGACTCGCTGCAGTAGTGGAGGAGTGACTGTGAGAGACTGAAGGAAGGCTGCTCCATCTCTATCCACGAAGGATATCTGCAAAGAGGCTAGCTGCTCTGTCGCCTCCTCAAGTAGTTGAATGCCCGTCCTCCTGCTGAGGGAATCGGCTACTACGTTCCCCTTCCCAGGAGTATAGACTATCTCAAAGTCATAGTCCTGGAGGAACTCGAGCCATCGCCGCTGTCTCAGGTTCAGGTCCTTCTGTGAGAAGATATACCTAATACTCTGATGATCGGAAAAGACTGTAAAGCGCTCGCCCATCAGATAGTGTCTCCACGTCTTCAGAGCGAAGACCACTACTGCTAACTCCAGATCATGGGTAGCGTAGTTCTGCTCATGCGGCCTCAACTGACGTGATCCATAGGCGATCACTGCCCGCTCCTGCATCAGAACACATCCGAGTCCGGTCCCTAATGCATCACAGTAGACTACGTACCCTACTCCCTCCTCAGGAAACCTCAAGATAGGTGCGCTGGTCAATCTCTGCCTCAGCTCCTGGAAGCTCTGATGACAACTGTCTGACCACACGAAGGGTTTCCCCTTCTTCGTCAAAGTTGTGAGTGGTGCCGCAACTCTAGAGAAGTCCGGCACGAATCTCCGATAGTATCCAGCCAGTCCCAAGAAACTCTGATCCTCAGTCACGCTCCTGGGTGGCTCCCATGCAAACACAGCCTCGATCTTCGCAGGATCCACTAGAACTCCCGCCTCAGAGATAACGTGTCCCAATAAGTGGACCTCACGTATCCAGAACTGTCACTTCGAGAGCTTACCATAAAGCTGGTGCTCTCGGAGTGTGTCTAGTACAACTCGCAAGTGATAGGCGTGCTCCTCCTCTGTCGTAGAGTAAATCAGAATGTCGTCGATGAAGACTACGACCAACCGATCGAGGTATGGCTGAAAGATCCTGTTCATGAGAGCCATGAACACTGCTAGAGCATTGGTTACACCGAAAGGCATAACCAAGAACTCATAATGGCCATACCGACATCTGAAGCCGTCTTCTGCACATCCTCGTCTCTAACTCTGAGCTGATGATAGCCTGACCTGAGGTCTATCTTCGAGAACCACCGTGCTCCCTTGAGCTGATGAAAGAGGTCATCAATCCTCGGTAGCGGATACTTGTTCCTCACTGTCATCTGGTTCAGGCGACGATAGTCAACACAAAGCTGCAGGCTCCCGTCCTCCTTCTTGGCGAACAATATCGGAGAAGCCCAGGGTGAAACACTGGGTCAGATGAACCCCTTGCCCCGCAAGTCCTCCAACTGTACCCGTAGCTCTCGAAGTTCGGCGGGGGCCATCCGATATGCTGGAGTAGATATCGTGGCTGTCCCGGGGTACAAGTCAATATAAAAGTCTACCTCTCTGCGAGGAGGTAGCCCTGGGACATCGTCGGGAAAAACGTCCGCAAACTGATCCACCACTACAGGAAAACCAGGACTCTGCACGTCAACTGCTCCAAGGATGAGGCTAGATAACTGATGAGTGATGGGCAGTCCTCTCCTCCGCGGAAGTCCATCCTGTGCTGCTAAGGCTCCCTTCTCACCGGTGAAGGTGAACCTGCTCCCGTCGGTGCGTACACATCGCACCTTGCGCCTAAAACAGTCAATCTGCGCATGGACCGTTGATAGCCAATCCATGCCCAAGATGATGTCGTAAGGCCTCGACGCTGCTACAAGAAGATCCCAGCCGAAGATCTCGCCTCCTAGAGTAAGCTCCCACTGCCAGCACCAGTGCGTAATCGTCGAGTCTGCTCCCGTAGGAGTCTCTAGCCGTAAGGATCGAGCCAACGGCTCTGTCAGAATCTCCGAGCTCTGAACAAGGGCAGCGGCTATGAAAGAGTGACTCTCTCCTATGTCTATAAGTACTGCAGCAAGGGTGGAATAGACACAGATAGTACCTCGAATCATCTCAGGTTCACCGTGGTCGTAGGCCTCTGCTGCCTGGAGCTGTGCCTGTCTCTGCCCGCCAGCTCCCTGTGGTCGGGGTGGACCTCCTGGTGGTGGTGGTGGCCTAGCCTCAAAGCGTCGCCCACCACCGGCTGCTCGTCCAGCTCCTCTGCCTCGTCCGCCTCCTCCCTACGGACTGCCACGGTCGACCCTCTGCCTCTACCTCAGTGGTCCCTCAACTGACTGCTGCTCCTCGGCACGGCTGGTCGGGCAGTCACGAACCATGTGGCCCTGCCCGCCGCACGAGTAGAACTGTCTGCCTCTCGAAAGACTGGCTCCGCGCTGTGTACTCCGCACTGCTGAGCCAGTGTCCTAAGGTCATCTACCTGAAGGTCTGGTCTGCCTGGACCCCTGAGTCATCCGTCGACTGCCTGCTGCATATGACTCTGCCACGTGCCGCCCTGCGGTGGGTCGCTGCGCTGGTGTAGACTCAGCAAGGAAGCTCTCGATCAGAAGGGCCCGCTCCAGTACTCCTGTCTGAGTCGGTATGCTGAGGGAGATCAGCGATGCCCTGATCTCGTGTCTCAAACCCTGCTCGAAGGTCCGGGCCCAGAAGAATGGGTCTCGTACCATGTCAGTCGAGTAGCGCGAGAGATCGGTAAATCTCGCCGAGTACTGAGCGACCGTCATGTTGCCCTGCCGCAGCTGAAGAAGATCCTGGATACGCACGACACGAAGGGTGGCTGGGACGAACTCCGAGCGGAAGTGGCTCTCAAAGTCCGTCCAAAGTAGAGATGCCTCATCGTGCACCTGGAGCATCAAGCTCCACCATCGTTCTGCTGCTGCGTGTAGTAGGCTCGCAGCGAGGATCACCATGAGGTCTGATGGTGTCCTCACTAGCCTAAACACACGTACCACTGCCTCCAGCCAGTCCTCTGCTGCCTGGGGATCCGTCTCCCCACGAAACCTAGGTGGTCGCTGGCGCTGAAACCCATGCAGTGCGCTGAGGCGACGTGCATCGTCAGCGGCTGGCGCTGGAAGCATCGGGGGCTCGGCGGGTAGTGCTACTGCCGGTGCCATTGCTGACAAAGGGCCCTGCACCGAAGCCTCATCTCTCGGTGGGCTGTCATCACACTCGACTCTTGGAACCCTAGATGGCTGACATCGTGTGGCCATCCTGAAAAGGAAACTGGTGCGCCACGGTCAGAACAGTATACCTGGTGAGCTGATATAAGTAATCACAAAGAAAACTTTGAAACACACACGCAATCAATGTTTTCGTGCATTAAGTCGGAAATCAGAAGTTAGGGTCCTGGTGTACAGATACGTCGGCTGCCGCACCAACACTGGACTCCCTGGACTGATAACCACACTCAATACGCTAAACATTATTGATTCACATAGAAAAGATCAGAGTTCGTGGTAGAACCGAACTCCTCTGATACCAATTTGTCACGACCCGCCCTCGGGGTCCGTGCCGTGACTACCCCAAGCCCGCCTTCCATAGGCCAGGGGATGGCGAGGAGCACCAAGGCGTAAATCCTGGTAAAAAGGGAAGGCATTGCCTTTGTAAAGTAAACAAACATCACAGAGTAAGCAAGCAGAAAGTAAACACTAAGCAAAAGCAGAGTACAACTGAAAGTACGGAAAAGTAAATGGGCCAGTATACAAACCCAAACTGAAAGTAAAGTACATCTCGAAAGGGAAAAACAACAACTGTAAGTAAAAGCCGCTACACCGAGCTGTCCACTTGAGATCCCACCTGAAGGGTGGGTACAAATAGCTCCACTTCTCCACGGGTCCCGCCGTCTGCTCCGAGCACGTCCCGCCCAGTGGTCCACCTCCATGTACCGTCCTGCTCTGCAAGCCTCAGCTAGGATCAACGTTGTCCGTCGTCTGCAACCAACACAACGTAGTGCGGGAAAAGCCCGTGTAGGGGTGAGTATAAGATACTCAGTAGGGACCCCGAGACCCCTGAAGGTCTCTCAAAATCCACAAAGGATAAACCACAAAGAAAGGTACAATCACGAAGTAAAAACTGACACTGCTTAGGTATATGCCCATACATATACCTAAGTCATCAATTTCAAATACGCTCCAACCTCCGAGCCCAAGTACAACTCAGTCCACACAGGAAAGTAAACGTATTCCACACAGGAAAGCAAAACGTAATCCACACAGGATAGCACAACACAATCCACACAGGAAAGCAACAGGATTCAGCTCACATAGGTATACTTCTTGAAAAGATGATAAAGATGATCTCTGATCCATCTATGTCGTCGGACCCACGAAGGATCGATAGGTAACTAACCCCCACAAAATACCCACAAAGGATCGGGCCCACGTAGGACCTGTAGGCGCTGGTTCACACAGGACCGCTGAGCGCAAAGACCCACACAGGATCGGACCCACACAGGATCGGGCCAACACAGGACCTGTAGCACTGATCCACGTAGGATCGCTGAGTGCTGAAGTCATCGTCGTCGAATCGACACAGGATCTATGTACTGTCGTCATCGAATCCACACAGGATCTATGTACTGTCGTCGTCGCAGTCACAGTAGTAGTAGCAGTAGTAGTCACAGTCACAGTCGCAGCCTGCACTAGGGTTCCCGCACACAGCAAGCTCGTTCGGAGGGTCCGCTCCACGAGCCGAGAGGCTGATACATCAACTGTCACAAAGTCCAGAGTTGATGTATCCAAAAGTTCCGTATCGTCAACAGGAACTCAACGCAACAGATGGCGTGTCGATCGGACGCCCGGTCTGAGAGTTATTGGCATTTTCGTCCCCGGGGCCCGGTTGGTTTTTAAGGAAAAACCAACCCGACCGTACTCCACCTGTGTCCAAACCTCGGGCGGAGTATGCCAAAAGATCCGTCTCACTAAGAGGAACACAACAAAGCTGACGGTACGTCAATCAGACGTCTGTAGCTCAAGATATGAGCGTTTCCGCTCCGAAGGCCCGGTTGGTTTCGTGAACGAACCAACCCGGCCGAACACAAAGTGTTTCGAAACCTTGAGTGCGATATACCGAAACGACCGTCTCGATCCAAGGATCGCGCTTCCACAGACGGTTCGTCGATCGGAGGTCTGTGGCTCAAGTTATGGCCAAAAGACCGAAACTGTCTCGAAAATGGGGGGTCCGGGTCCGGGCCGACCCGGCTCGGCCTGGGCGCGCGGCGGCGCGGCGCCCTGGCGCCGCACGGAGGCAGCGCGCGGGGGCTAAGCCCCCGCTTCTTGTTTTGGCGGCGTGGCAATCAGCCGCGCCCCTCTTTGTCAAACGCCCCCCCCCCCCCTCATGGTGGGCCTGCTTGATCGGAAACCGGGGGGCCTCCTGCCCCCCTCAAGGAAACCCCCCCCCCCCCCCAATTAAATGGGGGGGGGGGACTTTTGAGCTACCGGGGGAATTAAATTCCCCCGGATTTTGACCATCCGGCCGGCCACCATGCCGGCCGGTTTTTCTCCAACCGGACCGGCAAGCCGGTCCCCTTCCGGTCTCCGACGCCGGCGGCCCGGCGTGCTGTTGGTCTTCCCGTCTCGCCGCGGCCCGGAACTGGCCGCGGTGTTCATCGTCCGGCGCGGTGCGACGGCACCGCGCCCCTCCGCCGCGCCTTCGATTCCCTTCGACGTGGCGCGACAGCGTCGTGTTCTTGATGATCCTTCCATGGCGCGGCGCGACGGTGCCACGCAATATAATCGTGCGATTATCCGCGTGGTGTGACGGCACCACGCCACCTTGTTTCCACCCGCAAGATAAAACATCAAGAACGAAGGAGGGGGTTCGGCCGTGTTCATGCGGTCCGGCCCCCTCACGTTAAAAAATAACAAATATTTAAAATCCTCACGTTAATCATGCTAGAACCACGAGCAAGGATAAATAAATAAACAATTAACAACAACCCCTACCTTGGGTATAAGCTTGAAGATTGTCAACGACCCGTGGAAGACAACGTCGCGGAGGTTGGGCGTCACGGTAAACGTTCGTCAAATCCGATGACGAGGAGGTACGTCCGAAGAGGTACGTCGTTGGCGAATCTTCGTATGCCGATGAAGTAAGTCCGAGGAGGAAGTGGCGTTTCCTTTCGTTGACACGGAAGAAGAAGAAAAGAGGAGTGGCGTTCTTCGTCGGAGCTTGAGCGTTCTTCATCAATGATTGAGCGTTCTTTGTCAAAGTTTGAAGAAGAAGGAAAATCTCTCAAAAGCTCTCAAGATGGATAAAGAGTTCTAACCCAACAAAATAAGATAAGAGCTTATTTTATTCACAAACATAACAAATGAATTTCAAAGGTTTGAAATTCAAAAAGGATAACTCCAAAATTAAATAACAATTTTCATGTCATTTAAAGAGGGGTTAAGGGAGTTTGAGAGAAGATGAAAAGTTTAGGGCTCATGTGGGCCCCACCACACTTAATCCTCTCAAGGGAGGTTAAGTGGGTGTGGGTCCCACCCCTAACTCCCTTTGAGAGAAGTTAACCAACATGTTTAAATAAAAAAAGTGTTCAACATTTTTTTATTCAACTTTTTTATAATTCTCCCCAAAACTAACTTTGGTCCCGCAATAAACGCAACTTCGGAAAAGGTCTCCTTAAGCGAATATCGGCGCTGCGAGTTCATCGGTGCCCTAGGATTTCTATTCCGAGCACCGGATCAAAAGTTAGGAATTCCCGCTCCTTCGTTCACTGAACGTACCCGAGCCAAACTTCGGAAAATGATTCCGGGCACTCCGGGCCTCGGAATCAGGTGCCGTCAGAAACCGCGCTCTTGTAAAATTCCAAAGAAAATTAAGAAAAAATTTCCCTTGAATTTTACGGGTCTTTACAAAAACAGGGTCAGAACAACCACCCCTCAAGATACCCTTAAAAAGAGAGCAATCCGCAAAAACCAAAAAGGGTGCCATCTTATAAACATGAATGTTTCATAACCACATAAGATACAATGATACATGAAGAGATTCAATCATCAAACAAATCTGGGTACTGAGAACGTATCTATGACTCATGTACCCGGGTACTCTTCTCCAAGCCATCGTGTCTCCATAATACATGAACTAAAGGAATAGAATGCTTGTGCAACAACTTCTCCTTGCGGTCTAGGATCTCCACAGGTCACTCTTCAAAGGATTCATCGTCATCAACATCGATCCCTCCCTAATAGATGATGCGAGTGTCGTCATGAAGATAATGACGGAGCTGTGATACATGGAAAACATCATGTGTCTATAAGAACCTGGTTTTTAGTTATGAGGTACGAGTTTCTTCTTTTCACCTTTCCTTAAGTGTTTTTGAGAAAATAAGGAAAATGGGGGGAAAATATTAAATTTTGGAACTACACGGCATATACTTTTGGCTGTGTGGGATAATTACACAGGGCGTGTAGCCATGTCGGTGATGAAGGATGTAAAAACCAACTACATGCCATGTAGTGGTCCTTTACACATGGTGTAGTCAGTCGATAGATGAAATAGTAAGGCGGTGGAAGCAGCCACCAACTGGGCGATAGTACACACCGTGTAGTCGAAAATACACATCGTGTACTCATGTCGACGGATGAATAGTTTGGTGGTGCCTCCAGATGAATATTTAAAAGAAGGAAGTACACACCGTGTACTCATATCGATAGATGAATATTTTGGGGGTGCCACTAGATGAACAGTTAAATGAAGGAAGTATACGCCGTTTACTCAAAAGTACATGTCGTGTACTTTTCTTTCTTCGCTTAATATGGGAAGTAGCCTCCCCTGTTCAATAGGAAGGCATAGAACCAGACGGGAGCTCGGGAGGGGATGGTTGACTCTTTGAGGATCTCCAGATTGAGCGTCGGGAATCTGTTTCCACCTCAGACGATCTCGTTGGAACCACAATGGTAATCCCTCCACATTTCTTAAACCGTTCTTTCCAATTCCACCTCTAAGGGATATTATTTGGGTATAAGAGAGTTTTCTTTCACCTCAGATCTACTTCGTTCGGGGACGATTTGTGGAACATCATTTGAGTATACTAATCAGTGGCGTTTAAGGTCGGTGGCTTGTTGTTTATATTCCAACTGTTGTGCATTTTTTTGTATTGTTGTTCCACAAACCCATGTTGGGGTGTCTTGTGGACAAGGCCATGGATATTTTAAATACCTAGAGTTGAATAAGTAATTAATTTTGATAAAGAAACTGTTGTTTGGGATCGTTTCTAGGATCCAGGACCACCTCGGGGTGCATTCCTCGGTTTAGCCGTTTGACCAGGATACCCGAGGGTATCCCTTTAAAGTAATGATTCTATAATTACCTTGAGAGGAATTGATCTTTTACTACTTTTTTACTTGTTGGTCTTGTCCTAGTAACCTATTTATCTTGAGGGAAATGTTGTGATTAGCCTGTGGGCACTGTACTATTTAGCATGTGGGAAACTTCTTATGTGCCTATAGGAAATTGATTTTGTGCCTGTGGTTGACACCTCGTATGCCTGTGGGCAATATCTATATGCTTGTGCGAAGATTCTTGTGATGGATTCTCCTTTCCAGAGGGTATGGGTTTATGTGTTTGAGGATTTTTTCTGTTTACTTAGAATATTCACTATGGTGATATTTTAAATTAAATTATTAAACGAATATTTAAATGGAAATATAATTGGTTAAGTTAGTTACTTTTCAGTACTGCTTACTTTATTTCATTTTACTACTGCAAACTGTTGGTGCATGATTTCACATAGTTGGGCATGGTCCTTTGGTGGGTGCCTACTGATAATTAATTCTCCCTCCCTATTTGGGTAATTCTTTTTGGCCAAAACAAATTACGTATCTGTAGGTTTGGATAAGGGAAAGGGTCCCTATACAGGTACTTGATTACTGCTGAGGAGTAGGGGAGCAGGGGACCGAGCTTAGGATTGCGATGATACAAGTTGCTTTGTTCTATATTGATGTACTCTCTATTTTATTGTACTGCTATGTGACATGTTCTGGCTGTTTTCATAGAACTTGATACAAATTGAATCATATCTATATATATGGTTGGTTATCCAATACCACATGTGTATGTTTTATTAATTCTGATGTTGTTGTATGATTTTTATTTTATTCTGCTTTGCTACACTTTGACAAATGAGGGAATAGTTACCCCACTATCATAACAGGGCCTTTGCTTCTAGTCGGCAGCCTCTGGCGTTTGGGGAAATGCGCTTGAGGTCATGTGGCGAACCGGGTTTGGGGCACCCATTGAGTGGAACCTTGAATCGAGATGTTACAAAGTTGTATCGAAGGGGTGGTTTCTTTTTTTTTGACTTACTATTTGGATACTTAGTCAAGGATATTATGGAATGATAGCTGGATAAAATTTGTGCCCAGGCGTAGCTAACTCGTGTACAGGGAAAATCCAATTTACCTCGTATTGCAATTTTACTGATTTTTCAATTTACAGTTGATTTGATTTTCACTATTGGGTGACACACTAGTCATTTTGTTGTTTTCATTTTATCTATGGGTTCTATTTAGTTGCAAACCGATGAGATGAGGGTATGTCATCTCATGCATCATTTAGGCACAATAAATAAATCACATTCCATTCATAGTTACCATGCCATCTAGGTGGATTAGAAATTGCAAGTTGTTGTCATAGATGTTGTGCTAGTAAAAGGATGCTGTTGTGATAGCTTCTTGGATAGATACCTGTTGTTTAATAGGGTATTATTGTGTGAGCCTGTTTATTGAATGGATTCCAATCATTAGTTTTTTGGTAGTATGGGCCCTCATTGACTGGAATTTGGTGGATCGTTTAGTGTTTATCCGGTTATAACACATATAAGATGTCAAACATTGATTCGCAGGGAGTATGGGCCCTCACGGATCAGAATTTGACACTTAGGTGTTTTTCTCGGTATTTTCTGGGTTCTAGGGAACTTTCTGAGGCATACTGTCCAGAAACCCAGTATAAACACCGTGTTGTTCCTCAGACACACGGCGTGTGTTCTTCTGTTTGGGAAGAAAAGAAAACATTTTGAGTACATGTTGTGTACCCTGAGTACATTCCATGTAGTTTCTCCCCATGTCACAAACCTTGTGGGTGGCGACACGGGGCAGGAGAGAACTGGGGTAAAACACGTCGTGTACCTGATGTACATGTTGTGTAGTGTTGACCCGGAGACCCGGCCGTGTAACTAACAAACACGGGCCAGTGTAATCGTTTCTTTACCATGTCATGTCAATTAAGAACATGTCGTATAGTGTGACCTGGGGACAAAACCGTGTTACTAACAACACAGGTCGGGGTAATCCTTTCATGTAGCTACCGTGTTTTTATAGAACACACCATGTAGTTTGAGCCGTGTATCTAGCTGTTTAACTAACAACACGGGTCGGCACAGCTCGTCTAGTACATGCCGTGTACCTATGGGACACACCGTGTAGTCTATTATGCGCACAGACTGTGTGGAATTAGTCATGTGTCTAGAAAACGGGGTTATGTACATGCTGTGTGCAGGTTTCACATGCCATGTTGTATCAATCCGAGTAGTCGTCCATGTCACAAATGACACAGGCAGTTGGAAATTACATCGTACACACCGTCTAGATTATATACACGCCGTGTAGTTTTTTTCAATGGGAGCCATGTGGATTAGCCATCTAGAGGGACCGTGCAGGGGAATAGAAGTCAAGTACATGCCGTGTAGTAAGTATACACACCGTGTGGTCTTGTTTTTCAAATTTTGAATGCCTTTTTCCTCCTTTTCCTTTTTGGGTTTCTTTGTTTTTTGTATTTAATAATCTTGTTCTAAGGTGTGTGTTTGACCTTGTAGAGTCATGCCGCAGAGACGACCGTGCATTGTTCACCAGTAGATTAGCAATGACTATACTCTAGAAATGGTGGGCCATGGGCTACCAGTTGATCCTCCTGCAGAGCCAGATGTGGTGCCAGCCATTATACCAGACGCAGGCGTGGGTGCGAAGTTCCGTGAAGGCTTTTTGCGGTTCTTTAAGACCTCTCAGGGAGAACCGCGGGCTGCCACATCTATCGATGATCTGACATGTATCTTCCAGTAGTAGCATCCGCCTATGTATTCAGGTGATTGGGGACCATAGGCTGCAGACTCTTATCCTGGATCGATTAAGACTATTTTCGAGCATCTTGAGATGCCTCCAGGGTGGAGGGTCAAGCAGGCGACTTATATGCTGCACGATTCTTCCAAGAGGTGGTGGGATGTTACCACCCAAAAAAATCATCACAGAGACATGGTGTGTGAATATTTCCAGATAGCCTTCTATGACATCTTCTTCCCAGAGAGGCTGAGGTAAGATAGAGCTAGAGAGTTCATGAACCTGTAGTATGGCGCTATGTCGGTGATGGATTATTCTGCTCATTTTACCCTGATTCAGCATTTTGCACCCGTTCTGGTGGGTGATGAGATGTTGGGGGACAAGCTATTTGAGGATGGTATCTGATATGACATCCGAGCGCTGGTGAATGTTTTCAGGTTTCCTTCAATACATGCTATTGTGAACCATGTGCTGATTATAGATAGAAACCTATGGGAAGCTAGTGGTGTGGGCCAGGGTGGTTCAGCACCAGTCTCTGGTACTATTTCTGTTAGCAAGAGGAAGCGACAAATGGATTTCTCTTAGGGTGGCAGTACTAGCCAGAAGAATGTTTCAGGTGGCCAGGTCATGTGCTACCATTGTGGTAAGGAGGGGCACAAGCGACCTTAGTGGAATTCCGGGCTTGTGGTAGGATGGGTCATCTATAGCGCTTTTGTATGGCATTTCCTCCAGTGTCTAGTGAGAGGGGTTCTGTGCAGACTCCACGAGCGGGAGCAGGACTTGCAGATTTTTACGAGTCGGGGAACTGGAATATGTCAGGGTGTGCAGGCCGAGATGGAGGTCATGTCCATTGTATACAGACACCAGGATCTCATAGGCAACATGGTGGGATAGCTCAGGGTAGCATGGCTGTGTCGTAGGGCGGAAGAACTGGGCAGGCATATGTAGTGCAACAGACCTAGCATGAGCAGAATCTCGAACCTTCTACTATCAGAGGTACTATTCTAGTAGCTTCTGTTATATCTTTAGTACTTTTCGATACGGGTGCTACGCATAGTTTCAAATCTGTACCTCTTGTGGAGAACCTTGGGATATGTGTTTCACTTCTTCTGATATCATGGTGATAGACACTCCGTTGGGGACTATAATGGCTAGTGTGCGTCAGTGCATGGAGGGCCCCCTTGAGGTCGGTGGGTGTCACTTTCTTTGATACTTCTGTGTCCTAGAGATGACAGATTATGACATTATTCTCAGGATGGAATGGTTGGTTCCCTTTCGAGCCTTTGTAGAATACTATCATCGCAGGGTGAGTTTCACATCACTAGAGGGAAGAGAGCTTCTATGAAAGGGTGAGTGGGATGTCCAGGTGAGCCGAGCTAGACCCGAGCATCGTGGGCGAGGTGGAGTGACAGTCCAGATTGCGAGTTTACATCTGGTTGATCAGGGGAATTTTCAGAAAGGTTTCCCTCCAATAGTTGATCATTTGAGGGATATCTCCCCATACGACTTTTCAGGTCTTCCTCTAGAGCATGAGATGGATTTCTCTATTGAGCTTGTGCCCGGAGCAGAACTGGTATCCATTCATCCTTATAGAATGTCCATGCCAGAGTTTTAAGAGCACAAGAGGCAGTTAGAGGAGTTAAAATTAAAGGGTTTTATCTAACCCAATACTTCTACTTGGGGTTCTCTAGTCCTTTTGGCGAAGAAGGCAGACAATACCCTTAGACTCTGTGTGGATTATCGGAAGTTGAACCAGTTGACGGTTAAGAACTAATATCCCTTGCGGATAATAGATGATATTTTTGATCAACTTCATGGAGCACGAGTGTTCTCGAAGATTGACCTGAGGTCAGGATATCATCAGCTACACATGAGACCATCGGATATACCGCTTTCAACCATTCGGAGCAGATATGGTATGTACGAGTACTTGGTTATGTTGTTCGGACTCACGAACACACCAGCAGTTTTCATGGCTCTGATGAATCGTGTGTTCCATCCTTATTTGGATTCTTTTGTGGTAGTATTCATGAGTTATATCTTGGTGTAATCTCACACTCGACACTACCATGCCACCCATCTTGAGATCATATCAAGTATAATGAGAGAGAATTGACTATATTCTATGCTCTCAAACTTCCACTTTTGGATGAACTAGATTCACTTCCTGTGTCATATCATCTCAGAGGCAGGAGTTGCAGTAGACCTAGAGAAAGTGAGAGCAGTAGTTTCCTTGGAGCATCCTAATAACGTGTTTGAGATACATATTTTCTTAGGGATGACTGGTTACTACAGACACTTCATCCGGGACTTCTCCCTCTTACCAACACCGTTGATGGGTTTGACTAAGAAGGGTGTGAAGTTCGTTGGTTCGGAAGCTTGTGAGACCGACTTTCGGGACCTGAAAGGAAGGTTTACATCAGCACTGATCCTGATACCCCAGAACTGGGGAATAGCTATACAGTTTACTGTGACGCCTCAAGTATTTGGCTGAGAGCAGTGTTGATGCAGGGCAATTAAGTTGTTGCATACAGGTCTCGACAGTTGAGGCCACATGAGAGGAATTACCTGACGCATGATCTCAAGTTAGATGCAGTTGTGCATGCATTGCGCTGTTGGAGAAATTATCTATTGGTAGAATATTTTGTGGTTTTCATTGACCACAAAAGTCTCTAGTATATCTTTACACAACATGACTTGAATCTGAGGCAGCAAAGGTGGTTCGAATACCTCCAGTCCATTGATTTTGAGCTTTCCTATACACCTGGAAAAGGTAAAGAAGTAGTAGATGCACTGAGCAGGAGAACTCATATACAGGTTGTGCAAGAGGCCAGGGATGAGTGGGAACTCATGGCTCTATTCTCTAAGATGAATTTGGAGGTGCACGACAGTCAGGGGAAAACTTATCTTTCATCTTTAGTAGTGACTTCTACCCTCCTAGGAAAAATGAGGATGATACAACTATCTGATTCAGAAGGCCTAGTTCTACGGGAGTCAGTGGAAAGTGAGGACCCTCCTCTAGGTTGGACGATAGGTGAAGATGAGGTTTTGTGTTTCCATGGATGAGTGTGGGTTCCATGGGATATATGCGAAGAGCTGATGTGGGAGTTTAATGCTTCAGCTTGGGCAGTTCATCCCAGGGTTACCAAGATGTACTGAGACTTGAGATGTCCGTACTGGTGGCTGGGTATGAATAGTGAGGTAGCTGGTTTTGTTACAAGGTGTCCCACCTGTCAGTTGGTGAAGGTGGAGCATCAGAGGCTAGCCGGACTGTTACAACAATTACCCATCCTGATGTGGAAATGGGATGATATCGCGATGGATTTCAGGACTGGTTTGTCGAGATCACCTCAAGCCAATGATGCTGTGTGGGTTTTTGTGGATAGACTCATGAAGGTAGATCACTTTTTTCCAATAAAAGAGACCTTTGGAGTTGATGAGATCAGGAAGTTGTATATTCAAGAGGTCGTACGTCTTCACGGGGCCCCCGTTCTATCATTTCAGATAGGGATGCCCATTTTACATCTCATTTCTGGCAGAGTTTTCAGAGGGCACTGGGTACACAGGTGTTTCTGAGCACAACATACCACCCTCAGACCGATGGCTAGTCAGAACGTATGATACAGTTGCTTGAGAACATGCTGTGTGCATGCGTCCTAGCCTATGGGGGCTCTTGGGAGAAGCATATACCCCTAGTAAAGTTTTCCTATTACAACAGTTTTCAGGCTACTATAGAGATGGAACTTTACAAGGAATTATATGGTAGGCCATGTCAAACACCTTTTTAATAGTTAGAGGAAGGTGAGGCAACTTTACTAGGACCACGCCTTGTACAAGAGACTTCTGAGAAGGTCCAGTTGATTTAGAAGCAGATGGCTACTGCACAGTCTCGTCACAAATCTTATGCTGATCGTCGTAGATGAACTTTGGAGTTCGTGGTTCGGGATCAAGTTTTCGTATGTGTTTCACCAAGGTTGGGACGCAGGTAAATCAGGAGGCATGGAAATCTGTCACCGAGGAATGTAACACCATTTTGGATTATGGAGAGAGTCGGGCCAGTTGCCTATCGGTTGCAGTTACCTCAGAGGTACCGTCCCATGCACGATGTCTTCCATGTATCTCAGTTGTGTCACTATCATTCAGACTCGTCTCAAATTTTTCAGCCCGAGGAAGTTGAGATTGAGTTAGATGTGACCTTTGTGGAGCATATGATTCATATCATTGATAGGATCAGGAAGGTTCTCTGAGGCCAGTCAGTTCCTCTCACACGGGTGTTATGGCAGCATGGCCGAGTACAGGATGAAATCTTGGAGCGGGAGACCGACATACGTGCTCAGTGGCCGGAGTTATTTATGGTTATGTCTTCACCACCCTTGGAAGTGAAATTTGGGGATGAATTGCTTTAAGGGGGGAATTTTGTAAGAACCCAGTTCTTAGTTATGAGGTATGGGTTTCTTCTTTGTGTTTTCCTTAAGTGTTTTTGAGAAAATAAAGAAAATGGGGAAAAAATCATAAATTTTGGAACTACACACCGTGAACATTTTCACACTCCATGTAATTTTGTCCATGTGGGATAAGTACACCGGACGTGTAGCCATGTCGGCTATGAAGGGTGTAAAAACTAACTACACGACATGTAGTGGTCCTTTACACATAGTGTAGTCAGTCGGTAGACGAAATAGTAAGTTGGTGGAAGCAGCCGCTAGCTGGGTGGCAGTACACACCATGTAGTAGGAAATACACACTGTGTACTCATGTCGATGGATGAACAGTTTGGTTGTGCCGACAAATGAACAGTTAAATGAAGGAAGTACATGCCATGTACACAAAAGTACACACCATGTACTTTGTTTTATTCTCTTAAAATTGGTAGTAGCCACCCCTATTCATAGGGAAGGCTTAGAACCGGATGAGAGCTCGGGTGGGGATGACCGAATCTTCAAGGATCTCCAGATCAAGCGTCGGGAATCTTTTTCTACCTCAAATGATCTTGTTGGACCGTACGGGTAGGGCCTCTACTATTCTTAAACTGTTCATGCCAATTATTCCTTTAAGGGAAGTTATTTGTGTTTAAGCGAGTTTTCTTTCACCTCGGATATACCTCGTTCTAGGATGATTTGTGGAACATCGTTCAAGTATACTGATCATGGGCATTTAAGGAAGGTGGCTAGGTTTTTATATTCCAACTGCTGTGCGTTTTTGTGTACCGTTGTGCCAAAAACCCATGTTGGGGTGTCGTGTGGATGAGGCCATGGCTATTTTAAATACCTATAATTGAATAGGTAATTAATTGTGATAATGAAACTGTTGTTTGGGATCGTTGCTTAGATCTAGGACCACCCTGGGGGTGTGTTCTTCTATTTATCCATTTGTCCTGGATACCCGAGGGTATTCCTTTAATGAAATGATTATATAATTTCCTTGAGAGGAATTTCTTATTACTGCTTGTTTACATGTTGGGCTTGGACCGATTACCTGTTTATCATAAGGGCAGTGTTGTGATTAGGCTGTGGGCACTGTACTATTTAGCATGTGGGCAACTTCTTCCGTGCATGTGGGAAATTGATTCTGTGCCTATGGGTGACACATCGTACGCCTGTGGGAAATATCCATCTTCATGTGGGAAGATTCTTATGCTTGATTCTCATTACCTGAGGGTAGGGGTTTACGTGTCTGAGGACGATGGATGTTTACTTAGAATATTCACTATTGTGATATTTTAAATAAAATCATTAAACAGATATTTTAATGGAAATATAACTGGTTAAGTTAGTTACTTCTCAGTACTGCTTACTTTATTACATTTTACTACTGCACACTGTTGTTCCATGCTTTCACACAGTTGTGCACGGGCCTTTTGTGGGTGCCTACTAGGAATTATTTCTCACACCCTATTTGGGTCATTATTTTTTTCCCAAACATATTACGTATCTGTAGGGTTGGATAAGGGAAAGGGACCCTATACAGGTACTTTATTTTTGCTGAGGAGTAGGGGAGTATGGGAATGGGCTTAGGATCCCGATGCTACCGGTTGCATTGTTCTATTTTTTTGTACTCTTCATTGTATTGTACTGCTATGTGACATGTTCTGGATTTTTTATTAGAACTTGAGACATGTTGCATCATATCTATATATCTGGTTGGTTATCCTTTACCGCATGTATATGGTTTATTGCTTCTTCTTTTGTTGTGTGATTTTTATTTTATTCCACTACGCTACACTTTGACAAATGAGGTCATAGTTTCCCCACAATCAGACTTGCTCCCTCAGTTCTAGTCGGCAGCCTCTGGCATTTGGGGAAATGCGCTTGAGGTCATGTGGCGAACCGGGTTCGGGGCACCCGTTGAGTGGCACCTGGGACCAGGATGTTACAGTATCCGATTCAACTGTGGGGGAAGTGTTACTCAATACTACACAGCTGCAACATGAGCTAACACCTTGAAAGTCCCAACGAACTGGGGAGAAATCATTATTCCATGACCAAACCTTCTCTTCCCATGATGGGGAGTCACCTTCAAAAATACATTCTCCCCAACATAAAACTCTAAAGGTCTCATTCTTTGATCGGCATATGATTTATGATGATATTGAACTAACTCCATCCACTCACGAATCACCTGCACCATCTATGTGGTATTCTGCATGAACTCTGGTCCGAGAATTGCAGACTCTCTGACCACAGTCTAGCACAACAAAGAATGGGAAGGCCAGCTATACAAGGCATCAAACAGAGCCATAATAATGGTGGAGTGAAAACTATTATTGTACGATAACTCCACCAAGGGTAAGTGCCTCATCCATGATCCTTTGAAATCAAGAACACAAGGGTGTAACATATCATCAAGAGTCTAGATGGTTTGATCGGTCTGACCATCAATTTGAGGATGAAAAGAAGTGTTAAGGCATAGTTGAGGACCGAAATAATGTTGCACACATCTCCAAACATTGGAGGTAAAATGATTATCTCCATTAGAAATGATCTTCCTAGGGACTCTAGGATGTCTCGCCACCTCTTATAGACACTGCCTCGACAAAACTTCAACTGTGCTCGACTCCTTGATTTCTATAAAGTGGGATGATTTTGTTAAACAATCCACTACCACCCAAATAGCATCATGTCCTCCTGGAGCTCATGGTAAACAAGTAATAGAGTCCATTGAGATATCCTCCCACTTCCACTGAGGAATCTCTGACGGCTAGAGAAGACCACCAGGAACACGGTGTTTGACCTTTACCTTCTAGCAGACTGAAAATCGGGAGACAAACTCCGCAACTACACGCTTCATCCCAAGACACAAAAAATGACTCCTTAAGGATTGGTACATCTTTGTCATGTCAGGATATACTGATAAGGGAGAACTATGGAACTCTCAAAGAACCATCATGTTCATCGTCAGAGGAACAAAAAGACTTCCATGATACAAAATTTGGTGTTATTCATCTTCAGTCCAACCATAAAGGGCCTCACCACAAACAATTAGGTCTCCCCTGACCTCCACCAGTAGATCCCCCAACTGGGACGCTTTTGCCTTCTCCATCAGGGATGACTGTACCGTCATCTGAAAAAGACAACTATTACACCCAACTTCTCCCATATCATGATGTAATGTTGATAGCTCTTCTATTACTCTCCAAGAATCACCAGATTCATGCACAACATAACTATGTGACTTTCAGATCAGTACATCAGCTACAACATTCACTTTTCTAGGTGTATATGATATTTCAATGTCATATTTCTACATGAAATCCATCCACCGACACTGTCATAAGTTCATGTCACGCTGGGAGAAAACATACCTCAACTCTTATGATCAGTGAAAACCACAAAGCGCCCACCAACGAGGTATTTTCTCCACAACATCAGAGAAAACACCACAACTCCCAACTCAAGATCATGTGTGGAATAGTTTCGTTCATGGGGATGCAACTTCCTAGACCTATAGGAAACAACCAACCTCTGCTTCATGTGAACACAGCCTAACCCCAGATGCGAAGAATCGCATAAAACATCAAACTAAACTCCTTCAGCTGGAAGAAAAAAGACTGGGGCACTTACTAACTTCTCTTTTAGATAGTTGAATGTTTCCTGACACAGATCAGTCCATATTAATGCCTGATCCTTCCTAGTCAAATCTATTAGAGGGGTCACAACTCGTGAGAAATTGGATACAAACCTCCTATAGTAGCCTGTGAGACAAAGGTAAATTTGCACCTCTGAAACTACCTTGGGGGCTACCCAAGACACATATACTTCTATCTTAAATGGATCCACAACAACTCCATATTGGGACAAAATATTCCCCAAGAAACATACTTATCGAGTCAAAAACTCACACTTCAACAACATCCCAAATAGAAAATGTTGATAAAGGACTCCCAAGATGGCTCGTAAATGCACTGCATGCTCCTCTTCAGATGTGGAGTACACGATGATGTCATCGATGAAAACAACTATGAACTTGTCTAGGAACTCATGGAACACACCATTCAACAATCCCATGAACATAGATGGAGCATTCTTCATGTCGAACACCATTACAACAAAATCATAATGCCCGTGATGACAACAAAATGGAGTCTTCAGGATATCCTCGTCCTTTACATGCATCTGATGGTATCCTGACCACAACTCGATCGTTGAGAACCAACATGCACCCTTCAGTTGATCGAATAAATTATCAATATGTGGGGGAGGATTGAGATTATTTATTGTCACTTTGTTTAAGAGACTATAATTGACACACAATAGCAAAATGCCATCTGCCTTCTTCACAAACAAAAAAACTTTTCCACCCCATAGTGAAACACTTGGCCGAACAAAACAGCACTGCAAAATACCATCAAGATATATATGTATCTCTCATAACAGAGAAGGGGACATCCTATATAGAGACATAGATATTGGAGATTCTCGTAGCTATATCTTGATCCCAAACTCGATCTCTCGTCGAGGGGGTATTGATATAATCTCTTCTGGAAAGACATCATAATACTCCTCCACGACCATAGGGAACACCAACTGCTGAACCATTTAAGAACTCAGAATCATATCATCCATCATGGATGATAAGGATGGAACGTGCCTAAGACCCATCCAAGGATTTCTCTCACTAACAAACACCACTTTCTCTCCATCCGCACTAAAGAAAATGACCTTCTTCCTGATGCAATCCACGATAGCCTTCGCCAAATAAAACCAATACATGGAGAGGATAACATAAAATGGTTTTATTCTTAAAAATAGGAAATCTCCCCAAGAGAGGTGTTTTCCCAACACTACCTCACCATCTCTACATACTCCAAAAAATTCAGCTCGACCTCCAACTGGCGTAGTCAATGCCAAGGGAACTGGAACCCTCTCTACCTCAAGTCCCAAAGCATGGACAATGGTGGGTGATATGAAGAAGTGTGTTTCTCTTGAATCAAACAAGGAATACACCATGGTAGAAAACAAGCAAAGGGTACCTCAAATGACATCTGGATCGCCTGGTGCTGGCAAAAATAGAGCATGAAATTTTCTATGAACTCTTCCACGGCCTCTCTGACCCTGATGATGACCACTACCACTACCGTGCTCTGATCTCTGAGGATGGGGAGCATCATGGGGCTGACCTCTGACTACCCCATCTAACTTCTGTTGATATAAAGCTAGTGCAACTAGCTGCTACTACCTCGGCTTGAACTGCCTCAACGGAGGAACCTGAAGCGTAACACCTTCTGCATGATGAACACTCTGAAAATTTGGGCACTCCCACTGCTAATGACCACAACCACCATAAGAAAAACAAGCGCCTAATCCCTTTTTATCGGCCTGAGTGTTCCTTCCTCTGGAGAAACGAGATGTAAAGAACTTGGACCTACCCCTGGCTGAATGGAAACTCTTCTGCCCTGAAAACCAGGATCCTCAATCCACAACTTTTCTTTGTGAGGGATCATGATGATCCCCCTCTCATGATGATTTTGTCCTGGCCAAAGTCCTCTCGATAACCTCTACCCTCACTAGCACCTCAAGAAATGTTTTTAGCATAAATTGGGTGGTCTGGCGCTGGATCTCTGGATGCAATGCCTCCTCAAAATGCCTCGCCCTGACCTCCTCATCTTGTAAAAGGTACAAAGAATATCGTAAATGGGTCCTGAAACGGATTCCAAACTCTCGAACAGTAGATCTATTCTGTCGAAGGGTATGATTCTCCTGGAAATTGGACACCATCGCAGTTAAAGAAAGAAACTCAACTCCAAATCTGTCTCGGAACTCCTCCCATGAGATCGTTGACTCCTCACGATCCCCAAGGAACAAGAACCACCACTACCTCACTACTCCATGTAGCATCATCACAGCTATGGATACTCAGTGCTCCTTCTGAGTATGGATCAAACTGAAGTCTATCTCAACCTCCTCCAACCAGTATTCCATAACTGCCTCTGAAACGGAGCCCTCATATTTCTGCAGACTCTGGCACTGAAACTCTCAGAGTGTCTTCCTCCATGTGTTGTGGTCATCATCCTCTACCCTGTGGCGATCTTCTGGAACAGCCTGCTAGACATTTTCTATGCAGCCCTGACGAGGATGTAAACATTAAGAGATACCTATAAAATAACACACTGTTAGAGCTCTTAAACCTGGAATATTGAAGACTCAACGTTAATTAATAAATTGTTTTATTTTATTCATATTAGGTTAACCTATCCCTAGGTCTATCCATTCAAACACATGCAAAAAGAAGAATGATGCATGATCCTTTCCTAGGTCTCTACGCTACACCTAGTATCACCGTGTATAGTCGTCATTGTAAACTCAAAGACCCATACATTATATCATAGGGGGACCTAAACGCCTATGTCTCATCCGGTCTCCAATGTTTACCACACTTTCTAAACATGAATGACACTGTTGCCCTACCACCCCTTGAAGCCTCACATGTTCCTAACACCAAACTCCATCCTATCCATCAACCAGACCTCTGATACAACTCTGTCATGACCCCCTCCCCACAAAGTGTACCCCTTCTAGGTCGTCAATGTGAGAAGGGAGATAATGACCCTCGAGTCCCACCTCCATTAGGCCCCAGGTTGGAAATTAGCACTGAGGGTATAGTAACACACAAATGGGAGGCATTACACTCTAAGAGAACACATACAGAAGAGAGATATAAGATAGAAACTGACCAACACCAAATCAAAATTGGAATATAAATGAATCCCAAGTGCACATATGTAATGTCATGAAAAAGTACTACAACAAAAAGGGGGAAAACTGCAAGTACCCAACAGAATCTAAAAATAGCAGAAACCACATGCCTGAACAACACCTACAACCCCAAGCTAGAAGAAACCAGCGGGATCTCCAACATCATTCATGTAACCTGAAAAACAGTTTATATATACATAGGGTGAGTATAACAGTATACTCAGTAGGATCCTCCCCAAATCCTCTCGTGAAAAAGTAATGAAATCATGCTACAGAATAGTGAACAACAAGTGAAACTAACTCGTCACCTAAACATGTATACTATGTTCCCAACCTCACCATGGATACTCTCACCAAGTAACGCATACATGAATATAGCATATAATAAGAATATCAAGTGCACCCCAGTACTAATTCCCCATTTTCTTACCTCTTTTCCCCAACATCGCACATCCTAAGCATCTCTCTCCAAAAAGGCTTTCCCACAGACACCTGGGCGAAACACCACAATCTGCCCCTCATGCGCCACAAAGACTTGCCTGTAGAAACCTGGGCGATGCATCACACCATCCTCACAACCAGTAGTATCATGGTAGTTTTTAAGAGCCACCACAACTTGCATAACCTGTATCATATGTCGAGTATTATACCTCAAGTCATTATAACCCACACACCGTGTAAGGATCCTCAAGACATCACAGCCTATACACATTACACCTATAATAGTCCATAGGATACTATATATCCAGAATATATGTGTGTGAATAACCACAAGCCATTACTTCCCTCCACACACATATATAGGGAAAACTAACTGATGTGTCTAACGGCAGATGTATCTACCAAGAGAAGAGAGTAGGGCCAAAGGGTGTAGTCATCCATTCATCCTCCAAACTGAATGTTGGGGAAAACACCCCCTAGGGCTCAGAATCCCCAGGGTGTTAGTTTCTCTTAATGAAAGGGTGGATTATCATATAGAAACAAAAAATGTACAAGAATATACAATAACTCACAACCACACTATTGGCATAACCTAGTCTTAGACACACTTCAGCTAACATCTCTCAGTCTCCGGGCTGTTACTTCATAGACTAGGTATTCTATAATCACACAACCATTTTATGAGCTTTATTAGATTACTTCATTCCCTTTTTTCTATTCCTATTTACGTTAATTAATTATTTAAACATTAATTAACCATGAAAAATTCCACATTAAATTTAATTAGCATCATACCCAAGTCAAATGTTCTTTCAATGTTATAGCCTCAACATTATGTTTCATCGAACACCAACCCCATGAGTTAACACCATTTAATCAAACAATTATTATAGAAACACTTTCCCATATTACCAAGTATTCTAGAAAAGCATTCTATGCTACTAAACACAACGGGGCTCAACACAGTGAGTAGATGTACTACCCATCGAGTCATTGCCGCTTTTAGAAAGAGCGTAGAACAATTCCCTCTTGAGAAGCCGAACACAGAAAGTGTGTGGCATACCCCGTGTGTCTTCGCCTCTTTCGGGAGAAGGGTAAGCATGACCAGCTAAATTGAGGAGTGGGGAAAATTAATGTAGATAAACAACCACAGAACCAGCAAGCAACCAAAAATCACATCCATCCCATTCCATCAAACCTGGTGTCCTCCCCGAAACCCACATGCATAAACCGATACATCTCGCCACTCTAGAAATCATCCGCTACCACGAAAAAAAAGCCTCTATGTCCCCACATATCACCACAACCATCCATGATCACATCACAGCACAAGCAACATGAAATCAACATCACATCACTTGGCACTTGGCCCTTTTAAAAACAAGAGGGTAACTTAGAACCCTTCAAGGAGTTATCAAACAAGAAAATATTTAAACCATCTTGAATTAAAAAATTTATAATCCGTTGTTTCCAAAATCGGGAATGTAACTAGTAAGCTATCACAAAAGATTATACATGCTTACAACGCCAATTTTATTAACATCAAATTACAATAAGAATCAGATCTGTTCAAATTCCTCTTTATCTTTATCTGAAAAATTTCAATTAGTACTGATTTACGTTCATTACTAATTTCCATCAAGAACAACAACTACGAAAATCGAGCATAGATATCACACTATCCAAAAAGCAAGAGGCAATAACATACAATCGATACAATTTCTTTATCTGGTTCAAAATATTTATTAAGTCAATTCTATTTTTCAACTAGGGGGATCAAGCATGATGACCCTACACATTCATGTAAAATAGAGGCAACAAATCCCATACATCGATGGTTTTTGACGAAAAACCACAACTGTCGAAGAACGCTCAAGAAACCCGACCAATTCTCTAGAATCCTCCTTAGATCTCTTCTCCTAGCTAGATCAATACCAAGCTAATCATATTTGGTATCCACACACTTAGATCTACCCATAACAGGCGTAGATATAAGAAACCGAGAGAAGAGGAGGAATTGATCTAAGTAGATCTAAGAACCAAACATGTATGATCACATACCTTAAAAAACCAACTTCGATTCACCAAGATAAGCATTCGGATCACCTCCAAAATTCTTGGTAGAGGTTCTACTATCTTCAAGGATGGGTAATCCCGAGTTCTGGCTACATAGGGGCTTAATCAAGAATGTTAGAGGCGAAACGATTGAGATCCAAAATTTTATGATCTAATTTTAAGTGCCATCACAGTTTCTCGCATTGTTAGACAAATCGTGCACTAACTGTGTGTTCACTACTGGCTCATCGAACACTCCTCGCATGGTTAGACCGCACAATTAGACAAACTGTGCCCTAACCTAGCATTAAACAATGCCTCCAACACCAACCTCACACGGTTTGGCCACATGATTCCAAAAAACCATGTGCCGCCCATGAGAAAGCTATTTCCCTTTATTCTTCCTTAAAAGATTCACCCAACGCACCACTAAGTCACCTTGACCTTCTAGAAGACCTCTAACACTATATTTTCAAAATTTAATGGACTGGAGAGGTCCATTCCATTATAGTTTTGATATTATGAAAGTGCAATAATCATGAACAATAGTATTTTCAATGATTTAATTTAAAAAAATTATATTTCTCTCCATTCCCATCATTTTGAGATTTAGTCCATTTATTATTTTAATTAACCCGACCCTTACTACTAAACCATTTATTGGAAAAAATCATGATATCCAAACTCACGAACATAAATAGGGAGATATCAATAACACACAACAAAAATTAAATTTTCTAAATAACTATTCAAAATAGGGTGAAGAAGAAATAACTAGGATAATAAAACATCACAATGAAAATCAGTTCAACCTAGACCACACTAAAGGATCCTTAGAAATGATTCTCCCAACAATCCAAGAAAAAATAAACATCAATTCTGTTAATAATCAAGATGAATCAGGTATCATTATTAGGAAAAGTTGACTTACACTACATGGATGGCAAAAAAGCATCCTCGAGAAGCCATAGATCTATGTAGGTGAGAATGGGCATGATGATCCTCCAAAATAAACTATGATTTTCAAAAAAAAAATATTCGGAATAAACTATTTAAGGGGATCTATTTTATTTTTAAACATGATGGAAATTGGTAAATTCATGACAGAAAATATAGATTTGGTTCTTAAATTTTTAGGATTCTATATAATTTAGGTCATTAAATAAATCTAGGTTTTGAATTTCTCAAAACACTAGACCCAAAAAATCACCAACTAATTTTCATGGTTCTTTATACTAGAATTAATTCATGTCATTAATTATTCATTCATTATGTTTGTTATATATGAACAAAACTCTAAATTATAACTGCAAACCATGATTCACTATCCCCCTAGTCCTGAATCAACATCGCAGTACATGAGTAAATAATATTTTTTTGAAAAACCTACAATTTTTTAATTCCATCCTCAACATCCTATAAATTCCCTCTGGCCTCTTTTGAACACCTTCTACTCGAAATACGAAAAATTTATAGGAAAATAAGGTATTAATAAATACATTAGATACATTTCAAATGTTTTTTTAACAACAAGAATAAAAATAAAATCCAAAAAAGGGTGTGTTTGATAAACCATTGTATGAGAAACTTATCATGGTTCAAATTATATTAAAAACACTCCCACCTTCACAAAAAAAGTGATCCGTCCGAATACATCCACAAAACACCCATAAATCATATCTCTAAATCAATAACTATGCAATAATAATATATTTTATCAGTAAAACCAAAAAATAACTCACATCCACATAACCACTCATACAACAATTTTAACCTCCACATAATCAAAACCAAAAACCCTCTAAATTATCACACAACATAATGAAAAGAACACAAATCGTGGGATCCCTCATTACAAACTAAGATATTTCCTACATTGGATATAAATAACACACCACCGCATTATTAAAATATAATTTAATATAGTTGATTTGGATTAGGAAGGGGATCTCCCCTTTTATGTGCTTTAAGTAATAACACATATCACTAGCTGGGGAAAAAGAAACACCTCATAAATCATATTTTTTCAAAAAATCGCAACATCCCTATTTTTTTCAAAAACAAATTAATACATTGTTAGATTGCATACATGATACACCACCTCAAGTTTAAGATAACAAATAAATATAATTATTATAATCTCATATCAATAATCTAGTCATTAGAATGTTGGGTATGGAAAATGTTTAAAAAAAGTACAACAATGTTGTTTCAACATTTATATGACATTATTTCCATGATAAATTACTAATTAATATAAAAACCATTTTTAAAATAAAAGAAATCTGTTTCTAAAAAACTATTTGAATATTCACAAGTGTGTTATATAAATAAAATTAAAAAAAATCATCCATTTTGAACAATATTAATAATATATATATATATAGTATTCAATATAATTTTTAGCTTTAATATTATGTGTTTTATCGACATGATATAAGAGAAAATCCAATTTTAAACATATAATAAGTTTATTATAAAAAGACAGATCTCCACCATTTAATTACACACTTAATTTCAATATAATTTTTGAAACCTCTATAAATTCTATTTGAAGAAAATAATGTTATTCATTGAATGTTTTATAAGAAAATATTCTTTGGTTGAATTTCCTATATTTTTCTGGGAAGTTTGATGTTTTCATGATGTGTTTAAAAAATACAACTTTTAAATTGAAGATACTATATCAAATAAAATTTTTTTTTGTTACATTAAATTTCATATTTTTTAAAAGTAAAATTAGATCAATTTAATATCATTTAATCCAATTAGGGAATTACAATAAATTTTAGTCTAAAATCGGATACAAAAACACTGTGATATTTTGAAAATTTTTTATTTTAAAAAATAGTTCTCTCATTCCATCATCGATATTAATTTCATATTAATTTTACCCAATTAGATGATTGGATTTCTGAAAAATATATTCCATATTTTGAATAATAGTGTTCTAATTTTATAAATTGGTCTCTCTTATTTTTTATTAAATATTATTATTATCATTGGAAATTTTTATTACAAAAATTAATGAAAAATCAGCTAATTAAGGGTAAAAATGATATTATAAATTTCATAAAATTACCCTTAAAATTATCCAAATTTTGTTATGTTTTTTATTGGGAAACAAAATCATAAATCGGACAATTTTATGAGATCTTGGTTCTAAATGGAAGAATTTAAGTCATTTATTGTATTTTATTCAATGAAAATTAAATTTTTTCATACTTTTTTATCAATTGAAATATTTTTAATATACGATTATATAAGGTATATGTTAGACTATAAGTATTCATTTGAAATAATAAATAATAATCTTCATCAAGCTATATTATTTTTAACTTTCATGAAATAAATATTTACATGAGTGGCAGACACAATGATGATGTTATATTTGTTTTATTAACAGAAATATCAAATAAACGATCTTAAATATATTAAATTAAATATTATTTGATATATTTTATAGAATACATGAATTTTATATATTCCTTAAACATGGTATTTATGAGTTAAAAAGTTTTTTATAATGATATTTTGATATGATATTTTTTAAAATTTAAGTGATGAATAGGATCAAAATTTACATTAATGATATTTTAAAATAAAAAATATATTATTATCTGAAATAAAATTCATAAAAAATTTTATGTAGAAATATCGTTTGGATAAGTATAATAATTTCGATAATATAACATTTAGGGGTATTTTTTATTTTTATATTGTTTATATTACACTCAATGTGTACATTACATGATATCATGGTATGAATTTAAAATGTAAAATAATGGTTAAAAAATGACAAGGATTAAAAAATAATAAAAACATTTTATGATTTTATGTGTATTTAAATATTTTCATGTATATTTATCAAATATTGGAAAAAAATATGTTTGAGCTGTGATGGATTATAAAAATAATTTATTTTAGTAAAATACATTTATGAATTCCAAGAGTTCCCCTCCCGTCTCTTATAAAAGGACAGCCATTCATCTATTTTATTAACACTTAAAATACTATCTTGTTAAGACAAGATATACCCCCAAACCCTTCCAAAAATCCCTCATCATGTACATAATAATGTTAAAAAATCACATCAAGAACATACTCTTAGAAAAATGTCCATAAAATCAGATGAGTCAATAGACCGATACGATAGATGGAAGAAGACAAGAATGCTTCTCCTGAAAATTCTTGTAGATAGAGATATAATTGATGAACATGATGATTAATTTAATAGGTAAATCTAAAAATATAGCATTGATGATCCCAATGAACATTGATTATCTGTTCGTGAAACTAAATGACATGATCATTTACTCAATCTTTCCATAATATCACCTAAATTCATAATTATTTATATCCTCATTTATAACCCTCATCTAGATATTTCCAAACATAAAATAAATCATTGAATAAAAAATATCTCTCTAATGCTAGTTGAAAAAGTAATATATACATGGAATAGGGTAATGATTCATGAATTTCACCTGATTGAACCCCTCGTAGACAATGAACAACCTCATACTACTATCCGAATTAATGGATACCAAATAATGCAGCACCCTAAGGATAAACATTATGTGAGATGAATTTTTTTCATCTGATTATAAACCTATAAATTCAACCATCACAACTCCATAGGCTACATTAAGAATAGATCAATCAAAATTAGAGACATAAAATTCTTCAACTTTATATGAACATTGACATCACATCAATGGCATAACATAAAAATTTCATCCAAAATAACATAATCTAAATCCCCTATAACCTTAGGAATATCATTTTCATAAGGATCCTCGAACAAATCTTCATACTAAGATATTATTTTCTCAATATATTTATCATCCATATGATAAACCTACCACCAAAAAATGTCACTCGATGTCCCTCAAAAATAAAAAAACCATCATGATGAATTAGTCAAATGCATTACACATGGAATAAAACCAATCTATTCTAAAAAACATTGTTTGTATATATATGTATCTGGATGAAAAAACCCAATCACCGGTGCTATCCCCTCATAATTTTTCATCCCATTATCATGTAATAATTAATCTTTACCTCTAAGTTGCATTTATAACACCAAGAGAACTTGAAGTCTCTACATATTATGTCTCAATGTATAGAATGATTTAAGAAAACCAATAGGACATCAAGGATCCTGAATCTTGCAAGAAATAAATATTTTTATATGGTAAACTAATAATACATTACAATCATCGATCCCTTCTAGAAAAACCATCTATATTATAGACATTTACCCATTCCCATATCTTATACCTCCCTTATAATGACAAAGGAAAACATGCTCTGGTCTTGGTCCCAAATGAAGGTGACTACCATGATAATTTTTCTATGATATTCACCATTCCTCAACTACTGAAAAATAATCAATGGTTCATTCTACAAAAATGTAATGTCTTACCCCTTTTCATTGGCATGAGAGTGCAGTGAGACCTTTTTTGGCCTTATGTTACATCCATAACATGCCAAAGGCTAACAACAAATTACTAAGGGTTTTAACACACGTGGTCTATGATTTATCCTTTTAGAAAAAAACCAATAAAAAAATTATCCATTACCAAACAACCACAATATGATGCATGGTAACATAGAAGTAAAACTCAACATTCCATTAATCAAAATCATACTAAAAACAAGTGTCACAATAGAAGTTGACAATATCAATGTAAAAATTAGAAGACAAACTAACAACACTCCAAGATAATAACAAAACTATATTCTCCCCATACCCCTACTCCAACATCAATAAAAATCCTTAGTGTCATGAAGTGGTGATAAAGATTTGTGGTGATTTAACATTTTCCATGTCCTGGGAAATGAATTCTACAAAATAACCAAAGTGATAAAGTAGGGGTGAGTGCAAAAACAAAGTATCTATTCCCCCAATGACTACCCCAATCATACCATAAAGAGAGAACATTTTAGCAACAATTGTTAAAAATATTTTATAATGATATTTAAGAAATGGTTTTTATCAAAATATAAACTAAGTCCATGATAAAATGTTTTCCATGTAATGAAAATAACAATAAATTATATAATTTAACATTATATTTTGGAATATCCCATTCATTTCCAAAAAACCATCCATGAAAACTATGGAACTCCATATACATGAATATGGTGATTTATCCTTCCAATAATAATTCTCATAGAGGACCACTTTGATGCAGTTACTTTAAAAAAATATTAATCCTAAACGTTTTATGGCGTACTTCGAGCCATTATCTTTCCCAATGCATATGAACACATGTCACGTTACCATGCCAAATCATTCCAAATCCATGGGAGATCAAACCATTCAATTAAAAATAATTCCTTTTATTGAAACCCTTTTTATTCCATCAAGAAAAATAAATTATTATTTTAAATTCAAAAGTTTAAAATCATGTTATCAAAGCACGTTCCAATTACACCTTATTTTCCCCAATTTCCTCGAAATTTTACTCAAGAGGG
Organism: Viscum album; assembly: GCA_963277665.1. NCBI lineage: Eukaryota > Viridiplantae > Streptophyta > Magnoliopsida > Santalales > Viscaceae > Viscum > Viscum album. The sequence continues at coordinate 2,053,009,179 of OY728146.1, read as the reverse complement.
TTTCAACAATTATTTCAAATCCCATAAAAAATAAAATTCATTCAATGAAATAATTTTCAAAAAAAGACTTATTGTCTTATAATATATGTGTCATGTGAGAAAAAACCGACATTCATATTTGTGGAGAAAATGACAAACGACATGAAAAACATCATAAAACTAGGTTGAAACACCATAAACCCACCATATTACACATCCCCAATCAATAAACACACCAACAAAAATTTTTTGCATAAGAAACTATAGATTTACCCAATGTGAGTGTATATCTATGAAACATTGGGAAGGAGAAAAGTATATCTATGAAATACACCAAGAACGAAAAAGTACAGTCAATTATCACGAGTAATCAGATTCTAATAACCAAGGTAAGACTTCAGATCACCTTCATATCATTGGCAGAAACCTCCATTACCATTGATAGATAAAATTCCATAGTTAGGACTACTTAAGAGGAAAAAATAATGGGTTAATTTGAAAACCAAGTGAGATAAACTTTTTTAGGAGGATGCCTTGACCCCATCATAGTTTTGTGACACTATTATATAAACAATGCACTTACTAAGCTCCTAATTCTATCTAATGACATTCCTCACATGGTTAGTTCACATTTCATCGACACCTTGTATTGACCATGAAAAATATATTTATCCAACATTTTTACCACACTTCATAGTTGTTCTTAGTCTTCTGTATGGTTTGGATAAACATTGTGTTTCCTATGTGACGACCTATTAACCAATGTATCACTATGCGTAGTCTTTTATAAGTATTTCATAGTATACAAAAACAATGCACTACCCTTGATCCAAAATAAAATCATGAAAAAAACTCTAAAAAAGTTCTCCAGACTCTCCCAACCCCCACATTTATAATTTATATACATAAAAATATTAAAAAATGATTACATTCCAAAAAATAGGGTTGTTACATTCTCCCCTCTATTGTACTTCCTATCCCTAGAATGTAGAAATCCAAAAAAAATTTGAAAGAGTTCGGGCCAATTCTATTTTATTTCATTCTCACATTCCCATGTTTCTTCTAGAATTTGACCACGTTTCAACAAAGCTTTCCTTAGACTAATACGTTATCTAGGAAAGGCTCTCTCATTCCCATCGATAATCTACATAGGCATATATACCATAAAAGCATCATACTCAATGTAAAATTAATCACATCTGATTACATGGTAAGGATCAGGCTAATACATTTTTAATAGATACACAAGGGACACTATGAACAAAACTAATCCATGGTGGTAATTCCAACTGATCCATTACATCTCCTCCCATACCAGTATCTCAAAATGGCCTATGTATCAAGGAGATAATATTCATTTCTTCTAAAAATACCGACATCCAATCCTTTGAGAAATCCTCAATGATGAATGATCACTCATTTTAAATGAAAAAATCCTTCAATGATGATCATCATATGATTTATAATGACTCTAATCCTCTCAATAAATTTCATAATAAACTAAATCTTCTCTATAGTTTCTTGAACAAGGATCTGTCCAAATAGTGATGCTTTACCAGGTTGTACACAATAACGTGTAAAATGGAAAGGAGGGCCATACAATGCCTCAAATGGAGCCATATGAATCATGTCCTGATAGTTTTTATTATAATAGGACTCCACCAATGTCACACTCTCTTTCCATAAAGAAATGAAATCCATTACACATGCCCATAACATATGTTTCGTTGTTTGTATCATCTATTCAGATTCTATATATGTATAAGGATGATATTCCATAATCATAGTTAACTATGTCCCTAGTTATTTCAGTCATGATTATCTTGAAATGAGACATGTACATTGGATATCTTTTTGATTCAATCAAAACTGATATTTCATGTATCTTTATCACTTCATAGATATTTATTTTGTATAGATCCTACACTATCATAGTTCCATTAATAGTGATGGAATTGGATAACATCATGATATATTCAACAATAACCCATATAGAAATTTTCTTCTCAACCAGTAATGGAATACCTATCACAAAACCATGGATATATTCTCCCATTACCATACCGGGATAGAAAAATCTTGTAACATACCTACTCGTCTCTTTGGTTCTTCCTAAACATTCTGACAAGTTATGCATATAGAAACAACCTCAACCCCATTCTTTTTCATGTCAATCAACCAAAAATTTTCCTTCAAATCCATTTAAATATTCTTTATTCTAGGACATAAATCCTATACCAAATGGTGGTAACAATGAAGAATTTGTTATTGGGAATACATATGTATTAACATCCCATCTCCAAACCAAAAAATTGAAGTCTCATTCTTCCTATATCCCTCAATGGTCCCCACCATTTATTTTTAACCTCATATCATCAAATTCTTTATGGAAATTTTGTACCACCTTTTCCAGCTTCACCATGTAGAGAACAATAATAACTGGAAAGAGAACTGTATCATCATTGTAGTCTTCATATTCCACATTCATGTTCTCTAGAACCAACCTCAGCAACCACTCTCCTGAAGCTTATTTTTCTATTTGGGCATACCTCTTCTACTTAATGAATTAGATAATTAATTACTTTTACCAATTTTATACATCATGTTAAAATATATCATTTGGTCATTATCTATATATATTTTTCCTCTGATTCAAATCAATTTGTGATAAAAATATGATTCAATATTTAATGATCAAGGAGCATAGTAAATTTCACAACGAAGAGATAATGAATCTATGTTTTCGAATCATAGATTACTACATCTAACTTCAATTCATGTGTTTGGAATTTTTTATCCGTATGCATTAACATCCACTAACTATAAGTAAAAAAATAATCTCTTTTCAATAAAATACACCTCATAACATACACTAAGGCATCATAATACACCATATACCCTTGTCCTGTTTTTAGAAAATCTAGATCAGTGATGATGTATGGTGATCCATTAAATCTTGAAACGATTTCCATCATTCTCAATCAGTTGGAATGGAGAATTCTTCTTTTTCAATACTATAATTGGTGAGTAATGATCTAAAATTTCACACAAAAATCATTGAACATAACCAAATACTAGAAGTAATATATGTATCAAAAGACATTCTTTGAACGTTTCTTAGAGTAAATGACATCTATATTTTCTAGATCTACTAAAATATGTTATTTATAAGTAACATGTCTAGGATGGAGTAATTATTGTATCAGAAATGATGGCATTAATAATGTTTCTTACAAAATATGTAACACCCGACCCTACCTCATTGGCTTGAGATGGTGGTGAGGGTCACATGTCCTTAAGCGACATTCCCAAGGAGCCAAAGGCTGGAAATAAATGATGAGGGCTTCAAGGAACACTGGGGAACAATTTTCCCTTAAAGAGATCACCCAAATCAACCAACCAACAAGGAAAGGTGAATTCAATATCAAACCCAACCATATGATACGAACCATTCCACCATATACCCTAAAACTGTTCAACTAGACATTACCACAAAACATCAAATTAAAAAGTGGAAACTAAACAGCAGAATACCACTAGCCATGACACCACCACAGCCCCACACCTAGCTCCAAGCTCCACGATCAACCAACACATCTCATGCATCACCACAAACCACTAGCAATGATATTCTTTACCTTTACCTATATCCTGGTACACGACATCTGCAAAGACACCAAAGTGAAAATGTAGGGGTTGAGTACAACTACTTAGTAGGTTTTACCCAAATGGCATCCCTACACACGCCACTAGGATAAAACTATTATCATGTTTATATAAAGTATATTATATAAAATAATCAAAATTTCATACATTACTATCACCCAAACACACCCTTACCAAGCCATCATGCCCAAACCACGTAAACATATGGTAAGCCAAAAAATCATGTCGTAAGCCAAAAATGGCACACAATGAATCCAAATAAACCATGCCATGCATGGAAGCCAATTCATCCATTTCACATTTCCACAAAAAATTCCATCTATGCAAATAAACACACAACAAAGCATCCATAACGGTGGGACTTCCCGCCCAACTCGTTCACCCCATCTTTAGCTAACAGGACTTCACAGCTACTACGTGACAACCCAAAACAGTGGGACTTCCCAACCATCCCATTCACATTTTATAGTGAGACTTCCCAACCACTTCCATACAACCAACACAAGCCACAACAATGCAAGAAATCCACTAAGGCCACAACAATATGCAATTCACCATTTCCATTATTTGTCAATCCACTTCAATAAATGAAACATTTATTGAGAAACCCCTTCAATCATTCTCCATACCAAACCAAAATTAAAAAAAACAGCCATTTTTTAATGATTTTTTTTCTAAAATAATCTTAATCAAACCAAAAAAACAACTGATTTTAATATCCCATTTTAAAATCACAACAAGAACATTTCCCCACAAGTCCTTTTTCCCAAAATTTCCCAAACCAACGATTTCACACATCAACAACACAATTAATTTTAAGCAACAAAAATTAATTGTAACAAAACCACTAGTTCTAACCAAGTGGAGTCGAGAGAGATGCCACCTACCTTTAGGGTTCTGGAAAAATCGACCCACAAAAAACCACTCTTCAAATCCAGCGAATGAACCACCGAATCCTTTCTAGTTCCCCTTCCCTAATATCCATAAGACTTAAAATCAACATTCAAGGCAAACAGAACCCTTGATATACACACAAAGTGTGTAGATCTATAAAATAGAGATAGAGGGAGATGTAGGTCTAGAAGAAAACACAAAAAACAGAGAGGAGAGACTTACCTGGGAAAAACCACCTACAAAACACTACGAAATCCCCTCAATTTTCTTCTAAACTCAGTGGGATATCACCTTAAACCCCTAAGAAACCAAAATATTGAACGAGGCTCGAGTGGGAGAAGATTGGGAGTGGAATGCCGAAAGAACAAGTGAACACATGTTTTAAAACCCTATTTTTAATTGGCCGCACAGTTTTACAAACCGTGTGCTAACTGTGCAAACGCTACTGCCTCAAGAGGAGGGGTCCACAAGGTTGCCTTGGATGGTTTGGAAAACCATGCACAGGCCTTTTGAAGGCTATTGACTCCCCCTGAATGGTTTCTTGGAGAACATAGAAAGTTTCCCCTAACCATGCTCTAACCGTGCTCCCAAAGAAAATCCTACAAACTTATCCAAAACCATTCCAAACTCTCACAACATATTCTCAACTCATCCCATGCACATTAACACATAAATAATAATAAAAAGGCTATATAACTCAAACCAAGAGCTAAATTCTCCCCAACATTGTAATTTCCCACATTCGAATGTAGTGAACCCACCTTTTTTCAAAAGATCATAGACCATTGGTCGACCATCACTTTCTCCCTCTCCCATGTCTCCTCTAAGATCTGGGCATGCTGGCACAAAACCTAAACCAGACTAATGCTTTTACCCCACATGACTTTATCTTGGCTACCCAAAAACCGCACTAGCATGTGCACCATCGAAGTATCTGGTTCTAGCTCAACATGATCCCATCGAAAAACATGGCCTGAATCGGGATGATACTTTTTCAACTGCAACAAAAGAAGCACAGTGTGCACCACACTAAACCTAGGTGGAAAATACAAATGATAATCCACCTCACCAACCCACTCAATAATCTAAAAATGTCCAATATACATCATAGATAACTTATCCTGCTTCCCAAACCCACGATGTCCCATCCTAGGAGAGATCCTCAAGAAAACATCATCACTCACATTAAACGACAACAGCTGTCGACAATGATCTGAATATGATTTCTAACGACTCTGAGCCATCACCATTCTCATCCTAATTAACATGATATTCTCCATAGTCTCCTGGAAAATTCTTTGTCCAACCATTGAGGACTCTCCCGTTTCCACCCAACATAGTGGAGAACGACACGACCGCCCGTACAATGCTTCAAACGGAGCCATATGTATGGATTCCTAAGAACTATTATTGTAGGAGAACTCAACCAACATCAAGTGCTCCTCCCATGAGCCACCAAAATCCATGACACAAGACCACAACATATACTTCATTGTTTAAATCATCCTCTCAGATTGACCATTCCTATGAGGGTGATAAGTCGTGCTCATAGAAAAATGTCTCCCAAGGGATTGTTGGAACGATATTAAAAACGATATGTAATCCTGGGATATCTTTCTGATATGATCGAAACTAGAACATCATGCCTTTTTACCACCTCCCAGATATAGATTTTGGACAGATCTTCTACTATATTAGATTCATAAATTGGGATGAAATGGGTTAACTTCATTATCCGATCCGATTTCACCCAAATGGAATTGTTCTTTCGGACCGTTCTTGGGAGACCTATGAAAAAATCCATCTCTATTTTATCCCACATACAAATAGGGATTGGTAAAGACTATAACATTCCCGCTATCCTCTGATGCTCTGTCTTGAACTAGTGGAAAGCCATACATCTTGAAATAAACTCAGCCACATTCCTTTTCATACCAGCCCATCAAAACTGCACTTTCAATGACTTGTGCATCTTCTAAATTCCATGATGGAAAACCCGCCTGGAATGATGATAAGTCATGAGATGTACCTATATACAAGCCAATGGTACCACCATATGATTTCGAAAACACAAGACTGACTTCTCATTCAGTTTCCAAGCTTCAATGTTCTCCCCACCATTGAGTTTTGACCTCAAGGTTACACACTCAGAATCTGATATTTTTACCTCTTTAACCATGCCAACCATGTCACAAATCAACAAAACTGGAAGGAAGACTTCTCTATGGCCCTGTTCATTACATTCCAACCACATGTCACCTATAACCGACAACAACTGCCATTGTTCTGATGCCTATTTCACCACCTGAGCCTATGATTTTCTCCTTAATGCATCCACAACCGAATTTCCCTTACCTAGTGTGTACATCATGTCAAAATCAAACATTTGGTGATATTCCATGTATTTCATATTCCTTATGTTCAAATCCCTTGGTTAGAAAATGGGATTCAAGATCTTATGATATGTATACACCGTGAATTTCTCACTGAACAGATAATGACGCCACACATTCAAAGAATAGACCATGACAGCCAATTAAAAATCATGAGTCGGGTAGTTCTTCTCATGAACAATCAACTATCGTGAGCCATATGCAACCACATGATTCCCTTGCTTGAGAATTCACCCCAAACCTGATCCTAATGTATCACAATACTCCATGTACCATCTTCATAGTTCTGGTAAAACCCTGGTTTGTGCTGATGTAAGGCGACCCTTTAGCTCATAAAAACACTAAATACACTATTCATTCCATTGAAATGGAACATTATTTCTTGTCAAAGCTATCATCGGTGAAACAAAACGTGAAAAAACATGAAAAAAACTCCGATAATACCCTTCTAGACCAAGGAAAATCTATACCTCAAACACATTCTTTGGTGGATTCGATGAGATAATAGCATCATTCATTTATGGATCCACTAAAACACCCCCTTGAGAAGTCACATGGACAAGAAAATGGACTTCCTATATCCAAAAGTCACACTTTGACAATTTGGAATACAACTGATGATCCCTAAAAAACCCCAAAACTGTCGCCATGTGATGGTCATGCTCCACCCTTTTCTTTGAATACACCAGAATAACATCTAAAAACACCACAACAAATGAATCCAGATATATCTAAAATATCTAATTCATTAGTTCCATGATTACCACTGGCACATTTGTTAGACCAAAGGGCATAACCACATATAAATAATGACAATATCTACTTCTGAAAGTTGTTTTAAGAATATTTTCCTTCCTCACTCACAATTGATGGTGTCTCGACCTCAGGTCGATCTTGGAGAACCACCGGTCTCCCTTCAACTGGTCGAACAAATAATCAATTTGTGGATGTGGATATCTATTATTTATTGTAACATGGTTAATTTGATGTTAATTAACACAGAGCCTCAATGTTCCATACAAAGTTTTCACAAAAAACAATGGCGCTACCCACGGAGACGTGCTAGGTTAGATAAACCCTTTGTTTTCTAGCTCTTCCAATTGGAATTTCAATTTCTACAATTTAGTAGGTGACATCCGGTAAGATGGAAGTGAGATAGGATTTGTCCTCGGAAGGAGATCAGTCGTAAACAATAGTTATCTTACCGGAGGTAACTGAGAGAATTATTTTTGAAAAAATTCCATCAACTGATCCACCACTACCAGAAGAACACTCTTCTCAACAACCTCTACCAATTCTAATGACATCACCACCAAATGATATGATAATGTGCCTGCTGCTGGTTCTAACAAACCCGTTTCAACCTTCCTTGCATGCCTCTCTCCTCTAAAGAGTTGTCTAACACCATCGTGTGTTGTAAAAGCCTCTGTTCGCAATTTACAGTCGATGTGGGCCTTAAACCACACCAGCCAATCCATTCCCAGGATTACATCATACCCATCCATCTCAAGAACGTAGAAATTACACATTAATTCAACCTCTACCACAACAATACAACATGCTATATACAAGAAGTCTCATCACTCTCTTCTACCCAGAGGATTTTGAAGTTTTAAAACTGAAGGCATCATTTCTACCCATAAGCCCAGCAACTCAACCACACATGAAACAATAAAAGAGTATGAATCACCCGTATCAAACTAAACATGATTCAAGGTATAATTTAAAAGAGTAGTACCTAGCACTATGGATGGCCCTGACTGATCATCCACCACAACCTTCTTAGCTCCGAATAATGCCTTGGTTTCCACATTATACTCTTTATTTCCCTACTGAGGAGTATTTGTGTTCTGAGAATCACCATAACTGGTTGTGCTCTGCTGAAGATGGGAATGATTATCTTTTAACAGGTATGAGGTACGGTTCCTGACTGGCCAACGTGATAGGCCCACCCATTGGGGAATAACCACCATAATGGGTTATATTATAATGAAATTATAAAATGATTATCAAACCTCTTTTCTTTTAATGGGTACTGTTAGGTTTATATGATAATTATTTTATGATATTTTGGAATACATATGTATGGTTTTATTATGTTATGGGGAGGACTAAAACTTTATATCCCTCTAATGAATATTTTAATGTTTTATATATCATTATAAAATAATGGGAAACAAGTCAATACAATTGATCCAATATGGGATATAAGTCAATGTGATATATCTACTATTGAATTCATGTGATGATTTGTTCCCCACTATGATTTGGTGGTATCATTTTTTAACCTATAAATACAAAATGGTTTTAATACCTATGATAGACCCATAATTTTATTACCTAAACTAATTTTTTAACATATATTTATGTTGATTTCTAACTCTTATTAATTACTCCTTTTTAAAGGATAATGATTTATTCCATGATGCGTTTTTATGGTCATTGACTGAATAAGTAATAGATTTTTTATGTTCTGTTCATAATCTCATGCCCTTTTTCTTATATTATGGTTTCATAAGTTAATTATTTTATATCAATTATGTTTACCCTTATTGAGATTTCAATCTCACCCTTTCATATTATTCATTTCAAAATTTTATATAGATCAATCATAATTAGGGTGTGTTAAGAAGAGTGAAAAGTGGGTAGAACATTGTTGTATACAATGAATAATGTATTTAAATATGATATATATATATATATATATTCTAAAAAACAAATTATTTATTGTGTCTTATGGAAAATAATTTCATATAATGAATATTAATGTAAAATTATTTAATATTTATTAAATAAATTATTATCCCTTTACAATTTTTATCAAATCCTGGTTTAATTAGTGTTTAGAGATTAGGGTTGGAAAATATTCGTGAAACCCCAAGAAATAATTTTATTCATAGGATAACATCCTACTGTTTTTCTAATTACTATAGACAACATGATAATATAGTATTCTAATTTTACATCATATGAATGTTTTTCGTTATATATATTACTGGTCATTATAATTAATAGATATTTATAGTCATGAAAACCATATATAATATTGGGATTGAGGATACAATGATGATGTTTAAGAGGTAATAGGTATGATAAAATACTGAAGTTCCTTATATGATCTTAGTTATGCGAATTCATGTATATCATGAAAATACTTAAGGAATTCTAAGTCATAACATCAACAATTTCAAATTTAGTTTTAAAGTGATATTTGAAAATGCTAATATGGATGAATTTCAAGTATATAGTTCACTATGATTGAGGTTTTGGGGAATTTTGTTTTAAAAAATATTGTGATTAACTCTTTAGTTTATGATAATTTGATTATAGGCATGATTTGGATTTATTTATATGTCTTATATTTTAATTGTCATGAAAGGAAAGCCAAATTTCCTGTAAAATATGATCATATGACTTTTTATAGGTGTGGGGATTAATATAAATCTCCAATAAAGATTAATTCTATTTTTTGAGTTATATTTATTATTCATCATGGATATTTGAGTCATATGTTTGTTGAGAAACTAATGATTGAGGATATTCAGTGGTGTAAAATTTTTTAAATGAATGAATTTAAAAATTTAATAATCAACCCCTAAATAGAGATTTTATATATTCTATATAACATACACCATGTTTTACCCATATTTCAATGATTCCTTATATAATGGTCCCAATTGAGTTATAGGAATTTTTGAATTAAAATCTAGGAGAATCATGAAAATGGATTCCAATGCCATGGTGAGTCACTAAAGGGGGGACATGTTCTCTTTATTATGTACACATATTATTCATTGTTCCCTTTCAATAATTTTTTATTACATAACATGATCAATATCGAGAACATGTATAATCTACCTCATACATATATTTTTTTATAAATTATATGAATATCAATAATCTCAAAATATTATTGTTCAATATTGATATTATTTGCAATGGGTAAAAAAGAGGATACACAAATGAAAATATTCCATAAAATTTATGGAAACTATGAATTTATATGGATTCAATTTGTTTATTCAAATTCCCCTCACTTTAATGGATTTAATTAATTGTGTATTTATTAATTAAAATTATTTTTTATGTTACTAATTATATATTATATTATTATTTATTAAAAGTGAAGAGTTAATAATGGTTATCATTTCAGAATTTTGATAATGACCCCATAAAATGAGAATATTTTTGAAAATTTTCCAATTATGAATTTTGGATTAAAAAATATTCATTATTTTGTCCAATAATGTAGTTTGAGTGTATGTTAGTGGATCATTTAGTGAAGAAGTTTTTATGAAATATCATTGACCAACCAAATATGTTTATATATATATATATATCATGGATGGGAATAATATTAATTATTTATTATAGGGAGTTTCACATGACTGTCTAATCCAATCACCATGTTATCTTGTAATGGAGCCACATTACACTATAAAGAATAATTTATATAACATTTCATGTAACTAATGGAATGGTTTATTGGTGAAACATTCTTAAATTACAATATATTAGAAATGGGGTTTTGATATTTTATATTCATTTAATAATGGAACAACATTTTTCAAAATTAAAAATTATACAATAATAAAACATGACTTATTAAAATTGAAAACACATGAAATACTTTATGGGAATCATGACTTCAAATTTATCGTGATAGTTATTGATTTGAGTACATTGATGAATATTTATAATGGGAAAAAATGTGACATATTTACAAATCATAGAATGTTTAATATTATATTTACTTAAATAATTTGAATATGTTTTAGTGACGATGGCTTGAGTTTACCTGATATTATGATTTCTTGATACATTACCCCTATAGGAAGCAAAGCAAGTTGGGTGATTCTTTCTGTAGAGATGATCATGATAGAATGTTATTGAATAAGATCATAAAAGATATATTTATTCTATTTTTAAAATGATGGATATATAGATCACGATGGAGGTAGGGAAATAGTATCATGATCAAATTAGTGTTCAACCGTCCCTCCATGTGTGTATTAAAGTGGAACAAAATGATGTTGTGGAACTGCAGAAGAATGTTACGAATCTTCATAAGTTAATCCATGATTGTGAATGAATTACAAGGATCATAAAAAATGTTTGATTTCATTCCAGACCATATTTTATAGTACATTAACTGGATGAGGATCATTGGTCATTATTTTTAATTTATCCTTGAATAAAAAATATATATTAGGACTAGAAAGCGTATTTCTAGTTTGATGACAGGAAGAGAGATATTATGGATTATGTATATCAATTAATGGAATGAATGTAAGTTATTTTTGAGAGTATAATCTAATGGAAATTTTACCACCATAACCCTACAATAATAGATATGGGGAAATATCCCCATCTATTTTTTCATTATAATCCACAAAACATTTAAAGTTAATAAGATTATTTGTATCTTAGTCAATCACCTTATAACATCGTCACCAATAATTGTCATTAAAAAAGATTTATATATTTATTATCTTGTTAGGATATACCATAATAAACTATTATGATATCATAAAGTACCATAATATATAATATATGATAAGGATCTGAGGCTTACATCTATATTTAAGTGACGTCTTAAAATACTATGGATATGGAGTTATTTTTTCACATTTCAAATCATCCCTAGATATATTATCATTATAAGGGATCAATTAAAACCAATAAAGAAATACTGATAAAATGTTCTATGGAATTAATTGTTCAATGGGATCAATGACCTTTTTAGTGGAATATTGTTACAATATTAACATTCATGTAATAATTTGGGTGGATCATTATGATACCCTTTATTAATAGAAGTGTATATATCTAATTTGTTTCTGATGAGGTTAGAGAATAAAAGATATTATGAATTTACATATCTGAGGAAATAGAATAAATGGGTAGATATATTTTAAAAAACATAAGGGTAGCTCAATGTAATTTGAAATGTTACAGTGGAATCCAATGGTGATATCTAGAGTTTTACATTGGTGAAAACATAATCCTAAAAATATCTTTTTTGAATTGGGGCATGATATTTAGAATTATTGTTAATTTGTTCTCTAGTCATAACATTCTAATTAAAATTCATGATTGTTTTCATATTATAAGTAATTATTTCATTCTTCCACTAAATCACTTAAATTTCACGATGTGTTCATTGTATCTCTCTTGATAAAGTGAAAACATTATCCTACACTATTATTGAACTGAGAGGCAATACCACCATAGAATGTTCTATCTTATGAAGAGTATTTATTTTCGTGATTTAATCTTCTATATTATGTCAAACAAAACAAGTACTCTAACCGTGAAAATGTTTTTTAAATAATAAATAGAGGAAGCTACTTGGGAACTTGAGGATGTAATAATATATATATATAATAAAATTATTTTATCATAGTGATGGAATTTCGCAGGAAAAATTTATTTTAATGCGGGGGGTATAATTTAAATTACTGGAATTATATATTATAATTAATTTAAATTATTATCAATTTTTTTAATAGTGTGTGTTACATGAAACACTGAGTTTAAACAAACCACTATATAGATATGTGGTAATTATCACCAAGCCTTTAGAATGGTGGATATTAATTAGGATAACTAAATTCCAAAATCCTTTTGTTTTATATATGTATAAAATTAATTTATTTGTTATAAATTAAAAATAAAAATAAAAATAAAAATAAATATTTAGAATAATAATGGGATGTTATTTTAAAGGAAAAAAATGAAGTGCAAAATATAATTTTATGATATTTAAGTAAAATAATCACTATTTTTGAATAGTTTTATATAATTGTTCATATTATAAATTCAAAAAAATATAAACAATAAAATATTTGTTCCCTTCATATGGGATTTGAATAATTCATTTTTTATTCTTAAAAAATTAAATTTTCTTTAAAATGGTATTCATCAGGTTTTTCACTCTTATTTTTGTAAATGAATTAATAAAATATATAGAAAATGAATTTATAAATTTTTATTTCATATTTGGAATCATGAGGTTTATTTTTTTTAAATGTGTCCCTTTTATTTTTAGGCATTATGAATGAATGTTTTGGAAAAATTTATCACCTCCGTAATGGGTAAATCAGGGTAACCAATGTTGAAAATAATTGGTAGAGTAAGGATTTTCATTTTAATTGTTATTATATGAAGGTTATTATATCCTTCAAACATGGTAATTAAATTCTATAATCTATGTTACACATGTCCATGGGAATGACATATATTATTTAATTCTATGAAATGTAAAAAATTCCACCCTCTAATAGTAAAATATATTTTATGTGTTCATAAAATGAAAATGAATGTCATGAAATAATTATAAACATTATTCTAATATTTATAAAATTATATTCATTATGAAAATATTTTTATAATTTTTAGATATTTTATATTTAACAAAATTTCTTACCCAATAATGAAAAAATATTTCTTCAATAAAATTGAAAACAAAAAAATAGAGTTATAAATATTAAAAGAAATATAATTTTATAGTGTTATAATATCCCACGATTTATGTATATAAATATAAAATATTAGAGTTTTTAAAATGGATTATATTCTAATTATATATTTTTCATGATGACATCGGGTAAATTGAAATGATTAGTTTCAAAATAAAAATTAATTATATTTTATTAAAATAATGTATTGTTATATTACAAAAAATAAAAAATTCATGAAAGAGGAAGAGGTGGTTATGATAGATACTAAAAAATCATTTCTTGTCCAATAGTGACTTTATTTTCTTCTTATATGTACAATTATGACCCAATAAGAGTGACAAATATGTTATCATGGTTAAGGTTAAAACAATTTAATTGCAGGTTTAAACCAAAACATAAAGTCCAAAATAACACGTAAACCTATCAAAAATATTATTTGTTTATGTAATTCAAAAAACATCCTTCCTTTTCTTCAAGTATCTAGTTACTTCAATTCATTTTTATAATGAATTGCGTCATTATATTTTACTCTTTAAAAAAATTCCATGATTTCCTCTCCCCCTTACTTATAAAAGGCCACACTCCTTTTTCTTCTTTACACCTCCATTATCATTAGAAAATGAAATAAAACTAAAAAATAAAATAATAAACATCATTATCCACATTCTAATGTTATTTTTAGGACCTATATTTAAACACTAGGAACCATTGATGGATATAAAATTGAGTTCATTAAAATAATAGGTAATCCACATAATAGACAACTTTATGATTATTTATTATTATACATCATATAAATCATTGGTATTCATAATAAAAAAATAAATTCAATGCAGAAAATATAAATACATATTATTAGTTTTATGAAAAATTCTTTAGTAAAATTGTTTTCTACAAATTGAAAGTGAAAGTTTGTCTCATGTGTATGTATGAAATATCATTCATGGATGGTTATTATGATGGATTTAATGTTTATATATTATATTTAAAACATAATTATGCTTTTTTAATTACAATATCATATCTCACCCATCCATACTATTGAAATATGATGAAATCACCGGTGCATAAGTGTGGACTACTGCCTCCACAATGCAATGAGATTCATTTTTCATTTCTTCGTTACATGGATTGTAATATGTTTTAATTTATTTATTATTTTGGATATAAATGGTATAATAATTTATTTGAAAATTTTAATTATTATTTATCTTTTTTAATCCATTTGATGTTAAATGGAAGCAGTGTACATGTGTAGGTATGGCCACCCATTACTAAGAAAGGTGTAATTAATTATTATATCCCTATATTTTATGGATGTTTAAATATTTATTTATAATTGATTTATGTGATAATAATATCATGATTAAAATTCTATAGATGATGGTACTCTAATAAATGTACATGGGTGGGGATTACTAATTAAAAACATTCTGGAGAAATGGAATATATATAACCTAGATCAATGATTATAAAAACTAATTTAAAATAAATGGGAAATATTATTTTCTAAGAATAAGATAAATATTATGATTCAAATTATTATTTTTATTAAATACATTTATTTTAATTTTTTATTTGTTATACATGTTTTTTGAAATCATATAAAGAAATAATTTATTTGAATTATGATGTTTATGATTCAATCCATTTTTAATCATCAATATTTTTACTGAATTTCAATTCTAGAAATTATATGATCATAATATTATGTATCAATTTATGTTTTCTTATCCAATGATTTGTTATTCATATTAAATGGTTTACTTTAATTTCTCTTTTTTTCTGCACCCAATGTTTCAGAAGATCATTTTTAGGAAAATTGTAAAAATTTCCATCTTCAGATAAAAATTATTATTAATACACATTCATGTTTTATATAGATGTTTTAAATAATTTTTTAATATTATAATATTAATTTCAAAATATAATTTACATTTCAATAATTTTTTTAATATGAATCTCTATGTATCATTCTGATAGAACAATTTTTTGACCTTCCAGAAAAGTTAAAAAGGAATGTTTTATTCAAATTTATACAATATGAACAAACCTTCCCTCCCTCCTGAATGCTCATTGATTTGATGCATAAATTTAATTTTTTACTTTTTTTATTTTCGAATAATACCTTTTTTATTATTATTTATGAGTTTCTAAATACTAATAATATATTTCAAGTTGAATAATTTATTTTCCCTGAGGATGTTCGAGTTGTTATATTAAATGAAATTTCATATATGAAAACATAATTTGATGATAATTATTTTTTATACGGGACAAGATCCCACAATACCATATTTATAATTTTCCTATTATATTAATGTTTATGAATATAAAATTGTAAAAATAGATTTATTTTCTAAGTGTAATTCAATGTTGAAATTGTGAACTTTTTATGAAACCTATTTTATTTTATATGGTTATATTATTATGATATGATTATTTTTCAATGATAAAGTGAAACAAATATGTCTTATTTTCATTATGTGAAGGTTGTGTATTGAATTATATTTCCCTCTAATTCATTGGGTATTTATTTATGTGACATGAGATAATTATGGGAAATAAGTTGATGTCACTCATCTACAAAGGAAAACAAGATGAAAAGATTATCCAAATATTGGAAAAAAGTGATGTACCCTCAGCCACTATGATTCCATATTTTTATTAGTTAACTTTGATATTTTTATGTATTTTTATACAATTGAGTATTCCCCATTTTTATGACACGAACATTTGTTTTTTCAAACTTTTATTAATTTTTACCACTCTTATGATTTATGTCTTTTCAGCAGGGAATACATTACTCCATGATACATGATTATCATTATTAAAAGATTGGTTATAATCCTTTTATGTTATTTTCTTCATCTCTTTCCATTATTATAATATTACATTGTCAAATGATCATCATTTTTTTCTCATATTTAAACCATTACTAATCATCTTAGATAGCCTTTTTTTATTTAATATTAATAATGGTTCTAATTAAGGTATTAATTGAATGTTGTTAAGTGGAATGAGAACAATTATAGATGGTGAAGAATGAATTTATATAAAAATATATGTATCTCATCCTCAATGACACTAAACCATCAATATTATGGAATGTATCATAATGTTATACCTAGATTTTTAATATAAAAATATATAATATCATTAAAATAAAATACCAACCCTATATGATTACCAAATTGATTGGTGTGAATATAAAAATAACATAAAATACATGATCAATATATAAAACATACTAACCAACCTATTGGATTACATTAAATTAACTAGCATACACCAAATCACCACCCATTGAGCATACAAAATCGATCACAACTACCTACAACAATGAATGAAACACAAGTAAACAACCATGAAACTAGACACAAAAAATACAAAATAAATTTTACATTAACCATTTTATATATTGGAATGAGATTCCTATAAATCCTATTCTAAATAAATTAAAATCACATTAACATAGAGAAATCATTTTTCAATAAAATAATTTATTCCACTTAACACACATCATTTAAAACTCATTATTATGTGTTTACCAATCCATGAAATATCTTTTAGAACATTAAACATTATATCAATGCTAACTGAGAAACTAACACAACCAAAAATCAGAAAAATTCATCCACATCACATACACCATCCTTATAAATAGTGTATAGAATGTCACATCACAACAACACAAGAATCTAGTCACAATAACAACCAATCACATCCACTACAAATCATCCCAAGTCACATACCATTAAATAAAAAATATCATCACTACCTAATGCATTCCACACCTGAATCTAGCCAACATCATAATCACACAACATTTCTCACCACACAAAGAAACACTACATGCACATCAACACAAAGGAACACATTACTACATCCCAATTTTCAAATATTGTAGATTAAGAAAGACTATTTTGTTAATATCACTACTTATTAATCAAGGGTAATATGAAATAAATATAATATTCCAAGAGAAACCATAAGTGATTATGAATTTCATTTCGTTCAATATCAAACAATCACCGAACATGGGTTGCAAAATTATAAAAATTGGATCCCAATACAATTTCTGAATAATAGTGATTCTTAGAAAGGGAAACAAGCATGATAAAATCTATTAATAATAAACTAAAATTAAGAATACATGGATTATATCCCTATTACCATTACTTTCAAATTATTTCAATTCATTTTAATCATTACATTGACCCTTATTATCGACCCAATTAAATGAAAACACATTTTATTCCCGGAAATTTACAAAAATAGCAAGAGATGAAGGATCATATACCTCAAATATTTTTTAAAAATTTATACGCAAAATAAGGGAAATGGGAAAGAATTGGGAGGCCAATATTACCAAAGAAATACTAGAAAAATCTACATTCACTATTTAATCATAAAAACACATAGCCCAAGACACTTCCCAATCAATGAAACAACTCCATAATGATTTCCCAAAATGAATAATAGAAAACAAGGTAGAAAATGGGATTTCTACGCCAGTGATCAACAGAAATCAAACTCTAGAATCTAATTATTAGTGAATGAGGTAAAGGTATGAATGATCTAAATATATAACATTGGGTTTTTCCAAAATCAAATAATTGTGAAATATAGATTTATATATGGAGTTTTCACGAGGTACTCGATTTCGGGTCAGGAAATGTTAAATTCATTAAACTCAAAACATGATAGATATTATTTGATTCCCATGTTTAATCAAAATTCAATTATTTTACTATATACATTATTCATTCAAATTGTGACTAATATAGGCTCAAAATCCTTCTTAAAACACCCATAGGTAATTATATATCAACTTTTTAATGAATAAAACTCAAATGATGGTAATAAAAATTTATTTCATGATCAACATGTTATAGCATAACATAAGTAGAAAAGCCTTTTGAAACCTACATAGGGATTTTCTGAACACCACAAAAAAAATAACAAAAAAGTAATGTTCCTGGATTTTATGACACATTACACATTACATTTTTAATGATAATTTTTATTCTTTTATTTTTTAAGACAAATAGGGGCCTTGTGTAGACATTACCAACCAAATGGGACAATACATTGTGAGGTTAATGATTAGTGAAATGATACTATTTCTCGGATTTCATTTCACTAATATAGTATTGTATATCAATATATCACAAGAATTTTATTATAATATATTTTAAATAACTATTGCATGGATACATATACAGTGATCTAGGCCACTATATTACATCATACTAATATACGCATTGATAAATAAGTATATTTTGTTGATTAAATGGAGTTACTAATGATCACATGTAGCTTAATTTTCGTTATGGAATATATAAAAGAATTTGAATTTGTGTGTAGTCATTATTTAAAATTAAAAATAAATACAAAGTAAATTAATCATCCAAATGAAAACCCATTCTTATTTAATATAAAATGGTCTGTAGATTTTTTTTGGATTTCTAAAACATATCAATTCATTTTTGGGATATAATAATATTTATTGGGGTTAATGTCACATACCTATTGACATTCGGGTTTGATAATCAAGTTGAAATATAAATATAAAATAATATGGTGAAACAATAAATGTTTGAAAACTTTTACATCAATTAATACATTATAAAATAAATGGTAGAGGATATACTGATTTCATTTATTTTAGTTCCAACAAACAAGAAAAGGATAAGTATCATGATTTATCCTACAATAATGGATTCCTTCTAGCTCAATAGAGTTTTATTGGGATGTTATTTTGTGGTAAAATCCCTATGATATATCTAATTTTATTTTAAAATTTTATTCGATAAAATTTATTTATAATGGGGCATAATGAAATAAAATTGCTTCATTGAAAAAGAATGGTGGTGTTGTTAAATTTTTATGTTTTGATTATGGTGGATACCTGAGTTGTAGGTAGAAAAATATGATACATGTAGAGGAGAACATAGGTTGATTAACATGTTTCTTATATATTAAACGAGGGATATTAATGCGACTTTGATATTTAGGGGGTTTTTGAGTTTGAGATATTAATGAGTTCTCTTAAGGACCTTTTAAAAATATGGCCTACTATTTTATCTCTATGGAAATATAGACCATAATTAATTGATCTCATGTAGAGGGTTGGAGTACTATCACAAACATCATTTGATCCTATGGTGTGATGTTCTCATTACATTAACATTAGAGTATTCAAAATAATTTTTCTTATACTAATTCATTCATGTGTATGCAGATGTAGTATTTTGTATTTATTTTAAAAAAATTACAGATGGTCTTGAGGCTCATTGTATTTGAGATAAATGAAAAGGAATAAATTCCTTATAAGAAATATAAAACCACATCTAAGGTTTGTTCTTAAGAAAAAAATGCTTGATGATAATGTAATTAGTTAATCCTATGATGATGCATCACATTATAATAATATATAATATTTTATGAATTATTTTATGTAGAGGATTAGTTTAAACATATATAGAAGTTCCATGCTACAACATTAATGAGTTGTTATATGATATTATTCATGATAAATGTTGAGGTAATTTTTATTCCATGTTGTGGTTCCATTTATGTTTTTACCCATGACTGAATGTTTATTGATGCCACATTTAAATATTTTGATTCTTACCGTAACTAATAATTCTTTTTTTACTGTGAAAATACCAAAAATTTAGGTTTTTTACTAGTTTTACAGGTTTTGGACACACAAATTCATCATTATCAAGCTGTATATATATTATTTGAGTTATAGTAATGTAGTGGTATAATTGTTTAGATGTTTGATGTAATCAGGTTGCAATATAGATGATCAAAATTACTTTTTGGTCATTAATATTATTTTTTGTGATATTATTCCCATATATTTCATTTCTAGACACGACATCATAGTGATGGGATTCACACTGAAATGCATGAAAAATTTATAAAAATGAGTTGATCCACCTATGGAAATATTTTAAGAAAATAAGCTGAAAATTTTAGATAACTGATAATCTATTTTAAGTTTTCTTTTGTTGTTACTAAGGAGGTGATGATTTTGTACATGGGAACCAAATATTGATGGAGATTAATGGTGGGATGTAATGATTGGTCAACTTTTATAGATTATTTTTTATTCTTATTATCAATGCTCAACTCAATAACAATATTATATTTTTAGTTGTATTTGATTATATAATAAACATAGAGGTAGTGGGATCCCAATAGTTACACACCATGAATTGTAATCATGATAATAATAGTATATGAACCTTATAATAATCCTTTAACCCTATATATTTCTTCTAACACTATACCCCGCCATCATATTTTTACCATTGATATAAAATCACATTATCTAGTGTGGGAATTTTTTTTGAGAGTTATATTTTTTGTACCCACCCATTCACACCTCCCCCTAGAGTGGTTGAAAACCCTCACCTTAGTCTTTCAATCAATAATCCTCCATTATATACTCCATAATAGTAATGAGTATGAATAAGTGGAAACCCAATTTATAAGTGAGGGAAAATATTTATAACTTGAAAAGAAAAAAATAATTTTCATCATTAGGTATTCATATTAATCATTACATGATAATGTGATAAATTTTAATAAGTATCCTATGTTTTATTTAAATCCAGGACATAGTCATTTATAATAATTATTTGAATTTATTTTTATCAATGTTCCATGGTTAATAAGACTTTCAAATCATTAATTAATTTTTTATATTGGCTTTAATATTTATAAAAATGAAGGCGATTCAAATAAATCTATTCCAAAATCATAATTTGATGGAGTCATTTTATTTTCAAAATCAATCAAATGTTAACATTAGATAATTCACAAAAATAATTATTCTATTATAATAAAATGATTTAAAAGTGTATACTTTACTAGCTATTAATAATCATATGTTTGTTATTCCACTTCTGAATAATTTTGGGAACTTTATTTTCATGGTTTAGAGACTCAATATATCATTTTCTAATTTAGATTGGTATGGTTAATAGAGTTTTCAAATTATTTTAAAGAATTTTATTTAACTAAGTAAAAAGTTAAACAATAAAACCCTATACGTTTATCACATTAATATGTTAGAAATAATAATTTCGCATGAAATACTAAAATAAAAATCAATTATTTATGATTACTCTATAGAATTTAAAAAAAATAAATAAATTTCATATTTAAAAATATATAATTCAAACATTTTAATTAGAGTAATGATTTTAATTAGGAATCAAGATAATAAAATGACTTTGGGAATAAATTATTCATGTTCATCATTCCGCATTAAAATTATGTCAACATGAATAACTAAATAATGATTGGAAATCGTAGGAAATGTGGTAAACATTTTCAGAGAAAAATTTATGAGAAGAATTAATGGTTTTTATAATACCATGTAATGTAGAATATTTTCATTAAAAAGGGTATAATGGCTATTATATTATGGTTTGGTATATATATTATTCTCAAAAATACATATTTTAAATGACTATATTACTACTTTTTTATGAGAATTAAATTCTTCTTCTAGAATGAATAAATTAATATAGATCTTATAGAATGGATGTATAAAAAATATTTATGAGCTATTAAGTTAAAAGTAATTTTTAACTTTTTTAAATATTTAATTTAATAAAATTGATTTCATATTTGAAAAAAGTATGTTTATATTTGTTACGTCCCTTACCTAGAAGCTAGTAAAATGGTGCTCTAAGATGGGTCGTCACATCACCTCAAGAGCGCCTACCCATATACTAGAGGTTGCTGACTAGAAGCAAGGGTCTAATGAGTCACATGGAGAGAATATACCCTCTTTACCAAAGTAATCCATAGTAGAACACAATATAAATAAAAAAATGTGAACTACCATTTAAACAAGAATAACCAAGATTTTCAAAAATAGAGTACAAACCAGAAATCAAATACAACTATGCCTTGTTATACAAGTAGTTCAATGTGAAAAAAACCAAAATAAAACAAATGTAAAAAACTACAAACAGGTCCCAACTCCATGTCCAGGTCCTACATTATGAACATCTCGAACCCAACTCAACATCTCACATTAGGGAGGTTAGCCTTTTCCTGTTCTTCAACAAATAGATTTTCTTGGGTACCCAATGGTGGCCCGAGTAGGGTGTGAGTAAAAAACTCAGTAGGCTACCACCAAAGATGTCTACAAAAAATATAATCTAGTAGGAAGGCAAGTATAAAATAAATGGAATGTAAGAAAGGGATATTTCAGGTCCCATTAGTTAACAAGGTTTATTTAATTTATGACTAGAATTTATCTTGATTCCATTTCTTATACTATCTTCATTAGATATGCCATATTGATCACCCGTTCCATGGTTAGGAATAAATATCAGCTACACAAGGTCTAATGAAATCATTCACCATGTATTGAGAAAAAAAGAATGTCTTTATCTCCCTAGGGATCCACATATCACATCAACAAACTTTCTTTACCTAGAAGCCTCAGTCCATGAGGAATGACATCCAAACAATAATTTCACCTTGTAGCCTCAGTCTAGGTGGAATGGCATTAATACCATAACCTCACCTTGGAGACGCATTCTAGATGGAAAGACATCAATACAATAACCTAACCTTGGATCCTCATTCTAGGTGGAATGAAATCAATACAATAACCTCATCTTGGAGCCTCAGTCTAGGTAGATGAAATCGATAGGAAAACATAGCATCGGTCCTATCCCTACCCCGTGCATTGGGGGTGGAGTTTAAATAATCAATCCAACTTGACCCCTGGGGGAAGAACCTCAGTCAATACCCCGCACTATCATTCCATGTGAACATTATTATGTATCAAATCATTATAAACATACCATAACACAACCAAATATATTCATTGGCATTGGATATCACTATACATAACACAACATAACATATGAAATTCTATTGTTAATCAACCATTACAATGTATAAGATACAAAAAAATTAATTAATACTATTCCACAACCCATTTACACATTTACCACATTTCACATAATTTAGCCATTTATACCAGTTCCCTTTTTGTCATTCTTATCTAACTAAGCATTCCTTCATTGGCAATATCATACTAGGCATTGTCCATTTAGCCAAAATCACTAGGTTCAATTAACAGGCTCATAATCCATTCCATTATTATCTCTAGTCATTTCTAGGTAACAACCCATTCAAAAAATTTGTAATTACAATTCATATCAATCTATCTAAATTCCCATTTTTGTGCCTTAACACATTAAGTGTATTCAATAACCTCTTTTCCTTATCAATATTAATCATTGGCCATTCAGTAACCCATTTCTCCCATTTATCATTTCACAAGAATTTACCACTTATGCCTTCTAATCACAATTCTCATATTACATAACATAATCCCTTCATTACATTCACTCATTTAGGTACACCACCATATTCTCATTTATTAACACATTCCACAACTCATACCCAATTACCATTTCTCATGCATATCTCACCAAGCATAATATTTTATAAAACTAACCCCTTATATTTTCTATTTATATCACATTATCCCTTTTTAAGCCCACCGACTCCTACATAGGTCACTGCCAGATCCATGTCTATTACTAGGACTCCCATTCACATCCTTCAAGCATAAGCATGTTCACCCTAGGCTTATTCTTCTCACACAATGACCCTACCTTTATATAGCTAAACTCTATGTCTAGAAGATTTGGAACACACCATGGGTGGCCCTAACATAGGTCACATCATCATCCAAGCATCCTGCGGGGATCATGAGGGTTTCATTAAGTTTTTATGACTCCCTAAAAAATACTTCACAATAATGGCATGATGAACACTTCACAAGTGGGTACGAATCGAACACTTCATACAAAAATCTCTAAAAAATCAAGGGATATAACCTATAGAACTCCTACCACAAATCAATTGTTGAATTCTCCCTTAATCGTGGCCTTCAATACGAGTTCAAACATCCCCTAGAGCCCTAACCATGTTCTCACCCGAATAAAGGGATTTAGAGCATCAAAAAGAGATGGAAGAAACCAAAAACCATAATCACCAAAACACAAGTTTGGAGAGGATTAGACTTACCCAGAGAATTGATCTGCAATTGATGGATCTCCAAGGGACCAAGAAATGTGGGAGTTTGATCAATGAGAGATGATGAGGTATTTGGGGGGTCACTAGTGCTGGACGAGGTGTAATGATGGAGAAACCTGAATTGTGGTTAATAATCCTGGAGTAGAAAAATTGGAATTTTTTGATGTTTATGGTCCGCACGATTTACATGCATGGTATTCCAGACCGTGTGTAAACTGTGCAAATGATTTTATCCCAAAATGCTCCCGCGCATGAATTAGCAGCACGGTTTTCCTAACCATGTGAAAACTGTGCAGACGCTACAATCCGAAAACATCCTCTTGAATGGTTTACCTGGGCTATCTACACGATTAGCACAAACCATGGGTAGACCGTGTGGCCTACATAAAACCCCCTTTTACCCCAGTTTTCATGACATGAACCCTAAAAACTCACCCAAGACTCCTCTAGAGCTTGGGAAAGAACTTGATTAACCAAAATGAGGGATTGAAACCAAAAATTAAATGAGAATATAGCTTTCCCAGATCTAGGATATTGCAACCTCTCTACCTTAAAACGACTCATCCCCAAGACACCCATCCGAGAATCACTAAGCATCCATAATTAAAATTCATTCCACATGGCCTGACTATCCACTCATTTTCTAGGATTTTGGTTGCATATCATAAGGCCACCAGACTTGTTCCAAGGGCACAAAATTGCCTCTTAAGACTTCCTCACCACAACCACAACAAAAAATGAAATCTCCTCAAAGATTCAGCATCATAAACCGTTCCATCCATGACTACTTCATGGGGAAAACATAAAGGACAACACAAAACTCATAACACAAGGAAACACAAGATACAACATCTCATCATCATGGTGAACCAATCAGAACATCATCGGCCCGATCATCTGCATAACTAATGACCCAAATAACAAGGCATCACTTTTTGTTCGCCCATCTCTAATGGTTACCCATCCCGGTATCACCCCGAAGAAAACAAACAACCCTTCCAAACACATTTTTTTGACGATCTCACTCCACATCTATACATCCAAATGAAACTCAAAAAATCATGTCTATTCTACCAATTAAACAATTCCATATCTCTACACCAAGGCCTACTCACTAGAATGATGACCACTCGGGTCCTTCCAAACCAAAACTCTGATAACATCATCAGCCCATCCATTTATCAAATATGGTTCTCTCAACCATTTTAGGTTACTTGGAACCTCCTCAAATGAAGAAGGATAACCAGAATTCATCCCAACCATCCCATTTCCTAATAGGATCCAACTTACCTGGCCTAAGAATCCAATGGATCATTACCCTACCATGGCATCCAACCGCACCATCGCAACCATTGGGAAGACATCCCTACACCATCCATTCAACGACTAAAATCACCAATACCTCACATAGGTTCAAATTAATTTCTAAAGGAACTTTTTGATACAACATGAACCAGGAGGTGGGTCACTCTCACATCACCCACCATGTTTACCATCTCAGGTGGGACCACCGTCGATAGGCTTTCCCTAGAACACCCAATATCCACTGATGGTACACTACCCCTTTTTTCTCACCTTCCCAAGGTTCCCACAGACATGAAGCCTATCATTAACATCCAATTCAACCACTAAGGTCATTCCCAAAATTCACATAGAATTCCACGATCACGGCATTACCACCCCTAGAACGTCAACAACTTCACCCTTGGCATGACACCACATAAAATGGACATTGTTCACCCTACTTCCCAACATCCAAAAACCGCATAAGGATCATTGACCTGGGACTAACCCCATTATCTGTTTAATTTATAAGACCAAAAATTCCCTTGACACATCCTATTTTAAAATCCAACCACACCCTCCCACGACTCATCACAAATCTCACAAGTGTCACTTGGAACCACCTTGAGCACAAGACAACATGTGGATCGTTTTTCACCACATCATGTCCCACATGCCTCTCCAAGGAACCTGACACACAATTCACTGGTTCTTCATTGCTACCCCAATTCCACTATGTCTTCTCGATGTTATATTTCCCACATCCAAGGCTGATTCATCACTCCCCACCTTAGGAGTGTCGTTACCTTTTCTCTCCATGAGGGATTCCAACAATCACATCTTAATACTGATCACAAAATGAACCCCAATATTAGATATGACCATCCATCATTTTTCCAACAAAAAAAGAACAAACATCACCCAGTCACTATTCTTGTCTTCCATGAATGGAACCCATGATGTTTTTTGTATTCGATCCATCCATATAACATCACCCAAAACCATAGAGGGTGTTCATTACATACTCAAGCACTAAATAGGCAGTTTCCATGCACATATACTCCATGATATCCGCCATTCAACAAAAAAATTCATGTCTCTTGGCGCTAGCCATATTTTCACAATGTATCAGGGATGATGTCATGATATTAGGCATGATATTTTCTAAAAGAAGTACTCTAAGAAGATTTCAAATAATACTACTACCAAATTCCCCATTTATGATATCGAACTATGGGAAATCAAGACCAGTCACGGATCTCAGGCTTCCCTACCAAACGTTCCACATCGACACATAACCACCACTACTAATGTGTGATTTCAAACCATGTTAAACCATCACTCCATAAACAAACCATTCATGTAAACAAATTCATCCACATGAACACACTTACCACGATTGTCACCATCGTGTGAATTTATATAACCACACTATATCCACCCTTGTATTTTCTTTTCAACAAAACTATAGAACTCCATTAATACACATTAAAATAGGTGAGTTAAGAATTCATGTGATACAAACATTCGACACAAACCATACCTCTTATCAAAAACCCTTGGGATCCCTTATGAACGAACCGGGAACAACTAGAAAATCAACCTTCCCAATTAACCTTACGATAAAAAAGTACACCATGACGCACTATATTTCCCAATATGGATGTTCAAAACATCCACAGGTGTGAAACATGCCCAAAATCACTTGAGGTGTTGTCTGAACTCACTCATAGGTCACTATAAAGTTTGAATGATACTGAGTCCCTAAACACACCACTGAAGATGTTTCATGACTTACAAGGCCTCACAATCCAAGCCTAAAATCTTCACTATGGTAATCTAACTACCCCAAACCATGCATACAAGGGTATAATAAACAACACCCTGGATAACCACATTTTACCACAAACATTCACATTCCAAACATGTCATTTACTCGGCACTTCGAAGAATGGCCAACAGAATTTAACCACAGATGGAAAGATCACACACGATCAATCCTTAAACAACCCATTCATCATTCTTTACACCAATGGTCATCATCACTCTTAGAACACCACCCCTACCATACCTATCACGGTTATGGTCAACATGGGATAACCAACTTACTCAATCACAAGACATATATCAATAAATCTTCATAACAGTTCTTCTTTCACAACATTATCCTTTCCTCTTAGGCATATTTCTAATTTCATAACAAGTTAAAATAATCATTTTAACACATTTAAACCATTCATTAAAAAGAATTCAATATTGAAATTTACTGTCATTATGAATCCCTTACAATTTATCACAACCCAAATCATTAACCCGGTCTCAATATTTCATTATACATGAAATTCCCAAACTATTCATTTTCTTTTTTTTCATTCTTCCACGTTCATTACCATTATTAAGCATCAATTTCTTCATATTTATCAAGGAAGTAAAATGAATTCAACTCTCCATGACCCGCACACCCATCCCGTGTGTGTGCCTATAAAGATGCATGCCACCTATATCCTTAGATGCCTAAAATAATTCATGAATTAATGTCCCCATACCATTCCTAAAATGAGAGAAAGATCATAAATTAGTATAATAATAAAACATGTGCATCACCCAATGGTGAAATATGATTCAACTATTACAACACACATCAAGAATGAAAATTCTCACCCAGGATGAATTGGGGTTTCCCCCATACATGGGTTAGCTACTCCTAATATTGAGATCATTACCAAGGCCCAACACCATCATAATCTCATGTCTATGATCCCCAAATAGTAAGAAAGAGAAATGAACTACTATGATACCTCTTTGAAACTTCCATGACCTGGAAGACACTAAACCGATGCCCATAGCCAAGTCGTCACATGACCTCAACCATGATTCCATGTATTCCATAGGTTGTTGAATTTCATCGAGGGTCTAATGAGACACATGGGGAGACTATATCCTCTTTACCAGAGTAAGCCATAGTAGAATACTATATAAATAACAAATAACAATATGAACATCCAATTAAATGAGAATAACCAAACGTTTCCCAAACAGGGTACACACCACAAATCAAATACAACCATGTCATTCCATACTAGTAGTGAAAAGTGGAAAATTCTCAAAATTAAAAATGGAAAAAACTCCAAACAGGTCCATACTCAATGTCTGTGTCCAAATCTATGTACATATTGATTCCAACTCTATATATCACAGTCGGGCCTCTACCCTTTTCCATACCCTCATCCAATATATCTTCTCTGGTACCCAACAATGACCCGATAAGGGTGTGATCACAATACTCAGTAGGCAACAACCAACGGTGTCTAAAAATATCATGTTTGGTAGATTGTTCATGGAAGTATAGAATAAATGGAAATTAATCAAGGAATAGTGTAGGTACCATTAGTTAACATGGTTCATTTAATTTATGAGTGGCATTTATCCCATTCAAATTTCTTATAACATCTTCATTACATAATCCATATTGATCACATGTTCAATGGTTATGCATAAATATCATCTACACAATGTCTTATGAAATAATTCACAATGTATAGAAAAAAATCATGTCCCTATCTCATTAGGGATCCAAATATCACATAAACACATATTCCTCACCTTGATGCCTCAGTCTTGGTAGAATGACATCAATAAAATAATCTCACCCTGGAGGATCAGTCCAGGTGGAAGGACATCAATACAATAACCTCACCTTGGAGCCTCAGTTCATGTGGAATGACATTAATACAATAACATCACCTTGGAGCCTCAGTCCATGTTGAATGAAATCAATACAATAATATAACCTAGGATCCTTAGTCCTTGTGGATTAAACTGATAGGGAAAGAAAACATAAGTCCTATCCCAACCTTATGCATTTGGAGTGGAGTTTAGACAATCAATCAAACTCGGCCAATGTGTATAAAAACCTTAGTCAATAAACCATAATACCAAGGCATGTGAACATTCTTATTTATCAAACCACCACAACCATACAATAACAAAACCATGTAAATTAACTTCCATTGGATATCATAATACATAACAAAACATAACATAACCAATACCATTGGGAATAAGCACTTACAAGGAATAATAAACAACATGGGAATTAATACTATACCACAACCCATTTACACATTGACCACATTTCAGATCATTTATCCATTAATCCTAGTTTCCTTTTTTTATCATGCTTATCTCACTAACCATTCATTCATTGTGCTAATCCCAATATTCATCATTCATTAAGCTAACTCATTAGGAACTATTAATAGGATCACAATCCATTATATTATGGTCTCTATTCATTTCCACATAATAACCCATTAACACAATTTTTAATTACAATTCATATCATTTTTGTTAAATTCTCATATTTTTTCCTTAACCAATTAGGTGTATTCGACAACCACATTACCTTAGCCAAATTCATTATTGGCCATTATTTAACCAATTTAGCCCATTTATCATTTGTAACATCCCGGATCCGGCTGCCACTCAACGGGTGCCCCAGACCCAGTTGGTCACACAACTTCAAGCGCATTTCCTCAAACCCCAGAGGCTTCCGACTAGCAGTGAGGGTCTAGGTCTGATAGTGGAGAAAATATGCCCTCATTTTTCAAAGTGTAGTGCAGCGGAATAAAATATAAAAACATACAACAATATCTGATGTAATAAACCATACACATTTAAAATGAGCAACTATAGTAAAAGATAACTTAAAATCATATAGATAATGGTGAAACACGTTTCTAGTTCTAAATAAATATCCAAAACATGTTACACATCAATAGAGTACAATAAAATATAGAGTACAGAAAACAATAGAAAAAAACAGAACAACTGATAGCATCGAGGGCCTAAGATCGGTCCCATTCTCCCCTACTCCTCATCAAAAATCAATTACCTGTATAAGGAACCATTCCCTTATCCATACCTAGATAAATGTAATCTATTTGGGGTAGAAGACATTACCCCAAACAGGCTGTGAGAAATAAATCCCAGTAGGAACCCACCAAAGGACCGTGTCCAACTGTGTGAAAATATGCAACTACAGTGTGAAAATGAAAATGTAGTAAACCAATAAGTACTCAAAAGTTACTATCACTACCAGTTTCTTTTCCATTTTCATTTTATCAATTAAATTTAATAAGATTATATTCTCATTAGAACAAAGACATCAGGCCAATCAGAATCATGCCCTCAGGCTAATATAGTAGAACCACGCCCTCAAGATTGCCCTCAGGATATCGAGTATTTCCCTTAGGCGTATGAAGTGTCACCCTCAGGCACATAAATAACTGCCCTATGGCATACAAAGTGTTTCCCTTAGGCTTAATAGAAAAGTTCCCTCAGGTGAAGCGGTAAATTTCCCTTAGGATATACAAACCATTCCCTTAGGCTATACAAACCATTCCCTCGGGCTAAAAAACACTTCCCTCAGGCTCAAGTCACTGGGCGGATCCCAAAGCATAAAAATTAAATTTATATACAATTAATATCAAGAAAAAAGTAATACACAATATTAACATGGCATGCCCTCAGGGATCCTGGCCAAATGGCTAAACAGAGGAACACACACCCAGGGTGGTCCTGGATCCAAGTAGCGATCCCAAACAATAGTTTATTATCACATTTAATTAACTATACAATTCTAGGTATTAAAAACAACCAAGGAATCAGCCAAAAGACACCCCAACATTGGTTCGTGGTATAATGTTTCACAAAAACGCATAAGAGATTGAATTTAAACACCCAACCACCTACCACGATTTCCCCTGATCAGTATACGCTAACAACACTCTACAGATCATCCAAAAATGACTTAGATACAAGGGAGAAGAAATTCTAGTTCAAACACAAATAACTTCCCCTCCGAAAATAATTTCTATGAATTAATTTAGGAGAAGGAAGGGCTTACCCATACGGTTCCCACAAGATTGACTGTGGCAGAATCGGATTCTCGGTGCTCGTTCAGGTGATCTCCAAAGCTCTGACTGTCTCTCCCAAGACCTCCTATGGTTCTATGACAAATATATGAATAGGGGAGGATACTACCCATTTTAAGAAAAAAAACAAACTACACGACATGTACTATTGGGTACACGACGTTTACTTTCCATTTTTTAATTGTTCCTACGACGTCTTCATTCCACCGCGGCACTGTTCATCAATCGAAATGAGTACACGATGTGTAATACCTGAGTACACGGTGCGTAATCTTTCCCAGTTGGCAGTTTCCCTCAATGATTTACTATTTTCCTACTGACTGATTACACGGCGTGTACATTCCCACTTCAAGGTGTGTAGTCGATTTTTACACCTTTTATTTCCAGCATGGCAACACACCATGTGTACTCATCCCACACTGACAAAGTACACGACGTGTGGAAAATTACAGGGCGTGTGACCATAAAAATGTGATTTTCCCCATTTTCTTTATTTTCTCAAAATTACTTAAGGAAAAGAGAAAGGAAGAAAGCCATACCTCAAGAATAATAACCAGGTTCTTACAAACATCCCCCCTTAAATAAATTCGTCCCAGCATTTCCCTTCCAAGGGAAGGGAAGATAAATATTAGAAAAAATCTGGCCACTGAGCACATACGTCGGTATCCCACTCCTAGGTTTCATCCTACACTAGGCCATACTGCCAGAGCACCCGTACGAGAGGAATTGACTGGCCTTGGAGAACCTCTGTTCTCCTATACACGAAACGAATCAGATTCTCCTCAAATGACGCATCTGTCAGAAGCTCATCCTCCTCTGGATGAAATATGTGAGATGATTCAGAATGATAGCGACTCAACTGATATATATGGAAGAGGTTGTGCATGGGCCGGTACCTCTGGTGTAACAGAAACCGATAGGAAACTGACCCAACTCTCTCTGAAATATCAAATGGCCCCACATACCTCAGTGAAAGTTTAGCATGTATCCTGATCCGCCTGTGTCCAAACATTGGTGAAACACGCAAGAAAACTTGATCCCCGACCATAAACTATAAGGGTCATCTGCGGCGATCAGCATAAGATTTCTGATGAGACTGTGTCGTAGACATCCGCTTCTGAATCAACAGGACCTGCTCAAATGTCCCCTGAACGATACGTCAGTAAAGCTGACTCACCTGCCTCTATCCAGTAAAAGGTGACCAGCATGACGTACCATATAAATCCTCATAAGATACCATCTCAATAGTTTCCTAAAAACTATTATTATAGGAAAACGAAACTAGGGGTATATGTTTCTCCAAAGATCCCCCAAAGTCTCGGACGCATGCACACATCATGTCCTCTAGCACCTGTATCATATGTTCTGACTAACCATAGATCTTAGGGTTCTATGTTGTGCTCAAAAGCACCTGTGTACCCAGTGCCCATTGAAAAATCTGCCAGAAACGAGACGTAAAATAGGCGTCCCTATCTGAAATGATAGAATGAGGAACCCCATGAAGACGTACGATCTCTCGGATATACAAATTCTCGAGCTCTTCGACTCCGAAGGTCTCCTTGATCAGCAAAAAGTGACCTACCTTTGTGAGTCTATCCACAACAAACCACACAACATCATTGCCTCGAGGTGACCTCAGCAAACTATTCATGAAGTCCTTCGTGACATCATCCCATTTCCACTCGGGAATAGGTAACTACTTTAATAGTCTGGCTGGCCTCTGATGCTCCACCTTCACCTGTTGACAGGTGGAATATCTCATAACAAAACCAGCAATCTCCCTCTTCATACCTGGCCACCAATACTGACATCTCAAGTCACAGTACATTTTGGTAACTTCGGGATGAACTGCCCAAGCTGAATCATGAAACTCCTGCATCAGCTCCTCACGTATATCCCATGGAACTCACACTCGTCCATGGAAACGTAGTACCTCATCATCGCATATAGTCCATCCTGGAGGAGGTTCCTCACATGCCACCGACTCTCGTAGAACCAGGACTTTTTAATTAGATAGTTGTCTCATCCTCACTCTATCTAGGAGTGTAGAATTTATAGATAATGATGAAAGATAGGTTTTTTCCTGACTGTCGTGCACCTCCAAATGCATCTCAAAGAAAAAATCCAAAAACATCCATTCACCACTGGCCACATGAACTGCCTGTATCTGAGCCTTCATGCTCGGTGCATTAGCAACTGCATTACCCTTACGAGGTGTATAGGAAAGCTCAAAATCAAAGGAATGAAGTTATTCGACCCACCTTCTCTACACCAGATTCCTGTCACGCTGAGTAAATATATACTTGAGACTTTTATGGTCGGTGAAAACCATAAAATGCTCTCCCAATGGTGGTCATTATAATTAATTTAACATTGAAATTGGACATAAACAATTGTCAATCTTTTGATATAAATCGTTTCTTAAAAACACGCTATTTGTTGTAACAACGAGAATTAATTATAAAATTAATTAACCCAACTTATATGTTTGGAATTTTGTAAAATAGATATTATTTTTGAATTCGGAATATCAATTATATCTTAGGGTGACATTTTGGCCTTATTCTGAAAAACTTCAATTTTTGATGAATAGTGGAACCACTAAGTGGTTGTTAAAAACTGATTTTTCGTTAAAATGAAATATTACCACTTCTGGGATTTGATTTTCAAAAATCCGACATACATGGTTGTCATTAAGAAGTAAAATGTGGTTCAATGAGATTAAAATAATTTTTTGGTGAATATTAACTTTTATGTTCATAATCACGATTAGAGGTAATTAGTGTAGTTTAATGTAAAAATAATGTTTTAATAATATGTGATGAGCTTGAAACTTGTCCTACTACTATTGGATGAGTCATGGCCGACCAAAACAACCCATGCGTCAACTTGGGGACCCCATTGAGCCACATTGGTTGGAAAATGACATTAATATATATTTATTTAATGTTAAAATTAAATTGACACAAACATGATTTGTTTTACTAAAACAGTTTTTATGTGGGGTTACACAAGTCCGAATTTTGACTATAAATATTCATTTGAAATATAAAAAGATTTCCTAATTCATAGTATTTTTTTTATAAATTTTAGACATTAAATAAATTAAATTATTTATGACATCATTATGATGCAGTGATGACCTCATTATTTAACGATTTTAATAAAATGAAATGATAATGTAAAATCCAAGGCTTAAAATTGTCCAAAGACTATTGGATGGGTAGATTTCGTACCCTTATCACCTTATCCAAGAATTATATAAGTTTGGGACCTTTAGAATCCGAAAAGCATTGTATAATAATGTAACATTTCAATCTTTCCAAAAGAGCCCTTCCTCTCCTTTTATAAAAGGCCCCAAAATCTACCACCTTATTCACACTTTCAAGCATTTTGGTTCGGCCAACCTCTGCCCAAATACTCTCCCAAATTTTCTCCCTTAATCATAGAATCTTTACTTTAGTCATAAAGCCATCCTATGGAGTCCTTTTGATCAAATCAAAAGGAAGAACCCGAAGAAGAGGTAACGTTTTCATCACCCTCTTTCAAGTTTCTTTCTTCTTCCACTCCCTCGTTGTTTATTATTTCAATTCTAAAATTATAAATCCAGTATCTTCTATATACTGTGATGTTATTATAAATATGGAACAACCATATTCAGTATTCTACCCATCATTTGAATGACATGTCACCATACGTGCGTACGTACGGCTTACCGTCTCCACGTCGTGGTGTAATTGTTATTCAATATATTATTATTTAGATGAGTATAATAATGATATGTAATTCATGTAAATAATAAATATAAAATTATAATGATTCTTTATATATGATATAATATCCAATTATATATTATTTTAATATCAAAATAATGATATTGTCGCTCGTGCGTATGTACGGACTACCGTCTCCACGAACGTGATGAGATTCATTCTACGTCGTATCCATTCAAGTATAATTATCATTTGATTATTTAAAAATAATTTTTAAGGACATGATATAATTCTGGATATGAATAAGATACAACCTATCCATGAAAAACACGACTTACGTAACAAAACATATAAAATAAAACGAGTAAGTTAACACCTGAAACAACGATATATCTAAGATATTGTTAACAAAGCAATGTTAAAAGATCATATATGATATCATATGAATGTATATGATTCTTTTATAATTTAATAACAATTATTTCACCATTATACAGGAGGTTAACCTACCCCAACCAAGGAAAAGTACAAGGTAAGGGTTTACTTCACAACCTCTTCATTATCCAAGGTTGTTTATACATAATTATCTACAGGGACCTCGTTATCATCCACATCCATGTTTCTTAAAAATGTATTTCAATACATTTTTACTATTAAATGGAAAATGGGTTAAAGTCATTTATACCCTTATACGTTTTTGAAAGGAATCTTACCATCGTATTCCAAACAATGTACTTTTTGACCTTTTTGACAAATTTAAGGTAAGAATGCTTTTTTTAACTTATACGGCGGGTGCGGCTATTTTCCGCCATTATAACTTCGTCGAAGCTTCCCTAACAAGCTTATAATAATATCTTCAAAGTAAATGTATTATTTTATAATTATGGGACTTTTAAATGATTTCAAAAAGGAGAGATATTTCTCTCAAATAGCTTTGATTTCATCCATGTCAACATCCTTTGATGGGTTTTAAGTTTAATTGAAATTGATTTATGATACAAAACTCCCATTCAACATTCAGTGAAATATTTGACTGTGGATGTGTTATTTTTATACCATTCATAGTTTATGGAGAAATTGTTGACATTTTGTATTCTAGTTTTAATACGAATATTTATGTTATGTTTAAAGCTATTCATATGAGGAATGTATTGGACTTAATATGTGACGGGTGGAGCCCGCTATAGCTCCTCGATGCATCGGTAGGTCTCATGAGACAACTAGACGTGGAATTGGCCGAGGCCCTTTCCCAATTTGATTTATGGTTTTGGCCAAGGCCTTAATCATTTTAGACGTCTTGGTCGAGGCCTTGACAAAATGTTTCAGAATATCGGGCATTATACATTCCCTCATTATGAAAGTGGTTATTGATATTTCATGTGATTATTCGTCTAGTAGAATATCCATGTGAGTAAGTAATGGAATTATTTTATTTTACTTTTGCCATATTATGCTGAAGTTCAAGTTCAAAAAGGCTTTTGTTTCAGTTTTACATTGCCTTAAATGCTTATGTTTTCTTATGAAAGTTTCTGCTATATTGTTATCCTTACGGAGCATTTGAGCTCACCCCTTTCAATGTTTTATTTTTCCCAGGATGTGAAGAAGTGTATTATGACTGACTTGCAAGAATATTCAGTGAGGATATGAGTGTGGACTAGGGAGACCATGTTATTGTAGTTTTCATTTTTATGATGTAATGTAATGTTTATGAATGTATCTAGTGTTTCCAAGGCTGCTAATCTAATCGGTCTTTCGAGACTTGATCTTTTGTGATCATGCCAATGTTACAAAGTAATACACCAAATCTGGGTAGCTGGGGTCGGGGCGTTACAGTTGGTATCAGAGGCAGTTTAGTACTAACCTGGAAAGCTAGATTTAGACAAACTCTGATTAGAGCACGTAGACCTAAGATGAACTTTGAGGATTAGTATAGAAGAACTTCCTAAAAAGTTTGGTATTGTAGAGATTTTGTGAGTTTTCCGAGCAATACATCCCTGTCTGGATACGAGCAGGTAGAGGCGGCTCTGGCACTGATGTACCTAGGGGTAAAACCCGAAAACACCGCTTTGAGCTAGACTCGAACGGGAACTGGTGCACGACAACGGGCCTTGCTGCACTCTTGGTTACGACAGTCCCGGGGGATATGCTTAGGATAATTCCCATTTTCTTTACAAACCACTATGAATGGTTACGAGTACATACTTCCTCAAAGAATTTTTTTTATAATTATGGATTATATCCATAATTAGTTCAATTTATGTTAAGTGGTTTACAAGTATGGAATTATGTATTTTGATTCATAAACTAATCCAGTTTATTCCATTATTTAGAAATGGCGCCTAGTGGAAGGAATGGAAACCATATCAATGAACGCACTCCGTGTAGGGATTTCCCTCCTGTTCAAGATAATTATGGTGGAGCTAGTGATACAACTAGTGCTGATCAGATTCTCACTGTACTGGGACAACTCACGCAGGTTATGAATAATAACCTTACTCGTATGGAGCACCCTGATCCGCAACGTGGAGGATCAATGCTAGACCGTTTCATGAGGCAATAACCACCAACCTTCAATGGGAGTAAAAATCCTATAGTAGCTGAGTAATGGATAAATTCCTTAGAGAAAATATTCCATGCCTTGGGGAGTAGTGAAAGGGAGAAAGTTGTCATGGCAGTTTACCGCCTCACTGGAGATGCCGATCAATGGTGGTCACTAATTCAAAACACAAAGGAAGATGATGAATTAACAAACATGGAATGGCAGGAGTTCAAAGAGCTGTTCTTAGAAAAATAATTTCCTCGAGACCATCGAGCGGATATGGAAAGGAAATTTCTGAGTCTGAGGCAGAAGGAGGATGAGAATATCGCAATGTATGAGGATAACTTTACAAGGTTAGAGAGGAATGCTGTAGATTACAAACGTAACCCAAGAAGTAAGACTGATCGTTTCTTTGATGGGTTAAAACCATTTCTCTGTCGAGCTTTAGTATCACAAACCTTCTCTTCATACGAAGGTATTGTCTCGTGCGCTATCAAGACGGAAAAGGAATTCTCTAAGTCTTATGACTTTAAATCAAAGAAAGATAAGAAGAGATCCGCTGAAAACTATGGGAAAGGAAATAAGGAAACAGGGAAGAAGGGTAGAAATGAATTTCCACCCTGTGATAATTGTGGTAGGAAGCACCCTGGTGCCTGTCTAAAAGGAAAAGGAGTATGTTACAAGTGTGGTTAAAAAGGCCACCAAGCTCATGAATGCAAGGGACAGAAAGCGGATGTCAACGTGGAATGTTATAATTGTAGAGAGAAGGGACATTATTCAAATAAATGTCCTAAGCGTCAGGGGAACTTACCTTAGAAGAGGCCAAGGGATCAAGGCCAGGCTTATGCTATCACTACTGCTGAGGTGGAAGCTCTGAAAGACGTGGTGGCAGGTAATTTAATGGTTTCCCCAAGTTTAGCAAATGCATTATTTGATTCTGGATCATCGCATTGTTTCATATCTTCCCAGTTTGCTATGAAAATTAGATATTTCCAATTTGATTTAACAAGGGAGTTGTCAGTCAAAACCCCTAAGGGAATTATTGTTGCAACATAGTTTTGTCGATTAGTTCCCATTAGAGCACCTAAATGTTCATTACCTGCTGATCTCATCGTCATACCCATGAATGAATTTGATATAATCCTCGGTATGGATTGGCTTTCGGAGCATGATGCAAAAATTTATTGTAAGAGGAAAGAGGTTATGATTCTTGATGATGATGATAAGGAACACCTTATCTTTAGAGCAGAATCTTCGCCAGATAATTCTTATCTAGATCCACCCCCAGTAGCTCAACTAAATTCAATTATTGGGGAGGAAGAGAAGGAAATTACTGAGGGTGAGGAAAGGAATATTCAAATAGAGGATGTACCTATTGTGAGAGAATATGTTGATGTGTTTCCAAAAGATTTACCTGGACATCTTCCAGAACGAGAAGTTGAGTTTTCCATTGATTTAATTCCTGGATCAAGGCCCATATCGAAGACCCCTTATAGAATGGCCACTGTGGAATTAGTTGAACTAAAGAAACAACTATAGGAATTGGGTAATAAGGGATTTATTCACCCTAGTGTTTCTCCTTGGGGAGCCCCTGTTCTTTTTGTTAAGAAGAAAGATGGATCTATGAGGTTGTGCATTGAATATAGGGAGATCAATGCTATAACAATAAAGAACAAGTATCCCCTACCTCGCATTGATGATTTTTTTGACCAACTGCATGGAGATCAATACTTTTCAAAGATTGACCTTCGGTCTGGATACCATCAGTTGTGTGTGAAGAAGGAAGACGTTCCCAAGACAGCATTTCGAACAATGTACGGGCATTACGAGTTTACAGTAATGCCTTTTGGATTGACTAATGCACCCTCTGTTTTCATGGATCTAATGAATAGAGTTTTCAAGGAATATCTTGATTACTTTGTAGTGGTATTTATTGATGATATTTTGGTATACTCCAAAATCCACGAAGATCATGAAAATCACTTACGAATTATCCTGAAGACTCTTAGAAGACATGAATTATATGGGAAATTTAGCAAGTGTGAATTTTGGCTTCATGAGATTTCTTTTCTTGGCCATATTGTCTCTAAGGATGGAATTTCCGTTGATCCTTCTAAAACCAAGGCAATCCAAGAATGGCCAGCACCGACAAGTGTAACTGATGTACGCAGTTTTATTGGTTTAGCAGGTTATTATCGACGTTTCGTCCATAATTTTGCCAGATTGGCTAACCCATTGACAAAGCTCACACGTAAAGGGATTAAATTTGTCTCGACAAAAGAGTGTGAAGAATGTTTTGAAGAACTAAAGAGAATATTAGTCAATTCCCCTGTATTGACTCTACCATCGGGGAATGATGGGTTTGTTATTTATAGTGATGCATCGAAGAAAGGACTTGGTTGTGTCCTTATGTCGAATGATAAGGTCATTGCCTATGCATCATGACAGCTAAATATTCATGAGCAAAACTATCCTACTCATGATATTGAGTTAGCATCTGTGATATTTGCTTTAAAGATATGGAGACATTACCTCTATGGTGAAAAATGTGAGATTTATACTGATCACAAGAGTTTGAAGTATATTTTCACACAAAAAGAACTCAACATGAGGCAAAGGCGATGGCTTGAACTACTCAAGGATTATGATTGCACGATACATTACCACCCGGGGAAGGCAAACAAGGTGGCAGATGGTTTGAGCAGAAAATACCATGGAGTTTTGAATGTGATGAGAATTGAAAGGGATCCAATTCTCTTGGATCTAGTAAAGATGGACATGGGAATAACTAGGGAAGGTGAAACATCAATGCTTTATCAAATGGTTTCCAAAACATCATTAATAGAAAGGATTAATAGTTCTCAGACCAATGATGAAGAATTTCAGAAGAAGATTAACGATGTAAATGATGGAAGACTGAGGGACTTTGTGTATAAGGATGGAATTTTGAAATTCGGGAAGAGACTTAGTGTTCCCGATATACCTGATCTAAAAAGGGAATTGCTGGATGATGCTCATAGTTCCAACTTCTCTATACACCCTGGGAGCACCAAACTGTATAGAGATTTGAAGGAACATTTTTGGTGGGACAATATAAAGAGGGAGATTGCTGATTTTGTGTTGAGGTGTATGGTTTTTCAACAAGTGAAAGATGGAAGGCAACATCCTGGTGGAGTATTGCAACCTCTTCCCATACCTGAGTGGAAATGGGATAATATTACGATGGACTTTGTCATGGGAATACCAAAGACTCCTAGAAGGAATGTTGCAATATGGGTCATTATTGATCGACTTACTAAGTCAGCACATTTTCTGGCTATACGGGGGGATCTACCACTTGAACGTCTAGAAATACTATATATTAATGAAGATGTAAGACTGCATGGAGTACCCCTATCGATTGTTTCTGATTGTGATACTCGTTTTACTTCAAGATTATGGAAAAGTCTTCAAAAGTCCTTTGATACTAAACTTCGTTTGAGCACTGCCTATCACCCTCAAACAGATGGACAATCAGAACGGACTATTCAAACCTTAGAAGACATGTTGAGATCATGATCTCTTGACTTTCAGGGTATCTGGGATCAATATTTACCACTGGTAAAATTTTCCTATAACAATAGCTTCCATTCAAGCATTCAGATGGCACCTTATGAAGCGTTATACGGAAAGAGATGTCATACACCAACCTGTTGGGATGACGTTGGGGAAAGAAAACTTGTGGGACCAGAACTGGTGGAAGAAACAATGGAAAAGGTGAAGGTAATCCAAAACCACATCAAAGCAGCTCAAAGTAGGCAGAAGAGCTATGCCGATAGCAGAAGAAAGGTTTTGGAATTTCAGGTGGGAGATCATGTTTTCCTAAAGGTATCTCCATGGAAGGGAGTTATACGTTTTGGTAAG
Source organism: Viscum album (assembly GCA_963277665.1). Taxonomy (NCBI): domain Eukaryota; kingdom Viridiplantae; phylum Streptophyta; class Magnoliopsida; order Santalales; family Viscaceae; genus Viscum; species Viscum album. The sequence continues at coordinate 2,052,966,315 of OY728146.1, read as the reverse complement.
AGGGTAAGTTGAGTCCCAGGTACATCGGACCTTTTGAAATTCTAGATCGTATCTGGGCAGTATCTTATCGTTTGGCAATGCCGCCAAATCACTCTAAAGTTCACGATGTTTTCCACATATCGCTATTGAGAAAATACATGCCCGACCCAACACATGTACTTACCTACGAGGAATTAGAACTAGAACCTGATATTTCTTATTGCGAAGAGCCCATCAGAATTCATGATGTGATGGAGTAGGTGCTGAGAAACCGGACGACTCGTCTGGTAAAGGTTTTGTGGAGAAATCATAAAATGGAAGAGGCAACGTGGGAACCTGAGGAACATATGATGAAGAACCACCCGAGTCTTTTTATGCAGTAATACCCTAGAAATTGCGAGGACGCAATTATTTGAAGGAGGGGAGAATGTAACACCCCAATCTTCCACGGTACGTTTCCCTTCGAATAATGCAATAGCGTGTGTTGTACGCAACCTCGAGCTCTAACACACACCACAAATAATTAAAATAGTCGTTGTGAATAGTAATACCTAATTTTTGAAATTTTATAAATTTTATTTATCAAAATGTAATTCATTTTTAGATTCGAAATATCGAAATTAGCCTATGTTGAATTTTTGGTATTTTTCTGAGAACTTCTAATTTTTTAGGAATAGTGAAAAATACTTAAAAACAACTTTTTTAATCAAAATAATTTATAGTGATAAATTATACTATTTAGTGGTTTTGAAGTATAATTATAATATATTTTTACCATTATATCCAATGGTGGTCATTATAATTAATTTAACATTGAAATTTGACATAAACAATTGCCAATCTTTTGATATAAATTGTTTCATAAAAACACGCTATTTGTTGTAACAGCGGGAATTAATTATAAAATTAATTAACGCAACTTATATTTTTGGAATTTTTTAAAATAGAAATTATTTTTGAATTTGGAATATCAATTATATCTTAGGGTGAAATTTTGGCCTTATTCTGAAAAACATCAATTTTTGTTGAATAGTGAAACCACTAAGTGGTTGTTAAAAACTGATTTTTCGTTAAAATGAAATATTACCACTTCTGTGATTTGATTTCCATAAATCCAAAATACATGGTTGTCATTAAGAAGTAAAATGTGGTTCAATGAGATTAAAATAATTTTTTGGTGAATAGTAACTTTTAAGTTCTTAATCACGATTAGAGGTAATTAGTGTAGTTTAAGGTAAAAATAATGTTTTAATAATATGAGATGAGCTTGACACTTGTCCTACTCCTATTGGATGACTCATGTCCGACCAAGAAAACCCATGGGTCAACTTGGGGACCCCATGGAGCCACATTGGTTGGAAAATGACATTAATATATATTTATTTAATGTTAAAATTAAATTGACACAAACATGAGTTGTTTTACTAAAACAGTTTTTATGTGGGGTTACACAAGTCCAAATTTTGACTATAAATATTCATTCGAAAGATAAAAATATTTCCTACATCAAAGTATTTTTTTTATAATTTTTCGACATTAAATCAATTAAATTATTTATAAAATCATTATGATGCAGCGATGACCTCATTATTTAACGATTTTAATAAAATGAAAAGATAATGTAAATTACAAGGCTTACAATTTTCCAAAGACTATTTTAAGGGTAGATTTAGAACCCTTATCACCTTAGACACTAATTATATAAGTGTGGGACCTTTAGAATCCGAAAAGCATTGTATAATAATGTAACATTTCAATCTTTCCAAAAGACCCTTTCCTCTCCTCTTATAAAAGGCCCCCACCTCTACCACCTTATTCACACTTTCAAGCCTTTTGGTTCATCCAACCCTTTCCAAAATACTATCCCAACTTCTCTACCTTCTTCCTAGAAGATTTACTTTAGTCATAAAGCCATCCTATGGAGTCTTTTTGATCAAATCAAAAGGAAGAACCCGAAGAAGAGGTAACGTTTTCATCACCCTCTTTCAAGTTTCTTTCTTCTTCCACTCCCTCTTTGTTTATTATTTCAATTCTAAAATTATAAGTCCAGTATCTTCTATATACTGTGATGTTATTATAAATATGGAACAACCATATTCAGTATTCTACCCATCATTTGAATGACATGTCACCATACGTGCGTACGTACGGCTTACCGTCTCCACGTCGTGGTGTAATTGTTATTCAATATATTATTATTTAGATGGGTATAATAATGATATTTAATTCATGTAAATAATAAATATAACATGATAATGATTCTGTATATATGATATACTATCCAATTATATATTATTTTAATATCAAAATAATGATATTGTCGCTCGTGCGTACATACGGACTACCGTCTCCACGAACGCGATGAGATTCATTCTCCGTCGTATCCATTCAAGTATAATTATCATTTGATGATTTAAAATTAATGTTTAAGGACATGATATCATTCTGGATATGAATAAGATACAACCTATCCATGAAAAACGCTACTTACGTAACAAAACATATAAAAGAAAACGAGTAAGTTAACACCCGAAACAACGATAAATCTAAGATATTGTTAACAAAGCAATGTTAAAAGATCATATATGATATCATATGAATGTATATGATTCTTTTATAATTTAATAACAATTATTTCACCATTATACAGGAGGTTAACCTACCCCAATCAAGGAAAAGTACAAGGTAAGGGTTTACTTCACAACCTCTTCATTATCCAAGGTTGTTTATACATAATTATCTACTGGGACCTCATTATCATCCACATCCATGTTTCTTAAAAATGTCTTTCAAAACATTTTTACTATTAAATGGAAAATGGGTTAAAGTCATTTATACCCTTATACTTTTTTTAAAGGAATCTTACCGTCGTTTTCCAAACAATGTACTTTTTTACCTTTTTGACAAATTTAAAGTAATAATGTTTTTTTAACTTATACGGCGGGTGAGGCTATTTTCCGCCATTATAACTTCGTCGAAGCTTCCCTAACAAGCTTATAAGAATATCTTCAATGTAAATGTATTATTTTATAATTATGGGACTTTTAAATGATTTCAAAAAGGAGAGATATTTCTCTCAAATTGCTTTGATTTCATCCATGTCAACATCCTTTGATGGGTTTTAAGTTTAATTGAAATTGATTTATGATAAAAAAATTCCATTGAACATTTTCTGAAATATTTGAATGTGGATGTGTTATTTTTATACCATTTGTAGTTTATGGAGAAATTGTTGACATTTCGTATGCTAGTTTTAATACGAATATTTATGTTATGTTTGAACCTATTCATATGAGGAATGTATTGGACTTCATATGAGACGGGTGGAGCCCGCTATAGCGCCTCAATCCATCGGTAGGTCTCATGAGACAACTAGACGTGGAATTGGCCGAGGCCCTTTCCCAATTTGATTTATGGTTTTGGACGAGGCCTTAATCATTTTAGACGTCTTGGCCGAGGCCTTGAAAAAATGTTTCAGAATGTCTGGCATTATACATTCCCTCATTTTGAAAGTGGTTATTGATATTTCATGTGATTATTCGTCTAGTAGAATATCCATGTGAGTAAGTAATGGCATTATTTTATTTTACTTTTTCCATATTATGCTGAAGTTCAAGTTCAATAATGCTTTTGTTTTAGTTTTACATTGCCTTAAATGCTTATGTTTTCTTATGAAAGTTTCTGCTATATTGTTATCCTTACGGAGCATTTGTGCTCACCCCTTTCAATGTTTTATTTTTCCCAGGATGTGAAGAAGTGTATTATGACTGACTTGCAAGAATAGTCAGTGAGGATATGAGTGTGGACTAGGGAGACCATGTTATTGTAGTTTTCATTTTTATGATGTAATTTAATGTTTATGAATGTATCTAGTGTTTCCAAGGCTACTAAACTAATCGGTCTTTAGAGACATGATCTTTTGTGATCATGCCAATGTTACGAAATAATGCACCGACTCTGGGTAGCTGGGGTCGGGGTGTTACATTTAACAAAAGGTTATGATGACAAATTTATCTATTAGTAATAATATTACCATCATATAATATATATTTTTTTATAAATTACATTTGAATAAATATTATATATTTTTATTAATTTTAAAATTTCGTATTTTATTTTTTATTTTCTCATATATAATACATAGGTCTTAATTATTAAACTAAACAAGATTTTAACACAAGTTAAATCTTAAAAAAATTATATTAATCATGATATATTTTATACAGAACGTTGGATCCACCAATCCCTCAACTCCCCCCCCCCAACCGGATCCCCCCTTGCAGGTGACCCATCCATGCAATCTAGTCTAATCCAATTCCAGTGTCTCAACCATGACAACATCCCATACATGCCATCTAGTCACCACCATTCTAAACAGCTTAAGCTGCATATTATACTCCTCTAGAGTCCATCCACGGTCTTCCAACACCAACCTACTTCAATAATAATTTTTTAGAAAAGAAATACTTCACCAACTTATAATCAAATCAACACAGAGAAAGGAAAGAAACTCAAGAAATATTTCAAGATGTACATTCGAAACAGAAAATCAAACCTATTAAAAAAACAAAATCCCAAGCTGCATCTCATAATCCTAGAATTCATCCAAGATCTTCCAACATCAATTATCGTTTTAGTGATTCACACAAGAAATATATTTCTCTCACATTCACAGCAATGTTACCTTCAAACATTCCAACTTCAGACATCAATATTCCAATGGAATATCATCATTAAATCAAAATCCAATTTAATTTAATTGAAATTGTATGATCTTGTGTGAAATAAGGGCTTACATTTTTGTATGTGTTGCAATACGTGCAAGTGCAACTGGCTCTACTTGGAGTGAAACAATGATTAATATGTAAATTAATTTTTAGAAGGAAAATTTTGTTAAAAAATGGAGAAAAATAAAAAAAATAGGATATACTTAAAGAGTGAAATGCGAACCAAACTGAGTGTATTGAACTGGACCTTGAAACATTCCAATTCTGGGACAACATAACACTGCGATAGAATCACTAAAAACACCCACAATGAACAACATACTGGACCTCCTATATCATCCTTCAATCCTTATCATCACAAGGGTATCAAACAATCTTCTACCATCAATATACATAGATTTAAATGAGACCAAAAACATACAAGATGATAAGATGGTACTTAGAGTCAAGCATATTCAAGATTATTCGATTAAAGAAACAAGACAAAATAAAGGTGATTCCTATAGACCATGCTGACTTTACCTAGGAAAACACTCCCTTCACCGGAGACCTAAAGCATAAAAAAATGCCATATCTATGTTAGGATTCCCTACTGCATCAATGACCAAATACCCAAAGCCCTGAGGAAAAAAATATTACTCCCTTTATTTTCCACTATAATCACGTGGATTCCGAATACAGATATTAATCATCATCAAGAAATAAACAATCCAAATTCAGTATCATACTTGAACTAGATTAGAGGCTATATAATGACAAGAAACCCACTCTCACTATGATATATATGCTAATTAAATTGTAATGTTTTATACCTTCATGTAGAAATTCAGATCATCATGCATCCACCCATCAATTTGCAGACTGATCCTGGACACCCCCTAAGCTCCAAAAGGAACACCCCCATGCAAAACCAGATATAGCCACACCAAGGCCCACGTTGAAGCTCCTGCATAAAAAAAATACAGTAGTTGAGAACCAAAATCTTTTAATCAAACATCACATCAAACTATAGCCTCCACTTATGGACATTTTTAGAACCATTCAAACACCAGATTGAAACTAGAACACCTAGAGAATCCATTTTAAAAAAATTGAGACATGCCATAGCAAACAACTGCTAACTACAAGACTTAATAAAACCAAAGATTCCAAATGAATCATATACCGATCATATTCTTCAAACAGATGCAAGAAACATTTTAATCATTTAAAAAACACCAACCTACATTAGTTGGAATTTTAAAATCTATAAATTTTACACGGATAATTCCAGGTTTGAAGAATAATAGAAAGAGGAAGAATGGTGATATGCACTGCACTAACCATTTACACAGTATTCGATGCATGGTCAAGGAGCGTGGTGCAATGAACAATAGAAAAGTTATTATGACCATTTACACAGTGTAAACCATGTTAGGGAAGATGCTGGAGAAAATTACAAAATCATTTATGAATATAGGAAATGAAATAACCTTCGTAAACCAAAATATATCACTATAATGGTATACACTGATATCCTTATAACTAGTGTAAACCATATCCATAAGATATCACTTATGACATGGTCTACATTGGCAGCTGGGTAAACCATGTCCCTTGAAGTTATTTAAACCATAACCATAAGCTATCACCATCACAGTTTAAAAACGTTACTATGACCATTTACCCCACTCCTATAGTAAACCATGTTAGGGAACATGATGAATAATATTTTCACTGCATAATAAATAGGGTGATATGCTCTACCATATTGTAAATTTACAAAAAATAATAGAATGTGGAAGAAGGCCTTTCACGTATTGAGATATATGAATTCTATGTAGTCATAAGAGAATGTAGGAGTTCTAGATGATTACATCCTGGTGCTATTGAAGGAGGAAGAATGCCTTGCATGTATTGAAATATACCAATTCTATGATGGCCTTTCGTGTATGTTTAACGAATCATCCAAATAAACTAAATAAACTTTTCAGATCAAATAACATAAATTTAAATCATCCACATTTCATACTCAGGTCCATTTCAAAGGATTTACTAAGAAATTTCTAATCAGTTCCATAAAATTCCAATATGAAATGTTATGAATCACTGTAATCATAACAAGATCTTAGTATCTTAAAATCCTCTCCTTTCCTTTTTAACGTTCTTTGGACTCTCAATACTTAGTCCCTCTGTTCAAAAAAAATATAAGGAAGATGTGGCAGTGAAAATCAAGGAAATAATCGAATGGGAAATTAAATAAATAATTCTAGAAAAAAAAACAGAATTACGATGCATGGATAATTGAGCTAGCTCAGTAATAGTATCAAACAGAATTGCAGATTTTGGAGGCTGCTAAAAGCCTTTCCACAGAGGTGTTATATGGAATGGGAGTCCCCATTGGATGCTATGGACACACATGTCATCCATGAACTAGTAAAATAGAATAGTTTTTAGAAAGGAGATCCTCTAGAAGTGATGCTTTCCCCATTGAGTATTCTTGAGGGGTTGTCAATTGGATCTAATTAATGGCCCATGTGTTGCGATAGCAAGATATGAAATTCAAATATGATTACTCAAACCTCCACCATACGGAGAATATTGGTGAGCAGTTGGAAGATAATGGCCTAGAACAGGTAATAATGTTATTTCTGATGATGCATGCCCTTAGCAAACTAGTTAAACTAAAAGTTGTTGCAGATGAAGGATAATCAAACAAGTTGCAATCAAACTTTTTAAAATAAACAGAGAAAACAAGGATAGGATGTGTTATAAAAAAATAGCAGAATAATTAAAAATACATAAAACATATACATATAAGGGAACTAAACAACACATTTGTAATGAAATTAATCATTGATAATAAATATTTTTCCCAGATAGAGGAAAAAAGGAAAAATTAACCAGTGAATAATATGAAGTTTGATGACAATATTCTTTGTGGTGAAACCCCTAAAATATCACAGGGTTTACTATTGATGTCATTTCAATTGGATTCCTACACCACATAACACATATGGGTAATATAATTTGAAAATATTTCTTGCACTTTTATTCCCCCATCAAAAAAATCACGTTTAGACAGTGAGTATCTTCCAAATCCGAGATGGAATTCCTCACCCCCCAACAATCTTCCTCTCTTTTTAAATAGCCCAACCCTCACTTTTTTAGTAGAGAAAATGAAAAAAATAATATGATAAATTCATAACCAACTTATGTTTGCAAAAATATTCTTCCACATAGACATTTTAGCTTCCTCTTTATCAAATTCAGTTCACCTAGCACCTCTGTAACAAAATTTTATTATTATGTGCATCATTGAGAAGTAGTGAGTCATCTGAGATCTTTTATGTCGCAGGCATATCAGTACCCTCCTGAATAACTGAATTTCCCTATTTTGGAAATATGGCTTTGGCCATGGATATTGTAATGCTGAGCAGGTTGGTCTGCTATTTATATGACTTGGCTAAAAGACGATCCACTCCACTTGACTAATCACTAGTGTCGGTACTTGTAAAAGTTTTAAAGGCTCCACGGATGATCAGAATAGTTGGAGATGTAACACATGTGATTTTTATCAGAAATTTATTGTTTTTATATACATCATAAAAGTAATCATTCACTTCACACAACACTATATTGGCTTGCTTTACACGCAATCACAGCCTTCCTCGATAGCTTGCGTTGTACGCAATACCATGTTTCACTATACAACGATATGCAGTTAAAATATTATTAAAACTAGCCGTTATGAATATTAATACCCACTTTTTGAAATTTTATTTTTCAAAATGGACCTCATTTTTGATTTCATAATATCAAAATTAGCCTAGGGTGAAATTTTGGTAATTTTCTGAAAACTTTCAATTATTGATGAATAGTGAAAACACTGGGTTACTATTTAAAACCCGAATTTTTATTTTAATAATTATTTATTTTATTTAAATTTATTTTAGGTCAAAATTTATATATAATACCTATATAAGTTCAAAATAATTCATTGAAGTCATTTTTTATTAATTTTAGATATATAAAAATTGTGTTGATCTTTTCACCATATATTACCCACCTCCTAGGAGAATTTGAAAATTTACATAAAACTTAATTTTACCGCTTCTGTGAGTGGAATTTAGAAAATATGAGAGACATGGTTAATATCAAGGACTAAAATGTTGTTCAATGAGATGCAAATAATTTTTGGTGAATAGTAACTTTTTACTTTTTTTACCACGGTTAAAAGAAAATAGGATAATTAAGGGTAAAAATGATATTATTATAACCCTAACACATGTCCCAATTTTATTGGATAAGTTTAACTCGACCAAAACAGCCTTAGGAATAAAATATGACCATTTAGGTCCACTTGGATTAGATTAGGACATTTAATATTATTTTATTTAAAGAATAGTTAAAATAGTTAAAATCAATGTTTAATAAATAAAACATTTTTAATATAGGGTTATACATAAGATAAATTTGACTAAAAATATTCATTAGAAAGCTAAAAAGATTTCCTACATAATGGTATTTTATTTAAAATTTTTCAACCTTATGTAATTTAATTTATTTATGACACAATGGTAATGTCGTAATTATCTTATTAGTGAAATATTAACATAATTAATGTTATAAATATTCAAATAAATGTAATTTGAGACTTTTTATGAATTACAATAAATTTTTAGGTTAATATGACATGTTAGTATTGATTTAATTAACTTTTTTTGAACTAATCATTCTGTTCTGATTTTCACAAAAATCAATTACCAAATAGTGTCAAAATTGTTATAAAATAGTTTTTAAAACAAATATTATATCATTAATTGTTATTTTATTCCTAAAAAAATAAGGTTCGTCCAAATGACATATATAAGGTTATATATATTAATAATAAATAAATTTGGGTTCTTTTGTCTTGTCATATTATGTTTATTAACCTTATAGTGTAAGAAAACAAGAAGACACGGTAAAAGTTAAATTATCTAACTTAAAGTTAAATCTAAATGATAAGGTTAAAATAGAAACCTAAACTTATCTAAATTCTATTTTATGAAGGTATTTCGAATCATACACACCTTACTTTCTAAATAAATAAATTTGGAGCAATTAAAAACCGAATATGACTTTATAATAAAATAATATTTTATGTTTTCCTAAGGTACCCCTCTCCTCCCTTATAAAAGGGAACCTCCTCCCTCTCTTCCCCACACCACTTTGAGCCTTCCAGATCGACCAACCCCTGACAATATCTCATCTACACTTCCCTTGAAAAATCCTAGAGGTTCTGGTCTTCTTAGAAGACCATCTTTAGTGCCCAAAGTGGAGGTTAAGAAGAGGCGCTTCAAAAAAGAAGTAATGTCCGGTACCGATTCATTCAACTTTATTTCTTCTTCTACTTTTTATACATTAATTATTTCATTATGAAGTAATAACATAAGTATCACTCATATACTGATATGTTATTATAAATATGATACAACCATATTCCACCTTTAATCCATCCGACGGAAAATGAAATCACCGCGCGTGCATACGTAGGGAATACCGTCTCCACGCCGTGGTGTAATCTATTTTCCACCACCACCTTACATGGATGGGTATAATGGTGTAGAGAATAACTATATACCATTATTTTAAATTTATATTGATTCTTAAATAGTATACATACACTTCAATACAATTCCACGATCATGGGAATGATATCATCGCTCGTGCATACGTACGGCCTACCGTCTCCACGATGTGATGCGACTCGTTCTACATGATCTTCAATACATAATAATTATATAAATGAATTTAATGAAAAAATATGATATACATTACACTAATACCATTCTGGAAATGAGTTATCTATAACCTAAAGAGAAGAATACGAATTTATTTGACAAAACGCGCTTAAGAACAAAAAGTAATAATCACCTGAATAACAAGTACCAATGAAATATTACTAATAATAAGCTAAGAATATAAACATATATGATATCATAACAATGATTATGATTATATAATAATTCAAGGACATTATATAAGTCATTATACAGCAGGTTCAGACACTTACGAAGCAAATCAGACCTAAGGTAAGGGAAAATCTCGCAATCTCAATTTTTATACGAGATTGTATATACATCATAATTTACTAGGGAATATTTATCATGCACATCCATATTTCCAAAATATGTAATATTATTTCCATCCTTATATAATTTTTAAAATCCAATTTTACCCATTGGTTTGTTTTTAGTAAAATATATGAAAGGAAACTTTTATCATTTTTCTTACGAGGTACTTTTTGACTTTTCCGTCCAAAGTAGGAGAAGAATGTTTTTTTAACTTATACGGCATGATTAGATTTTTAGAATATTATTTCCATGAAGATTACTTTAAAAGTTTTCAAGTTTATTTATAATAAACTTCTTTTAGTTTAAAATTATATGACATTTTAATAATGGAAAATGTTTTTCAAGAAGAAAATATATTTTCCTCAATAATGGAGTTCAAGTGTTTTATCAAATCTATTCTCCATCTAAGATAATATAGGTCTATGTTTCGTTCCCTATTTTTAAATTTATTTGATTATGTTATGATGGAATTAATTTTATGATGTCCTTTTATCTTATATAGATTATGTTTTGATTGCATGATGTTTAAGAATCCCATTTTTATTACTTGGGTTATGCGATGATGTATGATTTATGATTTTGTGGCACACATAAGAATGGTTTCATTATGAGATGGGTGGTACCTATATCTCCCTCCAATTCATTGTGTAAAGATTTATATCTCATGAGATATACATGGTTGGAACGACATGTTAAACTGGTTCAGTGAAACAAGACTAAAATGAAGAGTGAACTCGGTTCAGAAATGGACTTTGTCCTCTAAGATAGTCTTGGAAATGAGTCTTGAAGACTAAGAAATTATTATTTATGATTATGTGTGTATCCCATAAAGTTTCATGTTTTATGTTATGATTATTGGTATTATATTTCACTACTATGATTTATCCCATGATTATGAAATTAAGATCTCTTTTGCAGGTTAAGAATTCCAAAATGTTATGTTCTTATGAATATGATGGGATTTATATTTGTTGTGTTTAACCTTACGGAGAATTTGATCTCACCCTTTTGTATGTTTTCTTTCCCCTGGACAGGAAGAAGGTTATTAAGTAGGATATGCCAAAAGGGACTGTAGATATGATGAAATAAATGGGAGACAATGTAGATTCTTTATGAACTAGTTGTTTAGGTTTCCCAGTTTCTAATGACACTATACCTATACGGTCCTTTCATGGTTTTGTTATATGTTGTAATAATTTTACATCAATTTTGAAGTATTAACAATGTATGTAAAGTATGGGTCGTTATAGTTGGTATTAGAGGAATGGTATAGTCAACCTTTGGAAACTAGGATGTGAAAGCCTTAGTAAGAACCCTAAGGATAAGACTAAGCATAGAACACAATCTTAGTGTTTTAGAAATGTCCATGTGTAACCTAGGATAAAACCTTAAGTGTGAAATTTTATTCTTGATTATGTGGTTTTCCAATTATAATTATTGTTGCTCACACTATTCTTCTTGGTTTTAGTCAATGGCTGGAACCTGAAATAACCTTGTTAATGCGGAATGCGATGGGAAGTGCAATGATTGTCCCCCTAAGAAACAAAATGTTATGGGAGATGGAATGCAAAATCTTGTAGCCATTCTCACACAACGTTCTCTAGATAAGAATCATGCAGGGATTCCAAACAAGCAAAGGAAAGAGCAACATTATTTTAAATCCTCCATGAGGCAGCGTCCCCCCTCATTCAGCGGGTCTACTGATCCATTAGTGGCTGAACAATGGATTAGTACCACTGAAATGATATTTTCAGTTCTTCAATGTTTTGAACATGATAAAGTCATCCTAGTAGTATATCATTTGGAAGGTGAAGCTGATCAATGGTGGAATCTTATCAAGAATATGAGGCCAAGAGATGAAATTGATTCTATTTAATGGGACAAGTTCAATAACTTATTTTTCAATAAGTACTTCACTCATATTCTTCAAACAATGATGGATGAGTTTCTAGAACTAAATCAAAAAGACGATGTATCTGTTGGTACCTACAAAGCAAATTGTACAATACATGCAAGGTACACTTCTGGGATTATTATCCAACCAGAGAGTAATATCGATCGATTCTATAGTGGCTTAAAACCATGTCTTTGAAGGGCGTCAGCTATAAGGGACTTCAATAGCTACTAGGAAATCGTTCGATGTGATCTCAATGTTGGGAAGGATATTGGAGTAACCCATCAGTCATATGGGTCTGATAAGAAGAGGAAAATGGAATTCAAAGGAAAATCTAAAGACCACGCTGAAACGAAGATGAGTTTTCCATTATGCTCAAAGTGTGGAAAGAAACATGGAGGGAGTTTTCTTAAATGGAAAAGTAAATGTTTCAAATGTGGAAAATAAGGTCATTGGGAATCAGAATGCCTCAATGATGGGAAGAAGATGTCTAGTGATGCGAACAAAGAAAAGGCCACACAGAGTGCACCTCCTACACATCAATGTTACAAGTGCAAGGAAATGTGGAATTATGATAATCAATGCCCTAATCCAAGGGTTTTTATGATGATCGATGTCAAATAACTCCTAAGGCTAAATACAAAGGAAAGTCACATGCAATTTCTATTAGCGATGTGGAGTATGAGAACGAAGTGATGAAAGGTACACTTAACATCCAATCTAAAGTAGCAAATGTTTAATTTGATTATGTATTCACCCACTCATTTATTAATAAAGAATTTTTTAATGGTATCTTCGTATTACATCAACAATTAGATGTTGAGTTAGCTGGGACAACTCGTAATGGCACAACATTGACATCAAAAGTTTATAATTCTTCTCCGATTGAAGTTTGTGGGAAAGTAATTCTTGTAAATCTTGTGATCCTTCCTATAGTGGAATTTTATTTGATTCTTGGCATGGATTTTCTTTCTTTATATGGATCTAATATCAATTTCCAAAGAAGGGAAGTCACATTTCATATCCCAGATCAATCTATGATCGTCTATCGATGCAAGGACGAACATAACCTTCCAGTGGAAATTTCATCCATATTATGGGTATTGATTTCACTAAATGATGGTTATTTATCTCAAATGGTTGGAGAGAAACTCACGTTTAAGAATTTTCCCATTGTTCGAGAGTTTGATGATGTCTTTACGGAGGAATTTCCAGGTCTTCCACCAAATCGTGAAGTTGAGTTTTCAATAGAACTCCTACTGGGTGCTATGCATATTTCAAAGACACCTTATAGAATGGCCCCAATTTAGTTGCATGAATTGAAGAAGAAACTCCAAGAAAATCTTGAGAAGGGATTGATACGCCCTAGTGTGTCACCTTGGGGAGCACCTGTTTTGTTTTTTAAGAAGAAAGATGGATCAATGAGACTCTGCATTGATTATCAAGAACTTAACAAGATCACGATAAAAAAAAATATCCTCTCCTGCGTATTGATGATTTATTTTATCAACTATGCAGAGCTCAATACTTTTCCAAGATTGATCTTCGTTTAGGGTATCATCAATTAAGGGTCAAAAGGGATGATATAACATAGACATCTTTCCATACAAGGTATGGACACTATGAATTTATAGTGATTCCATTTGGTCTTACTAATTCCCCTACTATCTTCATGGATCTAATTAATAGAGTATTTAGATACTATCTGGATCAGTTTTTGGTAGTCTTTATAGACGATATTCTTGTCTATTCAAAGAGCAAGGAAGAACAAGACGATCACTTGAGAATTGTATTGAAGCCCCTGATAAAGGAGAAGATTTATGCCAAATTTACCAAGTGTAAATTTTGGCATCAAAAACTTTCATTTTTTGGTCACTTAATCTCAAATGAGGGGATATCTGTGGATCCAGCAAAAACAGAGGTTATCGAAATATGGTCAAGACCAACAATAGTAACTGAGATCTGATGTTTTCAAGGTTTGGCTGGATATTATAGACGTTTTGTGAAATATTTTTCACGATTATCTAACCCACTCACCAGGTTGACTCGAAAAGGAATTATGATTTTGTGGATGGAGGAATGTGAAGATAATTTCAAGGATTTGAAAAGAAGGTTATCCAGTGCACATGTGCTCACACTTCCTTGTAGTGGAGAAAGGTCTTTGATCTACAGTTATGCATCCAGGAAGGGATGGGGTGTGTTCTTATGAAAAATGATATGGTGATAGCTTATACCTCCCGAAAATTAAAAATCCATGAGAAAAATTAACCAACTCATGATTTGGAATTATCTGTGGTAATATTTGAATTATGGATTTGGAGGAATTATCACTATGGACAAAGGTGTGATATTTATACTGATCATAAAATTTTTAAGTATATTTTCACACAAAAGGGGCTGAATATGCGCCAAAGAAGATGGTTGGAGCTGATTAAGGATTATGGCTGCTCAATTCATTACCACCCTGGGAAAGAAAACAAGGTGGTAGATGCATTAAGTCGATAAGACCATTCTAGCTTATCCATGATGAGGATCACAAAAGATCTAATATTTATGGATTTACAAAGGATGGATCTTGGAATTATAATGGAAGGGTAAAAATAGTATCTTTCTCAAATGAATGTTCAACCATCTATACAAGTGATGATTAAAGATGCACCGAAAGAAGATGTAGAGTAACAAATGAATGTGAGAAATGTTCCTGAATTCAACCTCGATTGTGATGGGATAATGAGGTTCAGGAATCTGGTTTGTGTTCCTCCCATCCTAGAATTAAAGAAGGAGCGGCTGGATGAGGATTGTAGTTCTTCATTCTCTATTCATCCTGGAACCACAAAGATGTATAGGGTCCTGAAAGAGTACTTCTGGTGGGATGACATGAAAAGAGATATTACTGAATATGTCTCTAGATAATTGGTTTTTCAGCAAGTTAAAGATGAGAGATTGAAGTCTTTGGGGATGTTACAACCATTACCCATACAAGAATACAAATGAGAAAACATCACTATGAACTTTGTCACTGGACTTCCTAAAACATCCAAAGGCAATAATGCTATCTTGGTCATAGTTGATCATCATACAATGTCTTCACACTTCATTACTATTAGAGATTATTTCTCTCTGGATTATCTTGCCAGGATATTTGTAAAAGAAGTGGTAAGATTGCATGGAGTACAACATTCCATTATATATGATTGGGATCCGAGGTTTACCACAAAGTTCGGGAGAAGTTTTCAGCATACTCTGGATACATAGTTGAGTTTCAGAACTACTTATCATCCTCATAAAGACGGTCAATCTGAGAGGACAATTCATAATCTAGAAGATATAATAAGAGCTTGCTCTATGGATTTCAAATGTGGTTGGGATAAACGCCTAACATTGGTGGAATTTTCATATAATAATATCTTTCACTCCATTATTCAAATGGCTCCTTATGAAGCTCTCTATGGAATGAAATGCAGGCCTCCAACTTTCTGGGATGAAGTTGGGGAAAGAAAGCTATTAGGACCTGATCTTGTTGATGAGATGGCAGAAAAGGTCTGATCTATTCAACAACACATAAGAGCAGCTCAGAGTCGACAAAAAAGTTATACTGACAACTGAAGAAAAGACCTAGAGATTGAAGTGGGTGATAAAGTGTTCTTACGAATATCTTCTTGGAAGAGTGTAATGAGATTTGGAATGAAGGGAAAGCCGAGCCCTAGGTATATCGGTCCTTTCGAAATACTGGATCATGTTGGGAAGGTTTCTTACAGATTGGCGCTTCCACCGAATCTCTCTCAAGTTTATGATGTGTTCCATGTATCTATCCTGAGAAAGTACATACCCGATCCTTTACATGTACTCACCACAGAAGTTATACCACTGGAGCAAGATCATTCTGATGAAGAACAACTGATAGAGATTCTGGATCGTAGTAAAAAAGTCCTACGGAACAAGACCACTCTCTTGGTGAAAGATTTATGGATGAACCAGCAATTAGAAGAAGTTAGATGGGATCTTGAGGATATGATGGGGGAGAGGTATTCTCATCTGTTTGTTAAGAAGTGACGAATTTCGAGGGAGAAATTCATTTTAAGGGGGGTTGAATGTAACACCTGAGATTTTTATGAGAAATTTTTTGTATTTATATAAATCCTCAAAATAATCTTTCACTACACACAACACTAGCCTGGCTTTCTTTACACACAATTGTGGCCTTCCTCAACAGCTTGCGTTGTACGCAATACCAAGTTTCACTATACAATGATATGTTATTAAAATATTATTTAAACTGTCCATTATGAATAGTAATACCAACTTTTTGAAATTTTATTTTTCAAAATGGACGTCATTTTTGAATTCAGAACACCGAAATTAGCCTAGGGTGAAATTTTGGTATTTTTCTGAAAACTTTCAATTTTTGATGAATAGTGAAAATAATGGGTGTCTAATTAAAAACCGACTTTTTATTTAAATAATTATTTATTTTATTTAAATTTATTTTTGGTCAAAATTGATACATAATACCTATATATGTTCAAATTTATTCATTGGATTCATTTTATATTAATTTTAGATATATAAATATTTTATTGAACTTTTCACCGTCTTTTACCCACCTCCTAGGAGAATTTGCAAATTCACATAAAACTTAATTTCACCGCTTCTGTGAGTTGAATTTAGAAAATCCGAGAGACATGGTTAATATCAAGGACAAAAATGTGGTTCAATGGAATGAAAATAATTTTTGGTGAATAGTATCTTTTTACTTTTTTTAACCACGGTCAAAAGTAAATAGTGTAATTAAGGGTAAAAATGATATTATTATTACCCAATCACATGTCTCAATTCTATTGGATAAGTGTAATTCGACAAAAAACAACCTTAGGAATAAAATATGACCATTTAGGCCCACATGGATTAGATTAGGACATTTAATATTATTTTATTTAAAGAAGAGTTAAAATAGTTAAAATCAAAGTTTAATAACTAAAACATTTTTAATATAGGGTTATACTTAAGATAAATTAAACTAAAAATATTCATTAGAAAGATAAAAATATTTCATACATAATGGTATTTTATTTATAATTTTTAGAAATTAGATTATATAAATTATTTATGACACAATGATGATACAGTAATTATCTTATTAATGAAATATTAACATAATTGATGTTATAAATACTCAAATAAATGTAATTTGAGACTTTTTATGAATTAAAATAATTTTACAGGTTAATATGACGTGTTAGTATTTATTTAATTAACTTTTATTGAACTAATAATTCTGTTATGATTTTCACAAAAATCAATTACTAAATAGTGTCACAATTGACATAAAATAGTTTTTAAAACAAATATTATATTATTAATTTTTATTTTATTAATAAAAATATAAGGTTCTGTAAAATGACTTAAATAATGTTATATATATTAATAATAAACAACTTGGGGTTCGTTTGTCTCGTTATAGCAAGTTTATTAACATTGTAGTCTAATAACACAAGAAGGCACAATAAAAGTTAAATTATCTAACTTAAAGTTAAATCTAAATTATAAGGTTAAAATAGAAACCTAAACTTGTATAAATTCTATTGTATGAGAGGATTTCTACCCCTCCCCACCTTATCATAGAAATTACTCAATTTGGAGCTATTAAAACCCGAATATGACTTTATAATAAAATAATATTTTAAGTTTTCCTAAGGTTCCCCTCTCATCCCTTATAAAAGGGAACCTCCTCCCTCTCTTCCTCACACCACTTTGAGCTTTCAAGCTCGTCCAACCCATGCCAATTCCTCCTCTCCACTTCCCTAGAAAAATCCTAGAGGTTATGGTCATCTTAAAAGTTCATCTTTAGTGCCCAAAGAGGAGGTTAAGAAGAGGCGCTTCAAAGAAGAGGTAATGTCCGTTACCAATTCTTTCAACTTTATTTGTTCTTCTAATTATTCTTCTTTAGTAATATCATTATGAAGTAATAAAATCAGTATCACTAATATAATGATATTTTATTATAAATATGAAACAACCCTATTTCACCTTCTATCCATCCTACGTAAAATAAAATCACCGTGCGTGCGTACGTACGGAATACCATGTCCACGACGTGGTGTAATCTATTTTCCACCACCACCTTACTTGGAATGGTATAATGTTGTATATAATAACTATTTATGATTATTGTAACTTGATATTGAATCTGATATAGTAAACTTAAACTTCCATACAATTCCACGATCATGGGAGCGATATCATCGCTCTTGCGTACATACGGTCTACCGTCTCCACGTTGTGATGTGACTCGTTCTACATGATCTTCATTAAATAATGATTATATAAATGAATTTAATGAATAAATATGATATATATTACACTAATACCATTATCAAAATGTGGTATCTATAACCTAAAGAGAAGAATAAGAATTTATTCGACAAAACACGCATAAGAACAAAAAGTAATAAACACCCGAATAACAAGTAGCAATGAAATATTACTAATAAGAAGCTAAGAATATGACCATATATGATATCATAACGATTAGTATGATTCTTTAATAATTCAAAGACATTATTTAAATCATTATACAGTAGGTTCGGACACTTACGAAGCAAATTAGACCTAAGGTAAGGGAAAATCTCACAATCTCAATTTTTATCCGAGATTGTTCATAATTTAGAATTTACTGGGGAATATTTATCATCCACGTGCACGTTTCCAGAATATGTAATATTATTTCCATCCTCCTAAAATTGTTAAAATCCAATATTATGCATTGGTGTGTTTTTAGTAAAAGATATGAAAGGAACCTTTTGTCGTTTTTCATACGAGGTACTTTTTTACTTTTCAGGCCAAAGTATGAGAAGAATGTTTTTTTAACTTATACGGCATGAATGGATTTTTAGAATATTATTTCCATGAATCCTACATTACAAGTTTTCAAGTTTATTTTTAATCAACATCTTTTAGTTTAAAATTATATGACATTTTAAGAAAGGAAAATGTTTTTGAAGTATAAAGGATATTTTCATCAAGAATGAGGTTCAAGTGTTTTTATCAAAACCATTTTCCATATAAGATTATATAGGGATATGTTTATTTCCCTATTTTTACTTTTATTTGATTATGTTATGATGGAATTAATTTTATGATGTCCTTTTATCTTATATGGATTATGTATTGATGTCATGATGTTTAAGAATCCCATTTTTATTACATGGGTTATGCTAAGATGTATGATTCATGATTTTGTGGAATACATAAGAATGGTTTCATTTTGAGATGGGTGGTACCTATATCTCCCTCCAATTAATTGGGTAAATAATTATATCTCATGAGATAGACATGGCTGGAACGACAGGTTAAACTGGTTTAGTGAAACAGGACTGAAACGAGGAGTGAACTCGGTTCAGAAATGGACTTTTTCCACTAAGATAGTCTTGGAAATGAGTCTTGAACACTAAGAAATGATTCTCTATGATTATGTGTGTATGAAACTATGTTTCATGTATTATTTTATTATTATTGGGATTACATTTCACTACTATTATTTATCCCAAGATTATGAAATCATGATCTCTTTTGCAGGTTATGATTTCCACAATGTAATGTTCTTATGAATATGATGTGATTGATATTTCTTTTGTTTACCCTTACTGAGAATTGGAGCTCACCCTTTTGTATGTTTTCTATCCCTACATCAGGAAGAAGGTTATTAAGTTGGATATTCCAAAAGGGACTCTAGATATGATGAAATAAATGGGAGACAATGTAGATGCTTTATGAACCAGTTGTTTATGATTCCCAGATTCTAAATACACTATACCTATAAGGTCCTCTCATGGTTTTGTTTTATGTTGTAATAAGTGTACTTCAATTTTGAATTATTAACAATGTATGTAATGTATGGGTCATTTTAGGAGAGTTCTAGGGTGGAGTTGTGCTGGGATTAGGGGAACCAAAATCTACATAGGGGAAGGATGCTGGACATTGAGAGATTTCCAAAAACAGCTGATGTGCAACATGTAGGATCTACTGATAGCAGTAAATGATATTGAGGGCTTCCAAATCCTGGATTGGATTTTGAAGTACCAGAATTAAAATTAATGGTTTGGATGTCAGCTTTGTGAATCTTATATGTCGAACATGCAAGGCGTGAGGCTGAATATGGGATTTCTTTGTGTTAATTGGAGTTTGTGTACACATTTGGATGGCTTTAATCGGTTAACATGGGTTGATATGTTATAGGTGGTTCTAGAATTTCATGCGTGCTGCAAGAAGGGTGAATCACACTGTTACTCTTGAGATCTGCCGCTGGCAACTCGACTAAGTTAATGAGGGACATCGGAAATTATGATGCAGATGGATTCACCTGGAGATTCAAAATTTCTTGGGGTTTCAATCTGAAGATTGATTGAATGCAAAAGCATCGAATAGAGATAGAGAAATAAGTTTACAGAGATGTTTGGTTGAATGATCGAAGAGTAATACCTAGAGCAATGAACGACGATGAATACGGTAAGTTAAGTCTTGGTCATATATGAATGCTGTGAGAGATTGCCTAATTCTAGAAGGCGCTGTAGATCGCGATGCGCCAATGGATTCAGCGAGAATAAAGACAGATGGGTTCACGAAAAAACAGAAATGGATCAGAATTGAATGATGGAAGAAATAGGTTAAAAATTTAAATATTTTAATTGAAAATTTAATTAATAACTAAATTTTATATTAATTATTATTATAGAAATTCCAAATTAATGATATATAAATATCATTCAATAAATAAAAATGTTTAAAAATGATTTCAAATATCATCAATTGTAATAATTTTTATAAAAATTCTTAGAATTTTTCAATAATTTAAAATAAAATTTCAGCATGTAAATATACTTATTAATATAATAGTATTACATAATTGATTTTTTATGTTTCTTTATTTATTAATGTTATTTTAATAATTTGTTTTCTTTGTGTTGAATAGTTTTTTTGTATCATGAATTTAAATGAAAAAACTAAATTACTATTTATAGAACCCTATTTTAAAAAAACACCAACAATGATGTATTGAATATTAATGTTAGTCTTAAAAATGTTAATATAAAAAAATATATTTCTAAATTAGTTAATTATAAAATATTTTTTTATTCAATGGTTTATTATAACATATTTTTATGGTATTAAAATTATGGTGGGTAATAATAGTTATTAATTATAGATTAATGTAATAGTAAAAAAAATGTTGGTATTGATATAACAAAGTGATAGATTTAACTGTTAGTAAAACAACTGTTGGTATTGAAAAATTATTATTATTAGACATATCTGTTGGTAGAGATATTTGTTGTTATATTTAATTAATATTAGAAAAACTTGATATCTGTTGGATGTACTCATATTTACCAACATAATTATTATCTGTCGTTGAATTTATGTTGGTATAAGTCACTTTTCTTTTAGTGAATGTACACTGGTGCTGCTCCTGGAACAAGCTTAATAGAAAAATCCACCTCAAGCTCTAGAGGTAGACCTGAAATGTCATCTGAGAAGACATCCCTGAAATGATCAACCACTGGAGGGATGTCCTTATGTCAAGTTCCCTGGTCATCCAGATATAAACTTGCAACCTGGGTTGTGACACCACCAAGCCAACGATGCTCGGGTCCAGCATGACTCTCCTGAACATCCCACTCACCATTTTATATAAGCTCTCCGCACTCTGGTGACGTGAAACGCACCATGCGATGATAACAGTATACTATGGCTCGAAATTGAACCAACCAGTCCATCCCAAGAATGACATCATAAGCCATCATCTCTAAGACATAGAGGTCCCATAGAAAGTGACACCCACCAACATCATGGGGGAACTCCCTACTCTGACACACACCAGTCGTTCTAGTCCCCAACGGATTGTCTAGCATCATATCATCATCAGAAGAAGAAACACAAAGCCCAAAGCTCTCCACAATGGGTACTGATATAAAGCTATGTATAACACCCGTATCAAAAATTACTAATGATAAATCAAAACCTACTAGACTAGTACCTATAATAGTAGAAGGTTCGACATCCTGCTCATGTTGGGTCTATTGCATTGAAAATCCCTGCCCAGTGCCCCGACCTTGCGACACAGCTTGGCTACCCTGAGCTATCCCACCCTGTTGCCTATAAGATCCTGGTGACTAGATACCATGGCCAGGACCACCACCTCTTCCTATACGTCCTGACGTATACCAGTTTCCCAACTGGTAAAAAGATATTGGTCCTTCTCCCGCACGCGGATTCTACACAGAACCCCTCTCACTAGACACTGGTAGAAATGCCCTGTAAAAGCACTACAGATGATCCATATTACTGCAAGCTCGGCACTCCAGCGGGTCTAGAGTACATTGGGGTCTCTTATTCACCTCTTTACCACACTGGTAGCACATGATCGGGTCACCTGAAGTTATGGATTGGGTAGTACTGACATGGTGAGGGAAACTCATTTGTTGCTTCCTCTTCCCAGAATAAATAGTACCAGAAACTATTATTGAACCACCCTGGCCCACACCACCAGCTTTTCGAAGGTTCATCTATGTAATCAGAACCTAGTTCATAATTGCATGTACTGTAGGAAAACTAAAAACATTCACGAGTGCTCAGATGTCATATCGAAGACCATCCTCAAAGCGTCTGGTCCTCAACGTCTCATCGCCCACTAGAACAGGTGAAAAACGCTGAAGCTCAGTGAAGCGATTAGAATAATCCATCACCGACATTACGCCCTGATGTGGATTCCTGAACTCTCAAGGTATATCTTCCCTCAGCATCTCTGGGAAGAAGAATTCATAGCAAGATGTCTGAAAATCATCCCACGCCATGTCTCTATGGTTCTCAGACTCATTGGTAACATCCCACCACATCTTGGTGGAATCACAGAGCATGTAAGTAGAGATCATGTCCCTCCGCCCTGGAGGAATCTCAAGGTGCTCAAAAATGTTTTTCATAGACCCCAGCCAAGACTCCACAGCCTGGTGTCCGCCATCCCCTAAAAACGTAGGCCGATGCTTCTGCTAGAAGATACAAGTCAGCTCAACCATAGATATGGCAGCAGGAGGTTCTCCCTGAATGGTATGCATGAACCGCATGAGGCCTTGTAACTTCACATCCGCGCCTATGTCTGGTATAACGTCTGGAGCCACATCTGGCTTTGCTGGAGGATCTACTAGTAGCCCATGGCCCACTATCTCTGGAGTATAATCGTTGTCTCTCTCATAGAAAATAATGTATGGTCGTCCCAGTGGCATGACTCTACAAGGTCAAATGGACAACATAGATCATGATTATCAAAGATTGAAAAAAGAGGGGACCAAAAAGGTAATAGGAGGAATAAGGCATTTCATGATTTTAAAAACCAAACTACAAGGCGTTTCTATTAACTACACAACATGTACTTGACTTTTCTTTCCCTTCTCGGGTCCTTCTACACAGCTAAGCCACACGGCTCCCATTGAACAAGACTACACGAAGTTTATGTCATCTATAGGGTGTGTATGGTTTAATTTCCAGCTTCCCATGTTGTTCATGACATGGCCGACTACTCGAATAAGACTACACAACATGTGACACCCGCACATGGCGTGTACACCGCCCCATTTCACCAGCCACACGGCTAAGTCCACATGGTTTCCCACTGGCAAGGACTACACGGTGTGATCCTCAGGTACACGGCATGTTCAAGAATAGGTAACACCATCCCATGTTTGTTAGCTACACAGCCAGGTCCCAAGGTCAGACAACATGGCGTGTTCTAAGGTGGACACAACATGTATGTCTCAAGGTATCCTCTATCATTATTGTTAGTTACACGGGCGGACTCCGGGTCCACACTACATGACATGTACATATGATACAAGGCGTGTTTTTTCCAAACCAATCCCTTACCCGTGTCCCTGCCCACATGGTTTATGATATGGGAAGAGACTACACAGTGTGTACTAAGGGAACACGACGTGTTCTTAAAAAGTTTTCATTTCATCCCGAACAAAAGAACACACTGTGTGTGTCTATAGAACTATACGACGTGTATCCTTGGTTATCTGGAAAGTAAGCCTCCAAACCTACTCTGGAACCCATTAAATACTGAAAACAAAACTTATGTGCCGAATTCTGATCTGTGAGGGCCCATACTCCCCTCGAATCAAAGTTTGACATCTTATAAATGTTATACACAAGTAAATAAGTCAACGATCCACTAAATTCCAGTCATTGAGGGACCATACTCACCAAAAACCAAACATTGGCGTTCATTATATGAATAACATCACAAGATAATACCCTATCACATAGCAGGTATGTATCAAAGCTGTTATCATAATAGCATGCATTTCTAGCACAACAACTATCACAACGACATGAAATTTCTAATGCACCTACATACCATGGAACTATGCATGACATGTGATTTCTAGCATGTGACTAAATGATACATGAGGTGGCATACCCTCATCTCTTCGGGTTTTAACTAAATACAACCCATGGATAAATTATAAACCGCACAACACAAGTGTGTCACCCAACAGTGAAAATCTTATCAACTGTAAAATTTAAAAACTCAGAATAATTGAAAAAATACAAGTTAGACTGGATTTTCCCTATACACGGGTTAGCTACTCCCAGGCACAGCTTATTACCAAATATCATTTCCGTCCTATCCCTGAATAAGGATCCAAATAGTAAGTCAATGAAAAGAAACAAACCTCCTTTGATACCACTTTGTAACATCCCATATCCAGGTTCAACTCAACAGCCGCCCCGGACCCGGTTGGTCACATGACCTCAAGTGCAGTTCCCCAAACACCAAAGTCTGTTGACTAGCAGTGAGGGCCCAGGTCTGATAGTGGGGGAACTATTCCCTCTTTTTTCAAAGTGTAGCACAAAGGAATAAAATATAAAAACATACAACATCAGCGGAAGCAATAAACCATACACATTTGAAATTAAAACTGCAGTAAAAGATAACCAACAATCATATAGATAATGGTGAAACATGTTTCTAGTTCTATGAAAACATCCAGAACATGTTACATAGAAATACAGTTCAATAAAATAAAGGGCACAGAGTAAAATAGAACAAAATTGAACAGACGGCAGCATCGCGAGCCTATGCTTGGTCCCATGCTCCCCTACTCCTCAACAACAATCAAGTACTTGTAAAGGGACCCTTGACCTTATCCATACCTGCAGAAATTTATTCTGTTTGGGGCTGAAGAAATGACCCCAAATAGGGTGTGAGAAATAAATCCAAGTAGGCACCCACCAAAGGCATGTGTCCAACTGTGTAAAAATATGATACTATAGTGTGAAAAAGTAAATGCAGTAAACCAGTAAGTACTCAAAATTAATTATCACTATCGGTTTCATTTCCATTTTCATTTTAAACATATAATTTAATAACATTTTGTGCTCATCAGAACCAAGACCTCAGGCCAATCAGAATCGTTCCCTCAGGATAATATAGTAAAACCACGCCCTCAGGCTTTCCCTTTGGCTATCGAGTATTTCCCGCAAGCATACGAAGTGTCACCCACAAGCACATAAATCACCACCCTTAGGCATAAGAAGCATTTCCCTCGGGCGAAATAGAACGTTTCCCTCAGGCTATGTAGTACCATGCCCTCATGATATACAAACAATGCCCTCAAGCTATAAAAACCATGCCCTCAGGCTAAAAAAACACTTCCCTCAGGCTCAACTAACTAGACTGAGCCCAATCCATAAACATGCAATTTATATACAATTCATCTCAATGAAAAAGCAATGGAAAATATAAACATTGAATACCATCAGGTATCCTGGAGAAATGGCTAAACAGAGGAACGCACCCTCGGGTTGGACCTAGATCCAATAACCAATCCCAAAAAACAGTTTATTATCACATTTAATTACCTATACAATTCTAGGTATTCAAAATAGCCAAGGACTCAGCCACATGACACCCCAACATGGGTTCTTAGCACAATGGTACACACAAATGCACAACAGTTGGAATTTATACCCAAAGCCACCTACCTCGATTGCCTCTGATCGATATACACGAACGACGCTACTTAGATAGACCAAAAATGATGTAGATCTGAGGGAGAAGAAATTCTCGGTCAAACACAAAAAACATCCCCTCAGGAAAGAATTTCTATTAATGGATTAAAGAGAAGGATGTGCATACCCACACAGTTCCAAAAATATCGACGGAGGTGGAATCAGATTCCCGGTGCTCGCTCGGGTGATCTCCAAAGCTTCGACTATCTCTCCCAAGCCCTCCTCCGGTTCTAATCAAATTTTGTGAACATGGGAGGATACTGCCCATTTTATGCAAAAGAAACAAAATACATGGTTTTTACTATTGGGTACACAGCATGTACATTCCATTTTTAACTGTTCATATGACGTCTTCTTTCCACCGTGGCACTGTTCATCTGTCGACATGAGTACATGACATGTAATACCTGAGTACACGGCGTGTACTATCGCTCAGCTGGCAGCTGCCTTCACCGCCTTACTATTTTCCTGCCGACTGACTATACGACGTGTATATACCCACTACACGATGTGTACTTAGTTTTTACACATTTTATCGCTAGCATGGCTACACACCCTGTGGACTCATCCCACATGACCAAAGTACACGGTTTGTATAATACTAACCCCTTATATTTTCCCTTAATCCCATTGAACCCCTTTTTTATCCCACCATCACCCACATAGGTCACCACCCAACACATTAGTGTTACTAGGACCCCCATTTATATCCTTCAATCTTAATCATATTCATCCTGGACTCTATGTTCTCACAAAATAACCCTACATTAACATAGCTAAACTCTAAGTTTAAAAACATGGGCACACCCCATTGGTGGCCCTAACATTATTTGTATCATCCTACATGCATCTCGTTTGGATCATGAGGGTCCCAGTAGGTTTTTAGACTCCCTAAACATCACATCACAATAAAGGAATGATGAACTCTTCATATGTGGGTAAGAATCAAACACATCATGCAAAAATCTCTATAAAACACACGGGATATAACTTTTATACCACCTACCTCAAATCCACTAATGAACACTACCATAATTGTGGCCTTAAATCTAGGATGAAATACCCCATGGTGCCCCAACCTACATCTCACCCAAAAAGGGTGTTTTATTCCTGCGAACAGAAATGGAAGAATCCCTAATCCCTAATTTTCAAATAAGAAGGAAAGAGGGGATTAGAATTAACAAGAACATCAATCCAAATCTGACAGCACTCCAAAAAACCATGAAATGAGAGAGATTGATCCATGGTAGATCATCAAGTCCTTGGGGTGTCACTAGGGATAGAGGAGGTAGAATGGAGGGGATTCTAGAATTCATTATAAAAATCTCAGAGTGGCCAAAATATAATTTTTTTGATGTTTATGGGATGCACGGATTACCCACACGGTTTCCCAAACTATGTGCAAACCCTGCGGATATTTTTGTCCCAAAAGGTCCGCTAATACGATTAAGCTACATGGTTTCTGAAACCTAGAAAAAACTGTATGGAGGCTACTATTAGAAAAAATTCTTCTTGCATGGTTTACCGAGGTTGTCCAAATGGTTGGCACTAACCATGTGTTGACTGTGTGGAATACCAAGAAAACCCCTCTTTCTCCACTTTTCATGTCATGATTCATCGACACACACTTGAACCCCCTCTTGAACTTGGGTAAAAACTTCATTAAACAAAATAAGGTATTAAAAAAAACATAAATGAGAATGTAAATTTCCAGGATCCAACATCTTATAAAATTATAGAATATGTATAATTTAAAAAAATTGAATTATAAGTTACTCAAGTGAATAACGAATTGCATCGACATAAATACAAAATGAAAAATAACATATATAGTAAAAAAACAAATTAGAATATTTTTTTTTAATTTTAGAATTAATATCATCCATTTTTTGGTTTTTTTCCGTTAAAGTAGTATTTCTATGTTAAATGGACTTTTAGTATCCATTATGAAAATATGAATTATTAATTTTCAACTAAAAATATCTAAAATGGAATCCATATTATAATATTTAAAAAAATTCCATGGTATATTCCTCTTGAGTAGAAATATACATTTTATCATTAAATTATTATATTTTTTTGAGATCATTTTTTACAATATTTATTTTAAAATCCATCATTAGGAAGGATACCGCTTTAAAAGGGTTGATTCCATCAATGTATGTAATGAGATACTATTAAAATATTTATTTTATTCCAAAAAATTTAACCTAACTAAATCCCATAAAAATGTATAAATTTTATATTTACATCATTAATCTTCATTAATAAAAATATTAAAATAATAAATCATTGTGATATTTACTCACCCGTTCAGATAGTATATTATTGTTTTGTTGCTTCAACCAACTACATGAATGATGTTATATCATCACAATTATTTTCAAAATTGATTAGTTTAGAAATATATTTATGGGTAATATATGATATTATTATTAATTAATTTTATTATTATTTTCCTGAATTGTTGAAACTAAAATGATTGACTGTTAAAATAAAACACATTATTACACATAATGTTACCTGAAAAATGGTGCTATACACATTTCTCTTGATAATAATGGTAATTCATTTAATGAAAAAATAATGAGGATATCTAAATCATTTTTCATTTCTTATTACATTATAATTTCTATTTTATAGATTCTATAAATATTAACTATGTATTACCATTGAAATATCTATACAAAATCTATAACTAAACAATCCAAACCTCTAACATTTGATGGGGAAATATACTTTAATTAAATCATATACATTTAATAAATTGGTATACTTTATTATTATAAAATTTAATAGTTAATAAATATTCTCTAAAATATTTTGATGATAGTTATATCATTATTATAAAATGTGTTAGATAATGTTCGATGAAGATAATAATAAAGGTGGAGGATATTCTCACAGTACCTATTATAATTTGGAATTATATATGTGTTAATTTCTCTTCGAAAATTTATAAATGTATTCGATTTTAATTAAAACTTTTATAATACATTTTTAATATTGGTAACTTTCATTCATTTTTCTTATTCTATATACATTAGTTCATAATTCAATAATTACAAAATTATCTTAAGGAATATTATTAATTGATTGTGTTTGATGGTTTAATCTTCTTCTATGTCTATATTAGTTATGTTAAATCATTTACATATTAAATTTTCACCATATATTTCTCTTAATTAATTAGGAATCCATCAATTAAATTTTACTTGATTACAATGGTGGTACGAGAAATTTTTTATCTCACTTCGTTTACAGATCTCCCATGATCACATTTCCCAAAAACATTTTCCATTAAAAATATTTTGTTTAATGTATTAATTTTTGATGTTTCTAAAAAATAAATTTATTTAATTTAAAATTATCTATTTATCAAAATTTTCATAAATTGTTATTTATAAGAATTATTTTTTAAATATTTATTCTTTTTTCCTATACAATTTTTTATCATTATTTGATTTATTGTTAATCAATGTTAATATTATTAAATTTGTATTATGATTTACTTGGGAGGTGTTTTAAAAAATTATATTCTTTATTTATCTATATAGTTTTTATGTATATCTTTTGAAAAAATCCAAAAAAAATTTGTATATTTCATAGTTTAGTTAATTTCTATTTTGACATATAATTTTTGTGTCATAACTCACACATGTTAATGGTTATTTAATTTATATAAGAGGTAGGATAAAAAATATGTAGAACTATAATGGATTCACTAAACATTATATCTTATGAAATACAATGTTATGGGATATAATGGTTATACAATTTCACCATGTAATAGTAATTGTTTTTCCATAATTGGGTGATGGTCTTGTCAAAGATCCTCAACATATGTAATTTTTTTTCAATACTTAAACCTATTTTATATAACATTATTATATTTTGATTCATTTTATCATCCATGGTTCATATTCTTGTCGTCATTATTTTATGATTACATTCACATGGAGTGTTTTTTGTCTTATGCATGCAAAATTATGTTCATTTTAATGAAAACTTAGGTCGATTTAACTGATATCAGTTATGTGTTATGCCTTAATGAGAAACTGGTCCACCACATTATTTCATTTTCTATTATATATGTCATGAAGAATAATATTACCAATGATATGTCTATAAAGGTGTCATTTCTAGTATTTTATAAAATAAATCAGCACAATTATTGGAAATGAAACTTCTATTGAAACAATTTCTCTTGAAATTATGTATATTAGGTCGTAAAAATGAGATTTCATTATGATTTTTAATATACAATAATCCATAACGATGTTAAAAAATTTATTGATATGTATGAGCCATGTAATTTGGTTTCGATATGGGGATTAGTGAATTCAAAATATTGAGTTATGGAAAATAATAAGATAAAATTTAATGAATCCATAATTAAACTAAATGAATCTGATGTTAAAAAGGCAATGTCAGGGGTTATGAAATATTTGGATTATTATTAATTATCAAATAATTTTTTAATTTAAATATTAATATTTAATACTCAAATGCACCATTTGGTTTCAATGACAAATTGGAACTAGAATATTCAAATTTATATAGTGATTAAAGTGATGATAATCTATTCATGAATTTGAAATTAATTAATTTATGCTAGTTATATGAATTCATCTATATTATTAAAAATAGGTATGACTATTTATTTAAAAAATAAAAATTATATTTTGACTATTTTTAGAAGACACATAGTTATGTTATAATTGAATCACAAGTGTAAAACTGTTCTATATTTTATTTTTTGGAAGATAACTCATATAAATATGGAAAATATTTCATTATTGGAAATTTATATGATACTAATAATGTATTTCTTGTCACAAAATAAATCCTACAATGATTTTAATGATAATTAAAAAAAATAAATATCTCAAATCATCTTATGATCATCTATCAATGAAAATATTATAATAAAATAACTTTAGAAACTACTTTTTTATCTTGATTAAAATTCCCAATAAAGAGGGATATTTGAATCAAATGGATTGGGAAAAAAATAAAATATTGAACATATGTCAACTGTATTGGAATAAATAATTATATTTACAATACAATTTCCATATAATTCATTATATAATTAGGTTTAGTTCCCAACATAATGAATACCATTTGATTTAACTATTATAAGGGAATTAATGAAATGTACCATATTAAATTAAATGAATTAATGAAAATTTTATTATAGATTTTGGAGAAGGGTTTTATATAAATTTTTGTTTTATGATGGGGTAAATTTGATTTTTTATTTTTAAATAGGTTGGTTTAATCTATATTTTCCATTGATTAAAAAGAAATTAAAAATTCTATGAACAAGAAAAAATATCCTCCACCACATATTGATAATTTTTACAATCATATTTTATTGGAATCATACTTCTCAAATATGGATTTTGGATATAGATATCAAAAAATATGTTTGTAAAAGAGATATATACATATCAAAACTTTTCTGTATATGACATGTTCAATTTGATTACATAGTTATTATTTTTTACATACAAATACCTCTACTCCCTTCATAAATCTGGTGAATGGATTATTTATATATCTCCAAGAATTGTTTCTGTTCATTATAGATAATATTCTCATATATTAAATGTCGAATTA
Organism: Viscum album; assembly: GCA_963277665.1. Taxonomy (NCBI): domain Eukaryota; kingdom Viridiplantae; phylum Streptophyta; class Magnoliopsida; order Santalales; family Viscaceae; genus Viscum; species Viscum album. The sequence goes on along the minus strand of OY728146.1, from coordinate 2,052,933,925 downwards.
TAAACATGTATTAAATTTAATGATTGTTTTAAAGTAATCCGAAACTAAAAATCTATTTCTATAATCCATGAAACTAAATTTAAGTCATTTGATCACAATTGACCGTAAATATGTGAATTATTCAAATAAATAGAGAAATATACAATTGAAAAGACTAAAAATTGTAATAAAAATCCATATTTATACAATATTATCTCCATGTAATTGAACCATTGTTTAAAACTTCTTATAATTTATGAATAATGTTACTTGGATAACTCATAATGAATTCATGTTTCTCTAAATTGAATAATGTGAGGAGAGATTCAATGATAATATGAAAAGGTTGTTCCATGTGATTATACTACCACTCCCCTATTATTTAGAATAGATTTTGATATATAGTGATTCATCAAATAACGAATTAGGGTGCTTCCTTATAAAAAATGTAATTTTGGTAACTTATCTCTTGCTTATTTTAAAAGTCTTTGGGAAATAATACCTTATGCATGATTTGTAGTTTTTATTAGGGTTTTTTCATTAATAATTTATAGGCCCATTTAATATATTTATTTGTGTTATATATATATTTATCACAATATTTTAGAAAATATATTTAAATTGCTTCAGTTGTACATGTGATAAATGGAATAATTAGAGTTGGTCAAGGATTAGGATTTCAAAATATAATACCATCATTGGAAGGAAACAATTTTGTACGATTGTCAAATTAATATTAATAATAATAATAATATTAACTTAACTATGAAATGAATTTAATGAGACAACATAAAATTATATACATGGAAATCAGAACCGATGTTGTCAAATAATACATTTTCAATCTTATTTCTCAATCATATATCCTTCCAAAGAATAAATAAGAACAACACAATGATTTAAAGAAAAAATAGTCACAATCATTTTGATGTTCATCCTTGAATAATTTGAATTAATATATTTATTAAACTAATATTATTCCTCTACAACAATTAGAAATGAATCTTTTTTTACTATTTATGGAAGGAATGATTTCCAATTTATATGGGGATGATGAATTAATTTCCCATAACTCCATGGAAAAGAGAAAAATCACCATAGTTTCCACTGATGGACTTCCTAATACATTTATTAGAAGAATATAATTTTTTTGAATGTATAACTTTAAAATTCATCAAAAGTTAGTATTAATAAAAAAAATATCACTAAATCAACTACAATATTATAAATTAAATAACTTATTTGGAATTTTGTAAAACTACATTCATTTTATCTAATCAATACTTCAGTTTCTTCTCACATTTCATGGAAAATATTTAATAAGAATTCAAAAAACAAATGATATGTTGAGCTACCAACCATTATATAATTGATATCAAATCTGAAAAGACCATTCAAATATAGAAAGGTTATTTTAATACAATTCTGGATTTCATTAAATTGATTTTTGAATCATCACTTTACCTAGTTTAATTTTTAGGTAACAATTTCTTTACACTAATTAATTTAAATTCAAAAACATGATGATATGTATGGAAATATATATTGAATGCCAATATGTTGGGGTGTCTTTAGAGGGTGAAGTCTTATGATATAAAATATTTATCAAGTAATTTCAAATAAACTTCAATCCATTTAGAATAATATTAATGTCGTGAAATGTCAATTGATGTGTTAGGTATATAATCATTATTAATTTTTTTAATTTAATGTTTGAGGAAATTTATTCAATTAAATTTCATTAGGTAATAGTGATATGAGATTTGGGAGGAAAATAATGATGATAATTAGGTATAGAAACACATGTGAGAGATTTTATCATTTTAGGTCTATAACTTGTCTCTTTGGGATTCTATCAAACATCTCATAAGTAGATGAAGTGTTCCGTGTATTTAATTTTAGTAATTATATAAAAATAAATCATGTATAATAAAAATTTATGTTAAAAAAAATGATCTCCCATATGGAAAATAGTTGGATAAATATTAGATCATTGAAATAATGTTCTATAAAACAATTTAACAACACTAATAAAATTTTCCTAGTAGAATGATAATACTATAAATCAGTATAATATATGAAATATTTAATGTGATAAATTTACCAAAAAATGTTCATCAGAATAATTAAATTTTGATTGAAATGTTTTTCTAAGGTAATTATATTATAACACAAAACATCTTATTCGATGAATTAGAGGAATTATGTGTTTCAGAAATAATTCAATAGAAAAATAAATAATTATTTATTCAATTAGGGATGTGTGTTATAATATAAAATTAAAAAAACATAATATTTGAAAAAATATAATTTAATAAAATTAAAAAAAGTCAACCTGATTAAAACAAAAAAAAATTAATATTGGCTCGAAGTATTCATACATGTTGTCTCCCATGAATATCGTAGTGATAAGTATAACTATCAAGAAGAATGGAAATAATTATATTTGTGGTATACATCTTTAGAGACAAAAAAATAGTAAGATGAATGATTTTTTATAAGAATACATAGTAATATACATAAATAAAATTGGTAATTTGAAAATAACATTATTATTTGATGTACATTTATAAATATGACCGCTGTGAATATATTTATGCAATGGGTATAATAAAAAATGTATATTGGGTATATAATAAATTTATAGAAATGAATAATTTATTATATTTATTATATTTATGACTTATAATAAATAATTTAACTCATACCAATAAAGATGTTCTTATCATCTTTTAATGATATCAATATAAAATCAGATACTTTCATTAGATTTTTTACATGATCCCTATAAATTACACTTACCCCAAGAAACTAGTTTTCAAACACATTCACCATATTTTCTATAATATATAGTCGATTACCTATGAAATCTATTGAAAAAGTGTGGATCGTTAAAAAACCCATTGATCACTTATTTTAATACATTTTCAAAATATTATTTCACAGATTCCTCACATTGATTTTAGTTGTCAATAAAATAATTTTTATTTAGAAAATTCATATATATTCACCATTACGTGTATCATGATTTATGAGAGAGTGAATGGTTTCACTTTTATAACTAGCGCATCTTCTATAGAATTATCTTAAAATTTTATGATTGATTTTTCGACTTGTAATCCCTTGATGAATAAAAATATATATGTTACAAAATTATTGAATATATTATTCATGTTATCGTTTATTAATAAAAAATTATACTAGGTGATTCCTTGAATTCATCATCGTCATTGACTGTACATGTATCATCAAAGGAATAATAATTAAAACATTTATCAAGCCACACACCACACTACGTACCTTAAGTTAGTGTTCTTTCCTATCCCAAATTTTATTAATTAATTTTCATTAATCATGTACCTCTTCAAATTTATCAAGGTATTGGCTGAAAAAAACACGGACATTGATAATGTTAAGATTCTCTATATGAGTCATTTCCATTTCAAATGATCACATCATGTTTTTATGTAAAACCCACCAAGTTTATAAAATATTGATCCAACAAAATTTAAACATTTCATAGATGTTTTTTGAGATATTCTTATTTGATATATATTGAATCCTGATTGGATAGTTGAATCATCTGTCACTAAATGTTTTCTCTTTTTATTAATGTGGAAATCTTTTTATCATAGTACTCACAAATTATATTTTACAATTTTATCAAAACTCTCTAGATTATTTTTATTTTTATTCAGTATATGGATGTATAAGACACCACACATTATTTTTTGGGTATTTTTAAATTTAAAGAAAATTAAATATCTATAAATAACAATCAACTAACACAAACTACATTCCGAGATCATACCCCATGATCCTCCATGATATCTGCTTCACTTTTTTCTCAAATGACTATCTCTTTCAAAATGATATCATTGCCCTTATCTTGTTTTCCTATTATAATATTTTATTATATCACATAATCAGATATCCATTTATCTTTTTACGATAAACATATATTTTTAATAATGTATTTCACAAAGAATACACATTCATATATTAATTCATTTCATAAGAGAAATATAATAGTAGAACTTACGGTGTGGAGGTTCCACTTATGGACTGAGATCTACCAACGACATCTATATGTATTTAATATAAAAAAAATAAATTCATATTAAAACTCAAATACATCATCATAACTAATTGAATTAGCGTCTTTTTTATTTTTTTTTATATTTATAACACTTGAGATTAGCTTTTGTATCATCACATTCCACACCAGGAATTCTTTGTTTGTCATATTCCAATTTCAAGATTAATTACTTTCGAATATTTTAATTTTTATTTGATCCTTCATTCTCATACAACCATATTTAATCTAAAAAAATTATTGATTTTATAATCACTGATAGTAAAATAGAGAATAAAATTAATATCATCTTCATATTACAATTGATCATTTTAAAAAAAATTAATAAAAAATAATAAACAAATTTACATCTAATAATATTTATTTCATATCACTCAATATTAATCGTATAAATCACAAAATATAGATGAAAAATCATCCTATTATTTCTAACATGAAAAACATTCTCAAGATTCATCAAAAAAAATTTAATAAATACATTATGGAATCAAATTTTTCATCCAATATAAATCACAAATTTTCACAAATTACATACTATTATAATGTTCAATATAACAATTTATAAGTACCTAATTAATCTTTAGATGTACCAAATTACTCGTAATTAGTTGGAATAGACTCTTCTATTGTACCGATTTTTTTCTTAGGCTTCATTCTGATCAACATTGGTACCCAAAATAATGTGGCTTATATTTATTATTGGGATCATTATACATTGTTATAACACCTCATGAAGGTGATTTTTTCATATGATGAACTATGACCAACCATATTGTGATTTTTTTCAATATTTAGATGAAATTAATAAATCTCATGAATTAATGTCTCAATCATAAGAAATAGTTTACCATAGCTTATAAAGAAAGACTTTACTTTGTAAATGACATGTCTAAACCTTACAAGATGTATTAATAAATTGTACAAACCAATTTTTATAAAATAAAATTCTATTTAGAAGTGTTATTAGTAATTTAGTGGTTGTTTTAAAAAATATTCTTATTGTGGAGAGTCATGAAATAATTCTTGGCCCAAGGGATAGTGAATATAATGTTATTTTAATGTTGTTGGTCAACTCTTTGAGGGGGTGATCTTAGCCCTTACGAACTCAAGGGTGTGGGGTGATTCGTTTTCTTTTAAACTCAGGTATGTGAAATAAATATTTATATATTTTTACTTTACCTAATTATTTATTACATTGTGCATTAATAAATTATAGTTGTGTGTTTACTTGAATTTTGACCTCCTACATCACTACAATTATATAAATAATTTACCACTATAGGAAACTCTTCATATTGTTACTAAAATAATTAATATATATTTGTGTGTGTGTATCTAAATATATATGAATCAATATAATTTTTTTGATTATTAATTTTATTATTATTAATATTATTATTATATTTATTGTTTTCAATGAAACCAATGGATATGGATTAATGTTTTTAGTAAATTTTCAATATATATTTGAGATTTAATTTAGTGTTCATGTTAAAATTCATGTAGGATTACAATTCAAATAATATTTGTGATGATTGATTTTTTTTTCATATTGTCCAAAACACATGAAGAAAGATTTTTTTGGGAGAAATTTTTTTATAAAATTATGAGGAATTTAAAATTATAATTTATTAAATTCCCTGAAAAATATTATTTTGAAAGAATATTTTTGGACAGGTGAAAATATTTTATATTTTATTTGTATTATATTTCATCCATAAAATTAATCAATATTTTTTTAGTTTGGATCATACAAGAAATGATCCAACAAAACATTTCACAAGTGATAACTCAATCTATCTTGCTTTAGAACCATCCATATTCATAAGGTAGTTCCATAATAAGTAAATCACATATTATAATGGGTAAAAAAATTTAATGGGAAGGAATGTGTACAACAAGAGGCTTACATTTGCACATGAGTGTATGAATATAGGTGATAAATGTAGGATTCTGGCGTAACGGAAGCACGTTGGTCGGTGTACCCCACATTAATTTTTCCATCAATAACAATCAATCTAAGATCTGTCACATTAATAAAATCCCAAATCACTGGAATAGAATGAAGAACGAAATAAGGAAAGGGTTTCCTAGAACTGTATATATTTTCATCATATGTTTTTTAAAATTAATTTAATTAAAATACGAGAATTACCTTGATGGAATTATCTCTCCCTTTTTTATGGTCACGGTCTGATATTATTAGTCATTTCTTCCAAGACTCCATGTGTAGGCTTCCACTAGCAGTGATCCACAGATGATTCTTATATCTCTGGATGTCTCTAAAGGGATCTCCTGCTACTATCACAGAAGAGACTTTGCATGGGATATCTTCCACCGATCGCCTTGATAGAAACTTCCAAAGCACTCTCCTTGATGTGGTGGAAGAGGATCTCTCTTATATATTTATAACATATTTGGTGGAAAAAAATTATCTCTTGTTTTGAGATCTTTTTCAGATCAGTTTTACACATCCTCAAAAGTGGATGTGCTAATGAGAATTATATAACATGGATTTTAATTACATAGACAAATAAAATGAATTAACTACCGTAAATAATGTATTCATTTAATTTAATTATTTGTAAGACAACATTCCAAATAATAATATTTGACTATAATTATTACATAACATGTGCCTAGTGAATTACTCATAATATTATTTAATTAAATAAATAATATTATTTTTAAAAAATCCCCAGAAAAACTACACGGCGTGTATAATAATATACCAAGTGTGTAGTTTTATTTTTACATATTTTTATTTACTTTACCACATTTATTATACCTTGAATAATGGTTACTTATTTCTTAAATAAATTTCATATCCACACTCACTATTATATATATTATTTCACCCATAATATATTCTTTCGAATAACTAGTGTTGAAATAAATTTGACCAGGCATCCTTGAATAATTATTAAACCACAATCAGGAATAATCATTATTAAACTTATTAAATGAATATTTAACTAAGATACATGGACACATTTAGTGTGTGACAATCTAGTCCTCTTTCTCAGTGGCATTATGCGAAGCAAGAATAATGACCATGGTTAGCATCTAAAAACATGCCAAGGTACCCATGGAGAAAGAAGTTAATGCCACAATGACACGTCACCACTTACAAACACTTATCATGTAATGTAAAACATTTGTCTCGATATCTCAAATCAAGAGGGTTGCCTGCTAATTCCATCAACTAATGTGATCAATAATTCATTCTTTGACCTCCCGATATTGAAATTTCCCATTCCTCACTAAGGCCATGGATATTTTTAAGCTATATCAATTCCATCCAAGGTAATAATATATCAACATCAATTGAAAAACAGATGAAATAATACCTTACTCCAATTATCTATTAATGCAATATTACTTGGGATGCCACCAACATATCCTACCTCACTGTGAAATGAGTTCCCTCATAGTTTTTATCAATACATAAAAGTGCACGAGCTTTAATACACAATAATAATAATCTTATCGTCTAAGGACCAATACACACGTCTGCAGATAGAAATATCCAAAGACACTAGGAAATGTTGATTTCCAACAAGTGGGTCTCATTTTCATAATATCATCTAGGATATTACCCTGGGCACACACCATGGGATGTTTCCTCAATGTTTTATGAGTCATCACCCCTAATGGCATGTATTATTTGTCTCCCTGAAATATCATCATCCGGACATAGAACGTATATCCAAGAATACTATTATGATACATCCAATTTCTCACCATATTAGAGATTCTCTATGACCCTTTGGTGTAACAAGTATCTTTATGAAAATATGACAAGCATTGTAATGTAAAAAAATATTAATATGTGATAAGGTATTTATTAATGAATAAAATAAAAAATTGTTGGCTCTAGTCCACCAACTCCAACAGACTCCTTCATTGACTAGAGTCTATAGCTAAAAAACATTAAACTACTATCTCTCACATGATATTCATGATTCTCATGAGATAGGCCTTTAGTAATGTGGTCCCCCACATTCTATTTCATGGACACTCTACTCACTGCATCTTAACCCTTTTTATAGATATCCATCAAGAGGTGATAATTTTGTAGAATGTGATTTTTCCGTTGATGTGACCTTGGTTATTTTGCAAGAGCCACTACTATAGTATTATCACAATATAGTGTTATTGGATCATTATTGTTAGGAACCACATCAAGCTCTAGGATAATGTTGTGATCCTATATGGCTTCCTTGGCTGCATCATAAATTGCTATATATTCTGACTCTGCTATAGAATCGATAAAAACTAGATTATTTGAACTCTTTTATCTCACAGTTCCTCCGTTGAGACATAAAACATATCACGATTACTACTTCAGATCATTCTGATCAATACGAAAACCACCATCAACATAATGTCTGATAATATGCTCCTCGTCTCTTCCAAACACCAAGAACATATCCTTAGTTCATCTCAACTACCGAAGGAAAGTATTAACCAAAGTTTAGTAGTGTTCTCTTGGATATGATTTATATCATCCTACCAAGAATATTTCATAGGAAACATCAAGCCTAGGAAATAGCATGGAGTACATGATGGATTCTATATCTTAAGCATATGGAATCTTACTCATTCTATCATTCACCTGTTGTGTCGAAGGAAACATTGTCTTAAAAAGATGTAGGTAAAGTGACATTGGAACTAATCCCCACTTGGATTATTCCATACTAAATATTTTTAGTATCTGGTCAATGTATGTTCCCTAACATAATATATAAAACCTATTGAATCTATCATGAATGATATTTATCCCTAGAATGAAGGCTTCCTAACCTATGTCCTTTATGGATAAACACTTGTTCAACTAGTACTTAACTGACTATAAGACTGGTACATCATTTCCATTAAGTAATATTTCTTCAACATATACTAATAGGATAAATACTTCATTCCCATTAAAATACATATAAACACATGGCTGACATTCATTCATAATGAAACCAACTCCTTTTATGGATTCATCAATTATAATGTTCCCTGACCTAGATGCCTTATTTAATCCATAAATGGATTTCGACAACATGTAAATTCGTTTGGCTTCACCTGGTTTCATGAAACCTTCTGGTTGTGTCTTATAGACATCTTCCTGTATATTCCTGTTAAATAATTCTATTGAGACATCCATTATCCAAATATCATTGTCATTATATGCAGTTATGAGATGTATGATTCTTATTGATTTAGAAATTGAAACTAGTGATAAGGTTTCATCGTAGTAAATTCCTTGACGTTGTCTGAATCCCTTACCCAATATCCATTGTTTATAGGTGATAACATGACATTCCATCTTCGACTTTCTCTTGAAGAAACATTTTCATTAAATAGGCTTTACATCAACTGGCTCATGAACTAGAACCCTAACAAGGTTCTGATACAAGGAATGCATCTAATATTTCAAAGCTTCTTACCATATTGTAGCTTCTGAGATCTCTACTGCTTCCTTGTAGGACAAAGGTTCATCATTGTCCAATAATAATGACTCACCATCTGAGGTGACTAGGAATCCAAATCTATCTAGTTTTCTTACTTCTCTTTAGCTCCTACGCAATACTTATGTTTTTGGAATCTCTTCCCCGGGGACCTATGGAACTTGTTCCTATGACAACTCTTGTGTTTCTTGAGCATTAACTTTGTCTAAGTAATTATTTCACCCACTGTAACCCTTGAGTATGAGATACCTCTCATTAAAGGTAGATTCTATGGTTATAATGAGTTTCTTGTCTAAAGGGTGATATATATATTATCCTTTCATTTACGTGGTATATCCTATTAAGATACACTTCATTCATTAGGGAGCTAGTTTTTTACCTGATAAGGAATTAAAAAATTCCATGCATCCCCATACATGTGTGTGAAAGAAAATCGGTTTTCTTCCATTCCATAACTCAATGGGAATTCAATTTACCACCTTAGTTGGTACTCGGTGAAAAGAGAATGGTGCAGTTTGTAATGAATATCCCTAAAAGGATAATGGGATATATGCGCGACTCACCATTGACCTCACCATGATAAAAAAGGTGAGGTTTCTATTTTCACTGACACCATTCCACTATAGACTATAAGGAGGAGTGAGTTGAGATAGAATCCCAGATTCCCGTAAAAAGTCAATGAACTCTTAGTTCAGATATTCTCCACCTCGATCCGATCAAGGCTTCTTTATCATCTTACCAAGATGATTCCCTAACTCATTCCTAAATTCCATCAATTTCTCTAAGTCCTCCAACTTATACATCATTATGTAGATATTTCCATGTCTACTCAAATCATCAATAAAGGTAATGGATTAATAATATTCTCCTATAGCTTCTACTAGAAGTGGGCTACACACATCTGTGGCCACTAGTCCTAGAAGCTCTTTTCCCCTTTCACCCTATACGTCGAAAGGTTTGTCGGTCATTTTACCTTGTATACATGTGTGACATCTATCAAGTGGTTTTAGATCAGTTATTTATAAATAACCATATTTTCATATCTTTTTCAAGCACTTATCATTTACACAACTAAGACAGTGATGCCACAACTAAGTGTTTTATGAGTAAAGTGAGTTCGTTACGTTATCGATTTCCAAAACATGGTTTTCGTAATTTAAATAAAAAGCATTATTTAAATTTTTTGTACCATTACATACTTTGTTCGTATAAAAAACAAACCTTATTACAAATCCTTAAAATAAATCCATACATACACAAACATAATACATAAATAATGTTTTTGGAAACACTCTAAACCAAATAAAAATTATGTAAAAAAATTAAAATATTTGGAAATAAGAGATGGTAATCACCAATGGATAATGCTACTAGCCTCATGTCATTGGAATCTTGAATATCCACCTCTCCTCTGTAAATCATTCAAATTTTACATGGTTCCTCCATTTGAATACATATGGGAGACACAAAAGTTGTATCTAATACCCAATATGCCGAAATGTAAAGATTTTACTCGACTACAAACACACCTTCAGTGTCCCCATGCGTCTTGGTGTAATTCCTCTTCTAGTGTACTATCTTACCACATATAAAACATTCCACATATCATTCCATTCCCTGCCTCTAGATCATCCACTTCATAGAGGGATGGTGATCAGGGGCTTCAGACCATTTATAAGTCCTTGGCCCCATTTCCATGTCCTTCCTTTTCTTATTTACCATAAGGACAACATGTTTCTCTTTCCCCATGTTCTTATCTACCTGGGGAATTGTGGCTTGATGTTCCGATAGAATCTTCCCATTATTTCTCATGTAATAGTTGACAATAACGATAGATAAGGTCTTGGGCAGTAATGATAGGTTGAGATCTGTAAGCAACTCATCCAATAATGGAATCCCTAAATTTCCAGGATTTAAATGTTGTCAATAAGCATGAATACATGAGGACCATATAGCACAAACTCTCTATGATTATATGTAAAACAATAGTTAGATATATCATATCCCTATGATCTCACCATCCCTTGAAAGAGATCCTTCAGGCGAGACATCGCGCTATATGAATCCATGATTTCATGTTTCTTTAAGAGATCATTAGACATGGAAAATAGCTGGAAACATTGGACATATATGGAATCATCTAAATGTTTCATATAGAGAGATAGTTCCTCATCACAGTCCTATTTTCTAGTCATTATTGGAATAGGATCCTCCAGCAAATACAAATTCCTCTCGTGGTGAAGGATAACGCGTAAACGCCTCTACCACTCATAGAAATTCGTTTTAATGAAAAGGGTTTAATTTTAAATTACGGTTAACAATGATATGTTTGAAGTCATATTTCTTACCATTTCTATGAATTAAGATGAGAAATTATTTAGTACATTTTCATAATAATTCTGAGACCAATAAATTAATATTTATCAGTGTCCCACTATTTTATTGAAATCCAATAGCTCTCACCATTTACATAGGAATATTATGGTGCCAAAATATTCTAGTGGAAAGGATCCATATTTCTCTTATCATTACCTAGACAAAGGTTGTTCAACCATCTTGATGGGTTTTAGGTAGGCATTACAAAATATAACTACATTAACCCATAGTTCTTTAATCCTCTTGGTGGACTCTCTAATATTATTTTATTTTTTATTTCCTCAAACTTTGACTCTTGGTCACAGAATGTCCTACTGTTTCAATCAAACCTTGAAGTTAACCAAGTCTCTTCAACTGAAAAATTATAATTATAATTCCCATGTTTTTAAAAGCACCTCAACATGGGTGGTTTAATCTATTTGAACTACTGTTCGATTCTCACCATGATTATAGAATATTGTACCGACTTAATATTTATTTGAGAGATTTTATCCCTATATGTATATTTTTATTAATTATCTTTTTTATATTATTGATAATATTGAGTGGGAAATACATAACTGACTAACCACGTCTCGGATAATATTTTACGCATAAGAAAATAATATTTTAGTCCAATATTTCATGCTTGTTTAATTCATTAATTGAATGATCGTGACAACACAACCATAATAAAAAAACCATGCACCGAAATAAGAAAAAAAAATTGTATTATCATGAACATGTTCTACTGGTTAGTTTATCTAAAGGTTGATAAAATAACCCAAGTACTAGGGGAGAAACACCTTGAACCTTTTGGGTTTATTTTTACATATTTTCACCATTCTTCCTTTGTATCTCCTTGGAATGATTTTACCTTTTATCCTAACATGAGATTCCTCCACTAGCTTCGGAGATCCATCCGTTACATATTATTTTATCTCACATGTAAGTGAGGGGTAAGAGTGGTTTTACATAAAATTATTTCGTGCATTCAGGTCCTATATATTAATGAGGAGAAGGCTCACAGGTTAAAAAACATAATTTAAATAAATAAATAAAATGAAACCATGCACATGAAAACGCCAAAGTCTAACTCATAATCATCCATGAATGAAATGATATTTACACATAAATATAATTTTCATTCAAATATTTAATCATTATTTTTTATCATAAATCACACTGGAATCAATTAATTATCTTTAATTAATCAATAATTTTTTTCATTACCCCTTTTCTGAATTTCCTTGAAATTTTCTTCCATTATAATTATAAAAAAATAAATTCATTTAAAATTATCCTTGTATGTAACATGTACATTGGAGGAAACCCAGTGAAATCCTTTTCAGAACTACCCAATGAGTATAATTGATCATTACACAGACGTTAAATTAACCTCATATATAAAAAACACATTTAACATGTTGTCCCTCAGCTTTACTCGCGCACAAGGGTACATGGCTCAAGGGTTTTTATTATATAATAATAAATTTTAATAAATCATCATAATTTGGATGAGTACACACCGTGTATTTCCAACTAAACAGGGTTTACTATCGTTCATTGTCCATTTGAAATACACGCCTGATTACATGGAGTGTAGATGTACTTCGGAAATCTTCGGTGTACACACTGAGTCCAATGTGCCACATGCCATGTAGTTCTATATTACACTATCTCTAACTAGACTTGTCGTGTACGGGGTACATAGTCCAACCATAACCCAAAAGGACTACACGCTATGTCCAGTGTGTCACACGACATGTATCCTAGAAATGGAGTTCCACATATTCATGGTATACACACTCAGTAATTTAAGACTTAGACGGAATCCGACACATGGATTGGTTTAGATGACTTGTCACGGTGCATGGAACCTATACAACATGAGATATACTGAAGAATACACATCATGTGTTCTATTTTTGTATGGACTAGATTCTTTGGATCCTCTAGATGAGGTACTCGTTTTTATTATAATCAAAATGAAAAGAAAATATTGTTTCTGTAAGGTGAATGAAAAATTAATAAGGAGGAATAGATCTTGAGATTTATATTTTCAAACTAATTAACATGAATTGGAACAACTAAATTATGAAATACGTAAATAATCAATGAATAAATAAATAATTATAATCTAAGATATGACCCCTATGATAGCACTTGTATGTTCCAATTGTAGCGGAAGCGTGTTGGTGGGTATACCCGACATTAATTTTATCTTTATCAACGATCAATATGAGATCCATCATGATAATAAAACGCTAGAAAATCATAACAGAATGATGAATGAATGAAATAAGGGGTGTCATAGAACCAATGATATGATCATCATATGTTGGTTATAATTAATTTAATTAAAAGACAAGAATTAACTTGATCGAATTCTCTCTCCATTTATGTTTCCGGTCATGATATGATGTGATCTGTCATTGAGTTATAGTATCCAAAAGTGGGATTCCTCTAGCGGTGATCCACATATGCCCCATGTATCTCAATATTTCGTTGAAGGGATATCCATGTTCTATCATGGAATATCCTTTTCATGAGATGTTCTCCTTCGATCACCTTGAGATCTAATTCCAAATAGCTCTCCTTGATCTGGTGGATGAGGACCTCCCTCATAACTTGAGAGCGTTCTTGGTGGAACAATAATTCAGTCCCAGATTGAGATATTTTTCATATTCACTGTTCACAACCCCAAAAATGTCTAACTTAATGAAGAATAATATAATTTGGATGTTAATTGGATAGAATAATAAAATGAATTAATTGCCTGAAATAATTTATTAATTTTATTTAATTTTTAGTAAGACCACAGGTCTAATAATTATATTTGACTGTTATTGTTACTTGACATGTACCTAGAGAATTACACCCATATTATTTAATTCAAAAAACAATCTTATTTCCCACAAATCCCTATATAAATTAAACGTTGAGTATATTAATATAAAAGGCTTCTTATCTTTTTCATTATTTCCTCCCCCACATTTATTAGACCTTTAATAATGGAAATTTATTTTCCAAATAAATATCATTACATTACACACTAATTTATATAATATTTCACCTCAATATATTCTCATGAATAACTAGTGTAAAAAAAGTGATCATCCATCCTTGAATAATAATTAAACCACAATTAGGAATAATAATTATTCAATTATTCAATTTAATATAACTGAGATAATTGGACACCCTTAGTGAGTGATCCTCTAGGACACTTTTTGATGGCATTATATTGTGCCTACCTAATGTCCAAGGATAGCATCTAGAAACATGCCATGGTACACCTGAAGAAATAATTTACTACCGCAATGACGTGTCACCTCCTACAAATGAATACCACGTAATGTGACCACTTTGACTTGATATCTTGAATCATGTAGGTTGCATTCTAGTTCCATCAACCCATGTGATAAAAAATTCTTTCTTTGAATTCCATTTATTGAACTTTCCTATTCCCACAATGGACATGTAATTTTTTTAAACTATATCAATTCCATCAAATTTCCATAAATATCAACTTCCATTGTGGAACATAATGAATAAATACTTTCCCGCATTATCTCTTAATGTAATATTACTTGTGACAAAACTGAAATATACTACCTCGCTTCGAATAGTGTGTCGTCCTAGTTTTCATCAATACGTCTATGTGTGTGAGTTGTAATTACCATTAAAAATAATATTAAATCCTAAGTACCAATACATGCATCCACCGATAGGAACATCCAATGAAACTATAAAATTTGGATTTCCTACTGGCGGGTCTCATTCTCATAATATCCCCCTTGATATTTCTAGGGAACACACCACGATAATGTTCCTCGATGTTTTATGAGTCCTCACCCCTAATGACATGTATTTTTTTTGTTCCTCAAATAACATCATCTGGTCATATAACTTTTATTCAATAATATTTTTATGGTACTTCAATGTTCTCATCATACTAGAGATCTGTTATGACCCTTTGGTGAAACAACGATCCTTAAGACATTATCAAATGCATTATCATGAAGAAGAAAAATCAAGATGTGATATGGTTTTTATTAATTAATAAAGAACAATGTAGTTGGTTCTAGGCCACCGACTCCAATAATTGATCCCCCATGGAATGTCACAGAGTGTTGGAGTGTATGTGGGTATGTGTGTGGAGTGCTTTTGAGAGTGGACCTCAAGCTATTATTTTGATCCGCTGAAGGAATAATGAATCTTGTATATAATACAAAACCATGAAAACTACTAATATTTTATGAGAACATGAAAGGAACAATTCACAAAAATTAAATATTTATGAATATAATCATAATTGTGTAACCTAACATATGAAAATTTTCCAATTATCATGATTGATCTTCCTCAAACTCCTAAGACTAGATGGGTTTTGTCACATTAGTGATCCCACATAACAGAAGTCCCAATGTTGACCTACGAATGAATGGTCAATATTTTTAGATGATTTTATCACTCTAGAAAACTAAATAATGTCTATAATGTCCATACATCTATTTACATAATGACATAGCTTCTTTTGAGTAAGAATATAGGTTTTTAAGGGTAAAATTTTAAAGGGTAAAGTGGTTAGGAAATTTTATCTATTTAAGAGTAATAAGGATATGTAAGGTTATATATTTATGGGTAACACAACAATTATATATTTAGAATAAATTTTGATCCAATATTTTTGTATAAGAAAATATGTAATTTTTTTAGTGTTGAACATATCTAAATATTGATACCATCATTTTAAGAATATAAAATGTATAGATCATTGGTGATATTATGATTTATCCTTGATAAAAATTTAAACTCCGAAGGGTGGCATTGGAGAACATTCTTATATATCCTAATTGGATGAAACCTATAAGTGATTTTTTTCTCAAATATTATAATTCTATTTCATTAAAGAGAGTAATATAATATCATTAAACACCCATTTGATTCAACAAGATGGATATATTTTAAACACTTACTGAGTGAAACTTTAAATTTTGTGAAGATACATAGATACCATAGTTCATCACATATATTACCCATATTCAAAAATCATCACAATGAAATAATTTATGAATCCGTCCATGTTTTTAAGGATATTTTGAAATTATCATTGAAGATACATGAATATTATTTAATGGGTAAATATAGTTCTAGATTATTATCATGTGAGATGTATATCATCTTATTGATACCCAAACCATCTTTTTATAAATGAATCATGTATTTTGAAGTAGGAAAGTGGATCATAGGACTTGAAAAGTTGACATAATATTCCCTTTTCATTGTTTTGGTGTATCTGAATTATGAATTATAAAAATTGAAAGAATTTTGTTGTGTGTGTTTCCGAATGTATACAATTATCTTGAAGATTTTATGTGAATCATTATCACATTGTAGCTGAGGTTGAAAATTCATTTTAAAAAATTTATAATATTTTCTTGATAAAATTTTCATTGACGAATGTGGCATATATATTATGATCATATTGTATATGATAATGACATAAAACATTGATTCATTGGTTGTAAATAACCATGAATAGTTTTATATGATATTGTAAGATCCATAATCTCATGGAGGAAGATAAAGAGATCATCCTATAATGGATCAATAAATATAGAATGGAAGAATATGTGGTAATGTATAAAGACCCTCCATTGTTTACATAGGAGTAGAAGTCAATATTGAAATCTTATAGAAGTATTTAAAGGAGGATAAATATCCTCCTTTGTGGGATCAGTTGTTTGGATATAGTGTGACCCAATATGGTTGATTTATTGACATATTGTAGATTTTTTAGAGAGATTAAACTATATGCAAATTAGTATGATAACCGTGATACGAACACATCTAAATCAATTTTTTTAGAGATTTTTCCCATTATTTAGGGTTTGAATGTGGCTAAAATTATTAATGGAATTCTAATTTTCATGGGAATAAAATGAGGGGTTCCAAAAAGGATAATTTATAAAATATAAAAAATGATTAATTATTCACCTCATTTCCCTCTAGTCATATCATACTAATTCATTGTCTATAATCATTATCATAGAGACAGTATCCTCTTAATGATGCATCATTCAATAAAAAATAATAAACATTAATTGTGGAAATAGTCGTGGTTCCTATATTTTATGGTATGAAATAACATGTTTTATAAAATAGAATGTTACTATAACTACTATCACATGTTATATATCAAATATATGTAATAACTGTGGGATTTTCAACATATAATGGTAATTATACATTAATTTTCTAGATATTTGGAATCTAGGAATTGATGGAAAAGCATAGAATACTCTAATGAGGTAAAAACATGAGTGGTGATACAATAATGTAATGGGACACCATGCTACAATTTGTTTGTGTATATACTGAAGAGATGTTATGCGTAAAATAAATTTTTTAAAAATTCCAATATTAAATGTTAGAGAAAAATGATTTTTTTGATATCAAAATGGATAATTATGAGATTTTTTTTCACTATATTATTATAGTAAATTATATTGGTACAACCATACATTCTTTTAGTGATAAACTGGAAGACTCAATCATTATGAAAAAAGTTGATGAGAAATTGACCATATTGATTTTACCTTATGGTTTCTGCATTGGAATACTAAGAAGATAATCACTTAATGATCATGGTAAACATATCAAAGAATATAAAACGACAAAATACTAACATTTAAGAATAAATAACAAAATTAAATGGATTTTAAATCCATGGTAATGGGTAGAGTTAACATAATTTAATAACTAGATTTATGTGATTCTGATTATTGTGAAGTTAAGAAGTATTTCAATCAAATATGGAATTAATATAGAATGATATAAAACTGTGGTTGAAGAAGAAGAATAAGTATGAATCTAAAAATATTACTCAATAGTAATGTATTTGGATATTATGAAGATTAATATTTAATGATAAAATTCAATTTCATCAAAACTAGTGAGGTGGTACAATACTATATGATAATGTATATTGAAAATTGAATAGGTGAAAATGAGATGAATATGAATATATTTTCAATGAAAATTAATAGAAATATTATGAGTGGGGAAGTGGATGAATTTTTATAATCAATTAATTTGTAATGAGATGCTTAATAATCGAGAAATCATGTGTGTCCAATGGGAAATGGAAAAATACATAATGAGACATTCTAAGGTATAGAAGGTGAAGATAAAATTAATTTTATGTGGATATGAAAATATAATCTATAAGATACTCTATATACCAATATTAAACTCATGATGGATAAAAGAAACCATAAAAAAGAATAATTTACACCATGTCAACATAGAATAGACACATCTTTGGAAATTATGTGTATACATAGGAAAATACATTATCATGAATTGGAACAAAATATATTTTTAAAAATAACATATAAAATAAGACATTAAGAATAGATAAAATTAATTCATTGATGGAATGTATAAAAAATGATAACGATAACAGAAAATTAAATGACATTTAATGATCGTGAATAATTACTTATAGTGAAAGAGGAATAATTATTTGAGACATGATGAATGTATTCGTTTCATATTTTATGGTGATTAAATTATTATTCTATGTAATTTAATTGATTACTATTCCCAATTTGTGAATGATTTATTTTAATTTATGTGTTCTATCAAGGTGTAATAGTTATTATATGAAGTTATTAAAATATTTAATATTGGGATCTTGAAGACACTATGTTATGTGAGCCATGTAAAGAAGTGAAACACTAGATTATTTATGATGATCATAGTGCACTTCTGTGGAATAAAACTAAAGAACTAAGGAAAAATGAGGCTTTCAGAGCTTAAAAATGGAATTAAACATCATATAATCATTACACATCATGTACCAGTGCATGTGGTGAATATAATGAATTCTCATGAAGAAAATAATAACATCATGAATAATTACATGTGGTGTAACCCAATTACACCTTGTGTAATTTCCCAAATTGTAATTTTTAACCCATATTAACAAAAAAATCATTTATTGATAAAATATTTGATGTACGACTAACCCTAGACAACTGTTGGTCCACTAATTTGTTTAATTAATTAATTATAAATCCTATATGAAGCCTATAAATATAGGGTTATGCTGCTATTGACTAATATATTCAGATCGATATCCTCTGGAGTCTATAGATTGGATTGAGATTTTGTGCCCTCCCTATGTTCATTTTTTCTATTATGCATTATTTTTATTCTTCCCTCTTATTCTCTCATCAATAGAATGAGGTGGAAATCCCACAATGTTATTGGGTAATATAATTTAAGGGTAATAATGTCATTGTATTTATGTATATTTTATTCATGTGTATGGTTTTTCATAGTTTATTATTCATCCTCCAATCCATTTCTTTTACATTCATAATGACCTTTGATAATTTAATCGTAAATGAATAGTAATGTTGAAAAACTGAAAACCTTAAATAATGAATGACCCTTATTGAATTTAAGGGAAATTATATTTTAATATATTATTGAGATAAACTTGATTCAAAAACACACTAAATCAGTAGGCCGAGGGAAATAGGGTATTATCATGTTGAGGAGGAGATAATATGACCATTGAATCATCCTCATATCGAATTTCACAGAAATCATTAGTAAATAAACACATTTTCTAAAATCCAATTTCACCAAAACACTAAAATTAAAAAACCATGGTGTGCATTCAAAATTTGATCATAAAAAATCAACCTAATTTGCCTTATTGTTTTTTTACTAAAATCAACCAATAAAAAATATTCCCAACCCATTATAAATGTTAATAACATTAAATATTTAATAAAACCAAATTAAACTAATTTCAACCTCTCGGTGGCATCCAACACAAACTGTCATGTTACTAAATTTTAATTAATTATTTATAATAGAATGTGTTTAATATTTTTTTTTCATAAAACCATTGTAATTTAATGATTCCCCATTGGGATACCAAACTTGTGTCATTGATGGGGATGGTTTCATTTAGTTTTTAGAATTTTGATTTTTAATATAAATATTATTAATTAATTTCAATTCCACTTTTTTGTTGGGTGTGTTTGTTCTGTGAATTTTATATTTATAAATTTTAATTCACAAGTAAAACGCTATATAAAAAGTGAAAATATATGGTAGACTAATCCCAACACTCTGAACCAAACCTAGAGTGAAAGGAAGATACAACAATGATATGGGTGAGAAAAATAAACCTGCATGAGTGATTCAATGAGATCGGGGGTTGAAGATGCTCAAAAATGATGGATGGACATCAATTATAGGATCTAAATGAATCATCCTAGAACCCCCCCCCCCCCAATCGTGGAAAACCAAAAAAATATATAAATTCTGGAATCATTTCAGTGATTGAAAATAGAATTCAATTCATAGGACTGCCACATGAAGATCAGATCATTCATTTGGAAAGCCACATCGAGATATTTGACATGTTTAAATTCCAGAATGTTTTATGTGATGTGGTAAGAAATGGTCTATTATGATTCTCATTATATGATAGAGCATGATATTGTATCCAAATCCTTCATGTGGATTCAATAACTATATGAGATGATTTTACAAAAATCATCATCACCTGCATCTTTCCACAATCAATGTCAATGACCATATGGGTAAACATTTTAAACTATTTTATCTGTGCTGATGAATTTCAATATTATTCATGTAAAAATTATTATGATATGACTCAAAAATGCCCTCCAAATGGAATAGAAAAATTAATTTTAATATAAATATTTTATAAGGGTTTAGTGTAACGAAATAGTCCAATTATTTAAATTATAGATAGATTGTCATTAATGAATTTGTCACCTGAAGTAAGATACAATGTTTTAGATGAAATGGAGAGAAATAGTTTCATTTTGAATGGAGAATTGAAAAAAATCAGTAATGCAATCAAAAAAAATACTGGGTGCATTAAAATTGTAGTCATTGACCAAGAAGATGGATATCATGATGGGCCATCAGCTAGACCCACAAGAAACACATATTGAAGATGAAAATTATGTCGATCACAATCAAGATATTCAATTACATAGGTTTAGAACACAAAAAAATGGACAAGGGTTCAAAAAAAACCAAAAGTGTACCAACAAAAAGTACCTCAAGGGAACTCACTTAAAAGCAATGTCCATACATTCTATGAGATGTTGTAAACATTCATGGAAGTTTATACGGTTGTACTCAATGAAATAAATGTTGAAGTTTCAAAACAAAAGGCTGCATTAAGGAATTGGGAACATCATGTTGGACAAATTTTTTATCAGCTTAGAGAGAGACCCATAGAAACACTTATATGATTCCGTGAAGTGAATCCATGTGAATATTTGAATGAATTACTTATTAGAGGATTGAAGAAGAAAAAATTAATTTGTATATATTTTTTTGAAAAATTAACCAGTAATAGAAAGTGAAACGAAAACTAAGGCTAATAATGAAAAAGTATCTAGAGAAAAAGATGAAGATGAACCACTTCATTAAAAGGTGTGACTTCATTTTCTTTACTGATTGGTGAATGCAAACAAAAATGTGTAGAAAGGTGTTTTTTCAGAAAAGATTGAATATATTCATATTAATATACATTTCGTAGATGTTGTTACGATCATTCTATCAAACCAAAAAATTAATGAAATAGCTGGAAACCAACAAAAAACAATCTTGGAGAGATTGGTATTATTTAACTCACATGGGAATGTTCGATAGTGATATCAGAGGACCTAACTAAGAAGAAAAGAGAGAGAGTTATATTTTCCATTTCCATCATTTATGGAGCTAAAAAATGTTGACATGATCTGTGTGACGTAGGTTTTTGTGTTAATATCACATAGTATACAACATTAAATCGTTTGGGACTATATGGTCTAAATCATACAAGTGTACATCTCCAATCATTAGATTCAATATTGAGATCCCCAAAAGGAATCATCGAATATATATTGATCAAAGAATAAATTTTCATATTTATTTTAGACTTCTTAATGATGGACTTAGAAGATGATAGAAATCTAATCATTCTAGGAAGTTCATTTTTAGCCACAACGTATACCCTAATTGATGTTCAATGTGAAGAACCCTATATAATTGTTTGTAATGAAAATTAAGTATAAAAATACACTAGTTAATGAATAATTGTGATGTGGAAGAGGATAATGATTTTGTATAATTAAATACACCAGAATATGAGGATGTTTCTATGATTAAATAGGTACATGAGTAAGATGTTGTTGTGCTAGACAGATATCAACTGAAGATAACGACTAATAACACCATAAGACAGATCAAAACCACTTTATTTAAAAAAAGAAAATATGTTTGGGTAGTACATGAAAATCTATTTAGTTAATCCTAATTTATGAATAAATGGTGGGTCATACTAATGGAAATCATGAAAGTACTACCATTTGGGAGAATTAGTCTAGTCAGAGAAGAAGGATATGGTATAAAATATTTGTAGAGGAATCAATTGATACCATTTAAGCCCCCCCCACCACGAATAGGTACAAAATGTTCAATCAAAATTCACATGAGTGGAATGTGAATAATTTGTGGTTCAACTAATGATTGTAAAATAATGTTCTTCTAGGAGGATACCTAAGTTTTTCTTATTTTTCTTTTATTTATTTTCTATTTTTTAGGCATGCGTGATCTCACACCAAATATTTTATAATTATTTTATAAGTGAATGTTCTCTCACATATTTAATTTCAATATATAAGACCATGAATACCCAAGTTTTTATCAAGTAGAAGTAATCAAAATAAGATTTTGTAGCAAAATTTCATGTTGTCAGTGGAAATTACAAGATGTGAATCATGCACTAGTAGAAACTAAACATTGATGATTGAAGAAAAAATTTCATGGGGAGTAATTATTTAATTTATCTATTTTTATACTTTATTCCCCATATGTAATAATATTTTTTAAATATCAATTACATACACCTCACTTGATTCATACATAAATCAACTGAAACAGAAGAACTAAACAACCCTTAATAATATCCATGCCATTAAATTTAAATTACTTCGGTGAAAAAACTAAATGAGAAATATTGAAAAAAATAATTATTAGAGATTAGCATGTATATTATTATTTAAAAATTAATGATTTATGGGAGAATATTGATCATTTTTAATGAAATTTTCTTATGATTTTCCTTTTTTGAATATTGAATATTTTCATTCATGATTTAATTATGTGTCCATATTTTCATGTGTAATTGTAACATCCTTTCCTCAGATTCCCATGATAGCCTCTAAGACTAATGGCTATATTATTACATTTATATAATTCTTATGAATCATGGACGTGGTTTCTTGTAGAACATGATTTTAATCTCATTGAAACTACGAATGAATAGAATTACTTTTAAAATGATTGTGTCCTTCTTAATATTATCCCTTATCCTAATACCCACATTACAGTAATCCATTTTAACCCTGTAGAATACATGAATATCATTGAAAGGAATTAATCCATGCTACAAGCTCATTTTATCATTTCATAACATCACTTAAATATTTTTCAAAATTATCAAACATAACATAGAGGGAAATTGTTACTAGAAGAATGGATGTACATATTTATTGAATTAGTGTGGGTAAGAATTATTGATATTTTGGGAAGCCACATTCATTGTATTTATTACACACCCTCTTTAAAAATAAAAAAGGGTTCTATTTGAGGAAATTATAAAATTTCCATTTATATGACCTGTGATCTTTTTATAACAATTACAAATACTATTGTGATGAGATTATTTTATGTTGAGTGGTGGATTTGAGAATTTTCAATACCACCAATTTTTAAAAATAACATAAAAATTATAAAATAAGAGGATGATTCATTTTTTTTATTTTATCTAATTATATCCCTACAATGAGATACTTGAGAAAAATGATACATTGATTTATATATTTTTGGATTATCAAGAAATTCAATCTATATTTGAACCTCCATTTTGAGCATTAAATTATTTACATTTTGTTCTTCTTTCCCTAACAATTATATTAATTTGATCTTAAATGGTTAATATATCATGATGCTATTATGACTTTTTAAATGTGTGTTGAAGATTTTATGTTCCGTGAAAACTTATGGTACATTACTTTTTATTGAGGAACGTGTGGATATCTATATTCATTCATACCCTAATAGAGAGTGGAAACATCCAATGTGATATAAATTAAAACTATCTTGCATACTAATAATGAATTGAAAAATTGAATTAGATGAATGAAAAGGATTGGATTTTTCAAAATAAGAAAATAAAAATCCATGGTTGACTTGTTTCCTTGAAAATGGGGCATTGATTAATTTTCATCATGTGATTCCAAAATATTTATGTTTCCATTGGAAAGTTTTCATTTATAGAGATTTAATTTGAATAATGGTATGTTGAATGTCCTTTGTAGTATTTATAGATTCCAACCCCAAGGAAAATTTCTAATTCATGTGTGGGGGAATTTGATGACTATATTACATGTTTATATTTTAGGGTGTATTAGTGTATTATTTTTTGTATTTAAATGATTATTCAAACAAATTTGTGACTGATTTAACTTGTTATATGTTTTCTGGAAGGATACAATGAAATTATGAAAAATCAATGAAAAGAGGTAAAATTTGGATCATTGAGAAAATTTTCACCGTGAGTGAAGCAAATCAATGAAACGCCATATTTTTTTGGATAATCATTGATAACATCTGGGATTAAAACAGATGTACAAAGTCAAATTTAGGCTTCTAGAGAATAAAAATGGAATTATACATTTTTTAATCATTACATGACCTGTACCGGTGAATTTTCTGATCATAAAGACATTTCATGATTTAAAAAAATACATCATGAAAAACTAGATGTGGTGTAATGTAGATTCACGTGGTGTAATATCACATATGAAAATTTTTCATTGAGATTCCCCTAATCATCATTTTGTGAAAAAATATCTAACGTGGTACTCACCCCTCACCACCATTAGAACATTAATTTTTGGAATTAATTAATTACATAGATGAAATGATTCCTATAAATGAGGGAAAGTGTACAACAATTGAAGGAATACATATACAGATCCACCGAAGACCAAATCATGGAATGAGAAATTGTTACCTCCGTGATTTCTTTCTCAGTTATATTTATGATTTATTTGTATCCTTCTTGATAAATCATTCAAAAATTGGATGAGATGTAAACCCTCCATGTGCTAGGATAATGTAATTAAATGGGGTTGGTTCCATTGGTTTAAATTTTATTTTAATCATGTGTTTTATTTTTCGTTAATTAGGACCCTCATTGGTGCTTGTGGTGGTACAAGTTGTAGTTTGTGGTGATTATTGTAGGGTCACGACTATAGGATCATTTTATTTATTGTGTGAATTTTGTTAAACAAAATTACTAGTTTGGTGAAATTTATTCGTTATTTTTAAATCCACTTCATTACCTTTTTTCATGACCATTGATAATTTAATTAAACATGGACATTATAATTTGGAATCTAACAATCCAAAATGTGTCATGAACATTGTCATATTTATTGGAAATTATTATTATATATGGTATGGATAAAAATTATTTAGAATGACCCTAAATTACCTAATCAAGCTAAATAGGGTATTGCAACATTAAGAGGATATACCGTAACCACTATATCTACCTCATCTTGAATTTCTCACTAATAATAAGTCAAATAACCAATTTTCTAAAATCTAATAACAATTGAAACCTAAATTTATAAATCTCGGGAGAACCTTCAATAATTTATCTCAACAAATCAATCTAGTTTTCATTCTTATGTTGTTTCTTAAAATCAATCATACACAACTCTTCTCACCTATTTATCAAAACTAATAAAATTAAATCTTATAAAAACATAATTAAACTAATTTCACCATCTATATGGGTTGATTATATAAATCTCCAATTACAACATTTTAATTAATCGAGCATAATTGTTTGAATTTTAAAAAAAATGTACTAATCGATAGGGAATTAATTATTCCCCATAAGGATAGAAATAAACAATATGTGTTCCATTAAAATTAAAATTATATTAACAGGATGAAATAAACATCACCAATGTAGTTGGTATATAGAGATAATCCTCTTATGATGATATTAGTGAATTTCCAAATTAAAAGTCTCATTTTATACAAAATGAATCTCAATGTATATCTATTATTTCAAACCATGTAGGCCTAAAAGAAATGACTAGATCTTGCTAGACCAAAATAAAAATGTGGAATATTCTTCCAATGAAAAGTAATAGAATAATGATTTATAAAAAATAATTTCACAATTTATTACACATCCATTGTTAGTAATGTTACAAAGTCAACAATCTATTGATTAATAATAACATTTTTTTATAATCAATGTTCACATGTTAGTAACAGTTTTTTCAAGTTGTTGGTCCTAACTCATATTCATGTTTTTATGACATGTAACTACATGAATGTGGAATGAATAATGGGTGAGATATTACCAATATATGATAACAGGTTATTAGAAATATATTAATGTGAACAAAACATAATTTAATCATTCAAACATTCAAACAAATAATTGATATTGAAATATTGTTTTCTAACTTATGGTAAAAAATTTCACAATTATATGAA
Source organism: Viscum album (assembly GCA_963277665.1). Taxonomy (NCBI): domain Eukaryota; kingdom Viridiplantae; phylum Streptophyta; class Magnoliopsida; order Santalales; family Viscaceae; genus Viscum; species Viscum album. The sequence continues at coordinate 2,052,906,391 of OY728146.1, read as the reverse complement.
ATGTTGAGTTAGAATACCAATCAGTATTCCACATATTGGAAATTATAATAGATTACAATATGTAATGATTACTATAGATACTAATTTATTTTATGTTAAGGTCATGAAAACTGATATAATTAATAAAAATTGTCCATTTGTCCAGGCGAAAACACCAGGAAATGATTTACATTATATAAATTTTAGTTGAATTTTGAGAAAAATGTAAGAAATTTGATATATTTGATGAAGTTAATTTTTTAGATCTTGTTTAATTATAACTAATAGAAATTTAAAATTTTTTATAGGTGAGAAAAATTTGGAAATGAAAGAAACATTGCATTAATACCCTAACATCCAAAGAAGATTCCATGAAGAATATCTATCCAATAATAATTTATGGGTTTTTTCTAAATAAGAAAGGATATGAACATATGAAAAGTAATGTGATGATGAAAAAACAACCATCCCATTTGGGAGAACTAATAAATAAAGAATATCTAAAAATGTTCTTACGAAGAAGTTGATAGCATAATGTTTGATAGTAATTCCACATCATCAATATTTCCCTTAATGCATCTAAGTTCACTCTTTATTCCCTTGTTATTTTTATTGAAAAAAAAACAATTATAATGTAAGGATAATATTTCTCAATCATATATACATTATATTTTATTGATGATTAATTTAGTGTATTATTATCAATGGACAAACCAGAAACCTATTGTTTTCTCAACAAGCTTGTATATATTACATGAAAATTACAAACTATTTCTCTTGTAGGATTTATGGATCATTAGTAATATCATTATCAAGGGTATTACTCTTTTATATAGTTTATTTTTATTATTTGTTTTTTAAGTAGTTTTCATGATATATCTTTACAAACGTGCATAGGATTATCCTGAAATGAGTATGTTTAATGATATTTTGGTTTATATAGTAGATAAATAATCATCTGGGAAAACACTAAGAATTTTTTAATATGAATATTGTTTTCTAAATAAATTTATCCAATTTATACAAATATTTGATTAATTAATAGCTCATTTCTTTGAGATACAATGTGTATTTTTTAAATAAGTTGATATAAGTTTTAGATTTAGTAGGAAAAAGCTATAAAATGAGACAAGAACCACTATATACTCAACTTTATTTGATTTCAATGTTATAGAGATGAATATATAAGATAATTTAGATACTGACTTTTTTGAAAGATCATTAATAGGAAATTTAAATGAGGGTCTGGATTATTAAACCCAATCAACATGAATTTTACTTTGTTCCATAGATGTTCATAATTTAATGTATATTAATATAACATATATAGTGATGTAGTTGCGAGAATTACTAATCTCTATAAAATTATTATGATTGGTATGATTTTCTTAGTTTATATTACATATGAAGAAAGTGTTTAGTGAGAAAATTTTTTTAATGACATGTCTTGGAATTTGGAATTTGAATATAATGAATACCATGGAAAATATTATTCTCCATGCTGCTTTGTAGAGATGTTAAGAAATCAAAAAATAGATAGGTATTAAATTCCAAACATATAATTCCTCTATGATCGTTTGACTGAAATTATTTTTAAAAATTTGGAAAACTATATATATGTAAGGTTCTATGTCAATCTACAATTTATAATGACAGGATACCCAACCACAATGGAGATATTTCCGCAATAGCTCACATGGTTTCATGGGTGAGGGAAACCAACATACATAAGAAGGTGTGCACATAGAGGGACACATGCATGCCCATGATTCAACATGGAGGTTCTATAGCCACAGTAAAATGGAAAGACGCAGCAGTGTAACACCAGGTATGTGTGTTGTGTGATCTCAAGAGTGGACCATGGCTTATATGAATCAATCGATTGAAAGAACATGGAAGATAATATAATGTAACTAAACCTAACATAATTCTTATCTTGGATGAATATATATGTGGAACTATTCACCCACAATAAAATGTAAAACATATTATTGAGGTTGTTAATTCCAACTAATGTGACATTTCTAATCATATGGAGTGGTCTTCATTAATGTCACAATGATAAAAGGTTTTTTCTATGTCATTGTTCTTATATGATGAAACTTTCATTATCAATCCAAGCAATAATTCAGTAAATTTTAGAATGAAAATAATATATATCATCATTCATGATGACAATTATGTGAATATATTAGTCTACATGATGATAGATATTATTCCAAATAATTTTTTTGAATTTATAAAGGAATCTATGTTAGAGTTATGAGGATTCAAAAGTGAATATTAGTAAGCCCAACAAGGTTGCATATAAGTAAAAATTAGTTCTAAATTTCATGTTATGCTTGATTAAATATCTTCACATAACATAATACACCATAATTTTCATCATCATGAAGATCATAAAATTTCAGCTCATGTCTGATGAATATTTCAATTTCGGAATCATCACTAATATTATTATCTAGAATTGACATTTAATTAAACATGTTGGGTATGTGGTGGATATATATCATATCAATATTGTGGAACCATGGCCTATAGGTGAATCAAAAAGTTTATAATATTGGTGATATTTTTTTCTAATGTGATATATAATATAAAAATTATACTTCACATTCATGAATAAGGATATCTAATGGCCTATTGACTTGTTACACTAACACTCAAGTGTTTCATAAATTAACAGAGATACCACATGTCATCACTACTATTAAATACAATTCACGATACTCAGGAATAAAAATTCTATGAATCCTTATAATATTCAATGAATCACTTACATGGAGAACCTTTAGGATCCATCGATATGGTTTCCAAAATGGGTAAAAAAGTGTATTAATTTTATAAGGTGATACATGGGACTCAGGAGCCCGTAAGGGGAAAATCACTGTCGGATTTTTTTCTCGTCACTACATCCCTCTCCATGGGTTGTTGAGGTGTTCCTCTCTACTCTCAGCGAGATCCGACGTCGAGTATTCTTATGGTGGTGCTTCGTGGACTCGTTTGGCTTTATGTTCCATTCCAGTCCTCTCCTCACCCGATTCCTTCTCACTAGATTGGGTCTACAAGGTGGCGTGGTTCATATCCGCAATCTAGTTTCCTGATCCAGTGTTTTGAGGTCTCCGTCTCATCTTCAGGGAGTATGGTGGGTGATTTTCTATGATATTCGTGTGCATTCTCGGTGACGGTGACGAGATCTGGGAGGTCGGGATACCATCTGGCAGTCTTTTTTTTCTTATGAATTGTTTACAGTAGTTTGGTTCGGGATATGCTGGTTCCATTTCTGAGTCCAGACGTTGATTTTGGATTCATCTTTGCTGAATCTAAGATTTCCATTTCCTGGTCCTCTGTCTTGCCGCGAGGCTAGATGTTTCTCTTTGAAGGTTTTCCAAAATAGCATGGGTTGGTAGCTTTGGTGTTTTTTGGTTTTTGGTTGGTTTTGCATTGCTGTTTATTTGGATTTTGGAAGGAAGGAGGATGATGGGGTTATGATGGATTGATTGGATTTGGTCTTGGTATATCACATGTGAAGACCCAGAAATATCAAGGAATTTTTTTTTTCATAAATACATTGTAATTTTAGGAGTCTGTGATTTCTGACGGCACTTGATTCAGAGGCCCGGTGTTCCCGGAATCAATTTTTGATGTTTTTTTCGGGTAAGTTTAGTAAACGTATGAGCAAGTTTTTCTATCATTTGAAGTGGTGCTCACAATTGAAATACAAGGACACTAATGAACTCGCAGCATAGGTATGCACTTAAGGGGACCTTCACCGCAATTTCGTTTTAAGCGGGTTGAAAGTTAATTTTTGGGTACTTAGAATAAATGAAATAAAATATTTTTACTCAATTTTATTCTTTTTTGGTAGTTATAACCTACAAGGGGGAGTTAAGGGTGGGCCTACACCCCACATAACCTCCCGTAATATGATTTAGTGTGGTGGGACCCACACAAACCCGAAACCTTCCACCTCCCCCTCAAATCCCCATTAATTATATTCTGTTTATCTTGACAACTCCTCAAATTTTTTATGGTGGAGCCTCTCCACCTCCCACCCATTAAATGTGCCAACCCATCTATTTAATATCAGTGTTAATTAATTTATTCCACATTTGAATTAATATGAATTGCCTGACAATTCTATTAATTGGAGGGCCTTATTTTTTTGTGTTGGAAAATTTATTTTGGGGGAAAGGCTCTAGAGAATTAAATGAGAGGTGACCCTTCTTCAATGAAGAACACCGTTCTTCAACGAAGAACTTCCCTGAAGAACAATGCGAATGGCTTCTTCCAATGATGGTTCTTCCTCAGACACACCTCTACATCAAGTAATCCATGTTGCCTATGACAAAAACTATTCCTCCATCGTTGATGGAATGACAACATTCTACCGTGACGCTCGTCTTCCTTGGCTTGATGACGTGTGACGTCTTATGCGAGGTGGGGGTTTTGTATAAATTATATGTGAATAATTTATCTCGATTTTGATTTTTCTTTGAAATAATCATGGACATATGTTACCGCCTAATGTGTAGGGCCCGGTCTGAACGATCACGGCCCAACAGCCCTCCGTTGTTCTTGATTTTTGGTTTTCAATTGATTATCGGTGACAATAGATGGTGGCGGCCGCACGCCGGCCGCATGCGGAGGAACCACGGCCCGCAATCCTGGGCCGCTCGGCCAAAGGAGAACTAGTCGGTCCAAAAGAGGACCATGGTTCCACAAGGGGCACCACACAGGGGAAGAATTCAGCCTGTGTTCCGTGGGCCGCTCGGCGGGCGAACCGTCTAGCAGGCAGTCGGGCGGGCTGAGAAGAACCGCGAACCCAAGAGGGTGTCGCGCTGGAGGAACTGCTACCCGCCCGAGCATGCCGCTTGCGACATGAAGTCATGCCAGCTTCGGCCAGCCGGTTTTTGAGGGTGGCACCGCTTGGAGCCACTGGTTCGGGAATGTGGGGGGCTTCCTCCCGCCCACCCCCATCGCGACCTCTCGGCCCTCGGGCCTTGCTGCAGCCAGCTAGGCTACGCCGTACCGGGTCGAGCCGTGTCGGGCAGCGTCGCGCAGTGTTGTGCTGGGCCGTGCCCCGCCGGGCCAAGGCAGACAATTCATCGGGCCAGTCTGACCCTCTACTGGGTCAGACCCGCAGAAACCGGGTGGACCCGACCCACCAGCCCACTAGGCTTAACAGGTCGGGCCCGTTTCACTTAAACGTGAATATATATAAGACCACACATCTGATCGATATGTTGTCTATGGATTTGGGACCCTCGCGATGAAGTGGTACTTTTTGAAACTCTAACTATGTTTTGGACGACTTTGGAAAATGGATGGGTTTGGAGCCTGCTCATTTCCAACCGGGTCCCTTGAACGGAAAAGCCAATATCTTTTAGACTGGGCGTCCGATTGACGCGCCGTCTGTCGCGTCGGGGTTTTTTTATGAGATGGAGCCTTGGGATACATCAACACTGGACTTCATGATAGTTGATTTATAGACCCCTTGGCTCGAGGAGTGGACCCTCTCGCAATCGAGTGTGCTGTGTGTGGGAACCCAAGAGCTGGCTTCGACTGCGTCGACTACTGTACTGGAAACCTCCGTGAGTTCAACAGCGATGACTACGGTACTGGAATCTTATGTGGGTTCGACAGCTACGACTACAATAATGGAATCCTCCATTGGTTCAAGGGCGATGACTACTATTCTGGAATCCTATGTGGGTCTGGTTGTTTGACCTCTATACTTGTATCTTGTGTGGTTCTGGCAGATTAGCTGGTCTTGTATCCTGTCTGGGTCTGATAGCTTAGCTAGTCTTCTATCCTATGTGGGTCTGATAGCTTAGATGAATCAATGACTACATCTGATCATCTCTATCACTATAAGAAATATGTATACCTATGTGAGATGAGTCATGACTTTCAATCAATATCATCGATGTCATTGATTTCATTCCTGTGTGTACTGGGTTGTGCTTGGGCTCGTGAGTTGGAGTAGAACTGAGATTGATGACATAGGTATATGTATGGGAATATACCTAAGAAATAGATGGTTGATACATTATGATTTTATCTTTTCTTTGTGGTTTATCCTCTGTGGATTCTGGGAGACTTTCGGGGTTCTTGGGGTCCCTAATGAGTATTGTTACACTCACCCCTGCATGGGTAATTCCCGCACTATGTTGTGTTGGATGTAGACGACGGATAGCGCTGATCATGGTAGAGCCGTGTAGATCTTGACGGTACCCGGAGGTGGACCACTTGGTGAGACATACTCAGAGAAGATGAACAGACCTGTGGCACTGGGGAGACTATATGTACCCACCCTTCAGGTGGGATTCCTGGAGGATGACTCAGTGGTTGGTTAGTTACATTACTTCTATTGTACAATACATTCAGATGTACTATTCTTTAAATGGGTTTGAATACTAGACCATTTACTTTTCGTCACTTACTCTTGTGCTCACGTTACTTAGTACTTACTTAAGTATTGCACTCTGTTTTGTTGTTTACTTTATTTAGGAAATGTCTTCCCTTTTAATCTGGATTTATGCCTTTGGTGCTATTCGGTGGCCCCTGGCCTATGGAAGGAGGGCTTGGGGTAGTCACGGAATGGGCCCCAAGGATGGTTCATCACAAATTGGTATTAGAGGAGTCGGTTCTACCGCAGAACTCGGGACTTTGATTATTCCATACCTAAAGAAATAGTGTTAAGAGTATTGAGTGTGGTTTTCTATCCAGGGAGTCCAATGTTGGTGCGGTGGCCGATGTATCCATACACCAGGACCCTGGCCCCTAACTTCTGACTTAGTGCACAAAAACACTAATTGCATATGTGTTTCAAAAAATTTCGTTGTGATTACTTTGTGTCAGATCACCAGGTATACTGTTTGACTGTGGCTCACCACTTTCTTTTCAAGATGGACCCACGAAGGAAGCCAGCTATGGTTTTGAGTCGTGTACGATATGGTAGCCCACAGAGTGATGAGGGATTGGTGTAGGGCCTCATCACAGCGGAGGCACCATTGGTACCACTACCCACTGAGCCCCCGATACTACCAGCCCCATATGCATAGAGGTCACACCGCCTGAGTGCATTCCATGAGTTTCAGCGACAGAGGTCACCCAGGTTCTATGGAGAGATGGACCCTCAGACTGCCGAGGATTGGCTGGAGGCTATCGTCATAGTCATCAGATTGGTAGGGACACCATCCGACCTTATGGTGATCCTTTTCGTGAGTCTCTTCCACGTAGAAGCAGGTAGATGGTGGAGCACGATGCCCCAGGTGCATGATGAGGCATCTATACTTTGGACAGAATTCAAGAGTCTCTTCCTTTTGGAGTTTGTTCTCGACACCCTTCATGTGCTGCAGATTCAGGAGTTACTACATTTGAAGCAGGGCAGCATGACAGTAACTCCGAACTCAATATGGTTTATTGACCTCTCACACTACTCCACAGATATGGTATGAGACCTGTTCTTGAGGTCCCAGACCTTCGAGCAGGGACTGAGGCATGAGATCAGGGCTTCTATGATCCCCCTCAGCATCCCAATACAGGACGGAGAGCTAGAGAGAGCCCTTCTAGTGTAGATATTTCTCGTTGATTAGTCACCAGTGGCAAGACCCACCACATGGCAACAATTAGGAGATTCTTCTAATGCCGGCAGTAGATAGATGTCGCCGAGGTCCAAGCAGACCAGGCCATCAGGAGAGAGACCTAAAGATATAGGTTCGGTTGTGTGGGGCACCCGAAATAGAGCCACCCTTACGAGGAGCAGGCTGTGCTATACATGTGGTAGGTAGGGACACATGGCTCGTGACTACCTGACCCTCTATGCAGTCAGGCATTAGATAGTAGAGGGATCTTCTAGGCAGAGGCAGAGGTTTGAACGTAGTGGTCCACCGGGAGCGATCGGACGAGGAAGAGGAGCTGGCCGAGCAGTGGGTGGGGGATGACGTTTTGAAGCTCTACAACTAGCACCACCAGAAGGTCCACCCCAACCATAGGGAGCTGGCGGAAAGAGGCAGGTACATCTCTAGGCAGTTGAGTCCTACGACAATTGAACACCTGAGATGATTCTTGTTACTATCTGTGTTTACTCCACCCTTGCTGCAATTCCTATAGACACGGGTTCGAGTCATTCTTTTATTTCTTCTACCCTTGTTCAGAGATCAGAGATTCTGATGGAGTTGTTGGCTCGACCCTTATGACTAGAGACTCATACAGGAGAAGACTCGATGATTACGCACTGGTGCTAGCAATGTGAGATTACTCTAGGAGGCGAGATCATCAGCTGGGATCTTCTTATAGAGGCATCGAGTCCTTATGATGTAATCATGGGTATGAAATGGTTATCTATAGTCCGTGCTAAGATCGACTGTATTAGGCGCAAAGTGAGGTGTGTCCGCACGGATGGGATCAGGTTCACCTTAACCAGTGCGAAGGGATCCTTTGCAGCGTAGGATGGTCTTACGCAGAGGAGAGGGCATATGATCACACATTAGTTGGCTAGTGTCATCCTTGAAGAAGTTGATGTGCGAAGTCTGTGTTTTCCAATTGTGGTGGATCAGTATGTGGGCATTTTTTCTAACGACGTTCCAAGACTACCTCCTCATAGAGAGGTAGACTTCTACATTGACCTGTACCCTGGGACAACTCCAATATATACTCTAGCATATTGGATGGCACCCACTGAGCTTCGTGATTTGCAGGTACAACTGGAGGACTTGTAAGGAAAGGGATTTATCCGACCCAGTTTTTAACCCTCATCTTCTCCGATTTTGTTCGCCAAGAAGGTGGATGAGAGCTTGTTAATGTGTGTCAACTACTGTTGCCTGAATCAGGTGACCGTAATGAACAAGTACCCACTCTCGACGATTGAAAACCTCTTCGATCAAATCAAGGGGGCGCGATGGTTCTCGAAGATAGACATCAGGTCAGGCTATCATCGGCTCAGAGTTTGAGACGAGGATGTCTAGAAGACGGCCTTCAGGTTCTGGTATGGCCACAACGAATTCTTGGTTATTTCCTTCAGCGTAACCAACTCTCCTGTAGTGTTCATGAGTTTCTTGAATAAGATTTTCAAGCCTTACCTCGACCATTTTGTCGAAGTCTTTATCGAAGACATACTAATTTACTCAAATACTGAGGAGGAGCATGCCTACCACTTGCGGGTCGTACTAGACACACTCCGAGAGAAACAAAATTATAGTAACTTCTCAAAGTGCTAGTTCGAGATTCGAGAGGTTCACTTTTTGGGACACATCATCTCGAAGGTGGGGGTTGAAGTGGATCCAACAAAAATCAACGAAGTTCTTTCATGGGAGCCACCCAAAAGTGTGACAGAGGTTCGGAGTTTCCTGGGCCTGGCTTGTTACTATCGGAGGTTTGTGCCAGATTTATCCAGAGTTTCAGCACCGCTTTCAGCCTTGAAAATGAAGGGGAAACCCTTCGTGTGGTCTGATATATGTCAAAAGAGCTTTCAAGAGCTGAGACAGAGATTGACCAGTGCGCCAATATTGAGGCTACTAGAGGAGAGAATTGGGTACGTAGTTTACTGCGACACATCAGGGACCAGACTCAGGTGTTTCCTAATGTAGGAGCGAACGATGATCGCTTATGGTTTGAGGAACTTTAGAAGGGGTTGTAGGAGGAATTTGGGATGCAACTACGTCTTACCACCAGCTTCCATCCTCAGATGGATGGCCAAACTGAGAGGACCATTTAGAATCTTAAGGACATTCTCCGTTCATGTGTCCTCGATTTTGGTCGCATCGTGGAGGATCACATAACCTTGGTTGAGTTTTCGTACAACAACAGTTACCACTCCACCATCGGGATGACATGATACAAGGCACTGTACGACCGACCTTTCAAATCACTGCTCTGCTGGATTGACCCTGGGGAGTCAACACTCGTCAGACCAGAGATGGTTCATGCTACGATAGAGAAGGTGAGGATCAAACAGGATCAGATGAAGACCGCACAGAGTAGACAGAAGTCCTATTCTTATAGGAGGCGGAGACCACTGGAGTTCAGGGATGGAGACCACGTTTTTCTATGGGTATCACCTCGACGTGTTCTACGGAGATTTTTACACGGCCCCATGTTATCTCCACGATCCATCAGACCTTTCCAGTTCCTCAGCAGAGTAGGCGAGGAGGCTTACCGCCTAGCCATTGCACCTCAGTTGTATCGTGTGCATGACGTCTTCCACGTATCTCAGCTGAGGAGGTGCTTGCACGACCTGACCCACATCATCGATCATATGGAGTTGTAAATTGATGATGTAATGACATTTATAGAGGTCCCAGTGGAGATCGAAGAACAACAAGAACAGGTCCTACATGGACAGTCGATTCCACTGGTACGCGTTCGCAAGTAGCACATGAACCTCTAGGAGAGCACTTGGGAGCGGGAGACTCAGATGCATGCTCAGTAAACCCATTTTTTCCCCTAGTGTGTGTTGTATCTTAATGAGGATGTAAAGCCCTGAGGTGGGGGTAATGTAAAGACCTAGAAATTTCATGGGAATTTTTTTCTTCTTAAATACATTGAATTTTACAAGTCTGTGGTTTCTAACGGCACTTGATTTCAAGGGCCGGTGAGCCCAAAATCAATTTTTAATGTTTTGTTCAGGTATGTTAAGTAAACGTATGAGAAGGTTTTTCTATATTTTGAACTGGTGCTCTTAAATGATATCCATGGACAACGATGAACTCATAGTGTTGGTATTCGCTTAAGGGGACCTTCACTGGAGTTGCGTTTTATGCGGGTTGAATGTTAATTTTTGGGGATTTAGAATAAATTAAATTAAATTGTTATAAACCATTTTATTCTATTTTTTGTAGTTATAACCTACAGGGGGAAGTTAAGGGTGGTCCCACACCCCACATAACCTCCCCTAAGAGGATTTAGTGTGGTGGGACCCACACGAACCAAAAAGCTTCCACCTCCCCTCAACTCCCCATTAATTATCTGCTGTTTATCTTGACAACTCCTCATATTTATTATGGAGGAGCCTCTCCACCTCCCGCCCATTAAATGTGCCAAACCATATATTTAATATCAGAGTTAATTAATTGATGCCACTTTTGAATTAATATTAATTACATTACAATTATATTAATTGGAGGGCCTTATTTCATTTTGCATTGGAAAATATCATTTGCTGGAAAGGATTTGGAGAATTAAAAGAGTGGCAGCACTTCTTCAACGAAGAACATCCCCGACGATGAACGCGACGTGATTCTTCCAACGATGCTTCTTCCTCAGACACACCTCGACGTCAAGGAATCTACATCGCCAATGAAAACGACTCTTCCACCATATTTGATGGAATGGCACTGTTCAACCGTAACGCTCATCTTCTGCAGCTCGATGACGTGCGGCATCTTTTGCGAGGTAGGAGTTTTGTATAAAATATATGTGAATAATTTACCTCGATTGTGATGTTTAATTGGAATAATCATGTCCATATTTTACCGCCTAATGTGGAGGACGCCGGCTGAACGAACACGGCCCGATGACCCAACGTTGATCTTTATTTTTGGTTTGCAATCAGGAAGTGGCGACGATCAAAGGAGGTATATACGCACTGGCCGTGTGCGGAGGAAATTCGGTCCCCAACCACAGGCCGCTCAGCCGAAGGAGAACCAGCCGGGTAATGCCGGTCGGGCCGAAGGAGGAACGCGATGCCACAACGGGCGCCCTGCTGCGGAAGACTGCGGCGCGCGTTCCATGAGCCGCTCGGCAAGAGAACCGGTTGGCAGGCGGCCGACAGGGATGAGAAAAACCGCGGTGCCAGGAGGGCGCCATGCTGGAAGAACTACGGCCCGCTTGAGCAGGCTGCTTGTGCCAGGAAGGCCGGCCAGCTTCCCCAGGTCGGTTTGGGAGGGCAGCGCCGCTTGGAGCCCCTAGTTCATGAAATAGGGGGGCCGACCCCCCCAGACCGCTCAGCCCTCGTGCCGAGCTGCACAGCCAACCGATTTTCACCCTTCCAGGTCGGGCCACGCCGCATCGGGCCGGGCCGCGCCGGGCCGGGACAAGCCACACCCCGCCGGGCCGGGCCTCACAATTCATCAGTCCAGTTTGACCCGCTGCCGGGTTGGACCCGCTGAAACTGGGCTGACCCGCCCCGCCAGCCCACTGGGCTTAACGGGGTGGGTCAGTTTCACTTAAATTTGAATATCTATAAGACCGCGCGTTTGATCGACACGCCGTCTGCGGCTTTGGGACTCTCACAATGAAGCGATACTTTTGCGATACTCTAAGTGAGTTTTGGACAACTTTGGAAAACGAACGTGTTTGGAGCGTGCTTATTTCCAAATGGACCCCTAGAACAGAAAAGCCTATATCTTTCAGACCGGGCGTCTGATTGACGGACCGTCTATCACATCATGTTTATTTGGATGAGAAAGATCCTCGAGATACATAAAATCAGGACTTTATGATAGTTGATGTATCGACCCTTGGCTTGATGAGCGGACCCTCCCGGAATCGAGCATGCTATGTGTGAGAACTCTAGTGCTATCTGCAACTGTGTCAACAACTGTATTGGAATCCTCCGTGGGTTCGATAGTGAAGACTACGGTACTGGAATCCTCTGTGGGTTCAATAGCGATAACTACCATACTGGAATCTTACATGGGTTCGACGACGATGACTACTGACCTTGTATCATGTGTGGGTCTGGCAGTTTGACCTTTGTACTTGTATCCTGTGTGGGTCTGGCAGAGTAGTTGGTATTTTATCCTGTGTGGGTCCGACAGCTTAGCTGGTCTTGTATCATGTGTGGGTTTGACCACTTAGATGAATTAGTTACTATATCTTATCATCTCTATCGCTATACGAATTATGTATACCTATGTGAGCTGTGTCTTGACTTTCAACCATTATCATCGATGTTATTAATTTATTTCCTATGTGGACTGGGTTATGCTTGGGCTTGAGATTTGGAGTCGAACTGAGATTGATGAATTAGGTATATTTACGGGAATATACCTTAGAAGAGATGGTTGATACTTCATGATTGTATCTTTTATTTTTGTTTTATCATTCATGGATTCTGGGATACATTCGAGGGTCTCGGGGTCCCTACTGAGTATCATTATACTCAACCCTGTACGGGAAATTCCCACACTACGTTGTGTTGGATGCAGATGATAGACAACGCTGATCGTGGTAGAGGCTTGTAGAGATGGATGGTACCCGGAGGAGGACCACTTGGTGTGACATACACGGAGCAGACAGACATACCCGTGGCGTTGGAGAAACTATATGTACCCACCCTTGAGGTTGGATTCTCTGAGGACAACTTGGTGGTTGCTTTATTACTTTACGGCTGTTGTACTAGACTTTCAGTTGTACTGTACGTTCTGTTGGGTTTGTATACTGGGCCATTAACTTTTTAGCACTTAATTTTGTACTAATTTTATATATTTCTTACTTCAGTAGTGAACTCTATTGTGTTCTTTACTTTATTTAGGGAATGCCTTCCCTTTTTATCGGGATTTACGCCTTTGGTGCTAGTCTCCAGTCCCTAGCATATGGAATGCGGTCTGGGGGTAGTCGCAGCACAGGCCCTGAGGACGGGTCATGACATCGCTGTTCTAAGCGACTCTTCAATCAAGGTGTTGATGGAGGATGCGGTTCTAACAGATTCTGCAATCAAGGTGTTGATGAAGGATGTTGATTTTGATTTTGTTTTAAGGTGTTCATTTTGATTATGTTTCTGGACATTTACTAGGTTTTGTGGTCACATTTTGTGTGTTCTTCGGTCTTTTCATACGAGACAATGCATCTAGTTCATTTTCAAGGACTGTTCCCAAAGATGTTCAGAGAAGTAGTGTTATCCTCATCATCGCTATCCGGAATTGGATGGTGAGAGGGTATGGTGCTTCCCATCAGTACCGGGCCGGTGCATCCTTGCACGGGACAGCTAGCTGAGCAGCGATGGGAAGGTGGACACAAATCATATTGTTTTTTTGCTTGGGTGGAGCTTTTTGTGGCTTTTGGATTGGATTGTATTTGGTCTTGATGATCTTGGTCTTCAAGGCATGATTATATCTTATGTCTCTTATGTCTCTCGAGTTTCACACTTTCTCTTCAATAGTGTTTCTGAAATAAAAATTTAATTTTCAGTGAGTTATAAGGTGATACATGTATGCCTCTTAAAAAAATAAAAAACATGGTCATGGAAAGGAATCATGGATTTATATGCAATATAATTATTGATATTCTTACAAAAAATATGATATGATATCATGTTCAAGTATTATGTATATTTTAGTTGATAATTCAAGAAAGTGTTTGAATAGATTTGTTCAATTATTATATTGTATAAAATAATCATGAAGATAATGTGTTCTTAACTTGTTCATATTTTTCAAGTTTAGTGATTTATCAATGGAAGGAATAATATTTTCCCCACCATATTTGTATTCATGAAACATATCATATATTATGACCAGTGCATTACTTGAAAAAGACCAATAACTCAAATACATTGGGTGAAAATGATCTCGAATGTGTGTACATGAGAAAGTTAGTTATAGAAATCTCTAGTTTTATGAATATGATATCATACAATATTAGATCAAGATTTTAATATGATAAGATTGTGTGATGACATATAAATTCATTACATGTTGTGGATAGAGAAGTAGAATGCCACTTTGGACTCTAGTAACATTGTTCAAATCATTCTAACTATCGTTATATATGGTATTGGTAATTTGGATATACTGAGACTTTATATAGGTGATGGATGGATTGAGTGGAGAATCTATGTTTTGGTTATTAATAAACAAGATAAGAAGTGGGATCACATTATAAGGAAACCAGGAACTTCAATATGATTGATTTTTTCATTTACTCCATCATTTGAGATAATAATGTTAGTATCAAGAGGATTGGATCATGTAATTAATCTCATGTAGGGAGTGATTTGAAAAATGGGTAATTCATAAAATAGAAAAATGGTTCTCTGATTCACCCCATCCCCTCAGTGATCTCACTCACTTCTAGGATTTTTAATTATTATTATAATTATTATTTATATTATTATTATTATTCTCATTATTTTTATATGGTTTATTTATTTATTTATTTATTTATTATTTTTACTTATTAGTAATTTATTAGTTATTATTTATTATGTCTAAATGTATGATTAATTTTCATCGAATTTAGAAACAAATAATTAATAATTAATAAATACTAATCAATCAATATTAAATATATGATAACTAAAATATAAATCACAAATAAATCGAAATTAAATCCTAAAGAAATAATATTTATATTAATGTGATAATAAATATTAAATACATAACAAAAAAATAATAAGTAATAAATAATATGATATATATATATATATAACTGCAAACAAATAATACAAAAATTATAAATAAAAATATAATTTCTAAATAATAACAAATAATATAAAAAATAAATTAAAAAAGGCGAATAGATAATAAATAGTTAATATATAAATAAGAAATATGTAAAAACTAAATAAGAATTTAATTAGAAATAAAAATAATTCTAATAAATAATAGAAAAAAATAAATGCTGAATAATGAAATGATAAATAAAAAACAAGTACAAAAATATTATATAACCAAAAATAAAAAATAACAAAGTAAAAAAATATAATTCATAATACATAATAAATAAATATTATATAATATATACCTTATCGATAAATAAAAAACTATATAATAGTATATATTTATTTATTTATTTATATTGATATAAATACTTATATACATATATACATACAAATAAATATTTATAATTATTCACAAACATACACACATAAATTAGAATAACTGTAAATACAAATTTATATATAAATTTAAATTAATATAGATAAATATATTTTATTTTTAAAATTAAATATATAAGAATAAATAAATACATATATATATATGTATAAAACCAGTATAATATAAATCCCTTGAATAGGGAAGGCCACTATCGTATAGTGAAATTCCAATCACTATGAATGAATAGTCCTAAAATTAAATCATTTACTGTCAAAAATTATATTAAAATTTCCTTAAAGGATGATGATATTCTTTCGAATAATGAATAACTAGGGTATCCCATCTAAAAACTGAGTTTTGGAGAAATATATTTGCTTTCAATGATATATGAAAACATAGACTTGGCCCCATTACATTAATTTATGGATATTTCTTTATATGATATGATTTTACATGTCATATAGCGTAAAATTACATACATATAAAAATTTATGATTGAATGGTTTCGAAGTTCGATCTTCAAATTATTTTATTCTATAATATAAGACATTGTGAACATAGAAATCATGGTATTACCATAAAGGGAGTATCATGTTACATGTATCCATACTCTAAAATATCCAAACATGCTTTTCCACTTTGATGTATCAATGTCTCAATGGAAAATATAATTTCTGGCCCAACCCTTCACCTGTTTATATTAATGATCAGACTAATATTAACATTTCCATAGTTTTATTGAGGAAACCTATCAAATATTATGACATGAGCTTATTTGAGAATGACCAAAAACAATGATACATCAAGTGAAAGTGGTCTGGAATATGTGTACATGATCAAGTGAGATTCACCATACTAAGGGAGGTTGATCAAGAGATCATACAATATTTGAGCATGATTTAAAGAATATAAGATTATTTGTTGAACTATAATGCCCCATGATTGTGGAATCCAAAGTATAAGTTTGTTCTAGACATTAGTAACACAGTGTAATGGAGTATAATGATCCTCCTGAATGAAAATTTGAAGTTGAATATATTGTGAATCTATGTAGGTGATGTATTTATATAGTAGATAATCTATGACTTGTTGATCCACCAATATGGTAAGGAGTTGGTACACATTAATACCAAACAACATAATTCACTATGATGAAGTATTTTATTTTCTACATCATTGAAATATAGTTGTTATTAAAAAGGAGAGTGGATCGATGATTTAATATCCCAGAAAGGATTATTTGAAAATTGGATATTTCATAAAAATAAAAAAGGGATCATTGATTTACCCCACTCTTAGTGATCCCACACTCATATGAGAATTCCAATTATTATTAGTAATATTATTATTCTCATTATTAATTATAATTATTTTATATTCATTCATTTACTTAAATATTCATTAATTTATTTATTATTTACTTATCATTAATTTATTTTTTTATCAATCAATATTTATTATTTATTATTTATTATTTATTAGATATATATATATATATTTATATAAGTTAAATTTTAGATAAAATATGAAATAAATAATAAATAATTTATAAATACTAATTAATATATAATAATATAAGATAAATAAATATTAAAACATAAATAAATCAAAAACAAATTATAAACACATATTATAAAATAATATTATAAAAATAATTAATTAGTAATTAAATTTTCAATAACAAAAAAATATAATAAGAACAGAATAAAGAAAACTAGAAACAATAAATAATTTTTTTAATAAATTATTAATAAATAATAATTGAAAATAATATTAAATAAAAAATCAAAAATAAGTATAGTAGAATACTATTAATAAATATATAAATAAGAAAAATATAAATAATATATAATATATAATATATAATAAATAAATATTTTATAATAAATAAATATTTTATAATAAATAAACCAATGATAATTTGATAACAAATAATTATGTAATATATATTATATAATAAATAGTAACAAAATAAAAAAAAATAATACATTGTAAATCAATAATAAATAATATGAAATTTATAAATAAATAATAAATGATGTTTTTTATTTAATATATATATATATACATATAAATATTTGTATACAAATATACAAACACATTAATATTTATAAATATTAAAAAAAATAAAGAAATAAATATAAATATCTATAAATATATAATTGTATATCAATATAAATAAAAATTATTACATAAAGATCAATATATAAAGATACATAAAAATAAGAATAAATACATAAAAATATTTACAAAAAACAATAAAAAAATCACCAGAATGGGGAAGTCCATTACAAGGAAAATAATTCCGATCAATATGAATAAATATTCCTAAAATAAGATCATTTAAATATATATATATATATATAAAATAAAATCACCTTAAATAATGCTAAAATCCTGTTAATGACCAAATGTTAGGGTATCCCAGCTATGAAAATGGTTTTTGGAAGCATTTT
Organism: Viscum album; assembly: GCA_963277665.1. Lineage (NCBI taxonomy): Eukaryota > Viridiplantae > Streptophyta > Magnoliopsida > Santalales > Viscaceae > Viscum > Viscum album. The sequence continues at coordinate 2,052,888,192 of OY728146.1, read as the reverse complement.
AGTGTTTTTATGAATGAAAAAAATATAAATCAGGGGCCCCATGAAATTAATTTATGTATATCTCATTGTATCCATTGATTTTTCAGGTCATGTAGCCCAAACATGTACATAAATAAAAAAATATGGTTATTTGATGTCAAAGTTTGATTTCGAACATTTTATATATCATAATCTAAGAAATCATGAACATAGAAATAATGCTCCTATGGTGAAGGAAATATCATTTTATTTGTAGTCATACAGAAACATTTCCAAACATTTTGGCACCATGAGACGTATCAATGCATCGATGAAAAATATATTTTTGGGCACTACACATCATTTTTTATGTCTAGTGGATTCATTATATGATATATTGAGTTAATAATACATAAAAAATTCTATAAATAATATGTATTAGAATAATAAATTACACCATTACATTTCCCCATCTTAACAAAATAGAAATCATCATCTTATCAATTCTGTAGAAATTAATATATATGGTCATACAAAATATGTTCAATGTGGAAATAATCATCTGTATTAGACTAAAAATATGTGTAATACCAAAAAATTTCCCTATTTATTAAACATTATCAAAATCCCTCATGTGAAATAAGATTAATAGTCAAAACTATACATTGTTTACATTTAAATAATCTCCTACATTGGGATAAAAACACATATAATACCCACAATTTTCCCATGTCAATAAACATGATCATAAAAAATCTCATAAATAAATGATTGTTGTTAAAAAATATGTATTAACCTTCCAATAATAATCCATATTTGAGAAACTGTATACATAACACCAATAATTTACCCAAGTCAAAAGAAAATTATTCTTTCTACATGAACATCATCAAATATAATTTATGTAAAAGGTAATGATAACACTATATTTTCAAATTATTATATTGATATATTATTAAAAAAAATGAAATTACCATATGTTTGATGAATTAATTTGGGTTACACTCAAACTGAGAACCTGACCCCTTGTCTAGTACACTCGAATGGTATTCTCAATCCACATGGGCTAGAGACAAGCACCAAGTTATTGAACAAAACAGTAGAGGGAATGATTTCTCCATACCTGATCAAACACATGAAATATATGTATACAAATAAGGGTAAATATATAACAAGACTAAATAATTTTGTATACTATTAAAGTCAAAATATAATAAAAATGAATAACTGCAATAGTAGTCAAAGCTCTAAAAACAATTGCAATGACATTGACCAAAACCAAAAAACTAATCCATGCGATGGCGTGGAAGATCTTCTACCATCAAACAACAAGCTATCCAAAACCCATATACATGAACCTATCGACCTCACTATGAGACATTTAATTTTCATGTATTAGAAGACATACAAAGGTCTACTCACAACATTGGAGGTGCATAGGGTGTGAGCTGACATACTCAGCAGGATCCCACCCATGTGTTCCATATCTTATCTCTTTATACTAATTACATATACATATTTTAAATAAAACATATTATGATATAGAGAAAAAAATTTAATGAAAACATGGTAAAAATTCAATTTTCATAGTTCTAAATATATGTAGGTAAAACATTAATATCCTGGCTAAATCAGAAATCCATGAAGTACAACATAGAAGTAGTAGCATAAGAATCGGAACCAAGAAAACAATGGTTTGAAAAGAAAAATACTTGTACCATAATAAATCATGTTCACAATCCATTTTCTAAATCATTGCCCTAGGAAGAAGAGGAATAACCCATGAGTAACCCCCAACAATGTCAATAGTCATCCCCTAGAACAATGGGCGAAGGAAACCTGTGAAATCCTAATGATCAATATTCCAGAAAATAACTAAAATATGGTTAATGGAATCAATATAAACCATCTATCTAATTACCCATGGGAACCAATGTACTCATTATTCACAAATCAATTTCAATGTTATGAAAGTGATCATTTTTTCATTTATCAATAATTAGGGAAAATCATTTCTATTCAAAAACCATTTTTCAACACACACAAATAGTCATGGGAATTTGAAAAATCAATTTATAATTTATGATCAATCACAAAAATTGTCATATTCTAGAGACAGAACTACCTACATCAAAGCTCGGGCCACACATGCCTTCAATGGGATCAACAAACCAGAAAAACCAAAAAATGACAACAATGGCAATAAAATGAAATCCATACATCAATATTGATTAAAAATATAAAACAAGGAGTCATAGGAAAGTTTAAACACAACATACCTCATGAACGGATGTCTTCCGCACCACAAATTACAAAATAATGGCCTCTAAAACGAAATCTCTCAATGGATCTAGAATAAGACACGAATAATCACAAACATAGGCCACCAGTTCTGATAACCCAACCATAGGTCTACACCATGATCAAAAAAAATGATGAAGCGTAATGATTTCGTTCTATGAGAGTCGCACCACAACTGCAACGAAGAGCTATTGTCAGACGAATCAATCAAGATTATTCATAGTCTCCTCAAAACACTCTAAAGAGCTCTTTGTCGATATCGAATGGCCTAGAGAATGGAACATAAAAAAAATGACACTCACCAATTATATGAACTAGTTTCAGGACATTTCATGATGGGTAATACAATTACATACCGTGAAATCTAAAGTGCTCAAGTACTGCTAATAATCCATCTCTATGGATTACAAATCTGTTAATGAAAAAATCATGATGTGAATCAACATTTCACTACATGTAAAATTTTACATCTTTTACCCAATGTCAATTACACTGCATGTAATTCTGTTAAAATTTAAGAAAGACTACAGAATGTTATATAAAAAGATTATTAAAGAAGAAAGTCCAACAAATATCTCACTTCACCATTATATATGTTCTCCTAATTCCTCATCAATCCATTACAGATAATGGGAAATAGGATAACAATGAAAATTTCATGAATGTACCTAATGGATCAGTAATGGGTTGTAACAAACTCTCTATTAAAATGCCATTCCATCCCTAGTATGTCAAATTAAATATATAATCCACTAAGAAATGTCAGGCCACTTATCCCTCATCAGTGACTAACAATTCCAATTATTATGAGAATATTATCTTTTTTTCTATATAAATATGACCAATGGAGTCCACTTTCAACACATGAGATTCACTTGAGAGTCAAAGATCTTATCTGGTTTCACCCAACCTTAATCAAATTGCTCTAAATAAATTTAATCCCAAATAAAATTGTGATAGGGATATAAATGGTATTTCTAGATGTGAGACATGTAGAAACCATAATGATTGCCCATCAATTGAACTTTAAATGATAACTGATAAGAAAATGTTTTAACCCCCAATGTTTCCTCAGAGAGTCCGATATATATTGGAGCCAACTTCCACTTATTTCCATGTTAATGATGACCCAAATTAGGAGAAACTTTTAAGAAATTTTATTCACCTATGGAAAAATCCATTGTTCGATGTTACATATCCCAAAAAATTCGACTCTATTTTATATTCAGACAACGATGGAACTCATGAATCTTCAAGGACATATCCTCAACAAAATCTAGGCAAACTAATTCTACCTCACCCAACTCATCCCAGTAAAGAGGAGATCTATATAAGATACCATTCAATGCTTCAAAGGGATACATTATTTTTGGCCACTAATAACTGGATATTGGTCAAAACCATGACTGAAACATCCTCCTGATCATCAAAGTAAAACTAAGCAAAAATCCTCATATGGATAAACTCCTCCTTCAATTCCAAAACGCCATGTTTCGATAATATCCTACTAAGATAAAATTTAATGATATTACCCTTTTACAGGGTGTATGATATATATTAGTTAATGTTATGATGGTATCATACCAACTATCTCTATCTCATAGTCATGTATTTTTGAGAAAAGGTATTTCTCAGACATTTATGATCAGAAAAGACTGGGAACCTGTCCCCAAAAAGAGAGTGCCTTCAATATTTGAGTACATTCATGACTGAAGAGACCACTAAGTCATGAGTGGGGTAATCATTTTCATTCAGTCGATACTAACAAGAGTTGTCAGATACCACATGTTCATCCATCATAAGAACACATCCCAACCAAAACCTGAATGGTCACTGAACACCACAAATCCCTTACCATGTTCTGGTAAAATTAGAATAGATGCTGATGTTAAAAGTCATTTTATATCATCAATGTATTACTGAAACATCACATCCCACATGAATTTCACTAAATATGTTGTAAGAGTATTCAAAGATGATACCAACATAGGGAAATCATTAAATATTGTCGATAGTACCTAGTAATAAAAAGATTTCTTGTATCTAAAGGATATTTTGTGGTTCTATAAAAGAATTGACTACAACAACCTTCCCAAGATCAAATAATATTCCTGGTTATGAAATCATTTTCCTTTTGAAAATTACTTCTTGATTCCAAAACCAACACATCAAAATCATTCCAAACAAATGGTGATTTCTCTGAATTTCCAAAACCAAAATACAATGTTGCTCATGCCATTGCCCATATTTCTAATAAACTATAATATTAAACATGAATTCCACCACAAATGATTCAATATATTGATGTAATATTTCTTCATGAAAGTCATATAAACAATAGTAGTGTTAGCGAGACCAAAAGTCACAAAATTATTTTAATAATGGACATACCTTTTCTAAAATCTATATTCATTATATCATACCCTTGAACTCTATGTTTCTGATAACCCAACCGAATATCAATCTTTGGGAACCACTTTTCCCCTCAAGATGTCAAAAAAGTCATCCGTGAGAAGAAAATTATTTTTTTCTTAACCATCACTGGGTTCAACATCGGAGTTTTCACACATAACTAATGTGACCAATACACTTTTATATCAATGATAAGAGGAGATGTTGAAGTAAAAAAACTATGGTGTAAGAAACCCATTCCCAACATGTCATCCAAAACAATAATGAGTTATTTCATCTCATCTCGTTATAATACATATAAAGGTATTGATATCAGTTGCATACATGGTACTAGGTCAATCATAAACTCTACCTATCTCTATCTATTGGATGACTGTAGAAGTCTTTTGGGAAAATATTAAAAATTCATGAACGAAATGGGAATATTAACAATAGATTAATAGTCATAAGACTCAATTTAAATTGCTAACAAAAAAATACTAAGATCTAGGTTGTAAGGTCCTTCACAACTAGACCTCTGATCCCACTCCCACTAAAACTCATGAGAGATATCATCTTAAGTAAGAAGCAAGACAAGATGATGGTAACAATCATCCTCACCTAGATTATTGACAATTCGATATATTCTAAAGAAAATGTTGAATAGATCAATATCACGAATGGGAAAGTCAAAGACCAACTATGTATTGTTTATTGTAAATAATACAGAAAGGTACTAAAACCCCTACTCATTTCCCTTACTGAGGGGGGTAAATATCTCCAATAAAAATGTATTTAGTTCTATAGGAATATTAACTATATCAACAAAAAAAGTAGATATAAATGAGTGGTAGGCCCCAATGTGAAATAATTAAATTTCTAAAAAATATGAAATAAGGATTGTACCTATCACTATTGTCGGACTTGCATCGATTTCCTCTAAGAAATCATCAATTATGTAAAAATGCTTCACTTGTAAGGACTATGGCTGGAGACATGAACTCTTAGAAACTTCTGAATTCACTGTAACAACCATTGGAGTTGATGAACCACATAAATAACGAGGAATAATCATATCCTAATAGAAGTTTTATAAGTGAATAATGCATCCATAAATATTTCATGTCTTCTTGGGAATAATATAAGAACATTTTGTGTGACCCCCTTTTCACACAAATTCCAATTTAGAGAAAAATTTCCAGTTTCCGTGGATGGTAAAGGGGAGGCCTGCTACTGAGACACACCTCCACCACTTCTACGATGATTCTGACACTTCATTTTCTCTCAATCCACAACACTAAAAATGAAACTAGATGGAAGAGAAGGGTTGAAAAAACCAACCATTTTTCCATATCCATCTATTCGATCATATTGATTTCTATCGTCTCACATAGGTAAAATGCTTCAACATGAACACATGTGATATGATATCGATACGAAAACCATTTAGGTACATTTGAGCCTTCAGTTGGACATTAATCAATATGTCTAGAGAAAAACTAACATGCTCAGAAAATAAGTTGGTGTTAGATAAAATTGAATACTATACATTATGTAAATAAAATACCTCTATATACTTATACATCTTGAATGTCTCCATGGAAAAATACTAAAGGAATAGAACTTTGAAACTGTTCCAATCCATGTCCACATTCCTGTCCACCTGGACCACTGTACCCCAACATTGCATACCAGAAACCCTAAGGATGAACACTACACAATTCAACCTGATATTTTTAGTTTTTTCAATAAAGATGAAGATATGATCAATAATTTATAGACAATATTCCACCTCTTTAGGTTCAGTCACTACGATAATGGATATTTGTGTCTCGTTCAGAAACACATGTGTTCTCCCTCTATTTCCTCTATCCCTTGGATGTATATAAACAAAAACATTTTGATCTTACGGTATATCTTGATCAATATAACGAACTGATGATACTATAATAAAAATGAAATTATGATCTACAGGTGGATTCACATGTGTAGCATCAGTTTCACCCTTATGAGGATCTCTTGGATTATCTCTCAGAGGAATATTGTTCCCCAACAAATCATGTTAGTGATCAGACAACAAAATAAATATCAATTCAATAAATAAAACCCATAAGAAGAAACTGATATTCAAATGTAATCACAACACTAGACTCATATTTCCAACATCTAATGGAAATTTGAGTCTCGTTACAATTAGAGTTATCTAGGAACATTTCACAACATACCTCTCATGTCACGAAAATCATATCTCAAGTCTAATGAATTTACCATGATATGGAAACTTGATGAAAAATTTCTCTATGATACCATATTTTAATTATCTGACCTGAGTTACCCCTAAACCAGACACCCATACCATTTTGTTACATACACTAAAAGAATTATCAATCCCCACAGGCTGGAGACAGGCATTGTTGCATCCAAAAAACAACACAAGGAATGATTTCACCCAACCTAATTAAATGAAAGGCATATATGTATACAAAAAATAAAAAATACAACATAATACTATGGAAATATGTATTCTATAATATTCCAATGATAATGAAAATGAACAACTATAAAAGTAGTCAGAGATCTAAAAACATGACCAATAACAAGGACTAAATCCAAAAAAATACTTCTTATGATGGCATGAAAAAATCTCAACCATCCCAAAATCAGATACCAAATACTAGTTAACATGAACCTCGCTACCTCACAATGGTACATTTCCTTTCCCTGCATTTGAAGATATACAATGATCTATGTACCACTGAGGAGGTGCGTCGAGTGTGAGCTAAATGGCTTAGTAGGATCCCAACTAGGTATTCTATATCAATTCTTGGTATAAGCATTCTTGTATGATTATTTGAAATTAAATATCTCATAATATGTAGAAAATATGATTTATATAAAACATGTTAAAATTTTTCTTTTCAAACATCTAAACAAAAGAAGGTATAACATCCATATCATGGATAAATCAGAAATCCATCATGAGAAAAACAAAAGTAGTTTCACATGAATGAGTTCCATGTAACATTATAGGTTATAATTGAAGAATACATGTACCATGTGAAATAAAGTAAACAATCTGGTTCCTATAACACAGGCTTATGAAATATATGAATACCCCCTGTGTAAACCCCCTGGAAAGGTCAATATATTTCCCCAAGATTCACAAGGCAATGAAATAGAGGATATCAATAAGAGAAAACCTCTAGATAATAAAAAATATCGATTATTTCATCAAGATAAACCTTCCACCTAAGTACCCAGGGTACCCCATGTGCTAATATTTGAAAATAAATTTCAATGTTTCAAAACTAGACTTTTACCATTTAATTTGTAAATAACTATGGAGACACATTTCTATTAAAAACCAATTTTTAAACACATGGAAATTTTCATTCAAATTTTATATAAGAATGTATAGCGAATGTGAAAACAATATAATTATTGACAACAATAGATGGAACCATGTACATCAAATCTCAGGTCTGACACAACCACTAAGGGATCCACAATCAACGAAAACCCATCGATGGCATTAAAGGCCCTATAATCTAATTATCATATCAAGATTGATATAAAATAGAATACAAAGAGTTATACGAAATGGAAAAAAACTTACCATAATAACTGACATCCACTGCACCATAAGAAACCAAATAATGGCCTCTAGAATGAGATCTCACAATGTATATCCAAGGAGACACAAAAAATCAGTAACATAGATCACCAAATCTTAAAACACGCCCCTATCGATCCAATATGATCAAATAAAATGAAGAAACATATAGATCACATACCTAGATTGATACACCACAATCCAAATTAAGATCCAACATCGAATGAATTATTGTAGATTGAGAAGGGTCTACCAAAATCAATTGAAATTGATTTAGGTCGAGATCCAAGGTCTTATAGAAAAGAACTGAATCCAAAACTGCTTCTTAATTATTTTAAAAAATTTACATGGTTCATTTCATGAATTGTAATACATATACATTCCATGAAATCCATGGTGTTCATGTACACCAAAAATTCAGTCAACTCATATTAAAAATATGTTATTTAAATATTTCATGACGTTTAACCAATCTTCACAACTGGTAAACATTCACAGTGTGTATCCCCTCTCACAGCAAGTACCTATTTATAGTTACTAGGAATGTAAACTAGTTACATAGTATGAAATACGTATCCATCCTTTAGAAAATTATTTTTTGATTTTGATTTCCAACAAATAATTAACATAACTATTATATGTATCCTCTAAATTGCTTCTTTGTACATTATAGAAAATGAGAAAAATGATAATTATGGTGAGTTATAGATTTTACCTAATTGATTTGTAAATTTTTTTTACAATAATACATCCAAGAAAAAAATTAGTAGTGTTAAAAATTATATAACCCAAGTGTAAAAATGGGATCATAGAATTTTGATAACATAAATGAAACAAAACATGAAAGATAGTGTGTGATTGATACCAACAATGAACAGAACATAAATTGGATTGATCTGTACCATGATTTCATGGCCCAAAAATCTAAATAAATATTATAAAATAAAAATTGAAACAAAAAAAACCAATTATGGAAAATAATTTAAATAATGAAATGGGAAATAGAAGTGAAAACAAAAAGTATCACTTAGAAAACATTTTTTATCATTGAAATAAAATGGGTTGTTACGGGTCACATATAAATGTATTTTATGAAATTTTGAAATCAAAACTCATTGAAAACTATAATTTATAAAACAATGATATAAAATTATGACTTGATAATATATAATGATTATATGAGAATATTTAGGAGCGAATGGAAAACATATGAACTTGAAATGGAAAATATTTTTCCATATTTTAAAATAAAACATTTCAAAACTCACATAATATGAAGAAGAAAAAATATTGTTTTTTATAAATATATGATTCCCCCAATTTTTAGAAAATGTAATGTATAAAAGTATTAAAGAGGGATAAACCAGTCATTAATGAAAGAATTTTCTGATGAAGAATGTTTAACTCAAAGAAAAGAGACTTGGGTATTAATATTCCTAATGAACTACCGAATCCATAAAGTAATAAATATATTAATTTTGTTTATTATTTGATTGAAATGTAAATTCATAGAAAAAAATTATAAAAACACATAATATAATCAATTTTTAGCATTTACCCAACTATTATTTCAATTGGAATGTTTATTAAACATTAAATTATAATTAGATAAAAAAATAATAAAAATTATGTTAACAAGAGGGTAAAGTCCATTTAATTAAATCAAAATTATTTGGATTAGTATTTTCCATGAATTAATAAATATATGATAAATATACATCAATGGGAAATGGATACACATTTCACAGGAAAACATGATGCATTATATAAACCTGTATCAAGGAATTAATTATTACAATAGAGACTCATTATTAATTGAGTAGAATTTTAATCAAAAGACATTGAAAGAGATTTCGTGTGACTAAAATTAAAATAAAATCATTAAAATAAAATTCATGATATAATATGTCAACAATATATTTTATTGGAAAGATTTATTAAATTAGGTGAAAAATAATGAACATATTTCATAGGGAGTAATTTTAGAAGAAATATCACATCAATTCCTTATTTCATAGGTATTTGTTCAGGTAAATTATATTATTTCATTATTTGCAGTGGTTTCCAAAAAAATTTTGAGAAAAGGGTGGTTTCATTAGGATTTGGGCCAAACTGTGAGCCCATTTCTACATTTTTAAAACCAAATTTGTTTCTATTATAACTCCTTTTTTACATTATTCATCCATTCCACATCCCATTTGGCCTCACCTAACCTATTGAAACCATCATATAAATTTTTATCCCGTATGAACTCATAATCATGTTGGATTTGTGTAATTTATTCAGGATTTGGGTCAACCCATGATCCCATTTCACAATTTAGAAAAAAAGTTTCTTTCTATTATTTATAACATAAGTTTTATGATTTTTCAGTCACTAAACCTCTCCCTCGGTCCCACAAACCCTATGCTGCACCCCTATGTTAAATTTCCCCTATTTGTAGCTCATCTTAATTTTGTATAATTGGGAATCCCATCCACTTTTCACAAATCTTCCATATTTTCAAAGGGAATTTATTTTTCATAAATCATTCATTCTTTACTCTTTTCCCTATTTCAATGCTTACTCGACCTCTTCAGATTTATTCGAACCACCTTCTCAATTTAAGCTACTTGGAGTTTCAACTATTGGTGTATTTGGGGAGATATCATCAACATTTCTCATGTAATATAATTCCTCTAATTGTTCCTTTAATTTCCTTAGTGTATCTCCCCACCATTTAGAATTTATCAATTTCCAGCAGGTAGGAATTCTGAACTAGTTTTTTTTGAGTTTCTTCCTCTAATCATGTGGTTTCAGGTTTGTTTTGACTCCCTTGTTGGGTGGCAGTGGTGTGGTTGATGTTCTGCACAAGGATTTAAGGGGTTTGACACTCATTGTAGCTAATTACATGAGTATGAATTGTAGAACGAGTTATATTTTTGGATTTATATTTTTTAATTTTCCTCTTTCATTTTTTTGGGGAAAAAATATTTTTGTTTGAATTTGTTCTGAAGATGATTTTTAAGTGCCAATTTTTTGTGAAAATGGGTTTTTTGCTTATGCATTCAAAATTATTCAAATTAGTGCTGCTTATTATTTCATTAAATGGCGTTATAATATTTTTCTAGTGCCTCCAATTTTGGTTTCTTGAAATATTGGAATCCAATATGTTTTATACGATGGGTTTTAAATTTATTTTCTTATGCACCATTTTTTATTACTTGTGAAATTTTTTTATGTAATTTAAAAGTGTTTATTTGAGTTATAGGAATAGTGGAAAGAATTTTTAGCTACTTTTGGGTGTGTGTATGGATGGAACTAGAGATTTTTATGTGTAAATGGTGTTCATTCACATGTTGTACTTGTTTGATCACAAAGTGGGAATCCTGGTTATCTAGGTGGGAAAATGTGTACCAGTAGGCTAGTGATCCAGAGTGGTATTGTCCCTATTTGATTAAGAATTAATGACATTGAAAACACTAAAAACTATAATGGTGATGATTGGGGACCACTATGTCATGGTATTGTTCCTTACTAGTATTTCATTCATGAGGATAGATATTGTTATGGTTACTTTCACATTGAGATACAAGGTACTTGAGGCCCACAACTAACTAATGACTATGGGTGTTCTAGTGTTTAGTGCACATTGAATATTTGGAATTTATATTCGTATCATGGTGTGTTTGGATTAGAAATTCATAAACATTATTGTTTTATTTAAATGTTTTCAATCCCTAATATTACACATTAATTTTTTTCATTTAATGGTTGTACCCTTTTTAAATAATTTCTACCATGTCTACTTTACCAAACTTTAAGGATTTTTTAACTATGAAATTATCATAAGGTATATATGGTTATTATCCAAATGGTCTTCGGCTGTGTAGAGACCCTAAGCTCGAAGTACATGGACATTACATTACTCTTTCGGAATACTTAATACATAACAAAAAAAGAAACACAAGGACCGTAATAGTTTAGTGTCTTTGGAAACATGGAACGTAATCTTCTAATCGTGGTGAAAGATCTTCAACATATCCCATAAAGATATTCCACTTTTTGATTCCTTACCTAAAACCTTTATTTTGATACTGGTGGAAAATAAAACATAAAAAGGGTGAACTAAAATTCTCAGTAAGGGTAAGCATGGATTAAATAGAAAATACCATATACATTTGAACTTAAAAACATGAACATAATTTTTAAACATCAAAATCTTGATCAACGGCATAAAACATGGAAGTAAATATGGAATATATCATAATAGAACATAATCCATGATAAAATAGAATGTGAATAAAACATTTAATTGGGTAATCCATTAATCACATGTAATTATTTCCATAGTAGCCAAGGCATTGCTGCCAAGACCATCTTAGTGGAAAAAGTCCCATTCTGAATCGAGTTCACTCCTCGTTTCAGTCCTGTAACACTGAACCGGATTAACTAACCATTCCAGCAATGTCTATCTCATGAGATATAAAATCTTTACCCAATGTATTTTAGGGAGATATAGGTCTCACCCATCTCATAATGAAATCATTCTTACTTGTGCCACAAAATAAACATACATCGTTCATAAAAACGCAGTAAATAAAATGGGTTTCATAAACATCATCCCATTATCACATAATAAATATAAAAGAAATGGATATCATTTCATAATAAGAAAAGTAAAACCATGAAAATAATAGACATTATACTTGAAACATACACATATGAAATAATGTTATCTTAGATGAAAAATGGTTTTTGATAAAACACTTGAAACGAATTCTTGAGGAAAATATCCTTTCTTCTTCAAAATCAATTTCTTTTCACAAAATGGAATGCAATTTTAAAAGAATAAGATTTAGTTTAAAATAGTCATGAAATATTTTGGAGGAAGATTAATGAAAATAAGGCTTTATAAAACTGTAAAAAATCCTTTCATACCGTATACGTTAAAAAAAAATATTCTCGTACTTTTGTCGGAAAAGTCAAAAAGTACCACGTAACGTAAACTAAAGAAAGATTCCTTACATACCATGTAGTAAAAGTGAAAAATGGGTAAAATGACTTTAAACCTACATTAATATACTTTTATAAAACATGGACATGGATGATAGAAATAACCCCAGTAAATACTTACGAATAAGCAATCTCGAATAAAAATGAGATTTGCAAAATTAAACCTTACCTTAGGTCTGATATGCATCGTACATATCCAAACCTCCTCTATAATGATTTAAATAATGTCATTGACTTATTAAAGAATCATATTCATTATTATGATATCATATATGGTTCACTTATGAATTTATATTACCCGTTCTTTTGTAAATTCCATGTTAAAGAGTGTTTTGGGTAAAATCGTTTCATTTGTCGTCCATGTTTTGACTTTTAATTAATCATATGATTACTTAGATCATGATTACTTAATTCTAGAATATAAAACATGATTTATATATAATATATATTCATAATATACATATATATAATATATTGATAAATGGAAAGAAATACATCTTTCATGGAGACGGTAGGTCGTACGTACGCATGAACGTTGTTTTTGTTTCCTCATTGAATTGAATGGTATTAATTGGATGACATAAATATATATATACATAAATCCAGTATCATTAGTATGTCATATATTCCATGATTACTTATTATATATACTTTATAATCATTTATGAATGGTTAATCATTGAGAATGAATCTCATCGCGTCGTGGAGACGGTATTCCGTACGTACGCACGAGCGATAATATCATTCCCATGATCATGGAATTTTATTGGAGTGTATGTATACTATTACAGAATCAATATCACTTTACAATAATCATATATAGTTATTAATTACACCATTATACCCATCCATGTATGGTGGTGGTGGAAAATAGATTATACCACGGCGTGGAGACGGTATTCTGTACGTACGCATGCACGGTGATTTCGTTTTCTATAGGATGGATAGATGGTGAAATATGGTTGTTTTATACTTATAATTAAATATCAGTATATTATTGATACTGATGTTATTACTTCATAATGAAAAAACCTAAGAAGAAGAAGTGGAAGAAGAAATAAAGGTGAAAGAATCGGTAACAACCATTACATCTTCTTTGAAGCGCCTTTTTGAGACCTCCTCTAAGGGAACTAAAATTGGTATTTGAAGAAGACAAGGACCTCTAGGATGTTTCTAGGGAAGTGGAGAAGAGAATTTGGCAGGGTATGTCCGAGCTTGAAGGCTCAATGTGGTGTGAGGATGAGAGGGAGGAGGTGCCCTTTTATAAGGGAGGAGAGGGGCACCTTTTGAAATCTTAAAAATATTAATTTATATTAAATCTAACCCCACATAAAAACCTCCAAAAATGACTCATATACGAATATTATATGATATAGGGTTGTAATAGCATCATCCAATCAAATTTAGACATGTTTGAAATTTATTTTAAACATTATCAACTTCATTTATCCTAATTTAATCAATTTAATTTTATTTGAGCTAATAATATTCTTAAATTTAAATTATAACAAATAATTAATTATTTGTTTTTAATTGTCCATAATTTGATAATTTATAATATTTTCTACCATATAAATTTAAATTTATAATTTTTAAATAGATTTGTGATTTTTAAACAATTTTATAATATATTATTTTTATAAAATAACAATAGTGTAAATTTTAACACTATTCATTTATTTGAATTTAAATAAAATATATACAGAAGATATGTTCAAAATAAAAGCTTTAATAGAATCATAAAAGGTCATATGTTTCTATGAAATTAGTTTAGCACAATAAATAGTTCATATAATATTTATTTTATGATTTTTAAACCATTTATTTGGTTTATCTCTTAATAAAATAATTACTACAACATTTTTGTTTAATTATTTAATATACTTATTTGTTGCATAAAAATTTAAAATAAACTTCTATGATGAATATAAATATATTAAATTCACAATAATACATTTACTCGAATTTATCATCTTAAAATAAAAATATTTAAATTTTTATATTTATTAAATTATGAAGGTGACAACTTTGGCATCATTTAAAATAAAATAATATAAGTGTCATAATCACTTTTATATGACTCCAAACGGTTATATATTAAGTCATTGGATGGGTATGGTATATATATATACTACCAATAATTTTTGTTCAGGTTTTTGGGCCTTTTAATGGGTATTATAATTTCAATAAAAACTATATTACTGATTTTTCACTTAATAAATAATTTCTGCATCATTAATGTATCACCATTAATGAAAATTAGTTAATCGCTAAAAATACTAAATAAATTATCATGATGTAGATAATTTTATTATATTTCTGGATACTATTCATGTTCGTTGTTTTATTATGTTTATCACTAAATTAAAATTATTATACTTATATGATTTAAGAGAGTGACATGTTGTCACTTTCTTTGGTTTTAATAATAATTAAGTTATTTTCATGGAAAAAAGTCCATTAAATGATTCTAATCTGACACTTATGTGATATGGGTCGACTTTTAGTCATCCAATAGGATTTTGGCAGGTGTTAGGGTAATTTTATAATCTTATATTTACCCTTAGTTACCTGATTTACCATTAATTATGGTAAATAAAATTTTCCGTAGTTACTATTCGTAATGACTAAAAATAAAAGTAGTCTATTAATATAATTTGGACCCACTTATTCCAAATATGGAATCCATTTTTTCAAATTCAATACACAGAAGTTCCAGAAATTAAATTAAAATTAATCCTGTTTTCGAAAGAAAATGGGGTTTTGTTTAAAACATTACAAAAGATTGAATTGAATTAACCTACGAATTCAAAGTAAAATAAATGATAATTACATACATTATATTAAGTGGTAAAAATATATTCTATTTATACTTTAAGACCATTCAATATTATAATTTTACCACATAAATTATTACGATGAAAAAAGTTGTTTTTAATTAAAATATAATGTGTTTTTACTATTCATTAAAATATGAAATTTATCAGAATAACATGAAAATTTTATCCAAGGTCAAATTTTATATCCTTATTCCAAATAATAATTTTATTTTGTTAAATTTAACTTATAAACTTGTAAAAAACTAGATTTAAAGTGGGTGCGCCATCAAAAGGCGGCAAAACTGCATTTTTTTAAAAATAATTATTTTACCCGAAAATTTTATTTTGTTCACAACAAATGTTCTAGAAAATTTATAAGATGAATAATAATGTTATAAAATTCAAAATTTATTTAATACTATTCATAATGGATAGTTTATAATAATATTATAATAATATATCGTTGTTTAGTAAAACTCGATATTGCGTACAACACGTGCTATCGAGGAAGGTCGCGATTGCGTGTAATGCAAGCCAAGTCAGGGCTTCGTGTTGTGAAAGAATACTTCATTGTTTTGTATAATATAATACAACCATATTTTATTTATACGTTTAATATATATATATATAAGCACACTCAATATTGCGTAGAATGACTATTATAAAACGAACTTGAAATTGTGTGTAACAAGATCCAAGAATAGCGTTGCGTATACTGCAAGCTAGTACTATGTTGTGTATCGTACAAGATAAACTTGGTGTGGTGTATAATAGAAGACATCAATGAAATTAAAAGAATATTTTTCATAAAATCTCGTGGTGTGACATTCTACCCCCCTTAAAATGAATTTCTCCATCGAAATTCGTTGGGGTTATAAATGGATTGCTACATGAAAATTTCTTTAATAGAAAGCCACATCGTAAAAAGGAATACAAAAACTTGACTTTAAAAACTAATGTATGAAATTTAATGGTTACCCAAATTAACTAATCATTGGGTTTCCACATAGGAGAACATAGGTGATAATATGGATATAGAAGAGAAATCTAACCATCATGTTCTGATAGAGAGTGGTAGAGAACATGGCTATGGAAAGGCCAACAATCACAAAGGCATAGATTTGTGATGATCTAGGGTACCATCTAATTCATTGGATATAAGGGCACTAGGACAACATTTTTGGTTTTAAAGATCATTTCCTTAAAGTTGAAGAATTTGAAATAGAATAAATATTTACTTTATTTTGGTACAATCTCACTGTTTTTCGTGCCTTGAACAATTTCCACTTCATCTCTTAATGAAATGAAGTTGAATTTTTTATTCCTGAAGTGTTAGAAGATCATGTGATAGAATGACGGGTCATTCCATCTATCTCAAACATAAGTTTAGCAAAAGTTATTAAATATACATATGTCGATCTATAGTGAGATTAATCATATATGGTTCCTAAAATGGACTTATACTTCATATATCATACTACTTAATATAATAAAACTAGTTTCTTCTAAACAGGGACTTCTTGTAGGCCAGTGGTAGGTGATAAAGGCCAGTCGCACTTCGGTTGTGGGTTTGATTCCCACAGCCTTGTCCAATGCGATGGGCTATCTCCAGTCCGGTAGGTTTTCCTTTTTCTAAAACTACATTACTATAAGATCCCATCAATAATATCACAAAAATTTATATCCTTAAACAATACTAACCTATGTCCAACATAATTCATTCCAATCATTAGGCTTATCCAAAATACTTCTTTCCAAACTCATTGTATAAAGAGAACGATTACTAAAAAGGTCATATAACAAGCACGTGAATACCATCATTTATCCCTCATATATCTTGTTGGTCACATTCCAAACATGTGAATACCTTAATCATGTATTCTCTTGAATAATTAATACCCATTGAATCTTAGTGAAAACATGAGTGCTGTCAAAATTTAACTCTTTCCACATACTAAAATCCTCAAAATTCTATATACTCAAATCATGATATCACTTAGTCATTATATCATTCATAAGCGCATGAATATTGTCAAACTTTTCATTTTCTCCTTATCCCTTCATTATGTGCATATCATCTGCTTTCCAAAATATTTCATTCACTTTTCATGGTTACCGGTACCATAAAATTATTGAAAACCACAATAGACTAATACAAAAATATTATAATACACCATAAAATTACCTCAGCAACATTATTCTTGAATACCAATACATAAAAACTTTAATCCATCCTCTTCAATAATTGTCCTGGAATATGTCCTTCCTTGATTTAGAAGTAACTTTTTAGGTAAGGGCATTGAGTTGGGTAATGCCCATGTTCTCCAAAAATAAGACATTGAACTCCATAACAGTCTCTCACTCTATGACCCTTTTCTTCACACAGATAACATATGTCCCTCCATTTGAGGTATTCCTCAAGGTTTTTCTTCCCTTATTTTGAAATCTCAATCTTACTTTCTTTATGCTCCTCAACATGCGAACATGCATAAAAGTCTATCTTCCTCTTATTTGATGAATTAGGCATACCACAAAATTTCACCTTATTAGTCATATATCGCGATGAATGATTCAGAAAAATCACAATATCTTTCTCTCTAGTCATTACGCAATTTTGTTTCTCATAGTCACCAATTTGTCCATTGGATTCAATGTTAACCAAATTCCTTCTGGTTCCCTCCATTGACTACAACACAAAAAGAATTCTGTGAGAGGCAAAAATCATACAAGGAAAATAACATAATCAAGGGAGAGTACCTTCGACATATAAAATCTTAGGTTTAATTATAAGATCGTTAGCGTAGTTCTAGGAATATAAGCTATGCGTATACTTATCTTTAGGTTCATACCTAGACATACCTTAGAAATATCTCTAGTTATTTCAATAATGTTCTCGCATCCTTGTTTCCAAAGGTTGACTAAACCTTTCCTCTGATACCAACTGTAGAGACCCTATGCTTGACATACATGGACATTACATTACTTTTGCGGAATACTTAATACATAACAAAAACAGACACACAAGGGCCGTAATAGTTTAGTGTCTTTAGAAACTTGTAACGTAATCTTCTAACCGTGGTGAAATATCTTCAACATCTCCCATAAAGTTCTTCCACTTTTTGTTTCCTTACCTAAAACCTTTCTTTTGATCCTGGGGGAAAATAAAACATAAAAAGGGTGATCTCAAATGCTCAGTAAGGGTAAGCATGGATAAAATAGAACATACCATATACATTTGAACTTAAAAACATGAACATAATGTTTAAACATCAAAATCTTGAACAACGACATAAAACATAGAAGTATATAAGGCATATACCATAATAGAACATAAACCATGATAAAATAGCATGGGAATAAAAAATTTAATTGTGTCATCCATTAAGCACATGTAATTATTTCCATATTAGCCAAGGAATTGCTGCCAAGACCATCATAGTGGACAAAGTCCCATTCTAAATCAAGTTCACTCCTCGTTTCAGTCCTGTAACACTAAACCAGATTAACTTACCATTCAAGCCATGTCTATCTCATGAGATATAAAATCTTTAACCAATGTATTTGAGGGAGATATAGGTCCCACCCATCTCATAATGAAATCATTCTTACTTGTGCCACAAAATAAACATACATCATTCATAAAAACCCAATAAATAAAATGGGTTTCATAAACATCATCCCATCATCAGATAATCCATATAAAATAAATGGATATCATTTTATAATAAGAAAAGTGAAACCATGTAAATAATATAGAAATTATACTTTAAACATACACATATGAAATATTTTTATCTTAGATGAAAAATGGTTTTTGATAAAACACATTAAATGAATTCTTGAGGAAAATATCCTTTCTTCTTCAAAATCAATTTCTTTACACAAAATGTCATTCAATTTTAAAATAAAATGATTTTGTTTAAAATAGTCATGAAATATTTTGGATGAAGCTTCATGAAAATAAGGCTTTATAAAACTGTAAAAAAAACCTTTCATGTCGTATACTTTAAAAAAACAATATTCTCATACTTTTGTCAGAAAAGTCAAAAAGTACCTCGTAACATAAACTAATGAAAGATTACTTACATACCATGTATTAAAAGTCAAAATGGGTAAAAAGTACTTTAAACCTACATGAATACACTTTTATAAAACATGGACATGGATGACAGTAATAACCCCAGTAAATACTTACGAATAAGCAATCTTGGATAAAAATGAGATTTGAAAAATTATCCCTTACCTTAGGTCTGATATGATTCTTACGTATCCGAAACTCCTATATAATGATTTAAATAACTTCATTGACTTATTAAAGAATCATATTCATTATTATTATATCATATATGGTTCACTTATGACTTTATATTACCCGTTCTTTTGTAAATTCCATGTTAAAGAGTGTTTTGGGTAAAATCGTTTCATTTGTCGTCCATGTTTTGACTTGTAATTAATCATATGATTACATAGATCACGATTACATAATTATAGAATATTAAACATGATTTATATATAATATATATTCATAATCTACATATATATAATATATTGATAAATGGAAATAAATACACCGTTCATGGAGACGGTAGGTCGTACGTACGCATGAACGTTGTTTTCGTTTCATCATTGAATTGAATGGAATTAATTGGATGACATAAATATATATATAAATAAATACAGTATCATTAGTATGTAATATATTTCATGATTACTTATTATATATACATTATAATCATTTATGAATGGTTAATCATTGAAAATGAATCTCATCGCGTCGTGGAGATGGTATTTCGTACGTACGCACGAGCGATGATATCATTCCCAAGATCGTGAAATTTTATTGGAGTGTATGTATACTATTACAGAATCAATATAACTTTACAATAATCAGATATAGTTATTATTTACACCATTATACACATCCATGTATGGTGGTGGTGGAAAATAGATTACACCACGGCGTGGAGACGGTATTTCGTACGTACACACGCACGGTGATTTCATTTTCCGTAGGATGGATAGATGGTGAAATAGGGTTGTTTCATACTTATAGAAACATATCAGTATATGATTGATACTTATGTTATTACTTCATAATGAAACAACCTAAGAAGAAGAAGTGGAAGAAGAAATAAAGGTGAATGAATCGGTAACATACATTACATCTTCTTTGAAGTTCCTTTTTGAGACCTCCTCTTAGGGCACTAAAATTGTTATTTAAAGAAGACCAGGACCTCTAGGATGTTTCTATGGAAGTGGAAAAGATAATTTTGCAGGGGTTGTCTGAGCTTTAAGGCTCAAAGTGGTGTGAGGATGAGAGGGAGGAGGTGCCCTTTTATAAGGGAGGAGAGGGGCACCTTTTGAAATCTTAAAAATATTAATTTATAATAAATCTAACCCCAGTTAAAAGCCCCCAAAAATGACTCATATCCATAAATTATATGAGATAGGGTTGTAATCGCATCATCCAGTCAAATTTATACATGTTAGAAATTTATTTTAAACGTTATCGACCTGATTTATCCTAATTTTATCAATTTAATTTTATTTGAGCTAATAATATTCTAAAATTTAAATTATAACAAATAATTAATTATTTGTTGAGAATTGTCCATAATTGGATAATTTATAACATTTTATACCATATAAATTTATATTTATATTTTTTAAATATATTTGTGATTTTTAAACAATTTTATAATATATTATTTTTATAAAATAACAACAGTGTCAATTTTGACACTATTAAATTAATTGAATTTAAATAAAATATATACAGAAGATATCTTCGAACTTAAAGCTTTATTAGAATCATGAAAGGTCATATGTATCTATAAAATTAGTTTAGCACATTAAATAGTTCATATAATATTTATTTTATGAATTGTAAAACCATTTATTTTGTTTATCTCTTAATAAAATAATTAATACAACATTTTTGTATAATTATTTAATATACGTATTTGTTGCATAAAAATTTAAAATAAAATACTATGATGAAGATACCTCTATTAAATTTCACAATAATACTTTATTAGAATTTATCGTCTTAAAATATCAATATTTAAATTGTTATATTTATTAAATTATGAAGGTGACAACTTTGACATCATTTAAAATAAAATAATATAAGTGTCATAATCACTTTTCTAAGACTCCAAACGGTTATATATTAAGTAATTGGATGCGTATGGTACATATATATACTACCAATAAGTTTTGGTCTGGTTTTTGGGCCTTTTAAAGGGTATTATTATTTCAATAAAAACTATATTACTGATTTTTCACTTAATAAATAATTTCTGCATCATTAATGTATCACCATTAATGACAATTATTTAATCCCTAAAAATAATAAATAAATTATAATGATGTAGATAAGTTTATTAGCTTTCTGGAGACTATTCATGTTTGATGTTTTATGATGTTTATCACTAAATTAAAATTATTATACTTATAATATTTAAGAGAGTGACATGTTGTCACTTTCTTTGGTTTTAATAATAATTATGTTATTTTCATGGAAAAAGTCCATTAAATGATTCCAATCCGACCCTTAAGTGATATGGGTCTACTTTTAGTCATCCAATCGGATTTTTGCTGGTGTTAGGGTAATTTTATAATCTTATATTTACCCTTAATTACCCGATTTACCTTTAAATATGGTAAATAAAATTTTCCGTAGTTACTATTCATAATTCCTAAAAATAAAAGTAGTCTATTAATATAATTTGGACCCACTGATTCTAAATATGGAATCCATTTTTCCAAATTCAATACACAGAAGTTGCATAAATTAAATTAAAATTAATCCCGTTGTCGAAAGAAAACAGGTCTTGTTTAAAACATTACAAAAGATTTAATTGATTTAACCTACGAATTCAAAGTAAAATCAATGATAATGACATACATTATATTAAATGGTAAAAATATATTCTATTTATAATTTAATATCATTCAATATTATAATTTAACCACATAAATTATTACGATGAAAAAAGTTGTTTTTAATTAAAATATACCGTGTTTTTACTATTCATTAAAATATGAAAGTTATTAGAATAACATGAAAATTTTTTCCAAGGTAAAATTTTATGTCCTTATTCCAAATAATAATTCTATTTTGTTAAATTGAACATATAAAATTGTCAAAAATATATTTAAAGTGGGTGCGCCATCAAAAGGCGGTAAAACTGCATTTTTTAAAAAATACTTATTTTACCCGAAAAATTTATTTTGTTCACAAAAAATGTTTTATAAAATTTATAAGATGAATAATAATGTTATAAAATTCAAAATTTAGTTAATACTACTCATAACGACTAGTACATAATAATATTATAATAATATATCGTTGTTTAGTAAAACTCGGTTTCACGTACAACACACGCTATCGAGGAAGGTTGCTATTGCGTGTAATGCAAGCCAAGTCAGGGTTCTGTGTTGTGCAAGAATCCTTTGTTGTTTTTTATAATAGAATCCAACCATATTTTATTTATACATTGAATATATATATATATATATAAACACACTCAATATTGCGTAGAATGACTATTATAAAACGAACTTGAAATTGTGTGTAACACGATCCAAGAATAGCGTTGCGTATACTGCAAGCTAATACGGTGTTGCGTATAGTACAATCTATACTTGGTGTGGTGTATAATAGAAGACATCAATGAAATTAAAAGAATATTTTTCATAAAATCTCGCGGTGTTACATTCTACCCCCCTTAAAATGAATTTCGCCCTCGAAATTCGTTGGGGTTATAAATGGTTTGCTACATGAAAATTTCGTTAATATAAACCGACATCGTAAAAAGGAATAAAAAAACTTTACTTTAAAAAATAATTTATGAAATGTAATGGTTACCCAAATTAACTAATCTTTGGGTTTCCACATAGGAGAACATATGTGATAATATGGATATGGAAGAGAAATCTAACCATCATGTTCTGATAGAGAGTGGTAGAGAACATGGCTATGGAAAGGCCAATAATCAAAAAGCCATAGATTTGTGATGATCTAGGGTACCATCTGATTCATCGGATATAAGGGCACTAGGAAAACATTTTTGGTTTTCACGATCATTTCCCTAAAGTTGAAGAATTTTAATTAGAAGAAATACTTAATTTTTTTGGTACAATCTCACTGTTTTTCGTGCCTTGAACAATTTCCACTTCATCTCTTAAAGAAATGAAGTTGAATTTGTCATTTGTGAAGTGTTTGCTGATCATGTGATAGAATGATGGGTCATTCCACCTGTCTCAAACACAAGGTTAACAAAAGTTATTAAATATACATATGTCGATCTATAGTGAGATTAATCATATATGGTTCCTAAAATGGACTTATACATCATATATCGTACTACTTAATATATTAATACTAGTTTCTACTAAACAGGGACTTCCTGTAGGCCAGTGGTAGGCGATAAAGGCCAGTCGTACTTCAGTTGTGGGTTCGATTCCCACATCCTTGTCCAACGCGATGGGCTGTCGCCAGTCCTGTAGGTTTTCCTTTTTCTAAAACTACATTACTATAAGATCACATCAATAATATCAAAAAAAGTTATATCCTTAAACAATACTAACTTATGTCCAACATAATCTATTCCAATCTTTAGGCTTATCCAAAATAATTCTTTCCAAACTCATTGTATAAAGAGAACGATTACTAAAAAGGTCATATAACAAGCATGTGAATACCATCATTTATCCCTCATATATCTTGTTGGTCACATTCCAACCATGTGAATACCTTAATCATGTATTCTCTTGAATAATTAATACCCATTGAATCATAGTGAAAACATGAGTTCTATCAAAAGTTAACTCTTTCCACATACCAAAATCCTCAAAATTCTATATACTCAAATCATGATATCACTTAGTCATTATATCAATCATAAGCTCATGAATACTATCAAAATTTTAATTTCCTCCTTATCCCTTCATTATGTGCATATCATCTGCTTTCCAAAATATTTGAATCACTTTTCATGGTTACCGGTACCATAAAATTATTGAAAACCACAATAGACTAATACAAAAATATTCTAATACACCATAAAATTACCTCAACAACATTATTCTTGAATACCAATACATAAACACTTTAATCCATCCTCTTCAACGATTGTCCTGGAATAAGTCCTTCCTTGATTTAGAAGTAACTTTTTTGGTCAGGGCATTGAGTTGGGTAATTCCCATGTTCTCCACAAATAAGACATTGAACTCCATAACAGTCTGTCAATCTATGACCCTTTTCTCCACACAGAGAACATATGTCCCTCCATTGGAGGTATTCCTCAAGGTTTTTCTTCCCTTCTTTAGAAATTTCAATCTTACATTCTTTATGCTCCTCAACATGCGAACATGCATAAAAGTCTATCTTCCTCTTATTTGATGAATTTGGAATACCATGAAATTTCACCTTATTAATCATATATCGCGATGGCTGATTCAGCATAATCACAATATCTTTCTCTCTAGGCATTACGCAATTTTGTTGCTCATAGTCACCAATTTTTCCATTGGATTCAATGTAAACCGAATTCCTTCTGGTTCCCTCCATTAATTAAAACACAAAAAGAATTCTGTGAGAGGCAAAAAACATACAAGGAAAATAACATAATCAAGGGAGAGTACCTTCGACATCTAACATCATAGGTTTAATTCTAAGATTGTTAGCGTAGTTCTAGGACTATATCCTATACGTATACTTAACTTTAGGGTCATCCCTAGACATACCTTAGAAATACCTCTAGGTATCTCAATAAATTTCTCGCATCCTAGTTTCCAAAGGTTGACTAAACATTTCTTATGATACCAACTGTAGAGACCCTAAGCCTGACGTGCATGGACAATACATTACTTTTGCGGAATACATAATACATAACAAAAACATACACACAAGGACCGTAATAGTTTAGTGTCTTTGGAAACTTGGAACGTAATCTTCTAATCGTGGTGAAAGATCTTCAACATCTCCCATAAAGATCTTTCACTTTTTGTTTCCTTACCTAAAACCTTTCTTTTGATCCTGGGGGAAATAAAACATAAAAAGGGTGAGCTCAAATTCTCAGTAAGGGTTAGCATAGATAAAATAAAACATACCATATATATTTGAACTTAAAAACATGAACGTAATGTTTAAACATTAAAATTATGATCAACAACATAAAACATGGAAGTACATAAGGCATAGATCATAATAGGACATAAACCATGATAAAATAGCATGGGAATAAAACTTTTAATTGTGGAATCCATTAAGCACATGTAATGATTTCAATAGTAGCCAAGGCATTACTACCAAGACCATCTTAGTGGACAAAGTCCCATTCTGAATCGAGTTGACTCCTCGTTTCAGTCCTGTAACACTGAACCATATTAAATTACCATTCCAGCCATGTCTATCTCATGAGTTATAAAATCTTTACCCAATGCATTTGAGGGATATATAGGTCCCACCCATCTCATAATGAAATAATTCTTACATGTGACACAAGATAAACATACATCATTCATAAAAACCCAATAAATAAAATGGATTTCATAAACATCATCCCACCATCACGTAATCCTTATAAAATAAATGGATATCATTTCATAATAAGAAAAGTGAAACCATGTAAATCATAGATACATTATACTTGAAACATACGCATATGAAATAATGTTATCTTAGAAGAAAAATGGTTTTTGATAAAACACTTGAAATGAATTCTTGAGGAAAATATCCTTTCTTCTTCAAAATCATTTTCTTTTAACAAAATGACATGAAATTTTAAAAGAATAGGATTTTGTTTAAAATAGTCATGAAATATTTTAGAGGATTCTTCATGAAAATAAGGCTTTATAAAACCGTAGAAAAGCCTTTCATTCCGTATACGTTAAAAAAATTCTTCGCGTACTTTTGTCGGAAAAGTCAAAAAGTACCTCATAACGTAAACTAAAGAAAGATTCCTTAAATACCATGTATTAAAAGTAAAAATAGGTAAAAGAAAATTAATAATACATTAATACACTTTTATAAAACATGGACATGGATGGTAGCAATAACCATAGTAAATACTTACGAATAAGCAATCTCGGATAAAAATGAGATTTGCAAAATTATCCCTTACCTTAGGTCCGATATTCTTCGTATGTATCCGAATATCCTCTATAATGATTTAAATAATGTCATTGACTTATTAATGAATCATATTCATTATTATGATATCATATATGGTTTACTTATGACTTTATATTACCCATTATTTTGTAAATTCCATGTTAAAGAGTGTTTTGGGTAAAATCGTTTCATTTGTCGTCCGTGTTTTGACTTGTAATTAATCATATGATTACATAAATCACGATTACTTAATTCCAGAATATAAAACATGATTTATATATAATATATATTCAAAATATACATATATATAATAGATCGATAAATGGAAATAAATACACCGTTCATGGAGACGGTAGGCCGTACGTACGCATGAACGTGGTTTTCGTTTCCTCATTGAATTGAATGGAATTAGTTGGATGACATACATATATATATACATAAATCCAGTATCATTATTATGTCATATATTTCATTAATACATATTATATATACTTTATAATCAATTATTAATGGTTAATCATTGAGAATGAATCTCATCGCGTCGTGGAGCCGGTATTCCGTACGTACGCACAAGCGAAGATATCGTTCCCATGATCGTTGAATTTTATTGGAGTGTATGTATACTATTAAAGAATCAATATGACTTTAAAATAATAATATATAGTTATTATTTACACCATTATACCCATCCATTTAAGGTGGTTGTGGAAAATATATTACACCACGGCGTGGAGACGGTATTTCGTACGTACGCATGCGCGGTGATTGCGTTTTCCGTAGGATGGATAGATGGTGAAATTTGGTTATTTCATACTTATAATAACATATCATTATATGATTGATACTGATTTTATTAATTCATAATTAAAAAACTTAATAAGAAGAAGTGGAAGAAGAAATAAAGGTGAAAGAATCGGTAACGGACATTACCTCTTCTTTGAAGCGCCTTTTTGAGACCTCCTCTTAGGGCACTAAATTTGTTCCTTGAAGAAGACCAGGTCCTCTAGGATGTTTCTAGTGATGCGGAGAAGATAATTTGGTAGGTTTTGGCCGATCTTGAAGGCTCACTGTGGTCTGAGGATGAGAGGGAGGAGGTGCCCTTTTATAAGGGAGGAGAGGGGCACCTTTGGAAATCTTAAAAATATTAATTTATAATTAATCTAACCCCACTTAATAACCACCAAAAATGACTCATATACGAAGCTTAGATGATATAGGGTTGTAATATCATCAGACCATAAAATTTATACATGTTAGGAATTTATTTTAAACATTATCAACTTGATTTATCCTAATTTAATCAATTTAATTTTATTTGTGGTAATAACATTCTAAAATTTAAATTATAACAAATAATTAATTATTTGTTGTGAATTTTCCATAATTGGATACTTTATAACATTTCCTACCATATAAATTTAAATTTATAATTTTTAAATATATTTGTGATTTTTAAACAGTTTTATAATATATTATTTTTATAAAATAACAATATTGTCAATTTTGACACTATTCATTTATTTGAATTTAAATAAAATATATACAGAATATATGATCAAAATAAAAGCTTTAATATAATCATAAAAGGTCATATGTATCTAGAAAATTATTTTAGAACATTAAATAGTTCATATAATATTTATTTTATTATTTTTAAAGCCATTTATTTGGTTTATCTCTTAATAAAATAATTACTACAACATTTTTGAATAATTATTTAATATACTTATTTTTTGCATAAAAATTTAAAATAAAATTATATGATGACTCTAAATCTATTACCTTTCACAATAAGACTTTTACTCGAATTTATCATCTAAAAATAATAATATTTAAATTGTTATATTTATTAAATTATGAAGTTGACAACTTTGACATCATTTAAAATAAAATAATATAAGTGTCATAATAACTTTTAGAAGACTCCAAACGGTTATATATTAAGTAATTGGATGCGTATGGTACATATATATACAAAAAATAAGTTTTGGTTAGGTTTTTGGGCCTTTTAATGGGTATTATTATTTCAATAAAAACTATATTACTGATTTTTCACTTAATAAATAATTTCTGCATCATTAATGTATCACCATTAATGATAATTATTTAATCTCTAAAAATAATAAATAAATTATCATGATGTAGATAATTTTATTATATTTCTGGAGACTATTCATGTTCGAAGTTTTATGATGTTTATCACTAAATTAAAATTATTATACTTATAAGATTTAAGAGAGTGACATGTTGTCCTTTTCTTTGGTTTTAATAATAATTAAGTTATTTTCATAAAAAAAAGTCCATTAAATGATTCTAATCCGACCCTTATGTGATATGGGTCGACTTTTAGTCATCCAATAGGATTTTGGCAGGTGTTAGGGTAATTTTATAATCATATATTTACCCTTAATTACCTGATTTACCTTTAATTATGGTAAATAAAATTTACCGTAGTTACTATTCATAATGCCTAAAAATAAAAGTAGTCTATTAATATAATTTGGACCCACTGATTCCAAATATGGAATCAATTTTTACAAATTAAATACATAGAAGTTGCAGAAATTAAATTAAAATTAATCCTGTTGTCGAAAGAAAACAGGTTTTTGTTTAAAACATTACAAAAGATTGAATTGATTTAACCTACAAATTCAAAGTGAAATCAATTCTAATGACATACATTATATTAAATGGTAAAAATATATTCTATTTATACTTTAATAGCATTAAATATTATAATTTAACCACATAAATTATTTTGATGAAAAAAGTTGTTTTTAATTAAAATATAGCGTGTTTTTACTATTCATTAAAATATGAATGTTATCAGAATAACATGGAAATTTTATCCAAGCTAAAATTTTATATCCTTATTCCAAAGAATAATTTTATTTTGTTAAATTAAACTTATAAACTTGTTAAAAACTATATTTAATGTGGGTGCGCCATCAAATGGCGGTGAAACTGCATTTTTTGAAAAATACATATTTTACCTGAAAAATTTATTTTGTTCACAAAAAATGTTTTAGAAAATTTATAATATGAATAATAATGTTATAAAATTGAAATTTTAGTTAATAATATTCATAACGGCTAGTTAATAATGATATTATAATAATATATCGTTGTTTAGTAAAACTC
Source organism: Viscum album (assembly GCA_963277665.1). NCBI lineage: Eukaryota > Viridiplantae > Streptophyta > Magnoliopsida > Santalales > Viscaceae > Viscum > Viscum album. Next base: position 2,052,857,852 of record OY728146.1, on the reverse strand, counting down.
GGTATTGTGTACAACACACGCTATTGAGGAAGGTCGTGATTGCGTGTAATGCAAGCCAATTTAGGGTTCCGTGTAGTGCAAGAATCCTTCGTTGTTTTGTATAACAGAATCCAACCATATTTTATTTATACATTGAATATATATATATATATATATATATATAAACACACTCAATGTTGCGTAGAATGACTATTATAAAACGAACATGAAATTGTGTGTAACACGATCCAAGAATAGCATTGCGTATACTGCAAGATAATACGGTGTTGCGTATGGTACAATCTAAACTTGGTGTGGTGTATAATAGAAGACATCAATGAAATTAAAAGAATATTTTTCATAAAATCTCGGGGTGTTACAGGATGACACCCTGCATATACATTTGGGTGTATGTAGACTTGATTATGTTTGACACAGGTAAGATAAAAGCCTTTGATGATGGTAGTTTCGATTGTTTGTTGCTTCTGTCGTGCGTTGTTGTGGAGATGGATCATGGGTGAATACCCCTAGTCCTATAGTGGTCTATGGGATGGTTTTTCTTCTACATTATTAGTTTCAGACTTCCTATTTCTATTTAAAATCATTGTATTCATTTTTGAATTTTAGTCAAGGCTTGTTTGTTATGAAATTTCAGATTGGGTTTATTCTTTGTTATTGGTTTTTTATGTATCCTAAAATGGGTAAACCATTCCAATGAAATTTTTTATGATACCCTGGAACTAGTTACTGCCTTTAGGGATAAGGAAATCTTTTTGAGCATTTCCACGTGTTGGGTAGGGTGCCAGTTTCGATGGAGACATGATTTGGTTCCTAACAAAACTGTATCATAAGTGGTTATCTTTTTGGGTCATATTATTATTTTTGATGATTCTACATAAAAATGAACTAGGATAGTTGAGTCTAGGAGTTATTTATAATATTAGGGTTTTTGGACCGCAACTCCCATAACAGACCATGAGTAACCATTCCATGATGATATTGTTTGTTTGATTTCTCCTCCAGGTAGGATGTGTGGGCTACAGGCTGCACATGGACATTGAGTGAGAGTGAAGTGGTAGTTTATTTAATTATTTTGTTCAGTTTTATTTATTTTTAATTGATTTTGTCACTGAAATTTTTCATAAATTTAGTTCTAAATATTTCTCTTCTCACTGTTGGATTTTGAAGCGACATGCCTCCCTGAAAAGCTCACATGCACAAACCAGAGAAAGGTGGAGAGAGTTTTCCCTCACCACTTGATCAGAGGTTAGTGGAAGATGTAATTAAAGATTTCCAAGATCTATGATATAAAAAATAACATGTTCATGATCTTATTAAAGAAGAAAAACCTAGTCCTGGGAAGGACATGGCCCATGATTTTTTTAAAAACAAGCCTCATACTTTACGAGGTCGCACAGAACCACAAAAAGAAGAGGAATGGATTGAATTGATAGATCACATGTTTGAGTTCTTTGACATGCCATTGGAGGTTAGGGTGTAATTTTCCTCTTTTATGTTAGATAGTCCTAGCCTCAAGTGGTAGGAATTGGTGGTTCAATCTAGGAATCATGAACAGATGATTTGGAAGGACTTCAAGGTGGTATTTAATGAACATTACTGCCCCAATTTCCTAGCATATTCTTGATCCAAGGAGTTAATGGAAATTTTTCATGAGGATCATTTAGTGATTTTGTACAAAAAAATTATGGCTGGCCTATTCATGTATGCACCTGAAATGATCTCCAAGGAGCATATGAAGGCTTAGAATTTCTAGAGGGGCTTGCAGATAGAGATTTATTCTCATTTTTTCCTATTTAAGATGAATACCTATGCTGAGGTTGTTGAATGGTTGTGTATGTTAGAGATTAACTACAAGGGGAGGTCTGTTTTCAATGGTAATGTTTCAGTGATGTTATGTAGTACATCAACTGAATGGAAAAGAAGCAGGAGGTGTATGGGAAGAATGGATGTGGAAGTTGAGGCCACTATTCCAGGAAGCATACATATGTGGCTTTTGTTGTGAGTTAGACTGTGGTCCACTAGTGTGGGAGGCCAAGGGACCTCATACTAGTATGAATATCCCATAAAATGAAAAATTATTACTGTGTAGGTATGGGAAACTTGCATCTCTTTTTCATGATGGAACATCCACTTTAGAGTTTTGTAGGATTACTGGAATCCATAGGAGTTCAAAATTAGTCAGAGCCATCTAGGATGAGGGTATATTTGTTCGGTGTCCATGGTGGAAGGGCTAGATTAATTTTTCGGAAGATATATTTTAGGGAAGAGCTACAAGTGGGCGTCCATTTTCGGGCAGAGATGAAGCAACTTCATGTCTTGGGGTAGGAACCAGCATGATTAGATATATGGCCATCAACTGTCTAAGGTACTGTTTTGATTGCATCTTATTTTTATATCATTCCTTTTGATAGTGGTGATTATATTTCATTATCATTAATAGTATTGTAAGTAAGAAGAATTTTACAACTGAGATATTTTCTTTCAGGATGGATATGTTGACGTCATTTGGAAATAAGGAGTAGGGTCTTGGGTAACTATAATGTGTGCATTCCGTGTCAAGGGTTGAGATAGGAGTGGGGAATCATAGTATTTGATATGGATCAGTTTAATGCAATTAATAGAATAAATTGTTTGGTGTGAATGAATTCTAACATCAGTATGTATTGGAGGTATGTAAGTTTCACAGAACCTGATGGCAGTTCGTAGACCATTCATAGGGAACTGGATCCTCTATCAGATTGTGCGGGACCTCCACTCCTAGAGTTGGGAAATCTAAACATGAATTTTAATTCACTATCACTGAAGGATGATATAAGTTATCATAAGGGTTTATTAACTCATGTTAAAGAATATTTCCCATATGTGTTTTTAGATGATGTTTCAAGATTTCCTCTAGAGAGGGTCGTGGAGTTCTTGATCAATTATGCATCGTGAACACATCCTATATGAGTTCCATCATATCGTATGGCCCCCAACGAGCTAAGGGAATTAATGATATAGTTGGAAGACTTAAAATCCAATGTATTCACTCAATCTATTTTATTTCATTGGACGTATGGAATCCTACTTTATTAATACATAACATTTCAGTACATTTTACAAACAGAGGATCTTTAATGTCTAGTGCCTTGTAAACCAGGAGAAATATAGATGAAAACATTAAAAAAATTTCTAATCCAATTTTAGGGCTTAAAAAAATTTTCATCATATGTACAATTACTGTATATCATAACCTAGAGACATAAATCAATGTAAAGGATGAGTATAAGGACTAAAAAGGAAAACAAGAGAATCAGTTTACATGTGATATCAATAATAACATCATGAAAACATAAAGACATGGGAAATGAAATTAGAGGAATTTCATATTAAAAAGAACATGAATCATAACATGAATACATGTATAAAGTGTTTTATTTCGAAATTCATGAACATATCACCATGGTTCATCCCCAAGGAGTCTTAAAATTTACCAAGGTTATTCTCCAAGGTCTCGTGAAACGTGTCAAATCTTTATATTAAATTCTTTAACCATTGAAATGGCGTGCTATCAGGTAAAACCCTTAATATGTCATTATTTTCATGTGATACATGTATATCAAAATCATAAATTTCATAAATAACCCAAAATAGTAAAAGAAATGGGTTTCACTTCGAAATCGTGGCGTTTTAAACGTGCTTAAAAATAAGACCATTATGTCATTTACAACCCAAGGAACGGGATAGAGGGTTATATGTATGTCAATTACAAAATTAAATATTTCATATTTATACCTTGATGAATAAACCTATAAATGTAAATATATTTGGGTACTCACATAAATAAAAATATTGAATCTCTTGAGAAAAAGAGAGATATTTGAAGATGAAAATTCTAAAGCGTCAAGGTTACATAACAGGTTTTTATAAAAAATTAAAAAAACAGGTGAAAAGGGTCACCAACTCATAAATAACTCATAATAAAGTATAGGTACATAATAAAATTTAAATAATATCATGGTATGGATGTTTTAATGACATATTAAATAAAACTAATATTGGAAAAAGAGAAGATGTGATTTCTTGTACGAAAATTCTGCCACCAAATGAAATCACATAAAATTTCCAAAAATAAATTGATGAGATCAGAAAGGGTATCTCATAAATTTGACATTAAATGGACAGATATAATTATATATAATAACATACCCCCGCCTAATATAATGGAAACTAAAATACATAACATAATGGAAGTCATGACTTAATGAGGATGGTTTAAGGTTCGCTTACCTGGAAGAGTATTTTTGACAGCATAAAAAATGTCTCCTTAGGGGGATTTGGGGAACCTTGGGAGGAATACATGGGAGGTAAAATGACCATATATTCATTGAGGAGGAATTTGGAATGAAATTAATTAAGTAATGAGTTGTTATTTATAGAAAATGTGATGGAATATATAACTAATTTCCAAGGGACACCTCATCAGTGGTATTTGAAAAACCATGGGTTTGCCCATGGCATTGACCAATGGTATTTTACACTTGGGACACCTCATAACATATAAAATTATTTACAATTATACCATAATTAATACATATTTATTACATCACTAATGATGTCCTTAAACATACCGAAACTAAAATAGTATTTTAACTATTCACCGAAAAAACAAAAAAAAAATCTTAAAATCTCATAAATTCACCCAAACCTAATATCGATGCCCTGAATTCAAAAATGAACTCTATTTTATAAAAATAATTTTATAATTATTATATATTTTATTTTTAAATAAAAACACTATTTACCAGAAAAAACTAATACTTAACTACAAAATTTTGAAACAGTTATTTACATATTCAATTATATTACATTAAAATTATAGATGCCTAAATTATATTTATCCAATCATAGGTGAGGTTACTATTCCATTGGTAACATTACTATTCTTTAGGGTAATATTACTATTCACTAAAAATATGTTGATCTTGTTAGACTCAAAATTTCTTGCTGATCACAACTGTAGAAGACCATTTTTTGAAAATAATTTAACATTAATAATTATATAAATAATACATAAATATCTTAAAATACCCCTTTTTCCAAAACTCATCAATAAAATGGAAAAACTATAAATTCATCTTATATTTATCCAAACATTTGAAATACATATATTTACCATAAGAATAAATAATAATTTTATTTATACCAAAAGATTTCACGAAGTAACTATGGCCTTGTTACATAGCCCCTTATAAAACCTCGATAAGACATAAGTGTCTAGTGTGTTATGATGATAGAATCATGTAGAGGCTCAGACAACATTGCCCGAGTGGTGATTTCTATCAGCTTGAACATCTCTGTTATGTGATTCCAATAAAGCTTCACATGTTGAAGCTCTGCTTGGGCTTGATACAAAGAAAATCCTAGTGATACAACCTCCATCCCAAGCAATGACAGATGGGCTTCATGTTGTCTAAATCTACTGGATGAGGCAATCAACTCTACTTTTAGTATTTATTAACCACGATCACATGTATTTACGAACAATAATAATAATGTTAAGAGTGTGGTTTCCAATGGTCATATTGACCAATAGTCATATAATAGTAAAAACCCAGTGGTATTATTTTAATTATACTCACTTCATTATGTAATGAATATATTTTTGATGAGTATAAAATAAAATAATTAAAAAATTCAAGAAATAGATATTATTTAGGAGTTAGGGTCATATATTCTACACCCAATAAGAATTTTGATCCCTAAAATTTCAACTCGTACCCTCAGAAGAGAAAATTTGTGGGTACTACTGCCTTATAGAGTCCTCTTGTTCCCACGTGGCTTCTTCATATTTGGGGTTAATCCCCAACACCTTAACACGGTGGGTAGTCTTGATGCATATAACCTTGTCTCTATGTTCACAGATCTCCATCAGTTTTTCCTCTTAAGAGAGGTCATGTTCCAGTTATACCACCTATGGATTTAGTATAAGTGATGGTTTAGGTATGTACATCCTCAATAGGGATATGTCGAAGGCATCATGAACATTTGATATATTTGGATGAATTGAAAGCCTATAGGCCACTGGTCATACATGATCAGTGATTTTGTAGGAGCTAATGTACCTAGGGAAGATCTTCCCTTTCTTCCCATTACTCAATACTCTATTCCAGGGTGAAATAAGAGGAAAGGCTTTATAACCAACATCAAACTCCAAGTCCTTTCGATGGTTGTCAGCATTGCTCTTTTGTCGACTCTGAGAATCCTTAATGTGTTGTTGGATTGGATGGACCTTTACTATCATCTCTTGCACAAATCTAGCCCATCAATCATTCCCTCACCAGCTTCATCCCAACAAGTATGAGTTCTACATCGCTTCCCATATAGAGCTTCATAGGGTTCCAATTTAATAGTCAATTTGAAGTTGTTGTTGTAAGAGAACTCAACTAATGGTAGATGTTGATCCCATCCACCTTTAAATTATATTCATCATGTTCTAAGCATGTCCTCGAGTGTTTGAATAATCCTTTCATATTGTCTATCAGTATTGGGGTGATAGGTCATTCTGAAATTCAATTCCATACTTAGAGAATTTTGAATACTTCTTTAGAAATTTAATGTGAACCTTGGATCACATTCAGATATGATAGAAAGTGGAAATCCATGCAGCCTTCCCATATAATTTATGTAAATCATGTCTTTTTTATCAAGTGAGAAATCATCTTGAATAGAGATAAAATGGTTATTCTTGTTGAGATGGCCCCCAATAACCCATACTACCTTGTTTCCATTGGAATTTCTTGGGAGACAAGTGATAAAGTCCCTTGTGATAGCTTCCCATCTCCATCCTGGTATGGGTAGTGGTTATCATACCCATTTTGGAAGATGTCACTCCGCCTTCACTTGCTAACATACCAGGAACCTTTATGTGTAGTCAGAAATCTCCTTTTTTATATTATCCCACCTATAATGATCACGAAGGTCTCTATACATTTTCGTGCTTCCTGGATGAATAGAGAAATTAGTGTTTTGAGCTCCATCTGTAAGCTCCTTATTTATTTTGGGAATAGATGGAACACACAGTCTTGTACAAAATTTAAGTACACCTTCTTAATAAATGTTGATCTTAGGAGACTTCATATCCTTCAAAGCCTCATACTTCTTCTATAACAAAGGATCTTCTTTATGTGCTTTGTTGATCTTCTTTAGTAATGACGTTTGAGTAATCATTTGGGTAAGAGTTGATGATTTACCTTCTCATATAATTCCTTTGTCCAGATTTTCTAGGTCATTGATCAAATGATCTCTTTGAATCCTCATCAAGGAAATAAAAACTGGTTCATTGCTACTTAATGCATCAATGCCTTTGTTTTCCCTTCCAGGATGATGATGATGTGAACAATCATAGTTTTATGAAGTCACAACCATCTCCTTTCTCTTATGATCAGTTACTTTTGTGTGAAAATGTACTTCCTTAATTGATAGTCTATATATATATATCACATTTCTCCCAATAAATATAGTGCCTCCATATCCTCAGCACAAAAACAACTGCAGCTAGTTCAAGATCATGCATAGCATTATTTTTCTCATGAGTCTTCAACTGTCGAGATGCAAAAGCAATGACATTGTCATTTTTCATGAAGAAACACCAAATCCCATTCATAGATGAATCTCTAATATAATTAATCCTTCTCCATTTGAGGGAACAGCTAATAAGGTTATTGTAACCAATCTCTTCTTTAGCTCTTGGAAAAATTCATCACAATCGTTTTTCTTATTGAACTAGACCCCATTTCAAAGTTACATGGTTAATGGATTAGATGGTTTTGATATGTATTTCACAATCCACCTATAATATCCTGTTAATCCAAGGAAACTAAGAATATCAGTTATTGTTGTAGGCTAAGGCCACTCCTCTACAACTTTTTTATTTGTAGGGTCAACTGTTATACTACCATTGGTAACCATGTCCCCCAAGAAAGAAACATGTTCTAACCATAATTCACAATTTCTAAACATTCCAAAAATCCTATATTTATGGAGATTTTTACAAATTACACTTAGTTGACCCCCATGTTCATCGCGACATTTAGAATATTACAGAACATCATCAATACAAACTACCACAATTTTTTCAAGGTAGTCCTTAAAGACTCTATTTATCAAATCCATAAAAATAGAAGGAGCTTTAGTCTGTAGTAAGTGCATAACAACAAACCCATAATTCCCATATCTTGATCGGAAGGCCGTTTGGGTAATATCTTCTTTATTTACCATAAATTGATGATAACTTGATCTAAGATCAATCGTAGAGAGGAATTGAGCCCCACGAAGTTGGTCAAATAATTCATCAATTATTGGACAAGGGTATTTTTTCTTCACTTTGATCCCATTAAGTTAACTATAATCAATACATATCCACATTGATCCATCCATCTTCTTCACCAAGAGAACAGGTACATCCCAAGGATATACACTCGATACAATAAACCCCTTCTCTAAATGATATTGGAGTTGCTTCTTCATTTCCTACAACCACACATTTTCCATCTTATATGGGGTATTTTATTGTAGATGACATCCAGGTACGATTTCAATGGTGAACCCTACATGTATTTCTAGGGGAGTTCTGAGCAACTCCTTAGGAAAACAACAATTCATTCTAGGTTGATGGGGAAATTTTTAATCCTTATACTCTAATTTCCATCTTCTTCTTCATCAATCAACTACATAATGAAGGATATAGCGGGTTGTTTAAGTCAAAGATCATGTTGAGATATCTATCATTAAAAGATAACTATAGGTTTTCTATTAAATACTACTGGGATTTCCTTAATTTTTTATTTGATCATAGTAGTATACATTGTGTGCTATTCCATCCCTAGTACAGTGTTAAATTCCAGAATGGAAATGACTACTAGATTTTGGAAAAGATTGTGCTCGCTAATGTAAATATAAGAGTTTTTAAACATTGACGATGCTTAGAGAATCCCACAAGGATACTTTACTGATAACTCTACTTTTAGAAATTCAGGGATAAATTCTAAATTCATTGAAAAGATGGAGGACATAAAGGAATGCGCAGAACCAGAATCAAACAATATACTTCCTTTAATTGAGATAAAAACAAGAGTACCTGCCACGACATCAATCAGAGCTTCAACATCAACTGTCCTGATAGAAAAAAACATTCTCTATTGGCCTTTGTTGGAGAAAATAGTGGTTCCCATCTACTACACTCGGATTCGGTTAATTATTGGAAAAGTGCCCAATTTGTTCACACATATAAAATTGGACATCAGGTAGGGCCTACAACATCTTCCCAATGTCGTTAGTGATTGGTAGTTACGGCTTCTCTTCACTACGACAATTCTGTGCGATATGGCCATCTCTTCAACCCTTGTATCACTTCACACTCCCGAATAGATAGTTCCACAAATGATTCTTCCCACATTTTTTACATGTGGGATGTTGCACTTACATTCCTCATATTCCCTAATAAATGGTCCACCCTATGCTTGGATCCATAGATCTATCATATTCAATGGATTTATGATGACATTTTGTTTCAACAAACTCCAGTTTGACCTTCATTGCACTCTTCACGATCTCCTCATAGCTATCATAGTCTCAGTTGGATATATTATTCCACAGATGAGGTCTTTATCCACCAAAAAATGTATCAACTTTTCTTTTAGGATCTATGAAAATGATTGAGGTGTAATGGTAATTTCTGGTAAAATTCATCTCATATATTCAAACAAATTCATTCAACTTCTGCTTCAGCTCCAGAAAATCCTTCTCCATTTTTGTTCTCATCGAACAAGGGAAATAATTATTGATGAATATCCCAATAAACTCTTCTCACTCCAAAGCTTTAACCCCCACTTTTGGCCTCATGTTTTTTATCTCCTCCCATCACTGATCAACTTCACCCTCTATGTTGTAAATATCTATAGTGACCTTCTCTTGATCAGATCAATGAAGAAAAAGAATTCTCTTCTCGATAGTGCTAATACAATGTTTAGAAATCAATGGGTTAGTAGATCCACTGATGTTTGGTGGTCGTTGATTCATAAAATACCCAACTGAATGTCATTCACTTCATTATGATGTGAATATCTCATCTTGATTCAAGTTATTTCCCATAACATGAGTTAGTTGGTTCACCTATCTCATGAATGTTTCCATTCCATCTTCCATCAGAGGGCCATCAGCACATGGTCCATTGCAGTCACCATTTGAATGGTTCTACCTATTTACTTCCATTTTATTAAATAATAAAACCATTGTGAGTATCTTATTTCATTTCTGTATAATTTAACAATAAATGATTTTATGTCTTAATACTTCATGCTTAAAAAATTACATTTCTCTATAAACCCATCATAATTATTCATAAAAATGATACAATTAACCAAACATATCCCCTGGGATTATCAATCCAAGAGTTCAGTAGGGCTCATTATAATTTACCATGATATACAAGCTCAAGCCCAAAACTCCTTGTCAGATTTCTCACTTCTAGGTATATATGTTCTAGAGCCACATCCACTTGTTCGTGTCAAGGTAGGGTTTTTTGGAAACCACATAATTAATATTTTACAAAAATACATGGAACATTCCTTATATTTAATATTTTATATAGTTTTAATCCTAATGTTTTAATTTCCTAATTTCCATAAATAACTAAACTGTCTTTTGATACCATCTATTTCAACTCTCTTTATTATTATATAACTTTTCATTACATTTTACAAGCCAAGGATATTTAAAAGTTTAGTGTCTTAGAAATATGGAAAAATATATATGAAAAAATAAAAAATTATTATAATACACTTTTAAGGATTCATAAAATATTATTCCTAAGTAAAAATACTTTATCTCATAACCTAGAGACATAAATCAAAGGAAAGGCTGAGTAGGAGGCCCAATAAGGAATATAAGAGAATCAGTTTAATTGTGATATCAATAAGAATATGATGAAACACATAAAGACAGAAGAAATGGAATTAGAGTCATATAATATTGAAAATAACATGAAAAATAACATGAATGTGTGGCTACATAATTTAATTTATACATTCATGGACATATCAACATGGTTCATCCCAAAGGTTTCAGAAATATAATCAAGGTTATTCACAAAGGAATGGTGAAAATTTTCATCTCTAGAGATTGAATTCATTACCCAATGGATTAGAGCGCTGTATGGGAACACCCTTAATGTGTATATATTTTCATTTGATCTTCATATATTCTAATCATACATTTAATAAATGACTCCAATAGAGTAAAAGAAATCGGTTTCAATTCAAAATCATGACATTATAAAAATGCTTAAGAATAAGATCATTATGTCATTTATAACCCATGGAACGGGAGTGAGGATTATATGTATGTCAATTACATAATAAAATTAATTAATTTATGTCTTGAAAAATACCCCTATAAATGAAAATCTATTTGGGTATTCACATAAATAAAACAAGAGAATTTCTTGAGAAAAGGAGAGAGATTTTGAGTAGATAATTCTGCAGCATAACCACCACATAACATGTTTTTAGAAAACTGTGAAAAAGTGGTCAAAAGGGTCACCAACTATTGAATAACTCATAATATAGTATAGGGATAGAATAAAATTTATATAAGATCATTTTATGAATGTTTGAATGATATATCACATGAAAAGGAATTTTGAAAAACGGGAAGATGTGATTTCGTTTACGAAAATTCGGCAGCCTTACTACATCACATAAAATTTTACAAGTAAGTTGATGAGAGCAGAAAGGGTATATAATAAATTTGAAATTAAATGGACATTAATAAGGATATATAATAATGTACTCCCACATAATAAAATGGAAACTTGAATACATAACATAATGGAAGTCGTTACTTAAAGTGGAGGGTGAAAGGTTCCCTTATGTGGAAGAGTAACTTCAATGGCAATATGGTTGGGACCTTGTAAGGCTTTGGGAACCTTGGTAGGAATCATTGTTAGGTAAAAAGACAAAATCTTTGTTGAAGATGAATTTCGAATGAAATTAATGAAGGGGTGGGTTGGTATTTATAACAAAAGTGACGGAATATTTAATTAATTTCCAAGGGACACGTCTTTGGTGGTATTTGAAAAACCATGGTTTTCCCATGGTATTTTTTGATGGTATTGTCCACTTGTAATATCTCATAACATATCATATTATTCACAAGTCGACTAGAGTTAATACATCAGGATTACATCATTAATGATGTCATTAAACATACTGAAACTAAAACTGTATTTTTATTATTCACTGAAAACCAAACATTTTATAAAAATCTCTAAATCCACCCTATAATAATATTTATGATCTAAATTCAAAAATGAACTCTATTTTATGAAAATTATTTTAAAATTATGAGATTTATAATTTTTAAATAAAAACACATTTCACCTGAAATACCTAATACTTAACTAATAATTTATAAAATAGTTAGTTACTTATGCTATTATATCACACTACCATTCATGATGCATATATTATATTTATACATTATTAAGTGAGGTTACTATCCTATTGGTCACTTTACTATTCATAAGGTTTATATTACTATTCATACATTACTATTCACAAGATATAATTTTGATCTTATAAGACTCTAAATTTTTTAATGATCACAATTTTAGAATTCAATTTTCTGGAAATAATTTCACATTATTATTTATTTAAAGTATAAAAAATATTTTAAAATAGACCTTTTTCCAAAATTAATCATTAATATTGAGCTCCTATAAATTCATCCCATATTTAACCGGACATTTAAAATACACAAATTTACCATAATAATAAATAATTTTTTTCATAAAAAATGTTTACACAAACTAACTACGGCCTTGTTACAAATCTCTTTATAACACTAGTATATGACCTATATATAATGTGTGCTATGGTGATAGAATCTTGGAGTGACTCATAAATCATTTCCTGAGTTGTGATATCTATCAGCTCGAACATCTCCCATAGGTGATTCAGTCCAAGCTTCACATGCTGAAGCTCAGCTTGATCATGGTCATGAGAAAAGCCTAGTGATTCCACCTTCGTCCCAATATCTGCCAGATGGGCTTCGTATGGCCAAAGCCTACTAGATGACGTCATCGAATCTCCTTTCTATATTAACTAACCATGATCACATGTATTTATAAAAAATAATCATAATGTTAAGATATTAGTTTCTAACAGTCATATTGACCATCCCTCATATAACAATCAAAACATAATGGTATTATTTTAATTATACTCACTTAATTATTTAAGAAATATAGTTTTGGTGAGTATAAAATAAAATAATACCAAAATTTAGGAAACAAATATTATTCAAATGTTTGGGTTGTTTTAGGTATGCTCCTAATTTTTTTGAAGATGTCTAATGGATGCCTCTCGTTGTATTTTGATTACCAGAATCTGAACAAGGTATCAAAAAAGAAACAATATCCTTTTCCTAGAATAGATGAATTGTTTGATCAATTGAAGGGGGGAAATTGGTTTTCTAAAATTGACTTTCATTCTGGTTACCACTCACTCATGGTGAAAGCGGAAAATATCCCAAAGGCAGCCTTCCAAAAAAGTTATGACCACATTGATTACTTGTTTATGCCCTTTAAAATGATCAATGTTCTAGATGTAGTTATGGAACATAAGAATAGGTTTTTCCACAAGTATCTTGACTCACTCATCGTGGTATTCAAGGATGCGATCTTGGTTTAATCTGGATTCGAGGAGGAGCATGAGAATCATTTAAAGATCGTGTCAGGCACCTTGTGGGATCACCACCTTTATGAAAATTTGTCCAAGTTCACCTTTTGGATTAGATATGTGATATTTATTGGGAATATAATCTCAGAAAAGGTGGTTTCCATATATCCTAGGAAGATCATTGCAGTGACATGTTGAGAGAGGCCGAAGAATGTGTTTGAGATTAGGAGTTTCCTCAGCATGGATGGATACTAGAGGCAGTTTGTTTAGGATTTCACTCGCCTTTTTCCCCCATGACTCCACTCACACAAAAAGGGCTAATGTTTTTTAGGAGCTATATTTCCAGGCATCCTTCGAGGTGTGAATCAGTTGTATACTACTACCCTTATGATGATCATTAAAGAATCTATAAATGTCTATATGGTAAATTACCTGACCCGCAACATAGATCTAGTAGCTATAGTGCATGATTTAAAAGAATTGTGTCACTGCCTATTTGGGTTGATTTTTGTGGTCTATTATGATCAAAAATATATTAGCCTCCATATTGCATCAAAAATATCTTAATATAAGGAAATTTAATTAGATCAAGTATATAAAGTGGTTCGACTTCGATATCGTCTACACCCCGAGCATGGGTAATGTGGTGGATGACCCCTTGAGAAGAAAATTACAAGATCAGGCTTTGAGAATGTGTATTTGTGAGTGGAATTTGATGGGACTATTTGATCAGATGCATGTGGATACCAAGGAGAACCTTGGAGGTGCATTATTGGATAGAATTCATTTGACTCCTTCCCTTTTATAATTGATTTTTCATGAGGATCCAAGAGACGAGTTGTGCCAGCGGCCTAGGGAGTTTCATCATTGAAGGTAGACTTCTTCATATTGGCCTCGGTCTTTTGTTGGTACCTAGTGCATCAAGGGCCATGTAGTGGCACTATTGTCTCTACGGAAGGTGGTGATGTAGGATATCCACTAGTCTCAGTGGGTTTTCCATCCATGTTCTACCATGATGTATTTTGATGTCTTTAGCATGTTCTGGTGGAAAGGCATGAGATGGGACATAATTGAATTCATATTGATATTGTATAGTTGTCAGTAGGTCAAAACATGGCATCAAAGGCCCTTTGGCCTACGACATATGTTACCCATTACTACCTAGATGTGGGATAAGGTTTCCAGGTTTATCAGAGTTGGCTTTCCTTGTGCACCTTTGGGAGAGAATTCTATCTAGGTGTTGATTGACCATCTAACCAAATACACTCATTTAATTATGATCGAATACTTGAAAAATGTAGACGAATATGTATGGTTTTATGTGCAAGATGTTGGGAGTCTCCATGTTGTACCATAACCCATTATTTAAGATATTTACTCTCATTTTTCCTATCGGTTTTTTAGTGGACCACCAAAGGCACTGGGGTCCTTGATTATGTTGTGTATGGAATACTACTATCAAAAGGATGGTATGACAAATAAGTCCAAATAGATTATAGAAGACATGATTCAGAAATTTGTGTTGGATTTCTGTGGTTAATGTTATTACCATTTTGGATTGGTAGATTTTTCCTATAACAATAGCTACCAATACTAAATCAATATTGCATCGTTCGAGGCACATTAATGGTTGTTTTTATTGATCACTATTGTTTTGGGTGAGAGGGGTGACACAATGTTATTGGGTATAAGTATTGTGAATGAGATTCAGGACATGGTTCATTAGATTAGAAATAGTTGTTGGTAGCCCATAATCGACACAAGTCTTATTACGATCAGGGGTGTCTAACATTGGAGTTTTTTGTGGGTGACTGTGTTTTCTTGAATGTGACACCATATTAGGTAATTCTTGTCTTGGTAAAAAACAGAATATAACACCATGGATTTTGGGACCTTTTGAAATAATTGATATAACTATTATATTGGCATACCGATTATCTTTTTCCTCTCATTTGACATCGATCTATGATGTGTTCTATTTCTCCCAACATAATAAATATAATCCAGTCCCATCTCATGTTTCATGTTGTGAAGAGTTGGATTTTGAACCAAATCTATCATGGGATGAGTGATTTTTGTATATTGTGTAATCCTAAGAAAAAGTAATTTTAGGGAATATTATTCATTTTTTTGAGTACTCTAGCAACAAGGGACTGGTTGATGAGCCTGAGACATGGGAGTTAATGTCTCGGGTTGTAGAGTAGTTTGTATTTCTCGTATCTGATAAGGCATCAGGATGACTTTTCAAGGGTTGAAATTATATATGGTTGCGACAGTTTTCAAATAACTGTCTTATTTTAAATATATTTTTTCATTTGAATTATACTTATGATTTTTTTCAGGAATTTCCTAAGAATAATTGGTCAAAAGGGTTGTTTCTTCATGATTTTGTCCCAACCCTAAGACCATTTACCAATTTAAAAACAAATTTTGTTTCTTTTATAACTCCTTAATTTTTTAATATATTTCAACCATTTGACTTCCCACATGGCCTAACATGACCTATGAAAACCACCATAAAAATTGGAATCCTTTTGGAACTCATAATCATGGTGTATTTTTGTGGTTTATTCAGGCATTGGTCCAACCAGTGAACCCATTTCCATATTTAAGGAAATAGATTAATTCATTTATATATATTTCATTTTTAACATTTTTATTTCATTACACCACTCATTTGAGCCCAAAAACCCTAGGAACACCCCCATGTTCCACTTTCACTCATTGGATCTCATCTTCATCCTGGATTATTTCGAATTTGTCATGGTTTCTCAAATCATATATATTTTATAAGGTATTTGTTTCTTTCATAAATAGTTAATTTATACTATTTTCCCCATTTCGTTCCCCATAAGACCTCCTTAGGGTTATTCAAACATCACTTTCGAGTATGTCTGCATGAATATTCAACTATTGGTGTATATGGGGACATTTCATCAATTTTTTTCGTATAAATGTATTCCTCCCTTGTTCATTTTATTTATTTAGAGTTTCTCCCCTACTTCATGAAGTTCAAATTGTGAAGAATCTTGGGATTAAAACCTAGGTTTTTTGTTTCATTTTCATGGTATTATATTATGGATCTAGGTTCGTCTTCACTCTCTTATGGTGTTATAGTGATGCGGTTGGAGTTCTGCACCAGTATTTGAAGTATTTGACACTCATGGTATGTGATTCAATATGTAAGCAGGTTAAAATTAATTATCTTAATGGATTTATAATTTTTACGTTCATAATACAATTTTTAGGGTTTGAATACAAATTTTTGAATCATTTTTTAAGTGAGAGATTTTTATGTTCCAATTTTGTGTGAAAATTATTGTTTTATATGTGAATTCCATGTTGTACCAATTGGTGTTGATTATTAATTCATGGAATGGATTTATGAAAATGTTCTAGTGATTCCAACTCTGGTTTGGGGTAGTATTTTTATCTATTTGGTTTTAATATGAGGGTCATAAATGTATTTTTTTTGAAATATTTTCATATAACTTGTGATATTGTTTAATGGAAATTAGAAATGATTATTTGATATTTATGAATGGTGAAAAATGTGTATATCAACTCTTCTGAGTGTGTATGACCGGAACTAGTATTTTTATGGGTTAATGGAATTTGTTAGCATGTGTCACTTGTTTGAGCCCAAATTGGGAAACATGGGTATCTAGGTGGGTGGATATGTAAGAGTATGCTAGTGATTCATGGTGGTTTTGTCCATGTTTCACTATCCAAGTATTATATTGAGTAAATGATAAAATAAATTAATGTTGATGATTAGGGAACACTAGGGTATTGTTATGTTACCTACTAGTGGATCATTCATGAGAATATATATCTTTATAGTTATATTCTCACCAAGATACGATGTACCTTAGGCTAACAACTTACTAGTGCCTAGGGGTGTTCACATGTTTACTGCAAATTTACTATTTGTTATTAATATTTGGATCATGGTGTGTTTTTATGGTAAATTTAGCAGCTTTCATATTTTATTTAAAACTGTTCATTCTTTAATATTACCCATTGAAAACTATTTTCATTTATAGGTTGCATCCTTTAGAAATTTTTGCTACCATTTAATGGTTCCAACAATTTCATGATTTATATCTATGAAGTTTTTCACACATAATGTTTTGGGGTTATAATTTTTGGCATAGTATCACACCATTCATACACCTTTTGGTTTAATTATACTTAATTATGTCTGACATAGGTAAGATAAATGCTTTTATTGATGATATTTTAGGTTATTAGTCTCTTCTGTGGAAAGGTGTTGTGGAGACAACTCATGGGTGATGTCTCCTTGATGTGTGGAAATCCTTGGGATGTTATTTCTACTACTTTTGTTGTTTTTGAAATGTTTTTTCATGATAAAAAACTTGTATTAAATTCTTAATTTTATTTAAATATTGTTTGGAATAAATTTATTGATAGATATTATTCTTCATTATTGGTTGTTTCATATATCCTAACTTGGGTAAACTATTCCCAAACCATTCTTTACGATACATGAGCACATGTGCTAGCTCGTGGGGATAGGGAACACCCACTAGGGCTTCCAATGGACTGAATCAGATTTCGTTTTTTTATAGAGGGAAGATTCAGTTAATGAAATCAGAACCAATACATTGTTCCAAATTCATTAATTTCATGTTAATAAAATTATAAATCAAAGTTCCCAACCTATGAGCCAATAAAATAGTTCCCTATGATGGTGGGTCACATGGCCTCATGTGAACCTACCCATATGCAAGTGGCTAATAACTATTATGGATGGTCTATGGTGGTAGGGTTTGGAGACTATACCTTCATATTAGTGTTTCACAATGGAAATAAATAAAAATAATAAATTGTAAATGCATAAAAAATTACTATCATCATTGTATAAGAAATGACTACAAGAGATAGTGAAACTATAACACTGAGTAAAATATAATAATAATCATTCCAAATGCAGATTAATATGAAATATGATGTCATTGAATGTTGATCTACGTAATGGGGAATATAAAGGATACAATATACCAGCATGTAAAACATTATATACAAAAATAGAATGACCATAATACATATCAACTTGAATCATGGGAACACTCTCGGTCCTCTACCCCCATTCTCTATTATATATGAATAACACTTCAGGAATCAAATACATTGTGTGTTCCCTCTATCAATATTACAATCACGAGGACTTATTAGGTTTCCTAGGATGTCTAAGAATGGTGTGAGATAAATCTAGTTGGTCACCATCAATAGTATCTAGAATAATCCAGTTAGTGTATATAACATAGTTGTGTACATGTATAAAAGATAATAAATTATTCTTAAAACCATATACTAGCTAGATCAGGTAACTGTAGGAAAATTAGTAGACTCTACCTGCTTCAGCATACACCATGATAATTTTGATCATTGTTTACAATTTACATCCATTTATAAGTAACTATACATAAAATTTATCTATCTTCATAGAATATATGTGTGAGGAAATATATAGAAGTATATATATATTCTAGGTATCTGATGGACCTAGGTGATATATCACGTGTCCCCTCATAGTAAAATGAGCTATATTCTTCATCAAGGGTACTAGCCTAGAATCCCATTAGATTGTGTGATGGAATGCTTGTCACTTGAGATAGTGGGGTGATCCATCACGAACAAAAATTGAGATAGTGGGGTTAGTCCTCATTTCCAACACCAGATGCAAGGTAATGTGGAAGGCCATGCCCATCATCCATTTAAATTTTGTATGATTATTTTCCTAACACACAATGTAGGGGATCACGAAACTCCATTCCCAAAAAGACCCTTAATCATTATCCATAGACCTAAATCCATGGTTTAATCATAATAATTATTTTTTCTATTTAAATCACGTAAATTATAATTAAAATTAAATATCATTTCAATTTCTATCCACACAACTTGGAGGTTGGTTGGTCCATCAAAATTAAAAGTATGATCATAATTTAATTAAACACGCCTAAAGGGGATTGCAATAACAAGGTAGATAACTTATAAAAATTTAACATGGATCTATGGTAGTATAATAACATGGTTTAGTTGATATTAGGAAGAAAAAATGTATTAATGAGATTCATAGAAAGTTATATTGTGCGGAATAACAAAATATTATAGGAAAAAGATATAATTTTGAAAACTATATGAGACCACTTACCATGGGTTGGAAGATTATGACCGATCTATTATCGGCCTTTGAATCAAATAAATATGGATGAATTTGATAAAAGGAACAAATACACCATAAAATAAATATTATATTTCATAAAAGCAACATATAGTGTACAAGATGTGGAAATATTTGGAAACAGAATGGAGATGATATCCTTAGCTATCCCACACAACTGAAGGCAGTCTCCTTAATGTACAAATATAAGAGAATGAGATAACCCTAGGTGAATTTTTGTTGGAGATCCATCACACAACTCCTACTAGTGAAATGGGGAATTCTATAAAAAAATAAGAGGCCTTAACATATTTGAAAAAAAATGAACCAGGGTATTTATTGGTTGTGTAAATTTTGTATTCCACGTAAAGATAAAATTCTCCTCCCTTTAGGGAAATCTAGTTCATGATGTCACGGGTTATGGAAATCCCATTACTATTAATATATTATTAATACAGGTCATGTATTAAAAATAATCATAATGTATATATTCTATATCAAGCCTCTAAGCCCTTATAATTTCTTCCCAGAATAAAATTGACGGGCCTATGGGTTCATTCACCAATTTCTAAAGAGAAAATCAAAATTGAGTGATGTTTTAAGAAAATATAAATGAATTTGTACATATCACAAAATTTTCTTCCACTACAACCTTGATTCCTCAAAAAATATCACCCACATGTTTCTCGTATGAGGGTGGTAAACAATCATCTAGGACTAGTTTTAGCCACTAAGAACATTCATCAACCTCTATATTCAATGTCTCAATCTATATATGGTCATGAATCCATAACACTTGTACTAGAGGAACACACCTAACTGAAAGATCCTACATACTCTGATAAGTGACATGTATTATAATCTCTTCAATAGAGTCATGTACCTCCATCTTTGTATCATACTGGTAAACTGAATGAGATGGTTTCTAATGATTATTGTGATGCTATGATACATGGAATATGTTATACATGACATGGTACATCTATGGTAACTACAACCAATTGACTATCATCCTGACTCTCTCAACTATCTCAGAAGGGATTAATAAAGAGGTGATTTCTTAACACATCTCTCAATCTATATATGACTTAATATAGTAAAAATTATCTTTAACAATTGATGTCCCACCACAAACTCTAGAGGGAAGTGATTACAATCTTTATAATACATCATCATAGACATATTGGTTGACATATATTTTTAAATCTGATGTACTCTATTTGAATTCTCCTAAATGATATATGGAACAATTTGTACTTCCTCGGATATGCATAACAAGAACATATTTGATTACCATTTCATACAATAAAGGGTCTCATGTGGATCCTTTATAATAGCTTCAGGAAATTGTTTTTATTGGAAAAAACAACCATAGTTATGGGATTCTCTCATGAACCTCCATATTCATGGATACATTCCCAAAGAATTTCTTATATTACCTCCATCGTTCACTCGAACATCCAGTCTATCAGAGGGTTGTATGGTGTACTAATTTTTTCCTATAAGCCTAGTGTTTTTATCCATTTTTGGAACTATTTAAATAATGTCATCCTTATATAAGAAGATAGAATGGGTAACACCATGAAGGTTAAACATCTTCTAAATACAAAACCATTCGTGAAAATCAATTGTTAAGGTCTCTCAAATTGATATGAAGTGTGGAAACTTTGTCAACATATCGATGGTCACCCATATCACATACCTTCTTTGATGGGATCTTGATACTCCCTTTAATAAATCCATGGTGACATAATCCCATTTCCAATAATTATTTGGTTGAGGTTATTGATGTAGAACATACCTCTAGTGTTATACATTCACCAGCTAATAGTTGTAACTCTTGATGATAAAACTGGAACTATTCATATTAATACTTAGAAACCAATTCATATAACATACATCCATATACATCATGGAACGTCCAAGGTGAAATTCCTTAAGTGTGGAATGATATATCTTCATTAACTCTTCATGTGTTCCTATAGGGATAAAAAATCACCTATGTAAGTGGAATGTATCATCCTCTTTGATAACCTAACTAGTATGTGTGTCATCCCATAAAAAACTATCCCTCATGATCGAGACATCGATATATAAATGTGGTCACCTCATCAGTAGTTTTATGATCGAGGAGACATGATTCCCATTATAATCTAGAACCTCCAACTGCATCTTTGAAGAAATATAATTCAAAATCCACTCTTTGATAGCCTCCATGATGGTATATGTATGAGTCTTCCAACTCATGGAATTGGATACATATTTTTCCTTTCTAGGTGTATCATAAATCTAAAAGAATATCTACTATACGTATTTAACAAATATGTGTATCATGAAATTTATGTTATGTGGTCTAAAGATATACTTCTACATTTTTTAATTAGATAGTTCCAAAAAATTCTACCCAGGAAAATAATTCATCCAAAATCATAAATAATGTAAAACTGCTTCCAACATGAGGTCATGATTCGAGTAATATTGATAATGACCCCTCGATCGATGAGACAGCTACGCTACAAATTGATCATATAGTAAAATATCTACACCCATCATGGTGATTGAGGAATCATGATAGACTATATAACACCATACATGCTCCAGAAAAATATATATCATCACTTGATTCATCCATTCCATCAACTCTTGAATGGATTTCTAACACGCCTCTTTCTATTCAAATTTCATAACCATCTTTTTCATTCCAAAAAGAGGGACATCTAGTTGAATTTTTTTTACTTAAATAATTTGTAATAATTGAATATTCGCAAAAAAACTACTTATATAAAATATTTCTTAGGGTTATCCTAATATATGACAGCTCTCACATTCCCTCTGTCTAATTATACTCACATCTCTATGAAGATATAACCACGAAAGTGAATTTTTTTATCCAAAAGAAGAATTCAGTGAGGTTAGAATTGATCTACGTCTCTTTCAATTTATTCAATTTGATCCAATTATTTCTTTCATGGTTATGTCGAGATATTAGATACACCAGGATATTATCCAAAAATACATACACTATAGAGTCTAGATATTGGTGGAAATCTCAGTTCATTAGATCCATGAAAATAGACTATGTGTTTTGGGGGGAGAACAACATAGAAATATATTAATAATGAACAAAAATTCTCTAGAAATCTAGTTGAGGTATTTCTCATGTTGTGATAGTAACATGGTGGTAGTATTAATAAAAATAAATATTTTATAAAACCCATTTTCCTCGAAGCTGGTCAAAGAGCCCATTTATTCACGGTAGTGGGAAATGGATCATAACTATTTATTGGTTCATATATAGAAAATACATACATAATATGGTGTACCACATAACATTTTGGTGAAATATTCTAGAAAAACCCCAACTAGAATTTTGGTGTTCTCAAATGGATGCATCCTTACACTAGAAGAGCTACCACTAAGTATGGGTGATGAAATAATATCGATCACACCAATATATTCCTTAAAATTACACTTAGTAATGAGGGTCTAAGGGAATTTTTATAAACAGTGGTCAAACAAAAAACAATACCCTTTAATCTGATAGAATATACCCACCCATCCATCAATTTCACTATTGTGATGATCTGATCAGCAGAATGATTCTGTGAAAATCACTACATATATGTAAAATAGGAAGAATATTCCACCACAAGATGTGGATCCTTTCTAGAAGTTCAAGAACTATATTTATCAGTCAATCCTCAATTTATATGTCATTAATTAATCACATATATTCATATGAATTTACCTATAGGACATATCCCAATGTGGTTCAACCTGGGTTAATACATACCTCCAACCCTTAGAAGAACCACAAAAATATAAGCAATGATCTTGACTCTCCTCTATTAATGCATGTCCATATTCATGAATATTGAAATCATGTCCTCTAACTATGTCTTAAATGGATAAGTTCCACCATCCATTCAAAACATATGTGGATATTACTATTGGAATTTTTACATCAACTATTCCTTAGTCAGGAATGGTCACGAAGCTACATGCATAGAGTAAATATTATGATGAACACTCTCCCAAAATTGGGAAGCAATTAAGGTGGTTACATATACCGAACAATGAGAGGTAAAATTGGTTTATTAGGGCCCACCACCTCTAGTTCATGATCATATACTCCCTCCCAACATATGACATGAATATATCATGGAGGAATGATTCTAATATTCAAAACTCACATCTCATAAGTGAATTAATCAATTAAAATACCATAGATGGATGATTGTGATATTTATAATCATTCTAATTTGTTGTCTAACCCCTCTCTTCTTACCACTAAATTTAGGTCTAGATGATAAAGGGATAGCATAACATGCCATTATATTTGTTATAGACATTCCCATACATCCACTATTATGGTTTTGTGTGGGTATATGTCATATGTAGAACATATGGAGTCCTAAAATATGGTGTTCCAAATGATTTTTTTAGAGAAAAACAAAAATTTATTTTCAATTTTCATCCCCATTTATTGTAACCATTATATTTAATGGTTTTTTTCATTTATTTTTTTACTATTATATATATATTTACATGGTCTAACATGTTGTGTCACCAATCCCAATTTATAATTATTTTTATCCTATCAAATTACAATTTGTACATTATGTAATTAGGACCTAGCCCTTACATTATGTTTCAGGATGCAACTGGCCACAAAAATATATTTGAATAATGAATTATTGTTTTTAAAATATGGAAGTAATTTATTAGTAAATTTAAATTTTCATTGAAGAAATAAAATCAACTATTATTTGACTACATGGAACCGTTGCCCATGACTCAAAACTGGTTAAAATGGTCAATTTAGGTCTCATGATCATTATATAAGTGAAAAAAGTTTTATTCATTCATTAACCTAATTAGTACAATTATTTTATCCCCATAACAAGTTATAGAACTATTCCATTCACTGTAATTAAAGAAAATAACTATATATAGACAATATTTTAGAAAGAAAGTAAACATGGCATGGAGAAATTCATGGAATATAAGTCATAATGTGCCATTGGGGAGTAATTATACATTACCATAATTTCACACCAAGGAAATGGTGTAATAAATATACAAAAAAAACAACATGAAAAATAATAATAATAACCCCACATAATCTGTGAATCACCCAATGGTGAAATCAGTGGTGAAATATCCCATTATAGGTAAATTTAGTGTTCCCATTTTCGTGGGTTAGATATTACTTTGGATAGTCTCCTTATATAATTAAAACACATTCTTAATATCTTATTATCTACCCATACAATAAGACAAATGGAGAAATAAACCCCTGTGATAGAAATTTTTTATGTCTTGACCCGTGATCTAGTAATATGGTGTCCCAAGACAGTGGTTCACATTGCCATATGTGTGGCTCCCCATATTCCAAATGATTTCGCCTATTTGTGGGGGTATATGGTTGTAAAGTGGGGTAACTATACCCTCATATCTGAATAGAAAAATGAAAATAAATAAAAATAAAAATAATGGAAGTATAAAAGATAACCAACATCACAGTCAAAGAATGGACAATAATCAATAATGGTAGTATAAAAATCCTAAAATACAATTAATAGTCAATACAAAATCTAATTCATATACAAAATTAATTCATTGAATTATAATATAAAAAATGGTAAATATAGGTGATACAGACTATATTATTATACCATTTACAATATAAAAATATTATGACCATATGAAATATCCACTATCATCGCCAGAAAACACTCGGTCCACTTCTATATGAACCATGGTATATGAAAAATAGAACTATAATCCATGAAAAAATCTTTCCCTTATCAAAACCTAAAATCATAATGTCTACTCAGGTACTATAGGTGGCCCGAGCATGGTGTGAGATAAACCCAATAGTCCACCACCAATGGTATATAGATTATTCTAGTCAATTTATATAGCATAATTGCATACATGTATATAAAAAAATAAATGTTCTTAAAAAACAAATACTATTTCCTCAGGTTCCTATAGGACACATGTAAGACTCTACCTACTTTGGTATAGGAAAATATAAGTCCTATCATTGCATACCATGTATATAAATTTTTAAGAACCTATTTATAATATTTATATATGTATATACACTATATATATTATGACATATAATGGTATATACATAGATACTAGGTTCCAACTTGACCTAAGGTGTAACTCAATCATCGTGGCCTAGCCAAACGTTCTGTAGTCTCCATCAATGACAATATCCTTGAATCTCATGATAATGTGATATGTCAAAATTTTAAAACAAGATAGTTGGGTGATTTTTCATTCCTAACACCTAAGATATTGGGGTGTATCATCATTACCAACACCCTATGTTATGGAGTCTATAAGTTCGTTCACATTGTCTATGTAAAAGGTGTGAAACTATTTTTCCAACCCTAATCATGAGGGATCAAGAAACACCATGATCAAGAAGGTCCTATAACATTATACACCAACCCATATACATGTTATAAAAAAATAATAATATTGTATTTATATTTACATAATTCACATAACAAAAAATGGAAATTCCATGTGAAGGTAAATAAAAACAATATAAGAGGTGGGTCATTCAATAAAAATTTAAATTACATATGGAATTTAATTCAACATTCTCAAAGGGGTGAAAACAAATGTTGTATACATATAAAATTAATTTATGAATATGCTAATGGAGTATAATATCATTGTTTAATAGATCCTTAAAATAAAAACAATTTATTTTAATACATAGAATTGTAGGACATGTGTACAATGGAATCTTCTATGAAACGTATACATTTTTGGAAAATTAGTTAGACCACCATTCTTGGGATTGTATATATCTAACCATATATTATTGAAATTTTATTTGCATAAGAACTGACAAAAAATGGAACAAACACCAAGTAAATATGAAATATTATATTACATTAAAATAAATCCAATGAATGGAAGAAAAAACAAGAAAGTAAGAAGTATGGTGGAGATAATATCATTTTGTATCCAATGTAACTGATGTTGGTCCAATCAGAGTCCACAAGGAAGATACTGAGATAAAAGGAGTTTAGGCTTATGTGGATCTCCCTTGTGAAACTCCTGATGATGAAAAATGGGATTTTATTGAGAATAAGAGTCCCTAAATCCTTTCAAAAAAATTGACTAATAGATTTTACATGGCATGTAAATTATACAATCTAGGTAAATCTTTGGTTTTTTCCTTCTTAAAAAAACTTTTTCATAGTGTGAAATGGTTCAATTCAACCCATTACTAGTCATGTATTATAAAAACATTCATTGCATTCATAATAAATGTCATGTATTTGGTGTCAATACATACTCCAACACACTGCAACTTTTTTCCTAGAAGCATTCTAATTGGTCTAGGGGCATAGTACATAGGTTCTAAGACAATAGAAAAAACCCAATGAGGGTTTGAATAAATGTAAAAGAATTTTCACCCCTCTAAAAATCCGTGTCAATACAAAAAATTAAATGATTTTGATTAATATATACCTTATTAGGATTTATTTTAATTTTTTTTTATTTGCAACATTTATTATTGTATTTAATTTATTTTTTTAGACATATGTTTCCTTCATTGGTTATTTTATGGTGTTTCGTAGTCTTCATGTATGAATGATTAGTGTTTAAATATACCAATATATGTTATGGGAATAAGTTATATAATAATTTCTCTTTTTAGAATCAATTTTATATATAATATATAATATTTTTTTCATAAATTTCATTATTAAAACATTATATGAGAGGTTGTTAATAAAAATTGAAGATTTCACTTTGTAGAGGCAGTAGTCTAGCCACACGGACAAACGATGCTTTTGTTTTATATAATGGATGCAAAGGAATAAATATTTTTTAACCAATATATATAATAATAGATCATTCATATAATGGAACCAATTTCGTTATATTAGTATATATATAATGGGTTTGGAAGAAATGATTACGAATAAAAGATTAATAAGTAGGTAGAATATAAATTTAAGACTCAATATTCTCACAGATATCACCTAATAAATAAAAACCATAAGAAAAAAATAAAGGGATCTTTCGAATCGAGATAAAATAAGATCTTGTATGAGTGTTATTTAGGTATATGTTCAAGTGAAATTCTAATGGAAAGTGTTACACTAAGCGGTGTCAGGTATCCCCATTTATAAGTGAAACAAATTTGTCTTTTATTAATAACCCTTAATATCTAATTATATTGTTACATTATTATATGTTCTATGACTATGAAAGGTAGAAATAATGTATTTAGGGTTGATTAGTGGTCAATAATTCCTCAAAAATGTATTTTCACACATCTTCTATATATTTTGTATTTTAATTCTTCTTTGGATTTTTCTCTTATTTTTTTCAATCCTTCATTACGATTTCAAAACAAATTTCTTTATTCTATAATAAAAATATAAAATAACCCATCTTAAAAAATATTTCTGTGATAAAACGAAATTTTATCACAATTTTATATATTTAAATTTTTAAATATTATAAAATAAATATTAATAAATAATATTTTTATACATAGAAAGATTCATCTTTTGTATAAAAATTGTTGTTTTATCCATTATGTATTAAAAATATTATATAGTGTTGGTAAAAAATTATATGCGTTTTAATATATTTTTATGTTACTGTAATTTTCATATTTGTGTCATCATTTAAAATATATTATTTTAATTTATTTTACAAAAATACACACCATTAATAAATCAAATATTTTAACATAACTATTTTCCAATTATAGTCGATATTTACAATAATCAAAGTAACCACAAGATTATGCCCCAAATAAAAATTTAACTTACTATATATCTTGGTAGATTTGATAAAAAAAATTAAATACATCTTTATATATTAAATTTCAACATGGGTTGAAATGTAATTTTTAAAACATGGGAATAAAATATCGTTTATGGAATTAAATAATTTTTTTTTCCAAAAGGATACAAATGGGTTTCATAAAAACCACATAGGAATTTTAAATAAATTATTTTACATATGAATATATATCTTTTATAAATTTTTGTTTCAAAAACATATAATTCATTATTGTGTTATGATAATTTCATGGAAGTCATAGTATATAGTAAAATTAATAATTGTTCACTTTTGACCTGAAAACTATAATCTTACCAAAATACCCAAAAATCAACATATGATAATATTGTTAACATACAACCAAAAATGAAAATAATTTTTTAATATTAAATTTACATATTTTGTAATTTTAGTGTTTTAATAAAATAAATAAAATTATAAATAAATGGAATATGAAATTTTCTAATATAACTTCTTCTATTCTTAATTAATATATTTTAGAAACAAATTATGTTTTTTTAAATTGTAAATATCAAATATAGTTTATCACCACAAAACGTAAAAAAAATTTCCTTATAAATTATTATTTAATAAAAAGGAAATATATATAAAAATAGTTTTCTTGACAATATATGAACTAATTAATCATTTTATGTTAAATAACTAAAATTAATTTATATTATATCCATCCTTTATTTCAGTCTATAAATATTTAATAATGATATAGAACCTTTAATTTCTTATTATTTTAGAAAAAATGTTTCATTTTTCATTCCTAATGTATATATTTTTATATAAATATATATTGGATTCATTTTAGTTCAGTGTTGTATTTGGAAAACGATAGTGAACAAAATTGTATTGATTATATGAACACATATTTTATACTCTGAAGATGTATCATATTAGTATATAGATAGTATTTTAAAATTTCATGGGTAAAGATAAAGGATTCTCTTTGAATATATCTTCTTCTCTTTGAGAGATGTTGAATTTTTGATTAATGAAGGAATAATTAAATTTCATCGAATTTCACATTTTCGTTATCTATATTTTTTACTACATACTCTTCCTCTTACAAAAATCAATGAATTTATTAATTCTCTAGGGATAAAAAATATGTATGGATAATATTATTCATCAAACATTTTTATATGTGTATCATTATATTTTAGTATATATCTATAATGAAACATCATTTTTTTATTTTATTTCCTTCCAACTATTTCTATGATTTCATAGGTTCACTATTCATTTTCAATGAATTGTTTATAATTGAGGGAATGAATTAATATTATCACATTTCATTTAAAATTTTCAAAATGAAAACCTCTTCTACCCATTCATCTATATGAATATTTTATTTTGATTTTGATTATTTTTTCATAAAAAAATAATTTTTGACCTATTCATTGGTTGACTGGGACTCATTTATGGGATCTATATACAATTCACTATGGATGGAATCCTAGAAGTCCCTCAAGTGGATTTATCATACATTCAATGATGCAAGTACTTATATAGTTAAAAAGTGATACAAGTAGTGATGCATGTGGGCGCTGATGAAAGGTGATGATGTATATATTGAAGTTGATGTTTTATAGTGTATTTAAGTAATAAAATTATGGGGGTGTAGGTATATATTCATATTTCAAAACATCGCCACATTAAATCCTATAATATGTTCCCCATCGACCAGGATAAAAAAGCGCTTCCTAATTTTTATTAAATAGATTGTCTTGAACCCAAACCATTTATATTGATTTAATAAATATTCTTGAGTTTGTTCATACTTTTTTAATCTATTTATTCATACTATATATTTAAACAAATATATTCAAATGTCTATTCAATTTTTTTTAAATTTCTTATAATCCTTTTAAGAATTTTCCTTCTATGTAAATACCATTTATTATTTATTTTTTTCATAAATGATAATTTTTAGGGAATCAGCCACTTTGTTTCCATATATGGTTTTTCTAAATGTTATAAAAATGATATGCATAAATTTTCGTTAAATAATAAAATTATGATCAGTCATGAAACATTTTTTAATGCTCACATATCAAAGAATTATATGGATATGTAATTATGTTTTTGGTAGGCCCAACTTGTTATATTAATACACTACATTGTGAATGATTATATCTCACTAGATTTTATATAATGTGTAATGAGATGTTATCAGTGTACAAAATGTTTTAGGATATATTTTTCCACAATTTAATGATTTTAATTGCAAAGAGACTTGTAATATTTTGAGATTTTATGTTATTATTTGTGTAAAATATTTTAATGTTATTCCACATATTTATATTCTGATTTATTTTATGTTCCATGGTTATTATTCCTATATGTATTATTTTATGAATAAATTTTCATACATATATTATTGATTATTATTTACACATATATTATTTTCATTATGATTAGTTATTTTGATTTGGTTAATATCACATATATTTTAAAATTTTCTAAATTCCAACACATTCACTATTATTACATTTTCAATTCCCTATTACATGAAATAGAATATTACATTCAACATTACATGATGGGAGTCCACTATGAAGCGCATGAATAGGAAATATAAATTATTTTTTAAAATAATATGTTTATATAGTTAATGTACTAATACATGAAACCATTACATTCTAGGTTCATTGTTTTTATTTTAATTTTAATAGATTATAGAGTACAATAATTTAATATTTATGTATGTTATAGTTTTTTATATAAAAAATGAGAATATGGTAAATAATTTCTTTCTTTATCTGTGGTCACTTATATTAACCATTCATATCATTTAAAATATTCATTAATTCTGGTATAATGACGCATTGAGAATGATGATTCTATTTCATTTATACCTCAATTAATTAAAATTAAAATAAACAATTAATTGATTAAGAAAATTATATCATCATATGGAATAATTCATTTCCTAGTAATATTGCCACTATTTTTCATTATTTAAGTTTTTTGATATCTAGAATGTGAAGGTTTATATTAATGAATTATTTCATGTGGAGAATGATTAATCTATAAATTTGATAATATCATCAAATTTAATTACATTAGTATGTTGAAGTATAATATTATTCATCTTTTTCATTACCCTACAATGTTATTTTATTCTTTAAATTTGTGATTTATTAACTAAGTTCATTCAATAGAAATTCTATTTTTGAGAAGAAAATTCTAGGAAAGTATTTAATGTATTATGATATATCATCTTATACATCTATATTTTATCAACATTCTTTTATATAAATATAACCTTAAAATGCATAATCAATGTAGAGGATGAATAATTTAATAAAATTAATTTTCATGATGAATCATGGTTGATATTTCATATCCCTATTTATGTTCAATATTCAAGTAGTATCCCTTTTTTGGAGGTCATTTCAAAAAATCTATGCCAACATGTGATCATGTTAAAGGACCAGGCAACCCGAAATCATACTAGATATATCATAACGATAATAAATTATTTATACACAAATCAAAAAAAATAATAGGATTTTATTTGAGTACATATGTCATGTTTTTTGAAAAATTACCTTCCAACATATTGAAGATTTCTATAATTATTATAATTAACCAAAAAATACATCAAATGAGGATAAAAATTTGAATGAAATATTTATAACATCCATGTTATACTTATAAAAAATATTTGTTTTCGCACATTAAAAATCTTCCTAATATAGAGCATCATTTCAAACAATATATTAATAATGAAAAACACTTCTATTTTATAATATAATGAAAAAATGATACATGTTGATGAATACATCAAATTCTTATTACTAGAATAGATAGACTCATCTAGAACACAATATATTTTGGAAACATACATTACTTGTATTAAATCCCAATAAAATATACCAAACTAAAATAATTCTTTCATTTTCATAAATTATATTTATTATAATAATATAGAATATTTCCCTATAATTATTCATAATTTCAATGAAATCCACTCCAATAGAAAATATTTTTTCATTTTATTATCTCAATATCTCCTTTAAATAATAATTAATGGGAAACTAATTGGACATAATATTTATGTGATGTAGATGTTTAATTTTTAAATGTCTTTATCTTATTTTCATTCCCACATTGATGGAATATGAGAAATTTACTCATAATATAAGATGATGAAATAAATTAGTATGTTCTATTTATTAAAATGTAATAAGAATTACTAAGATCAACATTTTTCCATTTTCTATAATCAACACACCTTCATTTCTACATAGATTAGAGGAAAACCATCTATCCTAGATGATCTTGTCCTGGTTAATTCAACCATTATCGTATGACTCTTAATAACTATATAAAAAAATAGGACAAGAAAATCATATTATACTAAATGTATCTAATTAAAATCACTATCAAAACACTAATCCATTATAAGATTGAATCAAAGTAAATGTGATTGATATTGTACCTGCTCATTAAAACTATTCACATATTATATCATAATCTAATCTCCCAACTATGGAAATTGATATTCCATATCATTTTATAAATTTATGGTTTTACATTAATAATATTGGATAACTAAATACTTGAATCCTTCATTGGAATCATGCTTATGTTTATTAGTTTTAATAGTGGATATCCATGATTTCTAACTCAGATCCCTGATCATGAATGTGTTTCATCAGATTTTAATGGTATAAAAATTTTCTTAATAGAAAATGATATCCTCTATCCCATCCATCCACACCTCTACCATGTGGAAGTCGTGATCCCATCTTAATGTAATAGTATTATTGATATGTAATTGTTTAATTCAATATCTAAATTTATTAAATCGAATACTAACACAACATTCAATTAAATGAATTGTATGAATTGTAATTTCAATTATATATTTCAAAAGTAGAGTATTATCTTATAAACATTCATTTAATTATCATTTATAAGGTTTTAGTCATGTTATTTTGAGAGGCATGAAATTATTCAGTTCATTACAAATAAAATAATTATTAAAATAAAATATGAAAATCTAAATTACATAAAAATGAAATAATACTTATTTAAATGACATAAAAAATATAAAAATCTCAAAAAACATATCAAAAAAGGGAAAATAATTTATAGGGATTAACATATATTCAAATATAGCGAAAAATATAAAAATTAAGGGTTTTCAATATTAATGATTATATTTTCTTGGTTTTTTACAAAGAATCAACTCTGCAGGCCCTATTGTACTCTTAATAGTGTGTTTTAGTTTCATATTTCAAAGTATCAAGAGTATACATCAACAATGTGATAAATAATTATGCAACGATTCACTCCAAAAATAAAATTTGTATAAAAACATATTAAAACTCAATATCAATATCAATAATATATATTTATGTCAAATAAAAAAGAAAATACACTATGGAAATAATGATTTAAAAATATCATACATTCATAACATCCCATGATAACTCAACACTCACCGTGAAAAGTGTTGACTAGAAATTTCCTCGTAATCTACACAATGTGTTCCAGTAATACTATAACATGAAAATATTATTTGATAAATTAATTAAGGAACTTTTTTCTCTACTACCATTTTATTAGAGAAATAACATAGGATACGGTAACCTATGGTAAATAACTCGAACCTAGTAGCTCGAAGTCATTACATTACATTATTATATTGGAATAATAAAAAATGATGTTTCATCCTAATGGAATGAATTGTTTATTTGAATTGGAAGACCACATACAAACATAATTGTTACATTACAACTCGAAAGGAAAACCAATATAAAAAATCCATTGGAAACAACCATAGAAAATAGATTATCTCATCAATTCATTCATGATATACCTCATCAAATCCCGAGGACAAATAAAACATCATAAGTGGGTGATATCTGAAGCTCAAAAATGTTACGTAATAATGTGGATTCAATAAACATAAATAATAAGGATGGGTGAATATCTAATAACACGTGTAATTTAAACATAATAATGAACACAATGTGACAGGAAGAAAAACTCAGTAAGTAATTCCATATATATAATCACATGATAATGAAATATCACCTGAGATATTAATCTACTATACTAATCGCATAGAATATCAATTAATACTATTATAAAGAGATAATTCATAATTATGGACATCATAAATATACTGTCAAGGCATTGTCCATGACACCTTACATAAATGGGTAAAGACCCAGCCTAGTTTGTCTCCTAAGACCTATTGATACATCAGGAGTCTATAATGGGCCTCACCCATCACATACAATGTCCAATGAATTCTCATATGAATGTTATGAAAAATTATAAACATATATATTCATATTTAATCTACCATATGAGATGTCAACAATATCCCTAATTAGTAAACACATCATAAACTATCCAGAGTAATATATATATTGGTTTCAAGAGAGTAATCATAAACCATTCAAAAAATATTTGCAGATTGTAACATACAATATCAATCTATAATATGATTATCATTTAATATAATGCATCGAAATAGAAAAAAATTCTCTGATAAATCATTTTGAAATTAATGAGAGAAATATCTATTTACTTTTAAGAAGAAGTTTTATTTATGAAAATAATTTTTATTTTAAATGAAAATATTTTTGAAAACATTTATATCCCAGAAAAAAGTAATTAAAGTATATTTTTAGAATAATAAGATAATATCCTTACTGATATTTTTAAACTAAAGTGAAAAAATTTAAAAATAGTGTTTAAGAAACTTTTGAAATGTTCCACATTAGAGTGGATTGAGGGAAAATATAAAAGAGTATTTAATGTGGATAGGGAATAATTTTTTTCGAAAATATAGGAACGAACTGATATATATGATCATTATAAAAATGTATATTATAATAAAATATCATTGTATCATGATTTATTATGTAGTTTACTTTAAAACTGGTAAGAAATTGGGATTCTCCCTTTAATCAGGCTTTTTGTACAGAGAGGAATTTAGATTCACATGTTATAAAACACATATTTCCCCATAAAAGAAGTTATAATTGAGCTAGGTACTTATATTTGTAACGTACATACATAATTTAAGACTAATACCATATAATAATTAATAATTACATTTCAGTAATGAGAGAGATATCGTATCCCAATGGAAAAATTGAGGTTCAGATAGAATCCGTTACCTAATTTAAAAAAGTGAAATGAACTTAGAGTTAATGACTGAGATGTTAAATTATGTTTTATTATATTATTATTCAATGACTCTGAAAATTTTATATAATTTAGTATAATTTTAGTTAAATCATTTATGTCCTTTTTGATGAGTGGTATGGTTCAATTATTCTATTTGGGAGTGTTCGCTTCCATGGTTTTCATGATTTTTTAACCTGTATACATGTATGAAAGATCATATAAAATGAAAATAACTAACCGGAATAGAAATTATAAGTGATTAATTATCATATAATATGTCATGACCAATCCCCTTGGTCCCGTTCTATGAGAACCCCAAGCCATGCACCCAAAGGTTTGGGGCTGTCCACTAGTGTTGAGGGCATTATCCTACATGTGGGGGGAATTTTCTGAGTACATATACACATGCACACTCACATACCAATCCCACATTTATATAAAGGAAGACATGAAGTCTACTAAGACAAACACTATGTTTAAACATTACATGATGAAAGTAATAGATCAATAATACCATCCCTACTAAAGATAAGATCTAAACAAGATGGTACAAAAGTATCTAGAAACACAAATGAATAAAACCCTTCTTGAAGGTTAGGTGATGTGTAGCTTCCTGAATCCATAGGAGTACTCCTTGCCTGTCTTATCTCATTGGTCACCGCTTAGTCCAAGAACACCATGGTCTCTATCAAAACATTGGTCATCTGGTCAACACATAACATGTGTGGGTGAAGTCCGTGCATGTCTGAGTAATGAAATACAATGTAGGGACCCCAAACCACAAATAAATGACCATAAATAAATGTACACATGATGTAGTAGACCCCTCTCATACATATAATATAAAGGAAAGAATATAAGAATAACAGTATTTTATCTTAACACGTTGTACTACTGAATAAGTAATCCCTGATGAGTTCTTAGGGAGTTGGATCACCTAGACCCGCTCGTCACATGTGCCAGCTATATCATTAAGAACCTCTTATCTTATGGTCCATCGAGATCACATAGATAGGCTCATCTCATGCACAAGCAGGATCACATAGTACAACTCATCACATGGCCCAGCTGGATCATGTTGACCTACTCGTCACTGAGGTCTACTGGGCCACTGAGGTCCGCACATCACAGTGGTTTCTAGTCCACTAGGTACCTCACATCACAGTTGTTTGCAGGGCCACTGAGGTCTTCTCATCACTAAGGTCTATTGGGCCACTGAATACTGCTCGTCACTAAGGTTTATTGGGCCACTGAGGTCTCCACGTTATAGATTTCTGTTGGGCCATTGATGTATGCTCATCACTAGGTTCTTCTGGTCCATTGATGTTCACACATCACTAAGATATTCTAGTCCATGGGGGTTCTCTCTTCACTTCCTTCTGATCATAGCCAGTCGCTGGATTCCTGCTCATAGCGAGCTTGATTTTGGGACAATAAACTCTTCCAACCATCGGTCTTATTTTAATATCCATGAAAATTAACTTGGAGTATGATAAATGGATCATCTCATCATGGGGGTTCAAAGGCCACAAACATATCATTAATTGGACGTACGACTTGGATGTTATGTATCTTTTAGTGAAAAGGGTTTAGTCAGTTCTGGGCCTGATCGGACTTAATTTTACCTAGCTTACTTGGTTTCACTTACCCAACCCGACCCGATCAGGTCTTGGCTGCCCCGGTACGGCCTGGCCCAATGACCAGGCCTATTTGGCCAAGGGTCCAGCCCTATACCCCTTTGGCCCCCGACAACTAAAATTTTGTCTCACCTAGGGTAAACCCACCATCCATAATTAAATGGTGCTCTCTTAGTTTTTATCCGTGAAATAATTTACGAGTTATTAAAATTTTTCCCGAAAACCGCTCACATGTGATATTTAAAAACACATCATTTTTTGAGGAACCATTCCGAGAACACTGTTTCTTAGAATCAAATGTTGTCTCACTGCCTAATCATTGAATTTTAATTGGAATTTTCTAAAAATAAAACATGGGAAATCTGATTCATTAAATTCTCCCCACATTAAGAATTTATGTCATCATAATCTAAATAAATTGATTCACAAATAGATGAGGGTATGAACACAATCATTATCCTCCTTCTCCCATATGCTCTTCTGGATATTCAGGTGCTGCCACCGAACATGCACTAGGGGAATTGATCTCCCACCAAGGGTCATATCCTGTTAATCCAAGATATATATTGAAAACTCCACCCAAGTCACCCTGTCATCAACATCCAACTTTCCCTAATCAACGACTAGTTATGGGTTAATTATGTATATCTACATTTGGGATACATGGAATTCATCATACACCCTGTATATGAATGTAGGTATATCCAAGTGGTACAACACCTCACCCAATATACACAGAATTAGAAAAAGTCTAATGAACCTCTGATATAACATCTCACTTCTTCCAAATAATTGATTCCCACATTGATGATAGATCCCATGAATTACAAGGTCTCACTCCTTGATCTTTGTGGTTCTCCGTCACATACAAAAATAGGACTTCTAGTGGATTTTTGTAGTCTTTATCAGCTCCTGGATGATCGGTACATTCTCCATTGTGGCCTGCATCAACTCTACTCCCATGAGCACTAGAAATCTAGGGTTGGTCTAGAATGGTGGAAACCTTTAGGGTCACCCACACAAGTCCTCTAACAATGGTGTACCGATTGTATACTGGTAGTTATTGTTGTATGAAAAATCCAGTACAAGTAAGTGATTTACCCTACTTTAGCCAAAATCGAGCATGTAAACACATAATGTGTCCTCTAGGACCGTAATGGGATACACCATCTAGTTTTCTATCTACAGGTGTAAAGCTATGCTCAGTCACAGCTAAGTCCCAAACACCTCATGTAATAACATCCACTACTGAGATGCTATGTGATCACCTCTATATGAGAAAATTTTTTATTGGACATTGCACAGTTGAACTATATCATTCATGTAAGGGAGTCCTAAGATCTATATGGGACTCTATTGCCAAAAATCATAAACTTGAACGACATTGTGAGTTGGTCAATGATCAACAAGATGGTACCTTGTCATCTAGATTAGTGTGATAAATGGTTCAAGTATCACGTTGATATCATTCCACACAATCTTCTTTTCACCCCATGGTATAAAATAAAAACACTTCTAAGAAGAGGGGCTTGGGACAATGTGGTAACTAACCAAGGGAGTGATTAAACAGTTTCTCAACTTTTATATCAATGGTTAAGCCCATATTTAACTTTTTTTCATCACTAGTATCTACCTTGAAACCTGATTGAATATCCTGATACATCTCATCACTCTAGACATCCACTGCTACTATTGTGAATCATCTAAAAGGAACGACATGCTCCCCAACTTTCAGTAATCCATCAGGGGTATTCCCTTTGGGAAATTGATCAATTAAAGACTCATAGTTGGTATCATTGAGGTATGCCTCCCAGACTAACTTTAGGAGTGGAGGGGTAACACCCACTGATTGAAGTTAAGCTACATCATCTATATCCATGAAGGATAACCATAATGAATACAATTCCCTATTTACTTATTTAGGAACTATGAACTAAATCTCATTTATAGAGCATCTACTACCACATTTCTCATAACAGGATTATAGACTACATTGATGTCATATTCCATGAAGAACTCCATCCACCATCTCTATCTAAAGATAAAATCCTCCTAACAGAAGATATATTTTAGACTCTTTTGGTTTTAGTAGGCGGTAAATTTTTTTCCCATAAGTTTTGGTTACCACATCTTCAATGATAAGACTACCGCTTCTAACTCAAGATCTTGTTTCATGTATTTTTTCACATTAGTTATCAAATAATGAAATCCAATGGTGATTACCACTTTTTTTCATTAGGATACTACCATGTTTGGTCTCCCATGCATTGTATAACACTAGGTAATCGAATCAATCCTATGGGAAACTCAATCATGGGGTTCCAATGAAACACTGCCTTAACTTCTACAAAGACTATGGTCACCTTTCCTTACCTGATAAAGTCTTCCCATTTAAATTTATTGATGTGATCATTGGCCCTTTCGCAGTGGATACTCATACACAGTGACAACTTCAATAATGTTCTATTAATCCCCATATAATCACAAACATTTGGTTTTAATAATCCATTCATCTACATGTCCTAGACCTTCAACCTCTTCTCGTGAAGCTCTATGAACTCTATATGAAATACTGATGCTGACACTACTTCTATATCAATGAGTAGAATGATGAAGAAGTCTCTCCCTTGAGGGGAGGTAAACCAAGAAATATCTTCTAATAAAGATGATATCTTAATATCCC
Organism: Viscum album; assembly: GCA_963277665.1. Lineage (NCBI taxonomy): Eukaryota > Viridiplantae > Streptophyta > Magnoliopsida > Santalales > Viscaceae > Viscum > Viscum album. Next base: position 2,052,817,613 of record OY728146.1, on the reverse strand, counting down.
ACTATTTCTAGGAAATAAAATTTCCAAACATCCACTGCCATAAGGGTAAGACTAGTCAACATTAGAGTGATTAATTGTACTCTCCTCTACATGATCATAGCCCTTGATTCATGGAATTCCATTTTCGCTGACCATAAACACCCCCATTCCAAGGCTTCAAACACACCACATATTTTTTCCTTAAACAATCAATCCAAACAAGAAATTTGGATGACTAGCCCATACCCAATCAGTCGTCGTAATCCCACAATGCTACCACAATGAGGTTTCAACCAAAAATCATGCCTTAAAATCTCGATCACCCCATTATCATAAGTGTGACTATCAAGTCTCCTCCCATCGGAATCTCCAGACATAAGGGTGAAGTGAATGATTTTACTAGAAACATTAGGTCTTGAACCTGATTCTTGACATGGTGGAATGATTAGCATGTGTCTATAATTACAGTAGTTATGTGTAGTTATAAACTATACATCGAATCATTCCAGTAGCCCATGGGTCATATTCCTTGATCGCATGGGGAAACTTCATTCCCCTATATTAAAGATACTTGAGTTTGTTCTAGACCATATTAGGGTGGTGGTTGTAACATGTTGAAATTTATATCACTTCCTACTACTCTCTTTGCTTCTCTTCTATACCTTCCAGCGTATAGATTCATCTGTTACTGTCACTATATATACCCTTGTGGCCCTCTCATTGTTTAACTATCATCATGGAGGGCTGAAAAATCTTGAGAGAGATGTAACCTACTATTTTTTGAAAATAATTACCCCTTCCTAAGTGGACAATAATAACCCAATGATCCCTAATATATAGATCTCCTATCATGGGTCCTCTTCCTAGAACTTCTCACACGTCCATGACTTCAAGACTCACGCCAGCTTCCTACTTTCCAATAGATTAAATCCACTAGTTATATCTTCTATGATAAATGTCATTAAACCCTAAAAGGATCTCTCTAGAACATTATCTAAAGTAGAAAGGCATATAGGAATATTCATGGATCTGATTTCCAAAAAAAATATGGCTTAGAGGTTTGATCCTTAAACCAGTAGTGGTATTTTATTCATCAAGTACCTAGAAAGGTACGTATGCCTCGATGAATATGCAGATACCATCATGTCGCCCATTCAATGCTGTATAAGCTCTTGGGAACACGTAGCCCCTAAAAGTTATGGAAGGATCCCCTTATTTGAGAAATCTTCTGATTATCTGTCTATAGAAGAGTCACCTCATCGTAAGATCGGGTAATCTAACCCTACCATCACCCTGATGAACCACGAAGAAGGATCACTTCCAGGACCATTATATGATCTAATGGTGTCTTGATTTTTCTGAAAACATGGTCACCACCTAAATATATTCTTCATATGCCTGTGACTGGGGCTCGGCTAAGAACCTAAGGGGCCTATGTCAGTGAAACTCATGAAGTGCGCCCAACTCATGAATCTCATCTATTGTTAATTTGATTAAAATGTGTTACCCCACCGGTGGTTGGATATCTGGAACACCACCTAGTGGTTATATATCTAGTACAAAACCCTCTACCAATAACTTCACCATATAGAGCATCATTGTGGTCTTGTAGTGGAATCCTGGATGGTTGTCTACGTGGAAGCATCGTGAATAAAAATATGATGTTCCATGATCAATAGAGTATACCGGGTGAGATGACTCAATATGGACATTGAAATCTCCAACCGTTTCGAAACGATGTGTGCACCATTATTGTTTCTCTCTATAACTTTCTTTTTCATGCATCGAGTCGAAAAGCATAATTTAGGGTCCTCATGAATGGATAGGTCGTTCACCACACCAACACTAGATTAGCAGGCCTGAAAGCCAAGATAGAAACACTTAACACAGTTTCCCAAAACCAAACTCCTAGAATCATGGTTCATAAATTTGAATTAACCTCTATTTATACAAATTTTTATGCCCCATCCCCCAGGACCCATGGCATGACTACCCCAATCCTGCCTCCCAAAGTCCAGGGGATAACGACTAGTGTTGAAGGCATTATCTTACATGTGGGAGGAATTTTTCAATTACCAGTACTCAAGAAAACTCACAACCATATCCATAATGCTAAAATGGATGACCATTAGGCTACTAAGAGAGGGTAAAAATGAATATAGAATCACTTAACAAGAAAAACCTACCTAAAGGGTCAGTGAAGAGTAGATGTTTGAAGCTGTAGGTGTACACCATGCCTATCCAATCTCACTAGGAACTTCCTGGTACTGGACCACCAAAGTCTATGTCAAAATGTTAGCCATTTACATAAGACATGACATGTGTGGGTAAAGCACATGCCGATGTGAGTAAAACAATACTTAGTAGAAACCAAAAACCACTACAAAAATACCAATAAGAAAATTACACATGAAGTAGTTGTAAACACACACCTTTATTATATAATGGAATTAATTAATGACTAACAATCGTAACACTTAACACCTTGAACTTCTGAAGCAATAATCTTTGATGAGTGCTTGAGGATGGTGGGTCACCAAGAACCGATCATCAAATAGAACACTTGGATCACATAGACCAACAAGTCTCTTGGTGTAGCAAGATCACATAGACCCACTCATCTCTTGGGATATTAGGATCAGATAGACCAACTCATAACTCAGGTTTGCTGGTTAATTGAGGTCTGCATGTAAGTGAGGTGTGCTGGGCTACTGAGGTTCGTACGTCACAAGTTCTGTTGGACCATCGAGGTCTCATCACTATAGAGGACTGTAGGACCACTAAATTACCCAAATTAATGATGTATACTAGTCCACTAAGTTCCACTCATCACTGAGGTTTGATCGGCCACTAAGGTCAGCACGTCCCTATGGTTTGCCGGTACAATGATGTTCACTCTTCAATTTTTTCTTGTCACATCCAGATGTTGGATTCCCACACGTAGTTCTCTTGATTCCTAGAGACTATACTCCCGAAGACATCAGACATTTTTCAACATCACTTAAAATTCACCTAGAATATGTCAAAATAATCATATCATCCTGGGGTCCCAATACCGCAAACAGATCGTCCATTGAAATCTGGGTTGGGATGTTATGAGTATTTTAGTCCAAATGGGTATGTTGGGTGTAGGCTCGGTCATGTCTGGGCCAACCTAATCCTTCTAGGCCCATGTGGCTAGTCAATTGGGCTAAGGGTCTAGCCTATCGAGTCGGCCAATGTCCAGGTCACCCTTCTCTAGCCCAACCCACACAAGCAGGCCGATTTGGTATGACCCAGAAGCAGTAGGCACCGCGTCCGATCAGTGTCACATGAAAGGATAGAACATCTGCCTCCTCATACGCAGTCCACTTATTGCAGGTCATACCCCCGTTGTGGCCCACCCTAGCCCTGACATACTACAATTAGCCTCGTCTACTATTGCGGTTCTCCATTGGCACATCCTGCCTCCCCTACGTGGCCACCTACACGTGGCTGTGGCGGCTCTCGTCTACCTTCTTTGGCATCTACTATAGGTTCCACCACTTCCAGTCTTCCATCGTTTAGTGGCCTGCCTAGCCGTGGCTCTACCTCCACCACCTCCAGCTCCCATGTCGATGTTTTTTCATCCATCACTTCCATATCCATAGGCCTCATGCCCAGGTTGATCCACCATTGTGATCCTACTGGGGTTGTAGTTGTTTTCATGTCACGAAGAACATTAAAAACGGAACTGTAGAAGGATGGAAAAGGAACACAAAAAGGGATTACTATGATGTTTTTTAGTGTGATTTATCCAAATTATGTGTTTAACAAAGTATAAAGAAGCATTAATCAAACCTCCCATAACTCCCCACATGAAAAATCCCTTTTCAGCATAGACAGTCGAATCACTGGTAAATTTGTTACTGAATTAACCCGTGTTCATAATTTTAAAATGGAAGAATGGTAGAAAGGTAAACATATATAAATTAACCCCAATGTAGGTTTGGATTGATCACTAAATATGTCTTAATCTTGTGTTCATCATTCGTCAATGTACTGATGTCTTTTCTGAATATGTTAATTGATCAGTCATTGTTTATCATTCTTCACAGCTCGTCCTTCGCCAATTAATTTAAACCAAGTATTTAGAGTAAAATACAATATCCTACTCTAATCATATATCTATTATCATCAAAATAACAGAGGAAATGTGTTTCAAAATTTCTGTTATGTAGATTCTTCATGTCGTTATGTTATTTCAAATATAAAATGAAACTGTGTTTCTAGTATGCTAGAGTTGTAGTGTTGTAACACTGTTTCATTTAGGAAATGAATTTTTCGGCTCGATGTTGCATTTAATTGAATATTTTATTTATAAAATAATATCTCAAAGGTTAATTTTATTTTTCTATAAAACGTCAAAAAATTACTCTTCAACCCTTGACCCGATATAGTCGTTGTCAGGCCCCACCTAAAGATTGCAGAACCTCAAAAGTTCAACAACACTCTATGATATCCAATACATGTAACCATTTATGAGTTATAGGATTTGAAAAATAAAATATTTTTCATTTAATTATTTTATTTATGGTAACCTCCCAAAACCACTTTCCACAGTTGGCACACGCTGGCCGATGTTAGGCTCCGCCTAAGAAAATAGCACCCTAAAGAGCTCAACTATGGTCTCATATTTTCACTCCATGTAACCATTATAGATACATATACAAGGATTTTAAAAATAAAATAATTTTTTTGAAATATTTATTTATGATTATGTATTCGGGTTTTCTCAATGGAGGCCTATGCGGAATAAATTTTAGTCGCGTATAGGGTAAACCCACAATCCTAAATGCAATAGTTCCCTCATATTTTTGATATGAGATACTATTTTATAGTTATTCCACTTTTTTGGAATAATACTAATTAATAATATTTAAAAATATTAAATTTTTACGACAGACCATTCCAGGATCATGGAGCCTCGTAATCTCACTTTGTCTCAACGCCTTGTCTTGGAAATTCCATAAAATATCTCTAAAAAATAAGGAAAATCAGAGTCATTATGTAACACCATGAGATTTTATGAAAAATATTCTTTTTAATTTCATTGAAGTCTTCTATTGTATGCTACACCAATATTATCTTGCGCTATACGCAACACCGTATTAGCTTGCAGTATACACAACCCTGACTTGGATTGCATTACACGAAATCGTGATCTTCCTCGATAGCATGTGTTGTACGCAATACCGGGTTTTACTAAAAAATGATATATTATTATAATATTATTATGAACTAGACATTATAAATATTATTAACTAAATTTTCAATTTTATAACATTATTATTCATCTTACATATTTTCTAGAACATGGTATGAGAACAAAATAAATTTTTCTGATAAAATAATTATTTTTCAAAAAATGCAGTTTTGCCGCTTTTTGATGGCGCACACACTTTAAATCATGTTTTGAAATTTCTATAAGATCAATTTGAAAAAATATAATTCTTATTTGGAATCAGGATATAAAAATTTAGTTTTGATTATTTTTTCATATTATTATGTTAACTTTCATATTTTAATGAATAATAAGAACACGCTATATTTTAATTAAAAACAACTTTTTTTCATCCCAATAATTTATATGGTTAGATTATCTTTTTAATTGGTTTTAAAGTGTAATTAGAATATATTTTTACCATTTAATCCGACTTTTGTTATTGGAATTAATTTCACTTTGAAATTGGATATAAACAAGTATCAATCTTTTGATAGTTATTGTTTCTTAAAAACACGCTATTTGTTTTGATAACGGGAATTAATTTTAAAATTAATTAATTCCACTTTTATGGTTTTAATTTGGGGAAATAAAAATCAATTTTGAATTCGGAATATCAAATAATGCTTAGGCTGAATTTTTGGTATTTTTCTAAAAAACATCATTTTTATGAATAGTGAAACCACTTAGTGGTAGATAAAAAACTATCTTTTGCATTTAAATGAAATTTTACCAATTTTGTGAACTGAATTCTGAAAATCAGAGAGAAACAGTAAATATAAGGGACCAAAATTTGGTTTAATGAGATGTAAATATTTTTTTGGTGAACAGTAACTTTTTACATTTATTTACCACGGTTAAAAGTAAATAGGATAATTAAGAGTAAAAATGATGTTATTATTATCCTAACACATGTCCTAATTCTATTAGATAAGTTTAATTCGACCCAAAACAACCTTAGGAATAATATATGACCATTTAGACCCACTTGAATTAGATTAGGACATTTAATATTAATTTATTTAAAGAAGGGTTAAAATAGTTAAAATCAAATTTTAATAAGTAAATAATTTTTAATATAGGGTTATACATAAGATAAATTAGACTATAAATATTAATTATATACATAAAAATATTTCCTACATAATGGTATATTATTTATAATTTTTAGACATTATATAATTTAATTTATTTATGACACAACGATGATCCCGTAATTGTCTTATTAATGAAATATTGACATAATTTATGTTCTAAGTACACAAATAAATGTAATTTTAGACTTTTTATGAATTAAACTAATTATACAGGTTAATAAGAGATTTTAGTATTGATTTAATTAACTTTTTTCAGACTAATCAATCTGTTATGATTTTCACAAAAATCAATTACCAAATAGTTTCAAAATTGACATAAAATTGTTTTTAAACCAAATATTATATTATTTATTGTTATTTTATTCCTAAAAATCTAAGTATCGGACAAATGACTTAGATAAGGTTATATATATTATTAAAAAACAACTTGGGGTTTGTTTGTGTTGTTATATTATGTTTATTAACCTTATAGTTTAAGAAAATAAGAAGACACGGTAAAAGTTAAATTATTTAGCATAATGTTAAATCTAATTGATAAGGTTAAAATAGAAACCTAAACTTGTCTAAATTCTACTGGATGAGAGGATTTAGACCCATACCCACCTTATATTCTAAATGAATCAATTTGGAGCTATTATAAACCGAATATGACTTTATAATAAAATAATATTTTTTGTTTTTCCAAAGGTTCCCCTCTCCTCCCTTATAAAAGGGCCCCTCCTCCCTCTCTTCCTCACACCACTTTGAGACTTAATGCTCGGCCAAACCCAGACAAATTATCTTCTCCACTTACCTAGAAACATCCTAGAGGTCCTGGTATTCTTTCTAAGACCAATTTTAGTGCCCTAAGATGATGTCTCAAAAAGGCACTTCAAAGAATAGGTAATGTCTGTTACCGATTCATTCAACATTATTTCTTCTTCCACTTATTCTTAATTAGTTGTTTTATTATGAAGTAATAAAATCAGTATCACTAATATACTAATATGTTATTATAAGTATGAAACAACCATATTTCACCATCTATCCATCCTACGGAAAACGAAATCACCGCGCGTGCGTACGTACGGAATACCGTCTCTACGTCGTGGTGTAATCTGTTTTCGACCACTACCATACATGGATGGGTATAATGGTGTAAATAAATAACTATATATGATTATTGAAAAGTGATATTGATTCTGAAATATTATACATACACTTTAATACAATTCCACGATCATGGGAATGATATCATCACTCGTGCGTACGTACGGACTACCGTCTCCACGAACGCGATGAGATTCATTTTCCATGATTAACCATTCAAGAATGATTATAAAGTATATATAATGAATAATATTGAAATATATGACATAATAATAATACTTTATTTATGTATATATATATATATTTATGTCATCTATTTAATTTCATTCAATTCAATAAGGATACGAAAACATCGTTCATGCGTATATACGGTGTACCGTCTCCATGAACGGTGTATTTCCTTTCTTTTTATAGATCAATAATATATATGTATATGGTGAATATATATGATATATAAATCATTTTTTACACTCTTAAATTATGTAATCAGGTTATAAGTAATAATATCAAGAACGAAAAGTCGAAACACATACGATAAATAAAATGATTTTACCTAAAACGCTGCTTACAAAAGAACGGGTAATATAAGGTCATAAGTGAAACATATATGATATCATAACAATGAATATCCTTATGTAATAAGACAATGACATTATTTAAATCATTATAAATGAGGTTCAGATCCCTACGAATCATATCAGACCTAAGGTAAGGGATAATTTTGCAAATCTCATTTTTATCCGAGATTGCTTATACGTAAGTATTTAATGGGGTTATTGTTATCATCCATGTCCACATTTTCTAAATGTTTTTCTTTCATGTCTGTTTAATGTAATTTTCCCATTTTTACTTTTAATACATGGTAGGTATGGAATCATTCTTTTGTTTAGGTTACGAGGTACTTTTTGACTTTTCCGACAAAAGTATGAGGAGAATGTTTTTTTAAACTTATATGGAATGAAAGGATTTTTACGGTTTTATAAATCCATATTTTCATGAAGATTCCTCCAAAAGATTTAATGACTATTTTAAAAAATATATTTTTATTTTAAAATTTCATGATGTTTTGTGAAAAGAAATTGATTTTGAAAAAGAATGGATATTTTCCTCAAGAATTTATTTCAAGTGTTTTATCAAAACCATTTTCCATCTAAGATGACATTATTTCAGATGTGTATGTTTCAAGTATAATTTATCTATGATTTACATGGTTTCACTTATCTTATGATAAATTTCCATTTGTTTTATATCGATTATGACATGATGGGATGTTGTTTATGAAACCCATGTTATTCTTTGGATTCTGATGAATGTTTTAAGTTTATTTTGTGGAACAAAAATGCTTTCATTATGAGATGGGTGGGACCTATATCACCCTCCAATTAATTGGGTAAAGATTTATATCTCCTTAGATAGACATGTATGGAACGATAAGTTAATCCGATTCAGTGTTATAGGATTGAAATGAGGAGTGAACTCGATTCAGAAAGGGACTTCGTCCACTAAGATGGTCTTAGAAACAATGAATTGGCTACATTGGAAATCATGACATGTTCTGAATGGTTTCCATAATTACATGTTTTATTCCCATTATATTTTATCATGATTGATGTTCCATTATTATATATTACTTATGTACTTCCACAATTTATGTCTTTGCTCCAGATTTTGATGTTTAAATTCCATGTTCAGGCTTTTTTCTTTCAAATGTTTATAGATTGTTTTATGTTCACTATGTTTTCCATAATTGAGCATTTGAGCTCACCATTTTTATGCTTTCTTTTCCCCGGGATATAAGGAAAGGTTTTATGTTAAAAAATAGGGGAAGAATGTTATGGGAGATGTTGAAGATCATTCACCGCGATAAGAAGATTACGTTCCAAGTTTCCAAAGGCAATAAACTATTATGGTCCTTGTGTGTGTGTGTTTTTTTATTTTCTAAGTATTCATAAAAAGTAAGGTAATGTCCATGTATGTCATGTTTCAGGTTGTTACAGTTGGTATCAGGGGAATGGTTTATTTAACCTTTGGAAACTAGGATGTGAAAACATTAGTGAGAACCCTAGAGATATTTCTATGGTATGTCTAGGTATGTCCCTATGGTTAAGTATAATTATATGTTATAGTCCTAGAATTATTGTAAAAATATTATATTAAACCTAAGATATTAGATATTGAAGATACTCCACCTGGATTATGATTTTTGTCGCTCACACTATTCGTTTTGGGTTTTAGAAAATGGCTGGAAACAAGATGATTCACGATAATGGAGGATATGATGGACAATGGAATGACATTCTTCATGAGACACCAAAGGAAATGGGATTTGGAAGTCCAAGAATCATTATTATGTCGAATCCGAAATCTCATATTATGATCAATAAACTCAAATTTGGTAAGTTTCCTGACTCGGATAATAAGAGAAAGATGGAGTTTCATGATGATCATAGAGGAAAAAAAGTTCAATTTTCCCTATGTAAATCATGTGGGAAGAGGAATCAAGGAGAATGTTTCAAGGGAACTAGAACATGCTTTGGGTGTGGAAATTAAGGACACAAATCTAGTAAGTGCAAAGGAAAAGGTTCAGTTAACACCATGGATGAGGATAATGGTATTGCTACGACATCAAAAATAGTTGAATGTTTTAAATGTGGAATGTACGGGCATTATGCAAACCATTTCCCTAAGGGAATGTCTCATGAAGAGAATCAGTATGGTCGTATGGGTAGTATTTATGTTGATGATGATGAAGAGACTACAAATTATTTGTGAGATGAAAGAATTTTTGAAGCTCGGTCAATGGTTTAAGAAGGTAGTGGAATGATTACATGTTTATCAAGAGTAGTGTTTTATAAGTAATCTCATGGTACTATGGAATAAAGAGACATCTAAGGATTCTTACACTTTTGTCTTTCCTTATGTTTTGAAAGTGTATGATGAATGCTACAGGTAACCATGAAAGGTTATTCAGATATTTTTGGAAATTAGATGATATGTGCATAATGAAGGGATAAAAAGATAATGATATGTTTGATTGTATTCATGAGCTCATGAATGATATAAGGACTAAGTGATATTGTGGTTTGAGTATATAGAATATTTGGGATTTTGGTGTGTGGAAAGTGTTAAAATTTAACAACATTATTGTTTTCACTACGGTTCAATGGGTATTCATTCTTCAAGAGAATACATTATTAAGGTATTCACATGTTTGTAATTTGACCAACAAGATATATCTTATGATATATGGGTGATAAATGATGGCATTCACATGATTGTTATGTGACATTTCAAGTAACCATTTTCTTTATACTATGAGCTTTGACTGAAGTATTTTAGATAAGAAATTTTTTCGATATTATTGTTGGGATGTTATAGTAATGTAGTTTTAGAAAAAAGACAACCTGCAGGACGGGCGACATCCCATCGCGTCGGACAAGGCTGTGGGAATCAAACCCACAACCGAAGTGAGATTGAACTTTATCGGATACCACTGGCCTACAGGAAGTCCCTGGTTAGTAGAAACAAGTTTTATTTTATTAAGCATTATGATATATGAAGTATAAGTTCATTTGTGGAATCATATACGATTAACCTCTCCATAGATGGACTTATGTATATTTGATAACTTTTTCCAACTTTTTGTTTGAAACAGATGGAATGACCCATCATTCTATCACATGATCTATTAAGACTTCACGAATAACAAATTCAACTTCATTTCGTTAAGAGATGAAGTGGAAATTGTTCAACGAACGAACAACAGTGAGATTGTACCAAAATCAACCAAGTATTTCTTCTAATTCAAAATTTTCAACTTTAGGGAAATGATATTGAAAACCGAAAATGTTTTTCTAGTGATCTTATATCCGATGAATCAGATGGTACCATAGATTATCACAAATCTATGGATTTGTGATTGTTGGCTTTTTTCATAGCCATGTTCTCTATCACTCTCCATCAGAACATAATGGTTAGATTTTCCTTACATATCCATATTTTCACTTATGTTCTCCTATATATAAACCCAGTGATGAGTTACTTTGGGTAACCATTAAGTTTCATACATTAGTTTTTAAAATTATGTTTTAGTATTCCTTTTTACGATATGGGTTTCTTATGAATAGTAAATGATTTATAACCCCGAATAATTTCGAGGGCGAAATTCATTTTAAGGGGGGGGGGGGTAGAATGTAACACCCTGAGATTTTAGGAAAAATATTCTTTTTAATTTCACTGAAGTATTCTTTTGTATTCTACACTAATATTATTTTGCACTATATGCAACACCGTATTATCTTGCAGTATATGCACCCCTGACATGGCTTGCATTACACGAAATTGCAACCTTCCACGATAGCGTGTGTTGTATGCAATACCTGGTTTTACTAAAAAATGATATATTGTTATAATATTATTATGAACTAGCCATTATAAATAGTATTAAATAAATTTTGAATTTTATACATTATTATTCATCTTACATATTTTCTAGAACATGGTATGAGAATAAAATAAATTTTTCAGATAAAATAAGTATTTTTCAAAAAATGAAGTTTTGTCGCCTTTTGATAGGGCACCCACTTTAAATCTCATTTTGACATGTCTATAAGTTCAATTTGACAAAATAAAATTCTTATTTGGAATGATGATATAAAAATTTACTTTGGATAATTTCTTCATATTATTCTGATAACTTTCATATTTTAATGAATAATAATAACACCTTATATTTTAATTAAAAACATCTTTTTTTCTTCGCAATAATTTATATGGTTCCATTATCTTTTTAATTTGTTTTAAAGTGTAATTAGAATATATTTTTACCATTTAATCCAATTTTGGTCCTTGGAATTAATTTCACTTTGAAATTTGATATAAACAAGTATCAATCTTTTGATAGTTATTGTTTCTTAAAAACACGCTATTTGTTTTGATAATGCGGATTAATTTTAAAATTAATTAATTCCACTTCTATGCTTTGAATTTGGAGAAATAGAAATTAATTTTGAATTAGTAATATCTAATAATTCTTAGGCTGAATTTTTTGTATTTTTTTGAAAAACTTAAATTTTCGATGAATAGTGAAACCACTTAGTGGTAGATAAAAAACTTACTTTTTCATTTAAATGAAATTTTACCACTTCTGTGAATTGAATTTCGAAAATCCAAGAGACACTGTTAATATCAAGGAAAAAAATGTGGTTCAATGAGATGAAAATATTTTTTGGTGAATAGTAACTCTTTACTTTTATTTACCACGGTTAAAAGTAAATAGGATAATTAAGGGTAAAAATGATATTATTATTACCATAACACATGTCCTAATTCTATTGGATAAGTTTAATTCGACAAAAAAAAAAACCATAGGAATAAAATATAACCATTTAGGCCCACATTGATTAGATTAGGACATTTAATATTAATTTATTTAAAGAAGGGTTAAAATAGTTAAAATCAAAGTCTACTAAGTGAATCATTTTTAATATAGGGTTAGACATAAGATAAATTCGACTATAAATATTAATTATAAAGATAAAACTATTTCCTACATAATTGTATTTTATCTATAATTTTTATAAGTTAATTATTTTATTTTATTTATGACACAAAGATGATGCAGTAATCTTCTTATTAATGTAATATTGACATAATTGATGTTATAAATACCCAAATAAATATAATTTTAGAAATTTTATGAATTACACTAATTTTATAAGTTAATTTGAGATATTAGTATTGATTTAATTAACTTTCTTCTAACTAATCATTCTGTTATGATTTTCCAAAAAATCAATTACCAAATAGTGTAAAAATTGACATAAAATATTTTTTAAAACAAATATTATATTATTTATTGTTATTTCATTCCTAAAAATCTAAGGTTTGGATAAATGTCTTAGATAAGGTTATATATATTAATAATAAACAACTTGGGGTTATTTTGGATTGTTATAGTAAATTTATTAACATCATATTTTAAGAAAACAAGAAGAAACGACAAAAGTTAAATTATTTTACTTATGATAAATCTAAATGATATGGTTAAAATAGAATCCTAAACTTGTATAAATTATACTGGATGAGAGTATTTCGACCCATCCCCATATTATCTTCGGTATAAATCAATTTGGATCTATTAAAAACAGAATACGACTTTATAATAAAATAATATTTTTAGTTTTTCAAAAGGTGCCCCTCTACTCCCTTATAAAAGGGAACCTCCTCCCTCTCTTCCTCACACCACATTGAGCCTTCATGCTCGGCCAACCCCTGCCAAATGCTCTTCTCCACTTCCCTAGAAATATCCTAGAGGTCATGGTCTTCTTCAAAGACCAATTTTAGTGCCCTAAGAGGAGTTCTCAAAGAGGCGCTTCAAAGAAGAGGTAACGTCCGTTACCGATTCTTTCAACTTTATTTCTTCTTCAACTTCTTCTTCTCTAGTTGTTTCATTATGAATTAATAACATAAGTATCACTTATATACTGATATGTTGTTATAAGTATGAAACAACCATATTTCACCATCTATCCATCCTACAAGAAAATGAAATCACCGCTCGTGCGTACGTACGGAATACCATCTCCACGTCATGGTGTAATCTGTTTTCGACCACCACCTTACTTGGATGGATATAATGGTGTAAATAAAAAACTCTATATGATTATTGTAAAGTGATAGTGATTCTGAAATATTATACATACAATTTAATACTATTCCACAATCATGGGAATGATATCATCGCTCGTGCGTACGTACTGACTACCGTCTCCACGAACGCGATGAGATTCATTTTTCCATGATTAACCATTCAAGAATGATTATAAAGTATATATAACGAATAATAATGAAATATATGACATAATAATGCTACTGGATTTATGTATATATATATGTATGTCATCTTTTTAATTTCATTCAATTCAATAAGGAAACAAAAACATCGTTCATGCGTACATACGACCTACCGTCTCCAAGAATGGTGTATTTCCTTTATTTTTATAGATATATAATATATATGTATATGATGAATATATAACATATATAAATCACGTTTTACACTCTGGAATTTTGTAAATCAGGATATTAGTAATAATATCAAGAATGAAAAATCGAAACACATATGATAAATGAAATGATTTTACCCAAAATGATGCTTACAAAGGAACGGGTAATAGAAAGTCATAAGTGAAACATATATGATATCATAACAGTGAATATGATTATTTAATAAGTAAATTACATTATTTAAATCATTATACAGGTGGTTCGGATCCATACAATGCATATCAGACCTAAGGTAAGGGATAATTTTTCAAATCTCATTTTTATCCGAGATTTCTTATACATAAGTATTTACTGGGTTTATTGTTATCATCCATGTCCATGTTTTCTAAAAGTGTTTTTATGTATTTTTAATGTCCTTTTTACCCATTTTGACTTTTAGTACATGGTATTTAAGGAATCTTTCTTTTTCTTATGTTATGAGGTACTTTTTGACTTTTCCGACAAAAGTACAAGGAGAATGTGTTTTTTAAAAACATATACGGAATGAAAGGATTTTTACGGTTTTATAAAGCCATATTTTCATGAATCTTCCTCCAAAAGATTTCATGACTATTTTAAAAAAAATATTTTTCTTTTAAAATTTCATGACATTTTTTGGAAAGATATTGATTTTGAAAAAGAATGGATATTTTCCTCAAGAATTAATTTCAAGTGTTTTATCAAAACCATTTTCCATCTAAGATGAAATTATTTTATATGTGTATGTTTCAAGTATAATTTATCTATGATTTAAATGGGTTCACTTATCTTATGATGAAATTTCCATTTGTTTTATATGGATTATGAGATGATGGTATGAGGTTTATGAAACACATTTTATTCCTTGGGTTATGATGAATGTTTTAAGTTTATTTTTTGGAACAAGTAAGATTGGTTTCATTATGAGATGGGTGTGACGTATATCTCCCTCCAATGCATTGGGTAAAGATTTATATCTCATGAGATAGACATGGATGGAATGGTAAGTTAATTCGGTTCAGTGTTACAGGACTGAAATGTTGAGTGAACTTGATTTAGAAAGGGACTTTGTCCACTAAGATGGTCTTAGATGCAATGCCTTTTCTACTATAGAAATCATGACATGTGCTGAATGGTTGCAACAATTAAATGTTTCATTACCATTGTATTATATCATGATTTATGTTCTATTATGATATATGCCTTACGTAATTCCACGATTTATGTCTTTTCTCATGATTTTGATGTTTAAATTTCATGTTCATATTTTTTGCTTTCAAATGATTATGGATTGTGTTATGATCACTATGTTTTCACTTACTGAGCATTTGAGCTCACCATTTTTATGGTTTCTTTTCCCCAGGATATAAGGAATGGTTTTAGGTTAAAAAAGGGGATGAATGTTATGGGAGATGTTGAAGATTTTCACCACTATTATAATATTACGTTCCAAGTTTCAAATACACTAAACTATTACCGTCCTTGTGTGTTTGTTTTTGTTATGTACTAAGTATTCTGAAAAAGTAATGTAATATTCATATACATCAAGTTTCGGGTCGTTACACATTACATAATGCATGAAATGGTATAAAATATAATTTATTTCTAAATATATGTATGACTCATTAGATAAACTATTAATGATAAATTTTTAGATTACATTAGTTTTTTATTAGATAGAACCATTAGTTTTTTTCGTAATTAAAATTGTGTGTATTTATTTGTTCTAAAATAATATGTAAGTTTTAATACACAAATTATAATTTGGCCTACCCATAAAATGGTTTTATAATGAGCCGTGAAGGTGTAATTGAAAATATAAAACTCACCATCCATGAGGATTGTCAATCAGGACCTCACATATGATGTATTCATTTTTATAGTAAAATGTGAAGAGAAGGGAATATTCATTTTATATACCACCATCAAAATATAATAACATTATATAAAATTTAATGTAGTGATCATTCCACTTTGGTATAAGCAGTTTATGAAAGGATAATATAATAATGAAATTTAAATAAATTTAAAATAACGACCAATGGATTTTACATCATAAGTTGTTCTCCTTGAGATCCTCTTTAAAGCACATTGATATGGTATTTTGGGTGATACCAAGAAGAGAATAAAATGGGGGAGTTGTTTTTGAGAGGTATTGGAATGAAATTTGGAAATATTCAATTCTTTTGATGTGTGAGGACAAGAGGGAGTGATGGGTGGTATTTACAAAGGATGAGAGGGGTGTTTTTATTATTGTTCTAATTGGTTTATAATTTTTTCCTCAATTATATCAATATATTGAACCTTATCACTAAAAATTTAAAAATAATAAAATATAGTTAAAAATTATAAGCTAAAGTTAGCCATGATTCATCTATGACCCAATAATTCATGAATTTTCAAATACCATAAATTACCATATTTCATTATTCACATAAATAGTCAACTATTTTAAAAAAACACCCAAATTTCAACCTGAGCATTTTTAAATGTGTATAATAAAAAATGGACTCAATTTCAAGAAAATAATTTTATAAATATTATAAATTTAATTTTATATAATATCATCATTTACTCAAAAAAAATTCATTTTAATATTATAATGGATTTTAAGAAACTTTCAAAAATTAATTATTGTCAAATATAATTTTATTATATTCAATATTAAACAAACTACTAATTTATGAATTTATTCTTGGAAAATAATTTTTTTTTGTAGATTATTTTATTATTTTCAAAATCATGAAGAAATATTTACATTTCACAAAAATTACAATACATAGTTTATAATTTTTTAAAACATTTATTTTCATATTCAATGATATAAATATATAATAATTCAATTAATAAGATTCCAAAAAGTTATTTATACTTCCATAGGTGAGGTTATTATTCAATTTTCCAGTTTACTATTCTTAATAACCATATTACTATTTCATTAATAAAGTTATTATTCCATATGTATCTGAAGTTTAATTTCTATAAATAACAATTATTTTATTATTTATTCTTTTATAATGTCTATATTATGATCTCTATTTTATATTATGAGATTTATACTATAAAACATAATTATAAAAAGGGAAATTTCATTGAAAAAATTTGGTTCATTACAATCTAACATGCTTCAATAAATTATTTCCACACAATATTAAATTTCAATTTTAAAAAATAATAGATGAGAGTTGAAAATTACATTACAGAAATATCACCATGGAAAAAACGGGTTCTAAAAAATCCTCATAAAAAAGTAAAAATAAATGATAAGGAAACCAAAAAACTAGGAATCCAAAATAGAAGGTCATTGATGAAAATAGGGACCTGGGAGACAAATCTAACAATCAAATTTTTATTAAGAGAGATATAGAACATGACCCATGAATGTTAATAATCAAAAAATAATTAATCTATGATCTTTTAAATTCCATAGATTTATAAGAATGAAAATTAAAACAATTATGTTATTATTCCAAATTATTTTTCATAGAGTTGAGGGACACTTTTACAATATGAATAAGTTCTATAGAATGTAAATATACTTGATTTATTTTATCCCATAATATTGTGCTTCGGTTGTGCTTTTATCTATCTCAAACTCGTTTAATAAATCATGAGATTGATATTTGAGAATAAATTTTCTTTCTGAAGAACATTAATAAATAATAATATAAAATAGTTATTCCTTCATTCTCTAAAATTTTACTGAACCCATAATGGTTAGAAATGTTTATCCAGTATTATAATAATTTTAAATGATTCCAAAAGTATATTAACATATGAATCAACCCGAATATGTCATTCTGAAATCAATGACCTGTATTTTTAAGGAAAGACAATATATTTTTTGAAATTAACATAAGAAAATATTTCCCCAAATTAAGTATATATTATTTTCACATACCAAATATATGAATACAATAGTATCTTTTAATCTGTTATGAACCATGCATTCATTCATGTCTAAAATATCATGTTGTGAAATCAGTTTCATAAACCATCAAATCACTAACCCCTACCATTGTCACTGATACGATCCCATATAAATATAGATAATATTATCTAATATCATGTACATATTTAATGATATATTTACCATTCCATGTGACATAAAAAATTAACTCACTATAGAATCACATAACTTGATTACTAGTTTTATTAATCAAATAGATACAATTCTTTATAGAATATTTACTATAGTAAAATCATTATAAATATCATGATTCTAATAACATAAAATAATTATTGAAAAGATATTAATTAATTATTCCACATTGACTGTACTAACATAATAATCTTAGACATGATCCATTTTCTTATTCTGAGATATATTACCTCGAGGCATGGGAGATTCATTTCCATAATGCCCCATCAATATATTTTAGAAGCTTTAGATATAGAAATATTATTTCCTTACCATACAATTTTGATCCTAGTGTTCTTTCTCCCTATATTTATAAAAAACTCTCATTCCATTCATGCATGTACTGAGAATTTTCATCACACACTTATCACATATGAAAAAATATATTTTTATTTCCTTCTCCATATATTTTCTTTTATCTTTTCCATCTTCTTACGTTGTTTAATTCAGAACCATAAGCCTTCAATAATTCTTTCATTGTCTTAATATAACAAGATATTATATCATCAAGTGATGAGAATGTTTTGGAGACTAATTCCCTTTGTTGAATTGGCTTAAGACCATCAAATAAATAGTCAATTTCTCTCCTTGGATTATATATGTAGACTTTAGAAAGCGTTTATTCTATTGTGATACTGTCATCACATTTTTAAACATGTTCATCTTTTTTGTATCTCAAACACAAAAATTTCCTCTCCATATCCGCTTAATTTTCTAATGGGAAATATTTTATCAAAAAAATTTAATCAAAAACGATATATTCCCAATTTGAAATTTATTTCTCATGCTTTTTTTAATAAATTAATGACCACCATTGATCCACATCACCCAATAAACTATATAATTTCATCATAATTATATATAATTATTTAATTCATATTACAATAATCTTTTTATATAGGGAACATACCCATTTCTATGATAAATATCAATTTATAGTCTTCTTGAATGATAGAGGATGTTGTCCCAAAAGGAAGACTAACAGTGTAACCAAACATTATGGATCGAGATGCTCCATGCGAGTACTGTAATTGCAGATAACCAATATAAATTCTATTATTATAGTTATATGATGTTCATATCTATTTGAATCTCAGAATCACATATCACTGTATTATATATTTGGGGAATCTCAACATGGAATTCATACATTAATATGTTTTTCATTTCCCCCAAAAGGTGTAATTTCTAAAAAACTGTCATACTGTATCGACCCCGTACCCACAATGTGTAGCCCTCCTGGGCTGGCAATGTGAGATGGGTGATAGTGACCCCCCGAGTCCTGCCTCCAGTAGGCCCCGGGATGGCGACTAGCACCGAGGGTATAGTAAACACACATATAAGAGCAATACCCACTAAGATAACACATGAAAAAGAGATAGATATGATAGACACCATCAAACTCCATCTCAGATTGAAATATAACTGAAAACCCAATTAAACGTATGTAATGTCAGGAAACTATACTACAGAAGGAAGGGGAAAATTAATTACCCAAAAGAAAGTAAAAATAGCAGCAACCACAAGCCCGAATAGCTCCTGCGACCCCAAGGTAGTAGAAACCAGCTAGATCTCCATCATACTCCAAGTGACCTGAAAACCTATTTATATATACATGGGATGAGTATAATAGTATACTCAATGGGATCCTCCTCGTAGCCTCTCATGAAAAAGTTAAGAAATCATGCTAAAGCACAGTGTACAACAAGTGAAACTAACTCATCACATGAACATGTATACTATGTTCCTAGCCCCTCCCTGGCTACTATAACCATGTAACACATACAATAGTATATATTATAATAACGAATATAAAGGGTACCACACTACTACATCCCCATGGGTTTTCCAAATTTTCCCCAACGTCACACGTCCTAAGAATCTATCTCAAAAAAAGGCTTTCCCGCAAACACCTGGGTGAAGCACTAAAATATGAACCTCATGCAACAAAATCACCACATCCATGTAAGAAAATAAATAGGTAGTTTCTAGGCACCACCACATCTTTTATAACGTGTATCGTACGTCAGGTACTATACCTCAGGCCATTACCACCCATACACTGATTTAGAAACCTCAAGCCATCATAGCCTATACACATTACACTTATAGTAGTATGTAGGATACTATATTTAGAATATATGGGTGGGATTAACCCCATGATATTACAACCCTCTACACACATATATGGGGTAAAATAACTATAGTGCATACCAGTACATGTAAATACGAAGATAAGAGAGCATGGCCCAAGGGGTAAGTCATCCATATGTAGCCCCACCGAATGTTGGGGAAAACACCCCCTAGGGCTCAGAATCCCCAGAATGTCAATATCTCTAACTGATAGGGTGGAGTTGCGTATAAAAATAAAAAAGGTACATAATATACTAAATCTTAAAACCACACTATGGGAATAACCTAGTCTTAGACTCAACTGCAGCTAACGTCTCTCGGACCCCCGGCTGCCAGATCTAAGACAATGTATCCTATAATCACACAACAATTTAAATAGTTTTATTGAATTACTTCATTTCCATTTAATCTTTTCCTTTTTACATTAAATAATTATATAAATATTAATTAACCATTAAAATTCCACTTTAAATTTCATTAGCATCACACCCAAAGTCCACTGTCCCTTGGAAATGGTAACCTCAACATTTCATTCTAGCATGCTCTAACACCACGGGTTAAAATTATTTATTCATTTATTTAACTACAACATTACTTTCCCATATTCCTAGGCATTCAGGAAAAACATTCTATGCTACTAAACAATTGGGGGCTCAACACGGGGAGTAGATAACTACCCATCATGTCTTTTCTGCCTATAAGAAGAGCATAGAGCCATCCTCCCTTGAGAAGATAGACACAAAAAGCACTTCGAATTCCATGCGCGTCTTCACCCCTTTCACAAGAAGGGTAAAAAATACCAGCTTCAGTGTGAAGTGGGAAAAATAAAAGAAGATAAAAAACCAACAAGAATCAGTCGGCATCCAAACATTCACATCTAACTCGTTCCATCATCCATGGTGTCCTCCCCAACACCCACATGAAAAAACTGCTGCATATCACTACTCTTGGCGTCAAATAATGCCACAACCAATAGGCGTCCATACCTCCACATATCACAATATCCATCTAAGAGCACATAACGACACAAGAAGCAATAAATCAATATTCATATGAAATGGGCTCTTGCCCCTTAAAAAAACAACAGGGTAACTCAAAACCCTACAAGAAATTTTCTTTTATCAAATAACCAGTTCTTTAATCCATCATGGATTAACCGATTTATTATTAGTAGGTTCAAAATTCAAGAAAACTAATTAGTAAGCTACCACAAATAATTAAACTTTTTTATTAAACCAATTTTAATAACATCATATTATAACAAGAGGAAGCAGATTCATTTACATGCCTCTTTATATTCATCCAAATAATTATCAATTAATTCCGGTTTTACGTTCTTTACCAATTTCCATCAAGAATGAAATTCTAAACAAGAAATATTTGATATCATGATATCAGGAAAAACAATAGGAAATAAAATTCATTTAATATCAATTTATTTATCTGGTTCAAATATTTATTATGCCACTTCCATTGTGATCCAGTGGGATAAAGCATCTAACTCTACAATTTCACATAAAAGAGAACCAACTGATCCCCTATCTCAAACACTTATTGACATTATTTATACAATAATGAGCCACACAAGGAGTTACGATCTCCTCCCCTGTGAAAACTCTATCCACCCATGCATGAAAAGACACCACCACATCAGCCAACACCAAAGAAAATACCATTAGTAATATGGGGTACAAATTCAATAAAAAGAGGAAGGAGAAAGAAGGATATGAATTGAAAATAATGGAGATAGGTCATACCTTATATCGAAGACTAATCAATATTTCATGGTTTCATAAAAATATGTGAATCAAATCCTAGGAGGAAGGGTTGATTACCCAAATCCTATAGGAACGAATGGGCTTTTCGAGCATCTCACACCCAAGTACAAGGTGGAAGAACTAGAGAGGAAGATATCTTGTCCCATTAGAAGATTTAACGGAGCAGTGGTTTAAGATATTCTAGGATTTCCATTGAAATCATATCTTATTAAACCACCCGGTTTGACAAAGTAAAAATATTATGAGCTATAGGAGAAATTAATATAGGAGTTTCGACCTTTGAATATAACTTAGAGTCCTTAAAATAAGTCTTTAAATGCATTTTACGTCAATGGAAATGTTAAAGGGTGAAACTGTAGGAAGTTGGAAACACTGTTCACAAATTAGAAATTTCCCAAAGGAAAAACACTATACATTAACCTCAACGTTGGAACCTCACTGTTCTGGAAAGACTGTTCATGAACCTCACCTTTCTGGAAACTCTATTCATGAACTCAAAATTTTCTAAAGGAAAATGGTCACCATTGTAAACTCACTGTTGCGGAAACACTGTTCATGAACTCAAAATTTGGAAAATGAAAAAAGTCACCATTGGAACCTCGCCGTTCTCAAAAGAATATTCATGAACTCAAAATATGGCAATGTGAAATAGTCATCATTGGAACCTCACCATTCTGGAAACACTATTCATGAACTCTAAATTTGGCAAAAGAAAAAGGTCACCGTTGGAACCTCACTGTTCTGGAAACACTATTCATGAACTCAAAATTTGGAAAAGGAAAAAGGACTCCATTGGAACCTCACCGTTCTAGAAACAATATTCATGGACTCAAAGTTTGGAAAATAAAAAAGGTGACCATTTCAACCTCACCGTTTGCACCTCACCATTGCATTGTTCACAGAAGGTTACCGATTACACTGTTCACCTAGGGCTACCGAAGCACTATTCACATAAGGTCACTGATACACTATTCAAATAATGTGACCATTGCACTGTTCAAAAAAAGTTACCGATGAAACTTTTCACAGAAGGTCACCAATGACACTATTCACATCAGGTCACTAATGTCATAGTTCATATATGGTCACCGTTGCACTATTCATATAAGGTTACTGATGACACTATCCATAGAAGGTTACCGATGACACCGTTCACATGAGGTCACCAATGTCATTGTTCACATATGTTCATCATTGCACGGTTCACATATGTTTACCAATGACACTGTTCATAGAAGGTTACCGATGCACTATTCACAATAGTCTACGATTGGAACTGTTCACCAAGTTAACTATTCACAAGAATTGAAATTTGGAATTGTGTTGGGGATAACTCACCTTGTCCTCCCAAAACAACTCACACACCTATTTTTGCAAAGGAATGAACTAGGGAGTTCTGTGACATTATATAAGATACCTCTCAAAACATTCTCATCTTCAAATATTCAAAACACACCTAAAGGGAAAACGAATCGAGGTCTGAACAACCACTCATCGAGGTACCTCTCAAAAGAGAGAAAGCCACTAGAAGCAACAAAAGAAATCCATATTATAAACATTAAAGGTATATTACCAAAAAGGATACATCGATAAATTAAAATAGTTAAATATCAAACAACTCTGGGCACTGAGCTCGTATCTGTGACTCACGTTCCTAGGTACTCTCCTCTATACCACCATGTCACCATAACACATGATCTAATGGAATTGAAAACCCGTGAAACACCTTCTCTTTGCGGTCTTGGATCTCTACATGTCACTCCCCAAAGGTCGCATCATCATCAACGTTGATCTCTCCTTAATAGATGATGTGAGAGTCGTCATGATGATAATGAAAAATCTGTGATACATGGAAAACATCATGTATCTGAATCCTCTGCGGGGGAAGTGCTACTCGATACGCCTCGACTCCAACATGAGCTAACACCTCAAAAGACCCAAAAAACTGGGGAGAGAGCTTACTCCCACGAAGAAACATTCACTACTCATGATACATAGTCACCTTCAGAAACATGTGATCCCTAACATCAAACTCTAAGGGTCTCCACCTTTAATAGAAATATGGTTTCTAACGATCTTGAACTGTCTTCATCCTCCCACAAATCACTTGAACCATCTCTATCATATTCTCCACTTTTTCTGGTATGATAATTGATGAATCTATGATCCTAGTTCAGCACAATAGTGAATGGAAAGGTCGTCCATACAAGGATTCAAATGGTTCCATACTGATGGTGGAGTGAATAAAAATTTTGTATTAAAACTCCACTAAGGGTAAGTGCCTCATCCACGAACCTCCAAAATCCAGGACACAAGAGCATAAAATGTATTCAAGAGTCTGGATGGTTGGCATTGTCTGACAATCCATTTGAGGAAGAAAAGAAGTGTAAAGGCATAGATGAGAACCAAAAGTAAGCTGGATATCTCTCCACACCATAATGGTAAAATGAAGATCTCAATCAGAAATGATCATCCTTGGGACACTATGATGTCTCACCACCTCCTCCAGATACTACCTCAACCAAAAATCCACTAAGCTTGACTCCTTGATTTCTATGATGTTGAACGGTTTTTTTAAATGATGAAATACCACACCGGAAGAATCATGTCCTCCCTGGCCTCGAGGAAAAATAGTAACAAATTCCATTGAGATGTCATCCCACTTCCTATAAGGAATATCTAATTGCTGGTACAGACCACCAGGAACACGATGTTAGACCTTCACTTTCTGGCAAATAAAACATTGAGACGCAAAATACAAAACCACACACTTTATCCCATGCCACCAAAACTGGATCCTTAAGGCTCAGTAAATCATTGTTACACAATTATGGACCGCTAATGAATAAATATGAAACTCCATGAAAACCGTCTCGCAAATTGTGAAAACAAAAGATATCATCTCATGATACATCACTCAGTATTGTTCATCCTAATGCCAACCATCAGGGGCCTCGCCACAAACAACTTAGTTTCTCCAAACCTACACCTCTAGATCCCCTAACTAGGACACTTCCACATGTTTCCCCATAGTTGATTGCACCGTCATCTAAAAAAGATAACCTCTACTCCCAACATATCCCATATCAAGATGTATTACTGAGAGTTCTTCCATTACCCTCCATGAATAACCAAATTGAAGCACTACATCACCACATGAGATCCTACTCAGCACATCAGCTACAACATTCCCCGTTCCAGGTGTATTCGATATTTTGAAGTCTTGTTCTTGTAAGTACTACATCAACTAACATTGTCGTAAGATCGGGTCATGCAAGGAGAAAACATACCTCAGGCTCTTATGATTAGTAAAATCCACAAAAGCACTCACCAAAAAGGTAATATCTCTAAAACATCAAATAAATCACTACAACATCAATCTCAAGATCATTTGTGGAATTGTTACATTCATGGGGATGTAACTATTGGTACACATAAAAAATAACTGATCTCTGTTACATCAAAACACAACATAACCCCAGATGTCAAGAATCGTAGAAAACATCAAACTGAACTCCATTTGTTGGTAGATAATGAACTACATCACATTCTAACATCTCCTTTAGGTACTTGAATACTTCTTGATACTGATCAGTCCATATGAATGACTGATTCTTCTAGGTCAATGTTTTCAGTGGAGTCACAAATCGATTGAAATCGGCTACGAACCTCATGTACTTTCCAGTGAGACCAAGGAAACTGTGCACCTCTGACACTATCTTGGGGGCTTCCGAAGACATGACTTCTTCTTTCTTTGATGGATCCACTGACACTCCCTACTAGGGAACAACATTCCCTAGGAAAAAAACAACTTCATCCCAAAACTAACATCACAAATAGTTGATGTTGATGAAGAACACAAAAAAAACGTGTAGGTGCTCCACAATATCCTACTCTGACATGGAGTACATAAGGATATCGTCGATGAAAACTTCAACAAAAGTTTCCAGGAACTCACAGAACACATCATTCATCAATACCATGAACATAGCTGGAGAATTTATCATGCCAAACAACATTATGAAAAACTCATAATTCCCATGACGACAATGGAACATAGTCTTTAGGATATCCTCATCCTTCACACACATTTGATGATATCATGACCACAAGTTGATCTTTAAGAACTAACTTTCACCCTTCAGTTGATCAAATAAATCATCAATCTATGGAAGTGGATAGAGATCATGTATTCTCACATTGTTCATCCGACGATAATCAACACACAACCGAAATCTGTCGTCATCCTTCTTTACAAACAAAATTGGTACACCCCATGGTGACACACTCAACCAAACAAAACTGCACTATAACATACCATGAAGTTGTATACATAGAACTCGTAATAGGGAAGGGGCCATCCTATATGAATACATAGAGATAGAAGATTATCCTTGTTGTAGCTCGATCCCAAACTCGATCTCCCGTTAAGGGGGTATTTCTACCACCTTTTCTGGAATGACATCAGTGTACTCTTCTATGACCCTAGGAAATTCCAACTACTGAACACTTGAAGAACTCAAAATTATTTCAGAAATCATGGATGATATGGAGAAACACACCTATAACACATCTGTGGGTCTCATTCACCAACAAATACCACTGGCTCTCCATCCGCATCTAAGAACACAACCTTCCACCTAAAGCAATCAATTATAGCCTGCACCAAATACAACCAATCCATACTAATATGACATCATATGGTTGTATTCGTAAACATAGGAAATCTCCTCAAGAGAGGTGTTGCACCAACTCTAGCTCATAGTCTCAACATACTTCAAACAAGTCTGCTCGGCCTCCAACTGGCATAGTCAACGCCAAGGGAACTAGTAGCCACTCTACCTCAAGTCCAAAAGAATGGAAAATGGTAGGTGATACGAAGGAGTGTGCCGCTACTAAATCTAACAAGAAATAAAAATAGGTAGAAAATAAGAAAAGGGTACCTCGAACGATGTCTGGCTCGCCTGGAGCTGGAAACGCTAAAGAATGAAGTTTACCATGAACTCCTCCACGACCTCTCTGACCATGACGACGACCACCACCATGGCCACACTCTTCTCTATAAGGACATGGAGTGTCACAGGGATATCCTCTTCCTTCCCCATATGCCCTATTATGATCTAAATCTAGTGCAACTTGATACTACTACATCTACGTGAACTGCCTCAACGGAGGAACATGATGTGGATAACCTAGTGCACGATGACTCCTCTAAATGGATGGGCTCTCTCGCTGAAAATTACCTCATCTTTCACAAGAAAAACATGCACCATATTCCATGGCATAGGCCTCAGAGCTTCTACCACTAGTGAAATGAGATTCGGAGGGAAGGGACCTACCTCCGGCTTAACAGAAACTCTTCGGCAATGAAAAATAGGAACCCGTGATCACATTTTTGATTCATGAGTAATCATGATGACTCCCCTCTCGTGATGTTCTTGTTCTGGACAATTTCATCTCGACGACCTCTTCCCTTTCCAGTAACTCATGAAATTCCGTCAACATAAATGGGGTGACCTGGTGCTGGATCCATGGATGAAAAGCCTCATCACAATGTGTCGCCCTGGCCTCTTCATATGGAAACATGTTGGAAGCATAACGTAAAAGATTTCAGAAATGGATTCCAAACACTTTCATAGTAGAGCTCCCCTGTCGAATGGTAAGAAGTTCTAGGCAACTGGACACCTTCACGGTCGAGGAATGAAACTCGACATTAAACATGTCTCAGAACTCCTACCGTGATATCGATGACTCCTCGTGATCCCTAATGAATACGTACCACCACTACCTCGATACTCTTTGTAGCATCATCAATACCATGGAAACCAAGTGCACCTTCCGAGAACGGATCGAACTAAAGCCTCTCTTGACCTCTTCGAACCAGTCTTCCATGAAGGTATAGAAAATGGAGCTCTCGTACTTCTATAGACTCTGGCGATGAAACTCTCAAAGTGGCCTCCTCCAAGTGTCTTCATCATCAACCTCTACCCTGAAGAGATCTACTGGAATAGGCAGTTGGACATCTTCTATGTGATCCTAATGAGGACATCGACCTGGATCCATAACTGTAAAATAACAAACTATTAGCGATCGTAATCCTGGAATATGTAGGAATCAACCTTTATTGATTATTTGTTTTCCTTTATTCAATTTAAGTTAACCTATCCCAAGGTCTACCCATTCAAATACAGGATCAAAGAATAATGATGCATGATCCTTTCTTAGGTCTCTTCCCTGCTAATAGTATCACTTTGTTTAGTAGACGTTATGAACATAATGTTCCGTACAACAAATCATAGGAGTCGCTAAACGACTATCTGTCAGCTGGTCTGCAGTAGTTACATAACTTTCTAATCTTGACTAACATTATTTCCCTACCAACCCATGCATCCTCCCTTATGTCTAACTCCAAACTCCATCTTATAACTTAAACAGCTCTCTGATACCACTCTGTCACAACCCCCCCCCCCCCCCATAAGGTGTACCGCTCATAGGCCATAAATGTGAGAAGGGAGATAATGACCCCCGATTCCCACCTCCAATAGGCCCCGAGTTGGTGCTACCACCGAGGGTATATTAACCACACAGATTGGAGGCATTACCCTCTAAGAGAACACATACCTAAGAGAGACATAAGATAAAACCCGACCAACACCATCTTAGACTAAAATATAACTAAAAACCCACGTTCACATGTGTAATTTCATGAAAAAATACTACAAATTGAAGGGGAAAACATCAAGGACCCAAAAGAAAGTAAAAACAACAGAATCCACAAGCCCAAACAACTATTTCAACCCCAAGCTAGAGGATACTAGCTTGCAATCCAAACTACTCCATGTGACCTGAAAAATAGTTTACATATACATAGGGGGAGTATAAAAATTTACTCAAATGGATCCTCCATGAATCCTCTCATGCAAAATTAATCAAAGCATGCTAAAGCACAGTGAACAACAAGTGAAACAAACTAATCACTTAAATAGGTATACTACATTCTCATCCCCACCTTGTCTACTCTCACCAAGTAATACATACAAGACTATATAATTTAATAAATAATATAAAGGGTACCCCACTAATACTTCCCCACCATTTTTCCACTTATCCCCAATGTCACATGTCCTAAGCATCTCTCTCCAAAAAGGCTTGCCCGCAGACACCTGGTCGAAGCACCACAATATGAACTCATGCAACAAAACCACTATGTCCATGAAATAAAGTAAATAGGTAGTTTCTTAGATCCACCAAATCTCATATTACATGTATCATATCTAGGGTATTATACCTTAAGCATTTACAGCCCATACACCGAGTAAGGATCCGCAAGCAATCATAGCCTATACACGTTACACCTATAGTAGTCTCTAGGATACTATAACAAGAATATATTTGTGTGAATAACCAAAAGACATTACATTCCTCTACAGACATATATGGGGAAAACTAACCATAGTGCCTACCATCACAAATAAATACCAAGAGAAGAGAGTGGGGCCAAAGGGGGTAGTCAGCCATCCATCCCCCCGCCGATATGTTGGGGAAAACACCAATAGGGCTCAGAATCCCTAGGGTGTCAGTTTCCTTAAATGAAGGGGTGAAATATACTACAGAAACAATAAAGTACAAACTATACTATATCTCACAACCACACTATGGCCATAATCTAGTCTTAGACTCAACTACCGCTAACGTCTCTCGGACTCACGACTGCCAAATCTAAGACTCGGTATCCTATAACACACAACCATATGAAGAGCATTATTTCATTACTTCATTTAGTTTTTATCTATTCTACATTACATTAATTAATTATTTAAACATTAATTAACCACTAACAATTACACTTTAAATATCATTACCATCATACCCAATGTCTATTGTCCCTTTAAAATTGTGACATCAACTTTTCTGTCCAACAAGATCTAACCCCATGTGTTTAAATCATTTATACAATAATTTGTTAATAACATTAATTCCCCATATTCCTAGGCATTGTAGAAAAATATTCCATGCTACAAACACTAGGGTTCTAAAAACGATGAGTAGATAACTTCCCATCGTGTCTTTGCTGCCTATAGTAAGAGTGTAGACCTATACTCCCTTGAGAAGCTAGACACAAAAAGCACACGTCATAACCCGCAAGTCTTCACCCCTTTCAAAAGAAGGGTATCAAATACCAGTTACCTTGAGCATTGGGGAAAGAAAAGAACATAATAAAAAAAATAAGAATCATTCAAAATCCAAACATTCACATCCAACCTGTTCCATCATCCGGGTTTTCCTCCCTAACACCATCATGCAAAAACCAATGCATATTGCCACTGATAGCATCAACAGCTGCCACAACAAATATGCCTCCCTTCCTCGACATATCACTACATCCATCCATGATCACATTAAAACACATTCAAAAAGAAAAAAACATCAATTCAAATGGGCTCTTAACCCTTAAACAAGAAAGAGGGTAACTCAGAACCCTATAAGGAATAATCTTTTATCAAAAAACTAGTAATTTAATCCATCTTAGATTAACTTATTTGTTATTTGTATGTTCCAAATTCATGAAACCTAATCAATAAGCTATATCAAATAATTAAACATGCTTACTGAACCAATTTTATTAACATCAAACTACTACCAGTGGAACTAGATTCATTTAAATGCCTCTTTATCTTTAGTCAAACAAATATCAATTAATTACGTCTTTACATTCTTTAGAAATTTCTATCAATAATGAAAAGATAAACAAGGAAGATTTGATATCACGCTCTCTAGAAAAACAAGAGGTAATAACATACGATCGATATCAATTTATTTATCCTGTTCAAAATTTTATTTTTCCAATTTCATTGTGATTATGTGGGATTGAACATGCTAAAACTATAGTTGCACATAAAATTGTTGCAACAGATTCCCTACCTCAAACACTTCTTAACGTTATTTTTTCAAGAAAGAGAAACACAATGAGTTACGATCTCCTCCCATGTGACAACTATTGTAAAGTCCCAGAAATTTCAAGGATATATATATTTTTTAATTTCTTTGGAATTCTATGAGTATGCAGTTTCCAACGCCACCTGATTATGAGACTCGGTGTTCCCAGAATCCGTTTCTGAAGATTAGATCAGGTCCATTCAGTGAACGAACGAGCGGGTTTTCCTAACTTTTGAACCGTTGCTCGGAATCGAAATATGAGGGCACCGATGAAACTGTATCACAGATAATTGCTAAGGAACACATTTTTAGGAGTTTCATTTTCTCGGGTGTGGTTTTTTAAAAAATGGTATAAATAATGCATAAAATAAAATTTGTGCAACATTTTTTATTTTATTTTCTAAATAGTTTAAACCTGCTTATGGAAGTTGAGGTGGGACCCACTAAATCTTAACCCCTTTTGATAGGAAATTAGTGAGGTTGGCCCCACACAAGCCGCACCTTTTTAACTTCCTCAAAACCTCCAATTAAGTTGGAAAACCCCCATTAATTGAGTAACACACCCGTACAACCACTTATAGCAAGCCAAATCTCTTTATAATTAATTGATTAAGTTATTCAATGTAATTAAATTCGTGAATAATTTTTAATTTAAAATTTATTTAAGGCTTGTGTGTGTTAATAAAATAAGACAAATTCTTATTTCATTGGGGGTTATTTTGTTGTGCGAGAAGGTTTGGAGAGGAATTTCTCAATCCTTCGAATCTTCATCTTCTTCGTTGGAGAATGCGAAAAACAACGAAGAATGCCGGCCTCCGACGAAAGAAGACGAAGAATGCTAGTTCCTCGAAGATCGAAGATGTGACGCTGATGTGACGCTGACGAACCTCTTCTCCACGACTCTGTGTACCGCGATTCCCACGATCCTCTTCCGCGACACCATCTTCCACGACGTCTTTTCCCGCGACAATCCTTGTTCGACAACTTCTTCGAGGTAGGGGTTTTTGATTTATTTTACCTTTTTAGGATTACATCCTCGACATGTGAATAATTGTTCGGAAATTTTTTGAAGTTGTTTGAATCACTAACGTGGTGGGTGCTGACCAAAGAACAAGTTCGAACCCACCGTTTCTCTGTTCATGGTGCGCGGAACATTGGGCGACGATGGAACAAGATTGTTGAGCGATTGGAGGCCGTCACAGTAATCTACGGGTCCCGAGATGACACCAGGAATATACGGGAGCAAGAACGGACCATTAGAACGACTCTGGTGGCCCATGGACATCACCAGTGACGTGGGTCGCCGGCGCGGCAGCGCCGGCGTCCCGGCGGGCCGCGCGGGATCTAGAGGAGGATGTGGCACCCACCGCATCTGTGGAGCGCAGGGAGGGGGGGACCGCGTCCCCCCATGCTCGGCTGCTAGCCGATCCAGTGTGCCACCCGCCCGGTTCGGGCCGGGTTGTGCGGACCGGACCGGGCCATGCCCAGCCGGGCCGGGCCGCCCCCGACGGGGTCAGACCCGGACCCGGGTCGGGTCGACCCAAGGGGGTTGGGCCGAGTCGGACCGGGCCTAGACCACCCCCATTTTCGGACCAATTTTGGTCTTTTTTCCATAACATGGGTTACGAACCTCCGATCGATGTACCGTTAGTTGCGATGCGATCCTTGGATCGAGATGGTCCTTTTGGTATATTACACTCAGGGTTTCGGAGAACTTGGTTTCTGCCAGGTTGGTTCGAACATGAAACCAACCGGGCCCTCAAAGCGGAAACACATATAACATGAGCTTCAGACATACGATTGACATGACATTGACTTTATTGGATTCCTCTTATTGATACAGACCTTTTGGATTACTTCGCTCGAGTTTTGGATGCAGTTGGAGTATGGTCTGGTTGGTTTTGACTTAAAAACCAACAGGGCCCCTGGAACGATAAAGCCATTAACTCTCAGACTGGGCATCTGATTGACGCGACGTCTGTCACGTTGAATTCCTATCGATGAGGCGGAACATTGGGATAAATCAACTCCGTACTATGTGTCAGTTAATGAATCGACCCCTTGGCACGTGGAGCGGACCCTCCCAGAAATGAGCATGCTGTGTGTAGGAACCCTAGAGCTGGCTGCGACGACGACGACTGCACTAAAATCCTCCGTTGGTCTGGCAGTGATGAAAACCGTACTGGAATCCTCCCTAGGTTCGACTATAACTTTCCATAATTTACATACATTGTAAATACTTCAAAATTGAAGTACACTTATTACAACATATAACAAAACCAGGAAAGGACCGTATAGGTATAGTGTCTTTAGAAACTGGGAAACATAAACAACTAGTTCATAAAAGAATCTACATTGTCTCCCATTTATTTCATCACATCTAGAGTCCCTTTTGGAATATCCTACTTAATAACCTTCTTCCTGAACTGGGGAAAGAAAACATAAAAAAAGGTGAGCTCAAATGCTCAGTAAGGGTAAACAAAAGAAATATCAATCACATCATATTTATAAGAACATAACATTTTGGAAATCTTAACCAGCAAAAGATATCATAATTTCATAACATGGGATAAATCATAGTAGTGAAATGTAATCCCAATAATAGTAATTTAAAACATGAAACTTTGTGTCATACATACATAATCATAGAGAATCATTTCATAGTAGTCAAGACTCACTACCAAGAATATCTTAGCAGACAAAGTCCATTTATGAACCGATTTCACTCCTAATTTCAGTCCTGTTTCACTGAACCAGATTAACCTGCCATTCCTGCCATGTCTATCACATAGGATATAAATCATTACCCAATGGATTGGAGGGAGATATTGGTCCCACCCATATCATAATGTTACAATTCTTATGTGTGCTAAACAATCATAAACAACATATCACAGCATAACCCATGTAATAAAAATGTGAATCTTAAAACATCATGCCATCATAACATAATCCATATAAGATAAAATGAAATCATAAAAATAATTCCATCATAACATAATCAAATAAATGTCAAAATATGGATAGAAACAGAATCCTATATTATCTTAGATGGAAAATAATTTTTATAAAACATTTGAACTCCGTTCTTGAGGAAAATATCCTTTCTTCTTCAAAAACATTTTTCATTTCTTAACATTTCATATAATTTTGAACTAAAAGAAGCTGATTAAAAATAAACTTGAAACCTTGTAATGTAATCTTCTTGGAAATAATGTTTTAAAAATCCATTCATGCCGTATATGTTAAAAAACTTTCTTCCCGTAATTTGGCCGGAAAAGTTAAAAAGTACCTCGTATGAAAAACGACAAAAGATTCCTTTCATATATTTAACTAAAAACTCACTTAAGGGTAAAATTTAATTTAAAAAATTGTAGGTGGATAGAAATAATATTACATATTGAGGAAATATGGATGTGGATGATAAATATTCCCCAGTCAATTCTGAAGTATAAACAATCTCAGATAAAAATGGGATTGAGAGATTTTCCCTTACCCTCGGTCCGATTTGCTTCATAAGTGTCCGAACCTCATGTATAATGATTTAAATAATGTTATTGTCTTATTCCAGAATCATACATATTTTTATGATATCATATATGGTCATATTCTTAGCTTCTTATTAGTAATATTTCATTATTACTTGTTATTCGGGTGTTTATTGCTTTTTTTTATTATGCGTGTTTTGTCGAATAAATTCTTATTCTTATTTTTAGGTTATAGATACCTCATTTATAGAATGGTATTATTGTAATATATATCATATTAATTCACTCAATTCATTTATTTAATCATTATTCAATGAAAATCATGTAGAACGAGTCGCATCACATCGTGGAGACGGTATTCTGTACGTACGCACGGGCGATGATATCGTTCCCATGATTGTGGAATTGTAATGGAGTTTATGTATACTATTTCAGAATCAATATTACTTTAAAATAATCATATATAGTTATTATTTACACCATTATACCAATCCATGTATGATGGTGGTGGAAAATAGATTACACTACAGCGTGGAGACGGTATTCTGTACGTACGCACGCGCGGTGATTTAGTTTTCCGTAGGATGGATAGATGGTGAAATAGGGTTGTTTCATACGTATAATAACATATCAGTATATGATTGATACTGATGTTATTACTTCATAATGAAACAACTAAAGAAGAAGAAGTGGAAGAAGAAATAAAGTTGAAAGAATCTGTAACAGACATTGTCTCTTCTTTGAAGCACCTCTTTGAGACCTCCTCTTAGGGCACTAAAATTGGACTTTGAAGAAGGCCAGGACCTCTAGGATGTTTCTAGGGAAGTGGAGAAGATAGTTTTTCAGGGTTTTCCGATCTTTAAGGCTCAATGTGGTGTGAGGAAGAGAGGGGGGAGGTGCCCTTTTATAAGGCTGGAGAGGGGCACCTTTGGAAAAACTAAAAATATTATTTTATTATAAAGTCATATTCGGGTTTTAATAGCTACAAATTGATTTATTTATAAGATAAGGTGGGTATGGGTCGAAATAATCACATAAAATTGAATTTATACAAGTTTAGGTTTCTATTTTAACCTTATCATTTAGATTTAACTTTAAGGTAGATAATTTAACTTTTACCGTGTCTTCTTGTTTTCTTACACTATAAGGTTACTAAACTTACAATAACAAGCAAAAAGAACCCAATGTTGTTTATTATTAATATATATAACCTTATCTAAGTCATTTGGAAAAACCATAGATTTTTGGGAATAAAATAACAATTAATAATATAATAAATCTTTTTAAAAACTATTTCATGTCAATTTTAACACTATTTGGTAATTGATTTTTGTGAAAATCATAACATAAATTTTAGTTCAAAAAAAGTTAATTAAATAAATACTAACATGTCATATTAACATAGAGAATGATTGTAAGTCATAAAAAGTCTCAAATTAAATTTATTTAGGTATTTATAATATCAATTATGTCAATATTTCATTAATAATA
Organism: Viscum album; assembly: GCA_963277665.1. Lineage (NCBI taxonomy): Eukaryota > Viridiplantae > Streptophyta > Magnoliopsida > Santalales > Viscaceae > Viscum > Viscum album. Next base: position 2,052,781,212 of record OY728146.1, on the reverse strand, counting down.
TAATTACTGCATCATCATTGTGTCATAAATAAACTAAATTATATAATGTCTAAAAATTAAAAATAAAATACCATTATGTAGGAAATATATTTATATTTCTAATTAATATTTATAGTCGAATTTATCATATGTATAACCTTATATTAAAAATTATTTAGTTATTAAACATTGATTTTAACTATTTTAACCCTTCATTAAATAAATTAATAATAAATGTCCTAATCTAATACATGTTGGCCTAAATGGTCATATGTTATTCCTAAGATTGTTTTTCGTCGAATTACACTTATCTAATATAATTAGGACATGTGTTAGGCTAATAATAATATCATTTTTACCCTTAATTACCCTATTTACTTTTAACCGTGGTAACAAAAACTAAAAAGTTACTATTCACCAAAAATTATTTTCATCTCACTGAACCAAATTTTAGTCCTTAATATTAACCGTGTCTCTAGGATTTTTGAAATTCCACTCACATAAGCAGTAAAATTATGTTTTATGTGAATTTGGAAATTCTCCTAGGAGGTGGGTAAAAGACGGGGAAAAGATCGATAAAATTTATATATATTTAAAATTATTATTAAATGACTCCAATAAATTACATTGAACTTATGTAGGTAGTATGAATCAATTTTGACCAAAAATACATTTAAATAAAATAAATAATTATTAAAATAAAAAGTTGGTTTTTAAATTGTAACCTAGTGTTTTCACTATTCTTCAAAAATTGAATGTTTTCAGAGAAATACCAAAATTTCACCCTAGGATAATTTCGATATTCCGAATCCAAAAATGAAGTCCATTTTTAAAAATAAAATTTACAAAATATCAAAAAGTGGGAATTAATATTCATAATAGATAGTTTTAATAAAATTCTAATAGTATATCGTTGTTTAGTGAAACTTGGTATTGCGTACAACGCAAACTATCGAGGAAGGTCGCAATTGTGTGTAAAGAAAGTCAAGCTAGTGTTGTGTGTAGTGAAAGATTCCTTTGATGATTTATATAAAAACAAAATATTTTTGATAAAATTATCGGGTCTTACATTCTACCCCCCTTAAAAAGAATTTCTCCCTCGAAATTTGTCACTTTGTAACAAACAGATGAGGATACCTATCCCTCATCATATCCTCAAGCTCCCATGTAGCTTCTTCTAGTTGGTGGTTCCTCTATAAAACATTCACCAAGAGAGTGGTCTTGTTCCGTAGGACTTTTTCACTATGATCAAGAATCTCTATCGGCTGTTCTTCAAATGAAATATCTTTCTCCAGCGGTGTAACTCTTTAGCAGAGTACATGTGAAGGATCAAGTATTTACTTTATCAGGAGGGATACATGGAACACATCGTGAACTTGAGAGATATTCGGTGGAAGTTCCAATCGGTAAGCTACCTTCCCAACACGATCCAGTATTTTGAAAAGACCGATATATCTAGGGCTCAGCTTTCCCTTCTTCTAAAATATCATTACTCTCTTCTAAGGAGATATTAGTAAGAACACTTTATCACCCACTTCAAACTCTAGGTCTTTTCTTCGGTTGTTGGCATAAATTTCTTCTGTCGACTCTGAGCTGATCTTATGTGTTGTTGAATAGATCTAACCTTTTCTACCATCTCATCAACAAGATCAGGTCCTAAAAGCTTTCGTTCCCCAACTTCATCCCAGTAAGTTGGAGTCCTGAATTTCTTTCCATAGAGAGCTTCATAAGGAGCCATCTGAATACTGAAGTGAAAGCTATTATTATAAGAAAATTCACCCAAAGGCAGCTTTTGATCCCAACCACCTTTTAAATCCATAGAGAAAGATCATAACATATCTTATAGAGTTTGAATTGTCCTCTCAGACTGACCATCTGTCTGAGGATGATAAGCAGTGCTAAAACTCAACTTTGTATCTAGAGTATGCTGAAGACATTGCCATAACTTCAAGGTAAACCTCAGATCCCGATCAGATATAATAGAATGTGGTACTCCATGAAATCTTACCACTTCCTTCACATATATCCTGAAAAGCTGATCTAGAGATAAATCCTCTCTAATAGCAATGAAGTGTGAAGACTTTGTAAGACGATCAACTAGGACCTAGATAGAATTATCACCTTTGGATTTTTTAGGATGTCCAGTGACAAAGTCCAAAGTGATGTTTTCCCATTTCCATTATGGTATGAGTAATGGTTGTAACATCCCCATAGACTTCTGTCTCTCAACTTTAACTTGCTGTCAAACCAAGCATCGAGAGACATATTCAGCAACATCTCTTTTCATGCCATCCCACCAGAAGTAATCTTTCATGTCCCTATACATCTTCATTCTTCCAGGATGAATAGAGAATGAAGAACTATGAGCCTCATCCAGCAGCTCCTTCTTTAATTCTGGGATGGGAGGAACACAAACCTAATTCCTGAACATTATTATCCCATCACAACCAAGGTGGAATTCAGGAACATTTCTCACCTTGTATTGTAACTCTACATCTTATTTTTGTGCCTCTTTAATATTCACATGTATAGATGGTTTAACATTCATTTGAGAAAGATACAGTTTTTCCTTATTCATTGTAATTCCAAGATCCATTCTTTTTAATTCCATATATATTGGATCTTTTGTGATCCTCATCATGGATAATCTAGAATGGTCTTTTCGACTTAATGCATTTTCCACATTGTTTTCTTTCCCAGGGTGGTAATGAATTGAGCAGTCATAATCCTTAATCAGCTCCAACCATCTTCTTTGGTGCATATTCAGCTCCTTTTGTGTGAAAATATACTTTAAACTTTTCTGATTAGTATAAATATCAAACCTTTGGCCATAAAGATAATTCCTCCAAATCATTAATGCAATGATAGTCGCACCTAACTCCAAATCATGAGTTGGGTAATTTTTCTCATGGATTTCAACTTTCATGAGGCATAAGCTATGACCATATCATTTTGCATAAGAACACACCCTAGCCCCTTCCTGGATGCATCACTGTAGTTCACAAACCTTTCTGCACTACAAGGAAGTGTGAGTACATCTGCACTGGATAACCTTCTTTTCAACTCCATGAAATTCTCTTCACATTACTCTGTCCAACCAAACTTAACTTTTTTACAACTCAACCTGGTGAGTGGATTAGATAATCATGAAAAATCATTAAAAACATAGATAATATCCAGCCAAACCAGGAAAACTTCAGATCTCGGTTACTGTTGTTGGTCTCGACCATCTTTCGATAACCTCTGTTTTGCTGGATCCACAGATATCCCCTCTTTTGAGATTATGTGACCCAAAAATGAAACTTTTTGAAGCCAAAATTCACACTTGGTAAATTTGTCATAAAGCTTCTCCTTTCCCAGGGTCTTCAATTCAATTCTCAAGTGATCTTCATGTTCTTCTTTTCTCTTTGAATAGAGAAGAATATCATCTATAAAGACTACCACAAACTGATCAAGATAGTCTCTAATGACTCTATTCATCAGATCCATGATGATAGAAGGGGTATTAATAAGACCAAATGGAATCACTATAAATTCATAGTGTCCATACCTTGTACAGAAGCCGTCATTGGTATATCCTCTCTTTTGACACTTAATTGATGATACCCTGAACGAAGATCAATCTTGGAAAAGTATTGAGCTCTGCATAGTTGGTCAAAGAATTCATCAATGTGTGGGAGAGGATATTTTTTCTTGATAGTTATCTTGTTAAGTTCTTGATAATCAATGCGGAGTCTCATTGATCCATCTTTCTTCTTAACAAACAGAACATGTGATCTCCAAGGTGACACACTACGGCGTATGAATCCGTTATCAAGATTCTCTTGGAGTTGCTTCTTCAATACCAGCAAATCAATTGGGGCCATTCTATAACGTGTCTTTGAAATAGGTAAAGAACCCTGTACGAGTTCTATTGAAAACTAAACATCACGATTTAGTGGAAGACCCGGTAATTCCTCCAAAATGACATCATCAAACTCCCATACAATGGGAATATTTTTTATCATGAGTTTCTCACCAACCATTTGAGATAAATAACCTTCATTTAGTGGAATCAAGACCCATAAGATGGAAGAAATTTCTACTGGAAGGTTATGTCCATCCTTGCATCGATAGACGATCATAAATTGATCTAGAATATGAAATGTGACTTCCCGTCTTTGTAAATTGATATGAGATCCATATAAAAAATGCCAATCCATGCCAAGAATCACATAAAATTCCACTATAGGAAGGATCACAAGATTTTCAAGAAGCACTTTCTACAAACATCAATCGGAGAAGAATTATAAACTTTTGATGTGACTATTGTGCCATTAGGGGTTGTCACACCTAACTCAACATATAATTTTTGAGGTAATACAACGATACCCTTAGAAAATTCTTCATAAATAAAAGAGTGTGTGGATCCCGAATCAAATAAAACATTTGCTACTTTATAATGGATGGTAAGTGTACCTTTCACCACATCGTTATCGTACTCCACATCGCTGATATTAATTGCATGTGACTTTCCTTGGTATTTATCCTTAAGAGTTTGTTGATGTTGATCATCAACAACAACCCTTGTATTAGGGTATTGATTATCATAATTCCCCATTTCCTTGCACTTGTAACATTGAAGTGTAGGATGTTCGTTATGTGTATCCCTCAATTTGTTTGCATCATTAGATATCTTCTTCCAATTATTTCGATAATCAATTTCCCGATGACCTTCTTTTCCACACTTATAACATTTTATTGTCCCCTTAAGACAATTTCCTCTGTGTTTCTTTCCACACATTGAGCATAAGGGAAATCTCATCTTATTTTCAGTGTGCTCTTTATATTTTCCCTTGAATTCCATTTTCCTCTTCTTATCAAACGCATATGACTGATGGGTTATTCCAATCTCCATCTCAACTTTTAGATCACATGGAACAATTTCCTCATATCTATTGAAGTCCCTTATGGATAACTCCCTTCGAAGACTTGGTTTTAAGCCACTAAAGAATCGATCGATCTTACTCTCAGGTTGGATAATAATAATAGAAGTGTACCTTGAAAGTCTTGTAAAATTTGTTTCATAGGTACCAACAGATTCATCATCCTTTTTCTTTAGTTCAAGAAACTCCTTCTCCATATTTGTTCGAAGAATATGAGGGAAGTACTTATTGATAAATAAGTTCTTGAACTCGTCCCATTCCAGGGACTCAATTTCATCCCTTTTCATCGTATTCTTAATAAGATTACACCATTGATCAACATCACCTTCTAAACGATATACAACTAAGATGACTTTATCATGTTCAGAACATTGAAGAACTAAAAATATCTTTTCAGTGGTACTGATCCATTTTTCCACCACTAATGGATCAGAAGACCCACTGAATGAAGGTGGACGATGCCTCATGAAGGATTCAACATAATGTTTCTCCTTCATTTTCTAGTTTGGAAGTCATGTATGATTCATAGCGTGAGAATGTTGTGTGAGCATGGCTACAAGATTTTTCATTCTAGCTCCCATAACGTTTGGTTTCTCATGGAGACAATCATTGCATTTTTCCGACGCATTCCGCATTAATACGGTTCCTTCGGGTTCCAGCCATTGACTAAAACCACGAAGAATATTGTGAGAAATGCTAATTATAATAGAATAAACACATAATCAAGAATAAAAGTTCACACTTAAAGTCTTATCATATGTTTTTCATGGCCATTTCTAAAACACTATGATTGTTTTCTATTCTTAGACATATCCTTAGGTTTCTTATTAAGGATTTCACATCCTAGTCTCCAAAGGTTGACTATACCTTTCCTCTGATACCAACTATAATGACCAATACATTACATGCATTGTTAATACTTAAAAATTGAAGTACACTTATTACAATATATAACAAAACCATGAAAACACTGTATAGGTATAGAGTCTTTAGAAACATGGAAACATTAACAACTGGTTCATAAAAGCATCTACACTGTCTCCCATTTATTTCATCATATCTAGTGTCCCTTTTAGCATATCCTACATAATAACCTTCTTCCTGACCTGGGGAAAGAAAACATACAAAAGGGTGATCTCAAATTCTCAGTAAGGGTAAACAAAAGAAATATCAATCACATCATATTCATAAGAACAAAACATTCTGGAAATCGTAACCTGCAAAAGAGATCATAATTTAATAACATGGGATAAATCATAGCAGTGAAATGCAATCCCAATAATCATAAATTAAAACATGCAACATTGTGACATACACACATAATCATAGAGAATAATTTCTTAGTAGTCAAGACTCATTTCCAAGACTATCTTAGCGAACCAAGTCCATTTCTGAACCGAGTTCACTCCTTGTTTCAGTCCTGTTTCACTGAACCGGATTAACCTTCCGTTCCAGCCATGTATATCTCATGAGATATAAATCATTACCCAATGCATTGAAGGGAGATATATGTCCCACCCATCTCATAATTATACCATTCTTATGTGTGCCACAAAATCCTAAACCATGCATCATAGCATAACCCATGTAATAAAAATGGTAATCTTAAAACATCATGCCATCATAACATAATCCATATTAGATAAAAGGACATCATAAAAATAATTCAATCATAACATAATAAAATCAATGTAAAATAGGGATAGAAACATAACCCTATATTATCTTAGATGGAAAATAATTTTTATAAAACATTTGAACTCCGTTCTTAAGGAAAATACCCTTTCTACTTCAAAATCATTTTTCCTTTCTTAACATGTCATATAATTTTGAACTAAAAGAAGTTGATTAAACATAAACTTGAAAAATTGTAAAGGAATATTCTTGGATATAATGTTTTAAAAATCCATTCATGTCGTATATGTTAAAAAAACATTATTCCTGTACTTTGGCCGGAAAAGTCAAAAAGTACCTCGTACGAAAAATGACAAAAGATTATTTTCATATCTTTTACTAAAAACTCACCGAAGGGTAAAATTAGATTGAAAAAATTTTAGGTGGATGGAAATAATATTACTTATTTAGGAAACATGGATGTGGATGATAAATATTCCCCAGTAAATTCTGAAGTATAATCAATCTCAGATAAAAATAAGATTGTGAGATTTTCCCTTACCTTAGGTCCGATTTGCTTCGTAAGTGTCTGAACCTCCTGTATAATGATTTAAATAATTTTATTGACTTATTCGAGAATCCTACTTATTTTTATGATATAATATATGGTCATATTCTTAGCTTCTTATTAGTAATATTTCAGTGTTACTTGTTATTCAGGTATTTATTGCTTTTTGTTCTTATGCGTGTTTTGTCAAATAAATTCTTATTATTCTTTTTAGGTTATAGATACCTCATTTACAGAATTTTATTATTGTAATATATATCATATTTATTCACTCAATTCATTTATTTAATCATTATGCAATGAAAATCATGTAGAACGAGTCGCATCACATCATTGAGACGGTATTCCGTACGTACGCACGAGCGATTATATCGTTCCCATGATCGTGGAATTGTATTAAAGTGTATGAATAATATTTAATAATCAATATCAATTTACAATAATCATATATACTTATTATTTACACCATTATACCCATCTAATTAATATGGTGGTGGAGAATAGATTACACCACGACGTGGAGACGGTATTCCGTACGTACGCACGCGCGGTGATTTTGTTTTCCGTAGGATGGATAGATGGTGAAATAGGGTTGTTCAATACATATAATAACATATCATTATTTGAGTGACACTGATGTTATTAATTCATAATGAAACAACTAATGAATAGGAAGTGGAAGAAGAAATAATGTTGAAAGAATCGGTAACAGACATTACCTCTTCTTTGAAGAACCTCTTTAAGACCTCCTCTAAGGGACTAAAATTGGTCTTTGAAGAAGACCAGGAACTCTAAGATGTTTCTAGGGAAGCTTAGAGGAGAATTGTTCAGGTGTTGGCCGATTTTGAAGGCTCAATGTGGTGTTTGGAAGAGAGGGAGGAGGTGCCCTTTTATAAGGGAGGAGAGGGGAACCTTTGGAAAAACTAAAAATATTATTTTATTATAATGTCATATTTGGTTTTTAATAGCTCCAAATTGATTTATTTCTAAGATAAGGTGGGTATGGGTCGAAATCCTCTCATACAATAGAATTTATACAAGTTTAGGTTTCTATTTTAAACTTATCATTTAGATTTATCTTTAAGTTAGATAATTTAACTTTTACCGTGTCTTCTTGTTTTCTTATTTATAAGGTTAATAATCTTACAATGACAAGCCAAATGACCCCAAGATGGTTATTATTAATATATATAACCTTATCTAAGTCATTTTTCCGAACCTTAGATTTTTAGGAATACAATAACAATTAATAATATACTATTTCTTTAAAAAACTATTTTATGTCAATTTTGAAACTATTTGGTAATTGATTTTTGTGAAAAATCATAACATAAATATTAGTTCTAAAAAGTTAATTAAATAAATAATAACATGTTATATTAACATTTAAAATTATTGTAATTTATAAAAAGTCTCAAATTACATTTATTTGGGTATTTAAAACATCAATTATTTCAATATTTTCTTAATAATATAATTACTGCATCGTCATTGTTTCATAAATAAATTTAATTATTAAAATCTAAAAATTAAAAATAAAATACCATTATGTAGGAAATATTTTTAGCTTTATAATAAATATTTATTGTTGAATTTATATTATGTAAAACCCTATATTAAAAATGATTTAGTTATTAAACATTGATTTTAACTATTTTAACCCTTCATTAAAAATTTAATAATAAATGTCCTAATCTATTCCATGTGGGCCTAAATGGTCATATTTTATTCCTAAGGTTGTTTTTGGTCGAATTAAACTCATCCAATAGAATTAGGACATGTGTTAGGGTAATAATAATATAATTTTAACACTTAATTAACCTATTTACTTTTAACCGTGGTAAAAAAAGTAAGAAGTTACTATTCACCAAAAATTATTTTCATATCATTGAACCACATTTTAGTCCTTGATATTAACCGTGTCTCTAGTAATTTTGAAATTCCACTCACATAATCGGGAGAATTATGTTTTATGTGAATTTGGAAATTCTCCTAGGAGGTGGGTAAAAGACGGTGAAAAGTTTGATAAAATTTTTATATATCTAAAATTCTTATAAAATGACTCCAAAGAATTTCAATGAACTTATATAGGTATTATGTATAAATTTTTACCTAAAATAAATTTAAATAAAATAAATAATTATTTAAATAAAAATTCGTTTTTTAAATAGTATCCCAGTGTTTTCACTATTTATCAAAAATTGAATGTTTTCAGAAAAATAATAAAATTTCACCCTAGGCTAATTTCGATATTCCGAATCCAAAAATGAAGTCCATTTTGGAAAATAAAATTTCAAAAATTAGTTATTACTACTCATTATGGCCAGTTTTAATAATATTTTAATAGCATATCGTTGTTTAGTGAAACTCGGTATTGCGTACGATGCAAGCTATCGAGTTAGGTCATGATTGCGTGTAAAAAAAGCCAATCTAGTGATGTGTGTATTGAATGATTCCATTGATGATTCATATAAAAACAAAATATTTTTCATAAAAGTCTCGGGTGTTACATCAACGGTGAAGATTATCGTACTGGAATCCTCCGTGGGTTCGACGTGAAGACTTTTGTACTGGAATCCTCAGTGGGTTCGATGTCGATGACAACCATACTGGAATCCTCCATGGGTTCGACAATGAAGAATTTTGTACTCGAATACTCCATGGGTTCGATGATAACGACAACCGTACTGGAATCTTCTGTGGGTTTTTCGGTGAAGACTATCATGCTGGAATCCTCCATGGGTTCGATGAGAAGACTTTCATACTGGAATACTCCATGGGTTCGACGACGATGAAAACCGTACTGGAATCCTCCGTGGGTTCGACGGTGACAACTACAATACATGTATCCTACGTGGGTCCGACAGTATTGACCTCTGTTTTAGCATCCTATGTGGGTCCAACAGCTTAGCTGGTCTAGTATCCTATGTGGGTTCTAGCTAGATGAATCAGTAACTACATCTGATCCTCTCCTTTTGTTTTACAAATGATGTATACTTGTGTGAGCTGAGTCTTGACATTCAATCATAATCTTCAATTCGATTGACTTGCATACTATGAGGATTTATTTGTGCTTCTTTGTGTGGATTGGATTATGCTTTTCTGTGTGGATTATGTTTTACCTTCATGAGTGGACAAGATTGTACTTGAGCTCGTTAGTTGGAGCTGAGCTGGATTGATGACTTAGGTGTATGTATGGGCATATACCTATGTAGTGTTGGATGATACTTCGTGATTGTATCTTTTCTTTGTGTTTTATCCTTTAAGGATTCAGGGAGACCTTCATGGGTCTCAGGGTCCCTCCTGAGTATCATATACTCAACCCTGCATGGGCATCACCTGCACTACGTTGTGTTGGTTGCAAACGACAAACATCACTGATCGAGTTTGAGGCTTCTAGAGCTGGACGGTTCCCGGAGGAGGAACTCACGATGAGTCGGTTCACGGAGGAGGACATCGTGTCGAGTCGGTGCCCAGAGGTGGATATTACGTTGAGTCTGTTCTTGGAGGTGGACCACTGGGTGGGATGTACACTGGGCAGACGGCAGGACCCGACGAGCTAAGGAGGCTATCTGTACCCACCCTTCAGGTGGGATTTCCAGTGGATGACTCAGCGTTGCTTCTTTACTTTTCAGTTTTTATACTTCCTTTTCAGTTGTACTTTACATTCAGTTTGGGTTCGTATTCTGGCCCACTTACTTTTCCGCACTTACTATTGTACTCAATTTACTTAGTGTTTACTTCTACTGGCTTACTCTGTGGTGTTTTTTTACTTTATAAAGGCAATTTCTTCCCCTTTTTTTCAAGATTTACGCCTTTGGTGCTAGTAGCCAGTCCCTGGCCTATGGAAGGCGGGCTTGGGGTAGTCACGACATGGACCCTGAGGACGGGTCATGACAAATTGGCATCATAGGAGTTCAGTTCTACCGCAGATCTCGAGACTCTGATCTTTCTTCTATGTAAATCAATATTGTTAAGGTTATTGAGTGTGGTTATCAATCTAGGGAGTCCAGTGTTAGTGTGCTGGCCGATGTATCAGTACACCAGGACACATACTTCTAATTTCCTACTCAATGCATGAAAACATTGATTGCTTGTGTGTTTTAAAATATTCTTTGTGATTACTTTTTGTCAGCTCACTGGGTATACTGTTTTGACTGTGGCGCACCTGTTTCTTCTCAGGATGGCCCCACAACACCAGCTAGCTTGGGTTCCGAGCATTGAGTGAGACGACAACCCACCGAGCGACGAGGCCTTAGTGCAGGGCCCTTTTTCAGCGGAGGCACCGGCAGTACCTATACCCACCAAGCCACCGATGGTCCCAGCCCCAGCTGCTGAGAGTTCATGTCAACTTAGTGCACTGCATGAGTTTCATCGTCAGAGACCGCACATGTTCCGCGGGGAGACAGACCCTCAGGAAGCCGAGGATTTGCTGGAGGCTGTAGTTAGATTTTTCAGGCATATGGGGACACCAGATGACCTCATGGTGATCCTTGCAGCGAGTCTCCTACACGCGGAAGCAGGTAGATTGTGGAGCATGATACTCTAGGGGCGCGCCGAGGCATCTCTCCTATGGACAGACTTTGCGAGCCTCTTCTGCTCAGTGTTCGTCCCAGCCACCCTACGTGCCGTGTGCATTCAGAAGTTACTATAGTTGCGATAGGGCAGCATGACCGTGGCCCAGAACTCAGCGAGGTTTACTGATCTCTCACGCTACTCCACAAATATGGTATGGGACCCGTTCTTCTGGGCCTGAACCTTCGAGAATAGACTGAGGCATGAGACCAGGGCTTCAATGATCTTCATCAACATTCCGACGTAGGAAGGGGTGTTGGAGAGATCCCTTCAAGTAGAGAGTTTTCTCGCCGAGCAGGCACCAGCAGCAGGACCCTCTGCAGGGAGTAGGTGGGCGAGGCAGAGGATCAAGCCGAGCAGCGGGGGGTGGACGACGCTTTGAGGCCCTACCACCACCACCACCACCAGGGAGACAACCCCGACCGCAGGGAGCGGGAGGATAGGGGAGAGCTCAGCTTCAGGCAGTTGAGGCATACAATCATGGAGCTCTGGGAGCAGATGGATAGGAGCAGGACTAGCTCCAGACATGGAGAGTTTTGTTAATGTTTCTTCTATCTTTGTTGATCTTTTTTTGTGGATGCTTTGTGTCTTTGTACCTTGAGATACAGTAAATAAAAGTCACCTTTCATTCTGGCATTTACTTTCCTGTCTTTTCTTTGTGTGGTTACTAAGAGGTTCTAGTTTAAACTGTTGACTTGACCCCCACTTTTTAGAATCCTACAAGAGGAATCCCAGTGACAACACACTGATGCCGACAGTGTGACTCAACCCTTGGAGGAGAGAGTAACGGTTGGATATCTTGGTTGTAGCGTTGAGGCCTTACGACGTCATCCTTCGTATGGATTAGTATCATCCATGTCGGGATTGACTATATTAGGCGAAGAACGTCGTACATCCTGGGGATGAGACTAGATTTCTCTTATCGGCAAAGATGAAATTTTAGCAGCTCTTATAGGACCAGAGAAGATCCAGGTCATCCAAGAGCGGATGAGGGCAACTCAGAGCCAACAAAAGTCTTGTGCTGACAGGGGGCGGAGACCATTGGAGTTTGAGGATGGAAACCATGTTTTCCTATGTGTCTCACCACGATGTGGATTACGGAGTTTTATCCATGGAATCAAGTTATCTCCGCGCTTCATCAGACTTGTCTAGGTCCTCAACAGGGTAGGTGAGGTGGTTTACCGCTTGATCCATCCACCTCAGTTGCATCAGGTGCATGATATTTTCCATGTATCTCTGCTGAGGAGATACATGCATGACCTGACGCATATCATTGGCGATGGGGAAACATTTGCGGTGGTCCCGGTGATGATCGAGGATCGACAGGAGCGGGTCCTACGTGGCCAGTTGATTCCTCTAGTGCGCATCAGTTGGCAGCACGAAAACCTCTAGGAGAGAACATGGGAGCGGGAGGCTCAGATGTGTGCTCATTACCCTCTTTTGTTTCCCTAATTTGTGTTATAACTTTATGAGGACGTAAATCCCTGAGTTGGGAGTAATGTAAAGACCCGAAAATTTCAATGAATTTTTTTTTCTAATTTCTTTGGAATTTTACGAGTACGCAGTTTCTAACAACGCCTAATTCTGAGGCCCGGCGTTCCCGGAATCTGTTTTTGAAGTTTAGCTCAGGTACGTTCAGTGAACGAACGAGCGGGTCTTCCTAACTTTTGAATCGTTGCTCGGAATCGAAATCTGAGGGCACCGATGAATCCGTAGTGCCGATAATTGTTTAAGAACACCTTATCTGGAGTTGCGTTTTCTCAGGTGTGGTTTTTAAAAAATGGGTTAACTAATGATTAAAATAAAATTGTTTCAACATTTTTTTATTTTCAAAGTAGTTTAAACCTACGTATGGAAGTTGAGGTGGGACCCACTAAATCCTAACCCCTCTTGATAGGAAATTAGTGAGGTGGGCCCCAAACGATTTCCGCATTTTCAACTTCCTCAAAACCTCCCATTAAGTTGGAAAACCCCCATTAACTGAGTAACACACCCAAACCCCCACTTATTGCAAGTCAACTCTCTTAATAATTAATTGATTAAGTTATTAAATGTAATTAAATTCATGAATTCATTTGAATTTCGAATTTAATGATTGATTGTGTGTGTTAATAAAATAAGACAATGTCTTATTTTATTGGGGGTTATTTCGTTGTGCGAGAAGGTTTGGAGAGGAATTGCTCAAGCCTTCGAATCTTCATCTTCTTCATTGGAGAACGCGAAGAACGATGAAGAACGTCAGCCTCTGATGAAAGATGACGAAGAATGCTAGTTCCTCGTAGATCAATGACGTGACGCCAATGAACCTCTTCTATGTGACGCCATGTACCGTGACGCCCACAATCCTCTTCCGCGACGCCGTCTTTCGCGACATCTTTTACCGCGACGACCCTCGCTCGACAACATCATCGAGGTAGGGGGTTTTGATTTATTTTACATTATTTGGATTACATCCTCGACATGTGAATAATTGTTCGGAAATTATTCAAAGTTGTTTGAACCACTAACGCGGTGGGTGCGAACCAACGAACAAGTCTGAACCCACCGTTTCTCTGTTCTTGATGCGTGGAACGTTGGACGACGATGGAACAGGACCATTGAGAGATTGGAGGTCATCGCAGTAATCTACAGGTCCCGAGATGACCGCAGGCGCAGAAGTGAGCAATAACGAACCACCGGAATGACTCTGGTGGCCCGCAGACATCACCGGCGGTGTGGGTCACTAGCGTGGCGGCGTCCCGACGTGCCACTAGGAGAAATTGCCGCGGCGGCAGGCGACCGGGATCCCGCGGCTGCGTAGGATCCGGAGGAGGACGCGACACCTGCTGCGTCCGCAGAGTGCAGGGAGGGGGGACCGCCTCCACCATGCTCTGCCGCTGGCTGACCCAACGTGCCACCCAGCCGAGCCGGGCCGGACCCGAACCCGGGTTAGGTCAACCTGGTTCGGGCCGACCCAGGGGGGTTTGGTCGGGTCGGACCAAGCCCAGACCCCCCCATTTTCGGACCACTTTTGGTCTTTTTCCCACAACATGGGCTACGGACCTCTGATCGATGCACCGTTAGTTGCGATGCAATCCTTGGATCGAGGTGGTCGTTTTGGTATATTACACTTAGGGTTTCAGAGAACTTGGGTACTACCGGGTAGGTTCGAACACGAAACCAACCATGCCCTCAGGGTAGAAACACTTATAACTTGAGCTCCGGATGTCTGATTGACGTGTCATCAACTTTGTTGGATTACTATTAGTTATTCAAACTTTTTGGCTTACTCTGCTCGAGGTTTGGACACATTTGGAGTACGGTCGGGTTGGTTTTGACATAAAATCCAACCGGTCCCCTAGAACGATAAAACCATTAACTCTCAGACCGGGCGTCCGATTGACTCACCGTCTGTCACATTGAGTTCCTATCGACGACGCGGAACTTTGGGATACATCAAATCCGGACTACATGTCAGTTGATGTATCGAACCCTTGGATCGTGGAGCAGACCCTCCTAGAAATGAGCATTCTGTGTGCGGGAACCCTAGAGCTGGGTGCGATGATGACGACTGCAATGAAATCCTCCATGGGCTCGGCAGTGACAACAACCATACTGGAATCCTCCATGGGTTCAACGGTGAAGAATATTGTACTGGAATCATCCATGGGTTTGATGTGAATACTTTCGTACTAGAATCTTTCGTGGGTTCGACGATGATGTCAACTGTACTGGAATCCTCCGCGGGTTCGACGATGAAGACTATCGTATTGGAATCCTTCTTGGGTTCAACAACAACGAAAACCGTACTGGAATCTTCTGTGGGTTCGACGGTGAAGACTATCGTACTGGAATCCTCTGTGGGTTCGATGTGAAGACTTTCGTACTGGAATCCTCTGTGGGTCCGAAGGTGATGACTACAATTCTTGTATCTTACATGGGTCAGATAATATTGACCTCTGTTGTAGAATCCTACGTGGGTCTGACAGCTTAACTGGTCTAGTATCCTACGTGGGTCCCAGCAAGATGAGTCAGTAACTACATCTGATCATATCCTTTTGTTTTATAAATGATGTATACTTGTGTGAGCTGAGTCTTGACTTTCAATCATTATCTTCGATGTGATTGACTTACATCCTATGTGGATTGAGTTGTGCTCCCCTATGTGGATTGAAATTATGCTTTCCTGTGTAGATTATGTTTTACCTTCCTGAGTGGACTAGATTGTACTTGAGCTCGTTAGTTGGAGCTAAACTGAATTGATAACACAGTTATATATATGGGCATATACCTAAGTAGTGTTGGATGATTCTCCGTGACTGTATATTTTCTTTGTGGTTTATCCTTTGTGGATTCAGGGAGACCTTCGGGGGTCTCGGGGTCCCTACTAAGTATCGTATACACACCCCTGCATGGGCTTCGCCCACACTACATTGTGTTGGTTGCAGATGACGGATATCACTGGTCAAGGATGAGGCTTGTAGAGCTGGACGGTTCCCTGAGGAGGGACTCATGACGAGTCGGTGTAGGGAGGTCGATATCATGTCGAGTCGGTGCCCGGAGGTGGATTTTACAACGAATCTATACCTAGAGGTGGACCACTGGGCGGGATATACACAGGGTGGTTGGTAGGACCCGAGGAGCTGAGGAGGCTATCTGTACCCACCCATCAGGTGGAATTTCCAGTGGATGGTTTGGCGTTGCTGTATTACTTTTTAGTAGTTGTACTTCGTTTCCAGTTGTACTTTACATTCAGTTTGGGTTTGTATTCTGGCCCACATACTTTTCTGCACTTACTATTGTACTCAGTTTAATTAGTGTTTACTTCTTCTGTCTTACTATGTGGTGTTTGATTACTTTATAAAGGCAATGCCTTCCTGTTTTTGTCAGGATTTACGCCTTCGGTGCTAGTCGCTAGCCCCTGGCCTATGGAAGGATGGCTTGGGGTAGTCATGGCATGGACCCCATGGACGGGTCTTGACAACTGTATCCACCCAAGAATGCAATGTCACCACCACATCATCCATCACCCATGAAAAGAGCATTACGAACATGGGGTAAAAGTTTAATTAAAAAGGGAATTAAGAAAGAAGATGATGAACTGAAAAAAATGATGATAGATCATACCTTATATCAAATACTGATCAATATTTCTTCATTTCATTAAAACAATGCAGAAAAAACCTTGGGAGGAAATTTTTATTGCACAACCCCTATAAGAAGGAATGGGATGTTCAAGCGTCTCACACCCGAGTACAAGGACGAAGAACTAGGGAAGAAGTTATCTCGTCCCTTTAGAATATTTAATGGAGCAGTTGTTTAAGATATGCTCAGTCTTCCCTTAAAAACTGATTGTATTAAACTATGCGGTTTGACAAAGTAAATACATTACGAGCCTAAGGAGTAACTAAAATAGGAGTTACAGACATTGAATCAGCCTTTGAGTCCTTAAAAATAAGTCTTTAAATGCATTTTATAGAAATATAAACTTTAAAGGGGTGAAACTACAGGAAGATAGAAACAAAGATCAAGAAATCAAAATTTGGAAAAGGAAAAACACTGTTCATGAACCTTAGCATTGGATCCACACCATTCTGGAAACATTAATCATGAACCTCACCATTGGAACCTCACCGTTTTGGAAACACTATTCATTAACTCAAAATTTGGAAAAGGAAAAAGGTCATCATTGGAACCTCACTATTCTGGAAACGCTATCCATGAAATCAAAATATTGAAAATGAAAAAGGTCACAAGGGGAACACTACTAGAAATTTATGCTATTGCCATAGACCTATAGCCACGGTTTTTTAGGTCTGTGGCTATAGCTTGTTTATAGCCATGGTTTAATTTTTTATCTGTAGCGTTACAATTCTGTCCCCCTTATTTTTTCGATTATCATCAGGATCTCCCTCCATCCCCGATATGCATCCCTCTTTTTTTCAATTACATTCGGGATCCTACTCCATCCCCGATACGCGACCCTGTCACCACGGCACCCACCTCCCCTAACGACCTCTCCTTCTCCCCGATGACCTCACTCACCACGCCCACCCCTCTTCCCTCACGGCTTTCCTCTCTCACCCTCACTATTTTCCTCTATCTCTAGTCCATGCCGTCTTCGTTTCCTCCATCCCATGTCATGGTTCCTTCATTCATGATTCAGATTATCCCATCACGGCTCAGCTTCTCTATTTGGGGTTGCTCTATCCCTCGAGCAATACTCCCTTCCTCCATACCATTATTTGGTTATTCCTCCTCCATTCGGTGCGTCAACAGAAGGGTTCCTCCATAACCTTCTTTGGGCCTTCCTTCTCTATATAGTGTGTTGTCCCAACTAATTTACTTAATTCTGTTATGTGGCAACTGATTTCATTTTTTTTCGTAGTCTAATGAGTAAACCCAGTTCTCCTTATAACTTTTGGAACATCCCCCCTGATCCATGAATCATGGTAGAAGTAAATTTAGGATTCATGCAAATACTGGTTGATAAATTCTTAGAGAGTATGAATTTTTGTTTTCCAAGGATGTGGTAATTTTTAGAACGATTATATGGACAGAAAATATATATTTGGAAATTATCAATAAGATTTTTAGTTATGTGAATTGAGGCTTGAGGTTGATATAACCTCTTGGGTGTGTGTTTGAGCATAGATGAGTAGACCTATAACCATTTCAAGCTTTATGTTTTTAACCGTGGAGAATCCAATGAGTATATCTCTATATATAGGAGTGAATAAATCCTGGTGGAGTGACCTTTTCCCTATTATTGGGAAATTTGGTTTTACTTGTCTCCCTATAGTAAAATATCTGTTTACCATAGCCATGGTTTTGGTTTATTCATCTCTTCTTAGGTAAGTTGGTCAGGGGTTTTTGAGGGACTGTCCCATGGGATTATCCCTATTGAAAAAAGAAAGAAAATAACCATTTTGTGTTATTATGGCATGGTGGAAAATTGAGATAGTTGAGATGTCCTATCTTGTTGCCCAATTATACTATGATTGGCTATGTATGGTGCCCTATATTCACACCTATGGAAAAATTGAGTCAAAATGAACTAGATGGGAAATTTAGTAGATAGTGGCGCTTCTTGGGAAATACAACCCTGATATAGCACCTTATTGTTGGTAATTTATTAATTATTTATAGATGAGGGGTTTCATTAGTTCTCATTTCAAAAATGATTAGAAAGGGTTGAGGGATTCGTAAGGTCCTTAGTGTGTATAGGGCTTATGGGTTTCATTGGATAGGTCCATGACATCATAAGGTAATGGACCTATGTTTTATTGTTTGGTAATTTTGAGGAATCCCCCTAAGAAATGGAGAGAACCACCACAACAAAATGAATATTTTAATGGATTCTGAAATTATGAGGATGGTGGCTCCCTCAAAGAAATGTAAATAAACATTTATCAACTTTGAGTTTTTAAACAACTCACCACTTCTCTCTTCCACCAACACATGTGAGAGAATCAGGGGAGGTTGAGGGAGCTTCATCCCCGATACACCTTCAATTTTATGTTTAAATGTTGTGGTTTTTATGGACCTCCATGTTGATTCAATGTATGATCTCATCTTCCGTTCATTATAGTTTCCCATTTCTCTTATAATGATTTAAGTGAAAAAGAGAATGACGTTTGAGATGATTTCCACTTTATTATGGTGGAAATCATCAATTATTATGGTTTTTTTCAATCGCTAGTGAGAGTATAAATATGAGAAAAGATTGTATTTCCATTAATTTTTATCGAGGATCATCAATGTGTTCTTATATTTATAGTTTTTTTATTAAATTATATTTATAAAGTATATGAATCAATGTTTTTTTATTATGGGTTGGAATTCATAATATATTGGAATATGATATAGACCTTCCAGGAGTGGCTGGTCACCATAATATTTTGAAAAGGTTATATGACGTTATTATAGACAATTCTTCCATTATTTGTCATATGTGAGGAGTATCAGAGGATTATCCCCCACTAGAATTTAAATCATGACCAAAAATAAGCAATGAGAATAAGGGGACAAGTCCACACTATGCCTCAAATCCTGACTAGAATTTTTTAATGAGCATAGAGGACCCTACCTTTCCATATATGAAAATTATAAGATTTATTATGTGATAAGAATATGATGATTAACCTTTCCAAATGCATCATAATCCCATCCTTCCTCATGTAATGTTCATGTATTTCCTTAGGTGATGAGCATGTAATTCATTAGGTGATGAGCCTAGTGTTCATTAGGCGATAAGCCTAAAATACCACAGGTGAGTAGCCTATGATGAGTTTGGTGATGAAGCTAAGATTATACAGGTGATGAGAATAGTGTTCCTTAGATTATGAGCATAAGATTCATTAGTTGATAAGCCTAAAATACCATAGGTGACTAGCCTATGATGAGTTTGGTGATGAAGCTAGGATTATACAGGTGATGAGAATAGTGTTACATAGATTATGAGCCTAAGATGTCTATATGGCTTGATAAAAGATGATATAACTGCCATCCTGCACAAATCATAACTGAAGATCCATCCTTTACTTATATGTGGAAAGCATAAGATTCCCTCACTTCCATAAATGAGAAAGATATTTATGGGATTGTCAAAATGTACAATGTAATGTAAATTATAGTAATCTTTGATCATTAGGTTGTCACCTTGATAAGGAAGAATGTGACATTATTAACTGATGTCCACATTGAGAAATAATAAATAGCAAGATTCATGGGCATGTGTTAATTATATAATAGAAATATGTATTGGGAGGGGGGATAGGCAGGGGTGTCCAGGAGGGTCTGCAAGGGGGACTGGAAAGGTGGACTGGCAACACTTCCTTATTTTGTTCATTTCATTGTGACATAATCAGTGGTGGTGGTTTACATCACAACAAATCTTCATGAGAATTCATCAATCCTCATATAAGATTCACATACTAACACCTTTTCTTGGGAACTTCATATTCCTTCTCAATAAGCTTGGGAACATCCAACTCCCTTATATGATGTCGATATCCCAATTGTCTCATCAATATTATTGGGTACTCCAACTAACGTGAAATCCATTTATCATCTATATGTTGGAATGAAACAACTTATATTTTTCATTGACAAAAACAACGACACAAACACAATGTGGATTTAACAATCTTTCACTTTGTGTTTATTGTCAATACCAATGTATAAATTGGTATGTCATGATGTTCTTTATTTTTATTCTCTCCTATTTTTCTCATTGACTTATTTAATTTTATTTTCTCCCCTTATTGACAATATATAAAAATTTCATGAAATTGGATGGTATCACTTCATTCTTATGTAATGTGACATTATTCATTCTATTCAAAGTCTATGTGATCCATGTTTGGTGTAGATATTATTAGGGTTTGATTTAGAAAACAATGTTGTCCCATTTAAAAATTGAACATGATACCAACTGATTATAATTCCCATGACTCATTTAGGGGTAGTTTAGATTTCCTTATGTTGAAGCTAAATGATTCCAATTGATATCTTCTTTTTTTGGAATTACAACCTAGGCTATTTCACTCATCTCAATACACATGTTAAAAACATTCATGTACATGTACCAGGTTTTAGAAATCAGCCTTGAGATCTCAAATTACCTCAACTTCTTGTCATTGATTAATTCAATTTCTACCCATTAATATCGAAAATTATTCTGTTATTAAAAGGGATGAGATAAATTCATACCTCATCAATGAAATTTTAAAGAAAATTATAGAAATTTTAGTTTTCCATTGAATAAATAAATCCCATAACTTCTCAATGGTCTTCTCCACTCATCTCCCCATAGAGGAGACACACTATCTTCACTCCATCAAGGCATATCGTTCTTTCTGATGTTTTTTGGAATACCATTTGACAAATCATACCAAGATGGTGACTTTTTTTCAGATATGGAATAATTATTCCAACTTAATTCCCTTTATTTGCTCTCATCTTGAGAACTATTTTTACCTTCAATTACTTTCATTTTATGGAACACTAATAACAAAATAAAATTAGGGAATAAGGTGGATCTCCATGCTCGTCAATGTGAGATGTTGGGTTGAAAAAATTTTCTCAACTTGTTTGTCTTTTCCAATTTAGCTCCTTCTTAGGATGGACTCTTCATGCATGCACTTCTGGATTTTCAGGTACCCTTGGGAAGCATGGATTTCATTCTTCCGTCGTGTGATATTTTCTTTTCAACATGGTGATAGTGAATTGGATACTCCAGGACCATGTAAGGTTTATTGCTGGCATGATAAGAGGGTAGGGGGAAGGGGGCAGGGGCAAGGGTTGTGCAGGGGGAAGTGGGGGCCAGGGGGGGTGTGCAACGGGGCATGGGTTGTGAAGGCACCATTGGTATTGAAATTACTTTCTCATATGTTATGATTATAAGTTCATTTTAATAATTATCATTGTTTCCATTAATTCTCGCATGCATGCACTTGAATCTATTTGTATTTTCAACTTTTGATGGGTTTTATATGGCTAGGTTTTTGTTGAATCAATGATTAGGGTGAGGGAGGCATATAAATGTGAAAACATTTCAAGATTTTTAATCAATGAGGTTTCTATTTGTTTATTCTTATTAAATTATCAACTTGTATACTAAATAATTTTAGTGATTTTTTCCACCTGTTCATTTCAAGTATTTGAGGATGCCTATAAATCACAATTACGCATCATAATCCTTGATGACATTTAGTGGTAATTAAAATAAATTTCAATGCAATACTACTTTTCATCCTTTCTTTTGATAACCACTATGTTGTTCTTTTTAGTACTGGTTTTTGGAGTACATTGCCATTGGACCTCGTTTTCCAAATATTTTTTCTCAAATGTTGATGGTCCTTCTGAAACGGCTTCCTCCCCAGGAATTCTTCTCATCGCTTTTATTAGTATATCTCATTCCGAATGTATCATAATGAGTTTTTATTTGTCTGAATATCTTCAGAGGAATTAGATTTCTTTTGTGCAAGCTTTCTCACGATAGATTTTTTTCTGTGGATAGAGACGAATGCTATGCAGAGAACCAGCAACAAAATGTAGTCCATGCTTATGCATGTGAGCATATATATAAGGATACTCTTATGGTTGTTTATTATTATATAGCTTTTTTGACATTATGTAATTTTTTTTTCATTTTAATTCTTACTCCTTTCATTTGAGACACCACGAGCATATCCAATGATTTTTTGACTCACACGGGGCGTGTGCAGGCTAGGGGGGCTGGGGGTGTACGGGTGTGCGGTGGGGTTGTGCAGGCAAGGGGGCTGGGTAGAGGGGGGTCGGGGGTAGGGGCAGGGGGTGGAGGGTAGTGTGGAAGGGGCAATGCGGAAGGGGTGGGGTCCGGGGGAAGGTGGCAGGGTGTGGGGGGAAGGGGGAAGGGGAAGCGGGTGGAGGGGGGTAGGGGGAAGGGGGGAAGTTTTTGGAGAAGGGGACATGGGGCAGGGTGGAGGGGGGCAGGGTGGAGGGGGGCCTAAGGTAGGGGAAGAGGGCATGGGTTTTTGGGAAGGGGGTTGGGGGCAGGGGCAGGGGCAGGCGGGAGGGTGGTCGACAGAGGGGGCATGGGGTAGGGAGAGGTCTGTAGATCAAGGGGCCATGGGGGAGGTCAGTTGAGATGGCGTAGGGGGCAGTGAGTAGGGGAAAAGTGGAGGGGGGAAGGGGACATGGGGGAAGTCTACAGGGCTGGGTGGAGGGGGAGTGGGAGGTCTGCAGGGTAGGGGATGTATGAAGGGCATGGGGTGGGGTGGGTGGAGGGGGAGGGTGGAGTGGGGAGGTCTATAGGGTTGGGGGGTTGGGGGTGGTCTACAGGGGGGTCTGCAGGGCAAGGGGAGGGGTGGGGCAGTGAGTTGGTGGGGAAAGGTGGTGGGGAGGGGGGTGTAGTTAGTATCTATAGGTTTCGTTAATCATAGATATGGTTGAATAACCATTTCAATCCATCTCTAACTCCACCATTTGTTCATGATTAGGTTTCTCCAAATATGACCTCCTATTTTCAAATGATTACTTTCACTAAATTATGGCTTGATGTTAGTTACAACAAATCAGATTTTGTATGATACCACTATTTGTCATTGGTATGGCATTAACACATTTTTATTTAAAAATCTAGGTCATAATGTCCACTTTTTTTAATTATAGATTATAAAGAAAGATTTGGATCATTTAATCGGTCCTCCTTTTGGTGGGTTGATTCCACTACCACATTGCATGAATTTACCTGTTCATAGCTAGATTCGATATGATATTTAAATTACATTCATTGGTGGAATTCCCACTTATACCAACACCTTCATATCAATGGTTTGAAAATACTGTAGGTTTAAGTAATAATTTTATGTGTTTTCCCAACATTTTCATTAAACTATTGGGAATATATTACATTAGACAATAATTTCCAATGATTTTTAGAAACCGTAGGGTACCCCCAAATAATAACTCATGAATATCAATATCAAACTGTGATATATGATTTATATTTGTTTTCTAGAACCATAAAAATAGTTATCATTGTATTGTTTTTTAATATAAATAATTGGAAGTTCACATAGAAGATACCACAAGAACATTAATTATTTGCAATTTAGGTGAAAAATATATGATGGGTTTCTACTTTCATAAAGAATCTCTTATTAGATGTGAAATCATTTAGAGCTCATAAATATGTTAAGAATATTTTAGGTGTATAATTATTCATATCATTTATGCTCTGTATATGCAATGGTCATGTGAATGGAGTGTTATAATTTTTAAATGAAAATGATATCAAATGCATACTTTTTTTATTTGTTCATGATCAATGTTAATGGAAATTGGTTTATGGATAAATGTGTTGTTCATTTTGGATTCACAAACAGTTGAATGGGTAACCATATTTTATTAAATTATATAGTGTTATATAATACATACTATTTTAATTTTTCTCGCACATCATGTATTTGGGGATTTAAGTGTTTTTGACACCATATTATGTTTTTAGTAGGGTGTTTGATCGTTTTGTGTTGGTTCGGGTGGATTTGGTTCTCCAAATCGATGTAAGGCTTTAATTCCTTTGGTTTGTTTCTCACTGGTTATGTGGAATCCTTTATGTGTTTTAATGTTCCTAATATCCTTTGTGTAATGGGTTGATCCCTGATCGTTGGTTTTGAGTAGCCATGTTAAGGGTGACTCGCCTACGTGTTCTTAGGTAAGAATGTAGATGTATTTGGGTTCCCTCGTTACATGTATAGTCATACATGGCAGTGATTATTCCCATATGGGGCTATGTGTGCCAATAAATAAATATATATATATATATATATATAAATTCATACGCAAGTGAGTGGAGACTGGTATATGCATATAAGACTATGTGCAAGGATCTCCATTACACATGATAATGGCCATGTGGGTGTGTGCATAGGGGTTATGTGCCCTTGCATGTGTGTGAAGGTGCACATACCCAATGGGGGAGAAAAAAATTTTACTTAGAAAGCTTCAAGAGCTGAAGTGGACAGTTTTGTTCCACCTTGTGGTAGGATCCCTCTTCTAGCATCTATAATTCAAAGATTCTTTAAATTGAATTTAGCTTCTTTCTTAATTCTACTTAATTTTATTGAATTGCATATGTTGAATAAGTGTTCATTAATATAATTGTTTAATTTTATTAATAAATTTATGTTTTTATAATAAAAACCCTCCAATGGAGTTGTGCAGTCTGCGAAAACTCACAGTGATTGCTTTGTTGATCTAGTTTCTTAAATTATTGCATATGATTTTTTCTGAATGAGTTTTAAAATAAAATTTCAATAAAATTAAATTAATTTTGTGATAAATAAATTCCATGATTATATAATAAAACCCCTCCAACGGAGGTGCGCTATCTTCTAAACAAAAGAGTAGTGAGAGTTATTTGTATCATGTTTAGATTTGGTTTAAGTCATTCATATGCATCTTGTTGGTGTTTGTTTTGTGACTAGTTACATTTTGTTTTCTTTGAATAATATAAATCGGATTAACATACTCATTTAACTCAAATTACATTGCCTGAGTAGGCATATTCCTTGACCATGACAATATACTTTTCACGGATTGAATATTATAAATAAAATTTTCATGTTTAGGAAAAGTGAATGAATTTGTAAATGGTTTGTGTTGGGTGTGTGATTAATTAAAGTAATTTGTTTCCCATTATACGTTGTTTCATTTTCCCGCTCACTACGACCATCTCTGGCGATCCCTTGTTATAGCATATAAAATAGTTGATCTATTCTATCATCTATTGGCGGGGCGACGGTGGAAATGTTGCCATGCCTCCTCCCACTCCCTTCACTCATTTCCGGAAGATGCTGCCCCACAGATGTCCCTGAAATGAGAAAACACGCCGCAGTCATGCCGCGGTCACGCCTCCATCATGCAGCGGCCACGCTGCAGTCACGCCGCAGTCATGCTGCGGTCACATCGCGGTCACGCCACGGTAACACTGTATTCACGCCGTGCTCACATTGTAGTCACGCCATGGTCAAGCTGCGATCACGCTGCAGTAATGCCATGATTCGGCCATGCTCTAGGACGACACCCCACGTGGTTCGTAGTGATAGTATTCCATGAGTGTTTTGATAAATGTTGAGACTGACTAATCACAATTTCTCCCAGTGGGGAAATGAGTGGAATGTTGCCCCGCCTCATCCCACTCCCTTCACTCATAGATGGAAGATGTCGCCATGCGGATGTCACCGGACCAATCCAATACATCATGGTCACGCCACTTTCACGCCACAGTCACTCCACGGTCATGTCGTGGTCATGTCGTGGTCACACTACAGTCACACCGAGATATGGACCTGCTCCAAGATGACACCACGTGGTAGTTCTCAGTGATAGTATTCTGTGATACTTGTGATCAATGATGAGACAGACTAATCACAATTTATGCCAGTGGGGCGATGACCGGAATGCTGCACCGCCTGCTCCTTCTCCCTTTTCTCATGGCCGAAAGATGCTACCCCACGAATGTCAATGGACCAGGCCAACATGCCATGGTCACACCGCGGTCAGGTCGTGGTCACGCCGCCGTCACGCCGCGGTCATGCCGCGGTCAAGCCACGGTCACACCATAGTAATTCTGTGATTCGTCCCTTCTCCAGGATGACACCCCATGGTTCTTCATAGTGATAGTATTTTATGATTCTTGTTACCAATGTTTAGACTAACTAATCACAATTTCCACCGGCGGGGTGATGACAGGAATGTTACTATGCCTCCTCCTGCTCCCTTCGCTAATGGATGAAAGTAGTTTCCCTACAGATGTTGCTGAATCGGGCCAACATGCAGCGATCACACCTTGGTCACACCGCCGTCACACCAAGGTCATGTCGCGATCACGTCGTGGTCACGCCACGGTCATGCCGCGATCACACCGCGATCACGCTGTGATTTTCCCATGCTCCAGGGTGACACCCTATGGTAGGTCACAGTGATAGTATTCAATGAGTCTTGTGATCAACGTTGAGACTGACTAATCACAATTTCTGCAGGTGGGGTGATGGACGGAATGTTGCCTCACCTCCTCCTTCTACCTTCTCTTCTAGCCAGATGATACTGCCCCGCAGATGTCGTTGAACTGGGCCAACATGCCATGATCACATCGTTGTAATTCCATGATTTGGCCCTACTCCAGGATGAAACACTACGACGGTTCACAGTGATAGTATTTCATTAGTCTTGTGATCAATGTTGAGACTGACTAATCAAAATTTATACTAGCGGGGTGATGACCGGAATGTTGCTCCACCTCCTCCCACTCCCTTTGCTCATCGCCAAAAGATTTCGCCCCACGGATGTCACTGGATCAGACTAACACACCGCGGTCATGTCGTGGTAATGGCTTGATTTGGCCCTGCTCCAGCCACAACCAGCCTACTCCAGCCCCCTTCTACCTTCATTTCAGCCCACTACCACCAGCATTCCAGCCCGCAATAGCCCCCCTTCCACCTTCGAATCAGCCCGCACCATACCTCTAGAGCCTAAAACTACCGCCTTCCACCAGCTTTCTAGCCCCCTTCCAACTGCATTAGAGCCCACACCAACCCCCAACCCCATGAAATCCAGCCCACACTAGCCACCATACTAGCCACCACTCCTCAGCCTCCTGCAAAACAATCATGCTAGCCCTTTTCCACCTGAAAAATCCCTTTTCCACTAGTTCCATCTCTCACCAGCCCCCGACCTCCTACATCCTAGCCCGCACTAGCCACTGCCACATGCCCAACAGCCCCCAGCCACCTGCAATACATCCCACACCTGCCCCCTACCACCTATTCCAGCCCGCGCCATCCCCTTGACATCCCCCTGCCGCCTGCCTTCCCTCCCGCACTAGTCACTCTATCCCGCACCAGCCACCGCACCAGCCCCCAGCCTCCTGCATTCCAGGATGCACGAGAAAAAATCCATGAAAATCACAAAAAAAGAAAGGCGAAAGCAGGTCCAATTGCATGTGCCCTCTTTTCCCAGAATAAGTAGCCATGTAAACTACCATTAATGTTCAATGAGAACATTGGGGTAGATTCACAACTTTTACCCCAAGATGAGAACCTAGCCAGAATTTCGAGAAGATCCAAAGAATACCATAAGAATTCCCACCTAACTGAATCAAAATAATTGAATAAATAGATCATGAAGGCACACCTATGAACCCCATAATCAAGATGGTAGCCCCACAATAATTCCTGGGTAACAATATTCTTATGATGAATTGATTTTGGTAATGTAGGTTGAAGATATTTTTATCCTGCTTTAGATTTATGAGTATCTTAAGGTTATTTTTGTAACCATATTACTAAAGGGTTCGAGTTATAAGTTGTGGAAGTCTATTATTCAGACTATGCCATAAAAAGACTATTCATGGAAAATTTTCAAGGCATTGTTCATTTAGCAGTATTTTATAATGAAGTGAAGGTACTGATGGTTATAGAATTTTCTAGGAGGGGCTGTTCATGTGGGGTGTCCAAGGGCTGTCCAAGAGAGGGGGGAGTCGGGTGGTCTGCACGGTAGGGGGAGGGTGCAAGTGTGGTGTCTAGGAGGGGCTGTCCATGGGTGTGTCTAAGGGTTTTCAGGGGGTGTCAGGGTGTTTGTATGGAAGGGGGATGGTGAAGGTGGGGTTTCTAGGAGTGTATGTGCATGGGGTGTCCAAGGGATATCCCGGTGGGGTTTGGGTGGTTAAGTAGGGAAGGGGGTAGGGTGCAGGATGGGTGTTTAGGGGGGCTATCCAGGGGGGTGTCCAACTGCTGTCTGGGGGGGCTGATTTGAAGAGATAAACCCACGACCAATGGGATCAAACCACATAGAAAAAAAATTCTAATGATTTTGGGAAAGGTATTCCCAATAAGAATATGTCGGATATCCCTTACATCCACAACATTTTCTTTCTTTGGGATATGGGAAATAAAATTGGAGTTGATTTCATCAGGCATTGAGGAATGGTTAAAGAATGTCCTCATATCATTAAGGAGCTCATCACAAACTATATCCCAGTAGAACATAAAGAATTATTTTTAAACCCCTCAAGACTAGCCACACTATCAAGATTTAGAGAAAAAAGAGAACTCTTAACCTCTTTCTCTTCAATTTCAACTGGTCATCCTATTCCTTGAAAGGGAACACTATAATAAAATTTTCCCATCTCTCCATACTACAAATGAAATCATGTTCTCCATGAATAGCTAATGTATATATGTCATCACATTCAACTGGTAAACCTATTCTTTGAAAACCTATTCGACAGAATCTACCTCAAATAATCCTAATGAGATGAATGCACATAACCTATAACAACATTAAGATAATATTTGACTCTATACAAGATTAAATTAGCATCAACTAAAGTCAAGGGAGGTGGAGCACTAGAGGTAGATGCAATAATAAGAGGTTCTTGATAACTAAAAATTACATGGAAATATAAAATAAGTATTTCTCAGAAATATTATAAATATAATATGGATATAGAATCTGAAAGAACTGGGGAAACAACTCTCTCAAAACTAGGTAAAGCATCATCTACATGTTATGATTTGGTACTACATCTAAGGGAAAAATATTGAAGCTCACATGCTTGGACAATCTTCTTATCTAAGGATATATTAGGATATGTGAAAGGGATGTGTAGGGGGGCTGCTGTCCAGGGGGATGGGGCTACTGTCAAGGGGGGTCTGGTAGGGGGGATCCACCAGGGGGTGGGGGGGCTACTATCTGGGGGGTCCATCAGGGGGGAAAGCAGTGTGCAAGGGGGGTTCAAGGGTGTGTGAAATTTGTGTAAGGGATGTGTGTGTGGGGGGGGGGGTTGCTGGTGTTCAGGGGGTGCAAGGGGGGGGGTGTCCAGCAAGGGTGCAAGGGGGTGTCCAACAGGGGTGGTTCAAGGGGGTCCAGTAGGGGGGAAATGGGTGTGAAATTGGGTGTGTGCAATGGGTGCAAGGGATGACTGTGTGTGTGCGAGGGGGGTGTGTGGCTATTGTCAAGGGGGTGCAAGGGGGTGTCCAACAGGGGTGGTGCAAGGGGGATCTAGTAGGGGGAAAGGGGTGACCAATGGGGAGCATGGGGGAGTGTTCAAGGGGTGCATAGGATGTGTGTTTGGGGGGGGGGGGGGTTGCTGTCCACGGGGTGCAGGGGGTGTCCAATAGGGGTGCAGGGGGGTCCAGTAGGGGTGGTGCAAGGGGGTCCAGCAAAGGGGGGATGTTGTCCAGGGGAGTCCAGTAGGGGGGATGTTGTATAGGGGGTCCAGTAGGGGGGTTTCTGTCTAGGGGGGTCCAGCAGGGTGGGTAGGATTATTCTTGTTTATTGAGTTATATTATTTATGAATATTCTAAAATGTTTTGTTTTACCATAATTATTGGGAATGAGCACTATTATGTTCAATGTTATGTTATAGGTACATTAGAGATGATTCCAGAATTATTTGATAGTTTTTATTATAGGGAGACTCATGTAAGTGCAGTTATGTGTTTTTTATATTTGGATTTGTTTAATTATTATTATGTATTTATCTTTTTTGTATAATTTTATTTGGAGGGGACTGGCAGGGGGAAGGGGGGAAACTGGTAGGGGGACTAGTATGGGGTGAATGTGGGGGTTGGCATGGTCAGGGGGTGGGGAAATAGGAAGGGTGGTGGGGGGGGGGGTGGGGTGGTTCCAAGGTCAGTCTAAGAGGGTGGGAGTGGCTATCCATGGGACCGGAAGTCTGGGCTCTCCAGGGGGATCCTTCCATGGTCTGGGGGTGACAAGGAATTAGGGGTGTCCAGGGTCTGAGGGGTGTCCTAGGTCTATCTGGGGGGTGCCTAGTGTCTATCTGGGGGGGGGGGGGGGTGGGGTGGGGTCTCTAGGATACTTCAAGGGGGAGGGTTTCTAGGGTCTATTTGGGGGGTTTCTAGGGTCTGGGGGAGGGGTCTAGGGTCTATTTGGGGAGGGGGAGGTGTCTTAGTTCTATATGGGGGGTGTTCACGGTCTGTCCAGTAAGGTGGCTTTGTAGGGGGATATCCAGAGGGGAGGGGGATGTCTAGGGGAGGGGGGGTTTATGTAGGGTGGGGGTGTCCAGTGTCTAGGGGGAGGGGTCTAAAGGGGGGATCTTCTACTGTAGGGTGGATCTGCAGGGGGTGGGGGCTTTTTTTATGCTTTTTCAGACCCTATAACAAGGGTTTCTCTTTTTGGATATAATTCTATTTCCATGGTTAAAAACCGTGGCTATAGGTCTAATTCCATGGTTTCTAACCCTTGAAATAAATTTTTCCTCTCCTCTAGTATGACCACGGTTCTAAACTGTGGCTATGAAAATATTACCATGGTTTTAACTACGGCTGTATACCTAGAGCCTTGGTATGAACCGTGGATCTAGACCTATAGCCACAGTTCCAAATTTGGCAATTAGTCTAGGCCTATAGCCAAGCCAAAATTATCCATAGTTTCTTAAATTGGGGATATTACCTATAAGAATGGTTTGAGGACCAATAGATATGGTTTTAAACAGTGGTTATAGCCTGAATTTCCAGTAGTGGAACATCACTGTTCTGGATACACTGTTCACAAACTCAAAATTTGGCAAAGGAATAAGGTAACTGAGGGAACCTCACCATTATAGAAACACTATTCATGATCTCAAAATTTGGAAAAGTAAAGATGTCACCATTGGAACCTCACCATTTTGGAAAAACAATTCTTGAACTAAAAAATTTTCAATTGAAAAAGGTCACTCTTGGAACCTCACCATTTCACTGTTCATAGAAGGTTACCAATGACACTGTTCACTTAGGGCTACCGATGCACTATTCACATAATGACACCATTGCACTATTCTCATAAGGTTACCGATGACACTGTTCACGGAAGGTCACTTATGACAATAATCACATAAGGTCACCGATGAAAATGTGCACATAAGGTCATCGATGAACTGTTCACATAAGGTTACTGATAACATTGTTCAAAGAAGGTTACTAGTGATACTATTCACATAAGGTCACGGATGTCACTTTTCACACATGGTCACCATTGCACTATTCAAATTTGGTTACTGTTGATACTGTTCAAAGAAGGTTACCGATACACTGTTCCTAATGCTCTACTATTGGAGCTGTTCACCGATAGAACTATTCAAAGGAATGAAAATTGGGAAAAGTGTTGGGGATAAGTCACCTTGACCTCCCAAAACACCTCATACACCAAATATTCGTAAAGGAATAGACCATAGAGGTCCGTGACATTACCCATACACAAGATTAGATTATAAATTTATGAAACATAAGTTATAATATCTAAAATAGTGAATCACATAATCAAAAAATTAAAATGTAGATATAACTAATCTATAAATCATAATATTTTTTTATTTTTGGGAATATAACTAATGTCAATTATAGGGCTATTTTTTCCTAATATATGATTCCCTTTATCTAATTTACAAAGTCACTATTAAGCTTTATCTGATATGAATTGTAAAGAAAACTAACCAAAGTATCCTAGATTCTTTGTATTACTATATAAAATTATAAAAATAGGCAAGGAAGTCTCATCCTTAAGGATTAAATAATTTATTATATCAAAAAAATAGATAAAAATATTATTATTACATTACGACTTGAAAGGGAAAATATATAGTAACACTATAAGAAACATCCATAAATTTGTAGATTATCCCTTTAAGTAAATCATAATATACATACTAGAATCATGAAGTAAATTAAAATATAAGAAAGGGGTGATCACAAATTCTTAGTGAGGGTAATAAATATAGTGGAATCTAGAGACATAAACAATTTTTCATGGTGAATATCTTAAAATAAAAGTAATTAAAATATAAACATGAAAATAATATAGAATGAATAAAATAAATATAAATAATTAAATATAAATATTTACATGAGAATGAAACATAAAAATGAATAACCAACAATTATAATAATCAAAATGATTATTATTTACTAATATTATAATGAGGTAATTAAAAAATTAAAAAATTAATATTGAAACAAGCATGGAAAATTTAAATACTATCCCTACTCTGTAAGCTTAATTATAAAATATCTTGAGTAATATGGAGAATGGTATGAAGACGATATTCATAAACCATTAAATAAAAAAACATTATATGGTAATTTATGTAATAAATCTCCATTAATAATAAGATTAAAAATAGGGTATTGTAATAGATGATAATTCAATAATAAAATCAATACTTTTTTAGGGTAGAAATACCGTTTTACTTTGGGAAGTGGATTCCTTTGGTAAATCAGTTGTATTTGTCATAATAATTAGGATTAAAACATGAATATCCCTTAGAAGAAACAAAAATGAAGTTATATATGAGTAATATTATAAAACAAATAATGAAAAATATCAACTGATGTAATAATATGTAAAAAGTGTGTTTTTAAAACACTAGAAATGAACTACTTCAATGCGGTTGAAGGGAAAGTAAAAAGGGTATTTAAATAAACCTAGGAATAACCATTGGAATAAAAAAAGGTATGAAATAATATAGTTTTTCATGATAAAAAGATAAAACATATCATATAATATGGAATAAAAAATATTGTGGATTGTGGTTGAAAATGGGTACGAAATTTGACATTACCGTTAATATGATTTTTATAATAGTATGAATTTATAATATAACCATATAAAACATGTATTTACACATTAATGAATTAATAATTGATCTAGTTAAATATATTTTTAACATACACTTAGAATTTATTGGGAGATAATAAAAATAATTCAAAATTACATTTGGTTAAATGGGGAGATTCCCTAACTCGAACGGAAAATGGATGTTCAGGGAGAATCCCTTAGCATATGTCTCAAAGTGTTTTGTAATTTCACTTATTGTCTGGGATAATGAAATTATATTTATTAATAATTTAATTATAAACCTATTTTGAATAAATTTTATTAAATTTTATTTTTTTCAGTTCATTTATGTCATTTTTGTTTTGTTATAAGGTTCAATTTCACTATTTGGGAGGGTCAATTTCCTTGGTTTTCATGATTGATTCACATGTATACAGGTATTAATGTTAATGAAAAATGTTAATAATTTTGATAAATTCATATTATAAGTTATTAATTAACATCTAGGAGATTAAATGGTCTTTGATATAAATTTTTTGGATTTAATGATGATTCATTTTATAAAACATCAAATTTAATTGTTTATATTATTCAAGGGTTTTCATTAATCATCACACAGTAGTATTGTTTTTTAATTAATATTGTGTATATATACCTATTATATAACACTAAATATGCTTTAATAAACATATAATAATCAATATTAATCATAAAAAATGTTTTCCGACCAGCCCTGGTGGTAGATTTGATAATTAAGAACATGTCATCCATGAAGTTGGTAAATCAGCACCTCACAGGTGATTTATTCATTTTGAGATCAAAATGGTAGTAGAACATAATTTATTGTTGATATAGCATTTGCATTAAAATTTTGTTCTATATAAATTATATTGGAGTTATCATTCCAATTTGGAATATGGCTGTGAGAAAATTATATGAAATGAATCGAAATAATTGAAAATTTAATGAATGAAAGGGGATTTTACTACTTGAATTCCTCTTCTTGAGAACCTATTTATGGAAAATTTTAAATGCAATTTGGGGAGACCATAAATATGAATATGTGGGGTAGTGTTTTTGGATAGGTATTGGGATGAGATTCGACAAGGATCTAGTCATTGGAGCATTGAGGATTAGAGGTGGTATTTATAGTGGAGAAGAGGGTGTTTTTTCTTATTTAATTAATAAGATTATTTTTTTAGAAAATATTTTACATTGTTGAAAATTATCTCCTAATATAGTTAAATAATGAAGTATAATTAGATATTATGGGTTTACATTAACCATATATCATCTATGACTAAATAATTCATGTACTTATAAAATTCCATAATGAAATGTATTTTATTATTAAAAAATATTCATTTACATTAGAAAATCAAAATTCATTTTGTAACCATTTTTCAATGATTATAATTTTAAAATGGACTTTAGTATATGAATTTAATTTTTAAATAATGAGAATAAAAATATTAAATTAATGATTCATTTATTAAATTTATTTAAAAATTATAACAGATTTTGAGACACTTTCAAAAATAATAAATGTCTCACAAAATTATCTTATTAACATAAAAAAGAAAAATATTTTTTCATGATCTATTACATAGAAATAAATTTTCTTAAAATTTATTATTATAATTATAAAATTGTGAATAATCATTAATTTTTCACAAATATTCTAATAATGAATTTATTATTTGTAATTCATTTATTTTCTTATTCCATGATATAAATATATTAAGTTTTCATTCATATGATACCTAGATTTTTTTATACATTAATTGGTGAGGTTACTATTTTATTAGATAGTTTATTATTAATAACATACACATTTCTATTCCAATGTTTATGTTACAATTCTATCAGAATGGGTTCCTAATTTTATAGAAATGCCTATTATACCAATCGGTCCTCATTTATTTTTTTATTGTGACATATATTTTATTTTATGTGATATATACTTTTAAAAAAGTTATATGATGTGTAATTACATTGGTAAATTGTTTTGATGTTTCACACAGTACTATAATAGACCCACCATAAGGCCAAGATCTCCATATCGATTGAATTAGGTAGGGAAAAAGATTCATTATAATCATAACTAATCTTTCAGAATATCATTTTATCAAAAAAAAAATTATATTATATGTGGGATTCCACCCAAGAAACCAATACGATTTTAATATATATATACGAGATTTCATTATGAAAAAATAAACAATTCTATAAAAAGTAACATCAAAAGTATACAAACATAAATAATAAATCACAAGACACATGTGATACATAATCCCTAAACAATTAGAAACAAATGAAATTTACTCTAATCCATATCCAAATTTCCAAAAATTGAACCATATCATAGACTAAATAGGATTGGTAGATGAGGTGGAAAAATATAAATTAATTTAAATATAATTAATTGTTTTAATACATGGATAAAAACACCATTATATTGCCAATTTACAAGTTAGAATAATTTACACACAACTTTCACATACTCTATTCAGAAACATCCTACTAGATCATCCATTGAGATAAAAATGGAACTATAAGCTCCCCTATAAAAGATTAAAGAATGAAAACATATTCAAAAACAATATATGTATTTTAAATGATAAATCTTAGTGGGGTACCACTAATTATTTACAAAATAATTTTATAAAACTAATAACTTAATTTTTGAATAAAAATTAATATAATTAAATAATAATTTATTTTTTAAAAAATAATTACAATCTGTAGTATAATTATCATTTAATTTTATATAAATATCACTACTAAATATTTTAAAATGGAAAAAAGATAAAATAAACAACTAATATTTTTTTATATAATTAAATAATATATGAATATATTTAACAATAATTTTTCATAATTATAATTATCTGTTGACTAATACATGTTCATTATTATTGTTTAAACATAATTCAATACGAACAATCTTGGAAAACATGTAAAATAAAAAATATTTAAATATAATTAAATACTCTGGTCACTATTGATGTTTGAGTTTAATAATAATAACATTCATGATAAATTAAATTAATATAATAATGTTCAAAAATGAATTTAGGAAAATCATTGAATATAAACCTAGGTTCAAATGAGATAAATTAATATAAGTAATCGGTGAAAAAATATATGAAAGTTTCATGCTATCCTAATTACAATTACACACATAAATAACAAACTAGTTTTATTGGATTTAAAACTACCACATATGAGTTGAATCATACATTTGGAGATTAGAGATGGAGTAGAAACATAGACTAATATACAACTCATCAATATAATTATCGCTCATCTACACAAATTTTCCATTAATGATTTATAAATGGAGGTGAATAAATAATTCAATTGAACATTTAACCATCATAAATCATGAAAATAAATATCATAATAAAACACAAATAAATGTAATAACCACTAATAAATATCATATTAATTGATAAATACCAATTAATTCCATCTTTAAATTGGATAAATCAAGGGGAATCATATAATGACTAAATGAAGAGAATTTAATAATCAATGTATTCAATGAAAGTGGATCCTCTGTTCATTTAAAACATCATGAAAATAATGAGAGAAACAAGATACCAACATTTAGAACTAAATATAATGTAATTATAGAAATTAAAAAAGGATTTTATATCAATTAAGACATCATTGATAATTATAAACTACTAACAGGTTTACAAAAAAAACTGAGTATCATGAAACCACCTATTAAAAAATTATTATATAAATATATGAGAGATTTAATATACATTTAATGGTCAATGGGGGATCATAAATGGTGATCAAAACACCAAAAATAACAGAACCCTAAATTATAATACATTATTAGAGAAACCATATGTTTTCAAATCCATTATATGGTAAGAACGTGGAGCTACATGGAAGAAAACATGAGGGGGTGAATTTTATCAAATTACCTTGAAAAATGAATCCAATTTCCTAATGAATCTTTATTTGAGTAAAGGATAGGGATGATATCAAATAGAATTGATTCATTATTTGTTTATAATTCTAAGGGGATGAAATAAAAATTATAATTATCAAAAAAAGAATTCAAATATTTGATGGGATATATTATCTCATTTGAGTATTTGAAATCTTATTTTTCTACCTTTTAGTGTCTACTAGAAATATTTTTTCAATATAAATATCATTTATACATTGATAGGCTATCCAAGAAACCTAAATTTATAGCTTAAATATTTTTCCAAATATCCCAATTTTTCTCTATAAGTCCAATGGTAAATGATAAAATAAATGATATAAAAAATACAATCCATACAATGATATCCTGGGTGTCAAAATCATAGTTCAAAATTCTTCTAATATAAATTTCATGTAATATTTAGGGAGATAATATACATTGTTCATGGTGAGAATATTTTCATTGCTTAAATGTAAATTAAAAACTCATTACCTTTATACATTTATAGTATAAATTTATTCCATTATAATATTATCCGATAATTATAAACTATATTCGATAGAAAACCCATAAATTTTATAGACATGAATTGTCAAACTAAAATTATTCCCCATTGAAAACATAATCTCAATAAACTTTTCTTCCCAAATATTATTTTTGATTAATTATTTTATAAGCTTATTTAATTCTATCCCAATTTGGTTAGAAATTTTTTTATGTCATGACTTACAATATATTTAAACAATCCAATTTTTATTCAAGAAAAGTCATTTTCAAATTGTTAAGTTATTTCTTCATTAATTACATACCATTGGAAACATAAACTTTATTACTACCATTAAAAAAGAACATGTATGTTTTATCCATGGGTTCAGTTATTTATTATTTATTATTATATTCCTATTCAACTAACAAATATGTTAATAACTTGTTTATATAAATTTTTTAATAATTTTACTTAATATTGATTTTATATTTTTCCATAAATAGTTTATTGAATTAATAATGATATGCCATATTTTTTAACCAACCATATTATCTTCATTTTATGTTAATAGTTTGAGAACTATTTTAATTTCATAGAATAATTGAATAATAGCTCTAATATGTACAATTTATTATTCAATCAATTTAACAGCAAGTAAATATTCACATGAAACAATGTTAATGGTGTATTTTTGTTCGAGTGGTATTATATATCCAATTTCCATGGTAAATGATTGTAAATATCTAAAATCTCATCAACCATGTTGCTTAGAATGTTAAATAAACTAATGAATTCATCAATTTTTAATAATTTTCTTTTTTTCTTTTTCAAAAATGTATCATTATGTTACATTAGGATGGAATACTTTTATCATTTTTTGAGATTATAGAAAGTATTAACCAATGTGAAATAGTATATGAAATTTTAACCTATTAATCTATAAAATTTCATGTAAAATATTAAATCCAGTATGTTTTTTATAAAAAACATATTGGTTTTAACTGTCACATATTAATTAAAACTATTTGTTAAATCTGGAAGGTTTTCCTCAGTTTGAAATTAATTAGTTGTAGTTATTTTGATATTTTAATTATACAGTAAAACTAATGACCGACACTTTTTTGGAAATTTTTTTTCTAGAAAATTTTTAATCAACAATTTTTTTTGATGAAAAATAGATATCATTAATGATGAAAATAAGAAGAAGTACAAGTGCAAAGACAAGAAGGGAAATTGTCCAACCAGAGCTTGTTAGAGTCAAATGGGACTGAGGCCGCAAGCTGGTGGGTCGCGTTGTTTTCTTCCATTTTGGTAATGGAGATGGTACAAAATAGGGATGCAATGGTAGAGTGAGAGAATTATCCTAATGATGATGCTAAAAGACTGGATCCCACCATCATTGTGGTTAATAGCATCGATTAGGTAAGGCAGTCAGACTCAAAAAATAATGTTGCTCCATCCACATTCCAAGGCAGGAAACAAACCATCATGGATGGCCATAGCCTCAGCATCTTCCAGTTCCCAGAAGGCCTGATGTGGTCCATATTTTACAGCAATGATTTTCCCCAGATGATTACGGGCCAGAAGGCCGAGGGAAACAAGCCCATACATGGAAGAGATGCGTCCACGTTAATCTTAAGAATCCCATGTGTTGGGGGATTATAATGAGAGGTGATGGATGGGGTAACACTTGAATAAACTGATCATTGTGGTATTTCCATCCTTTAATCAAAGAATTGGCCCATTCAATCCAGAATTCTGCAGGTTTTTGAGCATGATGAAAAAAATCATCATTACACCAGTCCCAAATAATCCATGACAAACTACGAAGAGAACCTGAAAGAGATGAGGAAAGAGAGGAGAAGTAACACGTCAAAAGATTGGAAAGGTCAGAGGCCAATGCCAGTGAATCGGTAGAATCTGGACCCCATTTTCTCTAAATTTTCTTAGCTTCCGGGCAGTGAATGAAGACATGCAAAGGAGTTTCAATAGTGTTCGGGTAGAAAGGGAAAAAATAAGTACTGGACATATGTCGGTAAGCAAGAAGGATCATATATGGGAGGAAAACCTTTGCAAACTTGCCACTAAGATTGGCATATTTTAGGTGTAACGAAGAGCATCCAAATTAAATTCTATAGTCCCTCATTCCGGCTGACTGAGGGGTTTATGAGGTCCACTCTATATCTAGATCTCCCCTTTTATTCGCATGAGATGTCATTGGTCCAGAAAATATGGTCGGGGCATGCATCAGGGACCCATGGAATGAAAAGGATGATTCTTTGTTCCCTTTGATTAAACAATTCAAGGATATTTTTGAAACACCACCCATGTCCCTAGTCGGAAAGGAAGAAGGTGATAGTGGCGTCCTCGAGACCTGGTTGGACGGGGGATATAGCCCACATACCTTCCTTATCGATAAGCCATGGATCATTCAAGATGTTGACCGATGAGCCAGACCCAATCCTCCAGCGTTGTCAATTATCTAGGATCTTTTTAGCCCCCCAAATTCCTCTCTAGAGGAAGCTGGGGTGGGGACCAAGATAGGAAGCATGGAAGTCCGTGTGGGGAAAGTACTTAGCTCGTAGAACACACACAAAAATTAAATATGGACGGTTAACAAGGTTCCATACTTTCTTGGCCAACAGTGCATCATTGAAGAGAATAAGATTCTGGAATCCCATCCCTCCCTCTGATTTGGGTTTGTAGAGTTTCTCCCAGTCCATCAAGTGGGGTTGATTTCTTCTATCATTCTTCCGCCAACAGAAATTGGCAATGCACGTGTGGATCTGGTCAATGATGATTTACGAGAGCTTAAACAAGGGCATAAAATAGCTGGGGATAGACTGGATGACAGCATTGATGAGGGTCTCTTTTCCAGCTTTAGAAAGTCATTTAGGGGATTATCCAATTTTTTTCCTCGATCATGTCCACATGAGAAGCGATGATTAATTTTTTAGATCGGATGATCACCATTGGAAGCCCAATGTACTTTTGATTCTTCACAATCATATGAATACTAGCTGAAGCTCATTGCTCATCCCTCTTAGAGGGGGGCACCCCTACACTGAGTGAAATTTCAGATTTTCCATGATTGATTGACTGGACAAACGCCCTCTCATAATGGTGGATCAGTTGGATGATCACCCAAGATTGATTAATTGTTGCTCTGGAAAATAAAGAGGCAGTCTTCGGTGAATAATAGATGTAACACTAGTGGGCCAACACGACATACCTTTTCCCCTTGAATATAATTAGAGTATTCATCCCTAGAAATAAGATTAGAAAACACGTCAGCCACTAGTATGAAGTGAAAAGGGGAGAGAGGATCTCCCGGGAGAAGGCCACAGGATGGAACGAATCCTATGGTGATCTCCCCATTGACATTAATTTTGAAGGATATGGTCTAGATACAGTCTATGACAATATCTTTCCATTTAGTACAGAAACACATTTTCAGCATAACGACATGAAGGAAATGCCATTCCACTCTATCGTAGGACTTGGTCATATCCAATTTCCGGGCCATGGTTCCTCTTTTCATGGTGGAGAATAATTTCATTGAATGGAACATTTCATGGTCCACAATCGCATTATCAGTGATCAGCCTCTTGGCCACAAAAGTGCTCCGATTTTCAGAGTTAATATCTTATATCCAAGGTCGCAGCTAATTGACAAGGATCTTTGAGGAGATCTTGTAGGAGAAATTTCATAGGAAAATAGGTTTAAAATCAGGGATCGATAGAGTTTTCATAATTTAGGGGACGAGGACAAGGATAGTTTTATTGATGGTAGGAATGCTAGTATTTCTAGCCCGGATATTTTTTATCACGTTGCAGATGTCAGGACCGATTATATACAAGTATTTTTTTTAAAAATATTGTGTGGAGCCCATCTAGTCCCCGGTCCTTAGTGGGATGAAGATGTTTCAGAGCCAGGCGTATCTCATCATCTATCACAACTTTGGTGAGCTGCCTATTTATCTCATCAGTGATCTCATGTCTGATACAATCTTCCACCTCAACAGACAAGAAAGGGGTTCTTACAGAAAAGATGTTCTCAAAATAGTATGTCATGGCCTCGTGGATATCATTGGTGTTAGAAACGTTTCATCCATCTGGTTATAAGATGTAGGTAATATAATTTTTATGATGCTTGGCTGAAGCTTTCTAGTGAAAAAATCGAGTATTAGAGTCCCCATCTTTAATGTGGTTATCCCACGCTTTCATAGCCCATAAACATTCCTTGATACGTAGTGCTGTGTCCAGCTCTCTTTGCATGGCTCCAATCTAAGAGAGAATTAACTTGGATGTGGGTTGTTTAAGGAGGATGTTCAGTCTCTTTTTGAGGACGCCACAATGCTAGTTGGGTTGGAAGAATTTATTATTTCTCCAAGACCTCAGATCAGATGCGACCTATTAGATATTGAGGAAAACAACCACGTGAGTAGTTTTCCAGCTTGATCGGATCACCTCTTTGAATTCCTGGACTTTTTCCTAGAAGCTCTCAAACATGAATGGTCTATAATTTTGTTTTTTTGTTCACCTAGCGTACAATCACTGAGAATTGGATAGTGGTATGAACAGTTAAGGGCTATGTAGCTGATATGAAACATGCTGAAATGATTAATTCAATCAGTAGAACCCAGAAATCATTCATGACACTCAGTGATGCGGGTGCCTTAAGTATTTCCAAGGAACCACATAAAAGGATTACCTGTGTACCCCAGATCGACCAAGTCCACCCTAGAGACTGCATCCTTGAAGTTTGACATCGAAGAAAAGGGTCAAATGATTCTTCCCTTCTTTTCCTTATGGATCATAATTTCATTTAAATCTCCATCGAAGATGATAGGGCTTGGTAAATCTTGTCGCAACTTGCATAGAAGATCCCACGACTTCACCTTATAATTATGGGATGGCAAGCCACAGAATATCATAAATGTACAGGGTGGGTGAATGTCTATTTGAATAGTCCCTGCAACATGGTCTGAGGAGAAAGAAAATTATTTTACGTCAATATTGTCCTTCCAAAAAATACAGAGGCCCCCAGAATGGCATTGTCTGGGCACCGAAAAATAGCCTTGGAAGCCACACTTCAGATCAATAGCATTGGTGTCCTTGTTTTTCTTTATGGATTCGGAAAAAAACCATATTGGGGAGACATTGAGTGCAATTGCACTGGAGCGTGCGAACCGTTCATGGGTTTCCAAGCCCACGGCAGTTCCAGCATAAAGAAATCATCGCTCTAGGCGGGGCTGGGTCTCGCCCGTCCCTACCTTTGGTTCCTCGAGACATGTTTCTCCACTTGTTGTTTTCCATATTTTAATGTGATTCCTCCCTGATTGACATGTTTCATTTGGTCTTTTCTGGACCCCGTGTTTAGGTTCTTCCGTGTGCCCTTCATTCTCTCCTCATTTCACCCTTTTCCACATTCGACGTGTGATGGAGACCAATATTGGAGTTCCCTTTATTCCACGAGCCTCCATTGTTAGTATGCCTGTTGCGGTGGATTGTGGGTTAGGATCCAGATCTGGTGGTTCGACGTGCATCAACATTGTCTTTGAGTAATGTGATGGTGATTCTTTTTTCATTGTCGCCAAGTTTATAGATGTTTGAGTATTGACCTTTATGGGGTTAGGGTTAACTCTAGATAATCTTTGAGTGGGAGAGATAACATTTGGGTAATCCAGTGCTCCTAGAATAAGGGAATTTTCAGGTATGGGTTTCGCATTACTTGTATGTGCCAACGTGAGATGGTCACGGTCCTTTTGTTTTTCTATCTCAGGGTTGAAGGCATATTTATTCGTTTTGGAATAGAGTGATGGGTCATATTGGAGGATAATGTTTCCTGATCCACTATTATGTTTTGTGGTGCATGTTCTTTCTATATGTCAATGACGACCTCATAAAAAGCAAGAAGATTGGGAGTTTCTCGAACTCTAATGATATCCATCAGTTGGTGTCTTCGATCTTCAGGAACATTCCCCTCATCAGTGGCTCTGACACTTCAATTTCCTCCTTGATCTGAACCATAGGGACGCATTTTATTGGGACTGAGCTATCCCAGTCAATAAAGTGACCTAAATTGTCCCCAATTTCTCTAATGATTTGTTCCTTTCTTTCAGGGAAGGGGATTCCATTAATTCGTATCCAGAAGGTGGATCATGTTAAATTCACTCACTGGATATCATCCCTCGCTTTGAATTCTTCCATGAGGGGTGTTTATTATCAAAGGACCATGTTCTTCCACACAAGATTTTGTCTCTATATCTCTCGTTAAAGAACTCAAAGACAAAGTGATTGATCATTCCTTCCAGAATATCCACTCCTGAATCAAGTTTCCATATGTTCCATAAAGTGTTTTTGAGTACCCCCTGATTTACCAATATGTTTTCCATGAAATTTACCACCACGAGGAGAGACATGCACTTTTCCAGAAGTGTGTCTTCATTTCTCCATACCCAAATCGTCACCTTTTATTTTTCCATCAAGGATAACCTCTTCAATTTTTTTAAAAATTCTACATCCATAGAGAAAAATCAAAAGTTTATTTCACAATCCTCCTGAATGACCGATGTCCTTGAAGTCCCCACGGCCCTTAAACACCTAACATAGGAACCTAGTTAACTAGGTTAAATCTTCACAAATGACCTGTTTCGTG
This sequence comes from Viscum album, assembly GCA_963277665.1. NCBI lineage: Eukaryota > Viridiplantae > Streptophyta > Magnoliopsida > Santalales > Viscaceae > Viscum > Viscum album. Next base: position 2,052,736,366 of record OY728146.1, on the reverse strand, counting down.
GTCCGACCTAGTCCAACCTCACTTGAGTCAAGGCCTGATCCAACAATAATGTCCCTAGACCGGATACACCTTCCCATCCTCCTACCACGATCCACTCAACTGAGACAGGCTCTACGACCCTCACGATCAACCATTCTCCTTGAGTGATCATGCCCAAGAAACCTGCACCACAGTGCACACCAGACTTCATGATGAATCACCCAAAGATAGACCTTCGCGGATTCACAAAATAACTGGTGCTTTGCTGAGGCACATCTAAAAATAGAACCACAACATACCACTTCACATCTGATCTTCGCAACACTAAGGAAACAAGCTACCATCCACAGGTCACCACCTACAACACAGTGCACACCGATCCTTTGAGGAAAAAAACCCTATGACAGGATCTTCATGGCGGCCACTTCGTGAACACTCAACTTGGTGAATAATATGCTTGATATTTTTTTAGGAAAAATTCCCCATTTAGTAGTGAGTATAACAATTGATTAAAATATCATGAAGTTTTAGAATTAATTTTCCATATTTTATAATAATTCATAATGGTTATTACCACTGATAATACATTTATTATTGTAATCAAAATTCTATTCGGTTTAAACAACATCATGAATTTTTATGTATAAAATAAGATATGATAATATATAAATATTTCACCTCCTCCAGTAAAAAAACTATTATATCTACAATAAAAAATAGTTTTAATTGTGATAATAAATAAAAAAATATAACATTTATGTACACTAACTGATTATCTAAATATCAAAAAAATCCGTAAAATTAAACACATCCCCATATACAATTTCTAGTCGAAAATAAAACTAATACATAACTATATCCAAAAATAATGATTCTCTAATGTGTACAAATAGATTACACCATATTATATATACACTTGATTTTCATGTTGTCAATAATCTTATATCTACATACCATTCTTATATGAAATGAATGTTATAATTAAAAATGTTTTATATTGATAATTCATAAAAAATATTTAATAAATTTATAATAATATTATAATCATATTAAAGTAAATATATCTATTTGATAGCCATTATATTGTGTGGTATTAGTAATAAAAATATGGTTGGAATGCCCATATAATTCAAAAAAAATTATTGAAAAATCACTCCCAAACATTAAAAGCTGGTTATATTAAGATAAAGACTGTGTCTCCTTCTCCGATATTCTACTATCAAGACTCTTAATATTATTATGTGATTTTTAAGTATCTACACTGGTGCCAATACGTCAACATAAAATTGTAGGCATCGATGTTAATGTATATGAGATATTCCAAACTCCTCATGAGGTATATGGTCTATAACACATCCCTTGAACATTAAAAAATTATCCATTATCAAAAAATGGTAAATAGAAAATCTTAGGGAGAATACTACCAACTTTGACAGAATTTTATCTGATGAACCTTTAATATTTTCCTCTAAATTGAATTAATTTGAAAAATATATATTTATTTATGAAACATATTTTGTGATTTATATTTTTCCAAATAGTTTATAGATATATAAGTTGCATAATTTTCATCATAATTATTATGTACATCATGCCATAACATATTAGAGCAACATCCGGACCAACATATTTCAAAAATAATATTAGGTAAAAAAATTAAAACTATAACAATTAATTTACTTAGCATAAAAAAATATTTTTAATAAATGTATAGAGGATTTAATTATTCAACCATCTTTATGAAAAACCTTTAGAACCAACTGCGTGTGAGATAACATGTTTCTCCCTGGTTTATGATTTTTCATTGAGATGATTCGAAACCAAGAATATGAAATATTATTAAAATATTATTTCTAAGAAATAAAGATAAATTTTGTCATATAATATAATATACCATATGTAAATTAGAATAATACATATCAAAAAATGTCTTCCACTTAACATGAGGAATCACTTTGTGTTCATTTTGATATATTTGATGGCCACTCGTGGATGTGTCATTAAACCCACATGAGACCCTTTACGTAAAATCCCCTCAATTTTAAATCATTTTTGGCATCCATTAATGGTCAACAATGTTATGTATATAATAATTGAAATGAATAAAAATATTATACATGAAAAAATAATTATACAAACTTTGGATAAGATTATTACATAAAAAATTATAAATTTTATTTTTTACAATCATTCAAATTTTTGATAAAAAATCATTCTTCAGATCATAAGGAATTTTCCTCACAACATGATATGAAATGTAAAGGGACATTGTGTAACCTTTAAATAGTCCATGATTTTCTAATATAAGCCTCTAACATCATCTGTAGGAACCTAAAATATGTCAAATGGAAAAACTACATTAAAAGTATCCATGATTCAAATATATTATTCATTAATATTAATATTCACCTTTGTTATCTAGATTAATTTAATAAAATAGTTTAACAATTATTATATATGTTATTTAATTTTTTTTTAAAAATAACAATAATAGTGTCCCTCATGTGTGCATATGGTGGAAAACGTGGAACCACATGCAATGTTGATAATCACTCATTGGATCACCGATTTTATACTTCTAATATCATTTGAGAAAATGGACATGCACTTGAATTAAAGATCATATCAGCTAAATATGGGAGATCATCAAAATGAATAAAATGAATGAAGTCTAAGACAACATAAAATAGGTATCAATACTAATAGAGGTGTGATCATTTCAAATGGGTCGTCTAACATTGTATGATATCTAGATGATTGGATCATGTACACAAATATTTTTTTTCAAAGTGTTCCTACATCAGACAATAATATAAAACTGGTTAAAACATGATATACAATATTAATTATGTAATTGATCTGAAACTTTTTTTAATAGCTTAATAAAATTCATGTATTCTAAAAAGGTAAATAAAATATAATTTAGGGGATATAATATAAAATAAATTATGTCATCAATAAGCATAATTTTAAAATCATACACTATTAACATCATTTAATAATCGTTAACCACCCATGCATGACCAATGTTTTCAATATGAATATAATAAGATAGTTCAATATCTTATTGTTGATGGGGATTGATATCTCAAAAAATCCCATTCTTTATATCCCATAACATTCAATTATCTTTGTTTTATAAGGACCATAACTCTCTATCCTTCATTGACACATTTTTCCATATAATATACCATTATATATTAAAAGGGAAAAATATATAGATCATATTCCACATCCACACTAGTATCAATCAACCAAGATATGTTAACATAATTAAATTTTAAAATCAATATTTATTCCCCTTTAAAAATCAACCAAAATGTATTTGAATAATATAACATAAAATTTTCGAAGAAAATATATTCTTATAATGTCATATAGTATCACACAGTATCCTAATTTGTTGAATTTTGTGAAGATTCCAATAATCACTCTGTTCGAACCAACTTCACCAAACAATTTATGAAACATAAATCCATCATTATTATAAGCATTAAATATCTTAAACTTCATCAACATTCCACATGAAAAATGTTTCAAATTAACTATCAAACCATCTCGATTATCAACACTCATGATCTAAATGTATTAATATAAAATATTATATATAATAATAGATAAATATATCATTATTTTATTATAATTAAATTTACTATAATCATAATAGATTTAAAAACCAATCACTAATTTATTTTTAATTTATTTTGTTATATATTTATCATAATGTTCTTGACATGATGTTATATATATTTTTTGTGATGAGATTATTTAATCAAAAGATCTATAATATCACTATCGAGTAGCATATATCTATGATCCTATATGAATTATATTTTTGAAATAAAACCGATGACACATTCCCAACATAATTTACCACCATTTAAATGATTAATAATTTTCTATAGGATTTAATTTCATTTATATCATAATATACACATCTCGTTTAATTTAATCATATCTCAATATTTTCTAAATACCTCAAATAGAACCTGAGAAAATATTTCTCCATATAACCTTAAAAAATATATCCATTTAGTTGGTATTTGTTTCTAAAAAACTATTCAAATGTCATATATACATAATTTAATAATTTTACATTATTGAATTGGGAACATAATTGAAGAGTTTCAATTTTTTTTAGTAATGAAAAGGTAAGAAAAACTAGCCCTTGAAAGGAATAATCCAATAATAATATATTATCCTACCTAAATTAACATCCCTAATGAAATGAACTTGTAGTAAAACAACCACAATAAAAATTATTATGAATATATTATATCTAAATAAAAAGGTGTTATTACAAAAAAATGATGTTTTTCAAGCATAATGTGGTTTGATGTTTTCTCAGAATATTTTTAGAAGAAAATTTAAAAATTAATTGATAGTAAAATATTTATTAGGTAATAATTTATTTGATGAAAAGGTAGGAAAAAATGCTTAAAAATATACCAATTATTTTATTTTTTATAAATTTAACTTATTTTGTTTTATGTCAACACTTCATGACATGTTACTCAAGTTGACATCTGATAATTTAAAAATTTTCGTTAATTAAAGAGAATAATCATTATTTGTTTTTTCAATAATAATTAATACATAAATAAATTTTCCATTTTATTTTTTTAAAATATTGTTTTATATTCATTTATTCCATTTATATTTAATAATTTAGTGGATAATTATATTTTAAAGGATTTTTCAATATTTTAAAAATCATATAATTATTATTTTTTCAATTATTTTAATGTTAATATTAGTATGTAAAAAATTAATATTCACAATAAGTTATTTTAATTGTAATAATATATTTCAATCATTAATGGTACCAACTATATTGTATGACATTTTAACTCATTTCCCTAAATCATTTAACTGATACTCTTTATTAAATTGTTCCTGAAAAATTGGTAATTGTGACCCAATTTATGAACCTCATAATGATTTTTTTGTAACATCAAAACATTTTTTATCATATTAGTACATTTTAAATTGATAACTATGAGTTGTATTCAAGAATAAATTTTGATAGTATAATAACATTATATGTTATATCATAATATTCCCAATTTGATGAAAAAATTGCAAACTACTCATTTTTTGACTACTTTATTTGTTATAACAACATGTGTTTCCTAATCTAGGGAAATAACTAATCATCCACAATATAGAAGCATGTATTTTGATAATTTTGTTTATTGAAGAATTATATTATTATATACCATTATCCCACAAATTTTAAAATTATTCTACTAGTTATTGATGATATCTAATGATTTCATTTCCATAATTATTGTCTCATAACATGATCAAATAAATAATGATTTTTTTTTAATTCAAGTCCACATAGATAAACCATATAGAATCAAACTAAATAACCATATTATATATGTTTTACATCAATAAGTTAATGGATTAAATACATTAGTAACAAATCATAGACACATATTACTAGGATCTAATATAAAAGTTGAATATAATATGTTAACGAATTTCTTTTCTATGGAATCTCTATAATGATTTATAAACCCATACTTATAGGTATAGATATTATTAAATGTAATTGTATCACTATTTTATAATGAATTAAAAATAATTAAAATATTATTATTAATTTAATTTAACCTAAAAATATTTTAATTATTTTATTTTTCTTCTTTTTCATAGTTTATTTCTTTAGACCGTCATTGTGATTCACCATTTTCCCTCAAGATTTATGACATTTTATAAACTCTTCTCTATATAAATCATATCCCCTGAATAACTTATTATTCTTTAGAAATTCATGTATAAATCTATAATTGAGACAATTTTACACATATTATTCTTCTCCTAAAATGATTGAGGTATCATTTCATAAAAAATACATCATACAAAAAGTCCAACATTAGTAAACTTTCATTATTTATAATTCCAAATAAGAAAATAGTATGGAACATATTCAGTATGAATGATAATTTTTTATACTTGAAACATAATTCTTAAAACAATTATTTCCACTATCATGTAATTTTAAAATCTCATTTGGTTTTTTAGTAACCTCATATCTTGTATTAATCTCCATAAAATCATAATGTCGAACTATTGATATATCATAATATTTTTCATTCCATACAGTGAAGAAAAAAATTATAAATTAGACTCTAAATATATTTCTCTACTAATTCGGATGTATCTTATTCTTCTTGATGGTTTTCACCCATTAAAAATTCCAAATAGTCATATTCTAGATGCCAAATCCATCCAACATTTCAAGTTGATAATTATTTAAAAATAATGTTCTTGTAAACAAAAATATTATTCGACCATCATCTTAAATTACAATAAGGACAAAGAAAAAATATTTGTCCATCTAAAGATCTATTTTCATTTGAAAAATTTGAAAACTCCTCATACCTCATAATATAGTAACATGAATTTAATAGTATATTAATCCCACATATTATAATATGAATAATATTGAAAATTATATCTATACGGATATAATCATAATAAAAATTAAATAAATAATTTCTTGTTAAGAATAATACTAAATTTTTAATGAATAAAAAATGGTAAAAAAGTATTTGTATTTATAGTATTTGGTCGAGAACAAATCACCAGATTCAATTATGAATCTAAATAAGTATTATTAAATTATGAAACATCAAATTTTTAAATAATTTTTGAATAAAATATCTAATAAAATAATTTTTTATATATATATTAACAAAAAATCAATATCATATGTATATGGTCCCTTTATTTGGATGAATCTGTAAATTCTAGGTCATGATCAACACATATTTACACTTTGTGAATTAATATATATATATATATATATATTTCATAAGATGGACAGGTTTTAGAATAAATGATATTTTAGTGAATCAACTGTAATATTTATCTTTTTTGGTGAGTGTGTGTGTGTCTAGGAGAGATTTAAATAGTCATAATGTGTATATATATTTGTATCCATGAATTGAAGAAATAAATTTAAAAAACCCCTCTATGATTTTATATGGAACTAAAAAATTTCCAATGAATATTTCTTATGTTTTTACTGTTATATGGTTGAAGGAAACTAATAAATTTCTATGCACACAAAATAACATAAAATAATTGTATATAAGAAGAAAATATTTATTTGAAATTCTATTGTGTAGACATAAATGTTTGATTCATATGTCTCAATTGTATTTTATATGATAATTTTTTAACTAAAAAATGAAAAATATATATAATACTTAAAATTATAGATTCATCGAATAGGTCATATCATTTAATAATTAAACTTTAAATATAATATGACACATATAATTAAATTTATAATATATTAATGTATGGTTTTGAAAATATACATGAAATTCCTTACAATTTGATATTTTTAATCCATTATTTCCCCAATATAGTACCAAAATATTTTTACATAGATTACGATTAACCGATAATTTAAATTAAATTATCTACAACAATAATATTAAATTGTATTTAGAAATATATGGGTTTTCATTATATAATATCGGTTTGATATATACAAAATTTATAAGTCATGTGTATCAAAACTAACATTAAAAAAGTATTCATACTCTATGTAACATGTCATTTATTATTAGTAAACTATTTGTTCCACTCTACATGATGTGTTTGTCATGAATGAATCCTTTTATAAATTCATATAGAAATAAATTAATTTTTCTTCAAAAATTAATTATATATCATTAGACAATTGAATAAAATAATTTATATTATATACATAAATTTCAAATTAAATCACATGTTAAAAATATATTTTCATCATTATATACTAAATAAAAAAATTGTCAAGAATAAATTTTATTTCATAAAACGATTGAGAATTAAAATAATTATCTTTAATAACATATATTTTTCTTTTAAATAGGTTCCTCCATCATATATTGGTCCCAAATAGTTTATGTCAATATTTGGAGGAGGATCCAAGGTCTCTTTATGGGATTGAAATGCATCAAGGAGTCAATGGAGGGTTACAAACATATAATGTCGAGGCGAGGGGGAGGAAAGAATGTCACTCTATGAGGACTCCATGCGAGTAGGAATTGTTGGAGGGTTGGATTCACCATGAGGGAGGGATATGGAAACATATTAGAGATAAGGAAGAAAGAGGAGTTTTGATATGCAGTCACTATTGGTGGTTGTTTTTAATATAAGAATGTAAAATTAAATTTTCATTGGTATTTTTTTAAAAATAGGGTCTTACAATAAATTCCAAGCTATAATTTTTATCTTCCCACTATTAAAATGGATAATATTTGGTTATCACTAATTTATGGTGGTTTCGATATGTAAATTTCATATAGTTTCCTTTTTCCCTTGAAAATAATCCAACCTAAATATCTTTCTATATCTAATAAAATATATCATGAATATGTGATTAAATAAAATTATTGATTTGAAATATGGATTTATATACCCATTTTAAAAATTCAAAACACATGAGAGGGGAGGTGAATCAATTATCTTAAAGAATTTATCAAATTACAATTAATAGGATAAAAAGTTTAACCCATATAGTACATTATCCTATATGTCATTTTATGATGTAAATAGATCTCCATATATTTTCCTAATAAAATAGACCACATTAAATGAAATATATAAATTGTACATTTGAACACAATTATCATATTGTTTTTGGACTTTATTTGGAAAATCAGGTCCTCAATGTGATCGATTTTTCACCAGTTCATTGATTTTACACAAAAATTTTACCATAAAATACAATGGCTTTTGGGATGTTCTCATTCCAATCCCTCTATCTATATTGCAGATTTAATTCTTAAATGACGTACAAAATTTAAGGGATATTTATATTTCTCCTCATAGTTTGACCCTCCTAAATAGTATTTATAATGAATTATAACATTTGATGTAGTTCACATCTCCACACTAGAATTTACTAAATTTCCAGTATTAGATCTCCTTAGCTTTTAAAACATAGTATTAAACTACTATAATTTACTAAATAAATACACCATAAAAATTAGTATCAATTTAATGCTATATTCTCCTCATTAATTATGTTCTTTGATATCTAGATAAAATTCTGTCGAACCTCATGGATGCATTTCTTTATTTTAACACTTCTTCTCCCTTCCCTTCTCAAATATCAACATCACAATGTCTTCAAATATATGTAATTCATTATAGAATAATAATTATATTCCACTATTCATAGATACTTAGATGGTTTTTGTCTTCATCACAATATCTTTTCATTATTCTTTACCCAAAATAATTATTTTTTTTACTCCCAACTCAATTGAAAACCACATCTTTTTCCATATTTTGTCTCCATTTTTATTTTTATTTTAATTTATCATAATTTATATGGATTATATTTTTATTATAAGAAATATCATTTTTAGGTTCATTTTAATTTTTTTAAAATTTACATATGTCATAGATTATGTACATGAAAAATAGCTGCATGCATAAAGTGTGATCCCCCATAACATACATATCAATTTTTTCTAACTATTTTCATCAATAAAATTACTAGATTATGATTCATAAATTTCATTTTTCTCTCTAACCAAAAAATAACCTCCATATTATTGTATCCACATCAAGGGTCATCTCCTCATATAATATCCTAATGAATCCATAGATAAATATTATTTAATCATTACGATACTATACAATACCTGGTGTGGAATTTAACATATCATTACAACATAGGATTTCTAATCAATCGAACATGAATATTATCTTATGTAAGTACCCAAAAACTAGACACTCTTCCACAATCCTTATCTTATTCAAAAAGAATTAAAATAATTATTCGATATATAATGACATGTAAAATATCATAGTAATATATTAATGTGTCTTTCCATATTTATTATATAATAAATATGTATTATTCAGGACCATTCAAATACAAAAAAATCATATATTTATATCATTTTCAATGTTCAAAAAGTTCATTTTTTCGTCTATATAGTTTAAATCACACATAATTTTGATACAATTTAATTAGGGATGATAAATACTTGAAATATTATATTTTATTTTAAAATTATTGATAACACTGATCACAAATGTTGATTTTAAAATATTTTCATTTTATTGTAATAGATAAATGGAAAAATGATATTTTCACTATATATCCATTAATATTCAAACAACCATATCTTGAATCATGGATGAACATATTATCATGATTATTTTTCCATGAATCTAGTCTTTCCAATCATAAAATATATTTCATTCTTCAACATTTAATTCTATAAACTCATATTTTCTATCAGTAGAAATCTATAAATTTCCCTTTGGGAAAATTCATATATAGTTAAAATTATGCTTATGTGGACCCCAAATAATACATACACACATCTAAAATTTATCCTTATGAAATTACATGGATCCCACTATGTATATTTATTCCAAATTACATGAATTAGATACCCAATTCAGCCATATGATAATGATTGTTCTATAAAATGATTCGTACATAACCTCTTTCCATATTCATAAGTATATAAATAATCCTTAAGAAGATGGTTTTTTCAGAAAAAATATCCTTTAATTGTAATAAATAATCATTTTGAAGTATTATAGATTCTTTTTAAAACATTTATACTACCCCACTGGTGTTTACAAACAAATAAATTATCCTTATAGAAATTCCAACACATAACTAGTTTTTTATTTGAAACATTTTCACAATAGAATTATTAAAAATAATTTAAAATAAATTCGAATAAACTCTGTTTTTTCATCAATAACATCCGATAAAATATATGTAATGTAAAATAATTATCTGAAATAGAATAATTATTAAAAAACATTTTCATAAAACGTCTAAAATCTCAAATCATGTTGAGTACTCAAGTGAGTGTATTTAAATAAACATCACTACATCCTCAAGAACACTATCACATAATCATTATGAATCCTTCCTCTATGTGATAATTTTTCACTTATTCCACAACTATAAAGAATTATACTAATGTATGTGTTCTGTATAAACATAACTAGATTTTCAGATATTTAGCTATAGATATATAAGTATTTTTAGTAGTGAAAACCATCAAATTACTATAAAAAATTGTTGTTGATAGTATTGATAACATTTGACCATCAATTTTAATATATCCATACAAACAAGTTCATATATAATATAATTGCATTGGTTTATATAATACTTATTCTTTTTAATTTTTCTCGAGCTATATATAGGTTTATGTGTATCCCACGTCAATGCATATTTATCATATTGATTATTATTCCATCAACAAGCGCTCCAATTGAAATTTATTTTTACATTGATAACATTAATAACATCAAATTATAAAATATAGTTTGGGTTCTTCAATTCCCCCCCCCCCCTGGGAATTTGTTGCAAATACAATTTTTTCGTACAAGTGAATGTCACATTTCCCCGTTTTAAAAATAAATCCATTGGGGGAAAAGATATCTCATAATGATACTATATTTGAGAGGGATAATATTATAATGAAAATTATGCACATTATTTATCATTAAATGTTTTTAACCCATATTCTTATCTTTTATAATTGTTTCCTTCTTTTATTTAGGGAATCAATTAGTTCTTATTAGAAAAGTATATCACCAAATGTTTCTTATAAGTTCTCAATAATCTAATAAACTCTATATTTATATATTCTAACAAAATATATAAAAAATATCAATAAATATCACAATGTAATCTATATTCTTACATATATGTGATACCAATACTAAAATTCACTTCATTGCTGTTTATAAAACAAATTTTCTTGAAATTATTGTAATCTATACTCAGTAATAATATTCCACAACAAAATTCATGTGTGAGATGATTTTTCTAATTCTATTTGTTATTTATTTACTCCCCTTAAAAAACATGATGAAAATAAACAAAATAAGTTTTATTCCAGAGAAAATAAAACCACATCGTTTCTTTTTTTAGTGGATATAAAATATTCAAATTATAACATAAATACATTAATCTATAATAGTGTTCACTTTATAAACTCCCCTAATTGAGTTTTCTCTATTGATCTTCATCATTGTTGATCTCATGAAGAATAAATATCAAAACATTTTGATACCAGGTGATATTTTTTATATCAATTGATATTTGACATGTAATGTGATATAAGGATACCCCAAGATAATTAGTAAAATATAAACCTTGATGTGTTTTATTTATAGATGTGTAATGAATAAAACATTCCTAATTATTTTTCATTCATCGACAAACTTCAATTTAATATTCAAATTAATACTAACCAAAAAGGTTGAGAATATGGTGAGAATTACATCAATGTTTTAATGCAATTAATAGTGCACAAAAATTTTTCCCAAAAAGGAAACTACATTCTATATAGCTATAAAATCGGTAAAACACTTATTGTATTTACAACCATTGACATTCAAAATATTATTTAAATTGGAAATATTGGGATTATTCCATTAATAAAGATTACATATAATCAAAACTTTCCCCATGATATATTGAATAAAGTCACATTCATTTTATTTTTAACCTCCATCTTCTTAAATATTTTAAATAGGTTTGGAAATATTATTAATCATGCTTACTTCAAAAGATCAATATTTTTTATTTTTGAAGAGCATTTTCTAGTTAAATCATATTTTTCTCTATATGTCAATGTTACATTACCTTAATAAATAAATAGTATTCTTGGTACTAGAAACCATGTCAGGTAATTGTTTTTAAGTGTCTATATTTTTAAAAAAAATAAACTCATAAATATTTGTTAGACTTTGGGTTTTCATTTATTGAGGATCAAAAATAAATATTTTATTATTCATATTTAATTTCATTAAAAATCAAACCAATTTAATTTTCCATTTCATAGGTTAATCCTTTCAATTTAATTTCAAACATACTCTATTAATTCTTAATTTTCAATCTGATATGATAATGACCCAATAATATCCTCACTTAGAATATTAAATGAATCATATATTTCGTGATTCATACTTATCATTTTTCTTTTCAAACTTATTGGGAGTGGTATCCTCAAAATATTACTTCTTCTTTTCCTTAATATGGACCTTTTTATATTAATTTGTTTCTTAAAAAATTATTATAATAGTATATTATTAGTTATATAAGTGTTTTTTAATGATAAATACTAGCACTATTTATAGTAGTGACCACTTTGGTTTCATAATTATTTGAAAGAATAAATATAATAAATTAATGTAACGCCCCGACCCCAGTTACCCAGAGTCGGTGCATTAATTACATAACATTGGCATGATCACAAGAAAGATCAAATCTCGAAAGACTGATTGGTTTAGTAGCCTTGGAAACACTAGATATATTCATAAGTTTTACATTACATCATCAAAATAAAAAAAGAACTACTACTACAACATATTGTCTCCATAGTCCACACTATTAAACCCTCATAATATCCCTGCAAGTCATTCATAATTTACTTCTTCACATCCTAGGAAAATAAAACATAGAAAAGGGGTGAACTCAAATGCCCAGTAAGGATAACAATATAGTGGAAACTTTCGTAAAATAAGAATAAATATTTAAGGTAATGTATAACTAAAACAAAAGACTTTTAAACTTCAACTTCAACATAGTATGGAATAAATAAAATGAAATAATGCCATTTACTTATTCACATGGATATTCTTCTAATCGAATAATCACATGCAATATCAATAACCACTTTCATAATGATGGAATGCATAATGCTAAACATTAATTTCTTTTCAAGGCCTCGTCCTAAGACCTTGGGGATAACTGTAACCGGAACCCAACCCGGAGTGCCTCTAATAACCAGAGACCAACCCGGAGTGCCTCTAATAACCGGACACCAACCCAGAGTGCCTCTAATAACCGGAGACCAAACCAGAGGGCTTACTTTTACCAGTCCCTAACCTGGATTGCTTACTTTTACCAGTCCTCAACCAGGAGGGCTTACTTTAACCAGTCCCCAACCTGGAACATACTTGTCCAACACATTCATATGAAGTAAAGGTTGAAATTTAACATAAACATTCTTATTCGAACTAGCATACGAAATGTCAATACTTTACTCATAAACCACGAATGCTATATAAATGACACATCTACAGTCAAACATATCACAAAAATTTATTAAAATATGGAAGTTTTATATCATAATAAATCAACTTCAAATAATCATAAAATCCATCAAAGGATGTTGACATAGATGAAAATGTTTTTTTAAAAAAAATTATTGATAGAAATATCCCTTTTTCATGAAACAATTTTAATGTTACACAATTTAGAAAGTAAGGCATTTAAATACATTTTTGAATCAAAGTGTCCTATACCACTTTGAAACTTTTGAATGGAATTAACACTTTTAAAACATTCATTTTCATATAAATAAATCCTTACAAACCATTTTGAAAACGTGGACATAAATGAGGATGATAAAGAGATCCCAGTAGATTATTACGTATAAATAACCTCGGATAATGAAGTGATTGTGAAATAACCCTTACAAATTTGGTAACTTATGAAACATACAACCCATTAAAGAGGAATCATAAAATGAATATGTAAATAAACATAAATTAGAGTGTATTATACAAAGAATATAATTATGGGCAGTACATACACCACACAAAAGGTGATGGTGGCAATATGGCATGAATCTCACAGAAATAAGGAGTGAGATGAAAACCCCTTACCACGTTAATCAACTGATTCGTATGGCCAAAAGTTAATAACCACCAAATTATTTACAGAATAACATGAATATAAAGATAATCATGATAATATATATCAAATTCCAGTACACAATACACCACTTTCAATAATTTAGTGGCGAATAATGGAAATCTCACGGAATTGAATGTGAGATAAGAAAATCCCTTACCTTGTACTTTTACTTGGTTGGGGTAGGTTAAACTCCTCTATAATATTGAAATAATTGTTATTAAATAATACAAGAATAATATATATTAATTTCATATCATATATGATCTTTTAACTTTGCTTTGTTAATAATGTCTTAGTATTATCGTTGTTTCGGGTGTTAACTTACTCGTTTTCTTTTATATGTTTTATTACGTAAACCATTTTTGTAATGGATAGGTTGTATATTATTCATATCCAGAATGATATCAAGTCCTTAAACATCATTTTTAAATAAGAAAATGATAATTATACTTGAATGGATATGATGGAGAATGAATCTCATCGCGTTCGTGGAGACGGTAGTCCGTACGTACGCACGAGCGACAATATCATTCTTTTGATATTAAAATAATATATAAATGAATTGTATATCATATATAAAGAATCAATAACATGTTATATTTATTATTTACATGAGTTACACATCATTATTATACCCATCCAAATAATAATATATTGAATAACAATTACACCACGACGTGGAGACGGTAAGCCGTACGTACGCACGTATGGTGACATGTTATTCAAAGGGTGGATAGAATACTGAATATGGTTGTACCATATTTATAATAACATCACAGTATATATATGATACTGGAGTTATTATTTTAGAATGGTAACAACATATTAATAAGAAGTGGAAGAAGAAGGAACTTGGAAAAAGGGTGGTGAAATCATTACCTCTTCTCCGGGTTCTTCCTTTTGATTTGATAAAAGGGCTCCATAGGTTGGCTTTCTGATAAAAATAAGGCCTCTAGGTTGTAGTGAGGGAAGTTGGGAGAGTGTTTGGGCAGAGTTTGGCCGAGCCAAGTGGCTTGAGAGGTGTGAGGAATGAGTAGAAGTGGTCTCCTTTTATAAGGGAGAGGAGGGGCTCTTTAGGAAAGAGTGAAAGTATTACTTTATAATATAATTATATTCGGTTTATAATGGTCCAAAAATCATTGAGGTCGAAGATAAGATGACTCATATTCTAAATAACATCAACCAATAAGAATTGGACAGGTTTTAGATAACATTTTAATCATTATAATCTTATTTATTTAAATGATTTATTAATGAGGTAAACATTGCATCATTATTGTGTCATTAATAATATAAATTATTTGATGTCTAAAAATTATAAATAAAATATCATTATGTAGGAAATTTCTTTTTCTTTCTAATGAATATTTATAATCGAAAATCCAACATTTATAACCCTATGTAAAAATTGTTCTTCTAAAAGATGTAAGCTTATGCCATTTTTATTTTTATTTTAACTTTATTAATATAATGTGTCCCTACCACATACAAGTGGCTCCAAGGGGTCCCCAAATCGACCTAAGGATTCCTATGGTCGGTTATGTGTCCACCAAGATGGTTAGTACACGTTTAAGGGTAATTTTGTATTATTATAATATTATTTTTTAACCCTTATTTACCGGATTTACCCTTTAACCATAGTAAATAAAATATTTACCGCAGTAATTATTCAAAATGTGTAAAAATAAAAGGTACCTATTTAAATAATTTGGACATCCTGATTCCAAATATGTAATCCATTTTTCCAAATTCAAAACACAGAAGTGGAAGAAATTAATTTAAAATTAATTCCCGTTGTTAAAACAAAAACCGTGTTTTTAAGAGATAATAACTATCAAAAGATTGACACTTGTTTATATTCGGTTTAATTGTAAAATTATGTCCAATGACCAACATTATATTAAATTGTAAAAATATATTCTAAATATACTTTAAAACCACACAAATTCATAATTTATCACTATTAATTATTTTTATTAAAAAAGTTGTTTTTAATTAAAATTTAGTAATTTTCACTATTCATCAAAATATTAAAGTTATCCGAAAAGTACCAAAATCTCACCTTCGGATAAATTCGATATTCCGAATCCAAAAATGAAGTCCATTTTGAAATATAAAATATATATAATTTCAAAAATTAGGTATTACTATTCATAACGGCTAGTTTGATCGGTTGTGGTGTGTGTTAAAACTCGAAGTAGCGTACAACACACGCTACTGTATTATTCAAAGGAAAGCGTACCGTGGAAGCTTGGGATGTTTCATTTTAAATTTTTTTTGATGTCCCCATTTATTCAAAAAGTTTAAAATATTGTATTTAAAAAGGTTTCACAATTAAAAGTTGATAAAAGTGCAATACTGAAAATGAATCTGTTCTTGTATTATGTCTAAGAAACTCATAATATGGATTCTAAAATTATAAGGATTATATAAAGTTTGAAATTTAGTTAATACTATTCATAACCTCTTTTGAAAGGCTTTTTGGTAAGTCATGGTGCAATTGAACTCAGTGTTGCGTGTAGTGCATGTTATTGAATTATTTTGAAGAAATAACACATTATGAATTCTTGGGGTGTTACATTCTCCCCTCTTTCAATAAATTGCGTCCTCGCAATTTGAAATTGTTCTTTGAAAATAAAAGGTTGAAAGTAGAAAATATATTTGTGGGAAAACCCACATCGGAAATTGGGTTACTAAAATTTAGTCTTAATATGAGGAAAAGAGAAATGAAAGGGTCACCACCAAATTATGATCTCGATTGGGAGAACATTGGTAGCATTTAGAGACATATAATTGGAGGAAAAACGTAAATATTTATAGGTAGTGATTGAGGTCATCAATCACAAACAATTATAAAATTGAGGTCCTTAAATTCATCAATCTATGATGATTTGAAATACCATCGGTTCAACAAAACATAGGGTATTAGGATAACACATTTTTGACGTTTCAAAATATCTTAGTTGAAATCCCACATCGAAAAATGAATTAATGAGGCCTCTATTTAAAATAAAGAGTCGAAAGTATGAATATTACCGAAAATAACACATACTAGGGTTCCATGTAGGAAAATATGGATATGGAAGAAAAATCTAACCATCAATTATCTGATGGAGAGTGGAAGAGAACATGGCTATGAAAAGGCCAACAATCCCAAATCCATAAATTAGTGATGATTTAAGGTACCATCTAGGAAAACATTTTTGTTCTAAGTTTCTTTTCTTAATATTGAGGAATTTATTTATGAGATTGGCTAAGATCGTAAGGAGATATACTTACTTTATAATTAGAGTTTTATCCATTAATAAATTTCTACCACAAACTCATCTTTCACTCTAAATGATAATAGAATGTAAAAAAATTCTATTTACACTATTCGTATAGGGTTCCGAAATAAATGAATTTATAATTCATCTACATGATCTTTTAATAAAAACTACATTATTTAATCCAGAACATCTCATGGGCCAATGGTAGGTGATACACCCTTGTCGCCCTTCGGTTGCGGGTTCAAGTCTCACAGCCTTGCCGGACGCGACGGGTTGCCGCCCGACCTCCGGGTGGTCCCTTTATGGCAATCCAAAATAATCCAAACTAGAACTATCCAAAATACTTCTATCCAAACTCACAGTCTAACATTTATAAGGAAGGTAAACATCATATAGATCCTTTTTACCCCGTAATAGCATATGAATACCTTCATCATGTATTACCATATTCCTTATTGATTACATTCATGCTCCCTTATTCCATATAGAATGCTGGATATACTTTATTAATCCAAAAACGTTTTAAACCCCAACAATGATGGAATATACAAATCATTAATCAGTTCCACGGTAGTCAAGAATATCCATTATAATTTATCCAAAACAATCATATATTATTCCAAAATCACTACCTCGGTATCAGAACTATATTATGATTTATCATTCTCTCAACCATATATTTTCCAAAAATTTATCCTACTATTGAGTCACTTTTCATTGTTCCACACAATCTCAAGTCCTTAATGAAATAGTACTGCAGTACAATCCTTATATACTCCATAATTATTATAACAAGTAAATTGTTGATACAACACTCAATTGACATAATCAATATAAGAACTCTAATCATTCCTCTTCATCTGTGGTAGTATCATAACTTGATTATTATCCAATAACATCATTTGTGGCATAGTCTGATGACTGGGACATAGGTTCGCGTAGTGTCCAAACTCCTTGAAAATGAAGCATTGTACATTTAAAACCATTTTCATACCCTTGCAGTCACGTACTTTGTGCCCTTTTCCTCCACACTTATAACAAACTCCCATTCCTTTCAGGCAAGTTCCAGGGTGTTTCTTTCCACAGTTACCACATATGGGAAAATTCTTCTTTTCCCTCTTCCCTTTATCCATCTTTCTCTCTTCCATCCTTTTCTTCTCTTGCTTCCCTTCAAAGCCATAGGACTAAGTAAACTCTTTACTTATCTTATCAACACATGATATTATTTCTTCATATGATGATAATACATGGGAGACTATTTCTCTTATAAATTCTATCTTAAGACCATGAAAGATATGATCCTTCCTTCTCATTGGATCATGTGCATTTCTGGAGTTCTCATTCCTTCTACTGGGAGCCATTTCTAAACAATGGCATACACTAGATCAGTTTATGAATCAAAATACATAATACCATACTTATAAAACAATTAACATAAATTGAACTATTTATGGATATAATCCATAATCATAAAAATGTCTCCTTTGAGGATGTATATACTCATAAACCCTTCATAATGGTTTGTAATGAAAATGAGAATTATCCTAAGCATATCCCCCGGGAGTGTCGTAACCAAGAGTGCAGCAAGGCCCGTTGTCGTGCACCAGTTCCCGTTAGAGTCTAGCTCAAAGCGGTGTTTTCGGGTTTTACCCCTAGCTACATCAGTGCCAGAGCCTCCTCTACCTGCTCGTATCCAGACAGGAATGTATTTCTCGAAAAACTCACAAAATCTCTACAATACCAAAATTCTAGGAAGTTCTTCTATACTAATCCTCAAAGTTCATCTTAGGTCTACGTGCTCTAATCAGAGTTTATCTAAATCTAGCTTCCATGGATTGTACTAAACTTCCTCTGTTACCAACTGTAACGCCCCGACCCCAGTTACCCAAAGTCGGTGCATTAATTACATAACATTGGCATGATCACAAGAAAGATCAAATCTCGAAAGACTGATTGGTTTAGTAGCCTTGGAAACACTAGATATATTCATAAGTTTTACATTACATCATCAAAATAAAAAAATAACTACTACTACAACATATTGTCTCCATAGTCAACACTATTAACCCCTCATAATATCCCTGCAAGTCATTCATAATTTACTTCTTCACATCCTGGGAAAATAAAACATAGAAAAAGGGTGAGCTCAAATGCCCAGTAAGGATAAAAATATAGAGGAAAATTTCATAAATAAGAATAAATATTTAAGGCAATGTATAACTAAAACAAAATCCTTTTAAACTTTAACTTCAACATAGTATGGAATAAATAAAATGAAATAATTCCATTTACTTATTCACATGGATATTCTACTAATCGAATAATCACATGCAATATCAATAACCACTTTCATAATGATGGAATGCATAATGATAAACTTTAATTTCTTTTCAAGGCCTCGTCCCAAGACCTTGGGGCTAACTGTAACTGTAACCCAACCCGGAGTGCCTCTAATAACCGGAAAGCAACCCGGAGTGCCTCTAATAACCGGACACCAACCCGGAGTGCCTCTAATAACCGGAGACGAAACCGGAGGGCTTACTTTTACCAGTCCCTAACCTGGAGGGCTTACTTTTACCAGTTCTCAACCTGGAGGGCTTACTTTAACCAGTCCCCAACCTAGAACATACTTGTCCAACACATTCACATGAAGTAAAGGATGAAATTTAACATAAACATTCTTATTGGAACTAGCATACGAAATGTCAATACTTTACTCATAAACCATGAATGCTATATAAATGACACATTTACAGTCAATCATATCACAAAAATTTATTACAATATGAAAGTTTTATATCATAATAAATCAACTTCAAATAATCTTAAAATCCATCAAAGGATGTTGACATAGATGAAAATGTTTTTTTTAAAAATTATTGAGAGAAATATCCTTTTTTCATGAAAACATTTTAATGTTACACAATTTAGAAAGTAAGGAATTTAAATACATTTTTGAATCAAAGTGTCCCATACCACTTTGAAACTTTTGAATGGAATTAACACTTTTAAAACATTCATTTTCATATAAATAAATCCTTACAAACCATTTTGAAAACGTGGACATAAATGAGGATGATAAAGAGATCCCAGTAGATTATTACGTATAAACAACCTCGGATAATGAAGAGATTGTGAAATAACCCTTATAAATTTGGTAACTTATGAAACATACAACCCATTAAAGAGGTATCATACAATGAATATGTAAATACACATAAATTAGAGTGTATTATACAAATAATATAATTATGGGCAGTACATACACCACACAAAAGGTGATGGTGGCAATATGGCATGAATCTCACAGAAATAAAGAGTGAGATGAAAACCCCTTACCACGTTATTCAACTGAGTCATATGGACAAAAGTTAATAACCACCAAATTATTTACAGAATAACATGAATATAAAGAAAATCATGATAATATATATCAAATTCCAGTACACAATACACCACTTTCAATAATTTAGTTGCGAATAATGGAAATCTCACGGAATTGAATGTGAGATAAGAAAATACCTTACCTTGTACTTTTACTTGGTTGGGGTAGGTTAACCTCCTGTATAATATTGAAATAATTGTTATTAAATTATACAAGAATAATATATATTAATTTCATATCATATATGATCTTTTAACTTTGCTTTGTTAATAATGTCTTAGTATTATCGTTGTTTCGGGTGTTAACTTACTCATTTTCTTTTATATGTTTTATTACGTAAACCATGTTTGTAATGGATAGGTTGTATATTATTCATATACAGAATGATATCAAGTCCTTAAACATCATTTTTAAATCAGAAAATGATAATTATACGTGAATGGATATGATGGAGAATGAATCTCATCGCGTTCGTGGAGACGGTAGTCCGTACGTACGCACGAGCGAAAATATCATTATTTTGATATTAAAATAATATATAAATGAATGGTATATCATATATAAAGAATCAATAACATGTTATATTTATTATTTACATGAGTTACAAATCATTATTATACCCATCCAAATAATAATATATTGAATAACAATTACACCACGACGTGGAGACGGTAAGCCGTACGTACGCACGTATGGTGACATGTTATTCAAAGGGTGGATAGAATACAGAATATGGTTGTACCATATTTATAATAACATCACAGTATATATATGATACTGGAGTAATTATTTTAGAATGGTAACAACAAAGTTATAAGAAGTGCAAGAAGAAGGAACTTGGAAAAAGGGTGGTGAAATCATTACCTCTTCTTCAGGTTCTTCCTTTTGATTTGATCAAAAGGGCTCCTTAGGTTGGCTTTCTGATCAAACTAAGGCCTCTAGGTTGTAGTGAGGGAAGTTGGGAGAGTGTTTGGGCAGAGTTTGGCCGAGCCAAGTGGCTTGAGAGGTGTGAGGAATGAGTATAAGTGGTCTCCTTTTATAAGGGAGAGGAGGGGCTCTTTAGGAAAGAGTGAAAGTATTACTTTATAATATAATTATATTCGGTTTATAATGGTCCAAAAATCATTGAGGTCGAAGATAAGATGACTCATATTCTAAATAACAACAACCAATAAGAATTGTACAGGTTTTAGATAATATTTTAATCATTATAATCTTATTTATTTAAATGATTAATTAATGAGGTAAACATTGCATCATTATTGTGTCATTAATAATTTAAATTATTTGATGTCTAAAAATTATAAATAAAATATCATTATGTATGAAATCTTTCTAGATTTCTAATGAATGTTTATAATCGAAAATCCAACATGTATAACCCTATGTAAAATTTGTTCTTCTAAAATATGTAAGCTTATGCCATTTTTATTTTTATTTTAACTTTATTAATATAATGTGTCCCTACCACATACAAGTGGCTCCAAGGGGTCCCAAAATCGACCCAAGGATGCCCATGGTCTGGTATGTGTCCACCAATAAGGTTAGGACACGTTTTAGGGTAATTTTGTATTATTATAATATTATTTTTTAACCCTTATTTACCGGATTTACCCTTTAACCATGGTAAATAAAATATTTACCGCAGTAATTATTCAAAATGTGTAAAAATAAAAGTTTCCTATTTACATAATTTGGACATCCTGATTCAAAATATTTAATCCATTTTTCCAAATTCAAAACACATAAGTGGAAGAAATTAATTTAAAATTAATTCCCGTTGTTAAAACAAAAAGCGTGTTTTTAAGAGATAATAACTATTAAAATATTGACACTTGTTTATATTCGGTTTAATTGTAAAATTATGTCCAATGACCAACATTATATTAAATTGTAAAAATATATTTTAAATATACTTTAAACCCACTCAAATTCATAATTTATCACTATTAATTATTTTGATTAAAAAAGTTGTTTTTAATTAAAATTTAGTAATTTTCACTATTCATCAAAATATTAAAGTTATCCGAAAAGTACCAAAATTTCACCTTAGGCTAAATTCGATATTCCGAATCCAAAAATGAAGTCCATTTAGAAATATAAAATATATATAATTTCAAAAATTAGGTATTACTATTCATAACGGCTAGTTAGATCAGTTGTGGTGTGTGTTAAAACTCGAAGTTGCGTACAACACACGCTACTGTATTATTCAAAGGAAAGCGTACCATGGAAGCTTGGGATGTTTCATTTTAAATTTTTTTTGATGTCCCCATTTAGTCAAAACGTTTAAAATATTGTATTTAAAAAGGTTTCACTATTAAAAGTTGATAAAAGTGCAATACTGAAAATGAATCTGTTCTTGTATTATGTCTAAGAAACTCATAATATGGATTCTAAAATTATAAGGATTATATAAAGTTTAAACTTTAGTTAATACTATTCATAACCTCTTTTGAATGGATTTTTGGTAAGTCATGGTGCAATTGAACTCAGTGTTGCGTGTAGTGCAAGTTATTGAATTATTTTTAAGAAATAACACATTATGAATTCTTGGGGTGTTACAATTAATTTTTCAGGTATTAATTTCTTCTGTTATGTGAATGTATCCCCTTAACATCCATGATTCTTTTAAACTCAATCTCTACTACACAAAATTTTAGGGCATCGAATATTTCTATAAACATACATGTTGTGCCAGAATTTTGTTCATGTATGTGAAAACATTCAATAGATACTATAATGGAAAAAACACCTACAAATATTTTTTATTTATATAATTTTTTCATATTTAAAAACATTATGTTTTTTATTAATTCTCAAATTTTTTTTTTGGGATATTGAATTTTGAAACTTTCTTAGATGCACCCATAACATGTTAATGGGTTTACAAGTATTTTTTCTTATATATTTCTCATGAATACAATCAAATACATAAAAATATTTTTTTGATAATTGACTAATATGGAAATTAGTTTTTATTTTAATATGATCTTCTTGGGAATTGATGATGAGAAGATTTCCTAATATTATTTAATTCATTTTAATACATATTTAAGGAGATTTTCATTTTATATATTTTTATTGACAGAATTTTCATTCCAACGGTATGGAAAGTTCCAAATTATGTAAATTGATTTTTTTTAAATAATGCATATAGCTCAGAACATAACATGTTTAGGGTGTTATTTAAATCATCAATTGACAGAATATGATATATCTTTCATGATTCAACATTACTACATGATCCTTAAGAATTATATGTTACCCTTTTAATGAACATTTTTTATCTTATATATATTTTCATGTGAATTCTAGTTACATAAATTTGATTTCTATAGATACATTATATAGTTACTCAATTCATCGATCAATTTGTTAATCACATCAACCAAAATGACAAACCACACATTTTAAACTCATCATCAATCGATGAAATCATATCATTTTTACGTGTGGATAATTATTATTTGGAATTTACATATCTTTTGATGAGTTTTAATTATAATAATTCATAATTTAACGAATCCTTTATCATAGAAATATATTTTTTATCAGTGATTTTTCATTTCGAATCCCCATGAAGTATAAAAATATGTACATGAAAATATCAATATGATTTTATTTCATGTGATATATAATTTAAAAATTGAAATCATTATGTGATTCATGGAAATAATCTCCCTCACTTATTTTACATGATTCATCTGATGAATATTAATCAAATATTTACCAAATCACATTTCACTCAGACTAATAATTTTTATATGCTATTAATATTTCACTTCTTATTTCATCCATGTATTCATTGATTATATATCCCTCTAGTTTTTATATTCATTGATAAAACCTCCAAATCAACATTAATTATAATAAGAAAAGTTTCTATTTACATCTATGAGTATTATAATATACATAAAATCCATATATTATATATTCTATTATAAACACCATGGAATGATAAAAAATTTCAACATAGCGGGAACTTGTAATATGATACAAACTTAAGTACCCCATATAAATAATGAAGAAACATGAAATTTTTGTGAATAAATTGATTCCAAATATTTTACAAATAAAAAATAATACATATAAATTTTTTACCTATTTGTTTTTGATCCTATCCAAACTCTTATATGAAAATAGGAATTATTTTCCATACAAAATAACATACACCACATAAAATTTATACTATAAATGAGATAAGGGAATATTGTATTTTTAAAACGTTAATCCCTAATGTGGGAAACATACTTCATGTTGTTATTATGTTATCATTGATACATGGATTTTACACTATAAAATTATTATAAAATTTAGTGGCTTCGGGAATATTACCATCCTTCACCCCCCACATTAAATAGTCAATCCTTTATATAAATACACATGTGAAGGGGAATTTATACTGCTTACAATGATATTATTTATCTAAAATTGTATTAAAAACATATAATAACTTTATAAATATAACAACATTACTCATTGAATGCTATTTGATCAACAATTTAATTACTCCTTAATAATCAGAAAAGAGTCCTCGACTACATTATAATATTTAAGAACTATATAGGCAATCTCGGTAATCACAAACTAAAAAATGGTTGGATCTTATATACAATATTCTCAGTAGAAATACTCGCCTAAAATATTTTTTTAACAATAAATAAATATTCTATAAATAATGAATAACATATTCCACACTCATATGTTTTTATTCCATTCATTTTTATGCTCTAAAATATTAGATATAGTTGGAACTAGTTTTTGATCCAAATTCTTCTTCTTTATTCACTCTTATATAACACCAATATTATTTTTTTATTTATAAAAGGATCTGGGTTTTATTAATTTTTCATGATGGTTCTTATTTATTCCTCGACAAACTCAACATCAACCTCTTCATCTCTATCCTTTCCCATTTTAGTTTTATCTATTTTATGCCCATTATTCACATGGTTTATATTTTTTATAATAGAATCACAATTTTTTTAGGACCCATAATTTTCGAGTAAATAGAAATATATCATATATTCCATAGAGGTCACATTAGAAACATGCATTAGAACTTTTACCCATGGTCACCATTTATATTTTTCAAACTGTAATCTATTTCAATGTAACAATACTGGGCATAATTTAAGATTTTATTTATCTATTAGTAGACATTATTTTCAATTTTTATTCTTATGAGATGGAGGGAAATTTTTATGAAGAATATTCAAAAGAATCAATTGAAACGAAATATTTAAAATTGTATAATAATATATAGTATATATTGTGGCATGGGTCATCTTATTACATCATGAGAAATTCATGAAAACAAGTAAATATTTAATAATAAGTCTATACAATCTATCCAGAGAATCATCCTCACTTTTTAACTCTTTTAGAATAAATCATGAATATTTTTTTATATTAAAAAATTGGAATAAGAACATAATTATAGTTTCACTTTTATTACAATATTTATTTTAAATATAATTTATCATTCTAGTATCATTTTTTACTTAAAATATTTCTAAACTTTGATATACTTTTAAATAGTCATAATGATCAGCATCTCATTCAACCAATGTTAATAAAAATGAATTTTGTGATGTTTTATTTATTATAAAATGGTGTGTAAAAAATCTAATTTTACATCCTATAACATCTTATATTTTCATCAGAAGTTTTTATTTAAATATTTTCTCATTTAAACATCATATATAAAAAATAATAATAGACTTCACAAATTAATTACCTTAGTCTTCATGAAGTCATATTGTAAATAAATGGTAAAAATATCATCCTGAATATTCAATATTCAATCATATCATTTATATCATCAATTATATTTTCCTTTTTTTGAATTTAACAAAAAGTAACATAGTTTTCAATTTTCACCATTATAAGAATTTAACTACATAATGATCATTAAATGGAAAAATAATTCCTATGTAGATCCCAATTCAAATTTTCAAACATAGAAAGTTGATCATTATGAAATTTAGTGGATCTCCCTTATTAAAATGTATTCCAATGAAGATGATGCTTTTGTGTAGCACAATTTATCTTGACGAAGATGATTCTTCCTAGTTTGATTATTACCCAACCTCTAATAATTCTTATATAGATAAGATTCAACAGTATAAGGTTTTATATATAGTACAATCCTTAAATTTAAATAAATCATCCTTATTATCAACTTTATATTATCCTTATCAATTTAATGCTTGAAAAACGTTTCCTACAAGCATAAGAATGTTTCATATTGGTTTTCTAGGATGTTGAAAATTTATCAATGTCAAAATTAAATTTATAAAAATAATAAAATTAATTCAATATCACTTAAAATTAATTATTATATTTCTTTGTTTTTTTCAAATAACATAAAAATCAAACAAATTAATACAATTAATATCCAGAATAATTCAAAACATCTTTCATTAAATTTCCAACGATTTTATTCAAGAAATAATTATGTTAGATTATTTTAATAGACATTAATTTTTATATCCCTAGTAAATAATAAATATTAAATTTTCATATTTATTAATATTTGTCAATTAAATATTAATTTTACTTTAAAGGGGATGTTGTGTTCAATGGATTACCTGATACACAACAGTGGATTTATTTGAAATCTTATGTAGCGCATGATGTTGGCTCATAATGAAAAATAATTATATAATATTATTTTAAATGGTAGTTAACACAAAGAAATTGTATTGGTGGGAATGAATTGAAAAACTAAAATATGAATATACATTTTTGTTTAATGTATTTTCATTTATCCAATAAATTTCAGAGTCTTTAAATAAGAAAGAATCATATTTTAAGCATAAAAACTTTGATATTCATTAAAAGGTCAATTTATCTCATTTTGATGGAAAACCATCCTTAAATCTAGTTTAGGTCACTCTTATATCTCATGTAGGACCAAATAAAATTCTTCTTTAGAATCGTGACATGAAAATTTACATTGGGTATAATGTCAAAAATTTTATGATAAAATTCATTTTTAATGAATAGAAAAAAATACTGTATTTTAATTCAAAACTATCTTTTAATATAATTTTTTTATATGGATAAATTTAAATTTTAATAGTTTCTTAATGTGTAATTAGATTATATTTTTACCATTTAATACAATTTTTATCATTGGAAGTAATTTCATTTTGAAATTACCCATAAACTTGTGTTAATCTTTTGATTTTTATTATTTCGTAAAAACACGTTTTTTTGGTTGACAATAAGAATTAATTATAAATTAATTTCTTCCACTTCTGTGGGTTGAATTTGGAAAAATGGATTCCATATTTTTAATCATAAGGTTCTAATAGTGTAAATATGTAACTTTTATTTTTAGAAAATATGAATATTTACTTCTATAAATATTTATATTTACCTTTGTTAAAATGTAAATTTTGAAATTTAGGGTTAACAAATATTATTATAATAATATGAAATTACACTAAAATATATCTTGATCCTATTTTATGATACATTTCAAACCATGGGAATCCTTGGGTCGATTTAGGGGCCCTATGGAGCCACTTGGGAGTGATAATGACACATCATATTAATTAATTTAATGTTAACACCAAAATGACCTAAACATACATATTTTAGTAAATATATTTGAACATGAGGTTATATAAATTACACATTCAACTATAAATATTAATTTCAACTCTATAATTATTTCCTACATCATTATAATTTTTTATAATATTTATACATAATATAAATAACATTATTTAAGACACAATAATGATGTTTTGTTTACCCCTTTAATTAATGATTTAAATAAATAAGATTATAGTGATTAAAACAATAATCAAAACTTGTCAGATTCTTATTAAATTATTTTATTTTTAACATGAGTCATCTTATCTTAAACATTAATATGTTTTGGACCTTAATAAACTGATAATAAATATATAATAAAATAATATTTTTTAATTTTCCTATAGAGCACCTCCTCCCCTTATGAAAAGACCTCACATAAAACCCATTACTCACACCTCTCAATAAACATGGCACATCCAACCTCTGACCAATTAATTTCCTACATCACTATCTTCCCCTTAGAATTTTTCCTCAAGGAATAATGAAATTCATGTAAGCCTTTTGGTTCAAACCAAAAAGAGATACCCGATTTAAAGGTAACATCTTCTCTAATGTTCTTTTGTTTTATTTTACTTTCCAAACCACATGAACTATTTTTATTCCATTATTTCATTAGAACACCAGTATCATAAATATACTAGTTTTTCATTTTGATAATTTTTCGAAATACACTTTCACACACCTCCATCTAATGGGTAATGAACATACTGTTTCTTTGTACAGCGAACTACTCCCTCACAAAACGAGGATTGTTCAATCTTCTCTTACCACCACATATGGAGGCCATTAAGATATAACTATATTTATATGAGATATATATTATATTTATATATTTTTTATGCTTCTATATTTTTCATTTATATAATACTTTTATGGTCTCCATAGTTGGTAAATACTATAATTTCATTTGAGGAAGTACGAACTACCGCCCCTCAATGTTATATGACTCATTCATAAAATATGTGAAATGTATAAAGGAAAAATTTAATGAAATTATATATGATATTATACTGTAATTATAATATACCAATTAATCAATTTGTTTTCATTCCTTTTAATATGAAATAGAAATAAAAGTGGCGTTCATGGGTATGTACGATTTATCATCTCCATGAATGGTGAATTTCATTTATTATCTCCAAATGTTAGGTACTATTATAAATACATATATATACACAATTTATATGATATATATGATATCTAACTCTGGAATATCATTCTCGAGATAATGGACTTTCGATCACATGGACAACTTGTAATTATTAGGAGTTTATTTTTTACTCAAGTATCAAACATCATCAAAACGACAATTATTAACATAAATGATTACATAATGATTATAACATTCTAATAAGTGATATAAAAGGAATAATGAAATTTAAAGCGGTTCTTAAGAGACTATAAATTATATTGAGTTTATTTTCCAATAGATTAATGAATGAACGGGACAAGTCAGACATTAGGTAAGGGACTTCATCACAATCTCCTTTCATTGAGGCATATTTTTTTTATGCGAAATTAATTTATATAGTGTATAACCACAATTGAAATTTCATTTCATTCAAAGGGAATATTTTTATACGAGGCATTTTACTAAATGAAAAAAAATAATGTGTCTTTTTAACGTACATGGTGATGAATACCTTTCCACCGTCACGGGTATTTTTTGATCATTGACTTCCTTAAAAAGCCGTAATGTGTTTAAAAAAGGAAAATAAATATCATACACTATTTAACATATTTTGATATGGAAAATGGTTTTGGGTAATGGATTTGTTATGTAAATATATTAAGATGATATATTTTAATTGAAATGTGGAAATTTTATCTTTTCATTATGTTTGTTTTATGTGTTATAAATATGTTGTGGTTCTGGGGTATTTTTTTCGTATACGGATGGTTCCATGATAAACTTTGGGTGGGATATCCTGGGATTGAACTCTAATGCATTTGGTAATGTGATAAAAGTAAATTCGAATATTTATCATAATAGATTTGAAGAATATAAATTTATGGGTATTCCAAATGTAACTCCCTATGTACCTGGGAAAGCTAGAATGTATTTATGTTATGTATGACACAAGTGAGCTTTATGATTTTTGATTACTATGTGTTATTCATTTATCATATGATTTCATGAGGTATGTTAAAGTGGTTATGCTTGTTATTTATTGATAAAGTAATGCTTTCTTTCATTATTTTATAACCCATACTGGTCTTTTTAGCTCATTCCATCTTTTGAAATGTTTTTTCACAAGAATTAAATATGAATAGTGTCGTGGATGAGATCAATGAAATGTAATACAGTCTAAATCATGGAACTAGACATGACTCTATTTTCAAGGGTTTTTATTTTATGAAAAAATGGAAACTGACTAGAAGTGTCTACTTTGTAATTTTTGAGATGTAATGTATTAGTTTTGAAAAAATTCTCTAAAACACTAAACCTAAAAATATCATCCATGTTAATTATCCATTTAATTCTAAATTATGTAATTTTTTAAGGATGGGTCCTTATAGTTGGTTTTATAGGTATATTTAGACAACTTTAGGATTTAGAATACTATTAAATTAATTTCCATAAATTAATTTATGGTATGATTCAAATGATATAGCACATATATATTACCATGTTGCTTTGCCAAAGATATTTCTATGTTTAGAATGGTTTTTCATAGAGGAGACAAGGTAGCTACAATGGGACGACATCCGGAGGAAGATAACCTTCTAAATCAGCATCTCGAGATGGTTGGAAAAGGAACTCCATAATTTTTAGCTGTGATGGTAAAATTGACTTAGTCAATAAATGGTGGAGGTATCCATGCATGTGATCATCCAGATCAACCACAACGGAACATGTTAGTAATGGAGCATTTCATGAGGCAGCATCCCCTGTCATTTGGAGGATTATCTGACCCTGTGCTAGCTGAAAGGTGGATTAAACTACTGAATATGATTTTTCATGTCGTGGGGTATTCATAACATCTAAAGGGTAGTCTTTCTTTTTACCTTTTGATAGTGAAAACAATCAGTGGTGGTCGATGTTGAAAAATATCAAGGATAGCGAGGAATTTGATGTTATATTTTGTGATTAATTCAAAGGTATGTATCTTGAGAAAGGTTTTCCTAAGGTGGTTTATTTTTGGGTCGAAAAGAAATTCTAGGAATTGTTATAGGAGGATGACTCAGTGGCTGCATATGAATCCAAATTCACTCGACTAGCAAGGTATGATTCAAGTTTTAATACATGATCTTGATAGTAAAATAAACCATTTTTTGCTGAGGATATAATCAAAAGTATCACAGGGATTTATCTTATTGTGAGTTAAAAAGATATTAAAATCATTTTCGATGTGTGCAGAAGATGGAAATTAATGTTGCCTTGTACATATTGTTGAAATCAATGGAACCGTTCATATTAATGATGTGCCAGTGGTAAATGAGTTCCTTGATTTTTTTTCTTGATGAGTTGCATGGTATTTTACCAAATCATGATGTTGAATTTACTGTTGACTTAGTTCCTGATTTTAATAAAATTTCAAAACCCCCTTATCGAAAGGCACAAATTGAACTTTTAGAGTTAATGAAGCAATTGCAGGAGTTATTATATAAAGGATTTATTCGACCTATCATTTCACCATGGGGTTCTCTTGTATTGTTTTTTTAAAAATAATGATGGTTCAATGATTCTTAGAATTGATTATAGATCATTGAATAAAATCACTGTTAAGAACAAGTATAATTTTCCTCATATGGATGATTTGATTGATCTGCTCCAGGGAGCTCAGTATTTTTCAAATATTGATTTGAGTTCAGGGTACCATTAGTTTAAACTAAATTATGAAAACATTCTGAAGTATGTGTTTCGTACTAGAAATGGCCATTATGAATTTTTAGTTATACATTTTCGGTTAACTAATGCACCTTTTGTATTGATGGATCTTATAAATATAATTTTCAATGAGTTATTGGATAAGTTTTTGGTTGTGTTCATTGGTGATATTTTCGTTTATTCTAAAAGTAAAGAGGAGAATTTAATTCATTTAAGGGTTTCCATTAAAAATAGAAATGAAAAGAAAATGTATGGGAAATTTATAATGTTTGAGTTTTAGTTATAAAAAATTTCATTCCTTGGTCACATTGTTTAAAAAATGGCATAACTGTTGATCATGCTAAAAAAAGTTGTTGAAGAATCTCCAAGACCCACAGATATAACAATTGTTTTTTGTTTTCTTGGATTAGTGGGTTATTATTGGAGGTTTGATTACCATTTTGCATGGTTATTTATCCCACAGGCTAAGTTAACTCAAAAAAGTGTCAAGTTCATTTGGAAAAAATAATGTGATTATTGTTTTCAAGAATTAAAAAATCTTGAGTTAAATTACCCAACCCATGATTTAGAATTAGATGTTGTGGTTTTTACTTTAAAATTTTGGTGGCCACATTTGTATGGAGTAAAATGTGAAATATATAATGTCCACAAATGATTGACATATATATTCACTTAGAAAGAATTGATCATGAGGCAGGGAGATAGCTAGAATTTATCAAGGATTATAATTACACAACTCATTACCATCTAGTAAAGGAAAATAAATTAACTGATTCTTTGAGTCAAAAATGTAATGCAACATTAACCTTGTTTTGGTTAGAACAAGATTCTTTTGTTTTTGATTTGATGAACTTTGGCATATATGTTGTTGGTGCTGGAAATTCCACGGTTTTCTTTCTAGTGTCAGTGAAATCATCCCTATCATACAAAATTAATAAATCACAAAAGGAAGATAGTGAGGTATAGAAAATGGTATAGTTAGTTCAGAAGGGTACATTGCCTGATTTTAACATTGATATTTATTGTGTTTTAGGGTTTGGGAAGAGATTGTGTGTGCATTGTGATTCACAGTTGAAGAATGAATTGTTATGTAAATCTCATAGTTCTCAATTTTTAGTATATCCTAACGATATTAAGATGTACAGAGATCTTTATAAGTATTACTGGTGGGATGGAATGAAGAGAGATATTGCTGACTTTATTGTGAAGTGTTTAACTGTTCTGTAGGCTAAAACAGAGTGAAAGTTACCAAAAGGGATGCTTGAGTCTTTTCTGATCCAAGAGTGGAAATGATAAAATATATCTACGGACTTCATTGTGGTATTTACAAAGATATGTCAAGGTAATAAAGCAATCTAGTTGATTGTTTATTGAATGACTAAATCTTCTCATTTCCATCTTATTCATCATAATTTTTCTCTAGATCAACTTTCACGGATATATGTTTATGTGATATTCAGGTTGTATTGAATTCCCCTCTCCATTGTATCTGATCATGATCAGATGTTCACTTCTAACATTTGGAAAAGCCTTCATAATTTGTTGGGTACTAAATTAAATTTTATTGCAACTTTTCATCCTCAATATGATGTCCAGTAAAAATGAACAATTCTGACCATAGAGGATATGTTATGTGCTTGTTAGATGAATTACTAGGGATGTTGGGACCAACAGCTTTATTTTGATGATTTTTCATATAATAATAGCTTTCATTCAATTATATATATTTCTTCATATGAGGAATTATATGGGAGGCGGTGTCAAACTCCATCTTTTTCAGATGAATTAGGTGAAAGGAAGCTAATATGACAAGAATTGGTAGAAGAGATGGAAAAAAGGATCAGTTTATTTTTAAGCTAATGAGAACAGCTCAAAGTAAGTATAAAAGTTACATGGATAACCGGAGGAAGGACCTTTCTTTTAAGGTTGGTGATCTTGTCTTTCTCAACGTTTCTCCATGGAAAAGTGTGATATGTTTTTCTGAAAAGGGAATGTTGAGTATGATGTTAATTGGACCTTATGAAATCATATAGAATGTTGTATAATTTTCCTATAGAGTAGCTTTGCCTCCATGTTTATCCTAGGTTCTCAATATTATTCATGTTTCCATGTTGAGAAAGTATATGTCAGGTCCATCTCATGTTTTGAGAAGAGATGTTGTCCAGTTGGAAGAGAATCACTATTATGAGGAACAAACAGTCTAGATTCTTGACTGATGAGAGAAAGTGTTGAATAATAAGGTAATTCATCATGTAATGGTTTTGTAGAAAAAACATATGGTTGAGGAGGCAACTTGGGAATCTGAAAATGCTATGAGAGATAAACTCCCCCACTTATTTGATATCTGAATAAAATTGGGGGAAACAATTTCTAAAAGGGGGGAAGGATGTAACATCCCATGTAAATAGAGAATAACATATTTTCATATTTTTTAATATTTTTTAATTAAATATTAATTTTACTTTAAAGGGGATTCTATGTTCGATGGCATAATCGATACACAACAATGAGATTCTTTGAAATATTATGTTGCACACAATGTTGGGTCATACTAAAATATATAAATATTATATTATTTTAAATAGTAGTTAACACCTACTCGTTCTATTAGTATGAATGAACAGAACAAACCACAATGTGAATATACATGTTTGTTAAATATTTTTACATTTATCCAATAAATTTTAGAGGCTTAAAATAACAAAGAATCCAATATTATGCATAAATACAATAATATTTAATAAACGGTCGATTTACTTCCTTTTGATGGTGATCCCTCATTAAATATACTATTTTTGACTTTTATATATCCTATAAGAAAAAATAAAATACTTTTTTAGATTCAGGACATCAAAATTTACATTGGGTGAATTTTTGTAATTTTTCTCATAAAATTCATTTTTAATGAATAGTGAAACATTCTGAATTTTAATTCAAAACTATCATTCAATCTAATTTATTTATATCGACAGATTTTCTTTTTAATTTGTTGAAATGTTTAAATAGAATAAATTTTTACCATTTAATCCAATGCTGATCGTTGGAAGTAATTTAAATTTGAAATTGGACATAAACAAGTGTCTATATTTTGATAGTTATTATGTCTTAAAAACACACTCTTTGTTTTGACAACAGGAATAAATTTTACTTTAATTTAGGCCACTTATATTTTTTAATTTTGAAAAATGTCTTCCATATATGGAATCAGAAGTTCCAAATTATATAAAACTATTAAATATTAATTTTAGACATTATGAATATTTACTTCAGTAAATAATTTATTTAGAATGGTTAAACGATAAATCTGGTAAATAAGAGTAAGAAAAGATTATTATAATAATATAAAATTACTCTAACATGTGTCCTAATCCTATTTTTTGATATATTATTTACTATGGTAATCCTTTTGTCGATTTTGGGACCCCTTGGAGCCACATGGGAGTGATAATGACACTGTATATTAAATAATTTAATGTAAAGAAAAAAATGACATAAACATATATCTTTTACTAAATCAATTTTTACATGGGGGTTTATAAATTATCCCTAGGAATATAAATATTAATTTGAAAGACAAAACAATTTCCTATATCTTGATAATTGTTTTATAATTTTTAGACATCATATAAATAAAATTATTTAGGACACAATAATGACGTAGTGTTTACCTCATTAATGAATGATTTAAATAAATATGATTATAATGATTTTAAAAATATCCAAATCCTATCCAATTATTATTGGATGATTTAATTTAAAACACAAGTCATCTTATATTCAACTATAATATGTTTTGAACATTTTAGAAAACAATAATCATTGTATAATAAAATAATATTTTTAATCTTTCCCAAAGAGCCCCTCCTCCGACTTATAAAAAACCCTCACCTCTAACCCATTACTCACACCTCTAAAGTCCCTCGGCACATCCAAACACTAAAAAATTATTCTATCTATATCCCTATCATCCTCATAGAATCCTTCCCCTATTCATAGGGCAATTCAAGTAAACCTTTTGGTTCAAACCAAAAAGAGATACTCGATTTAAAGTTGACATCTTATCGTAAATTCTTTTGTTTTATTTTACTTCTCCAACCCCATAAACTTTTTTTATTACATTATTTTATAACAGCATAAGTATTCTCAATATGCTAGGTTGTTTTTATCAGAATTATTAGAACTACACTTACACACACACCCATTTAATGGGTAATGAACATATTGTTTCCGTGGATGGCGAACTACAGCCTCTTGAAATGATGATTGTTCAATATTCTCCTACCACATATTTTGGTGGAAATTAAGATAAAACTGTATTTATATGTGATATATATTATATTTATACCATTTTTATGATTCTATATTATTCATTTATAGGATACCATTATGGTTTCCATAGTGGGTAAATATGATAATTCTATTTGATGAAGTGAGGACTACCACCAGCTCAAACTGATATGACCCGTTCATGCCATACGTGGAATGTATGAAGGATGGAGTTAATGAAATTATATATTATATTCTACTTTATTTATAATATATATATACCATTATGTTTTCATTCCATTAAATATTATATATAA
Source organism: Viscum album (assembly GCA_963277665.1). Lineage (NCBI taxonomy): Eukaryota > Viridiplantae > Streptophyta > Magnoliopsida > Santalales > Viscaceae > Viscum > Viscum album. Next base: position 2,052,698,997 of record OY728146.1, on the reverse strand, counting down.
ATTAATGTAGTGTTCATGCGTACGTATGACTTTCTGGTTCCATGAATGGTGCATTTCAATTCTTATCTCAAAATATATTGTATACTATAAATACATATATATACATGATATATATGATATCTAAATCGTTAATATAATTTTATAGATAATGGAATTTTGACCACATGGACAGCTTGTAATTATAAGGAGTTCATTTTTTTATTTATGTACTAAACATCGACAAAACACCATTATTAACTTAAATGATTACATAATTTTTATAACATAGTAATAAATATTATTAAAAGAATAATAAACTTGAAAAATTAACTTAGGCAAGTATAAATTAAATTTCTTTTATTATTCAGGAGGTTAAAGAACAAATGTGTCAAGTCAGACATGAGGTAAGGTACTTCATCTCAATCACTTTTCATTGAAGCATATTTTTTATATAAGAAATTAATTTATAAGGTGTATAAACACCATAGAATTTTCATTTCATTCCAATTGGATATCTTTGTATGATTCATTTTACTAAACAACAAAAAAATTATTCTTTTTAACATAAACTGTGACTACAACCTTTCTACCGCTTCGAGAATTATTTGATTTTTGGCTTCCTTAACAAGCCGTAATGTTTTTAAAAAAGGAAAATAAATTCCATATACTCTTTTATAATTTTTTTTATTGAAAATGGGTTTTTAATAGATATGTTATTCCAATATATTTAAATAATATATGTTTATTTAAATGTAAAAATGTTATATTTTTTATGATTATTTTATGGTTCTGGGGCATTGTATTCAGATACTTGTGGTTCCAAAATAAAACTATGGATGGTGAGCCTGAGATTTCTTTCCAATACATTGGGTACTATAATATAGGTAAACGTGAATGTTTCTCCAAAGTGATTTAGGTTATATACTTTTATGGATATTCCAAATGTTACTCCCTATGTAACTATGAAAGCTACAACGTAATTATGTTATGGATGCCACATGTTACCATTATGATTTGTGATTAATATGTGTTATTCATAAATCTCATGATTTCATGATTTATGTTCCCATGATTATTCTTGGTATGTATTGATGAAATGTTTTTTATTTCTTTATTTTATAACCCTTACTGATCTTTTTATAGTCATCACATGGTTTGAAATATTTTTCATAGGACATAAAGATGAAAAGGGTCAAGGATGGGATCATGAAAAAATCATGCCATCTTTAACATGGAACTAGACAAGACTCTTTATTTCAAGAGTTTTTATTTTATAAAAAATATTAAATTAGTATAAGTGTCTTATTTTTAATTTTTGATATGTAATGTAATAGTAATGACCCAATTCTCTAAAAATTTACACCTAATATGATCCTCATTGTGAATTATCGATTTAGTTCAAGATTATGTACTATTTTAAGGATGGTTACATATATTAATTCATTCTAAAATTTATACCCAACTCAACCATTTAAAAACTATCTTCCAAGTGATATTTTGTTACAAATTCATAATCCTTAAATATTGATACTCACGTCTAGAGTATCACTATGTTTATCTATCTTTTCACAAATTTTACTATACATTTTAATTTTTTCTTTTAATAGTTCATAGTATTTAATATCCTTGACAATTTTCTCAAATATCATATGATTTTTAAGGCATCATCAAAAATTTGTCTCCATGTCTTTTTTATTTCATTTCCCAATAGTTTTATGGGATACATACTACATTTTCACTTCTATGGGTGGATTCTTATTCTGTCACCAAATACAACAACCTAAATTTGATTTTACATTGAAAACCAATAAAACATATTCTTCTCAAATACATTTGGTAATTTCAAGTATAAATGGAATTAAATTAATTTATATGTGCATATATATAAAAATGGAAATTATGTGGGAAATTAAATTATTGTTCTATAAAAAATTATTTAATCATGTAAGAAAAAATTATTTTCATATTTTAAAATTCTATAGAATCTAAAAAAATCCAATTTTGAGAGTTATTTATCATAATGAAATATTTTAATGTTGATTATATACATACCAATTTAATTAAAATATATTATGAGAGTTAAATAATATAGTTATAATACAATAGAGGGTGGAAAATTCAAACACATACAAATTAAAATGAATCATAAAATAACTTCTTAAAAAGAATATAATTATAACAGTTGTATATGGTTAAAAATAGTAGATTATACTGGGTAATTTTAATTTAATTTCCTTGGGGTGCTATTGAATAAAATTTAAAATTATTAAAATTTTGTTTTATAATTCCAATTAAAATTAAACATTGGTTTTAAAATACAATATAAAAATTAAAATAATTTATTGAATTAGGTGTTTATAAATAATGGAATAAATTGTATATTCATATGTTCAAATTAAAATTATTTATTATATTAACAAAACACATTGATAAATAATGGTTTCATGAGATTTAAATACCGTAATATAGAAAAATATTTACTCTATATGTTTTCGAAAACATTATAGGACATAAAATGCAATTATAATTAGATAATTTATGAAATATGTATCGAATTTTTGATACATTTTTCATTGTTGATTTTAATGGAAATGAAAAAAAAATTTCTTTTATAATTTTTCTTCATCATCTCATTTAAATGGTGAATGAATTTTCATTCAAAAATGTTTTTTATATGAATATTTTAGGAGTTGACGAGTAATAAATTATACCTCAATGCAAAAAAAAAAAATCATATGTATGGAGACACTAATTTGGATAGGTGGTTTCCCATTAAAAGAAAAATATTCATAAGTGTGTTATGCTAATTATAAATAGAGAGTTGGAGGGATATGGAAAAATTTTGTGCGTAATGACTATTATTTTTTAATTTATTAATTTATAATTTTAAATAATTTTTTTCATATCTAGGTACTGATATGGTTTGAGATTTAGGGGCATGTGGAGCACAGATATAATTTATGAAATATATTAAAAATATTGAAATCAATCATGGTACATTTTACTAAAAATGATGAATAAATATAAAATAGATGATATGATAAAAATAAGAGGCCACCATTGAGTAATGGTTTTGGTTATTACCTTTGGAGTGAAATGATCATATATGGTTTTGGGAATTATGTTAAAGTGATGTTATTGGAAAAAATAATATGATAAATAAATAAATTATTTAATTTTATTATGATGGAAAAATGACCCATTTCCCTTATAAATATATATTTATGATGTGATCATAAGGTCAATCACATAACCCTTGAGATATAGATAACCGTGTGATGAGAGATTTTGTAGCATATAACATCAAAGCAGATCGATATCGAGGATTAATTCCACATTAGTGTTTGTGTATCCCTCCAAAAATAGAAACACAAGACAACTATTCATCAGTGATCTAGTGAATCACCAAGTAGTGTGTTTTATTTTTTTGTTTCTTCTCTTTCCATTATCTGAGAAAAACATTGATCGATTCACTAAACATGAATTTATTCACATATCAAAAGTTGATTTTTATTAATGGTTGATCTATTTCCATTATTGAATATGAAAATATATGTTCATATAATTCCTGGAAAATGGATCGAGTCCAAATAAATAAATGACAATGTTCCGTCTTGAATTTTTTTAGTTTTCAAAATTATAACCCATTTCATCACACGATCATTGTGGCCAATTCCATTGTCCCATGGTTCGATGGAATAGTCTGTATTTTATCACATTTTGACAATTCTACAGCCCAACTAATCAATAGTGAAGGTATATTTTACGATCAGTGGTTCAATCGATCTGTAATGAATATGGAGTATGATTTGATATGGGTTGAAAGGATTTATGTCTCCCATTCATACCTTTTCAACATACGACTACGGGAAACGGTGAGGGTGATTCCCATTTGAATTTGAAGCCTGAAACCCAGTGAAAATTGATGATTGGGAATGTTCATTCATATATCCATGGTTATTTAATGTAATCATGGTAGTAACATAAAGAATATATTAAGGGTATGAAATCCACATGATCTAGAAATTACCACATTACATGGAATTTAATACTTAGAAACAACCAGTGTGGGACCCTCGGTTCATTACATTGGTTTCAACGATAGTGAAAAATATCACATGTCATGTAACATGTGTCACACGATGTGTGATACATTCTAGAGGCTCAGTATGTATATCAATCGATACATAGTAATTTGTAGGGTAGTACATTAGGACATGACTAGAGTATAGTGGAAGATCCATGTACTCAAACATGTCTACGTGTACACTGGATCCTCCATGTGTACATAGGTTTGTAAATGAGAAAAGACAATGGAACATGATAAATGATAGATGTCCTGTGAAGGGTTCTAACAGACCATTGGATGTCATTTATACTTATTAACACACTATATATTTTGATGTTTACATGTCATGTGAGGCAGTGACCCACCTGCACACTGTCAGTTGGCTAGACATTCTATGTACCCCCATGTAAATGCCATATACTCTCCTTGAGTGTGTTTATACCCCTTCATTTCATTAGTTTAGAAAAAAATTTGTTTATTTTGTTCCATTGGTCCATACCCACTAGGTTATAATGTGAAAGAATTTCCACAAATCTAGATTATGATCTCCATTGTAGGATGAGACTCAGATAATGATTATGGTGCCCCTTAGTGATATTTGAGTGTGATCCACAATCATTCCTTCTTATACCCCTTGTAGGGTTTGTGGGATCATAATGACCTCTATGATGGTGGGAGTTTTCCCTCCAACTAGTAGACCTATTGAGTAGGGTTCAAGATATCATTATAATATGATCCCCTACATAATGTGTTGACACATATTTGGTTTGTGGAATCCAAGAGTGGTCAGGGGTGTGATCCTCTATCTATGTATCATGATCTTCAAAATCCAATGATTTTTTATGGGTAGGGACCAATGATCATGACCTATTGGATGAGTGTATCTTTTGATATCATGGCTTGTGGAGTGTGTTCTCTCTAATCAAGCATGTCCATGAAACTGCAAGTAGAATCATGTTTCTGACAGTTTGGTTGATAATACATAAAAGAATAGTTTCCTTCTAGAGTATGATTATGTTTTTTCATTTTATTTCAATATCATTGATATTATAGATCTAATATTTTTAATTTTCACAATATTTTTCATTTTTTTATACTAGGTATTAATATACTCACCCATGCATGGGATCTGCGTATACATTTATGGTCTAATGAAAACATAGCCCCTTTTTTGGTGTAAGAGGAGGAGAATGGGAATTTGGATCATAGATTGAGCTATACTGATTGATGTTTCTTCTTGGTGGTTTCATTTTATAGTTATCTCCATATCCAAATAAGTCTTTATAGTCTACCATTTTTGGATGGGATTGTGTTTTCCCTATTTATTCACTATAAGTATGTTATATTGATACTCTGATTTATGGGACGACAAATGTTTGTATGAATTGTTTTCAGTTTCTTTACATTTAATCATTTTATGGACTTGGATATTTTGGAATGTGTGTAACATACCCGACCTGGAATCCACTAAACCTGTGCTCTGATCCAGGTGGTTACATAACCTTAAGCACTCCTCCCCGTACGCCTATGGCTGATGACTAGCAGCAGGGGTCTATGTAGTCAAGTGGGGAGACTATACCCCCATTATATTAGAGTATGACACAACAGAAATAGCCAATAGCGGAAACAACAATCAATAAACAAGAAATAAGTACAACTACCATGTCCAACAATAAATATGCCATGTCATACTACAAGTGAAAAAGTGAACAAAAAACCCAAAATAATGAAAATGACCAAAATCCCCAAAATGGTTCCGACTCCAAGTCTAGATCCTCCACCAAGGGATACCCATGTCCACTCACCTATCTAGCAAGGAAACTTGCCCTTATCCGGACCTGCAAACATGATTTCAGCTCGGGTACCCAACGACGGTCTGAGAAGGGTGTGAGTATAACTCAGTAGGCCACCACCTACAGTGTCTACAAAATATCTAGTATAAATAGATAGTGCATGAAAAAGGAAAATGAATAATAAATGCCAAGTAATTATTTATGTTTCCTTTAACCAATTCAGATCCAAAGACATTACTACTTCCAATACCATTCATTTCACACCAATTATCATCATTTACCATTTCATCACATTTCCATGGTTTAATCACATACATTATGTTACATGGGTCTAAGGCCAACAATCACATGAAAGAGGGTAAACACATCATTATAATATCTCACTAGGGCTAACTCCCTCATAGGAACCATATCCCCACCTTGAAGCCTCATTCTGGGTGGATGCAACTGTTAAGAGAATATACCCTCTGTCCCCTTTTCTAATCTCTGCATTTAGGGTGTAGTTTAGAGACTTAGTATTCACTCGACCTTTGGGCGTAGATCCTCAAGTCATACCCCACTCTACATATCCATGTGCACCTACGAATATATAAGTAACCACCAACCATCCAAACTGTTGCCCTTTGGCGAACACTATTCACAACAACGCACATGGAAATTCACATTATGCCTAAACCCATTAACATATTACCATTTGACATCATTTAACCATTCACCCAATTCTTACGTGTTATGCCTATCTCACTAAGAATTTAACATTAAACCCATAATCTATACCATTATGGTCTTTAAATCGGTTTACAAATTAACCCATTTAACCTGTTCATCATTCAATGAATCAACCATTCATCCATTTCAATTAACCCTTTGGTTATTACCAAGTCTAGGTGCATCACCTAACTTCTATTCAAATTTCACCCAATCATGCCAACATGTTTATCAATGGTTCTATAATTCACTACCACAAGTCACTTGTTTAATGTCAATGCCTAATCCCAGAAAAAGCCGGCACATCCCATTGATGTCCCAATTAGGTCAATTTAATCCCAACACATCCCATGGGGATCGTGAGGGTTCCCATTTTCCATTTTAAACATCATTAATACCAGGCATGCCAATGTTATTCAAAACCTAACCAAGGGAAAGCAGAACATAAGTAAACATGCACAAAAACCCTAAATAACCATGGGATATAACTTGTAGATCACCTACCTAGAAACCACGGTTGAACACACCTTCAATAGAGTCCTTAGACCTCAATATGACTAGACCTTGGAGCATCAACCTACAACTCACCCAAAAGATAGGGTTTTAGAGCTTCGTAACAAGAGGGAGAGAAGATACAAACCCTAAACCAAGAAAATAACTAAGGACGGGATTGGACTTACCCAGAGCTTCAATCCGCAACCAACGGAACCAAAAACTCCTTAGAATTGAATGAGTTTGATCTCTTGAAGTACTTGGGAGGTATGGTTCATGCCCAAGGTGAAAAGAGGAGGAAGAGAGGAAAATCTAGAGTGGGGTTCTTAAAACCTGAAGTGGCAATTTTGTAATTTTTTTCAACCTTATGTGGCCGCATGGTTTTGTCGCACGGTTTAGCAAACCATGCGCAAACCATGTGCACACCACTGTCTAGAGGAGGAAGGGCCACACGGTTTTACTTGGGAAGGCCGCACGGTTTGGAAAAATGTGCGAAAACCATGTGCAAGCTTCTGTTTGGAGGAGGAGAAGATAAACGACATACATGGGTAGGCCGCACAGTTTACCCTGGCCGTGCGCAGGCCGTGCGCCCAGGCCCGGATTGCCCAGTTCTCCTTTCTTCCATGCCCCGAGCCCCTGAAACATCCCCAAGGCCTCTCATACTTTCAGAAGACATTCCTTGGATCATGAAAAAAAGGATTCAACCGAAACATAATGAGAATTTACCTTTCTAAATACTACGATCTTACAACCTCCCCACCTTATAATGGCTCGTCCTCGTGTCGAGTTCCCAAGTCTCATTGCTTCACTAAAGTGAAGATTTCATGCCACTGAGCCCACATATCTGATTCCCACTCCCATGTTTCTTTCTAAACATTCCCATGCTGCCATAGTACTCACAGTAATGGCACAACCTTTCCTCGCTTGATCTTTTAACTATGATCCACCACACAAACCAGATGCTCCTCAAAGGATGCATCAGCCTTAAGCTCCACATCCTCAACATCAACCACGTGAGATGGGTCAGGGAGATACCGCCGAAGCTTCAACACATGGAACACATCATGCATCACACCATATCGTTGTGGAAGTTCCAAATGATATGCCACTGGTATGATCCTCTCCACAATATCGAAAGGTCCCACATATCTGGGTGCCTACTTACCCTTCTTTCGAATCCGATGGTGACTCAACCTTGGCGACAGCCAAAGGAACACCTTATCACCCACCCCAATCTCAAGAGGTCTATGCCCCTGACCTGTAAATGACTTCTGTCTACTCTGATCTGTATCCATCTGCTTAGTGATCAACTTGACTCTCTCCAAAGTCTCCTGCACAGGACGTGGCCCCAATAACTCAGACTCACCAGCCTCTAGCCAACACAACAGAGATCTAAATGGCCTCTTGTAGAGTGCCTCAAACGGTGCCATCTGAATCGTAGCCTAAAAACTGTTGTTGTAGGAAAACTCAACCAATGATAGGTGCCTCTCCCCAGATCCACCATAGTCCAGGACACAAGTTCTCAACATTTCTTCCAAAACATGGATCGTACGTTCCGATTGCCCATCTGTCTGCGGGTGGAAAGCCATACTCAAAAACACTTTCGTACCAAGGGTTTCTACAACACTTCCTAGAAACATGACATGAAATGCGGATCTCGGTCAGAAACTATGGTCTGCGTCACCCAATGCAACTGCACTATCTCCCGAACATACATCTCACCAAACTTGTCGACTATATAGGTCTCCTGATTTGGTAAGAAATGACCCACTTTTGTAAACCGATCCACAACCTCCAATATTACATCATTATTCCATGGAATCCTTAGAAGAACCACGAAAAAATACATTGTTATATCATCCCACTTCTATTATGGAATGGGAAATGGAGGCAACAAACCACCTGGTCATTGATGCTCGGTCTTCACCTTCTGACAGGTAAGGCACCGTGCCACAAAGTCTGCAGTTTCCTTCTCCATTCTAGGCCATCAAAACTACCTTTAGAGATCACGGTACATCTTGGTCAAACCAGGATACACTGCCCACTTTCTATGTTTTGGTTCTATATCACAAGTCCTACTGAACAAAAATCAAGGGCACAAACTTTCCCCATAGGCCTTCCTCACTGAAACCCCGACACAAGCTGAAAAACTCCTCAAGGATTTATCGACTTCAAATGTTCTTACTATGAGAACATAATGGAAAAAACATAGGTGAAAACACCTAACTCCCAACCTATGGAAACATAACACGCAACTTCTCATCATCATGGGGAATCCAATCATCACCTCATCTGCCCGATCCTCTGCACAACTCATGACCCCAAATCACTTGGTGTCATTTTCTGTTCACCCAACTCTAATGGTGACCCAACCCGGTATCACCCAGAGGAAAACACACGACACTTCCAACCACATTTCGTGAAGATATCACTCCACAACTATACACCCAATGAAAAACAAAACTCTCAACTACTTAACCAGTTAAACCATGCCAAATCTCTCTACCAGGTCCAACTCACCCTAACGTTGACCACTAGAGTCCTTCCAACTAGAAACTATGGTCACGTCATCAAATGACCATTTATCCAATATGGTTCTCTCCACCATTTATGGTTACTTGGAACCTCCTCCATTGATGAAGGATCATCAGATCTCAACCCAAAATTCATATTTCCTAACACGTTCTAACATACCGGCCCTAAGCATCCATAAGAGCATTACCCAGCCTTGGCATCCAGCTGCACCGTAACAACCATTGGGAATACATTCCTACACCATCCATTCAAGGACTAAGATCATTATGACCTCACATAGGTCAAAATTTTCTTCAAAAAGGCACTTTCCGCTACAACATAAGCCCGTAAGTGGTCACTCTCACCTCACCCATTCATGTTTACAATCTCAGGCCGGACCACCTTCGACTATCATTCCGCAGAACACCCACTGAGGTCATTTCCCAAATTCCAGTAGAATTCATTATCACGACATTAACACCCTAAAAACTGTCATCGACCTCACCCTTGGTAGGACACCACATCACATGACCAAGGTTTGACTAACTTCACGACATCCTAAAACCACACAAGGACAATTAACCCAAGTCTAACCCCAATCCCCATTGGAGTTATAAGACCTCAACTTCTCTTGCCACAACCTATAATCATATCCAACCACATCCTCCCACGACTAAACAAAAATCTTTCAAGCTTCACTTTGAACCACCCTGAGCTCAAGAAAACACTTGGCTCATTTGTCAACACATCCAAGTCCCACATGCCTCTCCAAGGAACCTGAAACACACCTCACCAGTTATTCATTGCAACCATAGTGCCACTATGCCAAATCGATGTTCTCTCTTCCACATTTAAGGTTGATTTATCACTCCCTACCATAGGAGTGTTGTTACCTTTGCTCACCAAGAGGGACTCGAACCCCCACATCTTAAAACTGATCACAACCGAACCCCAAACATAGACATGGCCATCCAGCCTTTTTCCCAAAACAAGGAAATGAACATCACATAGTGCCCATTCTCGGCCTCTATGAACTGAACCCAAGGCATTGTCAACATTCGACTCATCCCGAGGTCTCCACCCTAAGCCATTGAGGGTGTACATCCCATCATCAAACTCCACACATATCGTTTCCTTGTGCGTAAACTCCATGATGTCCCTCATCCAAAAAAACACCTTCATGTCTCTTGGTGTGAGCCAGAGCTTCTCAACATACCCTGGACAATGTCAAGATATTGGGCATGATCATCACTAACTGAGGTACACTAAGAAGTTTTCTAGGAACACCACCACCAACTTACCCGTTTTTGATGTCATGTTATGGGACACCATGACCTGTTAGGAATCCCAGGCTTCCTTGAAGAATGGGAAAAATCAACTCTTAACCATCGCCACTAAAGTGTGATCACCAACCAGGTTCAACCATTGCTCCAAAACCAACCCATTCATACACTAGTTCAGCCACATGACCCACCCATACCTCGGGTGTCCCTATAGAGCCAGATTATATAACCATACATTATCCACCCTTGTCTTTCCTATTCAAAACAACATCCAGACCTCCTTTAATCCTCACTCGAACAGGTGAGTCATGCATTCAAGTGATAAAACCATTCAAAACAATCCTTACACCTTATCACAAACACTAAGTTTCCCTAAAGAAAGAACCCGACACAACTATACCACAAAACTTCCCACATATCCTTACGTCACCATACTGCACCACGTAGCACTCGATGCCCCACTTTCAAGGTCCAAAACATCCATAGGTGTGACACACACCCAAAATAACTAGAAGCCTTGTCCGACCTCTCTCCTAGGTCACCTTGAAGGTTGAATGATACCAACTCCCTAAACACACCACCAAGGCCATAGCATGACCGGGAAGGCCTCACAATCGAAGCCCAAAATCTCCACTAGGGCACTCTCACGACCCCAACCCATGCATACAAGGGGATAACCGAAAACACCAAGGATGCCCACATTTGCACTCAATCATTCACATTTCGAACTTGTCATTCACTCAGCACTTCGAAAGAATGACTGGAAGAATTTTACCACAAATGGAATGATCCCACATGATCAATCCTTAAACAAACCATTCTTCATTATTTACCCCAACGACCATCATCACACTTAGAACACTATCCCAAGCATTCCTACCGTGGTCATGGTCAATATGGGTAACCAACATACTCAATCACAATCCTTTTATCAACACATCTTCAAACCAATTCTTCTTTCACAACACGATCCTTTCCTCTTAGGCACATTTCCCATTTCATAACATGTTAAAATCATCACTTTAACATATTTACACCTTTTATTAGGAAAAGTTCATTAAAAATTTTACCATCACTATGCAACCCCCTATTTTTCTTTTTGACATCGAATCAACCCTTGCAATTTATCACAACCCACAACTTTTACCCGGTCACAGCATTTCTCATTTTCTTTCCTTTCATTCACCAACTTGTTTTATTTCATTCATCTCATCATTTCTTGATTTCATGAAATAAATGATGCATCCTACTATTCCTGCCTCACACACCCACCCCGTGCATGTGCCTAACACAATTCATGTCACCAATCTCCCTAGGTGCCTATAATGATGCATGAATGTAATTCCTCGTGCTGTTAGGTCCACGAGCCTAATATCATAAAACAGTCACATCAAACCACATGTGCATCACCCAACAGTGAAATAACCTCAACTGTAACAACACAAACCCAAGAACAACAATTCCCACCTAGGGTGACTTTGTATTTTTCCCCTGTACATGGGTTAGCTACTCCCAAGCACAAGCTCATTTCCAAGTCCCGACACATCCTAACCCTTGGCTCCCAATACCAAATAACAAGACCTTCGAGAAGGAGAAGAAAGACCTTCTCTAATAAAACTTTGTTATTTTCCCGACCCAGAATCCACTAAACTGGTGCTCCGAGATGGGTGGTTACATAACCTCAAGCACGCCTCCCTGTACGCCAAAGGCTGAGGACTAGTAGCGGGGGTCTATGTAGTCATGTGGGGTGACAATACCCCCATTATATCAGAGTATTCCACAATAGAAACATCCAATAATGGAAACAACAATCAATAAACCAGAAAGAAGTTCAACTACAATTTCCAAAAATAAATACGCCATGTCATAATACAAGTTAAAAACTGAAAAAAAATCCCAAAATAAAGACAATGGCTAAAATCCCCAAAATGGTTCCGACTCCAAGTCCAGATCCTCCCCCAAGTGATACCCATGTCCACTCAGCTAAATATCAAGGACCCTTGCCCTTATCCTGACCTGCAAACATGATGTCTGCTCAGGTACCCAACGGCAGCCCGAGCAGGGTGTGAGTACAAATCAGTAGGCCACCACCAACAGTGTCTACAAAATATTGAGTAAAACAAGTAGTGCATGAAAAAGGAAAATGAATGATAAATGCCAAGTAATTATTTAAGGTTCCTTTAACCAATTCGGAGCCAATGCCATTACGACTTCAAATACCTTTAATTTCACACCAATTATCATCATTTACCATTTCATCACATTTCCATGGGTTAATCACATACATTATGTTACATGGTTCTAAGTCCAAAAATCACATGCAAGAGGGTAAACACATCTTTATCCTTTCTCACTATGACTAACTCCCATATAGAAACCATATCCTAACCTCGAAGCCTCAGTCCGGGTGTATGCAATCGTTAGGAGAATAGACCCTCAGTCCCCTTTCCTAACCTGTTCATTTAGGGTGAAGTTTAGAGCCTTAGTCATCACTAGACCCATGGGCTTAGATCCTCATGTCATAACCCACTCTACGAATCCATGTGCACATGCTTATATGTAAGTAACCATCAACCTTCCAAATCATTTCCCTTCAGCGATCATTATTCACAACATCCCACATGGCAATTCACATTATGCGTTAACCCATTATCATATTACCATTTCACATCATTTAAAAATTCACCCAATTCCAATGTTATATGCCTATCTCACTAAGAATTTAACATTAAACCCATAATCTATCCCAATATGTTCTTTAAATCGGATTACAAATTAACCCATTTAACCCGTTAATCATTCTGTGAATCAACCATTCATCCAATTCAATTGACCCTTTGGTTATTACCAAGTCTAGGTGCGTCACCTAACTTCTATTCCAAGTTCATCCAATCATGCCAACATGTTTATTAAGGGTTCTACAATTCACTACCACAAGACACTTGTTTTATGTCAATCCCTAAACAAGGGAAAAGCCGACACATACCATGGATGGCCCAATTAGGTAAAGTCAATCCCAACACATCCCATGAGGATCATGAGGGTTCTCATTTTCCATTTTAAACATCATTAAAACCTAGAATTCCATGTTTATTCAAAACCTAACCATGGGAAACAATAACACAAGTAAACATTCCCAAAAACCCTAAATAGCCATGGGATATAACTTATAGACCACCTACCTCGAAACCGCTATTGAACACACCCTCAATCGAGTCCTTAGACCTCAATCCGACTAGACCTTGGTTCTTCAACCTAATCCTCACCAAAAAGATAGGGTTTTAGATCTTCGGAATAAGAGGGATAGAAGATACAAACCCTAAACCAAGAAAAGAACAAAGGATTGGTTTAGCCTTACCGGGATCTTCGATCTGCAACCAACGTCACCAAAAATGCCATAGAATCAAAGGATTTTGATCTCTTGAAGTCCTTGGGAGGTTTGGTTCGTGCCTAAGGTGAAGAGAGGAATAAGACATCAAAATTTCGAGTGGGGTTCTTAATTCCCGGAGTGGCAATTTTTTATTTTTTCCCATCTTTAAGTGGCTGCACAGTTTAGCCGCACAGTTTAGCAAACCGTGCGCAAACCGTGCATATGCCATTGTCTAGAGGAGGAAGGGCTGGACGGTTTTACTTGGGATGGCCACACAGTTTTCAAAACCGTGCGCAAACCATGCACAAGCTTTTGTCTGGAGGAGGAGAAGCTGCACGACTTACCTGGGCAGGCCGCACGGTTTACCCTGGCCGTGCGCAGGTCGTGCGCCCAGGCCTGTCTTGCCCTGTTCTCTTTTCTTCCATGCCCCGAGCCCCTGAAACATATCCTAGGACTCTCATTATTTTATAATACATTACTTGATGCCCGAAACAAAGGATTCAACAGAAACATAACGAGAAAATACTTTTTCGAAAACCAGGATCTTACAATGTGTATAATTACATTAGAAAAATTCATACCAGTATTGAGATATTCTTACTCAATGATGTTCGTTGTCCACTAGTCGAATAGAGGTAGACTTATAGTAGTTGAGGCTCAAGCCTGAGTGTGTTGGGAAAAGATATAGTGGTTTTAGAGGGGGTCCAATTTTACCTTAGTACCATACCCTATGATAACGGTTTGGGTTTTATGGAAATAATTTTATGTACTTCATGTTCAACTCACAGGACTTGATCACCATTATATGTGTGACTACCACCGTATATATATCCCATAGTCGCGATTAGTTAAATTTTGACTTAGTTAATATATCCATTGGTCATAGAGAAACCATTGGTATATTTTTCATATAATAATGGGTTTTTAATTTCTTGTCCTTCTTTAGTTTTCTCCCTAGATATACACATAACATGTGGTATATCTTGTTTATTTAAAGATGCCTCCCCAAAGATGATCTTCTAGGATTCCACTACATGATCAAAAGGACGATTATTTGAATGGAAATTTCATATTATTGGTGGAGTTACACAAGATATCACATAAGAGTGTCTTAACAGTTATACCACCACTCATTAAATAGTATTTAAAATCAATAGTATTGGTTAATGACGAACATAGGTTTAGTACACCACATAACTCTACAAAGGGACCTCCCCTGATACAAGGATATGTAGAACCCAATGTTGTTGAGGAAATTCTAGAGGAATTCAATCATGGTTCCTGCCTTTTAAGGATTCTCATAAATTAGCTGTATTTATTCACACTGATTCTTCTTCAAGGATTCATTAGGTGTTGGTGGTGTCTGGAGACAAAGTCACATTTTGAGAGAACTATCAAGTAATAAAAAATTGAGAATCTTTTTATGGAGGAGCATTATTAGTCCATGTCTCAATCAGTGCAAAACCATGTTCTTATACATCGGAAATAGGGTAGTATGACCATGGAATAGTATTCCATGAGGTTTATTGATCTATCTTAGTTTACAATTTTTATTTTATGGGATCCAATATTCTGATAACTGACCTATAGATAAGGAACAAAATATGATAATAGGGATTTAAATATATATTTTTCCATTTCCACTTATTCCGGAGTTCATAGGAATGCCATGGTAGTGGAGAGATTTGATTTAGAGAAGTTTCTAGCAGTGGGTACTGGTAGAGAAAACCCATGTGATGATACGCAAGAATAAGGTATAAAATATAGCATGCAGGGATTCAAAACATGTCATATGATTTGGGATATTATCCTAGGATAGATGACTAGGTGTATAGGGATATGAGGATATATCATTTCTGTCAAGGGAGAGGTGGTATTTCTCCTACAGTGGTCATGGAAATTATACATGGGATTAAATGACCAATGTAAAACTAATAGGTAGATGGTTGAGGGACTCCCCAAGCATATATATGTATATGAAATATAAAGGAGGTCTGTAGGGTGGGGGAAATTTTATAGGGGTTGGTATAGTGGAATGAGGTTGTTGGAGGGATTACTTATTGTCACCATCACCCATATGTTGTCAATGAATGGCTCAAATATAGGGTTGTTATGAACAATGAGTGCTAAATTCTATAGGGTCCTATTACAACAAGGCACTAGGGATAATATGAGGCATGATATCTTAATTTTATGACAAAAATATTATAATGTGATATACACATGTGGGTAATTCATTTAATTTCAGTTCATGGGTTCATTACATAGATATTTTTGTAGAGAATTATCATCAACCCATGAACATGGATTCTCTAATGAGTTGTGAATCAAGGATTGAAATCATATGTCAATAGTTTAATCTGATACATGGAGTGGATTAGTTTTTATGGGATCTCATTATAGAAGTGATGAGACCTTATAAATTTATCTTATTATTGTAATTTCTATAAAACCTATATGCATAGAATGATAGTTGTAGGAATATAATTGGGTATGTCCAAATTAATGGGATGATTATTTATTATTTGGATGAAATGTTGTAACACCCCAAAATTATATTATATGAACCTCATATTATATATCATGTATGACATGTTACACTAATCACCCAAGGAAAAATAATACCCTGATATTTAATAATATATTTAATATTTTTAAATAAATTTTATATATTCTTTATTTTGAAATTAATTCGACAATGAGTTAACATTAATTACATGAATTATTGATCTTCCATGAAATCATATATAATACGCAAGACTCTATTCTAATCATTTTTAATTAAAATTATATTATTTGAAATAAGAAGATATATCCTAGCTGTTAAATATTTAGTTATTAATATTTTTAACTAACTTATGAAATAAATTTATAATATTTATAAAATAATAATTTAATTGTTAGAAAAATAAATTAAAAATGAATATTGGAACCAATAAAATATAAATAATAAGTTTTAAATAAAGCCAATTAATGCCCACGAAACTATTTTAATAAAGTAAATTAAAGTATTTACATTTTGGGATTTATTTTAATGAATTATATATGTTATATATTCAATAAAAATATTTTATATTCATCCAAATTTTTTATAAGCATAATATAAGAACAACCGCAATTTTAAAAAACAACTTATATTTTAATTAATGAATTTTTACCACCATTTAATGAATAATCTATTTTAAATATAAATTTTGAAAAATTTATGAATGGAATTTGATAAAATAAAATTCAATTTTTATTCATGATTTCTAATCTATATTAGGGTAAATTTTTTGTATTTCTATGATAAACATTATTTTTTGTTGAATAATGAAAAAATATAGAATTATAGATAAAACCTGCCTTTTTGTTAAAATAATTATTAATGCTAAATTATATATTAACATTTTTTAAATATATTTTAGATAAATAAAATTTTTATTAAAAAAATTTAGTTAATCCAAATTAATTTCAATTTGATATTTAATATAAAAATATAATAGTCATTTTGTCATTTTTCTACTAATACCAGTTAATTAAACCTTGTGCAAGATTAACATTAATCCTAATTTTTCCACTTCTATGAATTGAATATATAAAAATGGATATAGATAATTTTAATCAAGATTATATTAAAAGTATTAATGTATGAACTTATATTTTGACCAAAAAAATATAACTGAAAGTGAGTAATATTAACTACTATAATTGTGAAAAAAATTAAGCATAATAAAAGAATAAACCATTATCTTTTGAGACCAAATAACCTAAAAACGTACCCACAATCAATTTTCAGGCCATATATCATACATAAACCATCCATTAATGATTTTGGATGGTTTTTTATTAATTTTTATTTTGTAATAACATGTGTTATACCTAAATTGATTTAAAAAATTGTCATGTCTGTCCTTTTCTATCACTACAAAAGGCCACCAAATCTCTAATTTCCTCACACCTCTCAAACCCCTTAATCTCTAACAATGTATTTCCAAATATATTCCCGACAACCCTACCTTATTGTGGAAGCCTCCATTGGTAATAATTATTTCCAATGATATCTTTTTGTATAAACCATAAGTAGTTACATGATAAAGTGGTAACACCGTCCCTCATACTTTGTGGTGTCATTTCAATTATAATCCACGTCCAATATCCTTATTCTATTTTTTTATAAAAAATCTAGTATCATAAATATACTATGATTTTTTTTTTAAAATTTTCTAAACTAAACATACTCCCACCTCTATATAATTGATAATAAACATAATGTTTCTATGTACGGTGAACTACTACCACATGAAAAAATGATTGTTCATTTTTTCATTACCACCTATCATGGTGGCCATTATGATGGGAAAAATATTTATATAGGATATTTATAATGAATTTATAATTCTATATTTTTTATTTTGAACATAACTTTATTTATTCTATCTTGGATAAATATGATAAATTTGTTTGAGGAACAGTGGACAACCACCCCCTCAAAGCAATAGGACTCATTCATTCCATACATGGAAAATATAAAGGATTGATTTCTTTAAACAATGTAACATATATATAAAATATATGATACATTAATTATAATATACATCTGTTTCATTTTTATTCCATTCAATTAATAAAACCAAGAAATGAAAGTAGTGTTCATGTGTACATACGACATATCATCTCCATGAATAGTGTACTTTATTTCTAATCTCCGAACTTTACTGATTATTCTAAATATATATATATATATATGATTATTAATTCTATTTTTACATTTTTATATGAATATTACATGATATAATTAATGATATCAACTAGTAACTAGTTAAAACTTACATCATAAAAAAGGCAATTAACAACTGAAAAGTGAGATTAATGAAAGAGTTTTTTCAAACATGTAATAAAATATTCTAATAATATAATATACGATATTAGAAACCGTAATATTGTGATATTATATGTTAGTGACATATTTAAAAATACTATATAATATTCTAAACATAAAACAACAAAAGGAATGTGAGGGTAAGAGATTCTTGTCATCAAATTCTTTTCATAGAAAACACACCATATACACCATGCAGTTCTTTTTTTTAGTGAATATACTACCCCATTTATACATTATATCATGAATCATTTTCCATCATGGATTTAAAAATAGAATATTCAAATTGAATATGAGTTAAATTATTCATGTGAAATGGGACACATTGGGATGTTTATTGATTATTTTCTTAAAACTTATTCCTAATAATTATCTTTGAAACCTCACATAGTTTTTTTATTACTGACATCATTAGAGAAAGAATAACTTTCTTTTAATAAATTTAATTGTAAATTAACATTAATATGTATATTATCATAAAATGGATATTATGGTTTTCTAAATCATATATCAATTTACATATGAAGGTCACATATATTGTTATTTTATTATCATGGGAGTTATTGATAAATTCATATCTTCTATTCAATGGAGGTACATCTTGATAAAGAACATTATACATGAATATGAGAAATGATTTTGGACTAGAACAAATGGGTGGGACCCAATAATAGATAGCCCCTAAATTCATTGTTAGTCTCAATAGATGAATCATTTGGCTAATCAGATGGATTTTTACCAAATATGATGCAAAATATCTTGGGAAAGGTCATGAATGTAAAGGTACCATATATCTAGGTAACATGGAAACTAATAATTAATAATTACCTAACTTAGTTTCATTTATTATTCATCCTTGATATTTTTCATCAATTTATCTATAGATACATTTCATTTTCAGTATATCAATTTAGATGGAAAGAGTTTCCATTTTTTATATTTACATATTGATATTTCTTTATAAAATTATTTCATTGCCATGTGTTATTAGTTATTTACTATTCCATGAAATTTTATTCCTATTGATTCATAATTACATATAATATAAATACCATTAATAAGAATTTGAGATCACCCTTATTATGTTTCTTCCCCCAGGCTACGAATAAATGATCTTTGAATAATCATTCAAAGGTATTAGTTTTTAATTATATTATGTATCATGTTGTGTATATTCTATTTCCTAATGTTTTATAATTATCATGTATGTAATATATATTTCCGGGACATCTAAACTGGTTATCCAATAGGAATATGAGTCCTTGTAATCATGCCAATATAATGTAATAATGAACCGATTCTGGGCGTCTAGGGTCAGGGCGTTACAGTTTGTGTCAAATGTTTTTTAGAAGAAAATGTTGAATCATGATTTAAGAATCATATTTTATAGAGGACATCCCTAATATACGATATTGTTTTTAGGAACTGGTTTTTAAATAAACAAACACACATGTCCATCTAAGGGATAATGAACATATAGTTTCTATATACGACGAACTATCACCTCAAGAAAAGATGAATGTTCATTTTTTCATTAAAACCTATCATGGAACCCATTATGATGGAAAATATATTTATTTATGATATATATGATTTATATAATGAATTTAGGATTCTGTAATTTTTATTTTTAACATTAATTTATAATTTTATTCTTGCGTAAATATGCTAATTTCGTATAAGGGTGTTTGGACCACCTCCCCCTCAAAGTGATGCAACTCATTCATGAAAAACATGGATCATATAAAGTGTTATTTTGAAAAAAATATTTAATATATATAACAATGATATTAAAATATAATTATAATATACATATGTATTATTGTTTTCAATATTTTAATACAACCTAGAAATTATAGTCGTTTTATTGTGTATGTATGACCTACCATCTCTATGAACGGTGCATTTAATTTCTAATAATTAAACATTATAGAATATTATGAATAAAAATATACTAATTACATATGATAACTTATTCAATAATAAAAAAATTTAGATGATTATACCATGATCTAATTAATGTTAATAACATGTAACGTGTTAAAACATATACGAGAATACCGGGTTACTAACACCATAAATACTGAGATTAATGAATGAGTGTTAACAAACCCATAATAAAATATTGTTAAAAGTTAATATATGATATTATAATCTTGAATGGTGTCATTTTATATGTATTTAACTCATTTTGAGTCACTATACATGAGTAAAAATACAACACAACAAAATAATGGTGAAGGTAAGTGATTCTTGGATTACATTTCTTTTCATAAGTCACACCATATACATCACTCACTTTTTTGAATAGTGAATCTATAGAGCATTTTATAAAGTATATCATGAATATTATATCATAAAGGTACGAAAAACAATATATAATTGGGATTATGAATTATATGTTTCCTGTGGTTTGGGACACTTTTTGACATTTAATGATTAATTCCCTAAAACAAAATATTAATGAGTACCTTTCAAATATCACTTCCTTTTGTGATTGTTAACATTAATTGGGTAACATTCATTTTATTGTAATAACTATTCATTTGAAAGTAATTTTAATATCAATATTATAACACTGTTGATATTATTATTTCCTAAACCATATATCATTTTACACACAGTGTTCACTTTGATAGTTATTTTATTAAGTGGGGAATTATAGATAAATTTGCATCTTCTATTAAATAAGGATACAGTTTGATAAGGAAAATAGTTCATGAATATGAGAATTGTTTTTGATCTAGTAAGACATGGGTGGTTTATAGTTATAGATAGTCCCTATATGAATATGTGGTCTCATGAGATGAATAATTTGGTAAATTTGAAGGGTTCATACCTTTCATTTTGTAAAATGTCTTGTGAAAGGCCTTGGAGGTAACAGTACCATGTACCTAGTTAGCATGAAATCCTATAATTACTCATTGCCACATTTATTTATTGTTATTATTCATTTATGATATTTTTAATCTTCATATCCATTCTTAAAATTCAATCTCATATTATTGATGAAGACAGAATGGGGTTCTTATTACTACCATTCCATATTGATATTTCCCTATCTAGTTATTTGAATGGAATCTTCTATCAGTTATTTACCTTTCCACATATATTTTTTACGATTGATTCATTATTGATTCAAATTAACGTACCCTTACATATCATTTTAGATCACTTTTATTATGTTTCTTCTATATGTTTATAAAGAAAAGATCATTGAATAAGCATATAATGATGAGGTTTAATTAATTTTATAATTTATCATGTTAACATTTTTAATTTTCTAATATATTATGGTAATCATTTATATAATCTAGATTTCCATGACTACTAATATTAATGTCCCTTCAGGATTTTAATACTTGAAATCATGCTAATGTGAAGCACTTATGAACCAGCTCCAGGCTTATGGGGTCGGGGCATAACAAAAGGAATCCTTGGAACAGTAGGATGTGAACATTCATATGATATTGCAGCATATTACATGCCAAATGACTATCCTAACTATTGTATTAGTGGATACTATGAGGTTAAAGTTCACTGTCGAGGGAGTGGAGTATAAGGACATCATTATAAAGGATGTCTGAGGTTTACATCCATACCTATAGCTATAATACTACATTGACTTTCTCCCAAATATGACCATGATATTTACAATAAAATATTGTATGGATCTCAAAGAGCATCATGTGATGAGGGTTTAATTGGATTAATTGAATAATAATAATGATTTTGTGAGACACTGTGTATCCCCCTAGGAAGCCCCAATATTGTTTTCTATGAATGAGGATGAAAGATTGAGGTAATATTTAGATTATCAGATCTTAAAATAGGTGGCTATAAAATCTATATATCCACTAAAAAGTATTGACAATAAATGTTATTAGTATATAGGAGTATGATGGTTCTCAGTGGTTGACCATAGATCATTCTATCACCAGCTACATATAAGGGATGATGATATAATGATGACATAATTTAGAGGTAAATATGGTCAATAATGAAACATTTTGATGCCTTTAGGTTTGAAGAACTCCCAAAAGTGTTCATGTATCACTTGATTTTAATTTCTCATCCTATCTTAGACCGGTTACTGGTGGTCTTCATCGATGATATCCTAGTGTACTTGACATCCGAGTAGGATCATACAAGACACTTGAGGATGGTTTTGTACACAGATCAAAAGCACCAGATTTATCATAATCTCATAAAGTTTTAATTTTAGCTCTGAATATTTCACTTCCTAAGAAAAATCTTCTCAAATGTAAAACCTTAAATAGTTCTAGTAAAAGTTGAGGCAATGTCAATATGGGAACCACCCAATGGTATTACTGATGTGTGGAGTTTCATGGGATTGTAGTATACTATAAGAGGTTTGGGATTAATTTTATAGTGTTTTTGAACCCAAGAAATATTTAAGCTAAAAGAAACAGTTATTCATGTAAATGGATAAGTTCCAGTAATTTTTTCAAGAGTTAAGTTTTATGTTGATAAGTTCCCCCATATTGATATTTTTTTTAGGTTGGTTCAGAATACATTGTGTTCTTTTTTCCATTTGGACTGAACATGGATGTGTTTTGAAATTGAGAAGGGAATTGATTAACTATTTTTCAAATCAATTGATCCATCATGAGTTTAACTACACATCCTAATATTTTCATGTATTAGTATTGATCATTTTCCTCAAGTTTTTATGACACTAACTTATGGGAGGATAGTTTACAATCTATTCTTACCACAACATTCTCAATTATATATTCTTCAAAAATAATCTTATCCTGATAAATATGTGATGTCTAGGGTTTCTTCATGTATACGGCATAGAAATTTCTTTTACTACTGGTAATGGGAACATAGGGATAGAAACTCTCATTAGGGTCCATCTTCTTATTTGTTGGCATATACATCAGAACATTTATCCTCATTGAATCCATCCTTAGTGGGAAATTTTTGTGCTAAATTTCATTAGTTTATTTTTATTTCCCCACAACAGTCACTTTATTTAAGGGAATATGATCATGGAGATATCAAATCTATGTCCTTATATACTCATATATCCACTGTTTAATCTCTTAATAAATATTCTAATGGTGGGAGTACACTTTCCTTTTTAGTTGAAGAATGATGGTACATGTGATGTTGAGGGAGGATGTGATTTGGGTGTTTTATACATCCCCATTATAGGTAAATACATGTGTGGAATGATATAATCGTACCTCTAATGTTAGTTTTAGTGGCCTGAAATAAAATGTAATTTTTTATAGTTTGTCTTGATATTCACCATTTTTCAGATGATAATGGTTGAGAACCAGGTTCCATTAGGTTAATATCAACCTGATGTAGTCCTAGAGTGGAATTTGTTTTGTATTTACAAAGACTTAGTGATGGGTTTACCTCATAAATATAATGAAAAAAATTCCATTTAGGTAATCATTGACATGATCATGAATTCAAAAAACATCTTATCATTTTGACATAATATTTTATTAATGATTTTTGAGTTTCTTATATGCGCATGACATACTCTGTATCCATGGAGTTTCTATGATTACAGATTTGGAAAATGAGGTTATCATCATGTCACAATTGTGGAGAGGATTATAGGTGGACTTTAGGAATATGTTTCATTTGTGAACATTGTTTCATCCACCACTTGACATCTAGATTGTATAGACAATTCTTGTCTGACAGGAAATATTGCAAGACTTGATGTTAGACTTTTCCTCTGGTTGGTGGGATCACCAAAAAATTGGTGGAATTTTTTATACAACAACTACTAAAATTACACAATTGGTATGACACCATTTGATGCCATATATTAGAATCCTTATGGGACACCCCCTTTTTGGATAGGACTATGTGATTCAATTCTAACGCTATAGGATTTGTGAAACCTCAAATAGATAAGGTTCATATATTCGATGAGTAGATGAGGTCTACATTTAATTTTCATACTTCTTATGTGGACGATTGATGGAGGGAACTAGTGTTCTAGGTGGGTGATAATATGTTACTAAGGGTATCACCTCAACATATATTATATTTTATTAATTAGGGAATAAATATATCTTTGATATTCCTTGGACAATTAGTATTCTAGGTAGAATTGGTGAGGTGACATAACACATAACTCTACCATCAGAGTAAGATAGGGTATATGATGTCTTCCATGTGTGATGAATGGGGGGGGTATAGTCATGAAACGTCACATGTTATCAAATGGGATAATGTTGAAAATATGATGGATCTACATTTTCATAGTAATAATTGATGACCATGGATTGTAATAAGAGGATCATTCATGGGAAATCAATTCCCCTAGTGTTTGTAGAACATTCTTATTGAAGAAAACACTTAGGAGGTGGAGACATAAATGTCAGCTTGGTGAACACTATTTTTTTAGTTGGTTTTTATAATTTTGGGAAGAATATCCCTAAGGGGAAAGAATAGAATGGCTATAATTTTTACATGTATCACATTATAATATTATATTGATTATTTTTTGATCTAGGAAGAGAGATAGTGTGTGATTCCAAAGACCTGTAATCTTGAAAATATTTTTTGAAATTTATTTAAAATATTAACATCATATGATTAAAATTTTCTTGAAAAGGTGGAAAAAATCTTAAGTGGTGGTTTATATTAGAAATATGAGGCCTCTATTATGGCCAAATAATTGTTTTTACCAATGGTGAATCATAATCGTTTTCAACGTTGGGTTTTTCAGTAAAGTGAAATCACTTGTGAAATTAGTAAAATAAATAAATAAAATCACATAATATATTACATTTAAAAAATAGCTCACTTTCCTATATGAATTCATTATTATGATGATATATTAGATTTTTCCTCAAAATCATGTAGATCTAGAGGACTATTGGAGGAGACCATTCATGGTAAATGACATGATATTAGATAAGGAACAAGGAACATTGTTCCATCAGAGTTCATGGATCTCACAAATTAAAATAACATAGGAAATTTCATTCTAAGTGAGGAATAAAAAATAAATTTAGGAATTTAAATTTTAGTGATTCCACACTTTTCATTAATCATGGTTGAACTTGGATAAAATTCACAAACAATAATTGATTCATGTATGAATATTTAATTTCATTTACAGTTGATTTATTTTTTCCCTTAATAATTTTCCTGTTCATTCATCTAATTCTTCAACAAAAAATCAACAGAATGAATAATATATGGATGAGGCTGATTCCTTAAATTTCATGGTTTATAAATTTCTCCATTGATTCTTTTAACTATAATCATTGGGAATTATTTGGGCTCATTGATTGATGAAATACATTATTTTTTATCATTACACAATCATTTGTTGGCACAACAAATCAATACTAGGGTTACAATTTTTAATTAAGGGAGATATCGATGTGTGATGAAGAAGAATTATGATCATAGGTGGGTAAAAATAGTTGAAGGATTCCATTTGTACTCTTTTGGTAGTGAGACTATGGCTAGTTTGTGTGACTGGTTCCCTAGAGGACTCAATGCCTTAATCCAGATGATTGGTGGAGGTAGGGGTAGTCAGTCAAAGATCAATGATTCTTAGATGGAATTGTGGTAGTATCAGCAAGAATGGTTGATGAATATATGATTATTGTGTTCTATAAAATAATGTGTTACATGACATTTAATATGGTGATATTTGACATGTGTGGCTCTTTGTGCGACACAATGGTGTTCACAGAGATGAAAAAGATGACAGGCCACCTGACATTTATCACAAGCCATGTGATCAATGCTCGTATTTTAGAATGTATCATAGAGAATACATGGGATAGGGTTGGTCAGGATATATACACATGACTCGAGTAAAATTAAAATATGTGCATTCAGGCATTACCAAATGTACATGGGAATGGCCAGGTGTACATGGGTGGGTTTAAGGGAATGACAATAGGTACACTAAAATAGAAATGCATCAAGGGTAAGGACTTTGTAGACCTCTACATTACATGTATACTGACACACATTTTTTTTAATTTTAGGTTTACATTCCATGTTAAGAAGTGACACATGGGAATCCCAGGAGTTGGATAGACAAACCGTGACACCCCCCCCCCCACACAGAAATACATTACAGGTACCCCCCCATAAATGTTGGGTTGAGGCCATAATTTCTTTAGTTTGGAGTATTATCAAGAGTGTTTGTTTAATTGGTAATTCATCTCAGAGTTATAGTGAAGCATTATATCTGTATCTATGGATTGCGATCCACTATGAAGGGTGCATCTGAGATTGAGTTTGTGGTGCCCTCTTTGAGACCAATGTGTGATCCTCTATCATTACTACATATACCTTTGGTGATTTTTTTTGGAATTGACATGAAATCTATAATAGGATCATTCAACATCCATTCATCTATTAAATTCAATAGGGTCCACAGTGTCATTTACATTTGATCATTTACATTGTAGTTTGATATTGATTGGGTTTTACTGTCCCCAATATATCTTGTGTGTGATCCCTAATTGGAGTATCAGGATCATCATAGAAAAATGAGTTTTCATTTTTTGGGGACAATGATCATGAACACTGTGTCTCTAGTGATTGTGTGGATCTGGTGGGGTGTTGTATCATAATGAGAATGGTTTAGATGATTCAAGAAGTATGTAATGTCTATGAGTTTGGTTGAGAGTACACAGAGGAGTATTGTCCTTTCTGACAATATATTGGATTTTTTTACTGTTATTATATCATTGTTATGATCTGAAAATTCTTGATGAATTGGGTTTTCTGCTTTCAAGGTGTACTACATGGTATTTTTATACTCATCCTTTCATGGAGTCATCTACCACATACCATATCATAAAGTGAAAATGAGTTTTTTTATGAATCCCTAGGAATATAAAAAAATTATGGGGACTTTTATTATATAGAAAAGAAATGTTTTTTCATGGTTTCCTTTGATGGTAGTCCCTACCTTATTTGTAGGTTACAGTATTTGTAGTTTTTGTTTGAATGGATATTTGGCCCATTTTCACTTTCATTAATTTACTTTCATACTTTCATTGTGCGATCATAGAAATGAATTCAATTTTTTTAGTTTTCTTATATTTCATTATTTTATGGACTTATATATATATATATATGAGTGTGTTTCTGTGTAAAATTAAAATATAATAATTTCTCCAATTTTTTTTATAGACATACTCAATATTGGTCTCCATACATTAGCCTATTGATGATATGGTAGGTGTAGTAATGGCTCAGGACCTGATGGGTAGGGCAATGAAATAGTGTTTGGATGTGTGGATTTTTTAGGATGCTAATTTGTTATGTATTACATAATCCCATAAATGATACATTATTTTTAAAACAAAATTTCTCATTTTGGATGTAATATTCGTTTTTTATTCTATTCAAATATATTTTATGCATTCTATGAATTATTATATTTAATGTAAATCCAATGACATATATTTTTTCAATATATTATTTTATTTATTAAAACTATTTATTCAATATAATTATGTTGTTGTAATCACTCAAATAATGTTAAATTTTTTAGAATTATCTGATTATATTTTTCACAACCCATGTTGGGCTTCCACCTGACATGAAACCTGGTATATTTGGAGACATGGATCAATGGGAGTTTCCTAACAAAACGAGCCCAAAAATATTTCTTCAAATTTGAAAATACACTATTTGGATTGATTTCACAGATGTATTTAAAAATAAACCAAAAATTACAATATATTATACCATAACTTATAACCATATACCAAAAGGGATATAAAATTTTCAATATTCAACATTTTAAAACATTATCGGAATCAATAATACAATAAAATAGGGAAAAAAAACTGAAACACAAAAAAATCCTGAAATGAGAGGGAAATCACACTAAATCAACATCCACCAACACCATCAAGAAGTGGAACACTAGAAACCAGATCAACTATCAACTCCATGAAGTATATTTCATTTAAAATTGTCAATCATAATAATTTCTACATACCCCTATGGGTGTATGTATGGTGTGATCCAAAGAATAATAGGATTTCAACCAAGGAAATATTAAATTCTATAACATTAGTATAAAAATATTCATAAAAATATTCATAAGATAATTTAAAACATTTATAAGATCACATTATTAGGAAGACACTATTATAGAGTAATTTCTTAGAAGAATCTAAAATGCAAATCACCAGGCACAAAAGGTCAACAATATATCTATTCTGAAAACCACATCACAAACGAATCACATATCAATAGGTCACCACAATTAATTCAAATAGGTAACTAGTAAAAACGAGACACTATGAACCTCGTACCTCATTGTTATGCTTTTCCAACCAATTCCCACATCATCCTCATGAATGAGCCAGTAGAGGGGAATGAATTCCAATGTCTATTGGTATCCAATAATAATACAAATCCTACTATGTCCTCTTGAATAATTTACTATTGGGGGAGAAATATGATGGTCTAGTCGCCTCAAATCATATCATATGTTTATTTAGAATTGTAGCATCAATCCTTATTGAAGAAACCAAACCTCAAAACCACCGATTAAACTAGATTTCTAGTTCAAGTTCTCCCACATAGATTACTCTGATTCCCTTTATGATCAATTTTCATTTCAGATTCCACATAAACAATCACATTCATATACACCCTTAAAGAATCATGAACATACATGAACATATTGTTCCTTTACAAACACAACCTACCAATAATATAATCTCACATGGAAACCACCATTTTCCCTAATAATTTTTTTTAAAAATTCTCATGAAAACTAAATCCATTTGGAAACACATGTATTA
Source organism: Viscum album (assembly GCA_963277665.1). NCBI lineage: Eukaryota > Viridiplantae > Streptophyta > Magnoliopsida > Santalales > Viscaceae > Viscum > Viscum album. The sequence goes on along the minus strand of OY728146.1, from coordinate 2,052,669,129 downwards.
CTACGTGTAGAATAGATAGATTCTATTTGGAAACTCAAAAATTATGATCATGCATGAAATCCCATAGTTTTCATAGTCAAATCACCTTCAAGCCTATATTACCACCAAATCCTTTTTTAAAACGCACTCCATACCCCATAGAGAATTCATAGCATGCATCTTAGAAACCCAACAATAAAGATCACAAGAAACAAAACCATTTCACATTTAAACCCAAAATTCATGACATATTCTCATTAAAATGCTCTAAAAACATATTTCACACAAAAAAATATATTCTATATCAGACATTTATGAAACCAATCAAACATATCATAATTATCTAATAATGTAAAAGCATGGAACATCCATCCAGAATCATGGAAACATCTAGAATTCGGGGGAAAACCATAACTCTACGTCAAAGAAACCCAATAAAGGCATAATCCATCTGTAAAAATCATGATTTCACCCAAAAAACATAAAATTGAACTCTTATTAAGTCTACCAACCCACTGGAAAAGAAAAATCTAATGAGTATGGAAGAGGAACCCTTGATAAAAGGGGATATCCAAAGAAATGGAAATTAATTGATGACAATTTGTAGTTACCACACCTAATATACCCAATAATTAGAGTTAATGTGGAATAATAACGAGTTAAGGAATCTCATAGGGCTAGAAATTCCATATGTCTCAGATTAGGGGTGAGTTGGGTTTAAATTAGAGGAACATTAAAAAGTAAATTTCTACATTTTAATGAAATGGATGGGCTTCACAATTATCCATCATGGTTTTCCAAACTATTCTGAAAGAGTGATGTCTCTTATTCCTTATATGAAACTTTCTACACAGTTTCCTAGTGGGGTCACATGCCTATGTAGCTAGCCATGAATCCTAGAAAATTCCACTATCCCAAGTGCACAACACTCCATGGAACGTAACACAGTTATTCCAAACCATGATCTTACCATGTGACTCCTACTATATCTTCCAAAAACTATATTTTATCCCAAAATAAACTCATGGTAAAAAATTTGTAAAAATAAAATTGAAAAATGAAACAATGTAATAGTTAAATATGGAATCAAATATGGGTCCATTATCCCCACCATAAAAAGATCCTTCCCTCAGAATGGCACTGTAATATATGATTAGAGAAAAGATGGTGCTCCTTCCCAACACCGTAAAACTACTTCAACCTCTTATGATCTTTTCTAAAATTCTCTTAAATATCTCAAAAAATTATATGGGATACCACCAAATCACTTTCTATTCTGAATCAAAAACTCACAATGGCTGCTCAAGCACCGATAAATCAGGCGCAAATTCTAACTATTCACAATTTTGCAAATGATACAGATCCAGGTTTTACATATTGTACTGAGAGATATAGAACAAACCATGAATTGGGATCAACTGATATATAATATAAAACTAGTATTCCACTTTAACAACTCTCTTGGTAATCTAATATGGTCAGGCATACCTCAATGTGAGTTTCCCTTGCATACCTAAAAGCCAATGTTCTAAATGTGGTGCCACATTTATTAATACCCAGTCACCCGCAATGAATTAAAAATTTCATAACCTATAATATTAATAATACTTATAGAGAATCATCACTATTAATAACCACATACTAATCAACTTAACCAGATCATACATATTTTTCACAAGGCTTGTCCCTAAAAACAAGGTCTCACCAACCCCGTCCCGACACAAAGGAGACTAAAACGACTGATAATAAATCACTTAAAAGGGAAAATTTCATATTGATTAATGTTAACTATTATTATAGGAAATCTCAAGCAACCACAAATGACTATCCTATGAGACTCTAAAATAAAATAGACATTCATGGAGCATGAATTTCAAGATTTAATTTTCCTTATTCATTTGACCATCTTTTTTAGGGTGGTATATTGTTCCACCAAAATCTATGAAACAATATTCTTCTTAAGGACTTTCCAAAATCATTAAGTAATATGAGGATCTCATTCTCAGAAAATCTCTAATATAACACAATGAAGCCTTAATTTCTCATGAACAAATAACCGACAAAAATCATCCCCAGTAGCTAAATCTCTCAACATAATAAAATGGGGTAGCATGGCTATATGTTAAATCACTAATAAAATGAGCATCCATCCCTGATTTATAATTGGAAAGACAAAAAAAGTACATGGTGAACTCATCCCACATCCATGTATGAATGAGTAGTGGCTGAAAAAAACCAAAGGGTCTTTTAATATATATTTTAACCTAATAAAAAGTATATTATCGAGATACAGACTCATCTACATCACACCGCATACCTAGACACCCGAACTGATTATGCACATAATTAAACATCTCAGTGGTGTAAGGATTAATGGTACCCTAATATTGGAGGATATCCTATATCACTATTGTCTGAAAATATGAAGGCACCACGATGAGACTATTGAAACACTAAATTCCATCATGAAAATATTAAAACTCACTAGGAACCTCCCATGATGTTAGGAATTCCATAAAACACTAATACAATTAATCAATCAGATTCTATCTCGAAATTAACTTTAGACAAGATGGTGTCATATAATCACTATAAAAGAATTAACTTCCACTATGTAACTTTTTCGTTAAATTATTTTTTGAAAAAAACCATTAATGTTTGATAATCACTAGACTACTCTAATGCTTGCATATAGAAATTCCTACAAAATGAATCTTCCACTACATTAACAATTCATGGTATATAAATTATATCAATATTGAATCCTCAAACGTACTCTACCCAAAAAAACAACCTTATATTCATGTACTTGTTCTAAAAAATATAGGCCAATATATTATAATCATAATAGACCTCCAAACGTATCTGAAAGTAGATATTGATTCTACTTCATGAAGGATTTCATCACTGATGATATCTCGATGTTGGAGTTTGGGTAATTATTTTCATGTGTTCAGAGTTAGCGAGAACAATATGCCACAAAATTCATATCTTTTATTATCACACACCCAATACCTATATCAAACACACTATAATATACCCAAAGTCCCAATCAGGATTCAGGAATAATCATGTGGGGTTGTGGTAAATCACCACTAAGTATATTCAAAGGATACCTGACACACATAATTACATTAAAACTTCACCCCAAATTGGGTGGTCACTATAATGGGATACATATGTGGAGATAAAAATCTAAAAATCCTATTGTTATAACCGACGATGCCTAGAAAACTTCTTATCTCAAAAAAAAATATTTGACTGCTCCCACAACATAACTACACTAATATTCTTAGGGTATACTAAAACCCCTCATTCTATGATAAGAAAAGAATAAAAATTCACCTCCACAATCAATAAGGCACACATGTAAAATAGCTTGTAGAATTGATTTTCCTGAAGAGTGTGAAAGACAATCTTCAGATTTCCACTCATGCTCCACCTAAATCTCAAAATAGAGAAGGATTTCATCAAAAAATATTGTGTTAGTGGATTCAAGATACTAATGGAATACACTGATCAATGTCATGATAAATACCATTGTATTATTCTTCAACCTGAATGGCATGACCATGTTCTTGAAATGTTCATACCATATTTAAAAATCCATCTTCGGAACATCTACTTCTTTAACTATAACCTAGAATTTCTAGAATTCTTGTCGATCTTCGAAAACCACCTCTCCCCCACAAACTGGATGAAATCATTTTCAATAGGGGCCAATGGGTACTTATTATTGACCTTCACCTTATTCAACTTTCCATAATCGATAAAAAATTATACATTTCCATTAATTTAATTAAAATACATATTGGAGTTTCCAAAGGTGACACACATGGGTTAATGAATCCATTGCATTCAAAATTATCCCTTTATACCTTTAATTGACTCAACATAGTGTGGAATATATGGTACAAGTGAAGAGATATCAATTGTGTTCATGACACCAAGTTGATGGTGAACTCTACATCCTACTATGAAGGCAATATTGAGAGATCATATTGAAATACATCTATTAGTTCATCCAGTACATAACATAATATAGTTTTAGAACCATAGTAATAATCTTCTAATAAATGAATTGAAAAATGTTTCCCATGATTGACTATTTATAGATGTTGAGTTCCGCACAGCCCATTTAATGATCCCATTCACCTTGAAAACCATCGTTACTCCCCCATGGTTCCACGAAAATCACTCACATAAAATAAAAATTGATGATCCCTAGAAATTGAATCATGTAACACATACCATGGATCTCGTCGATGAGGTCCATCTCAAAAATTTGGAAATAACACTACAGCAACACCCCTGACATAGATAGCAGTTAAGATAGACACATGGATCCTTGGTCCTTATTCTTACCCAACAATGTCACCATCTCAATCACAAAAGGAATATTATTAGTTGGAAATTCAACACATCCCCATGATGTGAATAAATAAAAGAAATTGAATAACCATTTTAAAAAAATGAAAAACCTAAAGATGATACAAGAAGAATGGTACCTAAAACTATCACATGTCCTCCATCGGATTTCTCTAGTGGTTGATACTCAACATGATGATGCCTTGTCTCCAAATAATCAAGATAACGACCAATGATATGTGACCTTACCTAAACAAACTTTCCTTGAATAATATCCAGCCATACAGCCAAGGTCACCAAATTGAGAGCCTACAATCCTGGATTATTTTGATCAGGCCAACATCCCTTTCAAAAGTATAGATACTCATCCAACAAGATATAGGTTTTCATCCTTACAAAATCCATTCATGTTCCCCATAGTTCTACACCTATAGTAGGTTTTAGGTGGATCTGAACATAAAAATCAAGTGTTCCTTACCTTCCACACTGATGGCACACGATATTCCCAACATCAGAATCCACATACAAAGATAGCATGGAAGGATGGCCAGAAGTACCACCTCCCATCTTATCCAGCTCATTCTGCTTTCTTTTCTTCAAGGATGAACAACCACTTGCATGACAAAATACTAGCAGAGTTCCATAGAATCCATACATACAATTCCAGAAAATCTCATCCATTAAATCACAATAAATCACCTAGGAATATATCTATAACTTAGAAAATATGAAATTAGATCATATTCCAGGGAGTGACTCCATTTAAAAATTTTTAGTCTTTAACTACTCATTGGATACTACCTTCTGTATGAGCTGAACCTATATTAAAAAGTTTATATCCTACTCCATCGCAGTCTGGATTCCATAAAATATATCCAAAAAAAATCCATTGAACTGGAAATGGCCAAGGCCTTGGGACAATACTAATTTTTTTATGATTCTATAAAATATCTTTAACACATCTATTTGTACTTCCCATCTTGAAAAAATGATTCCCGCCACATCAGACAGGGACCTTTAATCATGAATGAGGAATAATTCACTCTGACTAAATAATGGGTGAATGAAACATCAAAATTATATAAATTTTATCATTTCAATCCTCTACCTACTAGGGTTATGTTCAACCCTCTATGGAATGAGGCATGTTTTAGAGGAACTCTGGAGATTTTTCCTTTACAAGACTAAGTTTGAAAACTCTAATATGAGATGAACTAGATCCCACTCACTTCCCCAAATATGGGAGTGCCTTAACCACTACTTACACTAATATATAATCCGTTGGAGATTGAGTACTCTTTATGGCTTCTTCCCATGATTTCACAGTAGGTATATTGGGAGGAATAATGCTACATTAAGTTGTAATGATAAGTATGAACCATTGATATGACAATAAACAAATCATTTTGGAAAAATGTCATCCACCACAATAATTTCAAAACACTCATATAAATAAATAAAACATCCAACACAACAAAAAAACCACAAAAACCCACTACAGAACTACCTAATGATTATGAAAAGTAAGTATCCTGTACGTACCACCTGGAGGAGAAATAAAAAAAAATTCCCAAATTCCATTGAAACCTTGGGTCATGTAACAAAGTGTCTTATCCAAACATACCACCCATAACCAGAACCTTAATCCTTGACAATCCTTGATCTGGTCTATCTAGACTCATACCAAATAACTTGACCCAAAATTGGAAAAACCTCATTTGATACCAATTTTTCACAAACCATGACGGGGTGCCTTCAAACATTATATCCTAACATACATGAAACATGGACTGAAGAGCATTACAAATCCCCACATCTAGATTCTAGAAATTAGGTATCAAAAAAACAATTTATTGAATGATTTCACTCATGTATTTAAAACCAAAAAACCAATAAGAATAATACATTATCATATAACTGTTAACCATAATCCAAAATGGATACAATATTTTTCAAATTTATCATTTTCCTACTATAACCAAATCCAGAATACCATAATGGATGGTAAAAAACTGAATAAAAAATCAGAAAACATCAATGCCAGGAGAGGGACATCACCCACAAGCCACATCCACCAACACCTATATGAAGTGGAATAAAATCAAACATATCGACTATCAGCACCATGATACAACTTGCAAGTACCTGGGTCATATGTAAACATGTCTACATACACCGATTAGTGTATGTCATGTGTGAGAAAAATCCTAGTAGGATTCCACCTAATGAAAGATTCCATTAAATAACATTTTTAGAGAAATTAAAATACCCCTTTTCTTAAGAATATTTGAAATATTTAAATGAAAACATTTGTAGGGAAAAAAATTCACTGAAACCCATTTAAAAATATATATTTTAAAATCAAAATATACACAATGTTCACTATATAGTGATGGTTAGGACCACATCTCAGAAGAATCATGTCAAAAGAGATCACCACTGGAAATCCCTATAGGTATGTAGCACTAGTGGGACCATATAAAGCATATTCCTTAGTGATAATCTCCTCCAACCAAAATTCACAGAGACATCGTGCACAACCCATTCAAGGAGAATTCATTCCAATGACTAATGGTCAGCAATAATATCCTAAAATACACAACATCCTATTTAATGAGACACTATAAGGGAAAATACCAAGGTCTATTCTTCTCTGATCATATCATATGTTCAATTAATGTTGTAGTTTCAATTCAACTAGATGTAATAGAGCCTAAACCAAGCATATTCAACATTCATACTAGTTCATGTTCACTAATCGAGATACCTTGGATTTCCTTTGTGTTCAATTTCCATTTCACGTGTCATATATATCTTCATCATGACATACACATCCCAAGAATCAGGAACAAACATAAAAATTCACATGTTTCACCAGCATGTTTATCCCAAAACCATATCTTATATGGAAACTCGAAATTTCTATAATAAAATCCAATTTCAAAATCACGAAAACACAAAACCCACATGGAAACACTATTCACACCACATATACAATTTACGGAACACATTTTTAAACCAAACATGAAAAGAACACCTCAAATCCAACCATTTCTATAGGAAAGTCCTTATTCAAATCCACCCTCATGGTAATTCAATTTTATAACATGATTTACATCACTTTCACAATTCATAAAATGAACATATGAAATACAACAATAAATATCAAAGGAAACAAAACCTATTTTTCCTTATAAAATCAACATTCACCGCATATTCACCTCAAAATTTTATTAAAATAAATTTAACGCCACACAATCAATAAATAGAATTAGTTAATTAATTGAAGAAAGAATATCAACATCATCTAATAAGTTAATTTTTTTGAAATAAATACCTCATGCTTGTAATCTTTTGGAATCTGGTGGAAAAGTAGTAGTATACCTTAACCCAACCCTACAAAATAAAAAATCCAAGAACAAATATAATGACTTCACTCAAAAAATAAACATTGATTTGTTATTTGGTCATAGGTCCGGATGGAAAGGAAGAACCCAATGTGGAAGGAAGTGTAAACCAAGAATAAGGAAAAAATAGACATGCATGATGATTATTTGAATATGCTACAACAAATCCACCAAAAAATTATGCTTCAATAATCCATGAATGATTTGAGAATGTTATTAAGGATTTAAATACTATATGACTAAGATTATAGTTTATTTTAGGTTAAATAGGTGGGTGGAAGAAGTGAAAAATATCATTTTTCAATGACTTGGATAGTCTGTATGGTTTTCTCACGCGGTTGTACAGACTATGCAGAAACCCTGCCTTGTCCTCTATCCATGAAAAAAGTAGTCTTATGGTTCCCTTAGGTTGGGATGTATACTTGTGCGGCTGGGGGTGTGGCCTAATAATACCAATGTCCTAAGAACATACTGTTGTATAGGTTGGGGTACAGTATCCCCTAGTTGTGTCTCAATTGTGCACCACCAGGTGCAAGGTCCAAAAACGTATTTTTTCAGAAAATAACACTCAGGGAAACAAATGCAGAAATTCATGACAAAAAATAAACTATGAAATAACTAAAAATTGAATCATGGATGTGAAAATATTTAGTCATCCACATTTTTTGTATTTTAAACTATAATTGGACATTTTGATCTATATTATTCTATATACAACACATTTTTATTTATTTATTTGACAATTATATATATATATATTTGATAAAAATTATTATTGTTCTATTCTCAAAAACTCTAAAACCAACCATTGAGTAAAAAATAGACAAATAAATTTTTCGTTTCTATGTTGCTCCTCTAAATAGTGTTTTCATATTTTTTCAGTAATTTATTCTCATTTTTATTCATTTTTTAGAGATCCACTAACACAAAATTAGTCATCAGTAACACATCCCCCTATTTCAACCCCTCAATTTGTTATATTCATTATAGTTCCTTCTATAATGGATACATTGACATAGTGTAGATATAGGATTATTTTTTTTTTGTTTTTAATGTTCACATCCCTAAATTTTTTAAAATATAATATCCAGGTCCTTCTAATTAATGTATTTCAAAAATCAGGTCCTTCTTGGATATATTTAATTCCTTCTTTTGGAAATTAATGTTGAAGTATAAAAAAATAAAAAAATATTCACTAATAACTATATTTAATATTATGACTATTGAACTTCAAAATTGTCATTAGTTTACATTAATAATAATAATTAAAATATTTATAATATTATATATTTAAAAATTATATTAACTTATTTCTTATATAATATATATAAAAAATGATTTTTAATCAAAAATACAATAATATAAAAAATAGTTTCTATTATTTAAATCATTAACTTGAATTTTAAAATAATTTTAAATATAGTAACCAAAATTTATGATTTCTAAAATTTAATTTGATAAATAAATAAAAATATATCGATTATAATTACTATATTTATAATTATATCTTCAAATTACTAAATTTATAATAATAATATATATATATATACTTTTTCATATAAGTGGAATTTTGTTAAAATGGTTAAATTATAAAAAAAAAAAAATTGAAATTCTAATGTTAATTTTTCATAAAAATTAAAAAAATTAAATGTAAAACAATATTATACTATATAAAAAATTTCGTAATGTAGTTATAGAAATAAAAATAATTATGATGGTGATGATGATGATGATGATGATGATTTAAAATACAATTCAAAGTATAAATAAAATATTATAATATGTTTTTTATAATTATCTATTAAATGAAATCCATGAAATATTGTGGATTATAGGGAGAATGCCAATTCTATCATTTTTTACCCAATATATTCCCCTGATAATGTGTTTATGTACCAAACATATTATTTATAATATTACACAATCATTAAAACGTTTAACATGTCACTTACATCATTTTATAATGGCCCTCTTTTCATGATTAGATAGATTGTAAGAAAAATATTGTATTTTAAAAAAATTAAAACACCAATTCCATATACGAAAAAGAGAAATTGGGATTCCATGTCTAATTTTTTTTTAAATTTTAAATAAATATAAAAAATGAAATTATATAATTATACTTTTAATATCATATAAATAATGATCAATGAATATTTTATAAAAATATGTTGTAATTTTAGATAAATTTTATATATTTTACAACATTACATAAATTAGGATAATAATTGTAAATTATTTATTAGGTACTTTTATTTTAAAGTGATTAAATATGAATAAATTAAATTTTACGTCTTGTAAATTAATTTTATACAACCCCTAATCAAATTTCTCATTTCATGGGAAAACTGTGTTAAAAAATTAATATCCATAAAAATATTTATAATTTTAGGCTGTTGAGAATGACTTGTAAATTCTAATGTTTAAGTACTTAATTTTTTTTACAAAAAATAGTTTTTTGATATAATTTGTTGGTTAATTTTTTTAAATTATTATTAAAGTCAATTTTTTGGGTGAGGTCTCACAGAAATATAATTAGATTAAAATATTACTAAAAAATATATATTAATGAATATTTAATGAAATAATATTTTGAAACTTTTTTTTGACTACCCATTGAAGTGAAATTTACATACAATCCTTTTTGAAGGAAAGTAAAATTGAAATTTTCTAATTAATTTATTTCATGTATTTTTTAAAAAGGGCATGTAATTTTCTATAATGAATGAAATATAAATTAATTCTAATGAATTATCCTTATTTATATAAAATTCTGGAAATTTTGTATGGGTATGTAAATGTAATTTAATACCAAAACAATTAATATGTGAATTATTTTAGTCCATAATAGGTAAATGATCCTAAAATAAATTTACAATATCATTTCTTCTAATATAATTAAAATATCAATAGAGTCGATAATGTTGGAATAGTTATTAATAAATTATTTATGGAAAATTATAATATGGTTTTAGGTTTTTAAATCAGTTATGATAATTAAAAGTCAATAACATTATTATCCACATTTTCAAAATACTGAGAAAATTATTATTTTGAATTGTTCATCTAGGAATATTATATAAACCTTTGACATGACAATATTATTAGGAATCAATATTTTATTCTATTTTTTATTGATAATTAGATAAGGAACATGATATGGAATTGTAATGAAATGGTGTTATATAATAATTAAATAAAATTTAACTATTAACTGTATTTTTAATTTTAAATATTATTAGGATTGTATTGAAACCTACTCTAGAAATAAATATAAGAAATCATCAAGATGAAAACATATCCAGAAACTATATAATTTATTATTTATTACCAATATCAATAAATAATATCTTGGATAATGAGTATCATAATTTTTTTGATGCTAATATTTTCAAAACATATTTGACATAGTGGTGTACAAAGACACATTTTCAACCATATATATTCAATAAATACATTTTAGTGATAAATGTTATATATATTTTAATAAATAATTATATTAGATACATCAATGAACACTAATTGATACACTATTAATTTTTTTTCTAATTTCTAATAATTTGAAATATATGTACTCAAAAATTATTACCGTTTCAAGGTCTAACAATCATGGTTTCACTTTATCAATGAAAAAATACTAAAAATCGTGTACAATTATCATTTTAATGTTAGTTATAACAATAATATCTTCTTATTGTTTCTTAATTATCATACTGATATAGGAATATTCTTATTACTAATTTTTTATAGAACTGATACTGGGATTGTTTAATTATTTTTGTATATTTGATGTATTATATTTTAGTTACCTAATTAATAGAAAAAAATCATTCCAGATATGTAAGAAATAAGTTGTACACTATTAAAATATTAAGAAATAATTTAAATTACAATAATTGGGAAAATTTTTGATTAATTATATTAAAAAATTTGAATAACAATAAAATTAGTTTCATGAAAAGAAATGTATATCCAATCATGAAAATATACACATCACAAAAATAAGAAAATAAATTTTGAAATTCATTTGGAAGAATATTGTTTTCTGATTAGTATCCATTGACCTTGTCTACTAGAAAGAATCATTTTTTAGTCATAAAAGGTATATCATGGATATTTGAATTAAAATTTAGAATTTAAAATATACTGAAATCTATCACAGGTACACACATTCTATGGAAATTGCACATTATATTTGAATATCAGATGTTACTATTAAGAAAAATTAACATATTATCATTATCATATATTCGATTAATAATAAAAGATACCGGGCTTCATATTGATTGATCAAAATATTTTTAGATGACTCAGGAGTGTTATAAATTACCATCGAATCATTTAGATCTCATAAAAATTATAATTTACATTTAATCTATTTCCACAATTCAAAAATTTAATAATGGACATTGTCCAAAATTTTTATAATAATCCATCATTTTTTTCACATATTTCATTGTATGATGCATATTTTAAAATTTAAAATTTTGAATTTCTAAAATTAAAATGTGAGTCAATTTTTTATATTGTCCATTATTTGGATGTATGGTTTAATTTTATTTCTAAAAAATTTATTAATGATCATTTAAGAAATGATAATATATTACGCACAATTTCTCATTTCATTATTAAATAAATGTGTAAAATATAAAAATATTTTATCAGTTCAAATGAAATCTTTTTTACTTTATATGATAATATGGACAAGGGTTAATATCCAATTTCATCGTAAATTTTTATTTTCTAAATATTATCTACAATAAAGGATTTTTTCTTGATTGTGAACATTAGAAAAAAATTCAATACAAAAAACAGTTATATTTTAAAAAATAATCCTTTTATCCTTTATATATCCTTCCAATTTTGTATGATTAACAATATAATTTTAAATAAAATAAAATTATCGAAACTCATTGTCAAAAAAGTTAACAATAATTTGTGTTTGTTTTTCCTTTATTCTAGGATATATTCATGTTTCATTTTAGTAAATATACATTGAGTCAATTTAATAATAGGTAATGTAAGATATTTTTTTTTCTACAGTTAAAATATATGAAATAACATTTTCCTACTCATTTATCAATGTTAGATCTTCTTATCACATTTTTTTTATCATTTTATGAAAATTTATAACATAGATATCATTAAAAATTAAAACGAACTCATTCTGTTAATCTAGGAATATCACACAATTGATATATTTCTGCTTTATTCCAATAAGTCACTAAATAATTTATTCTCATTTTCAGACAATTTCATGAAAATCGATCTCATTTTTTATTTTTAATTGATTGATGCATGTATATATCTAAAAAAATTAAAAAAATAATTGATTCATTTAGAGAATCAAATATATTGGTTTTATTGAAAGAAATTTTTTTTATGAAACATTTATTATGGTTTAGTAGATATCAATACACCAGGAGTTATTTGAAAATCAAAAGGATGAAAGAATCAAAATTTAATGTTCCAATAACAAAAAATATTCACAGTCATCCAACCTAACGGGAAATTAATCCATGAGCACACACCTCATCTAAAATAATGTCACTAGTAATCATCTTCATGAGATCAGCACCATTATCAATTCATTCTCATAACTCCACCGGAGCTGATAACTAAAAAATTCAAAAAATTAAAACCAGGATACATCATCAACCCAGTGTCATCGAAGAAAACATCAACCTCATCATCTTCATTACACCATCATTGTTACTAGGATTCAACACAAAAATCCAAGAGTATGTGACACATAATTGATATAAAATTGCAACTTTATCTATAAAATTTATTCAAGATCACCACCATATGAGACCAAAACCTTCGCATAAATCTAAAACAAACCTTGGCCTCCATTTATGGACTCTTACGTAAACTCTCTGTCTTCATCTCAGAAATATTCTGACATCACTGCACACCACCCAATTAAAGTTATTTCTCTTCGAAGTCTGTTACCCACTCAAAACAACAGACCCCAATGTTTCCTTAACAGTCACTACACCATCCTAACATGAGAATGAGATATGGGACACCGTGCCAAGAATGAGTTAAAGCATCTTTAATTCACTATAGAGAGTAATATTAATCACCATGAACAATCCCAAAAACATGTTGACTAAGGTTATTTCTCTTAGAAGACTGTTACCCACTCATGATTTGTAAAAGATTTACATTTTTTAAATGTTGTTACATAGAAGATATATTTTACTATAAATAGTCATTTGGATAAAAATATATTTATCTTCATTGTAATAATTTATTTTAGATTATAACAAATATATAATTACTATAAATTATTATATAATGACGATGTAATAATCAAATAATTAATGTCTATATAAAATAAATGATTACAAAAATATTAATATAATTATAATTTTGGATATTAATGTCATCAATTTTTATAGAGGTTGTTGAAATTTATTTTAATTTTAAAAAGATAAATATATCGTATATCATGTTGGTATGATATTTTTTAACTCTTATGACGAATAGTATCAAAATTGACATTAATGGTATTTTAATGTATAGAATATTTTATTAAGTGATTTAAAATTCAAAAAAATAAATAAAAATATCATCCAACTTATTATGAATAGATTTAAAATGTAATTAGTGGTCTATTTATGATTTTTGGACATTTTACAGTTATTATATTATCCCATAAAGTGTAATACCACATGTTGTCACAATAAGAGTTACTGTAATTATATAAGGGCTAATGCCAAAATATAAGGGTAAGAATGAGACCAAATTATAAATAAATATTATTGGATAAGATTATTTAAACCCATAGTAATCATAGTTTTCTATCAAATTTATTTGGATACTTCTATATTTTAATGTTAATTTATATTAGTTTAATATTGTTAGAGTTTCAAAAAATGTCCCTCACCTCAATTATAAAAGAGAACATTTTACTAAAGTAATTCACTCCACATTAAGCCATCTTGATCAACCAAAATGTGACCAAATATTTTGATAACATGGGTATAAAAATTCCTAATATCATGGTCTTCCAAATTTACCAACTGTAGATACAATGTGAAGAAATATAAAATAAGTATGTCGAAGAAGAGGTAATAATTTTTAACCACTTATCCAAGTACATATTTTCATATACTTAATCTTCTTGTATTATTTTCAAGATAATTCAATAAATGTACTATAATAAATATCCTTAGTTGGTATTATGATTATTATACTATCATATTCTATCATTGAACAATCATATTTAAAATGAAAACACCACATGTGGGTGTGTATGATAGACCGTAACTACACCATAGTGTAATTTTTTTCATATGAACTTTATTGGGATGGTTATAATAGTTTATGTAAAAGATATATTTGGTTATTATGAAATGATATTGATACTTGATATATTAATATACCATCCTCTTCCTCACCCTTTCAACATTAGGGGAATTATATTGTCGCTCATTCATATGTATGACCAACAATCTCTATGACCAAAATAATTCATTATCCATGTTAACAATTAAATAATGATTCTAAGATTACATATAATAAAAAAATATTATATTTTTCACTTTAATATTATTTCAATGATGAAATAATTATCTCATTTTCTATATAACTAGGAATTTCAAGATAAAATAACCATGAGAAAACATGGAAATTCACTCAAGAAACAGTCAAACAAATAAAATATAATTAATAAACGAGTTATAAAATTTTATAAGGTGATAATATATGATATAATAATAATATATTATTATTATGTTATAATCTAATAATGTTATTAAATCCACTATATAAGATTTTTACACAAACATAGGAAATCAGATCCAAGGTGCAGGATTAATTCACAATCTCAGCATTAATCACGATTTTTTCTATTTAAGTATCTAATGGAAAATATGTCACATCCATGTCATTATTGTATAATTATTTTTTTAAAAATGTTTTTAACTATTACCATAAAAATGTTTTAATGCTTTTCCTTGGTTCCTCTTATTATATAATGGTTTGAAAAAAATCATTTTTTTTCAAAATAAGGTACATTGTGACTTTTTGATGAGAATATGATGAAATGTATTTTTAAATTATGCTGAAAGAGATGAATTTCCCATAGTCATGAAACTATAATATATCAATGAAGTATTTATAATTTTATAAGGTTACTATAAAACAATTTTTTTTAATTATGTGTCATTTTAAAATAAATAGTTCAAAGTTTTAAATGGTATTTATGTGAAGAAATTTTTATTTATTTGATAGGAATATATTCATCTATGTCAACATCCTTTATGGGATATTATGTTTAATTGATGTTGTACTACGATTATACCATATACCATAATTTATTAAATTTTCACGGTCAGTATGACATTGGAGGTTATTTTTTTATATCACACATGGATTATGGTAGTGTATTCACATTTCAAATGATAGTTTTTTAATACAAATACTTTTGTCATTTATGTTTCTCCTCATACATAGGAGGAATTCATTGGAAATAGTAATAAATAGGTAGTACTCTTTATATCCCATTGATGCGTCAATAGGTCTCATGAGACAAAGTAGTTTTGATATTGGTCGAGGCCTTACCTATTCATGTATTGTGTCTTGGTCGATGCCTTGATGGAATTTTTATGATGTCTTACATTATGTATTCTTTCATTATGAGAATAGTTACTATTATTCCATGTTATTTATATATTATTAGAATATTCATATGATTATTTATTTGGAATTATTTTATTATCATTTATTATTTACATACTATTCTAATGATTGTGCTTAAATGGATTGTGTTTCGATTATTTTCCATACCTAAATGTTTATTCTTATTTATTCATTTTTGAATCCACTATAAAATTACCCACACTGATAATATGACATCACCCCTTTCTTATGATTATTTTCCTCATGATTCCAAGATGAATATTATGATTTATATACATGTATAATATTTTATAGTAATGGTGTTATTAAAAGAATAATTATGTTATAATTTTTTGATTAAATTTTAATTTATGTTTCAAGTATATATCAAATGTTCCAAAACAAGTAAAAAATTCATTTCTTTGGGACATTATTACTTGTATAATAAGAGAATGTAATAATATAACCAACAATTATGGGCTACTGGGGTAATGGTATTTAAATTAAACATTAGGAATGTGTATGAAACTACAGATGTTTGTATTATAGGAGACCTTATAATTTATTTGTGGAATATACTACACTATACAAACATATTATTAAAGGATTATGTAAATCGGTGAGATTATTTATATAATCTGAAATGATGTAGACATTGTAATTTGTTTACTAAATCCTAAGATGTGGTTGTTCAAAATTTATAGTTAACGTATTACTTTCATAGGCATAAATGAATGGAAGAATATTCTATGAATACTATAAATTCACATGATTGATAATTATATATACTTGAAACATTAATATGCATTCAAAACATTGGAGGAGGACCTGTTGAGTTTGAGGATATACTCACCCCTACTGTTTTATACATGTTTTTAAAACATTTTGTTAGAGTAATTGATGAAAATTTGGTTACATATATGGTTTTTTTGGAGCTTGTAGTTGGAGTTTATTATTTCATACATATATGATATACTAGTTTCTATTTTTTTTGGTATGCAGTTATTTTTTTCACACGTAGAGTACATGTTCCATATATTGTAGAATTAGTGAATTTATAATTTTATAATAATATATGATTATGGATTATTTTTAGTGGTCTTGGTTTTAGAATTTAATTTTTTACAATATTTTTAGATGTTATGAAGAGGGAAATATATTCCATTGAAGTGTTTAAAAACATTTGTGATATTCATCAACACCATGATTATTATTGGTGGGTTATATTTGAAACGTTATTACGTATTACATTTCCCAGGAAGAAAATATACCATAGCAGGAACTATTATATAATTATTAATGAATCTATTTGACATATAGATTTTTGTTTTGAGTAGTCACATGCAAGGATTTTTCAGGTTGGTAATCTAGTGTTTCCTATGGAATTATGATATTAATTAGACTGCCTGATAAATTTATGTTTGTAAGAGGAAGATCCACTCTAATACATAGATCCCTATTTTTCTATTTACTATGACTATTTGATTAGTACACATTCATATATTTACATTATAGGCATGGGATTATACATCATAAAATAAATTATATTCCAGTGATTGAAAAAGTTATGTTTGTAAATATTTTTTCATATAGGGTGGATTAATGGAGTATGAATTTAAATTTTATATATATTAATATCATATATGTTAATTTAATAAAACATAGAATATTTATTTATAGACATGTAACCTTGATATCACCATAGAAGTGAAAATATTGCACAACAGACACTTCGGGTGCCCAAAAAACATAGAGGTTGTGGTTATGGTTGACGCTGAATATAAAATGGAATAATAAGTCGAGGTTTATTGATCGATGGGATTACTAAATTATTCCACATATGTGTCATCTTATGTCAATATATTATTTATTAACATGAATTTAATTTTTTATGTTCATGTTATGAGATGGACCCATTCTCTAGGGAAAATAGTATATAGAAAGATTATTTAGAATATTGTTATATAAAATCATGAATCTATTTCAATTGATTAAAATTTGGTTATGCTTCTACAATGAAATTGCTAGAGTGTAACTCAGATGATCCCCCTATTATCAATATTAATCATTCCCTAACGATATGAATATTATATTTATCAAGGATTGTACCATTCTATATGAGCTAATTTATTATTTCCTCATAGATTATATATATCATAGACATATATCAGATCCCAAAAGCAACATTCATTAATTTTGGTTGTAGGAAACATCTCCAGTTGTAAAACACATCATTTCAAGGTGTATACAATATAACATTGTAGAAATTTGTGGATTTTGGATTTTATTATCATGTTTTTAATCCTTTAAATTATTTTCAAACAGTGTAATATCTTCTAGTATCAAAAATTACCTCTTTAATATGATTATTTACAATGTTTTTATAAGTAATAGTTTCTATTTCTAGAAAACCATAATCATTATCATCGGATTATTATAATGACATTATAAAATCTGAAAAGGATGAGTTGGTTTGGAGACACAATGATCATAATATGTTGTAGGGGATGATGTTCATGGTGTGGTATGAGGAATGATATATATTTACATTTATATGGATTCATTATTAGTAAAAAATTAATAATTTTTTTCATTTTATATAGTGTTTGACTAGTAATTTCTTTTATAATGAGGCCTTTTAGACCATTCAAATTATCATTTATGTTTATTTTTCATATTATTAACTTTTTTAAGGATCTAATGTATTGTGAATTTATTATACTATATATACATATATATAATAGAATTAATAGAATTAATTGGTTTATTGGGATTAAAAAATATTTTATTTTTATTGATGGAGAATTTTAATAGTTGAATTCATTAGTTACCACCGAATTAAGATTTTCATAAAAGTTATTTTGTTTAATTAATTTGGGTTAAGTATTAAATGTTTAACACCCCCATATTTTATAGTACTTTATCTCTTTAATATAAATAAATAGCTTTCACTTCAAACAATATTGTGTTCAAGTGCACCACTACGTACCAAACGAGCTATTCCAAAATAAGTTATGAATAGTATTAACTAAAATTATAATTTAATATAATTCATAAAATTTTTGAATTCATATATTGTGTTTTAAGACATTATATAACAAGAAATTTATTTTTTCATATAAAAGAAGTATTTTAAAAAAAATGTAGTTCTCTTCTTTTTAATGGCGATTCCATTTTAAAATAAATATTTGAAACTTTATATATTCAATTTAATGAAATTAAATTCTTTTTTAGGATCAGGACATAAAAATTTATTTTGGATAATTTTTTGTACTTTTCTTATAACATTTTTATTTTGATAAATAGTGAAAAATACTAAATTTTAATTGAAAACAACATTTTTTTAAAAAAATTATAGTGTTAAATTATAAATTCCAGTAGTTATAAATTATAATTAGATTATATTTTTTCCATTTAAACAAATGTAGGTCATTGAAAGTAATTGCACATTTTAATTCGAAATAAACACATGTCAATCTTTTGATAGTTTTTACTTCTTAAAAACCCGATTTTTGGTTTTAACAAAAGATTTTATTTTTAAATTAATTAATGAAAATTATATGTTTTGAATTGGGTAAAATTGAAAACATTTTTTAATTTGGAATATTAAAATTATCTTTGGGTAAATTTTTGGCATTTTTCTGAAAACATTCTTCTTTTTGATGAATAATGAAAAACATTGTGTTGTAGATAAAATCCATCATTTTTATTTCCATAATTATTTTAATTAAAAAATTTCTGAAAGTAAAAATAGATACATAATAAATATAATATCCCATATTAATTCATTGGAGTCATTTTCTAATATTATTAGTCATATAAAATTTTATTGAAATTTTTTACCATCGTATACACACCGTCTAGGAACATATTCAAATTTTCATTAAACATATTTTTGCCACTCCAATGATTTGAATTTCAAAAATTCTAGAGATATGGTTGACATAATTAATTATAATGTGGTTCGATAAGATGAAAAAAAAACTATGAATTGTAAAATTTGAATTTTATTTAGCATGGTTAATGGAAAATTGGGTAATTAAAACTAAAATGATATTATAATTACCCTAAATCAACTAATAATTATATTTTGTAAGTTTATTTAGACAAAAATAAACAATTGAAAAAAATATGATCCTTTTTTATCAACATGGATCAGATTAGGACATTTATAATATTTTATATAAACAAGAGTTAAAAGTGTTAAATTAAAATTCTAATAACTAAAATATTTTTAATATTGGTTTATGCAGAAGGTAAATTCAACTATAAATATTAATTAGAAATATAAAAATATATACTACATCATGGTATTTTATTTATAATTTTTATACTTAAAATAATCAAATTTATTACGACATAATGATGATGTAGTAGTTACCTTATTAATGAATGATTAAAATAATTGATATTATAATTATTTAAATAAATTATAACAGAGACTCTTGAAGATATTGAAAAATTTTATAGGTTAATATTATATATTAGGGTTGGGTAAATTAATTTTATTTTAAATAATCATATTTTTATGACTTTCAAAAAAACCAAATACTAAATTGTGTAAAAATTAACAAAAACGAGTTTAAAAACGCTTTTATTAAATTAAATAATATCCCTGAAAATATAAGTTTAGGATAAAGGACATATATAATGATAGATATTTCATTAATGAACCTCTTTAGTTTTTCTTTCCATTTTATAGTATGTTTATTAACAATGTATTATAATAATACATGAAGACAAGGTAAACCATAAACTATTTAACTAAGGCTTATTCCTACATTATGAGGTTAATATAGTGACCTAAAATTTTCTAAAACGTATTAGTTGAGTGGAAATCAACACATCATCACCTTATTGTTTAAATAAATTAAATTTGGAGTTATTAGAAACCGAATAGTATTTTATAATAAATTAATATTTCGATCATTTGGTAAAGTGCCCCTCATCTCTCTTATAAAATGGCACTTCCTCTTATTTTAACTTCAAACCTCAAAAACCATTTGGATCAGAAAAAACCAGACCATATATCCTCCTAATTACCCTAAATTCATCATAGAGGCTTTACATTTATGAGAAATATATCTTAAGGATCTCTTTTGTTCAAATCAAAAGGAATCACCTGAAGAAGATGTAATTATTTCATCACTTCTTAAAAGTTCTTTTCTTATTATACTTACTCTTTCTTTATTAAGTCCATAATAAAATAATAACTACAGTAACTTATACATAATGATATTTTAATATAAATATTTTAAAACCATATTCATAATTATATCCAACCTATGAATGACAATGTCACCATACAAGCATATGTACGACATACCGTCTTCACATCTTGGTGTAGTTTGTTATCCAACACTAAATTATTTTTATGTGTATAATAATGAGTATAACTAATTTAAATAATAAATATAAAATGGTAATTATTCTGTATATATAATATACTATCCAATTAATCACCATTAAAACATCGATTGAATGATATTTTAGCTCGTGCGTACATACAGCTTACCGTCTCCACGAAGCGATTAGATTAATCTTCAAAAATCACAATTCAAGAATTATTATAAAAATATATATATTTATTATGTATGAGATATATGATAAAATATAAATACTTTAATAATATATATTTATATTTATAAATATATTTCATTTACTTACTTTCACACTATATGATAAGAAAATGGAAACAAAGTTCATGCGTAGGTACGGACAACCGTATCCATGAATGGTGTTTCAGTTTCATATATCTATCTATTATAAATACTTATATTCAGAATAAATATATGATATATAAATAATTATTTATATTCTTGAAGTACCTAAATCATGATATAATTTATATGATCATGAATAACAAGTTAAAACATGTACTATAAAGAACGTGATTGTTACACAAAATGTTACTTTAACATGGAAATTATTTTTAAATGGGTTGTATAAAGTAATTAATGAATCATATAAGATATCTTAAATATTAATTGGTTTTTAGAATAATTTAAAAACATAATATTGTCATTATACAAGAGGATAAATGTATCATCGACTAAAGGAGTGTATAGGGTAAGGGTTAATTCCACAATCTTATTTTTATATGAGATTGTTTTTGTGTAAGTATTTAGTAGGAAATTTTTATTATCCATGTACATGTTTCATAAAATATTTTTTAAAAGGACTATTTTAAGTGACACTTTAAATAAAAATCATTTTAATGGTTTTAAATATTTATTATTCTAAATATTTCTCATTAATGTTAATGTTTTATAAATTATTTAAGGATTTATTTAAATGGAAATGAATGTTTTTAAAATGTTAATTATTTTCATAAGTCTCAAAGTGGTTTGGAAAACTTTGATTCAGAAATATATTTTAAATTTCTTCGTCTATAAATTTTGTGACTTTTAAATGAATTCATGAAGTACGGGTATTTCTCTCAAATAGTTTTATGGATCATTTTCAACTATGCCAACATCCTTTAATAGATATTATTCTTGATTGAGGTTGATTTATTATAATAAATCTTCCATATTGTATTGAATGAGTTATGATATGTTTTATTGTGGATGTGATATTATTATAACATTCATGGTTTAGGATTAAATTATTGACATTTCATATTCTATTTTTAATATGAATTTTTATATTATGTTTCAAAATTTTCATATGAGGAATTCATTGGACTTAGTAAGTAATGGGAGGGCTCGTTATAGCCCCTCGATGCATCGGTAGGTTTCATGAGACAAATTAGTGTCTTCTCACAAACCCTTGACATAAATTTTATTTGTAGTCTTGGCACGCAACCTTGATTATGTGGTTATTATGTCTGGTATTATGCATTCCCTCGTTATGAAATTAGTTATTATATTTGATTATTTGACAGGTTCAATATCCATGTGCATGTTTGTATAATAGTGTTGGATTTATTTTTTCCAAATTATGTTCATGTTTTTGTTTAAAAAGGATTTTGTTTTTATTACACATCCTGCTGTAAAACATTATAGACTCCACTAAATTATTTACACTTACTGATCATCTAAGATCAACACTTTCTTATGTTTTGGGAAATAATGGCGTTATCAATAAATTCTCTATGTTATATATTAGGTTTGAATGTGTAATTTAACATTCATGTATGTAATCTATTTTCCAAGACTACTAGATTGATTAGTCCTTCGGGATATCAGTCCTTGTAATCATTACAATATATTATTATAATGAACTAGCTATGGGATTCTGGGGTTGGGGCGTAACAATTAGTATCCAAGGATGTTTAGTAATAACCTTGGAAATTATATTTCGATAAACTATGATTAAAAAACATTACGCTAATATCGACATTGAAGATTAGTATTTGTGTACATATTAAAATATATTAATGTTGATATTATGTGGGTTTTCCTTTCTATACATACATGTTTGGATACTACATGTGGATTTGGTACTGGCACAGATATTCCTTGGAGTGAAAACCCTGACAAAGAGTTTCAGGCTTCACCCAAGGTATCCAAGTACATGAAAATGAGCCTTACTACTGACATAGATTGAAACTCTAAGGGGATCTTCTTGTGATAATTCAAATTTTACGTACAATCCATTATGAAGGAATTATGAGTAAATATGACAGCAAAGAAACCATTGATATGATAATGAGGCTAGATGTGGGGAAATCATCAATTAATGTTGATAATATTTCTAGTTTTTTATTCTACATTATGATATGATCTAACCAAGTGTATGACGTCATTTTGAAATGGCCCCATGAAGAAGGAACTTTCATGACCCGTCCTCAGGGCCCATTCCGTGACTACCCCAATCCCGCCTTCCATAGGCCAGGTGTTAGAGACTAGCACCAAAGGCGTAAATCCAAATAGTATGGAAGGCATTGCCTTTTGGAAGTAACATACACAACAGAGTACGCAAGCGAAGTTAACACTGAGAAAAACTGAGTACAAGGTAAGTGCTGAAAGAAAATGGGCCAGTATACAAACCCAACTGAAAGTAAAGTACAACTAAAAGGAAAGTACAGCAGGAGAAAGTAAACTAGCAACACCAATTCGTCCTCTGGAAATCCCACCTGATGGGTGGGTACAGATAGTCTCCTCAGCTCCTCGGTCCGACCATCCGCTCTGTTAAAGTCCCACCAAGTGGTCCACCACTGGCTATCGTCCAGCTCCACAAGCCTCCATCTCGATTAGTGCTATCCATCGTCTACATCCAACACAACATAGTGTGGGCATAGCCCGTGGAGGGGTGTGTACACAATACTCAATAGAGACCCTGAGACCCCCGGAGGTCTCTTAGAATCCATGAAGGATAAAACACTAAGGAAATAAACAATCACGAAGTATCAATAACACTACTTAGGTAAATGCCCATACATATACCTAAGTCCTCAGTTACAGTTCGGCTCCATCTCCCAAGCCCAAGCACAACCCAGTCCACATAGGAAAGAAAAACCAATCCACATAGGAATGCACAACCAAAGCCACACAAGAAAAGGAAATCCACCACATCAATGATAATGATTGAGAAACAAGACTCAGCTCACACTGGTATACACTTCGTAAGGAAATAGAGATGATCAGATGTAGCCACAGATTCAACTAAGCTGTCAGAACCACATAGGATACAAGAACAGCTAAGCTATCGGACCCACTATGGATACAAGACCAGATACTCTTCCAGACCCACGTAGGATACAAGTACAGAGTTAAATACTGTCGGAACCACATAGGATATAAGAACAGTAGTCATCACTATTGAGCACATGCAGGATCCCAGTACGGTCGTCGTTACTGCCGAACCTGCGGAGGATCCAAGTGCAGTCGTCCTCGCTGCCAAACCCACAGAGGATCCAAGTGAAGTTGTCATCGTCACAGTCGTAGCCAGCTCTAGGGTTCTCTCACACAACATGCTCGATTCTATGAGGGTCTGATCCACGAGCCAAGGTGAGTTGATACATCAACTGTCATGATGTCCAAAGATGATGTATCAAAAAGTTCTGTCACGTCAATAGGAACTCAACGTGACAGATGGCGCGTCAATCGGATGCCCGATCTGAGAGTTATTGGCATTTTCGTCCCAGGGGCCCATTTGGTTTTTAAGATAAACCCAACCGTATCATATTCCAACTACATCCAAACCTAAAGTGGATTGAACCAAAATAACCATCTCACCAATAGGAATCCAACTAAGTCGACGGCACATCAATCAGACGTCTAGAGCTCATGTTATAGTAGTTTCCACTCCGAGGGCCCGATTGGTTTTGTGCTCAAACCAACCCAGCCATATACAAAGTTCACCTAAACCTGGAGTGTAATATACCAAAACGAACTTCTCAATCTGAGTGTTTCTACGCAACTGACGGTGCATTGATCAGAGGTTCTTAGCTCAAGTTATAAGAAAATGACTGAAAGCAGTCCGAAGTGGGGGGCCTGGGCCCGGCCCGGCCCGGCCCAACCCCCTGGATCGGCCCCATAGGGCACATCCCAAACCAGCTGCGCATGGCCTGGGACGGTCCACATGACCCACCCCAGCCCAGCCAGGGGGTAGACGCGGTCCCCCCTATTTTGTGCTCCACGGATGTGGCACGTGGTCGTCGCGTCTCCTCCAGATCCTGCGCAGCCGCGGGATCCGGCTGGCTACCACTACGACATCAGCCGTGGCAGCTCCTACCGGCAGCGCGCCAGGGCGCTGCACCCTCTGGGTAGCCGGCCGATGCAGGCCGCCGCCTCAAGCCGCCTCACGCCGCCAGAGGTTTCAGCGGGCCACCGGAGTCATTCCGGTGGTCCGTTCTTGCTCCCGTCTGCAATTGCGATCATCTAGGGCCCCGCTCTTCACTACGATGGCCTTCAAACGACGTTTCGGTCCCGTTCCAACAATTATTTGACATGTTGATGGTATAATACACATAAAGTAAGATAAACCAAAACCACTACCTCTAAAGGAAGAAGATCTTCGGTGTCACGGTACATGACATCACAGAGAAGAGGATCATAGGCGTCGCGGATGAATTGATCGTAGGCATTGCGGGACACGGCGTCGCGGAGGAGAGGATCGTAGGCGTCGCAGCACACGGCGTCTGAGAGAAGAGGATTTGGAGGTGCGTTGTCAATCTCTGAGGAACCATAGATCTTCATCGTTCTTCATCGGAGGTCGGCGTTCTTCGTCTCACAATGAATCTCTCTTCTTGATCACCAAAATAATAGGTCCCCCCTATTATTTTATTAAACGCAAAGAAACTCTCCTATAATTATTTCATCACACTAATTAGAATGTGTTGAAATTTAATTAAAGGAGGGAGAGATAAGGTTCCCCCATAATTAAATGCATTGGAGGTTTAAAATAAAAAGGGAAAAAGTAAGGTTCCTCATTAAATTATGGGTTGATCTAATTTAATTGGTTGAGGTGACAATTAATGGAGATTTGTCAAAATTATTTGGGGTTCTAGAATAGATTTATGTGGAATTAAATGGTGGGGATTGTGTGGGCCCCTCCTCTCTTAAATCCACACATGGGTAGTTAAGTGGATATGGGCCCCACCCTTAAATACCCATGGGAGGAAAAACCTCCTCATGAAATAAAAATTGTTTCGACAATTTATATTTATCCTTAAAAAAACCCCCAAAAATTATCTTCTCCTCTTTCACGAATGCATTTGTGGTAAGTGTCCCTTTATGCAATTACCAGCACTATGAGTTCATTGGTGCTCTCAGATTTCAATTCTGAGCACTGGTTCAAAAGTTAGTTAAACACCGCTCATTCTTTCACGGAACATACCCGAGCTGAACTTAGAAAATTGATTCCGGGCACACCGGGCCTTAGAATCAAGCACCGTCAGAAGCCACAGGCTCGTAAAATTCCAAAGTATTTAGAAAAAAAATTTCCTTGAAATTTTAGGGTATTTACATTACTCCCACATCAGTGATTTATGTCTCCATAAAGTTACATCATAAACTGGGGAAACAAATGAGGGTACTAAGCATGCATCTTAGCCTCTCGCTCCCATATGCTCTCCTGGAGTTTCCCGTGCTGCCACCTGATTCACACTAGAGGAATCGACCATCCATGTAGGACCTGCTCCTTTCAATCCTTGATCTCCACCAAGACCCCAAAAAAGTCACCTCGATGTCCAGCTCCCCATGATTGATGATATGCGTCTGGTCGTGCACATAACTCCTCAACTGAGATACATGGAAGATATCATGCACCTGATGCAACTGAGGTGGAAGAGACATGCGATAATCCACCTCGCCAATTCTGTTGAGAACCCAATATGGTTTGATGAAGCACACAGATAACTTACATCCCCGACCAAATCTCTATAATCCACGTCGAGATGAGACCTGTAAGAAAAAGTGGTCACCATCCTCGAACTCTAGTGGTATCCTCCTCCTATCAGCATAGGAATTCATTCGGCTCTGAGTAGTCCTCATCCACTCCTGAATGATCTTAACCTTCTCTATCGTAGCCTGAACCATTTCTGGTCCCACGAGAGCTGACTCCCCAGGGTCAGTCCAACATTGAGGTGATCTGCAAGGTTGGCCTTACAATGTCCCATAAGGTGACATCCAGATGGTGGAGTGGTATATGTTGTTGTACACAAACTCCACCAAGGGTAAGTGATCCTCCCAACTACGAACAAAGTGAAGGACACATGCACGGAGCATGTCCTCGAGTGTCTGAATGGTCCTCTCTGTCTCACCGTCTGTCTATGGGTGAAAGGCAGTGCTCAAGCATAGCTACGTCCAAAATGCCTGCTGCAACCCCTTCCAAAGCCGGGAAGTAAAGAGAGTGTCTCGATCGGTGACGATAGATGATGGCACACCATGAATTCATATTATCTTTTGAACATATAGACATCCTAATATCTCTACTAATCCCTGCTCTCTGATCGGTAGGAAGTGGGCCGACTTGGTGAGTTGGTCTACGATCACCTAGATGGTGTCGTGTCCTCTGGAAGTAGGTGGAAGCCCCGTCAAGAAATCCATGGTTATCCCATCCCACATCCACTCTGGGTCCTCAAAGGTCTGTACCAAGACTGTAGGTATTTGGTGCTCCACCTTCACTTGCTGGAAAGTGAGGCATCGAAAAACCAACGCTGCCACAACCTTCATCATACCCGACCACCAATACCGTCGTCTGAGGTCCTGATACATCTTTGCTAGCCCAGGATGTACCGCTAGAGGGGAAGTTTTGAACTCCCTTCGAACCCCATCCTGTAGTGTAACCGGTACCATGGTATGTCCCCGGAAGAGGATGTTGTGCTCCCCGCCTTCAGAAAATCCATTGAGTGATATCCTTGAGGATATCTGAGCACGTCGCGCCTCACAGTCAACGTCTCCATGTTGCAACTCTCTGACCCATGATGTAGTGGAGGAGTGACTATGAGAGACTGAAGATAGGTTTCCCCATCACTATCCAAGAAGGATATATGAAAAGCGGCTAACTGCTCCATCGCCTCTCCAAGTAGCTGGATGCCCGACCTCCTGTTGAGAGAATCAGCTACTACGTTCCCCTTCCCAGGAGTATAGACTATCTCAAAGTCATAATCCTGGAGGAACTCGATCCATCACTGCTATCTCAGGTTCAAGTCCTTCTTCGAGAAGATGTACCTAAGACTCTAGTGTTCAGAGTAGACTATAAAGCACTCACCCATCAGATAGTGTTGCCACATATTCAGGGCGAAGACCACTGCTGCTAACTCCATGTCATGGGTCGCATAGTTCTGCTCATGTGGCCTCAACTACTGTGAACCATACGTGATCACTGATCGATCCTGCATCAGGACACACCCAAGTCCGGCCCCTGATGTGTCACAGTAAACTACATACCCTACGCCCTCCTCTAGCAGCCTCAAGATGGGTGCACTGGTCAATCTCCGCCTCAGCTCCCAGAAGCTCTGCTGACATCTGTCTGACCACACGAAGGGGTTCCCCATCTTTGTCAAAGCTGAAAGCGGTGCTGCATCTTTGGGGAAGTCTGGAAATAATCTCTGATAGTACCCAGCCAGACCTAGGAAACCCCGCTCCTCCATTATGTTTCTGGGTGGCTCCCAAGAAAGTACCACCGCGACCTTCACAAGATCCACTGAAACTCCCACCTTAGAGATGACATGCCCCAAGAAGTGGACCTCTTGAAGCCAGAACTATCAATTAAAGAGCTTACCATAAATCTGGTGCTCTCAGAGTGTATCCAATATAACCCGTAAGTGGCAGGCGTGCTCCTCCTCCATAGTCGAATAAATCAGTTTTTCGTCAATGAAGACTACAATAAACCGATCGAGGTAGGGCTAGAAGATCCTGTTTATGAGACTAATGAACACTATTAGAGCGTTGGTCACACCGAATGGAATGTCCAAGAACTCATAGTGGTCATACCAACACCTGATGTCTATCTTCTTCACATGCCCATCTCTAACTCTGAGCTGATGATAGCATGACATGAGGTCTATCTTTGAGAACCATCGTTCTATTTTGAGCTGATCGAAGAGGTCGTCAATCCTCGGTAGCGGATACATTTTCCTCACAGTCACCTAGTTTAGGAGACGGTAATTGACACAATGTTGCATGCTCTAATCCACCTTCATGGTGAATAGAATCGGAGAAGCCTTGGGTGAAACACTGGGTCGGATGAAACCTTTGCCCTGTAAGTCCTCCAGCTCTACCCGTAGCTCACGAAGCTAAGTGGGAGACATCCGATATGCTGGAGTAGATATCGGTGATGTCCCGAGGTATAAATCAATATAGAAATCTACGTCCGTGTGAGGAGGTAGTCCTAGAACATCTTCAAGAAAAACGACTGCATAGTTATCCACCACTACAGGAAAACTCGGACACTACATGTCAACGACTACGATGATGAGACTAGACAACTGATGTGTGATCGGCTTCCCTCTCCTCTGCGTGATTCCCTCATGTGCTGTGAATGTTCCCTTCTCGCTGGTGAAGGTGAACCTAGTCTCATCTGTGCGGACAGACCGCACCTTGCACCTAATATTGTCGATCTGGGCATCGACTATAGATAACCAGTCCATACCCAAGATGACGACGTAAGGACTCAACGCCGCTACAAGAAGATCCCAGCTGAATCTCTAATCTCCTAGAGTAAGCTCACACTGCTGGAACAAGTGCGTAATCATCGAGTCTGCTCCCTTAGGAGTTTCTAGCCTCAAGGATCGTGCCAATGGCTCCATCTGAATCTCCGAGCTCCGAACAAGGGCAGCGGCAATAAAATAATGACTCGCACCAGTGTCTATAAGAACTGCAGCAAGGGTGGAGTAGACACAGATGGTTCCATCCAGATGGTGGAGTGGTAGCTATTGTTGTATGAAAACTCTACCAAGTGTATATGTTCCTCCCTTCTACGACCGAAGTCGAGGACACATGCACAGAGAATGTCCTCGAGAGTCTGAATGGTTCTCTCAGTCTGACCATCCATCTGAGGAAGGAAGGAGGTGCTCAATCGAAGTTGCATCCTGAAATTCCATTGCAACCTCTTCCATATCCGGGAAGTGATAAAAGCATCTCGATCGTATAAGATCGTCGATGGCACACCATGAAGTCGTGCGTTCCCCTATAAGTAGAGGCGTCCCAAGATCTTTACTAAATCATACTCTCTGATCGGTAGGAAATGGGCCAACATGGTGAGTCAGTTGATAATCACCCAGAAAGAGTCGTGAACTCTAGGTGTACGTGGATTTCCTATCACGAAATCCATGGATATCCTGTCCCACATCCTCTATGGGACCTCTAAGGTATGAACTAAACTTTCTAGAACCTTGTGCTCTACCTTCACTTGCTGTAAAGTGTGGCATTTTAGACAAACTCTACAACTGACTTCTTCATACCAGGCCACCCGTGTTGTCGTCGGAGGTCCTAGTACATCTTTGCCACACCATGATGTACAGCTAGAGGTGATGTGTGAATCTCCCTCAACACTTCCTCCTGAAGAGACACCAGTACCAAGGTACATCCTCAGAATAGAATGATGTGATCCATCTCGATCACAAAGGATATATGAATAAGTGGAGGTGTGACTATAAGAGACTATAGAAGGGCTGCTCCATCTCGATCCACAACAGATATCTGCAACGTGGCCAGCTTCATGGTCGCCTCTCCTAGCAGTTTAATGCTTGATCTCCCACTGAGAGCATCTGCTACAACGTTCCCCCTCCCAGCAGTATAGACTATCTTTAAGTCATAGTCATGGAGGAACTCAAGCCAACGCCGTTGTCGCAAGTACATTTCCTTCTATGAAAATATTTACATGAGACTCTGGTGGTCAGAGTATACTGTAAAACACTCTCCCAGCAGATAGTTCCGCAATATCTTCAAGGTAAAGAGCATAGTGACTAACTCGAGGTCATGAGTGGTGTACTTCTGGTCAAACTATCTCAGCTGACAATAACCATAAGCTATCACTACTCTCTCCTGCATTAGGATGTATCTGAGCCCAGTACTTGATGAAATACAATAGACTACGTACCCAACACCCTCCTCCAGTAGCCTCAAGATGGGTGAACTAGTAATCCTCAACCTCAGCTCCTGGAAACTCTGATGGCATCTCCCTAACCACGTGAAGGGTTTCCCCTTCTTCATCAATGTTGAAAGTGGTGATGCAACTTTGGAGAAATCTTGCACAAATCTCTGATAGTACCCATCCAGCCCCAGAAAATATCGTACCTCCGTCACCCTCATGGTTGGCTCCTAAGAATTTAATTTCTTGATCTTCACTGGATCCACTACAACTCTAGCCTCTGAGATGACATGTCCCAGAAAGTGTACCTCTCGGATCCCGAACTGGCACTTCGAGAGCTTACCATAAAAATGGTTATCTCTGAGTGTGTCTAGTACTACCCGCAAATGGTTGGCATGCTACTCCTCGGTAGCTAATTTGATCAGAATGTCATCGATGACGACTACCAAAATGTGATAAAGTTATGGCTGGAAGATCCTATTCATGAGTCCCATGAAAATAGCTGGTGCATTGGTTATACCGAAGGGCATAACCAAGAACACGTAGTGGCCATACCGGCATCTGATGGTCGTCTTCTGCACATCCTCATTCTGTACTCTGAGCTAGTGATATCCTGATCGAAGATCTATCTTTGGGAACCAACGCCATCCCTTCAACTGATCAAAGAGGTAATCAATACTCGGGAGTGGGTACTCGTTCTTCACGATCACCTGGTTCAGGCACTGATAATTAACACATAGTTTTAAGCTCTTATCCACTTTCTTGGTGTAAAAAATCATGGATGCCCTAGGTGCAACACCGTGTCGGATGAATTCATTCCCCTTCAAGTCCTCCACCTGTACCCGCTGCTCACGAAGCATCGTGTGAACCATGCGATATGATTGAGTGGATATCGGTGTCATATCGGGGTACAAGTAAATGTAAAGTTCTACCTCCTTATGAGGAGGTAGTCCTGGAACATCATCAGGGTAGATATCTGCATACTAATACACCACAACAGGAAAACATGGACCTCGTACATTAACCGCTTCGAGAATTAGGCAAGCCAACTGATAAGTGATCGGCTACACACTACTCGGAGTATGTTCATCATATGCTACAAAGGCTCCCTTCTCACCAGTGAAGGTAAAACGGGTCCCATCTATGTGGACACACCACACTTTATGCCTAAAACATTCAATATGATCATTGACTGTAGATAACCAGTCCATACACAAGATGACGTCATATGGCCTCAAAGCCTCTAAAAAGAGATCACAACCGAAGCTCTTTCCTCTTAGAGTTATCTCACACTACCGACACCAGTGCGTAATCTTCGAGTCTACTCCCGTAGTGATATCTGGCCGTATGTATAGAGTAAATGGCTCATCCGGAATCCCCGAGCTCTGCACGAGGGCAGCAATAATAAAATAATGGCATGCACAAGTGTCTATAACTAATGCATCAAGGGTTGAGTAGACACATATAGTACCATGAATCCTCCCAGGTGCACCGTGGTTGTAGGCCATGACTTCGGGAATCTAATCCCTCCCCTGTCCGCCAGCTCCCTATGGTTAGGTTGGACCCCTGGTGGTGGTGGCGGTAGGACCAAAAAACGTCAGCCACCACCTACTTCTCAACCAGATCCTCTACCATGTCTACCTGCTGCCAGTGGACCACTACGGTCGAACCTCTCGCTCTTCCTGAGACGTCTGTATATTGTCTGCTGCTCATCTACATGGCAGGTCAGGCAGTCACGAGCCATGTGACCATGCCCGCCACATGCATTGAAATATCTTCTCCTCGCATGTTTTTCTCTGTCTCGTGTGCCCCACACAACTGAACCTGTATCCTGGGGTCACCCACCTAATAGCATGGTCTGCTTGGGCCTCTGCAACATCTGTATATTACCGGCTGCTGGTGGCTCTACTACCTGTCACCCTGTGGTGGGTCCCGATACTGGTGACTGCTAAGCAATAAAACTCTCAACATGAAGGGATTTCTCCTGCACCCCCGCCTATGTCGGAATGCTGAGGGAGATCCTTGAAACCATGATCTCATGCCTGAGTCCCTGCTCAAAGGTCCATTCTTTGAAGAACGGGTCCCGCACCATATAATTGGAGTAGCGCGAGAGGTCGGTGAACATCACTGAGTACTATGCCATCGAAATGATGCCCTGCTGCAGATGAATCAACTCCTGAATCCTCACCGCACGAAGGGTGGATGGAACAAACTCTGACCGAAAAAGGCTCTCGAAGGTTGCCCAGATAAGTGATGCCTCATCATGCACCTGAAGAATCAGGCTCCACCATCTGCGTGTGACTTCCTGTAAGAGACTCATGGAATGGATCCCCATGAGGTTGGCTGGTGTCCCTACCAACATGAAAACTCTCACAATAGCCTCCAGTATATCCTTAGATTCCTGTCAGTCTGTCTCTCCCATGAACCTGGGTGGCCTATGGCACTTAAACTTGTGAAATGCACTTAGATTACATTCAATCTCTACTACAAAAGCTGGTTGTATAGGTGGACTAGCATGTAGTGGTAACACGGGTGCCTCTGCTGTGATGGGGATCTGCACCGAGGCCTCGTCGCTTGGTGTGCTACCATCTTGTACACATCCCGGAACCCTAGCTAGCTGCCTAAGTGGGGCCATCCAGAAATGAAATAGGTGTTCCATGGTCAAAATAATATACCTAGAGAGTTGAAGTAAAGTAATAAAAGAGAAAACATTTCAAGAAAATACACACGCAGTCAGTGTTTTCGTGCATTGAATCAAAAATCAGAAGTCAGAGACCTCGTGTATGGATACGTCGGTTGTCGTACCAACACCGGTTTCCCTAAACCGATAACCACACCCAAAACAAATAACACAATTTACACTAAAAGATTCAGAGTCCATTTCCTATGGTAGATTCGTCTCCTCTTATACCTATTTGTCACGATCCGTCCTCAGGGCCCGTATCGTGACTACCCCAAGCCCGCCTTCCACGGGCCAGGGGCTAGCGACTAGCACCATATGAGATTCTCTGATAAAAAGGGAAGGCATTTACATTAATCCTGTAACACATACAGTCTGAACACAAGGAGTAAAATCATCAAGTACTAATATAGAAAAGAAATGGTGTGCTAAAAAAGTGGGCCAGTATACAAACCCAACTAAACAACATGTATAAATAAAAAGGAAAAAACAGCTCCTAGATTATCCACCGGTGAATCCTACCTGTAGGGTAGGTACAGATATCAAACAACTTGTCCTTGAGGTACTTCTCGTCTAGTCTAGCTCCGAGAAGCCTCTCGTCCATCTCCCTCATCCTCGATCAGCGCTGACCATCGTCTGCACAGAACACAATAAGGTGCGGGTGAAGCCCGTGTAGGGGTGAGTATAACGATACTCAGTAAGGGACCATGAGACCCCCGAAGGTCTCCCAGAATCCACTATGGATAAACCCCAGTAGTAATATACAATCAAGAATTATCAACCATTCCTACTTAGGTATATTCCCATACATATACCTAAGTTACCAATTACAGTTTGGCACCAACACTCGAGCCCATGCACAACCCATTCCAAAAAGGAAGTAATGTCATTAATCTCGATGATAACATATTAAAATCAAGACTCAGCTCAAACAGGTATTTAAATCAAGTAGAGGGGAAGAGATTATTACATGTAGACATTAAATCATCTCCTCTGTCTAACACACGTAGGATCCCAGAACAGTATCGACACTGCCGATCCCACAGTGGATCCCGGTACAAAATTAATCACTATCGAACCCACAGAGGATCCCACAAGAGTATTGTCACCGTCTAACCCATGTAGGATCCTAGTCTAGTGTCGTCGATGTCGAACCCACGATGGATCCTGGTCCAGTATCGTCACTGGCGAACCCACGGAAAATCCTATCATCTCAGCCACAGCCAGCCATAGGATTCCTGCACATAGCACACTCGATTCCGGGAGGGTCCACTCATCGAGCCAAGTGTCGATTCATAAACAACCATAATGTCTTGAGTTGATTTATCTCTTAGTTCCGTATCATCATAAAGAACCCAACAAGATAGACGACATGACAATCGGAAGCCCAGTCTGTGAGTTATTGATGTTTTCGATCCTGTGGCCCGGTTAGATTTATGTTCCATCCAACCTGATCATACCCCTACTGCTTCCAAACCCCGAGTGAGGTATTCTAAAAGAAATATCTCATTCCATACTTCCCGTCGGCATAGACGGCTCATCAATCGGACACTCGAAGCACAAGATATGGGAGAAAAGGTGAAATGGGTCAGAATTGGGTCTGGGTCCGGTCCAGCCCAGCCGAACCGACCTGACCTGACCCAGTGTGGGTCAACCCAACCTGGATCCAGATCCAGACAGGGGTCCAAACCGGTCTATGGATCCAACCCGGCCTTCCAGAATCAGCCTGGCCCGCGTGGAGGCTCGACCCATGGGTGGTGCGGCCTACGTGGCTGCGTGGCAGTCCGCCAGCCGAAGCCACTGGGCTGCCGCGACTCGCGGGCCCCACATTGACTGAGTGAATGAAGGGACAATTCCCCCTCATATCCCTCCAACATCAGGCGCATGGTACCGGCCTGGTAACTATGGGATGCATCGGGTCCCGCCTGTGGCACGCCCGTCGGCACCCGGCTTAGCCGCCCGCCCTCCTCCATCCACCGCGGCCCGCCTGGATGCGTCTTTATGAGGCGCGATGGTGCCGCACCCACAGTTCAACCGCCGCATCCCTTCTGTCCATGACCCT
This sequence comes from Viscum album, assembly GCA_963277665.1. Taxonomy (NCBI): domain Eukaryota; kingdom Viridiplantae; phylum Streptophyta; class Magnoliopsida; order Santalales; family Viscaceae; genus Viscum; species Viscum album. The sequence goes on along the minus strand of OY728146.1, from coordinate 2,052,632,519 downwards.
TTTACCCACGTGGTGCGATAGTTCTGTGCCCTTCCGGCGGTCATCTGATAGCCTTAATTTGTCACGAACTGTGCTATCCACGACCCGGTCCTCCGTGCGGCACGACTGCACCACCGGTTCTTTTCATGGCCAGCATATTGCCGGCCGTTGTTGCTCTACCACCATCGTTAAAAAAATGATGATAAATGGAGGTGGTTCGAGCCGTGTTTGTTCAACCTGTTCCCTCCATCTTAGGGTGGTAACAATCATCCATTAACAAAGGTCAAGAAGGACGAAGAACAAAGATCGAAGTCAATCAAAATGACCCCTACCTCTTATGTCAATTGTTGACGGTGGAAGGAGAGTTTGGAGAAGAAGAAGTCGAAGATGAAATTGTCAGCATTCCTCATGGGGGTCAGTTTCATTCCTCAATCAAAGGTTCCTCATTGGTGGAAGAGGATATCTTCGTTGGTGGAAGATAATTCTCCACGTTCTTCCATGGCTCCACCAAATGAATAGATGCCAACAAAAATGAAATAATAGATTTTTCTACAATTAAATTGTTGGCATGAATTCAAAATATTTCAAATTTAATTATTTAATGTTCCATTAATTAATTCAAGTGGAGTGGCACATTAATGAAGGGAGTTCAAGACTTTCCCCCACTTATGTGGAGTTCATGGAGTTAAGAAGCTCGGGTGGTCCCCACCTAATTTATCCTCACATGGGAGGTTATGCTCGGGTGGGCCCCACCACCATAACATCTCATGGGAGGTTTTGGTGTGGTGTCCCCCACCACTAACCTCCTCATGGAGGTTTTAACCTCCACAAATAAAAAATAAGGTACACTTATTTTTTATTTAACTTTATTCATAAAAACTCCAAATAATAACCTCCATTCTCAACCATTTGTCATCAAGGTGAAATCCCTCTTAAGAGAATATTGGCACTGTGAGTTCAACGGTGCCCTTAGATTTCAATTCCAAGAAGATGTTCAAAAGATATAAAATCTCACTCATATATTTACTGAACGTACCCAAATAGACTTCAGAAATTGATTCTGGGCACACTGGGCCTCGGAATCAAGCACCGTAAATTTTCACAGACTCGTAAAATTCCCATGAATTTAAGAAAAATATAATTTCCACAGAATTTATGGGTCTTTACAATGTTGGTGTCCATTTATGGAATTTTCATGACATATTTATATATAGTTTTATAATTTTATACATAAAATAAAATGTATCCATGGTAGTAGGTGTTCACGGTCTAGTGACATTGTGAAAATTCGTATGCATGAAAATATATTTAATTGGGACAACTAATTAATAGAAAATTAAAAAATGTTTTTATTTTAACAATGATGCAATATAAAAGTTTTATCTAGTTATATGATTCAATATGATTGTCCTTTATTTAGTTCTTATGGTTGAATAGATTTATTATAAATTCTTTTGTTATTTAATGTTTCTCTTTCTCTTTTTTCCTATAAATGATATGTTTTATATATGGTTTCGAGAAAGAGCTGATTACTAATACGATGGGTATTATAGTAGTTAACTATAACGATAATCATATAAACTACTCAATATGGAATCTTATATAAAACGTTTTTTAGGAGAGTTAATAACATATGATCGTATTAGGTTGGTAAATGTGAGGATACTATATGATTATTTTATTATTACTATGATGAATTTATATATTGAATCATAATATATGTACCATATTGTGTAATATAATTCATTATAATAATTATAATTTTATCCTAGTGATACACAACCACATATAGAATGATATTTTTTGGTTTGGTCCAACATCTGGATGGTTGGTGAATGAACAATATTGTTAGCATAATTTTCCCTTTCCCAGTCCCACTATATTCCTTATATTATTATGGACCTAATATAGTGAAGGTTGGTTCTATATGTATATGCAGATTTTCCTTGTAATGATATTTGGGTTTTAAATAGGTGATAAAAATAATGATGCGAATAAAACTGGTGGGAAATTATTTTTGTGGGAATTATAAATTTTTGTAGCATGTGATATACTACACCTATATGCTATATCATGATTTTGATTTATATTTTTATAGGTTATGTGTTCACATATGAGATACAAAATATAATTAACATTATGAAATCCACGAATGAGGGTTTCCTAAATAAGTGTTGACTGATCTCATTAGTGGATGGAAACGATTGTTGAGATCGTGACTTGGTATTATAAATTCCAAGATTTAATTAAAATGATTTCATGATTCTGATCTTTTACTATATCATTTTGGAGAGTTCTTAATATGTATGTGGGAATAATCATCCTTGCTTTAATATATATTTTTTCAAAACTAAGTTTCTAGAGGTGTTGAGTGGAATTATATCAATTTATCTTTTGTTCATAAATATGGAAGTTAATTCTTACATTCATATAGTATATTGGTGTTTTAGTCTTTCAAATTTATAGATTAAAGGATATTATATTATTTTAATTATATACGGTATTTATTTATTTTATTTTTTTTTCAAATTAATGTGCACAACATTGTTATCACAACATTTTTAAATGGATTCTGGTTATTATGACGGAATTTGGATCTTCATACTTCATTTAAAAATGAAAATTGTGTTCTCTATAGGGTAACTCATTATATATAAATGTTCAACATATTTTTTTCAATAATTGACAGTGTAGCCTATATTATTGAACCCATTATGAACTATTTTTTTCAAAAGCAATATATTTTTAGAAATAATTTTTATAGTGAAAAAATTATAGGCTGTATTACATCAACATGAGGTCCTAATGGGGTATATTATATTTTTCATCTATTATATAAAATATGATATTAATTTTATCATAATCTATGTTAGAATTATTATATTTATTTACAAAAATATTATTAATCCTATCTAAAGAAGTAATTTTAAAAAATATTTATTTATGTGTGAGGGGAGTAAAATTGATTTCATAAAATAGTTTTTCTAACCTCAAACTATTAATATTTTTGGAAAATCATATCAAAAATCACATACATATATTCAATAAATAAAATTTAATTTATACAATGGTGGAATAATAATATGAAAATATTTATTATTTGATATATTTGGTATATATATTTTATTTCATCTTAATCTATTGGTAGGGTAGTTTCGTATAAATAAATCTGGTAATTATAGTTGGTTGAAAAACCCCATTTTTACCCTCATCATTGATTTAGAGAAATATTGGATAAATTTTCTCTCTCATATAATTTAGTTATATATTTTTATCTCCCATGAGGTATAATTGATGTTCTATGAATATTGGGACACCTCTATACACATATTCCAAAAGATATCTCCTTATCCATTGGTGAATCCCCCTCCCACCGTGTGGTTCCACTAACTCTACTTCCATGTCATCACACTGATGAGTCAAACTTCTCTTGATGAAGGTGGTGATCTTGATTGGGTGTAATAGAGTTAATAAACATGGATTATTCATTGTTTTTTTGAAATTATGTTAAATGATTATTAAATTAAATTATTTCTAATTCAAGTATTTATTTTTATATATTGAATATTTTGAAAGGGTTCTAGAAGATTTTAGATCCTTTTTAATGAAAATTTTTTGAATTTTATATAATTCCATTAGGTGAGGAAAATCTAGTGATTTATAAGTGTCTCATTAGGTTGTGCATTGGAAATTTAGAAAAGGAATGATGTATCTATGTAAGAATCATTTTTGGAAACTATAAGGATCCTTATATGGAATACGGATGTTTGTAAATATAGTTTTACTCTATGAATTGATAAATTTTGTTTTTTGTATGAATTATTCATGGTTATGTAGATATGAATTATTGTACCCTTAAGAAATAATGTGATGTATAGGAATTAATATGTTATTCGTAAGGATCATTCTTCTCTATAAAAAAAAATATCAAGTTCTACATAATGGTGTTTTGGAAAAGCATGATTTTGAACCTATGTATGAATTATTTTGATTTTTTTAAGGATCATTGATTATGTAAATTTTAGAAAAAGTTATTCCTAACATTATATTTTTTTTTATTTCACTAAATAGTAAAAATATTAATAAATTATCTTTTTTAAATATAAACTCAATCATTGATACAATAAAAAATGAATAAAAATTGTGTAAGATCACTCCCCAAAATATAGAAATTGGAAAGATAGAAATTACACTAACAATAGGTGACGTCTTATGGACAATAGTGGATATAAATAAATTTATTGAGAATTATTAAATAATGGCTGAATATTTTTTCCTAAAAGACAAAAATTAATGAAAACACAGAGATGTAATATAACACATTTTAAAAAATTATAATAAACAATAAAGGTATAAAAATTGTTCAACAAAGTAAATTAGAAAGATACATAATGATTATGTATGCTATAAAAATTCCAATAAATATCAATGTAGAAAAGAAACATGGTGAAAATAAACAGGGAACCATAGTGAACCTAATGTGGACTCAATGTCTCAATAATTTCCATAAGAACCAGATCTAAAAATACATAACCACATCATCATAGACCTATTCTAGTGAAATATGAGACCATATACATTCTAGGAAAAGATGAATAACATCTACATACTGATTAGGGAACATATGTTGGGGTGTGTATATAATAATTAGAAAATATCCAACAGTTACACCAAATAAAAATAAAATTTAAAACACATCATCTTCAATTTTATTTAACTGAAACGCTAGGAAAATTCAAAAAAAAACAAAAAATCATTATATATATCATATATAATGTTAGGAAATGACATGAAGATACAACTCATAGAATGAAATAAAAAATAAATTCAATCCAAAATCTAATTTAACGGCTTTTAGAAGCCCCTCTGAATAGTCAAAATCATGAGAGGTATATATATTTCCATTACCAAGTCATGAATGAATAAAATAAATCAATTTTCCATAGTAATTAACAAGAATTCAATTATTAATCTGTATTCCCAATTCCATACGAATATGACAACCCACAATCAAATTTAATACTAGGTTCTCACTGCTATGTATTTTATTTTTGAAACAAATTTAACTAAACAATTTTATCATAAGCCTTGTGTATGTAATAGAGTATTTTTTCTATTTTTTGACCAACTAGGTAATGGGATTCAAAAAAATAATTTCAAAATGTTGTTATATAATAATTAGAAACAATATTTATTGAAAATAATGATACAATGAGGTACATGAGAATGTATAAAAAAAAGAGAATCCACCCACCTATGTTGTCCTCGACAAGAATAATCATACATTTATATCATATATACGAGATCTTTTTTATTAAATAAATTTATTCCAACTAATAATAATCAAATAATCCATAAATCATAGATTATAAAATTATAAACCAGATCTAGGGATCCTCTTATATGAATATGAGAGAATTAAGGAAATAGAGGGGGAATGAGTCTCTTACATTTGAAATCCCACTTCGAACACTCTCCAATATATTTAAATAATGTAACAAATAGATAATATATTCTAGAACACCTATGGTTGTCCATGTGTTGTGAGACTAAGATAAGTGAAGAGGAATGAGGGTTCCAGGGGAATATATGACCCACAAAATCAATTTTCAATAGTTATTTATTATCTTCACATTAATTGGATAAAAGATTTTGAGACCCATGTGCCACCATATATATTGTCTATATCCAAAAAAGTCACACAGTCCCATTGTAAGTTTTCATGGTTTGGCTAAATTATGTTCCCACTATATCTCGTCCTAGAATACCCATCCACATAACACATGGTTACCTAGAGAACACTATCTAATTTCCTATAATCTTAAAAAAATCATATACCTCATCATACCTTCAAAAAACTTCTCAAAACCACCAAAAAGATTATAAAACCCAACCCAAACATTATTTAACATGAAAAATACATAAAATGTTATTAATAATTTTCCATATTTAGTTCACATAATTATTGATTATTTAATAAATTAATTTTTACAACAAAATACTCCTTCAAATATGTGTGGTGGGGATAATGAGGTTTTATTACCAAGAATTTGACTAAATTTTAACTAAAATATATGTATAAAAATTGTTAAGGATTTGGTTTTGTAATATTTAGTATGATTTAAAAATAGTAAAATAAATTAATAACATCATGTTGCTGACATGTCAAAATGATATCTCTTGTGAAAATGATTTATTTTTCTAAAAATGGAAAACAAAATGAACATTATAGAAGGTGAAGTTAAAAGGTGGATTCCATCACAACACTAAATAGGGAAAATTTATCTAATGAAAATGTCAATTATGTAGTTCATTGTTAATGAAATGAAAGGTATGAAATCTAATTAGAGTCATGAATTTATAAAAATGTATTTCTAGTATTATGATTATTATTGTGGGGGTGAAATTATATTGTGAAACACATATATGAAGTGATTATGTAGAAAATATTACAATTTTTTCTATCTGGAAACATTCAAAAATATCAATTCTATAATACACTGATCTAGTTCATTTTGATCATTTATAATTTTTGAAGAAGGTGATGTTTTTCAAAGGAGTGTTGCATTCAACATTGTGAAGAAGGGTTGTGCATTATTTAATCCTTGTGAGTGTAGTAAACCTGGAAAGTAATTGTTGAAATTTTATTGTGTAACTAAACATGAATTGGTTTTCTTTAGTGTCTCTAGTTCATCGTTACATTTCCTTACATTCTCCCTATATCAACTCATTTTGATTAAACCGTGTAAAATATATATTTATAATTATACAAAATTAATAAATTTATATATATGGCTTGGAGAGAGAATAATGTTCCTACTAATGAGGTAATATAATCACCTTTAGTATGTATGTTTATTTTGAAATACAATAATTCAACCCACAACCATATTAGAGTAATAAACATATTTAAGATCAATAAGTGGTATCATAGTGAAATTTCATAATGTAGAATTCACTCTTCATGAGTGTGGAAATATTTCATTTGGAGATAATTAGGACATGTTTACAAAATCGTAAAATTTCAATTCATTAACTAGATCTTTGGATTTATTTATCTATATAATAGATATTTCATATTATACCTCACATGAAACGTGGGAAATTTTTTGAATATAATTGAAGGTGATTCAAAAATTAAATATCTAATAATGACATTAATGTAGAATATGTATCAATTCTTGACAATGAGAATGAATAAGAGACCTGATGTAATTTTATATAAACCAAATTCTCCTATGGAAGATATCTATGGTGTTAGGGGAATTATAGATGATAAAGTTTTATAAGAATCATAAGGAGGAATCTACCTTAGTGAAATATGAAATTATCGGTGTGTAAAAATAAATATCTAATGGAAGTAAAATTTGAAAACATAAATTGAATTGTTGTTTCATATGCGACGATGAACAACAAAAATGTGTATATCAAGATTTTAGAATTCTTATAATGATGTATTAAAAGATTCTTAGAAACCCTTAGGGATGGAGAATGATAATGAGGATATAGTAAATTAGGTAATGTATTTTATGTCTCAAAAAACTGTAATAGTGAAATTCAAAACAACGATTATACTTTTTTTCCTTCCAATGTGAAAAAATTAGACACCTCATATTAGATGTCGATGAAAAATCTAGGCTGACGAGAAAAAGAAATATCGATGAGGAATACAATAAATAATGTCAATGGTAAGAGAAAAATATTTTGATAATTCATCTAAATAATACATTTTTCTCTGAATATAATAATTATTTGGTTGATAAAAATGAAAGTTGGTTGAGTACTATAGAGATAATTGATAACAACTTCTTAAGGCATTGATATACTAGTTATAAATGAACCATAGAATTGGAAAAGGCCATATTCAAGGGAATATTCCATCTGAATGTCAATATAATGTCTTCCTTATAAAATTATGATATGTTTGGGATATATATATATATATAATATAATTTATTATAATGGGAATCAAATAATTACAATCTCAAAATGAGTATATGATGTAAGATTTTAAGGTAGGTATTGAACAATATAAATATGAAATTTTTGGTAGCGATGAAAATGTAGATGAGTTTACTCTCAAAATTGAAGAAAAAGAATGTACTATGGTTTAAAAAATTAATTATATTCATGAAATGGTTAAAAGAATCAGGGATATTTATGATTTAGTTATATTATATGGAATATATTGGTAAGATCAAGTGTATATCCAAAGGCAAGATTTATCATTGAGAAGACAATGAATTAGGGGTTTACATTTATTAGTTAATTTATTTTTAATTAAATATATTGTACATGATTATTTACTAAATCCACTTAGATATGTTTGAAATTGTCATATCATATAAAAAATTATATGATAGATCATAAAAACAATATTTAAGATCCCATCCATGTTAGGTATACCCCAAAACATGGATTCTCATCAATAGTTTTTTAACAAATAAAATGGTTTAAACAAAATCCCACTATATAATAACTACTATTTCCATAGTAATGGGTCATTATTTTACAACACATTGTGTTACTAGTGTCCACACTAGACATATACTTCTTCCAAAATAGACTAAATGTCCTCTCCTTCACCAATCTCTAACTAAGTGTCCTTTTATTTCCACCAATAGATTATATAATTATCTTGATTTCAACATCCAATGAAAAAATTCATCATTTATGCATGGTTTATATAGAATATAAAAAATATTAAACCTCCTAGATTAAATTCAATGTTTATTATCCTATAGAATCATGATTTATCATGTATACATTAATAATCATTTTATCCTATGAATCTTAGGTGCTGGTCTTGCAAAAATATTTTGACCACCATTATATGATCAGTTTTCTTATTAATGAAATTCTCTAGAATGAATACTTCCCACTTCAAATTATGACTTGGAGTCAATTATATTTTTCCTATTGGTGCATAGAAATTAATTAATTTTATTTTATATAAGATATAAATTTTATAAATTAGAATAATACATCTTATATTTATCTAAAAATATTATTAAAATGTGCATCTAACATTCACGATTTAGTACATCTTTCCAAATGTTACACCTAGAACAGCTAATTTATAGATATTATTTTTGTTATTGTTTAAATGGATCCATTTTATCAAAAATTTATTATCTGGGTATATTAATTTTAATCATTCATTATGAATTTCACTATTCTTATTTTCAACATCATAAATAGAAGTATATGAATGGGTTACCTCATTTTTATGGGATATATGAAATGCACTATATTTCATGAACAAATTATTGGAACCATAAGGATAAAGAATCATTATCTTTTAAACACATTTCCATAATTTAACACACAATGTCACATGCATCCCATCTTCATACACCATTAACGGTATGAAATCCTTTTTTTCTTGAAGAAATTGATAGTTTCCTGATATCAAATTGATTTCGCATAAAAAATCAATGGTTTAATAGAAATATTCCTCACTGAAATATGTTTATTTGAAACACATGTGACGGCTTTTGTGGACTCCTCATCCTTATAGAATCATGAAATGTTAGATCTTATTATTCAAATAAGCTGAAATCATCCTAGATTCATTATAAATTCATATATTTGAAAATCATGGTTATTCACCATTTCACACTAAAATAAATATCATATATAATTTAAAATGGTTTTTGATTCTTCCTTTCCATATATAATCTCCTTTTAATACTGAGACACACTACATTAGCTCTGAGTTGCATGTCACAACAAAGATGATATTAATAACCCTTAAAATATTTAATGACTAAAAATTATTAAATACCAAAGTGATTTAGTGTTTCTAAAATAATATTCAATAAAAAATATTTATTTTTTATGGGAGTTCACATTTACTCCTTGTGAAGATGTTCTCACATGCTTGTGAAAAATAATAAATTGGTTACATGCATCCAAAACACTTTATGCACTCTTCATGATGATATCATCATTAGGAATTTGATCGAACATAAATTTCTTCAATATTATTCATTTTATATTGTATCATATAGTTTTGTTATAATATTTATAGCATATCATTATTTCATTATATCTCCTGTATGAAAATACCAATATCATTTCCATCAATGATGATTTATTGGTGTGATGAATGGAAAAAAACTCTGGTAATGGATGGAGGTAGAAGAATATGATGCCCATTTGAATAGATGGATACAATTAATTGAATTGGATTTCTAATATTATGTCCACATATTTCATAGATGAATGCATAGTGTTCATCATGTAGTGATTTGAGATCCAATATGCACATAGTTGAGCTCTACCTATAAATCTCAGTTTTACATCCACTTGTCAAGTTGAAACTATGGTTTATAACATAGAAAAAAATTTCAGTCATACTGCATTGGTCTATGCCACAACTATGTGGTCCACTTGAAGACCCTATGGGTCCTATGGACAGACCTTTCACATTATTGTGCATGATCAATATTGGTCCCTATTCAAGTCTAGTCACATATATTTTTTCATGAATGCTCTTCTGGGATATCTCTCGAACTTGGTATAGATATCCAAAAATATTTTGGATTTATATAGGCCCATATATCATATGGTTTTATTTATTTTTTGAACTCATCTCTTAAAATTAAAAAATATTTAATATTTAACAATTGAAAATTATCAATGAAAATGACAACCCACTAAATAATTATTTAATAAAATAATTTTCATAGTGATTATAATTCATCACATATTTAAATATGCATCAATGAAAAAAATATTTATTTGTTACAATTTTCACAATAAATAATATATCATTACACGACCTTATTCATCTTGTTGAAATCCATGTGTCATCATTGTCAATAGTTGTAGATCTTTATGTGTAGTTAAAATATCATCACAATTTTACAAGGATAGTTTATTGAGTAATAAATCAACTTCATTTCAATGATTCCAAAACATTTCACCAAGAATACCCACTTCATCGTCAACTCATCAAACACATATTGAATCATCATAAAAAAAAAGTAAACACATGGGCTCAATATCCCGAAATACTTGTTATATTGGGAATAAATTAAACAGGACGTATACATAAAACAATAAGGAGTTAATTAAATCTCATAGAATGTATTTGAGGAATATTTATGAATATTTATGTGTTTATTTTTTTGATAATAAATATATATTTTTTCGTGATAAAAAAAATATTGTATTAGTGGTGTTTATATATTACCTAGAACCAACACTCTAGATGAAATAAATCCATGAATTTAAAGGAATTAATATTTACATAGTGATGGATAAAAGGAACACATAAAAAATTATGTGTTATTTATTTTTTAAATTGATGAACACCCAAAACATTAACCACATTGTAAAAAGATATTTATTACGTAATGAATACAAAAATAAGGCAACAAAAATCCTTTTTTCCATTTAATTTTAGTGGATATTATTTGCTTTGTTAATTCTCTATGAAAAAGTTATGTAATTATTTATCTAGGGTGAAATGGAAGGTTTTAAAGAAAATATAGAGATGTTTCAAATAGTATCTAGAAACATTTACAAAAATACAAAAAACAAATTTTGTGTTTCGAAAAATAAATATTGATCTATATTTCTAAGGGGATGTAAGATAATAGAATGTTATTTAATTTAATATAGTAGACATGGATAATAAACGGAATGATTTAGTAAAAATTGATAATCAATTTTCAATAAGGGATATTGATAATGCCAGTACATATATTATGGATATTGACAATATATGTCACATAACAGGAATAATGAAATTGACATCTTGAAGTAAATATTAAATGTAATGTGCTTTCTAATATCTCATTGTTGAAGTGATGAAATTTATTAGTTTTGGGATGAATAATATTTATGTAAAAATTTTAAGGCACATAAGTCTATTGTTATTTGATGGTAATAGTAACAAAAGTTTTAGTTTAAGGAACCATTGTGATGCTTGGAATCATGTAAAATTTAAATATAATGATTTCATGAGAAATTGAAGATATGGATTTTTTATTTTGAAAGATACATTGAAAAAGGGCATTGATATTATTGACAGATATATAGGAAATTGTATATTTTATTTGAGTTCTAAAAAATAACGAAAAAGTGGAAGGACCATTTGATCTAAAATAATAATTTAAATTATAAATAATGACTATTCATGATAGATACCAATAATTACATGTGATCATATAGATTTATGTGATATCATTAAAATGGAATAAAATTTAGAGAAACGCATCAAACCAAATAAAGAGAAATAATAATGATTATTAAAACATTTTTATATGGATGTGTAAGGGAAAATAAACATAAAGGCATATAGGGAGGTGGGAATTGGTATTTTTAATTACTGATTATATTATTATTATATTTAATTTTTATATCACCCAAAAATAGAATAATTTTACTATAACACTAAATATTAATGGAAATTTTAGAATATTATAAGTGGAAAAACTAAAAAATGGAGGGATGATAATTTCATAAAATTTCCAATGAATGTGAAATACTATCTTCAGAAATATAGGATTTAATATCACATTTTTGATTTTAGGGATCGCTAATAAAACAGAGTCCTTGATGAGGAGAAAGAAATTATAAAGAAATAGGATACAGAATATGGAGAAGAAAATATTTAATACATATTAAAATGAGGAATTTTCAATTTATTTTGTATCTATAAAATGTATTTAATATGTGAAAATATTTATAAAATCCCAAAACATGATGTCATACAAGAATAATCGAACAATACATTACTTATGAGTTATTTATATTCAATTCTTTTTCTTAATAATATGAAGAATATTCTATTCAAATAATGGAATTTTTTAATTGATATTTACCCCCAATAAATGATAATAAATAATAAAATCCATTGGTAAATAGTGGAAATCCAAGTTGTAATAACAACTCAGAAAGAGATGTCTTTGAAAATGAGAAATAACATTTTGGATTTTGGGGAGTAAATTTTGAAATAATTCAACGACGAAACTGTGGAAGAATGTGATGTTGAAGTTAGCGGTTCAATGGGATATATATGGGGATGTAGAAGACATAGAAGACTACATTAAAAATGATTATGATATAGTGTAAACAATGGATAAAAAATAGAAATCATTTTGGATAGAAATCTGTAACAATGATATTATCACAAATTTTAAAATCCTAGTTCAAACATGACAAAGAAATTGTTAGCCAATATCCGTAATATTGTATTTGGTAAAACCTGAAACATTTTATATGGATGATAAAAATTTTAATTTGGACAATTTTATACATTAATATCTTAACTAAATTGAAAATAACATTACATGAGATGTTAGTCAAATTCCATAAAACAAAAATATTATTGGAACTAAATGTGGGTTTTTTGAATTTTCATATTAATGTAAGCATGGTGACAAAGAATGAGGCACAATTAGGGTATTAAATTTATTCCCAATGTAATTACATTGATTTAGATAAGTAATATTCACTAGTGTCCCATTTGAAAAAGATGTTGTTTTGTTTGTTATTATAGGGAATAGGGGGTTTATGTACCATCAAATGGATTTCAAATTCTAGGTATTGAATAGTGTCCTTTATTAGAATGTATATATGTAGAAACTACACAGTTTTCTATTATATTAGTATGAAAGAAAGATTATTTTGATGAAAAAGGACTTTTTTGTCCTAAATTAAGAACAAAGGTCCCAATACATATGATTGTACTTGTACGTAATGATGTTTTTTTCAAGGAGGATGGGTTTATAATGGCTAATAAATTGTTAAGTATAAATATTATTGAATGTTAATTATTATTTTTGATGTTGAAATAATTTTTGGAGGATGGGTTATTGAATGGAGTAGGTTGTTTCCATAATCTTTGTATCTCATAATCAAAAAGTATTTTATTTGTGTGTTTTCATTTTACCTTGGGTTTTAGATGATCTTAATAATGGATAATACATTTTCATATCAAAAAAAATATTACAAAGATATGATAAAATAATTTTAAATATCTGATTTAAGGATTATGAAAAAACATTCATAAACCATTATGATATTTTTAATGCATGTGGTATGTAAAGAGGTCAATATGATACATTATAGGATGATCATTAGGTATTTTTTATAATTTACAGCCTCAAAAAAGGACAATTTTATTACCATATTCCATGATTTTTTCTATATATGTTTTCTAAAATAATTTTTTATCCATGTTGTGTGTTTGAAACCATGTTATATCCACCAAATAGACAATTTTGAAATGTTTTTTATATAATTTCATAGATGTAATTACAATGATATAATTATTCATATTGAGCTATTTTAAGAGATTTTCAAATGTAGCAAACTGAAGGCTTATTCTATATTGACAGATATTAGATATATTGGATATTTAATAATATGGATTTATACTCTTTATGAATTGTGAAGGAAAAATATGTTCCAAACACTCAATCTCGTACACATTTGATATGGATAAGTTAAAAACCTAATGACACTCGGTTGTAAATTGAATTTTCTATTATTACTATGTGTGACAACACTAGTGATATTAATATTATAAATAATTCAAATTCATTATTCCCTGATAAAGAACATTAAACTGAAATTTTATTTGATATAGATAAATTAGATAAAAAATTTGTGAAATTGGTTTATGTACCCATTAAAAATAATCTGGTTTTTTATTACGTCCAAGAAACTACCAATATTATATTTTTAAGAGAATCATTTCTCTCTTAGTGTCTAACTAGACATGCCTACATAGATGGATTGGACTAGACACTCCCACTCTCCCATAAATATTTCTACATTTGGAATGGAATGATATCACTCATGTATTAAATGTTTTGATATATAAATATCAGAAACAATCATTCATATAGGTGATGTTTTGGTTCATAATAGCTTTATTTCCTATAATTATAGAAATTATCAATCATTTAAAAATCAACCATGTGTTGACAGGTAATTTTACAACCATGATTCCATAGACCATGGTGTCCCCTATGTCGTATTTGTTCTAGACGGAAAATCATAATAGAGTATGTCTGAATTAAATTATGAAAAAATTAACATGTATATCATCTCATTAATATTTCAATCTATAATCATTGTTCTATATCAATGAAAAAATCTTCCCCAACATTAAGGTCTATGAACGGTCTACCTTTATGGGGTATTCACCTAGAATTCCCATCTATCCATAGTTGTATCGTTGTCATTTTATCATTTTGTAACTTATAATAAGAATCTATATACTCAAAATAACCATCTCACCTTACCATTGTCAACACCCACTAGATAAAAAAGTATATATATGACTCATTAAATCAATAGTAAATGTTTAGCTCCCTGAATAGTACCATAAACTTAATGATCATCTCACCCTAACTCATACAGCCGGTTCGGTGTGTATCACATCCTCGATAATGGATCTCTACATCTATTTATTCCCAATAAATATTTGAAAAAAATGCATAACTCAACACACGACATATTTATATCTCAAATACATTGGTATATAGTCCTAAAAATATAAACTCTCTAGGGATTCAACCAGTCACTCCTGAATAAACTACTTTATATATAAAATCATCAATGTTATTACAAGAAAGGAAACATCCAAAATAGAGAACATCATGTAAAATTAAAATGGAAATTGAACACTTATTGGATTCCATGGTAACACACTTACACACAACCATATGTATACTAATCAAGAATATGTCACAGAGGTAACAGTCAAAAAAAACATGAAATAATTATCAATGAAAATTCATTAGACTATAGATCTGCATGGTGATGATATTCCTACTTGAAATGTTATTATTTAGACATGAAATTCATTTTGTGATAATTTTCAAACCATTAATTGAATCCAACTATTTCAAAAATGCATGCCAAGGGTCCTTAGTAGAGATTATAATCCTATAGAATAATAGTTAAATAATGATATTAAATAATGGGGTCATGAAAATATTGTATAACCACATCAATATACACACCCAAACCCACAAAAAACATGGTTCAAGTAGGGATTGAAGGGATAAAACCTATATTCTCTCTTAATTGTGATTATATAAGTGGAGGATGATATCCTCGGGTGACTAGATCAATATGAACAAGCATGTGAAGGCAGAGACCATCCTTAGAAATTTCTCATAGAAGTATTAAAATATATATATTCAACATTGGTTTATAAAAAATTATAAATATTAGAGTAACTATGAAGTTGAAGAATAAAATGGGTTGCTAAGGAATTAATCAATTCAAATACCACATCAGTTACTCCCCCAATTATGTCACACATGATTTCCCATTTGGACAAATAAAACCTAAAAATATAAATGAATGAATGGATTGTTTAAAATAATGATAAGATCATCACTATGGCATGACGATTCCCCCCACATCCATGGTATCCTTGAACACATCCCACCCATGAAACCAGATAAAGCCCCTCGCTAGAGTGTTGTTGAAAAAAATGAATATTTTGATCTCAACATGACTCCACCATAGTTTTTTGATAATTATCTATCTGTTTCCCATATGTGGAACAATAAGAAAACACACCCAACACCTCTCTCGTCCATAAGAATATTGATATGCTAGTTTCAAACATGTGGCCTCAAATCATATAATAGTTCACAACTTATCATGTTCATTTTTTTAGTGTATCCTAAAATGTCTTATGGAAATATTTAAACCACTGATAATGTCCCACACATTTAAGATCCAATATAAAACATAAATTGGATAAAAAAACAAAATTTAATGTATCAAAAAATAAATAAATTTACATACCAGATAAACATGAGGATGTAATACATGTGAATCCCTAAAATTTACACATGGATATATTAGAAGATTTTTTAAAAATGGAATGAATAGTTTTGATGAATTTCTGACTTGTACTATCATTGATGTCAGCCAATGTTTAAAATTTATATTCCTAATATCTACTGTATATGTGGAAAGCAGGATTGAACCCAAATTGAAAGTGATTATGACCACAATTCTTCTAAGAAATTCCTAAACACCCCACTGATGTAGGTAGTGGAGTATATTTTTTTTCACATTTTATATTATTTTATTTGGGTAAATTATAATGTAATAAGAAAATACACTTTTCTGTGTTTTTTATCTATACTAAGATGAACCAGAAAAAAATTGAATGTTGTGCACCACCAAAATATAGAGCGCTGATAAATGAACTATCAACGTAAATGCCAAGGGAAATGTTTCCATTCTACTAGTTTTAAAATTATTTCAATTTAATTAATAGTTATCTCATAGTACGACCTTAATGGAAGTGACTTAATTCCATATCCAAGAGTTATGTTGGACAGGTAGAACAATTTCAGAGTTCACCACTCTAAAAAGATCAACTATGAATTTCATTATTTGAATGTGAAAACAGGACGAACTCATCATAATTCTTGAAGTCTTTCGAATTTATTTTCATTTGAAAAGTGTTTCAAAAATAAATCTCCCCAATCGACTATGAATTTTTGAAATTATGTTCTAGTGGCAGATGTAATTGAACGAATTCGATATTGAACTCACAAATCAATACTGAATAAATCGAAATGATAAACTGAAAAAGAAAAAAAATAACTATAGGAACATCAATTTATCCCTGAACTGAATGATTTAGCATAACATTATCTCTATTATAAACACAGAAACATGGAATATAAAAGAACAGAGTAAAAAATATTATGTAATGATGGAAGAATATCTCCCTAAATGATGTGCTCTTCCCACCGGATCTCTCTAATGTGATGAGAGAGAAGCTCTCGAATCTCCAGTGGCCCTCTACTAGAATATGTGTATCAACTTCCCCCTATATCGATTACTTGCTCTGTTTATGAGTATCCTCTATCTTCTACTTCTCATTACCTCCACTCTTCATCGACTTAAACACTTCTTTTACTATTACACAAAAAATGTCTACTTTTCTTGACTCGGACATCACACTAACATTACCCCTGTAACTATCTTCGGGTGAGTTAGATGGAAGCACTTGGATGCATTTTCGACTCTTAAAAGAACCTGCTCAAGAAAAAAACAAACATCATAATTAAAAACATGAAGGAATCTTAAATAATTGTTATTTTTTTTACATCCAACATTATAGTACGTATTAAAAAGTTAATTAATTATTATTAATAAATAAATAAATAAATATTATTAGTTACATAATTGAATATTATTATATTGATTGTTAATTTATTATTAAATATTTAATTAGATAAAATTTACAATGTTTTTAATTTATTATTGTTAATTAAGTAATTATATTAATATTAGTATTATTAATACTTAATTATATTCTTGAATTATAATACATTGTTTGATTAATTTAACTATTCTATTAAAGATGTTACACTATAATTAAAGAGATAATTTAATTACATTAAAAATATTTAATAATTAATTTTATTTATAAATAATTATTTTAGTCTTAATAAATCTTATTATTTTATCTTATGCTTTATCTTATAATGTGTTTATTTATTTATTTATATTATAATTTTTATATACTATCGTTATTATTTATATATTTTTTTAATTTTTTAATTAGTTATTTTTATTTTTAATCAATTTTTTATTTCTTTTTTAAGGATAAATTTACTTCCTTCCCTCCTAAGCTGGTTAGGTGGTGGCAGGTTCTCCGAACAAGTTCGGCACGTGATGACTCATGTTTCTCCCTCTGGCAATTCAATTCTGATTCAGTTGTTCCTCCTTAATATGAACACCAGTGCTGACCTTCTGTGGATCATCCCTCTTATATAATGTAGTAGAGTTCTAAAAAAATATAACTTTATCTAGATTGGATGAAAAGATTTAGGGATTTGGCATCGTAAATATGAGGAACATGGATCCAATATTGTCTGGTAATGATGAACTATTCATTGTTTTTTGGGATGGAGTTCAAATTCATTTTCCCCGGTCTATGCTGAAGATTCAATTTGGAAATGAAGTGTTCTTTATCCTACACCACAAAACAAAAAGATGATGGATAATAGAACCTCCTATACTCACATGATGACCGGTGATGGCCTGGCTCAGACCATAAGGTACCGTGACTATCAAATCTAAACTAGAATATTGAAATCTGGAAATGGTGGTGGATTCAAAATCTGTGTAGGAGAGCGAATGATAAATGAGGATTGGGTATGGAAATAATGCCTTTTATTTATAGTGAGGGCGCAATAGTGGATTTCGTTTTAACATCATGGAGAAAGGAGAAAACACCTCTAGAATATGTGAAAGGAATTCATCTCTATGTTATATGATTTTTATTGGGTCTGGATCTGATCTAGATAGTGGTATTTGGTTCAATTTATATGCCTCAGTGGAAGAGGTGTTGGGTATGGCGATGGAAGATCACACGGTAAAAATACTAATACGGAACCGTGGAGGTATGTAAGTGGAATAGTGCGGAGAAAAATTGGAACTATGTCAGTGGCACCAGGGGAATAAATGTATTGTGATACAGATAGAGTTGGTGGGATGAAATGAGACTGAAACTTTAGGTAGAAACGGTGTGTCATTTGACTGAAAAGAGGATATGAATGTTGTTGGGGGTGATGATATGTGAGTCCCATAGAAGATGAGGTGATCTGTTAGTGTGTGAAGATGTGAGACTGATAGTTACATTGGTAAGAGGGAGAGGCACCCATGTCATAAGTGGCAAGATGAGGAAGTGAGATGGATGAGGCACCGATAGTTAAAATAAATGTGTATATGTGTGTGTATGAAAATGATGGAAGAAAACACTGAGGTACTGATAGTTAAAATAAAAATAAATGATTAACTGATAGTTTAAAATGAGAGACTGATGCTGCATCAGTGAGTCACATGAAAAAGGATCGATGACTCGAGAGGATCAGTGTGTCACGACATCGGTGCACCGAGACATCAGTGTTCCAACACATCAATAGAAGAAATTGAAATGCCAGCATTAAAAAATTATTTTTTAAACTAATAGTAGAATGAAATAAACATTAATTAATTTAAATCAATAATGTTAACTAAACTTTTAAAACTAAATAATTAACTTAATTATAAACTAACTAATTTACTTGACAAACTATAAAAGAGGTATCATATTTATTAACTAAAAATATAAATATTATGTTTGATTAATTAAATATCCAAATATATGAAAAAAACAAACAAATAATTAACTAAATACATGATATTAAAATAATTAAAATTAACTAATGATTTTAAACAACTATATTATTTAATTAAATGAAAAAATTAAAACTTAAATAAAAAATACATTATTTCATTAAACATTAACTTGAATTTTTACATATCTAAAAAATATAATAATTAGAATAGTTAGTAAATAAGGATAATTTATTTTAATAAATCTAATTTAAAATTAATTATATTAAATTAAAAATTAAATTATATTAATAAAAATAACAATGAACAATTAATTAAATAATAAGAATCTAAAATTATTACAATTTTAACCAGATTAAGATTATTAAAATAAAAACTATGTTAATATAATTAGAATAATTAGAATGACTGAATTAGCTTCTAAAAAAGTCTATAAACACAAATTTAATTATTAAAAATGATTAATTAAAAGATTTAGTGTTAAAAATACCAATGTTCCATTATTTATTAAAAACTGTAAGAATAAATAATTGAATAGAAAAATATTAACTATAAAATATGGGAAAACTATGTAAAAATAGATCAACATAAAATTTCTCCACACTTAAGCATTGTTTGTCCTCAAACAATCTCATGTTTAGTTAATATTGATAAACAAATTGTAGTATATAAGATTTAACTCAAACTGTAATAAGTTCCGCACTTAAAAACAGCGGACAAAAACTATCAAAAAGATTTATGAGAAAATATGTTTGAAATAATGTCTTTCCTCAAAGAAATACTGAATGAGTAGTCTAGATATCTATGTATCATTATGAAATGAATATGGCATGCCTCATATGTGATAAAACGTAATGAATCATTTCCATCCAAGCTCATCTTCTAAGTCCAAGAGTGAAAAGTAGTAAAATTTATGTAGAATTTAGAACATAATAGTAAGAAATTTTTACCTTAACCCATAACCTAGGTTCCAACAATAATATATATATATATATATATATATTACGAACCTTAATGATACTACCAAAATGATTCCCATATAAACAATTTTTTCCATTCTTCATTTGGCGTTCAACATTATCCTCACCTTAATGAATTAATTTTTAATCCTAGAGACATTATTTATTTATTCCCAAGCCATGAATCATGTGCTAATCACTATGTGATGCACTTATTCAAAGTGTACAGAGGGATTATAGTAAATAGAAATGCACCCAGCATCTATGGTATAAATGATTTGTTGTGGGATCCCAGATGCCCAAACTACTCCAGTTCCACACGATTTATATAAAAAATCATCTATATTTTCTCATTCAGTTTATTACTTTAATAATTAAAATAAAACAAGTAGAATGAAGACCCTAATATAGAGTCAAACTTCCAGTTCCAGCAGCTATGATCATAACACCACAATCATCTATCCCAAATCACATTCAATGATAGTCCCAAAACCAAGATATCTATTCAATCACAAAGTAAATATCACTCATCAATCCTCCATTATCATTATTTTTAGGCTAATTCAAAACTTAACTACCAAAGAAATATTTTCCATAGGAAAAAACCTTTTGAAAAAATGTGTAAAGCCTAAAATTATGCAAGAATTTTGAAAAAATTTACAAATTTTTTGACAATAAGTTTTAAAATGAAGTGTGAATTGATGGTCTTTAAATTATGCACATTTTTTCTAAGTCAATAATTGAACCCCTCCCCCACACTTAATAACATGATTTGTCCCCAATGTTTTCTTCAAAATATGGAGAAGAACGATTTGACAGTTTAACTTCAAAATGTATTTTCAATTTAGTAGATCAATAACACTTATAAAGGGTGTCTTAGATGTTAAAAAAGTATTTTTTCTATAAATATTAACTTATAGAATGTTCAAAATAAAGTAAATGGATTATCAATTAAGTCAAATAACACGTATTTCCATTAAATTAAAAACATTACATGAAACATATTAGCCTAGAGTGTACTGGTTGTAAGCATTTTAACAGTTTGAGTTCAATAATATGTTAAATATAAAAGAATAATGAATGCTAAAACACCCCATTATAATGATATTTCAAGACAAAATTTATCATCATGTATGTACCCCCCCCCCCACTTAAGTTCATGGAGTGAGTGATTTTTAATAGAAATGAAATATAGTTTTCAATAGTGATGTACATGATGAATTTTTATTTACATGGTGACATACATCATACTTTCATTCCAATATATGTAGAAATTTAAACATATGCCAAATTTTTTATTTTATTAGAAAGACGTGCAGCAATGTTTTCAGTACCCATGTAGCATAATTTTCTTAAACAAACATAATTTTCCAGTAAAGTAAGAAAAGCATCAGGTTTTTTTGAGTACAATCAAAATATTTTAAAAATAAAACAAGTGGAGGAATAATTGAAAATGTTATGTGAAATAACATCCCTATATATGTTTTTGAATTACTCTTCGGCATAATAATTCCACTCCATGAATGACACAACAATAGCTTCTTGATAACTCTAAAATAGAACAACAAAACCAAGAACAACCATAAATAGTAATTTCATAAAAATAGACCATAAAAGATTCACTTTATTCAATGGTAAAATTGAAACATAGAAAAGAAAAAAATAACCATTGGTTTCCTCCTGAGAAGCTCTATGATTTAAAGTCATCAACCATAATTTATTAAAGATCAATTTTCATGCACTGTGAAGGTAGCCAAGCCCTTTGGATGTACCTAAAAATAATGGTTCTCTCTTTTTCCATTAACCTAAATGGGTTTATTTTATTCACCTATAATTTCTAAAGATACAATCTTTAGCACTCTAACTAGAATAAATGGTCTATACCACTTGGACACCAACTTTTTAGGAAAGTGTTTAAGTCTACAGTTGAAGAGGATGACCTTCTATCTAGGTTTAAACTCATTGGTTTGAATGATAGAATCATGAATGATTTTTGTTCTCTCTCTATAAGTCATTGAATTATCATAACTCCCTATCCTAATCTCATCAATTTCACTCAGATCAATTAATCATTTCTCACCAGCACTCTTAAAGTCAATGTTCAGAGCCTTAACTGTAAAATAATTCTTATGTTGCAACTCCACAGGTAAATGACAGAATTTACCAAACAACTGCCCATAATGGGACATACATATTGTGGTCTTTAAAGTAGTTCTATTTGTCCATAAATATTTATCCATTTTATGTGAAAAGAATTTACTAGAATTTTACATTGTTTTCTCAAGTATTTTTTTATGTTCACTATTTGAAATTACCATTTGTCCACTGAACAGTGGATGATAAGGAGTACCAGTTTTATGAACACAACAATATTTTTCCATCAATGATTTAAACTTATAGTTATTAAAATGTGTTCCATTATCAGTTATAAAGGCCTAGGGAACACCAAATCTTGTAAAGATGTGCATTTTTAAAAACATTTTTAATGAATTGGCTACATTGTTGGGTAGTGTGACTGCCTCAACCCAATTCAACACATAATCAAGAGAAACATTTATGTACTCATTCCCATGAGATGACAGAAATGAACCCATGAAATATAAACCCCAGACAACAAAAATATAAACTTCAAGATTTCATTTTTGAGGTAACTCCTGGTTCCTACAAAAAATTCCTAGTCTCTGACACCAATCACATCCAAACACATATATCCTAGGATCCATAAAAAGGGTGGGCCAATAGAAAATAGATTATAAATATTTTAACCAGTCCTTTCACTACCATGGTGACCTCCCCATGTTGAGGAGTGACAACTCTCTATGAAAAAAATCATATCTTCCTCGGGCACACATCTCTGAAGGATACCATCATAACATCTCCAAAATAGTTTAGGATCATCCCATATATAATATTTAAGTATGAAAATGAATTTTATTTAATTGGTTATTTGATAGATTATTGGGGAGTACCTAATACTAGGAAGTTGGAAAAAACTGCATAACATGTTGATTACTTAATAGAAATTGTGAGTAGATTTTCATCGGGAAAGGTAGTGTTAATTTCCTTAGGATATAGATATTCATAATTAGTAAGGGGAATCCTAGATAGGTGGTTAGAAACAAAATTTTCATCTCCCTTTTTATACCTAATCTCTAAATAAAACTCTTGTTGTATCAAAATTCATCTAATAAGCTTGGGTTTAGTTTTTTTCTTAGATTATAGGTACTCTAAAGTAGAATGATAATTGAAAATGATGAATTTTTAACCAAACAAATATTGTCTTAACTTATCCAGAGAAAACCCAACAACTATAAATTCTTTTTAAGTGGTGGTATAATTCTTTTGGGATTTAACTTGTAGTCTACTAGCATAATATACCACTTTTAATTTCTTATCCTTCATCTATCAAATGATATCACCAACATCCATGTCACTATCCTCGCACGTATGTTCAAAAGGTAGTTTCCAGTTTGGTTTAGTGATACTGGGTGATATAATGAGTTCTCTTTAAGAAGATTAAATGATTTCAAGTTGTTTTCTTCAGAATTGAAAGGTGAATCCTTGACCAAAAATGAACAAAAGGTCTTAGTAATTTTTGAATATTCCTTAATGAATCTCCGATAAAAACTAGAATTCAATAAGAAATGTATAATTCCATTTACATTTTCAAGACGTGGGATTTTTTGAATAACTTCTACCTTAGAAATATCAAATTCTAGACCTATCTTTGACACCTTATGACCAAGCACTATACATTCTATAACAATGAATTAAAACTTCTCCCAATTAAGCACAATTTTGTTTTTAATGCGTCTTTCCCAAACTCACTCTATATTAACAAGAAAATTATCATAAGTTATTAATATAATGGGAAAGTTATCCTTAAAGACATCAGGGATTCTTTTAATCATATCTGATAAAGTACCCATCATACACCTTTGTAAGGTAGCTCAAGCTCCACACAACCCAAAGGGAATCTTCTTGTAGATTAATCCTCCAAAGGATAATGTGAAAGTGATCTTTTCATGATCCTTTGGTGCAACAGGAATCCAGCTGTAACAAGAATACCCGACTCGGAAATAGAAGAGCTCATTTCCAGCAGGCCTCTCAACCATTTGATCCAAGAAGGGAATTGGAAAATGGTCCTTTGTAGTGGCTGAATTAATATTGTTATAATCTATAAAGAATCTCTATTTTGTGGATATCCTAAATTGTACTTCTTCATTCTTTTCACTTTTGACTAAAGTGAAACCTCCATTCTTGGGAACAACCAAGAAAGGGATGACCCAAGAATAATCAGAAATGGGATATATTATTTTAGTGTCCAACAACATAATCCCTTCCTCTCTCAAAACATCATTCATGTTTGGATTCAATCGTCTTTGACACTCTACCCTAGGCTTACGGTCATGCTTCATGGGTATTTTATACATGAATAATGGGGGAATAATATGAATTATATTAGATATGGTCCATCTTATAGAGTATTTAAACTTTTATCAACACACTCAACAGTCTTTGTTTATGGTTTTTAGTATGTTCGTAAGAAATTATTACAGTAAAAGTAGAATTCTCATCCAAAAATGAATATTTCAAATGGGTAGGGATTGGTTTAAGTTCAATATTGGGTGGTTCTACAATCGAAGGAAGACTTTTAGGATCATGAGGTCTAATATTATCAACATATATATTGTAAGGAGTATTGACAGATGAGTCATTTTAAATTTCATGCTCAGTTTCAAAAATAACAGTGTTACCGTCCAAACAAGACAACATATTTTCCACATTTCCTAGATCAAAATGTAACAAATTAATCAAATAAAAATAATCATGTTGTCTTAAAATTTATACCTCTACATCATCAAAGTATAAAAAAATGATGGTGTTAATAGAAACACCATCAAATTCAGTAAAAAATCTTCTATGTTAAGAAAAAGAGGAATTTTTAATAGCAGAAACTAAACAGTTGTCCAGTTCTGGAAATTTTTTCACATTTTGTGTTTAAGAAGAATTTTGAAGATAAAAGACAGATTGTACAATATTTTCATCATCAATATATATTTCTTCAATTGATGTTATGTTTTTAGATTCATCGATGTTTTTTGTTTATTTATAATCCTCTAAGGACTCTACCATTGAACAATTTTCAGAAAAAATGGCTCTTTAACATTTTTAAACACATTAAACTCTTTTTCTTCTTCTCCAATATTAAAAAGTAACTAACCCTTTGAGACATCAATAATAGAACCACCTATGGCCATGAAGGGCCTACCCAAGATGATGGAAACCTCTTGATCACACTCCATGTCTATGACAAAAATCTACAGGTAGAAACAGCTTCCCTTCCCCAACTAGCAAGTAATCATTCTTACCCATATGAAGAGTGAAAGATCTATCATCCAATTTCATTATTACTGTGGTGGGCTAAAGGTCACCCAACCTCAACTGTCAAAAAAATGAGTATGGGGGAAGACTAATGATCGCACCTATATCACAAAAACAATTCATCTGATAATAATTTCCTAGTGTGAAAGGTATTACAAAACTATCTGGGTATTTCAATTTAGGGGGGATTTTCTTTTGAAGTGCATCACTTCACACTTCAGTAAGGATATTAGTAGAAAATTCTTCTTGGGTATTTTTATTTGAATCAATTTTTTATGATATATCATTTAATACGGAATATTAATTAATTCATGGATGAATGGAATGTTTTCATGATGTTTGAAAAGGAGAGAAAGCAACTGAAGAAGTTCAGACCTGGTGTTACATTGTGGTTTCAGCTTCTTAGGGAAAGGAATGGGTGGGTCAAGATTCTTATAAACGACAAGTATATCCCTCACCCCTTCTTAAACCATTTATAATCCATTATTATTTTCATTTTTAGATGAGTTTTCATCATCAGATTCAGACGATAAATTCAAATTTTTATCATTTCATGCAACTTTCAGTGAATTTCCAGCATGTGAATAATACAAGATTTTTATTTCCAGATTGATGCAGATTTTCATTTTGGGCATTTTCAGTTTCTCTTTCAGAAACATTTTGAGAATTCAGGCCACTTCTAGTTACAACAGACATGGAATTCTCTCTATTTTTAAGTACAATGTTACTTGGAATTCTACCTTTTTCCATATATTAAAAATAACTCGCAAGATGGTAAAGTTGTGTTTCTATGTTATTCATTCTCACATCAGTGTGAATTTTATATAACTCATATTTATTTTGATGTTTGATTTGTTATGTCATGTATATTTCCTCTTGAGAGTTAATTTTTTTCATGAGTAGATCTAGATTACAAGACATTTGGTTATCATTGTTTCCTTATGAATTTGATGACTCACAACTAATTTTATCATGAAAATTTTGTCTTGGTTAGTTAGAGTAATTAGGGGTACACTACCACAAATATGTCTTTTTTCAGCGCTAAAAATGGCCATTAACAGTGCTATAAAAAACCACTATTAATTCCGGGGAAGATAAAGTGGGGTCCCCTTTATCAGCGCTCAAAAAATCACTGATAAAGACCCCTTTTATCAGCGCTAAAAAAAAGCGCCGATAAAAGGGTTATTTTATCAGCGCTAAAATGAAGCGCTAATAAAAGGGTCTTTTATCAAGGATTTATTTTTAGCGCAGATAAAAGACCACTTTTATGAGAGATTTTTTTTAGCACTGATAAAAATAAAAAAAATAAAAAAAATAAAAAAATATTGCCAATCTCGGGGGGCTTTTTACAGTGCTTGCGCCCCCATTATCAGCGCTTTCCTGAACCTCCAGCACATTCCCGCACCGCCTACACCCTTTATCAGCGCTAGACCATTAAATCACCCTTACGCACGCACCCATGCCTCCACCTTGATTTGATGTCGAGACCTCCCCCATGTGCACCTAAAGCCTTTGCCACTAACCTATATTGATTTGTTCTCTTATTCATGATATATCTATTTATTTATATATATATTTATTTATATTTATTCGTATAGTAAAATATATTTATATTAATATATATAGTTATATTATAATATATATATATAGTTATATTAATATATATATAGTTATATTAATATATATATATATAGTTATATTAATATATGTATAGTTATATTAATATATAGTAGTTATATAAATATTCATATATTGGTATTTTAAATAAAATTGATATTAGTTATTATTTAGATAAATCTAACATATTTTATATGTAAATATGATTAGTTATTTATTTAAAAAGTTTAATTTTTAGGTGTGAATATATAAAATATATATATATATAGTTATATATTTGATTATAAATATAAGTGCATTATAAAAAAGGATGAAATATCAATGATATAATATCAATATGAATGTAATACCATGGAATAAATTCAGTCCCTACAAAAAATCCAATAATACCCCCTTAAACGAGGCTAAAAATCCACAAAATGTTAAAAAATCTGGGTACCCCGACTAAAAACTCAGTTTTGGATGCCTTATAGTCCTTTTTTGGCCTCGAAAAACACTTGACCAGGGTATCCCCGGTCGCAGCGATGTAGAGATCATCGCAGGCTTTGATTTGATATGTGGTGGAGCTCAAACGAACACCCGGATCAAATGTTATGGCTTTTTGAATTTCGAGTTGCGTTTTCAACATATTTTAGATCTTTTTTTATTTTTTTTATTTTATAGTCTTAAAATTGTTATTAAATGAATATTACTCCATAATAATTAGAAAATTATTAATTGAATTTTTTTTATAAATTTTTTTTATAAGCCATTTCACTAAATATCTTATATATTAATTATAATAAGTATAAATGTACATTTATAGTTATCTAAAATATATTTAAAAATTATATATTATTTTTATATAAATATAACTATATAACTATATAACAATATTAATATATTTTTTAAATTGTTTTCCCATGTCGACCCTTTATCAGTGCTTTTAAAAAAGCGCTCATAAAAGCCCCCCTTTAATTAGCGCTACGAAACAAGCGCTACTAAAGTGGGTCCCTTTATCAGTGCTAAAAAAAGCGCTGATAAAGGGGGGGGGCTTTATCAGCCCTAAAAAAATTGATGATAAAGGGGTACTTTTATCAGCGCTTTTTTTAGCGCTATAAATCCACCCTTTATCAGCGCTTTTTTGAGCACTGATAAAGCCCCCACCCCTTTATCAGCACTTTTTCTTTAGCGTTGATAATGGGGTGGTGCTAGCCTTGCCCAGTTTTGTGGTAGTGGTAGTAGATTTTTTAATTTGTACTTGATATTTCTAGGAAATTTTTGGATTGTTCCAATAACCTTGGTTGTAATTATTTGCAAATGGATCTTTTTTAGGGGGAATCTAGGAACAAAGTTGACTATGTTTGAATTTTCTTGATGTTGGCACCATTGGTGGGGGAAAATATGCATTATAATGGTTTTAAATGTATTTTAATTCAATTAAAATTTATCACAAAGTATATCATAATGATAGTGACTTACGTCCCCACTAGGTCTTATGTCGTACAGGTTGATCAGGTTCAGAGTTCACCACTCTAAAAAGATCAACTCTGAACATTATTATTTGAAAGTGACAACAGGACTAACTCACAGTATGTCTTGAAGCCTTTTAAATTTATTTTCTTTTGAAAAGTGTTTCCAAAATCAATCATGCCAATAGACTATGAAATTTTGAAATTAAATCCAGTGGTACAAGCAATTGAATGAATCTAGTATTTACCTCACCGATCAATACTAAATACAACGAACTGATAAAGTGGAAATGAAAATAAAAAGATAACCACGGGAACATCAATTTATCCTTGAACTAAATTATTTATCCTAATATAATCTCTATTATCAATACTGCAACTAGAAACATCCTAGAACGGAGTAAAAAATATTGAGTAATGAGAGAAGAAGAACTCCCCAAATGATGGGTTATGCCCACCGGATCTCTCTGATGTGATGAGACGGAGCTCTCGAATCTCCAATGGCCCTCTACAAGAATTTTTGCATCCTCTCCTACCAAATCTGCTTCTTTCTCTATTGTTGAGTACACTCTGTCTTCTACTACCCATCGCTGACACTCTTCATTGACAGAAGCTTGTCTTTTACTGTTACACCTCACACATGTATTTTTTCGTGACTCACACGTTATTATAACATTACCCTTATAACTAAATTCGTGTGGGTTAGATGAAAGCACATGGATGTGTTTTTGACTATTGAATGAACCAGTGCAATAAAAAAACAAACATCAAAATTATAACATGAAGAAAATTAAAATAATAGTTATTTTTTACAGTCCATAATTATAATACTTATTAAAAAGTTAATTAATAATAATTAATAAATAATTAACTTATTATTATTATTTACTTAAATGAAAATTGTTATATTGATGATTAATTTATTATTAAATCATTAATTAGATAAAATTTATTTTGTTTTTAATTTATTATTGTTTATTAGGTAATTTCTTTATATTAATATTATTAGTACATAGTCATATTATTGAATTATATTAATTTTTTGGATTTTTTTATTTATTCTATTAAGGAGGATATGTTATAATTAATGTATTAATTTTAATGTATTAATTTTAATTAATTTTATTTTTTTCATCACTTTTTGTTTCATTCTTTTTTATGGAAAAAATTTATTTTCTTCTCCCCTAAGAAGGTCTGGTAGTGGCTACATCACCATAGTAGTCTGGTTTGTGATGACTTAGGCTTCTACCTCCAAAGGTTCTCTTCTTACTTAGTCGGTCCTCCACCAGATGAACACCAGTGGAGACCTTCGGTGGCTCATCCCTCTAATTCCAGGATGCTGTTATTTAAAATAAATAAAAATAGATCTAGATTGGATAAAAATATTTACGGATTTTTCATCACAAATAGGTGAAACTTGGATCCATGTTTGTCTAATAATGATGATCAATTTGTTGTTCTTTATGCTGGAGTTCAAATTTTTTATCCCCAATCAAGGATATAAATTAAATGAAGAATATGAAGTGTTCTGTATCCTATGCTGCTACTCAGAAAAAGGTTGGAGAGTAGAACCTCTTTTAGTCACACGATGACCGGTGATGGACCAGCTTAGACCATACGGTATCGTGACTATTAGATCAGATCTATATTGTTGAAATCTGAAAATGTTGGTGGATTTAGAAGCTGCATTGGGAATGGAATGATAGAGGTCAATAGTTCCTAGAAATGAAAAAATTTTGTTTATCGTGAGGGAGGAACAACAACTTTTGGTTCATTATCATGGATAAAGGAGGAAACACCACTTGAATGCATGAAGAGGATTCATCTCTGTGTTATGTGATTTTTCTTATGTGTAGATCTGATCTAGATAACAGTATTTTCTTAAATTTATATTCCTTTGTGGAATAGGTTATGGGTATGGAGATGAAAGAACACATGGTGGAAAGCCTACTATAGAACCGTGGATGGCTGTTGGTGGAATGGTGAGGAGGGAGGAAGGAACTACATTGGTGGCATAGAGGGAATCAGTGTATTGTGTTGTAGAAAGATTCAGTGAGATGAAATGAAATTGAAAAGTTGGTAGCAATGGTGTGTAATGGGATCAAAAATAGGAGATTAATGGTGTGAGTAGGGTGAGTATTAGTGACATCGATAGAAGATGAGGTGATCGGTTAGTGTGTGAAGATGTGAGATTGACAGTTATATTGGTAAGAGGTAGAATAACCCATTTCATCAATGTCATGATGAGGATGGGTGAGGGATGTGGCACTGATAGTTAAAATAAATGAGTATCGGTGTGTGCATGAAACCGATGGATGAACATAATGAGGTACCAATAGTTAAAATATTAAAACAGTAACTGGTAGTTTAAAATTAGAGATTGATGATGCATCCGTGAGTAAATAGAAAAAGGATTGGTGACTCAAGAGGATCAGTGTGTCACGACATCAGTGTGCCATGACATTAGTGTGTCATCTCACCAATATAACAAATTTGAAATGTTAGTAATAAAATAAATTAATTTTTAATCAAATAATAAAATTAAATAAACATTAATTAATTAATGTAAAAGAAAATGTAACTAAACTATTACAGACTAAATAATTAACATAATTAAAAACTAACTAATTTATTTATCAAACTAAAAATAAAGGTAACATAATTATTAAAAAAAATCTAAATATTAGTATTAATAAATTTAATATATTAATATATGAAAAACAAAAACAAAGAATTAACCGCGAACAAGAAATTAAAATAATTAAAATTAACTTAATATTTTCAACAACTAAGTTATTTAATTAAACAAAAATATGAAAACATAAAATTAAAAATACATTATCTCATTAAATATTAACATTAATTTTTACATATCTAAAAAATTGAATAATTAGACTAGTTATTAAATAATGTTAATTTAATTTAATAAATCTAATTTAAAAGGTAATGTTTTCAATTAAAAAATAAATAAAATTAATGCAAATAACAATGAAAATTTAATTAAATAATAAACAATTAAAATTATTAAAATTCTAACCAGATAAAAATTATTAAACTAAGATGTATGTTAATATAATTTGAATAAATATAATTACTAAATTAGTTTATTAAAAAGACTAAAAATATATTTTTAATAATAAAAATCTATTAGTTAAAATATTTTGTGTTAAAAAAGGTGCCTTTATTAATTAAAAGTCCACAAAAAATAATTAAATTGATAAAAATTAAATATAAGATGTGGAAAATCTATTTAAAAATAGAACCACATCAATGTCTAAAAATAATAATGATGAATATTTATATTCATGTCCTTATGATTCATATAAAAAAATTAGAATAACTGTAAAATCTAATTATTTAGTAAAAAATTCATGTTTTTTCCTTTTACAATTTATCATCATATAGAAATTTCAAAATTTTCAAATGACCATAGAATCATGTTGATTTCTCGGAAAAATAGCCAAAAACACAAAAAAATATTATTAAATAATTAAATGATAAATATAAGATTACATACCAAAATTTACAAATGTCAATTAAAAAAATTAAAAGTCAATATTTAGTATATTTAAACAACAAAATCGAAAATGATCCTATATTCTAAATATGAGATCACCACCACTAAATTTATAAAATAGTGGGAAAAAATGATTAAAATATATGATAAAATATTTGGAAATATTTCATATTTGTATCTTGAGTATATAAGAATCCTTATTTTAATCTCTATTTATTATAAATATATTAATTTCCCAATGGATTTGAAATAGTACATCCATAATAGTAAACTAAAAATGAGTTTTACATTAACAACCAAAATATTTGATCTTCTAGATGATGAGAGATTTGATTTTATGTTGAAGAAGTTATTTTATGTGTGGAAAGGGACACAAATCATAATAATATAACCTTAAACCATGAATTAAGCCCATATAATTTAGGATTATAGAATTGAAATCAACCCAACCATAAGAGAATAATTATGTTTTACTTTATAATTGTTATCAATAATTATGTTGTTATATTCATTGAATATAGAAAAGATTAATAGAAGGAAATTGTCACTCATTTGTATGTAATTATTGTGATAGGTATACTTTGATAGAATAATTAATTTTTAGGAAATCAAATTTCTTAGGGTAATTATCACATTTTTTCAAGTCTATAATTCCAAATAGTTAATATTAATTTTTTTTGTATATAGAATGAAAAGTGAAGATATAATAATTTTTTTTCTAGAAATGTTAAAAATGACAAATCATGATTATAATTTTATCCAAATATGATGAAAACCCCATTGAGAATTTACAATTTATATAGTAGATTTTTATTAGTTTATTCACATTTTGAAAGAGGTCAATGTTCACTGAAGAATAAAATTTTATTATTGTAAAAGTAATTCTATAATATATAAAATAAAAATGGAATTTGGGAATTAAATAAAACAAAAAATGAAATATTAATATATTTTATTATTTTTATATAGACTGGGATTTATGAGTTGATTATTACCATTCCATATTATATTAATTATTTCCCTTTAGATTATTATATTGTTCATAACACACAGTAATGAATAATATTTTTAACTGTATCACAATGGATGTGGGAAATATTTCTTCCATCCACGAATTGACTTAACAAACAAAGAGTAAAATAAAACTATTAGATTCTTAATTTAATGTGAAGTTTCCTTTGTTGGTGAGATAAGATAATAAGAGGGTTATAAACAATTTAATAAATATTGTTCAATATTATCCATTTGATCAAAAACATATAATGTTAACCAGTATAAATAAATAGTTTGAAGAAGGATTAAATAAGGTATAATATTTTATTATAATGTAAATTATGGATGATTTATTTACCAAACAATAACTTGAGGATTAATTTCAAAAGATGTGTATTATGATAGGAGTTCTACATGACATTCTCAAGACTATGGTACAATGTTTCCCCCAAAAAATCATTATATTTATATTATTTTGCTAAATTTGGAAAATCAGAAAAACTATATATATATATATATATATATATATATTTCATAAATGTGGGAAATGTGTTTTATTAAGGCTAGTATAGTTTTTTGTGGTATTTTTTAAAGGGTAAAATTAGACCTTCTGATATAAAAGGCATGTAATTCATGTATAATTCTATTAGTTTAGATTATGTTCATGTAGGTGATTCTATGAACTGTTCTAATATGACTGTTGATTATGTGTGAATAATCATTGTTGGGAGATTTTACATGAATGGATCTGAGTAAATTTTCTGAGAAATGATGTAGAATAGGGTTATTTGAATTAGTTATATGTCAATATTATGTATATTTGTATCATTGTCTATAATAGTTTTTATTTCCAACACTGAGATCACTACTATTTCCATCGAATAAATAAATGATGACATACTTTAATGGTAGATGTGTGTTTAAGGATTCCTAACATATAAAAAAATCCAAATGTAGATATAGTTATGTTAATTTGTTTTTATGTTTGATGATGCATTGAGATATGGAAATTATAAAATGGGGAAATTTAAATTT
Organism: Viscum album; assembly: GCA_963277665.1. NCBI lineage: Eukaryota > Viridiplantae > Streptophyta > Magnoliopsida > Santalales > Viscaceae > Viscum > Viscum album. The sequence goes on along the minus strand of OY728146.1, from coordinate 2,052,597,456 downwards.
GATTAAGGAGAAGAGATTATGATGTTGGATTTTAATATTGAATTTTTTTATCAATAGGTGTATTTATTTTTTGTCATTAATTATATAAAATCATAGATGAATTCATATATAGTGATTATTATTTGAAATTATCAATTTTTTATGTGGATTCAAGTTAAATTAATAATTTTATAGATATTAAAGATATGAAAGATAATTCCATACCACAATTGGGGCCATTAAGACATGATGAGGCTAAAAGAGATTAATTTTTTAATGTGTCACATAAAATCATTACACTATAATATATTTAACATTTTTATTTGATTCATAAATATAATGATTCATTGATTGGTTTTTGTGACTCATTGATCAGTTATCAAGCTTGTGTGACCTGATTATTTGGGAATGTATTTATTTATAGTGCTAATAATATTTCATCATATGGTAGGATATTAAATTTTGGATGCAAATTCACACAATAATGTTTGTATTCATGATTTTTTATTGTTTATATATATTTTTAATGTCTTAGAGATTATGTCATTATAGAGATAGAGATATCACAATTCTTATTGGGAGTGTAGGGATATGTTTTTTGAATACAAAAAATATCCAATACATATATTAAACAATCCAATTAAAATTAATTCTCAAACCATATGATGGAGTTGTGTTTTAGATTTTAAAAACACGTAAAACTAATTCAGAAAAAACAATATTAGTGGAGTAATAGAAGAACATAGAAAACGTTTATATGATCATCCAAAATATATGAGATAGAAACGAAAGTGAAAAGGTATATAGTAAAAAAATTAGGATTAGGGTATATTTTATTGGTTTTAATTGAAAATTAGTTTATTTATTAAAATAATATTATCATGACTAACTAGAAATCGTAATGTGTATAAATTTTATTCAAATCATCATCATATTTCTATCCAATATTCATTATTTTCTTATTTTCAAAATATAGTTTTTATAACCAAATTCATAGTATATATAATTATTTTTTTTTGAAAATTAGTTGGATGCTTATTTTCTATTATAATAATTATGTTCATTCTAATCATGAAAGGTATTAAGTACTCCTCTCACATTGGTACATAAATATTTATAAAATATATTATCAATAAGATTTAAAAATTGATAATATAATGTAAGGAAACCACTAACAATAACATCTTATCCAATATCATTGTAAAGTAATTCATTATGCCACCAATGCTATCACTTCTTCATCATTCAATGGTTTCCTCATTTCATTTTCAATATTTTCATATTTTTATTTTCAAACAATATTCATTCAGTTATTTTTTTATCATATTTTTCCAGATATTTAACAATAAAATACTTACCATCGATCAAACAAGATATTACTTATCCATCATAATGTGGTATTTCATAATTATTGAATATTTTAAATCAAAGTAAACATCCTTAATAAACCCTCATAAATATCATCATCAACAAATTGATGATCAATATTTCATTCCATAAACATTTAACATGGACACAAAAATAAGTAGGACTATATTATACCATTGAAACTATATTTATATATAATTGAACCTATAAATACAACAACAATAATAATAAACAAATAAATATTTTTCTATAACTCGATCCTTCATCTTCAACAGATATAATCATGAATAAATCCATATGATTAAAAAACTACTCTAAATCACACAATGGTAAAAACTAGAATATATTCCCCATACTCAATGACACATATTTTAAGGTAATTGTTTTCTTATTTGACTATAATTTACTTTAAAATAACTAAAAAATATAAGATTTAATTTTATATAGAATATTTACTCTAATAAAATCCATCTTGTGCCTTGGATAATATTCCTCTATATTTTGAAATTCTTCTCAAAGACAAAAGTTTTCCAGAAAACACATACATACCACCCAAAATAGTTTTTCATGACCCATTATGCACTTTAATTACTCTTAAAGAGACTTTATATCCACGTGACACTAATGAAAAAATTAAATATAGCCACATACCTATATCAATTTTTCAAAAAAATCCAATTTCATAGGTGACCTATAGTAACAAGAATGAAATAACAATGTTTATAGATCACTTGATCCCATGGTAAGCCATTAAAATGGATATTTCATATCCTATTCCACTATATGTAAAACAAATTCTCTGAGAACAATTCTATAAATGCATTTTACCACGGTCAGGGTAGATTATGGATATAGAGTATGAGAAGAGTGTTGGAACTATAATCATAAAAATCCATGGATATAAGTAGTGGGGATAGGGGAGATATCAGTGGAACTTTTCAATCATTGATATAGGTTGTGGGTGGGCGAATATAACCATAGTTATGAAAAATCCTAGCTATAGGATGAGGTTATAGACCCCATTTATGCTGTCTGTGGATACATGTTGTGACTCAGGGCTATAACCATAGTCACCACAAAATATGGTTGTATGTTGTAGATGTGAGATATATATCCATGTTCTAGGATGACTGCGGATCAATATTTCATGGTTTGTGGGTAGGGATACTATTTCTATTTTCCTAACGAACTATGGTTATAGGGTAGGCTATTCCCACATTATTATCACTCATGTAAATATCCCCAACGATAGTGGAGATATTTGATTTTTTATATTATTAGATCTTATAAGAAACAAAAAATCACAAACACCTATATACCATAAAGGGAAGATCACTCAACCCTTTAAGGGGTGATCCACTCTATATCTGGTAAATTATAATATAATATCCCCAAGGGCTATAATTTAATCACCTGACGATTACTTCATGATAGAAAAACATTTCCTACCATATAATAGTTTGTACCTATGTATACACCCCTTCCAACATCAACAACTAAACCATCAGCCATAAATGTCCTGGAAATAACACAACTAAGAGATTCTAGTATTTTAAATGTAATAATAACGATAATTATGTGGTGGCATAACCACATCAGAAAAAACCCAACTATATGGATTGAGTAGACATTAAAAATTAATAAAATACAATAATATAAAATATTTCTAATTTCATACATACATACCAACACACACAGACACATATATGTATATATATGTATATATAATGAGTACTACTATTCAATGGGAAATATCATTTTATATTATCTGAAATACCGGGGAAAAAAACTCACTAGTATATTTTTTCCCTAAAACATTGTATCCATGGTTAAGGGGTTCATAGATATAAGTATGTATATATAAGAACGCATGTATCCACAAACTATCAGCATACTATTTTAGTTTACTCTTGGACCAGCATCCATGTCAATGTCACTATATCTATTTATTGTTCCTACAAACCATTCTCGTGGTTACATCCCTTCTGGTTATATCCATTCAAACATGATCCATGATCACAATACACACACAGATATATATATATATGTGTATATATATATTTTCTAGATATGTGATCTATTATTCTATTTTAAAAACTTATTATTTTGTGAGAAAATATTATCCATATTTTAATAAATTCAATATTTAAAACATACATCACCCAAACGCTACCCAAAAAACACATTACATTAAAATTCATCACTGAAAATTTGATAAGTATCATTATACTATAAATTTATATGAAAAGATTTTAAATATTCAAATTTCTACTATTAAACATAGTATATTGTAAATAATAACTCTTAAAAAAATATATAAAAATTAAACAAAAATGTTTTTTAAAATTATGTTTAAAGCTTAAATATTCAAAATTAACAAGTCAATAAATAACATTATTAATCCTAATTGTGAAAAATGACAAATTTGAGTCATTTTAATCCCTATTAACTCTAATAATACATAAATTTTATATAAAAATAAAATATTTAAAATGTCTTAAATAATTCCACATCAAATTTTATAATCATAATTCCATTGATTCTCCATATAAAATAAAGTAAATTCACTAAATATAGAGACAATTAATCTAAAAATGAATGACTATAATGAAAATTTTGAATTAGTTTTAACAATAAAAATTACATTATGATCACTCACTAGTAAATATGGTTAAATGGAACCTTAGAATAAAAAGATTTAGAACCCATTTTTAATAGTGTAATAATGATATAATTTTTAATTTTTGAAAGGAATTGAACCACCTTCAATATAATTTCATTGGATTGTATAACCATCACTTATTCTGCATTGTGAAAACTTAGAAAATATTTAATTTAACTCATAATTAATAACGAATAAAATTTAATGAATACCCCTACATAATAATGATGTAAGTGTTTTTCTATGTTATAAATATTTTCTCATGATAATTTTAACATACTCTTCGAAATATATCATAAAATTTCTTATTCATGTATCATAGATTCTTTCAAACACAAATTTATGGTGAATGTTATTTTTTAATCCAAATAAAGAACTGAAAACTAAATTCATAATGAAAAAAATTATGAAATTTCACTATGAATTATTTTCAAGATTAAAATAACTAGATTTCACTATTATCTATGACATAAAGTCAAATTAAATTCAATATTCAACCAAATTTTTACTCATTAATTATGAAAAATATACTCAGATAATTTTTATTTTCATAAAAACAAAAAAATTGGATTTCAAATCCATGATATAAAACATAGAACAAATAATTATCCTTCCCTCACGCTTAAGATGCAATATTATTCTCAATTATTAACTACAAGGTTGTATAACATGTAATGGTTATTATTAAGAAATATTTTTTATATTTAGAATCCACAAAAAGTATCACACTTGCATAATGATTCAAAAAATCTAATTCACCGGAAATAATTCTTGTAAGTAAGTTATCTAAAAATTAAATAGATATCAATGATAATTATTAATATTTTTGTAAATAATTTCATTAATAAAAAAGTAAAATAATTAATTTATTTTATAAATTTAATAAATATAAATAAATATATATATATATATATTGAAAAAAATTAAGTCCCTATTAAAATTGGTGTTATTGAATTTATTCTCCTCAAATTCACCACTCTATTTTCCCACATTAATAACACTTGTGGTTTAATATTTATACTACCCAATGGAAAAATATTATACACACTAGGAAAAAATATTTTATGCTAAATATTTATTCAACTATTGAAAACAATTAGATAAAAATTATTAAGTGATCTTCATATATATAGAATCTTGAAACCGCAATAAATGTACAATTTCCCCTCTTATAAATCATTATAACTCTACTTATTTTATCCCATTAAAGAATATATAATTGTATTAAAATTTAAATGTTAAATTTAATCATTACAAAATAATAAATACAGGCAATTTTTATAGATTTACTATGTTGTAGTGAATATCTAGGACACAGTTCAAAATAGATTTTTGGTGTTTTAATAGAAAATCTAATTACAATTTCAATATAGAGAAGAGTTGATTGGGTAATGAAACTCCTATATTATAACGTATGTTATTAATTTAAACATCCAAGGTTATTGATATTTTAACTCAAATAATATATTAATAAATAAAAAAAGTCAATTAGTTCATTTTAAATTTTCTTAATAGGTATAGGCGGTCAATATATTATAGATAAGGATCTAGTCCACTGAGAACTATAATGAGAACCCAATGACATATTTATTCAAAGGAATATAGGTTATAAAGTGGAAAATAATGTTTTTTATTTCAATTATGAAATTGAAATAAAAAATTACTTAAGGTAATGGTTTTTTAGAATACAAAATCTACTCTTTTTAATGGAAATAATTAATTAATATTAGTCGATAATAGGTTTTCTCTAGGGATAAGTTTGATGGATTGTTTTTCATATAATATTTCATATCAACAATTCAATATTTCTCAAAACAATGATGTAATAACAAAACATAATTCAAAAATTTATTCCTTATAAAATTACAAGGCAAATCATTAATTCACATAGATGTCCAATTTAATTATCACACTATGTTATTGTATTGTACGAGCACTCAAAATGTGTCATCAGTGCACTTAGTGAAGAACAATAAGAAAATAACTCGTCCAATAGAAATATTAAAAAACTATATAGATTTAATGTAATATATAATATCAAATATCAACTATAACATACACATTATACTCCATTGAATTAACCCATACAATTTTTATCCCCTCCATTGATGTCATTATATCAATTTAAATGGGATGTAGAATATTGAGGGTGGAATTAAAGAAGAAAAACAATCACATAATGATCACTCCACCATTGTCTATATAAATTCACAAAATCTGATGTTAATTTATTCACTCTCAAAGAAAATGATTACATATTTTAATAACCAAAAAAATAAATTTTAATAACATGAATTTTTATTATGAAAATAATATACTTTTTAAAACATACATTAACGAAATTTAAAATTATATTAAAATTGATAGAATGACATTACAATTGAATGTAAAACAGGTATCTGCAATTACATCACCACCCCAAAAGAAGATGAAATATTAGGAGTATATTGTATAACCTATCAATCAATTCCGTCCCATTAATTATGTGAGAGAAATGATGATTATAAATTAAAGGAAGATTTTCTTTTAAATATTGACCACAAAAAATAAGACAAGATTTATACCCATTTTGGTCATGAGAATATGAATTTCAACATGATAGAATATTAAGAGGTCATATAAGATAAAAATGATATAATTTATTTTTCATAATATTTTTAGAAATTCTATAACAATTAATTTATCACATAGTTTGTTATGATAAAATTCATTGGACGATTTTATGGGCCATCAAATATGGCCCACATATTTAAAATCCCACATGGACTCCCTGGGTCACCTTGAAAAATTCATAATTATAACTAGAAATAGATGAATGAAATGAAAAAATTATATTTAAATTTTTAAATTAATAATTTTTACTTTATTAGGATAGATTTAAGGGATCCAATTTGAATTCATGGTACAATGTCACATTATGATTTTTTCTAGAAATTTTTTCATAATTCAATGAAATTTTTTTCCATATTACATTATGATTCCTCAATTGATATTTAATACAAATATTTCCAAAAAAACTAATAAATAATATCCCAAAATATAACAATAAAATTACTAATATAATTTATTCCCTAAAATAATGATTTATTTTTCCAAACATTAAATAAATTGAACTTTAATTGAGCCTGTGATAATAAAAGAAGATCAATTAATAAAACATCAAAAAACAATTTATAGACATTAAAATACATGATTATTAAAAAGTATGAAAATATTATTATTCTTTTCTGGTGGAGATTCATTCCCCCCAACTTGATTTTTTCTAGTATGAAGAAAAATTTTTCTCAAAAATATGAAATTGAATTCCCTTTTTTCCGAAAAATATATAAATAATTTTTTCGCCAATATACATCATGATAAACAATCTTGAAACCTTTGAATATAATTTAACACAATAAATGTTCAAAATAATATCCCCATTACAATCCCTTTACTTTGTTAAAATTCTTCACCACAGTTCATTCAATTTCAATTAATAATTATGATGTATTGTGTATATTAGAACACATGGGTCCATTTTCTTGTTAAATGGGAATAAAATAGAATTGAAAGGTGTGAATCACATTAATTTTTAATATGAGTATTCATTTTTTATTCTTATTAATTTCATTAAAAAAATTAACCATTATAAATATGAAAGAACTAACTATGGGAAAGAAAACTACAGTTTCATTTTCCCCAAGTGTCAAATTCAACAAATATTTTTAATTCCATTCAATAAAATTAATTTGTAAATCAAAACATTTTTTATGACAACTATAGAGTCATGATCTCATAATTATAAACATAATGCATTTGGAAAAAAAGTATTTCACTTCATGGTCATTTTTTTCAGATTCTAAATTTAAACTAAATGTTCCCTCAAACCACATGCTATGATGAAATGGATCAAATAACTCCAACATACACCCAAAATACAAATGATTTTAAATTTGTAAATTTTATTACCAGGAAACAAATGTAAGTGGGGAAAATTACATTATACAACTAAACCTTCCAAAAGCTATGCTCAGGAACATAATAATTATTTAAAATCATAATAATTGATTAAAATTTAGTTTAAATTCAATTTTATTTATTCCCTATTTAAATTAAGATATGAAAGGATAATGATTTTTTTTAATTTTTTTCAATCTTTTATCAAAAAATCACATTTTTTAAAATTCCATATTTTCACTACCCTCAAAATAAAATGAAAATTCCCACAATTTTTAAAGAGAATATAAGAGTGATATTATAATTAAAAATAAATTGTGGGAGATGTTATTTTAAATTAAATCATGGAACAAATAAACCTGGTTCAAAGATGATGACTGTATAATAAAAAATGATCTCTTTACCTTCATTTCTTAATATTAATCCACAAGGATGATTAATGTCAGGGTCTGAAAATTTTAATGAATGGGATTCATTTGGAAATATTGAAATGCTTTAGGTGAAAAATATCACACAAAATAAACATTATATGCCATTGGAATCCCGTATGAGCTTCCCTTGATAAAAAAAATAATGTTTTTGTGTCCCTTATAATGTGATAACTAGTAGAGGAATTTTGTACGGTTAATTTGAACTTTGTGGGATAATAATTTCATATAAAATCTGAGAGATTGAATTATACTCTGTTTCAATATCCAAATATCTCAAAAAATAAGTTACTTTTTAAAATATTTTTCAAAAACCAAATTGGGTTATTTTTTAAGAAATGGGTATGGACTCAATTTTTATAGTCACACTCAATGTTTTAGTGATTGGTAATCATGAATAATCACTATCCTAGTTTTCTAAATAATAATCATGACATTGATTCAGGATTCCATCATCTGAATAAAGAAATATTTTGTCTTTAGGTAGGCATCCATCAGTAATTTCATGATAATTTTTTGTTCCATTTTCAACAGTACATATCTAATTAACCACATGAACTTCCTCATTATTATTAACTTGAGAGATCATGTTATAAATGTAGACATCATTTATGATGTTCTCAGAGGTTATTTCCATGTTCCTACTCCTAACAAGGATGACTGAGTTAATTTTTTCTATGAAGTAATGGGAAAGGATGATGGAGGGGGGTTCACCCTAGTATCTAATCTTTCATGATTTTAAAGGATACTGATTTCATGAGGGTAAAGGAAAATTTCAATTTTCACTGATAAAACCTTCAAGATAACCATTGGAAATTGAACACTATGATCAGTGAGTTGAAATGTGATAGAAGTGGGTTTGAGATAATTTACATCAGACCAACAATACACTATATATGTAATAAGGTTCACACTATCTCTAGGTTCAAATAAGTTCTTGATTAATTTTCTATTCCTAAGATCAACATTGATGTAAGGAAATTATGGGTCCCATAAAATAGGTTCCATGGTTTCTGGGATGGTGGTAATCAAATTAGCAACAAAAAGCAATTTATTTTTTTATAAAAAAATACTTTTAAAATAAACAATTCATTTTGATATTTGGATTAAGAAGGTTTGTTCTGTATCACATCATGTAGGGGTTTGTTCAAAATAACATGTGATGACTTTTCACTTAATTTTTTATTTATTTTGGGGTTTTAATTTTCTCTCACACATTGAGGAAATAGATAAAGTGTCATGACTATTTTTGGAGATGATGGTTCCTTAGCTTACCGTATACGCAACTCTATTCTTGGACAGTGTTAAACACAATTTCAAGTTCATTTTATAATAGTCATTCTACGCAACATTGAGTGTGTTTATATATATATATTAAATGTATAAATGAAATATGGTTGGATTCTTTTATACAAAACAATGAAGTATTCTTGCACAACATGCAACCCAGACTTGGCTTGCATTACACGCAATCACGACCTTCCTCGATAGCGTGTGTTGTACGCAAAACCAGGTTTTACTAAACAACGATATATTATTATAATATTATTATGAACTATCTGTTATGAATAGTATTAACTAAATTTTGAATTTTATAACATTATTATTCATCTTACACATTTTCTAGAACATGGTATACGAACAAAATAATTATTTTGGGTAAAATAAGTATTTTTCAAAAAATGGAGTTTTGCCGCCTTTTGATGGTGCACCCACATTAAATATAGTTTTTGAAATGTTTATAAGTTCAATTTTAAAAAATAAAATTCTTCTTTGGAATCAAGAAATAAAAATTTACTTTGGATAAAATTTTCATATTATTCTGGTAACTTTCTTATTTTGATGAATAGTAAAAACACGCTATATTTTAATTAAAAACAACTTTTTTCATCGCAATTATTTATATGGTTAAATTATAATAATGAATGGTTTTAAATTATAAATAGAATATATTTTTACCATTTAATATAATTTATGTCATTATCATTAATTTTACATTAAATTCGTAGGTTAAATCAATTCAATTTTTGTAATGTTTTAAAGGAAAACCCGTTTTCTTTCGACAACAGGATTAATTTTAATTTAATTTCTGCAAATTTTGTGTATTTAATTTGGAAAAGTGGATTCCATTTTTGGAATCAGTGGCTCTAAATTTTATTAATAGAATACTTTTTATTTTTGGGCATTATGAATAGTAACTACGGTAAATTTTATTTACCATAGTTAAAGGTACATCGGGTAATTAAGGGTAAATATATGATTATAAAATTACCCTAACACCATCAAAAATCCAATTGGATGACTAAATGTCGACCCATATCACCTAAGGGTCGGATTAGAATCATTTAATGGACTTTTTTCCATGAAAATAACTTAATTATTATTAAAACCAAAGAAAATGACAACATGTCACTCTCTTAAATATTATAAGTATATTAATTTTAATTTAGTGATAAACTTCATGAAACATCAAACATTAATAGTATATAAAAAGTTAATGAAATTATATACATCATAGGAATTTATTTATAATTTTGAGGGATTAAATAATTATCATTAATTGTAACACAATAGTGATGCAGAAATTGTTTATCTAGTGAAAAATCAAAAATATAGTTTTTATTAAACTAATAGATACCATAAAATGCCCAAAACCCTGACCCAAACTTCTTGGTCATGTACATTTAAACCATAACCATCCAAGGGTCTAATATTTGACTATTTGGAGCCATATAAAATCGATTATGACACTTATATTATTTTATTTTAATTGATGCCAAAGATGTCACCTTTATAATTTAATAAATATAAAAATTTAAATATTTTGATTTTAAGATGATAAATTCTATTAAAAGTATTATTATAAATTTTAATAAATTTATCTTCATCATAGGATTTTAATTTTAATTTTTTGAAACAAATAATTATATTAAATAATTATCCAAAAATGTTGTTGTAGTTATTTTATTAAGATATAAACGAAATAAACGGTATTAAAAATAATAAAATATATATTATATGAACTATTTAATGAGATAAACTAATTTTATAGATACATATGAAATTTTATGATTCTATTAAAGCTTTTAGTTCGAACATATCTTTTGTATATATTTTATTTAAATTCAAATAAATGAATAGTGTCAAAATTGACACTATTGTTATTTTATAAAAATAATATATTATAAAATTGTTTAAAAATCACAAATACATTTAAAAATTATAATTTTAAATTTATATGTTAGAAAATTTTATAAAGAATCCAAATATGGAAAATTCACAACAAATACTTAATTATTTGTTATAATTTAAATTTTAGAATGTTATTACCACAAATAAAATTAAATTGATTAAATTAGGATAAATCAAGATGATAATATTTAAAATAAATTCCTAACATGTCTAAATTAGATTGGTTGATGAGATTACAACCCTATATCATCTAATATTATGATATTAGTCATTTTTGGAGTTTTTTAAGTGGGGTTAGATTTATTATAAATTAATATTTTTAAGAATTCCAAAGGTTCCCCTCTCCTCCCTTATAAAAGGGAACCTCCTCCCTCTCCTCCTCACACCAATTTGAGCCTTCAAGCTCGGCAAAACCCTGAAAAATTCTTTTCTACACTTCCCTAGAAACATCCTAGAGGTCTTTGTCATCTTCAAAGACCAATTTTAGTGTCCTAAGAGGAGGTCTCAAAGAGGTGCTTCAAAGAAGATGTAATGTCCATTACCGATTCTTTCAACTTTATTTCTTCTTACACATATTCTTTTTTAGTTGTTTCATTATGAGGTAATAACATCAGTATCAATAATATACTGGTATGTTATTATAATTATGAAACAACCAAATTTCACCATTTATCTATCCAACGGAAAACGAAATCACCGCGCGTGAGTACGTACGGAATACCGTCTCCACACCGTTGTGTAATCTATTTTCCACCACCACCATACTTGGATGGGTATAAGGGTGAATGTAATGAATATATATGATTATTTTAAAGTGATATTGATTATGTAATATTATACATACACTTTAATACAATCCCACGATCTTGGGAATGATATCATCTCTCGTGCGTACGTACGGACTACCGTCTCCACGACGCGATGAGATTCACTGTCCATGGTAACCATTCATGAATGATTATAATGTATATATAATGAATAATAATGAAATATATGACATAATAATGATACTGGATTTATATATATATATATGTATGTATGTGATTTACTTAATTCCATTCAATTCAAAAGGGACATGAAAACAGCATTCATGCGTACATACGACCTACCGTCTCCATGAACATTGTATTTCATTCCTTTCATCGATCTATAATATATATATGTATATGATGAATATATATTATATATAAATAATGTTTTACATTATGGAATTATGTAAATCAGGATACAATTAATAATACCATGAACGACAAGTCGAAACACGGACGACAAATGAAACGATTTTACCCAAAACGCTCTTTAACATGGAATTTACAATAGAACGGGTAATATAAAGTCATAAGTGAACCATATATGATATCATAACAATGAATATGATTCTTTAATAAGTCAATAACAATATTTAAATCATTATACAGAAGATTCAGACACTTACGAAGCAAATCGGACCTAAGGTAAGGGAAAATTGTGCAAATCTCATTTTCATCTGAGATTGCTTATTCGTAAGTATTTACTGGGGTTATTGCTATCATTCTTGTCCATATTTTATAAAATTTTATTCATGTATGTTTAAATTAATTTTTAACCATTTTAATTTTACCCCATGGTATGAAAGGAATCTTTCTTTTATTTACCCTACAAGGTACTTTTTTACTTTTCCGAAAAAAGTACGAGAAGAATGTTATTTTTAACTTATACGGCGTGAAAAGATTTTTACAGTTTCATAACGCATCATTTTCAAGAAGCTTAATTTACAATATTTAATGATTATTTTCAACAATACCCTTTTATTTTGATATTTCATGGAATTTTTTGAAAAGAAAATGATTTTAAAGAAGAAATGATATTTTCCTCAAGAATTCATTTCAAGTGTTTTGCGAAAACTATTGTCCATCTAAGATGACATTATTTCATATGTGTATGATTCAAGTAATATGTCTCTATGATTTAAATGGTTTCAATTTTCTTTTGATGAAATGATATCAATATTTTATGGATTATGTTATGATGGCATGATGTTTAAGAATCCCATTTTATTACATGGGTTATGCTATGATGTATGATTTATGATTTTGTGGTACACAAAAGAATGATTTCATTATGAGATGGGTGGGACCTATATCTCCCTCCAATGCATTGGGTAATGATTTTATATCTAATGAGATAGACATGGCTGGAACGGTATGTTAATCTGGTTCAGTGTTACAGGACTGAAACGAGGAGTGAACTCGATTCAGAATGGGACTTTGTACACTAAGATGGTCTTGGAAGCAATGCCTTGGCTACTATGGAATTCATTACATGTGCTTAATGGATGACACAACTAGATGTTTTATTCGCATGCTATTTTATCATGATTTATGTTCCATTATGATATATGCCTTATGTACATCCATGTTTTATGTCGTTGCTCAAGATTTTTAATGTTCATGTTTTTTTAAGTTCAAATGTATATGGTATGTTTTATTTTATCCATGATTACCCTTACTGAGCATTTGTGCTCACCCTTTTGATGTTTTATTTTCCCCAAGCAGTAAAGAAATGTTTTAGGTAAGGAAACAAAAAGGGGAAGATAGTTATGGGAGTTGTTGAAGATCATTCACCACAATTAGAAGATTTTATTCCGAGTTTCCAAAGACACTAAACTATTACGGTCCTTCTGTGTCTTTTTTTTGTTATGTATTAAGTATTCCGCAAAAGTAATGTATTGTCCATGTAAATCAAACTTCGGGTCTCTAATATTGGTATCAGAGGAAAGGATTAGTCATCCTTTGGAAACTAGGATGCGAAAACGTTAGTGAGATCCTTAGAGATATTTCTAAGGTATGTCAAGGGATGTCCCTAAGGATAAGTATACGTATAGGTTATAGTCCTGGAATTGTGCTAATGATCTTAGAATTTAATCTAATATGTTAGATATGGAGGGTACTCCTGCTTTACTATTTTGTTTTCCCTAGAATGATTTTTTCCTCTCACACTATTTTTTTTTGGTTTTTAGAAAATTGCTGGAAACAGGGAGATTCACGATAATGGAGGATATGACAGACAGTGGAATGATATTCTTCATGAGAAACCAAATGAAACGAGATTTGGAAGTCCAAACATCATTATTATGCCTAATCAGCAATCTCATAATATGATCAACAATCTCATCTTTGGTAAGTTTTCCGACTCAGATAATAAGAGAAAGATGGAGTTTCATGATGATCATAAAGGAAAGAAAGTTCAAATTCCCCTATGTAAATCATGTGGGAAGAGGAATCAAGGAGAATGTTTCAAAGGAACTAGAAGATGATTTGGGTGTGGAAATGAAGGACATAAAGCCAGTAAGTGCAAAGGAAAAGGTTCAGTTAACACCATGGATGAGGATAATGGAATTTCTACGACATCAACAATGGTTAAATGTTTTAAATGTGGAATTTACGGGAATTATGAAAACCAATGCCCTAAGGGAAAGTCTCATGAAGATAATCTGTATGATCGTATGGGTAATTTTTATGTTGATGATGATGAAGAGACTACAAATGATATGTGAGATGAAATAATTGTTGAATCTCGATCAATGGTTTATGAAGGTAGTGTAATGATTACATGTTTATCAAGTGTAATGTTGTATAAGTAATCTCATGGAACTATGGAATAAAGAGACATCTAAGGATTGTTACACTATTGTCATTACTTAAGTTTTGAAAGTGTATGATTAATGGTACAAGTAACTATGAATGGTTATTCAGATATTTTTGGAAAGTAGATGATATGCACATAATGAAGGGATAAGAAGATAATGAGATATTTGATTGTATTCATGAGATCATGACTGATATAAGGACTAAGTGATATAATGGTTTGAGTATATTGAATTTTTTACGATTTTGGTATATTGAATGTGTTATAATTTAACAACATTCATGTTTTCACTAAGGTTTAATGGGTATTCATTTTTCAAGAGAATACATGATTGGAATGTGACCAACAAGATATATGGGGGATAAATGATGGTATTCGCATGCTTGGTTGATGGCAATTCAAGTAATTGTTTTCTTTATACTATGAGCATGGACCGAAATATTTTAGATAAGCCTAAAGATTGGAATGTATTATGTTGGACATAAGTTAGTATTGTTTAAGGATAGAACTTTTTTTCGATAGTATTGATGGGATGTTATAGTAATGTAGTTTTAGAAAAAGGACAACCTACAGGATGGGCGACGACCCATCGTGTCGGACAAGGCTGTGGGAATAAAACCCACAACCAAAGTGCGACTGTCCTTTATCGCCTACCACTGGCCTACAAGAAGTCCCTGGTTAGTAGAAACTAGTTTTATTTTGTTATGCGGTATGATATATGATGTATAAGTTCATTTTTGGAATCATATATGATTAACCTCACCTTAGATGGACTTATGTATATTTTATAACGTTTCTTGAAACAGATGGAATGACCCATCATTCTATCACATGATCTGCTAACTCTTCACGGATAACAAATTCAACATCATTTCTTTAAGAGATGAAGTGGAAATTGTTAAAAGCACGAACAACAGTGACATTGTACCAAAATCAAGCAAATATTTCTTCTAATTCAAAATTTTAAACTTTATGGAAATGATATTGAAAACCAAAAATGTTGTCTTATTGTTCTTATATCCGACGAATCACATGGTACCATAGATCATCACAAAACTATGGATTTGTGATTGATGGCTTTTTCATAGCCATGTTATCTACCACTCTCCATCAGAACATGATGGTTAGATTTCTCTTCCATATCAATATTTTCATCTATGTTCTCCTATGTGGAAACCGAGTGATTAATTAATTTGGGTAACCGTTACATTTCATACATTAGTTTTTAAAGTCATGTTTTTGTATTCCTTTTTACGATGTGGGTTTCTATTAAAGAAATTTTCAAGTAGAAAACCATTTATAACCCCGACGAATTTCGAGGGCGAAATTCATTTTAAGGGGGGTAGAATGTAACACCCCGAGATTTTATGAAAAATATTATTTTAATTTCATTGATGTCTTCTATTATACACCACACCAAGTTTAGCTTGTACTATACGCAAAACCGTATTATCTTGCAGTATACACAACGCTATTCTTGGATCGTGTTACACACAATTTCATGTTTGTTTTATAATAGTCATTCTACGAAACATTGAGTGTGTTTATATATATATATATTCAATGTATAAATGAAATGTTGTTGGATTTTGTTATACAAAACAACGAAGGATTCTTGCACAACACGCAACCCTGACTTGGCTTGCATTACACACAATCGCGACCTTCCTCGATAGCGTGTGTTGTACGCAATAACGGGTTTTACTAAACAACGATATATTATTATAATATTATTATGAACTAGCCGTTATGAATAGTATTAACTAAATTTTGAAATTTATAACATTATTATTCATCTTACACATTTTCTAGAACATGGTATAAGAACAAAATAAATTTTTCGGGTAAAATAAGTATTTTTCAAAAAATGTAATTTTGTCGCCTTTTGATGGCGCACCCACTTTAAATCTACTTTTTGACATTTTTATAAGTTCAATTTGAAAAAATAAAATTTTTCTTTGGAATGAGGAAATAAAAATTTACTTTGGATAAATTTTTCATATTATTCTGGAATCTTTCATATTTTGATGAATAGTAAAAACACGCTATATTTTAATTAAAAACAACTTTTTTCATCGCAATAATTTATATGGTTAAATTATAATATTGAATGGTTTTAAAGTATAAATAGAATATATTTTTACCATTTAATATAATATATGTCATTAGAATTAATTTTACATTAAATTCTTAGGTTAAATCAATTCAATCATTTGCAAAATTTTAAAGAAAAACCTGTTTACTTTCTACAACGGGATTAATTTTAATTTAATTTCTGAAACTTTTGTGTATTGAATTTTGAAAAATTGATTCCATATTTGGAATTAGTCTGTCCAAATTATATTAATAGAATACTTTTTATTTTTGGGCATTATGAATAGTAACTACGGTAAATTTTATTTAAAATAGTTAGAGGTAAATCGGGTAATTAAAGATAAATATAAGATTATAAAATTATTCTAACACCTGCCAAAATCCTACTGGATGACTAAAAGTCGACCCATATCACCTAAGGGTCAGATTATAATCATTTAATGGACTTTTGTCCATGAAAATAACTTAATTATTATTAAAACCAAAAAAAGTGACAACATGTCTCACTCTCTTAAATCTTATAAGTATATTAATTTTAATTTATTGATAAACTTCATGAAACATCTAACATGAATAGACTCCATAAAGCTAATAAAATTATCTACATCATATGAATTTATTTATAATTTTTAGGGATTAAATAATTATCATTAATTGTAACACAATAGTGATGCATAAATTGTTTATCTAGTGAAAAATCAAGAATATAGTTTTTATTAAACTTATAGTAACCATAAAATGCCCCAAAACCTGAGAAATACTTTTTGGTCATGTAAATTTAATCCATAATCATCCAAGGGTCGAATATTTGACCATTTGGATCCTTATAAAAGCGATTATGACACTTATATTATTTTATTTTAAATGATGCCAAAGTTATCACCTTCATAATTTTATAAATATAACAATTTAAATATTGTGATTTTAAGATGATAAATTCTAGTAAAAGTATTATTATAAAAGTTAATAGATTTATCTTAATCATAAGATTTTTTAAATTTTTATGAAACAAATAAGTATATTAAATAATTATTCAAAAATGTTGTAGTAATTATTTTATTAAGAGATAAACCAAATAAATGGTTTTAAAAATAATAAAATAAATATTTTATGAACTATTTAATGTGATACACTAATTTTATAGATACATATGACCTTTTATGATTCTATTAAATATTATAGTTAGAACATATCTTCTTAATATATTTTATTTAAATTCAAATAAATGAATAGTGTCAAAATTGACACTATTGTTATTTTATAAAAATAATATATTATAAAATTGTTTAAAAATCACAAATGCATTTAAAAATTATAATTTTAAATATATATGTTATAAAATGTTATAAAGTATCCAAATATGGAAAATTCACAACAAAATACTTAATTATTTGTTCTAAATATAAATTTTAGAATGTTATTACCACAAATAAAATTAAATTGATTAAATTAGGATAAATCAAGTTGATAATGTTTAAAATAAATTCCTAACATGTCTAAATTTGATTGGTTGATGAGATTACAACCCTATATCATCTAATATTCGGATATGAGTCATTTTTGGAGGTTTTTAAGTGGGTTTAGATTTATTATAAATTAATATTTTTAAGAATTCCAAAGGTGCCCCTCTCCTCCCTTATAAAAGGGCACTCCTCCCTCTCCTCCTCGCACCAATTTGAGCCTTAAATCTCGGCCAAACCCTGCCAAATTCTCTTCTACACTTCCCTAGAAAAATCCTAGAGGTCTTGGTCTTCTTAGAAGACCAATTTTAGTGTCCTAAGAGGAGGTCTCAAAGAGGCGCTTCAAAGAAGAGGTAATGTCCATTACCGATTCTTTCAACTTTATTTCTTCTTCCACTTATTCTTTTTTAGTTTTTCATTATGAGGTAATAACATCAGTATCAGTAATATGATGATATGTTCTTATAAGTATTAAACAACCATATTGCACCATCTATCCATCCAACGGAATACAAAATCACCACGCGTGCGTACGTACGGAATACCGTCTCCACGCCGTGGTGTAATCTATTTTCCACCACCACCTTACTTGGATGGGTATAAGGGTGAAAGTAATGAATATATATGATTATTTTAAAGTGATATTGATTCTGTAATATTATAAATACAATTTAATTCAATTCCATGATCTTGGGAATGATATCACCGCTCGTGCGTACGTACGGACTACCGTCTCCACGACACGATGAGATTCACAATCCATGTTAACCATTCATGAATGATTATAAAGTTTATATAATGAATAATAATGAAATATATGACATAATAATGATACTAGATTTATGTATATATATATATGTATTTATGTCATTTAATTAATTCCATTCAATTCAAAAGGGAAATGAAAACAGAGTTCATGCGTACGTACGACCTACCATCTCCATGAACGGTGTATTTCATTCCTTTCATCGATCTATAATATATATATGTATATGATGAATATATATTATATATAAATAATGTTTTACATTCTGGAATTATGTAAATCAGGATATAAGTAATAATATCATGAACTACAAGTCGAAACACGGACGACAAATGAAACGATTTTACCCAAAACGCTCTTTATCATGGAATTTACAATAGAACGGGTAATATAAAGTCATAAGTAAACCATATATGATATCATAACAATGAATATGATTTTCTAATAAGTCAATAAAATTATTTAAATAATTATACAGGAGGTTTAGACACTTGTGAAGCAAATCAGACCTAAGGTAAGGGAAAATTGTGCAAATCTCATTTTTATCTGAGATTTCTTATTCGTAAGTATTTACTAGGGTTATTTCTATCATTCTTGTCCTTATTTTATAAAATTGTATTCATGTATGTTTAATGTTATTTTTAACCATTTTACTTTTACCCCATGGTATGAAAGGAATCATTCTTTTATTTACCCTACAAGGTACTTTTTGACTTTTCCGACAAAAGTTTGAGGAGAATGTTATTTTTAACTTATACGGCATGAACAGATTTTTACGTTTTCCTAACGCCTCATTTTCAAGAAGCTTCCTCTACAAGATTGTATGATTATTTTCAACAAAACCCTTTTCTTTTGATATTGCATGGAATTTTTTGAAAAGAAAACTATTTTAAAGAAGAAAGGATATTTTCCTCATGAATTCATTTCAAGTGTTTTGCCAAAACTATTTTCCATGTAAGATGACATTATTTCATATGTGTATGATTCAAGTAATATGTCTCTATGATTTAAATGGTTTCAATTTTCTTATGATGAAATGATATCAAACATTTATAGATTATGTTATGATTGCATGATGTTTATGAATACCAGTAAACATTTTATATCTCATGAGATAGAAATGGCTGGAACGGTAAGTTAATCCGGTTCAGTTTTATACGACTGAAACGAGGAGTGAACTCAATTTAGAATGGGACTTTGTCCACTAAGATGGTCATGGAAGCAATGCCTTGGAAACTATAGAAATAATTACATGTGATTAATGGATTCCACAATTACATGTTTTATTCCCATGCTATTTTATCATGATTTATGTTCCATTATGATCTATGCCTTTTGTACTTCCATGATTTATGTCGTTGCTCATGATTTTTAATGTTCATTTTTTTATGTTCAAATGTATATGGTATGTTTTATTTTATCCATGCTTACCCTTACTGAGCACTTGAGCTCACCCTTTTTATGGTTTATTTTCCCCAGGAAGTAAAAAAAGGATTTAGGTAAGGAAACAAAAAGGGGAAGATCGTTATGGGAGTTGTTGAAGATCTTTCACCACGATTAGAAGATTTTTTTTCCGAGTTTCCAAAGACACTAAACTATTACGGTCCTTGCGTGTCTGTTTTTGTTATGTATTAAGTATTCCGCAAAAGTATTGTATTGTCCATGTACGTCAAGCATCAGGTCTCTACATTGTTATTGGGAAAATTTTAAAATTAATATGGAATAATAATAAGAGGTATTAGAATAAAAAAATAATATTTCATATGTACTATAATGTATGAGGAATTTTCAGCCCAATTGGTTTATCTATCTGGATTTTATGATAAAATTTATTGGCAAATTTTGTATGGCATAAAATCTATCCAACAAATATAAATGTCAACATGGGTTCCATTGATATCTTTGAAAAAATAATAATTATCCATGTCCTTATTTCAATTAAAATATCCCCATAATTTTCACCTTCATCTTATTTAATTTTAGATTCATTGGGATTGATTTATGGGCTCCATATTTACTTCATCTGCCAAAGACAGAATATGATTTTTCTATAAATTTCTTCATTCAAGGACAAAAATATTCATCTTCTCTTGGGATTCCACCATTGATACTAAAATAAATTATATTCCAATATAACTGATAAATTAATGTCCCAGAATATAAATATGAAATAACAAAAATAATTTAACCCACAAACATGTGATTGAATAGGACCTGTTTGAAACACTTTAAACATGAACTTACCAAGTGATGATAAACTAATTAAATTCAATAAAAATGTATTCTTGGAAATTAAAATTAAATTATATTCACGTATAAATAATTAATATTTTCCCCTATTAGTGGATAGTCAATATTATAGTTATTATATGTTATAAAACTACATATTTATACCCATGCAATGCAAGACTTAAACTCTCAAGTAATGTATACTTCTTAATATATATATATATATGATCCCACGGTAGTGTTTAATTATACTTATAAGGTCATTTATTAATTTCAATGAAAAATGGAATTATTTCGCAAAAATTACAAACATCTAATATCTAATAAATTCATTGAGAATTTTTCCCTCATAAAAAGACATACCCAGCAATAAACCACTATTTTCATGCATAAATTATATTAAAAATTACTAAAAGTAGTAAGAATAACTAAAAGATATAACTCAATGGAGTATAGTTAGCGTCAAAACATTACACTTCCTTATAGGCTTCAAAAACGTCTAAATATTTTGCAAACTTTCTATCGACCTAAATCTATTTCTATATAATGACCGCATGTCCCTAATTATAAATGAAACACTCTAATTTTTTGGATAAAAATTAAACATCACAAATATATAAAATGAGGTCATTAAGAACAATGACTATAAAAACTCATCCAAAAAACTTTTTCATATAATTATCAAAAATGATTACAACACCAAATTTTCAATCTATGTTAACATTTTTTATAGTTCATACTAGTGGAAAAAATGTTTTTTCAATTTCAAATAATTTTTTAGCTCATATTATTCACTCATATTATATTCCTAATAAACACCACGTTTTATGTGTGAATACTTATTTCAATGGTTCAAAAATTATGTTATCCAAAATTTTGAACAATGAATCCATTTTGTATTCATATAAAGTAGATTTATCATAAATAGATAGAGTATATTTTTTCATTCCATATAATTTTTTAATTCGTAGAAAATATTATACTAATTATAATTCCAAGAATCACTATCATTTCTAATTATTCATCAGAATCAAAATAAAAAAATTACGTCCTCGAAAAATTGATAGATTGAAACATGAATTATTTTTTCCTACAGTGATGATTTTTTTCCCTTTTCCCATCTTAAAGGAGTTCGTTTCCAACATCGATAATCAGAAAAATCTCCCCATTTTGGGATTTCCAAACACCTAAAAATAGTGTTATTAATTAAAAACATAAAAAATATGTTTGCCCCTATAAAAATAATTCATATCCCCTCCATTTGTATGAATGGGTTTTTCCAAAAAAGTTTATCAATTTTTTATACTAGGATATCTCAACAAAATTAGTGATTTATATATCTTTTTAAACAATAATATATAGGATATACACAAGTTTAATGGTTCTTGTAATAGACTATCAATAAATATATAGTGAATGTCAATTGCATTTCAATTACCCAAAACCTATTACTTTAAATAAGGAGAAATAAATCATTGAGTCAAATACTCATTTTATCCTTTTTTTCAAAATCATTATACACTAATTTCATAATATTATTTAACACATATTATCTTGTTTTATGATCTTGTATAACATATATAACCATTTTATGTGAAGGTAAATAAGATGAGATTTTTGGAAATATTGGTGGTTTTAGTGTTTCTGAAAATATGACTAACATATTTTTGTTGATACACATATAGTTCATGGATTCAAGAAACACTAGTACCTGATATGTATAATATGTTTTACACTTTTTTTAGGGTAGAAAACATTAATATAAGAAATTAGGATATATTGAGTGAACTAAGAGATGAAAAATTATCTACAACTGATACCTTTATAATCGCACACGGAAACTTTTTAATATGATAATTTTTTGATAATCTATAAATAGAGACACACATTAAGAAATAATAGAGATATTAAGATACGTTTATGAATGCATTGAATGGAAATTGACTATGGAAGTCATTAATATCTTCATTACTTAAGATATTATTATTGTTTAATTTTTTGAGTGTTTTATTTTAGAATAATAATTTTATTCTTCCATTAAGAATGTTTTATATGTTTTTATAGTAATTTTAGAACTACTGATTTAGTAGATTGAGGGATTTATGATGATGTGAATACTGAATCAGGGATATGTCTTCTAGGATTAGGAATACTAATATTTAGGTTATTTTATGAATTAGGAACATAGTAATGGTTATAATTGATACCTTTCTATGTATTGGAAAATTGTTATGATATTAGGTTTTATAGAAATGGGTACCTTTCGATAGGCCCAAAGTTGAAAATATCGTGAAATGATTTTTGGTTTCCCTATTTAATTTATGTTACAATTGAGGACATTAGTAATATAATATAGTGTCACTAGGTTTAAAAATTAGTACTCTATGTTTTACGAATTTTTATTTCTTATTATTATACTCATTTTCATTATAATATTTTTATTAATTTTAACTTATATTGGTAACTCTCAACAATATTATGAAATAATAATTGTCACACAGAAACACATGACTTTTATATAACTCAAATAGTTTTTATGGTATTATATGAAATTAATTTTCCACATGTTCTAATACACTGTCGTGGACGAATATTTATAGTGTCTTTTAAAAGTAAATTCCACATTCTCTTTTATTTAATGTCCCATATTCACCATTTAATTCAACCTAGTATCAAATAAAGTCACTATTCTTGAGGGTGAGCTACATCTAATCTATTTATATTTTTGTTATTTTTTCTAATTTTCATGTCTATCAATGTCATTACACTTATATATAACAGGGAATCATTTTTCTAATTATGGATGTAATTTTTTTCTATCACTGATAAAAATAAAAAATGATAAGCTATATTTGATGGTAATGAATTTTGTTAAAACTATTATCAAATAGAAGTGTTCATGATTCACACTAGAGGATACAATTTTCAGTTTCTTATATATAATTATAAATAATATAAAATGATGTTTTTGACTTTACTAGAGAGGAGAAAAATGAAAACAGTTAAATTAATGAATTTAAATTTCTCTTTTAGGTTGTATTTGTAAGAAGATATATAGTGAATTTTCATCTTTTCGAACAACATATAGTTTCTTGAAAATGTTAGAACATAATAATTTCAAATCCCAAATTTTTATTCAAACTAAAAGAATCATTGTTGTATTAGAATATATTTTATTTAAAATTAATAATTAATAATATTTTTATATAATGCATCAATGATTCATAAAAATCCTAAAAAATCTAAAATCACATAGACTGAAAGATTTATCATATTATCATGTTGTTTATAATATTGTAGTAATTTTTTTGAAGGATTTAGACTCAAAAAGAGAAACCATTAATGATATTCATATCATCACCAAACAATGTAATTTTGATATTATTATTACTCGTATGAAATATCAATTTTTTTAAATGGGGATAAAAATGGAGTTTCTTTTTTAACCACCATAAAATAAAATTTATGTACCTATAATCTAGGTACATCAAAATGTTTAATGATGTTTTATGATAAAAATGAATTCAAAAAATCGAATGGTGAACATGATAACATCATAAGAATGATATTAATATATAATAATTTCTAAAGTGAATGTCCAATATAAAGAAATGAAAAATAACGATTCTAGAGAACTATAATGCTATCATTGGAGAATGCCATGTCATATTTAACAGGATATCCCATAAGATAATGTGGATGTAAATAATGTGATCTTAGAGATACCCTAAAAGAGATGTATGAAAATTTATAAATATATAGATACATGGAGTGTGTGTTAAGGTGACAAAATTTTTGATTGTACATACGAAGGAAATGATAGCGGTTTAAAAATAACCATTTTTTAGAATATCTAAAAATTGAAATATATAAAATTTTACTAATGAATAAAATGTTTATTTAACTATACATTCAAATTGGATTTAAAATTCCATGTTGAAAAATGATAAAGGTAGATCATATTGTTTTGATCATGATGAATAAAGACACACCATAACTCTTGATGATATGAGATCATATATTGTTCTATATGAAAACATATATATGAATTTTTATGACAAGTACATGAATCATAAAGATGAAACATCTAATAGAAACCCATGGTTTATAAAATCTGATGATATGTTTATTGTATTTATAAAATAGAATACTAATATTATTTTTGAGATGGTAAATATAAATTAAATGGTTTTCAAGATAAAAAATATAATAAACGAAAAAAATAGATTTCATTCAAACAAATTCCATCATCGTTCTGAAGAAAAGAAGAAGAAAATCACAAGAATTATAAGTTAACTAATGTGACTTTTTATCGCGAAACAACTAAATTTATTAAACTAAATGTATAAGAGTTAAAGAATAAAGACTCCATTGAATATGTTTAATATTAGACAACAACATTATATAATATATACGACCAAATTGGACTAGAATGAATTATATCTTATTTTTGTAATAAATACACATGAATTTTAACAAATTAATAAAACTATTTCATTCTTAATAAATAACCCTTTTATTCATTGTGTCATCCTAGAGGAATCTAGAGGAAAATTTTTACTTAATATAAAGTAAAATTGTTTTTAAGAACATATCAATTTATGTCAATTATACCTACTCCTTATATGCATCAAATCTCAACTCAATGAAATTTTTTGAGGATAATATTTGAAAACAATTCAATAAAAAATAGATATATCATCCAAATAAATAATTTATAGGAATTCTAGGAACCCTGAATTGATAATATAATTCCTACCTTTTGTACTTGGTAATTCATTTATCATTTACCACAACTAAATCTATAATGGGTTGCATGATTTGATGTAATTCAATGTTATAGAATTTTTATTTTAAAAAATATTCTAAATTATATCTATTTAGTGTGATTTTTTTCTATAAAGATTATATATTTTTAAAATTATATTAAATTTATGAATAATATTATTATTTTAGTTAACAAATATCAATTAATATCATAAATAAAATTATTATTTATTATTTATATTAAAATTCACGAAGTTGGCAACTAATGTTTTATATTTTACTAAATTATCATTCATTTGTTTATATATAAAAACCAAAATTTTTAATCTATGAAATGGTAGTTGCAAAAACTAAATAATTTTGTAAATAAATATAGAATAATATATTTATTGTAGGAATAAATAATTGTTGTTGTATCCTACATAAGATCTAAAACTCAACTGACAATGTCTTGATCTTGTTTATAGGAACTCATTTTCCTTATTTTGATTACATATTTTTTGGATGTAATATTGTGTGTATTGGGGAACAAAATTGGGTATTTTTTATGTAATGGGGGTACTACATTTTTGGTATATAGTATTTGGTAACTTTACACCCATATAAAGAAACTACAAAAACAAAAAGATAGGGGATTCATATAAATGGTGAACGGTTTTTAAAATAGTGTTTTCTCATAGGAGTAAATGTGTGGCCCCTTGGAATGAGGCTTGTGGTTAGGTGCATAGTTAGGTAAAACATTGTACCATGGGTATGAATTTGTGGGAGCAGAAATTAAATCCAATAAAATATTAATTAAATAATATTGAACCCCACTTTTATATCCTTAACACCAATTGATGAATATTAAACTTATTTATCTTAATTTTTATGTTCATGGATGGATTCCAAGGAATTATTACATCCATTATTTATGAATTATTGATCTGTTGATGGATATACACCTATCCATATAATAGATTCTCATCCCTTGTGGTTTCCTCCCTCCGTCGCATATTTCTCTCATCCCATGAATGTATGTTTTCCTCTCTTTGTGAGTTTTCTATATCTAGGGTTGGTAATTCTAATCTATTAGACCATAGATCTTAGTTTTTTTCTAGATCTTGTAACTCATTATTGTTCTTATTCAATTTATTCTTTATATGGGAGAGTATTTGTCAAAAATCTTGAGTTAGGATGCCGAAATTCAATCACCATAGTCCTAAATTCTAATTTCACGTAAGTAATTTTGAATTTTAATTGGTACATTTGACAATTGAAAGTTGAATTAAATAATTTAATTGATAAATTAATTTATAGAATCATAGAATTTATTTGATTAAATTTACATGTGAGGATGAATTGGTTTGAATTTTTGGAAATTGGGAATTGGTGAAATTGTATAAATTAATTAGTGATTAATTATTTGGATATTGGGATTGTGGAATTTGATTAATTAAAATTTTATCTAATTTAAGTGATATTGTGTTTGTGTAAATTTATTAATTAGTTTGTGAATTAATTAA
This sequence comes from Viscum album, assembly GCA_963277665.1. Taxonomy (NCBI): domain Eukaryota; kingdom Viridiplantae; phylum Streptophyta; class Magnoliopsida; order Santalales; family Viscaceae; genus Viscum; species Viscum album. Next base: position 2,052,569,443 of record OY728146.1, on the reverse strand, counting down.
TGGGATACTGGGATTTTGGAATTGGATTCAATTAATTTTTGAATTAATTAATTTGATATTTGAATTGAGGTATTGGATTAATAATTTGTGAATTAATTAATTGTGTATATGGTTAAATGTTGATAAATCGGTTAATGGGGATTTTTCATATTATTCAATGGGATTAATTTTAAGGTCCATATTTTTCTGGAGAACGTTTTATTATACCATGTTGTGAATTGTTGGTTAAATCATTAATAATTACTAATACTACTCATTGTCATATATTTTATTTTTTGTGTTTTATTGATAAATATTTGCAGGATATGGATTGCTATTTAAAAATCCTACAGCGATAAATTGATAATCATTTACAAGACATGGAAAGAGGAATAAAATTTTTGCCGTATTAAATGAGTGTGGGACACAGACAGATTCTTTCAAATCCCACTTGTGTGATTGTTTTATTAATAATTTGTGAGTAATGGACTACTTCAAATCCCAATGAGTTCCGATGTGTGGTGATCTAGGCCCCAAATTTTTTCATTGTACTACAGTTCCAATATACAATAAGATGAAATGATAATTGATGTTAATGTTATTGTGGTATGGTTTAGACTCTAGAATGGGATGAATCTTGTATTGTGTCACGGGTGCCCTCGTGGAACTGGGGGGGGGGGGGGGGTTAAGTTGTTAACATAAAGAATAGTTTAAATTTGGATATTGTTTAATTATACATTGTAATTTTTCCTTTATAAATATATATACATTGTTATTGACTAGATATCATTTTATGCATCATTTTGTAGTGGCCAATAGAGTTATAATCACACCCTGATTGGGCCTCCGGATCATTACCCGCAGAGGATTCATGTTAATAGAATCGGATTAGGGAACATTCCATATATTATATGCTTGAGTTGTGATGGAGAATATATAAGAGAACCAAATGTAATTCAAGACCCTCTTGGGAGTTTTAATGGCCTCTGTTTATTTTTTGTTTTACATATTAACACATTATATGATTCATGGAATGATATACCTGTTGTATTGTTTTGTAAATTCTATTTCTTTTTTTATTCATAATGTTATACTTGTATTGTGTGGTTATTTGTTATATATATTAATTTCATGGGGGTATAATTACCATAAACACACAAATCATAGACATAGTCTAGAATATAATTCCATAGCCTCCCAAAGTGACACCCACCCATCAAGACTTATTAATTCAATATATAGCCTGAAGGGATAATGTGAATGATTCCCATTACACAGCCTGATGGCCCAAAATAGCATCATGCGTCCATAATTAAATCTGTGCCACCATGATTTCATCATGATACATCACTTCCTACCTTCTTTACTGCCAGTTAAAAACTCTTAATGTTATTTTACCAACCTACTAGGGGCACTAATTGGTTCCACCTATGTTAGGACGTTCCAATGAGGTAACAACAATGATTTATTTTATTCACTTTTCTAAAAAATATTTTTGAATGTTATACATGAGAATATGATTAGTCAGGTGCTGGTTAAGAAATTTTTCATGGGAGTAGCCAAACTAAGTATGGAGTTAAAATCCATCCAACCATTCTTGAATTGTAGTTATTGATTTATATTTTATAGTTGGATTCTATTTACACTCAATTGAAGCACTTGCTATGTGATTTGATTATTATTTTTTATATTTTATGATCTTTTACTAGTAGAATAGTTTTAAATGATAGTTGATAAAGAATAAATCATTCGTGGATCTCAGTATTGTTACATGACATGCACTATTTTTAGGAACATATGAGATAATGGGGTTTGGGTAAATTGTTGAAATTAATATGTTTTCTTGGGGAATTAAAATTAAAAACGTGCATAATATGAATTGAATTCAATAAAATAATTCAATATGTGATTAATTTGGGTTTCTATTTATAATATTTAATTCAAAATTACTGTACCCTCGTTAACCATTACCTAGATATATGATAGTTAGGGGTAGATATAGTACATTAGTTTTGACCACGTGGTTGGGAAAAATGGCGAAATGGCATGATATGGATTATTGTGGACCCATCTTACATAATTGGGATAATGTTATGTTATGTTTACTAATATGTGTGTTTTTAATTCTAGAGATGTATGCATCGATGATGACTCTTATTGATATAATGATCAAATGTTATGTTTGAAAATCCTACACCAAAAGTGGAACATGAGGCTCCAATTATGTTAGGTGAGGAAATCAGAGATAAGTTCCAAGGTAAAATTCATAAATACAAGAATTTCATGTAAATAGAATCATGTTGGGATGTTAAAATAATCTATTACCTAAGGAATGTGTTTCAGTATCATCTCCTTCTAAATTTTATTAAAGAGTTTGGACCTAAGGAATTTGAGTTATGGATTAATTCCTTCCAGACTATACATGACCTTAAGGAGACTCTTACTGAGAAGATATTCATATTGGCTAATTACATGTTACCTGGTCATGAAATGTGTTGCTGAAAAAACCATTCATGGTTTGGAATTCTCAAAAATATGGAATGGAAAGAAATTTAGGAGATAATGAGGGATAAAATTCACCCTTATCCACTCTTCTAGGAGAGATTGGTTGAGTTTATGAGGAATACATTGATGAGTATGTCCATTATAGAACATTCTAGTTTCTTCATATATTATTAGGGCTTTGTCCTGTCCATGGTGTGATATGAGGTGACTATGAATGGGAGGTTTTGGGGTAGACATATATATTAAATTACATCAAAGGAAAATATCTTAGGGTTAATAATGTTTTCAAATATAGTGAATTGTTTTCTAATTTTAGAGGGAAAACAGAAGGGGGATTACAGTATAGGAATTTTGAATTCATTTAGATGTTCAAAAGGTATGAATTTTATAAATATGAATATTCATTTAAAAAATGATTACTAGAGCATTGGGAATCATATTGGAAAAGGGGAAGGATCAGTTACGTATGATTTTACTCGATGGATCATTCACTGGTGTGGCTGTTCAGGTAACTTTTGAGGACATTTCACTAAACACCATGTAGAATAATTATCATGTGGTAGGATGATATGCCTAAAGAGGTTCTATACGAACTCATGACATATGGGTAAAGATTGAGAAACTATGAGTAATTTTTGTGTGGGAATGGGATCCTCTACACCATATTAGTTTAGATGTTAGAGATCTACTAGTCATGGTGATAGAGGTATTGGATGTGGTGATTCTAAGAATGGGGGCCTATATCATCGGTGTGGATAAAAATCAAGGGACTCAAATTGTATCACATCGAAGAGTTAAGAGATTATTGAATACAGATCAGCCTGCACATGTGGATTGTGAGGCTGGGACACTAATAGTTAATGGTACTATTATTGAATATTTTACACTAACTAGTTCCTTATTCGAGTTTATAACATCTTATTATTTTATATTATCATAACATGTGAATGGGTTGAGTCAAGATGTAGAATTTTTGAGTGGGGTAATGATGATCGGAGAACCATTGGTGGTATGGTTGAGGGACATCTGTTTCTATAAGGGGTGTTCTCTTGAGGATGGAGAGTATCATTTTCTATGGGATATTTAAATTTTTTTCTATATTTCACCTAAATATATGAATGTATTATTTAGTAACATTCTGATTCTCTATGGATTTATACAGAAAAAGAGTGACTTGTAGAACTCCTGACTGTGAAAATTATGTTCACTATGTAGAGTAGGATATCAGGGTGGGATGTGTAGGGCATGTTCATGATCATCTTGGGGAGATAACTTCTAAGGATTCTAGTCTGTTGATAGATGATGGGGGTGTAAAGCATGTTGTCTTAATAAATAGTTCTATATGATTTAGGAAGTTTTTCTACAATAATTCGTAAGGATGCCACCTAAGAGGTATATATAATTTACTATTGATATCATGCCAAATGTATCACACTTGGTTTCAGTTTGTAACCCTCTCTTAATGTGTTTTTTGAATAAATAATTTAATTTTGAATCTTAGGATGGTTTGTAGAAATTATTTATTGTATATGGTGATTTTTTATAGCTGCACGGGTGGTGCATTGTTTGTGAAAACAATGAAACACTTATAGGTAACCATGAATAGTGATGCAGGTGATTAAAGAGAGGCACATAGGTCATACACAGTTTGTCCAAACCCTTAAGAAGACTATGAGAAACCATAAGTTTGGTGAAAATGCTAGATCGAGATATTTGAAGTAGTTGGGGAATGGTTTGGAAGCTATAGAATCCAATCATGAAAGGACATTATTAATGAAGTTCAGGAGCATTGGTTTCACATGGTTGATCTAATAGTATGACTAAATCATGTGTGGTGAAAACCACCTCCTTAAAAAGTGCATCTCACTCAGTTTTCTCATTAACTCATTATTTCTCCCTCCGATGTGGCCCTAACTTTTTATTTTTCACTCTCATTATTCATGGAAGGATCTTCCATCGATCTTGACGTGGTCATATGGATTCCCTTGGTGATTAGAAGCATATTTCTTGAAATATGTGATTTTTCGTCATCACCAATGATGGTTTTCCTTCTATATAATTCACTTCATCCCTTAATTTTTTATATATAAGCAAACTATTGGTAGATATAAGGTTTTTATGTGAAATATGATTATATTTTTCTTGGTTATTTGTAGGATAAAAGATATATAGCGTTGGTTTCTAGATGTTCAACCTATTTTTTTGATGATTTTTTGTGCAAATTATAGTTTTTTCAAAAATACTTGTCGTAGGTAGATTAAACAGGGACTCCACTTGCTATAATTATTATTTTTAGTTTATAAATATTTTAAATTTATTGTAACATATTGTTGTAAGAATGATATAAATACTCTTTTGGGATATTTTATGGGTTTTGGTGGAATTCGGTAATTTCAATGTATTGTTATACAACGTGATTTTGATTCATGATTTCAAAATATTGAATTAAAATTATATAATTCAAATGATTTAAATTTCTTTGGAAAATGTTTTTCATTAAAAAGAACTTTTTATTGAGATCAGTTTGGAATTTGTTATTGGCATGAGTTTTGGGCATACGTGGTGTGTGTGTCCATATTGAATTCATGAGGCATGGTGAAAATATGACATTGTGCTCTGTTCCTACAATGTAATGGAATAGGGGATATAATTAAAATAGGATGAAATAGTTGATCATCGTGAGGCCACTCTTCACTATGGAACATTCATGAAAATGCATGCACGGTTAGTTGTGTGGTTATTTGGAATTGAAGGGTTATGAAAAAAGAAACATGGTAAATAGTTTTAATGAATGGTTTGGATGTATTATTGAAAAATGATTTTTTTGGAAATTTGTATCATATAGAACTCAATTATATTTGGTTATAAGTCGTTTTAGAAGCTATTTATATTTTGTTATAAACAAAATTATAAATTCTTTTATACAAATTGTTTTATATAAAAATTCATTACTTTTCTAACCAAGTAACATGAATAGGGACATCATTAGGGAAAGCCTGTTGGGTTTTCGTACTCACCTCTTCTTTGGAACTTTTACAGATGTGATCTATAGGGACATTGGAATGGGTAATTTATCACTTATTTAACACTATTTCATGATACAAGGTATTTTGTTGATGATGGAGGATAGAGCATGTGGATCACGGAGTTTTGTGTTTGTCATGGGGATTTATTACTATTTCTCCTACTGTTTACTTTGGTATTGTATCATGAAATTTATGTACATGATTTTTGTATGGTTTTGATAAATTAAATATTGATTTTTCATTAATTTTTATCATGAATCATATAATTTTTTTTTCAGTTATTTTTTTAGTTTCATTATTATTAAAGGGTAATCATATCCCACATGTATTGAGTTCCTTCATTATTTATTTCTACCCTTTTTAGACAAGGGGATGTTGCGTAAGGAATAGTAACATCTCACTGTCCCCCCAAGCTAATGAGAAATACATGGACATTAAATATAGGGTTATCCCAGTTTCTATTCCACCATATAAAATGGAACCAATAGAAATTCAAGACCTTAATATTCAACTGGAGTTGTGTTGATATGGATAAAGCCTTGGAAAAGAATTTTATACCTGTATTGGATAGTAGTGAAAATGTGTTGTTCGAAATGACTAAATAGATTTTTCATTTGTTTTGGTAACATGGGAATGATCTGGAGTTAAAATAGAAAATAGAAGAGGTTTTGAGAGCTCATTGGCCCAGTCTCTTTGAATCAGAATCATAGAGATGCTTGAGAATAGATCTTGAGGACAAGATTTTTTATGTTTGGGAGAATGTAATATCTGGAACTTTTCTGGAGATGTAATGAAATCATTTGTTGGTACACATTTGTCATATTTTAGTATATTTTTGGGTTCTATCATAGGTGTGTTCTGGTGAAAATAAAAAAATGGAAGGATTAGGGGCATTTCATGGTTGGATCATAGTTTTCCCAATCCTTCCACCTAGACCATCAATCCATGTGTACCCAAATAGAGGGTATTCAAACCGATATTGTAGGATTTTTATAACTATTCACCCAATTGTGTGTTGGACATGGAAAGTAGCTTTTAATGTATATATTGATAAATGATTTTTGGACAGATACTAATTCTTCCAAATCCCACTTTTTTGATTGTTTGATAAATGTGTTGCAGGTTGTAGACTTTTTATAAAAATTACCTTGTATTTGTAGTCATATAGAAATAGGACCAAGTGTTTGGGATTTGTTTATTAATCAAACTTACTATAAGATGAATTTAAATGAAATGATAACTGATATCCATGGTATTGGGATATAGTTCATACACTGAAATGGGCCATATATTGTGTTCTGGATGGGATGGTCTTGGGAAACCTAAGGGGTTTTCTGGTTAAAATAATAAATAATTGAAATTTTATAATTTTTTACTCATATATTGTTCTTTATTATTAATACAATTACATAATCTTCTATTCAATAGATATTTTTTAGACGATATTAGTGGTGGCCTACGGGTTCATACCACCCACCCATCCTAGGATAACGAATTATTATTGGAATAGACATCACGTCTTCATGACATGATAATGGAAAATGGCATATGTTAGCTAGATCAGTCTTGTTAGATCATATAGGAGGGTAGAGGAGTTGATTCAAGAATTTCTTGGGAGTTTCGAGTTTCTTTATTTATTTTTGGTTTTACAAATTGACACATGATAAGTACCATGTCATGAAATATCTACTATTTAGTTTTGTTTAGTTTATTTCATGTTTTTATCATCATTTGACAGTAGTTTGGTGTGATTATTTGTTATATCATTTCTTTGTCTCATATTTTTTTCCACTATTTGTCTACTTTGGTAATGAGGGTATAGTACCCCGATGATTAACATTAGACCCTCACAATTAGTCTATAGACTCTAGTATATGGGGAGGCATGAAGGAGGGCATGTGACCGACTGTCTTAGGGCACTATATTTTGTCACCCATGTTGGGACATTAAATCAAAAGATATAAATAATAAATATTAGTAATATTGAATGTTCATTTAAACCTATATAATGGTGTATAGAAAATGATAATTAGAAACATTCACTACAGTTTAGTAGTAATAATCTTCTGAGTTTTCATGTAAAAGGTTTCATCATCAAGTTCAACTCTTTTATTAATGGGTGATCTAGGAATAAGGTATATTTTATGAGAAAGGATTTTATATTTTGAACTATTCCAGAAATATGAGTTTCAAGTGATTTATATTGTAGAATTTTAATTATTGAAGAAGGTGGTCCTCATAACTACTAAACATGAGTTATACCATAGATTATTTAAAAACTGTTTCAGCCATTATAATAAAATATATGGGGTTAATGGTGTAAAGATGTGGTCATTTTTTATTAATTTCATGAGTATAAATTTATCTAAGAGAAATTTTTTAAATTATAGTATGTTATTTTTTTCATTGAATATTTTTTTATTCAACTAAACAACCTAAATCTCAAGGAATTATCATAACTGCTGATATAGGGAATGGGTAGTTTCTTATAAATGATAAATTAAATAGTACATCACATTTATCTTCTAGAAAATTTTTCATATACAAATGTAATTTTTTCATTAGTATTTATAACAAAGGGTTACAAAGAATCAATCAAAATATAATATATTTATTTTCTAGAATATTTAGTAATTTTTGGAAATATTTATTCAATAATGTCCATCAGATCATACATAAATGCTATTTATATTGGCCTTATAACGTTGGTATTATTTTTTTATATGGATAGATTGAAAAAATCCTATAAATATGTTAATAGGAAAACAAAATTTAATTATCCATATTCTCTATGGAAAAATGAAAACCCGATAAATTTCAAGACAATTTACATAATGATATTGATCAATAATAAAAAAACACAAGGTTTATATAAAACCAATAAAATATTATAATACCATTATAAAAAGACTAATTGAGGGTGAAGAAGATAAAAATGGAAGAAAATAATATATAAGATAAATATATTTGATACCCTTTCTATAAATGAATTACGAAGAAGGAAAAGAATAAAATATTGATAGATAGTGGATCAAAAATGATATATCAATATAAAAAATATCTCTAAAACAAAAGAGTAACAACATGTTTTAATAGATGATTCCATATCAATGTGGTTTTTTTAATGAATGTGTAAAAATAAAAATAATGAAAATATATGATAGAGATTCAGTATAACCCTACATCAGATTAGAAAAAATGAGGTAATTCTCATAAAAGAAAAAATTCATTAGACATTGAGATAGGATTTAAATTAAAATAATATTATATAATTATTAAAAAAATTATAGGTTTCATGGACAATCCTACATTATGATAATATTCAAGAATATAATACTAAATAAAAGTCACTCAAAATAATTTTATTATTTGAATCTTTAATTAAATGAGTTGCAAGAAATGTAGTTTCTAATTATTTCTCTGTATTATTACCTCCTCAAGAGTATTGATAATCAATAAAAAATCAATGAAATTAATTTTATTAAAATACATCAAAATAGTAGTTAAATGTGAAAATATTATTGAAAAAATTTCTTTCATATACCTATATTAAGTAGACAACATAATTAAACTGTATTAATAAAATAAAAATTTTGTAATAATAAATTTTAGATGACTATTAGTGAAGTTGTTTTTAAAAACAGGATACTGATGTTTCAAAATATCCCTTCGAGACCAAATCATCGGTTCATAGGGATGTATAATAACATTACTTCTTATAAAGAATAATTTTCATCAAAATGGACTTAAATCCATTCTTCATCTAATTAATCAAAATATTATGGAAAATATTATAAGATATATGTTTTAAAATTTTCTAGAATAAATTAATTTTCATTTATATACACATAAAAAATATGTAGTACTTGTAGTATATAATAGTTATTTGGAAATTAATTTTTAGAAAGATAAATATGACCACACAATAGACTCCAAGACATTCATGTCTGTTATGAAAATCAAATTAAAAATGGACATAATTTTTTGTTTCATAAAATTTTTAATATTATCAATAATTTGATTCTATAAATTTTATCAAAATAATCCAAATGCAATTTCATTGAATACGTGAATAAATATTGGAAAATTTGGTAATCGACTATATAGTGGAATTCAATGGATTTTATAGTGATATCAAAAAAATATACCCTTAACTATAAGAAAATGGGAAATAATTTTATGTTTTTAAAAATCACAAGTTATTGACCAAAATTTTAATGATGACAAATCTATTATGTTACTTCATAGTTATGAAATTCAATATAAAAGCGTAGATGAGAATGAATTAGTTCTTAATGATATGGGAAATATAATAGATGAGAATTTATCTTCAATTAAATATTTAAATCATCCATAATTAATTCATAATCAAAAATTAGTATATAATAATTAAATTTTATATGATTAAATGATAATTGTTAAGAAATAATAAACTCATTAATAATATTTTTAGAGATTGAAAAGAAGTTGAAATCCTTAGGAGCTATGTCTGAAAAAAATGATACATAATATTTCTAGAAGTCTATGATAAAAAATGATATATTAATTGAACGAAAGTGTTTCATTTAAAAGATTAATAATATAATCATAAAATAAAATAATAAATTTTTACTAATAAATTTTTTAATATATTGTCTTTTTTAATATTGTTTCTCTTCACATTTTAATTTTTTGTAATAAATTTTCATGATTTATTACTATGTTTTCTTTATTTTTATTTTATATTTTGTTTTATTGTTAAATATTGTTTTAAATTTATTTATATGAATCATATTCTTGTATTCAAAATTAGTTCCATGTTTTTTTATGTTTTTTGAAAGTAAATATATTAGAACTTGTCTCACAAATATTTTATTCATACACTAATGGGGATACAACTCAGTTCTTTATTTTATTATTTTTTTTTCAAAACACATAAGGAATAAGTTTTTAGAAGAATAAAAGGAGGTGTTTAAAAATAAAAGTAACCTAAAATATTTATATGTTTTTAGATGTGTTTATATTTGAGGTAAAATTTTTTGAAATTAGTTTATATTATTTAAATTGGATGTTTCGTATTTGATTCATATCTTTATAGTTTCTTCACAAATAGGGAAAAATTGTTATACAATAATCAATGTTTATGTATTATTATTCCTAGTGGGATTGATGGAAATAAAATGAAGTATTTTTTAAATATATCAAATAGTCTATATTTTTAAATTTTTGTTTTTGATTTTCCACAATGGGGGGCTCTTAAGTCAATAGCCCATATTATCATTTTTTTTATTCATGGAATAGATCATTATGTATATTATTTACAATGAAATCTATTATTTTATATTATTTATGTAGAATGTAATTTTTTTTAGAAAAATACAGATAATACGGTGTTTATGAAATAGCTGTATTTTGAGGATTTGTGAGAAATGGATAACCATAATAGTTTTAAAAAAACTACGGTATCTATTTTTCTAAAAAAATATATAAAATAAATATATTAATCACTATTTAAATCTGTTCATATATCACTATATTAGTTCCTAAATAACCCCATTAATAAATGTGGTAAGTCGTTGATTCCACAGTGTAACGTCCCAACCCAGCTAACCCCTGAACTGATGGCTGGACTGATCACTAAATGTCCTCAAGCATGTCTCCTCGTATGACAAGGGCTTCCAACGAGTAGAAAGTGTCTAAGGATAGTTAGTGGGGAGACTATATCCTATTATTAGAGTAATAATAGTGGATAATATCATCAAAAGGTAGAAGAAGTGGAAAAAATGGTAAAGCAACAAAAGAAATAATTTTATAAATCTTGTATAATACAAAATGGCCAAATCCAATGTTATACAATAAATGCACGATATAATGGTACTACTAAGAATGTGATAATAAATAAAACATTCTTTACATGTAATCAAAGAAAAAATGAGCAATGACTCAAAGACCTAAGGGCGATATCCTCGAGCATCCCGGCCTTCTGCTCTGTCCTATGATTATATCTCTTAAGTGTATGAAAACAGAACAATCCTACAACCAAATAGAGTCTTCACGGTTACCACAGTGCAATGGTGGCCCAAGTAGGGTGTGAGATATAAATCTCAGTATGCCAGGACCACTGATGTATACTCAAAACCCAAATATTCAATAAATAATTTATGTAGTGTGAAATCATACACAAATATAGTAAGTTATACACTGTAACTATATACCCAAGTACCTACTTCATCCCTCAACTAGTGCCTGAAATGGCATTATATGTTTGACATGATTGTACAACGGTCATCCCACTATCATTTTAATTTATGAAATATTCAAACATCGTTAAATTATATATGGATAGAGATCCAATCTAAGCCTGACATTCCCTGTATAAGTCGCTCACAACAGATGTCTCTAAATGTCATCTAACAAATAAATGTAAAGAATGAATCCAAGCTTGTGTTTTTTATTGGATAATGCATCATAAGATATTTCATTTAATCATTCATATACTATGTCAGAGACCGCCGACTAAAAATTGTGATTCTCCCAACCAATACCAAAATATTAGAACATCCATTATAAATATTGATTCACTCCCAGGTTACCCTGGACACCCATATCACAATATCTGCCTTAGTTGTGCCAGGGTCGGAACCATTTTCCATATTCCATCACAACTCATTACATCACATCAGATTTTATTAACCATTTCATTTAGATCATGTATGACCAATTGGGCCTACAGTCCAATGGAAATTAATGGGTGTAGAACATCATGTATAACAACCTTGTTAATATTTGGAGCATCAGTCCTTGTCTCACATCCCATTGGTATTTGTAGCATTATTCCGTGTCCCCAAAAAAATATTTACTTACAAGATGGATCTCGAACTCCATGTTTAACTCCTCATCAGTATTAAGAGCATTAGTCCCTGTCTCAAAACCCATTTATCAATGATAAAAATATATCTATCATTGGTGTATAATTTCATGTCTACCACCACAAAACCATTAATTAATTAATTAATTTATTAATTAATTAATTAATTTTTTCAGTTAATTCGATAACTAGTTAATATCACAAATCTCCAATCAAATAATTCTATAATCAATTAACCATTAAAAATCTCAATAGCTACCAATTATTTAAAAATTATTTATTCTTAACCATAATCATGTAAACTATATAATTAACTAAATATTTAATTATCCCATTTCTTGACTGAAAACGTGATAATTAATTCAACAATCAAATATCCAATTCCCTTAATACTCCAATTGATTAATAAAATGTTAAAAATTTGTCAGTTAATGTCATAATTAAATTAGTACACATTACCATTATTTAATTATACACATAATTAATCTAAAAACACAAATCACGTCAGATAAATAAATATTGAAAAATTAATTATTCAATTATAAATCTCAAATCTTTATATTTTATTTCCAAAATTAATTATTCAAATAAATCAATATAAAATCACAAAAAATAATTCCCCATTAATTACGTTGTTTAATCCCAAATGACATATCACATTAATTAATTTTTGTAAAAAATAAATTTATCACATCATTTAATTATTTTATCATATCACATTAACCAATTCAGCAATACATGCTAGAAACTGGCACACAGTTTTATGCACATTTATCTCACATGGTCATCATCATTTAATATCATTAAAAGCAATTCATAAAAATATAACATATCACATTTATAATTTTAATCAAACTTACAAAATTCACATTTTAATGCAATTCAATATAAATTATTTAATTCATAATTTAAATAGAAATAAAATTGATGAAACTTTTTTTAACTACATTTATTATTGTTGAGGACATTAAAAATGATCTTACCTCAGGGTGGAACCAATTAAAAACTCAGTATCTTGACATACGGTGAAAACTAATCATCATATGGTCTGCAGTTGCATGCACCCACACCTTCATATATATGTATCTTAGTGTGTGTGGGAGATTTTTTGTGTGTGTGTGCATGCATTTTCTATAACATTGATTACAAGTTCACCAAATCAATAATAAGATGCCATAACCAGTATAGATAGGTATACACACCAACCACCATATACCATGGACTCAGATAAATTACCAGACTCCAAAATAGATCATTCAAAATGAAAGTATGATATAAATTGTTACCTCTGAAACAACGTCGATGAACTGAATCAGCCCAAACAGCCTCTCCCTCGATGGCGATTTTTGTAACGCGGACCAACAGGTCCTGGGAACCCTATTGGACAACATCATAAACAATGAAAAAGGAAACCCAAAAAACTAGAACCTTAGGGATTCATCCATGAAAAGATGGAATGAGAGGTGTCCAACAACCGATGAAAATCATGACATATTCACAGAGATAATCACCTTGACAAGGCAGACAATATTTGGGAAAATTCATAGAGGAATCGTCGCACGCAATGAGGAGTCAGATAGAGGGGAGGTGCGCTAATGAGGGGATCATTCTACTACAAGGGTTCTGCCTAGTGGTGTCATGCACTACAAGATTTCTGTCTGAGGGAGGTCTTATGTGCCATAAGTATGAGGTTCTGAGGAGGGAGTCACATCCTAGAGGTGAAGGGAGGAGAGGCCGCATGGAGGATCTCCATGCTTCTAGTGTGTCACGCCAATGGTTAAAGAGGGGGGGGGGGGGGGTTGCGCCTCTAGTGTGTGGGGAAGAATAGAGAAGCCCCCTTTTCCTTTCTAACATAAAAACATAAAAATAAAACCCACATTAATAATCATAGTAGAAATAATTAAAAAAATAGAACAAACATAATAAATATGTATTTAATTAATTCAATAGCAATAATTATTAAAATAATTTTATAAATAATAAGAATAGTCATGATAATATTATTATTACACACGTTCATCTATTCCTTTAAATCCAAAACCCCCAGATTTATTTACAATTATTATTATTATTTATAATAATAACAACCATAATTAGTAATAATTTTGAATTTCATAAAACTAAAAAAACAATATTCTAATAATAATTATTATTCTAATCATTGATAAATGCAACACCCACATGATAAAAAATAATCTTCATAAATTACATATATGATTAAAAATTTCTATGAGATACCCAAATTCCACATTAATTTCCCATAAATGGCACCCCCTAATCATGCAATTAAAATCTTTTTATATAAATGTTACACTCCATTAATCATGAAATTAATATATTTTAACATCCAAATAATTTATGAAACCATAATAATAATAATAACATTATTATTATTAACACATTATTCTGTTTAAACAAAAATCACCCAATTAATGTTACTTAATTAAAATAAATTAAATTTTAAACTAGGTAAGCTGCATGTGTTCGACATAAACCAGGTCCAGTCTGTACAGATCCATTGAAGAGGAATTTTTTGGATCTCGTGCTCCGAAGAAATATTGGGACACCTGGAAAAATTATCAGGAAATCAACCAAGTCTAAAAACAATACCATTATGTATTCCAACACTCATATTAATGATCAAGATCTCGGTTTACAAAACAACCCATCGATAATTGGAAAAAAAAATGAAAACCTTCGTAATTTTAACCCGATTAAAAACACAATACATTATAATATACCCACCATAAAAACATCTCATCCCTGAGAAGTCATCAAGAACTACAAACACAACTTCAGACCCACCTAGATTGAGATGTTTCATTTGATCAAAGAAATTACGTTTCCTAACTCAAAATGATCTTCTAAGAAAAACATAAGTCCAACAAATTAATTCATTAAAACTCTAGCAAAATCTCACTGAAACAGAACTTAAATATAAGGCTATTACAAGGACGTCATTGAAGAAA
Source organism: Viscum album (assembly GCA_963277665.1). Classification (NCBI taxonomy): domain Eukaryota; kingdom Viridiplantae; phylum Streptophyta; class Magnoliopsida; order Santalales; family Viscaceae; genus Viscum; species Viscum album. Next base: position 2,052,554,117 of record OY728146.1, on the reverse strand, counting down.
AAGGATGAATATTTATCGACCTTGAGAAACAGGGTGCCCATGAATTCTTGGAAAGACATTACAGTCTCAAAACCCACAGTCACCCTTAAACTGGCGACATGCCTTTCAAAATTATTTTATCACCAACCACATTTACAAAAAAGTCCTTAACTGAAAAATTGTGACATTACCAAGTCAATCCATCACAAGGGTATTTAAATAAAATTGATGTGCCCCAACATGGATGAAGGTGTAGCCCAAAGAAACCACACATCCCATGTATAAACCAGATAACAACCACTCATGAATCCACATAACATTTAAAACTTTAGTGCGACGTATGTATGATTCTATAATAATGTCTCTACGAAGATTTCAACATACGGGACATTCTCATCTCATTCGACGGTGAAATCTAAGAGAAAACCCGTGTCTCTAAATGATCGGTAATATTATCACCAATTAAACCTTTACACTAAAATATCAACTTCTCATGCTAATACAACATCAACCAAACCTTGATGTCTATATCATCAATAGTATTTGTTTTTGTTAAAAGTTTACCGGTGTATCACTACCCACCTTATGATTTTCCCTGTCATTGGGAGAAAAGATCAGCTGCTCACCAACATACTATTTCATAACACCTTAACGCTTCTGTGTGACATTCCTAGAACCCTGATCACCACATCAAACATTGATCATAAAAGCAAAAAAATAATCTTATCACCATGTCAAAACACTCGAGTCCCAAAAATTCTTCCCCAGTAGTGAACCAAACATACCTTAACACCCAACAGATTCTATGGGTACAACCAACCACGGGTTAGCCCCTTACGAAACATAAACACCGACCCTCTCTCTTGGTGATGAAAAATCAAAACCACAAGGTTCAAAATCACTTTTTAATTTAATCCATTTAAGTAATTATTTTCACCCTTTAAACATTTTAATAGATTTAAAAAAAACCATGTGTACTTTTCCATATCAAGTCACCTGTTTTTCAAAATAATAACCTACAACAAAAGAGGCATGCTATTACAAACAAACCTCTTTAATCATTTAACAATCATTTTTCTCCAAATATAAACATGTACTTTAGCAATTAAATTCCACTTATCCAAAATAAAAAACCTATGAGGGTACTTTTATTCAATCTGTGTTCTTCAAAATTCAGCCCAACAATATTTCACTTCCATCAAAACTCAAAAGTTTTACATTTCTAACCATTTTCAAACACACTATGGTTATATAATGTTCAAAAACATGGGTGGCCATCTACCAATCGATAAGGCTCCCTTGCACCTTATTACTGTCATTTGGATCCCTTTTATCCCAATCAATATGTTTTACTAAGATAATAATATATATAATAAATATAACTATAAAAATATAGCCATTGAATTGAATTTTTAAATAGTGGTACCCTCATTGTGTAATGTCCATTGAAAAAAATGGTTGTCTCTTTTAGAAGTAATGCAATGATATTATTCAATTATTACACCAATGTAAGTAATATGTTTTTTTAATGCTTATAAATATATGTTTTTATAAAATTTCAATTTAATGTTATATGCATTTTTATTTCAAGAAATTAAATATATTATGGTTAAATGATGAAGAAATAATTTTATTATATGAATAATATATTAAATTAAATTTAACAAAAAACTGATAGGAATAAATAATAATAAGAGTTAATAACTCATTATGACATTATTCTATTATAATAATTTTTATAATAATTATTTTTACAATTAAAAAGTAAAATTTCTAATTTTTTTAATTTTTAATTTAATAAATGCTATTATTTTATTAAAAAAATAAATATTTTTTTGGGAATAATTTTTGAGTTTTTTCTAAAAAGTTACATTTTGGTGGAATAGTGAAAAAATAGTTTTAACAAATATTGTTACTTTTATTACCTCATTAGGATTTAAGGATAAGATAAAAAAATTGAAACCATTTTATTAAATTTATATGTATTATATATATATATATATATATAAACACCATTTTAAAAATATTATGTTTAAATTAAAAAATATATTTTTCATTTTAAATCTTAATTAATATTTCTCACAATTATTTCATTTAATGTATTATGCATTTATTATTTCTGAATTAAATTTTAAAAATTGCATATTTTTAATATAATAAAATTTTCTTCATGTTTTATATCTAATTTCTTGATTTATATAATAAAATTTATGTTCAATACATATAAATAAAATATTTAGTAAATCATTGGTTACAATATAAAATTCCAAGATACTAAAATTGTAATATCATAGTAGAAAACGTACAAAACATTATTTAGAAAATTACTCAAAATGAGTTCATGAGGCCTTGATAAGTATGCAATTATCTTATAGTCCAATGTTGTTCAATATTAATCATCTCTCTACGTTAAAAAAAATATTTTATTATTCATGAAAATATATTAAAAAATATCATTCCATTCACTTTTAAAATAATCCTCCCACCCCGTTAATACTACGCAGTAAAATTAGAATTCCCATAAATATTATTCCCCCACTAAATTCTTGAATTATATCCTCCCACATTTCTGATCTTCTTGACCATATAGATTTCTCTAATCCTCTCTAAATCTATATAGGTTCCTGGATGAAATCCAATTTCTCTAAATAATATTTTTTTCATCTATAAGAATTATTCTATCTCAACATATTTTAACTGTTCCGAAAATTTTTTTAAAAATTAAAATAATAATTTAAATATTATTACTATATTGAAATTTTCTTATATTTAGGTATAAACCATTATCTACTATTCCCCTATCAATGGAAAACAAAAATCACATTGATGTTACATTCACACTACAACCTATATGAATGAAATGTTTCATTTTCCATCATGGAGTTACATGTCTATATAAAAATTTGTATTGAATAAATAAATATAATACTTATAACATTATTAATGTTCTTACAAGTTAAAAAATTATATATGTTATTTTAGTTCAATGGATAATAAAAATTACATCTGTGTGTATGTTAGGACCGTCGCATCCATGGATTAGTGTATTTCATTTCTCATCATCTTTATTCTATGTCGATTCTATGAATTTATTTAAAAATTAACAAATAATGTTATAAAATTTTTAATATTGAATAATGATTATATTAATATTTAACTAAGTATAAATATTCTATCCTTTTTCAACAATAAATAATTAAACAACAATATCACAAATTCTTTCTTCAAGAATCATGATTAAACAGTTTATAAAAAAATTATCATTATAAATAATTTCATATTTTAATAAGGAAAATATTTTAATTGTGACCATGGAAGAAAAATATAAATAAATCTGATCAAAATTTTATATAATTACCAAAATCATCATAATAACAATGATTTGATGATGGAAATAAAATATAGGAAACTAAATTTTTGGGAAAAAATAATATAATTGAAGATTATATGGGGTAATTAATATGAATATGATTCCTAGATAAGTTAACAATATGTTTTTTATTATTAAGTATGAGTTTAAATATAATTCATAGATGAGGATAGTTAAGGTATGGGTTTCATCATAACTACCTCACATTTTTTCATGTATTAAATTAATGAAAATATTTCTCTTTTTTATGGTTTATAAAATTCGCTATTTTTAATATATTTTTATTATAAACAATTAAAAACTTCTTGAAAATTAAATTCGATAATTAACATTCTTATATTTTTGATATAGTTTTTACCAAATTCATAATGGTTCTCCTTAACTCAATATTAATTCATAATGTAATAAATTTTCGTCCTAAAATCGATTGTTATATGTATAGTATTCTATTCATAATATTTTATTATGGTTTATATAATCATTGTTGTCTTTTTATTTACACTTCTATGGATCAAATATCTTGGAAAAAGTTTCTTCATTCATGAAGTATGATTTCTATAAGGGTATCTTCAAATAAATTTTCTATTCATAGAGTTATGATCATTCATCATAGACATTATTCTTGTATGTTTTGTGAAATATGTTTACGATTATATTATATTTTAATTCATATTCATTTTTTTGTAATTTTTATATATTTCTCATGAACTTGTTTTGAAATTATTTTTAAATCAATTCATCTTTGATGGCCTTAATTATTTATAATAATGTAGTACTTTTAGTAGTAATCCTCAAACTCTTTTTTGATTCTTTCCTTTTGTGGTAAATGTTCAATAATTGTAAAAAATATTTATATCCTTATATTGGAAACCCATTTATTTTTTATCCAATTAGATATTCTTATTTATATTCAATTATTTCCAAAATAAATTTTTTTAATCCATTTTATGATCTATGTTTCAAAATAGTATTTCAAAATATAAAATACTTTTTTTCATGGTTTTATTTTAAATTTCCCACTCTAAATTTACCTTTGAATGTATTTATATATTTATAAAGTTTTATTTAATTACATAACATTCCAAATATTTTTTCATATAATTTACAATCCAGATTCTCAAAATATACATTTGAATATTACTTGTAACATTTTTTATTAATAAAAAAGAATTTCTAAAATATCAATTCAGGATTTTACATCAATTTTACTATAAACAATAAATATATCAATCTAATTTAGAATAATTTTTCAAATATAAATATATCAATTACATTGATAAATACTCCATTTTGGAATTGAATTTAAGTATCAACTAATCTAACACATTAGGTAATTTTACATTATAGAATTAGAGGATATATTAAAAACCATTTTCAATCCACAGTAAAATCATGTTAATATATACGATTATTTATTTGGGGGCCTAATTTGTATGGATTTTAATCTTAAGATATAATGGATATAATATTCCCCTTAAATTTATTAGTTAGTACTTTATATGCCATGATATAATAATGATGAATTGGGAAAATATGTTGTATGATATATTCATAATATTGGACATGGACATGATGCATTTTTCGATGTTCACAAGGTTGACAAGGAAATTATTTATTAAATATTTATCATATTATTGAGTCGGAAAATTTACAGTTAGCAATGTTTTTATTGTTCATCATGGTAAAAATTATCTTAGAAATATTCAAAATATTGATCTTTGAATGGTGCGACTCTCTTTGTTAAAAATGTTATAATTTTATATGATTATACATATTCCATATTTATTTGTTATATTATTCCAATATTTTAAATAGAATATGATTATGGTTTCATGATTAATCACACAAATTTGATGGTATATTTAATTTCATTTAAGAATAAATGAATAAATTTTAATTCTTTATGTGATAATCAATCAGATAATTATCACACTCTTATGTTTTTTTATGATGTTGATCTAGCACAAGATGAAATATCAATATATATTTATGTCATAAAGAATTTGAGCTCTCCCATTATTATGTTTTCCATTCTAAAGGTTATCAAGATGAGTAGAAAATTTTATATGTATATAAGGATTCCTTTTATGGAGAGATTATTGAAAAATGTACCTAAATAATTCTAATACGATTTTCTGTATCTAATTTTCAGAGAAACTAATTTTTTATTGTAAATATATTTTTCAGATTTATTGTTCAAATTATGTATTAAATATTAATCATATATTAATTTACCTTCACTTATTTCAAATAGTATCAAATGTTGAAATTGATGTACTTATTTTTTATAACATATCAATGAGTGAAGGTCTGGGGTGCGTCATTTTGTTTAAAAATTATAGATATGCAATTTTTACAGATTATTTTAGTCATATGTAGATATTTTTATTTGAGAATAATAATGAAGGTATTATTTATAAGGTAAAACATATGTAACCAACCAAAAATTATTCTATAGAGTGCATCGTTTCCAATTAATTACAATTCTATTGTGATAAAAACATGTTGATATAGGATATAACAAATATTCAACATGGGATAATAACTATAAAAATGTTTGTATGAGTATTAATTAGATCATCACATAGTGCTGAATGGGTTAGTGTTACATTATACATTATTTTATATTCTCAAGGTATATGATTTGGTAATTCACATGTAATATATCATCCATTATAAATAATTTAAATCAATTTTCAGAATTTGATATATTTCTATATTTTAGATAACATATTAGGAACATGAACATGAATAACAAAGACATAAAAATTGAGATTCATGATTTAGGTTTTGTTTTAAATTTATAAGTTACATTTTCTATGTTTAATATTTTATATTTTTATATATATATAATTAAGTATTCTGATACCTAAGATTATCTTCAATAAAATTAATGGATGAAGCTCATAAGAAATGAGTTAAATGATTGTGTAATGGAAAATGAATTGATTTCTCCAATGGGAAGAGAAAGTAGATATAAAATAGTGTAAATAATCCACTAGATATATGTTACAAATGATCATAAGATACTATTAACAAAATAAATGTATTTTCATTATCAAATAAATAGAAAAATAGTTTTTTTTGTAAATTTTCATGTGATGAAGACCATTATGAAATGAGTACTTGTTTTTGAAATTTCAGGAATATGGGAATAATCACCCATGATAATGTCTTGAATGAGAATTTTTATTCAAATGAAGATTAATGGGATATTGAGATCCTAAATATGAAGGATAGAAAATGATAATGGGAAATAAAATGAGGGTTATAATGATCCTTACTAATAAAACACTCATGATTCAAAATTTAAAATCAAAGGATTTTTGGAAATATTAAAATTAACTACCAACCCCAATGGACTAAAAAAATAACAGAGATAAATAACCTTCATTCTCAAGGAAACTTGGAATAAACTATACAATAACAACTATGGATACTGATGTTGATAATTAATATTCAAAAATTCTATCATATATATTTTGGGATGTTATATGAGATTATTGTTTTATCAACTATAGAGTGTCTTGAAATTTTTTATGGGTGTAAATTCATCACTAAAGAAAATTGATTTAGGAATATTATATAAGAGGCCATGGATTATGATTATTCTATATGATGATTAATTTTATGATAGTGCGCTTTGTACAAGTAATATATTTCATTATTTTGATGAACTTGATGAAATTTAATAAAATCAATGGTTATATGCACATAGACATGATATTCATTAAAAAATATAGAAATAACATTTCATATTTTATATCAACATATGATCATCAATTAGAGAAACGATAACAATGAACTCTCTTGGAAAAGTAATTCCATTACTTGAGTCATAATACCAAATCGTATGGGTTATTTTTCTCAAATTATTGTAGAGAAACAATTGTGGATTTTAATATAATGTTTCTTGTATAACTCAAGTTAGTAAAGAAAAAATCTTACTATAAATCATAGTTCAATTTCATTCCACCTTATTAATACCCATATCTATTTTCAAAAGAAAATGGAATGTTAAATTTAGAGGACATAATTTATTTAATGGGGAAGAATGTAACACCCTAATATTATATTACTACATTTTACAATTTAATAAATTTTATTTTAAAAAAAGCTCACACGAAATGATGGAATTTGACGAACTATTATACATTTTATTAAGAAAAAATTATTAGTAGTAAATATAACTGTTTTAAATTAATAATTACATTGGAATTTCTATATAAATGTAATGTTATTATGAAATATAATTTAATAGAAATATAATTATATCTTTTTAAAATAATGAACTGATGGGATTCAATTAAAATAGTTATATAACTAATAATAATATTTTATACATAGAATGCATTTTTGGAAATATTGGTATCTTATAAGATATTAAATATTTTCTAAAAAAATTATATAATGGTTAAATTATGAATAAATATATTTTTTGACATGAATAATAAAATAATATTTATTTAATTATAAATTTATATGAAATATTATTTGGAATAGTTAATATTTTTTAAAGTCATTTTCTTATAAAAGTTGTGTTCATTTTATTTCATGATCCAATTTAAAATATAAATTAACAAATATTACAATTTAAATTTTATAAAATGGTCATAATATTTAAATTCATAATACATATATTTTCATTGAATTACTTTTTTGGAATATTATCAAGAGATTGATTTTTTTGTGAATATTGAAATTAAAAGTTTTAAAAATATCATTACATTTTTAGCAGCATTTATATAAAAATAACATAAAATTTAAGAAATAATTTTCCTAGACAAATATTTATTTTTTAAATAAATATATAAATTTACAGACATTTATTTTAGTTTACTAAACTATATTTCAAATTTTAGAATACTGAAATATTTTCCTCGAAAATATATTTTAAAACATTATATAATTTTTAATTTAATATCATTTTACCAGTTTTAGAAATTATATCTCCTAATATAAATTTCTTAATATTAATTTTATGGTATAAATTATGTAATAACATTAATATTATTTTCAGTCAAAAAATTTTACTTTTCTAAAATGTATTTACATCTATAAAGGTAAATAACGATAATGGGGATAAATTGTGTGGATGAATAAACTAAAACATGTTAGAGACGAATAAAACATTAATTTTTGAGGCAATGATAATCAATACATTATCTTACTCCCCATTATTATTCAAATTGGATTTACATTCCATGATGAAAATCATTTTAATTTTATATTATAAAATTATATTTTCAAAAAAATCATTCCCTTCACCTAGAAATGGTGCCTCAAACAACCCCTTCAATAATTCACCAAAAAATAGAATTATACCCTATACTATGATCCATTTAAACCATAAATAGTTATATCCCATATTATATTACTTTTTTCTGTATAGGGTTCCCAAATCCCCTCTTAATCAAGAAGACTTCCATTAACAAATAAAATTCTTCTACGTATTTATTTTCCACTCTATATACAGTATTATATTTAATCATCTTCCACCTATTCCTAAAATTATATAATCCATTTTAATATACTCTACTATTTATAAATATTATACAAATAAAATTATATTGAGTTAATAAAAATTAATATCCATTCCATTTCAAAAAAATCATTTTTTTGTGTTATGTAAATTCTACCACATCAAGGAATGATGGTTCTTATATTACAACATGGTCTTCCAAGGATGGTAATGAAGGATTTTTTAATGATTATATATATATATATATAACATGCTTATTATTCTTAAAATATGATACATATGATGAATTCTTTTCATTCAATGGAAAATGAAAATGTTATATGCGTGTGCATACAATCTACAACCTCAATATGTTGACATATTTAGTTTTTCATCGCTACTCAATAGGTAAAATTTAATTGATTTATCATATAAATTAATTTTTTATGACAATATTGTGGATATAAAAAAGTTAATTAGTATTTAACTCATTATTAATATTCCAACTTTCTTTGATAAAGTATTATACAAAAATGTCATCATTGATTATGTCTTTAAGAATCATGGCTAAAAATATCATATAATTAAATTTTTACATTATTTACCATCATAAATATTATATTATTGTACCATTATTATTTTATTAATTACGATCATCATATCAATGAATTGTAATTAAAATCATCTTCTATAATATTGCATGAAAAAGTAAAAAATCATAAAAATTTAAGATGAAAATAAAAAACTACTCACTAATAAATATGAAATAAATAATTATAATTTAATATTATATATGTAAATTTATATTAATTGGTTATTAAAATAATTTATTAATATGTCAATGTTTATTTTATCGGATGTTAAAGTCCATTTGTGGATGTCTATAATTAAGGATAGTGTTTCCCCTCAATTTCCTATCACTGGGGCTTGTTTTCATAGTATGTTCATATTATCATTTTATATTTTGTCCCCACTATTATTTTTTATTCTATAATTATTAACAAACATCATTTCACGGTATTTAAAATTATCTCCTTGAATAAACCCTTTGTATCATTTGGATTAAATTGTTACTAAATTTAGAAAGGTGTTTCTCAACACAATTTCCATTCAATGAGTTGTAATGTTACATTATAAAATATGATGTTATAATATTATTAAAATATTAGTTATGAAATTATTATGATTTATTTTTACTTTTTATTTTTTTTTTAATTTATAACATAAACCCCTTTTCCAATTATTCTTACAAGAATAATTATGATGTGCATAAGGGCATTTTAAAACATAATTTTTCATTAAAAATATATATGTATTAGTATTTAAAATTTATATTTTTTCAAAATATACCATTTATAAAATAATATTTTACTTCATATAATGTTTCCCTCTTTTTTTCATGAACTCCTTTTCAGAGGATTGTTACATTTGTTCTTCCTCGACGGACTTCATCCTTCATTAAAATAGAATTTTGGTAAGTGCAATCCACAACCACCTAATGGTTATCTCTTTTCATTATACCTTTTTTTATTTACATAAATACGCTCCTTCATTATGGTTTAATAAAAATAATGAATTATATCATGTAATATTATTATTTTTCATCACTTATTGTAAAAATATTATTCATTAATCCTTTTTATGATATGGGAATCAACGGTACTGTTTTAAAAACCTAAAGGATATTCCTTTCTAGATAATTTTTAAATATTCAACTTCACAATATATATTGAAATAATTTGGGTATATTTCAAGGATACATTATATATAATGTTTTTCAAATAGTCATTGACAATATTTTCCTTTTAATATATTGAAAGAAAATTTTAAATGTGAACTATAAAATCGTATAATTATGATAATGGGAAATTTGTTTTATGAAGTTTATATTTATTATATTTATTCAAATTTAGATTATATATTGTTAATTATCATCTCTTAAATTCACTAATATTTAATTTTAATTTCAACTTAAAATAAATTTATTTTCCTTAATAGCTTTCAATATGCACATTTCAGTGTAAATGAACCAAAATATAGTGTAACGATATAATCAATATGTTACATTTTATTAGTTAATAATAATGAAAAATTATATCAAATATTTTATAAGATGTTATATAAATCGAATATATTTATAAATTTTTACTCATATTTTTTATAATTTCCCATATACTATAAAATAAATTTTCCCTAATAATTATTTTTATATCATTTTAATAGAAAATAATATAACTAAATTTTTATAATTTATCTAATGTATTTCAAAAAATTAACAATAATATTTTAATCACCATCTCACAATTATCTTGAAAAAAATTATTAAAAAAATGAAGGGATTTCATTTTCTGATGAATAGTGAAAATAATGATTATTATTGAAATTTCCCTTTTTCTTATATCATTAAAAAGATAAATTATATTTAGTAATTGTTTAAAAGTATAATTAGTTCATATTTAATATTAATTATCCAATTTATGTCATTTTAATCAATCCTAGGTTGAATTTCTATATAAAATACATTTTATACATAAGAAATCATTTTCATTGGAAAACCGTGTTCCATCTAATTTTATAGGATTTATGTGAAATTAAATTATATAACATAATGTAATTGAATTTAGTAATTTTAATTTATATTAAGAATAATTAAAAATAACTATAATTTATAATCTTAAATTATTTTTTCCACATTGAATTGTAAAAATTGTAAAAAAAATTACCACAGTTAAAGTTAAAACATGTTTACTAGGGAATAAATCTAGATATAAGGACTTTCTTTAAAATTTAATAAATGTAAATCCTATATCATAGACATATATCCACCTCATACAATCCAAAAATAAAATATATATCAATTTAGAGTCATTTTTTATGGGTGGTTTTATTATGAAATGATTGATCCATGTGTTAAAAACCCCATGGCCATAGAAAATGTATTAATAAAAAAGTCGAGTAGATATGCCACAAAGATATTAAATTTTAGGGTGAAACAATTGTGATATCAACCCGAAGAAAAAATGACCAACCATGGTCACAATATTTTTTTCTACCAACCCATCCTCTAGTACTATGTATTGTGGTCCATCTTTGGCCACTAAACTGGTGTAGGATCAATTAGTTACACACTCTAATTTATCTAGAGTAATGTGGTGTGTATTTGATGGAATTCAAAAAGGATAGATTGTTTTGGCATCCATCCATACCTCATACCCAATAACACTTTTGGGAGATATCTTATCCCTAGTATCCACGACGATATATAATTTTGTCATCTTCTCAATGATATTAAAATCACTCATTTCCATTGTTTCTTACCAAATAAGTGATCACTTTTATTAAGATCATCCACTAAACTACAGGTTCCATCACAATCCATGCCATCTTCATGATCTCTATAGTAGTGTGGGATTATATCTAGGTAGAGTAAACAGTCAGAGATGGGATGAAATGGGATTCTTAATCCATGTGGATGGAAGTTCTGTATAGTATACCACTTTCAGTTACCAAAAAGATAAACTTAACTCTCGGAATACATTTGGTGTTTCTTATGTTTGAATTATTATCCACTAGTCAATGATATTATTTTTTCCATATTTTTTCTTAGGGGTTTATATATCTTACTTTGGGGTGACTATATGATATGTTAAGCTTTTAATAAATTCCAATTGTGTAATCTCCCTAATATATAATATGACATCCATTAAATGTTAAATTTATAACATAATGTTCCAAATTTCACTTAAAATGAAATATTATTATTTTATAAAAATTTCTAGAAATGAATTAGATGTTCTGGTCCAATTTAAACAATATTCCATGGGTCCTTAATAAAGTAACTAGTGGTGAAATTTTGACGAATAAATAACAACCATACCAAAATTCATTCAATTTATCTCATTATCCTCCTCCCCTAAATATCTGGTATTAATGATAATATAATAAATTATGTGTCCCGATTATGATAAAATTTTATTTTGATTAATTTACCTCTAATATCAAACCTTGATTACATAATATGGTAAGTGAAAGTTTCACTCGTGTATATATGTGGAATTTCTCTTCTACATAGAAATATAATTTTGTTTTCGTTACCTAATTTTTTGGATGGTTATTAGGATGGTTTTGTAGATTATATATGATACTTATGACATAATTATTATTATTTATTTATAATATTAAATCTACATTATTAATTTCATATCCATTAGCGAATGACAATATCGGTCGTGAAAAATGTATTGACTAACGTCTACATGAGGTGAAGTGATTAGATTTTTATTTAATAATTAAATATATGGTAATAGTGACATATTTAATTAATAAATTTTAAAAATAAGATATTATAAATGATCTCTTATGTTTATATATTACTTTTATATCTTTTATTCCATAATTAAAAATGTGAAATCAGCATTCATGCATATTTAAGACTTAAAATATTCATGAGTGGTGTAAATAACAATTTTCACTATCCTTTATAGATGATAATATATAACAATATAATAAATATAAAGTATATTTATATAATTAGTAACATTATGGATATTATTTATTATTTATAGTGTTGAAAGAATCAAAAATACCAAGAAAATTTTAAATAAAAGTGACATAGTTAACACTCAGAATGAAATTATTTTCATACAAATTTATTAATAAAAGAGTATTGAATTTTTTATGTTTATAATATAAATAATTATAATTATTTAAAATTTAATTTTATATAAGGAAAATTAATTTTATTTACTTATACAATATATTAATATACATTACAAAGTATTTTGGACTTGAGTAAATGGTTTACTTCTAATTCTCTTCATTTTTCACGAGGGTTTATGATTTAGTTTACACAAAAGGAAATATTTCATAATTATATCATAAAACCAATCAATTTTATTATTCTATGGTTATTCCAGGAAATTACTTTTTTTCTTAATTTTTTCTTTATTTAATAAATAAGGATACCTAAATAATGTTTTTATGAAATACTATCTTCATTTATCTCACATGAAAATTACTTTTTATAATATATCCTTGATTTATAAATTTTTTTATTCATATAGGTACAAATAAGAAATGATTGTTTTATTTCATTATTACCAATGATTATCTTTTTAAGAAATATTTTTTAAAAAAATTATCATTCTCCAAACATAGAAATTTTGGATTTTAACTGAAAATATATAATTATTTATTCTTAATATCTTATCATGAAAAATATATTTTCCTATAACAACCGCATAATGTTTTAAAGATGCCATTATTTTCTATTATTTTTTTGAAAAAACAAATTATTTTCATATATTTTTTAAACTAGTATAATTTTAAAAGTTGATTTCAAAATTTAAATGGTATTATATTCATGAAATTTTCTAGTTATCTAATTAAAATATCTTTCTTAATTTTGTCACTATTCTATATTCAATATCATTATTTATTTGGGTAATAATATTTTGATTCCATTCAACATATCTCTCTATATTCCTTGTGATCATTTATACTAAAGAATATTTTGAAATTCTATATGCTAGTTCTTTTAATTAGATAGTATTTAATAATTATGGCATGTATATAAAGTTTTATTACTTATTAATATGAGGATTGCATTGGAAATATTTAGTTATGGGTGGGGGATGAAATTACATAGCCCAAAAATCAATCACTATGCATCATGTGACAAACTATGTTAGGTATTTGGTCAAGGTCATATATTTTTATGTATAAATTCTTAGAATGAGGCATCGATTGTATGTTTAAGATTCAATTTTTTTTTAATTTTATGAGTATGAATTCAGTTATTGATGTCCCTATTATTATATTTAGAGTTATGATATCCCTATAAATATTTAAAGATTATCTATTTACTTATAAGTAATCATTTGAACATTTTTTATTATTACCATATTATTCATACTATATAAACCCTAATTTGGATTCTTCTTCACTGGTACCCTTAGTAAGCATATTAGATAAACCATTTCATATGATTCAATTTCTATAGGATACCACAAAAATCCAAAAAAAGGAAATTCAATGACTCAGTATAAATAATGATTTCCTCTAGGAAAATAATATTTTATTTCTTACATTTTAATGTATAACCTCATATTCATTTATATATCTATTTTACCAAGTCATCTAAAATATTTATTACTTTGGGTTAAAATCAATTTTGTAATGTGAAAACACAATAAACTAACAAATAAATCTATAATATTATAGTCAGGTCCTATAAAGTGTGAATTAGATAATGATAAATTCAAATTATGGGGAATAGATTTAGGAAAACATATATTAGGGAACATATCCTTATTATAGAAATCGATGATATTTTTTATTATATAATATTGACATAACTAGATTCATAATATTGATATTGTTTTTTATCTAATAAATGAATCCATATATAGAATGTATAAGTATACATTGTTTTATGGGGAATTAATTTAGGGGTAAAAACATTGAATAACATTGGTCAGGTATATCTCAAACATCATTTTAGTTCCTGCTAAATAGGCCATTAACACAAACATGGAATGACTACCGAGTGTAATACTGTTTGTTTAATTTAAATTGTATTCTCATATAATTATGAAATATTAGAAATTAATATTTTGGGTTTTGAGTTTTCTCATAATAAATCAAAGATTATTATTATTAGAGTTTTCATGCATGAATTTTTAATTTATGTTACATTTTTCAATAGTTTCAAAATTATACATTTTGATTCATACTTTTATTACATAATTGAGTGTGTGTCATTATTAATAAATGGTTTATAGTAGAAGGAATGGAAACTGAAACAAAAAACCTATCATTGTAGGGTTTTCCCTCCCTTAAATTATACAAACATTAGAGCTAAAACTATGTAAATTGTAAAAATATTTTTGTTTCTGGCTTATGATATGATAAAAAAACATTCTCGTATTGTTTAACCTATATATTTATAGGGTGGTGTTAAAATTTTAGGTCATTTCATGTGAAAATATCCTTCATCATTCAGTGAATCCACAAATCCATTCAATGAAAAGAAATGGACATATTCATTTTAAAAAATATTACTCTTATTAGGAGTAGATGAAAGTGATATGCATTTCATTAAATATTATCTTCTAATGGGTATGGGAAAACAGTTGGAAATTAATTCAAACACTATTGATGTGAGGGAATCTGTAATCACAGAGTTAAAAATACATTATGGTATGGTTCTTGAAAGAATTATTCCTCATGAACAATAAGAATGGACGAAATGAAAATTAATGAGTCTTAGACAAAAAGAAATGGAATTTTTTTTTAAGTATGAAGCTAATTTTACAAGTATAGTGATCATGGTTTTGGACTACATATATTATCCAAAGAGTTATATTATAAATCCCATTAATTTCAAAAAACCTATACGTTGAATAGTACAACTCTCCAAAAAAAAATCATAATATTAGCATATATTATCACATGATATTACTATATATAATTAATTCTCTATGTATTGTGAATATGGTAGAATTAAATACAATAATATTAAGGATATGGAAAAAATAATTATGATATGAATAAAAATATTTATTTTCTATCATGTGATACTACTCTAATGAAATATAATGGTACTTTCCTAAAGTGAATATATTATTGAAACTATTATTGGAAAAAATGTGTATCATGATTATGAATATACATTTGAGGGAAAACCAACAAAATATAGTTCATTTTCAATAAGAATATAGATTAATATGATAACTAATTACATAGTAACAAAGGTAACATACCATAAAAGAATCCATTGTTAGAAGTAAAATATTTTGATGTTATTATATCTGGTATTAAAGTTCCTAATAAAATGGTGTTATATATAATTTTCATCAACTCTCAAAGGAAAAAAGTTTTATTTTATTCAATTTATACCCACTCTTTTATAACTAATAAATTCTATTATGGTATCATATCACCACCACAATAATTATATATTTATTTGAAAGTGAAAATACCTAATTTTTTGATTTTATGATCTTATTTTTATTGATCCTCTCCAATAGATGTTTGGGGGAATTTTTTTTGAATTTTTTTATTCTCCCTCATGTTATTGTTTATGTATTAATGGGTGTGAAATTTCTTTGTTATAGTAGTTCCCATATAAATTTTCAAATAATGGATGTTACATTTTTTATATAATCTATATACATTCAATCATCTATTAGTTAGAGGTTGCACATAAAAAATCAACGTAAATTACATCCATCGTATGTGTTTTACAAAATACACATTTGGGATATTTATCTGAGATTGTTGGAGGGGAATATCACATTCATAATATTTTTGTTTTATAATATGTTATTGATTTATTCCATGAGGTATTTAATTTTCTTCATTGGTATTATTGAAAATAGTTTTCAATAGGAGTCATACATAGTGTTACGCCTACTTCAAAAACCCCTTATAGATTGAACCCAATGTATTTTTTATAATAGAAAGGGAATTTATTGGATACTCTTGATAATGGACTCAATTTCAAATGAGGTTTTTCCTAGGTTGAATATTTAATTTTTTTATGAATAAATTTGTGTTAATGTGTCTTTTAATTTATTATCATGAAGATAACAACATCACTATTAAGAACATGTATCTTGTACCCCGTATCAATTTTTATTCTGATTAATTTTGTGGAAATCATTTTTTTTAAATGTTTGATCATTCATCAATATTTCATTATCTATAGGTAACAAATGATGATATAACTATTAAAACCATCCATATCAGTTATCATCAATATAAAATTATTGTAATTACATTTTTACATACCAATGATCATTCTATATTTTTGTATTTAATGTATAGATGATTTAAATATTACTAATATCTCTTTTCATAGTCATTATTGAGGATTTACTTATATATTTAGAGTGTAACAAAATATGTGAAGAGTATTTTATAATTTTTCTCACTACAATGAGGAAATATAGTTTGTTTATAAATTTATAATGTGTGGAATTTTTCTATAGAGAAATTAATTCATTGGCTATATAATCTCATGTGAAAGTATATTAGTGGATAAATAAAATATATAATTTATTGATAAATATCATTGACCAAACACAATAACTAAGATAAATAGTTTTCATAGGATATTTGAAGAGTAAAAAAATTTTTTACAATATAATAGAGTAAACAAGTTGATTATAAGGGAAAAATTATTTTGGATAGATTAATGTGATATAAATTTTAAATAATTGAAGAAAATGTTGGTATGTGTTAACGTACATACACTAATCTATTGGGGAGTTAGGTTTGTGATATTTATTAATTAATAAATGAATATACTATTATTTTTCATCATTTATATGGAATTCATGATACCATATATCACTTTATACTAAATATTTCAGGAGAATATTTAACAAACACAATATTTTGAGCTTACACGGGTGATTGTTTCACTGATGATATAGATGCATTATATGTATTGTGAATGGGGTAACATATATATAAATAATAAATTATTAAATTATATATTTACAAATAAATTTGTTGAATATAGTCCACACACGGTGGTTCGAGTTTATTAAATATTATGATTTCACAATACATTATCATCCTTGGAAGGTGGTAAACCATACCGATTCTATGAGACAGAAGAACCATTATTGTTTCGATCATATTAAGAATGAAAGATATCAAATATTTATTGATTTTTATAATAATTGTCTTTATATAATAACGAAATAGGATAGATCATATAATTATCACTTGAAATGTGAACCATCCACCCATCATAGCAATAAAAAAATGTGAATGAAACTATGGATTAACATAGATTCTCATAGATTATTATTTTCCAATACTCATTGATCAATAAAGATGAATATATGTATAGAAATAGTATTTCTAGTGGGATTAAATGATAGGGTTATTGTAGAGTATATATCCTAATTCAAAATATGTCATCACTTTAAGGATGGTAGATAAAAGTCTAGGAGAATGTAACTACCACTACCCAAATCACTGTTAATATGGTAAAATGTCACCAATTCTACCGTCACAAAAATACTCAAAACATCTAGATTATATAATTTTATTTCAATCTTAGTCTATATCTATTTTAATTAATAACACTTCATTAGTATTGGAGAGATTTTTATCATTGTAATATTTTGATATTACATGATAAATACGTGGTTAGGTTATATGGAGTACTAATATGAGTTTTATCTAATCGAGATATGATTAATACAATCCTATTATAGAATAGAATTTAAAAATCTATGAAATAATAATTGTTCTTATTAGTAATTATCATTCGTAGTGTTATTTTAATTCTAAGAAAAATCTTCCACCATTAGATGATTTTTTGAGGTCTTGTTCTATTGATTTCAGAGGTGTTTTGGATCAATAACTTCATATAGTTGTGTTTGTATACAACAGTATCTTCTACTCATGAATTTATTTGGATCCATATCAATACCACTATAAAATGATGTGTAAGACTCCATAAAACTATGATGAACATAGTCTAAAAAAGCGATTGAAACCTAAAAAAGATGAGTATATGGGCGACAATGTGAAATCCATTGTTTAGATTATCAAGGACGGCCAATGTTGACGGAATATTTTTACCTAAATTCATCTATGAAATTTGAATTTGAAGATGTGGAGAATGTATTCCTATGAATTTCAATGTTCAATAATGTTATGAGATTCTAAAATCATGGAATGGTGATGCCTTTTCATATTTTACCTTTCATGATTCTTGATAGAGTAAGTATTATTTCTTATCACTTTTCACTTCCACTGAACCATTCACAATATCATGATGTGATCCATCTATCCCTCCTATGAAAATAACTGCCTAATAATTCTCATGTACAAAAATATATTGTTGTACAAAAAAATCATGATATTACCTATGAATAAAAAATAATATAAATCTATTAACATAGTGATGATGTCCCATGATACCTATCTACTCACCCCCATTAACATTCTATGAAGGAATTAGAAATTTTGAGAAGCTAAATGGTAACTAAATGTTGTGATTAAATTGGGTGATTTTCACTCGTTTTGTATGAGTGAAGAATGTAAATTCGATAAATTCAATTTATACGGGGTAGAATGAAATACCCTATTATTTTATTATATATTTATCAATTAATAAAACAAAATTCTTTAATATCATGTGATACATGAAACTTTAGTTTAAATGACCCATAAAATAGTATAAATTTATAATCATGATTTTAAATTGGTGAAATTAATAAGAATATACATACATATAATGTTAATTACATATATTAAAAATAAAAATTGGTTGGTTGGAAAAGGCTCAAACAAGTCATGGGGGTCTGAAATAATTATGGATTATGTTATCCTTTTGAAAATGTTTAAAACACTCTAGGGAAAGGTAACTGATACTATAAAAACGATATATGAGTTTTTGTAGAGGGATATGAAGAAAAGTATTTTTCCACCATATCTACTTCTCTCCATTTGTGGGTAATATCAAATAATATATTGAGCAAATTACACCCCTTTCAAACAAAGTAGGTGATAGCATAGAGGATTTAGATCACTCATATAATATACCTGAGGGTAATAGAGGAATCACTATCAACCAAATCTAAATGAATACTGTTGGTGATACAAAATTTCCACCCCATGAGAATTGTAGGGGATTATTCCATGAGAGAATCTCCATGACCATTGAATAAGATGAAGTCCACGAAAATTGAACAGTAATGATCTTGAAAAACCCCTCCTCTCGATAAGAAACCATCCAAACATGAATGTTCATCATTAATCATGAGTCCTCAATGATGGAGAGTCTATGTTACAGAGTTACATTGAGTTGGAAGCATGTACACTATGAGAGAAGCACTCATACCATCATTGACGGAAGTATGGGATGTGTAAAAGTCAAACTATTTTAGTAATGATAGCATTTAAACCAATAAAGATCTATCACAGACCAATATTTATATCCTTGAACTAGAAAACCCTTCATTTAAGTAATTGTTATACACATTACCTTTACATCATTGACCACATTCCTTGAAAAACGACCCCACCGTACAATATTGAACATTCTCATCAGAGATATGAAAAACTGATATATGAAAAAAGTCACTAGAAAGGCCATATACATGCCACCCACTGAAGATACTAAATCCTCTCCAAATAGAGGTCTCCCATCCTCATTTACTGAATATATTCTTTTTTGACTCATCTCTATGGGAAAAATATGGACATATTGATATAATTGTTAACCACATTCATTACACCCCTCAAAAATGGAGAGTGTGTGTTTATGGATGTTCAAAACTCGTAAATTTAGTTTTGAAGAATTATCATTTTAGTAATGATTACCAACCCATGAATTATGACTTGAGACTACATGCATAACCCGATTATGTTCCATTAATGATAAGAATCCAATATATTAACTAGTGAAAATATGTTTTTGAGGTTTAGTGGATATCTTAATACTATAAAAAACATAATGTTTAGGTTGGTTGATTATATTATGGATGATGGAGGGGAATCCACTTTCTTGATCAAAGGAGAGGTCATGAATTGTATATCAATGATAACACAAAACATTCCCATCCTAAGTATAAATCCAAATTTTATCATTCCACACACTAATATCCACCATGGGTGTTTTTGGATTATATGAATGGGTCAAAAATTTGAGTCCCACATCCTTGAACAACATCATATGATGACACCTAGAGTATCCCCATATTTTTGGAAAATGAACCTTTCACACAAATAATGTCCTTCCATACATTTTTTAGTCCAATTTATAATGGTGGTAGTTCATTTTTTCCGTAACAAATTGATGATTAATCCCTCCATCATCGTCCGCCCATATAATTCTATTTCATGTGTCCCAGTGGTACCAACCTTCCCCATATGCATCCCAGTTGAATACAAAAAGGATATTCTATATATTATATAGAATGATTTTGAGGACAATGTGGGATGAAAAAAATGCATGCTAATTCAGGTTAACACACTGTTGATAAGGGTGATAGACCCATCGAATAGGAGGAAACCATTTTACTAATTAATGATATGGGAGGATATATTATTATAAATACTATAATGTTTTTAATACATGTCCTACATAGGGAAATAGGTTCTCCTAAATAATTTATTGTAAACTTTATTCTATATAACTCCATCCTCTATTCAATATTATTAAACCTTATTTCTTCTAAGGACCATTATATTAATACACTAATATTTACATAGTAAATGATTTCACTATACCATTCTATATATAAATATATAATCTGATTGGTCTCTTTTATGGACATACTATTTCGAATTTTGAAAATGATAAAGTTATTAAAAATGGAAATGTTAGTAATATTTCGGACGTTCGACCTACAATGAAACGGATGGAACCACCCCTCACAGCTACACATAATGAGATACTTTCTAAAACATTCTTGGACGATAATTAAGGAAATTGGGGATAAGGGATATCTTGGTATTTTAACATGATAGAACATGAATAACCCATTACTTTTACACATTAAGGTGACCAAAAATCATAAGGATATTCTGTATTAGAAGAAAAAAGATCAACCACGCGTTCTGAGAATCCCTTACAACCCATGACTCTATTAATGAAGCACCACTCCATAATTTTATATTAATTACCCAAAAATGTATTTATGGAAATGATATTTCATGTGATATTCTTGTTGATATCCTAAACTATTTCATGGGATAATGAAATGGTAGTTTGAGTGGACTTATAATGAATGAATCCTTTCTATTATTCAACGATCCATTTACAAATATACATCGATAACCTTCTATTAATAACAGATGTTTGGATTTTATATGGGAAATTGTAGATCCGGTTCTTTTAGATATATTCTATGAAAATGGATATTTATCATTGTGACTGATGATCAATGTGATGTCACATACCACTCTTTGAAAACTCTCTCCCCATAAAAAATCTTAAATACATCCCCCAACTCCATTTTAATGTGATCCCTTGATTTAATATAAAATGAACAAGAAAACAATCTATACTAGGTGTGACTCCATAATTAAGATAGGTAACGTAACTCTAGATCTTATGACCATCCAGAATTTATGTCATTATAATCATTTTTTTGTTGAATTTTGATAAAAAAATAATGATAATGATGAAAACCTATTCATTGGAAAACATCATATCATCATGTTTTTTACATTAAATTTTAAATTAAATTATAAATTTTATTTGAATTTAAATTTATAAAATAAATTATAAATTTATAATCAAAATAATTAGTTTGATTTAATATGTTCAATACAATGTTTTTATGATGAATTGTATAAATATTTAAACAAATTATCACTATACTGGTTGAAATGGGTTCACTAGAGGGTTTAACAAAATGATATGGGTCATTTTTTCAATTAAAAATTATTAAATAATATTTTCTAGGAATATTTAAATATAATCCCACCCTAAATAAAAATATATGTCAATTTAGAAGGATTTTACTTGTGATTTATTTTATTTTATTTTATTCGTTTATGAAATTTCAATTGTGTCGTCTCCCCCACTTATGAAAGGATACGAAGAATTTCTCTTATTTAAAACACAATGAAAAATCTAGCTTTGTTAAAACATAAATAATTCTCTAATAATGATCCATATTCATGAATTTTAGGTTATATTGTTCCAAAAATTCAATTCAAATGGGTCCTTAATCAAGAATATTATAGAGGTCTATTGGATATGATGTAATCATATTACAAAACATCTTTAAATTTATTTCATTTTTTCACATACTCTTCATCTATAATTTTAATAATAAATTAATAACTTCACTATCATAAATATATTTTTATATTTTTATGATTATTTAAAAACTGATGTAAACAATCTATTCCACCATATGGTAGGTTAATGTATTGATCATCTGTATAGGTGGAATAAAAACATCTATATAGAGATACAATTCCCATTCCATCACCATCATTAATGGATGGTTATTGTGATGGGTTTGAAATTTAAATATTTTTTATTTATATAATACTTATTTTATTTAATTATCATATAACATATACCTAGTTATCATCTTATTTATTCTAAACAGAAAATGTCACTCATGCATACATGTAGACTTCCACCACCTTCATGCGATGAAATTTATTTTCCATTTAATCTCCCAATTGATGTTAATAAGGTATTTAGGAACATATATTATATATATGATATAATAATTATTTTTAATAGTGAAATATTATTTAACATTTTTTATGCCCATGAATAGAAAAGTTAAAATAGTGTTCATGCGTTTGTATGACCTATAAATTGATGAACAATGTTAATAATTTATATATATATATATATATTATATAGGATTATATATCTACATAGAGTGATTATATAATATATTTATATGATTATTAAATTTTTGAGACTCTCTAACCATGATAAATATTCAATAACTGAAACTTTCATGATAAACAACATCGTTAACACTCGGTAATGAAGATTGTCATTAATAATTATTAATAAATGGGTATTTGAATTATATTAGTGGAATATATATGATATTTAAATTAATTATATTTTTCCAGAATAAAAATTTAATTAATATATATCTATTATAAAGGTATTAAAAAGAACATACAACGAATATTCGACCTCACCAAAGAGTTTATTTCATAATCTCATCAATATTTGGTATTTTTTTATATTTAAGTATATTATAGGGGAATTATTTTATCTTTATATCATATACCCAAAATATTTTCATCTAATATTTTTATAACTATGAATTATATGGTTTACCATATTTATTATCAATTTATTAACTGTTGGGTCTTAAATATTTTTTTAAAGGTAAATATCGTCATTTCTCCCATCGATCAAAAAAAATTATGAATATGTCTTTTATATTGTGTTTTAAAAAATGTTTTTAAATATATAAAATAAATCTTTAATTTAATTTTTCTAAATAGATGACTTATTGAAAATATTTTGAAGGGAATGTCTTTTTTCATTTTCAAAATGAGGCATATTAGACTGTTTACCAAAAATGTAATTGGAATATTTGATTTAATGTACAGTAAATGAAAAATATTTTTCCACTATCATTACCACATAATATATTGATGACTTCATTATAGTATTCCTTTTTTATTTGAAAATAATATTATTTTCATATTGCACTATAATATTTTTGATTTTAAATATCTATTTTCAAAATTGAAATGTTATTTTCCAAAATATATTTTCATGTGATATTTTAAATTAATTTACAACTATGTTAACATCATTTTCTTATTATTATATTTCAATTTGTTTATTCCCTAATGACATCTTCCACTATTTTTTCATATTACTTATGATCATTTCAACTAGGGAATTTAATAGCTTCTTGTTTGCTAGTTCTTTTAATACATATTGTATTTGATTACTAAGGAATATTGATTATGTTGTATTATAAATTCATATGTTGAATACATAGTGCTGATTAAGTGAGTGTGGGATCAAAAATTGAATATCCCCTGATGCATCGGTGGACTTATTGTACAATACATGTTGTGTAATTGTCTGATGTCTAACCCATTCATGTAGTATGTCTTTGAATGATCCCTCAATGGTATACTTAATATGTCTGGAAATATGAATTCAATAATTATGAACACATATATTGATCAACATGTTATTATTTGAATAGTTATGATATCCATGTATAATAATCATTCTCATGTGATTATTCATATAGTTATTATTACCATTATATATTAATGAATTATCATTTAGTACTTATTATACTTTTTTATGTTATCCTACACACATAACATTTTTATAATATGATATTACACTATTATTATGTTTCATTTTAACTAGGACACATGTAAGAATACTCTGAATGATATGAAAGGCCATGTTAGAAAGAATAATGATGTTCCAAATTAAATTTATATTTTTTATTTTATCATTTCTAGTCTAATCTGTTATTCATGTATTTATTTGGAATATCTTGACTACATAAATATTTGGTCCTTTTGGATATTATATCTTATATCTTGTGCTAATTTAATAATGTAACCACTAAATCTATGATTTTCAGAGATGGGTCTTTAATTTATATATTATAGGAATATATATTAAATCAATGTCTACTTTACCTTGTGAAACACTTTTTTTTTTGAGAGATTTAATCTTGGATATTTACAGATCTAACTATTAAGTTATTATTATGTGATTATATTGGATAATGTTATGAAAATTATTTTCATACCAAGTGTTCAACATGAAATGATATATTTCTGATTTTTTTTTGTATAAGGAATCATATCTGTCATCTTGATGATAATTTGGGGTGCTATATAGACCAACAATGCATTCATTATGGTATTATATCTCATTAGAAAACAATGTTTTGGGTGGATATGATTCATTTATCCATGTTCATATGATTAAGCATGAAAAATATCTGGTTATCTATGTATAGAAGTTTGGTTATGGGAATGATTTAGTTATCTATGTTCATAAGATTGATCGTTAATACGATGTAGATTATCGGACTCACAATATTATGTGTGGTCATCAGATAACTAACATTGTTTACAATGATATCATTCTATGGGGTTATAATTATGATACATTTATATTTCATATAACATTGAAAATATACAAGACTATTAATTTTAGGTTAATTATACAAAACTTTTATTTTAAAACCCCATGATTTTATGTCATATCTTATTCCAATAAATATAATTTTGCATGTATCTTGCATTATATGAAACACTAGATTTAAACGAACAACTATATACTATAAAAATATTTCATATCAATGTTAAAGTTATAACCTACTAATAAAAATTGTGTAGATGAATAATAATAACTATATTTTGAAAATTATATAGTTAACACATGTATAAAATAAATTCAATTGTTATTAATTGTTTAGAAATGAAAATAAAATACATTTCAATTTAAAATTAATAGTTTTTTGAAAAACTCTATTTATACACATAATGTGACTTCATCTTACCAAATTATATTAATAAATAATTTTTGTAACGCCCCGACCCCAGTTACCCAAAGTCGGGGCATTATTACATAACATTGGCATGATCACAAGAAATATCAAATCTCGAAAGACCGATTGGTTTAGTAGCCTTGGAAACACTAGATATATTCATAAGTTTTAAATTACATCATAAAATGAAAAAGTACTACAACAACATAATGTTTACACAGTCTACACTATAATCCCCTCATAATATCTTTGTAGGTCATTCATATCTTACATCTTCACATCCTGGGAAAAATAAAACATAGAAAAGGGGTGAGCTCAAATGCCCAGTAAGGATAACAATATAGCGGAACATTCAAAAATAAGCATAAACATTTAAGGAAATGAATTACTAAAACAAAAGCCTTTTAAACTTGAACTTCAACATAGTATGGCAAAAGTAAAATGAAATAATTCCATTTACTTGTTCACATGGATATTCTACTAATCGAATAATCACATGCAATATCAATAACCACTTTCATAATGTTGGAATGCATAATGCCACACTATCATAACCACATAGCCAAGGCCTCCTGCCAAGACTACAAATAATATTTTGCCAAGGCCTTGTTCCAAGACACTAGTTTGTCTCATGAGACCTACCGATGCATCGAGGAGCTATAGCGGGCTCCACCCGTCACATATTAAGTCCAATGCATTCCCATATGAAAAGGTTTAAACATAACATAAACATTCGTATTAAAACTAGCATACGAAATGTCAATTTTTTCACCATAAACTATTAATGGTATAAAAATAGCACATCCACAGTCAAACATATCACAAAACCTTCAATACAATATAGAATTTTTGTATCATAATAAATCAACTTCAAATAAGGGTAAAATCCGTCAAAGGATATTGACATAGATGAAATCAAAACACTTTTTAGAGAAATATCTCTTTCTATTTTTGAAATAATTTAAGAGCCATATAAAATAAAACATTTTCTTGAAAATATTATTATAAGCTTGTAAGGGAAGCTTTGAAGATTTTATAACAGCGGAAAATAGCCGCACCCACCGTATAAGTTAAAAAAACATTCTTACCCTAATTCTGTCGAAAAGGTTAAAAAGGACCTTGTTTTGAAAATGACGGAAATATTCCTTTATAAACCACTTATAAAAGTCAAAAAGGGTATAAATGACTTTAACTCATATTCTAGTAAATAGTAAAAAAAATTTAAATACATTTTTAAGAAACAGGGATGTGGATGATAAAGAGATCCCAGTAGATTATTACGTATAAACAACCTCGGATAATGAAGAGATTGTGAAATAACCCATACCTTGTACTTTTCCTTTGTTGGGGTAGGTTAACCTCCTGTATAATGGTGAAATAATTGTTATTAAATTATACAATAATCATATATATTAATATGATATCATATATGATCTTTTAACATTGCTTTATTAATAATATCTTAGTATTATCGTCGTTTCGGGTGATAATCGATTCGTTCTTCTTAAATGTTTGGTTACGTAAGACATGTTTGTAATGGATAGATTATATCTTATTCATAATCAGAATTATATTAACATTATTTTTAACCCTAAAATGAGAATAAGACTTGAATGGATACGATGTAGAATGAATCCCATTGCGTTCATGGAGACGGTAGTCCGTACGTACGCACGAACGCTACCTCCATTTAATTTTTATTTTGAAAGAATCGAATCCTAATAATACATAGGTATATTACTATTCCAGTATAATATAATATTTTATATATGTTACTTAAGTTCATTAACACCATCCTTTATACGTTCCATGTGTGGTATGAACGATTCATATCATTTTAAGGGGGCGGTAGTCCGCACTTCCTCAAATGAAATCATCGTATGTATATACAACATGAAACAAATAATGATATGAAATAAAATGGAATTACAGAAGCTTATATATAAAATATATATCATTAATATCATATTTAATTACAGTGCCATCATAATGACCACCATGAGAGGCGGTAAGATGTATTTGAACAATCATCGTTTCGTGAGGCGTTAGTTTGCCATCCACAGAAACATTATGTTCATCATCCATTAGACGGAGTTGTGTGTATGTGTAGTTTGAATCCTTCTTATAAAAACATCCTAGTATATTGTGGATACTGGTGTTGTTACAAAAGAAAGGAAATAAAAAGAGTTTGGGGTTGGAGAATCAAAATAAATGAAAATAATTTAAGAGAAATCGTTACCTTTAATTTAGGTAACTCACTTTGGTTGGAACCAAAGGACTTCTTGAAATGATTTTTGCCTAAGGGGAAGCTTCAAGGAGGAGGAGAGGGATGTGGGGAGATTATTTGGGCAGGGTTTGGATGAGACAAGTGGCTTGAGAGGTGTGAGGAATGAGTAGAAGTGGTCTCCCTTTATAAGGGAGAGGAGGGGCTCTTTAGGAAAGAGTGAAAGTATTACTTTATAATATAAATATATTCGGTTTATAATGGTCCAAAAATCATTGAGGTCGAATATAAGATGACTCATTTTCTAAATAAAATTAAAAAATAATAATTGGACAGGTTTTAGATAATATTTTAATCCTTATAATCTTATTTATTTAAATGATTTATTAATGAGGTAAACATTATATCATTATTGTGTCATTAATAATTTAACTTATTTGATGTCTAAAAATTATAAATAAAATATCATTATGTAGGAAATCTTTTTAGCTTTCTAATTAATATTTATAATCGAAAATCAAACATGTATAACCCTATGTAAAAATTGTTCTTCTAAAAGATGTAAGCTTATGCCATTTTTATTTTTATTTTAAATCTTTTAATATAATGTGTCCCTACCACATACAAGTGTCTCTAAGGGGTCCCCAAATCGACCCAAGGATTCCCATGGTCGGTTATGTGTCCTCCAATATGGTTAGGACACGTTTTAGGGTAATTTTGTATTATTATAATATTATTTTTTAACCCTTATTTACCGGATTTACCCTTTAACCATGGTAAATAAAATATTTACCGCAGTAATTATTCAAAATGTGTAAAAATAAAAGTTACCTATTTACATAATTTGGAAATCCTGATTCCAAATATGTAATCCATTTTTCCAAATTCAAAACACATAAGTTTCTGAAATTAATTTAAAATTAATTCCCGTTGTTAAAATAAAAAGCGTGTTTTTAAGAGATAATAACTATCAAAAGATTGACACTTGTTTATGTCTGATTTAATTGTGAAATTATGTCCAATGACAAACATTAAATTAAATGGTAAAAATATATTCTATATATACTTTAAAACCACTCAAATTCATAATTTATCAATATTAATTATTTTGATTAAAAAAGTTGTTTTTAATTAAAATTTAGTAATTTTCACTATTCATCAAAATATAAAAGTAATCCGAAAAGTACCAAAATTTCACCCTAGGCTAATTTCAATATTCTGAATCCAAAAATGAAGTCCATTTTGAAATATAAAATATATATGATTTCAAAAAGTATGTATTACTATTCACAACGGCTAGTTTAATTAGTTGTGGTGTGTGTTAGAACTCGAGGTTGCGTACAACACACGCTATCACATTATTCGAAGGGAAACGTACCGTGGAAGCATGGGGTGTTACATTCTCCCCTCCTTCAAATAATTGCTTCCTTGCAATTTCTAGGGTATTAATGCATAAAAATACTCGGGTGGTTCTTCATCATAAGTTCCTCGAGTTCCCACGTTGCCTCTTCCATCTTATGGTTTCTCCACAAAACTTTTACCAGACGCGTCGTCCGGTTTCTCAGCACTTGTTCTCTCGTATCAAGAATCTTGATGGGCTCTTTGCAATAAGACAAATCAGGTTCCAGTTCTAATTCTTCATAGGTGAGTACATGCGTTGGGTCAGGAATGTATTTCCTCAACAGAGATACGTGGAACACATCGTGAACTTTGGAGAGACTTGGCGGCATTGCCAATCGGTAAGCTACAACCCCAATTCGCTCTAGAATTTCGAAAGGTCCGATGTACCTGGGACTCAATTTACCTTTCTTACCAAAACGTATGACTCCCTTCCACGGAGATACCTTCATAAAAACATGATCACTGACATAAAATTCCAAATCCTTCCTTCGATTATCGGCATAGCTCTTCTGCCTACTTTGAGCTGCTTTGATGTGATTTTGGATTACTTTCACCTTTTCCATCGTTTCCTCCACCAGTTCTGGGCCTACAAGTTTTCTTTCACCAACGTCATCCCAAAAGGTTGGTGTACGTCATCTCTTTCCATATAACGCTTCATATGGTTCCATCTGAATACTCGAATGGAAGCTATTGTTATAGGAAAATTCTACCAGTGGTAAATATTGATCCCACATACCCTGAAAATCAAGTGAGCAAGATCTCAACATGTCTTCTAAGGTCTGAATAGTCCGTTCTGATTGTCCATCTGTCTGAGGGTGGTAAGCAGTGCTCAAATGAAGTTAAGTATCCAGGGATTTATGATGACTTTTCCAAAATCTTGAATTAAAACGGGGATCACGATCAGAAACCATCAATAAGGGTACTCCATGAAGTCTCACAACTTCATTAATATATAGTCTTGCTAGACGTTCCAGGGGTAGATCTTCTCTTATAGGAAGAAAATGTGCTGAATTGGTAAGACTATCAACAATAACCCATATTGCATCGTTCCTTCTAGGAGTCTTTGGTAGCCCCATGACAAAGTCCATCGTAATATTGTCCCATTTCCACTCCGGTATGGGAAGAGGTTGCATGACTCTTCCAGGCTGTTGCCTTCCAGCTTTCACTTGTTGACAAACCATACATCTTGACACAAAATCAGCAATCTCCCTCGTCATGTTGTCCCACCAAAAATGTTCCTTCAAATCTCTATACATTTTGGTGCTCCCAGGGTGTATAGAGAAATTGGAACTATGAGCATCATCCAGCAATTCCCTTTTCAGATCAAGTAAATCGGGAACACAAAGTCTCTTCCCGAATATCAAAATTCCATCTTCATACACAAAGTCTCTCAATCTCCCATCATTCACAGCTTTAATCTTCTTCTGAAATTCTTCATCATCGGTCTGAGAACTCTTAATCCTTTCTAGTATAAATGGTTTGGCAACCATTGAAAAAGCATTGATGTTTCACCTTCCTTGGTTATTCCCATGTTCATCTTCACTAGATTCATGAAAATTGGATCCCTTTCAATTCTCATCATGTTCCAAACACCATGGTCTTTTCTGCTCAAAGCATCTGCAACCTTGTTTGCTTTCCCCGGGTGGTAGGGTATCGTGCAATCATAATCCTTGAGTAATTCAAGCCATCTCCTTTGCCTCATGTTGAGTTCTTTTTGTGAGAAAATATACTTCAAACTCTTGTGATCAGTATAAATCTCACATTTTTCACCATAGAGGTAGTGCCTCCATATCTTCAAAGCAAAGGTCACAGCTGCTAACTCAAGATCATGAGTAGGATAGTTTTGTTCATGAATTTTCAACTGTCGTGATGCATAGGCAATAACTCTATCATTCTGCATAAGGACACAACCAAGTCCTTTCTTTGATGCATCACTATAAATAACGAACCCATCATTCCCCGATGGTAGAGTAAATATAGGAGCATTGACTAATCTTCTCTTCAGTTCTTCGAAACATTCTTCACACTCTTTTGTCCAAACAAATTTAACCCCTTTACGTGTGAGCTTCGTTAATGGGTTAGCCAATCGGGCAAAATTCTGGACGAAACGTCGATAATAACCTGCCAAACCAATAAAACTACGTACCTCAGTTATACTCATAGGTGCTGGCCATTCTTGGATTGCCTTGGTCATAGAAGGATCAACAGAGATTCCATCTTTAGAGACAATAAGGCCAAGAAAAGAAATATCCTGAAGCCAGAATTCACACTTACTAAACTTCCCATATAATTCATGCATCCTCAGAGTCTTCAAGATAATGCGCAAGTGATTTTCATGATCTTCGTAGGTTTTAGAGTATACCAAGATATCATCAATAAATACCACCACAAATTCATCGAGATACTCCTTGAAAACTTTATTCATCAGATCCATGAATACAGAGGGTGCATTAGTCAATCCAAACGGCATTACGGTAAACTCGTAATGCCCTGTACCTGGTTCGAAATGCTGTCTTCGGAATGTCTTCCTTCTTCACACACAACTGATGGTATCCAGATCGAAGGTCAATCTTTGAAAAGTATTGAGCTCCATGCAGTTGGTCAAATAAATCATCAATACGAGGTAGGGGATACTTGTTCTTTATCGTTATAGCATTGATCTCCCTGTAGTCGATACATAACCTCATAGATCCATCTTTCTTTTTAACAAAAAGAACAGGGGCCCCCCATGGAGAAACACTAGGGCGAATAAATCCCTTATTACTCAATTCCTCTAGTTGTTTCTTTAGTTCGACTAATTCTACAGTGGCCATTCTATAAGGGGTCTTCGATATAGGCCTTTATCCAGGAATCAAATCAATGGAAAACTCAACTTCTCGTTCTGGAGGATGTCCAGGTAAATATTCCGGAAATACATCTACAAATTCTTTCACAACAGGTACATCCTATATTTGAACATTCCTTTCCTCACCGATAGTTATTTCATTCTCTTCCTCCCCAATAATTGAATTAAGTTGAGCTACTGGGGGTGGATCTAAATAAGAATTAGGTGGTGACGATTCTGCTCTAAAAATAAGGTGTTCCTTATCATTATCATCAAGAATCATAACCTCTTCATTCTTACAATAAATCTTCGCATCATAGTCTGAAAGCCAGTCCATACCGAGGATTATATCAAACTCAATCATAGGTATGACGATGAGATCTGCAGATAAAGAAAATTTATGTGCTCTAATGGGGACTGATTCACAAAACTTTGTTGCAACGATACTTCCCTTAGGAGTTTTAACTGACAACTCCCTTATTAAATCAAATTGGAAATATCTAATTTTCTTATCAAAATGGGAAGATATGAAACAATGCGATGATCCAGAATCAAATAATTCATTTTCTAAACTTGAGGAAACCATTAAATTACCTGCCACCACGTCTTTCGGAGCTTCTACCTCAGTAGTAGTGATAGCATAAGCCTGGCCTTGATCCCTTGGCCTTTTCTTAGGTAAGTTCTCCTGACGCTTAGGACATTCATTTGCATAATTCCCCATCTCCCTGCAATTGTAGCACTGAACATTGGTAGCTTCCTTCTTCCCCTTGCAATCACGAGCTTGGTGGCCTTTTTCACCACACTTGTAACAGACTCCCATTCCCTTCAAGAAAGTACCAGGATGTTTCTTCCCACATTTACCACAAGATGGATATTCAACCTTTCCCTTCTTCCCCTTATTTCCATTCCCAAATTGATCAGCAGGTCTCTTCTTCTCTTTCTTTGCTTTAAAGTCATAAGACTTAGAGAATTCCTTTTCGGTCTTGATAGCACATGAGACAATGTCTTCGTACGATGAAAAGGATTGTGAGACTAATGCTCGACGGAGAAATTGTTTTAACCCATCAAAGAAACAATCAATCTTACTTCTTGGGTTGCATATATAATCACCAGTGTACCTTGCTAACCTTGTAAAGTTAGCATCATACTTTGCGACATTCTCATCCTCCTTCTGTCTCATACTTAGAAATTTCCTTTCCATATCTGCTCGATGGTCGCGAGAGAAGTATTTTTCTAAAAATAGATCTTTGAACTCCCTCCATTCCATATTTGATACTTCATCATCTACCTTCATGTTTTGAATCAATGACCACCATTGATCAGCATCTCTAGTGAGGTGGTAAACTGCCATGATAACTTTTTCCCTTTCACTGCTCCCCAAAGCCTGAAATATTTTCTCTAGGGAATTTATCCATTGCTCAGCTACTAAGGGATTTGTACTCCCATTGAACTTTGGTGGTTGTTGCTTCATGAATCGATATAAAATTGATCCTCCACGCTGCGGATCAGGGTGCTCCATACGGGTAAGGTTATTATTCATAACCTGAGTAAGTTGTCCCAGTATGGTGATTAGCTGGTCGGCACGAGTTGCATAACCAGCCCCAGTATAATTATCTTGAGCAGGAGGGAAATCCCTACATGGAGTGCGTGCATTGATACAGTTTCCATTTCTTCCACTAGGCACCATTTCTAAACAATGGCATAAACTAGATCAGTTTATGAATCAAAATACATAATCCCATACTTATAAAACACTTAACATAAATTGAACTATTTATGGATATAATCCATAATCATAAAAATGTTTTATTTGAGGAAGTATATACTCATAAACCCTTCATAATTATTTGTAAAGAAAATGAGAGTTATCATAAGCATATCCCCCGGGAGTGTCGTAACCAAGAGTGCAGCAAGGCCCGTTGTCGTGCACCAGTTCCCATTCGAGTCTAGCTCAAAGCGGTGTTTTCGGGTTTTACCCATAGGTACATCTGTGCCAGAGCCGCCTCTACCTGCTCGTATCCAGACAGGGATGTATTGCTTGAAAACTCACAAAATCTCTACAATACCAAAATTCTAGGAAGTTCTTCTATACTAATCCTTAAAGTTCATCTTAGGTCTACGTGCTCTAATCAGAGTTTATCTAAATCTATCTTCCAAGGTTTGTACTAATCTTCCTCTGATACCAACTGTAATGCCCCGACCCCAGTTACCCAGAGTCGGTGCATTATTACATAACATTGGCATGATCACAAGAAAGATCAAATCTCAAAAGACCGATTGGTTTAGTAGCCTTGGAAACACTAGATATATTTATAAGTTTTACATTACATCATAAAATGAAAAACTACTACAACAAAATAATGTTTCCACAGTCCACACTATAATCCCCTCATAATATCCCAGCAGGTCATTCATAACTTACATCTTCACATCCTGGGAAAAATAAAACATAGAAAAGGGGTGAGCTCAAATGCCCAGTAAGGATAACAATATAGCGGAACATTCAAAATAAGCATAAACATTTAAGGCAATGAATTACTAAAACAAAAGCCTTTTAAACTTGAACTTCAACATAGTATGGAAAAAGTAAAATGAAATAATGCCATTTACTTGTTCACATGGATATTCTACTAATCGAATAATCACATGCAATATCAATAACCACTTTCATAATGTTGGAATGCATAATGCCAGACTATCATAACCACATAGCCATGGCCTCGTGCCAAGACTACAAATAAGATTTTTCCAAGGCCTTGTGCCAAGACACTAGTTTGTCTCATGAGACCTACCGATGCATCGAGGAGCTATAGCGGGCTCCACCCGTCACATATTAAGTCCAATTCATTCCCATATGAAAAGTTTTAAACTTAACATAAACATTAGTATTAAAACTAGCATACGAAATGTAAATAATTTCACCATAAACTATGAATGGTATAAAAATATCACATCCACAGTCAAACATATCACAAAACCTTCAATACAATATAGAAGTTTTGTATCATAATAAATCAACTTCAAATAAGCGTGAAATCCGTCAAAGGATGTGACATAGATGAAATCAAAACACTTTTTAGAGAAATATCTCTTTCTATTTTTGAAATCATTTAAGAGCCATATAAAATAAAAAATTTTCTTGAAAATATTCTTATAATCTTGTAAGGGAAGCTTTGAAGATTTTATAACAGCGGAAAATAGCCGCACCCGCCGTATAAGTTAAAAAAACATTCTTACCCTAATTCTGTCGAAAAGGTTAAAAAGGACCTTGTTTTGAAAATGACGGAAAGATTCCTTTATAAACCACTTATAAAAGTCAAAAAGGGTATAAATGACTTTAACTCATATTCTAGTAAATAGTAAAAATGTTTTTAAATAAATTTTTAAGAAACATGGATGTGGATGATAAAGAGATCCCAGTAGATTATTACGTATAAACAACCTCGGATAATAAAGAGATTGTGAAATAACCCTTACCTTGTACTTTTCCTTTGTTGGGGTAGGTTAACATCCTGTATAATGTTGAAATAATTGTTATTAAATTATACAAGAATCATATACATTAATATGATATAATATATGATCTTTTAACATTGCTTTATTAATAATATCTTAGTATTATCGTCGTTTCGGGTGATAATCGATTCGTTCTTCTTAAATGTTTGGTTACGTAAGACATGTTTGTAATGGATAGATTATATCTTATTCATAATCATAATTATATTAACATTATTTTTAACCCTAAAATGAGAATAAGACTTGAATGGATACGATGGAGAATGAATCTCATCGCGTTCGTGGAGACGGTAGTCCGTATGTACGCACGAACGCTACTTCCATTTAATTTTTATTTTAAAAGAATCGAATCCAAATGATACATAGGTATATTACTATTCCAGTATAATATAATATTTTATATATGTTACTTAAGTTCATTAACACCATCCTTTATACGTTCCATGTGTGGTATGAACGAGTCATATCATTTTAAGGGGGCGGTAGTCCGCACTTCCTCAAATGAAATTATCGTATGTATATACAACATGAAACAAATAATGATATGAAATAAAATGGAATTACAGAAGCTTATATATAAAATATATATCATTGATATCAAATTTAATTACAGTGCCATCATAATGGCCACCATGATAGGCGGTAAGATGTATTTGAACAATCATCATTTCGTGAGGCGTTAGTTTTCCATCCACAGAAACATTATGTTCATCATCCATTAGATGGAGTTGTGTGTATGTGTAGTTTGAATACTTCTTATAACAGAATACTAGTGTATTTCGGATACTGGTGTTGTTACAAAAGGAAGGAAATAAAAAGATTTTGGGGGTTGGAGAAGAAAAATAAATGAAAATAATTTAAGAGAAATCGTTACCTTTAATTTAGGTAACTCACTTTGGTTGGAATCAAAGGACTTCTTGAAATGCTTTCTGCCTAAGGGGAAGCTTCAAGGAGGAGGAGAGGGATGTGTGGAGCTTATTTGGGCAGGGTTTGGACGAGCCAAGTGTCTTGAGAGGTGTGAGGAATGAGTAGAAGTGGTCTCCTTTTATAAGGGAGAGGAGGGGCTCTTTAGGAAAGAGTGAAAGTATTACATTATAATATAATTATATTCGGTTTATAATGGTCCAAAAATAATTGAGGTCGAATATAAGATGACTCATTTTCTAAATAACATCAACCAATAAGAATTGGACAGGTTTTAGATAATATTTTAATCATTATAATCTTATTTATTTAAATGATTTATTAATGAGGTAAACATTGCATCATTATTGTGTCATTAATAATTTAACTTATTTGATGTCTAAAAATTATAAATAAAATATAATTATGTAGGAAATATTTTTAGCTTTCTAATGAATATTTATAATCGAAAATCCAACGTGTATAACCCTATGTAAAAATTGTTCTTCTAAAAGATGTAAGCTTATGCCATTTTTATTTTTATTTTAACTTTTTTAATATAATGTGTCCCTACCACATACAAGTAGCTCTAAGGGGTCCCCAAATCGACCCAAGGATTCCTATGGTCGGTTATGTATCCACCAATAAGGTTAGGACACGTTTTAGGGTAATTTTGTATTATTATAATATTATTTTTTAACCCTTATTTACCGGATTTACCCTCTAACAATGGTAAATAAAATATTTACCGCAGTAATTATTCAAAATGTGTAAAAATAAAAGTTACATATTTACATAATTTGGAAATACTGATTCCAAATATGTAATCCATTTTTCCAAATTCAAAACATAGAAGTGGCAGAAATTAATTTAAAATTAATTCCCGTTGTTAAAATAAAAAGCGTGTTTTTAAGAGATAATAACTATCAAAAGATTGACACTTGTTTATGTCTGATTTAATTGTGAAATTATGTTCAATGACAAAAATTAAATTAAATGGTAAAAATATATTCCAAATATACTTTAAAACCACTCAAATTCATAATTTATCAATATTAATTATTTTGATTAAAAAAGTTGTTTTTAATTAAAATTTAGTAATTTTCACTATTCATCAAAATATAAAAGTTATCCGAAAAGTACCAAAATTTCACCCTAGGCTAATTTCAATATTCCGAATCCAAAAATGAAGTCCATTTTGAAATATAAAATATATATGATTTCAAAAAGTAGGTATTACTATTCACAACGGCTAGTTTAATTAGTTGTGGTGTGTGTTAGAACTCGAGGTTGCGTACAACACACGCTATCGCATTATTCGAAGGGAAACGTACCGTGGAAGCATGTGGTGTTACAATTTTAATTTATTTTAAATAAATATATAAATATTATTTTACTTAAATGATTTATCATTCGTTAAATATTTTTCATAGGATGAGATAAGAATATATCTTGTTTTTTGCTTAAAAACATATTTTTCTAAAAACTATTTAACAATATTTTGTTAAAATATTCTTAAATTAATTTTTTACACATTAATATTTTTTAAAACTAACATAAAATTTTAAATTATTCTAAAAAAATTATTGTAAACAAGATTTGAAAGCATTCTAAACAAAATAATTTTTCAATGAATAGTGAAAATTACTAAATTATATTAAAAATAATCTTTTCATCTAAAGAGTTTAAAATTTACCATTATGTTAATAATTTATTTAATTGTAAAATTAACAACACTATTTTATGATAAAAACAATTTAAGTCATTTGATCAAATTTAATGTTAATCATTCATATAAAAATGTTTTATAATTAAAAACTGTTTTTGGATAAATTTATTTTCATCACATACCTATGGGATATATTTGAAATTAAATTATTACATTTTGTGAATTGAATTTGGTAAAATATATATCATATTTTCTATTATAATAATTATTTTCCTGTAATACATTCAACTTAATTTATTATTATTATGAATAGTAAAAAAATTAATTTTTGCACTTAAAGTTAAAATGGGTTTTCTATGGAGAATGGGGTTAAACCAAAAATTAGTTTATGTTTTATAAATAAAATTTCCAAAATAATATTTTGTGGAAATATTTATACATTATACTATCCAACGTCTTAATAGATTGTCATTTTGAAGAATATGTCTTTTAAATGACTTTATCATTTTGAGATTTTTGGGAAATTTCCTTGTGGATTCCTTACCATATATAGAAAAGGACATATAATATCCACTTCTATCCATACATAAATAACATTTTGGTTAGGGAAATAAAATTAAAAATAACGTACTTTATTCCTTTCTCATTTCATATAGGCCTTATTTTGATTACGAAACCATCCAATTAAGGATTTTGGTGAAAACCTAAAGAGGTGTTTTTGAAAAATAGTTACCCTTCATAACCATGAATTTTAATTTTATTTTCTCTTACACATAAATAAAACATTATTGAATCCATATGATATAATAACATCTGTATGTACCAAATATTTATATGTTATTATTTTAATGGAATAACCTATATCAATCTCAACATCACTTATATTGGAAACAAAACTATTGATCTTTTGTACAGTTGACTATGACATCGCCAACTATTGAAATTAGTTTTCCATCTCCACCTATACTGGAGTATATAATGATGTATTTAAAGTATATAAATTTTATATTTATTAAATAATTATACTTCAAATGTTATAATATCATATCAACCTTCTTACCATCAAATCTGATAAAGATGACTACATTGCCCATGCATACATGTGGACAACCACCTCCATGAAGAGATGTTATATATTTTACACCATATATTGAAATGAATAGTAAAAAGGATTGATTAAATTAATATATTTAATATATTAAAAATTCTATAATGGTTTATTTTTATATACCTTTTTCCATCTATCATAAAATTGAAACAGTGTTCTTGTGTATGTATAACCTACCATAACCATGAATGATTTAATTAATTTTTCTATTTATAGAATTTATTGATGACCCTAATTTTGTAATTAAATAATATATGTAATAATAATATATTGACTAAAAAATTTTATATTATGGAACTATGATCTATATAAAAGGACTAAAACTACCAAACTATCCAACTGCACGAAGGCCTTCAAATAAGTATTATTATTCAAAGAGTCCCCCATTTTAAGGGAAGAAGGGGGAAACCCCTAATAGAAATCATCGACTTAAAACATATAACATGATCTGAAGGTTTTTCAAGACAAAAAAACTGAAAACATGGAGCAACCCCTCCCCTGTAATTAATTGTAAAATAACTCTCAACCAGTGCAGAGCTAAACGGAAAGAAAATGTCCTATCTTCAAGCACATACACGATCTAATGGCAGGCACTATACCCTCTCAAACATCGAAATCCATAAAGCTCTATAACGATGAACATATTTCTCAAGAACCTCGTATGGGGAAAAATCCGCATGGTCGAGTCTGGGAGAATCAACATACCAACAGACCTCATAAAACCATTAACTATTCCAAGAGGATATAACCAAATAACATCCAACAATCGACCATCCTAGACCAACCTTGTGATCCTCCACCCCGCCAGCGCTGCCACAGAATCCTAGAAGGTAATAAAAACATCACGAGTTCATGCCATCATCACCACGACTGGAAGGCCCAACCCATGCTGAGGGACTACTATCAATGGTGGAATCTGGGACATACTGAAATTGAAACCCCTCTCTGGGAATGGATCTGCTCCAATCAGAACATCAGATGAAGCCTAACCTAGTTTCATCAAAAGCCACATGATGACAAGATCGAAAGACCATCAACGTAGAACCAGAACAACTCAAACCAAATCCAACTAGAGAACTAATTCACAACTCCACCAAATTAAAATCTCATAAGAACTCAAGAAGACCGAAGACCTCCCCCCTCTGAAATACTACAGATCTGACCCCGAGTGGCACCAGAAATCACTGAAAACAATCCCTTGTCTTGATGGATAGTCAGAAATCCAAGAAACCAGCCATGTGGAAAAGGGAAAAGAACCATGGTCATGCTGGACAGCCAGGAGACCATCCCTCTCTAGTGCCCATGCATGCTTGATGATCTGACCAACCCCAACGGGCCACCCAAGCCACGTCGCATCCAGAAGGAGAGAAACCATTGAGTGGACCCCCAAAGCTCCATCGAGAAGAAGAGATGCCAACACATCGTTGTCATCATTAGAAGAACTGTGTCGAGCTGACCGCCAAACCTCCTCTGAGAAGGGACACCGCCACACCACCATGATAACCACGCCTAGAAGAAACTACTATTAATGCGAGTAAACCCCGTCCCAAAGGGGAATGGAGATCAAAATTTGGGAAAGCCCTAGGTTCTTTGTGGAGAGTTCCCAATA
The DNA here is from genome assembly GCA_963277665.1 of Viscum album. Lineage (NCBI taxonomy): Eukaryota > Viridiplantae > Streptophyta > Magnoliopsida > Santalales > Viscaceae > Viscum > Viscum album. Next base: position 2,052,512,048 of record OY728146.1, on the reverse strand, counting down.
CTACTCTAAGGCTCCTGGTAATTATCTCTAAAACTACCAAACCAATGCACACATGAAGAACGACGTTATTATCACACAAAATTGTGATTTTAATAAATAAATGATTATAAATTGGTGAAAAAATTTAATAAGTAAATATTATATTGTAATATATATATATATATATGTTAATGGGTTTTAATAAATTTATAACAAATCAGTATTTATTATTATACATGATTTTAAACCACGTTTGAATAAAGTCGGTTATGAAGAAATGGATTTTAATATCACAATTATTTTCATGGGAGACATTCCATATTCACAAATTTATTCATTTTTTGTGAATATAATACCCGAGAATTAATTTTATGATTATTCTCATGAAAATTATATAATAAAAACATCCATATATGTTTCTTTTCTTAAGGAAGATTTTGGTTCACATTTTCCAATGTGGTAAAGATTTTTTATAAGATCTCATTTTTAATGAGGATTGTCTGTGATTATGTTTTTGATAAATAAGTAATATGATCTATATTTCATGAACCTAATGAATTTTCGTATCCCTTTGTTTTTAACTTTTCTCTGCCTAAATTCTTTTATTTATGTACATGGAAGTCAAAAATAATTTCTTTAAGTAACTCAAAAAAAATTTCCATATTTTTTCAAAAATCTCTTTCATTCATGTCTATGTTTTCTAAAAAATTTATAGTATTTTTTGAATAAACCTATTATGTTTTAAATTCATTTTTAAACATGATAAATTTATTTTCATAAATGGTTTAAATTGAACCATTCTCACTTTTTTTGAATGACATAATTTTTTGACTTTTTACATAACCAATAATGTAATATTTTCTTTCAACATATGCATCATAAAAGTTGTTTATTTACATAATAACCACTAAATTATTTAAATATTACATTAATTTTTTTATGTTATTATTGAAAAAATGTTTAAATTAATATTAAGTAAATATTTAAATATTAAATTATTGATTTCTGTAAAAAATGATATTTTCTTTAATATTAAATCAATGTAATATTTTTTAAAAAAAATCCATAAATATTGACACACTTTGAAGTTTCCAAATAATTACATATAGTATGATTCCATTTTACACTCCTTATTAATTATATAGATGGCTTATGACCATAATTACAATATTTTTAAAAAACTATTTATTTTTCATATGATATTCAATGATGATACCATGGAATTATAATGAAACCCATTTATTTTCCATGGTTTATCGTATGATGAAATAAATATGAAACCCAGTTCCTTTTAACTAGTTATGATACGATGAATGTTTTATTATATTGTGGAATATAATGAAATATTTTTGTTTTGTTATGAGTTCTCATGGAATTATATACCTTTACTTGATATTTTTATTTTTATTAAAAATCATGAGATAACATAGGGAAACAAGTCATTGTAATTGATCAACTATGGGAAAAATATCGATGTGCTTGATATTTTATTGTAAACAACCTGATATGCTTGATCTGTTAAGGGAAACTAGTCAATGTAATTGATCCACTATGAGAAATATGTGATAATTTATGATTTTTTATTATTTTATAGTCTTGATAGATAATAATGAAATATTAAATGTATTCTATATAGATGATGGTTCAACACATATATGGAATGAGCATATGGTTGGTTATTAATTGATGATGATTTCTTACTCATAGGACTCATGTATTTTGAAATGATAATGCTTCAGGACATGGATAATGTTTTTGGTGAATGATATATTTGTTATGAACTTTTTATATAGTATTAATGATCTCATACCTGTAGGATTAATTTATTATTTAATAGTATCATTGTTTTAATTTCTCCCATGATTAACCATAATATGTTTCGGATCTAACCCATTCTTATATTTCCTATCCTTATGTTTTCAAAATGGATTTATGTTGCATATTTATATGAATATTACTAAATGGAACATTAATTGTGAGAGATATTGAATATAATTAATGAAATAATAATATTATGTATCTTGTTTCTAAATACATTAAACCTCTAAAGTCTGTGGTATAGTACTTTTCATATATATTAAATACTAATCTATAAATATTTAATATTTATTTTTCAAGAAAGGAATTTTCTTATGTTTTCATCAGAGCTAGTTTTTTACAATCATTTGACATTAGGGTTAGAAAACATTAGTGAAAATATAAGTTAAGTTTACATATAGGATAACATCCTAAATTTATTATAATAACTAAGTTATGTGTTTTTGTAAAAAAATATCCACATATAGATACTACAGCTCGATATATTTGTTTTCATAGATATTCATAGGTTAATAAATTTAATTTTTTGTATTGGTATTTGATTCAATAATAACCTAGTGCATTAAAACGATCCGTACGGTACACCTAGTTTTATTCTCTTAGTGGATATATTTAAGCAATACTCATACTCTTTAAGAGGTGTTATGATGTATTGAATAGATGGTAACCATGAATGACCTAGGTTAAACCCAATGATTCATTTGATGAAAATAATTTATCCTGATTTAGTTATCGTATTATTTTTTTCATGATTGATCATACTAATACAATATATATGATGACCATAAAAGCCAACTAATATTTAATAAGTGTTTGATGATAGACTGATGTTATTTTGATGGTAATAGATACAGTAAAATATTTAAGTATCCTATTTTTGAATATATATATGAATTATGATATATCTGGAAAATTCATAGGGAATATTAATTTTTATCCTCCATAATTATATTTTAAATTTCCAAGGAACCACCTAATAGTATTATGACTACATAACATGTTTATTATTCTTCTCCTGTTTATTTTTGAGGAATATACTTCTTGAAAGTCACAAGATTATTCTTATAGTATAAAGTTAATTTATATTAGACATATAATGTAATTCTCTACATAAATACAACTTTAGTTTTTAATTAATGGAATCCATGTTTGATATTCCAAAAAAAACCATTATTTTCTATCGGTACAATAATAAATCTAAACAAACATTTGAAATTGAATCCATTTTAAAGGAAAATCTTCTTTTTTAGAATGTGTTTTTATCTCATATTGTATGGAAAAACTCAAAATAAATGACATACTGATTTCCCATTAATTTTTAAATGTTTTACTAAAATTTGTTCATTAAATTATAGAAAATTATGATATGGACTATTCAATAGAACAAACCTAGTGTTCTAAAACAATATCATATACTCCATATAAAATGGACATAATTTAGTTTCGCGAATAGAAGAAATAACTCCCATAGAAAATTGATGATTTGTTTATTCATACATGTATCTCCCCTTTTGGTAAACCTTTTATTTTTGTTACAAAATTAGGATTGATGTGAATATTCTCTAATTGTTGAAAACTAAAAAAGATCAAAATAAAGACAATTATCTTCTACCCCATATTGATGAATTTATTGATGATCAATGTGGAGATCAATAATTTTCATATATTTATTTTCATTATGGATATAATCAGTGTGGGGTTATGAAAGAAGATATACCATAGATAACATTTCATATAGTGAATAGAAACCCTAAATGTATAATTATTTTACTTTTCCTTACTTATTATCCCATTATCTTCATGGATTTTATGAATATATTCTTTAGAGATTACCCTTATCGGTTCTGGGAAGTGATTATAGATGATATTCTTATACAATAAATGATCAAGGATGAACGTGAATAACACTAGTAAAATTTTCAAAATACCTTGATGATGGATAATTCTTATGAAATATTTACCAATAGTGAATTTTTTATTCAAATGGTTTTATTTTAGGGTCATATAATCTCAATATAGAGTATATATATGGATCAATCCAATATTGAGGTAAATTCACATTTTCTCGGACCAACCATTATGTCTTAAATCTGAAATTTTTCATGTTATTACTATATATTATCAACAATATTTGGATAATTTCTATTTTATAAAATCCACTCACCAACTTCACTCACATGGGAGCCCTATTTCAATGGAAAATGGACATGAATAACATTTTAAGGAACTTAAGGGAAGTTTAGTATGTGAAGCTGTATTTATATTAAACAATATATGTGATGGGTTCATAATATATATAGATTAATTGAAAAAGGGATTGAGATTAATTATCATGTTGATTTTTATGGTTATAGCTTATGCCTATGAAAATTAATTGTTCAAAAAAAAACAAAATCATCATTTGGAGTTAGGAGTGGAAATTTGTTAACTATAGATATTGATGAATTATATTTTTTTCTCAAATATGGGATATATATATATAGATATGGGAATAATAAATTTTCAAAGTATATTTCAACATAATAAGTGAAAAATATATGCAAGATAAGTTGGTCATAACTGATTAAAGAGAATTAATTCTCAATATATTACAATCCTATTAATGTGAAATAGGTGGAAAGTGTATTGAGTTCCATGGGTAACCAATGCTAATCTATGAATTGGATCACAAAAGATTCATTATTTATTTATTTTGAACATATGTATATTGAAATCCCAAAGGAATTGTAGAATTATTATCTTCAAAAATATGTTTTGAACCATTGATCCTAGTAAATATTAAAGAGGCGTTGAAGTAATACATAGATATCGAGAAGGAGGTTAGAAGTTTGGTTGAGATAAACCTTGATTGTAATGGAAAGATTTTTTTTGAAGGGTGTATTTGTTCCATCTATACTAGATTTAAATATGGAGGTATTGGAATTTTATTTTAGTTCTTCATTCCCTGTTCAACCAATACTTATGAAGATTTATAGTGATATGAATTAATATTTATACATGGAGAACCAAAATATAGATATTTTGGAGTTTCTATCTGAGTGAATGGTGCGTCAAAATGATATGGATGAGGAGAAAAATTATAATGGGATAATATAAGCATTACCAATACCCGAATGGAAATAGAGAAACCCCTCCATAGATTATGTCTTCAGACAGTGAAAAACAATGAAAGTCCATACTGCTATTTTTATGTAGTTGATCGCCGTATGAATTTAAAACTCTTAATTCATATTAAATACTAATTATATATTGATAACCATTTTATAATATATATTAATTTCATGGTATGGTTTATGGATTACCACATCCTATTTCAAATGATCGAGATATAATGTTTACCACAATGATCTTCCAATGTCTTTAGCATGCACTAAATAAAGATATTAGTTTCAACATTGTGCATCATTCTCATAAATAGAGACATTCTAAGAGAACCACTATGTCCATATAGGATATGATGATATCTTATTCTATTTATTTAAAATGTTTTTTGGATCCACACTTTCCTCTATTTTAGTTTTCAAAAAAATATATATTTCACATTAGAATTTAGATTCCTCCTTATAAATCCATATATGGAACAATGTGTATAAATCCAATTTTCGTGGATAATTAATGTGATTGAAATATATTCTTACCTAATATAGATGAGGAATGTGATGATAATTTTCGATCCATTCTGTGTCACATCAAGTCAATATAAAGAAAGAAAAAATAGTTTTCAATATATTTTACATCATGATCAATAATTTATTATTGGTGAAGAGGGTTTTTATATAAATTTACAACAGAATAAGAATATGATATTATTAAATATTTTAATTTCCAACATTACTTATAATTTCTCTTTCAATATTCATAGTTTAGAAGGGATGGTAGCTTATTGTGTGGAAGTACCAACGAACCTTTCTCAAGTTCACATTGTGTTCAATGTATCCTACTAAGGATGTAAGAACTAGGTCCTTCACATGAATGAAACATAGATATCATAATACTTTATAAATATCATTCTTATGATGATGAATCAGTAGATAATATAGATTCCAGAGAGAATCTACAACAAAGTAGGACCACACACCTAGTCAATGTTTTGTGGGGGAACCACTAATTTGATGATGCTATATAAGAACCTTAGAATTTGATGGGACAAAACATTCCATAATTTTTTTAAAAATATTAATAGTATTTTAGGTGATAAATGATTTTATCAGGAGAATAAATTAAATACCTGATATTATATAGACAAAAAATTCATTTGAATTTATTTTCTTTAATAGATTTCATTATAAACAACACCATGTTTGAATGATCCACGATATACTATTAAAATAATATTACTGAATATGGTATACATAACATTGAAATTAAATTGGTGGGTATGAATATGAATGATTAATGTATGAAAATTATATGGTTTATAGATTTATAAAATAAAATAATTTTTTATTAGTTTATTCAAAAAACAAAATTAAAAATAGTTTAAAGTAAAATAAATATTTCAATAAAAAATTATTTCAATGCGTGCAATGTCATTCAATATTAATAAATTAAAAAATCATATTGGGTTAATTATATTAGATAATTTTATAAATTTTATAATAAGTCAAATGTTTAATCATTTATTTTATTTTTTTCTATTCATGGGACAATAATAAATCCAATTTTATTACTAAAAATATTATTTTTTAAAAAAACTATTTTGTCACGTTTTGAACATTTTTCATAATTAATTGATACTATATTTATAAAAAATTGAAATAATGAATATCATTTTTGAAATCAACATTTCAAAATTATAATCTTGTGATTTTTTGACTGTTTTTTTAATAAAATATTTTGTTATTGAATATTGAAAAATTAATAATTTTTATTGAAAATATTCATTTCATTTAAATAATTTTAAAAAAAATGATTACAATGTTCATAAAAGTATCATTAGTTAAATTATATATTTATTAATCCAATTTATGTTATTTGAATCAATTTTATATAAAAACATAATAGAAAAACATTTTCTTCATGATAAAGATGATTTTTCTTTTGAAACCCTCGTTTTATAAAAGATTTCAGGTTTCGTTTAAAAATAATATTTTGTCACATGTATGATATAAATTTGGTAAAATAGAAATATTATTTTTACCAATAATAACTAATACTATTTTATAATATCATCTTAATATTTTTAATATTGAATTAAAAAATATAAAAAATTAATTTCTGTATTTAAGGTTTAAATATGGATTCCTAGGGGTTAAAAAACGATAAGGGAATTTTTTTTGATAAAACTTGTATAAATATAATATTGTGTATTTAAGTAGACCTTATAAAATTATAAAATCTAATATATGGTCATTATTAATATTTTTTCTCAGGAATGACTTTATCATCTTATAAAATTTTAGGAAATTTCCATGTGGTATCTAAGTGGGGTCTCACCCCCAATTATAAATGGAAATATACTATCCATTATTATCCACCCTTCAATAATTGTTTTTTCATTAATTACCCAAATACCTTACTTAAATCCATTCACATATAATATAGTCCTTAGTTTGATTTGTAAAAACACATATTAATGACTTCGGTTCATACCTAATGAGGATTTCTGAAGAAGATGAGTCATTCTTAACTGAGCATTTTTTTTCATTATTTCATCTAATACAACCATTTAATTTATTCCATCATTATGATATAATATCACCTGTATAAAAAACTGTACCCATTTTTTATTATGTTAATTTAATAATCCATATCTATCTACTCTTCTATCTAATGGGAATGAAACCTTCGATCGTGTGTACGGAGGACTACCGCCTCATGAATCGATGTAGTTTGTTTTAAATAAAAATATATCATGGGTTGATATAATTATGTATTTAAATAATATATCTTATTAACATTTAATAATTATAACTCATTATTTATAATATCACATATACACTCAGACCTTCCATGCCTATAAAAAATAACAACGTTGTTCTTGCTTTTGGGTGGACTACCCCCACCATGAAGCGATGTGATACGTTATTAATTATATATTAACATGGTTGGTAAATATGAAAAATATAATGTATATATAACAAATATATTATATATAAATGAATCTATAATGTTTAATTTTTAGATTTATTTTTTCATTCCATCCATTGAAAGAAGGAAACAACAGTCATCTTTATGTGCGACCTACCCTCTCCATGAATTTTTTAATTCATTTGTCTACATAAAACAATCATGGATGACTATAATTACATATATATAAATATGAAATATATATACTGATTTAAATTATATAAATGATTGAATTGTGATGAAATTATAAACACAAAACATACTGAAACAAAACATACATGAAAAATGAAATAGTTATCACCCAGAATTGGGTTATTAAAAAAGATTTTATTTTTAAACAGTGGTAAAATTATAAGAGTATGTTTTATTTGGTATGATATATTTTATTATGATTATTTTATTGATTTAAAATTATTATATATTTATTATTCCATATTTTCAAACATGTAAAAAATAATTTTTATCATTTTTAAGGTAATTTCATTCAAAAATTACCTTGTTGGAACACATAGAATATTAACCACCTATTTATTTTGGGTCGTGAGTATACGAACCATGAATGTAATTTGAAATTATACTCCTTAATTTTATTTTATATAAATATGTATATATATATATATATATTTTGTTACTACATTGGGTTTACAATTAAAAAGTTTCCAAACATGTATGTGTTTTATAAGAAAACCTCATTTCTTATCAGGATTGTCTATGTCTCTAATTTTGATAATAAATTATTATGATCTATCCCAAAATGATATCATTACATTGAATATACTTTGGTTATTACATATTTTCATTTAAAATTCCACTCTTTATATAATCATGATATCAAAATACTATTTTTAATAAATATCGACGTTATTCCCCCCTTCAGTCAAAAAACCTTTTCTTTTGTATCCTTGTTATCAAAAAATGACTTCAATAATTTTTTTAAAATTTTTCTATCATTATTTAAAAAAATATCTATGTGTTTTACTATTAATGAAATTAATAAAAGGTATTGTTCTTTTATTTTTTCAAATATGCACTTTTTTTATGGTTTACAAAATATTTAAGAGTGTATTTTGTTTTAACATATAATATAAGATCATAATTTCTCACCATCAGGACTGTGAAATGATTTGATGTGTCCACTAAAATTTATAAAGGCTATTTTCAAATAAAATATTTTTCATAATATTAGGAATTTTTTAGATTTTAAAGAAGTGATATTAATATAAAATATAATATTTTCCACAATAAATCCTCAATGAGGTCTTTTAAAATAATTTTCAATCTATGATGCCACCCTTTGACTTTTCCAAATCAATAGTAGAGGTATGATTCAATGATACCATCATTATTTCTTTCATGGATTTTGAATATGATTAAAATATGTTTATAAAAACCATTTCATTTCCATTGTTTATTCTATAATGAATAATTTTAATTCTTATAATACCCATTTCTTTTTCACAGGTTATTCAATGATGAAATGATAATGAAAAAAAATTCTTTTCTTGGGATATAGAATAATGAATGTTTTATGTTGTTTTAGAACACATATGTATTATTACTATTATGTGTTTTGTGGGATCTAATGTATATAGCCAGCCAATAAATTTGTTAATTTATTATATCTCATAATATATTTATCCTAATGAAGTTAATTTGATTGATATACTTTGGGGAACTAGATGATGTTCTTAATCATCCATGAGAAAAAAGTTGATTTTCTTGATCTATTATTGTAATCTAGTACATTATATGAGATCCAAATTAGAATATAGATGTTTATTCATGATGCATTATTATTTGATAGTCCTTGTAAATAACCATGATATGAAATTGTTTCAATACATATCATCATAAAAATATTATATTACATGAACATATGATTCAAGATTTATTTATTATTATTTATAAATCTTATGACTCGTATATTTATAAATTTTAATTGTTTATGATATAAGACATATATAATTTCAATGATACATTGGGTATGAAAATTTTTAATTATATTAATATTTTCCGAATCTTATTTGTATATTATTCCTTCGTATGATCATCGATTGAGGTATTTAATGTTTACCCTTTATGAGCATATGACATCACCCTTACTTTTGATTACTTTAACCATATTATGAAAAGGTTTTTTAGTTGGGTATGTATAAAAAAATTAATAATTGAAAAGATATTTTTTGGATATGTTGAATTGTTTTCAGGATATAAGATGATTGTGTATCTAGGCTCTAAAGACACTAATCCTTGATGGTCCTCAAGAAAGTATTTATGGTATTAATGGAATATTTATCAAAATAGGTGAAATATATATCTATGAAAACTGTATAATAGTATATATATGACATTGTATGTGATTGATCTTTTTAAATTACATTTAGAACTATTATTAGCACATGTATTTATTAATAAAGTATTTTTCTATTAATTGTTTTTATGCTTATGATATAACATTTGATGAAAAAATGGTATTTTTTCACTAATGAGCATTTGACCCCAAAAATTATTATTTTCTTCATTCCCAATACAATGAATAAGAGTATAAAATATGTGATTTATTGAATAAACTATATTATTTATGTGATTGTGGAGAAATTTTCATAAATATGTAAAACAATTATGTAGCTAATCACCAAAAAAATATGCTGGTTTTTTTATTGTTGGCATATTTTAATTATTTAATGTCTAAATTATATAATTAGTGACAAATTAATTCATGTTTAAATTTGGAAAAATGACTAGATGTCACAAAAATAAATTAACAAATTTTATATTAACACTAGATCCAGGAAATTGGGTTTGGAGAACATCATAATAACATCATAAATCTGTCCATTTTCTGAAAAAAAAAATACTTCCTTTTCGTAAGTAAAAATAATTAATTTGTTACATAACTTATTTATAAACCTCAAAAGTTATACATTCATAAAAAAATAAAATACATAATACAAATTATAAAAAACATCCTAACCTATCTTTTTTACTCTAGATGATGGAATTTCAAATAAAATAGAATTAGAAAACCATTAGTATGATCTCTTCCCCGAACATCTCATGATGTTGTATCTTATAAATAACACTATAGAAGTCCCAAATAATTTTAAAATATTTCTTATTATATATTTTATTATATCATTCCAAAAAATAAATTTAGGAAAATATAATTTCCTAGTTTTTAAAAAATGGAGTTAATTATTTGTAGGAAGTATTTCATAAAATGATAGGTATTTGGCACATCCTAAGACTATATATATTAATATAATTTATTCCCAAGGGATTTATATTGAAAAATTCATCTATTTGGATATATAACCATCTTATTTCCTTGATATTAAATTTTCATTATATTTTCACTCTATAGTACAAATATTTGTTTCCCTATGCCAGGATTTAATTTCATCCAATTAGGTTAGGATCATTTTATTTTTTATATTAATGTTTAATTAATGTACAATAATATTAATCACATAGTAATAACTATGTTAAGCTAAAATAATCAAATCCATAACATATAAACAATGATTAAAAGTACATAAAAAACATAAACAATAGAAAAAACAATAATATAAGGTGTTAAATGATGAATATGAGAGTTAATCATGATTTTGATTAATAAAGGGAAAGTATATTTTCATGATTAATATCAACACAAAGTATATTATTTACTGAAAAATATGTATTATTTTATTAGAGATGTTATTTTTAACAAATCAAATCTTTCTCTAGTTATAGGAAATTTTTTGTAATTTATTATTATATAAAGACAATTAATACAAATATTAATCTAGTCATTAGCCTCTAATCAATGAGATGATAGTGAGGGGAGGATTGGTTAATTAAGGAATGACATATTTTCCAACATCAATCCTTGATAATGATATTGTTTTTTTGATGAAAGGAAATTCTATTTATATCCCATGACTTAACTATATGAGAGTGGTTTAAAATAAAGTGAAAGATTGTGTTTTTATTCTATCACACTAATTAGGATATTCCGTGGATCATGGAAGTGAGATGTATCTTTACACTAAAATCACAAGACTGTACTACTTATATTTGGATTACATAATAAAAAAGTCTCACTGCCCCTCATAAATAACTATTCACATAATATAAAAATATCAATGCCTCTCAAAAGAATTTACTCATTTCTCCTCTCATGTAGACGTTTTTTACTCAATAGATGAAGATGTGAATAAAAAAGATATGGTGTGTCACTTTAATAGAAAATGATTATTTTCTAATTAGATAAATCACCTTGAATTTATTCTATATTCTAATTTTCTAGTAATCCATGAAATGCCCTATAAAAATAAAATACCATAGATAAATCATGGAAATTTCTCTTGAAAAAAAGTCTAACTCACCTAGAATAGCTATTATTACATGAATTAAATACATCCAACTTTAATCAATCAATGGGTAAGGATAATTAAATTATCTATGTAACTTATTTTGATAATTCTATGTGTTCCTTCAGACATTTAATTGTTGTACAAGGTCTACTATCTTCTTATAATAGGAATTAAAAACATCACACAAAATCACTATCAAACATTCAATTACATTATAGTTAATACTATAATGTTGAATGATTTCACCATAAGAGTTTTTGAATTCTCTTTCCATAAAAACACTATCCCCTATCCTCCCATATTGGGATATAAAATATGGATTATTTCATTTAGTTAGTTGTGGTATCCTATTAAACTATAATGATTCCTCTTACCATGTTGATTTTTCTCATACAAAAATTTAATCCAAGAACTTCACATGATAACAACATGATATCATCTTACATTTTAAATCACATAACCAATTAATGTATAGACATTTACTATTCAATACGAGCTCAAAAATAATTTTAACAAATCTAGAACCATGATGATTTCTTCATTCAAACATTCCATAAAAAAGGGTAAATGTAGTATAGTGATTGATGAAATAGGACTCCTTGATATTATAGATGTAATGGAAAAAAATAACCAATAAAAAAATAATCATGAAATATTTATATAATCTAAAACACATCCTTTATTAGAAATGAAGAGAAAAATAATAAATCACCCATTTCTAAAACTCACCTCCTACATTTCCAAAATCTCTTGTAGTGTGGACACCTTTTTCCATATTCTTTTATGGTAAGATCCTAATGATGAAATAATATCCATAAATATAGAAGGGATAGATATATATAAACACACATTCAATATAGATTCCTTATATTTGGGGACACGATGATTGCCTTCTTTATGTGTTTATCTAGTTTTATAATAGTTATTGAATAGAGAGTTGTCCATCAAGAATCACATATACCACACAAATATTATCAACTCCAATACTCACATATGTTTTTCAATAAAATAAATTAATAAATATGTCCAAATTGATTTATTCAAAAGATATACCTAATTGGGATTGATTGAAATTCACTGTAAAAAACCTCACAAAAACCAAAACATAAATAACCTTCCACTAAAACAAATTCAATGTCATGAACTGAAAATATACACTCCCTAATTATAAAAATATAAAAATCACAGTCAGTGGAACTATTCCACATTTTCAAAAGGGAAGATCATTCTTCCTCAATGAAACATGTGTATTTTCTCCCCTTTTTCGAATAAACCCAATTACATCATTATTGAAGATATAACAAACTAGAAATATATAAAATGGTATTAGGAGATAAATAAAACCATTCTAAATAAAAAATTCAATAGGGGTGTCGGGGTCTTTCCATAATATCCATTTTGAGATATGGGATCACTTGGACTGTTGGATTAAACATCAGTTATTAAAAATCCACCATAAGAAAAACCATTACCATGATGTTAGCTACAGATCCAGTATCAGAACATACACTAGCCTCACCACCCATTTCACAACATTATTTGATAAAATTATTTTGACCACAAGGTGCTTAATTAATGAGTGTTTGATGAGTTCATTTATATTTTTCATTTAATATAAAATTTGATCCATAATTGCAAAATTTGATACCAACTCAATACAAATATCATCAATCGTTTATTTCTTCCATATCAAATGGCTATATTTTTTATTCTCCACAATATATTATTCCTCTACAGTACATTAGGAAATTAAAGCTATCTTTTTACATTTCCAAAAAATGCCTGTCATGGACACTGTTTAAACCCTTTTTCAACCAGTACTGACTTATACGTAATGAGTTTTCCTTTCATGTCCAGTTTCTTCTTGAATAAACATATTCAACCAACAAGATTTACATCAACTAGATGATCTACCAAAATCCAAACATAGTTCAGATATATGGAATCCATTTTAGAATTCATGGCTTCTTTCTTCTTGGAAAATTCAATACCACTTACTACTTCCTTATAGTATATAAGATCATTATTATCAAATAGTAATGAGCCAACAACCTCAGTAACTAAAAAACCATATAGTTCTAGTTCTCTAACCTCTCTTTTACTTATATGAAGTACCTGTGACACTAGATTAGATCCTTCTTCCATAGGGATTTATGTGATTGGTTATTCTACCAACTCTTGTTTTCCTTGAGCCTCGACTTCATCGAAGTCTATCTAGCTCCCACTATCTCTTTTGGTGATTTTCTCCCCCTAAGGAAATATGGAATATCTTAAAACTATAACCTTTTTTAGGGGTTGTATAGTTAGTATCCTCTTGTTTCATTGGGGTATCTTATAAAGGTACACTTTGTGCCTTAAGGTGTGATTTTGTTACCTGAAGAGGCCTTAACGAACACTTTGCTACCCCACACATGTAAATCTGATAACAAGGCTTTTCTTCCACTCCAAAACTTGTATAGAATAAAATTTATCATTTTAGTTGGTACCTGGTTTTTTAGGTGTGCCCTTATTTGTAACACATATCCACAAAAGGATAATTGAAAACTCGCATGAATCATCATTGATCTAACCAAGTCCAACATGGTGATGTTCCTCCTTTCGCACTCACCATTCCAATGTGGTGTGTATGGATGAGTGAGTTGGGATATGATCCCAAAATCCATTAATCAATCAATAAAGTCTTGTTTAGGATATTCTTCACCACATTCGGAGCATGTTTTCTTAATCTTCATACAAAGATTGTTCTCAAATTCATTCTTTAATTATTTGAAATTATTAGAAGAATCTAACTTATGCCTCATTAAGTTGACATATACAAATCTTCTAGAATAATTAGTAAAAGTTTGGTAGTATGAGTACTCTCCCCTTTCTTCAATTGGAAATGGTCTACACACATCGGTATGAACCAATTAGAGAAATTCTTTAGCACTTTCACTTTTCCCACTGAATAGGGATTTGGTCATTTTTCTATATAAACATGCATGACGTACACCAAGTGGTTTTAGTTCAAAAGAATATAAATATCCATCTTGATGTAACATTTTCATGATTTTATCGATCACCTGACCTAGAAGGTGATGCAAATGTTGGGTGTGGTTTGAGTCATGTGAGGTAGCATTGTTATTGATTTTCATTATTTGGTTTGTGTAATCCAACACGTAAAGACTGTTCTATAAAGGTTCCCTACCAAAACAAATGTTATCTTCAAAAAATAAAGAAACATTCATTTACAAAATTGAAAAAAAAAATCGATTTGTATCTAATCTGGATAAAAAAATAATATTTTTAGTAACAGAAGACACAAAATAACAACCCTTTAACAGAAAGATCATCCTAGTGGGCAACATGAGGTGGCAGTTCCCAAGAGATACAATAGCATTTCTGGCTGTATTGGCTGCTCATAGAACTACCTCCCCTCATTCAATCTTCTTGAATCTACTTGGTTCATATATTTTGAAATATATGTGAGAACCAAAAGGTTTATCTAATGACCTATTTTTAGTAATAAATAGATTTATTTCAATAAAAATGCACTTGAAGATTCCCCTTTCTTCTTAGGCTGGGTGAAGTTCTTATTCCACTGGCCCTTCTTGCCATATAGGCAACAAACAACCTCTAATTCCTTTATCTCTACTTTCATCTTCCTTTTCAGGGAAATCTATGAAGAGGCTTTAGCATTAATGTTATTTTCCTTCCCTTTTCTCTTATTCTCTATAAGGAAAGAAGGATTTTTGAATATCATATCTTTTTCCACTTGGTGAATGAGGATAATAAGATCAGGTAGATACATCAAAATTTTGTTCATATAGAATTTGACAAAAAATTTAAAGAAGCGCTAAGGGATTGATGAGAGAATGGGATCAGTGCCCAATTCATTGGGGAGTTCATACCCTAGAACCTCCAGGTGAATAATGTAGAAAATGATCTTGACTACATAAGGCCCAGCTGGGTCACCATCTCTAATCATACTCTGAAATATTTCCTTAGAGATCTCAAACCATTCATGTCTTGCTCCCTCCTGGTAAAGACCATGGAGGTGCTCATGCATTATATAAGAATCCATGTTTTAAGGAGACATCATTATATCACTATATATTTATTATAGAATCATACATTGAACGTTGAACCTGTTTCTCATACATTTCTCATAGACTAGGAAATCATTATCACCCGCCTCTTTGTTAGGCATATTAGGTAATGCACACTCTAGCACGTAAGACTTCCATTCGTGGAATAGGATAACCCGAAGGCCTCTAAAACATTCCTCCGAGATACTGGTGGTGAGGATGTTATCTTTATAAATATTTCATTATAGGGATAGTTTGGTTGACAATATTGTCATTTTTAATTTACAATAAAAATAGTAGATCATTTGTACATTATTGATTACATTTTATGAGAAATATTATATTTTTATTAAGTCTCCCACTTTTTTATCACGCCCTAATAGCACTCAGCATTGAAATCAGAATATCTAGTTTCCATGAAATTCTAGTTTCAAGGATCCATATTCCCCTTTTCAAAACCCCAACAAGGGTTGTTCAATATATTAGAATGTATTTATGTCAGTAGGTCTTTGCCAATTGTGGTCCTGTAGCTCTTTAATATTTTGAGTGGACTCCCCAATAATGAAATCATGACTTTGGATTTCCTCAACTCATGCCTCCAATATTCCCCATGTCTAGAAAGGGATACTCCTCTTGATATAATAAGGTTAAGTCAACCAGAAACCATTAATAATGGATTCTTGTATAAATGTATGTGTCCCAACAAGGGTTTGTCAAACACAAAGTTTTATTGCGTTTTTCCATTAACCAAGTAACGGAAGGCTTGTTCTGACTTAATATTTTATTTGAGATATTTGAATCTCTTATGCAAGAATTTCTTCTTATCATTATCACATTATTGTTAATATTAATTGTAACTTACCTAAGTTATTAATCATGTCTTGATAATATTTATGCACATGTGTGGTTTATTTTTGTTCTATCTTTCATGATATTTTTACTCATGAATTATGTGATTATGGAAAATCATCCATAATTCTAAAACATGAAGCTAACAGAATTAAAATAATGAGAATAATCATGATCTTTTATAATGGTTAGTTGATCTAGCAGTTGATAAAATAACCCTGAACTTGGAGAGAAACATCTTTAATCTTTTGGGTTCATGTTTACACCTTTCCAATTGTCAACCTCTATATCTCCAGCGATTTTTTTTTTGTCTCTACTTAAACTTGAACCGCCTCCACTAGCTAGGGAGTTCCATCAATTACATATTCTCTTTTTTTAACTCACCTTCATGTGAGGGGTAAAAATGGGTTTTACATAAAATTATCCTTAGGCCTACAGGCCCTGCATATTCCACGAAGAGTAGGCTAGTCTTCCTCCTAACTGATAGGCTGAGTTATCAATAGAACTTATCCCTATATCTCTACCTATATCAAAGACACCAAACATAATGGAAATTTTAGTGCTATAAAATTTGAAGATGTATTAATAGGGGAATCTAGAGATGGGTTTTATACTCCCTAGTGCTTCACCATGGGGTGCACCAGTCCTTTTATTCAATAAGAAGGATGGGTCAATTACCCTCTTCCATGATTATCATGACGTCAATAAAATCATGATAATGAACAAGTATCCCCTTCCACGAATATATGACTTTTTTGATCAACTTCAAGGGGCCTGTTATTTCTCTAAGGTGGTCCTTCAGTTGGATTATCGCTAATTAATGGCGGGGAAGGATGATATTCACAACACTGCCTTTCAAATGAGGTATGGAAACTATGAGTTCTTAGTTATTCTCTTTGGACTCACTGATGCTATAGAAATTTTCATTTATTTTATGAATATAGTCATTTGATATTACCTAGAAAAATATGTGGTAGTCTTTATTGATAATATTCTGATATACTCTAAGAGCAAGGAGGAACATGAATAGAATTTGAATACTGTGTCAAATAATTTACAAAGGGATAATATGTATGAAAATACAGTATATGTATGTTTTGGATGGAGTAAGTATCATTATTGGGAATTTTTATCACCAGAAAAGGGATATCGGTGGACACATCCAAGACAATGGAAATTGAATATTGCCCAAGGCCATCATCTATAATTGGGATCCGCAACTTTTTTGGTATATCCATGTATTATCAATGATTTTTGAATAAATTTTCATGATTGAAGAACCCAATGACCAAGATAACACGGAATGGAGTGAATTTTTTCTATAATCAAAAATGTAAAGACTATTTCATAGAGTTGAAAAATATGTTTATCAATGTTCCAGTACTCACACTCCTAACAAGTGGAGAACTATTTTTGTAATATAGTCATTCATCCAAGAATGTATTATGATCTGTTCTAATGAAAAGTGATAAAGTGATAGTCTACGACTCAAGGCAGCTGAAAATTCATGACAAAAACAACCACATGCATGATCTGGAGTTGGTGGTTATGATCTTTGTATTGAAAATATGGTGACATTATCTCTATGTAGAGAAGTGTGACATATATACTGACCACAGAAGTCTCAAATATATTTTCACAAAACAAGAAAATGGATAGATCACATCAAGGATTATGACTGCAAAATCCACTACCATCCCATCAGGACAAACAAGGTGGAATATTCTCTATGTATATAGGATCATTCATCTTTATCAATGATGATAATTGAAAAGGATATGATCTTGTTAAATTTTTAGAGGATGGGAATGGTAATTATTAAAGGAGGAACACCATTAATCCTTTCTCAAATGATTCCTCAACCATCTCTCATGGATAAAATAATGGATGGTAAAAAAGATATGAAAATTTTGAAAAGGGTGGAAGATATCAGAAATTGGGAATCCACCAATTTCAAATTGGATTAATAATGTGTTGTATGATTTGGGTCAATATTATATGTACCATCAGATCCATAGATAAAGAAATATCTTTTGAGTGAATCACATAGCTCGACCTTCTCTATTCACTCAGGGAGCACAATGATGCATCAGGATCTCTGAGAAAACTTTTGGTTGGACAATATAAAAAGGGATATTTCTGAATAAACATCAATGTTCCCGGTATGTTCGCAAGTGAAGGCTTAGAGGAAAAGGTCTATGAGGATGATCCAACAACATCCCATACCAATATGGATGTGGAAGAAAATCACAATGGGCATTGTTGCTGGACATCCAAAGAATTCAAGAGGAAGGATTGTTATATGGGTCATTATAGTCCATCTTACAAAGACAGCTCACATTATCATGATTCAAGGGGACATCCCATTGCATCAAATTTCATGGATATAAATCCATGAATTAGTAAGGCTGCATGGAGTACCAATATCTATTGTGTCCAGTTGTGATCATAGATTCCCCAAGATGTTCTGGATAAGTCACCAACATGCTCAAAGCACTGAACTGAACTTCAGTACATCCTATCATCCTCAAACTTATGGCCAATATCAGAAGACTATTCAGGCACTAGAAGGTATGTTTAGTGTATGTTCTATTAAATTTATAGTAGAATGGGACCAATAGCATACACTGGTTGAATTATAATACAATAACATTTTCCACTCAAGCATATGAATGGTACGATATGAGTCCCTTTATCAAAAATGGTGTAGAACACCGGTGTGCTAGGATGAAGTCAGTAAGATTATGCCGCTAGGACCTGGAATGGTCAATGAAATGGTGGATAAGTTGAAAACCATTCAGAAACATAAAAATGTAGCACCAAGTTAAAAGAAGAGTTATGCATAAAATCATTAAAAATACCTTGATTTCAAAGTTAGTGGCATGTTATTTCTACGCATATCTCCATGGAATAAGGTCATGAGGGTTTGAATGAAATGGATGTTAAGTCCCAACTACGTCATCCCCTTCGATATTCTTGATCATGTTGGGGTTGTAGCCTATTGACTAGAACTTAATCCTTCAATGGAAAAAGTCATCATGTCTTTCTTGAATACCTATTAAAGAAGTACATACCCTACCCTTAAAATGTACTCTTTTTAGAGGTGGTATAGTTGGAGGATGATCTTCCTGACAAGGAGAAGCCAGTGAGGATTATGGCTCGTAGAGACAAAGTTCTACGCAACCAGAAAACTCATTTGGTCAGGGTACTATGGTGAAACCATAAGTAGGAAGAGGCAACATGGGAAATATAAGGGGAAATGTATGAACATTACCCACACCTATTTATGGAATAAAATGTAAAATTAAATTTCAAGGGTGAAATTTTAAAAGGGGAAATAATGTAGTGACCCAATGTTTTATAAATAGAAATTCCTTTCTTATAAATATTTCTTAAAATCACATAAAATCACATCATAATGAACTTCTATGTGCTATGAGACCTTTAAACATAAGTTTGTGACTTCTGTGTTCAGAATTTTGAAAATCTGATATGTAGACTTGTGATAAGTATGTTATTTAGAGTCTGATAAAAAACATAATTTTTGGTGAATAATAACTTAACCTTAAGAATTGTAACATAATAATATGAATAGTGATATACCTTAATAAAAACTAACCTTTGTATATGGTATTATATAAATAATATTCAAGTAAATGTTCGATATAACAATATCCTAGAAAAAAGTAAGTGTTTTAAAATTGTTGTTTTTTTAGTAAATAATGATTTTAATTAAATATTTAATTAATCATATTTTGAAATTTATTTTAGAGAAATGGATATTATTTATGTATTTTGCATATTGAAAAATGGTTAAGGTGAATTTTTGGTATTTTTATATAAAATATGAATTTTTGGTGAATAATAAAAAACTCTAATTTACATTAAATATAAATACATAAATTATGATGTCATCAGCTAATGTATTTCTCATGTATGACCATTATCTCAAACCTGCATGCACACATTACTATTTTTGGAATTTTAGTAATCACTATGTATGGTCTGGAGAGAAATTTATAAACAAATGATTTCAAAATTATGAAAACCCTCATCTCCTCCACTATAACCCCCCCCCCCCCCCCACTCCCCAATCACATCACTCCCCTCAATCCTTGGGCCTTTGCAATATTCTTCCCAAATCTCTTACCAGGATACTCCCCCACGTCCAAAAACTACTATTCTCTTTAAAATTCCAAAACCAATCCCATTAAGAGGATATCAAAGTAGATAAACTCAACTGGTCATAAAGTTCAAGCAAAGATCACCATCAGTCTTTAGGTATGGGATCCTCTCCATTTCACTCTTAATCAAAATATACTATATGCTATTCCATTTTATGTGTAATACCTAATGATGGGTTATGATTACACACCTCCCCTATAATTCCCTCATGAATTATATCTGATGAGAAACCCCTTTCCTCTCTCATCATGCCCTATTAGGTACACCCAACACCATGCCGATAAACCATAAAGAATTATACCCGAGCCTTCTTTGTTATTTTTGGTTACCATATCCTTGTTTATATCAAATTATTCTTACCTTATATGTTTATGTAAATATTATAAATGTTTTCCAATTTTACAGAATTTATTTATGAAGACCCTTTTATCGCTCTGTTTTCGGGAAATACATGTTTTTAAAAGATTATCTCAATAGAATGTTCTGATAAGCCAACATGTTTTAAGGAAACTTCCCAAATTTTTACACAATTTCATGTCAACTATAACCTATTTTTTAATCATTCATTATCTTTATAAAATCAGTATTTTAATTATGAAAACATTTTTTTTTCAATTCTGTTAATATATAATATATTTTTCTATTTTCTATTTTAAATGCTTTTTAATATTTTCCTTAAAACCACAAAAAAATGTTTTAATGAAAATGTGTCTCAAATAAATTTATTATATGTAGTCAATTATGTATGACATCACTTACTTTTTTATAAGCCTATTTTTCCTTATGAACTTCAAGGTATTTTCTTATCCCTTTCTTTCATGAACACTTTCATGGTACGCTGATTGGTTATGCTTTATGTTATGATTGTGGTACTTAATTTCCTCCATGGGAACCCCTATGTTTATGTATGATTGTTTATGTTTCATTATTTAAGTGGAAATAATATTCATATAAATATTTACATGGGTGCGCATAGAGGTTACTCCAATGCATTGGGTACAGTTAAGTCTCATAAGATGCTATGTGAAATGGGATTGGTGGTTATCCATTACCTTTACTACTATGGGAAACGAGATTGGCGGTTAGACTAGACCCATACTACTACGGGAAATGAGATTGGTTGTTATACTAGACTCGTACTAATGGAATGTGTTATAATTCTACCACATTTATATGATTCCATTTTTATATGATCCCATGTTTATATTTTATGATTCCATTAGACCCTTGATTTTGATATCACTATTTCATACCTCCTAGCTCATGTGCTTATGTTTTTGTCTAATGTTTAATCCCTTACTGATATTTTTGGCCCATCCCATTATTCATATGTTCCCCAGGGTAGCTTATGAATTTTCAAGGGCTCTAAAGATGTTAGGAGCGTTTTATAGAGGTCAAATAAAGAATTTTCGGTAGCCCCATGTTTTGGTTTTTATGTACGTAGTCTTCGAAGATACTATACCTAACTATCCTTTTATTGAACTCTAATGTATAATTTTTTATAAAATCATGTACTGTTATGTGTAAAAGGCTACAGTCTATACACTATTTAATTCCAAAACATTGTGAAGTCATCAATAAACCCATGAACTATAGTGGGAGATTGGGATATAATAACGGATCTAAAGAGTAAAATCTACTAATTAAAACATGACATTGATGTGAAAATGAAAACAAATTATATAAATATTATACAGGTATTCTTTATTCTTATATTTATCTATTAATTTATATTTGGTGAATGTAAAATATGATCATTATTTTTTTATCCTAAAATTGTAACCGTATGATTTCTAGGAATTTTTTTTCTGGGCTGATTTTTTTTCATTTATTTTATTCCATTTTTCTACTATAATATCACACAAATATGGATTATGTTTCAAAAATGATCTCATTTACCACTAGTTTTATTCTCTATTCTTTATTCATATATCATAATTCATCACTAGGGGTTTTAATTTTATGGGGCATTTTCTATATCAACAAATAAGTATAATATTGGTATGTGATTAATATATTTGATCATGGATAAAAGTTTCTATGTGAGAAGAATTGATTTCCCAACAATTCTAGATCCCTTATGTAATTCTTCAGTAGTATTTGATGATCATCAGTGATCAAGGAGAAAATGTTGGATGGGAAGTGATTATAATTCCTATTCTATTAGAGGATTGATGAAATTCTAAATTTAGAGTCACTACACCATCATGGAGGGAATTAAGAAAATCAATGAAATCGATCATTGGTGATATTGGTGATGAAGGTTGATTTTTTAACATTTTAAAATTTCAGGCACATGGGTTTAATGAAACACTGTTTAACCAAAGGAAAGTTGTTTATAATAATAATATATGTTTCTACCATTTATATGGATTCTTGTATCTTGTTATGGCGGTCATAAGTATAGATTTAATGTTATCTTAAGCAGACAATTAGGAAATGTACTATGATTACATGCCTAGGTGGAAATTTGGACCCACGAGATGTGTGGAATAAAACAACACAACATGTCCTCTTAGATTAACAAGGATCAACCCATAGGTGGTATAAATTTATTTATATAGTCTTTTAAAAATTATTTTCACCCTAAAGTATCATGCCATGAATTTCATCCCATCAAAAACCCATGACAGAAAAAAACATTGAGTACCATAACATTACCACACATCGTATATGCTATAATTCCAACCATGTAATTTCATCCATGAATGCCATGGAATTAGGATGTAAAACTTTCAGAATATTTATTAGGTTATAAAATCTATTTTCCACCAATTAATATTTCATGTAATTTTCTAACTATAGTTAATTTTTTTATTTATTTTTTTGGGACTCATATATGGAATCATTAGATTTATAACCATACCATTTTATTCATGCAGGGTTTGATGGTATTCTTATCATTATTTTTTGAGGTTATACATAAGGTTCTATATGATACAAATTTAAATATTTAAGTCTATACAATAATTCTAGAATAGTTGTATCTATAGGTACTTCTATAGGTATCATGCATTGTGATCAGATTTTTTGCACGGTTAGGTATTAGCTCTTATTATGTGTTGTTATCGAAAAGGAGCATGTCCCCAATATTTCTAAAAATTTATAGTGATTATTCATCTATTATGTACAACTCAAAGTTTGGGTTCTCAATATGTTAAGATACTTCTTTATCCTCGGTGTTTCATACTTGATGAGGTGTGGGACCACTATTATTCTAGATTGGTGACATGAGTTTATGTGTTTGGGTATTTCGTATTTTTGGTCCCTGTTTGTAGTGTTAATATAGGTGGATAATGATGAGTGTGTATCTCTACTAACTAATATTCTCTCTCTTTTAATAATAAATTTTTTTTGACATTGGTTATTCATTATTTCTTGCATTGTCATTTTAAACAATCAAATATTTATTATTATTATTTTTTTTGAATCCCACATGATATGTATATATGTGTTGTGTATTAGGAAAATGTTATACAATTCTATGGTGGCCTTAGATGGAATATTATGAGTGGATCTTATTTGTACCATGATGTTATTGTATTTTTATGTTCATGTGTGGAGATATCTCAATATGGGTACCTCTTCATCCTGGTTTTTGGAGATGGTTTTCAAACTATGTATTTGGGTGTGTATAATACCATTCTTTCATTATATATTATGTAATGTTTTCTCCTTTGTTGATCTTATAAAATTTCAATGGTATTTTATATTTCAGTTAGTATTTTTTTCTATTCGGTATTGTCATATATTTTCAAGAGGTGTGAAATCTATATAGGTGAATTAGGATAAGGCCTTCCATCATGTTTGATATTCTTTATTGGTAATAGTCACAAACACGAAGATTAATATATGATTGATTGGGTTGTTACACTACATTTATTGTCATAGAGAAGTTGTTCTATTGAGTTGTCCTATGTTACTATTACATTAAATAGGTTGTTGTACAGTGATATTGTTCATATATATATATATATATAGACTGATAATTGGGATAGGATTGTATGAAAATAGTGTTTAAAGGTAATATTTTTTTCTTCCAGGTTAGGGAACCCAATGTTGAGGTGCTGGCAAATATATCTATTCATGAGGAATCTGATAACCCTCTTGTCATCTTAGTACTCAGAGACACCTATTTTATGAAAAAAAACTATATACCAATTATATAGGAATATTTAATTTACTTCCATGTTCTTATTATGTCAATTCCCATGATATATGTTTATTACCAAATTATATCATCATAAATATTTTGATTCGACCACATATATGGCCAACTAGGATCCTGATTGATGGTAATGAAATGCTCAAGACAATGATTGAACCACCAAGCGTAACTAGTTTATAGACAATGTGTACAGACTTGTGCAAGACCATACGGTGTTTAAAATATGCATATGAGGAGTTTTACCTCCTCCTGTGGTGAAACAATAAGACCCTCTAACCTTATTTTAAGCAAAGGTTCCTCGATATTTTGAGAAATTAATAATTCTTGTAGATTAAGATGACCATGTTCATTATATATGGTATTTTCATGAGTTCTAATGAGATTGAAAACTCAGGTTCAAAGGAAAGTTGTACTATCCTTCTATTGAGGACTAGATTGAGATTTTGGATGTGTATTTCACCTTTTATAGGTTACTAAAAATGTTTTTCTATTACTATAATCCAAACTTTTATATAGTCGGATGGGATTCTTGTAGACATTGTTCATCAAAACTGATGATGAGGTGAATCTTCCATGAATATAGTTTGAGTAACTTTTTATTGAAGGGTGTTACTTATTGATATTTATATCCATGAAAATCAAATAGATATTAATGTTATATAAGGTTTTAATTTTTACTATGTATAGTTCATAGAGATTTATTTATCTCACCAGTTAATCATTAAAAGTTATTCAGGATGCATTCTTTTGACATTTGATGATTGAGAGTTGACAACATAGAGATATATGATAAGGAATTGTTTCCTAATTCATCATGACCAATTTCATGATTATGTGATTGTATTTGTTATACATGTAGAGGATTGTGACATATAGGGTGATATTTTATGAATAGTCATGCCAGAGAGGGAAGTTAGGTAGTTTATGGGCCTTAACATCATATGCAACTATGTGATTTGGGAACTACTATTGGTGGTTATGTTGGTACATATTCATTTTTCTTTTTTAAAGGAGATTAAAATGAAATAACATGATGATATGGATTAATAAATCATTATGATCCCATTCCACCACCATAACAAAGAGATGGTTGATTCTTGGAATTGATATACAGTTGTTAAACAAGAATCTAAATATAAGAGATAAAATTTTATGATCTTATAAAGCATCACGTGACCCAAAGTATGATTTTTGTATATTATACACAAAAACATAATAGAATCAATACAAGTGTTATCCCTTCTTTAATTTTGGTATCTCTATCTCAGTATATATGGTCTTGGGTAGAGGTAATAACATGGAAAATATGGATTGTGACTCATACTGGAAGAAATCACTCAGTCATTGTCATCTTTCTATAATTTTAGGTTTTTCATAATGGAGAGAGGATTCTTCTGGAATTCAATGTGGTTGTGATAAAACCAAATTATTTCATCTTTTTTATAGTCAAGTTATTTTGATTTTCATCCTATATATATTATTTATAATTTATTTTATTTTTATTAGGAACAAATATATCCAGATTTTACATCATGGTTGAGAGGGAAATTCAATTTATATGATTTGTACATGCCTATAGGAAGTCTTATCTATTCACCAAAATATGAGAATGTTTTTCACTATGTTGGAAGGAGAACTATGACGATCAGTTTCTTATAGTCATGCAATGGTATCGAAACATATTTCATAATGATTTTTAAAAATTTAACCCCAATTAGGGGGCCATCATCATGATTGATATATAACCTAAGATCACCCATGTATATTAATTAACATATTAGATAACATTATATGAGTTTAGTGTGATGATGTTGTGGTTAGAGAACATTATAGAGACTGGTATTGTCAATCCTTGTGTACCACCATAGGTTACTACAATATATTTCACCATGAATCCATATGGGTGTTCAAGGATATAAATGGACTATCATTATATTAATTATGTTAGTAAATAACAAATACATTATATTTTTTATTGAAAACCTCTTCTACTACCTAAAGGTATGGAATTGGAAATCAATTATTGATCTAATATCAAGATACATCCATTTTTAAATCTGTTAGGTGGTTTTTTTCAATAGAAAATGTTTATATTTTTTTGACCATTAAACGTTTTTAGTGATTAAATTAACTCTGAAAAATCCTCATAAATGATTATGGGATTTAGGAACTAGATCATTCACCCATTGTTGGAACAGTTCATGGATGTCTTCTTTGATTACATCCTTTCTATTAACCCTCAATGTATGAGATTTAATGTCATATATGGATTATGATATAAAAAATTATATATATATTGATTTTTTGAATTCTCATTTACAATTATTTCTATTTGAATTATTTAAAATTCATGACACATTTTATCTATGAGGATGGAGTGGCTTTAGACCTAACAATGAATATTTTTGTGTGTTCTTGATGTTCTAGAACGTTTTTTTCAATGTGTGGACATTTAATGGGTTGGAAATGTAATAAATGAGATATATGTAAGGATTATCATTTATTTAAATACCCATTACACCATTTATAATAAAGAGGATTCAATTCATTTGGTATAAGTGATGAAAGGGGAAATTTATTGAGTCGAAGAAGATGTTTATGAATGGTTTTTTTGGGTAATCTCGATAAAAGATTTGATTACAAGGTGTTGTGTGATGCTTCTAGAGATAATATTGGATGATTGTTGTTGTTCAGTATGTTTTTGATTTCATATGAACCCATGAATTCTAGATCATAAAAGAATAACTACCCGACCCATTATTTGTAGTTGGATTTTATAGTTTTCAACATTATGTACTTGATACACTAACTTATTTGTTATTGGCTTATAGTTTATATTGGAAATTAAATTAACTATTATATATGTACTCATAGGGATCCTAAATAAGATTATATATTTTTGGGATTTCTTTAAGGTCCCTGAATTTGAGATTTTCTATGCTCATAAAAATGGAAAAGAGGTTGTCAATTACAATAACAAGGATATTGCTGTTGTGGGGTGTCAATTTATCTCTAATGAGGAATGAAAATAATGAATGTACTACTAAGGGAGGATTTTCTCTGGAATTTATATTTATTTCCCATGGAAATACATCCATAAATTATACATATATATGAATACATATATCATGTTTTCTATGTGAATGGTATAAAATAGTGTGTTGTTGAATTTATCTCATAAAACCACAACATTTTTTAGGTGAATATGGAGTAACAATTCTAAATGAGTTTGGTCCAAAAGATTTGGGTTCTATAGTGTAAATGGGATTACATATCTATATATATTTTCTATTTGTCTATATGTGTCAGTGAATGGATAAAATTCTATCTATGTGAATATTGATGACTGAGCTTGTAATCCCACATCCACAATATTCTAAAGTTGTTCTTAAGGGTTGAAATTGGATTCTTGTATGGGGGAGATTTTTTGGAATATGTGATACCCAAAATTTTTATTTTCGAATAAAATTATTTATTTACATATTTCTTCTAGATGATATTTCCAAGAGGCATTCACGACTCAATGGTAGTTGAGTATAACTTTCCACCATCATACTTCTTGTCATTCCTAGTAAATCATTACCTTTTTACAGAATATTTCGAGGAGTTTTTAGTGGAAAATTGATGTATCTAGACGGATCACATCCCTATAGTGGAGTTTGATTAAAAAATTCGTACATGTACACCAATAATTGGAAATCATTAGTGGCTATATTTCTAATGCCTTGGAGTTCGCCCCTGTTCCAAATAATGTTATTAGAGTAATCAGTAATTTGGATGGTGATAGTGGGGGAAATTATGGAGAACATGTTAGTTATCCAGTTGTATACGATGAAAATTTGGAGCTAATATAAATGTGGAAATCGAATATTATAGAAATTTTTATAGGTCTTGGATGGACATAATGTGTTCATGATGGTATCACCATGATATGGTTTATGGAGAATTTTGTGTGGAGGAAAGTATTACCTGAGGTTCAAAAATCCATTTCAAGTCATACTTAGGGTGGGATGGGTTATATAACACTTCATATTTCCCACACAACTTGATAAGGTGCATTATTTCATCCACGGTTTTATTTAAAAAATTACCTGCATGACCCATCACATGTCATTGACTGGGGGGGAGTTGGGACATCATGCATATTTCTATCATCTCATAGTATTAAGAGGTGATGAAGGACATAAGAGAAATAAATATTCAGTGAAGTGATATTCTATAGATTCACATCATATTTCAACATATGAATTATCATGATATATCATAAGATCATGAAAATAAGATAGAGGCTTATTACACTCACTATTTTGAGTAGGTTGTGCCTTCTGGGTAAAAATATTTGATGGTGGGAAGGATGTAGAGACCATATTTTTTTCTATTTTAAATATTCTAATATATAATCTAATATATTTAAGGTTAATAATTAATCCATATTTCAATTTTTATGGTCATGGGGATTCAAAATTAATATATTAATAATAATATATTATTTTAAGTTCTCATACACAAACATAGTTTTAATGAATTTCCCACCAAATAGAGAATTAATTGTGTTAATTAATATCATGATTGTAGGAAAGTAAGGGGATTTAGAATGTGTTTGGTATAATGTTCACATTATCATGGTTCCTCAAGATCATATCATCATTGTTTGAATTAATTATATAAATTATTTTAATTTATAAGATAGTACAACATTAATATTATAGATACAATAAAATAAAAATCCCATTTCCAAATAAACTCCAAAAATCAATCCTTGATAGATCTTCTATATAACCTATAAATATATGGGTACATTGATATATAATTGGGAATTTTAGAGTCGCACACTTTGTCCAATCCCCCTCAAAAAGTAGAGGTAGATGTGAACTTTTCCAATCTTTGATCAAATTTTGAGATTTGGATTTATTATTTACATATTTTTCCATTCTTTATGATTTTTGGAATATAAAGTTTATTATTAAAATTTTATTCATAAATAACATCTTTTTAATCTATTAGAATTGTTTTTAGCATGATATTTTATATTTTATATTCCATCACATATATTTTTTACCATTATCATCTCCGACACAAGGATGATCATGTTGTGTATCGATCTCTTTTTCCACTTTGTTTTTGTTACATGTTCATCATGATTTCATGATTTACAATCTCTATAGAAAATTATTTTACAATACATATCCTAGATAGAGGAAATAGTTTCATTGTAGACTATGATTTATATATTTGAGCATGTAACCAAGGTTTATGGTGAGTGGAATCAATGTGAGAGAATTAATGGATCATTGGTGGCATGTTGGTGCTGACTCCAACAGGCCTATGACAAGCATAGTATTAGCTCTTTGTGAGAGATGTCTATGAATATATTTTTTTAGAAAAGAATGGATGCAAATAAACTATTTCCTAAAAAACTCCATTGGATGATGCATTTGTATAATCATTGGGATATAACAAGGAGAGGTTAGAGATGATGTTGAATTTATAAAAATTCTACAAATTCTTGTCTAAAATTCAGTATCAAAAAATATTTCACCTACAATCCCACATAATATAATTTCTAGACAATGATGAATTAGTTTTTGAATTACATTATTATTTTAGAGACATAGTATTCAACTTTTAAGACTGAGAAAAATTTCTACATATATTCCCATAGGCAGGCACTAATAAAACTTTCAATTATGAGGCTCAGTGTGCTGAGAATAAATTATACAAAAATAGTATGTTTCATTGTTCTATGCACAAGTCTGAAATAGTATATCTGTCAAATGGTAGCTCATATTAGAAATCTGAAGAGACGATTGAGTCTATAATATGTGGTTTACCCTAGGTAGGGTATAAATTTTGTCAACATGGGAATTTTTTGAAAAACTCCACCAACGGGAATAATGGAAATTAATATAATTAAACTTTATCATTTAATCTTGAATTCAAATCCTAATAAATATTGAGTGGGGACTAGTATTTGAAATCATAGTCTACAGTTGAGTTCGGAATAGGGGGTTGTTCCTAGGCGTGATATCAATTGAGGGGGCTTGATGGTTTTAGATTATATGCTAAGTGGAGATCCTATAAATATATGATTTTTTTGTTTTGGATTAGGGATGGAATAATACCATTCTACTATAGAAGATATCCCCCTAAATAATGTTATTAGTTGTTCTACATTTAATTGAGGAGGAATCTCTTCCAAAACATTAACAGATGTAAATGGGAGCAGAAATATCGAATCATCTGCGATATTAAGGCATAACCAGGTATGATATATTCTACTTTTATGCTCCAATTCAATTTTAAATTTGAATATGCTTTGGTGCCTTTTTGTTTCTTCATTTTATTATCATCGTTTATGGTCACACAAACAGTTCCATCAACCCGTACTGAAAATTTATGTGTTTGTTCATCAGGATCTTAAACTGTTCTTTGGGTTTGTAGGATTTTACATTTATGTGAATAAAGTATTCATCAATTTTTTAATCAGAGTAAAGAAATGTGATGGTCTTGTTGTAGGGATCACAAATATGGCCACCGAATAATTCTCAGATGTGAGGAGGAATTGAAGTGGTCTACGGAAAAGACCACCAAATATGAACTATCAGATATGGACGACAATGGCATAATGCTATTTTTTCGGATCCCCGGTGTGGCTGGGGCATTTGGAAAGTGAGTTGGGAAAGCAGTTGTGTGAGTCAAAGTGGCTCGGAAAGAAGTTGGGGTGGAGTGCGGTCGGCTAAGCATAGCTGGCGGAGGACGAGGCAGGACAGCATCATCTGGAAGGTGTCGACATGGCGGAGCCTCACTACTGTAAGGATGGGTTGGATTGGGATCATGGATCACAACCCCAGGTGGCTGTGACATGAAAAACAATGGTGTCTATAGAGATGAGGGGGGCCAGCACGGTACCCAGCAAAGAAACCTCACACCAGTTCAGGGTGTGAGGACCTGAACCGAGGAGGAGGAATGACCATGAGGGATAATCCTTTTAGGTGGAGTGTGGGCCAAGGGGAATGCAATGGGACCAACTGTGGTTGGAGGGATGGTCCATGACACTGGGTGACGTACCAATGAGCCCGCATAAATATGGCAGTAGATCCAGACTAGGCCGGTCCAGTCTATTTCGGTCCTCGGTTCTTTAAATGCATGTATCTTTTGATATGATCCTTAGATTCACTTGTCATCTATAGTGACGTGATCCTTGAGTCATTGCAGACCCTTTGAGGTGGTTTTGATAGTTTTAATTTTCATTCATTAAGGCGGTTTACCCAAAACACTCGATTATAATAATAATATAATTATTATTATCTGTGGTACCTTCTTCCAGACATAGCACCTACATCCGAAGTCGGTTTAACGCATTGTTAGAGGGGTTGTGATTATAATGTTGAGGCATATCTATTAAGATAAGTTTTTTAATTTTAATAAATTTTTTCACATGGTTACACTAAACTCTTAAGTAAGATAATGATAAAATATTTATTATTATTCATATAACTTGTTTTGAACACATCTATTAATCATGGTGTTCATTTGGTGCATTGTTAGTTGTGGAGAAACACTTGTCTATATTCAGAAATTTCAATATGTCTTTCAAGTGTTTATACTAACATAAGGTTATGGGCCACATGAGGTATGTTTCACACCTTTTATGGTAAAATGAAACATTTTTACTTGTGATACATTTTGGAAGAATGACCAGTCTATTCCACATGTTTTTCTAAGTGGATCGCAATGGATTGATCTGTATAATTTGTTTCGATACCGAGGTGTGGGCCCCGTGAGATGTCTTTTGAGAGAAATGGGATGCCATATGAAATTTCATTGTTTTTCGGGGTGAATGGATAGTCGATATTACGTGATTTTTCGCAAGGATTGCAAAGACATGATCTTTTTGAAATTATGGAGCCTAGTATGTGATGTCGTTAAATGTGGAAACATAAAATAATAATATCTGAATATCCTTTTAATGATTTTGAAGAGAATTAATGGATTGGGTTAGCTTCAATGCTTCTATTATTAGAGACGATGTATGAATTGATATAGCTAAATGTTATGGGGATGTTTGAGGATGCATGTTAGCAAAATTATGTTTCTGTCCATTGAATCAATACAGAGTATTGTATTCATGATAGCCTTTATTCGCATAATTTCATGTACTCTGGGAGTACAATAACATTAATAGTGGTTCTTGAACATAGTTTAGTACCCAATAATGGTTAGGTACAAGTCAAGGTGATAAGGTGGGGCTATACGATGTGTGGAAACCACACACACAATGTGCCACATTACAAATTATTCTATCACTTGTAAATCCTTATGAACTCATATATTTGCATGTGAGTATCCTATCATGGGTATTTCAATGTTTAAAATGTTATGGTTCCCACTATAGTTGATTTCAAGTTGTGATGGAAGATGATTCAATTGTGATTCCTATCTCGAGCAACACCTGATGACTGTAGTTGTGTAGTATTTTTAAGAGGTACCATCCAGTACAGTTATCCACTGTTCATTGATGATTTAGAGTGGAATCCCCCTAATATATCATTGTGTGGGTAGCCTCTGAGACTCTTACTAGATTGGAATCCATCTATCACATCGGAGTGTGGGTAGCATCTATGACTCTTACTCGAGTGGAATCCCTCAGACAAACTAGGGTGTAGAGCCTCGATAAATTAGAGTGGAATCCCCCAGTCGTAATTGGGCGTGGGTCCTTTACAATGAAAATAAGAGTGGAATACCCCATCAACATGGGACTGGATCATATATCAGATACCTACTAGTGGAATCCCCCTAATTCTCTCGGGAATAGAACCTCAATAAACTATAGTTTAAACCCTCAGATGTATTAGGGTGTGGGTCCTCTATGTTCAAAATAAGTGTGGAATCCCCCATTCTCTTGGGTGAGAACCATATATTAAATACCTCTGAGTGAAATCCTCTTAACACATTAGGGTATTGATCCCTTATATTTTGGTTCTTCTTTCGGGAAACATATCAGTGGCGAGGAATCATTTGACATCACCGTGGACTCATAAAGAATATGGGTGATTTCCCCACCAAGATGCATCCTTTAAATGTCAACTAATACTGTGAAAGTGAGTCAGTTTCTCCCAAAGTGGTTAGTATCAAGGTGTGGTAATTGAGCCACATTGACTTGCATTATAGAAAAAACATGTAATATTCTACGCATTGTTTGTTATTTCTAGACCTGTTGGAGACTCACTTTTCCTGGGATGAGCTTGTGAGATCGAAATACACATATTGTATTATTTATCATTCTTTGATGAGAATATATATATGTATATATATATATATATATATTATTTCTAGTTCCCACTCCTTGGGTATTGGCTCTTCTCCTTCCATGAGAGTTGAAGATACTGGGGTATGCCAAATGCTTTATATTTCTACCTTGTCATGGTTGGTTAGGTCTAATATCCTACTATAATAAGAAAAAACTCAACGAGAAGCTCATGATCTCACTATTTCTATCTCTTTGTGTTTGTATGAGCATACATCACTCTTTTAGTGGGTAGAGATACACTTAATTTATTGTGTCATTTTCTCTCTTCTGTTGTCATCTTCTTCGATTGTATCTCTCTACTACTCCCCTCTTCAGTACTCATATTGCTTCTACATTGATATTTCATGGAATCCTACATTGTATTTTTATAATCACCCATGCATGGGCTATGCCCAAACATGGATTTACCTCCCATAAAACAAACAGGTTGATCATGACATTAGAGGATCTTGGGATACGAGTTTCTTGGACAACATGTGATGGTTGTAGCTTGGGATTTGGGTGCAAGACTCTCTTAGCTATATTACTTTTCCATGTGTTTTCTGTTTTTGGAAGATTTCATGTTGGGAATGTATTTCTCCAATTTCCCTTTCATCTTTACTTTTCTATACTTGTACTTTTTAAAAGTTTATGTTTTTAGGTGGTTTATTTATAGTAGTATTGTATCTTGTTTATTTACCCTCTTCGATGTTTTAATTGAGTTGGTTGTGTGTGTGTGTGTGTGTGTATATAGTTTCATATGTAATGTAATCCATGAGTTTGTTTCTTTGGTGCTTGTCCCCAACCCCTGTACTATGTAGGATTTCTTGTGGTAGTTGTGGATCGAGCCCTGACATGAGTCAGGTCATGACAATGTGGTATCAATGGTGGTTTAACCCTTGGCACAGTGTTCAAATGTTTTCCAAAAAAGTTCCTAGATGGGATTTGGGAAATAGTGTCAAAGTGTCATGAGAGAGGCACTCAAGAGAGGGATTCCATTGATAGTATCGTCAACTAACGTATCCATTCACCAGGACCTGGATTTTTGGCCTGTCAACTCATCTCGTTAAGACACCAGTTGCAGGGGAAAATTGTATATACATCATATAGTATTGAGTCATAGATTGTTATTCTGTAGTAAGCTCCCAATTTTTGTTGATATATATATATATATTCTCACCTGATTTTGGTATCCCAAAATATATTTTAGGATATCTCTGTTATGACTGCCAACCAGGATACTAGATTTGGTTCAGGACGAAAACCTAGTGAGCGACACTACCTCAGTTCCTGACCCATAATGCAAGCACCATTCTCTAGTTGGCCAAGTAGCAGCACCTCCACCTATTGAGTAGTAGACAGGCCAAGATGAGTAGGATATGGAAGTGTGCAGTCTTACCACACATTACGAGTTCCAGTGCTAGAGACCGTTGAGACTCCATGGTGTGCCAAACCCCCAAATAACACAGGATTGGCTAAGGACGGTGGTCTTTCTCTTTAGGATTTCACATACACCAACAAATAAGATGGTGGATTTAGTAGCCATCCTTTTTCATGGAGATACTAGATATTGGTAGATATTGTTTACTCAGATACACAACGAGTCGACACTCTCATTAGATTACTTCCAAACGGTATTTTATGAGAATTTATTCCCCTCTTAGTTCGTGCTCTGTTTGACTTTTGGGGTTCTTTCACTTTCAGTAGGGATGGATGATGGTTATAGAGTACATGACTAGCTTTATATACCTTGAGCACTACACATTGGATATTATATAATGCCATCTTCATATCACAGAAGTTCGATAATGGACTCAACATAGAGACCCATGTTGTCATAGTACTCATGAGCATCCCCACCTTTGACGGGGTACTGGAGCAAGCATTTCTGATAGAGATATTCCTTTCAAGGGGAGACCTACAACTAGTTGTGGTAGTGATCACATTAGATCTGGGATGCAAGTCATAAGAAGTAGGTTTTAGTCAAAAAGATTTCAATGAACGATTATTCCCCATAATCAATCTCAGTAACATAGTATTATGGGGCCAAGGTAGCGCTAATTGTGGGGAATTCCTGGGGATGGATGGTGTTTTGATTGTGAAGGGAGATGTCACATGGCATGAGAATGTTCAACAAAATGTGTTGAGGATTCCAGGAAGACAACAGGTTGTCCATCATGACAGAGAAAGCAACATAATCACGGTGTTTCCCAAACAGGTATTTCTGGAAGAGGGGAATGTGGAGTTAGAGGTTATCAATGACGTTTTGAGGTCCTTGAACCACCATCATGCTACCCAAATCAGGCCCAGGAAGCAGGTATCTGGGTCTATAGACAACAAAATTCTTTGGATGCCTTCAATCATATAGTGCATGAGACAATAAGATGTACGCCTTTTGTATTTTTTGCTTTTTCAGTTGAAAATTCTAGGCATTGGGTAATTTACTTTTTTCTCCATGCTCATTTCTTGAGGTTTTACTAGGGAGATGTGACGAATTGGTGTAACCATGTTTTGTTGTGGTTCAACATAGCATTGAATACATGAGAAAGAGGGATCCTTCCCCCACCGAGATGCATTACCTGGATTCCAGAATAATTGTGAGGGCGACTAAGTGATGCCCAAAGTGCATAGTATAGAGGTTTTTTGGAATAGTCCCACTGACATGGTCATCAATGTATGAGTTTAGAGAAGTTGAGTGTCAGGATAGTTCCTGGCATTGCCAGTGTAGATTTGCTGCTTAACCCCCCCCCCCCCCTTCTTGAGATTCCACTAGTGGGATCAGCAGAGTTTCTGTTTTAGGGATTACTCTCCTTCCAAGAGGGGAAAAGGCATGTGGGTTATGCCACATGCTTTATGTGTCTAGCCAATTTTAGTTAGATGAGTTTACTCACATTTCCATGTTTTTTGTACCTTGTGTGATCAACACCAATTCCCCATACTATAGTTATCGCGTACACATCATGGTTATGGAGACCCCATGAACAGAACTAAGTCACTCACTATCTGGTGATGAAAGTGGTAGTATTCATCCTATGAATATTGTGAATATACCATCTGGGAGGGTGCTCTTGGTTTGCGCAGACCACAAAATTATCTGGTACATCCCCACCTAAAGAGACATAAATATGAGTCGGCAACACAGGTTGAACATCATGTCAGACTATAACTTTAAAATACTCTATGTTCCAGGAACAATAAATGTTGTAGAAAATTCCCTTGGGAGTACATCCCATGTTCACCTAGTCCATGATGTTTTAGAGTAGTTAGATTCTCTATAGCTAAACCTGGTGGAGCAGGGGGTCCAATTTTTCTTCAGTCGATAGTGTTGACTCGATTTCTTCTCGAGCATGTAAGAGAGTCTCATTCGTGATTCGTAGACTGTGAAATATTGTGTGACCATATATCCTTGGGTGTTTCTCTGGATGGATATTCTAAAGTGGGAATCACGATAACATTTTTTGTGGAAAGTATTGATTCTAGTAACGATATGGGATGTAGAGGTTCGACGGGGGAAGTAAATTTTCCCCATGATCCTTTGGGCCGTTTGGGACCATGCTATGAGATGTTGGGGTTGCCTATATCTTTACCCTACCCAAAATATCTGGAGAAGTCCCACGACATCCTTCATGCATCACAGCTAAAGAGATACATGTGTTTTTCTACACACAAGATCACTAGTATAAGTCTTTAGGATGATGAACCATCCTTTTGGTTTGCATGGTCTGCCAGGATAGAAATGTATATGAGTTTCCCTTGGAGAGTGAGATCCAGAGGTGAATAAAATATCCTAATTTTACTCCCCAAATATTCTTTTTATGGATTAAAATATTAAAGGAAGGAAGTATGTAGAGACCCGGTTCTTGACTTATAAGACATTGAAATATTTCTTCCAATATTTAAAGGGCTATGTGTTGAGATGACCTATAATTCTGTGGCCGAGTGTCCTCAGAATAAATTGTATAGAAATATAAAAAAAATTACTATTAACATTTATGAAAAAGGATATTGATCAAATGGTAGATAAAACTATGAATATAAGGCTAGTGTTGAGTAAAGAATGTGTCTTTTACTCTATGTGGGGTATAACTTCTGTTGGCATGGGACTTCTGTGAAAAATGTTACCCATGGGAAAACTGTAATTAAAATAATTAGACATAATTATTTTATCTCATATTCCAATCCCGTTAACATTTTTGTAGGGACACAGAATGTAAAATTGATACCATAGTTGATTTTGGAATGGGTTGTTTTTTCTAGGAAGATATAAAATATTGGGGCATTATGGTTTCTGATTCCATGCTGATCAGAGCTCCTATAATATAATTATTATTATTTATGGACCCTTCTTTTGGATTTATCACTCGCATCCAATGTCTATTTGATGCACCATTAGAGGTGATGTGACTCTGAAGTTTAGCCGGATCTTTTTTGATTTATTTGGGAATTTTATTCCCTGGTTTAATTTCTCAGTTTCACTAAATGCTTATGTTTAATAACAATAAAATATTTATTATTACTTATATAACTTGTTTCAGATCTATCTTTTAATGGGGATGTATATTGGATGTGCAATCAGTGGGGGCACATCCCTTATCTATGTGTAGACTTCTCAAGATGACTTTTGGTTGTTTATTCTAAATTCATGGTGTGGGCCCCCTGAGGTATAGTTTTCATGTGTTATGGTGAAATGCAAATTTTTCCTTGGTGATCCATTGTGGATGAATGGGTAGTCTATTCCACATGATTTTTCGAGAGGATGAAAATGATGTGATCATTATAATTTGATTTGGAACCAACACATGGGCCCCATGGGGATTCATTTGATCATAGTGTGGTGACATATGACTTTTGTATCATAAGTCATTTTGGGGAGTATTAATAGTCAATCTTGCATTTTTTTCCCTAGGATCAAAACGGTGTGATCTGTTTGAACTTATAAATTGTTTTTCGTGATCTCATTAAATGTGGAACATGAAAAGAGTATAGGTGAAAGTTTATTTTGATGGGTTTGATGAAAATCCACAAATTGGTTAAACATTGACTCTTATGAGAGTGGATACTATATATGATGATATAAGACCAAATGTTTGGGGGCTGTTTGGGGAGGCATTTTAGTGAAATTACTATTCCTCCATTTGAATCAATACTGCGTGTTGTACACTTGATACCCATTTGGAAAGGAATGTCTTGTACTTTGTCTATACACTAAAATTCTAAAGGATTCTTGAATCCATTTTATTACCCATGAATGGTTATGTACAAAACCTAGTAATAAGGTGGGGCCACATGATGTGGGGGCCCCACATTCAATGTGTACCACTTTACAAATTCTTCTATATCTCATATCTCTATCATATGAACTATGAAATTTTCATGTGAGTCTCTTATCATATGTTTTTTCCTATGTAGAATTTTTTCGTGCCCTCGGTAGTGGCTTTCGAATTGTGATTTGAGATGTTCCATGTGTGAAAAATATTTGGGGTGACACCCGATGACTACATATGTGTTTCTCTTATATATGGTGGCATCCAGCTACGATGTCTTGAGTTCCTCGATGATCTCGAGTATAATCCCCCTGATATATTAGTTTGTGGGAAACCTTTATTACTCTTACTAGAGTATAATCCCCCTAACAAATAAGTTTGTGGGTAGCCTCTATGACTCTTACAAGTGTGGAATCTCACTAATGCACTAGGGAATGGATCCCCAATAAACTATAGTGGAATCCCCCTGACAAATTAGGGAATGGGTCCTCTACAACAACAATAAGAGTGGAATCCCCCATCAGCTTGTGCATGGATCCTCTATCAGATACCTCCAAGTGGAATCCAACTAATGCACAAGGGCATGGTTCCTCAATAATCTAGAGTAGAATCCCCCTAACGTATTAGGGAGTGGGTCCTCTATGATTTCTTTATGAGTGGAATAAATCATCATCATGGGAGTGGTTCCTCTATCAGATATCGCCTTGAGTATAAGGCCCCATCCTTAAACCTTACTTAATCTTGAGTTATTAAAAGATTACACATTGGGGATCTTTTCAGGTTTATAGTTTTAGAGAATTAGATCATAAAACATGTATTACATTCCACATTTGAACCAAGTGGTTACATAAAAGATAGTATTCATTTTTCCCATCAACGGAAACATATTTAAAATAAAACATGGATTATTTCTTAATACTTCCTTGACACTATCACCATATCATGTACCATTCCCTTGACCTATGAAAAACATTTCAAAAAACTTGGGATGAGCATAAAAAGCTCAGTAATGGTTATAAAAATTATGGAAAGGAAACATGAGTACATATATACATAATAATTAAATCATACTTTACCCATAAAACATAAGCACTTTAACATACCTCATAAAATCATGAATAAATCATAGAAATCATAAGACATAATGGTAACTTGAGGCATTCATAACATTATTACGTAGGGATTATCCCTTTTGGTTACATTTGGAATACCCATCACAGTATATTCCCTAAATCTCTTCGGTGAAACCTTAACGTTTAACTCTTTCGCGTTACCCAATGCATTGGAGATCTATATCGGGCTCACCCGCCCTTAGTTTATCATGGAACCACCCGTCTACATAACAATTCCCAAGAACCATAACATAATCATAGCACATAACTTAAGAATAAAGTAAACATAACATTCCCACATTGCAATAACAATATAACATTTTAAGATATTGAAATAATGAATCCATTCTAAAAACCATTTCCAAAACTATTTAAAACATTTAATAAAGAGATTTTTAAATAAAAGTGTCCCATAACACATTGAATCTTTTATAATTTTAAACCATTAATATCCATATAAATAAATCCTTAATACAATTTTGAAAACATGGATATTAATGAGAAATATTTATAAGATTAAATCATTAAAACATTTAAAATGATATTTTAGTTAAAGGGTTTTTAACAAAATGAGAGACACCTGAATACAATACTAGAGGAATAAAATTTAATCAAAACATTATAATATCATGATAATAAAGTGATTCATGATATAATATTCCAAATGACAGTATATACTCCATATAAGAGTTAATTTGTGCATAACAACAATGAAGTCTCAATAGAAATGAAAATTGAGATGAAATCCATTATAAAGATGGTATCCTTAAATTAAGGATAAATCAATCTCATAATTATGTGAGACAAATATAAATACACCAAATATATGTGGATATTAAGTTTAAAATAATCAAAGGTCATTCACACATATTCAAAGGATGACATATTCAATAACTACATGTTGAACCCAAAGAAATCAAAATTGGGTTAAGAAGTTCCCTTGACAACCTAATGGCGTCACATCAAATTTTAGAAAAAGGGTTGATGAGAGATATAAAGGGTATCTCATCACTTGGACATAAAATTTATGGCAATAAGGATATATAAGAACATATCCCCACATAATAAGATTTAAATTAAACGACATACCAAAAGATGACTTTTAAAAAGAGGAGGGTGAAAGGTTCCCTTACCGATTTTGGTAACTTCCGAAACGTACTCCCCGTGAAAAAAGGACTATACAATATTTATGTAAATAATCATAAACGAAATTAGGTTACACAAAGAGTAAAATAATGGACATTACATACACCACTCAAATGGAAATATTGGAAAATGTAGCATGAATCTCACGAAAACACAAAGTGAGATAAAAAGCCCCTTACGAAATTTTGGCAGCCTAACGGCGCCAATTAAAACATCCAAAATGGATTGATGAGAGAAAATAGGGTCTCTAATCCTATAAACATAAAAATTATAGTAGGAGTAATATAAAATAACATCCCAATCAGAATAAATATGAGCTTAAAATGAATGACATAAAAGAGTGTACTAAAAAAGAAAGAGAGTGGTAGGATCCCTTACCTTGGGTCCGACATGACTCGGTCATTATTTAACCTCCTGAATAATAAACATGAGTTAATTTATAATTTCTTAAGAACCTTTTTCAAGTTCATTATTCATTTTATATCACTTACTACCATGCTATGAGCACTATGTAATTATTTAAGTTAATAATGGTCATTTTGTAGATAATTGCTACTTGAGTCAAAAATAAAATCTTTATAATTACAAGTAGTTAATGTGGTAAAATATATTTTATATCCAGAATTATATTCATTATTTAGATATCATATATATCATATATATCCATTATATGCATTAATTTGTAATATTACATAACATTTAGAGGTAAGAAATGAAATGCACCGTTCATGGAGATGGTAAGTCGTATGTACGCATGAACGCTAGTTCCATTTCAATTTATTTTTTAATGGAATTAAAACATAATGATACATAATAGTATTACAATTCCTGAATGGTATAATATATAATATAATTAAATCTATCCTTTATACGTACCACATATGGTATTAACGAATCAAATCACTTTGAGGGGGCGGTAGTCCACACTTTCCAAAATGAAGAAATCACATTTAACCATAATGGAAACCATAAAGGTATTTCATAAATGAAAAATACAGAATATTAAGTAAAACAAAAACATATTATATATCATATAAAAATATAGTTACATATTAATGGACACCTTTGAGGGTTTTAAAATAATATTGAACAATCATCGTTTCGTGAGGAAGAAATTCACCATCCACAGAAACAGTATGTTCTTTAACCATTAGATGTAGGTGTGTGTAAGTGTATCTAGAATAATTCTTATAAAAACTTCCTAGTATATTGATGATACTGTATTTTTTACAAAAGAAATAAATAAAATAAGTTTAGGGGGTTGGAGAAGCAAAATAAAAAAAAAGAACACAAGTGAAGACATTACCTTAAAATCGGGTATCTCTCTTTGATTTGAGCTCAAAGGCCTCCTTGGGAAGAATTCTTCCAACAGTGAGGATTCTAGGAGTAAGAGAGGGATGTGGAGAGACAAAATGATCAGTTTTTGGCCGAGCCAAAGGTTTGAGTGGTGTGGGTAAGGTGGTAGCGGTGGAATTCTTTTATAAGAGGAGAGGAGGGGCACTCTTGGAAAGTTAAAAAATGCTTCTTTATTTTCAAATGAGTTTTGGATTTTAAAGGTCCCACATTGATATATTTTGAGGATAAGGTGGTAAGGGTTCGAAATATACTCATACAATAGGTCTCTGACAATTTTATGTTATAGTTTTAACATTATCTTTTAATTTTATTTAAATCATTTATTAATGAGGTAATCGCAGCATCATCATGATGTAATAAATAATTTAATTTATTTAATTTCTGAAAATTATAAAAATAAAATGATGTAGGAAATCTTTTTATATTTATAATGAATGTTTATAGTCAAAAATATTACTTGTATAACCCCATTTAAAAATTGTTTTAGTAAAAAAAACTCATTCTTGTGACATTTTTATTTTATCTCTAAATAAAAAGTTCCTTATGTCGTTTTCCAA
Source organism: Viscum album (assembly GCA_963277665.1). NCBI lineage: Eukaryota > Viridiplantae > Streptophyta > Magnoliopsida > Santalales > Viscaceae > Viscum > Viscum album. The sequence goes on along the minus strand of OY728146.1, from coordinate 2,052,467,831 downwards.
CCAAAGTGGCTCCATGGGGTCCCCAAGTTGACCCATGGATTGTCTCGGTCGACCATGACACATCCAATTGGGGTAGGACATGTTTCTAGTTCGTTTCATATTATTAAAACATTATTTTTACCTTAAATTACACTAATTACCTCTAATCGCGATTAAAAATTTAAATCTTACTGTTCACCAAAAAATTATTTTAATTACATTGAACCACATTTTACATCCTAATTTAAACCATGTATGTTGGATTTTTTAAATTCAAATCACAGAAGTGGTAAAGTTTAATTTAAACGAAATATCAGTGTTTAAACTACCACTTAGTAGCTTCACTATTCATCAAAAATTGATGTTTTTCAGAAAAATACAAAAAATTCACCCTAAGCTATATTTGATATTATGAATTAAAAAATGATGTCTATTTTACAAAATTCAAAACATATATGTTGCATTAATTAATTTAATAATTAATTCCCGCTGTCAAAACAAATAGCGTGTTTTTAAGAAACAATATCTATTAAAAGATTGACACTAGTTTAAGTCCAATTTCAAAGTAAAATTAATTCCAATGACCACCATTAGATTGAATGGTAAAAATATATTCTAAATAAACTCAAATATAAATGAAAAATATAACCTATCCATATAAATAAATCAGATTAAAAGGAGGTTTTTAATTAAAATGCAACATTTTCAATAAAAATGATCTTTATCGGAAAAATAACAAAATTTCACACAAAGTAAATTTTGATGTCCATATTCTAAAGAAGGATTTCATTTTGTCAAATACAACATATAGAATTGTCAAAAGTATATTTAAAAATGGTTCTCCCTCAAAAGGCAGTTAATCAGCCTTTTAAAGAATATTAGAAGAACTATGCTTAAAATTGGATTCATTTGCATTTTAAGCCTCCAACATTTATTGGATAGAAGTAAAAATATTTGACAAACATATATAATAATTTTGTAGTTAGATTAATTAATTCCCACCATTACAATGGTTATGCGTTAACTACCTTTTAAAATAATATTATTTTATTATTAGAGTGCAACGTAAGATTTCAAAGAAACTCGTTGTTGCGTATTGGGTACGCCTTCAAGCATATCATTCCCTTTAAAGTAATATTAATATTTTATTCCAAAATATGGATAAATATGAAAATGTCATATTCTTTATTTACCTGGGGTGTTACATCTTTCCCCCCTTTTGGAAATTTCATCCTCGCAATTTTAAAATTGGGCTTCGAAGCTTCAATGAAAATCCCACATCGGAACAAGAGTCAGTAAAACTATCACATTAAAAGAATGGGAGAGAAGTACAAATGTCACCCAAGTTAACCCATACTAGGATTCCAAGTATGAAAATATGGATATGTTGGAAAAAAAGGGTCATGTTCTAATATAGAGTGATATTAAACATGTCTAGGAGAAAGTTAACAACAGGAAAATGACAAAATTGTGATGGGTTAAACGGTATTTGATTCCCCAGTAGGAAAAATTAACAGACTGCATTTTTGATTTAAGTTACTTTTCATTGAGGAATTTATTTAGGAGCTTAACTAAAAGATAAGTAAGAATACTTAATTGTCATGTGGACTTTCAACTTTTACTATATTTTTTACACAAACTCATATTTTCTCCAAAATATGAGTATTTAAGATGACTTGTTCACATTAAGAGAGCTATAATCAACTTCTAGAGAATCACCTAATCCATATAAGAGAAATATATACTTCCTATGTCTTTAGACCTTAAACAAAACTAAAACCCAATGTTCAACAAATACCATTCAATAAACATCTATCCATAAAATTCTACAAAGTAAACCAAACTAAGATTGAAACCCTATTCTCTGAAGAATTTAATCACATAGTCTCCTAAGATAAATTTTAACATTTTTCTCCAAAATAATATCAGTTACTCTTATAGTCTCATAATGAAAAGTAATTAAGATAATAACATATCCTCCATGATAGGATAATCATTTCCATTGATAACCAAAAAAAATCAACTTACTCTTAATTCATAAAATCATCTAACTAAAAAAGAATCAGTCAAACTAACCAGGGACTTCACGTAGTCCAGTGGTAGGCGATAAATACCAGTTGCACTTTGGTTGTGTGTTTGATTCCTGCAGCTTCGTCTGACGCGATGGGTTGTCACACGATCTGCGTTTTGTCCCTTTTCAAATACTATATAATTTTATAACATTCCTCAAATAGAGATAAATTCATCAAAAATAACCATAACATATTTTACCCACAAAGTTTATCTGATAACATCCATTTGGCAATGCAAAAAGTATTAAATAGTAATTTCCTCAAATTCAAGGATCATATAAACCTTAATGGTTCTTTATAACTATATCCACAAAAAAAGGAAAATTATTCCTTGAATAAAATTTTTGTATATCAAACATCAGGGTTACTATAAAAAGTATTCTAATGTAACCCCATTATCAAAATAGACTTAATACATCTAAGAATTTCACAATTCTAAAATCTACCATAACCCTTGAATCCCTTATATGATTACTTCTTACTCATTCAACATTCTTCATGATCCATTAGCCATTCTTTTTCAACTTATTCCGAAATACTTCTTTCCTACAAACAAAATCATGAATCATATCCTTGGATTCCAACAACAGGAAAACATATGTTAAGAAATAATCCATACAGTTCATTCATCATTGTCAGTTTCATCATCCTCAATCGGAATGGCATTAGGTATTGGTAAATGAATATTTGTACGATATTGGTGATCCCATTCCCAAATCGTCTCCGTAGGACATGTGTTTGCATAATGACCATGCACACCACATTTAAAATATTGAATTGATCCTTCAGAAAAAACTTCTTTCCCTTTCCTAGAGTCAACTAGATGCTTCCGTTTTCCATGGCAGGTTCTTGCTTTATGACCTTCATTTCCACATCTACAGCATATTTCTGTCCCTTTGAATCATTTTCTTATGTGTTTATTTACACATATTTGACACATATGTTTTTTTAACATACTTACCTTTATGATTATTCCCTAAACTTCTGTAGGGATTTGTTTCTCACATACATGATGCCTTATAAAAATCACTATGGTTTAGGTGGTCAATCATGACTCCAGATAGTTGGTTGAGGATAACCACAAGAGGACTCATTGCAGCTCCCATATCATTCATTTGTTCTTTCATAAAACCGTCACAGTTTTCTTCAAATCCACTGTTACATCGGTGCCTACTAGATCCAGCCGTTCACTAAAACCAAAAAAGCTCAGTGTGAGTATATCCGTAAAATCATCAAATAAAAAAGTGGAAGATAAACACCAAGATATAATTATCCATGTTATCTCAAACTCATTCTAACTTTCAAAAAAAAAACGATGACTCTATCTGATATACTAACCATTATGGTTATACCCAACTTATCACTTTTTCATAAACAACACTCTAACCTCTAATGATATCTAAACCGACCTCTGATACCAACTATAAGGCCCGAGATTTAAACCTTACTTAATCTTGAGTTATTACAAGATTACACATTCAGGATCTTTTCAGGTCTACAGTCTTAGAGAATTAGATCATAAAACTTGCATTACATTCAACATTTAAACAAAGTTGTTACATAAAAGATAGTATTCATTTTTTCCCATCAACAGAAGAATATTTAGAATAAAACATGGATTCTTTCTTAACAAATCTTTGACACTATCATCATATCATGTAGCATTCCCTTGACCTGTGAAAAACATTTCAAAAACGTGGGATGATCATAACAATCTCAGTAAGGGTTATAAAAATTATGGAAAGGAAACATGAGTACATATATACATAAGAATTAAATCATACTTTGCCCATAAAACATAAGTACTTTAACATACCTCATAAAATAATGAATAAATCATAGAAATCATAAGACATAAAGGTAACTTGAGGCATTCATAACATTCTTAGGTAGGGAGTAACCCTCTTGGTTATGTTTGGAATACCTATCATAGTATATTCCCTAAATCTCTTCGGAGAAACCTTAACCTTTAACTCCTTCACGTTACCGAATACATTAGAGATCTATATCGGGCTCACCCGCCCTTAGTTTATCACGGAACCACCCGTCTTAATAACAATTCCCAAGAACCATAACATAATCATAGCACATAACGTAAGAATAAAGGAAAGATAACATTCCCATATTGCAATAAAAATATAACATTTTAAGATATTGAAATAATGAATCCATTCTAAAAACCATTTTCAAAACCATTTAAAACATTTAATAACGAGATTTTTAAATCAAAGTGTCCCATACCACATTGTAGATATTAACATTTTAAACCATTAATATCTATATAAATAAATCATTAAAAACATATTGAAAGCATGGATATTAATGAGAAATATTTATAAGATTAAATCATTAAAAAATTTAAAATGATATTTTAGTTAAAGGTTTTTTAACAAAATGATAGACACTTGAATACAATACTTGAAGAATAAAATTTAATCAAAAATTTATAATATCATTAGAATAAAAGGATTCATGATATAATTTTCCAAATGACAGTATATACACCATATAATAGTGAATTGGTTCATAACAACAATTAAGTCTCAATGAAAATGTAAATTCAGATGAAATCCATTATAAAGATGGTATCCTTAAATTAAGGATAAATCAATCTCATAATTATGTGAGAGAAATATAAATACACCCAATATATGTTGATATTAAGTGTAAAATAATCAAAGGTCATTCACACATATTAAAAGGATGACATATTCAATAACTACATGTTGAACCCAAAGAAATCGAAATTGGGTTAAGAAGTTCCCTTGACATCCTAACGGCGTCACATCAAATTTTAGAAAAAGGGTTGATGAGAGAGATAAAGGGTATCTCATCACTTGGACATAAAATTTACACCAATAAGGATATATAATAACATATCCCCACATAATAAGATGAAAATTAAAAGACATAACAGAATAAGTCTTTTAAAAATAGGAGGGTGAAAGGTTCCCTTACTGATTTGGGTAACTTTCGAAACGTACTCCCCCTGAAAGAAGGACTATACAACATTGATGTAAATACTCATAAACAAAATTATGTTACACAAATAGTTGAATAATGGACAGTACATACACCACTAAAAAGGAAATATTGGCAAATATCGCAAAAATCTCACAAAAACACAAAGTGAGATAAAAAGCCCCTTACGAAATTTCGGCAACCTAAGGACGCCAATTAAAACTTCCAAAATGGATTGATGAGAGAAAATAGGGTCTCCCATAATATTAACATAAAATGTAATGTAATATTAATATAAAAGAACATCCCAATAATAAGAAATATCAGCTTAAAAGGAATGACATAAAAGAGTTTACTTAAAAATAAAGGGAGGGGTAGGATCCCTTACCTCAGGCCCGACGTGACTCAATCGTTCTTTAACCTCCTGAATAATAAACTTCAGTTAATTTATACTTTCTTAAGAACCTTTTTCATTCTCATTATTCCTTTTATATCCCTTACTACCATTCTATGAACACTATGTAATTATTTAAGTTAATAATGGTCGTTTTGTAGATTATTGCTACTTGAGTCAAAAATAAACTCTTTATAATTACAAGTTGTTAATGTGGTAAAATATATAATATATTAATAATTATATTAATTTTGTAGATATAATATATATCATATATATCCATTATATACATTCATTTATATAATTACATAACATTTCGTGGTAAGAAATGAAATGCATCGTTCATGGAGACGGTAAGCCGTACGTACGCATGAACGCTACTTCCATTTCTATTTCTTGTTTAATGGAATTAAAACATAATGATACATAATAGTATTATAATTCCAGTATGTTATCATATACAATATCATTAAATATTTCATTTATATGTACCATATATGGTATTAACGAATCAAATCACTTTGAGGGGGCGGTAGTCATCACTTCCTAAAATGAAGATATCGCGTTTAACCATAATGGAAACCATAAAGGTATGCCATAAATGAAAAATACAGAAGATGAAGTAAAAAAATAAAAATATTATATATCATATATAAATATAGTGACATCTTAATGGCCACCTTTGAGGGTGTTAAAAGAATATTGAACAATCATCGTTGCGTGAGGAAGAAATTCACCATCCACAAAAATAGTATGTTATTTAACCATTAGATGTAGGTGTGTGTATGTGTAAATAGAATACTTCTTATAAAAACATTCTAGTATATTTAAGATACTGTATTTTTAATAAAAGAAATGAATAAAAATAGTTTACGGGGTTGGAGAAGAAAAATAAAACAAAAGAACACAAGTGAAGACAATACCTTAAAATCGGGAATCTCTCTTTGATTTGAGCTCAAAGGCTTCCTTGGGACGACTTATGCCCGAAGTGAGGCTTCTAGGAGTAATAGAGGGATGTCTAGAGCCAAAATGAGCAGAGTTTGGCCGATCCAAAGGCTTGAGATGTGTGGGTAAGTTGGTAGAGGCGAAATCCTTTTATAAGAGGAGAGGAGGGTCACTCTTGGAAAGTTACAAAATGATACATTATTTTCAAATGAGTTTAGGATTTAAAAGGTCCCACATTAATGTATTTTGAGGATAAGGTGGTAAGGGTTCGAAATATTCTCATCCAATAGGTCTTTGACAAGTTTATGTTATAGTTTTAACATTATATTTTCATTTTATTTTAATCCTTTGTTAATGAGATAATCGCTGCATCATCATGATGTCATAAAAAAATTTATTTATTTAATGTTTAAAAATTATAAAAAAAATTCATGATGTAGGAAATATTTTTATATTTCTGATGAATATTTATAGTAAAAAATATGACTTGTATAACCCCATTTAATATTTTTTTTATTAAAACAACTCATTCTTGTGACATTTTTATTTTAACCTTAAATAAATAGTTATTTATGTAATTTTCCAACCAAAGTGGCTCCATGGGGTCCCCAAGTTGACCCATGGATTTTATTGGTAGGAAATGACACTCCAATGAGGGTAGGATATGTTTCTAGGTTATTTAATATTATTAAAACATTTTTCTTACCTTAAATTACACTAATTACCTCTAATCACGATTAAAAACTTAAAAGTTACTATTCACCAAAAAAATTATTTTAATCCCATTGAACAAACTTTTACATCCTAATGACAACCATGTATTTCAGATTTTTGATATTCAAATCACAGAAGTGGTAAATTTTCATTTAAAGGAAAAATTAGTTTTTAAACTACCACTTAGTGGTTTCACTATACATCAAAAATTGAAGTTTTTCAGAAAAATACCAAAAATTCACCGTAATCTATATTTGATATTCTGAATTCAAAAATTATGTCTATTTTAAAAAATTCAAATCATTTATGTTGCATTAATTAATTTAATAATTAATTCCCATTGTCAAAACAAATAGTGTGTTTTTAAGAAACAATATCTATTAAAAGATGGAGACTAGTTTAAGTCCAATTTCAAATATAAATTAATTCTAATGACCACCATTAGATTAAATGGTAAAAATATATTCTAAATACACTCTAATATAAATTAAAAATATAATCTATCCATATAAATAAATCAGATTAAAAGGAGGTTTTGAATTAAAATGCAACATTTTCAATAAAATTGATCTTTATCGGAAAAATAACAAAATTTTACACAAAGTAAATTTTGATGTCCAGATTATAAAGAAGGATTTTATTTTGTCAAATACAACATATAAAATTTTCAAAATTATATTTAAAAAGGGTTCTCCATCAAAAGGCGGTTAATCGACCTTTTGAATAATATTAGAAGATTTATGCTTAAAATTGGATTCAATTGCATTTTAAGCCTCCAACATTTATTGGATAAAAGTAAAAATATTTGACAAACATATATATTTAATTTGTAGTTAGTTCTGTTCATTCCCGCCATTACAACTTCTAGGCATTAACTAGATTTTAAAATAATATTATTTTATTATTAGAGTGTAACGTAAGATTTCAAAGAAACTCGTTGTTGCGTATTGGGTATGCCCTCGATCATATCATTCCCTTTATATTAATATTAATATTTTTTCAAAAATATGGATAAATGTGAAAATTTCATATTCATTATTTTCTTGGGGTGTTACATTAAGGAATCCTCATAACATACTAGGGTGATGAACCTCTACATAGGGTTTCCTTTTTTGGGAATCATATATCTGATGACACTTCATTTAATGTCATCGTGGACTCACAATTAACAGGGGAAACTTCCCCAGAAAGATGCATCCTTTAAATGTGTCCTAAAACCATGAAGTTGTGAAAATGCCACCCCAAGAAGATAGTATCATTTTGTGTTGATTGATTCCCTTTCACATGCGTTTGAGAGTAGGTGTGTGGGTTGTTAGACATTGATGGTTACTTATATAACTGTTGGCGACTAAATTTTCATGGGATGAGCCTGTGAGATAGGTATCCCCGTAATCTCTCTTTTGGGTTTATTTATTGAGAATATATATATATATATAATATTTCCAGTTCCCACACCTTGGTTTTTGGATACTCTCCTTCTATGGGAGGAGAATAAGCATGGGGTCTGCACGGGCTTTCTGTGTGTAGCTTCTCATGGTTGGATGTGTCTAATATCTACATATAGGTAGTGAAGACTCAAAAAATAAGTTCATATACTAACAATTTCTAGATCCTTTTTGTTTGGATGATCATTCCTTACTCTTTTAGTGGTTATAGATTCACATCATTTATTGTACCATGTTCTCTCTACTAATGTAGTGTTCTTTAGTTATATCTCTCTACTACTACCCTCTTCAGTACTCCTCTTGTTACTCCCATTATCCTTCATGGAATCCTATTGAGTATTTTAAAACTCACCACTACATTGGACTTTTCCCACTCTTGGTGTGCCCTTCAAGATGATAAAAAGGTCGATTATGACATCATAGGATCTAAGGATACAGGGTTCTTAGACCTCATGAAATGTTTATAACATGGGATTTAGGAGTAGGACACTTCCAATTATCATATTTTTCACATGGTTCTAGGTTTTGGAACTTTTCTAGTCGGGAATTAATTTTTCCCCATTCTCTTTCAGTTTTAATTCAACGTAATTGTACTTTTTAGAGGGTGATTCATGTATGTGGTTTATTTACATAGTATTGTCTCTTTTTTTCTTTTCCCTCTACCCTATTTGCATTTATTTGAATTTGTGTGCGTACAGGTTCTTAGGAAATGGACTCCCTATGTTTTTTCTGCCTTCGACGGTAGTCACCATACCATGTCCTATGGATACGGGCTTGGGGTAGTTGCAGCTCGATCCCCGGCATGGGTCATGTAGTGATAGTGATCACACAGTGTATGGCCTCTTTAAATAAGTAATGTTCCCCTATGACAACCATCATTGAGTTTATAATGAATACACACGTCTCGTTTGTTGTTTCACCCCACACACCATGTGTCTATCGACCACATATCATGTACACATAACATTACATGACTCAACCTTCCCTTTATAGTAAACTGAGTGAGTTGGTTGAGTCAACATTTTATGTATCATACTATGACACATTGGAAAATTCCCGAAATAATATATAATGTTTCTCGTCAAGTGTCATGTCGATCCCACATGTCATGTAGTTATACCCATTAATGAAATATTGAAAGGTGGTACAAGATAGACTATTATTTAGGGGATACACATTATTTAACCATATAGTAAATGCTTTTTTTCATCCACAATTGGTTTTCATTCCACCATTATCAAAACCCAGATTTTAACATAAGAGGAGTCCATCCAATGGATTTTTCAAAGTTTGACATGATGGAAAGATTATCATTTGCATCAAAGTGGATACATAAGATTATTTATGAAAAAAATTGGTGAAACATGAGGTGATATATAAAACAAAACCTCCAAATCTTTTTACACCCATTAATGTGGATTGGATTTGGTGATCAGAGAATTCACGGTGTCAGGTAATCCAATATTTGTTTTCTACCACTCAATGAGGCTTAGGTCACCTATATTAAAAATAAAACATGGTGTTACAACTTCTATTATATGTTTTTAGGGGTCTTGGTCCCCTATATTTGGTTTTAGGTCTTTTCATATTTTATTAACTTCTTGATGTGGTGTATTTCCTCCAATATAGTTCAAAAGAGGTAAATGTGATTAATTATTTTGGTAGATATGATTCATGGGTCTTACTATTAGATCTTCTATATCCAATCTATAAGGATCATGATTCTCCCCTATATCTTGAGATATTACTTTAAAAATATATATTGACTTTTGGATGGGATAAATTTTTTCACATTATTCTTTAAAGCTGACAAGGTTTTATTTTTTTTTCCTGAGTGCCTTTTTTTCCTTCATGATGGGTATGTATATAATCACCAATATATGAATTAATCTATTATATGATTAATTCCATTTCCATATGATATATATTTTGGAGATAACATTGGAGAGTAAAATATTTTTCGATCTTAGTGGTATTGATATATGATAGTAGTGAGGGATGAAAATCTATAGATTTTTCTTGTTGTGGAAAACTCTTCATATGGGTTGTTTTGGGTGGTTTTCTCTGATGGGTTTTGGGATGTATATCTTTCACATTATTTATTACTGGTTATATTATATTTTTGATATTTTTTATGTTATTTTTCCTTCATTAATTATAAATTGATTTTAGATTTATTTTTACATAATTAATTGTAAATTTTATTGGATTTGTGATATGTATAGGTTCATTAGGTTACATCCCCAAATAATGTTTCACATGCTAACTTGTTTCAAGTCACCAAACATTAGCTTGTTGGATGTGGTCTTGGGGTTGACCCACCCAACATATTGTCACCCGAGAAGGTTCTTATTGTGTGTGGTTACATAAAATTAATCATTTAGAGAATAATTAAATGAAAAACACAACAAATTGTCTCCAAAATGATCGACGTTTGTAGAAAAATAATGAAACATCAATACACAATTTGATGTAATATTTTTGGAAACTACAACTGATTCTCTATAAATAACCTCATCCAAAAATGATAGTTATTAAAATCTAGTTTCACACGTACATTTATATACCTATATAAGATACTTATAGCTAATTAAAATTCAAAAATCCACATAGGATAATATTATTGAAGGTGGAATAATGGTTAGGATTGAGATAAGAGCTCAGATTATGTATGTGTTTTTAGAGGAATGGTTGGTGGTAATATCTCATATTTTAAATGGAAAGACTATATTCAAAACAATATAATATTGGCATCTATGAGAATAAATATACAAAAAAATATTATTTTATAAAGAGAAAATAATAAAATAACTATTAAATGAAAAATAATGATTAGTATTAGCCAAATTATGAAATGATACAACTCATTTATAATGTAAAAATTAATTCGTTCTAAAAAATGTACATTATTTTTAGTAATGTAAATTAATTATTCAAAAATACCATTTCTTCAAATATGATTTTTATATCTATTTGTGAAGAAATATTATATTTATTTTATATAGTTATAATAAAATTAATTTTATAATGTATAATTAATTTATAGATTCATCAAACAATATTTAGTGTATGGTAAAAATTTATGATTTTTCAGAAAATATTGATATTTAGTGAATAGTGAAAATATAATTTTATATAAAAAAGTAATTTTATTTTTAATAAAAATTTACTATATGATATACATTGTATCTCAATGTTACATAAGTTCTCGTTCTTTAGTTATAATCTTCTAAATTAAATTTTAATCATCAATATTCCATTCTTTTAGTATAAGTACATGTTTGGGCATTAAAAAACATTTTTCATTAAAACTATTTTTTTTAATTTTCTAGTTAAATTTTAAATTATATTCTTATAATAAAGTGTCATAAATTTTAAAAAAGTTATTAAATATTTTTAATTAGTGGGTATCAATTTATTAAATATATTATGTTTATTTTAGTTCAATATGATAGTATCATTTTTTATTATTACAGTAAAGTGTAAAATGGGTAATTAATGTCGAAAATAAAATTATAATGACTATAAAATGATCATCACACATTCAAAAATAATATTTTATAAGTAAATTTCATCATTATGAATTCAATATTCGGATATATGAAATTTTATTGTTACTCAGATGAAATTATGGCCCTTATAATAATTTATTCCAAGAAAACACAAATGTTTCGCACTATTATTTATAGTAAGTATAATATTCTCAATATAGTGTTAACTAGAAGTCATATTCAACTATAAATAGTATTTGGTAAAATAAGTAATTTAAATTTATAATGGTAATTATATTTTAATTTTTAGTGAATAAATAATAACTTTAAATTCTTACACAATGTCGGTAGTGTAATAAATAAACTAATAAAAATATCATATACATAGTATCAAGAGTATTAATATTTATATAATTTCAGATAAATTTTAACTCCCTATGAATTTAAAGGAGGATAATAATGTTTGAAAGAATTTGAGACACACAACCCCAACCTATGAATAAAATATTACACATCTAGATTTAATGATATATTTATTCCTAAATAAATTCAATCTCTTAATTTTCTTTTATTACATACATCACTAAGATTATATTATATTACTTGTGACACCGTGTTTAAACGAAACATGAAGAATTATAAAAATATTATTAATTAATGTGATAGGTATCACCATGCTGTTATGATGATATGTATCAATAGGATTTACAAAATTATTAAAATATTTCATTTACACATGTCCATTTTTAATTTATTAACTATAAAAAAATTAGAATCATTTGAAAGAAAAATAATTTTTTTCTGAAGAATTGTATTTTATTCAAATATTCAATGTAGTGTCACTTTGTAAAGATAATTTAAAATTGATATTTTCAAAATTTTAGTAAGTTTATTTCAAAAAATGAAATTTAATTAAAAAATTTAATATTTGTATTAATCAATAGGTGATTTTTTGGATTTTTTTCGAAGAACCATTTTTTAAGAATAGTGAAAAATATTGAATTTTAATGGAAAACTGCATTTTCATTTATGTTATTGATAATATTTATATTGTGATTTGAATTTTTTATTATAAAATTATTTTAATTAAATATATATTTACCTAATTTAGGTCATTGTAATAGTTTTCATTCATAATTTGTATATAATGACATTATAAACTTTTCAACATTTTATTTTTCAAACTCCTCATTCTCATCAAGTCAGTGGGATTAATTATAAATTAAAAGTTCACATTTATGTTATCCAAATTTGCTAAAATGGATTCCATTATTCAAATAAAAATATTTTATATTATCTAGTAAGATCAACATAATATGCTGAAAAATTAAATTTGAAAATAGTTAAGAAAATTATCGTGGTTATGGTGTAAATGTATTAAATGGGGGTTAAAGTAAGAAAATAATTTTTAAAATTACATAATGATTCCATAAACACATTTTATATCCATTTTTCTACCTTATATATTAATCATTGTAGAATTTTTCATTTTTTAATCTTTTTTAATGATAATAATATTCTTATAATTTAATATTTTTAAAAATTTACCAATGTTCCAACCACTTTACTAATAGAATGACACAGCTCTCTTATATTCATCAAACATTAAAACTGTTTTTCAAGAAAAAAACCTCAAAAATAACATCTCATTTTCCATCCTCGAATATTAGACACCATAGTTTGGTCATATATCCATCCTAGGATGGATTTAGTATAATCATAAAGAGGATACCATAAAAAGAGGTAATGTGCTTAAACCATCATTTTTTAATTCCTCCCACAACTTCATTTTTAATTAATCCTTTTTGATATTATAACTTCATTATATTATATATAATTGTATGTTTTTACAATATGTTAATTACTTGAAACCATCTCCACTTCCATTAAATGGATTATGAAATCATAGTTTATATATATGGTGGACTACAATCTTGTGAAATGATGTTATATATTGTTTCCAATACAACCTCTCACAGTTGGGTATGAAGATATATCAAAATTATATATATGATGTTTATAATTTAATTACACATCCGGATTAATTATATCATATAAACCTTATTTAAATTCCATATCATTTTGGATACCGTAATGCCACTTGTTTGTACAACAGGCTGCCACTTAGCGAAGCGTTGTGAATCGTTTTTAGCTAATGCATTACTTGGATGGTAATAAGGGTAAAGATATTTAATATATGTGATATAAATGAAATAATAATGTTATTAATTTAATATTTTTTATTATTTAATTATATTATATAACTTTCATCATTAAATTACCATTCACTAAAAAAGTTATAATGTTTTTCTTATACATGTGGACTACTACCATCACAAAGTGGTGAGATTCTACTATCACAACGACCCCACATTGATGGTATATATATATCTGTGTGTGTGTGTGTCTGTGTATAATGATATTTTATTTTATATTTGATATTATGAACAATATTTAATAATAAAATATTACTTACCTCTTTTCCATAATTTTTTTCTAAAAATGGAAATGTTACTCATGCTTTTGTGCAGCCTACCATCTCTATAATCGTAACAAAATTCATTTCTAAAACCCAAAATTCATTATTTTCTTAATAGTATAATTTACGTCTAAATATGATATTTATATAATGATTATTCTATTGTATATTTTTAAATAATGACCTTTTTTACATAGTCAACCTACCATATTCATAATTGACACATAAGACAAATATATATAAAACATTTGACATAAATTTAAATGATTAATTAAATGTATTATACATGGTAATAAGTGAAATAAAACAAATAATAACTTTGGAGATTTTTCTCAATAAATAAAATATTTATGATAATTTTATTATATATCATGACTAAGATATACCTGACAGGACGGACTCATGGAAAGACACTTTATCTCAATTTCCTTTCATTAAGGCATATTTTTGTATTATACACTTATACTCTTTTATAATGTGTATATACAAACCCTTTGACATGTTATATTTTCATTTTAACTATTCACATGGTATTTATAGTTTATTATCATTATTCACTTAGTTTTTTTATGATAATAATATTTCCAAAAAATAGTAATAAACTTTTCTTTAGAAGATATGTTTTAATTTTTTTATTCCAACTCCTTCTTTGCCATGTAGATATTTTTAAAATCATATTTTGAATATTTTTATATGGACATAAAAAACTTATAAATTACATATTATTTCCCTTTTTAATTTATTTTCATGGTTTTTAAATGGAATCTTTTTATGTGTGTTTTATATAAAATTTTAACAAGCAACAAAATGAATATCCTACTGTTAATGTACACAACATTAACAACTTTTATTCTAACATTTTAATTATTTGGTCTCTTTATTCCATTGGTATTTTTTTCAATTAAAACCACTATATCAATTTCTTTTGGTTATTTAATTATTGAAAATAGGTTTTAAAAAGAATAGTGTATTTGTATCTCAAAATGTTCTTCATATGTGTTTAAGATAGATTTTCAGAGAGTTTCATGATGAATTTATTTCATTTAAGATATGGTCCATTAGAATTATATGAAACATGTAATAATTATATGGATTATATGAATGGTTAATCACCATTATAAAATAAGGGTGATCCCAATATAGCTTATATTAATGGTTGATCCCCATTATAGCTTATGGACAACTGGTGAGCCTAATATTTCATATACGAAGGATGAGCCCCATTACGAGTCTCCAATTCACGTAGAAATGATTATATTAGATGTAGACCATATAGATATTCTATTTAAATTTCTATTTAAAGGGTTTTATGAATATAATTATCTAAGTCACTATTAAAGTGATTTTAATTTATTTTTATGGGTTTTAAAAAATTTCATTGAGAAAATTGTGTATCTTTTTTAAATGTAAATTTTTTTTACTTCATATAATCAAAAAACATTGAATGTTTTTTACAACGGTATATGAGTATAACTTTCTTCACTAGACTCATTTTTTAATTCTTTTTATGTATCTTTCTATAATTTTAGTGCACATCCCACATTTGAATAATTTTTCCATAAGTTTGAATGATTTTTTATGGAAATGAAAAAAAGAATGTTGAATAATGTTGAGATTTTCCACAAAAAGAAATTATATTTTCTTATGAGTTTTATATTAAGCTAAAATTTGATACAAATATGAATTTTCCCCAATTAATTTATGGGTTTACATGTATTAGTTATGGATGAATTTTATAATACTCTATTATAAAATGGTCCTCAAATATAAGACAATTAATCTATGACTTCATGGTCAATATTATTTAATATTTATGGTTAGGTCCTTATAGTTGGTATTAAAGAATGATTTATATAACATTATAGGCTATGATAATGTTAATGTAATTACCCTAAATGATCCTTCTATATGGAACCGTTAAAATAATATTTCATTTTAATATTAAAATGTTTCTCCATCAAAAATATGTTTGTTCAGAATGGTTTTTTATAGTGAAAATAGGGATTTGTAGTGGGAAGGCACAAATATTAAAACATCCATACAAATAAAAATCACATAATGGTTGGAATTGGAATATAATAATTTGATTCAGTGATGGTTCAAATCAAACATTCTATAAATGGTAGTGCTGTCCATTCTAGACAGAAATCAGATATTCCATTAAAAAGAATGTCTATTGTGGATCAATTCATAAGGAAACTTCCCCATTATTCATTGGATCATCTTACCCTATGGTAACTAAATGATAAATTAATTCTATAGAAAATATACTTAATTTCATGGGATATTCAGACTATAGAAATTAAACTCTTTCTATTTATCATTTTTAAGGTGAAGCTGGTCAATTTTGATGTTTATATAATAATTACAACGAGAAATATGATCATAATTATATAGAATAGGGCACATTTTAGATTATTTTCCTTGAGAAATATTTCTATAATAAAATTTATATTATGATAGAGAAACAATTCTTCTAATTGAGGTAATACAATTTTTTTTCAGTGTTTGAATATGAAGCAATTTTTACTACATTAGCCCAATACATACAAGATTATGTTTGAGACAATTATATTAAAATTAATCGATTTTACTTAAGATTAAAATAATTATTTTTAATTTGTTTGATTATAAAAAAAATATAAATGTGATGAATTTTTTTTATTATGCTAAAAAATTTTAGATGGATTTTTCTATAAATTCTATTTCATGTGATTAAAATAGAAATAAATGATCAATGTGGAAGAAAAAAATGAATAACCTGACTAAAATCCAATAGGTAATCCCAAAACGTGTTCCATGTTTGATAAAATTCATTTTATGGAAAGGATAGCATGATTTAGAAGTTGTTTTTAGTGTGGTTTGTTTGGTCACAAGGTTTCTAACTATAGAAAAAATTGTCTTGATTAGTCATGGAGGGAGATAATAGATACCTGGTAAACTATTATATATTATATATATATATAATGTTGGGTCATTTTTCAAACATGTGTCTTAGGATACTTATATATGGTATAAATCAGCATGATCATAAGAAAAAACTAGTGTAAAATCATTTGCTACTTCAATAGTAATGTTTGTCCAACTGGTGAAGTGGAGATAGCTCCAGGAGGTTAGTATTATTAAATAGTTTATTATAAGATTAATGTATTAGGCACCCATATTTTTTAAGTAATAGAAGTATTTTTTGATATATTTACTAAATTTACATATATATCATTAATATATGTTTTACTGAATAATAATTTTCATATGTAATTCGTTTACATTTTATAGAGATATGTTTACTGTACTCATAGCAATTAAGGTTGATATATCATTAATGAAATTTTAATAATTATCAATGTAGTTTATTATGCATTTTGAAAAAACTGTTGTATTTAAAACCATAGTAAAAAGGTTATTAAAAAATTAATTTTATTTCATAAATGTCTATTAATTATATGGGAACTCTATAGGAAATATATTAACTTGGTTTAAAAAATCAAAAACTCAAATGATAGGTGAAAACCAATCACATCTAGAATGGTACATGTGTACAAACCAATTATCCATGAATGATAAGGGTTTAATTCTTACCACTGACCTAGGAAATGTCCTGGTTATTATTGAAATATTCAGTTAAATGTTTCAAAAAATAAATTTTAATGATAAGCCATTGGAGATAATCTTATGGTTTAAAGATTAATTTATTATATTGGACAATGTTTTCTAAACATATCAGTTTTGGAAAATAGTCAGAGACATATTGAAATACTTTTCACTCTTTTATGGATCTAATGATCCATTAAAAGTTAATTTTAGTTTTTCTTTTAAAAAATAAATTTATTAATATTAATTTTATGGAGTAAAGATTGAATTACAAATTTATTTATGTTCATCGAATGGATGGAAATTCATCTGATGAAATAGAACCATATATTGTTTTTATATTTCCAAATACTATTAGAGATTAAAATAATTCATCATCATTATGAAAAATATATTGAAAAAATGTTACCCTATTACATTTATATCTAATGAAAGATATTGTAATTTAAAAAAAATCCTAAATTGATTTTTATCAGGACATTACCATTCTATTAATTTTTCACCTTTTTTTATCAATGTCATAAATCACACTCAATATTTAATTGGGATTTTCATCTAGGCCCATATATTCACATTACTACAATGTTCTCTAACATAGAAACCCTGTTATATGTTATCCCATATGTACCTTGTATATACCATTCTCCCTAATTAATAATTTTCTATTAACCCTTTTTACGATGTGGTTTTACATTATATTAAATTTTATGCCACTAGGCTTTTATTAAAAATGTAATGTTCAAATTTATATCATTCCATTTATTAAATGGAGGTGAAGATTACGACATAAGAGATTAAAAGAATAAAATTATTTTCGATAAATTATGATAAACGCAACACCTGTGATATAAGAAAATATTGCACCATTATATTTTATGATATATTTATTCATAAACAAATTCTATCTCTTTAATATCTTCAATCACATGTGGAATTTAGTTTATCGTGTGTTGGATGCAACATTGAGTTTAAAATAATCATGGAAAATTATTAATATATCATTATTTATTATTATTATTATCACGTATTAGTTAGAATGGAAGGTATGAATAGGATTAAACAAATAATAATAATATATAATTAACTAATATTCATTCATTATTTATGATTCAATATATTATTAAAACCACTTGAAAAAGAGGGAATTTTTTCTGAAAATTTGAATTTTATTTGAGAGGATCATTTTGACTCACTGTTTGTAAATAATTTAAAATTAAATTACAAATAAATTATAAAATATATTTTAAAAACTACATTGCAATTATGAAATCATAATATAAAAACTATAATGAGAATAATTTTTGATATTTTTTTGGAAATGTTTTTTTTTGATAAATTTTGAAAAATATAGAATATTAATTGAAAACATTCATTCTAGATTAATTATTTATAATAATGAATTATTGTTTTAATTGATTTTATAGTAAAATTATTTTAATTATGTATATATTAATTCAAATTACTTCATTTTAATATTTTTTATCTTACTTTTGATTTAAAAACATTATAAACTTTTGAAAATTATATCTTCGAAAACATTCATTTTTATCACATATATGGGATTAATTTCAAATTAAAAATTTTCGCTTTTGTTAATTTAATTAAAAAAAAATTATCCCATACCTAAAATAATTGTTATTTATATTTTCATAAATGTTGAACGTATTATTTGTCAAAAATAAATTGTAAAACTGATATAACATAACTGTTTTGGTTGACGTAAATTTGGATTTACCAGGGGTAAACTAATCAAATAATGGAAAAAAATACCCAAAAAACAAGATAAAAAATATTTTATGACCATAAATTCACCTTAATAAATATAGACCCATTAATGACAAATATTTGAAGAATTTTTCATGATAAAGACATGGGTATGATTGAATATTTTCAAAAAAAATAATGGTGACACTAACTTCACATCAAAAGGCCGCCACATGTCCTCTCTTATTGACATCATAAAATATATTTATCTTAGCTAATACCTAATCAAAAAAATTAATCCTTAAATCCTCATATCCTACAATCTTATTATATTATTAAATTTATCATAGGAATGATTTTGTTCAAACATAATAAAGACACCCAAAGAAGTGGGGATGTTCTTCATATAACGTCTTTATTTTATTTATTTTTCCACCACTATAAATATATTAAAACCCATGATTTCATATTAAAAACATTATATTAAATTTAGTTGGATGTTTATATACTTGGGTAATTATCCAAAAAACATCTCTACATCCATAAAATTGCCTATGAAATCAGAGTTTGTCTGTATGGAAGACCCCACCTCGCGAACCGATGTCATTAATTTTTCCATTACTAACTCTTACAGTTGGTTATGAAGATTTATAAAAAGTATATATATTATATTTATAAAATAAATATACCTATGTATTCATTATATTTTTTAAATATTTTTATATTCCATTCGATAAGTGATGAGATAACATCCCTCATCTATACCATAGACTGCCTCCTCTCAAAGCGTTGTGATTTGTCTTTCAATAATGCATTACATGGAAGGTAATAAGGGTAAAGAGGATTAATATATTTGATATAAATTAAATAATTATAATATAAAGGACATATTAATAATTAATAAATGAAATGTCTCATTTTATTTGTTACCTTATAAGTCTTTAAAAATGTGATAACGTCATTCATTTATGAGTGGACCACCGCAATCACAACGCCATGTGACTCTATCTTCATCCCCATTGAAAATTTATGATATATATAAGTGTATTTAAAGAAATAATATGGTTTATAAGATATTATTATAGTTATTTAATGATAAAATATTACTTATATCATTTTTATAATGTTTTTTTAGAAATATAAATTTTACTCACTTGTATGTATGACCAATTGTCTCCATGATCGTAATGTACATAATTTTTTAAAATAATAATTCACCATTGATATTGAAGGTATAATTTATGTATAAATATTATAATAATTACTTTTTTATTAATCTTTATCTCTTTAAAATATTTATTCATTGACCATAGTTATCCTAAAAATTCATTTTTAACACATAATCCAATATAGTCCAAACATCTAATGAGAACATAGTTGAATAATAAATTGTATAAAACATCATAATAAGTGAAACACAAGTAATAATAAAAAATAAAAAAAGGTATCAATCAAGTGATTAATTAACATAATTTTATTATTTAAGATGATAAGTACGCACATTATAAGTCCGATATATGTTAAGGGACTTCATCTCAATATTTTTCCATTGATGAATATCTTTATATTATATACCTATAAACTTTTAAAAGGGGTTCATAGAGACACTTTGACAACTTATATAATTAATTGAAATGTTCAAAAGGTATTTATAGATTTGTTTAATATTATTCATTAATATGGATTCAAAATTAAATTTTTTCAAGCTAATAAGGGAGCTTTTGTTCAAAAAATTTTTATTAATGTTTTTCATCCAACTCCCTTGTTTCTAGAATATGTTTTTAAACAGATATTAGAAAAAATAATTATATGTAATGTTTTGAAAAATGAGAAATGATATGTTCCATTCATAAAATATAGATAAATAAAATATTTTCCACTATCATGACAATTATATTATCTTTGGAATTAATTGTTAGATTACATGAATTCTTCAACAGAAAAATATAATTATTATTTTATAGGGTATTTTGGTGTTGAAAATGAGTTTTCAAAATATGGGGGTATTTTTATATGAAATTGTTTTCCATATGGTATTAAAATATATTTTCATAAGTTTCAATTATGAATTTGTTTTCTTAATGAAATTGTAAATGATAATTATATGAAATAGGTGGGCCTAATATAGCTTACACAATGTTTTGATCCCCATTATAGCTCATGGGTTATCCTGATATAGCTTATATTAAGGGTTGATCAAAACTATTGGTGATTAAAAAACATTTTCAACCAATATATATTCTAGCAAGTGTGAGCCTCATTGTATATCTCAAATATATTCGGTACTGATTATATTAGAATTCGGCCATAGTGTTAGTCTAATTGAAAAGTTTTTAAACACTTTTTCTTAATATGATCCTTTATGTCAAAAATAAGGGAATTTTAATTTCCTTTTATGGGATTTAATGGATTTTTCAAACAAAATGTGATTGTTCATTTCATGTGTAATTTTTTCTTCATAATATAAAATAAAATTGTATTTAAATGTATTTGTCATCTGATTTTTCTTATTTTTCACTAGACTAATGGTTTTATTAGTTTTTATTTCCCTTAAAAATATTTTTTATCATCCCATGTTTTAAAATTATTTTCATATGATTTAAGGATGGGTAAGGGAATGAAAGAATTAATATTTATAGTCATGAATATTTTTAATGAAAATAAATCATGATTTATTTTAAAAGGTTAAATAATTGTAATATGGAAACTAATTAGCAATTTTGACCTATTATTTTATGTTTTTAATGTTTGATTTATGCTCTAATTATCTAAGACTCTAAACATGAAAAGATTTGAGACTCCCTCCCCACAAGGTGTACCCCACCTGGGCTAGGAATGTGAGAAGAGAGATATTGATCCTTGAGTCCTTCCTCCAGTAGGCCCCGGTTTGGCAACTAGCATCGAGGGTACAATAAACAACCAAATGGAAGGCATTACTAATTAAGGGAACACATGTGAAAGAGAGAGATAAGATAGATACCAACCAACTCAAACTTAGACGTCAATATAAAATAAATTGAATGTTCACATATGTAATTTCATGAAAAACAACTACAACTGAATGGGAAAATTGTAAGTACCAAAAGAAAGTAAAAACAACAGTGACCACGAAGCCCAAACAAAACCTACAACCCCAAGCTAGTAGTAACCATATAGATCTCCAACCTTCTCCAAATAACCTGAAAAATAGTTTTTGAATACATAGGGCGAGTATAACAGTATACTCAGAAGTATCCTCCATGGATCCTCTTATGTAAAAGTAAATAAATCATTCTAAAGCACAGTGAAAACCAAGTGAAACTAACTTGTCATCTAAACAAGTATATTGTATTCGTAGCCTTGTTGTGGAAACCCTCACCATGTAACACATAAATGATTACAGAAGATAATAAATAAAAGAAAGGGTACCCCTCTACTACATCCTCACTGGTCAGCCACTTTTCCCCAATATCGCACGTCCTTAGAATATCTCTCCAAAATGGCTTGGTCGTAGAAAACAAGGCATAGCAACACAGCTTGCACCTCATGCAACAAAACTAACACATCTATGTAATCAAAGTAAATGTATAGTTTCTAGAAGGCACCACATCATTCATAACATGTTTCATATATCTGGAATTATACCTCAAGACATTAGAGCCCATACACCGAGTAAGGATCCTCAATCCATTACAGCCCTTACACATTACACCTAGAGTAGTCCACAGGAAACTATATCCAGAATATATGTTTGTGAGTAACCACAAGCCATTAAAACCCTCTAGAAACATATATGGGAAAAACTAACCATTGTGCCTACGAACACAAGTAACTACCAATATAAGAGAGTGGGGCCAAAGGGGGTAACTATCCATCCATCCACCCACTATAATAATGGAGAACCCCCCCCCCCCAGGCTCAAGATCCTCGGGGTGTCAATTTCCCTAATTGACAGGGTGGAGTAGCGTATAGAAACACAAAAAAGAAAAAAATATACTATATCTCATAAACACACTATAGGAATTACCAATTCTTAGACTCAACTATAGCTAACGTCTCTCAGACTCCCGACTGCCACTTCTATGACTATGTATCCTATAAGAAAACAACCATTGAAATAGATTTAATACCTTACTTCATTCCATTTTTATCAGTATATCTTTATGTTAATTAATTCATTAAACAATAATTAACCTTTAATAATTTCCATATTATATTTCATTATCATTAGGCCAAAAGTTAACTGTTTGTTTAAATTTACAACCTTATCCATTCGTCCCACCAAACTCCAACCCCATGGGTCAACATCATTTATTCAATCATATATTATCAACATTATTATGTTCCCATATTCCTAGGAATTATAGTAAAACATTATAAGATACTAAACTATAGGGCTCACAGCACGGTGAGTAGATTAACTACCCGTCATGTATTTTCATTCTGTATCATGAGCATAGACCCATCCATCCCCAGGAAGCTAGACACAGAAAGCAAGTAGCATACCTTATGCGTCATTGCTCGTTTTCGAAGGAGGTTAAGCTAGAAAAACTTCCTTGAGTAGTTGGGAAAGTAATATATATAATCAACCAACAAGAATCATTATGCATCCAAATATTCATATCCATCCCACTTCATCATCTTCCATGTCCTCCCCAACACCCACATGCATAAACTGATGCATCTCTCCAGTCTAGGCGTCAACTGCTACCAAAACCAATGGGCCTCCCTACCCCCACATATGACAACAGCAATCCATGCTCACATCACAACAAGAGATGTAGGAACACAACATTATATCATTTGGGATCTTGTCCATAAAACAAGCCATTCTACCTTCATATATCCTGAGCTCTCACAGCTCCAAGCATAAGGATCTTGGCCTTTACAAACAAAAGGGTAACTCAAAACCCTATGAGGCATTATCTTTTTATAAAAGAACTATTTATTTATTCAATCTAGAATTAAATGATTTATAATTTTAATTTCCATCAATGGGAAACCTAAATAACAAACAATCATAGCTATCACAAATTGATTAAACATGATTACAACATTAATTTTATTAACATCAAATTACCACAAAATATACAGGATTCATTTACAAGCCTCTTTATATTTATCTAAAAAAAATTCAATTAATTCTGGATTTGAAATAAATACCAATTTCTATCAAGAAATATAAGCTCAACAAAGTAAGCTTGATATCACACTATATAAAAAACAAGTGGCAATAACATACAATCAATATAAATTTATTTATCCGATTCAAATATTTTTTATTCAAATTCAATTATGATCCATTGGGATAAAACATGATAACTCTATATTTTCACATAAAAGAATATAGAAACAACTAATCCCTTACATCAAAAGGTTCTCAGTGTTCATTATATGAGAACGATACACACAACAGATCACAATCGCCTCCTCTCGTGACAACTAAATTTACCCGAGGATGTAAAGGCATGAACACACCAACCGATCCCAAAAAACTAGATTAAAATCATGGAGGTCACATGAAATAATATGGAAAGGAGAGACAAGAGAATATGAACCCAACTAAATGGAAATAAATCATACCTTACATAAAATATTGATGGATACTTCTTGGTTTCACCAAACTAGGGGTGCACTTGTAAAAAGAATAATGTCGAGGGAAACCAATCCTCATGGAAAATTTTGATCACATAACTTGTTTGGGAAGGAAGTAATGTTTCGAGCATCTCACAATATATAATAATAAATAATAATAAGGGAGGAAGATATATTCTCCCTTTAGAATATTTAACGGAACATCGGTTTAAGATAGAGTAAATTTTCCATTAAAACCGGATCACATTTAAACATGTGGTTTGACCAAGTAAATGAGTCTAGGGCCTTGGAAAAATTATTGTAGGAGTTATGGTATTTTATTAGGACATAAATCCCTTAAAAAGGTCTTAAATTCATTATATGTCAATGAAAATATTGAATTTTTGAAACATGGAAAATCAAGAAATTTGGTTAAGGAAATCTGAAATAGTTCAGAAAAACTATACATGAGATAGTAACTGTGAGACAGTAACTTTGATACATTAAATCTAAGATAGTAACTATTAGACATTAAATTTGGGACAGAAACTGTGAGAGTTTAACTGTGAGACAGTAACTATGATATAGTAACCGTGAGATAGTAACCATGAGACTGTAACTGTGAGATATTTAATGTGAGACAGTAACTTTGAGATAGTAATTGTGAGATAGTAACTATGAGACAGTAGCTCTGAGACAATACCTGTGAGATAGAAATTGTGAGACAGTACTTGTGAGACTGTAACTGTGAGACATTGTGACACTATTCATAAAACTAGAAACATTTTTCACAAAACATGAAATTTGGAAAAGTGTTGGGGATGAGTAACATTGACCTCCCAAAACACCCCCAAACAATATATTTCATCAATGTAATGGGCCAGATAGGATCAGACCATTACATCAGATACATCACAAAACATTCTTATCCTCGAGAACCCTATCCAACCCAAAAGAAAACAGAAATGGGTATGAACAACCACACCACAAGATACCTCTCAAAAGAGAGACATCCATAAGAAGAAACAAAAGAAATCCATATCATAAACAGAAAAGGTCGATAATGACAAAGCATAAATTGTTACATGAAAATATTTAATCATCAAACAACTTTGGGAACATAACACATATCTACAACTTGTATTCCCAATAACTCTCTTTCATTCCACCATTCCCCAAAAAAATACTAACCAAGGGGATAGAATTCACGCACAACACCATCTTTTTGTGGTTGTAGATCTCCATAGGTCGCTCCTCAAAGGTCCATCATCATCAACATCGATCTATCCCCTATCAACAATGTGAGAGTCATTGTGAAGATAACGATAGAGATGTGACACATAAAATACATCTTGTATTTGGTTCATCTGTGGGGGGGAAGTGCTACTCGATACGCAATGACTCTAACAGAAACCAACCCCTCAAAAAATCCAATAACCTAGGGTGAATTCTTACTCCCATGACCAAACCCTCTCTACCCATGCTGGGGAGTCACATTCAAAAACATGTGATCCCCATCATCAAACAATGAAGGTCTCCTCCACTGATTGGCATATGATTTCTAATAATCGTGCACTTCTTTTTTCCTCTCGCGTATCACCTAACCCATATCTATCATATTATGCAGTATTTCCTGTCCAAGAATTGATGACTCTTCAAACTCATTCCAGCAAAATGGAGAATGGAAAGGACATACATACAAGGCTTCAAATGGATCCATACCAATGGTGGAGTGAGAACTATTTTTGTAATAGAACTCCACCTAGGGTAAGTGCCTCATCCACAAACCACCAAAATCCAAGACACAATAGCATTACATATCTTCAAGTGTTTGGATAGTCTGCTTTGTCTGACCATCCATCTGCGGATGAAAAGTAGTGTTAAGGCATAACAGGGAACGAAAAGCATGCTGGAGACCTCACCACACACTAGAGGTAAAACTAGGATCTTGATCAGAAATGGTCATCCTCAGGACTCCATGGAGTCTCACTATCTCCTCTAGAAACATACTTGATAAAATCTCCACTGATATCGACTCCTTGATTTCTATAAATTTATATCATTTTGTTAAATGGTCCACTACCACCCAAATAGTGTGATATCTTACCTGATATAGAGGTAAACCAATAAAAAAGTCCATTGAGATGTCCTCCCACTTCCACTAAGGAATATCTAATGGCTGGAGAAAACCACCGGGGACATAGTTTTCAACCTTGACCATCTGGCCGAACAAACATCGAGACACAAACTCCGTAACCGCACGCTTCAACCCAGGACACCAAAATTGACACTTCAGGGCTCAGTACATCTTTGTCACACTAGGATATACCACTAAAGGAGAACTATGGTAGTCTCTAAGAACTAACTCATTCATATCCAAGGAACAAAATTCATTCCATGATAAAACACTCGGTGGTGTTAATCCTTATACAAACTATCAGGGGCCTCGCCACAAAAAACTCAGTCTCCCCAGACCTCCACCTCAGGATCTACAAACTAGGACTCTTCCACCAACTACACCAGAGATTACTACATCATCATTTAATAAAAAAACCATTTCCCCATCTTCTCCAATATTGAGATGTAGTGCTAAATGTTCTTCCATAACCCTCCAAAAATCTCCAGATTCACGCACTGCATAACTACGTGACATTCGAATCAGTTCATTGGCAACAATATTCCCCTTTCTAGGGGTATACGATATTTCGATGTCGTATTCTAGTAATAACTCCATCCCCCGACATTTTCACAATTTTATGTCACGTTGGGAGAAAACATACCTCAAGATATTTTGACTAGTGAAAACCACAAGGCACTTTCCAATGAGGTAATGTACCCACAAATTTAGAGAAAATACAACATCCTCCAACTCAATATCATGGGTCGAATAGTTACTTTCATGGAGATTCAACTACTGAGACCCTTAAAAACGACTAATCTCTACTGCATAAAAACACATCCTAACCCAAGATTCAAATCATTTTAGTAAAAATCAAACTGAACTCCCTATACTGGATGAAAAAAACTGGAAAACTTGCAAACATCTCCCTCATATACTCGAAAGCTGGTTGAAACTAATCAGTCCTTTTAAAGGCCTGATCCTTTTTGGTCAATGTTGTTAGAGGAGTTTCATCCTTGGGGAAATTATCTACGAACCATCTATAGTACCCTACAAGACCAAGGAAACGTCACACATATTCCACTGTCTTGGGGGGTTTCCCAATACCCAACTGGTTCTATCTTCTATTGATCCACAACTAGTCCCTGCTGGGACACATCATTCCCCATGAAACAGACTTCTCGAACCCAAAACTCGCACTTCGATAACTTCACAAACAGCTACTATTGATCATGAAATCCCAAAACGGCATGAAGACGTTCTACATTATCCTCATAATACTTATATTACATAAGGATTTAATCAATGAAACCCACCATGAACTTATCCAGGAACTCAGGGAACACAAAATTCATCAATCCCATGAATATAACTAGAGTATTATTTACACCTAATGGATTTACAACGAACTCATATTTCCCATGACGACAACAAAAAGTAGTCTTTGGGATATCCTCAACTTTCACACGCATATGATGACATCCTGACCACAAGTCAATTTTTGAGAACCAACATGTGCCCTTTAGTTGATCGAATAAATCATCAATCCATGCAAGAGGATAAGAATTAATCACTATAAATTTTTTTATGATAATAGATACACAACCACAAACTGCCATCAGCATTCTTCACAAACATAACCGGAGTCCCCCATGGTGACACATTTAGCTGAATAAAACAATCCTGGATATTACTCTATCCCAAACATGATCTCTCACTGAGGGAGTACTGCTAAGACCTCTTCTAAAAAACATCAGGGTACTCTTCTACATCCCTAGGAAATTCTAGTAAAAAAACATTAAATATCTTAGCATCATCTCAGCCATCATCAATGATAAGGACGGAACACGCCTCGATCCCATATTATTTTCTCACTCGCCAACAAAGACCGCTTACTCTCCATCTACTTATAAGAACAAAACATGCCCCCTGAAGAAATCTACAATAGCCTACACTGAATACAACCAATCCATTTCGAGGATGACACAATAATGTTATATTCGTAAATATAGGAAATCTCCCCAAGAGCGGTGCTACGCCAGCACTAGCTCACATTCTTTACATACTTCAAACAAGTTAGCTCAACCTCTAATTGGAATAGTTAATGAAAAGGGCACTAGAAGCCTCTCTACCGCAAATCCAAAAGCATGGAAAGGGGTAGGTTATATGAAGGAGTGTGCCACTCCTAAATCAAACTAGCCATAAACCATGGTAGAAAACAAGGAAAGGGTACCTCGAATGACATTTGGCTCACCTATAGCTGGAAACGCTAGAGCATTAAGCTGGCCTCGACCTCTTCTATAAGCACTCTGACCCTAATTAAGAACTCCACCATGGTCGTACTCTACTCTTTGAGGATGAGGACTGTCAAGGGGTTTTCCTCTTCCTGCCACATCCAACCTCTGTTGATGTAAAGTTGGTGAAACCTTTTGATGCTACCTTAGCTTGTTCTGCCTAAATGGAAGAACCTAAAGCGGAACAACGGGTGCACGATGAAGGCTATGAAAGGTCAGTCACTCTTTCTTCTGGTGACCTTGACCACCATATAAAAAACAATTGCATGATCCCTTGGCATATGTCATAGAGTCATTTCCACTAGATAAAATTGATCCTGAGGACTGGGACCTACCTCCTGCTAAATAGAACCTCTTATGGCCTGAAAATTGGGAACCTCGGAACACAGCACTGCTTCGTGAGGTATCATGATCACTCCCTTATCATGATGATCTGGTTTTAGCCAATGTCCCCTTGACAATCTCTTCCCTCTCTAGCACCTAAAGAAATTTCTTCAACATAAATGTGGTAACCGGGCACTGGATATATGGATGCAAAGCCTCCTCGAAATGTCTTTCTTTGGCATCCTCATCAGGCATTATTTCTGAGGCATATCGTAAAGGGTTCCGGAAATGGATTCCAAACTCACATACCCTAGATCACCCGTATCAAAGGTTGAGAAGCTCTTGGAGACTTGATTCCTTCTTGGATGAAGAAAGAAACACGACTCTAAACATGTCTCGAAACTCCTCCCATGATATTTCAGACTCCTCATGATCCCCATTGAATAATGCACCACCACTACCTCAATGCTCCATGCAACATCGTCATTGCCAAGGACTCCCAGTCCTCCTTCTGTACATCGATAGAACTGAAGATTATCACAACCTCCTCCAACCAGTATTTTGTTACTACATTAGAAACAAATCACTCAAACATCAGCAGTCTCTAGTGATGTAACTCTTAGAGTGTTCTCCTCCATGTTTCGTCATTTTTAACCACTAACCTACAGAAATCTGCTTGTACTGCCTATTGGACATCTTCTATACAAACCTTACAGGGACGTTGACCTGGGGCCATACCTGCAAAATAAAAAATAGTTAGAGATACTCATCCTGGAATTAGGAAGACACAAAATTAATTAATTAATTGTATTATTTTATTCAATAGAAGTTAACATATCCCAAGGTTTACCCATTCAAAAAATGTCACAAAGAATAATTATGCATTGTCCTTTCTTAGGTCTCTACCATGAAATTAGTATCACCTAGTTTTTTAGCCATTGTAAACATAACGTTCCATGAGTTAGATCATATGGGGCCCTAAATCAATCTGTCTCAGCTAGTCTCTATTGTTTGCATCACTTTCTAATCACGACTGACACCATTTCCATACCAACCCATGAAACCTCACCTCTGCCTAATAGCAAAATCATCTTTTCCCTCAACCAGACCTCTGATACCTCACTATCACGACACCCTCCCCACATGTTGAACCACTCCTAAGTCGGAAATGTGAGAAGGGAGATAATGACCAGTGAGTCCTTCCACCAGTAGGCCCTGGGATGGAGACTAGCACTGAGGGTATATTAAGCACTCAAATGAGAGGCATTACCCTCTATGAGAACAAATGCGAAAGAGGGAGATAATTCCAAGACCAACAACCTCTGTCTCAAACTGAAATATAAAATAAATCCCAAGTGGAAATATGTAATTTCATGAAAAACTACTACAACAAAAAGGGAAAACTGCTAGTACCAAATGAAAGTAAAAACAGCAGCATGCACGAAGCCCGAATAGATCCTATAACCCCAAGATAGTAGTAACTATCCTGATTTATATCCTTCTCCATGTGATGTAAAAATATGTTTATGTATACATAGGTGAGTATAAGAGCATACTCAGTATGCTCCTCCCCGGAGCCTCTCATTCAAAAGTAAATAAATCTTTCTAAAGCATATGGAAAAACAAGTGAAACTAACTTTTCACCTAAATAGATAAACTATATTCCCAGCCTCACCATGGATACTCTCACGAAGTAACACATACAAGAATATATAATATAATAAATAATATCAAGGGTACCCCGCTACTACTTCCCCAATCGTTTGTCTCTTTTTTCCAAACGTCGCACATCCTAAGCATCTCTCTCTAAAAATGTATTCCAACAGACACCTGGGTGAAGCACTAAAACATTCACCTTGTGAAACAAAACCACCACATCCAGGAAATAAAAGTAAATAGTTAGTTTTAGGGATCCACCACAGCTCACATAACTTATATCATACATCAATCATTATACCTCAAGCCATTACAGCACATGCACCGAGTAAGGATCCTCAGTCCATCACAGCTATACATGATACACCTATAGTTGTCCATATAAAACTATATTTATAATATATATGTGTGAATAACCAAAATCCATTACAGAACTCTACACACATATATGGGTAAAACTTAACACTGTGCCTACATGCACAAGTAACTACAATGAGAAGAGAGCGGTGCCAAAGGGGGTAGTCAGCTATCCATCCTCCCACTAGAATGTTGGGGAAACCTTCTCTCAGGATCAGAATCCCTAAGGTGTTAGTTTCCCTAACTGACAGTGTGGTGTAGCGTATAAAAACACAAAAAGTTCAAAATATACTATATCTCACAACCACACTATTGGAATAACTTTCTCATAGACTCAATAGTAGCTGAAGTCCATCGGATTCCCATCTTCCACTTCTATGAATATTTATCCAATAAGAACACAACAGTTTAAAGAGATTTCATACCTTAATTTATTCCCTTTTAATAAATTTCAGTTTATGTTAATTAATTATTTAAACATTAGTTAACCCTTAATAATTTTCATATTATATTTCATTATCATCACTTCTAAATTTCACTATTCCATTAAATTTACAGCCTCGGTATTGCATCCCAGCTAGCTCTAACCCCATGGGTTAACATCATTTAGTCAATATTTTATTAACAACATTATTACATTACCATATTACCAGACCTTATAGAATAACATTCTAAGCTACTAAACAACACGGGGCTCATCACGATGGGTAGATAAACTACATGTACAGTCTTTTCCACCTATAGGAAGATCGTAGACCCATCCTCTCTTAATAATCTAAACACAGAAATCATGTGGTGTACCATGTGTGTTTTCTCCCTTTTGGGAAGTAGGGTAATAAATTCCAACTGCCTTGAGCAGTGGGGAATGTAAATTATATAGACAACCAACAAGAATCATCAATCATCCATACATTCACATCTATCAAGCTTCATCATCTCCTATGTCCTTTCATAAACCGTCGTGCATAAAAAAATGCATCTCACCACTCTAGGCATCAACTGCTGGCACAACTAATGGGACTCTCTTCCCCTACATATCACAACAGTCATCCAGGATCACATCACAACAGAAGATGTAAGAAAACAAAATTATATAAACTGGGATCTTGGCCCTTAAATAGGGAATTCTGCCTTCATACATAATGAGCTCTCATATCTAATCATATGGCTCTTGGGC
Source organism: Viscum album (assembly GCA_963277665.1). Classification (NCBI taxonomy): domain Eukaryota; kingdom Viridiplantae; phylum Streptophyta; class Magnoliopsida; order Santalales; family Viscaceae; genus Viscum; species Viscum album. The sequence continues at coordinate 2,052,434,576 of OY728146.1, read as the reverse complement.
TTACAAACAAAACGGTAACTCAAAACCCTACAAGGAATTAACAAGTTATCAAACAACCATTTATGTAATCCATATGGAATAAAATGATTTAGTATTTGTAGGTTCCAACTATGGGTAACCTAAACACCAAGCTATCATAGCTATCAAAAATATATTAAACATGCTTATAAAATTAATTTGATTAACATCAAATTACAACAACAACAACCATATTTATTTACATGCCTCTTTATCTTTATCCAATCAATTATCAATTAGTTTCGACTTTATGTTCATTACCAATTTCAATCAAAGAGAAAAATAAAAACAATGAAATAATAGATATCACACTATCTATAAAAACAAGAGGTAATAACATATGATCGATATCAATTTATATTTCCGGTTCAAATATTCATTATGTAAGTTCCATTGTGATCCATTGGGCAAAAACATGATACCTCTATTGTTTCTTGTAAATGAAATGAGAATAAAATAATCCACAAACTCAAAAGGTTCTCAATGTTCTTTATACGAGAATGATCCACAACAAAAATCATGACTGCCTCAACCTGTGACAATTGCATCCACCCAAGGATGTCGTAGCAGGATCTCACCAACCAAACCCAAGAAACTCCATTAGAAGCATGGAGGACACATGAAATAATATGAAAAGGAGAAACCAAAGAAGATGAACCCAAAATAATGATGATAAATCATACCTTATATAGAATATTAATGGATACTTCTTGGTTGCACCAAAACAGGGGTGCACTTCCAGCAAGAAGAATGTCAAGGGAAACCAATCCATGGGGAAATGTTTAATCTCACAAGTCCTATAGGATGGAAGGAAGGATTCGAGCATCTCTCAACACTGAACATGGATAATGAGTAAGGGAGGGAGATATCTTATCCCTTTATAATATTTAATGGAGTAGTAGTTTAAGATACAGTGTATTTTCCATTAAAAGATGATCACAATAAACCATGCAGTTTGACCATGTAAATGCATCTCGGGCCTTAGAAAATTAATATAGGGGTTATGGGATTTTATTAGGCATTAAATCCTTTAAAGGAAGGCCTTAAATGAGTTTCTTGTCAAAGAAAATGTTAAATTGGTGAAACTAGAAAAATATGAAATTTAGAAAAAGAAATATGAAAAAGTTTTGGAAACACTATTCATGAGACAGTAACTCTGAGGCAGTAACTCTGAGACAGTAACTATGAGACTGTAATTGTGAGACAGTAACTGTGAGACAGTAACTTTAAGAACGTAACTCTGAGACAGTAATCATGTGATAGTAACTCTGAGATAGCAACTCTCAGACAGTAATTTTGGGACAATTACTGTGAGACAGTAGTTATAAGATGGTAAATGTGAGACGGTAACTATGAAACGATAATTGTGATATTGTATCTGTGAGATAGTAACTATGAGAAACCGTGACACTTTTCATAAAATTAGAAACATTTTTCACAGAACTAGAAATTTGGAAGTGTTGGGGATGAGTCACCTTGACATCACAAAACACCTCAAACAATAGATTTCAGCAATGGAATTCCCATAGAGGCTCGGACCATTACAAAAGGAAACTAAAATGTAATATAATTAACCATTGAGTATAAACTCTAGATTATGTAATGGTTAAAGTTGAATCCTTATATAAATAATTTGATCCCCGAATTTTATAGATGAACATAAAATTTTAGGGATATAAATAAATATATGGTTCAAATTATTTGGGTTATATTGATATTAGTAATGTATATATAATGTGTATATATAAAAATTTAACTTATTGACATGATATAATAAATAATATTTCATTAAAAGATATAAATAATAAAATAACATTAAATTAATCTAATGTATTAGGATATAGTTTATAAAACTATTTATGGACCATTTATGTGTCTTGTTTTCATTTATATTATCTATATTGAACCTCAATGGGTAAAAATTTATGTCATCCGAATACGGTGTCAAAATATTAATGAGGGGTAAAACCAAATGATAAAGGAAGAAATGTGTCCCAAAATTGTCCAAAAATTAATTTATGATATTATTTCAACCCATAAACACTTAATATTATATATAAATGAGTTTTTATGCATTTTAAATTTTGTATTGATTTATATTAATTTAATATGTTGATTAATACCAAGAGTAACCATCTCTTCTCAGATAGAAGGGAACATAATAATCACTTTACATCAAAATTAAAACCCCATTGGGATATATTAATACATAACTAAATACATTAATATAATCCATCCACTAAAACTATTGATATTATTTTAGGCATAACACAAGCCTTATATGGCTTATGGTATTAAAAATTAGATTTTTTTAAAGAACATGTATAATGTTTATCCACTTTTTTTAGTTTGGATTCATCATTCAACATCATAAAATCACTTTCAGTCACACCTATATTACACCATTAGTATCTTACACATAATTTTGTTTTTTCATGCTAATTTTTTAAACTATATCCATATCATCTTCTATAAAATGGGAAATTAAACCATCATGAATGGGTATGGGGGGGATATCGCCTCGCGGAATGATGAAAATCATTTTTCCTTACCATCACTCATAGATAGATTAAAATTATATAATTAATTTTTATTTATTATATTAATTTCATATTTATCATTATTAAATTAATATAATTTTTCACTCTTACATTTATATTCACTAGAAAATGATTACATCAATTTTACATACGTGTGGACTACCACATTTTTAATGATATGTGATTAATTTTTCGTCACTACATAACATTGATTCTATATATAATTATATCTAAATCATTAATATTATATATACATACATACATATATATAAATATATATATCTTTCAATTAGTTTTTGTTAATATGAGTTGTATTAGTTGTAATTTTTGTTATCATTATAAAGATTAAAACATGTATTTAATAGAAAAAATAAAATTATGAGTACTATTAAATGACTATGAGTATTTATTTATTTTTTATTTATGACTCAATATCACACGTAATCATCCTATGAATAGTTAAAATTATTTTTATGTCTATTTTAATAATATTGTGACCATTATAGTATTCTATTTCAGGCAATGTCTAACACATCTTACTCTTATTTTTAATTAGTCTAATATTTAAATTCATGTGTTAACAAGAGGATACATTGGAAAATATATAGTATTTTTATATCTAAAATATTTATATACATAATGATAATTTATTTTTATTTTTCATTGTATAATATATTAACTAAATTTCATAGACAACACTAACATAGTAATTATTCGATTAACGGAAATATATAGTAAATAATATTAAAAATCGTTAAGGAAATATAATTTTATATAAATAATGTGATTAAAAAAATTTAGATTAAAATTAAATTTATGTAATATAATATATTATATTAATTATAAGTTTTATCTGGATATTATTTAAGTCAATGTAATGAATAGTTTTAAAAATTGGCATTATTTATATTTTATAAAAAATATAATTTTTTCAAATGATATAAAATTATTAAAAATATTATATTAATGTAAGGGATTATTATAGGGTTTATTATATCTACCATTTTCAATTTATTTTTTTCTTGTCCATTTATAGTAAATATATTGACCGTAAACGTGTAAAATGTTTGATGTCATTGTACGTTTTAAAAAGGATAATGTGGGGTTAAAACCAAATGATAAGGGTAAAAATGTGTCCTAAAAGTGTCCCAAAAATATTTTATGACAGTATTTATAGTCATAATATTCATATATTATCAATAAATTAGTCCCTATCCATTTTTAATTGGACAATTATTAATATTAATATAATATTTTGAGAAATTCATAGAGTTCTCATCCCCACTATTGCAAAATGTAACATCTTATTGTCATTACCTCTCACTTAAAAAACCATTTTTGTTGGCCAGTAATTACAAAAATATATTCTTATAATATATACCATCATTCTAGAGGTATTATTTTTGGCATAAACTTAACCATTCAAGTCTTAATGTGTTAATCAATGGGTATTTTATAATGAAGATGTATAGTTTTTATCAGCTAATTTTAGTTTTGTTTCTTTTTCCACCTATTTAAGATATAATTAAACCATTACTATATAATAAAACCATTATATTCTATATAAAAATTTGTTTTTATGCTAATTTATCCATGTATATCTATCTCATACTCCATCAAATGGGAATCTAAATCATCATTCTTTTGTATGGTTGACTACCACCTCATGATCCGATTTAATTTTTTTTCATCTCCAAATACTAGGATTGATTGTAATTATGAAATTACGGTTTATATATTATTTTCAAGAAATATTTTTCATTATAAAAATATAATATATCATTTACCTTATTACATTTCTCTTGAATGAAAAATGATATTTGTGTTCGTGTGTACGTGTGGACTACCACCTCCAAGAAGAGCTGTGATTCGTTTCTCAGAACCACAACACATTGATGTTATATATATATGTATATTTAATGAAATACTTTGATATATATGATATTAAATCATTACATTATGAAAAAAATAATATTTACCTTTTTTCCATATTGATCCTTGAAATATTTAAATGTTACTCATGCATTTTTATGATCTACAATCTCCATGATTGTAAAATTTTTCATTTTTCATTTAAATAATTCATAAATGGAATAAAAATTAAAATTTATGTATAAAAGTAATAATTATTCCATGAATATTATTATTTGGAATGATAATATATTTTTTATAGTCGCTCCATTAAATTATTTTTTGATTTATGATTGAAATATCATTAAAACATATGATGTGAATTTAATTAATTAAATAATTTTAATGACATGATAAGAGATAAAATAAATTGAATAATTACAACATCCCATGATTTTTTAATAGTCTATTTTAGATACATTACAACATACACCACATCAATCTGAAAAGATCAATATAATATTGTAATTTAAATTTCACATTTATAACCTATCTGCTAGAATAGCAATTATGAACCTAATTAAATAAATTATGAATATAAGGATTTAATATGTATATATAATTAATTGTTAAATCGAATAATTATAAATGAAAATATAACCCTTTTTAAAAGGAAATGTTTTTCTAAGAAACTATTAGAATGTGAACAAATGTGTTTTATACCAAAAACACTCACAATAACTCATTTGGTATTTCTATAATTAAATTTATATATAATATATTCATTATAATTTTTAACAATAATCCTATGTTTTTTATAGAAAATATATAACAATAAATCCATTTTTACATGTAGAATATGTATTTTTTGAAAAACTCAGTTTAACCTCCTATTGATAGAGCAGATGTTGTAAATATAGTTTTAGAAACTTTTAATAATTATATTCGACAAAAAGAAAATATTATTTGAAATTTCAATATCATAGTTTAATTGAGTTTAATTTATGGTACTGTAATCATAAGTTTCATGTTTTGATAAATAGTAATAAATACGAGATCTAAATTGAAAAAAATGATACTGAATTATTTATATTGTTAAATTATATTTTTGGTCTTTTAAAATAAAATTTTATTTTTTACATCAGTTCATAAAATTTAGGTGATATGAATAAATTTAACATTGAATTTGAATATATAAATATTTAAATCTTATGAACGTTTTCACATTAATAACATGTTTTCTCACCCCATCAATGGGATTTATTTTAAATTAATTTTACAAATTTGGTGTTTTTACTTTTATGAAATGTATTAATTATTTTAAATTAATGGGTTAAAATTATCTAAATAGGAACCTTTTATTATTGGAAATATGAATTGTATCATAGGTAATTTTTATTATGCTGATTAAGGGTAAATTGGGTGATTAATTGTGAAAATAATATTAATAATATTATAAAATTACACTAACACTTGTAATAATTTTATTCTATGGGTTAATTTCGACCAAAATCATTCTTGGTCCAATTTTTTATCTCTTGGAGCTACATGGATAAATTTAATTCATTTATTGTACTTTATTACAAGAAAATTTAATTTTTTTCATTCCTTTATTTTTAACAGAGTTACATATTGTTAATATGTGGTAATGTAGGTGATCTATAAGACTATAAATATTCCAATGAAATAAAAAATGACTATCCTTATCATGACAGTTTATTTTTAATTTTTAGGAATGATATAATTACCGTAATGGCTAAAAAATTATGACGTAGTAATTGTTTAATTAATGGAAATATCAAATTAATGATTTCCAGATTATTAAAATAAATATAATTTTAGTTAATTAATGTCATCCAATAATTTCATATATAAATTTTACATGATATATTTTTTTGAAAATTGTTTGTTCCAATATCTCATGTCGTTATAATTTTAAAAAAATAAATTTCATGTATTTAATTGTGTCAAAATTGACATTAAATGTGTTATAAAATATAAAATATTATATTAAATGATATTAAATTTATAAAAAAACTAAAATTAATAAAAATTATTATCATAAGTATCCAAATTTCATCAATTACACACTTATATTCCATTTAAAATTTTATTATAATTATATTAACCCTTTTGTAGAAATTACATGATATCACTACAAAAGTTAAAAAGGTAAAATAACTTTCAAAAAAAGATAAGGATTAAAAAGTAAAAAACATGTATAAATTTAACAGGATGAGTTGATATAAACCCATAAAAATTATATAATATAAATAAAAGAGTTTCTATTTATTTTTAATAGAATATACATTTATATTGATTTATAATTTTAAAAAAATTCCCTGAGTGCCCCTCTCCTCTCTTATAAAAGGGCACCAATTCATGTAATTTCATCACACATAATAACATTTTGGTTTAGCCATTATATTCCCAAATACCTTTATATAATCCCTATACACATTATATTGAAGTTTTTATCCATAACCCCCTCCATATATGGTAATAATTGTTAATCAAATGAGATATTTTGAAGAAGAGATATTTTATTTAATTAAGAGTTTATATTTTATTTCTTATTCCAATTCTAGAACATATTCATTAAACATTATAAAATAATAACTAATATATCCTCATTATTGTAATAATTAATTATTTTTATTTAATCACCTATATCTGTCTATATTTATATCAAACGGGAAAAGAATTCATCGATCGTTTGTACGACGGACTACCACCTCATGAATTGATGAAATTCATTTTCCATCATTATTTTTAAATACTGCATATAATGGTGGAATAAATATTTATATATTATATTAATTACACATTTATCAATATAAAATATAAATATATTTTTTACATTCTTACATTACCATGAACATAAAAATTTTAAAGTCATTTCTGTGTACATGTGAACTATAACCTCCACGAAGTGAAGTGGTTCGTTTTTCAACACCATATCACATAGATGACATATATAATTATATTTAAATATTTACACATATCATAATGATATAAATATAAATTTATTATGATAATATAATACTTACCTTCTATCTATATGTATCATTGAAAAATGGAAACGTTGCACATGAGTATGTATGGTTTATGGTCTCCATTATTATAAATAGTTAATTTTTCCAAACCATTTTTAGTGGTATGATTAAAAAGTAAAATTTATTTATCAAATGATAAATATTTCATGAATATTACTCTCATTGTGATAAAATATTTACCATCTTGAATATAGACATCATACCAATTTCATTTTGGAATCATGTTAATAATATCGTCAGAACATAGGACATAAACACAAAAAACAAATGATGGAAAATCATTGTTAATGGAGTTTGAAGAATAATAAATGATTAAGATGTTTTCATGAAATGTAATTCAAGTGTTATGTTTGATCTAAGATGATGAAATATTTAAAAATGTTAATATTATTTTGATTATGGTAGTAATTTAGAATCCTTTTTTAGTTTTTATTATATGTAATCCATAAGTTTCAAATGTGAATTTTTTTAATAAGATGTTTTTTTTAATTTGTGGACATAATAACAATGGTATGGATAAGCTTTATGGTTTTTATGATCATTTATTTATGGTCATTTTGGGTTGTTATATTTTGGGGTGAAAATGAAAGGTGTGAGATAACTGTTGAGGTTACATCATGGAATCATTATATTTTAGTATATTTCACACATTTATAGGAATTATATGAGAATTATATACTTTTAGGGAAAGTGAAAACCAAAGGATGGGTTAATTCATGTCCCATATGGAAAGGTTGAGTGAATTTAACCCAAAACTGATGGAAAAAATGGTACATCACCAATAAATGTCTTATGTGATGTTCTGGTTAGTGTGGGTTTTTATTTTTCATTAAATAGTTTCATGGATTTAGAATAATTTATTTTGGGAACAAATATTTTATCTAAATGTTATATTTGGGATTGGAAAGGATATAGGTAATAAGGGGTTACATATTTTTTTAGATGAGGTTTTCTATTTTGAGAACCATTTTATTATTTAGGTAAAGAGAGTTCTACAGGATTTAATTCGAGTAATAAAGGATGAATTATATTTAGTAATTATATATTATTTTATTTTGAATTTATGGGAATTCAAGTTATTTGTGAAAATGGTTAACGTATCATGAAGATTATTAAAAAATTAATTATTGGTATCAACCTTCATTATTAATTGATCTTATTTAAAAAAAAGTCATAAACATTATCATCGAATAATAGGTGATGAAATCCTTCAGGATTTGTGGTTTCAAACATAGTTTGATTTATTTAAACGAATGGTAAGGATTTTTATTTATCAAATTGTATATGTTGATCTTTATGTATTTGTATTGAATACAAGAGATTAATATACATTATAATCGTATAATGGTTTATTATTTTGGTAGAATTATTTTATTTTATCTTAAATTTTTTTTGTTAATGTGTAATGAAAGGAGAATTATATAGTTAATATTTTCTAGACAATGTAATTTTCTCGAAGATAATTCTACTACTTCAGGAATGAAACAAATATCTTCAATAATAATTGTTTGGATAACAAGATGATTTTGGGGTTGAAATAGATTACTGGTTGAAAATATTATCTTCATGTTATCATATTTTCTTATTTTATTATCCTAGGTATTATAATAATTTCTCAAATCTAGGAAAATAATCTTGAAACCAAAAATATATCTCTTTAATTTTCTTACTATGTAACCAATTACCTTTTAACCAATCATTGATTTATTGTTTTTTATTGTTAAATTTATCATGACTATGTTTTTATCACCCTCCATCATAATTTTATAGTTATTTTATCTTCCCTGTCTATGATTTCATACATGGAATCCTAGTATGTTTTATCTTAGTATACCTTCATACTCCCCTTTCTTTCTTTTATATTTGATGTTTTATTGACCCTGTTTCCGATATGATATTTTAGTGAATGTATTCTGAATAGTCAATAACAGGATACCGATATCAAGTTTAAATTGATAGGAAACTATTTATTAAATCCATATTAAGTGACATATATAGTTTAAAAACAACAAATGACTATGTTAGATACGGTATGAAATTTGGTACATCAAGCTTAAACAAACTATTAAAACTATTATGTAAATGTAAACATTATAACCATCCCATTAGAATGTTTTGTATGAAAATGATTAAATAAATTATAAAAATCTGGAATAAACAAGTATATATAATTAATTATTTGACCAATTAATTATAAATGAAAATAAAAAACTTTTAAAATGAAATGTTATTTCTAAAATACTATTTAAATTTGAACAAGTGTATTTTATAAAAAAATATAAAAAATCCCTATTTCTTGATTATACTGATTAAATTTATATATAATATGATCAATAAAATTTTTAATATTTTTTAATTGTTTTCTATACCGGATGTAATAATATATCAAATTTGACCCATAAAAGTTGTGTTTTTCTTAAATGTCAGTTTTGACTCCATTTGATGGCACACTTGTAATAATTTTTTTGACCCATATAAAAATTATATTTAAAAATATAAACATATAAATTGAATTATGACTATAAAAATTTAATTTTTTTTAAAAAAAATTGGTATTTCTTTTATGAGTTTTATGTATTGATTAATAGTGACAAATATTGGATTTTAATTGAAAATAGTGGTTTCGTCTAAATAATTTATAGTGTGAAATTATATATTTGATTATTTTTGTATAATTATATCAATTTGATATAATTAAATACAATTTAGGTCATAATAATCAATTTCACATTAGATTTGGTATAAAACTAATTCAATATTTTCAACTTTTCCACTTTATTAACTCATTTTCTAACCACATCAATGGGAAAAAATTTCAATTAATTTTATCCAATTATGTGTTATGGTTTTTTAAAAATGGATTCAATATTTTTAAAAAGTGGGATAAAATTATTTCAACATTTCCCATTTGATTTTGGATAGTATGAATTGTATAAATATTAATTTTTATTTCCATAGTTAAGGGTTAATCAGTTAATTTTAGGTGAAAATAATCTGGTAAGTATTATAAAAATTCCCTTAAAATTTATATAATTTAATCAGATGAGTTATTTTCAACCAAAATCATAATTGGGGAGATTTTTTATCACTTTGATCAACATTGATGACTTTACTCTATTTATAGTACTTTTTTCAAAGAAATGTCAATTTAACCATACTTATTTTTTAAATATGTTATTTATTTTTAAAATGGGGATATATAGGGGATATGTTTAGCTATAAATAATTATTTGAAAGATAATATGTTTATATTTTTAAAGGTAATTTATTTAATTTTTTAATAGATAAATAATCACATTAAAGGCATAAAAATGATGCAGTAATTTCTTTTTTAAAGGAAATATGAATTAAATGATGATAATAAAATTAAAATAAGTATATTGTGATGTACATAATGTCTTCCATTTATTTAATAGAATAATTTTACATTATATAGATTTATTGATGATTTCTTATTGAATATATTTTGTTGTTAAGATATTTTTTGAAAAGTCAACTATTGATTACAGTCAAAATTAACATTAACAAAATTTTCCAATATAAAAAATTATTAACAGATATAATATTTCTAAAAAAATAAAAATATCCCAAATATTTCAGTTAATGTGGAAAATTTCATCCAAGACTCATTTGATAATGTTTTGTAATTTTATAGTAATAATATTAACCCTCAAAATGTAAATTATATGATATCACGGTAAGGGTTAAAAGGGTTAAATGAGGGTTAAAAAAGATAAGGATTAAAAAATAATCAAAACATGTCTAATTTTTATTGTATAAATTTATTTCAACCCATTATCATTATATAACTGAAATAGATTTGTTTGGATCTATTTAGAATATAAAATTAATTTATATTAATATAGTATTTAGGAAAAATCTATGAGTTCCTGTCCACACTCTTATAAAAGGGAACCACTTTTTATCATTTCATCACAGATAATAACCATTTTTTCAACCAATGTCTTCCCAAAAAAAAGATCCTAGAATCTTTATCCATATTATACTGCCCATTTTTTAGGTAGAAAACCCTGCATATATGTGTTAAGTGGTTAATTGATAGAGATTTCCCAAAGATGATTTTTCATTTATAAATATGTATTTTGATTTTATTACTTCTTTGACATCCTTGTAATCATAATAAACCATGATTATATATTATATAGATTAACCTAATTATATTAATATGTTAACATGTCTATATAATCACTTATATTCATTAATTATTTTTTAAAATGGGAATTGAATTTTTCGCCCCAATATAAGGCGGAATACGGCCTTATGAACCGATTAAATTATTTTCATAACCATCTTTAAATACTTGTTATAATGATTGTACTAATGTTTATAATCTATATTAAAGAAATATTTTTCAGTATAAAAAATTTAATTTATTTTTTATTTTATTACCTTTTCATTAACATACAAATGATAACGTCTTTCATGATTACGTGTAAAAAATCACCTCCATGAAGATATTTGGTTCATTTGTTATCAGAATATCACATGGAAAATATAATAAATATATACAAATATTTCATACGATATTAAATATGTTACCATAATTATGGAATTTTAAAATAATAAATAACTTCTTTCCAAAATGATCATTGAAAAAATAAAATGTTACTCATATGTATGTATGACTTACCATATACAAGATTATAACGTCGTTAATTTTTCAAAACCAAACATAATGGTTTGATTAAAATATAAAATTGATGAATAATAAATATTACATTTTCAGGAATATTATTATTCATATTATTTATAAATTACATCTTCTACTATTGGCATCATTAAATTTTTTTTTGGAATCATATACCGATCATCATCGGAACATTTGACATAAACATAAATAATAAAGTAATTTTTATAAAATGGTAATGAGTTATATAAAAGGAATAATAAACATGAATATGTTACTATATAAAGTAAATGATTAAAATAGGTATATTATTCATGATGATAACAGACATATACGATGAATTAGACTCAAGGTAAGGGACTTCGTCTCTATCTCATTTCATTGTGGAATATTTTGATGTTATACACCCACCTCATTTTATGAGGTTTCTAAATAAGCCCCTTTGACATTGAATTTAACTAAAAAATTAAGAATGAATGTTTTCTTTATTCTATATGTCAAATTCCACATTCTTTAGAAATGACTAAAGGAATGTTATTTTTATGTTATACAGTGACTAAAACTTCTCTATAACTATGTAAATTATTTTTTATTTGGAATCATCTACAATACATATTGTTTTTAATGAAAAATTAATCATTTTTACACTTTTTGTGTATTTTTTAAAATTAGTTGTTGATATTGATTAATTATTTTAAAATCATGAAATAGTTCCTTAAGAGTGAATAATTTTTTTTAATAATTACATGTTGAAAATTGATAACATTTATATGTTGTGATTATATAACGGTACTAGAAATTTGATCTGTGGTTACATAATAATCCAATGAAAGGTTGTAATTTGATAATCAATTAAATAGTGGCTATATGATATCCCTCCAATTATAATGGTATAAAAGTGGATACTATTATTATAATATTTATAAATGTGACATGTATAGAAGACGACCTAATTGTTATTCAATTCATATGTATTGAAATTATAATTATTTTCCAAGATTCCTTTATGTCATATATATAATTTCTATGAGTTTATGGTAGTTGATATGATTAATAAAGGTAAGAAATGATATTCTTCTCATGTAAAGTAATTTAGTATTTCTCTAGTTTTAGATGTATTAATTTCAAAAACAAATCCTCGGTTATATGTTATCACAAGATTAATTGATTTCTATCTATGTGTATCTCTTACTAATATTTTATTTCTCATTAGAAGCTATAAAATTATTTTCATCATATTTAAGGGAAAATAGAGGCAAGTATATGATCATGGGAATAATTGTGATGATCATTCATAAAGTTAAATCATGTTTTATTTAAAATAGTATTATTTTTTTGGAAAAAATGGAAACATGTTATATGAGTCCATCTATAATGTTTTTGTTTTTCTTATTGGATTTTTTTAATACTTTTCTAAAACACTAAATAAAAAAGATCTATTAATGTGAATTATAGTTCCAAAACATGTTTATATTTTGTTTATAATTGTTGGTATTTATTATACTAAACATGAAACAGGTGCTTAAAAAATGAAATAATTAATCAACGTCTATTATATAAGTACATAAAGAACATATGTGGTGAGTTTTACACAATGTAATGTTCTGTCTTGAAAAAACCCACATTAAAAGTTCCTCTTTCAACACCTTTCACAGTGTCCAAATGGAAAATATTGTTTATCATATAAATAATTAGTTTTATTCCCTCAATAATTATGCTTCAATGAGTTATAGTTGACTTTATATGTTTACACAGTTCCTTTTAATGAATTTTGATTCTTTATATTGGGTATGTTTTTTAGATTTTAAAATTCATTGTTATAAAAAAATATTTTGATATCCAAAATATTTATGGACATAAGACAAAAATATTTTTCAAGTTTTTTATTCATTATATAATAATTGTAAACTATTTATAATGGTTCTATCCCCATTTGAACTCATGGGTGAGATTATGGTATCTCATAAGTGATCCACATAGATTATAAACCATTCTGATGTATTTTATATATTTTAACCCCTGATTAATAAATTATATTTATATAAATATAAATCCCATATAATTTATGAAAAAGTACAACTGGGTTAATAATCATGAGTGTAAATAGAGATGAGTATTCACTACACAAATGACTAGCATGGATAACAACATCATAATTTTTGTAGCATAATGGGTGTATATAAATTTTTATCTAATTGTATAATGAGATGGAAAGTTGTATTACAATTCTTTGGAATCATAATTATGGTAATAAGGATGTGTAAAATCATATCCCAAGATGAAAATTTAGAAATTAAATGGCCATAAATAAATAATTTTTTTGAATAAATAGTAAATGGATGGGATACCTTACATTCAAATAATGATTCTAAAATCTTGGAAGGAGATTCATATGTGCAAGGGGTAAAATTTTGAGGACTCTATAGATAGGAAGGAAGAGTAATTTCATTTTCCAAGGGTTTTTAGTAATGATCACTAGCAGTTTGTGTGGTTTTACAAAGAAAATGAGAGGAAAAAACGTTATAAATTTCCAAACATAGTTTTTAGGCTCAATATGATAAATTAATCAAAACCAAAAACCATTTCATGATTTTTTCACATAGATTTTTTCAAAGAAGATTGGTTATCATATTTTATATAGATGGTAACAATTAACAATAAAATACTTTCATTTCTGATATGGATGTGAGTCTTGTTTATAAATTGATTATTTTAAAACCATATAATATAATATAGGTTTTGATGGTTCCATTAATTGTTTATAATATTTAATGATTAACTTGAAATATTATATTATTTTAATGGGGAGACATAATTTTGGTTTTGCAACACCTTTATAGTGTTTACCAAATAACTATTTAGAATTTATGATTCTAAAGTATTTATCATATAATTGTATTGTATTTAATGTTTTTCCAAAAAAAACACAGCTATCTAATAAAATTGATAAAAAAATCATTGTCACATAATTCAACATTAAAATTTTAAACAAAAATATATTTATTTTATCGTAATAATTTTCCAAATATGATAAATTACAATTTTAAATATCGAATAACTATTTATTTAAAATATAGGTTTTTTGACAATAATTATTTTAAGGAAGTACAATAATGACATTTGACTTCAAAAATTATACACTATTTCATATTTAATATATATTAAAAAATAATAATATTTTATTAAAAGATGATTTATTTATAAAATAATTTATCTCTCCACTAATAGTGTCCTGATTAAAACTACATATTTAGAAAAAATAAAATTAGAGCTTCGTTATATCAAAATACAAATTATATTAAACTCTTTATTTACTCATTTATATGTTAATATTAAAAAGAAATAAATATAATCATTTTTTTAGTAAAAAAAGAAAAAAATAAGTTAAATTTTTATAGGCTATATACATAGTTTTTTATTACATCATTTAATTCCATAAGGGTAAGGTGTGCGATTTAAATATTTTTAATCGGTAGTTTGGTGAACATTTTTTGGGATGTAATCTTTATGATCTTGAATTTATTCTTTATATTATTTATCTTATTATTCAGTTTTTTAATATCAACTTTATCTTAATAAAAGTGAAATCCCAATGATGTTATCTACTATAATGATTTGATAAATGGGATTCATAGGGCATGATCCAACAGGTCCAATCATGACTTATTCTATCTTTTTTAATAGCTCTTTATGATACCCATTATTAAACAAATGATTATAGTAACTGTATAGGAAAAATATTACCAAAAGTAATTTTTCATAATATCATTCAAAATCCAACATTCTATAACTATCCAAAATGATCTAAATAAAAAATGTATTTCAATATATTGAATACGTCAAATTAATATTTTAATTCACTATTTAATTTCATTTATACAATATCAGGTCATTATATTATTCCCCCTTTATAATTTTTTTCTATTGAAAACCTCATTTTAGATACTAAAATTGGTTAGGGTGCCCTTATTTAATTTCATCTTTTTATTTCCATTTTTCATCCTTAAAAATTTTGTTCTATGAGAACATTTTTATCATGAAACCTTTCATTTTTTTCATTGAACACTATCTCTTTAATATAATATCATCACGGACTTATCCTCAAATCGAATATAATTCTACAATGATATCACCTTTGATTTAGTAAATGTGTGGGGTCTAGTATATATTTCTACAAGAGGGGTATATGGAACACTTCATGTACATGATATTGGATAACATGGAGTTATTCTATAGTCTACTTCTCAAATGTGATCAACGATCTCAAAGTAGGTGATGTGTCATATGGTAAGTAATTATATCATACCCAACCTCCTGAAATATTTCCATATGGATATATTAAGAGGAAAATATCCAATTACCATAAACTCTAGGTTCTACTGATGATTTTATATAAGTATCTTATGTCAAATTATAGAGGATTTAACGATTTTCTAAATGTATGGAAACCTTATCTATTATTTAATATATATCATTCAGTCCCATAATCTATCCCTCTCCAGCATCATCCCAAAATTTCATATATTGTTAAATCATCCTATATGAAGCCTCATCAAATACTTTTGAATGATAAAATAGAAAATTATCTTCTTTTGAATTCCACTTGGGTAATGTGATGGTCCCGAAATTCATGGAATTCAATTGAAAATTATCTCATAATATTCTCCATGGTTTTAATGGTACTTTTAGATTTACCATCCATATAAGGGAGAGCTATAGTGGTTATCTTCAGTTCTGTATCCAATTCTTTTAGAATGATTCACAACAACTACAATGTAATGCTTCGATTTTAATAATATACAATATAGAGTGGAAATCCATTAAATCATACATCCCCCTTGTATATATCTAATTTAGTTGTTCAATATATAAATCAATATTCATTTCAATGAAATGATCTAATTTTGTATGTTGTATAGCCACCACCTGGATGGAATTATTTATCTTGGTTTTCATGGAAATTAAAATGACGAAGTCAATGGTTTTTTCTAATTTCCATAATGGTATGAGAAAATGTAACATCATAACCTTAATATTTTTACAATATTACTATATTATTTAGAATATGAATCAATATTATACCCACTCTAAAATAACACTCTTCATGTTATCCCGCAAAAAAATTTCTCCAAATCACTATACATGTAAATTCTTTCTATATTGATAGAGATGAATGAGCTATACATATCATCTAGAATATCATTATTTATTAATTATTTTGATGGGAAATATATATATGTTCCAAACTATATAAATCTATATTCAATAATGTTAAACCATGTAATATTCAAAACATTATTATTGAACAAATCATCATCTTTCAAGGCCACAATTATCCTCTCATGAATATATAGTTGAGATGTTATGTTAAAACCATAAAACAAATATTCTTTCATTATTACCATGTTGATCATTTTCAAGTCCTATAAGTTTGGATCCCTTTAAGTCCTAATCATGTATTGGGTTGTGTGATAATTTCTTATTTGATCCACTACACCATTGTTTGATTTCCCTATATGGTAATTGATTGAATAGTCATTGTACCTGATCTTCATTAACCAAATTCATTTAAATATATTAATCTCATTTGAGTGATTATATATATATATACTACAATTTTTATATAAGTCACACTTATCCCCATAGAGGCAATGTTTCCCAATATTCAGCATAAAGATCAATACAACCAATTTTATATCATGGTTTGCATAGTTCTACTCATGGACCAATCATTAGTAATAGGAATTGGTTATAACATTTTCATGCTATATGAGTAATATCCTGATGAATTTTTTAGATACTTCATAATTAATCACAAATCCTTCCTTAATTGTGGGTATTATTAGCACATGTGCATTGATTATCCTTTACACATGGTCATTATAAAAATTTATCGACATTTATCATTCAAAAAAAACATGACTAACTTTCAAGTAATATTGGTTAGTGGTCTTGAAATTATTCATAGATTTCTCAAATATTGATGAATATACGCGAATATTCCAAGGAATCCTTCAATTGTTACCACAAATGTTTATGTAGGACATCCTTTGATTTTTATTACATTGATGGAACCACTAATAATCATTTATCAGTGATTACATTTCCCATGAGAGTTACCTTCTCAATCAAAAACACATATTTACAAAACAATACTTATTACTATTTCTAACACAAGGACTTCATTATAGTATTTAAATAGTCCTCATATTCTTCCTTAAATTTATATTAGATAATAAAATAAAATAAAAATATAGCCAATATTTTTTCAATGTATTATTTAAAGGAACTATTTATTATGTGAATGATGACTTTTTCCATTTTGGATCTAAATAGAATCACTATGAACAAGTAGTGACCAAAAATTGTAAAAAAAATATGTAGTATGTATATCCCAATTCATCATGTTTACTTGTAAATATACTGATGGGTAATCCACCATATATAATTAATAGGCCACACATAGTTTGTTGAAGAAGTAATCAATATTTATAAGATGATGCTTATTCTTTATCATGCCACTTATCACATCATAATAATAAATTTAGAGGAACATTGACCCATCATTCTTCATGTTGAAGAGGACCAGTGCACCATATGGTGAATCACAAGGTTGGATAAACCATTTCCACATTCTATTATAATTTTTTATTCATCTCATGATGTACGAAAAATACCATTCGTTATGAATTATTGGATATTGGAAGAGCTCCAGTTATGAGATCCATTTATAACATGACCTTACAAATAAGAGGAAGATTACGAAATTCCTCAGTAAACACAACTAGAAAATTTACATACAATGGGAATGTCATCAAGGATGATTTATTATTTGGTCTTAAACATTTTATACAGATATTATTTATCATAGGTAAATAATATCTATGGTTGAGATATTGGTACAAAAGAATATCAACCCTATTTCATTAACTTTTATACAATTGGAGGGTGATTTGTGATATGGTCGATACTTTCCTCTTCTCAGAAATTTATGTTCTATTTATATAAAGAACGCTTATCAATGTACAAAATTGAATTGAATTCCTCTTACTTAAATATATTAATTTTTTCCAAAAAAAATAGAAATAAAAATTTCGATAGGTGATGAATTAAATTATTGGGATATAATAATTAACCAATTCACCAGCTTCAATAAAAAGACGAGTTTTATATCTTTAGGTTATGTTTGAAAAGTATTATTAATCTAGAAATACATTAAATAATTCAATAAACCATATTCAAATAAGATACTTTAAGATCATAAATAGATCAAATGACACCCATTCATTGTTCTATTTTTATAATAATCCCAAAAAAATTCTTTAGATATTTGAATTTTTATACAGCTGAACAAATAAATGGGGATCCATTAACATTGAAGGGATAACAAACAAATGGAATTTTTTTTATAACTTTTAAATTAATTGGTGTCAATAAATTTAAGCCGAAAAATATTTACATATAAAAAATATTATTTGAATATTTGTCCATGTATAATTGTTTTTAATGAGTTTTTGTATTTAAATAAGAATATGAGAAATGAGTGTGAAACTAGTTATGCAACAAGACCCATTTTTTGCACTAGGTGATGATTGAATATATCTCATTATTATTCCACTTGTAGTGTAAATGAAATTATTTATTTTTATAGAGATCACATACTCTATAATTTACCAAAATTTAGGGGTGATTAACTATATTTAATATTAACAATAAAAATTTAACTTCAAATTTCTAATCTTAATCCACAAAAAAAAGACTTTCCTTTGATACCAACTATAAAAACCTATATGTTTAATACATGTTATTTAATTATATGTTACATAATAATACACTTAATAAAACCATAATAGAGTGTGGTGCCTACTGTCTTTGGGACATTTGGTACATACCATAATAAAATGTAGTAAATTAAAATGAAATAAATATAAAATCAATAAATTCCCCCCAGATTGTAATGAATATTCCAAAATTGAATGGTATATATTTGAGATGTTGTTAATAATGTAGTGAGTTGTAAATTCTAGTATGTGAAAAAAAGATTAATAATGTATGATACTAATAGTATCTATGAGGTTCGCATCCTTTTAATTTCAATTTAACTAATTGGTTTTGACCAAATATGGATTTCTAATGATATCAAGGGTGTTTTGAGAGTGTTTGGGGATTATTGATATCTTAAATCATAAATTTAGGAGGAATAATGGTGGGTCACAATATTAATAAAAACCGTGAAACCCAATATCCATGGTTAAATGTAACTATTCATGGATGAAAATTTAAGAAGGAGGGCACACGGTTTAGGAAAATGTGAAAACTGATCCACGTGACCATGATGAGGCCCTGCAGTTTTTGGTATTCGATAAGTGTATGGTTTGATCATGGTATTACAAACCATACACATGAAATATATGTTCTTTAACCTTGATTTAGAGAAGGGTGCACGGTAGACACATCGTTTGTCAAACCATGAAAACCAATAAAAATATGATGAATAAACAAAATTCACATAAAATATATTGTAACCTAAATTAATTTTCTTCTTCCTCTGGTGGGTATAACCATTAACATTTGGGATCTCCCTTTGAATCCAATACAATTTAATTTCTCCCAATTCATCATCCAGATATTGAACCAAACATACTTTCCCTCATTGGACCCATTTTGATTACTTCTATGCTAATATTATTTCATTATTTGATTGATTTTGTATTGAAAGTGTTATTTAGGTGAAAGCTAATATGCTATATTTTTTACATTTTCCACTTTTTTTTATTTTTCTTAGATCTGGACTTAATCAGTGGTCAATACTACATGAGGGTTCTACCATGTCTATACAGTAGGTGGTATATAATTTTTCCCTTGTATTTGGTGTGTTTTGTAGAAATTCACAGTTGTTCCAAATGTTATACATTCTAATGTTTACCATAAAATTAAATGAATTACAAAATTGAATGATTTGGAACCTGATGGGTTGCATACGTAGTACATCTATCTTTATTTTTAGTTGTTATACACAACCTAGGCCACTGATGGGGTGTGACCTTTAATATCCCATATGTTATACCACCCTAATGGGTTAGTGTAAGATTACACATTTTTTGAGAGAGACATAAAAATTATATAAATTTTTTATGGTTTTAGAATAGTATTTTACATATTTATTTGTAATGAAAGCAGTGAATTTAATTAAATGATTAAGAGAGAGCTTATTATTCATTTTTCACATGATAGATGATGATTAATAATTTTATTTGTTATAATGGTAATTTTGGAAGTTAATTGGATGAACTCGTGGAATTTGAATATAAATGGAGAGGGATGATAATTATTTCATTATAGTGGATTCCATGGATGAGTTTCTTGTATCGTGATTCCCTAAGACATCATGTAAATTTCTACTCGATGGTCCTTGATTTCTATAGTTGATTCCTTGGAAATTTTTACTCATTGGATCATGAATTTGTATGATTCCATGAGCCGTAATTACCATGTCTTGATTGAGTTTCCTTATAGGTGATCCAAGGAATAGATGTGGATTCCTTAATGTTCAATTTATTCGATATAAAACATCATGGTTTGAGAATTTTTATTACATGTGAATGCCAATGCTGTTGTTAGTTGGTTATACAGTGTTGTAGTACTAGATTTTGTACACTTTCTTATATGGATTGGTTTTGGATGATATTATATCATGGATTATATAAAGAGGCCATTGTGGGTTCTATATTCTTGATGACAGGGCACAACCATTATGGATATTTTCTCTATGATTCAATGATGGACCTCATATGGTTATTTAACTACACTGGGTTGATTGGGAAATATCAATTGCTTATTTTTGTTTTACAGCTTCCTTCTTGTAGTATCACAATAGTTATTTTTAGGGATTCAGGTTTTCCTACATAGGATTATTTCCTCGTTAACTTTTATTTTCATTTCTTTTATACCTATGATATACTAAACACTGAAACAAACTGATTTTTTTATAGAAAACATTGGAGGTGGCCTAAAAAGTGTTATATCACACCCTTATCCGGCCATTATTGGGTAACTAAATAAACTTCATAGTTTTGGGTATTGGTCATGGCAAGGTCCAACTATATTATTCCTAATTTGGCCACATCATAGGATCAGGCGAGCACAAGACTGAGGTAGGCTCTTGATTCTTTCTATATGTAGTTATTTTGTACCTTTTGTACATTTTCATACTACTATTGTACTATATTCTTATATAACTTTTTTTCTAAATTGTAGAGAGATTACATGATCGTCATACTGTATATTAATTCTTTTACAATGTTTATTATTACAATCTTCTAGATTTTTTTATCTTATCAAATATTTATCATATTCTTCGATTGTTTTCTTTGATTACTACAATTGTGCTAAAAAATGGTATAAGGGAATAGTCTCCACAATGCTTCACCATATTACATCACTACTATTTGGAAGACTCTATATATTGGGTAGGCATGCTTGAAACCATGTGATGCATAGTCCTAGGGAACTATTTAGTGGCTCTAGTTTTGTGATGTAACAAATTGATATCCTGGGGTATTTTATTTTAATGATTTATTATTTTAATAAAATAGACATAAGCTTTAGAGTGAAATGCAATTTGCTTATGTGATATTTAGGGGGTAGCTGCACCACATATAATAAAAGACATATTTTCTTCAATGAAACATTATTTTTTAACATTTTTTATACTATAGTTGATTTTTTTTCACATTTGGGTGACACACTTACAGTTTGATGATCCTTATGATTAGGGATTTCATTATTTCCCAATTAGACTAGGGTTTTCATCTTATTCAACATTTTAGGCATATATTATAATTCACATTCCATTAAATATATCATGCATTTTTTAATATAAAAGAATTATTATATGTTCTTTAAGTGATATACATACTGATTGATTAATAAATTGTTCATTTAATTTAGAAACATGATTGGTTTATAGAGTAATATTAATTTTCTAAATATTATTTTTCTTATTAGGCTACTACATACACCCTAAGTTTTCAATTAGTGAATGTTGAGTCATGGATCACTTGTTTCATTGACTCGAATGGGTAATGGTATGTATTAAGTGGATTATGTATTATGTTTTATAATATATATGGTCCATTATAGATCAAGATTATTGAACCAATTGGTCCACCAATTTATACATACATATTAAAACGTTAGTAATAACTCAAATGAAATGGTATTTGAATTGGGGAAACGAATAAAATGACATACATATGACATTAGAGAGGGAAATAGCTAGTGTCTCTAGTAACTTTAATGTTGTTTATTCTAGCAAATCATATATTTAAGAGTATGTAGAGGTATATTTCTTATTTGTTGGAAGGATTCAACATATCCTATGATTTTAACTATGACCTTAAAATTATCTAAATTTTATAAGGTGTTTGTTTTCCTATGACCCTGAGTACTAAAATGGAAAGTGATTTCATGCCTCTGGATTAGGGAGAAATAATTATTATGAAATATTTAGCTCGATTTAAATAGGATAACTGTTTTTGAATTGATATATCATGTTTATTCTCTATAGAGGGAGAGTTGCTTTGGGAAAGGTCTCAGGAATGTCATTTGATCATAGGTAAATGTTTTTAGGTTTGAAAATATTTTTGAGATAGTGAATCAATATCATATAATTTTGTAGAAACTGAGTGAAGATAGGGTTGAAGAGAAGTGTAGTTTAAACACTTAACTAGTGTCTCATCTTTTAGTAGAAGGAAACACCATTTTGAGGTTTCACAAGATGGAAGTACCAGCCATGATGTTAGGGATTCTAGCGCTATCTTATTTCCCCATTATAGGAGTTGGGGGAATATAAGGAATCAGTGTGATCAATACCCTATCATTTTTGTGAGAGGATTTTACATGTACAAATTTTCTTGGTACCTTACCACAAGAAATCAATGGAAGGGGAAGAATCTGACTCTAGGTTCTGGAGTATCATTCAAAGATTCATATTAGACAGTGAGTTAGAGTAGTGTCAGTTGATCAGACCAAGGTGTCAGTGTGTCCAATGCATTCATGCACCGGCTTTACATATATAGAAGACTAGTTCCATTCCAAGCAGTATGGTTGTTTCACATGGCTTCAGTTCAAGATAGATATATTATGTACCAGTTACACTTGAGGAGAATAGCACAAGGCCATATTTGGTGAGAGGTATGATCTTATTAGCTGCTATCTTAGTTTATGTTGTTTTCTATACTAGTGAATGTAATAGTTTCATATTTGTACCTATTGTAGAGATATTGGGTCTCCTTGTTTAGTTTTATAGTGGCGTTATAACATTGGATACATTGTTAGGGATTATAACGGAAGGTGTATGCTAGTTTAGGGAGTGAACCCTTAATATTGATGGGTGTCACTTCACATTGAATCTTTTTTCCATCGAGAAAACTAGGATTGGTGCCGTAAATGGGAAAAACTAACTAGTTTCTTCTCAAGAACATGTTTAATTTTATAACCTATGTGTAACCTTCACTTCACGAGTGGGTGGGTTTTTTATTCAAAAGTGTGAATTGTACATCCATGTTGGTAGAGATGGACATGAGAATCATGGGTCAGGTCATATTTCACCCTATATTACTAGTTTATATCTATATTATTAGAGAATGATTTAGGAAGATGTTCCTCTACCTATGGATCATTTCATTGATAGTTTTCTAGATGTGTTTTTTGGCTTACACCTTAAGAGAGAGGTGTAGTTATCTATTGTACGAGTTCCAAGAATACCATTGTTATAAATTCCTCTTTACAGGATGTTTATTACAGAGATTCAAGTGAACAAGAGGTAGGTAGAGGATTGGAAGATAAGGGGTTCAAACAACCCAATACTTATATGTGGGGTCCTCCCATGCTTTTTTAGAACAATATTAATGATTCCCTCAGGCAATGTGGGGAATATCAGATATTGAACCAGATGATGGTTAAAAACCAATATCTATTGTCATGGGAGATAATCTATTCTAATAGCTTCAAGGTGTTTGGGATTTCTCATAGATTAATTTGACGACAGTTTATCACAGAGAATGTGTTTTCATTGAAGGAATAACTCGTATATAATTTCATATAAGATATGGTATATAAGAGTTTTAGGTTATGATGTCATGTCTCACAAATGTACTAGAAATTTTATGGAATTGATGAACCATTTTTTTATTATTATATAGAATAGTTTTAATGGTATTCATGGATTATTTCATTATGTATTCTCACAATCAAGAAAACCATTCCAAACATTTTTAAAAAATTTTGGATACACAAAAGGAAAATTGGTAATATGATATAATCAAAAAAATTCGATTATTAATGGATAATGTTTACATCCTAGGACATATTATCTCAAATATAAGAGTATAATTTAACCTAGATAAGGTTTGTTATGTAGAGTCCTATGAGAATCCATAGAATGTATATGATATATAGAGTTTATTAGGACTATCTGGATATTACTAGGATTTTTCGTATTGTACTTCTCATGTATAGAATCCCCTCTAAAAATATTCACTCTAAATGTTGTGAAGTTTTTATGGTCAGATACTTGTTAGATAAGCTATTAAGAGGTTAAAGGGAGACTAACTTCACTGCCAGTCGAGATTCTTCCAGATCCATGTTGGATATATAATGTGTATTCTAATGTACTAGGAATTAGAATATCGGATGTCTTGATGCCGGACGGAGTGAGTCATGGACTATGGGTATCATTAGTTGAGACCCCAAGAGACTAACTAACCAATACACATTCTCTTGTTTTCTTGTATTGTACAAGCCTTGCACTTTTGGTTGAACAATTTACTGGGAGATCATTTTCTGGTGTTCACAGTCCATTAAATCCTTTAATATATATATACACAATGTGAATTTAAGCTGATGAAATGATGGTGGGTTGTGTATCCTTAGTCTTTCATCACTGTGATTTCCTACAAGACTAGAAAGGGAAATGGTATTATTGATGCCTTGAGTTAGAGGACTTATATATTCACATTTCAAGAGGCTAGTAGCTAGTAGTTCCGTATAGAATTATTCTTAGATATGTACCTGGAGGTCTGGGATGGCTAAGGCCATAAATATATCTTATCCTTGGAAGTGACATCCACTTATATGGATATATTAATGATGATATTGTTTTATATTTCAAGGGCCTAGGAATATGGGACAGTATAGAAGCGGATAAACAAACTCTTAGATAGAAAATGGGTGAAGATTAAATATTTTGTATTCATGGTCATGTTTCGATTTCAGAAGTCATATTCCAAGAGATGAAGTGAGAGTTTCATGCCTCAGTTTGGGATATACATCCTATCATTACCAAGATATATCATGGCATGTGTCTTCAATACTGGTGGATGAGGATGACACTTGAGGTAGTTAGTATTTTATCAGTTGTTCCACCTATCTATAGGTGAGGATAACCACCAGTTACTACTTTTAATTTTATATATGTTATAAATTCCAAAATTGAAATGGGAAGACATGGTGATGGATTTCATGACCAGTTTTTTGAGGCTTCCTTGAGGTTCTTATGATGTATGAGATTTTGTTCAAAGGTTCAGGATGGTCACTCATTTCTTGCCAGTATGAGTGACCATTTATTTAGATGAGCTTCATAGGTTGTATATATATGAGTTTTTTTGAATTAAAGGTGTTCCATGAACTATTTTATAAGATAGGGATTCCCCTTTTAAATATCTTTTTAGGAAGTGATTGCAGTTGGAATTGCATACACATGTACTTATGAGAACAACATACCACCCTCGAACTGACAGATTGTTGGATCACATGATTCATGTGCATAAGTAAATACACAAAGAATACTACCTTGATTTATGTGTCCCTTCTGATAGGTATATACACCTATTCAAGTTCTCCTTTAATAATAGAAATCAGGAAATTACATGGAAGGAACCCTATGAGGATTTGTATGATAGGTCATTCCAATCACCTATGTGATTGTTATATACAATAGTGTAAGCATGCTTTAATCTACATCATTTTTAGGTGGCTTCAGAGTATGTCTAGATGATTCATTAATTGACTTCATCTACCTAGTGGATATATTAATCCTACACTGATCTCCATTAATGTACCAGGGAATTCTATGTAGGGGATAAAGTCTTTTTATGTGTCTCATAAAAGCTGGTACATATATATATTATGACTCATTTTATGATTTTACCACAATAATTTGGATAGTTCGTGATTATATTTATATTCAAGAAATTATACTATAAGTTTTAGCTACATCAGAGATACTGATCATTCACGAAATTTTCTTGTATATCCATTGTAATGTCATCAATCAAACATGTATCACACACTGTAGCTAGATGAGGTGGAGTTTTAATTTGATTCAACCATTTAAAATAATTTTATACATAATATTGAATAATCATAGATTTTTTTAGGACAGTTAGTTCCACTTGTAGGGTGTTATTACATCATGAATGATTATTGGATGATATTTGGGAGAAACTGAATAGTGTATGTGCTCAGTGTTTGGATTAATTATCATGAGATTCTATACACTATTTGGATAGTAAATTTTTGATGAATTAATTTCATGGGGAGTACTATAAGATTTCAGTTTTATATGTGATGTAAAAGTATTTATTTAAATTTAACTCCTTCTTTTTGACCTAACATGTCTTTCTAATGAGGTCATTGGAGTTTTGATTGTGTATGGGGATAATTAGAAGACTGGTTCATGAATTTGAAAATAATATAGTTCAGCCACATGCTTAGTAGAATCCTTGTGACCCAATAACCACTATTAATAGTTATTGTATGGGGATTTATAGATGGAAGACGTAGGCCGCATGGTTTGAGTAAACAATACAACCTGTGGAGCATGTTCAAGCAAGAGATATATAGTTTTTGATAGATAATAAGATCATGGTTGGTTAATGGATTATGAAGCCATGAAAATAAATTTTTCGATGTCCCCCCATGAGATAGAGAAGGTAACATAGTTAGTGCACAGTTTAGCTAACCATGCGATGAAACCATGTGAACCTATTAAAAAGTGGGAAATTTTCAAAATAGCCTTAAAATAACTTATGCCCCCAATTATATTTCTTCTTCCACATATGAACAATACCATTCACATTTGGGAGCTCCCATTAAAACTAAATCATATTACTTTCACTTGATTCCTCATCCTAACAATAATTAGAACATTTTTTGTCTCATTGGATCAATTCTAGTATGTTCTGTGTTCTTCTTGTACTGCATTTTTTACTTCATATCAAAGGATTTATTTTTGTGTAATCTAATATGATTTTTTTTACAATTATATATATTTATTTAGGTCTAAAATGAATTTGAGTTTATAATTATATGAGTGTTTAAACACATATATATATGTTTTTTGATATATTCCTTTTCCTTTATGTTTGGGTTTTTTTATTATAAGTTTTATTTTACCACGTGCTAGAAATTCCATAATTTCCCTTTTAAATTAAATGAGTGCTTGAATTCAATGAATTGTAACCTGATCTTTTTCTCACCTGTTACCTTTTATAATCATTTGTGGTTTTTTCCCCAACCTTGGCCACCTAGGGAGTATTTCCTTTTATCCTCTCAAAGTTATTCTACAACACTGGGCACATGTTAGATATCCAGTTATAGTGGGAGCCTAAATGAGAATTAAATGATTTTTTATGTTTTTTAGCACCAGGCTAGACATGTTAATTTCTAATGAAATGAATAAAAAGTAATAAAATATTATTAGAGGGTTGACTCATTGCTTTCAAATTGATACATGATGATAAATTGATTAAATTATATTAATTACAATATTGGAAATGTGTTTGGTGAAATGAAAGAATGTGAATGGTAATGGAATGAAATGAATATTTTTGTATGGTATTTGATGCATTATATGATCATTGTAAATAATAATTCTACATATACCCATGGGAATGTCAACTCTATGGGTATTAATTTCAGTAGGTGTTTCCTTCGACTTATTTCTTCTATGGATACTAATTCTCTAAGATCTCAGAGGAATTGATACCCCTTTGAATGAAAATTCTTAGAATCACATTAGACATGCTCTTTTGAAATTGTCTAGGGAATCCCCATAAGTATTTACTAGGTGGCCATACTGATTATCCTATGAATATATTTTAATGCATTGGACTTCTATACCAAGGATCCTGCTCTTGGGGGACAAAAAATTTTATTAAGAAAAAATTCAATTTTAGGGGAACTTTTTTATATGGTGTGGCCCCGATGATTGTTCTAATGTTGGTTATATATCATGGTCATGTAGGCTGTATTACCTTGGATTACATAGAAATGACATTGCGATTTTTTATACATGATTAAAAATCGTGGTCATTATGGAAATTTTTTCTATGTTTGTTAGATAGCCCTAGTATGGTTGTTTGATTCTTGTGGGTAAAAGATCATTTATCTTTCTTATTTCAGTTTAAAGACTACCCAAATTATGGATGATTAAATTTTTTTCACAGGAATCCGAGTTTGGTTGGACAGGATCTGTTCTTATTTAAATATTTAGTTACATTACTATTATTCATATAATATATTTCACTACGAATTTCTTTATATTACATAGACTAGATTTTTTATAGACAACATTGGTGGTGCCCTTCTTTGTGTTTTTTTCACACCATATTCATTTCATTTTTGGATACCCATATTGTAAGATCATTGACCCTAATGATCTATTATGTTTCCAAATTCTAGTGTTTGGGTAGTTCTGGACACCATCAGTGAATCAAGAGGGCTTCATTGTCGGTGTTAGGGTGTCTCCATGGTGTCAGCTATCAATGCCACTGATTGGTGCAACACCGGAATGGTTCCCCCATGGGGTGTTGTGGTTCTTTCCCCAATTTATTCTATTAATGAATATTTTATGTCTTATTACCCTTTAATGTGGTTTAAGGCTGTTATAAATTCCCAGAAATGATGTCTTAATTCCCCTAAGAGTGGGATGACCCTTGAGTTACCAAAACGTGTGTCTTTTTTTCTCAGTGTCACACCATTTATTATGCTTCCATTTTAGCACATATTACGTGTTCTTTTCTCCATTTAAATGAAATATATTAACTCATAGCTGTTATATCGACCATCATTGATGGGAATTTTTAAATCTAAATGAATCCCAATGTGTGAAACCTCTAAGCCATGTGGTCAAGCCAAGACCTGAATTTTAAGTACATTGAAATCGTCTCCCTGGTTTTTGGATAAAAATTCATCTTAACCCAAGATCCTCTCTTCCTTATTTATTTGTGTTCCTCTTAGTGCACCATGATAGTTCTTCCAGAGGTGAATCATGCACCCTTGATAGAGCCCTTACCCCTCATCCATGTAGTCCTTGGAGTTCTTCCACTACAAGTTGGGCATCCCCAGTTCTTGCCGTGAGGAGAAAACATTGATCCTTGATCATCCAGGTAGGGGTTATTCCTTTGTTTCTCTTTAATGTACACTATGAGGGGTGTCTATGATGATAAACCTTCTTGATTTAGATGATACAAACTTTAACAGAGACAATAAATTTTTTTAAAGGATGAAGGGATAGAAATGTTGATGATGTTGCAATGTTGTAAATTTTTTTATGTTGTGAATTTTGTGGGATTATGTCCACTGATGATTGTGGATGTTTGTGGTCCTTTATTATACACTGACTATTCATTGTTTTTCTAGATATCCTAGTGGTGGGATGGATGTAACATGGGAACTAGTTAATCATATAAACATGGTTGATTAAATGGATTCTTGATGAATAATAACCCATGTGTGATCACCTGGGATAACCAAACTATCTAAAGGAACTAAATGAATGGTACTAGCTAAATATGAAAAAATTATTGCTCTGTTTTTACTGATCTCTATGGTTTCTCTATTTAATGTTTGTGGGGTGACATAAAAAGAGGAATGGAATATTCTGGTTGAGAAGTTCTGAGCCAGTAAATATGTGGATATTTAGATTTGGTGTGTTGGGGCATAGTTTGGTTCTAGTAATTCTATGGATATCACGAATCTCTTTTGATGTTGTTAAATTTTAAGAGAATTGGGTGTGAATTATTAAATTTCAGTTTTCTCTTTTTACATTAGTTGTTGTTTTCTCTTATGGTTATTCATATTTTTTTCCTAATAGAGAAATAATTTTATAAATGGAATCACTCAAACATGATAACGAGAATCGGTAAAACATGGGAAATTGTTTTCCAAAAATCGGTGGTGTCATGTTTTGGTTGTTGGGTACTTGGGAATATAGTGTTGGTTGAAAATAGTGGTTGGGTGTGGGATGGTTATTGGTTTTCGAACTCTTAGGTAGGGATGAGTGATTTTTTACCTATATGTATACAATTTTATTTCTTATGTTTCTTATACACACCTCACACATGTTGCGCACTCATTTTGAACACCCCAATTTCATGGAGGAGGGTTGTTTTCCCAAAATTCATATGAGTGGCTGGTTATTAGCTTTTTTTTATCCCTCTCCCATGTAGCCTGAGATTCTTCGGTTAGGTTGTGATGGCCTGAGGTTCATTACGGACCAAGACTCTATGGGTAGGGTGTGTTGTGGTGGTTAGCCCAGGTGTGTGTGAGAAATTATGTTTCCAGAGTTTATTTAGGATGACATCCAAGTGTCTCCAGGTGTGGTAATGGTTGTTGTAGCCCATGTGTTTGTGGCCATGGTTATGGGGGCTCGCGGTGTCCCAGGTTTCTGTGGGTAGGATGTCTTGTTGTGGTGGCCTATGTGTCTATGATAGGGTTTTGAGGTTATAGTGGCCGATAAGGTTGTTGTTGGGGAGGTAGTGGGACAATAGTGGAACCTGTGGGGGAGGTTTTATGCCTAGGATTTTGTAAATAACCAGTGGGAAAGAGATATTACATACCCAAACATCGATGTGCTATTACTATTACCTTACATGACATTCTCTATTTGGGGAGTGTACCTAGGTGATGTTGGGTGGTTAGTTTCCTTGATAGGTGTTTTGGTTACATCTTTTCTCATGGGTAATTGTAATGCCTCACCACTTGTGCACTAGATATTTTGGTTTTCTCTACTGAGTATACATATATACTCACCCTATATATAAAAAATTGATTTCAGGTATCCAGGAGGACATTGAGAACCATTTCAAACCATACTAGTTTAGATTGTGGGACATTTAGTGTATCTTATTTTCTTTTATTATGGAAGTTACTTTCTTTGTATCTTGTACTTTGTATCATTTCATATTGAACACAAATATGGGAATTTATTTTTAGATTTACCTTTAATTTCAACCATTGGAGATATTTGGGTTTACCATCTTATCAACCAATCTTCTTTTATATAAATAGTATTTCCTTCTATATTACTTGATATTTTTTACCCATGGTGCTAGTATCCACTCCCATGCCTATTGAAGGTGGGGCTCAAGGGTCATTATGTCTCCTTAAACATAAAGAAGGGCTTGGTTGTTTGTTGTCCCTTCCTTCATCTTGGTGATACCAGGTCCTGACATATATGTACTTCATTGATACATGTATGGATCATGAAAAATTCCCACAGTATGATGCATGATTTTCCAGTTTCCCAAGAGTATGGGAGAACATGACCAATCTAGGATCATGATCCTATATGGATATAGTTATTTTTCCCATTTTTTACCATTTGATAAATTTATTATTCTGGATACATGTATACATGTTTTAATTATTTGAAGAGACATGACATGATCATCATATTTTTTATGAAAATCATCAGATTATTTATTATGATAGTATTTTGAATGTTTATAACATTTAAGTAATTTATATTCATACATAATTGTTTTCTAGGGTTACTACAACTATTATTTACTCTAACATGAGGTCATAGTGTCCCCATAGTCACAACCTATGCACTCACTTCTAGTCGAAAGCCTCTGGTGTATGGGAATGTGAGCATGAGGCCGCATTACCCAGTGGATCAGGAAAAAATTTAGTGGATCTCATATTAGGAAATTACAAAAAAAATTATTTAAACTTGTACATGTGACCTAGGATCCAAATTATGGTGACATTTGTGGGGATAAAATCATAATATTGAATAATTATGGATGATATAACTTGATAACAAAAATTCAACCTGGAATTGTTAAAACAATACAAAACAAGAAATCCTAGAGAAAATCAATGATTACTACCATGAAAAAATAACATAGTGATCTTATGATACCGTATAATTCACTATAAATAAAATATCATGAGATAAATACTTTACCTGATGCGTTAGATATCTATATAATTATGGGTAAACCCATCACATTAATATCATGTACTTGCATAAGTATTCCACATAGATCATAAAACATGAGGATATATTTCATCAATTCTATCCCACAAACTAAAGAGTTCACGTTACAATTATGTAAATATACAATCAATTATGTATTTTTATAACATTGTTAATACCCTTGAATATAAATAGAGATTGATGTTCATTATAAAAATGTTTTCATTGAAAATTGAATAATAAATTCGATTGTGTAATCAGTGTACATATTAGTTTATAGAATGGCTTAATGGGATTAAAATGGTCCTACAACTTCATGTCACTCATAATTAAAGTAATATGGATTCATAGAAACATATTAAAATATTAAAAATTCAAAATAAAAAAGTACAATCATTAAAAAGTTTCTTTAAAAATGAGGTAAGGAGAAGATCCCTTACCATGGAAAGACACTTTTAAAAGCATGGTAGGAGATTCATAGAATATTGGGGAACCTTTTAAAGTCATTAGATATGGAAATAATTATTTCATTCTTTCTTAATTTTTTTAATTATTATGAATTTGATTCTTTTTTGGGTGTATATAAAAAATGGTGGATAATTCTTTATAACAAACAATGGTTTTGGGAATATTCATTAGTGTTTATAAAATTCATAAAACAACATGAAAAATAAATTATTTAAAAGTTAAAAAATAAATTTTCATGTAGATTTTCAGTATATTAATTATTACATCTATTCTTGTCTTTTATTATGTCATAATACATTCGATATATTTACACCATATTTAATTTTTACCTCAAAATTTGAATGTTTTAGAAAATTTTGAGAAATCCAAAAGTGGATAATTTCGATGTTCTAATTTATAAAATTATATTTATAATGTAAAAATATATCTATACATATATATATATATATAATTTTATAGTTTTATAAAAAAATACTTATTTATTGAATTAAACTGGTATTTTTACAATAATATTTTCTTGACACTTATGAAATTTACATTTTATTTTTTAAAATTATATTATCATTTATAATTAATAAATATTATATAAAAATTTTATTTTAACGAAATATAATTTATTTTAAAAATATTTTATTCATCCAAATTTCTTTTTTATTGAAATTTTATGTTTTCGAAATAATACATTTGGTGTTTTTTCCTAACAAAATTATATTTTTATCAAAATTACTATTTAATCATCTAAAAAGATAGATTAAAAGGGGGAAAAATATTATTTTGAAAATAAAATATAAAAAACTAATCCTATTAGGATATAGATACATTGAAATTCTTTTATCCAATGAATTCCCAAATGGTAATTTTTGGTATGGTGATATTTTCTTGGGGTTGCTTGGGGAACATGGTTTGGGTCATGATCTCGATGAGCTTAATATTATCCCATAAATAAATTCTATTATGATTTAGTTGTAAAATAGTGTATTCTTACTGATAAATGGATGATAGAAATGATGTTATATCCCTTGTAATCTCTAATAAATGGCATTCATAGGGTTTGATACTACTCGTCAAAGTCATCATTTATTTCGTCAGTGTTAATTGTTCTTTATTTCAACCCTTAATATAATAAAAATAATTTTAACCAAAAATGGTTATATTATCAATAGATATGATTATTAATGGTATTTTAAATCTAACCTACTATAATGATGCAAAATAACCAATATCATATATTTTTTCACTAAAACAAGATTAGTTGATAAATAATTTAATCATTAAAAAGTAAACTCAATTAGATATTTCAGACAAAAAATTATCTTTCCATATTATAAAATATGTTACTATATATCTACTACATTAAATATTCCAGTTCCCTTAATTATTCTTCAATATTTTTTTTCCATGACAACACATTTATAGTGAGTTATCTTGGTTCATTTCACATTTTCAATATGATCTTAACTAACTACTTCTCATATATATAATCCTTCTATAATTTTACCACCTCTTGGTTTAGTAAATTTTAGGGGTATGGTATGTAATTCATCATGTGGGATACATAGAATAAATCATATAAATTATATAGGTTGGGTGGGAGTGATAGTCAACAGGCCACTACATTGATACGATAAGTAATCTCAAAGGGGATGATGTATCTTGAACTATGCCTTCCCTTCATCTCACTACTATAAAATGGACCTATCCCCACGGTTTTCTCCAAAACTGTGGGGAAAGGGCTGGGCTAAAATACATATACCCACGGTTATGAAAAACAGTGGGTATAGGTCACTTTTCTTTGCGCGGGAAAAAAATATTTCTGTGGGAAGGAAACTTTTTTTGGCGGGAACCCTATACCCACGGTTCATCCCACTATACCCACGGTTTTTATAACTATATTTAACTAAATATATATAAATATACATATAGGTGATTATAGGGTAGTGGTTAGACGTGGTGTTGGCAGTGAAGACGTTGCAGGATCGAAACTCGGCGCCTGCATTATTTTAGGACCTATACCCACGATTTTGAAACTGTGGGTATAGGCCATTGACACCATGGAAATTGACTATATTTCGGTGACACTGTGTCACGACACCTATACCCACGGTTTTGGAAAACCATGGGTATAGGCTGGGGACCTATACCGACGCCATTCCAGCCCACATTTCCCAAAACCGTGGGTATAGGCCATTTTGTCAGTACTGTCTCAAACATCACGATTTTCTTCCATGATAATATAATAAGTAATATATTATCTCAGACATTAGACAAAATATTATTTTTATGGTATTATACATTTATATATATATCATATTTTTTTAAATTTATTATGATTTTCAATGGTTTGAACCTTCTCTATCATCACTTCGATAAGAATATGTCCCATCAGCTTCTCGTGGATATCATCCCAACATGATTGATTCTGAAACTTATTACCATGTAGATTATTATAAGGTTTAATTTAAATTATATAATGGAATATATTTTTGTATTAAAATATAGTATTGGGAGAGTATGATCCCATCATACATGGAAATAAATTTAACATAATACTTGTATATCCTCAAAAGTATGTATGGTCCATTCAAACTTACCATCTATCTGAGTGAGATAAAATATGATGAAGATTAGTTCTATATCAAATTATTATTCTATGATTCTAGGAAACCATAAAAAAAATCTCAAATATTGATCAAATACTACATAAAGTTTAACTCTAGGAAATATTACCGCATGATATATATATTATGAAGAATTGGTTATAGGATAAGTCTTCCATGATTGAAATTAATTGAACATACATGGTAAGTGAAAAATTTACTTATTATAGGGATTTAATGCTTTTAGGTGTTCTAGAGATTCCTATTATAAAATTCATAGTAATGTATTTCCATTTCATGTTGGTATTGAAAATTTTCTCATCGTAAAATTATACTAATTTGATTCCTACATGAATTGGCGGCATACCAATAATCATGATATAACCTCCTCAGCCTCGATCATCTTATTATCCCACCCATTTATATACAAAAAATATCTATAAATAATAGTCATTCCAAGATGAATAGACAAGGATGAGATATTATCATCATCCAATAGTTCCCTCTTCAATTATTGTTTTGAGGAGACACATATCTGGGAATGAAATATTATAAATCTATATACATATATTTAGATATGTTGATTAATTTTATCTTTCTTTAGTAGATAACCATCCATATTATGGGCCTCCTTGTACCTCATGGGAATGGATTATTGAGATTTTATTTGATAAAAGTCAGATGAATATCCTTTTATTATTGACTTTCCTATCTTTTACATGTCCATGATGATTTCTTCCCTTTTAATTCTCATTATTGAGTTGGTTGTGGGATCCTTTATACTCAAATATTTTTCCATGATACATGGATTCCCTTTATGGGATTATATTAAAAATAATAATCCATGATTAGCATTGACCATATTTACTAGTACACAATATAATCCTTTTTCATGAATACGTACTTGTTGATTTTATGGTATGTATATATAACAGACTTCTCTCTATTGAGATAATGTCACCAAATCATCAATCTGAATTTCACTGTAATCAATTCTATATCATGGGTTGGATATTTATACTCATTTATCATTAAATGGATTCATTCATAGGACATAATATTTTCATCTTAAAAGAATATAAAACCCAACCCCTTTTGGGTAAATCACTATATATCACAAATCTTTCCCAATGGGTGGGTAAAATGAGAACAGGTGAGGTGATCAACCTTTAATTCATCATATTAAATAACTTTTCAAATTTATTAGTCCCAAAAACATGTCTCTCATCCTAGTGCACATGGATTGTGGTATTGGAAATAGTGATACGTTTATGACAAATTGATGATAGTACCAATCAAATTTACGGAATCTATGGACTTCTATTGCATATGTAGGTTTATGTGATCCTTTGACTGTGTCCATTTTTAATGGCTCCATATTAATCCATTTTTTGGTCAAAAAATTCAATAATAAATATACATGCTCCATAAGAAATTCCAATTTTCTATAAATTTCAAATCAAATTCCCTTTCATAGTGTCTTTAGTATGGTATATTAATTTAACTCATGTTTTTTATTTCATTTGGAGTAGATATGTATATCATCAATAATAACAGCCAAATGTTGAGAAAATCCATAAAGACTCTATTCATTGAGACCATTATGATTTATTTATAATGAGTGAGCCCAAATGTAGTCATTATAAACTAATAGTTCTTATAACTGATACAAAAATTTGACATAGGGATATCCTTCATCTTGAAAATTACATGGTAATATACTGACCAACATTACACCATATATAAGTACAAGGATCCACATAGATGATTAAACAAGTAATAAATCTATGGAATATTATAATTATTCATCATTATGATCCTTTTGAGATAATTATATTCAATGAATGGGAATATTGACATATCATTCTTTTGGATAAAGTGTTCAAATTTTCCCCTTGGTGAAGCACATGATTTTATAAATATTTGTTCAAATAATCCTTTAATTGATTATTTAACTCCTCATGTATAGTAACATCTATTTAATTTTGTA
The DNA here is from genome assembly GCA_963277665.1 of Viscum album. Taxonomy (NCBI): domain Eukaryota; kingdom Viridiplantae; phylum Streptophyta; class Magnoliopsida; order Santalales; family Viscaceae; genus Viscum; species Viscum album. The sequence continues at coordinate 2,052,396,137 of OY728146.1, read as the reverse complement.
TCAAAATATTGTAAAAGATCTAAGTAAGATATTAATTGAGAAATGAACCTCAGGGATAGCACTAAAACCAATAAACCATTTAGGAAAAACATTAAACAATCCCCTGACTATGGTAATGTCATCAAGGATGAGCCATTATTTATTCTGAATCATTGGAGATAGAAACAATTTCTAAAATGGAACTAATAGCCTTGACATAGAAGTTAGTACCAAAGAATATTAACCTACAACCTGATCTTGTATAGAGTCATAGGACGATTTGTTAGATGGAGATTGATTTCTATCTCAGCAAGTTATGTTGTTTTTATACAATGAATCACAATCCATGTGAAGAATAGCATGAAATTCTAATAAATGGAATATCACAATGTTTTTCAAGAAATTCATACCACAAATTATCATATTGGAAGGTTTATATACATGCAATGAAATAAGAGAACCATTTTTTATCTTTACTAAAAACGCAGATTCTATGTTTTGAGGTTATATTTGAATAATTATATGAAACTATTGAGATAATGAAGAATTAGGATAACCATAGACACATAATATATTTTAATTTCATGAATATATGATTATCCCAATATTCACTATTTTATTCTTATTCCAATCATCAAAAATAGACAAAGGGGTAATAGTTTTCAAAATATTAAAAATATTAGTGGGAAACAATGAAAATTAAATAGATAACTCATTAAAACATATATTCATTGACCCATGAATTTATAGATTTCAATATTCGGTATCCATGATATATTTATTCATATAAAATATTATTGGAATTTATGTTCCCTTTATAATGGATAACAATTAGTTTGTTAATTTACCAAATCATATCCGTCAAGAGTGTCAAACTAGTAAATAAGTAAGTACCATTATGGTACATGAAGTGATTATCAAGTATGGACCAATGCATGCTTTTCATGGTTATTACCCTTAGGTAACTCTATTCCAGACCAATATCCACATGAATTGTCTAGATAGAGATGTATTTCCCTGGAAAATAATTACTCAGTAACATACATAAATTTATGGATGTTTCATTCTGTTTTGTCTTATCCCAAAATATTTCAGTATATTTTTGTCTTCCTAACCATTAAATTAACAATACATTCCTCTAATACCAATAATGGAAACCCAAATCATTACTATACTCTATTTAATGACTTTATAAATAAAAAATATATAATTCATCGCTATAAGAATGTGAGGACTTTAGCCATTGGGTAATTATTTACATAACGTAACAACTTCTAATGAATTATAAACAAATAAATGTAATATCCATAATATGGTTGTTTCGGGTCGGTCTCGAAACGCCCAATGGTTCTGTATCCGAGGACATGTGGACCTTCTTTCCAAAGGCAGGCGTTCGCCAGATGGTCTGACCATCGATGCTTAAGAAATCACATTGGTCGAGCGGATGGGAAGTCAGGATCATCGCACCCTTTTGGGGGAATTATTTCCTGTTCTAGGACTCTCTTATAGATTTAAGACGTATTCATATGTTCGTGAATATTTGGTTTTTACCCAAGCATAGTATCCATGAAATATTTCTGGTTGGAAAAGGTCATATGGACGTAGGGGTTCAGAATCATTTTGGTTGGATATTTACCATCCCTCATTGGATTATTGACTCTGAAGAATTTGGACTCATTGAGACGATGCTAGGAGCTACTCGGTGAACTGATGTGAAGATAGTCAGATCGACTGATTGTTAGGATTGAACCTCTGGGAGGATTCCTACATTCCCTGCCTAGGAGGTAGAGATCAAAGTCCACGTATTTTGAATAGGCTTGGGGCTTACACTCTAAGGAGGCCCATGGTGATAGATTCGGGCTTACACTCTGAGGAGGCCCATGGTGATAGATTGGGGCTTACACTCTGAGGAGGCCCAAGGTGTGGATGATGGGCTTGAACCTCAGGGAGGCTTCCTACGTACCCTACCTAAGAGACAAGGATCAGTGTCCATGTAGTTCCTAATGTCTTGGGACTTACGCTCTGAGGCAGCCCAATGTGATGGGTTGGGGCTTACACTCTGAGGAGGCCCAAGGTGGAGGTCATGGTCGATGCTTACTCTAAGCCCATGTGAGTCGTGCTCAGTGTGAGAAACAAGAGGCAGCATGGACCAGATGATCACGTCGCGAAAGGTGCGTCTAGGAGAGGTAGAGTGGGACTTATGCATGAGGGCGACCCAGAATGTTGGGGCTTACTCTGAGATGGATTCCCATGGCGAATTCCTCATGTCTTACCATGATGGAGTCCCAACCCATTGGTGGGTTGAGTAATTTAATGGGGGCCAAAGCCTATACGCAAGTGCACAAGAGGTATAACACCAAGGGCATTGGAATCAGTCCAAACAAAGGGAGATTAAAAGTGTGAATTACATGCCCAACATTGGAAACACAATGAGGGTGGCATGGTGATGGAGGATAACTTCTGACCATGTTCGAAACACATCATCCATTTCACGTTAGCCTGAAACGGGGATGAACAAATGAGGGTCGACTGCTGACCATGTTCGAAACACAGGACCAGACACAAAGTGTTTTCAAAAGTCTACTGGGGTGTTGGCCCAGGATGGTAGGTGAGCTGAGGCAGCATGGGACCAGGCCATTAGTGGGTCCCTTCAGACAAGCAAGGGAATGATGATCCGAATGAAGGACGTGCAAAGCATGAGGTGGAGTGATGGAATGTTTGAATGGATTCCAGTGCTCCTGAAGTTATGCCACTGTAAACATAGCATAAAGCATCTCATGTATGAAGAAAGAGGCATCCAATTATTGAATGATAGGGAATGCTATAGTTTATAGTCATGTAGAAAGGACTGTTTCAATATAGTTTAATGTCATATGGATAGGATGAAGGCCATATTGACTAACATCATGTGGTCAAGAGGAGGGCCATTGAGTTAAACGTCATGTGGTCAGGAAGAAGGCCATACAGTTTAATGTCATGTGGTCAGGATGAGGGCCATAAATTTTAATGTCATGTGGTCTGGATGACTAGATATGAGATACCTATTAATGGTTGGTCTGGGACTTACACAAGGGAGGCCCTTTCTGGATGAACCTAGAAAAATGAGCTAGGAAATGGGGTTATAGGAGAGTCATGAGAAATAGCTTGACCCATGGAATGTATAGGACAGATGTTGGGGTGGCACAATAGTGAAATGTAAAATATTGTTGATCCGACCCGAAAAGATCGTGGTGCGACTCTCCATTTTTCATGGGGTTCAGTGATGGTCACTACTAGAAATTGGGGCTATAGCCACGGACCTATAGCCACGGTTTTATAGGTCCGTGGCTATAGCCCTTATTAGGCCACGGTTAAATTTTTGTCCGTGGCTAAATGTGTTTCATCCTTTTATTCTTCCGATCTTTTATCGGGCTCCTCCTCCTCCCCGATCCACAGCCCTCCTCCCCGACGGCATCTCCTCCTCGCCGTGCCCTCCTCGCCGCGCCCTCCTCGCCGCGCCCTCCTCGTCGCCGCGCCCTCCTCGTGGCCGTGCCCTCCTCGTCGCCGCGCCCTCCTCGCCCCTCCTCCCCGACGCCTCCTCGCCGCGCCTCCCCCCTCCCCGGACTCACTCCTACGGAACCCTCCCCGACTCACTCCCCTCCCCCGACGCACTCCCCTCCCCGGACGACCGCGCCTCCCCCCTCCCCGGAAGACAGCACCTCCCTCGACGCCGACGGACTCCCCTCCAAGTCTAAATCGTGATGGGGGTTTGAGTGAGGTATTCTTCTCCAAATTCCTTCCTCTGAGTTGTTTCTTGACTGGTAGATGTTCAACTCTCTTTGAATCTATTGATTTGGCTTAAAAATACCAGTTCATCATCGATTTAAATATCTCTATTTAACAGTTGCTATTCAATGTTCATATTTAATTGAATTCTACTAGATTGTCTTTGTGTTGAATGCTGGTTTTAAGTCAAATATGATTTTTTTCAAACATCTGGTTCGGCGTTGCATCATTTTAATTTCTTTGCCACTGTTTTGTTTTATTAATTCAACATCAACCAAATTTTTCATCCTGTTTTAATGAAAAATCTAAATTCAATTATGTATGTATTTAATTACCTTCTGAATTATGTTTTATACTTGCAGGTATTGAATTCTGAATTCAATTCTAAATTTTGTATGTATTTACTTGAAGATATGACTTATGTGTTGTAATTGCAGGTATGTATTCAATTCTGAATTTTAAATTCAATTCTGAAATCTATATGTATTTACTTGCAGATATGTATTATTTGTTATAATACTTGCAGGCATGTATTCAATTCTGAATTCTGAATTCAATTCTGAATTTTGTATGTATTTACTTACAGGTATGAATTATGTGTTATAATACTTTCATGTATGAATTTAATTCTGAATTCTGTATGTATTTACTTGTAGGTATGTATTCAATTCTGTATGTATTCTGAATTCATGTATGTATTTAATTCTGTATGTATTTTTAATTGAGGGAGGAATGGAGTCTCTAATTGCAGGTATGTATTTACTTGCAGGTATGTATTCTATATGTATAGAGTCTCTAGTTGCAAGTATGTATGTATTCTTTATGTATGGAGTCTCTAGTTGTAGGTATGCATTCTGTATGTATTCTGTATGTATTCTGAATTCAGGTATGTATATAATTCATATGTTTTCTGTATGTATTCTCTAGTTGCAGGTATGTATTATGTATATATTCTAGTTGCAAGAATTGAGTCTCTAGTTGCATGTATGTATTCAATTCTATATGTATGGAGTCTCTAGTTGTAGGTATGAATGGATTCTCTAGTTGCAGGTATGTATTCGGTATGTATTTTGTATGTATTTAATTCTTTATTTAATTTTGTATGTATTTACTTGCGGGTATGTATTTAATTTTGTATGTATTCATCAAAAAAACCACTCGTTGGACAATAATAAGCAACTAGATGTGGTTTTTTCTTTCTAGACTATAGTTTCTCCTATAGGGACCCTTATTACCTCTACTGGAATGTGCTTTTTCGGTTGTAGGGGTGCTAAAATCTTTATCATTGGATTCTTTATTTACCTTTACACACTAGTTGGCCTGAATTTGAAAGCATGGTAGTCTTCGCGACGTGCACGCGCAGATGGCACGTCAATCAGAGATAATTAAAATGAGGTGTCAATGAAATTCAGAATGCCAAATTGACTTTCAAAAAGTGTATTCACATCTAAATATTTCTTACCAACTATCATGCTGGATCATTTGAGTTATTTGTGAAAATCAATAATTAATCACTATGAGATTAATGGTTGTACTGTTTGAATCCAGGTGAAGCTCTCAATATGTGGCAGGGACTTCAAGTTAACCCTTATTTCTAGGCGGTCACTTCATTTTACTGGCACCAGGTTGGATAGATACATGTTAGTTGTTTTATGTTTTTTATGTGTGCATTCCTACATGGGTTTGGGTTCTGAATACGACTTTATATAAGATCAAACACTGTGATTCTTTTGAAGATCAATTTTTTGTTATAACCCATCTTCTAGAATGTGTAATTTTTGCTGGCAGATGTTCCCAATTATTCAGTGTTTGACATATTTTTCCTTTCTCTTGTCTGTTCTGTTTGATTTTTACACTAATCTTTCTATACATTTATTTATGTTCATATAGATAATTAAAATGAGGTGTCAATGAAATGGTTCAAGCAGTTAATTATGTTGTGACAAAACAATTTGCTCCGGAGTATATATCTGAAGGCTGCCATTTATAAATAAGTTCTGTTGTCCAGAATCGGTGTTCAATTCAACTTTTCTAATCTCAGGAGTCATCATGAAGGAATATTGAACCTGATATTATTTTTTTTTGGCATTTTCCCATGAATATGCTGCTTTTTAATTTTCTGATCTGTTGACATTTCTTATTGAAGTTTTTGTTTTTTGTTTCCCAGTTTTATAGGTCCGTGGCTATATCTTTTATACTGCCACGGTTAATATTCTATCCGTGGCTATATCCAGCTGCTCCGTTTTTTTTCCCAAACCCATCGGGCTCTTCTCCTCCCCCTCGCGATTCCTCACCGCGCCCTCCCCCTCCCCGACGCCTCCAGGCCGAGACCTCCTCCACGCCGCGCCCTCCTCGCCGCCGCGCCCTCCTCGCCGCCGCGCCCTCCTCGCCGCGCCTCCCCCCTCCCCGGACTCACTCCTACGGAACCCTCCCCGACTCACTCCCCTCCCCCGACGCACTCCCCTCCCCGGACGACCGCGCCTCCCCCCTCCCCGGACGACAGCGCCTCCCCCGACGCCGACGGACTCCCCCGACGGACTCCCCTCCTCCGGACGACCGCAACTCCCCTACTCCCGACGGAATCTCCTCCTCCGACGAACTCTCCTCCTCCCGACGACCTCATTGCCGGTATCTTTATCATTCCATTTTTTATCACTTCAGTTTCACTGCAACCTATTTTTTAGGTTTCCCCATCTTGGTGTCATAATGAGAGACCAAATGAATCAAATGTATCTACAGTTTTCCTATGCCATTACAAATTGAAATGTTGGGTTCCTAATGTTTATAGGGGGAAGATTCAAATCTACCCATTTGAGGTAAAGCATCTTCTCTAATTTTATTATCACGTTCCATTCCTCCATTTTTCTTTTTCTGCCTTCATGCGGATGAATCCCTATCTCATCTTTTCGTGCATTGCACCTTCACAATCAGACTATGGGAGTATGTACAGATGGTTTTCTGCTGCTGTCTGGACCTGTAGGGAATTGAGGCACTGCTTCTCTCCATTTGCCGATTCCAGTGCAGTGAACAGGTTCGTGCCCTTATGATGTCTGCTTCTGTTAGATTGTTATCATTTATTTGGAAAGCAAGGAATGAGTTGGTTTTCAATAACCGTATACCCTCTTTTCATGCTGGTGTTTTTGAATTTTTGGAAGGCAATGCTCTGAACTTCGCTGCAATCCATCATCTTCAATTCCCCAACAGGATCCATAGGTAATTACAGAACAATACCATGACCTGCAACTCATCTGGGTTTCTTCAATTGGGTGTGAGTCAAGTAGCTTGGTTTCAGGGATGAGTTGGTGATCGAAGCTGGCACTAATGCCGGGGCACTTCTTGTGGATGGGCTCGGGGACGGGATTCTAATTGAAGCGCTGGATCAGGACATTGATTTCGTGAGGGATACATCATTCAACTTACTGCAAGGTTGCAGGATGCGAAATACAAAGACGGTACGTGATGTGGTTTTAGATAATAAGATGATTGGGTTGATCATGTAGTTTTGATAATTTTGATGTGTGGAATTTTACTACTATGGCAGGAGTATGTTTCGTGCCCGTCTTGTGGGAGGACTCTTTTCGACCTTCAAGAAATAAGTGCGGAGATACGTGAAAAGACCTCTCATTTACCCGGTGTTTTGGTAACTCTCTCCCCCCTTCCAGTTCCATTAATTTTCAAGAAAATCATTTGTGATATCTTAGACCCTCTTTGGTTCAAGGAATCCACTATGAGAGAATCGCTCCCTCTCTCTCAATCAGTTCCATCAATTTTCAAAGAATTGATTTATGATCTCTTAGAACCTGTTTGGTTTAAGGAATCCACTATGAGAGACCCCTCCCCCCATCTGTTAGTTCCATTAATTTTGAAGGAATTCATTTGTGATCTCCTTGAGGTTCTCTCATAGTGGATTCCTTAAACCAGACAGGGGGCAGGGGGCAGGGGGCAGGGGGCAGGGGGCAGGGGGCAGGGGGCAGGGGTGTCCAGCAGGGGGAGGGGTGTCCAGCAGGGGGAGGGGTGTCCAACAGGGGGAGGGGCTGTCCAGCCAGGGGGGAGGGGTGTCCAGGGTCTGGGGGGGACTGGCAGGGGTGTCCGAGGTTTGGGGGGGGGGGGGGGGGGCTGTCACGCCGCGGTCACGCCGCGGTCACGCCGCGGTCACCATTAATATATTTGAGGGCTAACTTGGATTCTCCCTTCATATCCATTTGGGGGAAATAAATATCATCTGATAACTTATGACCAGTAATGAGAGCCTAATAATTTGCCTCATCATCAGTGAAACCTTATAAAAATAGGAAAAAGTATGATTGGACGTCTTGTGTTGGTGTGATAAAGACAACCACCTGGCCTACTCAATTAAGATTAGAATTATTAAGCATTATTTCAGTCGATCTTTGAAAATCACCATCAAAATATGTTTTCTAATACTCTTTGACATGATCCACTAAGAGGGTAGCCTCATTTGGGAAATCAACATTCAGGGGAGTATCATGATTCTATATATAATATCACAACTTCTACACTGTAAAAACTATTGCGAGGAAACTCTTATCTATAGGGGAGTATCTATTCTATATATCGAGGAGCATCCGATTATGATATTATAAACAATTTTCTATTACCTCTGTTTTTTTGGGTTAGATGGGTTATAAGGGATCATTCCAAGGAAGTCCCATAAATGAACAATGTCTTTCCTAAAATGGAAGAAATCAAAACTGACTGTTGTAAAAGATAATGCTTAATGTTATCAATAATCGATATGGAACTCCTCATCCAATTTTTTAATAGGTACTTTATTCATTGGACACTAGAGGATCTTACACTATCCAACTAGATTCACATTAAATCAGTTTATATAGGTGAATAAACTGGTTATAGGTACAATCCATAGGTTAGAGATATCATAGTAGTGCATGTTATTGAGGTAGAGTACCACAACTAAATTCATTTAATAATAAAATTATTAGATGTGGGTGATGAATTTATATTGTTTCCTGATTTTTTCAGTTGGTAATAATTAAACCATTGGTAATTTAACATCCTTCAATGCACCTCATATTTTTGAGCAACAATGTTCTAATGATTTGTTCTTGATAACTAATTGAGAGTGTTAATGTTCAGGTTGCTCCAAAGTGATGAAGGATGGAGATCAATTTTATACAGGATGTGTTTTTTAGGCCATCGCCATCCTTGCAATGAAGCTCACCAGGGTCTCAAATTACGGTATGCTCATAGAACTAGGATTAGAAACTGGTTCATCTATGGTGAGGGGTGCTGTCAAGCTTTGGGACATGGGTTGGGTAAGAAGAAGATGTGGGGGTTGAGGAAGAAGAGGAGGGTATTTTGGAACTTTTAAAACTTGAACATCCATTCCACAAACTAAATTGGATTACCCCTGATCCGAGCACCCAAGTCGGCCTGTGGAAAGGCTTGAGGGTCATTCTCAATCCCTTCGAGCTAACAACAATTGTCGAGACATCAAATTATGCTCTATGAGAATAATTTTCCTAGATAAATATTATTCAACAAGTAGCAGAATTCCATAAAAATTTCAGCATGGTGCGTCCATGCCTTAGATGTCCTCGCATAACAAAATAAGTAGTTTCAGGGGGGCAGGTTGCAGGGGGCAGGGGGGCAGGTTGGAGGGGGGCAGGGGGGCAGGGGGTAGGTTGGAGGGGGGCAGGGGGCAGGGGGGCAGGTTACAGGGGGGCAGGAGGCAGGTTGTAGGGGGCAGGGGGGCAGGGGGAAGTTTCAGGGGGGCAGGGGGGCAGGTTGGAGGGGGGAAGGGGGCAGGGGGGCAGGGGGCAGGTTAAAGGGGGGCAGGGGGGCAGGTTGCAGGGGGGCAGGGGGGCAGGTTGGAGTGGGGCAGGGGGCAGGGGGGCAGGGGGCACGTTGCAGGGGGGCAGGTTGGAGGGGGGCAGGGGGGCAGGTTGCAGGGGGGCAGGGGGGCAGGTTGGAGGGGGGCAGGGGGCAGGGGGCAGGGGGGCAGGTTGCAGGGGGGCAGGGGGCACGTTGCAGGGGGGCAGGGGGGTAGGTTGGAGGGGGGCAGGGGGCAGGGGGGAGGGGGCAGGGGGGAGGGTGGAGGGGTGCAGCTGTGAGCATAATTTCACATCCTATTGAAGTATAGATTCAACGATTTTTATAGATCTAGAGAAGTTATATTTCATAGTAACTTTGAACCAATCTACCTTAGTTTTTACTCTAGTTTTGTTCTGTTTTGAACTTTAAATTTTATAAATTAATGTATATGTTTACACTTATAGGAGATGAAATTTTGGAAACCAAAGGTATTTATTCAACAAGAAAAGAAGGGAAATTTTTTCCAATGATCTCAAATGAATAGAGCATCTACACCATGGGAGTAATAGTTTAAATTCTGTGATTTTTCTACTTAAACTTGAAAATTCACTTCTTTTTTTTAGTTGAAATAAATGGTTGGAAGTTGCCTTTTAATAAATTTTGTATGCTGAAATCATCTTGTTAAATCTGTTGGTTGTTGCTTCCTTTTTTACTACCTTTTTGTATTGAAATTCTGGTGTGTATGCTTATTTTAATGTTTTACTAAAAATCATTTTTGAACTTCAAATGTTAACATGAATCTACATTAAAATCCATGAATATGTGTTGAAGTTGTTAATATAGTAACTAGTGGGTATCATTCATGAATTTTGTGTGATTGTTTGAACTCTATGTTCTTCATTTCTTTTGTTTTTAATATATTAGTTATATGCTTTGTTTGTAATTAGATAAAAAAATTCTTTATTGTTACAAATTGATGCATATATCTAATTAATCATTTCTACCATAGGACGTTGGTGTTGGTTCAAATGCGGGCACGTTGGCATGCAACCGACAAGCAAGAGGGAACATCCATTCTTGGTAATGGGCATCTATGTGAACTTCACTTCTCAGTTATTGGTTTTGATTAGAGTGATATTAACATATTATTTTGTTCCCATGTAGTTTTACAAACATAAAATAAAAATTTAATCAGGGAAAGGTGCCCCCAAAATACATGCCCCTCGAACTGGATGTTCTATCCAATGTTTATCTCTATATCAGGAAGGGGTACATTGTCCTCATTCAAGGGTTTTCCCGGGGGTGGGCCCTCTAGAGTAAATACAACACACTGAGAATAATCCATGTTTTTTTCATTAGAAGGACCATCCTAAGGTGATGTTGAAGTGATTAAGTCTGTAGTTTTCCCAGTATCCTTCTACACTGATATAACCCCTATCTTATCCACATTATAAGGGACAGTAGTGTATTTTCTCTCCAAGTCATAGATTGGAATATTCATCTTACCGTTCCAACTTTCATAGTTAGAGACATCATTCCCCTTCATATTGTAAAAAGAACACTCCTTGTCCCTATTACATTCTGGAGAATGATGGAAAAAACATATAATTCATGTAGAACTAAGGTTTCCTTTCGTATTGGATCAGAAAGTCTATACATTCATCTAGTTAGTTAAGACTACTTCTTCTAGAATCATTATATACATGTCCACATTCATTATATACATGCCCACATATAATTCACAGATTAGCATTCATTTCTTTAAATCTTCTGAGAAAACATCCTCTCATGCCATCCATATCATCCTATTTGAAACTAAGTGGAAGATGTTACCCCGCGGATGTCGCTGGACCGGGCCAACACGTTGTGGTCACGCCGCGGTCACGCCGCGGTCACGCCGCGGTCACGCCGCGGTCACGCCGCGGTCACGCCGCGGTCACGCCGCGGTCACGCCGCGGTCACGCCGCGGTCACGCCGCGGTCACGCCGCGGTCACGCTGCGGTCACGCCGTGATTTGGCCCTGCTCCAGGACGACACCCTGCGGCGGTTACTCCTTAGAGAAACATTGAATGGTTAGCTCTATAATTTTTCGTATTTCCTCATTCCTAAACTATATCTCCTCTCAGCGCTGCCTCTCATCCATCTTTCCACAAAACGTGCATAGCAGGTGGTACAAAAGCTCAATTCAACTGAAAACATTGGTTTGGAATTGTCTGACATATTTTATTCCTCTAGGTATTCCTACACATTTCTAGATCTGCAAACCTCACCGAATTAGGTATATCAGGGGTCATCCAATCCTCTATTCATCACAGATTAGCATTCATTTCTTTAAATCTTCTGAGAAAACATCCTTTCATGCCATCCATATCATCCTATTTGAAACTAAGTGGAAGATGTTGCCCCACAGATGTCGCTGGACCGGGCCAACACGTTGCGGTCACGCTGCGGTCACGCCGCGGTCACGCCGCGGTCACGCCGCGGTCACGCCGCGGTCACGCCGCGGTCACGCCGCGGTCACGCCGCGGTCACGCCGCGGTCACGCCGCGGTCACGCCGCGGTCACGCCGTGATTTGGCCCTGCTCCAGGACGACACCCTGCGGCGGTTACTCCTTAGAGAAACATTGAATGGTTAGCTCTATAATTTTTCGTATTTCCTCATTCCTAAACTATATCTCCTCTCAGCGCTGCCTCTCATCCATCTTTCCACAAAACGTGCATAGCAGGTGGTACAAAAGCTCAATTCAACTGAAAACATTGGTTTGGAATTGTCTGACATATTTTATTCCTCTAGGTATTCCTACACATTTCTAGATCTGCAAACCTCACCGAATTAGGTATATCAGGGGTCATCCAATCCTCTATTCATCACAGATTAGCATTCATTTCTTTAAATCTTCTGAGAAAACATCCTTTCATGCCATCCATATCATCCTATTTGAAACTAAGTGGAAGATGTTGCCCCGCGGATGTCGCTGGACCGGGCCAACACGTTGCGGTCACGCTGCGGTCACGCCGCGGTCACGCCGCGGTCACGCCGCGGTCACGCCGCGGTCACGCCGCGGTCACGCCGCGGTCACGCCGCGGTCACGCCGCGGTCACGCCGTGATTTGGCCCTACTCCAGGACGACACCCTGCGGCGGTTACTCCTCCTTAGAGAAACATTGAATGGTTAGCTCTATAATTTTTCGTATTTCCTCATTCCTAAACTATATCTCCTCTCAGCGCTGCCTCTCATCCATCTTTCCACAAAACGTGCATAGCAGGTGGTACAAAGGCTCAATTCAACTGAAAACATTGGTTTTGAATTGTCTGACATATTTTATTCCTCTAGGTATTCCTACACATGTCCACATCAATCATATCTGGCCTCTAGATACTGTTGGCATGCCCACTGCCCTTACTCCATGCCACTATAACGCCTCCCAGGAACTGCTTCAGGGGGGCTCTCCTTATGCCCAGGCCTAGCCATGCCTCCCTGATCAGCAGTCATCCCCTACTCCTTTTCCCCCTCCCTTTTAGCTCACTGCTTCCATCCTGCTCACTGCTGCCAACCAGATCCACCGCTTCATCCGATCTCACCACCTCAGCATCAGCAGCTTCCGTTCCACAAAAATTCCCAGTCGAAATCATACTCAAACCACCTGCATCCACCACTTCAACCTCTAAATAACTCCCAACCTTCAAGTCTGTTTTTAGCCTCTCAAAAAATGCAGCAACCATTGGCTGAGTGGGCAGTGTCCAGGGCACTCCCGTGGCCCCCTGCACCTCCACCATTTTCTGGCTGCTCTCATTAGACTTTGCACGATCCAGACTCACGTTACTCCTATCATTGACACCATAACTGAAAGCCTGATCACAGTATTAGGAGGGGTGTCCAGGCAGGGGGGACTGGTAGGGGGCAGGGGGGGGGGCTGGCGGGGGGACTCGCAGGGGGCAGGGGGGGGGGGACTGGCAGGGGGACAGGGTGGGGGGTGCTGGCAGGGGGACAGGGGGGGGGGGGGGGCTGGCAGGGGGGGCTAGCAGGGGGCAGGGGGGGGGGGTGTCCAGGCAGGGGGGACTGGTAGGGGGCAGGGGGGGGGGGGGGGGGCTGGCGGGGGGACTAGCAGGGGGCAGGGGGGGGGGGGCTGGCCTGGGGCAGGGGGGGGGGGCTGGCAGGGGGCAGGGGGGGGGGGCTGGCAGGGGGGCTGGCAGGGGGACAGGGTGGGGGGTGCTGGCAGGGGGACAGGGGGGGGGGGGGGGCTGGCAGGGGGGGTGGGCTAGCAGGGGGCAGAGGGGGGTGTCCAGGCAGGGGGGACTGGTAGGGGGCAGGGGGGGGGGGGGCTGGCGGGGGGGGGGGGGGCTGGCGGGGGGCAGGGGGGGGCTGGCGGGGGGCAGGGGGGGGGGCTGGCAGGGGGCCAGGGGGGGGGGGGGCTGGCAGGGGGCCAGGGGGGGGGGGGCTGGCAGGGGGCAGGGGGGGGGGTGCTGGCAGGGGGACAGGGGGGGGGGCTGGCAAGGGGGGGCTAGCAGGGGGGGTGTCCAGGCAGGGGGGACTGGTAGGGGGCAGGGGGGGGGGGGGCTGGCGGGGGGGGGGGCTGGCGGGGGGCAGGGGGGGGGGCTGGCGGGGGGCAGGGGGGGGCTGGCGGGGGGCAGGGGGGGGGCTGGCAGGGGGGGGCTGGCAGGGGGCAGGGGGGGGGGGGGCTAGCAGGGGGCAGGGGGGGGGGAGGTAGTTGTTCATACTCAATTTTCAAAAACAAGTCATCTTCATTTGTGGATAACACAACCCGATCAATGAGGGTGGAATTAAGGTCCACTTCTAGAAGAACTCTAGCAAAATGCACATTATTCTAGCAAAATACCCATAATGTGCCTCCTCAGTTGCTCTATCCATTTTGATGGGAATGCCAATTGTAGATGTAATGTCAAATAATATCCTGGGGGGGGGGGGCTGGGTGCAAGTGGTACTGGGGGTGCAGGGGGGTGTCAAGGGTGGGGAGTGGGTTTGGGGGGGGGGTCTGTCCATGGGGTGTCTAGGGGGTCTAGTGAGGGGGGGGGGGGGCGTTTGTCCTGGGGTGTCCAGGGTCTGGGGGGGGGGGTCTGTCCTGGGGGGTCTGGGTTTGGGGGGGGTCTGTCCTGGGGTGTCCACTTTTAGCATGAATTGATACCATTGCTGCATGCAACTTCCAGCTCTAAACCAGATCGGTTTTCAGCTCTAAAATATATGCTTTGTGAGCACACTTACCCCATGGATTGTGTCTCCACTTCTTTAGGTTTGTTCTCTTCTTCACAACCCAAAACACAACCTGTTTTTCCTTGGACAGCTTTACCACCAAGGATTTTTCTTTTCACTATAGGTTGATTTTTCTTTCTCCAAATCACCTTGCTGCTTGGACTGTCCCTGCAAGCATTTTCAGTACATACCTTGCCTTGGGGCACCCCTTTCACATGAATCCTTCTAGTTTTAGGATCATGTGAGTTCTTCTCATGCTTCGAAGCCCTTTTTGTGTCTTTCCAGGAGGTTTGTGCTTTAGAACTAGTCTTGGATTTTTTTTTTACATTACTCTCAGCATAGGAGTTTTTCTACATGTAGCCCCTGAAATCTGTTCCTCAAAGGAACATATTTGTCGTTGTATTCATGTTGATTTCTTCCATTAATCCTTACTGAATGCTTGTAGCCTGCAATTGTCGCGGATGAGGATTTTGTTGGATTGGTGTTGCCCGATCCGGTTGGGCCGAATGCTTGTGGCCCGCAACTGTCCAGCAGAGGGGGGTTGTCCAGCAGGGGGGGGTTGTCCAGCAGGGGGGGTGCTGGCAGGGGGCAGGGGGGGCTGTCCAGCAGGGGGGGGTTGTCCAGCAGAGGGAGGGGGTGTCCAGCAGGGGGGTGTCCAGCAGGGGGAAGGGGTGCTAAACATGGTCTGTAAATCTGATGTAGTTCAGTCTGTTCCTGTCTTATCTCATGCTGCTAAACATGTCAGAATTGGTGAATTGGTACCTGTTAAACCCGAATCTGGCAGTGCTGAAGATGTTGTGGTTATCAGATCAGATAAACTTGGTTATCAGATCAGGGGGCAGGGGGACTAGCAGGGGACTGACAGGGGGCCTAGCAGGGGACTGACAGGGGGCCTAGCAGGGGGCAGGGGGGGGGGGGCTGGCAGGGGGACAAGCAGGGGGCAGGGGGGGGGGGGCTGGCAGGGGGACAAGCAGGGGGCAGGGTGGGGGGGGGGTGCTGGCAGGGGGCAGGGGGGGCTGGGGGGGGGACAAGCAGGGGGCAGGGGGGGGGGTGCTGGCAGGGGGCAGGGGGGGCTGGGTGGGGGGACAAGCAGGGGGCAGGGGGGGGGGTGCTGGCAGGGGGCAGGGGGGGCTGGGTGGGGGGACAAGCAGGGGGCAGGGGGGGTGCTGGCAGGGGGCAGGGGGGGCTGGGTGGGGGGACAAGCAGGGGGCAGGGGGGGCTGGGTGGGGGGACAAGCAGGGGGCAGGGGGGGCAGGGTGGGGGGGGGGGCTGGCAGGGGGCAGGGGGGGGGGGGGGGGCTGGGGGGGGGGGACAAGCAGGGGGCAGGGGGGGGTGCTGGCAGGGGGCAGGGGGGGGGCTGGGTGGGGGGACAAGCAGGGGGCAGGGGGGGCTGGCAGGGGGCAGGGGGGGGGGCTGGGGGGGACAAGCAGGGGGCAGGGGGGGGTGCTGGCAGGGGGCAGGGGGGGCTGGGTGGGGGGCCAAGCAGGGGGCAGGGGGGGGGGGGGGGTGCTGGCAGGGGGCAGGGGGGGCTGGGGGGGGGACAAGCAGGGGGCAGGGGGGGGGGTGCTGGCAGGGGGCAGGGGGGGGGGGCTGGGTGGGGGGACAAGCAGGGGGCAGGGGGGGCTGGCAGGGGGCAGGGGGGGGGGGGGGCTGGGGGGGGGGGGACAAGCAGGGGGCAGGGGGGGGTGCTGGCAGGGGGCAGGGGGGGCTGGGTGGGGGGACAAGCAGGGGGCAGGGGGGGGTGCTGGAAGGGGGCAGGGGGGGCTGGGTGGGGGGACAAGCAGGGGGCAGGGGGGGGGGGCTGACCGACAGAGGGGGTGTCCAGCAGGGGGGGTTGTCCAGCAGAGGGAGGGGGTGTCCAGCAGGGGGGTGTCCAGCAGGGGGAAGGGGTGCTAAACATGGTCTGTAAATCTGATGTAGTTCAGTCTGTTCCTGTCTTATCTCATGCTGCTAAACATGTCAGAATTGGTGAATTGGTACCTGTTAAACCCGAATCTGGCAGTGCTGAAGATGTTGTGGTTATCAGATCAGATAAACTTGGTTATCAGATCAGGGGGCAGGGGGACTAGCAGGGGACTGACAGGGGGCCTAGCAGGGGACTGACAGGGGGCCTAGCAGGGGGCAGGGGGGGGGGGGGGGGCTGGCAGGGGGACAAGCAGGGGGCAGGGGGGGGGGGGGGCTGGCAGGGGGACAAGCAGGGGGCAGGGTGGGGGGGGGGGGGTGCTGGCAGGGGGCAGGGGGGGCTGGGGGGGGGGGGGGGGGACAAGCAGGGGGCAGGGGGGGGGGTGCTGGCAGGGGGCAGGGGGGGCTGGGTGGGGGGACAAGCAGGGGGCAGGGGGGGGTGCTGGCAGGGGGCAGGGGGGGCTGGGTGGGGGGACAAGCAGGGGGCAGGGGGGGTGCTGGCAGGGGGCAGGGGGGCTGGGTGGGGGGACAAGCAGGGGGCAGGGGGGGCTGGGTGGGGGGACAAGCAGGGGGCAGGGGGGGCAGGGTGGGGGGGGGGGGCTGGCAGGGGGCAGGGGGGGGGGGGGGGCTGGGGGGGGGACAAGCAGGGGGCAGGGGGGGGTGCTGGCAGGGGGCAGGGGGGGGGGGGGGGGGCTGGGTGGGGGGACAAGCAGGGGGCAGGGGGGGCTGGCAGGGGGCAGGGGGGGGGGGCTGGGGGGGGACAAGCAGGGGGCAGGGGGGGGGGGTGCTGGCAGGGGGCAGGGGGGGCTGGGTGGGGGGACAAGCAGGGGGCAGGGGGGGGGGGTGCTGGAAGGGGGCAGGGGGGGGCTGGGTGGGGGGACAAGCAGGGGGCAGGGGGGGGCTGACCGACAGAGGGGGTGTCCAGCAGGGGGGGTTGTCCAGCAGAGGGAGGGGGTGTCCAGCAGGGGGGTGTCCAGCAGGGGGAAGGGGTGCTAAACATGGTCTGTAAATCTGATGTAGTTCAGTCTGTTCCTGTCTTATCTCATGCTGCTAAACATGTCAGAATTGGTGAATTGGTACCTGTTAAACCCGAATCTGGCAGTGCTGAAGATGTTGTGGTTATCAGATCAGATAAACTTGGTTATCAGATCAGGGGGCAGGGGGACTAGCAGGGGACTGACAGGGGGCCTAGCAGGGGACTGACAGGGGGCCTAGCAGGGGGCAGGGGGGGGGGGGGGCTGGCAGGGGGACAAGCAGGGGGCAGGGGGGGGGGGGGGGGGGGGCTGGCAGGGGGACAAGCAGGGGGCAGGGTGGGGGGGGGTGCTGGCAGGGGGCAGGGGGGGGCTGGGGGGGGGACAAGCAGGGGGCAGGGGGGGGGGGGGGGTGCTGGCAGGGGGCAGGGGGGGCTGGGTGGGGGGACAAGCAGGGGGCAGGGGGGGGTGCTGGCAGGGGGCAGGGGGGGCTGGGTGGGGGGACAAGCAGGGGGCAGGGGGGGGGGGTGCTGGCAGGGGGCAGGGGGGGCTGGGTGGGGGGACAAGCAGGGGGCAGGGGGGGCAGGGTGGGGGGGGGGGGGGCTGGCAGGGGGCAGGGGGGGGGCTGGGGGGGGGGGACAAGCAGGGGGCAGGGGGGGGTGCTGGCAGGGGGCAGGGGGGGGGGGGCTGGGTGGGGGGACAAGCAGGGGGCAGGGGGGGGCTGGCAGGGGGCAGGGGGGGGCTGGGGGGGGACAAGCAGGGGGCAGGGGGGCTGGGTGGGGGGACAAGCAGGGGGCAGGGGGGGGTGCTGGCAGGGGGCAGGGGGGGGCTGGGTGGGGGGACAAGCAGGGGGCAGGGGGGGGCTGGCAGGGGGCAGGGGGGGGGGGGGGGCTGGGGGGGGACAAGCAGGGGGCAGGGGGGGGGTGCTGGCAGGGGGCAGGGGGGGGGGGGGGGGCTGGGTGGGGGGACAAGCAGGGGGCAGGGGGGGCTGGCAGGGGGCAGGGGGGGGCTGGGGGGGGACAAGCAGGGGGCAGGGGGGGGGGTGCTGGCAGGGGGCAGGGGGGGCTGGGTGGGGGGACAAGCAGGGGGCAGGGGGGGTGCTGGCAGGGGGCAGGGGGGGCTGGGTGGGGGGACAAGCAGGGGGCAGGGGGGGGGGGGGCTGGCAGGGGGCAGGGGGGGGGGGGGGCTGGGGGGGGGGGGGGACAAGCAGGGGGCAGGGGGGGGTGCTGGCAGGGGGCAGGGGGGGGGGGGCTGGGTGGGGGGACAAGCAGGGGGCAGGGGGGGGGGCTGGCAGGGGGGGCTGGCAGGGGGGGCTGGGGGGGGGACAAGCAGGGGGCTGGGGGGGCAAGCAGGGGGCAGGGGGGGGGCTGGCAGGGGGACAAGCAGGGGGAAGGGGGGGGGGGGCTGGCAGGGGGGCAAGCAGGGGGCAGGGGGGGCTGGCAGGGGCAGGGGGGCGGGGGCTGGCAGGGGGACAAGCAGGGGGGGCTGGCAGGGGGACAAGCAGGGGGGGCTGGCAGGGGGACAAGCAAGGGGCAGGGGGGCTGGCAGGGGGACAAGCAGGTGGCAGGGGGGGCTGGCAGGGGGACAAGCAGGGGGGGCTGGCAGGGGGACAAGCAGGGGGGGCTGGCAGGGGGACAAGCAGGGGGGGCTGGCAGGGGGACAAGCAGTGGGCAGGGGGGTGGGCTGGCAGGGGGGGGACTAGCAGGAGGGTGGCAGAGGGGACTGGCAGGAGGTACTGGCAGGGGGGGACTGGCCGGGGGTGGCAGGGGGGGTGTCCAGGGTGTGTCCAGGGGGGGTTTTTTTTTCATGGATTTGGACACCCTATAGCCACGGTTTTAAACCGTGGCTATTGATTTATTGCCACGGTTGTAAACCGTGGCTATAGACATAGTGCCACGGTTTTAAACCGTGGCTATAGACATAGTGCCACGGTTTTAAACCGTGGCTATAGGTTTTGTCCGGCCTTTAGTATAGCCACGGTTGAAACCGTGGCATTAGGTATACAGCCACGGTTTAAACCGTGGCTCTAAACCTATAGCCACGGTTTAGACCGTGGCTTTAGAGTTAAAGCCACGGTTCCCAACCGTGGCTATAGGTCTAGGCCTATAGCCACGCCAAACTTGTCCACGGTTCGCCAAACCGTGGCTATTACCTATAGCCACGGTTTGAGGGCCTATAGCCACGGTTTAGAACCGTGGCTATAGCCCGAATTTCCAGTAGTGGGTAGCGAAGGGACCGGCCTGAATGGCCAGGATCGCAGCCCGACACTGAGCCTGATTGGTGGTGCGGGGGCACATCCCACGCAGTATAGATCAATGAGTGCATGGGGTTTTCTGTAAGGGACTAGCCCTGACGGAGCTGGCCACGAGGTGCTGGCCGCGAGGGACTGGACGCGGAGGAGCCATCCGTGAAGGACTGGTCGCAGGGGAGCCACATATGGTTTGCGGTTTAGTTGTCCGCGAAGGGTGTCCGTGGAGGATCTGGACGCGGAGGAGAGGTATGTCTGCGAAGGATGTTTTCCGAGAAAGATTATGTCCGTGAAGGATGGTCTTCCGTGAAAGGAGTCTGTAAAGGGGCTGGAGCTCGTCCTACTTCACGCCCGCATAGGGGTTTCCACCTCAATTTCATGAATGACACTAGTCCGTGGAGGATTTGACCGTCCGCGAAGGACATGGACATCCGAGAAGGAGGTGGCTGCATGTGGCTCACGGTTTGGTTTCTCCTCTATGCAGAAGAGTGCATCCGCAGATGATATGGGGTTCGCGGATGGCCACATAACTTTATCGTTGGGAGCTATTTCTCCATCGTCTTCCCCACTGGTTTTCACCAATCCTTTGTGCATTTTTTGTGGCCCTCAGTGATTATTTATATAGTCTCAGAGAGGCAATATTGATGGGAACACAACACATTTTTCAGAATCCAAAGAAGGAATCCCTCACCCGCAAATGACTCGGTCACTCGATATTTGACGAGTCGAGGCATGCGGGGTTGTTATACGGCAGCACATCAATACGACTCCATCCCGCGAACAACAGCAGTTCATGGAGGGGGCAGCTCGCGGTAGTGGACCGTCCTGACGTCTAGCGGTCTTCCTGGTTCGCACCCATGTAGGCGCTCCGCCCCCATCCCGCAAACGACAACGTCAGTGGGAGGGCGGTTCGCCGAAACGACCACGTACTTTTGCTGTGAGCCAGTACGTGGACCAGTTCATTCCCTTTTCAAGTCTTAGGGTAATTGGATTTCCCCCCTTGCATAATTTTCAGGACTCTACAATGGCCTTATATGGACATGATTCTTCTGAAACTACAAGGTATTACCTTGGATCATACATAACAAAAGGGTGAGATATAAATCTCAGTAAGGGAATAAACAAAACATAGGATAAGTAAAATTAATACATGTTATCATATAGGATTATAAAGGAAACATATTATATATGAGGATAATAATCATTAACAATGAGGCATGATATAACATGATAACATAAATTAACCTTGGTAATATGGAAACAATATAAAATATGACATAACAAACATAATTCAAGGATAACCATCAAGAAAAAACAATTATGATTAGTATAACCTCACTTACCCCAAACATGGTGTCTCATTAGATAAAAACATTAACCATTTCACATGGGGTATATAATTTTGGGCGCAACATTTACATTAATATCATGTATATGCAAAATTGTGTCACATAGATCAAAAAACATAATAAAGTATGTCATAAAACTCATCCCCGTGACTAAAGAGTGTAGGTTACACAAATTTAAATACCTAATAAATAGAGGATAATTACAAATTGTTGAATTAACATGAGAGGAAATGAATATGATTATTTACTAGAAAACGTTTTTATTGGAAAGTCATAGGATAAATTTAGCTGTACAACATGTGTCCCAAAAGTACTATAAATAGGGTGAATGGAAATGAATAGAATATCACACCGATTTAGAATGATATTGTCATTAAGTAGTATTTTAAAAAACAAATCCTATCATTATCAATTGAAAATAAAAAATTCATTAAATTTCACTTTAACAAAGAAGTGAATGAGATAAACCTTTTCCATGAAAGGAATATTCTAAAAGAATGGGATGATATTATATAGATTTTGGTAAAACCTAGGGAGGACTCTAGAGTGGGAAATTTAGAGTATTTTTATGCTCTATGGGTTTTGAATGAAGAGAAATTTTTAGTTTGGGTATAGAAATATGGAAAAAGATAAGAGAATTAATTATTAATTTCCAATAATATATTTTTTTCCCTTTGTATGATTACATAATCTAAACCACAAACCATTGAATGGTTTATTCCCATAGTTTCTACAATATAAGGGTGGTTTTAATTATTTTATAATTATAAGAACCAAATACATTGAAATAATTCCCTTTGCTATGTTCAAGTGAGTCAAGAATTTAAAAAATTAATATTAATACTATAAAATATAATGTAGGTTTTGGATGATTAATTCTAGGTTTATAAAGTTAATAAAATATATTAAAAACATTATTTTAAAATTAAATAATAATTTTAGCCATGGATAACCATCATAGTATTTGTCACATCATTTATGTTCTTTTTTGATGGCTTAATAAAACCCATATAAATATACCATATTTAATTTTTACCAAAAAATGACTATCCTAGAAAAAACTGAAACAATCACCATTGTAAAAATTTTAAATAGTTATTTAATAAAAAAATATATCTTTTATCATAATAATTTCAAAAATGTGATAATTAAAAAATATATAAAAAAATACGAGAAACACTGGTTTTTTATAAAAATATTTGTATGACCCTTATAAAAGATACATTTTTCTTAGTAAAACTATATTATCATTTATATATAATAAATATCATTTCAAAATATTAATTTATCAAAATATCATTTATTTGAAAAATTATTCAATTAAAAAAGGATTGTTTTGTTTGAAATTTTATATTCCCTAAAAATATAATTTTAGATTCTTTATATCCAAATATATTTTTTTCAAACTCATCATTTGATCATTTAAAATGTAATTTCAGAAATGGATATTTATAATCATGGAATTTATAAAAAAACTATTACTATTCATACTATTATGTTTTATATACATATACCATTATTTCACTACAGTATTCCCTGAGGGTATGAACTAAGATTGTCATTTTTTATACGTTGGTTTGTCCATCTTGGTCTGGATTTTGATATCAATGATCATGGGCATCTCATATAAATGTTTTGACACACGCATTAGACAGTGAATCTCGACTTGGGATAGGTCAAGGGAAATTTCATTACCTGCCATCACCAAAATTAGGGATGGGACAACGGGTTTCCATACCCTTCCTTCCTCAAGTTGAAGGAGAGATAATGACCCCAAAACACCGCCTTTAATAGATCCCGGGGGGGTGACTTGCACCAAGGATGCAGAATCACACACAAAATGGAAGGAATTACCCTTTTTATTTAGTTGAATTGGGAAATAAGATGGTATATCCCTAATCTGCAACAAAACTGGAAGTGAAGGTAAGGATAAAAAAACCATCCCCATATGCATGTTCCAAAAAGTAGATTCTAAAAATGTATAAGAAAACCCTAAAGGAAAGTACCAACAAAATAAAAAAACAGCAACAGAAATTATCCCAATGTCTGAGCTAGTATGGTCCCACACAATCCCTGATGTCCTCCTAGAAACTTGAAACCTATTTATATACGTAGGGTGAGTATATAGGTATACTCAATAGGGAAAACCAAGGGCACTCGTGCACAAGTGGGGAGGAATTCTAATTCCTCGTGAGAAAAGGATTTAACCTGAGCACCTAACAGGGAAAATATCCACCCCAAACCATACCATGGCACACTACCCAAATAATTCATGTCAAGTAAAGTAATAGTAATATCACATCAATATTTGGGTACCCCACGCCACATTCCCACTAGTTATTGAGGACATCCTACGTGTCAAATGTCTCCCGCCATCCTCATCGCAATCCCACTACCATCCCCCCGCCTGCACACACCTGGGCTACCCCAATCACACATCTTACCTGCAAACACTTGGGCTATCACTACCACATGTCCCGCACAATCCTAGGTCTGAACCACTACTGCTACGCCCGAAGACACATGGGCTTCGTCCCGAAGGCACTTGGAAAAAAACATGCACGCACACACCTGGTCCAACCACCAACACGTACCCTACCTGAAAAATCTACTGCTATAATGGACCTCATCCAATCCCAGCCTGACCTAAGGATCTTGGGATACTTGGGAGAGGGATCCGAATAGGAAATAATAACCATCCACTCATAGGAGTGTTTGAAAAAACACCCTCCGCCATGAAATGTGGGTTTTCGACACGAAGTGATTAACATGGTTGGGGTGCGAATAAAAAACATAAAAACTACAATTATATATATAGGTAACAAGAACTCATCCCAGCCATGAGTTTCCAAATCCAACAAATACCCAATCACCCTTGTTACTATTCATTCATAACAAGAATAACATCAACAACCCTGTCACAACTCATTCACAGAAAACAATTCCCCATTGAACCCATTCATGTTTTCATATTCATGTAATTCCATTTAAGTAAATTCTACACTACTGGTAAACTATCAGGCTAGACCACAAGCCAAGGAATGAAAAATATCCAAACAGAAAATTAAGCATTCACACCAGCTTCTCTTGTAATGTCACAAAAACAAAAGGGATCTGTGAGATCCCTTGATGTATTAGAACCAAACCAAGGCCCACCATACAGCCCCACACGGCCTCAGATCCAAAAGTCAACAACTGCACCACAATAGAGGATCTCATCCCCATCCAAGTCATTTCCCATGAATAAACCATCATTAACACTAGAAAATAGCAAAGGAGTTTTCAAATTATATTATTCCATTCATTGAGTTATGTCTTTCTATTTGGTTAACCAGGGTGATCACACAAGGATTCTTAGTCGCTGAGCATCCATTTAATCAACCATGTTTACATGATTAATGTGTTTCAATATTTCACCTATTGAATAAAAAAAATATCCATAAAAACAAAGGTTCATTACTGCACAAGAAAATACCACTAATTGGCCATGATTTTCAGTGGACATAAGCCCGTACAATTCACAAAACCTAATCAAATATAAGGATTACATCAGAAACATCGATCACACCCCTACATTATTTAAACTTATGTTTATTATCTTAATTAATGTTTGGATTCATTCATCCCCTCATAAACAATATCATACCCACCCCTCATAACACACACTACGGAGAGATGAAGGAAACCCCTACCTGAATGATCAAAGATCGATGTTTTTCTCATGGCGCCAATAACTATGGATACATGAATAGAAGGGGAGGAACCCATATGTCTATAAGAATGTGCAGGAAAATCTCCAGAACAGTCGCACCACTGTCCTCAGGAAGGGGGACTACGAACGCACCAAGGAAAATAAGAAAAAGAGGACACCCGGGAAGAAAGAATTCTCAAGCGATAAAAAGGTGAGATCCTGGAATTACAGGATATGAGGATCTTGAGCGGAATTAAAGGGGGATCATGGTTTCACCTCATGGTTAGATGGTTACACATAATGGAATTAATTGTTTATTTAATAATTCTCACCGGAGGGGTGGACAAAACAATTGTGCATTAATGGATTTCATTTAGTAGAGAAAAATGGGTCCATTGAGGGTCTACCCTCTCCTAGGGAATTTAAAACGTTTCTTATGGAACTAAAAATGGATTTGAACCACATTAAAATGGATAAAATACTTAAATGTAGCAATACAAGAAAAACAAGGGAAGGAAAATCTTGACACCCCTCTTTGGTCGATTAGGGAGACTGATAGTCGAAACCGATTGGTGGAGCTGATCGGGTGAAGCTGATCCCATGAAGATGATTGGGAGAAGCTAATCATGTGAAGCTGATCCTGTGAAGCTGATTATAAGAAGATGATTAGTGAATCTGATCTGTGAAACCGATTTGGTGAAACCGATCTGTGAAACCAATTTGGTGAAACCGATCTACGAAACAGATTTAGTGAAACTGATATGTGAAACTGATTTGGTGAAACTGATCTTTGAAACTGATTTGGTGAAACTGATCTATGAAACCAATTTTCTGAAACCAATATGTGAAACCGATATGCTGAAACTGATCTGTGAAACTGATCTGGTGAAACCGATATGTTAAACTGATCTGATGAAACCAATCTGTGAAACTGATCTGTGAAACTGATTTGGTGAAACCGATCTATGAAACCGGTTTTGTGAAACAGATCTGTGAAACCGATTTCGTGAAACTGATTTGGGAAACCGATTTTGTGAAATTGATGTGTGAAACTGATCTGTGAAGCGGATCTGTGATGTTGATCAGTGAAGCTGATCAATGAAGCTGATATGTGGACCTGATCAGTGGAGTTGATCTGTGGAGCTAATCTGTATAGTTGATCCATGGAGCGGATGGGTGGGACTGATCGGTGAATCCAAGACACCCCAACACTTATAATATTGGAAAAGTAATTGACTATGAGGGTCTGGAACATTACATTAGATACATATCAAAATTATTATCGCCCTCGATAATACAAGAGTAACCCAAACAACCCCTCCTGAAGATAACTCTCAGGGAAAAACAACCACAAATATCCATATGAATCCCAAGGATCGCATTTTCATGACACACAAATAGGGGAGTTATTTCCTTCATGTCAAGATACTATCCACTTTGGGCGGCACTAATTCACCCACAGGGGTTTAATCGCATCCTCCTTAATGCGTCTTCATTAGGGATTAGGTCCTCCCTTCACCACATATCAGGACATTTTATAACCATTCACAATGTATGGAAACAAAACATCTCATAAACCAACAAGGTCAGCATTACATTATAGAGTGGCACAAAAACAAGAACAATAAGGAAGGCTCGGAATAGAAACTCAAAACAAATTGAGGTACTGGGAACGCATTTGAGCTTCTCCCTCCCAAGTACTCTCCTCAAGGCCACTGTACGTCCACAAAACATGAACCAAAAAGATGGTTTGTACAAAAAGCACAAAATCCTTTCGATCCTCAAGCCTCACTTGTCGCTCCATGAACACAACGTCATGCCCTATATCCAATTCTCCCTTTTCAATGACATGGGAATCATCGTGTAGATATTGACAAGGCTAAGAGATATGGAAATCATCGTGGATCCTTTCTAACTGACGTGGAGATGCCTGCTTATATTCCCCCTCACCGACTCACCCCAACACTTCAAAGGGCCCGATGTACCTAGGAGAGATCATTCTCCCCTTGCCAAACCTTCACTGCCCATGTTGGGTGGAAACCTTTAAGAACACACGGTCTACAACCTCGAACTATAAGGGCCTTCTCCATCGATTGGCATATGAAATTGGCGGGACATGGGCTGCCTTCATCCTCTCATGCACAAGATGAACCTTCTATGTTGTGCTCTGCACCACCTCTGGGCCAAGAAAACATGCCTCCCCATCCTCGGTCCATCATATAGGCGAATGAAACGACCTACCATACAAGGATTCAAATGGTGCCATGCCAATAGTAGAGTGATAGATGTTATTGTAAAAAACTCTAATAAGGTCAAATATCATTACCATGATCCCCCAAAGACCAAAACACATGCTCGTAGCATATCGTTCTGTGTCTAGATGGTTCGCTCTGTCTGCCCATCTGTTTGGGGGTGGAAATTAGTGTTAAGATGTTGGTGGGTGCCAACATCATGTTGAAATCCCCTCCTAAATCGTGAGGTAAACCATGAATCCTTATTTGAGACTATTGACCTTGTAAATCCATGAAAACACACCACCTTATCCACGTATCTCCGTGCTAAGGAATCCACTACACTCGGCTCCTTGATCGCCAGAAGGTGAGCTGATTTCGTCAGCCAGTCTACCACTACCCAGATTGAATTGCAACCTCCTTGAACCCTAGGTAGTCCTGAGATGGAATACATCGATATTTCATCCCACTTACACTTGAGGACATATAAATTATGCAACAAACCTCTGGGGACTTGGTTTTTAGCCTTCACTTTCTGACACACCATGCAGCTTGCCACAAACTCTACCACTACCCGTTTCAACCCGTGCCACAAAAATTGTTCCCTCATGCCTCCATGCATCTTTGAAAATCTATGGTGTACCTCTATAGGTGAGTTATGGAACTCACAGAGAACTCCCTCTCACATCATCTCTGGGACAAACAACTTCCCTTAGAAAATCATCTGATTATGAAAATCCTCCGGCCACCCTTCCAGAGCGTTGCCTTGGTTAACCTGATCGCGCATCACTTCACTCTCTATGTCTCCCCACTCAGATTCTTCCACCTTTCGTAGTTGAGAAGACTACACTTTCATCTGAAACAGACAACCTCTACCACCATCCTCCCTTACATCCAGGTGTAGGGAATCCAACACCTCCACTGCATTCCAAGCATCCACAAATTCATAAACATCTTCTCTCCGTGAATTCCTTCTCAAGGAATCAGCCACAATGTTTCCATTACATTCAATGTAAGAGATATCAAAGTTGTATTCCTAGAGAATCTCTACCCAGCTTCTTTGTTGCATGTTTAGGTCCCGCTGGGTAAATATATGCCTCAAACTCTTGTAATCTGTTAATACCCCAATGTTATCCCTGATGAGGTAATGCCACCACAACTTTAGTGAGAACACTATTGCTGCAAGCTCTAGGTCATGGATGGAATAGTTACACTCATGAGGACATAATTTACTAGACCCATAAGATATCACTCCTCATTACTACATCAGCACACACCCTAGGCCAAGTCTAGAAGCATCATAAAACACATCAAACAATATCCCTTCATCTGGTAACATGAGCACTTGGGAACTAACCAACATCCCATTTAGATAATTGAAGGATTCCTGGTAATGCTCACTCCACACGAAGGCCGGTTCCTCTCTGGTCACTGCTGTCTAGAGAGCTGCAACTTGAGAGAAGTTGGGTACAAATCTCCGATAATAGCCTTCCAGACCCAGAAAACTACAAACCTTCTCACATTCATGGTTTCTTCCCAATAAACAACTGCTTAGACCATTGACAGATCAACTATTACCCCTTGTTGAGACACCACATGTCCAAGGAAATGCACTTCTCGTGTCATGATTGTACACGTGGACAATTTCTCATAGATCTAGTGATGTTGAATGATTCCCATGAACATCCCGAGGTTCTTAGTATGTTCCTCCTCTTATCTTGAGTAGATCAAAATGTCACTGATTAACAAAATGAAGAAATGGTTCAGAAACTCATAGGAAACATAGTTCATGAGGCCCATAAACACAGAAGATGCATTCGTAACACCGAATGACATGACTATGAACTTAAAGTGACCACACCTGAACCTGAAAATAGTCTTTGGAATATCATTATCCTTCACCATTACCTGGTGATACCCAGACCACTGATCGATCTTATAGAACCAACCTGCTCTACATAGCTTGTCAAGGAGATCATCTATCCTTGGAAGAGGGTAACAGGTCTTGACCGTAACTTGATTCGGTCTCCAGTAGTCTATGCACAGCATGAGACCACCATCTACCATCTTTGTGAACAAGACCAGAGAACCCCACGGTGACACACTGGGTTAGACAAAACCCTTGTTCATCATATCCTCAATCCTGATCTGCAACTCTCGCAGCTCATAATATGCCATCCATTAAGGAGCCATGGAAATCGGACGAGCACCATATTGTAATTATATCCCTAACTCAACGTCACATCGAGGGGTTAGATTCACAACCTCCTTGGAAAAAACGTCTATGGACTCCCTAAAAACTTTCGGAACATCCATCATCTCAGAATCCACTGATTCTATTGAAAGCTCGGCCAATATAGAAAAATATGCTCAACACGCCATCTCCCAACCTGACAACTCTACTCGCCAACAAAATCCACATGCTAGTCATCCCCATCGGAGAACATGACTCTCTTTTGGATGTATTAGATAGCATTGTTCACAAAAATCATCCATTCGATGCCTATAATGACATCATTTGACTACATTTGTAGAAAAAAAAGGTCCCCACTAGACTGATGTGGCCCCAACATCAGTCTACATAATCAACAAACACAAACAGACTGGTATGACCCCCAACTGGCATACTCAGCACCAGGGTCATGGAGAGTCTCTCTATCTCTAGGCTCAATACATGGGATAGAATGGGTGTAACATAGCAGTTTGATGCTTTTGAATCAAATAAGGTGCAAGTAAGAGTTCTAAACAAGTTGATCGTACCTCGAACGACTTCCATCCTTGCAAGAACTTCTGCCTCTGCACCGTGTAACTTCCCATGACCAGCTCCTCTACCTGTCGGTTGTCAGTCGCCTCCCCGACCATTCCCGGGATGAGGTCTATGAGGAGCACCATGGGGTCTTCTTCCTCCTACAACTTCTACTCTCATAGGAGTGGGAGCTCACTGTCCCTACTGCTGCTACAGAAAGGGTCTGGCTGGAAACGGTTGCTGCTGAGGTGGGTGATAAACCTTCCCATCCCCACTATACTGCACTCTATCTGGGAACTGATTTCAAAGGTTCCCGCAAAATCCACAGATGAAGCACCTTGTTCCTAGGCTCACTTGTAATGGGGGAGGACTAGGAGATCATAAATGGAACTATTGGGGCCTTCTCCCCACTGGTCAAAACCTCGAAGGCCCTGATGTTGGAGGCATACTGTTGAAAGTCTTCCCCTTTGATGAACTCCATTATCTCCCCAACCGCGGAACGCCTCCCAGCGTGTGAATCCTTTCTACCACATCATCCTTCTTCTAGACCACCAAGTACATAGGTATGGAGAAAGGAGTAACAACATACTAAATAAATGGTCGGAGTGCCTTCTCTAAACATCTCGCCCGAGACTCCTCATCCAAAAAATGGTCCTAATCAAAATGAAGTAGATCCTTCAACTTGATCCCCAACCCCCTCACTCACATGCTCCCCTACCGAAGGGAAATTAGCTCCAACCTCTTCTTCGCCTTAATCGTGGAAGAGATTAATTCTACACAAAATTCCCTATTGAAGTCGGTCCACAAAACTTCATCCTCCCTCTTCTCCCCAAGATATAGAGTTTACCATTGACAGGCTACTCCCCACATATGTATTATAGCCAGAGGAACCCAGTAATCCGTTGGATCATAGATCAAGATGGAATCAATCACCAACTCCTCTAGAAATCTCTCTGTCTCCATGTCCGAGTTACTACCTCTATATTTCCATAGGGTCTACGGCTGAAAGGAAAGAAGCATCCTCTACTGATGACCGTCCTCCTCCTCTCAATCATCCTTCTACTAATCATCCAAGTCAACCTCATGGGCCCCGATCGCCCGTACTACTCGTGGTCGTCATCCAGGTGCCATTTTTGTAAGGTAAACAAATAATTCCTAAGCCTGAGTAGTGTAGATGATTGATTTTAAATTATTCATAGAATTATTTTTCAGTTTAAATCCACAAAATACCCAAGACACACATGAAAACAAGTCATTATGATGCATGTATATTTCCTAGGGTCTCTGCCCTGTAATCAATGTAGCCTCACTTGCTCATTCGGTAGGTCCAGAGTCCCTGCATCGGATCATGGGGGCCCTAAAATCCCATGTCCTAGCTGCTCTTCCCTGGCCGATTTCACACAACAAGATTGGCTAGTATTGTTTCCCTATCATCCCATGAAATCCTCAATGTGGCTAACCCCGATCTCCATCCTATCTCTCAACCTCAATCTATGATATGATTCTGTCATGACCCACCATCACCATGATAAGGGAAGGGACAGTGGGTTTCCATACCCGTCCTTCCTCAAGTTGAAGGAGAGGTAATGACCCCCGAAACCCACATTCAATAGGTCCCGAAGTGGTGACTATCACCAAGGGTGTAGAATCACCCACAAAATGGATGGCATTACCATTTTTATATAGTATAATTGGTACATAAGATGGTGCATCCTTATTCAACCGCAAAACTGGATATAAAAGAATAGAAATAACAAACCAACTGCATATGCATGTTCCCAAAAGTATATTCAATAAAAGTAAATGAATACCCCAAAATAAAGTACTAGAAAAAGAAAAAAACAACCACAAAAATGGTCCCAACATCCGAGCTAGTACAGTCCCACATGATCCCCGATGTCCTCTTGGATACCTGAAAGCAGTTTATATACATAGGGTGAGTATATAGGTATACTAAGTAGGGAATCCCAAGGGATCTCACGCACATGTGGGGAGGCATTCTAATGCCCCCATGAGAAAAGGATATATCTAGAGAACCTAACAAGGATACTATCCACCCCAAACCATACCAAGGCACGCCTCCCAAATAATGT
This sequence comes from Viscum album, assembly GCA_963277665.1. Taxonomy (NCBI): domain Eukaryota; kingdom Viridiplantae; phylum Streptophyta; class Magnoliopsida; order Santalales; family Viscaceae; genus Viscum; species Viscum album. The sequence continues at coordinate 2,052,364,157 of OY728146.1, read as the reverse complement.
AAGTCATGTAATGTAATAGTAATAGCACATCAATATTTGGGTAGCCCGCACCACATTCCCACTGTTTATTGATGACATCCTATGCATCAAACCTCTCCCACCATCCTCACCGTATTCCCACTACCATCCCCCCACCCGCACAAACCTCGGATACCACAATCACACATCCCACCCAAAAACCCATGGGTTATCACTAACACAAATCCCGCACACACCTATGTCCAAACAACTAATACCACGCCCGAAGACACCTGGGACTCATCCCAAAGACACTTGGGAAACATATTGCTCGCACACACCTGGGCCAACCACCACCAGGTACCCCACTTGTAGAATCTAGGGCTATAATGGACCTCAGGCCATCACAGCCTGCTCGAATGATCTTGGGATACTCAGGAAAGGGATCAGAAAAGAGGCTAATAACCAGCCACTCATAGGAGTGTTGAGAAAAACACCATCCCCCATGAAATGTGGCTGTTTGGAATGAAGTGCTTAATATGGGTGGGGCATGAATAAGAAACATAAGAACTACAATTATATATATAGGTAACAAGCACTCATCCAAGCCTAGGTTTTCCAAAACCAACCAATACACAAGAAACCTCGTTAGTATTCATTCATAAGAAGCATAATAGCCACAACCTTGTCACAAATCATTCCTAGAAAACAATTCCCCCATTGAACACATTCATGTTTTCTTATACAATTAATTCCATTTAAGTTAATTTTTCACTACTTGGAAACTATCAGGCATGACCTCGATCTATGGAATGGAAAACAGCCACACAACAAGTTAAGCATTCACACCCAGTTCTCTTGTAAAGTCACAACAACCAAAGGGATCTGTGAGATCCCTTGATGTATTGGAACCAAACCAAGCCCCACCATACAACCCCACACAGCCTCAGATCCAAAATCCAACAATTGTACCACAATAGAGGATCCCATCCCCATCCACATAGTTTCTCAAGCATCAATGGTCAACATCACCAGAACAGATCAAGGGAGTTTTCAAATTTGAATATTCCATTCATTCAGTTCCGTATTTCATTTTGGTTAACCAGGGTGATCACATGAGGAATCTTATTCACTAGGCATCCATTTAATCAACCAATTTTACGTGATTATGTAGTTTCCATGTTACTCCAATTCAATCACATAAATATCCATAAAAATAGAGGTTCATTAGTGCACACGAAAAGACCACCAATCAGCCATGATTTTCAGTGGGCATAAGCCCATTGCATTCACAACACATAATCAAGGATAAGGATTATAGCAGAAACATTGATCATACCCCCTTAATTCATTAAAATCCCCTTTATTGTCTTTATTGAGGTTTGGTTTCATCCATCCCGACAGAAACAATAGCATACCCACCCCGCACGATACACTCTAACGAGCGATGAAGGAAAAGCCCTACCTAAATGAAAAAAGATTGACATTTTTCTCTGGGAGCCAATAACTGGGGATTCAAGACTTGTAGGGGAAGAACTCATAAGACCCTATGAATGAGCAAGAAAAGCTCCAGCACAGGGGAACCAATTGCCTCGGGAAGGGGGGATCTAAACGCACCAAGGAGAAGAAGAAAAAGTGACCAGTCGGGAAGAAATAATTCTCGTGTGATAAAAAGGTGAGATCCTAGATTTATAGGATATGTGGATCTTGAGAAGCATTAAAGGTGGATCGTGGTTTCAACTCAAGGATAGATGGTCACACACGATGAAATTAATTGTTTATTTAATTCTCATCATAGGGGTGGAAAAACAATTTTGCATAAAAGTATTTCATTTATGAGAGGAAAATGGGTCCATTGAGGGTATCCCTACCTATAAGGAATTTAAAACGTTTTTTATGGCACTAAAAATGGCTTTGAATCACATTAAAAAGGTTAAAAGGCTTAAAATTAGCATTACGGGAAAAACTGGGGAAGGAAAATACTGACACACATTTGTGGTCGATTGGTGAGATGCATAGTAGAAACAAATTGGTGGAGCTGATCGGGTGAAGCTGATCCCATGAAGCTGATTGGGAGAAGCTGATCTTAGGAAGCTGATCTTGTGAACCTGATCATGTGAAGCAGATCCTATGAAGCTGGTCAGTGAAACCGATTTGGTGAAACCGATCTATGAAAACCAATTGGGTGAAACCGATCTCTGAAACCGATTCGGTGAAACCGATCTGTGAAACCGATTTGGTGAAACCAATCTCTTAAACCGATTTGGTGAAACCGATCTATGAAACCGATTTGGAGAAACTGATATGTGAAACCGATTTGCTAAAACCAATTTGTGAAACTGATATGGTGAAACCAATCTGTAAAATAGATATGGTGAAACTGATTAGTGAAACCAATCTGGTGAAACAGATATGTGAAACCGATTTTGTGAAACCGACATGTGAAACTGATTAGGTGAAACCGATCTCTGAAACAGATCTGGTGAAACTGATATATGAAACTGATTTGGTGAAACCGATCTGTGAAACTGATATGGTGAAACCGATCTGGTGAAACCGATCTGTGAAACTTTTTTGGTGAAACCGACATGTAAAACTGATCTATGAAGCTGATCCATGAAGATGATTAGTGAAGCTAATCAGTGAAGCTGATATGTGGAGCTGATGAGTGGAGATGATCAGTGGAGCTGATCAGTTAGGCTGATCAGTGGTGCAGATCAATGGAGTTGATTAGTGGAGCTGATCCATGGATATTATCCACGGAGCTAATGTCTGGGACTGATTGATGAATCCAGGACACCCCAACACTTAGAATTTTGGGAAATTAATTGACCAAAAGGGTCTCAGCCATTACAGGGAAATACCAATGATGTTATCTCCCTATGAAGCTCGGTTTTATGGGATTTATATTGTATGATCCTACTCTTCAAGCCCATATATTCTTATTTCATAGTCAATTAGTACATATCATTTTCTTTAACATATTAAACATAATGTTCGATGTAAAAAACTATATTTTCAATGGTTAGATTCTAAATGTTCTTTTGTATCTAAAATGTTATAACAATCTTAAATTACCACAGCAGTGCATATGTTTTCTATAAACGGATTACATAATAATGAATCTATTCATTCAAAAAGGTAATTTCATTTATAAATGTTTAGTTCATTACCAAGAGAGTACATATAGAAAGAGATATATGAGATAGGGATAGAGAAATTGTGTAACACCATGATTTATTATGGACCCTTTTTCTCAAATTATTTAAATTTTCATTAATATATTTCATTACACTAAGTCAAGAATTCCATTCACATGAAACCAAATAAATGAACATTACATGGAAAATTTTCTTTTAATATGTTACATGAAACACCCACTTGGCATATGTTACATGTAACAATGAGTTTCTATAAAACATTTTATTACTGTTAAAATTATTTAAATGATGTAACAATAGCCTAGTCATTAAACTATTGAATATTAATATTATTTACTAGATTAAAAATATTTTTCAAAATCATTTTATATAAATAAAATATATTGATAACAAAAATATATAATTTTTTAAATTCCTTATATGTTTATAAATATTTTTTTCTAAATGGTACTTATGTTAATGTCATTCTGTGAAAAATAATAAAATTAATTTTAAAAATAATAATAAATTTAATTTCATAAATTAAAATTCATTTTTCATTTTATAATTTTGATGTTATTTTTGTGTTAATTTTTGTGATTTTTTTGAGAAACGACATTTTTTGATGAATAGTGAAAAATATTGAATTTTAATTCAAAAATAAGTTTTCAAAAAAAAATATAAGTTAAAATTATATTTTAATTTGGTTTAAAATTTTAAATAGATATTATTTTTACCAATCATCCTAATTTCGGTCATTAAAATCAATTTCACATAGAAATTGAATATAAAAACATATCAATCTTTTAAACGTTTTTACTTTAAAACCCTACATTGTCAACATGACTATAGGATTAAATTTATATTAATTTCATCAATTTATATGAGTTTAATTTTTAAAAATGGATGACATATTTTTAATCATCATTATTTTTAATTTATGACAAGTCCAACATAGTTTTTTATCAGAAATATTAGTGAAAGTAACTAAAATTAATTACAACGACTAATGTAGTATTAAGCTTAATAATGGAATAAAAATTAATGATATGGGTGAAAATTATGTATAAAATTTTCTAATATCCTTTTTATGTTCATATTTATTCCAAATCATAAATTTTTTATAAATTTTTCCATTTTTTGATCAACATTAAACATGGGAAACATGGGTGGAATTCTCTGTTGAAATATTTACAAGAGTGTCCCTCCTCCTCAGCTATAAAATGAAATCCTCTCCAATCACATCCTGACACCTATAAAACCAAATATTTTCATCCATTTTATGATAAATAAATTACTCAAAATCCCTATCTTCCTCCTTGAGGCCTCCCTTTAGGAAGAATTCTTTCCAAGGAATCCCTTATGTGAAAACCTAAAGGAGTTACTCGACTTAGAGGTAACACTTTTCCGTAAGTTCATTAATTTAATTTCAATTACACCCCCTAAATACTTATTTTATATGATTTTATAACTAAATATGTATCCTAAATATACTAGGATTTTTTTATTCTATTTTTTTACCTACACATACACACACTTTTATCCAATGGTTAATGAACATAGTATTTATGTGTCAGAAAACTACCACCTGACATGGTAGAAATTAAGATAGAAACACTATTTATATATGTTTTATATTATATTTAATATCTATTTAAGATTATTTAATCCATTTACAAGAAATATATTAGTACTTTACATTTTGTGTGAGTATGATAATTTTTTTTGAGTAATAGTGGACTATCGGCCCCTCAAAGTGATGAGATTCAATCACACGCTACATGGAATTTATTAAAAATGAGTTTAGAGAAATTATTTGATATATATGAAATAATAATTACAATATAGTTATTATATATATAAATCACATTTTTATTCATTATTTAAAAATGAAAATAAAATGGACACAAGGTTCTTGCATGCATATGACATGCAATCTCCATGAATGGTTTATTACATTTCATACTTATATATTATATATATTATTATAATACATATATAATGAATATAAATGACCATTGTATAATGGTTTAAATTATTTAAATATTTATATAGTTATAAGGAAAAAATATATTACCAATTAAGACACATGCATAGAATAAAGCAGTTATTACCTGAAGTGAAAACTTAACATAAAACTATAAACAAGTGAATAATATAAAGACTTAATAAAAACATGTAAGTTAATAGATAAAATAATATGTTTATGTGATATATTTATATTCAAATATTATTTATTATTAATTTTTCTTATTGGAGTACGATGAGAGTCGAGACACAAGGAATGTGGTTTCATCTCACTTTTTATTTCTGTGAGACACATGCATTATTCACTATCCATTCCTTTTGTGTGGTGTGAATACATCCAATGATGTATTTAATGATTAAAATACTTAAATTTAAGATATTTTAAATTTATAATCATTGATATTTATTTCATTAATTTTACTGTTCAAAATACACTAAATCAATAAAATATTTTGTCTCAATTTTCCTTCTTTGAGACACATGCTTTGTTATGCCATTAAATTGTTTTTTGAGGTGTACATATATCCATATATAATATTAAATAATGAATATAATTATTATCATGATATTTTAAGAAAAAATTAAATTCCCTTTCTTATATGGAGATTATGATCCCATGTTAACAAGTTATAAGTGTTTATTCAAACAATCTCATCACTTTTCATGATTTTTTACGTTTATGATTTCTTTGATGAAATATTCTGATCCATCTATCAGGAAAACATAGGAATTTATGTCCCCTATGTATATAAATTTAATATAAAAGTATTTTTATCATTTTACCAGTCTTTAGTACTTAATATATTTATGAAAATGTTTTTATGAAAATTTGATAGTATTTATCTCTTCAGTCAGAAATTTTTTGTGTTGAAAAATGTTGTGTCTAAAATTGTTTCCAAAATGTTTTAAAATGATAAATAAGGATAATTATCAAGGAAAACTATTTTAATAATGTTTTATGTATTTCAAATATTCCTTTATATGTTTTTAAATCTATTTTTGATGAAAAACAATTTAAAAATTGTTTTATGTTTTAAAAGGTGTTTTTCAGTGTAAAAAGGATATTATACTCACGAAATGTTTTTAAGAGATATTTCAAAATTATTTCCCATATAATATAACATCCATAAGTTTTACTCATTCATTTATAGGTATATTATTTACTGTTTCACTTCATATTATTTATTTCAATGATTATGTTTTGATGTTATGATTTTTATAAAACTCATTTAACATTCGCATGTTTATTCTTTTGGAACCCACTTCCTTTAGTGGATCATGGATTAATTAAATTATTATAAACCATGTATTTTTTAAAAGGATAAGATATGATTATATGTTTATGAAACCCATTTTATTTAATGGGTTATAATATGATTATTTATGATCTTGTGGAATATGTTTGTACTAATTCATTATGTGATTGGTGGGACCTATATCTCCCTCCAATGCATTGGGTAAAAATATGTATCTCATGAGATCGAAATGGATAGAAATAGAAATTAACATGGTCCAGTATTATAGGTAAAAAATGAGGAGTGGGATCAATTCATTAATACAAGACTGGAATAGGGTGTAAACCTGGTTCAATAAAGGGTTTTTTCCATTATGATGGTCTTTGTTGCAATGCCTTGTCTAATATAAAAAAAATTATATATACTTTTGTGACTACCAAAATTCCATGTTTTATTCCTTTTTTATGTTTTAATGTATTATGTTCTTTATTTATTTATGATTCATAAATTATTAACAATCAATATTTATGAAATTATTTAATTATATGATCTTTGATATGCATGGTACGATCTTCCACTTTCATGGACATGTTCTTGCACCCTTATTATCATGATTATGCTTACGTCTATCCTTTTTTACCATTATAGAGCTTTTGAAATCACTAATTTTTATGTTTCCATCCCTCAGGTTATGAATATATTTATCTATTTTATGTTTCTGATTAGGGTTCTAGTGAAGAATAATAGGTTGGGAGATGGTGAACCTCATTTACATAAAAGGGTTTATAAATGAAACCCTGCAATGGAATGATTTCTACATCTCAATTCAATGATTCCTCTCTAGTTGAAGATTATAGTAATGTGTTTTCTATTAATAATTTCCTTATTCTTATAGTTAAATTTGATATCAGCATTGGCATGTATATGATTTATCTATATAAAACCCACATTAATTATCATGGAAGGGATGTTAATTTTCATATTTAAAAAAATTATATGATCATAGATCAATGTGATGATAAGTTTGATCTTCCAATAGAGATTACATCTTTTTTAAGGGTCTTCATTCTCTTTCGAAATAGTTTTCATCTTTGATAGTTACAGAGAAAATCAGCATCAATGGCATGAATATTGTTTAAGAATTTGTTGATGTATATACATAATAGGTTCCTATCTATTCACCAAAATATGAAGTTGAGTTATCAATAGTAATCATACATGGTTTGATAACAATTTAAAATAATTTTTATAGAATGGACTCAATTGAGTTGTAGGTATTGAATAAAAAACTCCACAAAATCCTTGATAAAGGATTTATTTAGAAAAGTGTTTCAACTTGGGGTTAACATATTTTCTTTGTGAAAAATTAATATAGTTTAATTAAACATTTAATTTTTTATCTTTAGTTTTGTAATATCACAATCATGAACGTGTATCATCTTCCTCGTATTGATGAATTGTTTGATCAACTGCGATGAGCTCAATACTATTCCAATATTGACATTCATTTTAGATATCATCAATTGTGGGTCAAGAAGTTGGATGTACCAAATAGGTCATTCCATATAAAGTATGGACAATATGAATACGAAATGATGCATTTAAGTCTTACAAATTCCCATTTTATCTTCATTGAGTTTTGGAATTGGGTCTTTAGCGATTACCTCAAATTGTTTATAGTAGTATTCGTAGAAGATATTCTTATCTATTCAAAGAGAAAGGAAGATCATGAAGATATTTTTTAAAATTTTACTAATGAACCCAAGGACTGTGAATTTTTATGATAAATGTAAACATTCTTATTTTTTCATAAAATGATTTATTTTTTAGTCCCATAGTCACAAGAGATGGAATGGAAGTCGATCCATCAAAGATAGAGGTGATTAAATGAAGGAATAGATCAACAACAGTAGCTGATATCTTTTTATTTCTTAGTTTACCTATATATTCTCGATGGTTTATAGAGAATTTCTGATAAATATTTGATCCTATAACCATGTAAACTTGGAATGGTTCTGTGTTCCTCTGCATAGATTAATGTGAGTAACATTTCAATGAACTAGAGAGAAGGTTAGTTGGTGCACCTGTTCATACTTTACCATGTAGTGGAGCAGGTTTTGTAATCATAGTGACGCATCCAAGAAGGGATTGAGATATGTTCTTATGCATAATAACATGGTTATCTCTTATGACTCATGAAAATTGAAAATTCATGAGAATAATTTCCCATCTCATGATTTGGAGTTAGAAATAGTATTTTTTCATAAATGATATTGATATATTATATTTATGGAAAAAATTGTTATACATATATACCAATCCTAAGATTATGAAATATATATTCATGAAGAGGGAATTTAACATTTTCTAGAGAATATGATTAGAGTTTAGAATGGATTATGATGATTATATACACTACCACCATGGGAAGGAGAACAAGGAGGTCCATGCTCTAAGTATGAAAGGTCATGAAAGATTACCCATGATGAGGATAAAAAATTATCCAATATTTATGGATTTTAAAATGATGGATCTAGGAATCTTAAAGGAAATGTAAATTATTTTTTGTCCCAAATAAATATTCAATCATATATCCAAGTGATGATTAAAGAACCATTGAAGGAAAATGTTTGGCATGAAATAATATAACAATTGTTCTTATGTTTAACCTTGATTGAGATGGAATGATAAGGTTTGAGAATCGTGTAAATGTATATTCCATAACTGATTTGATTCATAATCCATTATAGGAAACTTATAGTTCATCATCCTATATTAATCTTGGATTTACAAATATTTACATGGACTTGAAGGAATACTTTTGTCGGGATGTCATGAAGAGAGATATAACAATGTTTGTCTCTTGGTGCATTATATTCCAACAAGTTAATGACTAATGAAAAAAATTAACGGGGGTGTTGCATACATTACCCATAATAGTATGGAAATGGTAGAAAATCACTATGGATTTTTTCATTGGACTACTAAAACCTCTAAAGGATTTACTACCATATGGGTCGTAGTCAATCACCTTACTAAGTTAGAATTCTTCAATGCTATCATAAAATAATTATAATTGGATTAGATTTCTAGGATATATATTAAGGAAGAGGATTGGTTTAATGGAGTATCACATTATATTGTACTAGATCAAGATATAAGGTTTAACTCAAAGTTCTAGTGATGTTTTTAGGGAAATCATGATACAAAATTTAGTTTCATCACTTCTTATCATACTCAAAAGATATTCTGTCTATAAGAAAAATTCAAACCCTAGAGGATATGTTGGGATCTTCTTCCTGGGATTTCATGTTCAGTTGGAATAAACACATTCCTTTAGTTTAGTTTTCTTATAACTAAATATTTCACTCAAGTATTATGAGGGCACCGTATGAATCCCTCTAGGGGAAGAAATTTTGTTCTCCAATGTACTTGGATGAGGTTAGATAAAGAAATATATTTGGTCTGGAGATCACAAAAGAAATAGTTGAGAAGGATAGAGCCTTTAATAAGCATATCAAGGAAGTTTCATGTCAACAGAAAAGTTACCCTGATAAATTACAGCATGATCTAGAGTTTCATGTTTTTGAAATGGTGTTTCTATAAATCTCACCCTGGAAGAATGTTATTAAAGGGAAACTATGCCCAAGGTATATCGTTCCATTGAAATTTGTGATCGTGTCAAGATGGTAGAATATATCATGGAAATTGTTACAAATATCACTCAATTCTAGGATTTGATACATGTATATATCCTAAATAACTAAAAACCCAACCCATATCTTGTACTGAACTCAGAGATCATACCACTAGAGCATGATCTTTCTTATGAGGAACAACTGGTTGATTTTTAGGATCATACTGAGAATGTTCTAAGAAACATTAACACTCACATGGTAAGTGTTTTGTGGATAAATCACTAGTTTAAGGAGCGTTCAGAGGAACCTGAGGATATGATGAATCAGAAATAACCTCAATTTATTTACATGCGTGATGAATTTCAAGGGAGAATTAAATTTTTATGGGGGCATAATGTAACACCAAGATTTTATATAGAACTCATTTGTTCGAATAAATTAAATATTCATTGACATATTACATTTCACTAAAACAAAATTTCATCGGACATATAACCAACTCGAAATATGTTAAACATAACATCAATCTGGCATACTATGGACGCAACACTTTGTTTCTACGAAACATCATTTTTATTGTTATAATTATTTAAATGAGATAATTATAAGCTAACTATTAGACATAGTAATATTTATATTAATATATACATTTCAAAAAAAATATTTTGGTTTTATAAAAATAGAACGTATTTAAAATGAAAGATAGAATTTTTTGTAATGTCCTTATATGATTAAAAATATTATTCTCTCAAATGATCGGATTTTAATATATTTTTTTGAAAACAAATTAGACACATTTAGAAATTAATTTTTTGAAATAATATTTATTTTTTAACATATAATTTAGAGATTTTATTAGGTTTAATTGTTTTGGGATTTTTCTGAGAAACGTCATTTTTGGATGAATAGTGAAAAATACTAAATGTTAATTCAAAACATCATTTTTTTTATAATTTTTTATAATTTTAAATTATATTTCTACATTTTAAAAAGTATATATAGCTCATTTTTTACCAATAAAATAAAATTGTACCAATGTAATAAATTTCTCTTTGAAATAGAATATAAAAACATAAAAAACGTCTGAATGTTTTGATATTAAAACCTCACATTGTCGACCCAAAAACGGGATTAAATTAAAATAACTTTTTAACACTTCTATGTTTTAAATAGTGAAAAATGGATTCCATATTTATAATAACCATAATTTATATTTTCTAATATGGTAAAAAATATTTTTGACCAAAAATATTAGTGAAATTAATTAATAAAAATTACATTGGTTAATGTAAGATTTAACTTAATAGGGGTCTAAAAATTAATCATAAGGACCAAAATGACTTATAAACATGCCCAAGAACTATTGGATGGACATATTTTGAACATATAATCCATTTTATGTAATTTTTAGTATTATTAGATCCACATGAAACATGAAAAACATGGGTATAATTCTCTCTTCAAATATTTACAAGAGTACCACTACTCCACCACTATAGAAAGGCATCCTCTCATCCCACATACTAAAACATCTAAAAACATATAGTTTTTTCCTATATACTTAAAATTAACTCCTAAAATTCCTCTATTATTTCTTTAAGACTCCCATTAGGCATAAATCCTTCAATGGAATCCATGTGGTGCAAACCAAAATGTGTTTCCCGAAAAAGAGGTAACATTCATCCTTGAGATATTTTATTTTATTTCAATTATCCACACATAAACAATTCCAATTACATTATTGTATAATAAGAAAATTATACTAAATATATTAGGTTGTTTTTTTCTAATTTTTTGACATAAACATACACACACTTCCATCAAATGGGTAACAAACATAATGTTTATGTTCACAGAGAACTATCACCTCATTAAATGATGATTATTCATATTCCCTTTACCTCATATAATTATATAAATTGTGGTCATAAATATGTTTATATATGTTAAATATTATATTTATTATTCTTTTAATCTTATTTTTTCCTTTTACACCACATTTCATTGTACTTATCATTTGTTTTGATCATGATTATTTTGTATGAAGAAGTGTAGACTACCTCCCACTCAAAAGAATGTTATTTGTTCCCAAACGAAATGTAATATATTAAGAATGGATTTAGTGAAATAATATGATATATATGATAAAATAATTATTCACTAATTATAATATATATATATATCTCATTTTAATTCTTTCATTCAATGTGTCAATAAAAACATAAAAACTCTTCATGGATACGTACAGATTAACTTCTCCAGAAATGATGTATTCAATTTCATACATATATTGTGATGTCCTGGATTTTTCCATGTATTATTTTAATATTATATCGGAATTATTTACGAGACCAGGCTCTAAGACGGCGCGCGGTTCTGAGGCCCGGTGAGCCTATAACAAATGTTTGAATTTAATTTAATAATTAAATAACGCGCGCGTGGGGTGTTCCTGAAAAAGTTGAATGACAACCGAACGGTTTCTCGGATCAGAAATCTGAGGGAGCTGTTGTGTTTGGAACATCGATTTTACTTTAGGTAAGGCCTAATATCAGCTGGCGCAAGTCGGTGGTGAAGTCTAGTTTTTGGACGTAAGAGTACTAAAATATTTAATAAAGATATATTATTCTGTAGCGAGATTTTATTAAATCTTGTTATGTCAAATCTCTTTTAAATAGATATTTCTCAAGGGATCAGGGTAACAATCCCCATAACCCTGATTTCCCTGGAGGCTCTAGGAAAGTTCTGTAGGAAAATCCCAACGCAGCGGCGACGTTCTTGACGGATTTTGCCGGCGACGACGACGCGGTGACCAGATCATCACCAACGAACGCCGCAGATCTAGGTAGGATGTTTGTCTAGATTTTCCTTCCCCATTTTTGATTTCCACGACGAACACTGACTAATCCACAAACATATTAGTCCGCAGGTCGATTGTTCTTGCGGGATGGGTTCATGGAGGGATTTGAGGCTTTGGTTCTTGAGATTGTTTTGGTTTTCAATCTAAAGGCGGAAACCCGGATCGTCACGAACAACGATCAAGGTTCACCCCTCTTTTTGATTCTTGTTTTCCCCCTCACGTTATTCATTATGTTCTACGTGTTCTTAGAGGAAATCGATCGTTGTACATTCATTTATTGACCAACATTCCGAAATTGAAGATCCAACATCGAGACAACCTAACGGAGGTGCGACGGTGATGGAGGCGGACAAATCGACGTGGTTTGGAAGTTTCTGTTCTTTGAGCATTTTCGTTCAGATTGATCGGGATGCGTTTTCAAGACCGATCAGAAGCCCGAAACTGACGGAATCAGTGTCAAAGTGGTGGGATGACCCCAAATTCAGAGTTTCGTGATGATCAGACGGTTGGATCAATATCTGAAGCAATAGTCGAGGCGCACGGTGGAAGAAGACACTTCTATAAATTTATCGACTAAACGGTGTGTAGTATGGGCTACACCGCATGTGTTCATCGGTAGGATTACATAATGTGTACTCCGGGAGTACACGGACATGGGTAGGGTACATAGCCATGGACACGCCATGTATACCCCTCCCCGGCCAGACCCATCTAGATACACAGGATACCCCGTGTACTTAACATGGGAAGGCGACACAAACACTGGTACAGACCGTGTACGGGCACATGTCCAGCGTACACGGAGCGAGCCCAAGTGCTCGAACACGATGTGTACTTTTTCTACATGCCATGTATTTTCTTTCAACCCAACAAGACGAATGACATTGGTCATTTTCACGGGCAGTACCAGGGGTCAAGAACACGACGTCTACTTTTCTACACACCGTGTAGTTTGATTTTATACTGCTTGAGCGAATGACATGGGCCGTTTATAAAGGCAGTACCTGTGGTCAAGGAACACAGCGTGTAACCAAACTACACGCCGTGTAACCTTTTCTTAATGACTTTATCCACTTTTCTTCTATGACATGGACTAGTTCTCTTAGGGTTCGTACCCTTGGTCTTTTCCCGGAAGGATCTGGTATCATTTTTTTTACACAGGAGTATGATCCCTTCAGCAGAACTCCCGAAGTTGATTTGTTGGAATCCCCTCTGTGAGACTTGGAGATGGATCCTCTATTCATTCATGGAACCCTAGGTAGAGTTCTTGGTAACGACGTGACCAACTTTACCCGGGCGACGATCCTCTGCTTAGTGGATTAGATCAGACTGATTTGTCAGAATCACCCCATGACTTGGATGTGATCCTCATCTAAGCATCATGTTCTCATAGTGCTTGTGGAGTGTGTTCTCCCAGAATGATTACTTTGTGTCTCTCTCTTCAGACCTAGGAGTGTGTTCTCTCAGTTGCATACATAGTGGAATCTTTGAGATAGATCCTAGTGGTAGTATTCGTGATAGTCGATTGTGCATGAGTATATCTTGATATCCTTTTGATATGTTCTTTAGCCATATACTGTGTGGAGCTGAATTTATTTTACCTTTGTGGTATTTCCTTGTTGTATTTCCTTTGTGGTTTAGGGTTGTCCTACTAGGTATTGTTATACTCACCCCTGCATGGGCTTTTCCTACACATGTCGTGTCTTGTGAAGATGAGAGAGCCTTTGATAGGATTATAGGTGGACTAGGACCAGACTATGTTCAGTGAGATCAGATAGGCTGAGGTGTGTTCCTACGGCTACAGATTGTAGTCCCAGTACCTTTCCTTACAGGTTGGACTTTGAAACATACTTTCTTTTTGGTGGGATTGTACTTTTGCCCCATAGATTTACTTTCTTACACTTTACATTCCTGTCGTACTATGTGGTTTGGTTTTAGTGTATGCATGCATCTTTTCCATTTTTAGTAGTATCTACTTTTCCAATTTGTGGGCTTGGTGATGTGTGTGTGTGTGTGTGCAGGTTTATAGGCAATGACTCCCATGTTAGTAGCATGCCTACTTGGTTCTAGTCACTAGCCCATATCCTATTGGAGGTGGGCTTGGGGAGTTTCGACTCGGGCCCCACTAGGATGGGTCGTGACAGAGTGGAATCAGTGATGGTCGGTTCTACCTTAGGACCGAGAGTCGGTGAGTTGGTTTGGGGCAACAGTGTTCAGTGCATCGAGTTCAGATTTCAGGCCAGGTATCCCAGTGATGGTGCGAGCGACCGACGTATCCACACACCAGGACTCTGATAACGTTCTTTTCGACTAGGAACATGAGAAGACTAGTTGTAGGGAAAATAATGGTACATACATCATATAAGAATGGGTTGTGGTTTCCAGGTCCTTTTTGAGTCAGCTCTCCAGATTTACTCACCGACTGAGATATATCTTGTTTCTTTAACAGGATTCCTCCGCGATGTGCACCCACTAGGATCCAGTAGCTCGATCACAAGGATGACCCCCTCAGTGATGAAGCCTCGATACAGGGACCAGATCCCCCAGTTTTACCTTGAGGTGGTGTGCCAGTTATCCCACCTCCTATGGAGTAGTGTTAAGTGCCTGCTGTACCAGTGGAGGAGGAGCGCAGTCTCAGCGCACTTCCCGAGTTTCAGAGACAGAGACCCATCAGGTTTCGAGGTGATCCTTACCCTCAGGCAGTAGAGGACTGGCTTGAGGTGGTTACAAGAGTCTTCCATTTGGTCAGGACACTGGCAGACCAGATTGTGATCCTAGCAGCAAGCCTTCTACAGGGATCGGCATGACGATGGTGGAGCTTGGTTATCCAGACTCACGACGAGGCGACACACGCATGGTCGGAGTTTGAGCGTCTCTTTAGAGAGGAGGTTTCACTGGTTTCCCTAAGATCAGTACGCATACAAGAGCTTATTCAGCTTAAACAGGGAACCATGATGGGGGCTGACTATTCATCGAGGTTTACCGACCTCTCACGGTACTCAATGGATATGGTCAGATATCAGTACTTCAGAGCTCGGACTTTTGAGCACGGCTTGCATAGAGATATTCGAGCTAGAATTGTCCCTATGAGAATTCCAACTTCTGATGGGGTGATCGAGAAGGATTTGGTGGTCGAGATCTTCTTGGAAGAGCAGAGACAACCAATAGATGTCAGTAGTGGGTGAGCTGGAGCAAAGATCTTGGCATCAGGGAGCCGACGTCAGGGACCCAGGTGTGGGAGACGTTTTCAGAGGAGATCCCAGGATAGGGGATATTTCGTACATGGTTCGCAGGGCACATCCAGTCAGCGTCGAGAGAGGCGATGCTAATCATGTGATGGATGAGGACATCTCGCTCAGGATTGTTCAACCCGTCGTACGACTGACACAAGAGAAGTGGATAGACCACTGAGGCAGAGGCAACGTGTGGAGCAGGCAGATCTGCGAGGTGGTGGATGTGGTAGGGGAGTTGGGAGAGCAGCTATAGGTGGTCGGTGTTTTGATCTTTTACCACCACCACCCCCAGAAGGACCACCACAGGCTCAGGGAGCTGGTGGACAGAGGCAAGGATAGCTGCAGGCAGCAGACGCTTATGACCCATGTACTCCCAGAATGATTAGAGGCACTGTCTATGTCTTTTCTACCTTGGATGCCGTATTGATAGACACAGGTGCTAGTCATTCCTTTCGGTCTTTTTATCTTGTTCAATAAATTTAGATTCCAGTTGAGCCGTTAACTCGACCCATACACATAGAAACATCGACTAGAGAAGATTCAAAGATCACACACCTATGTAGACAGTGTGACCTGACCCTTGGAGGCGATTCTTTCGGTTGGAACCTCTTGGTGGTAGCATCGAGACCGTACAATGTCATTCTTGGTATGGATTTGCTATCCACAGTTCATGCCCATATCGATTGTTTTAGGCGAAGGGTGCGGTGTGTCCACAGTGATGGGATGAGGTTCTCTTTTGCCACTGAAAGAGAGACCGATGCAGTGTAGGATGGACTCGTGCACGAAAGGGAACAACCGATTACACATCAGTTGGCTAGCCTAGCCATTGGTGAAGCGGATGTTACGAGTCGCCCATTTACATTAGTAGTGGCCAAGTACAAGGACATCATTCCAGAGGATGTCCCCGGGCTACCTCCCCATCGGGAGATAGATTTCTACATTGAGTTGCAACCTGGGACGACACTGATATCAGCGTCAGCATATTGAATGGCTCCTGTAGAGCTTCATGAGCTTAGGGTGCAGCTGGATGACATGCAGAAGAAGGTCTTTGGGAGACCCAGTGTTTCCCCCCGGGCGGCCCCAGTGATGTTTTCCATGATGACGGATGGGAGATTGAGGCTATGTGTGGATTAGTGGCGCTTGAATCAGGTGACCATGAAGAACCAGTATGTAATACCGAGGATCGGTGACCTCTTCGACTAGTTGAGAGGGGCACGATGGTCCTCGAAGGATGATCTACGATCATGCTATCACCAGTTGCGAGTGTGAGATGAGGATATACCGAAATCATATTTCACATGTCATTACAGTCACTATGATTACTTCTTGTTGTCGTTCGGCATGACGAACGCCCCGACAGTGTTAATGGGGCTCATGAACCAAATCATTAAGCCCTATATATAATGGTTTGTAGTGGTCATCATCAATGATATCATTTTCTACTCTGCATCCGAGGAGGAGCACGCGGGACACCTAAGGATGGTTATAGACACACTCAGAGAGAACCAGTTGTATGGGAAACTCTCAAAGTGTTAGTTCTGGTTACAGGAGGTCCACTATTTGGGACACATTATCTCGGAAGATGGTGTAGCAATGGACCCAGCCAATGTGGAGGCAGTACTATCATGGGAACCACCCCAGAGCGTGAATTAGGTACAGAGTTTCCTTGGGTTGGTAGGCTACTATCATAGATTCATCCTTGATTTATCCAGGATTGCAGCACCCTCGAAAGCTTTGACCCGAATGGGGCAACCTTTCGTGTGGACTGAGAGATTCCAGGAGGATTTCCAGCAGTTGAGATAGAGTTTGACGAGATCCCCGATCCTGGGATTACCAAAGGAGGGTGTCGAGTACGTAGTGTACTCCGATGCATCAAGAATCGGGCTTGGTTGTGTCCTAATTCAAAGGCAAGTGGTGATTGCCTTTGCCTCACGTCAGTTGAGTCCAGACGAGTAGAACTACGCGACCCATGATCTTGAGTTGACAGCGGTAGTCTTCGCATTGAAGATGTGGTGGAACTACCTGATGGGTGAGCGGTTTACAATATACTCTTATCACAAGAGTCTCAGATATATCTTTTCTCAGATGGATCTGAATTTGAGACAGAGGAGATGGCTTGAGTTCCTCCAGGATTACTACTTTGAGATCGTTTATACTCCTATGAAGGGGAATGTAGTGGCATATGCTCTCAGTAGGAAATCCAGTTCGCAGTTGCTGGATGAGGTGATGAGGAAGTTGGCCTCTTTATAGTTATCTTTCATTGATGGAGATAAGGTATCTTACCTTTAGTTGATGGTTCTTACCCTTCACTCTTACAGTGGGTCAGGGAAACACAACACGAGGATGTAAGCTGTGAGACTCTACATGCTCAGATATCCACAGGCGATGTTGTTGATGAATATTTAGAAGTTGGGGAGCACACGGTTCTTTTCAAAGGGCACATGGTTGTACCTATGACGTTGTGAGAGTAGGTTCTGAGGGAGTTTCATACATCCCATTTGGAGGTGAATCCAGGTGTAGAAAAGATGTATCATGACCTCCATCTTCAGTTCTAGTGGTCAGGAATGAAGAAGGGTGTGGAAGAGTTCATCTCTCGGTGGCTTACTTGTCAGCAAGTAAAGGCTGAGCACCAGGTGCCAGCAGGTTTGACTCAGCCCCTTGAGGTTCCATAGTGGAAGTGGGACGTGATATCCATGGACTTCGTGATGGGTTTACCATGTTCGTCCATGGGACACGATGCCATCTGTGTGATTGTTGATCGACTCACCACGTTGGACCACTTCCTAGCAATATGGGAGCAGAGTTCGGTAGAGAGCATGGGACACCTCTACATGCAGGATATAGTTTAGCTTCATGGAGTTCCATCCCTGACCGTTTCAGATCGTGATGCTTGTTTCACGTCCCAGCTGTGGAAGGGATTGAAGGAATAATTTGGGACCTAGTTACGCTTGAGCGCATCATTTCATCCTCAGACTGATGGTCAGACAGAGCAGACCATCCAGGTCATGGAGGATATGCTTCGAGCATTCATTCTTGACTTCGTTCATAGTTGGGAGGATCACCTGCCACTGGTGGAATTTTCTTATGACAACAGTTATCATTACACTATTGGTATAGAACCATTCGAGGCTCTGTACGGGCGACCTTGTAGGTCCCCACTCTATTGGACTTACCCAGGAGAGTTAGCACCCATGGTCCCAGAGGTGGTGAGAGCTACCATAGAATAGGTGCAGGTCATCTAGGAGTGGATAAATACTACACAAAGTCAGAAAAAGTCTTATGCTGATAGGAGGCGAAGGCCCTTCGAGTTCGAGGAAGGGGACCATGTGTTCCTTCGGGTCTCACTTCGACAGGGATTGCTGTGATTTGGCCTAGGCGGAAAACTATCCCTGAGGTTCGTTGGTCCTTTTCAGATTCTGAGTAATGATGGTGAGGTGGAGTATCACCTGGCTCTACCTCCTCAGATGGACCGGGTACACAATGTCTTCCATTTGTCGCAGCTATTGAGGTACGTGCATGATCCATCGCACGTCATCGACTGGGACGATCTGAAATCGATGATGGAGCGATCTATGCTGAGTACCCAGTGAATATCGAGGATCGATAGGAAAATATACTTCATGGATGATTTATTCCCTTGGTGCGTGTCCGGTGGCAGCACGGGAATCTCCAGGAGAGCACGTGGGAGCGGGAGGCTCAGATTCGCGTGCAGTACCCACATCTTTTTGAATAGCCTTTATTTTGGCTTTTGGGGATGTAAAAGCCCTAAGGTGGGTGTGATGTAATGTCCCAAATTTTTCAATGTATTATTTTAATATTAAATGGGAATTTATTTCGAGACCAGGATCTGAGACGGTGCGTGGTTCTGAGGCCCGGTGAGCTCGGAACAAATGTTTGAATTTAATTTAATAATTAAATAACGCGTGCGTGTGGTTTTCAGAAAAAAGTGAAATGACATCTGAACGGTTTCTCAGATCAGAAATATGAGGGCGTCATTGCGTTCAGAACAACGATTTTACCTTTGGCAAGGCCTAACGCCGGCCGGCGTTAGTCAGTTGTGATGTCTAGTTGTTGGACGTAAGAGTGATAAAATATTTAATAAACATATTTTATTTTACAGCGATATTTTATTAAATCTTGTTACATCAAATATATTTTAAATAGATATTTTTCAGGGGATCAAGGTTACAATCTCCATAGTCCTGATTTCCCTTGAGGCTCTGGGATATTTCTGGAGGAAAACCCCAATGTGGTGGTGACGTTCTTGACGGATTTTTCCGGTGACAACGACACAGCGACCAGATCATCGCCAACGAATGCAGCAGATCTGGGTAGGATGTTTGTCTTGATTTTCCATCCCCGTTTTTTATTTCCAATACGAACGTGGACTAATCCACGAACATATTAGCTCATGGGTCGATCGTTCTTACGGGACGGGTTCATCTGGGGATTTGAGGATTTTGTTCTTGAGATTGTTTTTGTTTTCAATCTAACGTCAGAAATCCCAGATCGTTACGTACAACGATCGAGGTTCGCCCCTCTTATTGATTCCTATTTTTCCCCCATCACGTTCTTCATTGTGTTCTATGCGTTCTTGGAGGAAATCAATTGTTGCACATTTTTGTGTTGACGCAACAATCCGAAATTGAAGATCCAACATCGAGACAACCTAACGGAGGTGCGACGGGGATGGTGGAAGACAAATCGATGTGGTTCGGAAGTTTCCGTTATTTGAGCGTTTTCATGCAGATTGATCCAGATCCATTTTCAAGACCAATCGGAAGCCGGAAACTGACGAAATCGATTTTGTAGGGGTGGGATGACCCCAAATCTGAAGTTTCGTGATGATCAGACGGTTGGATCGTGATCCAGAGCAACAACCGAGGCGCATAGAGGAAGACGATGCTTCTGTAAATTTCCCGACAACACGGCGTGCAGTATGGGATACACTGCGTGTTATCATCGATGAGATTACATAACGTGTACTCTGGGAGTACACGGATACATGAAGGGTACTCGAACATGGAAACGCTGTGTATACCCCTCCTCATCCAGACCCAGCTAGATACACGGGATACCTCGTGTACTAGAATAGGGGCAGGCGACACAGACACGGGCATAGACCGTGTACGGGCACATGTCCAGCGTACACGGAGCGATCCCAGGTTCTCGGACATGGCTTATAATTTTTCTACACACTGTGTAGTATCTTTCTACCCAACATGCCGAATTACACGGTCCATTTGCACGGGCAGTAACCGGGGTCAAAGAACACGGCGTGTACTTTTCTATATGCCGTGTAGTTTGGTTTTATACTGTTTGAGCGAATGACATGGGCCATTTACACAGGCAGTACCCGGGGTCAAAGAACCTAGCGTG
This sequence comes from Viscum album, assembly GCA_963277665.1. Classification (NCBI taxonomy): domain Eukaryota; kingdom Viridiplantae; phylum Streptophyta; class Magnoliopsida; order Santalales; family Viscaceae; genus Viscum; species Viscum album. The sequence continues at coordinate 2,052,342,689 of OY728146.1, read as the reverse complement.
TAACCAAACTACACGCCATGTAACCTTTTCTTCATGACTTGAGCTACATGTCTTCTGTTACATGGACTAGTTCTCTTTGGGTTCATACCCATGGTCTTTTCCCGGATGGTTCTGGTATTCTTTCCATTACACAAGAGTATGATCCCTTCAGTAGAACTACCTGAATAGAGTTGTTGGAATCCCCTCTATGAGACGTAGAGTCGGATCCTCTATTAATTCCTGGAACCCTAGGTAGAGTTCTTGGTATCGACGTGAGAAACATTACCTGGGCACTGATCCTCTGCTTAGCGGATTAGCTCAGATTGAGTTGTCGAGATCACTCGATGACTTGGTTGTGATCCTTATCTGAGCATCATGTTCTCATAGTGCTTGTGGAGTGTGTTCTCCCGGAATGAGTACTTCGTGTGTCTCTCTTCAGACCTAGGACTGTGTTCCCCCGATTGCATACATAGTGGAATCTTCGGGATGGATCCTAGTCGAAGTATTCGCAATAGTCAATTGTGAATTAGTATATCTGGATATCCTTGTGATGTGTTCTTTAGACATATATTGTGTGGAGATAACTGTATCTTTCATTTGTGGTATTTCCTTGTTGTATTTCCTTTGTGGTTTCGGGGTGTCCTACTGGGTATTGTTATACTCACCATTGCATGGGCTTTGCCCGCACATGTCGTGTCTGGTGTAGAAGAGAGAGCCTTTGACAGGATTCTAGGCATACCAGGACCGAACGGTGTACAGTGAGATCAGACAGGCCGATGTGTGTTCCTACAGCTACAGATTGCAGTCCTAGTAACTTTCCTTATAGGTTGGACTTTGTTACATACTTTCTTTTTGGTGGGCTTGTAATTTTGGCCCATGGATTTACTTTCTTGAACATTACTTTCCTGTTGTACTTTGTGGTTGGGTTTTAGTGTATACATGAAACTTCTTCATTTTTAGTAGTTTCTAATTTTCAAATTTGTGTGCTTGGAGATGTGTGTGCGTGTGTAGAGGTTTATAGTAAATTCCTCCCATTTTAGTAGAATTCCTACTCGGTGCTAGTCACCAATCCCTGGATTATTTGAGGTAGGCTTGGGGAGTTGCGTCTCGGGCCCCACTGGGACGGGTCGTGACATATATATTATATAAGTTCTTATAATTAAAATATAATGAAAATACATGATATTTATATCATGGTGTAAATTATTGAAATCATGATATATATATATATATAAGTACCAATGATATAACAAATTAAGACACGAGATAAAAACAAATCAGATATTTACTGAAGTAAAACCTTATCATAGAATTTTTAACATGAGGGTAATATAAAGTCATAATAAAACCAAATAAGGTATTATATATAATAATATGATTCATTGATATATTTATAATATTCTTATATTTATTATAAAGGTGGATTTTATGATTTTTATTAGAGTTAAGACATAAGGTAAGGGGATTTCTACTCAATTTCATTTCTGTGAGATACAAGATTTATTCACCGTCCATCATTTTTTGGGGTGTGTATAAATCACATGGATGTATTAAATGATAATGATTATAATATAATTTATTGTTAATTACAACTTTTTTAGATGATATTTATTTCATTGAGTTAATGTTTCATAAGTTAAAAAATCAGTAAATTATTTTTGTCTCAATTTTCCACCTTTGAGACACAGGTTTTGTTATGAACATAAATTCTTTTTAAAGTTGTATATACTTATATTTTACATGTTTTAATTTTAATATAATTATTTTAATTATATTTTATGATTTATTTATTTATTTTTATTACATGGAGGGTCTGATCCTAAGTTACCATGTTATAAGATTTTATTGAAACAATCTCATCACTTTTCATGTTATTTTATTTTTATGATTCCCTTATTGAAATATTATGATCCTTCTCTCAATAAAATATCTATTTTTCTTATCCTATATTTATTCATGTTATTTAAATTTATTAGTATTGTTTTCCCAGTCTTTGGTGTAAATATATTTAAGAATCATTTTTAATGAAAATGCGATTATATTTCACTCTTGGTCAGAAATCTATTTTATTCAAAAAACATGTTTAAAAAAATGTTTTCAAAAAAAATTAAATCTTATATTCCAAATAATCCATGAAATCCAATTTCATGTAACAAATTTTGTTATTAATTTTTGGTTTTCAAAAAATCCTTAAAAGTTATCAATTCTTTTTAAAAGGATAATTGTATATAAAAAGTGTTTTATTTTTTAAAAACTATTTTTCTATGATGAAAAGATATTTTCCTCAGGATATATTTTTAAAATAGATTTCAGAATTATCTCCCATATATTAAAACATCTTATTCTATTACTCCTTCTATTATGTGGAAATTATTAAATGTTTCATTCATATATATTCTCGAAATGGATTGTGTTTTCATGGCATGTTGTTTATGAAACTCATTTCTATTATTTGGGTTATATTCATTTGAAACCCACATCCTTCAATGGGTTTTGTTTTGATGAGATGATTATGAAACCTATCGTTTTCAATAGGTTATGGTATGATTACATTTTTATGAAACCCACATCTTATCAGGGGTTACGATATGATAATTAATAATTTATTAAAATATGTCTGTTGGATTTAATTATGTGATTTTTGGCACCTATATCTCCCAAAAATGATTTGGGAAAAGATTTATATCTCATGATATAGGCATGAATGGATCTAGAAATTAAATCTGTTAAGTACTACCAAGAAAAAATGAGGAGTGAAGTCGGTTTAGTAATATAGTGATGGAATGGGGTGTGAAATTGATTCATTAATAGACTTTTTCCACTAAGATGGCATCAGCCGCAATGCCTCGACTACTATAGAAATCATTATATATTCTGATGTGTCTAACATATTTCCCTGATTCATTACTCTATTATGCATTCATTTCTTATGTTCATTATTTCCTTATGATTCATATTGTATGAACTACCACACATTCTTCCATGATTCATGTTTATGATCATTGATATGTAGGGTATGATCTTCAATTTCAATATCATGTTCTCATACCCTAATGCATGGGATTATTTTAAGGTGTTCTCCTTATTTACCCTTACAAGGAATATGATTTGAAACCCATTTATGATTATTCTCCATGTTTATGAATATATTTATTATGTTCTATATGTCTATGAAGGATTCAGGTCATGAAGATCCTAGTGGGAGGTGGATTATCCCATTAAGGTATCAATGTTTATATTTCCATGACTCTAAAGGAACTAAACCAGTATAGACTTTGGGAGTATATTTTTACAATGTTTTTAACTATTCCACAAATGTTTTTTAGTGATAAATTTTGAAGATATATTATCAATTTATAGAAATATGTGGGTGATACATACATGGGAACACTTATAATTTCATATTATCGTGTGCTATTGAAGTATAATATTTTCATGGTGAATATTGATGAATTACTTTAAAGTATATATGTGTTTTATTAGAAAAGTAATGACATATCAATTATATTATTTATTTATTTAGATTTGGATTCTTTTTATATATCATTATACAATTCTTTTATAATAAAAAGTGTAGTGGGCTTCCAAAAGGACGTGTTTGATAGATTTATTTCTGAGTATTTTTTTCAAATTGATAAAGATAAAATGATATTCTGGTGATAGTATTTCTTGATATTTTTGTTGGATATAGAAAATTAATATATTTGTTACCTAAATTGTTATCATTTATTTATAAGGGGAACAATTTAATTGATGGCTGAAATTTATACACACAAGAGTTTTAGAGATAAACTATTCTTATTGAAAATTAATTTATTGATGTTGGAAAATAATAAGAATGTGGATGAAACCATTTAATATTAAGGATATATCTATTCAATTTCATCATAGAAACTTGTACAACACAATTGTTTCCAATTTTGTTTATTTATTTTTAGATTGTTTAACTTAAATAATCTTACTTGTATCAAAATAGTTTGGTGGTGATGAATAAAAATTTGATAAAACTTGTATTTTATCATTATAACTGACGATGAATATGTATACATAAAAAAATAAATAAATTATTTTTATTTTTATATTCATCCCAACTTTTTATGTGAATATTTCTTTTGGGAATGCACTATATTGATAGTATAGTTTTTTCTACAATAATTACATGTGTGTGTGAGTTTTTACTTTATAATTACACACACATGTGGGATAATTATATATATATAATCAACTTATGTATATATATCCATATATATCTATATATATGTTTTTAAATGTAAAATAATAAAATATATATAAATTAATTAAAATATATATTCACTATAATAGAATAGTCAATTGGCACAGATTGGAAAAACAAAATCAGCTCACGGTTGAAATATGTTATCTCAGATTGAGGGGGATAATCAGATATGATCAGACAATCCAGTGATTCAATATATATTTAATTACAATTATCAATAGTAGAAAAATATTAAATAAAAAACTGATGTCTTGAAGATAATGCACAACAAATATTGAAATGTGTCAATCACTCAATTTAGAGTTCTCATCTCTAAAGCATCCATGTAATACACCATTTGTTTTTTAAGAAGAATAGACATTTTGACAAATTGAATGAGTCATACCCAATCCAAAAAGTTAAGGAAATTCATTCGTGATAAAGGGTTCATTTATCAATTCTAAAAAATAACTGATTAAATTACCAAAACTCATTCACTCACTAATATTAGGACTCTAACATTTATCTGTGTTATGATCCCCTAAACGAACACCCCATGGTTTTCTCAAGAACACCATAATTTATCTTTATATTCCACCCCTTATTTAATTGTGCTCATGATTTGATTAGTATCCCTTATATATGTAATCCTCAGATAAGTCCTTTACCACTAAACCATCAGGATTTCATTAATAATTTTGGATATATCTATTAATTTATATTTAAAAATACATAATTAAATTTTATTTTTATATTTACTCATATAATTATATATATTTACCAAAATATTTTTAAATACCATTTTAAGTTATGTTTATATACTATATATTTAGATATTTACTTTGTATATATATAAAAATATTATTTTTAGAATTGTGCATATACATTTATTTTTTACATAATGTATATATAAATATTCACTGTAAATGTGTTTAAATATTCTATTTTATGATAATGTAATTTTTATAAAAAATAATTTATATGTTATTTATTTATACATTATTTACATTCATGTACATTCATATACCTGTACATAATTACACACAGACATAGATAACTATATTTCAAACATATATGCACAAATAGATACATATATGTAGTTATATAACTATATTAAAATTTCAAATTAAATATTTTATTTGATAAAAAATTGTTATATATATACATTACTTTTTAGGTATATATATATATAATTTATATACTTAATGGTAATGAAAATGGATATTTTTATACCTTACATTAAATGAAAAATAAGTACCCATTTCTATATTTTTCATATATTTGTAAATACATTTTAATATAAATATGTTTGAATATTTATTTTTATAATTGATTTATTATTTGTTTATATTTACCAATATGAATATATTTAATTAATAATAACAATATAATTTGAAAATTGTTAAAATTTGTGCACCATAATTGGTAATTTAAAGTATTACCCCATAATTAATTTTGTATCAACTAAATAAATTTACAAAAACACCCTTAATCAAAAATACAAATTTCATTTATTGTTACAAAATTGTTGTAACCCATAAAAAGGGCTCAATTTTAAGGACCTTTGTGGCATTTTCCCAAAAAAAAAATTAAATTGGTTTGTCCTCATAAACATTGTTTTAGATATTTTCACAAGCATTGATTTGGTATATGTTATAGCCGAAACAAACAACCCGATCAAAATTAATGGTCATTTGAACTTCCAGAAATTTTTTCAAATTATTTTATTTCGTCAAATAAATTGTTATGATTTTATATAATTTTTTAATAAAAATATATGTTAATTAATTAAATTTAAAATTAATAATTATTTAATATTAATTTATAATTATTTTGAAACCAATTTTTACTAAATAAATTATATATTATTTGTACATACTTAATTATAATTTAATATATTATATATTAATATAAATTTTTTTGTAAATATAATATATTTTTATTGTAATATATAATTGAATGACATTTTAAAATTTTTTAAATAAAATATACCTTCAATTAGTGCTAAAAAACACTAATAAAGGACACCCATCATCAGCACTATAAAAAAGATTATTAAAGTTTAATTTTTCTGAATTATTCAAATATAATTGATAAATGACAAATTATTTATAATTTTTTATTGGCACTGATGAAAATACCCTTTATCATCACTGATAAATTGAAACCATTATTAGTGATTTATTTATCACTGATAAATGGTAGCACAGAATATTTTGAAATATATTATATTGACCTGCACCACTTTATTCCCACCAAGACCCCACCATGTTAACTATTTAGTAAATTCCTAAAGATTTTTATGTTAACCCTACCCCCACCTTCTCAGTTAATAACCATTCTAATTAACCAATAAATTTTTAGGTATATGATTTTCTTCTTCCTAAACGTTTTATTTTTTATTTGAAACTAATTTCATATATATTAATATCTGTATAAATAAATATAGATTTTCTATCAACACTCTCAAATATATTTAAAAATAAGTATTATATATTATCATATATCATTATAGGTATATTCAATTTCATATATTAATACAATATTAATAAAATGAATACTAAATTTTTTAATATGGGTTATATTTTATAAAAATATTTTATATGTATATATTTTTGAATATTTTTTATACAATTAAAATTTTTATAGGTAAATTTATAAACATTTATGTATATATATAGTTATAAAAAACACTATAATTTGAAAATTGTTGAAATTTCCACAGCATTACATCCATATGAATGTGAGCCTACTAAATTAAATAAGTATCCACCAAAAAGGAAAATAAAACAATACTGGAATTCGTAGATGTATGAACACCATTTTCCCAACGGTTTTCCGAAAGCGTTGGGATAGAGATTTTTTTCCAACAGTTTTTGAAAACTGAGGGAATATATTGATTCACTGTAGTCTTTCTCAGTGTTTTGTACAAACTATTGGGTTATAAGGATTTTCACTAAAGGATTATCTAAATCATTGTGATATATTAAAGTATAGTGATGTTTCCCAGTGGTTTTTAAAACCATTTAATATACGTTGATGTTTCCAAAGGGTTTTTTAAAACCAGTGGGAATTTTTTCACCAAATACCCCAAACCCCCACATCCCTTTCCTTATTCGATCGACTTCTTTTTTTCCCGACCAGAGCGGTGCTCTCTTCCCATCGGGCAACCCCACCTCTTCTAAAGATACATCCTTGTTGTTTCTACTTCAAATTTGTGAGTTGGAGTTACATCGTATGCCAATATTTATTTTGGATTTTTATAAACTACGTTTAGTTTATTTCCTCATCTGATGTAATCTCTCATCATTTCGGTTTTTTGACTATTTTTTAATGTGAAATTGGCATGTTCCAAATACTTCATCCTACACACAGACAAAAATTTTCCCTTCTCAAACCACCACGATCATTAATTTATCTAGGAGTGTTACACAATACTAGTGTTGTAGGGGTAGTATATTTTCTCCCACCGGTGAGTGGGGGGAATTGCTGGTGATGGTGAGGTGGGGGGGGGGGGTTGTAGTAGTGGGTGTGTTGTTTAGGTGGGCGTAGGATGATCGGGGGGAAGGGGGCTGTGCAGGGGGATTCTGTAGTGGTGATGTGGGGGGGGGGGATTTAAAGGTGGGGGTGGGGGTGGGGGGAGGCAGCTATGAAAGTGGGGTGTATAGGTGGTGGGGGTGTAGTGGGTGGGGGAGTGGGTGTTCTGGTGGGGGGGATGTGTATGTGGGGGTGTGAATTGTTGGGGAGTATGTTTGGCGTGAGGTGGGGGGAGTTTTCAAGTCAGTGTGGTGGGGAGGGGGTTGTGCAAGTTGGGGGGTTGTGCCAGTGGGGGAGGGGGCTGTGAAAGTGGGGGGGTATAGGTGGTTTCTGTGCAAGTGGGTGGGGGGAGGGGAGTGTGTAGGTTGGGGGTTAGCTGTGCAGGTGGGGGTGGGGGTTGGGGTTGTGCATGTGGGGGGGGGGGGGGTTACAGGTGTGGGTGTAGTGGGTGGGGGGAGGGGTATGCAGGTGTGGGTGTATGTGTAGTGGGTGTGTGAGGGGGTGCCGATGTGGGTGTACAGGTTGGGGGGATGTGTAGTGTGCATGTGGGGAGGGTGGGTGTGCAGTGTGGGGTGGGTTGTGCAGGTTAGGGTGTGTAGGTGGGGGTTGGGGGATGTGCAGGGGAGTCTGATGGGGGTGAGGTGGGGGTTGGGAGATATACAGGTGGGAGTGGGGGTTTGGCTATGTAGGTGGTGTGGGGGAGGTGGTGGAAGCCATTTAGAATCCATTCATACAGAGACCAGGAGAGGAAAATCCCCATATATATCCACCTAAATTAGGGACCTACTACCATATGCACATCCCAAATTCAAAAGCCTACATCTACAGGTTTTAAATGAGTTGTGATTCTCTCTAGACTTCACCTTCTAATCCCATACTAAATTTAATTCTTGTTATGATGAAGAAATATCGAGGAATCTATAGAACATCATATAGAAAAACACCCGTAATCATCATATCATGGTGATTTAAATCCTTAAAAACTCATTATTATACATCATATCATCCCTAATAACTACTTATTGATATTACCTAACCCAAATTTCTTCCACCAGAATCCAATGCCCTAACATTTTCCCATCTGCAAACTTGATACCATCATGTTATCAGGTTACCAATCCTACCAAATTGGATTTTCACTAAAAAATACCGATAATCCTTAACACTCATCATTTGTTTTTCATAACATGAATGATAACCCAATTAAATATCATAGCTCTCAGTCATACCCACATGGATATACCCCACCCCCATGGATAGCCCGTACCTCCTAGACAACCCCACCTCTGTGGACAGACCACCCACCCCACTGGACACCCCACCCCCCAGACACCCGCCATCCCCTTGGACACCCCACCCCTTAGACAGCCCTGCCACCCCCGTGGACATCCCCCTAACCCCCTGGACATCCCCCTGGACCCCCCCCCCCCCACCCCATGGACACCCCCTACCCACATGGACACCCCCACCACCACCATGGATAACTTTCCCACCCCATGGAAAACCCCTACCCTCAGGGAAACCCTCCACCCCTATGGATAGCCCTCCCACCCCCTGGACACTTGTACCCCACTTCACGATTCCACCACCCCCGTCGATAGCCTTCCCACCCCCTGGATAGCCCCCATCCTTGTGGACAGCCTTCCCACCCACCTAGCCCCCCCCCCCCCCCCTCGTGGACAGACCTCCCACCACTATGAACACCCCTACCCCTATACATCCCCACCACCCTTTTCGGAAACCCCTTCCACCCCTGTGGACAACCTACCCACCCCCTGGACACCCCAACCTTCATGGATAGCCGCCCACCCCACGGGACAGCCCACACCCCCTATACACCCCCACTACCTTGGGTAGTGTTTGTGATCACTCAAATAATCTACTAAAATATTTAAAAAAATCGATCTAAAATTTACTCAAATCCTGAATAATTCTCCTCCACAAGTGTAGATGATATTGTACACTCATGTATAGTTATTTATGGATATATTTTAATAAATATATTATTTTGTTGTTTTTTATATTATGATTCTCATATAGAGTAGTGTGTCAGTTATGGTTTCATATAATGTGAACAATTCTCATTTACTTAAACATATTTTTGATGAAACGTCAATATTATTGAATTTCTTTTGACAAAATGACTTATAAAATATTTTTTTATAGAATGGATAGATGTTGTATGTATGAAACTGATTAGATCTCAAGCGATTTTAAAATAAATTAGGAGACCTTTTTAGATTTTTCATTTCACCATGCTTTAGATAGTGGTCACATACACTTCCCCTATTAAAATTGGGATGGAAGACCATGGATGAGCCATAAAGAAGTCATCTACCACATAACAAAATTTGGTTTTCATGAAAACTACTATGTGTGGTATCACAATGTATAAAAAATGAAATGTCTAATTTGTAATGATCCAAATTAGAGGATAGGATTGGAAAATTTGTTATATGTCTGGTTTCCGTTAATTCGTCATCAGGAAAAATAAAGGATTATGACCTAAGAAGATTTAGATATGATAATAAAAGATGCTTCTAATAAAAATGATGATGTTGTTAGGGTGAAAAAATTGAATGATGCTGCCTCGACTCTAGTATATTTAAATTTTTGTAAAAGGAATATTCTGGAATTTTTAATCCAATTGTTTCATGGGAAAACTATGTATGTAATTTCTAATATTTTCATCGATTACATTCTTACCATATTTAAGGACCTGACTCTAGATGATGAAGATATTAAATCAAATCACTATATGGAATAGAATTTAGTTGAGGAACTTGGATTTTCAAGAAACAAAATTCTTGCTTACTAGAAAGATATCAGTTTATTCTAGGAGAAAGCTGTTGAACAAAATGATTTTATAAAATTTGGAACATCCTGCTAGAAGCCAAAGGTTGATGGAACACCATCCCATGTGCCACAGAATGTAATGTGACACATTCTATTGATCCCCAGACTCCAGAATCTTTTTATGTCTGATGAAATATCAATAAAAATGTGATGTCATGATACCAAGAGAAAGAATACTGATGATGAGTTTGTTCACCTTACAAATGGATTTTCCTGATAGAGATTTGATGCTCAATATCTTAATTTTGCAGTTGACGTGTGTAATGTGTGGTGGGGTATTTCATGTGAGGTCTTTAATTTGTGGGGGTAGATACTTACATTGCACACCACATGACCAATTTTTATACACATTTATAATATTTCCCCTTGACTGTGGATGAAAAAACCTTTCAATTTTATAATTATACTCATATCCGGCCCTTCTAATCCCAGCAATGTTATAGATGGATACATGATACCTTTAATAAAATATTTGAATCTTCTTTGGGATGTGGATTTGCACACATATGATGCATGTTTGAAAGACATATTTCAGATGCGTGTTGCGCTTATGTGTACAATCAATGATTTTCCTACCAATGAAATGATGTCTAGAGGGAACACGAAGGAAAAACTATCATGTCTTATTTGTATGAAGAATATAATATTTAAAAGACTAAATTATTGTTGTAGTTTCAGTTTTATGGTATATCGACGATTCTTACCAATGTAACATCGATATTTAAATAATCATTGAAGATTTGAAACTACCATGGAGACCAATGATCCACCTCAACGTATGGTTGGAACTGATGTGCTTAATGAATTGAATGATTTTATTTTTTCATTTGAGAAGGGTCAAATGAAATCTGGAAAGAGAAAGAATGATTCCACTAAAACCTGTTAAAATTGGAAGAAGAGAAGTATCTTCTATGATTTTCCTTATTGGTCAACCAATTTGATACGTCATTTCTTAGACATAATTCACATTGAAAAAAATATAAGTTAAATTTTTCATTAAATTCCTTTAAATTTTAAGGGAAACATATAAGATGATTTACGGTCTCGGTGTGACTTGGTTGATTGGGACATCAGACAAAATTTGCATCATGTGTGTATCAGTGAAAATAAATTGCATGTTCCATGTGCTTCTTATGTTATGACACCTATAAAAAAAATCAATTTATGGAAGTACTAGAGACTATTAAAATACTTGATGGTTATTTAAGAAACATTTCTAAACGGGTTAGAAAAAGAGAGTTAAAGATAAAATATTTAAAGAATTCTGATTACCACATCCTTTTTTATGAGTTAATTCCAATATAAATTCATCATTTTTTGTCCAATAATGTAATGGTGGATGTAATTTAGTTGTTCCATTTTTAGAAATCTTTGGGATAAGAATTTTTCCATTTATTTCTTTCAAGAAATTTTGGAAGATGCCCCATTAATTTTGTGTTATTTAGAGAAAATATTTCCTCCATCATTTTTCACATGCATACTGCATCTTCCTATACATATTCCAACTAAAATTCTTCTCTGAGGACCTATTTTTGTTCTTTGGATGTATCCAATAGAAATAAATATATACACATTAAAGTCTAATGTCTGAAACAGGATTCATCCTAAAGGTTCTATCATAAATGGTTACTTGGCTCAAGAATGTATGGATTTATGCTCTATGTATTTGTTTGATCTTACTATAAGAATGAAAAGACAGATGAGAAATGAAGAGGAATTGTATGAGAAAATTGAAACCAGTTTTCCATCACTTCATCAAAAAATAGGAATTCTTGGATCATATACATTGACGACAGTAAGCCTTGAGGAGTAGGAGATGTCACTTCGCATAGTTTATTTAAACTGGGAATTGTTCAATGACTACATATTTTATGTAAATTGAATATGTATATCTTATATATATATATTAAAATATACAAATTTATATCTATAGGGAACATAAAGTGAGGATAAAAATAAAGCATCACTCTTTATCTTTAAGAAGGTGGGAGACTTTACATAGCAAATAGTTTTCTACTTAGTTAAAATTTGAATGTAATAATATTAAAATTTAAAATAATTATAATAATATTTAATTAAGTTTAATATTGATTTATATTCCAGGTATGGAGTCTCCCTGCTAACTCTGTCTCTCAGGTAATAAGAGCGTTGTCTTTTGGCCCTAATATCATGGTTCAGGACTATAAATCAATTTCCGGCAATGGGTATATATTTATTATCACTGAATGAGAATAGAACATGAGAACACAACATGATGGTGTTATGGTTAATGCCACAATAGAATTTTTTTCTAGTTCTTCAGATAGTAGACTGCGATTTAAAAATGTAGGTTATTATGGAGTCGTTGGAAAAATAATAATATTGGATTGTTATTCTCATCGATGAGTCACGATGATGAAATGAATGTGGATTGATTCGATGATGAGGAAAGGAAAATTTATTTATTTTTGTCAATTTTGAGTAATTTATATGACTCACACTCTTGTTACCAATGAACCATATGTGTTTTAATCGATGGAGAAACAAGTTTCTTATGTCAAATACTATCTTAGACATGAATTTGGTGTCATTATTGAAGAAATTACAAGACATATTTTTTTTCATGGTGGTGATGGAGTTGAAAAAATCCATAATTCCATTGGAAATGTTCCATTTATTACTTTTGATGACTCCAATAACTCAATTATCAGAGTTCACTGTGAACCTCAAGTTGTGGTGGGAAATATTTAAAATCATCAATTCATGTTATCAATTATTTTGGATTACCTAAAATTTGGCTGATATGGTTGGTACTATTCAAATTGGTTTTATATTGATTACAAATATGTTGTATCCGACTTGAAAATTATGTAAATTTTCAATATTTATTGGTTGCAATTTTATTTAATTTGCATTTTCTAATTAGGAATTGAGCTATATTCAAACCAATGAAACCGAAATTTCTAACATGGTGAACATTTCAATGCATAAACTGTGATTTTTATAAAAATTTTATTACTCTCAGACCTCTCATTAACATTTTTCCAAGTAATGAAATTTATGGTTTGTATTCTTCTACAAAACATGTATTAAAACCTGTATCATCTACCTGGGCTAAATAAATTAATTTTTTCCTTACTATTGACTACTTTTTTTCCCCTTATGAATCATGTAGAATCAATCTTCCATGATTTTAATAGAATGATAAAAATTATTAAATAACTATCCAACAAAAAATTAAATTTCAATATTACATCTTGTACGATTTATGGACTTCATTATATATTGGTTCAAGATCACCTAAAACAATGGATAGTTAAATTATCCATAAATCCCCCTATTCCCTATCATTTATTTTAATTTTTTGGTTACACATTAGTTATCCTTTTCTATTTACTTTGATATTTGTTTTTAAATGCAGGAAGTGAAACCAATTGAAGAGAGGTGACAAAAATAGTTTACGGACAACAATAGTCTCATGACTGAGCTGGGCATTCCACCACTAGTGCCTGCAGTGAGTATTTTATTTCCAATTTATATATATAAATAACATATAATGTCCTATGATTAATTTTTGTTAACATTTTTACAAAATATATCTATTAGGTTATAGTTATTTGATTAGAAACCTAGTAGTGGTCCTAGTACTCAGGGTTTTCATACGAGGAGGTGGTATAAGAGCCAGATGATCTGGTCGGATTACCCGATTAGACCATGCCCCTCCCACTGACATACCATCCATCTCACATTATTATCCTGGGGTGTCATTAGGGACACACTGGATATTTAGGCCTCCCATGTTTTCACCACCATTTAATTATGATCCTCCTCACCCATATATACCAAATCCAATGATGAATCCCACTCTCCATCTAGCATTTGTCATCCATCCCTATCATCTTCTTTTACTTATTCTTCCTTATCTCCAGGATTTTATATTCCATATTCTTCAACTCATGCTCTGCCACAGTCTATTCCTATGAAGTATACATTGGGACCCACTCCATCTGAACAGGGTGGTCCTTTAGTTTCTGTGGATCCAGCAGCACCCATTGATAAGACTACTGTCGGTTTACTTATAAAACCCTAAAAAATTTACACCATTATTTATTTTCATTATAATATGTATTGATAAAATATTTGTTTTCATTCATAATAGATACATCTACTGATAAGAGGTAGGTTTGGGGGGGTACACACATGCGTGTAGTGTGGAACAACTGGATGTAGTTTATGGTGGACTACAATGAAGATATACAAATGATTGAAATATTTGGGCAGCAATGATAGTGTTTTTTTTGAAATGCTTTATAAATACTCAGACATCATTCCTATCAGCCCGCTCTCATGAATACTACTGCCAAATGAAATCAAGGATAAAGCTTGGGCAGAGATACGAGTAAAAAAAATTATGTATTTAATGTAATATATTATTTTTTGTATTTATATGAATTAATATTTTTGTGTCAGCTACTGTTTAATATCCCCATTGGTGAGGGTTCATAGCTAGCACGCCTAAATGATTTAGGCAAGCTTTGGAGAGCTTATAAGCATGATTTATACGTTGGCTGGCATGCTGTAGTGGGCATAGTGCTAGAGGCGGTCCCTTTCAGAGATTATTGTCTGTTAGAACAGTATCGACAGATGATTACTCATTGGATGAATAGCCAATTTAAGGTATTAATCACATTAGAGGTATTTAAATGAAAATTTTCATATTTTTCATTAATAAAAATTATTGAATTTTATTTAGGATCAATCCTGAAGAAATAAAAAATCATTGATGCTAAAAAATACATAAACAAATTGGGACATACTATAATTCCAGATCATGAGAGGCAGCAGGTATGACAGTTTATAAATTTCCTTTACAAATTACACTTTCTTTTTCATCCTCCATAATTTATTAAATTTGGAATGTTGTTATATAATTTTAGTTATGAAATTATTTATTGGTATAATATTTTCAATTATGGTTTCCTACATTCAATGTCATTGTAGAGGTATAAATTGAATATAGAAGGATGTGTTCCTTGATAAAAATAGTTTTTCTCATGTAGAAGGAAGAAATATATATTTGGTTAATGAACCGACTCAGCAGTAGATTGTATGTTTTAAATTATAGATTTAAAATTTTAATCACTTTTTTTTAAAATAATAATATATTTATATTTGTAACATGCTACATTAGAGGCCCTTGATTCTCAAGAACCTGGAAATTTTGGGCCAAACGATCATTTACATCAGGTGTTGGGAGATGAGCACCCTTGTAGAGTATGCTGCAAACCTGAGAAAATATAGTTTTTTGAGGTTTTGTCTATCCTTAGGTATGATTTTTAGTTCCGCTGAGTTCCATAAGGTTAAGGCACAAGAAGAACAAGATGAAAAATGGCCATAGAGATGGAATAATAGTCTTCTAGAGATAACACTATATTTATGAAACTGATTGATGTTTTTCATCCAACACTTCCACCAGAGGCCACTACAGATTTTAATAAATATATGTCGTCAATGCATTCTATATATGGTGCACCAGGTGTAATTTTTAGTTGGGGTAGAAACAATTTCAAGAAGGAGGTCAAGCTGGAGGAGAAGGAAGGTGAGGAGGAGGCTGAGCTGGAGTAGGAGGGAGAGGAAGAGTATGAGGTAGAGGAGGAGGGCGATGAGGAGGCCAACTCTCAGTATGAGGGTGAGGAGGAGGGTGTTGAAGAGTTCGAGGATGTTAATGGGGATGCCAATGAGGATGAGGGTGAGGATGATGGTTACAGTGATATTAGTGATCATGATGAGGGGAATATTGATCTGTTACATTTTTTACTGATATTACTGACCAATGATTTTTATAGATTTGTTGTTCCTGAATATATGGGTGATTAGATAGGCCAAAATATCAATATTTTTTATCTATAAATAATAAAATGCGAATTTATGATTTTTTGTGACTGATTCACCCCTCCCCTAGACAGCCCCACCCCTGTGGGGAGCCTGCCCACCCCCTGGACACTCATACCCCCTAGAAATTCCCGCCACCCCCGTGGATAGCCCTCCCACCCCCTAGATAGCCCCCCCTATAGACATCCCCCCCCTATGGACAACCCACCCACCCATCTGGACACCGCGTACCCCACTGGACAACCCCACCCACCCCCTGGACAGCCGTACCCCCATGGACAGCCCCACCCACCCATAGTCATCCCTGTCCACCTTCCTGGACACCCCTACCCCCCCCCCCTTGATAGCCTTCCCACCCCCCTGGACAGCTCCTCCCTATGTTGACATCCCACTACCCCGGTGGTCATTCGAACAAACCCCTAGTACACCCCTGGCCCCACTGGACACCCACGACCCCCTGGATAGCCCCTCCACCCCTACGGAGAGCCATCCCATCCCTTGGACATCCCCTACCCCTGTGGAGAGCCCCCAACCTCGTGGATAGGCCTCCCACCCCATGGATAGCCCCACCACCCATGTGAATAGCATGACCAACCACATGGACACCTTGTACCCCCTAGAGAGAACCACCCACCACCTGGACACCCTGTGCCCCCTGGACAGCCCTGCCCACCCCAGGAACACCTTGTGCCCTAGGACATCCTAGCCCACCCCCTGAACACCATGTACCCCCTTGAAATCTCATCCCACCCCTCTAGATAGCCCCCCCCCCCCACCCATTGGACAGCCCGCCGTCACCCTGGACAGCACCTCCCCTCGTGGATAGCCCCCACCCCCACCCCCCCTGTGGACAACCTTTCCACCCTCCTTCGACACCTCTACACCATTGAACACCCCAGACCCCCTAGACTTCCCTTCCACCCCCTTGGACAGCCCCTCCGCCCATGGACAGCCCCCCTCCCCCCCACCCCCCGGACAGCTCGTACCCCCTAGATAGCCTCACCCTCCTAGACACCTCGTTCTCTCCTAGACAACACCCACAACCATGGACACCCCCCCCCCAACATCCACTACCCCAATGGGTGGTTCCTCCACCCTGTGAACAGCCTTCCCACCCCCATGGATAGTCTGCCAACCCCCTAGACACCTTGTACCCCCTGTACAGCCCACCCACCCCCATGGACATTCCATAACCCCTACAGAGCCTCCCCACCCCCTGAGGAATTCCCTAAAACCCCCATGGACACCCCTCACCCCCCCCCCCCCTGACAGTTTGCTCCCCCTGGACAACCTCGCCCACCCCTTGGACAACTCGTGCACCCTGAACAGCCTCCAACCCCATGGACAACCCCCGCCACACACACACCTTTGGACAGCTCAGTCGCCCCCATGGACTGCACCACCACACCCCGTGGACATCCCACCCACCCCCTAGACTACGTCACCCACCCCCTGGACAGCCCTCCCACTCCCCTGAACAGCCCCTCCCCTGGTGGACACCCCCACCCACGTGGACAGACCACCCACCCCACTTGGACACCCCTTCACCCTGAACCCCCTGACACCCCTGGATAGCCCCCCCACCTCTGTGATCAGCCCGCCCTGCCCCCTAGATAGCCTCTCCCCCCATGGACAGCCCCTCCCCCCCTTTGGACAGCCCCCCCCCCCCCGGAACACCTCGTACCACCTTGATAGCCCCGCCACCCCAGTGGATAGCCTTGCCCCCCCTGGACACGTTGAACCCCCTGGAAAACCCTGCCCACCCTTGGATACCCATGTGGATAGCCCAACCACCACCATGGACAGCCGCCCCCCCCCAACACCCCATACCCCCTAGAGAACCCTGCCTATCTCTCATGACATCACATGCCCTCTGGACAACCCCCACCCACATGGACACCCCCACCACTGTGGATAGCACGCCAACCCCTTTGGACATCCCCACTACCATAGTGGACACCCCCCATGACTCTCCATACCCCCTTGTAAAGCCCCACCCACCCCCCAAGACACCTTGTTCCCCCTAGATAGCCCCCATCCCCTGTGGATTGCCCCCCCCCCCCATGGATAGCCTGCCCACCCACTTTGGGCACCCCATACCCCCTAGAATGTCCTTCCACGCTCTTGGATAGCCCCCACCCACTGGACACGTTGTATCCCCCTAGATAGCCCCCAACCCCCGTGGATAACCCACCCACCCCCCGGAGACCCCATACACCCCTCGACAGCCCCACCACCCCCATGGATACCTAACCCACCACCTAGACACCCCTCCCCCAGGGGACACCCTGTCCACCCCCTGGACACCCCTACCCCCACGGATACCTCACACATCCCCCCCAAACACCCCTACCCCTTAGACAACACTGCCACCCCCGTGGAGTGCCTTCCCACCCCCTGCAAAGCCCCTAATCCTCCTGGAGAGCCCTAACCCACCCCCCTTCACACCCCGTAGACACCCCTATTCCCCTAGACACCCCCCCCCACTCCCCATGGACAACCCCGCCATCCCCGCCATCCCCCTAGACACTCTCTACTGCCTGGACAACCCTTCCACCCCTGTGGACTACCCCCTAGATAGCCCCCCACCCCCATGGATTATAGGGTTTCTAAAAACTCTATGATCCCATTAATCATATATACCCTCTTGGTTTCCTTCTGGGATCCTTGATCACCAATAAAAAATAGTTTATGGTATTTTAGAAACTCCTAGGAACAATAAATGATTCAAGAAGAACATAGTGATTCCACATCCAAAAGAGTTTGAGTAGAGAGAAAGTCAAAAAATGACTATCTGAGATGTCCCCTTATGGACTTTTTGATTCATTTATTGTGGTAACATTCTAAATAATTATCAAAAACAAATCCTTTAGAAATATAATCTGATGTTCTAAAACACGGGACATAAAATCACAAATCCCATAAAGATATATCACAAATAATTATTCATAAAACCATTTCAAAATCACATAATAGAGACTTATTTGTATTTATAACACCCCAATGGTTTATAAAATTATTTTTTACGTTTCCATTTCAAATATCATATATTAGTATTGTCCACAAAAAATTTAATCATTTTCCTAATAAACAAATCCACATTCCTACCATACACACCAAAAGAATTTATTTTATCCTAAAGAAAGACATACTATTGAAATAAACAGTATTCCAAAACCATTTTAAAAATACCAATAATCATAAAATCCTTTAAATTAATTCCATTAAAACCATTAATGCCCCCCGCCCATCCTCAACACCACCCCGACCCACCTGGACATCCCCACCCACATGGACAGCCACCCCATGTACACCACCCCACCCCCATTGGACAGCCCCCAACCCCCTGAACTGCCCCACCCCCTAGAAAACACCCCACACCATTGACCCCCCCCCCCACCTCCATGGATAGACCCATACCCCTAGACAGACTCCCAACCCCCTAGACAGCCCCACCCCTCCAAGACACCACCACACCACATGGACAACCCCCACCCCCTTAGACACCCCCACCCCCATGGACAACCACCCCACCCCTTAGACACCCCCACACCCCTTGGACACCCCCCCCCCAAATCCCCTTGACATCCCCCACATCCATGGACACCACGCCAACCCCTAGAAACCCCCCTGGACACCCCCTCCCCACCCCTAGACACCCCCACACCCCTGGACACCCCCAACCCCCGAGACGCCCCCACACATCTTAGACACCATCACACCACCTGAAAACCCACATGGACACACCCACCCCCATTGAGAGCCACCCCCAGCCCCATGTACACCACCACACCCCCTTTGAAATCCCCCAACCCCTTGACCCTCTTAAACACCACCCCACCCCCTAGACACCCAACCTTTTGGACCCCCCCCCCCCCACACCCTGGACACCAACCCACCCCATGGACACCTCATTGGACAACCCCCCCCCCCCCAACAACCACCACCCTAGACAGGACCCCCCTCATACTCATTGTTATGATATCATATATGGTCATATTCTAAGCTTCTTATTAGTAATATTTCATTGATACTTGTTATTCGGGATGTTTATTACTTTTTGTTCTTATGCGTGCTTTGTCGAATAAATTTTTATTCTTATCTTTAGGTTATAGATATCTCATTTCCATAATATTATTAGTGTAATATATATCATATTTATTCATTCAATTCATTTATATAATCATTATGTAATGAAGATCATGTAGAACGAGTCACATCACATCGTGGAGACGGTAGGCCGTACTTATGCACAAGCGATGATATCGTTCCCATGATCGTGGAATTGTATTGAACTATATGTATACTATTTAGGAATCAATATAACTTTACAATAATCATATATAGTTATTCTCTACACCATTATACCGATCCATGTAAGGTGGTGGTGGAAAACAGATTACACCACGGTGTGGAGACGGTATTCCATACGTACGCACGCGCGGTGATTTCATTTTAGGTATGATGGATAGAATGTGAAACAGGGTTGTTTAATATTTATAATAAAATATCAGTATATGAGTGATACTGATGTTATTACTTCATAATGTAATAACTAATGAAGAAGAAGTAGTAGAAGAAATAAAGTTGAAACAATCTGTAACGGACATTACCTCTTCTTTGAAGCACCTCTTCTTAACCTCCCCTTTGGGAACTAAAGATGGTATTTGAAGAAGATCAGAACATCTATAATGTTTCTAGGGAAGTGGAGAGGAGAAGGTGGCAGGTTTTGGCCGAGATTGAAGGCTCAATGTGGTGTGAGGAAGAGAGGGAGGAGGTTCCCTTTTATAAGGGAGGAGAGGGGCACCTTAGGAAAAAAAGATATTATTTTATTATAAAGTCATATTTGTTTTTACTAGCTCCAAATTGATTTATTTCGAAGATAAGGTTGGGATGGGTTTAAATACTCTCATTTAATAGAATTTGGACAAGTTTAGGTTTCAATTTTAACCTTATCATTTAGATTTAACATTAAGTTAGATAATTTAACTTTTACCGTGTCTTCTTGTTTTCTTACAATATAAGGTTAATAAAATTACAATAACAAGACAAAAGAACCCCAATTTTTTTATTATTAATATGTATAACCTTATCTAATTAATTTGGCTGATCCTTAGATTTTTAGTAATAAAATAAAAATTAATAATATAATATTTGTTTTAAAAATTATTTTATATCAATTTTGACACTATTTGGTAGTTGATTTTTTTTAAAGTCATAACAGAATTATTATTTCTAAAAATATTAATTAAATAAATCATAACATTTCATATTAACCTATAAAATTAGTTTAATTCAAAAAAACTGTCAAATTACATTTATTTGAGTATTTGTAACATCAATTATGTTAATATTTCATTAATAAGATAATTACTACATCATCATTGTGTCATAAAGAAATTAAATTATATAATGTCTAAAAATTATAAATAAAATACAATTATTTAGGAAATATTTTTATCTTTCTAATTTATATTTTTAGTCGAATTTATCTTAAGTATAACCCTATATTAAAAATGTTTTAGTTATCAAACTTTGATTTTAACTATTTTAACTCTTTTTTAAATAAAATAATATTAAATGTTCTAATCTAATCCAAGTGGACTTAAATGGTCATATTTTATTCCTAAAGTTGTTTTTGGTCGAATTATACTTATTCAATAGAATTGGGACATGTTTTAGGGTAATAATAAAATCATTTTTACCGTTAATTACCCTATTTACTTTTAACCCTGGTAAAAAAAGTAAAGAGTTACTATTCACCAAAAATTATTTTCATTCATTTAACCACATTTTAGTCCTTAATATTAAACTTGTCTCTCATATTTTCAAAATTCCACTAATAGAAGGGGTAAAAATATGTTTTATTGGAATTTGACAATTTCCTAGGAGGTGGGTAAATGACGGTGAAAAGTTGAATAAAATTTTTATATTTCTAAAATTATTATAAAATGAATACAATGAATTAATTTGAACTTATATAGGTATTATGTATCAATTTTGACCTAAAATAAATTTAAATAAAATACATAATTATTTAAATAAAAAGTCAGTTTATAAATAGTAACCCAGCGTTTTCACTATTCATCAAAAATAGAAAGTTTTCAAAAAAATACCAAAATTTTACCCTAGGATAATTTCAATATTCCGAATCCAAAAATGAAGTCCATTTTGAAAAATAAAATTTCAAAAAGTAGGTATTATTATTCATGATGGCTAGTTTTAATAATATTTTAATAGGGTATCGTTGTATAGTGAAACTCGATATTGCGTACAACGCAAGCTATCGAGGAAGGCCACGATTGTGTGTAAATCAAGCCAAGCTATTGTTGTGTGTAGTGAAATATTCCTTTGATGATGTATATAAAAACCAAATATTTCTTCTAAAAATCTTGGGTGTTATATTCTACCCCCCTTAAAATGAATTTCTCCCTCGAAATTTTCCACTTTGTAACAAACAGATGGGGATACATCTCTCTCATCATATCCTCAAGCTCCCATGTAGCTTCTTCTAATTGGTGGTTCCTCCATAGAACTTTCACCAAGTGAGTGGTCTTGTTCCGTAGGACTTTTTTGCTATGATCCAGAATCTCTCTCGTCTGTTCTCTATAAAAATGATCTTGCTCCAGCGGAACAACTTCTAAGCTGAGTACATGTAAAGGATCAGGTATTTACTTTCTCAGGAGAGATACATGGAACACATCATGAACTTGAGAGTGATTCGGTGGAAGCACCAATCGGTATTCCACCTTCCCAACACGATCCAGTATTTCAAAAGGACCGATATACCTAGGGCTCAGCTTTCCCTTCTTTCCAAATCTCTTTACTCTCTTCCAAGGAGATATTCGTGTGAAAACATAATCACCCACTTCAAAATCTAGGTATTTTCTTCGGTTGTTGACATAACTTTTCAATCGAATCTGAGCTGCTCTTATCTGTTGTTGAATAGATCAGACCTTTTCTACCATCTCATCAACAAGATCAGGTCCTAATAGCTTTCTTCCCCCAACTTCATCCCAGCAAGTTGGATTCCTGAATTTCTTTCCATAGATAGCTTCATAAGGATCCATCTGAATACTGGAGTGAAAGATATTATTATAATAAAATTACACAAAAGGTAGGTGTTGATCCTAACCACCTTTGAAATCCATAGATCAATCTCTTAACATATTTTCTAGAGTTTGAATTGTCCTCTTAGACTGACCGTCTATCTGAGGATGATAAACAGTGCTGAATCTCAACTCTGTATCCAGAGTATGCTGAAAACTTCGCCAGAACATTGAGGTAAACCTCGGATCCAGATAATATATAATGGAAATTGGTACTCCATGAAATCTTACCTATTTTTTACATATATCCTGGCAAGATGATCCAGAGAGAAATCCTCTCTAATAGCAATGAAGTGTGAAGACTTTGTAAGATGATCAACTATGACCTAGATATCATTATTTCCAATGGATGTTTTAGGAAGTCTAGTAACAAAGTCCATAGTGATGTTTTAACATTTCCATTCAGGTATGGGTAATGGTTGTAATTTCCCCTTATACTTCTGTCACTCATCTTTACCTTGCGGACAAACCAAGAATCGAGAGACATATTCAGCAACATCACTTTTCATTCCATCCCACAAGAAGTACTATTTCATGTCCCTATACATCTTCAAGCTTCCAGGATGAATAGAGAATGAAGAACTATGAGCCTCATCCAGCAGATCCTTCTTTAATTCTGGGATGGGAGGAACACAAAAACGATTCCTGAACCATATTATCCCATCACAATCAAGGTTAAATTCATGATCACTTCTCACCTTCTTTTGTAACTCTACATCTTCTTTCTATCACTCTTTAATCTTCACATGTATATATGGTTGAACATTCATTTGAGAAAGATACTATTTTCCCTTTCCATTATAATTCCAAGATCCATCCATTGTAAATCCATAAATATTGGATCTTTTTTGATCCTCATCATTGATAATCTGGAATGGTCTTGTCGACTTAATGCATCTGCCACCTTGTTTGCTTTCCCAGGGAGGTAATGAATTTAGCAGTCGTAATCCTTAATCAGTTCCAACCATATTCTTTGGTTCATATTCAGAACCTTTTTTTTTTAAATATAATTTAAACTTTTATGATCAGTATAAATATCACACCATTATCCATAAAGATAATTCCTCCAAATATTTAATGCAATGATCACTGCAGTTAACTCCAAATCATGAGGTGGGTAATTTTGCTCGGGATTATCAATTTTCGTGGTGCATAAGCTATCACCATATAATTTTTCATAAGAACTCACCCCAACCCTTTCTTGGATGAATCACTGTAGATCACAAACCTTTCTCCACTACAAGGAAGTGTGAGCACAGGTGCACTGGATAACCTTCTTTTCAACTCCTTGAAATTCTTTTCACATTCCTGCATCCACACAAACTTAACTCCTTTTCGAGTCAACCTGGTGAGTGGGTTAGATCATTGTGAAAAATCTTTAACAAAACATCGATAATATCCATAAAAACCAAGAAAACATCGAATCTCAGTTACTGTTTTTTCTCTCGACCATCTTTCGATAACCTCTGTTTTTCCTGGATCCACAGATATCCCCTCTTTTGAGATCATATGACCCAAAAATGAAAATTTTTGTTGCCAAAATTCACACCTGGTAAATTTGGAATAAAGCTTCTCCTTTCGCAGGGTCTTCTATAAAATTATCAAGTGATCTTCATGTTCTTCCTTTCTCTCTGAATAGACAATAATATCGTCTATAAAGACCAACAAAAAATGATCAAGATAGTCTCTAAAGACTATATTCATTATATCCATGAAGATAGTAGAGGCATTAGTAAGACCAAATGGAATCACTATAAATTCATAGTGTCTATACCTTGTACAGAAATCCGTCTTTGGTATATCCTCCCCTTTTACCCTTAATTGATGATACCCTAAACAAAAAAAAATCTTTGAAAAGTATTGAGCTCTGTGTAGTTGGTAAAATAAGATATCAATGCGTGGGAGAGGATTTTTTTTCTTGATCGTGATCTTGTTAAGGTCTCGATAATCAATGCAGAGTCACATTGATCCATCTTTCTTCTTAAAAAACAGAACATGTACTCCCCAAGGTGACACACTAGGGAGTATGAATCCCTTATCAAGATTATCTTGGAGTTTCTTCTTCAATTTCTGCAACTCAATTGGGGACATTCTATAAGGTGTCTTTGAAATGGGCATAGAACCCGGTACGAGTTCTATTGAAAACTCAACTTCATGATTTGATGGAAGACCTGGAAATTACTTCAAAAAGATATCATCAAAATCTCATACAATGGTAATATTCTTAATCATGAGTTTCTCTCCAACCATTTGAGAGAAATAACCTTCATTTAGTGGAATCAAGACCCATAATATGGATGAAATTTCCACTGGAAGGTTATGTTCATCCTTGCATCGATAGACGATCATAGATTGATCTGGAATATGAAACGTGACTTCCCTTCATTGGCAATTGATATGAGCCTCATATAAAGAAAGACAATCCATGCCAAAAATCACATCAAATTCCACAATAGGAAGGATCAAAATATTTACAGGATGCACTTTCCCACAAAATTCAATTGGAGAAGAATTATAAACTTTTGATGTGACTGTTGTGCCATTAAGAGTTGCCACAGCTAACACAACATATAATTTTGAGGTAATACGGTGATACCCTTAGAATATTCTTCAGAAATAAAAGAGTGGGTGGATCCAAAATCTAATAAAACATTTGATAATTTAGAGTGGATGGCAAGTGTACCTTTCACCACTTCGTTCTCATACTCCACATCACTGATAGAAATTGCATGTGACATTCCTTTGTCTTTAGCCTTAAGAATTTTTTTAAGTCGATCATCATCAACAACCCTTGGATTATGGCATTGATTTGAATAAATCCTCATTTCCTTGAACTTGTAACATTGAAGTGTAGGAGGTGCACTCTTTTTGGCCTTTTCATTGTTCGCATCACTAGAAATCTTCTTCCCATCATTGCGGCATTCAAATGCCCGATGACATTATTTTCCACATTTGAAACATTTACTTATCCCCTTAATAAAACTACCTCCATGTTTCTTTCCACGCATTGAGCGTAAGGGAAAACTCATATTCTTTTCAGAATGGTCTTTAGATTTTCCTTTGAATTACATTTTCCTCTTCTTATCAAACCCATATGACTGATGGGTTACTCCAATCTCCATCTCAACTATGAGAGCACATCGAATGATTTCCTCGTAGCTATTGAAGTCCCATATGTCTAACGCCCTTAGAAGACTTTGTTTTAAGCCACTAAAGAATCAATCAATCTTACTCTTAGGTTGGATAATAATCCCAAAAGCATACCTTTCAAGTCTTGTAAAATTTTCTTCATAGGTACCAATAGATTCATCATCCTTTTCCTTTAGTTCAAGAAACTTCTTCTCAATTGTTTTTCAAAGAATACGTGGGAAGTACTTATTAAAAAATAATTTCTTGAACTCATCCCATTCCATGGACTCAATTTCTTCTCTTGGCCTCATATTCTTGATAAGATTGCACCACTGATCAGCTTCACCTTCCAAACGATATACTGTTCAGATGACTTTATCATGTTCAGAACGTTAAAGAACTGAAAATTTCGTTTCAGTGGTACTGATCCATTTTTCATCCACTAATGGATCAGTAGACCCGATGAATGAGGGGGGATGATGCCTCATAAAGGATTCAACAAGATGTTGCTCTTTCTATTGCTCGTTGGGAAGTCCTGCATGATTCATAGCTTGAGAAAGTTGTGTGAGCATGGCTACAAGATTTTATATTCCAGATTCCATAACGTTTGGTTGCTCAGGGTGACAATCATTGCATTTCCCATCACATTCCGCATTAACATAGTTTTTTCGGGATCGAGTAGTTGACTAAAACAAAGAAAAATAGTCCGAGAAAAACTAATTATAATTGGAAAACCACATAATCAAGAATAAAATTTAATACTTAAGGTCTTATCATAGGTTAATCAGGGACATTTCTAAAACACTAAGATTGTGTTCTATGCTTAGACTTATCCTTAGGGTTCTTACTAAGTCTTTCACATCCTAGTTTCCAAAGGTTGACTATACATTTCCTCTGATACCAAATATAATGACCCATAATTTACATACATTGTTAATACTTAAAAATTGAAGTACACTTATTACAACATATAACAAAACCATGAAAGGACTGTATATGTATAGTGTCTTTAGAAACTGGGAAACATAAACAACTGGTTCATAAAGCATATTCACTGTCTCCCATTTATTTCATCATATCTAGAGTCCCTTTTGGAATATCATACTTAATAACCTTCTTCCTGACCTGGGGAAAGAAAACATACAAAAGGGTTAGCTCAAATGCACAATAAGGGTAAACTAAAGAAATATCAATCACATCATATTCATAAGAACATAACATTTTGGAAATCTTATCCTGCAAAAGAGATCATAATTTCATAATCATGGGAGAAATCATAGTAGTGAAATGTGATCCCAATAATCATAACATAAAACATGAAACTTTGTGGCATACACACATAATCATAGAGAATCATTTCTTAGTATTCAAGACTCATTTCCAAGACTATCTTAGCGGACAAAGTCTATTTCTGAACCGAGTTCACTCCTCGTTTCAGTCCTGTTTCACGTAACCGATTTAACCTGCCATTCCAACCATGTATATATCATTAGATATAAATCTTTACCCAATGAATTGGAGGGAGATATAGGTCCCACCCGTCTCATAAGGATACCATTCTTATGTGTGCTACAAAATCATAAATCATACATCATAGCATAACCCATGTAATAATAATTGGATTCTTAAACATCATGCCATCAAAATATAATCCATGTAAGAAAAAGGACATCATAAAATTAATTCCATCATAACATAATCAAATCAATGTAAAAATAATGAAAGAAACAGAACACTATATTATCTTAGATTGAAAATAGTTTTGATAAAACACTTGAACTCAATTCTTGAGGAAAATATCCTTTCTACTTCAAAATTTTTTTCCTTTCATAAAATTTCATTTAATTTTAAAATAAATAAATTTGATAAAAAATAAACTTGAAAACTTTTAAAGGAAGGTTAACGGAAATAATTTTCAAAAAATCCATTCATGCCTTATATGTTAAAAAACATTCTTCTCGTACTTTGGCCGGAAAAGTCAAAAAGTACCTTGTATGAAAAATGAAAAAAGGTTCCTTTCATATCTTTTACTAAAAACACACCAATGGGTAAAATTGGATTTTAACAATTTTAGGAGGACGGAAATAATATTACTTATTGTGTAAACATGGATGTGGATGATAAATATTTCCTAGTAAATTCTGAAGTATTAACAATCTCGTATAAAAATTGAGATTGTGAGATTTTCCCTTACCTTTGGTCCGATTTGCTTCGTAAGTGACTGATCCTCCTGTATAATGATTGAAATAATGTCATTAACTTATTAAAGAATCATAATAATTGTTATGATATCATATATTGTCATATTCATAGCTTCTTATTAGTAATATATCATTGCTACTTATTATTCGGGTGTTTATTACTTTTTGTTCTAATGCGTATTTTGTCGAATAAATTCTTATTCTTCTCTTTAGGTTATAGATACATCATTTACATAATGGTATTAGGTTAATATATATCATATTTATTCATTCAATTCATTTATATAATCATTATGTAATGACGATCATGTAGAACAAGTCGCATCACATCGTGGAGACGGTATGCCGTACTTAGGCACGAGTGGCGATATCATTCCCATGATCGTGGAATTGTATTGAAGTGTATGTATACTATTTCAGAATAAATATCACTTTATAATAATAATATATAGTTATTCTCTACACCATTATACCCATCCAAGTAAGTTGGTGGTGGAAAACAGATTACACCACGGCGTGGAGACAGTATTCTGTACGTACGCACGCACGGTGATTTCATTTTCCGTAGGATGGATAGAAGGTGAAATAGGGTTGTTTCATATTTATAATAACATATCAGTATATGAGTGATACTGATGTTATTAATTAATAATGAAATAACTAAAGAAGAATAAGTATAAGAAGAAATAAAGTTGAAAGAATCGGCAATGGACATTACCACTTCTCTGAAGCGCCTCTTCTTAACCACCTCTTTGGGAAATCAAGATGGTATTTGAAGAAGCCCAAAACCCCTAGGATGTTTCTTGGTAAGTGGATAGGAGATATTGTCTGGGTTTGGACGATCTTGAAGGCTCAAATAGGTGTGAGGAAGAGAGGGAAGAGGTGCCCTTTTATAAGGGAGGAGAGGGGCACCTTATGAAAACTTAAATTATTATTTTATTATAAAGTCAAATTCAGTTTTTAATAGCTCCAAATTAATTTATTTATAAGATAAGGTGGTATGGGTCACAATCCTCTGATCCAATATAATTTAGACAAGTTTAGGTTTCTATTTTAACCTTATCATTTAGATTTAACTTTCAGTTAGATAATTTAACTTTTACCGTGTCTTCTTGTTTTCTTACAAAATAAGGTTAATAAACATACTATAACAAGACAAACAAACCCCAAGTTGTTTATTATTAAAATATAAAACCTTATATATGTCATTTGGCCGAACCTTATATTTTTCGGAATAAAATAACAATTAATAATAAAATATTTGTTTTAAAAACTATTTTATGTCAATTTTGACACTATTTGGTAATTGATTTTTGTGAAAATCATAACAGAATGATTAGTTCGAAAAAAGTTAATTAAATCAATATTAACATGTCATATTAACCTAAAAAATTAGTTTATTTTATAAAAAGTCTCAAATTACATTTATTTGAGTATTTATAACATCAATTATCTTAATATTTCATTAATAAGATAATTACTTCATCGTCATTGTGTCATAGATAAATTAAATTATCTAATGTATAAAAATTATAAATAAAATACCATTATGTAGTTAATATTTTTAGATTTCTAATGAATATTTTTAGTCAAATTTATATTATGTATATCCCTATATTAAAAATGTTTTAGTTATTAAACTTTGATTGTAACTATTTTAACTCTTCTTTAAATAAAATAATATTAAATGTCCTAATCTAATACAATTGGATCTAAATGGTCATATTTTATTCCTAAAGTTGTTTTTGGTCGAATTACCTTTATCCAATAGAATTGGGACATGTGTTAGGGTAGTAATAATATCATTTTTACCCTTAATTACCCTACTTAATTTTAACCGTGGTAAAAAAAAGTAAAAAGTCACTATTCACCAAAAATTATTTTCATCTCATTGAACCACATTTTAGTCCTTGATATTAACTGTGTCTCTCAGATTTTCGAAATTCCATTCACAAAAGCGGTAAAATTATGTTTTATGTGAATTTTCAAATTGTCCTAGGAGGT
The DNA here is from genome assembly GCA_963277665.1 of Viscum album. Lineage (NCBI taxonomy): Eukaryota > Viridiplantae > Streptophyta > Magnoliopsida > Santalales > Viscaceae > Viscum > Viscum album. The sequence continues at coordinate 2,052,311,787 of OY728146.1, read as the reverse complement.
GGGTAAAAGACGGTGAAAAGTTCAATAAAATTTTTATATATCTAAAATTATTATAAAATGACTCCAATGAATTACTTTGAAAATATATAGTTATTATGTATCAATTTTGACCTAATATAAATTTAAATAAAATAAATAATTATTTAAATAAAAAGTCGGGTTTTAAATAGTAACCTAGTATTTTCACTATTCATCAAAAATTGAAAGTTTTCAGAAAAATACCAAAATTTCACCCTAGGCTAACTTCGATATTCTGAATCCAAAAATGAATTCCATTTTGAAAAATAAAATTTCATAAATTGGGTATTTCTATTCATAATGGCAAGTTTTAATAATATTTTTATAGCATATCGTTGTATAGTGAAACTCGGTATTGCGTACAACGCAAGCTATCGAGGAAGGTCTTGATTGCGTGTAAAGAAATCCAAGCTACTGTTGTGTATAGTGAAAGATTCCTATGATGATGTATATAAAAAAAACATTTCTCAAAAAAATCTCAGGTGTTACAGTGTACAACCTAGAAAGCCTCTCACCTATATAGGAAGTTCACAACCATGAGACAATGTGTTACAACAAGCATTGTATGGAGATCCACATTCCATGTACTTAGGAATGTTCATGGGAATGTTTAGGCTACCTTCTTAGGTTTATCTCTAACAAAAATATACCATGTACCATTACAACACATCATGTATTGAGAAAAAGTATTCGTTATCTAAATGAGAGACACCAACACTTCTAGGTTTAGTGATACAGGATGTATACACCAAGGGATACATCGTGTACTGCATTAAGGACATTTTGAATTACTCTTCTTCTTATCTCTATTTGGTTGAGAGATTTTTTTATCTCCTTTAGAATAGTATCAGTTGACGGAGTTCCTTTGGACAATTCCTTGAGGTTTAATTTGGAATCACATCTTACACATTATATGTTGATCCCTTTAGTGGGACTTCTTAGATATGGAAGTAGGAATCCTTCCCTAAATATTAGGGTGATATCATCTATAGTCGTCTTTACCTACGTGGAGTTCATAGTATTTTCCTTATCAATACTATGCAGGTGTCTATATTATATATATAAATTATTCTCTGGATTGTTTTCTTGTATACCCAATAGCCTTGGGTGTGATCCTAATCCATATATAGTTCTCTTAAAGCATTCAATGTTTACTTTTTATAGTGAGACCCAATGAGAAGAAAAATTAACATGGTTTTCATCCATGTTATTTGATTTAGGGAATGTGTTCTCTTGATTTAGATCCATTAATAATGGAACAATGCATTGAGTGATGTCTCCAGTAGGAGTATTTCCTTGAATTGTTCAACAAGGAATCATTGTCTGGATTTAAAGTTATGATCTTACCTTCACACATTTTGTCTACAACATGTATTTATGGATGTGTTTTTTTGTTTTCCTCACTTTAGGATTGAAATATCATTGGGTTAGCTGATAACCCTTGATTATTTGTGTTTGGTCATTTTGTGGTTTCCTACTAGGTATTGTTATAATTAGCTCTTATGGGGATCAACATGTATGTTTCATGCCTGATGTATAAAAAACCCTTTTTGCGGTGACCATGGTGGAATTGTTGCTTGAGAAGCTACATTAAATTAGGAATGCCGAGATGTATATTAGTCATTCATTTAACAGCAGTCCCATCCTTCCGTGAATGTCAATAATTACATTCTACACATTGTTTAGCATGTATCTGGCTCCAAATTTACAATTTACAGTACCTTTTTCATACTTTGATTGTGGGATTATAGACGTATTCATTCATTTTTAACATCTTTTTTACATTTCATTAATGTGTGGGATTAGAGATGTGTCTGTTCATATAGGTACTACAGGAAAATCCCTATCATGTGTGTGATATGAATTCATGGTGCTTTTCATCAGCCCATGGATTATTAGATGTGTTCGTGGGGTAGTAATGGCTCGAGTCCTCCTAGGCCGGGTAATGAAAAATATGCACCAAACAAGGTAGTTAGGGATAATTAAAGATTATGATGACTCAATACATTACCACAGATGGAAATAAAACAAGGTGGGTGATTATTTGAGTCTAATAGATTGTATTATCTTATAGTTGATGAGGATTAAAAAAATACAATAGTTCAAGATTTCAAAATGATCAATCATGAAAACCAAATTAAAGGGAAAATATTATCATTATCAATTGAAAGTTAAACCATCTATCCAAGTGAACATTAAATAGGTAGAAATAGATGTTTTATAGCTACCAAATAATGATATAAATGTACCATTGTTAAACATTGATCATGATGGAATGATATTGTAATGTAATCAGGTATGCCTTCCATCATTATGATTTTTGTAGAAGATTTTAGAGGAAGCATGTAGTTATCAATTCTCTGTTAATCCTATAGGTATAGATATGTATATATATTTTTAAGATCATTTCTAGATGGATGGAATAAAGTGAGATATCATGGAGTTTCTATCTTTGTTCTTGGTATATCAGAAATATAAATATGTAAGATAAAAGCCTAAGTAGATTTTGAATCTATATCCTATACCAGAATTGAAATGTGAAAAAATCCCATTGGATTTTTTCATTGGACTCCCCAAAATTTCTAAATGGAATAATGAAATGTTTGTTTTAGTAGATCACATTACTAATTCAGTCTACTACATTACAATCATAGAATACTTATATTTGGATCAGATTATTATAATATATTTTAAGAAACTGGTAAGGTTTCATGAAGTACCACATCCCATTATTTCAGATCTACATATAAGGATTACCAAAATGTTATGGAAAAATCATTATAAATATCTTGATACAGAGTTGAGATTACACATTTTCTATCATCCTCAAATATATTTTTAGTCAAAAAGAAAAATTAAAACCCTGTAGGATATTTTGATATGTTTTTCTTTAGAATTCAAATGTGTTTGGGATTAAAAACATCTTCCTGTTGAGTTTTATTAAAATAGTTTATTTCACTCAATTATTTAGATTAATCTATTCAAATATATCTATGGAAATTAATTTAGTTCTCTAACATGCTAGAATGATGTTGGAGAAAGAATTCTATTTGTGCCTAACAGAGAAGATGAAATGTAATGGAATGTTATATCCATTCATCAACACAACCAAGAATATAAAATTTTGTACAAATTAGATGCTAATAATCACTAATGTTATCTAGAATTTTATGTTGGTGAGAATTTGGTTCTAGGAATATCTATGTTGAAGAAGGTTGTGGGATTCAGGATGAATGGGAAACCAAGCCCTATGAATATCGGTCCAATTAAAATTATTAATCATATTGGGACCGTAGGATATAAAATTGTGATTCCATGGAACCTCTCTCAAGTACACAATGGGTTCCATGTGTCACTCTTGAATAAGTACATACCTTACCCCACACATGTACTAAAACCTGTTACCATATCACTATAGAATGATTTAATATGATGAACAAATTGTTATGATTTTGGATCATGCAGATAAATTCCTATGCAATAAGTCCTCTATCATTTTCAAATTTTGTGGTGAAACCCCCAATTTAAGGAATCTATGTAGGAACATTGGGAGATGATGTGGCAGTTTTATCCTTCTTTTCAAGAATCATAATGATAATTTTCAAGGATGAAATTCATTTTAAGGGGGGTAGAATGTAACACCCAAAGTTTTTACTAATTATTATCTTTAAAATAAATTAAATTTAATTTAATATATTTCATTACATGAAACACCATTTTATTATTCTGATACATTTTGTAACACCCCAAAATTCTAATGTAAGAACATTGTATTCGATAGAGGGTATGACACACGACACCATGCTTGTAAGGAATATAATTTATGTAGACTTTATAATATATTTACTATTTAAAATAGATTATATATATTTTAATCAATGAAACGTAAATATAGCATACATTAAACAGAATAGAGAAATTATCTGATAGCTTTCATTACATGAAATAGTGACAATCCCTGATATCCTTCTTTACATACAATATTGAGTTTCATCAAATAACAATGTATTATCAAATTATTATAATTTAATATAATATGATATAATCCTGATGTTATATTAAAGTATATGAATATTATTAACTATCATATAAAAATTTATGGTTTATATAAAAGTAAAATTAAATTATGGCTTACCAACAAATTAGAAATGAAAATAAGAACATGTTGGATATATAATAAAATATTGTTATTTTTATGCTTCCAAATAAGTATTATCATAATAAAGGCAATTAATTACAATTAGTGTATTATTTAAATGTATTAAATATTTTATATATTCAATAAAATATTTTTTATATCTGTCCATTATGTTTTATATTCATAAGATTATAACATACTCTATTTTACCCGTAAAGACATATATTCTTATAAAAGAAAATTTACCCCCTTTTATTGGAGGACCCATTTTAAATATTTATTTTGAAGCTTAAATTGATTTAATATGAAAAAATAATCATAATATTTGAAATAGACACATAATAACTATGTTAGGATTCATTTTACATGTTTTTCTATAACATCCCAACTTTTTAATGAATAGTTAATAATACTGAATTTTAGTTCAGATGTACTTTTTAATATAATATATTTATAATGATAAATTTTATTTTTAATTGGTTTTAATTTGTAATTAGGTAATATTTTTTATCAATTAATATAGTTTATTTCATTTGAATAATTTTCACTCAAAATTATTTATTAAAAAATTTGGATATTTTAGAATGTTTTTTCTTTAAAAACATGCATTGTCATTCCACCTACAGGATGAGTTTTAAATTAAATTATAACACTTATAAGATGGTAATTTCGAGAAATGGATTCCATGTTTTTAAGAATCATAATTTATAATGTCTAATAAGATCATTTTTTCACAAAAAAGTTTTGTGAATGTAATTAAAATTCATTAAATTTAATAAGGTAAAATTAATCTTAATAAGGGACTAAACCTTTAATTTATGTGCCCAAATGACCTATAAAATTTTCCAACATCCATTATCTAGAAATAAATAATATATGTACCATATATTACGTAGTTATTCTGGATTTATAATATTTATTTTAGATAAAAATGTGGTTAAACCTATCGTTGTTTCAAAAATAAATTGTTAGTCCATTTCCACCCTTATAAAAGGACACCAACTCTCCCCATTCCACACACCTATCAAACCACATAGTTTTAGTAAATATCACCCCAAATAAATTCCAATCATCCCTAACCTAGACCATTAATCATCCATTTTTTCATTAATCCTTCCAATTAATCCTTTACGTATAAATTGTTTTTACCCGATTTAGAGTTAGCATCTTCTCTCTCTTTTTTCTCCTTAATTTCCTTTCTACACCCCTCAACTATTATTATTAAATTATTTTTGAATAAAACCATTATAATAAATGTAATATGATTTTAATGGATTTATATAAACTTACAGACACATACAATTAAAGGGTTATGGACATACTATTTCTGTGTATGGTGAACTACTTCCTCACGAAACAATGATTGTTCATTTTTACATTACCAATTTAAATGGTTGGAAATTATGTTGGAAGCTATATTTATATGTGTTATATATGGTATTTATTATGTATTTATACTTCATTTATACTTTTATAACACATATACTTAATACATTTCATTTTATGATAATATGATAACATCGTTTGAGGAAGCGCGGACTACCGCCCCCTCAAAGAGATATGATTCATTCACAATAAACATGGAATGTATAAAGGATGGTATTAATTTAAAATATGTGACATAAAAATCTATATGATATCCATTAAATAATTAAATTTCTTTATATATCTATGTATATATATCATTCTCTTAATTATCCTTTCACACAATAAAAAGTGATAATGTCGTTGCTGGATGTGTGGACTACCGCCTCCTCAACCTGTTGTGATTATTTCTACATCATAAAACATTAATATATAATTATAGACGGTTTAATAATATTTTATTTATTATATAATTATAATTATGGAGATATGTTATTTTACTTTACTTTTTTTTCATAACGGTCATTGAAAAATTAGAACATTACTCATGTGTACGTATGGCCTAACATCTCCATGATCGTAATGATGATTCATTTTTTTAACATTTTTATATGGCCACTTTTAAAAGATTAATTTATTAATAAATATGATTAATATTTTATGATTATTATTTTATATATGTTATATAATGACCCCTTTGATCATCACTGACCTACCAAAGTAGTTTTTGAAACGTAAACCGAATTTGGTCAAAAAACGGGATGTAGAGTAAATTGTTAAAGTATTTGTCTACACAATATTAATAAGTGTTATAAATGTAATGATAAAAATTAAACAAGTTTCTCATGAAAGTAAATAATTAAAATAACTATATTGTATAATAAGTTAAATGATGTTAACACGAAAAAAACTAATGGTATGCGATTCTCATCACATGTTTTACATCCGTGAGATAAATGTCATGTTCACCTCTTACATGTTATATTTCATATATCTAAAACCCCATATATTATATTATATCATTAATCCTAATAAATTTATGGAACATTGAAATTTCATTTAATTTTATTCCTTAATGAGAATTTGGATATAAAATGTTTCAAAGATATATAGGGCACATTGGAATGTTTAAAGATTATTTTCCTCAACAATAACTTTAATGATCATTCAATGGTCATTGAATTGAATTAAATTATATTAACATTGTTAAATAAAACCTTTTATTTTATCTATTCTAGTTATTCATGACCATTTTCAATTATTTTTACCATTTTTCTTCTCTTTGGTAATCATAATGTTAAGGAAATGTTTTCTAAAAAATCCGACTTTGTTTTTCTTTTTAGTAAGAGAACATATTTTCTTATAAAAACCATGTTTTATAAACACATATTTTAAATTGATTTCTAATCCCATTTATATCCTTTTTTACATTTATCAATTGTTTTAAATAAATATTCTTATCACTTTCTAAAAAAGGAATTTTTCTTGACCTTTAACCGTATAAAAGAAATGTTATTTTACCTCATACAACATGTATGTATTTACATATTCATCTATTTGAAGCTTCCATTTCATGTTAAAAAAATTAAAATATTATAGAAAATATAATCAAAATTGATTTATAATGAAATGGTTTTTCAAAAAAAATCAAGAAAATGATATTTTCCTCAATAATGTTTTTAAAAAGTTCTTTTTGCATTATTTCAATTAATAAATGAAAAAATCCAATTATTTTACTCCACCTAGGATATGTTGTATTGATACCCTTATTATTAGATATATGGATGGATTATGATTTTTTTACATGGATATTATTCACATTCACTTCCTTGATTCCTTTTAGCCAGACTGAAAAATTCAATTTCCTATGATCATTTGAATGTGAATTTCACCAAAATCACCATATAATGTTTCATAGAGATGATCATTACCTAAAATATTTACCATTTTCTGTAGATTTTTTACATTGTAAATTATTTGGGGAACTATTTTGTAAATCTATACACATTATTCAATACAAATATTTCATAAGAAATGTTTTTTATTCAATATGAGGAATGGTTTGGACAATAAATACATTTTTTGGGGAAGATTTATGTAAATACCTATAAGTTTTTGAATTTTTAATGAAATACCTTTGATGAATCAGTAGTCTCATGAGGTGAGTTATTTGTAAAAATTAGTTGGATTTCCACCTGATATTCCAAACAATCCTATAAAATGACTTGACAATAATTGTTACCTATAATTAAAAAACGTAACGTCCAATACATAATAATTTTGTTCATTTTTTAACTATTATACATCCATAATATCTTGCATCGACTTATCTATGGATTAATTTCATTTTATGTGCACTGATTAAATGGATTTTGTTTCAGTTTCATACCTTTCCATATTTATTTTTACTTATCTATTTATTTAATGGCACGTGATTCCATTTATTACTGTGTTTTATTGTGTGAGCACTTACTTCTCAGTTTTTTAATTATAATGTATGTGTGTACTAATATTTCCATTTCATTTTTATAATTAAAATTGATATATTTTTTCTTATGTAATATATTTCCCTTAAATATCGTTTCATATCACCATTATTATGTTTCTTTCCCTGGGAATTCAAGAAGTGTACAATGAAATATATATATGTATTTATTAGTTTTATTATAGTTATCCTCAAAGTTAATTATTTAGAGAGAAAGAAAAAACTATTTTATAATTAGTTTAGTCATTATTAATACCAGAAACATTTATTTATCTGATTAACCAAGACTCTTAAATTCTTTGGTACTTTGGTATTTAATTCCTTGTAATCATACCAACGGAATTATTTGAAAACACTAGCTTTGGACTTCTCGGTTTGGGTCACTAATATTGGAATCAAACGAGTTTTATTAGTAACCTTGGGAACTATATTTAGGAAAACAAATATTTTAGAACAAAACACTGAGGTCTAATTTGAGGATAAGTATTGAAGAAAATCCTTGAATTTGGGTAATGTATACATCATATGGGTCTTCCAAGAAATACAACCCAGTCTGGATACTAAAATTGGGCGTGGTTATAGAACAAATGTACCTAGGAGTAATAACTCTGACACGATGTTCCAGACCTAACTCAGGGTAACCAGGTACACAAACACAAGCCTTATTATGCACCTTGCATGATACTCATAGGGGATATACTTATCATAACCCAATTTTTATTTACAAACCATTATTATAGTACCCATGGTATCTGGGTTGTGACCTCCAATTAAATTGATCAATAATTTTTTTCTCCTTATCAATGTACCATTCGGATTAAGAATCCTAAAAAGTGTTTTTTTGGGGTTTCTACCAGCTTTAGGTCATGTGCCTAAAGTACACGGCACGTACCTGAAGTACATGATGTTTACATGATGATATATTGAAGTCGCATAGAGGGGGTCACATCGTGAGAAGGTACACATTGTGTAATGTTTAAATATCCATGTTTTAACATGAGGTCAAAGTTTTTTTGGCGTACTTATCTTGAATGGCCTTCACGTCATTACTAGGGGGTACACATTGAGTAATTGTAGGCACCCAACATAACGTCACATGTTTGGTAGTTTCGCTCATTCTGCAAAACTAATTGATCATGACCCTAGACACACCTATGTTTTTTTAGAGAAAATACTTCTTCTAAATTGATCTGATCGCTTTGGATCTTCGTTGTTCGTATGGTACATCTTGTAGAGTAAGGATTATATTAGATATACTACTCTCTTATTGTTTCCAATATCTATTACCGTTATGGGAAAATCTATGTTTATTATTTGCAAATAAGTTGATATTTCGATTTTTTTTATTATTGGAGAAAGGGTATAAGGATGTTTCTTTGAATAATCAATCCTATTTTAGTCAACTTTTGAAAGGCACCATTATGGGTGATCTAAAATGAAGTGTTATTTTTTGGATTAATGGGTGTAGTCTAGTGGTTGACCAAGGTCATTTTTCAAAGGATAAAGTAAATTAAAATAGATTCTTAAAGGTATTAGAAAAATAAAATAAAAGAGAATAAAAACTCTACTTCAACGGATGAGGGGTTATTTATAGTTTATAAAAATTGAAGAAGTTTTATGGGGTAAGATTTAATTTTTTTTGTTTTTAACTTTGAAATAAAGTTCAATTAAAGAATGCAATAAGGAAATGTTTATTTAGAAAATATTTTAAAAGGCGTAATTGATCTAACTCTACCACTTAAATAATTTTTTAATCATTATAATTTAAATTAATATCCACTTAATTTTGATCCCTTAAATTGTTAAATCCTGAACCCTATGAGAATTAACATTACCACGAAGATGAAGCTAATTAAACCCTAGGATATCTTTGAAACATGCTTTCAGGTCACCCTTATTTGATTAATGTTATAAATATATCTTATTGTTTTTTTGTAAATTAAGGAGCATGTTCATTCTGGAAAATGAGGATAAATTGATCTTACTGATTATATTTTATCCATAAAAATTTATCATGTGTGGTCTTGTTTTGTTGTTTAAGTTCGTGCTCTAACAATTTACACAAATTATCGACCTTGCGTGATTTTGTGTTAATTGTTCAATTTCTTACGTAGTTTCTTATAATTCAAAAATTAAATTAATATATCATATTAATTGAATTAAAAAAGCTCATTGATTCAAAATAAATTAATTAAGAAGTTTAGAGGTATATATATTATAAAAATGAACTACGCTTCCGTGGGTGGTGTAGTCATCGTAGAAACATTTTGCTTTTACAAGAGTTTAAAAAATATATACCCCAATTTTATTTCTACTCTTGAGTTCCATCCCAAAGTGAAAGAATAATGATGATGATAAATGAACAAACATACAAAAAATAAAGAAATTAATGAAGATCTAAGGAGTTTATTAAACAAATAAAATTATTATAACACAAAGAAGAAAAAGGAGAAGGCTTTGTCAAAGGTATTCTTGTTTCAAGAGATACCCTTATTTAAATTATTGTATAATTGGAGTGGGTACACATATCCTCTTCCCTCCACATCCCAATTCACGTCCCAACCCCTCCAAATGAGAAGAACGCCAATTTATAGAGTGGAGGGGAGGATAGGTTCAAAGTGGATTGAAGTGTTAATGGGGAATCTCAAAAAAATATTTTATGCCAAATCGAACCACCCATTTGACCTCCAAAATGCTTGAATCTGCTATTCTTTTAGGGTGGTTCTTTGTTCACAAATTCATCCTAGATCTCTTCTCAATGGTTTTGCCTAATCCAAGCATGGATGAAGATGTTATGGACTAAATACAGAATTGATGTCCAATCTGGAGAGTCCATCCAAGCTTTGACTTCATGGTCCATTTAGTCCAATAAAGTGAATAATGTAGCACATATGTCCCGAATGATAGTTGTATCCAATTATTTTATGAATATAAATAAAAAAATTAATGTCATGTAAAACATGAAAAATATTTATTTCTGAATTTCTATAGTGAATTTTCAAGGGTAAAACGTGAATTTTCATGAAATTTTCAAATGACTGATCTAATCCCATATATTTTATAAATTAACATCTTTATCACAATTTGAGTAAAAGATTTCATTTATTATCAACAAAATATTAAAAAAATGTTTTTTAAAAAATTCCCCACACTTACCCTTTTTCAATACTGGGAAAAACCACTTATCTTGTATTCAAAAAAATTGTGACAAGATATGGATTTTTATATTTCTCAATCCACAGTAAAAATATAAGCAAACTATGAATTCCATCAAGAGTCAATATTAATATATTATAAATTCATTGTCTCATAAATTGTGTCAAATCAAAATCTAGAGAGATTCATAACACTAATAATAGAGAAAAAAATCATGGGTCTACCATATCAATAATTATCCACGTGTGTGTGTGTGTGATAGCCATTCCATGATCATAATCCAATCTTTTTTTCACTATATTCCAGTCAAGTAAAACAATTCTTTTTAACAGGTTTAATTCACCAAAACATGTTCTACATTCATTTTCTATTGAATTTCCATACCCACTCACTTTAGCATTCCCAAAAGTCAAACCATAAGCTCCACACCAACATATCCTCATATATTGTACATTTCATTACTCCCCTCATTGTTTTTTTAAGATTCACGTAGAAAAATTCTCACACATAACTGCCATCCCATTTTTGAACTCAATGAGACACTAATTTTAATAGTTATAATAAGATCAAAGGTCGATGAAGAGTGGTTTTTGACCGATCCAAGAACCAACCCATTTTTTTAGGGCGTACAATAGTCGGATAATATGTAGACACAAATAATTCAATTCGGTATAGTAATGAAACTGATCGGAAGAGAAATGAATGTATGGATCAACAAATGAATTTTTTTACCTAACATGACTATACCTTCAATTGAGTAGGAAAAATTTTTCATGTCATGGTTGAGTGAAAACTTGTTTGGAGAAATAAATGAAATAATTTATCAAGAACAAATATCACATATTATGATGTCAAAATCTAAAAGGTTTTATAATGACCCACCCATTCATATCAATGACTACATCAATTTGTTTTTAAAATAAACTCTTGATGATGAAGTCTTCCGCATGTTTAAAATTATACTAATGAATTTTGAAAACATTTATTTTACATATGTTCCACATGAGAATTTTACATGATATATATCTTTTTTTTGTATTTTTTTGCTTTTCTATTTTTTTTAAATTTTAACCAAAAACAAAATAAAAAATACACAAAAAAACACCCAAATGAAAATCCTAAATATCTACCCCAAAAATGTTGTCCCCTCCCCCTCACGTAAAAAACTACATTTTCCTCAATGTGAACCTATTTGATGATATATGCACATGAAATGTATAATTTTAAATAGGACAAGGAATATAAATGTGAAAGGGTTAAGAATGGATTGATATGATCAAGTCATGACGGGGTTGTGTAGTGTGATAAAATCCACTACATCAGTTGGACGTCCCTCAATGTATCTCTTCGTGAATTTCCTATTGACTGTGAAGATCTTTCATGTGTCCTCATTCATGATCTCTACCAGACCGTAAAATAGAATTAGATACAATATAATAACCTAACCATATTGAATGCAACTTACCTGGCATCAGCTTCAGTCATAAACTGTAGATAAGGAATTTCTCTCCAACATGAAATTCCATTTTCTGGGTCATTCTCTCATGAGATGCTCTGGATCTTTCCTTGTAGATCCTAGAGTTCTCATATGAAGATAATAAAATCTCTAAAAGATCTTGAATTTTTTGCTTCCATTGAATTCTAGCATGGGCCAAATCCATGTTTCATTACATTATAGTTTAATAAGACTGACACTCAACCTCCAAAGGTAGATGAATGGATTTCCCAATAATAATCCAAAATGGGGACATACTGACGGGTGTTTTGTATGTTGTTCTATATCCCATAGCACATCATCCATGTGATTTCTCCAGTCCTTCCTATTCATCTAGACAATTTTCTCTAAAATTTGATTCCACTCATGATTTGAAGCCTTGTCCTGACCATTTTTTTTGGGGGTGGTAATGGTGTTGATGTATTGTGTGTCACCTCATACATCCGATGGATGGAAGCCAAATTATGATTGTAGAAGTTTCTACCTTGGTCACTAATGAAGGCCTTTGGTACTCCCAAACAACATAAAATCCTTATCTTGACTATGTCAATTACAACATGATAATTATCTTTCCAAGTGGCTATGGCCTTCACCCACTTACTAGCATAATCAATAAAAACCGAAATGTAAAACAAACCAAATGTACTTGGAAAATGACCCATAAATTCAATTTCCAAATACATAAAAATATCACAAAATATAATCTGTTTTTGGGGTATCTCGTGTCTCCTAGAAATGTTCCCAGTATGTTGGCAACGAGAGCATGGCATAAAAAATAGATTAGCATCAAGGAATAATATAGGATAATATAAACTATAGTTTAAAACATTCCTAGCTATTTTTGGGTTCGAAAGTGTCCTCCAAATGAAAGGGTATGGAAACAATGTAGAATAGACTCAAACTCATGGTCATGAACACACCTCCTAATAAATTTATCACTACACATGCACCAGAGGCATGGATCTTCCCAAACATGAAATCCTTATTCAATCATTAATTTTTTGACTTGATGTTTCACTATATTTGTAGGGATTTTGTATGCACCAAGGTAGTTCACTAAATCTTCATTCCAAGGATGCATACTAGAGATGGAATAAAGAAGATCATTAGGGAACTTTTCCCAAAGTGGTACCTGGTCCAAGGTGTTAGCCTCTAGGGTGTGAGTAATCCTACTCATGTTGTCAACCACATGGTTTTATGACCCCTTCTTGTCCTTTAACTAAATATCAAATTCTTGAAGAAGAAGCATCCATCGGATAAGTCAGGCCTCTACAGCTGCATTCTTTAAGAGGTACCATAGATATGCATGGTAAAACAAACAACTAATTTATAGCCAAGAAAATATGAACACAATTTATCAAAATAGAATATGATAGAAATAATATTATTTTATGTGGTTGTGTAGTTTTATTGGAAAAAATCTAGTGTCATAGATTCAAAGGCAATCACAAGTGAATGTCCCTGCACACACTATGATAATACTTCTCCAACTAAAATGATGGAGGTGTCATACATATGCTCATAATTAATATCCCACCATAGGGGATTTATGATTGGGGGAGTAGTCAAACACTTATATATCTCATCAAAGAAATTATTGGAAGAATCATCAAAAAAAATCTAAATCCATTTAATTTATCCGTGACATAGGAAGAGAAATATTTCTAAAATCTTTCATGAAGAACCGATAAAACGATTCATTCCCTAAAAAATATCTAACATCATGCACACATGAAGGATTTGGTACGTATGGTATAGTAGCTTCTTTAGATATATCAACCTGTATCCCATGTTTTGACACTACATGCCCTTTGAAAATTCCATTCTCTACAATAAAATGAATCTTTTAAATCATCAAGACCAAATTCATCTCATTACAATGATTCAACACCTTCCCTAAACTATATATAAAATCCTCAAGTGAAGACCCATACACTGTAAAATCATGCATAAATACCTCTAATCATGTCTCAAGAAAATCACAAAAAATACTCACCATGCATCTATGGAAGGTACATTGGGAATTAAAGAGTCCAAATGGCATCATCCTGTAGAAGAATGTGCCAAAGAGACATGTGAATGTAGTTTTATCTTGATCCTCTGGAGAAATAGGAACCTGAAAGAATCCAAAAAATCCATCTATGAAATACTAATATGTCTTCCAATATATTCACTCAAGAATTTGATCAATAAATGGGAGAGGTAAATAGTCCTTGCGAGTGTGCTGATTTAGTTTTCTATAATCAATACCCACACACCAAATATTTTCCCCCCTTATTAGAGCTAACTCCTCTTTATTATATTTAAAAACAAAAACACCACTTTTCATAGGTACAAACTGAATAGGACTCACCCCATGGGAATCAGAAATGGGATAGTTTGTATCTACCTCAAGAAATTTTTATCCTCTTTTTTAACAACCTCTAAAAGAGTTGGATTGAGTCTCTTTTATGGTAGCCTAACTAGTTTATCCCCATCCACCAAAATATTCCTATGCATGAAAATAGAGGGGCTAATACCTGATATGTCAGCCAAGGTCCACCCGATTTTCTTAATGTTCTCCCTCAATAGATTCAAAAAAAATTCTTCATTTTCGAAAGGGATATTGTTTTCAATGATAATATTTAATTTCTCACCACATAACACGTATGAGTATGTGAGATCATGTGGTAATGGCTTGAGTTATAATGTATGGGGTGATGTATGGATGGATTCATTGAAGGAAGTGAAATATATGCCCAATGAACATTAGTAAAAGAATCCTCACAATAAAAATCATAGAATAATGCTTGAAAACCATCAGCATATTCAATATTAATGTCATAATCAGAGTTCACATTATTAGAATCAATGTATTAATCCATTTCAAAATTAAATCTAAGAAAGTCTTATGCATAAGAAACAGGTTTGTAATTGCTCTTAGACATCAAACTAGAAACAATAATCATAATCTCCCTAAGCATAAGACAATAAAATTCCATGGGGTTTCTATATGGTGGTTCAAAATTAGAGATAAAAAAGGCAGAATGGTCCTCTAAGGGGTACTTCATGGTGTCCATAACATTAAATATCACCACTTCATCTCAAAACTACATGGAAACTATACCCTCATGGAACTTTATGATTGTTTTTGTAGTTTTGAGGAAGGGACTAACTAATATAATGGGAGCACAAGAACTTACCAGATCATACTCAATTTTAATCACATATAAATATTCAAGAATGATCATGTCTCTTACCCAGACAAGTACATCCTCAAGGACTCTTGCTGGATATGTTGTATCTCTAATTTCCAAATGCACTACTACTCTCATTGGTTTCAACTCACCCACAAGTAAAGAAGAAAATACATAGTGACGAATTACATTAATGGATTCTCCTAAATCACAAAGAGAATTAGAAAACTACAACTCTCCTATGGTTCATGGGGTGGTAAATTTATCTGGATCTTTTCACTTTATTGGCATTTCTAGATATGTTTTAATGAGTACTGAAACATCCCTTCCAAGCTTGATCCTCTCATTTCCCTTGCTCCCTCATCAATTGGTACAATATTATTGGAAAAAAATTTCATACCTTGGGACTTTTTTGATGGCTTTAAGTAGAGGTATGTTCATCCCCACATGCTTGAATGTATCTAAAATTTCTTTTTTCATCCTCTCTTCATACATCTTCAGGGATTGTGCAACATTGTTTGGAAAGGGAAGGGGTTTAGGAGGAACATTATTAATATTTTCCTTACCTTTATCTTTTCCTTTGGATTCTCATCAGCAAGTTTTGAATGGATAATTTCCAGATTTTAGGTGAATCATAGAGTAATGATAGGTGAAGATATATCAGCTTTTTTCTTCCCACATCTCAATGTGATGGAACTGGCATTCCCCTTAGGATTTGGAGTAGGTTGGGAAGGTATATTTCCAGAATAATTACATACCTGTTCATGGAGGGTGATAAATATAATAGTTTCATAATTTTATATATGTAATTAAATTATATAATCCCTAAAAAATTGAATATTTTTAGTTATTTACATCAATTTTGGATTTGTTATGTGCTTTGGGCTAAAATTGGAAAACTTCTTAATTTAGTAATATTGACAGATTTTAATCACTTTGGAAATTCATGAATATATTTTAAAATAAAAATCCCGTTGATATGATTATTTTTCATTGGGTTCAAATTTTCATTCTATTCATCTTTTGTTTTTCAGCCATTATTAAATTTGATCATCCATGAGTCCGAAAAATTCAATCAAGGTGGAGAATTATTCTGGACGACCTCGAAGACCCCACCTGAATGAATTGGTCATAAATCGGTCAGAAAAAATACAATTGGGGTGATTTCAATTGGAATAGAAAAAATAATTATATGGGGATTTCTGACATTGAATAAATTGAAGATTGGACATCATTAAGGTAGTCTATGGATGCTAGCAATTTTGGGCAGAAAAAAGGAAACATTCCTTTAGAATAAAAGCTCGGAATTAACAGTCAATATCGCATAATACACATAGAGGATAAATCTGAAATTCTATGATGAAACGAAAAAAATATTTTTTAATATCTTTTTATATGATATCCTTGAAAATTTTGGCCATTAAATGGGGTGAAGATGGTCAATCTTTCGGTTGAGAGAATCTGTAGTAAATCATAAAGAGAGATTTTGAAGATCTCAAATTTGAAGACCGATGGATGGAATCACTTGGACTATATAAAAAAGAGCTCACCAATGATGAAAGAGAGTTCAACACCAACATTGGAGTGAAGTCCTAGGGACATGATGCTAACTTAGGATTTTCTTTTATTTACTTTTTAATTATTTTTCTTTTATCATGTAACACCTCAACATATTTTTTATTAATGTGTATCAATATTCTTTCATCTATATTTATCTTCCACCCCTAATATAATTATATTATTTAAATTATTTTTCAATCCACCATGACCTCATACCCTTAAAAATTAGGGGCTAACCCGAGACTTAGCATGGAGGTGGTATGTGGAAATTCCATTTATTCTGTTCTTAAATTCTTATGTTTTATTATGTTTTTGATAAGAAAGAATGATGTTTATGGGTGAGACGGTCGTCTCCACAACACTGAACTCGAACTTATTTCTATTCTTTTATTAAATCTTGCCCCTCCCTTCTACTAGATACAAGCTCTTCATATAGTGGAGTTGAGCCATTTAGTAGATGAAATGGAATACGATGGTGCTAGGTCCTGGGAGATGTCACATGCTCGGTTGAGGTGTTCCATCAAACATGATTATAGGAGGAGGTGGAATTGATATTGATATACACATTAAATATTTCCCAACACTAAATAGAGGAATATAAATTCATGAATGAGGTCTCAGAATTGAATTATCAAACATATTTTAAACACCAATAAGGATAATAATGGAACCCACAAACCAACCCACAAAGTCCATGTTCTTCCTTCACTAATATCATTATGTTATTTCATGTTTCTTTAACCTTTTCATTAAAATTTCATTCAATTATAATATTAAATAAAAATAACAAAAATAATTAGTGTAGGTGAATTAGATTAAGTGGGTAATCAACTGAGGAAGCTCCTTAAGTGAGATGACCCTGGTCAGCCTCTGTGTTTCAACAGGAAATTAAATTGCTTCTGCCATGCCCTACGACGGGCGTGCATCAAAACTAGTGTCGTTGCTAAGGAGATAAACGATTGTTTAGTTTATGTTTTTTATTTTCAAATTTTAGATAGATTTCATTATTAAAAAAAATTCCATGATGTATTCAAATTCAAATTATTATGCATGGGAAGATTACTCACATGTGAAATATCAATAACCTGAAGTGGATTATAGAGATCTAAATGCCATAGTGTATTGGATTAACAATGCTCTGGAGGACTTGGGGAGAAAAATGAAAATCATTTTTTACTATTTTCGAGCACAAAGTGAGCAACCCAAGCCTGAACCAGAGCAATATCCTGAGAAATCTATGGAGGAAATTTCCCCACTAATTTTTGATGTTGAAGAACCTGAGAAGGAAAAAGAGGATGTTCTTGAAAATCAATTCCACCTCTCTAAACCATTGAAGGAGGAGATAAATGAAAGATTACTTTCTACAAATTTACAAGAGGGAGATCATGTGAATTTGGAGAAATTTTGGAGTTCATGGGTAGAAATTGAAATGCAACATGATATCTGAATTCCATAAAAATTAGAAGAAAAACCACCTTTATACCTCTCTCTAGAATTGGAAGATGATGAAATTACCCAAGTGGGAGAATTCCAAGAATGATTATAGGAGCCTGACTACCTACCTCCATCAAGTGAAGATCAACTCCAAGAGGCACTTATCAATAAAATCGAGATTGAACTAGAAGAAACTCATGGAGATAATATTTTCATGAACTCTATCTTTCCTGATTTCATTCAATCTGATTTGAGTATCACATCTTATGATTTCGAATTTTCAGATTCGGTCAATTCATGTATCACCTTGGGGAAGATGAAGAAGAAGAAATTGAACCTGTTGAGGAAAACCTAGAGCTCCCAGAGTACATTGATCATCTACTTGAGAAATCCCATGAAGAGATACAAGTGGTTATGCCTGAAGAACCAAATCCAAAATATTCCTACCTTAAAAGGGATTATTTTGAATTAATATTTCAAATTTAAATTTTGATTATCCCTTTGATTATTCTTTTCATGAAACACATATGGAGAAACCACTAGATTTTGAAGAAGATATCGCACAAGTAGAAACTACAGAGGAGATGTTCCATACTTCATCCTACCCCCTCCATGAAAGCTATACCACATTGTAAAGGGGGTAGATATGGTGTACTCAATACATGTAATTCTCTTCAACAAGAACAGTGAACTAAAATCTGGGAAAAGAAACATGTGGTGGTTCATGTCCAATAAGATCCACCCACCATCAAATTATGGATAATAACTTGTACAGCCCTCTGGAGGCATTAAACGAATCTAGGTCCCCCTTGGGGGATCGCACTAAGACTTATCTTTACTTGCGTTCTAGGAATTTAGATTCCAATTTCTTTTAATAGAAGTAGCTTAGAATGCAGCCCAATCCCTCCTATATTTTTGATCATTAATGACATGATACTTTCACTTAATTGAGTAATAATCTCTTGTAGGTTCATGATGGAAGAAGGGAACCCCCAAAAAAGAAACAAAACAGGCTTCATTTAAAAAAGAAGTTCACTTTTACTGTTTAACTTTGAAGCTCCTTACAATTTTTATTCTCTAAACTAGAATTGAATTCCCACACTTGAATTTTGTTTTACTTGAAATATCTATGATACATGAGTTTTATAGGAATTTTTTGATATCATGTTTAATATTTCTATGTTAATGAGATTGAATGATTAAAATGGAGAATTTGATAATTAAGATGAACCATGAATATTGAAATATAGACCCATTATTTGAATGAATTAGTTGATTCTTGTAAATGAAATTTCCATACCATTTTTCATGCTTGGAATTTTTGAAATCCATATAAATTACCTTTTAAATATTAATCATACCATGATTTATTGTTCAATGTTATATTCCCTTTCCTGAGAGAATTTATTGACCAAATATTTCTTATTTTATCTTGAGAATATTTTTTGAGTGATCTTGGGACATTCCACATAAAAGAACATGTATTGAAACTTGTCAAAGTTATGACTGTGTGAAAACACATTTAAAATCATTGAGTCACTACTTTGGCTAGCCACATATTTACCTGAGAACCACCATTACATTTATCCTTTGTTATCTCATAAAATCAATGACTTTTTTTATAGTTTAAAGCAACATTACCAGCTTATTTTTCCTTACCACCCCACTCTTTTAGTTTTTTGCATGGATATATCAAGTTTGATTATGGGGGAAGGGCCTTCCGGGTGCATTCATTGGGATGCGTATCATTTTTGGGTGGTGTGAGGTGTATTTCATCATTTTGGACAGTGTATTATTAGAAAATTGGGCATGAGTCATCATTTCATTATGATTCTTTTATTTCTTCCAATTATACTTATAAAATAGAAAAAATTTGAAAATAAAGATCTGATTTTCTAGAGCATTACAAAAAAAATCAAAAAAATAGAGATAAATTAATTTGTGCCTTTCTAGAGTTTATTTAAAGAGTTTGAGAACTTGGATAATATCATTCTTTGTAGTCATTTATTGACTCATGTCCCATGTCATTAAAAGGGGGTGGTGTGAGGTTTCACATTATCAAAGGGATTTGAGTGAGGTTCATCCTGTGTTTTCACTTGATTAATCATGGATTTTAGTTAAGAGTAAAACCTCCTACTTTTAGCCTTAAATTAGCTTAATCATTTACCCACTAACCCTAAGCCATATAGTCATTTCAACCATTATTGCAAGTCCTCATGATGTTATGTGTGCTTTGCGTTTACAAAGTCGATAAAGTAGTTCAATTACAAGCCTATGGATAAGGATCATATTGTCATCATATGAGAATAAATCCACTATTAAGATTATCATGAGTGATGAGAGAAAAGATTCAAAAGAGAGGTAGATCATGATTTGGCAAGTTTAATATTAATAAATTGAGAAGATTGAATGAATGAAAGGAGATACTCTATCATTTTTCAAAGGGGAAAAGTAAAATGCATGAACTTATTGTTTCTTAGAAAAATGGGAAATTAGATATATATTTTTTATTTAACATAAAAATTTTATTCGAAATTGATTATCATTTGATTTTATTTCCTTGAAAATTAAATATTGGTGACATTGGTGCCCTTTGAATTCGATGTTGAGATTTTATGCTAGAGGAAAATCATAGTTTCAGTATGGGGGAATTGATAGAGATGATATCTTCATAATTTTATATATGTAATTCAATTATTTAATCCCGAAAATATGAATATTTTGAGTTACATACATCAATTTTGTATTTATGATTTGTTTTGGGCTAAAATTGGAAAACTGCATAATTTGGAAATAGAGACAGATTTTAATCACTTTGATAATTCATTAATATCTTTAAAAATATAAATTTAATTGATTTGATTCGTTTTTTATTGGGTTCATAAATTTATTTTCATCATCTTTTGTTTTTGAACTAGGATTTACTTTGACCATCCATGGGTCCAAAAAATTCAATCAAGGTGGACAATTATTCTGGACCACTGTGTGGACCCCACCTCAATGAATTTGTCATACATCTGTCTAAAAAATTTTAATTGGTGTTATTTCAATAGGAATGTAAATATAATTATATGGGATGTTTTCCTGTTGAATAACATGAAGATTGGACATCATTAAGGCAGTACATGGATGCTCTCAATTTGGGGCAGAAAAAAGAAACAATCCTCTTGATAAAATATCGGAAAAAATTGTCCATGTCTCGAATTAAACATGGAAGTAAAATCTGAAATTTTTTGATGAAACTTAAAACATATTTTTGAAGATATTTTTCTAATACATCATTGAAAAATTATTCCATTAAATGGGCCTAACATGGTCAATCTTTCAGTGGAGAGAATCTGCAACAAATCTTAAAGAGATATTTTGAAGATATGAAATTTGAAGACCGAAGGATGGAATACCATGGGTTATATAAGGAGGAAATCACCCATGTTGAAAGGTAGTTTGACATTAACATTGTAATGGAGTCCTCAGTACATGCTGGTGACTTCATATTTTTCTTTTCTTTACTTTTTAATATATTTTTCTTTTATCATGTAACACTTCTGTATATTTTTTATTAAAATGTTTCCATCTTATTTCATATCAATTTCTCTTCCACCCCTAATATAATTCTCTTATTTTAATTATTCTTAAATCCACCATGAACTCTTACCCTTTAAAATGAGGGGATAACCCGATACTTGGATTGGCGGAGGTACGTGGAAATTCTATTTATTCGGCACTTAAATTCTTATATTTTATAATGTTCCTGATAAGAAAGAGTGATGTGCATGGGTGCGATGGTTGTCCTCTTTGACACTGAACTAGAAATTATTTATATTTTTTTATTAAATATTTTCCCTCCCTTCTACTGGATACAATCTCTTCATACGGTGAATTTGATCCATTCAGTAAATGGAATCGCATATAATGGAGCTTGGTCCTGGGAGATGTCACATGATCGGTTGAGGTGTTCCATCAACATTGATTTTAAAAGGAGGTGGAATTGAGATTGATATACACATTCACTATTTCACAACACTAATTAAAATAACGGTAACTCATGAATGAGGTCTCATAATTGAATTATCAATCATATTTTAAACACCAATAAGAAGAATAATGAAACCCACATACCAACTCAAGAAAGTCAATGTTCTTTCTTTAATAATATCATTCTGTTATTGCATTTTACTTTAACCTTTTCATTCAAATTTCATTGCATTACTATATTACATAAAAATAACCAAAATAATTATTGTAGGTGATTTTGATTAAGTGGGTAAACAATCATGAAAACTCATCAATTGCGACGACCCTGGTCAGCCTCTGTGCTATATTAAAAAATTAAATTACTTTTGTCACGCCCAACGACAAGCGTGTGTCAAAACTGGCATCATTGCCGGGGAGGTAATCAGTTGTTTACATTAAATTTTCTATTTTCAAATTTTAGATAGTTTACATTATTTAAAAAAAATCAAATTTATTTTCCATGATGTATTCGAATTCAAATTATTATGCATGGGATGATTACTCATAGGTGTAATATCAAGAACCGGAAGTGGATTACAGTGATCTAAATGCCTAGGTGGATTGGATTTCCAATAATCTTGATGACTTGGGGAGAAAAATCTAAATCTACTTTGACAATGTTCAAGTGAAAAGTGAGCAACCTGATCCTGAACCGGAGCAAGATCCAGATAATGATATGGACGAAATTTCCCCACTAATTTTTATAGTTTAAGAACTTGAGAAAGAAAAAGTGGATGTTCCTAAAGATCAATTCCACATCTCTCAAAAATTACAGGAGGATATCGATGAAAGACTATTTTCTAAAAATATTTAAGCAGGAGATCATGTAAATTTGGAGAAATTTTGGAGTGCATGGGACGAAATTGAAATGCAACATGATCTCTTAATTCCATACATAGTAGAAGAAAACCCACCATTATACCTCTCACTATAATTGGAAGATGAAGAAAATACCCCGGTGAGAGAATTTAAAGAAAGAATAGAGGAGCCCGACTACCTACCTCCATCAAGTAAAGATCGACTCCATGTGGAACTTATCAATAAAAAAGTGATTGAACCAGAAGAAGCTCATGGAGATGATCCTTTCTTGAACACTATATATTATGATTTCATTCAATCTGATTTGAGTATCACTTCTTATGATTTTGAATATTTAGATTCAGTCAGTACTTGTATCACCCTGGAGGAAGAAGATGATGATGAAATTTCACCTGTTGAAGAACACCTAGAGCACCCTGAGTATGTTGATCATCTACTTGAGAAAACCCATGAAGAGATACAAGTGGATATGCCTGATGAACCAAATATACAAGATGCCTACCTTAAAAGGTATGATTTTGAAATTAATATTTCAAATTTAAATTTTGAATCCCATTTTGATTATTCTTTTTATGCAGCACATATGAAGAAACCACTAGATTTTGAAGAAGATTCTTCACAAGTAACAACTGCGGAAGATGAGGTTCCATACCTCATCCTACCCCAGCCATGCAAGATATACCACATTGTGATGGGGGAAGATATGGTGTACTCAATACATGGAATTCTACTCAACCAGAATTATGAAATACATTATGGGAAAAGAAACATGCAGTGGTTCATGTCCAAGAAGATCCAACCACCATCAGATTATGGATAACAACTAGTAATGCCCTTTGGAAGCAGTAAAAGAATTCAAGGCCCACTTGGGTGATCTTACCAAGACATATCTTTACTTGATTTCTGGGAATTTAGATTTAATTTCATAGAATTAGCTTAGTATGCAGCCCAATCCCTCCTATATTTTTGAGAATGAATGACATGATACTTTCACTTAATTAAGTAATTTTCTATTGAAGGTTCACGATGAAATAAGGGACCCCCCCCCCCAAAGAAAAAAACAAGCTTTATTTCAAAAGGGATTTCACTTTTAATGTTTAACTTTGAAACTCTATACATTTTTTGTTCTTTAAACAAGAATTGAGTTCCCACACTTGAATTATGTTTTACTTAACCTATCTAGGAGACATGAGTTTCATTGGAATATATTGATTCCATGTTTTATATTTTAATGTACATGATATTGAATGAGTAAAATAGAGAATTGGATAATTAAAGTGAAGCATGGATATTGAAATAAGGACTCATGATTTGAATGAATTAGTTGATTCATGTAAATGAAATTTCCCTACCATTTTTCATGCTTTGAATTTTTGAAATCCATGTGAATTAATTTTTTATTAGTAATCATGCCATGATTGATTCTATAATGTTATATTCCTATTCCCGAGAGTATTTCTATACCAAATATTTCTTATTATATATTGAGCATATATCTTGAGTGATCTTGGGATGTGGAACATACAATAACATGTATTAAAACTTTTCAAAGTTATGACTCTGTCAAAAACACATTTAAATTGATAGAGGCACTACTTTGGCTATGAAAATATTTACCTGAGAACCACCATTACATCTATCCTTCATTTGCCCATAAAATCCATGAATTTCCTTATAGGTTTAAGCCCCATTACAAGATTATTTTTTCTTTACCTTCCCACTCTTTATGTATTTTTTTATGTATATTTCAAGTTTGAGTGTGGGGGATGGGCCTTTTGTGTGCGTTCGTTGGGATGTGTATCATTTATGGGTGGTGTGAGGTGTCTATCATCATTTTGGGCAGTTTATTATTAGAAAATTGGGCAAGAGACATCATTTCTTTATGATTCATTTATTTCATTCGGTTATCCATAGAAAATCAAAAAAATTGAAAATAAAGATGTGCCTTTTTTGAGATTTACAAAAAAATAAAAAAAGATAGATAAATTAAGTTGTTCCTTTCTGGATCTTATTTAAAGAGTAGGAGAACTTGGATGATATTATTATTTCCAATCCTCTATTGACTCATGTCCCATGTCATTAAAAGGGGGTGCTGTTGTGTATCACATTATCAAAGGGATTTTAGTGCGGTTCATCTTATGTTTTCACTTGATTAATCTTGAATTGTACTTATGAGTCAAACCTCCTACTTCTAGAATTAAAGTATTTCAATCATTTACCCACCATCCCTATGCCACTGAGTCATTTGAACCCTTATTGCAAGTCCTCTAGATTTTATGTGTGTTTTGCCTTTACAATGTGGATAAAGTAGTTAAATTACAAGACAATGGGTAAGGATCATGTTGTCATGATATGAGAACAAATCCACTATTATTTTCATCGTGACTTATGAGAGAAAAGATTCAAAAGAGAGGTAGATCAGGATTTGGCATATTTAATATTAATAAATTGTGAAGCTTGAATGAATGAAAGGAGATACTCCATCATTTTTCAAAGGGGAATAGTGAAATGAATGAATTGATTATTTCTTTGAAAAATGGGAAATTAAATATATATTGTTTGTGGAACTTGAAAATTTTATTGTACATTGATAATCATATGATTTTATTTCCTTGAAAATTAAATATTGGTGACATTGGTGCCCTTTGAATTCCATGTTGAGATTTTATGCTAGAGGACAATCATAGTTTAAGTGTGGGGAACTGATAGAGATAATATTTTCATCATTTTATATATGTAATTAAATTTTTTAATCCCTAAAAAATTGAACAAGTTGAGTTATTTACATCAATTTTGGATTTATTATGTGTTTTGGGCTAAAATTAAAAAAATGCTTAATTTGGAAATATTGACAGTTTTTAATCACATTCGTAATTCATTCATATCTATTAAAATATAAATCCAATTGTTGTGATTACTTTTTTATTGGTTTCATAAATCTATATTCTCCATCTTTTGGTTTGGACCAGGATTTAATTCAACCATACAAGGGTCTGAAAAATTCAATCAAGGTGGATAATTATTCTGGACGACCAGGTGGACCCCACCTCAATGAATTGGTCATGCATAGGTCATAAAAAATCCAATTTTATCCCTTATAATTGTAATGGAAATAAATTTATATTGGTATTTCATAAGTTGGAGAACATGAATTTTGGACATGATTAATGCAGTCCATGGTTGCTGACAATTTGTGGTAGAAAAAAGGAAACATTCCTCTAGAATAAAAGCTCAGAATTAATTTTCCATATCTCGTAATACACCTGGAGGATAAATATGAAACTTTGTGATGAAAATTAAAACATATATTTGAAGATCGTTTTATAATAAATCTTTTAAAAATTCGTCCATTAAATTGGCCGAACATGGTCAATCTTTCGGTGGAGAGAATCTGTTGCACATCTTAAAGAGAGATTTTGAATATATGAAATTTGAATACCGAAGGATGGTATCCATTGGCCTATATATGGAGGATTTGACCCATGATGATAGAGATTTCGACACAAACATGGGAGTGGAGTCATAGGGACATGCTTCTAACTTATGATATTTCTTTTCCTTTCTTTTAAATTTAGTGTTCTTTTATCACGTAACACTTTTACATATTTTTTATTAAAGTCTATCTATCTTCTTACACCTCTATTTATCTTCCCCCCCTAATATAATTCTCTTATTTTAATTCTTCTTGAAATCAACGTTACCTTTTAACCTTATAAATGAGGGGCTAACCCCAGTCTTTCCATGTTGGAGGTTTGTAAAAATTCCATTTATTCTGCGCTTAAATTCTTATGTTTTATTATGTTTGTGATAAGAAAGAGTGATGTGCATGGGTATTTTGTCCATCCACTATGACACTAAACTCAAACTTATTTCTATTCTTCAATTAATTATTTTCCCTACCTTCTACTAGATACAAACTCTTCATATGGTGGATTTGATCCATCCAGTAGATGAAATGGGATACAATGGAGCATGGTCATGGGAGATGTCACATTCTCGGTGGAGGTGTGGCATCAACCTTGATTATATGAGGAGGTGGATTTGAGATTGATATACACATTCAATATTTCACTACACTAAATAAAATAATTGTAATTCATGAATGAGGTCTCATTATTAAATTATCAAACATAATTTAAACACCAATAAGGTGAATAATGGAACCCACAGACCATCCCACAAAGGCTAAGTTCTTTCATCACTAAAATAATTTTGTTACTGCATATTACTGTAAACATTTCATTTAAATTTCATTTTATTCCTATATTAAATAAAAATAACCAAAATAATTAGTGTAGGTGAATTGGATAAAGTTGGTAAACTACTATGAAATATCATTATGTGAGATGACTCTGGTCGATCTCTGTGTTTCATTATGAAATTAAATTTATTTTTCCACACCCTATGACAGGCGTGCGACAGAGGGAGGTTGCAATCTATCTCATTTGAGTCTTCAAATTTCTCATCTCTGAACCTTGACTCTTTAGCTCATATTTCTGATTAATAACAATTTTCTTTATAAGTCCATCAGCGTTATAATCTACCTTGGTTGGTGGATTTCGTTGTTGTTGAATTGTTGATGATTGAGCTTCAAATCTACTTTTGGGTAGATGGAAACCTGGTTGATAACGTGGAGGCGGGTGGATGGTTTTTTGAAAATGGGGGCCTTTTGTTTTCTCGAGTAATAAATCATGTTTGATTGATCCTTACACCCTTGTTTTTATGTTGGAACAAAGTAATCAATCTTTTTTTGGTGATATGGTTGTTTTTATTGCTAATATGGTCTTCTGGAAAACACCACCACACAATCTTATGTTTCTTACTATTAGGGGAAATGGTCAATTGGGTGGATTGTTATTGTGAAAATTGCTCAAGGACTTAAAGGAGGTGGTTGGGATGTCTTTTGAGGCAATTAAATTTGTCTCACAATAGTGGTCAGTTATTCTAACTTGGTATCAATTAAATTACTCTCAAGAGAAGAAGGACTTACCTGATGTGCTCCCCTCACACGCAGTGTACCTCGATCACAAAACTGTTGGGAGTTTTGGGCCATTTTGTCAATAAATTCATGTATAGCTACAGTTATCTAGTAAACCAATTCTCCTCCAGCCACTACATCCACCATTATCATATACATAGGTCTAGGTCCTTTAAAAAAGTATTGGATAAGGAGTTACTCACTGATTTGGTGATGTTGGAAGCTTGTGCACAACTTCTTGAATTGCTCCCAATACTTATACATTGACTCCCCTTTGGATTGCATGATCCACATGATCTATTTTTAAATTTCTGTGGTCCTTGATGCTATAAAAAATATCTACTAGAAAATAAATTTCAAATCATTCCCACATGTGACATCTCCAGGTTGTAAATAACAAATCTATTTTATTGCAGCTCCAACAAGTGAAAATTGGAATGCTCTTAGTTTGATTTGATCATCAAATAAATTTATATGTTTTATTTTTGATTAAAACACATTGAATTATTTTAAATGATTTTTGGATCCTCACTATATAATCCATTAAGATTTTGAAGAAGATGAATTAACCCATATTTCTGTCCAAATTCTGATTCATGATTTTGATATGCAATACAATTTAGTTGATTGTTAATATCAGGTTCATCCAATTCCTGAATGGTTCTATTAAGTTCATTTCCATTATTTTAATCCATTTGTTCTTGTTTTATGTTGGATTTAAAAGTTTATCCAAATTCAATGTTCTCGAAGTAAAGGATTTCTCTCACTGGTTGAATGTTTAATCTTCCTGTAGACTGAGAATGTCTAATTCGATCTCGAAGGCTACGTTCAATCTCAAGAAAAAAATCTAAGTGATCCTATGATTATTTCATTTCATAAAAAAAATAAAAAATAAAATAATGAATGTAGATCATAGTAAAATAAAAAGGAGAATTTTGAGTTGATAGTCCAAAAAGAAGATGAAGAAAAATAAATAAAAGGAGAAGAAAAAAATCGGATTAGGTAAAGAATGATGAAAGAATAAGAGAACTGAATGAAATGTAAAATAAAATAAATTCCTATAATTGGTTTAAAAAATTACTTTTCTTCCAAAAAACTAAACAAATTTTAAGGACTTTTACTTGGGCATTCTCAAATGAAGTGTGATTTTTTGGGTACTTCGCTGCAGTAGAGTGGCTGAACAAGGTCGTCTCGCAATGGAGGAAGTAAATTAAAATAGATTCTTAAATGTATTATAAAAATAATGTAAAATAGAATAAAAACACCATTTAAAATGATGAGAGGGTTTTATCATTTATAAAACTTTAATAATATTTCTGGAAGAAGATTGAAATTTTTTGTTTTTAATTTTTAAATGAAGTTTGATTAAAAGGATGCAACAAGAGTATTTTTTCAGAAAATATTTTAAAAGGAGTAGTTGATATAACTCCACCTATTCAATAATTTATTAATAATTATCATTTAAATTAATATACACTTAACTATGATCCCTAATTTGTTAAATCTTGAATCCTATGAGAATTAACTTTACCCAAAAGATCAATTTAATTAAACCCAAAGCTAGATTTGAAACATGCAATCGTAGAACCCTTCTCTGATTAATGTTCAAAATCAAGATTATGGTCTGTGGTAAATTAGGGAACATGTTGATTCCATAAAATGAGGATGAAATGAGCTTAGGATTTGTATTTGAACTCTACAAATTTATCTCATGTGGTCTTGTTTTTCCGATTAAATTTTCACTCTCACAATTTACACAAATTCTCAACCACGCATGTTTTTATGTTAATTCTTCAATTTATTAATTAGTTTCTTATAATTTAAAAACAAAATTCATATATCACATTAACTTAATTAAATTATTTCCTTCGTTCAATATAATTAAATTAAGAAGTTTAGAGGTAGATCGATTATTAAAACGAACTACGCTTCCATGGGCAGTGTAGTCTCCATAGAAACATTTTGTTTTTGCGAGAGTTTAGAAAGGGTATAGATCAATCTTGTTTCTACTCTATATTTCCAGCCCAAATTGGATGAATTGTGAGGAAGATAAATGAAAAAAATAGAGGAAAACATAAGAAATTAATGAATAACAAAGGATTTTATTACACAAACAAAAGTATTACAATACGAAGAAGAAGAAGAAGGTTTCGTCGAAGGGATCATTGTTTCAAGATCTAACATTATTCAAATGGTCAGATAGTTGGAAAATATTCAATTATCCTCTTCCCTCAACTTACCAATTCATTTCCCAACCCATCCTATTGATAAAAACATCAATTTATAGATTGTAGGAGAGGCTAGGTTAAATGTGTTTTCAAATGTGAATGGGGAATCTTAGACAATTATTTTATGCCATATTTCACCACCCATTTGACCTCCAAAACGTGTTAATAATTTTTACTTCATGGATTATTATCCTTGTAAAAATGTGTCCTCAAGCTCCTCTCAAAATTTGGGAATAATCCAAGCAAGGAGGACGATGTTAGGGCCCTAATACATAACTGATCTCCAATATGGCGAGTCTAGCCTAGCTTTGCAATCATGGCCCATTAAGTCCAACCAATTGAACAATTTAGATTTTATTTCCTGACATAATGTTTTATCCCATTATTTCATGAATATATTTTCAAGAATTTAAGTTCAAATAATACATTTCAAAATATGTATGTCCGAATTTCTCCAATGAATTTTATAGGGTAAAACTGGAATTTTCATCAAACTTTTAAATGAATGATCTAATCCCAAATATTTTATAAATAAAATTTTTTTACACAATGTATGAATTTTTTTCATTTATTATCAATAAAATAATCATCCAAATTGTGTTTTATTAGCATTCTTCTTCCTTTTTTGTGTTTCATCATAACATTTGAGGTATGAGGCTTTACTCCAAACTCCTCTTAGTAAAACTGATTGGAATGATTTAAAATTTATTTTATTATGATGAATTTATTTTTATTTGGTTTTTGAACACTTTTTGGAAACCATATTGAGTTAAAACATGTGAAATTTATAAAATTAGGGATTTTGAATTTGTTCTTTGGATCATGGTTTTAAAATAACAATTTGAAAAGGGGAATTTTTCTAGATCATTGGCACATGAATTTTATGAGATGTTTTAAATAAAATATAATTTTTTATTGAAATTAAAGGATTCATTGAAATTGGTTTCTATTTTGTTTTAAATAATGGTTTTGTTTTATTGTAGTGGTTTATTTTGGTAATGATAATATTTGGCATAAATGGTGTAGGTTCAAGTTAATGCTTAACGGTGCCTTAATAAGGGATGATTACCATTGGGGTACAATGTAAGTGACCCTAGATCGAGGGAGGGTGTCAATGGGATAATAGGTAATTTGATGAGAGACCGCTCATGAGTATGGAACTGTCAAACGAAGCATGCATGTATCCATTTATTGAGAACTATGGAATGGGTATGCAAAAATAATAATCCTAATTTTATTATATGATTTTATTTGTTATTTTCTAGAAAATATCTTGCTGAACATTGGTTTCATTTTCCATTTTTTCACTTGGTTATAATTGGCTTTCAAACTTCTACATATTTTTTTGTAAACTATTTTGGTAAATTGTTTTATATAAATTGTTTTATAATGTGATAACCATTCAATACTAGTATAAGAAGTATTTAAGATATTAGGATAACATACTTTGTTCTATACTCACCCTTGCTTTGGCACTTTGGGGATGTTGTAGATTCCATCTTCTGGGATACCGAAAAAGATAACATTTCACACGTTTAAAGAACTACCTCATTATAATTGGATTTTTCAGTGATTGTGGATCTTTGTGCTTCTGTAGCATGTACCCAGGTGGTCACTTTAGATTAATTATTTGTTTATCCACTATTTACAATGATACCTGTTTGGTCTTCCGTTGCTGCACACATTGATGAGGTTTTTGAGATACATAAAGTTTTTTAGTTGTCTTTATTTTTTTCTTGAATCATTTAGAGAATGGTTTGGTTATGGCTATTTTGTTTATTGGTTTATTTAAAAATGGTAAATCATTCTGCACTTGTATTTGAAACGCTTTAGCATTTATTTCCATCCATTGGTATCTTTGTGATTTCTCTTAATTCCATGTATAGACTCGTTCTACTCTTAATATAATGAGAATTAGTTGGTCAATACAAATGGTATCACCTTGTTCAGTCCTTTAATAACAATTATTCATTAATTTTCTAGGTCTTGGTGATGGAATTTTTTCTTTTATATTCCTTGGGATGCAATCTTAGAAATGAGTAGGATTGTCAAAACATGAAATGTATAGAATATAAGGATGTAGGTATCCATTTTATTCCCAACTTCTTTTTATAAGGGAGTTGGGTACATACGTGTTTGGAGACACTTTTGGAATGTTAATAATATCATTATCATGGGTTTAGCCAATGAGACGAGCATAACATGCATTTTAGAGTGATGACATCCTAGTAGGAGTGCACACATCCCTTCGAAGAATGATTGATTTGGTGAAAAAGTGTTGATTTTTTATAAAGTAGGAAATTGTGTCTCAAATTATTGATTTTAAAAAAATAAATGCTTATAGTAATTTGAAAATACATTAATTTTCAAAAATCAAGTCAAAATTTTCAAAAATTATGTAAATTAAAAAAAATGTTTTTGGAAAACAATATTGTGATAGTTGATGTGATATAATTTCAAATGATGAGCCATCAGTTGCTAAAGAGTTATATTGAAGGATTTTTTTTGGATTATAAAATGGAAATTGATAGGTGTCCTTGAAACCAAACCGAAGAAGTTTTGGATAATTTTGATGCACTTGAACCACGGTTGAACCACGAGTTGGTTCAGAGTATTTTCCAAGATTTTCAAGCTGTTGGTGCAGGGAACTAGAGGAATGAGACAAGGTATGTGGATCATACCATCCCATTCACGAAATAAAATCCACCTAACTTCGGGGGTGATTCTGAACCTGAGATGGCAGATGTGTGGCTTAGTAGGATGAATTTTATCTTAATGTTCATCGACACACCGATTGAGCTAATGGACAGGATAGTGAAATATATGGTTGGGGATCTTGCATTCCAGTGGTGGGATTTAGCGTCTCAGGATAAATTAGCTGAAGACCCTACATAGGTGGATTTTAAGGAATTGTTTAATAGACTATTCTATACTAACACGTTCAAGATCCTGAAAACAACACACTTCTTTAGCATGAAACAAGAGTGTATCTCTATCACAGCTTATGTCGCTCAGTTCAAGAATTTAGTGCGTTTTGCACCAGATGTTGTGGAAAGTTCATCCTTGAAGGCAAGCATCTTCGAATTGGGGCTATGATAGGAGATTCATTCAAAGATTGTGGTGCTCTGTGTTACAGATTATACAGATATAGTGAATAGAGAGAATATGGAACAAAGTGATATCGCTGGATCTGTGGGAGGAGGTATGATGATTCCTTTAGGGAATGGCGGGATCTAAACAACTAAAATCAAGTAGAAGAGGGAAAACTATTTCCAAGGTGGAATTGGAAATCTGTATCAGACAAGTGGATAAGTGAACCTTCCTCCATGACCCAATATCAAAGAATGTTGTTTTCTATGTGGTTATCTTGACCACATAAAATGATAGTTTACAAAACAACCAAGAGCATGTCATAACTCCAAGAAAATGGTGGATCTTTAGAACTATTTTCACAGTGCTCCACGTTCATCTTCTCAAGACACTTCTCTAGCAACTCAAGTTTCATATGCTTCGATTGGGAGAGGTCAACAGAATCAGTCTCATCAGAAAAGAAGGTCTAGCCATGGTGATTTGATAAATACCATGAATCATCAACTAGGTCAATCTCCACAAGGCAACAAGGAGAAAAATGTAGTGAATAATCAATTGTATGGATTTGAGCAGATGACCATTGATGATCATGTTGGACCATTTATGGTGAGAGGTACAATCCAATTGAATTCTACCATGGTGCAAGTTCTCATCGATACTAGTTCATCACATTATTTCATTTCTTATCCTTATGTTGATCTTCTATGTTTAATTTTGGAAATGAGTCCTTCTATTTTAAAAATATAAACTCCTCTCGCGAAAGAGAGTGTCAATACATTGGGTATAAAACATGTTCTATAACTATTTATGGAGTTGAGTTAAAATGGGACTTCTCTGTGTTGGACAAGAATGCCTATAATGTAATCATGGATATGGATTGTTTTACACCATTCAAGGCCCAAATCAACTGTTATAAGAGAAATATTAGTTTCATGATTGAGTATGGTAACAAAAATGTCTTTAGAGGAGAGAGGATGGTAAAGAAAGGTGAAAAGAGATTTTTGGCACTGATAGTCAGAACGATCTATTACCAATTAGTGACATTGAATTTGGAATCAATGGAAGAAATCATGTAAAATAATATTCCTGTAATTGTGGATCAATTTCCAGATGTTTTTCCCAAAAACATCTCAAGGTTAACACCTATAAGGGGAGTGGAGTTTATGATTAATCTCCTTCTAGGGAGTAGTCCTATTTCCATTCCATCTTATATGATGGCACCAACAGATTTATGTGAATTAAAGGTGATGTTGGAGGAGATGGAAACCAAGGGTTTCATTCAGCCATGTATGTCTCTGTGGGAAGCACCAGTCTTTTTCGTGAAGAAAGCATCTAGAACTCTTCAGTTGTATTTTAATTATCATAATAATATCCAAGATAAGATAAATCATAGATATCCACTTCCACGGATTGATGATAAGTTCAATAAATTTAGTGGTGATCAATTGTTCTCAAAGATTGGTATGTGATTAGGATATCACCAATTGCGAGTTTAAAAGTAAGATATTACAAATAAAACATTCATAATTATATATGGACAATACAAATATGTCGTCATGCATTTCAGTCTAATGAATGAAACAACTGTCTAAATGGATTTGATGAATCAGATATTTCAGCAATATCTAGATTATCTTGTTGTGGTGTCTATAGACAATATCTTCTTTTATTCAATGACAAGGGTTGACCATGCGGAACACTTGTAAATAGTGTTACATGTCTTGGGAGATCACCATTTGTATTAAAAATTATAAAATTGTGGTTTTTGGATATAGGATGTACATTTTCAATCCCATTTCATTATGGAGAAATCTGTTTATGTTGATCCAAAAAAATATGAAGTTGTTATATCAGGGAAACCACCGAAGAGTTTCATTAGGATACAAAGTTCTATTTGTCTATCTTTTTACTACTGATTCATTTTTCATGATTTTTCAGGCCTAGATACAAAATAATATAACTTTGAAAAAGGAATAATGATCCACTAATGGATAGATCAATACCAGTAGTATTTCTAGGAACCAATAGTTCGTCTTACATTGTCACCAATCATGATTTTTCCAGAATAAGGACAGGGCTATGTGGTGTACTGAAATGCTTTAGGATCAATATTGGGTTGTGTTATCATTCAAGTACACCATTTATTTTCATACGGTTCAATGTAGTATAGGGTACATTAGATGAATTACCCATCACATGATTTGGAGTTATCTATATTTGTTCATTCCTTGAATCCATGAAGTCATTATCACTTTGGTAAGAAATTTACTCAATTCACATACCAAAAAATCCTAAAAAACATTTTTTCATGCTGATATTAGAATATGAGGCAAATGAGATGGATGGAGTATCTCCAGATGCTTGACATTGATTTTATGTATAAACCGGGAAAAGTGAATTCAGTTGAGGTTGCATTGTGTAGAAATTCATGTCCTCAGTTGGTGAATGAAGCTTCATATAAATGGTTGTTTGTGTAGGTCCTAGCTGACATGCTTGCGAAATGTAAAGACCTAGGTGATGTTATGGTTTTATATTATGTTATTCGTGTTCTAGATTTGGTAAATATGGTCAAAGTGGCACAAACAGTTGATACATAATGCCTGGTTATGAGTACAAAACCCAATGGTGTAGAGACCATTGAGGTCTATAAACTTTATAGGAGTTCAGTTTTGTGT
The DNA here is from genome assembly GCA_963277665.1 of Viscum album. Lineage (NCBI taxonomy): Eukaryota > Viridiplantae > Streptophyta > Magnoliopsida > Santalales > Viscaceae > Viscum > Viscum album. Next base: position 2,052,275,156 of record OY728146.1, on the reverse strand, counting down.
TTTAGTGATCAAATGGTAGTACATATGGCTAATCAAGAACCACTCTTTCATGATTACCACAATTAAATTTGGTTTGTACATACAGAGACACAGAATATTTATAAGGTTTTTAAGGAGTAGTTTTGGTGGAGAGGTATGAAATGGAAGGTGCCCTAGTTTTTTGATAAGTTCTTAATATTTGAGTAAGTTATGGATGAGCATCAAAGAACCATAAGTATGTTGCTGGACATACCTATTCGAGTGTGAAAATGGGAGAAAATAGTGATGAATTTTGTTACAATTCTTCCATGAACGGTCTGTAATCATGATATAATATGGGTGAAAATGGATCACCTTACCGTGTTATCCCAATTCATTCCAATTCGTGAAAATCATATGGTGGATAATCTATCCAAAATTTATATCAAATAAGTTCTGAAGAGTTATGGAATACCAATTTCAATAATATAGGATAGATATCAAATGTTCACATATTTTTTAGGTAAACCATAAAAAAGTCCCATGGGACTCATTTGACTATGAGCACTGAGTATCATCCTCAGACTGACGGCCAGTCTGAGAGGATGATAAAGATGTTGGAAGACATTTTGTGGGCTTGTGTAATGGATTTGGGTGTCACATGTGAAGAAAATATACCCTTGGAGGAGTGCATATATAATAATAGCTATCCAACCTCGATACATATGGATTTGTTTGAAGTATTTCATGGTAGTCCTTGTCGTCCTCCACTTTTCTGGGTGGAAATGGGTGAGACTTCACTAGTTGGGTTTATCCTTGTACACGAAACAATTGAGAATATCTAGTTGATTATAAAGTGGATGGAAAAGGCTCAGAGTCATCAGAAATCATAAATATATCACCATCTAAGACCATTATCGTTTGTTATGGGTGATCATTTCTTCTTAAAGATCTCTCCAAGACATGGAAAACTTCATTTCGAGAAGTAGGGAAATTTATCTTCAAGATAAATTTGCCCTTTTGAGATATTGGAACTAGTTATAAAGGTGTAATATTAGATAAAATTACCACCACAGTTAAGTTTGGTGCATAATTTGTTCCATGTATCTCAATTAAAAAAGTATCATCATGATCCTAACCATGTGATCAGATAGGATCATGTTTCCCTAGAGTTGGATTCTTTTTTGATACATATCCCTGTGCAGATTGAGGATATGCAAGAGAATGTCTTGTATTGAAAAAACATTAGTCTGGTGTGGGTTTTATGCCTTCATGGCCAGATTCAAGAGGAGACATGGGAACATGAGAAGTAAATGAAAGAGTAATGGCTAGAACTCTTTTAGGGCAGTAAGCGTTTTCTACATTCTGAGGACGGAAAGACCAATGGTTGGGAGAATGTGGTACCCTAGGTTTCTAGTTTGCGACATCTTATTACCTTGATCAAATATTTTTTCCTACTTTTCAATGTCCCCTTGGATTAATAATCCCTAAAAGCAGTTTTCTGGGGTTTTACCTAGGTTTCAGGTCATGTACCAGATGTACACGCCGTGAACCTGAAGTACATTCCATGTACCAAAAGTACACATTGTGTACTTGGGGACCGATTGAATTTGTGATGCGGGGGTCACTCCCTGATCTGGTACACATTGTGTATGTAAGGTACATGTCATTTAATGTTTAGATGTTATTTTTTTAACCTGATGAGAAGGTTTTTCAGCATACTTATCAAGTGTGGCCTTCATTTCATGACCAGGGGTACACATCATGATTAGTCCCACTCCTAGCTTAAAGTCATGAATTTGGTAGTTATTCTAGGTCAATTCCTTACAAAACTCCTTTCCCTCAACAGTAGAAACTCCCTAGGTTATTTTCAGAGGCACTTATTCATCCAGATAGATCTTATCGGCTTTTGATCTTCATTGCGTATGTGGTACATCTCTCCGAGTAATGATTTTATTATATCTACATCTCCTCTCTTCTTCGTCCTAATATCTATTCCCTTTATGGGTATATTTAGGCTTTTCTTTTCGAAATAAGATGAGAGTTGGTTTTTTTGTTGATAGGATGAGGTTTCTAAGGATTATTATTTGAAATATCAATGCAGTTTTTTTGGGAGTTCTTTGTCATTTTCTGCATTTTGTCAAAACCTTTGAGGCAGGAGGCTTCACTCTCGACTCCACTTAGTAGAAATAATTAGAATTATTTCAAATTTAATTTATTGTGCAGAATTTATTTTTATTTGGTTGTTGAAGACTTTTTGGAAACCTTCTTAAGTGACAGTTTGTGAAATATTGAAAATTGGGGATTTTCAATGACTACTTTAGTTATCAGTTTTAAAATATGTATTTTAAAAATAGAATTTTTCTGGATTGTTGGAACATGACATGGATAAGATATTTTCAATAAAAGTTAATGTCTTAATGAAATGAAATGTTTCTTGGAAATTGCTTGTGCTTTTGTTTTCTACAAAAGATCAGTTTTATTGAAGTGGTTTATTTAGGTAATGGAAAAATTTAGAATAAATGGTGTTTCTGTGAGTTTATGCTTAATAGGCCATTAATGATGTATGCGTACCATTGGGGTACAAGGTACATGACCCTGGATTGGGGGTTGGTGTCATTGGGACACATGGTAATTGGATGAGAGACTTCTCATCAGTATGGAACTTTCAAATAAAGAATTCATGTGTGGGTGTGATTTGAAATATGAAATGGGTATGCTAAAATAATAATCAGAATTTTTTTATAATATTTGATTATATATTTTCTAGAAAATAAATTTCTGAAATTTGGTTTCCATTAATTTTGTTTTCAATTGGTTATAAAGTTTTTAAAACATTTTTATATTTGTTTATAAACTATTTTGGTAAATTGTATTATATAAAAAATTTATACAATGTGATAACCATTAAATCCTCATGGTGTGATTTGGGATGTTGTTTGGAAAACTTACTATGTTTTATACTCACCACTTCTTTAGAACATTGGTTCTTTTCCAGATTCCATCTTCTACGATAGGGGATAAGGAAATGTTTCAAACATTTTTAGAACTACCTCATGATACATGGTCTGTTCGGTGATTGTGGAGCTAGAATCATGTAGATCATTGAGTCTTTTAGTCTCATGAGAGTATTTAGTTGTTTATCTTCTGTTTACTATGATATGTTTTTGGTCATCCATTATTTCACACTTTGATGTGGTTTTCAGATACATAATGTTGTTTAATTGTAATTATTTTGTTCATGAAAAATTTATTGAATTGTTTGGTTATGGTTTATTGGTTTACTTATAACAGGTTAAATCATCTGCCACATGTATTTGACACCCTTTGGAATTTATTACCAGCCTTTGGAATCTTGGGGCTGTCTCCCCAGGCCTAGTAATTTCCCATTGTACTCTCATGTTGATGAAAATTGGTGGGTCATTACATTTATTAATAATTTTAATAGATAAGGATAATGAAAATAAAAGTTATATCTAAGGTGTTTTAGATTGAATAATAGGTGTTATAGTTTATAAATTCTATGACTGGTATTATAGATAAACCCTATACCAAGAAATGTCATATGTTAAAATAAATGGTTACAGTATTTATGGGTCAGGGTTGTATTGAAAACCATTGTTAAATGGAAATTTATTGATTAACCTTATTTCAATGATTTCTATAATAGTAATTTTGGAAGTTATGTTTAAATGATTTTAGAAAATGATAACTTGTAAGCTAGGTGACATTCAATAAAATATGGAAAGGATATGGGTCATGAACCCCTTACTAAAAGATGATAAGGGTTTTACACCAACCATTTACCTACACAATGTCCTTGTTAATTTTTCATTTCTTTTAGTTAAATAATTGGGGAATAAATGTTAATGATGATCCTGTAATATCAATTTTGAGGATTATAGATTTATTTTTAATCTATGTTTTTTAAAAGATACTAAAAGACAAACAGTTATACCTTTCACACATTTATAGGCCAAAGGATCAACTAAAAGAATTTTTTAGTTCTTAATGAATAAAAAATCATTATAGGTAATTATTTCCTTTGTTTAAAGGGATAAATTTTAATTTTAAATCATGACAAAAAAATTAGGATTATTCACAAGAAATTGAATCCTATCATGAAGGAGTATTTCCTTATAGTCTTAGTCAGGAAAATAATTACCAAAAAATAGGTAAATGATATAGAAATAATATTTTTTCATATTACATTAATTTTTTTTACTAATGGTCATTAAATAATCTCTTATATATTTATTTAATGCCCTTAAAAATCTATTGATCAATCCCTTTTTGTGATTGATGAACTCATTCACTCTATATAAATATTTAATATTTTCATCCAAGAATGTATCTCTATATTCCACAACGGTTCTCCCACATAGATACCTAGTTACAAGGTAGGCCTTGTAACCTTTGAACTTCACATTCGTTATTTTCTATATAATGTTTTATGAACCCTTATAATGATGTGGCACTTCCACATAGGAAAAATAAAACATTTATTTCTTAATGGTCTAGTTTAATGTATTAAGATGCAATTTAATTAATGTGTGGAAAATGTAACACAATAAAATTATAATTTAAAAACCTAGTATTGAATATTGTGTATGACCTGCGACACCAAGCACATAAGGGAATATAATATTTGGATGCTTTATAATATATTTACTATTTAAAATAAATTTTATATATTTCAATTTATGATAAAACATGTTATCTTCAATTAAAATCAAGATATAACTTCTTCTATAGATTTTGAAACATGTAAGAGAGGCCTTCCATGATAGAATTCGTTAAACATAAGATCGAGTTTCACCAAATAGTAATATATTAATAAAATATTATTGTTTAATATATTATGATATAACATAGTTGTTATGTTAGTAGTTATGAATGGTATTAACTAACATTTGAAAATTTATGGTTTAAATAAATATAATGCAAATTCATGAGTTGAATACTATTGAGAAACTAAATTAACAACTAATTGAATATATAACTAAATATTATTATTTTTATGGTTCAAAATGAGTTCTATCTTAATAAACATATTCAATTAAAATTTGTGGTTGATCTGAATTAAATATTTATGATATATATTCATTAAAATATTTCTTATATTCATCAATTATTTTGTATGTACACAATATAATATAAAATGTATTTTACAAATAATAAACTTTATATTTATAAGGCATATGTTGCCACATTTTAGTGGATAACCCATTTTAAATTTCTGTCTATAAACTGTAATTTATTTAATTTTTGAAAATAAACTAAATATATTTTAAAAAATGTAATAATTAGTATAGGTTGAATTCTTGAAATTTTTCTGAAACATTTCATTTGTTATTGAATAGTTAAAAATACTGAATTTTAGTTCAAAACATCTTTTTCATCTTATTTTTTCACAAACTAAAATTATTATTATAAATGGATTTACTATTTAATTAGATAATATTTTTATGAATCAATATAATTTAAGTCAATGGAATAATTTTTACATTTTAATTAATTATAAAAACATAGAAAAATTTTAGACATTTTTTACTTTAAAATCATGCATTATTATCCCACATACGGGATAAATTTAAAAAAAATTTCCCACTTCAAGGATAGGAATTTATAAAAATGGATTCCATATGTTTTATCATCATAATTGATAGTTTCTAATATGGCCAAAGAAATTTTTGTAAAAATATTCAGGGAATATAATTAAGATTAATTATAATTATTATAGTAAAATTAAGCTAAATAAAGGAGAAAACCTTTTATTTAACAACCAAAATGAACTAGACACTAATAAAACACCCATTAGTTGGAAATATGTCATCTGTTAACCTTCCATTCATTATTTTTGTTTGTTTTTGAATACTTTTGTGAGGTAAAAACGTTGGTACACCTAACTTATTTTAAAAAATGACATGTGATTCATTTTCCTCCCTTATAAAATTCCACCAACTCCCCTTATTCTTCACACCTATCAAACCACATAAAATCAGAAAAGATCAGCCCAAATAGATTCCCAAAAACCCTTCCCAAAACCTTGAATCTTATATTTTGGAGAAATGACATCCATGTAAGTTGTTTTTTATAAACCAACAGAAAATACCCGATTAAGACGTAACATTCTCCCTCAAGACTTTTAGTTTCAATTCCATTATCCTCACCTCACCTCTTTTTATTATGTTATTGTTTTATAACACTATAACATCAATATATGATGTTTTTATTATTATAATTTTTTGAACTAGAATTTGAAACACATCCTTCTAATGTGTAACCAATATAGTATTCTTCTATACAGAGAACCACTACCTAGCAAAATGATGATTTACTATTTTTCCTTCACCAATATTCATGTTTGGACATTATAATAGAAAATATTTTTATATAATTTATAAATGGTTCTTATTATTTATTTAGACTTATTTAATCATTATATAACATATTTATTTAACAATTTCAATTTTATGTTAATATGTTAACATTGTTTGGAGAAGTGTGGACTAGGACCCCCTAAAAGAGACGTGATTCATTCACAATAATCAAGGAAAATATAAAGGAAGGTCTTAACTAAACATATGTGAAAAAAAAACTTATATGATATTGATGACCAAATTAATATTATGAATGTGTAGATATATATATATATCATTCTCATTATTATCCTTTCACACACTGAAAATTGATAATGTTGGTCGTGAACATTTAGACTACCACCTCCTCGACATTATGTGATCACATCTACATCATGAGAATAATATATATAATTATATAGGATTAAATAAGATTTTATTTATGATATAATTATAATTATTGAGATATGTAATACTTCTTATGTTCTTTCTATAAGGATAATTGATAAATAGTAACATTACTCATGCATACGTATGTCCTATCATCTCCAAGATCGAAATGTTGATTCATTTTTCATAACCATATTTGATGATTTTTTCTAAAAATAAAATTAATGAATAAATATTATACATATATAATTATTCTTGTTCTCTATATATAATATAATTATGAATTTGATCATAGATGATGTATCAAATTTTTTTGACACATAAACCAAATTTGGTCAAAACACCTGATATAAACATAATTTATTATATAGTTGTGTAAGACATTCTAATATGTGATATAAAAGTAATGAGAAAAATGAAAAAATATCTCAATAATGTGAAAAATTACCATAACATTATTATACTTTATGTAAAACGATGTTACCCTAAATGGAAACTAAAGGTAAAGGATTCTTATCTTACTTTTTACAATTGGGAGATAAATTTCATGTTCATTACTTAAATATTTTGTGTAGTTTATCAACATAACCTTTTTTCTATTATATAATTAATTTAATTAACATAATTACATTTCTAAAATTTTATTTAATGTTATTCCTTAATGAGTATTGTGATTTAAAATTTTTCCATGTGGTATGATTTACTTAGTAATGTTTATATATTTTGTTTCATCAATAATAACATTAATGATCTTTCAATGGTATTTCAATTAGAGAAAATTATATGTCCATTGTCAAATAAAACTATCATTTTCACTCATCTAGTCATTCATATATATTTTAGATTATTACTACTATTTTTTCACACTTTGGTACTAAAAAATTTTCAGTAACTACTTTTCAAAAAACAAGACATTATTTCCCTCATTAGTTAAAGGATATACATTATTCTAAAAACCTTATTCATTAATTTTTTTTCAAATTTTTTTGTTAAAATATTTTTGGAAAAGAAATTTATACCATTTTGTTCTATTACCAATTATTTCAAAGGAATATTCTTTTCGCTTTCTGAAAAATACATTTTCCTAACATTTAACAATGAAAATTTAATGTTCATTTTAACTTGAATGGGTCATATATATTTAAAATCTATCATTTATTTTAATATTTAATTTCATGTTTAAAAGGATAATTTTTGATGAAATTATTTTAAAAATTTATTTTCAAAGTAATGGTTTCTAAAATGTTTATTCAAAAAAATGTATATTTTTCTCAAGAATGTTTTTAAAAGTTCTTTTTATGTAATTTTTTTCATAAAAATTAATAAAATCTTATTATTATCCACTTGGGATATGTTATATTTATACCATCCATGTTCTCTATATGTATGGATTATTTTTGATTAGTCTAAGTATAGTATTCACATTCAATTTCATGATTCTTTTTCATCCACTTGAAATATCCAATTTATTATGATCATTTGACATTGAATTACCCCTAAATATCATTATAATTTTCATGGATATGATTATTTCCTAATCCATATACCACTTTTCATATGTTCTTTACTTTGAAAAATATTTTGGGAAATATTGATAAATCCATATACTTTATTAAATATGGGTATTTGATAAGGCGTATAGTTTATTTAATATGAGGAAAGATTTTTACAAAAAAATGCACAACATGGAAACCATTTAAGAAAATCCTTATGAGTTAAGGAATAGTTAATGAAAGTCCTTTAATGCATTGGTAATCTCAGTAGGTTAATTCATTTTGAAAATTTGATGGGTTTCTACCCGGTATACTAAACTATCTATTCAAAGGTCTTTATTGTAATGGTTCCATGTATATAGAAAACATTTTTATAATAATTAAGCCTTTATTTGATTTAGTTTTTGTTATTATTCATCCTTGGGATCTTGCATCGACATATCTATGGTTACCATTAATTTATCTTTTCATTGATTAAATGGAGTTTTTTTCATCTTCTTACCATTTTCTAACTTATCATGTTATTTGAATGAAATGTGTTTCCATTTTTTACATTAGCATAACGTTTAAGCAGTTCCTTCTCATATTTTTTATTATATGATATGTGTGTTATATTATTTTCCTTTATATTATTATTACTCTCATTTATTCAATATACATTCAATATATTTTTTCCTTAAGAAGCATTTGAGATCACCGTAATTATTCATAATTCCCTAGGAATTCATTAATCGTAATATGGATGATAACTAAGGATTTATTATATGGGTCAGAGTTATCCTTAAGGTTATTTATTTAGAAACATGAAAAACAATTATGTTTTAATTCGTGTAGCCATTTGTAATAAAATACTGATTTAGATATCTAGGTTAAAAAACTGCTAAACTCATCAATCCTTTAGGATTTGATTCCTTGTAATCATAAAAATGTAATTATTAGCGGACATCATCTTCAGTCTTCTAGGTTCGGTCTGTTACACATGCCACATCACGTTATCTTTCATTGCAAACTATGTAGTTTTTTAAAAACCATGTTATATTAGTAAAATAATTATTTATTCCTTAACATTATACGATAGCTGTTAAAATTATCTATATTAATATTAATTACTACTTTTAAAATTTTAATTATAATGTTTCTTAGTAAATGAAACATATTGATAAAAAATTACATTCTTTTTAGGAAAATCATTAAATGTAATGAAAATTCCATTTTCCAAAAAAGAGATTTATTTTATTTAATGAATGTTAATAAAATAAATTTATCCCACATATAGAAAACTGATTTGAAAAATAACTATTTTTGAAATAATCATGTCAATATTAGCATTCAGTGAGTTTTTTGGATTTTTCTTATAATATTGATAAATTGAAAAATGAATTTTCATTTAATTAATTTATAATGATAAATTATATTTTAAATTACTTTTATTTTAACATTAGATAAATTATACATCAATTAATACAATTTATCTTATTGGTATAAATTTCATATTTTATTTTGATATGAAAACTTTTTGATGTTTTAAACAATTGTTCATTAGAAACTCGTGTTCTCCACGCATGTATAGAATCAATATTAAATTATAATTTTCCATTTAAGTGAATGTAATTTGCAAAAATGGATTATATTTTTGGAATCCACCTAATTATTATTATTTTATAATTTCAAAATAATTATTGACCAAAATAAATAGTAAAATCACTTAATATTATTTATAATGCTTAAGGTAAAATTGTTTTTTACTTCAGGTCAAATTAAAAAAATATTTGTTCAAAATAACCCCAGAAAATTACACAAACCCTTTTATATAAATATATGGACCATATGTCTTCTAGGATCAATAATATTTCAGTATTGGTTCCTTGTGACATGAATAAAAATATGGGTGAAATTCTTTATTTTAATGCATTACATGTGTGATACTGACCTCTTATAAAAGACTGTACATTCTCCTCTCTCCATCACAACAGAAAACTATTTTGTTTCATCCAATACTAGTTGATATAACTTTTCTTATTCCATATGTTCATCATAATATTCTTTTTGGGGAATAAATCCTACTTAGGAATGATTTTGGTTCAAACCTAAGGAAGAAACTAGAAGAAGAAGTAGTGTTTTTTAATGAGTGTTTTTACCTTATTTCATCCTAAAAATTTTGGAAATATTACTATAACATGATTTTATAATAATATAATTGTTTTCCTCTATTTTATATGTTTTTATGTTCTGTTAATTCCCTATAACCATCTCTATTTCCATGAAATGAGTTATGAAATTATAATTCCTGTTCACGGTGGACAACCACCTCACGAACTGATTTCATTCATCATTCTGTTTCCACATCTCAATGTAAAAAAATTGAAGGATTAATTGTTTATATACTATATTTATGGTATTATTATTCTTATATAACTATTATATCTCACATATATTCATGATTTATGATTTGTGGGAATACGATAAGGTCACTTGTGGGTACGGTAGACTGTAGCCACTTCAAGCAATGTAATCCGTTCCTGATTTACACAATGGTAATAAGGATGTTTTTAATGAAAATATGTAAAATATATTACTTAAAAAGGATTATATGATGGTAATAAATCATTTACACGTATTTCATTCAATAAGATGATAAAATAGAAACATTATAAATGCGTTAGTACGGGCATACTATATCCATGAATGGTGTATTTCATTTTATATCTCTATACTCGGTAGATTTATATAAATAAATATTATATATATATATATATTATTTTTATTTCATAGTTAAAATTATGGATATGATGGAACCATGCTAAATTTAGGAGCACTAAAAATAAAAATCAAAAACATATATGAAAAATAAAGCAGATATTTCCTAAATGATTACATTAACATGGAATTGTTAATAATTAGGAGATAAAAATTTCATAAGAATATAATATATGGTATAATATATATAAATATTTTTCTATAAAATACTTATATTACACATATATTTATTTTACTTTACGTTTCAACATGTACAATGAAAGTCTACACTTAAGGTAAGGGAGTTTTGTCTCAATTTTCCATCTTGAATTCATATGTTATATTATGCAATGATATTCATTCATGAGGTGTATATCCAACCCCATTGACATGTAATATCACGAATTTAATTTTAATCATGATATTTTATGCTTTATTTTATTTTATTACTTCATGGGGATTATGATATATTGTTACTGAAGCCTAAATGATTTTATGATTTAGTCAAATATTTTATCGGGATTCTTTATGATTATATTTTTATTCACTAAATGATATTATACAAGTCTCATAATACTCATAAAATTTCTTCTACTGTGTTTTTTCCTAATTTTAATAGTACAATATTCCACCATATATTATCATAGAATAATTGAAAATATGTCTTTTAGAATATATAACATTATTTATCCCTTTGATCTGAAATCTAATTTTTTCAAGAATCGTGTTTTCTAAAATTGATTTAAAAAATATTTTACTATTATACAATTATTTTTAAAATATATATTAATAGTTTTTAAAAAAAAATTAAATCAAATGTTCATTTCATTTTCCAAAAAAATATCATATGTATTTTACTAAAAAAATTAATGAAATAATTTTTTAATGCGTACGGAATGAACAAAACATCTTGTAATCCTGAAAATCATTTTATTTTAAATTTCATTTATATGTCTTCTAGGATATATTCACGGAAAATTATTTAGAAAATTTCTATGATTTAAAAAGTTTTTTCCAAATGAAGAAGGAATATTCTTAAATTAATTAAATGATCAATAAAATTCATTTTCCATATAAGATAAAATATGTTGATGTGACATATGCCATACATGACACATGATAAATGGATACGTTTTTTTTCTCTAGATGTTTTATGTTTATGACATCATGATGTTTATGATACCCCTTTTCTCTTCCATGGTTTATAACTTGATAAAATAATTATGAAACATGATTCCTTTTCTATTGGCTATGTTATCATGAGATTGATGAAATGATTGTGAAAAATGTCTATTTTCGACATGTTATGATATGGTTAAATGTTTATAATACCCATGTCAATTCATTGGTTATGAAATGAATATTTTTTTATTGACATATGGGACACATAAATATTATTTTAATTATGAGATGGGTGGGACCTATGTCTCCCTCCAATGCATTAGGTAGTAATTTATAGCGCATGATATTGAAGGTATTTTAAAGATAAGTGTACTCTATTCAGAAAGGATCATTATTCATTCTGAAGATCTTAGATGCGACCATGTACTAGTATGATTTTTTGGGGAGATAACCCATTCCACTATGATTGCATTTTAAATGACCTTAGACAAAAAGAGAAATTATTTTCTATGCATATGTGTACGAGACAAATCTATGTCCTATTGTAGTATTATTCCCTCATGGCCCATGTAATTGGATTACAGTATGATTCATTTCATATGAACTTACCCTCATTATTCTATTCCTTGAAGTTATGATCTTCGATATACATGGGATGTTTTTCACATGTTATTCTCCTGTTCTCATACCTTTCTGTTCATGATTTCCTTTCATATCTCTCTTTTTTACCTTTTTATGCATATAATATATCCCTTTCTTAGGTTTCATTTCCCCATGTTATGAAGAAATGTTTTATGTATGATAATTCTCAGAAGGGTGCTCGTTAGGAAGATATTAGTGAGGGATTATATATTTTACCTTTGGGACAACTCCTTATGACTATAATTTTCAAAAAACATTGACCTTTTATAGTTAGCATGCATGTGTTTGAGTATTGTAATGAAAATTCAAAAACAAATGATGTATTATCTATTTATGGTAAACCTAGGTCACTATAATACCCCCTTTATTAAATCATGTTATTTAGAAATAAAAAAGGGTATCAATTAATAAACATGAATCTATAGTATTGATTGGAGAACCAATTTCCCTACAATATATAACAAAGAAGGTTATATTACATGTTGAACAAGGGAGATCAAAATATGACATTGATGATATGAAAATGACTGTATACATGTTAAAATATTTTCATTACAACTTATATTTTATATTTGAATTAGTGGTTATATTTAATTTTGAACTAATTTATAGAAATTGAAGAAGTGTTATGTTATTCATTGATCGAAGAATATGAACCAATGAATTGGAATATTTATTTCTCTCTTTCTAATGATATGAATTTGGCCTTTGAGATAGTAAAATTTCTTTTTAATGATTTTTTTGGTCTTTCAATTTTATTATTTATTTTGGTTTTATGATATATTTATTTAAAATGTATGATTTTTGATTATTTGATTTAATTTATATATTACACTTATGAATTAGATTCTGTTGAATAATTTGTGATTTTAAATTATTGCATTTTGATATTTTATATTGTGTTGAATTATGATTAATTGGGGATAAATTAATATTAATTTTTCGAAAAATATAATTTTTTACAAAATATTATATGTATAATTACAATTTAGGATTTTAAACATTACCTTTGAATAAATTAATATGTAAATATACTATTATATATTATATTTAAATTAAGATAAATTTACAATATATTATTTTATAAGTAAAATTATTCTATATAAATATTTTTGTAAACTATATAAATAATAATATTTTATTAAAAAATATTGGTCACCTTATTTGAAATGTATATATATATATATATTTGATATTTTCATTACCAAAAATAAATTAAATTATATTTACAATATTTTATTTGATAAATATATTATATTATATTATTATCATTGTTAAGACTAATAACATATACTATGAATAATATCATTAAAAAATATTAATTACAAATATTAAATATAATGAGATATTCTATAAAAAATGAATGTATATAGATTTTCTAAAATATAATATCATAAATAATATATATATATATATATATATATATATTTAATACAAATTAATACTTTTTGAAAACATGGTATTGGTTATATGAAGGGAATTGATATTATTTTACTTAATTACATTAAATAATTACTATTAATGCTATTTTTCATAACTAATTGATATATAGAAATAATATTATGATTAAATATGTAATAATAATAATAATATAAATATTTATAAAAAATATTATTTCTTATAAAAATGTATTAGTATAGTTATAATTTCAAATTTTAAAAGTTACATTTGAATATATTTATAGGATTATATTATATAACAAATTATATTCAAATTAAAATAAATTTAGAATATTATATTAGATAATTTAATATATACATTTATTCATACTAAATATTTAATAAATGCCATATTTTTATAAATATTTTATAAATAATAGATTAAATTTATTTGAATATAATATATATTTATATATATATTATTTATTTTATTATATTTAAATATAAAATTGGCCATTCATTGAATAAAATATATTGATAATTGAAATTTTGTTTAGTAATATATATATATATATTAATATATATATATATATATATATCTAAAAATTTTATTATTATATATTTATAATATGATGACCTTAAGAATTATCCTAAAATACATTGTATTAGTTTTATGTGATGCTTAATATTGAGATAATCGATGAATTTCTAATTCCAATTATATGTCATAATTAATGTTTTTTTGTTTTATAATTTTAATACTTGAATTTTATTTCTTCATTAATGAAATAAATTTAATCCCTCTCTATAATAATGTAAGGGCCACTATGTTCAAGATAAAATGTTTTGTATTCCAACCCCATATAACCCCTCACTTATAACAGAGTAATATTGTAACCGATAGAGGCTCCATCAAAGGAATTTGTGGTTGATGATAGATTATTAGGGAATAACAGAAATAATAATTTTTTCTATTTAAATCATATAGATATATGATGAAGTAGATTCCACCTAGGATTTGGTCGGTTTATCAAATAATGATAATCCAATCCATAGATATACTTTAAAGATCATATATGCATTATTTAAAAATAATATATATAATATATATAAATATTTATTTCTCATCATATATAATTTTATTTAATGTTTTAAAATTTATTATAATAAAAAATTATAAGTGAAAATTTATATCTTTCTTATTTAAATCATTAATTA
The DNA here is from genome assembly GCA_963277665.1 of Viscum album. NCBI lineage: Eukaryota > Viridiplantae > Streptophyta > Magnoliopsida > Santalales > Viscaceae > Viscum > Viscum album. Next base: position 2,052,259,856 of record OY728146.1, on the reverse strand, counting down.
TATATATGTATATATTATTATAATAATAATAATTATTTTTATTACTATTATTATTATCATTTTGAAAAATTATTTCTATTTATATATAACTGATATTAATACAAACATAAATATATAGTAATTTATATAACTAAATTTAAAGAGATCATTCCTATTTATTTACTATATGAAAAACATTTAAACGCCCTGAAGAAATAATGGTATGATAATTTAGTTATGAATAACCTTGAGGTGATTGACCAATATTTGATTGTAATTGAATTCTTAATAATTTTTTATATTGTAATATCAGTTATTATAAATACATTTTGATTCATCATTGATGAACTCTATAGAATCCCTCACAATTTGAAGACAAAAGCATCTTTTTCAGAATATAATTTTATGTGTTAAAAACATATAGTCTCACTAACATGCAAGTCAGTATTACTGTAATATATGAGGTTGTATGTGTGAGAAGATATTTAAGGGTGGATTTATAATCCATGACTAAAAAGAGATCAGATACCGTTGAAATATGAGACAGTTAAGGCTTTGGAATTTCCCACAAGGATTTGGATTATTTATTTATTAATGTTAAAAAAAATTCATATTAAAAATCTCAAAAACATGACATTATTTTTTAAATATTAAAAAATTAAAAAAAGTATTTATTGATGGTCTAGAGATATATATATATAAATTGATTTATGAAATATAATTTCTTCGTAATCATGTGTTTGTTGATATACTACAATGGTGAACTAATTTATGGTAATAAAGTATTTATCTATAATGTTACATCTACAAAAGTGGTTAACCATTATGAATAAGTGAAACTAGACTAATTTCATAGGAAGATTCATAATCACTGAAAATTGATGGATGTTAATGTAATTAATTAATTCAAATATTTATCTTATAAATATGGTAATCATCTATGGAAAACATATTATCCTATTCTTGAATATGAGGATTAGGTGGGAGAATAATCATTTATCAGGTAACCGTGTAGTAATGGTCAAATTTAGTGATATATTGTTATTTTTTATAAATGATCACATGTGACCTACTGCTATAGAATACTATTATGGTAAATTTATTAAAGTAATTACTCCACATCATTATCATTAATGGTCTTCTGATATGAATCTATTTATATACAATAATTATTAATAATGAGATAAAAATATGGACAATAATATAGAAGACATACCTATTGATACTCTATATTTAGTTAATGATCATTTCTATGATTAAAATGTATCTGATAACGCCAACTGAGATGATATGGGTTTGTACAATATATCTAATGAACCATGTAAGGATCCTTTGATAGATATTATTGAACCAATGAGTTTTAATAATCCTCTATTATAGACTTTTTTTATTGAAGTGAGTTTGGTGTTCACCTGAGTCTAATTGGGATTTCATTAAACCATGTACAAAATTTATAGGAACTCTAGGAAAAATATCATCTATAATTTATAAAATAATGTATGTTGGGTTAGAGTTTGAAACTAAAAGTGCCTTGAAAATAGTTGTTATGCTATACCACATATAGTGGAATTTCTAATTTTTTTGTTTAATACTATATGGAAAAATAAAAAATTTTATATGTCAAATATGTTCCCGGATAAAATATTCAAAAATAATATATATATATATATATATATATATAATTATGTTGAAATATTACAATGCATGAAGGATAAAATAATTTTTTCACCTAGTGTTGTTTTAGGATCATTTTTCACTATCAACAAATATTGTATCATATATTATTGTTGAGATGAAATTAATGTATCAGGATATTTCTATGTCACTAAATTTGGATTTTTTATAGGAATTTATCAAATATATGATTTCCTCTTCCAAATCATGAATGTTAAAAAAAAGAAATTTAAAAAGTGTAAGGTTATCAGGATGATTCATATATGGTTTTACCAAAACTAATGGTATTATGTTATCTCAATATTTTGGTTATTCATCATATTGAAAATGTTTATCATGGCACACATTATAATTTCTTTGATCAATGAAAGGTGACATTTCATTGGATGTTCTGGACATTCATTCCATGTATCACAAATTTTTTTTATTGTGCATAATTTATTCTAGGTGGTGGAATATTTTATTTTTAACATTATAAAGTTTTATTACACATTTATTCCTCTCGAGATGGTATATTTTCCCCTCTCACACTAGAATATTATATTTTTTAAAATTTTATCATTGAGTCATATATTTGGTTCTGGGAATGTATATGAATTCATGTTAGGGATTTGTAGGTATTTTTCTTTATATCATATCATTATCATTAACTAATTGTAGATTCCATTAACAATGAAGGGGTTTTATTGAAAAAACCTAATATTTCTCATCAATATTTCATAATAAATTCTTCCATTTTTTTTAGAATATTTTTATTAATGATTCAGTAAGTAAGTTGATCATAATGTTTTGTATATTTTGTAAAAAAATATTTGAAACTTTTTTCCTATGCATTAAAAATATTTAATTTATTCTCCATTAAGTGCATGAACCATAATAGGGAACATTTTTTGGGTGGATGGATGTAATTTTACAGTCTGATTCAGATGTTTATGATTCTATGATATATATTTTTATGTAAAAATAGTCATTTGTATAGGATGGTGGAAGGAAATATGGCCATATGACCACTAATATTTTGGAGTGTATAAACTATGTCTTCAAAGGTGTATTTAAACAATGTATCACATTATTAGTATGTGAGTAATTTTAACATTGTCTACAATATATTTTTATATTACTTCAAAAGGATTATCAGGGGATTCTCTTTTTTCACTAGTACCAATGATAAATCAATTTGATCTTACAAGATTCATCATTATTTCATGTTTGAATATTTGACCAGGTAGACATCCCCATTTAGGTAACTAAGTTCCAGAAACCACATGTGGAAAACTTTGGCATGTTCTGTTGGTGTTACTAGAGAACATGTTCCATGATTATGGTTCCTTATTGGAACTAAGGTATCCATACAAAGATGAAATTGTAGATTGTGCATCATTGAACATATCCTAGAAATCCATTTTTGAACACATATATTACCTGATCACTTTGGTTAACATTCATGGTTTATCTTGTTTACTTATCAGGTATTTTTATTATTTTACCTTGCCTTCTGATCATCCAACATTGGTCCCTTATATTATGACATTTCTTCCCCATTATAGACCAAATTAATTTAATATTATAAATGATATATAATGATATGGAGAATGGGTAGAGAGAATATAATGAATTATATCTCACATTGTAGTTCAGTCTAACAATAAAAATCCCAATGTGGATGGGGGAGCACTATTACACATTATTATTTTCCATATCTAGGTATTTAATCATTGTTTTGTAAAAATATTATTGTAAAATGGATTTATTCAAGGGAGATTATTGAAAAATTTTATTCTCTATCATTTAAAAATTAATATGTATTTTTTCCTTTCATGATAGTTGATTAGTTTATGTGTATATCATATATTTTAGAAAAATCATGTATAGTATATATATTTATTTTATAAATAAATGAAATAAATTAATTATATCATATTGGCATAAATTCAAATGAATAATTATACTGTTATTGAAACAAAATACCATAAGTCATTTTTTAGAAAAAAAGTATATTCTCTAATGGTATAATTTAGTTTCTGTAAAAGTAAAACATAGAATTTGAAATGTTATGTGAAGGCTAAATGAATTTCAAAAAGGATAATATCTTCAATCATAATGGTTGAATATGACTATATAATGGGAAAAAATTAAACAAACAAAAATAAAAATATAAGAGTCATGAAATTAAAACAAAAACAATTTTGTTTCTAAATTGAAGACTATCTTGAGAATTTACATGTTCTTATCATCATTAATCACAAAAATCCAAAAGGGAAAATTTAATCATTAAAATAGTACTTTTTCCCAAGAGTTAATCCAATTCACTTTCAATGTTTGAGATATTTTATTCATTCAAAAAAAAAATTTGTATCATCAGAAAAATATCAATATTTATAATATAAAATATATTAATTTAACATCCCATTTTATCTGATAATTTTTTTTGATAATGTTTGATTATTAATCCAAATAGTGTAAATCATTTTATTACATTTAATTAATAGGAAATTATTTTAGAAAATATATTCCATTGAATATAAATAGTAATCAATATATATATTATAGTTTGGGATAATGCTCATTTGAGAACATTCCAAGATAAGCATATTTCACATTTTTTTTCTTAGTCATACATTCAATTATATTTATAAGTGTAAAGAGGTCACCTAAATTCTATAATATTGTACCCCGTACTATCATCAAAACTCATCTTCGATGTATGGGATATATTATTTATTGATGTGTTATTTCACTTTCATTAATCACCAGCTCATTGGATCCCTTATATAGTGATGGAGGACAAAGACCAATATTTTTCATCCACTTGAGGGTGATATGATGATGTCCCTTGGGGATGTCTCCCATATGTTAGCCTCCATATTGAGTGGGTCTCTATGATAGGCCACATTAGTGATGATGGGTTTGGACTTGTTCTTATGCTTCTAGGATTATAGGTAAAAAATTAGTATAGGTTTGTTATAAGAGGTTTTGTATTCATTCCATGGAGTGATGAGCACATCACCCTTTTATGTGGTGGTGATAATGATAACATCATACCAAGATTTGCTTCTACATATGTTCTAATATTTATTTATTGAACGATCTTATTTGATAATTATACCACATATTTCTATATAATTAATTTACTAGATCTTGAGGACCAAGACTTGGAAGGGCAGTACAATCGGGCGTTTTTATGTATTTATTATAAATAAAACCCATTAATTTATGCATTTCGTAACAATTAGATGTAGATTATATGGTGTATTATTCTAATAAATATGTGGGTTTTAGATTGTGTCCCTCGCATTTATTTTAATGGTGAAACACTAATTACTTCCTTTATATTATAGGCCAATTCATGTGGATAATGGATTATTTTTTCCTTTATGAAAATAAAATCAAGAAAAAAATTTGTGAACCTATAACAATAAAAAGATATATATAAAGTTAGATCCATTCCCATAACATTTAGATACAACTAGATAATTTGTATAAACATACAGATCCATACTAGGAAAACATTAACTAGATGAGTTACATGATTATTGGTTATATATAAATATCACAATTATTTGTGGTAGATTATTTCAATTGTTAATTTCATATTCATTTTGGTGATTTTTTAGGTTTCATGGATTCTATGTGTTAGGCTTATGCTTTAGAATCACCTACTAGACCGAATAGAAATCCATACATCTATCACAGGAAATATTCCATTTTTTACATTCTAGAGTGACACCACATTAATAGAGTTATGACATAATTTTTTCCATTGTCACAACCCTTTTTTACCTTGTATGTTTCGTTGATTTCATTCCCTACAATAGTTATATAAGTGACACATCCACCAACTGTGATATTATTATTTATACATTGAGATGTGGTAAATATATAATGAGTCATAGTTATGATAGAATGACATTATAAAGTTCACTATATTAGAGAAGTTAGGTTATGGGCCATATTACCATATAAAACCATTAGGCGAGACATCCATGGGTAGTCTAATGTGGGTAACAGTAATAACATAGAGTTTATAGGTGATATTGGATTCTGGAATAAATTTGTTTTATATTGTATTATATAATATTATACACATAAAAATTATAGAAACCAAAAACACATGATTCTATTAATTAATATCATTAAATTATTTAGAAAATATACCCATGAAAATTCAATATAATATACTGGTAAATGTATTAAAATAAAACAGTTCAATAAGAAAAAATGTATCATTCCAATTATCAAGATTTATTTCTCCCAAAAACCACACTATAGAAAAGAAAATAAATATATGTTAAGTAATCAACATTTTAGAAAAAGAAAATATCGAAACATATGTTAAATTTTTGTGAATGTATAATGGAAGAATGGATATTTATTTATAAGAGGTAATGCGACCATTGATATAGTATCATAGATATCGGAATAGTAGTTTCACTAAAGAAATAAAAAAAATTATTTAAAAAAAATTACAAAGTGTAAATAATGAAAATTTAAATATTTTAATTCCTTAAAATAAATATCGTAATTAAAAGATTTAATGAATATATAAGCACATTTCTAATAAAATATTCATGAATTGTTTTCATAAAAATCAAAAAGCATCATTCTCAAAATTAAATTATATATATTAGAAAATTATTATGATAAAATTAAATTAATTTTTGGAATCATACTTTTTCTAAATTGGCTAAGGGTTAGTTTTTTGTAATTTTCTAAAAGAATAATATTTAGGTGAATCGTAAATATATAGTTTTTTCAGAACTAGTAATTTTTACTGATATCATTAATTATGTAATAATTACATAATCATTTATAAAAAATTTGGATCATCCATAAACAAATTCATTATGAAAATAGAGTCATTTAAATATCATTATCATTCCTTCTAGAATAAAAAAATATTTTCCAATGTCCAAAGTCTAAAGTATTCCATTAAAATATTAGTCTCTAAATTTTCATATTTTCTATTTGATTTTTTAATAAATTAATATTATATAGTTCTTGAATGTATTATAATAATCTATATTAATTAAAAAATATTTTATAATTTTAAAAAATTATTATTGAAAAAATTAATTTTAATGTCATACTTTATTTAATGTTACAACCCAATCATACCCCTCTCCATAGCTATAAATTTCCCCTCACCTCTCCCTTGAAAAATCATTTCACTTAATCTTACCAAAGCCAAGAATCTAGAAAAATAACCTCACTTTATTCCCTTATAAAACAAACGAGTGTTTTGGAGTAAACAAACTCTAAGCATGAAAGAATATTATTATCATTTAAAATAAGAAACACTAATAAAAGAGTATGTTTCATCAATATCTCTTCTAATTTCCCATTCTCTTCCACTTATTCACAATTCCATCCAAATATAAATAATAAAATATTAATTTCATAGGCTTTTAGAATTATTTTAATGATATTAAACTACTATAATGGTTATATTTATGATCTATATATATTTCATAGTTCACTTTCTTCTTCTTTTCATAATGTACCATTAATGATCATTTAACCTTTATTGAGAGAATTAATAGCTCTTTTCTAATCATAGCCTACATGGACGGTAAAAATAAATTAGTTATTATATCCAAATTTATAGATATTGTAATTTTTTTCTTCGTAAATTAATTATTCTTTTTTATTAATGAAATTGAACAAAAACTGAGAAATCACAACAAAACATGTTATTTTTTATGAAAATATTATATCCAAAGGTTTCACCGTTAATAAAGGAAATTATGAAATAGAATCCAGTGATTATTAATTATTAGGTTTGAATAAAATGAAAATAATTCACCTATAGGTATGGATTCTAATATAACTATGTTAATTATTCAGAAGTCATAAAACTGATGAAATAAAGTGGGATTTGTGGTAATGGAATTCTCGAACCCAATTCCAAATTTTTAGACTATCATCAGTTTTATATAATTCCATTTATGTTTTTTCTTATATAAACATTAAATATTCATTTTAAAATTATTTATGTTTTATTTATTGGGAAATATATATATTTTTATTCTATAGAAATAAATTTTATTCTAATTTAAAATATTTTTATAAGTGGACTTTATTATTGAAAATCCCCATATGGATCTGATAAACTTGTTATCAATTCGAAAAAATGGTATTTTATGCCCAAATATTATATTCATTCAAAATTTTATAACAGTAAATATTATTAATAAATGAATTATGTATGAAAATCTTATTAAACCTATTCTTTTTGAATGGTGTTACATCATTACAACTATTATTATATGTTCTCTTTCCAGGTGGCAGGAAATATTATAAGAATTTTATAATGTGATTAGTAGAACCAAAATTATATTACCCTCCAATTCATTTCTTAATATGCAATATAACATGATATTATTTTTATTGTGTGTTAATATGATGGTATCTTAGTTCAAAATAACTATATTACAATTTAAGAACATTTATTATGTGTGAACATAATACTAGCTTTGTTGATGATTATGTGGGGTAGATCACCACTATGTTTTTAATTCATTATTATTCTTAATCAACATTCCTTGAATTTATAAAATGTCTATCTCATTCTTATTATAGATATATCATTCTTATAAAATGACGATGTCGACTATTCTCACCCATGTACTGTTGATTCATATTTATTTTTTCTTTTTTGTAATCCCAACACATACTATGATTTTATCTATCATCTTGATTATTCAATATTATGAGAGGATAATATTTAATAAAGGTAAACATATGATCTTTTAGGATAAAAATAAATAATTATTTACTTATTATTAATGGTTTCTTATTTAAAAGTGATTTATGATCCTATTTTTCATGATAATATTACTTTGTATCTTATATTGTATAAATATTATGATATTTTTAATATAAATGATATAATATACATTTAATAAAAATATGGGTCTCATGAGTTGGTATTCAAACATTGTTTATTTAATTTGCAAAATAATATTGAAAAATGTTAGTGAAAACCCTAAGGATTTTTCAATCTTTTGGTAAACATCCTACTTTTTTAACATCATAAGAGAATATGGTTTCCATGCAAAGAAATTCATATCTGGATACTATAAAATATTTTGAATATTGAAAAATTGTACTTTTGTTTGATATCCCTTAAAATAGCGGTTTGGCTATTAAATAGATCATAACTTGGTGCACAACAATGAGACATTTCTTCAGACATAAGTTTAAACTCCTAAGGCATATTGTTTTTTATAACATACTATATATAGACTAATATGAAGAACATATAGATAAAGAAACTATTTATTTCTAATTTATAAAATATAATTTATACGATCTAGGATGCATCATTTTATACAAAGAATATTTGAAGGTATCTCATAAGAAATTAATTTATAATTAATTTGTTCATGAGAATAAATTCTTTATTGGAGATTTGTTGTCTTCTGTTTTTCCAAAATATTATATTACAAAATGTTGGACGTACGACCATTCTATGAAGTAAATACAGTATGGTTTCTGTATATTTTCAATCTTATTTGTTTTGATCATGGTTTGTGATTGTTATTTTCATCCCTTTCAGGGAAGTCTGGGATATTACATGGAAAGGGTTCATATAGTTTGATCTGAAAGAAGGATTGAAGGTGGTGTTGTTCTCAGGTGTTTTGTTAATTTTTTGGGCTAAAAATCAGAGAATGGAGAAGCATGTTTTTTAGAAAAGGATGGTGCACGAAAGATTATAAGTGTGTGTGAAATATTGGTTATTGTGCGCAATATTGAAGGTGTTTTTAGAACTTCCACGCAAGACAATATTTAGGATAAGAATGCTGAAAAATGGAAAATTCATAGAGTGAATGAAATATGATGTTGCGTGAAAGGGTTTGCATGCCCAATACGATGTCAAAATGTGTTTTGCGCACTCGAAAAAAACTAATGTGCACCAATGAAAACTCATAGGGATCTTGCGTGCAGGGTCATCAAGGGACTATAAATATGTTGCTACCCCAAGGAAGACATAATAATTTTTGAAAATAAATCTGGTTGCTCAGCAGCACAAAGGAATTGCTTTCTAAAAATCAGAAGAGACTAAATCTTGCGTTCAAGGTGTTCCTTTAGTCTGAAAAGTCAAATAAAACCCTTCGGTGATGTTTCACGCAAGATAATGATTGCGTAGAAATAAGGGGTTTCATGAAAGTCAACTTGTGTGACAATTCCCAAATATTTTGCATAAGTATTGTGTTATGATTCTAACATGCTTCTCAATATCTGATTTAGTGGATCAGTGATTTCAAGTGCATCAATTCAGAACATCAATGCAAGCAGTTTCTCATGAATAACAAAGACACAGACTTCAACGAAATCCTATTAAAGAGACCTTCAAGTTGATAAACTGAGTTTGACTCCTCTCAAGGTAGCGAGCTAGGGAGAGTTGACAGAAGAGATCTGAGGGACATAGTGAGCTATCCCTGAACCATGTAAAGGCAGTGTTCCTGGCATAGAGGGAGTGTGTCCAAATCTTGTAATCCTGAAATTTGTAAATATTAGTGGATTTAGGTATGACTGAAAAACATTCGGTGTATTCTTCTTGGACATATCCCTTTACGATAAACCATGTAAAATTGTTTTGTCATCTCCTTGCATCCATTTGATTGAAAAAGTTGACAACTTCCTACCAACGTGGGGTAAAGATCGACAAATTAAAAAAGAAAATGTTGACACCCTGATTCACCCCTCCCCTATCAGGGTGTTCTGGGGTCCTTTAAATGGTATTATTGTGAGGTTCAGTGGTGTTTGATCTGTCTTATACCGTTATGGAGGTTTCAAAAAAATTCAGGGAGTCCCCGTCATCGATGGAAGTAATTTTTAGATCTGGATGAACAAAATGAGATATCATCTAAGATATTTGGAATTGGAGTCATATTTTCTAATTTGCATGGAATACAAGTCACTGATCCAACATTCCAAGAAATGACTGACGCAGACATGAAAATTCATGATGTAGATGATAATGTGTAGAATGCACTCACCACAGCCCTTTCTGATCAGATATTTATAATAGTGATGAGTTTCACCTTAGCAATGTCCATGTGGGATAAACTTGAACATATTTATTATGTAGATTTCAATGTGAAGGAGTTGAAACTAAAAGTCCTACATGGTAGGATTGATGACCTGAAGATTCATTTTGATGAGAATGCATAATCCTTCATCAATCAGATTACTAAAGTGGATGGTGAAATTTGGGGTCTAAGAGAATAAATCAAAGAAATTTATATTTTAAATAAATTATTAATAAGACTTCCACCCATGTACAATGAAATGTTGTCAACCCTTGAAGAAATAGATCTATCCAAAAATTCATTAGATGATCTATTGAGCATCCTGATGGCATATGAAATTAGAGTCATACAAGATGATGTGATGACTCAAGTGAGAAAGGAAATGGCATTCAATTCCATGGAGAAACATAAAATTTGAAAAGATATTAGTGGTGAAGATGATGAAGAAAAATAAATTCTTTCTCTCATTTCCAAAATCTTCTAGGAGGTAAAGGGAAATTCAATGGGATGTTACCTCTCTCTTGATTTCATGGTGGAAATGGCTGGAACATTTCATCTCAGTGCTTATGAAAGATCAATGATAATGATTGTGAAGATGAAAACATTGATAAGACTCAAAAAAGGTTTTTTATGAAGGGAAACTTCAAATCTTGAAAGATTGTACTAAAGAATAGTTTTATCAATGAAGAGGAAGATGATGATAATGAATTCTGTGAACAAGAAGAACTAGAATTTTAAACTGGAAACCATACTTCCAAGATGGAAAATATTGAAAAATCAGAACCATCAAAAGATAATAGTGGAGGCAATCAGTTGACAACTAATTCAAATCCCGAGTTGCAACATAAATATTCTATTAGTAATATTAAGATAAAATGTAATATTTTCACTAAGTGGAAATCAATTGAAGAAGAATCATCTGATTATGTTAATCATTTAAAAGCTGAAATTTAAGGACATGAAATAATATTTTAAAGTGTAGTATAAAATCCGTGAAAGAACTGATGATGTAGTGGATCTGAAGCTATGAATTAAAGAGTATGAAAATTTCATCAATTAAATCACCACTAGACTGGAAGAAATGTCCATGAATACTGATGGTCTTGAAGAGGAATTTGATACACATTGGAGTAAACTTGAGAGTGAATAAATTTCAAAATAATCATGGAAGAAAATATAGTTTGGAAGGATCTAAGATGTCGAGATATTGGAGAGAGAGAAACGTTATTCTAATGGAGTTGAAATGATTTTGAATGATCCAAGACCTGCTTAAATGGTAAATAGTGGAATCGGTTGTGTGGTCAAATCGTTGAATGATACAAATAAAGGTGAAAAAATAAAGGCAAGTTGAAAGTTTTTGAGGTGGAAAAAATCACATGATGTGCTAAAAAGGAAACCCCCAATTCAATTTGAATGATGAACAGAATAATATCCTTGATCCTACATGAATAAGAGGTTGTCAAACTACTATCCCACAGATGAAAGATTGTGGATAAAAGTAAATGAGAATAAATTTCTTCTCATGAAGTGATAGTTCTTTGATATCTGGGACATACCACATCTTATTGAGACGTGAAAAGAAACAATTTGTATAGATAATTTTTTGTTGTTCTCACTTTGGTCATTAGGTCATTGATTGCAGGTAGAGGAGGGACATGGACACCTCATACCAAAGTTCAAGACAAGTAAAAGTATGTCAATAAGATAGTGTTTCCCTTACTAATAGATTTTATCCTCTAGAATAATATTTCCCCTAAAATTAACATGTATACACGGATGATAGAATTGAAAGGACATCAATGTCCTACAATCAGTCTAATGTCTCATGAAAAGAACAAATGAAAATTGAGAATTCCAACCTTGTAGAGGGAGCCCTCAAAGCTACAAAAATATACCACACATATATTTTAGATAGTGGTTGTTGATATCATATGATAGGTAATTAGGACCTCTTAACAGATATGAATAATAGGGTTGATGAAACATTATGTTTTGGTGATGATGGAGTTCTGAAAATCCAAGGCAGTGGAAGTACTAAACTAGCTAATAGAGAGATAATGAAAACCTATGTCCTTTATGTAGATGGCCTATGTCATAGTATCATAAGCATGAATCAACTCTGTGACTTAAGACATATAGTTACTTTTAATAAAAAAAATGCATCACTATCAAGGGAATGACTGGAAATTCTCTTATGAAGGGATATAGAACAAATGGAAACCTATATCTGGTTGATAGTAAAAAAAATTCTACATGAGTATTGAGGAATAAAATAACACGTGGCATCATATATTGGGGAACATCAATCAACAAGACATGGATAAAATATCAAAATTGAATATTTTCTTAGACATTCCCAACCTAAAGAATGAATGTGAAAAGTCTTGTGATACTTGAATTTGAGGGAATCTATTCTGCACTTCGTATCATCCAAAGAAAAAAATGGAATCTCATCTTCAAGATCTCATTCATACAGATGTATGTGGCCTGATAAATGTTTGTAGAACATATGGATAAAGTTACTTCATTATTTTTATATATGATTAATGTAGAATGGCATGTTTAATGGTTTTACAAACGAAACAACAAGTGCTTGATTGAATGAAAACATATCGTTGAATCACTGAGAATGATACTGGATGGACAATAAAAGTGATGCATTCAAAAAATTAAGAGGAATACATGTCGATTGTATTTTAAAATTACCTATAGAATCATTAAATACAACATGAGGTATCTTCTGTGAGAACTCTACAACAAAATAGAGTTGTTGAGCATAGAAATTGATAGGACAACAACATGGAAAGAACTATGTTGATTGACGGTTGTATTTCACGACATTTCTAGAAAGTGGTCGTCCATGCTGCAATGTATATTCAAAATTGAATAGGGATTTATATGGGTGAGATGAATACACCATATGAATAGTTTCATGGTAGGAATACCTCTTTGAAATACATTCGTGTTTTCAGAATTAAATTATTCATTATAAATAAAGAAGTAAAATGAGGGAAGTATGGTGATAATGAAGATGAAGGAAATTTCCATGGTTACCTAATGAAATGAAAAGTCTACAATTGTTTCAAAAAGAACTTAGGAAATAGTTAATAAAGCATAGACGTTAAGATCATTGAAGAGAAAATTATTATTTCATCTCAGTAGTGGTGAAGATGATGAAGAAAAATAAATTCTTTCTCTCATTTCCAAAATCTTCTAGGAGGGAAAGGGAAATTCAATGGGATTCTACCTCTCTCTTGATTTCATGGTGGAAATGGATGGAACATTTCATCTCAGTTCTTATGAAAGATCAATGATAAAGATTGTGAAGATGAAAACATTGATAAGACTCAAAAAAGATTTTTTATGAAGGGAAACTTCAAATCTTGAAAGAATGTACTAAAGAATAGTTTTATCAATGAAGAGGAAGATGATGATATTGAATTCTGTGAACAAGAAGAACTAGAATTTTAAACTGGAAACCATACTTCCAAGATGGAATATATTGAAAAATCAGAACCATCAAAAGATAATAGTGGAGGCAATAAGTTGACAACTAATTCAAATCCCGAGTTGCAACATAAATATTCTATTAGTAATATTAAGATAAAATGTAATATTTTCACTAAGTGGAAATCAATTGAAGAAGAATCATCTGATTGTGTTAATCATCTAAAAGCTGAAATTTAAGGACATGAAATAATATTTTAAAGTGTAGTATAAAATCCGTGAAAGAACTGATGATGTAGTGGATCAGAAGCTATGAATTAAAGAGTATGAAAATTTCATCAATGAAATCACCACTAGACTGGAAGAAATTTCCATGAATACTGATGGTCTTGAAGAGGAATTTGATACACATTGGAGTAAACTTGAGAGTGAATAAATTTCAAAATAATCATGGAAGAAAATATAGTTTGGAAGGATCTACGATGTCGAGATATTGGAGAGAGAGAAACGTTATTCTAATGGAGTTGAAATGATTTTGAATGATCCAAGACCTGCTTAAATGGTAAATAGTGGAATCGGTTGTGTGGTCAAATCGTTAAATGATACAAATAAAGGTGAAAAAATAATGGCAAGTTGAAAGTTTTTGAGGTGGAAAAAATCACATGATGTGCTAAAAAGGAAACCCCCAATTCAATTTGAATGATGAACAGAATAATATCCTTGATCCTACATGAATAAGAGGTTGTCAAACTACTATCCCACAGATGAAAGATTGTGGATAAAAGTAAATGAGAATAAATTTCTTCTCATGAAGTGATAGTTCTTTGATATCTGGGACATACCACATCTTATTGAGACGTGAAAAGAAACAATTTGTATAGATAATTTTTCGTTGTTCTCACTTTGGTCATTAGGTCATTGATTGCAGGTAGAGGAGGGACATGGACACCTCATACCAAAGTTCAAGACAAGTAAAAGTATGTCAATAAGATAGTGTTTCCCTTACTAATAGATTTTATCCTCTAGAATAATATTTCACCTATAATTATCATGTATACACGGATGATATAATTGAAAGGACATCAATGTCCTATAATCAGTCTAATGTCTCATGAAAAGAACAAATGAAAATTGAGAATTCCAACCTTGTAGAGGGAGCCCTCAAAGCTACAAAAATATACCACACATATATTTTAGATAGTGGTTGTTGATATCATATGATAGGTAATTAGGACCTCTTAACAGATATGAATAATAGGGTTGATGAAACATTATGTTTTGGTGATGATGGAGTTCTGAAAATCCAAGGCAGTGGAAGTACTAAACTAGCTAATAGAGGGATAATGAAAACCTATGTCCTTTATGTAGATGGCCTATGTCATAGTATCATAAGCATGAATCAACTCTGTGACTTAATACATATAGTTACTTTTAATAAAAAAAATGCATCACTATCAAGGGAATGACTGGAAATTCTCTTATGAAGGGATACAGAACAAATGGAAACCTATATCTGGTTAATAGTAAAAAAAAATTCTACATGAGTATTGAGGAAGAAAATAACACGTGGCATCATATATTGGGGAACATCAATCAACAAGACATGGATAAAATATCAAAATTGAATATTTTATTAGACATTCCCAACCTAAAGCGTGAATGTGAAAAGTCTTGTGATACTTGAATTTGAGGGAATCTATTCTGCACTTCGTATCATCCAAAGAAAAAAATGGAATCTCATCTTCAAGATCTCATTCATACAGATGTGTGTGGCCTGATAAATGTTTGTAGAACATATGGATAAAGTTACTTCATTATTTTTATATATGATTAATGTAGAATGGCATGTTTAATGGTTTTACAAATGAAACAACAACTGCTTGATTGAATGAAAACATATCGTTGAATCACCGAGAATGATACTGGATGGACAATAAAAGTGATGCATTCAAAAAATTAAGAGGAATACATGTCGATTGAATTTTAAAATTACCTATAGAATCATTAAATACAACATGAGGTATCTTCTGTGAGAACTCTACAACAAAATAGAGTTGTTGAGCATAGAAATTGATAGGACAACAACATAGAAAGAACTATGTTGATTGAAGGTTGTATTTCACGACATTTCTAGAAAGTGGTCGTCCATGCTGCAATGTATATTCAAAATTGAATAGGGATTTATATGGGTGAGATGAATACACCATATGAATAGTTTCATGGTAGGAATACCTCTTTGAAATACATTCGTGTTTTCAGAATTAAATGATTCATTATAAATAAAGAAGTAAAATGAGGGAAGTATGGTGATAATGAAGATGAAGGAAATTTCCATGGTTACCTAATGAAATGAAAAGTCTACAATTGTTTCAAAAAGAACTTAGGAAGTAGTTAATAAAGCAGAGACGTTAAGATCATTGAAGAGAAAACCAAAAATACTTCATGGAATATGTGAGCTCCCCAATCATAGACATATAAAATTATTATTTCATTTGATTGGTGAATTCGTCTACTGATTTATGCCCGCTTCCACCAAAAATAATGTCATCAATGTAAAATAGAACCATGAAATAGTCTTTTAGAGAATTATTCACATAAGGATTGTGACCCACTACTCCTCTTTTGAATTCCAGCTTCTTGATATAATAATTCATCTGAGATTACGACACTCATGGTGCCTGTTTCAAGACCTATAGGGATTTCTTTAGTTTGCAAACCTTTTCTTCATTAGGATCAAGAGTAAAACCCACTAGTTGTTCAATGAAGACTTTTTCTTCAATAACACCATTAAAGAATGTTGTCTCTGACATCCATTTGATATAATTTATAACCTCTTGGGAGTTCCATGGCAACAAAAATATTGATTGACTCCAGTCTAGTAAACATATAAAAGGTTTCTTCAATATCAACCACTTCAATCTGGGAACATCTTTTACATACCATTCATGGCTTGTTTCTAATAACACTTTCATACTCATAAAACATGTTCTTGAAGAACCATTTTTTCCAATAACGTTGTGAAATTCTGGACTCTTGACTAGATCCAATGTCGGATTCCTTTTAATCTGATCTAACTTTTCATTCATGGATTTCACCCAAGATTCTTCCGTTGTAGCTTCTTTGAATGAGGATGGTTCCAAAACTGATAGAAATGCATATTGTGTGTAATTCCTCATTCAAAGAAGCTACAACGGAAGAATCTTGGGTGAAATCCATGAATGAAAAGTTAGATCAGATTAAAAGGAATCCGACATTGGATCTAGTCAAGAGTCCAGAATTTCACAACGTTATTGGAAAAAATGGTTCTTCAAGAACATGTTTTATGAGTATGAAAGTGTTATTAGAAACAAGCCATGAATGGTATGTAAAGGATGTTCCCAGATTGAAGTGGTTGATATTGAAGAAACCTTTTATATGTTTACTAGACTGGAGTCAATCAGTATTTTTGTTGCCATGGAACTCCCAAGAGGTTATAAATTATATCAAATGGATGTCAGAGACAACATTCTTTAATGGTGTTATTGAAGAAAAAGTCTTCATTGAACAACTAGTGGGTTTTACTCTTGCTCCTAATGAAGCAAAGGTTTGCAAACTAAAGAAATCCCTATAGGTCTTGAAACAGGCACCATGAGTGTCGTAATCTCAGATGAATTATTATATCAAGAAGCTGGAATTCAAAAGAGGAGTAGTGGGTCACAATCCTTATGTGAATAATTCTCTAAAAGACTAGTTCATGGTTCTATTTTACATTGATGACATTATTTTTGGTGGAAGCGGGCATAAATTAGTAGACGAATTCACCAATCAAATGAAATAATAATTTTAAATGTCTATGATTGGGGAGATCACATATTTCATGGGGCTGTAAGGGATTCAAAATAAGGATTACACATTCATTTCTCTCGAAAATTATACAAGAGAGATATTGAGGAAATTTAATAAGAATGACTCGATACCAATGTGAACTCTGATTGCAGTGGGAACCAAACTTGGAAAAGCATCCGGATGGGACCTCTATAGATACCCCAATGTACTACAGGATCATTGGGAGCATATTGTACCTAAAAAATGGATAGACATTTGTATTTTTAACATGATTATTAGCCCGCTTTCAGAGTAATATGAAGGAAGAACATATGGTAGTAGTAAAAATATTCCTAAGGTATATTCAGGGTACTCACAATTGTGGCTTATAGATTTATCCAAGAAGGGATAAAGAATTATCATTATTTTCTAATGTTGACTGGGCTAAAGATGTAGTCGAATGAAAGTACACAAGTGGTAGAGAATTATATATTGTGAAGAAATGTGTTGGCTGGTTGAGAAAGAAACAATAATGTACTTCTCTGAGTACTTCTGAATCCAAGTACATATCTACTACTATGGCATGAACCAAACTACTATGGATGAAGCAACAACTAAAAAATATCAGTGATGAGGTGAAACAACCAATGTCAATTTATTGTAATAATAGGGGCATAATTGATCTTACAATTAATCTTGTTCAACATTCTCATACAAAACATATTGAAATCAAATATCACTTTATCATGGAAAAAGTTGAACAAGGAATGATTAAATTGGATCATGTTAGAAAAGATTAGTAAGTGGATGATATCCTAACCAAGACACTATCAGTGGTTGTGTTTGAGAAACATCGATGGAACCTCTATGTTCATCCACCTCCTAGTGGATAAAGAGGTTATGAATTTCCCCTCTCCCCAATTGTTTTAAATATTTTAATCTATGTTCTAGAAGTGTTTCAGATTTATGTGGGAGATATGATCCAGGGATAGTATGTTCTGAGCACTATAATGGATGATTATCCATCATTGGATTTATTATCAATGGGGGTGAAATGGATAGAATGTGGTGTCTCTGGATAAGAGAAGATATAGAGAATCATGGCTAAATACGGAGAAAATAGTGGAAGGATAAAACATTACAGGAACATTATTTTAAACACATGAGAACACAATTTCTATATCCTCTCTTGTTTTCTACACTGATCATTTCTCGTATATACCAAGTGGGTTGGATGAGTTGATTCTCTCATATCAGGTTTTAATTGTGATTGGTTCTCCTTTGACTCTATCTAGAGATTTCCAACAAACCCAAAAAGGTTGATTGTTGGACCCATGACCGTTCTAGGTAGGAAATGGAGTATGGTTTGTGTCTGTTGTCAATATTCTTTGGGTTCATGGTTTTTGTTTCATATTTTCATTCTTTTTATGGAATATCTGGGATATTACATGGAAAGGGGTCATAGAGTTCGATCTGAAAGTAGTATTGAAGGTGGTGTCTTTCTCCAATTTTTTGATAAATTCATAACAGCATTATTACATAGATAAAAATTTATCTCACCAACCCTAACATGTCATTTTATCCTATCAAATTAATGTAATTCATAAAAAGACTCAAATTAAATTTATTTCTATATTTATAATATCAATTATTGTAGTGATTCATTAATACAGTAGTTACTACATCATCATTGTGTCATAAATAAATTAAATTATTTAATGTCTAAAAATTATAAATAAAATATCATTATGTAGGAAATATTTTTATCTCTCTAGTGAATATTTATAGTAGAATTTATCTTATGTATAACACTATATTAAAAATGTTTTAGTTATTAAACTTTCATTTTAACTCTTTTAACTCTTCTTTAAATAAAATAATAATAAATGTCCTAATCTAATCCAAGTGGACCTAAAGAATCCTATTTTATTCCTAAGGATGTTTTTGGACAAATTACACTTATCCAATAAAATTATTACATGTGTTAGGGTAAAAATAAAATCATTTTTATCCTTAATCACCCTATTTACTTTTAACTATGGTAAATAGAAGTAAAAAGTCATTATTCACCAAATAATATTTTAATCTTATTGAACCACATTTTACATATTAATATCAACCGTGTCTCTTGGATTTTTTAAATGCAACTCAAAGAAGCGGTAAAATTATGTTTTATGTAAATTTGCAAATTCTCCTAGGAGGTGGGTAAAAGACGGTAAAAAGTTCAATAAAATTTATATACATATAAAATTATTATAAACTAACTCAAATGAATTACATTGAACATATATAGGTATTGTGTATCTATTTTGACCTAGAATAAATTTAAATTTATTAAATAATTATTTAAAGAAAAATTCGGTTTTAAACCATAACTCACTGTTTTTCAGTAATCATCAAAAATAGAAAGGTTTCAGAAAAATACGAAAAAATTCACCCAAAGCTAATTTCGATACACCGAATCCAAAAATGAAGTCCATTTTGAACATTAAAATTTATAAAATTTCAAAAAGTGGGTATTACTATTCATAACAGCTAGTTTGATTGGTTGAGGTGTGTTAAAACTCGAAGTAGCGTACAACACGCACTATTATATTATTCAATGATTAGCCTACTGTGGATGTTTGGGGTGTTACAGTGTATAACCTGTAGTTTTTTCAATTATTTCATATTATATATGTTTTTTGTTGTTTCGGGTTTTATCAACATTATAGATATTTTCAACCAAAATAGCCATTTTTAATTTTTTTCTCTATATTTTATATTTCTTACATGGGATGGATATTAAATTGGTATTAAAATAACATTATTTATATAGTATTAGGAAAGTGGTGAATAGGTATTCCCATTTTTTTATATGCTTACAAATTTCATTTGATTTGAGGGAGTGGGTAGGATAGTTTTTGAAGCCAAGAATAGAACCATTTTAGGTTTCCATGGATTAATTTAGATATATATGGGTTTCCCAATGTGGTTAATGAATTTGGATATGTCATATAAGGGTTTCTCATGGTTAAGGTATATTCATATATTAGGGATATTTATTATAATGACTCAGCCTTAAACATTACATAATCATGAATTAAATGAATAATTCACATTGAGGATCTTTTTTGGTTTAGAGTTTCAGAGAATTAGGACATTACTTTTTTTTTATTTATTTTTATCCGAAAGTCCGATCCAAGCAAGCTTGGACCACCAAATTTATTAATAAAATAAAAGTGCAGAAACAGGAGAAGGAAGAGAGAGAGATTACAAGTCAAAACATTCATAGTCACCACCCCCATACCCGGTCGTGTCATCAGCATCAGCTGATTCCCATTCTGATTGGGTCTCGTATTGTTTAAGAAGCTTCTTATAGAACTTCCGTTTGTCCATCTGCTCCTTTGATAGCTTCTCAATCTCCTTCTTGGCAGATGCCCTAGTGGTCACGGTCCTCAGAACTGCAGAGTAGTCCTTCCTTGGTTTCCTTGAAACAGGGGCAGATCTGACACCCTCATTGTCAGAGCCTCTTTTCTTTTCTCCTCGGACAATATCACTATATGATATCGTAGTTGCCTCCAAACCTCTTCCCTTGGTCTCAACATGAGAGGCACCCCCTTCGCAGAGGGTTAGGTCCCCAACTCCAGGAGTGGGTTCCTCCGCCCTTCCTTTCTCAGTAGTCTTTGACTTGTCACCATTGCCCGAGACCCTGATCGGTGTACACACCTTCCCCTATTCATCTTCAGAAATGTTCCCCCATTTCTCATGAAACTCAGATATCTGAAATTGCTTCTGGATTTCATGATGACAATCTACATGTAATTGCACATCACCCTGAACCTGGTGAGAGTCAGGGATCAAATTATCAGAAATGATAACCTCATGATCTCTAGAAGGGCCGCTATAAGATCTTTTCGGAGTAGAATCAACAATCAACTCTTTGCCCTTGGAAGGAGTCGGCACATCAGGGACTGCCTTCATAGGAGGGTCGCTGTCCTTGGTGACATGATTTGGAGAGGATGATTCCTTCAAAGTATCCTTTTTTCTACATAGATTGGAGGGGTGTCCTCGCATCCCACACTCTTTAAAAGAGTTGTTTTTACGACACAACTCCAGAGAGTGCCCCACAGTCATGCATTTAGTGCAGAAAAGAGGCATCTTTTCATATTCAACATCAATTTGAATTTGATCAGACGGAATAGAAAGAGTTACCGTATCAATGAGAGTGGATCTGAGATCAACTTCCACAAGCATTCTAGCGAAGTGCCCAAATCGGACATCAGTTGTTTCCTTGTCAAGGCGGATGGGAGTTCCAATTGCCGTTCCAATATCATGCAGAATCTCTGGATGCCAAAGAACCCAATTAAGACCATGAAGACGCACCCATACCTGAGCGAAGACATTTTTTGCATTCGAGACATTAAATTCAAGTGACCATTCGTGCAGATGAAGCCATCCCGGTTTTAGAAACATGGAACCAGAACTCCATGCCCTAATCTTGAGATCCGCCGATGGAAACAAGCAGTGAAAGAATCCCCGCCCAAGGGAGACACATTTCCAGCTAGCAAAGCCCCACAACATCGAAATTCTGCGGAATAAATCTTCACATTTCCAGGGTTGCGCACCTTTAGGAAGAACAATGCGAGCAATCAATGAGTTCTCACCCAATGCCAACCTTTCAGCAATCACACCGGGGTTCGCCTCAACGTGATCCAAAGATCCCTTTCGAAGAATCCTTCGAAAGAAGGAATTCTCAATCTTTTTCTGATCCGATAACGAATCCTTCATCACATCAACAAATGAACGTTGTCCACATGATGCGGCACCAACAGGAACCCTCATAGATTCCTGAAACTGACCAATATTGACATTGGAAGAGGCAAACTTCAAGACCTCCTTTACCTTGGACCTCGAAGAATCCCAAGCAGACTGGTTAATGGAATTGCCAGGCGGAGGTTTCGCAGCGACGCAACGGTCCACCCTCACCGCACCATCCTCCGATCTCATCAGAGCAATCTCACAAGAGGAGACCTTCGCGCCACCAGCCGGTGCAACATCAGCAGAGGAATCCGCCAGATTTTTGGAGCTGCTCGGGTCCGCATCCTTCCCAGAAGGCCATTGCTCGCCGGAGGAGACCACACCACCACCCGACGCGCGCAAATCACGAGAGGAAGCCACTGATCTTCTGACATCGGAACTCGCCACTGGTTTTCTGACATTGGAACTCGGCGCTGGTTTTCTGAAATCTGAACTCGGCGTAGAGGAAATACCGCTCGGAGCCGGATCCTTCCCCACCGATCGCATGTCGAGGCGATTGAAACCAAGGAAGTGCGGAATCGCCATCTCCGTAGAAAACCCTAGCAGACGCCATCCCGCGCCATCGCTCGGTTCGCCTCCCGTCTCGCCTCCCGTCTCGCCTCCCGTATCGTCATGTCTAGTTCCATGTTCTAGATAGTATGACATTTCCTTGATCCCATCCTTGACCCTATTCATCTTCAAGTCCTATTAAAACATTTCAAAACATGGGATGTGCATAAAAATCTTAGTAAGGGTTATAAAACCAATAAAGAAAACATTTGTTCATAAATACATAATAAACATGAACTATTTTACTTACCTCATGGAATAATAAGATTTTATGAATAACACATAGAAATCATAAATGATAAAGGTGTCTTGGGGAATCCATATCATTCATACATTGTATCTATCACAGCTACATATGGAGTTACTTTGGAATACCCATCACAGAATATTCCCTAAATATCATAAGAGAAACATTCACATTTACCTCTGTCAAGTTACCCAATACATTGGAAAGCTATCTTGGGCTCACCCGCCCTAGGTTTATCATGGAACCACCTGTATATGTAAATAATTTCCATGAACCATAACATTATCAGAACACATAACATAAGCATAAATGAAAGATATCATTTCTACATTGCAATAATAAAATATCATTTCAAGATATTTATATAATAAATCCATTCTAAAAATCATTTTTAGTACCAAAATACTTAAAAAGAGTATATGGTATCTATTTTTCCTTTTAAAACATTATGGCTTGTTAAGGTAGCCAAAGATCAAATAATACTCGTGGCGGTGGAAAGGTCATTGTCACCGCTTACGTAAAAAAACATTCCTTTTGGTTATTTTGTAAAACAATTTGTATAAAAATATTCCCTTTGAAAGAAATGAAATTTAAAAGGTGTTTATACAGCGTATTAATGAAAATCATGTATTAAAACAAAATATGCCTCAATGAAAGGAGATTGAGACGAAGTCCCTTACCTCGTGTCTGACTTGACTCGATCATTATTTAATCTCCTGAATAATATACTATATTTAATTTTTACTTCATTAAAAACCTTTTTCAAATTTATTATTCCTTTTATATCACTTATTACCATGTTATAGACATTATGTAATCATTTCAAGTTAATAACGTCCATTTTGTCGATATTTGGTACTTGAGTAAAAAATGAACACCTTATATTTACTATTTGTCCACCTCATCAATATTACATTATTTACATAATGATATTCATGATTTATTTATCATATATATAATATATATCCATTATATACCTGTATTTATAATAGTACATAACAATTGGATGTCAGAAATGAAATTCACTGTTCAGGGAGACGGTAAGTCATATGTACGCATTACGCTACATTGATTTCTATTTCTTATTTTAATGGAATTAAAACATAATGATACATAGTTATATTATAATTACAGTATAATATCATATATTATATCATTAACTCTATCATTTATACATCCTAGATAAGGCATGAATGAGTCACATCACTTTGAGCAGGCGGTAGTCTACACTTCCTAAAATGAGATTATCGTATTTACCCACTATGGAAACCATAATGATGTGCTATAAATGGAAATTACATAAGCATAAAGAAAAAATAAAAAATATATATGTCATATATAAATACAGTTCCATCATAATGGCCACCATGATAGGTGGTAAGAGGTAATTGAACAATCAACCTTTTGTGAGGCGTTAGTTTCCCATCAAGAGAAACATTATGTTCTTCACCCAATAGATGGAGGTGTGAGTATGTGTAGTTCGAATATGTCTCATAATAACATCGTAGTATATTTAGGATACTATTTTTTCTATAAAATAAAGAAATAAAAAGATTTTAGGGGTTGGTGAAATAAAATAAAACTAAATAAAACAGAATAATTTAAGAGAAAATGTTACCTTTAATTTGGGTAACTTCATTTGTTTTGAACCAAAACGACTTCTTGAACTGCCTTATTCCTAAGGTAAGGATTATATGAGGAGTATAGGGATGTAGGGAGATTAATTAGGTTGAGTTTGGATGAGCCTAAAGTCTTTATATGTGTGTGGAATTGGATATAAAATGTCTCTATTTATAAGGGAGAGGAGGGGCTTTTTAGGAAAGTGTAAAAATATTATTTTACTATATAATGATATTTGGTTTCTAAATGTCCAAAAATAAATGTAGTAGAAGATAAGATGATTCATAGTCAAAATAAAATCATCCAATATAAATTGGATAGGTTTTGGATAATATTTTAATCATTATAATCTTATTTATTTAAATCATTTATTAATGAGGTAAATATTGCATCATTATTATGTTATGAATAATTTAATTTATTCAATATCTAAATACTATAAAAAAAATACTATCATGTAGGAAATCATTTTAACTTTCCAATTAATATTTATAGACAAAAATATTCTTTATATAACACCATATAAGAATTAATTTACTAAAATCGTTTTGTTTGTGTCATTTTTGCCTTTACATTAAATTAATTAATCTAATGTGTCATTATCATTCATAAGTGGCTCCATGGGGTCCCAAAATCGACCCAAAGATGACTATGGCCGGCCATTACTCATAAAATAAGGTTAGGACAAGTGTTAAGATAATTTTTAATTATTATAATATTCTTTTTACCTTGAATTACCCTATTTACCTTTAACCGTGGTAAAAAAAGTCAAAAGTTACTATTCACCAAAAATTATTTTTATCTTATTGAACAACATTTTACTAACTATTAACAACCATTTATGTCAGTTTTTAGAAATTAAATTCATATAAGTGGTAAAATTTCATTTAAATTAAAAATCAATTTTTTTAACTACAACTAAGTGGTTTCACTATTAATCAAAAATTGATGTTTTTCAGAGAAATACCAAAAATTCAGCCCAATATATATTTGAAATTCTGAATTAAAAAATGATGTTTATTTTTCAAAATTAAAAACCTAAAAGTTTCTTAAATTAATTTTATAATTAATTCTCATGGTTAAAATAAATATCGTGTTTTTATGAAACAATAACTATTAAAAGATTGACACCTGTTTATGTCCAATTTCAAAGTGAAATTAATTCCAATGACCAAAATTGGATTAAATGGTAAAAATATATTATAATTACACATTAAAACAATTAAAAATATAATCTAACCATAAAAATAAATTAGATGAAAACATCGTTTTGAATTAAAATAAAATATTTTCACTATTCATTAAAAAATGAACTTTATCAGAAAACTTCCAAAAATTTACAAAATGTAAATTTTGATGTCCCCATTATAAATAAAGATTTTATTTGGACATATAGAATTGGTTAAAGTGACCAAAAATAGATTTAACGAGGGTTCACCATTAAAAGGTGGTAAATCGGCCTTTTAATGTAAATTATGCTTAAAATTAGATTCATTCCTATTTTAGGCCTCTAACATTTATTGGATAAATGTAAAAACATTTAACAAACATTTATATTCATAGTGTAGTTAGATGTTTTCATTCCCACCAATATAATAGCTAGAAGTTAACTTCCATTTAAAATAAAAATATTATGTTATTAGTGTGCAACGTAAGATTTCTAAAAAACCTGTTATTGTGTATCGGGTACGCTATGGAACATAGAAACCCTTTTAAAATAAAATTAATATTTAATTCAAAAATAATAATAAGTATGATGATATCTTATTCTTCATTTACATGGGGTGTTACATCCTTCCCCCTTTTTGTAAATTGCGTCGCCACAATTTTTATTCACTTATCAAAATAATTGGGGGTATTTATTCCTCATAGCATTTTCAGATTCCCACGTTGCCTCTTCAACCATATGGTTTTTCCACAAAACCATTACCTGGTGAATTACATTATTCTAAAACACATTCTCTCTATGGTCATGAATCTAGACTGGATGTTCTTCATAAGAGAGATTCTCTTACAACTGAACTACATTTGGGCTCAAAACATGAGATTGATATGGTATATACTTTCTCAACATCGAAACATGAAAAAAAATTTGTGCATGGGATAAACATGGAGGTAAAGACACTCTATATGAAACTGATCCATATTTCTCAAAAATTTCATATGGTCCAATGAACCTTGGACTCAACTTCCCCTTCATACCAAAACGAATCACACTTTTCCATGGAAAAACATTGAGAAAGACATGATCACCTACATCAAAAGAAAGACACTTCCTTCAGTTATCTGAATGAATTTTACGGCTACACTGAGTTGTTCCCTTGTACTTCTGAATCAACTGGACTTTATCTACCATATCTTCTACCAATTCAAATCTCATCAGCTACCATTCATCTACTTCATCCCAAAAACCTGGAGTTCAACAATGCATTCCATATAATGACTCAAATGGAGCCATCTGTATACCATAATGAAAACTGTTATTATATGAAAATTAAACCAAAGAGGGATGTTGGTCCCAAATTCCCTGATAATCCATCGAGCTTCCACATAACATATCATCCAATGTTATAATTGTTCGTTCTGATTGTCCATATGATTGAGGATGAAAAGTTGTACTAAAATTTAATTTTGTACCCAATGACTTTGGAAGGCATATCCAAAAGCTAGAAGTAAACCTGGGATCACGATCAGATACAATGGATAGGGGAACTCCATGAAACCTGACTATCTCTTAAACATAAAACTGAGCAAGTTGATCTAGAGAAAAAGTATCTCTAATAGGAAAGAAATGAGCAGATTCATTCAATCGATCAATAATAACCTAGATTGCATTATTACATCGAGATGTATTTAGTAATCACACAATGTAGTCCATGGATATATTTTACCATTTCCACTCTGGCAGCGGTACAGGCTGAAGAATCCCTTTAGGTAAGTTCCACTCTGCTTTAACCTGCATATAAGTCAAACACTTCACAGTAAAATCAGCAATATCGCTTGTCATTCCATCCCACCAATAATACTCCAGAAAATATTTTTACATCTTAGTACTGTAAGGATGAACTGAAAATGAGGAACTATGAGCTTCACATAACAACTCATTATTCAACTGTGAATAAAAAGGCACACATAATCTCATTCCAAATCTCAAAACACAATCATTATAAACATTAATATCAGGCAACCTACACTTCTGAACCAACAATACCTTTTTTTTGCAACTCACTGTCTTTTTTTTGTGCTTGTATTATTCTGTCTGATATAGATTATTTTTCTGACACCTGAAACAAAATAGAATAATTTCTTGCACCAACAAATTCTATGCCAAATTTCATCAAATCAAAATCATAAGGATCTCGTTCCAATCATAGCATGGCTAATGAGACATTTCTTTTTCGACTCAAATCATCAACCACTTTATTTTCTTTTCCCAGATGGTAATGGATCATGCATTCATAATCCTTGATTAATTAAAGCCATCTCTTATATCTCATGTTCAATTATTTTTGAGTGAATATATACATTAAACTTGTGTGTTCAGTATATATTTCACATTTTACTCCATACAAATGATGCCTCCAAATTTTTTAAGCAAAAACAACAGAAGCTATTTCCAAATCATGTGTATGGAAATTTAAATCATGAAGTGTCAACTAACGTGAAGCATAAGCAATTTAATAATCATTCTGTATAATGACACATCCAATTCCTTTCAACGAAGAATCACTACAGATAAAAAACTCACCATTTCTAAATGGCAGTTCTAATACTGGAGCATTCACCAATCATCTTTTCAATTGTTGAAAACAATCATCACTTTCTTTTGTCCAATTGAACATAACACCTTTTTGAGTTAACTTAGTCATTGGACTAGATAACCATGAAAAATTCTCAACAAACCTCCTGTAATAACCATCAATACAAAGAAGACTACGGATCTCGGTAATATTTGTGGGTCTTGGCCATTCTTCAACAACTTTTCTATTAGTAGGATCGACAGTTATACCATTTTTTTTGAAACAATTTGTCCAAGGATAGATATTTTGTAACCAAAATTCACAGTTTCTGAATTTTCCACACACTCTATTTTCTTTTGAGGATTGCAAGGAAAAACTTAAATGACTTTTATGCTCCTCTTAAAAAGAATATCATTAATAAAAAAACTACCATTTATCACCTGATTCAACTGAGCCATCACTGTAACAAACTGTTCATGCCTGATTCTGACTATCTCAGGATACTGATGGGGAAGGTCATTTGCCTCTGTATGCCTTCCCAGCACAACTTCTCTATTTATTCTATGAACAACCATTCTTAATAGAGACAAATCATATGTGAAGCAACATGGTAATCTATAAATGATATATCATTTCAATATTACCATAAATTAATTTAGGGTCATTAATTTAACAATACCCTAACTCTTAAAGATTCTTAAACTGGTCTCTGATGCTAACTATAAGGTCCCGGCCTTCAACATTAAATAATCTTGAATTAAATGAATAATTCACAGTGAGGATATTTTCAGGTTTAGAGTTTTATAGAATTAGGACATAACTATTACGTCTCAAAAGATTACAAAGTGGAAACTTCTACACAGTTTCCATTTTATTGCATAAAATAAAAACTCTTGAAAAAAAAGAGTCATATCTAGTTCAATGTTTTTTACAGCATGACTTTTCCTTGATTACATGCTTGACCCTATTCATCTTTAAGTTTGGTGAAATCATTCCAAAATATAGGATGAGAATAAAATGATCAGTAAAGGTTATAAAACAAAGAATGAAAACATTAATTCATAAATACATAAAAAACATGAAAACTTTTACATACCTCATGAAATCATAAGATTTTATGAATAACACAATGAAATAATAAATCATAAAGGTAACATGGGGCATCCATATCATACTTACATTATAGCTATCACAACTACATATGGAGTTACATTGGAATACCCATCATAGTATATTCCCTAAATCTATTAGGATTAACATTCACATATACCTCTGTCATTTTCTCCAATACATTGGAGAGGTATCTCGAGCTCACCTGCCCTAGGGTTATCACGGAACCACCCATATATGTAAATAATTCCCATGAACTATAACATGATCATAACACATAACAAAAGCATAAATAAAAGGTAAAATTTCCACATTGTAATAATAAAATATCATTTCAAGATATTGGAATAATGAATCTATTCTCAAAATAAATTTTAGTACCAAAATACATAAAAATATTATATGGTATTTATTTTTCCTTTTAAAAAAAATCAGGCTTGTTAAAAAAGCCAAAGATCAAATAATACTCACTGCTGTGGAAAGGTCATTGTCACCACTAAAGTAAATAAAACATTCCATTATGTCATTTAGTAAAATGATTTGTATAAAAAGGTTCCCTTTGAATGAAATGAATATTTAAAGGTTTTTATACAATGTATAAAAGAAAATTGTGTATTAAAATAAAATATGCCTCAATTAAAGGAGATTGAGACGAAGTCCCTTACCTTGTGTACGACTTGACCCGATCGTTCTTTAATCTCCTGAATAATAAAATAAAGATAATTTCTACTTTCTTAAGAACCTTTTTCAAGTTTATTATTCCATTTATATCACTTATTACCATGTTATAAACATTATGTAATCATTTCATGTTAATAATGTTTATTTTGTCGATATTTGGTACTTGAATTGAAAATTAACACCTTATATTTACATGTTTTCCATGTGGTCAATAGTCCATTATATAAAAAATGATATTCATGATTTATATATCATATATATCATATATATCTAGTATATACAGGTATTTATTATATTAAATAACATTTGGAGGTAAGAAATGAAATGCACCATTCCTGGAAACGGTAAGTCGTACGTACGCATGAACACTAAATTCATTTCAATTTCATATTTTAATGGAATTAAAACATAATCATACATAGGTATATTATAATTACATTATAATATCATATATAATATCATTAAATCTATCCTTTATTCATCCCACATAAGGCATTAACGAGTCACATCACTTTGAGGGGGGGTAGTCCGCACATCCGAAAATGAGATTATCGTATTTACCCACTATCGAAACAATAAAGGAGTGGTATAAATTGAAATTATAGAAGAATAAAGAAAAAATAAAGATAATATATATCATATATAAATATATTGTAATCATAATGGCCACCATGAGAGGCAGTAACAAGTAATTGAATAATCATCGTTTCATGAGGCGTTAGATTGTTATCCACAAGAACATTATGTTCTTCACCCATTAGATGGAGGTGTGTGTAAGTGTAGTTTGAATAATTATCATAACAACATCCTAGTATATTTAGTATTCTGGTGTTTCTATAAAATAAAGGAATAAAAATATTTTAGGGGATGTAGAAATAAAATAAAACTAAATAAAACAATAGAATTTAAGAGAAAATGTTACCTTTAATTTTGGTAACTTCATTTGGTTTGAACGAAAACGACTTCTTGAAGTACCTTATGCCTAAGGTAAGGCTTCTATGAGGAGGAGAGAGAAGTAGGGAGCTTTATTTGGAAGATTTTCGATGAGCCAAAAGGCTTTAGAGGTGTGTGGAATTGGATAGAAATGGTCTTCTTTTATAAGGGAGAGGAGGGGCTCTTTCGGAAAGTGTGAAACTATTATTTTATTATATAATGATATTCGGTTTCTAAAGGTCCAAAAATCATTATAGTAGAATAAAAGATGTAACATGGTGGAAATAAAATCATCCAATATGAATTAGATAGGTTTTGGATAATATTTTAATCATTATAATCTTATTTATTTAAATCATTTATTAATTAGGTAAATACTGCATCATTATTGTGTGATAAATAATTTAATATATTCGATGTCTAAAAATTAAAAAAAATATCATGTAGGAAATATTTTAATCATTCCAATTAATGTTTATAGACAAAACAATTTATTATATAACACTATATAAAAATTAATTTACTAAAAGCTTTTTGTTTATGTCATTTTTGCCTTTACATTAAATTAATTAATAAAAAACTGTCATTATCATTCATAAGTTGCTCCATGGGGTCCCAAAATCGATGCAAGGATGCCCATGTTCGTCCATTACTAATATAATAAGGTTATGACAAGTGTTAATGGAATTTTAAATTATTATAATATTCTGTTTAACTTGAATTACCCTATTTACCTTTAACCGTGGTAAAAAAGTAAAAAGTTACTATTCACCAAAAATTATTTTCATCTTATTGAACCACATTTTTCTGAATAATTACAACCATGTATGACAAATTTTTGAAATTCAATTCATAGAAGTGGTAAATTTTCATTGAAATGAAAAATTCAGTTTTTTAACTACTACTATGTCATTTCACTATTCATAGAAAATTGAAGTTTTTCAGAAAAATACCAAAAATTCAAGAAAATATATATTTGATATTTCTAATTTAAAAATAATGTTTATTTTAACAAATTAAAAACATAAAATTTCCATTTATTATTTTTAAAATTAATTTCTGTTGTTAAAACAAATAGCTTGTTTTTAAGAAACAATAACTTTTAAAAGATTGACACTAGTTTATGTCCAATTTCAAAGTGAAATTAATTCCAATGACCAATATTATATTAAATCGTAAAAATATATTCTAATTACGCATTGAAAAAATTAAATATATAATCTAACCATATAAATAAATTAGACTAAAACATAGTTTTCAATTAAAATATAATTTTTTCACTATTCATTTAAAAATGAACTTTATCGGAAAAATTACAAAAATTTACACAAAGTAAATTTAGATGTCCACATTATAATAAAGGATTTTATTTGGTCATATATAATTTATTAATGTGACCAAAAATATATTTAAAGAGGGTTCTCCATTAAAAGGCGTTAAATCGGCCTTTTAATGTGAATTATGGTTAAAATTAGATTCATTCATATTTTAAGACTATAAGTTTTATTGGATAAATCTGGAAGCATTTAACAAACATGTATAATCCTATTTTAATCATTTTTTTAATTCCTTCCAATGCAACAACTATGAGTTATCTTCCATTTAAAATAATAATATTATATTATTATTGTGCAACGTAAGTTTTCAAAGAAACTCGTTGTTGCGTATCAGGTATGCTATCGAACATAGAAACCCTTTTAAAGTAAAATTAATATTTAATTCACAAATATTAGTAAGTATTAAAATATCTTTTTCTTCATTTAAATTGGATGTTACAGTTATTGTATGAAGATATATGGTGGTTCATGGGATTTTTTCTCTATTTTTTTTCTTGGGCATATTATAGGTTTGACTCATGTTTATTTAGGGAGATTTTATTCACCAACTCCATACATCCATTGTTGACCACTACTGATGATTAAGAGATTGATGATTTTTGGGTTGTGGTCATAGGATGTTTGTGATTATACCCATAGTGGGGTTGAGAATATCAGGGTTAAGTACAAATAGAGGGTCTCACGAGTTTTTGTTTAACATTCAATGATTAATGGTGCCCTCAATTGAGGTGTGTCCTATATGATGGTGTAGCCAACCAAATTATAGGATGAATATTTTTTGGACCATGATACTTATGGGTGATTATGATTCCTTCTTCATAGTGAAATTTTATCTATGTGTAGATCATGCCATATATGTTGAGTTTGTAAAATGTAGAATATTGTAGTGGAATGTTGTTTTTCGACACCTAATCCACCAGAAGTCCATGGGACGAGATATGAAGGGTTTCAAAACTATGAGATGATAGGTGATGCTTCATTCTCCCTCATGGTGTTTTCTAGTTGTGGGTGATTTGTTCACTATGAAATTGGATAATGTAGGTAGTGTGATCACCCTTGGTTGGTTGGGATCATATTAGAGAAGGTTGATTTTATATTATTTCCTAACATAAATTTCACTCTTTATAAATCCATATATGTGTACATATAGTTTATAGGTATTACCAATAGTGTCCTAATGATTAAATTACTAATCCATAGGTAGGAGATCTAGGATGCATATAGATTTTACAGTTCATAACTCAAGTATTTTGAAGTCCCTTATGATAGATGCATCACATTTTTAAGGTGTAGTGGATCACTTTTAAAACGGTGATGGAATTCGGGCTAGACTGGCCGAGTCCCTAGTTTCATTCCAGTTTTAATTTTATTCTTTTATTCCATATATGTATATGATTTTCCAATGGAGACCCCATGTTATATCTGTATGACTAAAATAAAATTATAGAAATATATTTTTATACCATGTTATATATTTATAGATATACTTTTTTGTTGACATGTTGAATGAGTATTGTTTCAATTACATGGTAGTTTATAGTTAAACATACAGTACTTATCTTCTCCCCACTATCACCTCATTATCCCTCACTACTACTCAAAAGACTCTATTATACTGGGAGGCATGTCAAATGTCTATGGTACAATGGTATGTATGTTGTTTAGGTGATCCAAGTCAGAGATTTTATAATTAAAAGGTCATTTTAAATTTTTATATAATTCTTAATCATGCATATGTAAAAAAAATATTGTGAGTTACTAGTTCATATATTACGTCAATGTTTTCAAAATAAATTACTATGTTGTATAAAATTCATAAATTAAATGATGTTTATATTTGTGAATATTATTTCTTAACATAATAAAGTATCAATTAACCCCAAAAGGAAGGGAAAACATTTGTAAAAATCTGATATTTCATTCACGTAAGAAGAAATGCATGAAGATATATGAAAATTATATAACCTAGTAGATATGTCTCATGTTTCCCCATTGGTTTCTTGAAATTTTTTCCAAATTATAGTGAATTTGGTATAGGAGTAATGGTTGAGAGATATCATGAAATTTCAATGTTCGGAAAAATGTTGTTTTTACATTGTAAGGATATAAAAACATTGTATAATTATAAGATATTAATTTATAAATGTCTAGTATAATAACTAATATTGGTTGGGGGGTTGGTGGAGGTATTATTAGAAAAAAGATGAATTTGTTGATAAATATACAAAACTACTCGACATTAAAGGGGGTAAAATAGCAATATATTTTTTTTAATTTAAAATAAAAAATAATGAATAGTAAAAAAATTACCAAAATTATGTGTGTGAAAATAAAAAAAACCAGAAATATGGATTTTAAAGATGATCATAGTTCCCAAGTAAAAATCTTAATAATCAATTACGTTGGACCATGATTTTGTAGCCACAAATAAATTTGATGAATTGATAATATAGAGGTAGCATAGTTCATACTGATTTCATTTAATTTTATTTGTAATAAACACTTTTTGAATAAAATTTAAACAATTTTAAATTTAATGTTGTATTTTTTGGCCATATGTACATAAAATGATAGATTCTTCTCGATTATATACTATTTTATCATTTAAAACAATATTAATACTAATAATGTGAACTTTTATATATAAATGAATAAATATTTTATTTCTCCAATATATGGTGGCTTAATTTTCATGAAACATATCATTATCATCAATAAATAATTAACTCATATCCTTCTGTAATCAAGTGGAAATCTCAAGAAATGTTTTCTTTCAAAAAAATTAACATTTATATATAATTTTCTTAATGCTGTTGATTTCCATCTTACAATTATTTTATGTTCTGATTAATAAATGTTCCCTCACACAATAATTTATTCAATAATTTATTTTATTTTATATATTCCACCATCACTTTTTTCTGTTTTGATGAGTATTATATTAATTATTTTAAATACTTTTATTCTATGTTATTGATATCTGTTATATCAAATAATATCGTCATTTTTGGATTTGGACAAGATGAATTCAATGGAGTTTCTCAATTTTCAATATCCCATAACATGTGGGAAATTATTATTTTTTCTAATTAAGGGGAAAATAATCATATAAAATTAAGGATCAATTGATTAAAAGTAAAATTTTATATATTTAGGATATTGGATGGAGGAACTCAAATAAATGAGTGAATCAATTAGATCATTAATAATATGTCTTCTTTTAAAACTATTACACTAGAACTAGATCAAGTATTAAAACATCCTATAGTTATACATACTAGATGGGATACAATTACTATTTATATCAGATTTTATAAACCTATTAAAAGGATAAAAATTGATATTTTAATTGGAACAATCATGACCAATAAAGTTGAGATATAACTAGAAAGTGATGATCTGAATTTGTTCAAAAAGTTAAATTCTTCACTTAGTGATTCTACTTCAATGGGTGAGAAAAATGATAGAGAATCATATTTTGACTCATTTAATGGGGAATCTTGTTATCCAAATTCCATAACTAAACTCTTATGGATTTCTATTAGATTTTATACGTTATTAAATTTGAGAAGTGGATCAAGGAAATACCTTTCCAAATTTAAAATGTCTAAAGGAAACTATAATACATGTTAGATTCAATTAATTAAACAAGAATGAACATATAAGACATGACATCAATCAAATAAATAATAATAATAATTTTCTTAAAAAACATTACTACAAATGAATATGAAAAAAAAATTACTTGAAGGAAACTTGGTGAAATTCTGAAGATTCTACTAAAAAAATTGTTTTTAATTTTAAAGATTAGAATTTACATCCAAAAGAAAATATGTGTGTTATATATTAGACTAAATTGGTACAATCATTATTTTCTAATATTTCTAAATATTAAAAGTTTTCTTTTGATGATGATATTGAGTAATGTTTTAAAATCAATGTTAAATATAATACATTAATTAAAATTAATTTTTATCTAAATAATTATTATGATTCATTTCATATAGTTTTTAACACTTTGTGTTAAAAAATTTTGAATTACTATCTGACCATTATAAATATAAATCCTAATTTTCAATGATTGATAATAGAATCAATGATTTGTTTTCTAAATTTCATTATTTTAAATTGTCTTCTAATATGGTTTCTTAAGATTACTATAACCATAATTAAATAATAGTCAATAAAAAATAAAATAACGTAAATGTGGAATTAAAATAAATAATAAAAATTTAAGGTTCTATAGGAAAAAAAATTCCCCAGGTTCAAAATATAAAATCACATATACTATTACTTTTTTTACTATAGTATTCATGTAAATTATTAAAAAAAATTATATCTTAGTGTTCCTCAATTAACTTTGGTTAATCATGGCTACATAACCAATGATTTATTGAATTTTAATGATTAAGTTTCTACTCAAAGAAAATATTTTTTGTTCCCAGAATATTTTATTCCTAAAATAATTAGACTGAAAAGAATATGGTACTAAAAAATATAGTCGTTGATATTTTAGAAATGATCCAAATAACAAGAATGCTTTACAGTATTTTGGACTGTATTTACTCAAATAATATGAATAAATACATATTAAACTAATATTCCTAATCATAATTGATGAATTCAGTGTAAATAATGTTAATAAAATGATCCATTGAGTAATGTGTGATGGAGTTCATTAGGAATTACATTACATATTTCCACAACGTATATCTTTTAATTATATAATATTTAAAAAACATTTTCAAGTGAACTAAAAAATTTATACAATGGGATACTCATTCATAACTATTTTGTATTCCAACCTTATGTATTATATTTTCGAGTTTTAGTATTGTTATCATGATTCGTGTTTTACATGTTATAAAAAAAATTAAATATGGATATTCCATTATCTTTCTTCACATTAAAATATATTTTTCATGATGTAGGAATATTGGATGATCTTCTAGCTGATACCAACCCATAATATCATAATTGTATTTTTTTTATTTGATTTTTATGATTTTATAATATCATTAAAAATATCTTCATGGGATATCTTTTTTATTTTTTCAGATGATTGGATTGTATACACAACTGGTAAATTTATCTACATATATGGTTAGTGAAAATCTTTGTATCCCCTATGAATTAGTCAATAAGAAACATCCCTGGTCACAACACCCATAGTGGATATTGAAAATGATATATCCTCCCTTTCTATGGACATAAGAATTGTCATTTTTATAGATTCATGGCTATAGGATTTCATGGGGAATTCCTATATAGAATATCATACAACTAGGGCTACAATAGAAACAACAAAACCCATTTGGTTTTGAACCTTAAAACCATATAGGCAATCCATAACACAACACCACTATAGTACCCATTATATTATATATAAATATATTTTATTTATAAAATCATATATTTGAAAAATTATTTCATATTGTTTTTATTGTTATGAAATATAAAATTAATTATAATATTCATATCCTACCATCCTATAGCCATAATTAGAGATTTCTATAGAAATACACTATGCTAAGAACCTAATATCAATAGTCATGTTCTACAAAATGTCTATTATCCCCCATCAAGAACATATATCAATGTTTATGGGACCAACCATGGACATATCCCTTCATTCAGAAGCTATCACAATTTAGGTGAACTGATTATAGTTAAAGCTTCTTTTCTATTCCCTTCCCTTTGGAAAAAATTCTTTAAGGTTGTGTAAAATCCTCTAGTTGTGTTCGTGGTAGACAGTGGCTATAGGGTACCTATTTCTATGTTCATTACATGAACCATGGTTATAGGATTCCTAAATCTATGATATAACTTTTCCATGGAAATATGGGTGTGGTAATAAACTAAATTTTGACTTTAGATACCTATTACAGTTTTCTTTATCGTTATTTTTGAATTATATAATTTATTTTTATTATTCTGATAATCATATATTTATGATCTTATCAATTTATTTCTTAATATATTCTATACATTATTGTTAATTCATGTTCTAGAATTAAAATTTATTATTTTTCTATTATATGGTGGTTATGTATTGTGAATTATCAAGTTTTTTTAGTATACAAGATATCGAATGAATTATTTTTATTTTATTCTAGAAATATTTAAAAAAAAACGGGATCCTTCAAGATAGATTCAATTTAATGGAGGAGTTTGCTATGATGAAAACTAAATTTCCTATATTATCATTAAATTAATATTCCATAAAGTTTTAAATTTTATTTTTTTCTTATTTGTTTTATTCTTTTGGGTGGAATTTTTCTTTTATTATTTTATTCTATAAAAAATTTATGTTCTTTTATTTTTTATGATTTTTATGGAGTTATTCTATAAAACCATTTGTATTTGTACATGATCATGTTTTTCCTTTTTTCAACTATTGAACCATTATAAATATATATATTAAAACTATATATTGAAATCTTATGTTTGATAATGTTATGTTTTATTGAATTATTTTTAAATAGGTTTACACTTATATTAATTTATTTTTTATCCTTACAAAAAGGGGATAAATTGTATTGGTTTAGTAATTATAAAAAATGGGGAGAATGATGGTTGTATTGTTACTAAATATTTTTTATATTTACTTATTCCTTAAAAACATAATTCACTAACATTGGAAAAAAATTACATCTTTTACACTCAAATTGATTTTTATTCTTTGATATATACAATTTTATTCACATATATTATCCTCTATTATGTTTTACTCTTTATTATTAATTATTATAAAAAACATCTGTAATTATTTTTAAAAATCATCATTATTATATATTTTTAAATTATGAGCTTCCAATATTCAATGTTGAATAATTTTCCTATGTGTGGTACATGAGTGGATGAAAATTACCAAAATGTATTATAACATTCGATATTTTAGATTCCATGAATTTATTTCCTATGAAATTAAATTTGGATATGTAAATTAACCCTTACTCATACAAGTAATGTCGGGAGTTCGCTTAAAATACTTGAGAAATAATAGAAGTTCCAATGTAATAAATTTTTCTATATAAAAGAATCAAACATTTTAAATTTGAGTCTTGAATCATGCTAGAATTATCAAAAATTAAATCTTTATTATGTTTGTAGTGGATTTTTTTAGAGTTGATATTTCAAAAATTAAATGACTTATGTATACACAAAGTAGTTAAAATGAAAGTGATAACTTTGAAAAATATGTTTACAATTATGAACAATGGAAATAATAAACTACTTTAAGAATTTGGAAAAATATTTTTACATATACACAATATAATGAGAATGGTATATAATTTTAATCTTTCATAATTCAATAATATAACTTTTATGGATTTAAATTAATTAATTTAATTCTTACCCTACAAGTAACATTTGATCTTGTTTGATAATCAATTTGTTGTCTGAAATCATACCAGCTTACATATGAGTTGATTCATTTATTATTAGGAGTAATAATTCATTAAATTTTTTATGAATTTTATCACATGTTTATAAAGAATAAATCTATATATCATTGTTTCTATTAATTTTGATTATTTCACATAAGGATGATTACAACATCCCAATATTGACTATATAATAGAAAAGGTAAAATTAAACATTGTGAATTAGAATATTCATGATCATGATTTCCTAAAAAAATATGATTCTTGATGAAGTGAGATTAATTATTAATATAATTTTTATCCATTTCATATTCCAATTGTTTTAATGGTTAATGATTTAGATGTTAAATTGTTTTCCAAAATATTCATTTTTTATGCCATAGTGGAAATTTTTTATCAACGTTTATAATAGGACTATCAATTATACATTATGACTTATAATCTGAAAATTATTCCTAATAAAATTCAAATTCCTGAATTTTAAAAGAATTTTTGTTTTGAAATGATTTTTTTTCTAAATTTTTCATAAAATATTATTTTTTTGTTAAATTATGGAAAATCAGAGTTTTTATTTAAAACTGCACACTTCTATGAAATATTTATAATTTTTTGTGGATTAAAAATTGTTTTAATGGAAAAAAATAATAAAATTTAATATAAATTAATTCAATTTAATACATTTCAATCATTTTTATTAGGAATTTTGAAATAAAAACATTTTTAACGTTTGAAAATTTTTTCATTGGAAGACTGCTTTCTTGTCATGACCGTGAGTTTATTTTCAAATTAAAAATTTTCAAATTTACGAAATTATTTTTTAAAAACTAGATAAAATAATTTGAATAAATATACGATATTTTATATAATAAGGATATATTAATTTCTGACCATAATGTGAAGAAAAAATAGTAAAAAATAGTTTATGTGCTTAAGATAAAATGGGTTTTTCGGGGGTTAAACTAAAATGTTAAGGGTTAAACATGAACTAAAAATTTTAAAAAAACAAGTAAATGGATTTATTTTGAAATTGTATCATTTCTTATTATGAATTTTATATTTAGGTTTGTTTTGGAATGAAAAAAAATTGGTATAGCTTTTTATTTTTAAAAATTCAAAGTGTGTCTCCCACATCCCTTTTAAAAGACCGTCGTCTCTCATATCCTATCACACACCCAAAACTATTTATTTTATACAAAATAATACCTAATACATTCCTTATATACCACATACCATCCAATAATACTTATATTGTTCATAA
This sequence comes from Viscum album, assembly GCA_963277665.1. NCBI lineage: Eukaryota > Viridiplantae > Streptophyta > Magnoliopsida > Santalales > Viscaceae > Viscum > Viscum album. The sequence goes on along the minus strand of OY728146.1, from coordinate 2,052,218,254 downwards.
ATTCAACCTATGATATATTGTTGGGTAATCCCAAAGAGGTTACTCAAAGATGATGCAATGTTCTTCAAAAAGAATTTTTTTATTTATTACTCCACCTCATTAGATTACTATTAAACCATTATGATATAATATCCTCCATATGATAAATATACTATGATTTTTTTCCAATGACCTATTTCCATCTCCTCTTCCCTCAAATGGTTGATGATAATGTCGGTCGTGTGTACATCATATTACTACCTCGCGAACTGATGTTACATGATTTCCATAATCTCATCACATAGTTAGGTATAATTATGTATATACTCTACATATATAATATTATTTAAATTTAAATACTTCTATAAATATATTATCATATATACATTTTTTACATCCTATTTCATAGATAATAGGATAATGTCATTCATATGTACGACAGACTACCACCTCAAAAAATGATGTGATATGTTTTTCACATATACTTTATATAAAAGGTAGTAATGGATAAATTTAATTATTATATAAGAAATATATGTGAAATATGTATGATTATATAAAGGTAATAAATTTTGTCATTATTTTTCTTCATCCATTGAGAAAATCGAAACATCGTTCATGTGTATGTGTGACTTACTATCTCCTTGAATGGTGTATTCCATTATATATCCCTACCAATTATGACTTAATATATATATATATATATATGTAATTAATATGTATTATTTTTAAATTTTTAATAATGTACTATTTATTATGGAACCACAAATAAATTAATAGGAAAAAAAAATTATACCTTAAAAAAAGCATTTATTACCCGAGACGTGACATTAACATGGAATTATGAATAAATGGTTATTAAAAGGTAATTTTCTAATCATATATGAAATAATTTATATACATATATATTTAAATTTATATATTTATAATAAATATTTATTTATTTTATAGGATAATTGTACATGTGTGATGGAATATGAGACTTAAGGTATGATATTTTTGTCTCCAATTGCCTTCTTTTGGATAAAGGTTTTGTTATGCATCGATCATTTTCAATGAGGGGTATCTACTACCTTGTAGACATGTTATTTAAAGAATTTATAAATATTTATGTTATTTAATGTGTCAATTTATGTTAATCATTAATGGTAAATTTGATTCAAAATATAACAATGTTGTAAGAAAAATATTGTACAATCTTATCAATTATCAAGATTATTTATGATATTGATTTTGATGATGAAATAATTTGATCCAACTATAAATAAACTCTTTAGTTTTTTTCTCTAATGGTTTTTTCAAGATATTAAATATTTTATCTTTATTTTCTTCTCTTTATATACTAAATAGTTTAAAATAATAAGTTTAAGAATAATCATATTTATTTTTCCCCCAGGTAGAAAAAAACATTTCTGAAAAGTTATTATTTCATATAAACATTATAAAATATATTTTCTACCTTATCAAAACAATTATTTATATAAATTATTAACCATTTTTAAATTTTATGAAAAAAGTGAATTTAATTTTCAAGATGTTTTCCAAACAAGGCCAGTTTGGATTTTACCGAAAATGGGAAAGCAATATTTGTTTTATGTGTACGAAATGACCGAAATTTCGTGAATTCAAGACCAGTATTTTCATTGAATCATACCTTCCAATTTTTTAATGTTACGTTCAATAAAACCTAATTCCAAAAATTTTGTTGTTTTTTCATCTAAAAGAGTTCAATTTAAGGATATTTTTCTAAATAAAAATTCCAAGAGATTTTTCATTCAAAATAATTTTCCATATATGATGAAAATCATTAATGTAATTATGATTTACTAGGATTATGATACAATTATACCATTTTTATTCTTTCGATTAATGTTTTAGGTTTATGATGATAGGTTGTATATGAAACCCTTTTCTCTTCCACGGGTTAAACCATGATTAAATGTTATGAATGTGGATTCTTTTTCCATGGGTTATGCTATGATGAAATGATTATAAAGCCAATTTATTTTCCATAGGTTATGCTAGGATGAAATTTATATTAAAGAAATTTATATTCATTGGTAGTAATATGATAAATGGTTTATGATCTTCTATAACACATATTTAATATTTTAATTATATAATGGGTGGGGCCTAAATCTACGTAAAATTCATTGGATAATGTCTAATATATCATGAGATATAAATTATTATAATTGGAGGTGAACCTAGTTATGTATGTAATTCTGCCTACTATGATAATTTTTGGGGTGAACCTTGACTATTATAATAGTTTTTAGAGTGAACTCATTTTACTATGATAGTCTTGTAAATGATACATGAAATTATATAGAAATGGTTCTCTATACTTATGTGTATTACATAATTCAATGTATTATGCCATTATTATGATCTCAAGGATCATGTAATTTTATTCTCTTGTGACTTGTGTATTGTTTTCGAAAGATAATTATGGAATGAAAAATTTTCTATCATTGGATATGTTGTGTATGGTTTTCAAATGTTATGCACATGTATACATACACTTGAGATCATGCTATGTATATTTATATACCTTTTTACCATTATTAAACATTTCATCTCACAATATCATATTTTTATTTTATGTGGGTAAAGAAGAAATGTAATATTTATAATTTTTCTGATAATTGTACAAGTTATGAATAACTTATTCGAATATTATGTAGTTCACTAGTGAACTTTTTTTTGTTTCAATGTTTTCAAAAGGAACTATACAATTTTAAAATATGGGTGTGTGTTAGTATAGTTTCATGAATGTTTAATAATAAATTATTTCATATTTATGTATGAAAATATCTTGTTATTGTTGTTGGTAAGGGAGGATGGGATTAATTATCCATTGAATACTAGGATGAGAAAATTGTTTTACTAACCCTTTGGATAAGACTATATATATGGTAAAACCATAATTCTTATGTCAGAAAATGACTATATGGTTTAAATAATAATTAAACTTTTTTTGTACTATTCATAGATGTGGTTCTCTCGCATATGTATCTAGGGGTAATACCTCATAATAAGGAACGTCAGGCTTGAATAAAGTGTTACATGGTACACAAAACATTCTTTATTTTACACTTAGTTTGACACTCCTATGGGATATTCTATAGTGAAATCATAATTACCTTATGTGCCAACATGAAGGATGTGAATAGATTATGAACATATATGACCTATTTTAAAATAATTATTTCATAAAATTAGATGAATTTTTCTTGATTAAGATATACTAAATTATTATTCATGGTGATGTCGTTTTCCACTATGATTAGGGTTTCTCACACTTTTCTTTTTGGATTTGTTCGATAGATAGAACCTGAATGAATTATGTTAATGATAAATGGTATGGAAAATGAAATTATTATCCTCTTGATAAATATAATTTTTTAAGATAAATAATGATAAAAGTCATTTTTATTCTAATAAATAATTATCAATGTATGAATTATGATCAAATTCCAAACGTGAAAAGGAGGGAACAACATTAAGTTGATTCATTAATGGAGAAACATCCACCTTATTTCAGTGGCTCTTCTGATCTAATATTTTATGATCAATAGATCTTCCCCACTGAAAAGATATTATCCCACTTATAGTGTTCAAATCCTGATAATGAAATCATAGTTGTATTCCATCTAGAAGGGAAGTGGATCAATAGTGGAATCAAATCCAGAATATGAGGAAACATCAGAAGAATAAATATTATCATAGGGAAGAGTTAAATAACTTTTTTTTCAATAATTAAATTCCTCATATTCATCTTATGAGGATCAAGAATCAGTTCTGTAAGATAATGAAAAATAATGATGAATTTTTCAGTACATATGATAAAAAATTTAAATGACTTGTGAGATACATTTATGGAATTATCTTCCAACCTGAAAGTAAGGTTGACCAATTAGTGAGTGTCTTAAAACCAAGTCTCTGAAATAAATTATCTATAATATAATTATGTAGCTATGAATATATTTTCTTATGTGATATCAAGTTGTGAATGGATATTGTAGTTATGTATCAATATCATTGTATTGAAAATAAGATAAATATATCATTCAATGGAAAATATAAAATCCATGGGGAGAAGAATATGAGCATTCCTTTATGCTGACTTTTTTGGGAAGAAACATAGATGATATTTTTATTTAATGGATATTATCATTTTTTATGTATAATAAGCTTGTTTATTATGAAACATAATAGTGATGTTATCAGTAAAAGTTATCGAATCATGAGAATAGAGAGAAGGAACCACAAACTTCTCCTCGGACCCTTTAGTGATTCAAATGAAAGGAGAGAGGGAACTATGATAACCATTTCCGAAATGCATTTTTTAATGATGGTTTTTAAAATTAGAAACTTCTTAATCAAAGGAAAAAGAGTAAATCTCATGTGATCACGGATTTTTACATGGAGTGTCACACCAATATCATGAATGGTACACTTATAATCACATCTAGAACTAATAATGTCTAATTTGACTCTCGATCTCTCCATTCATTCATATAAGAATAATTTTATATTGGTTTCAATTTTTCACCTAAACGAATAAATGTAAAATTACTAGTGAACCCCAATAATGATATGATTCTTGCATCTCATGTATATAATTCCTATATGGTTTATGTTATTGGGAATGTAATTCAAAAAAATTCATTCTTCCTCTAGTTGAATTTGATGTTATCATAGGAATGGAACAGAGTTCTCTATATAAATCCAACATTAATTTCTAATTAAAATAAGTCACATTTTATATTCCAACCCATAATATATTTTTTATCATTGCAATGATAAATATGAAATTCTAATGGAAATCACATTCACAGTATGGGTATTATCATGTTTTTAAAAGTAGTTTCAATCTCAGATATTTGAGTAAAAACAAAATATAATTTATATTTCAATTATGATGGAGTTTTTAATGTATTTAATGATGATTTTACTAGTCATACACATTAACATGAAGTTGAGTTATCAATAGAACTCATATATGGTTCCAAGCCTATATCAGAGACTACATATAGAATGAAATTAATTTAGTTACATAAATTAAAGAAGAAAATCCGGAAGAATCATTTAAATAGATTCATTTAGACTTGTGTTTCACCATGGGGTCCACCAATTCCCATTGTGAATTAGAATAATGGTTCGATGTGACATTGCATTGATTATAAGTATTTAAAAATGATCACAGTCAATAACTAGTATCAACTACTTAATATTGATGATTTTTTGGTCAAATGTGTGGAGGTCAATAGTTTTCAAACAATGAACTTTGTTATAGAATTTTTAAATTTGGGGTCATTAAGAAGGATAAAACTAGGATTACATTTTGTTAAAGGTATGAAAATTATGAATATATGGTGATTTCATCCAGAATTAAAAATTCCCCCTCTATATTCATTGAATTAATGATTATAGTCTTTGTAAATTACCGTGATCATTTTATGGTAGTCTATATCGATTATATTCTAAAATATTCTAAGAGTAAGGAACGACATCATGATCAAATTTTGAATGTACATAGGACCAAGTCAGATATGATGTTTTATGAAAATATTATGAAGTATGAATTTTGGATGAAAAGTTATCATTTTTGGGTCATATAATCTCTAATGAGGGCATATATGTGGATCCATCAATGATAGAGGCTATTAAATGGTTTCACAGACCAAATATGGTGATTGATATCATTTATTTTCTTGTTTTGGAAGGATATTGTTTATTTATTATCTAAAATTTATCACAAAACTATAATCCTCTCACCATGTTAGTATTAGAGGGAGACAAACTCTTATGGATAGATGAGTGTGAGGGAAATTATATGAAACTGGAAATTGTATCAGTCAATGAAACATTGTATACATTACCCTTAAATAGAGAAGGTTTTAGAATCTATATTGGAGAAATAATGAAGGGTTTGGAATGTTTTATTATTCATAATTAAAGTGTTCTAGATTATGCCTCATGAAAATTGATGGTTCATGAAAAAAAATAACCATCTCATGATTTGAAGTTTGCTATTGTAAATTTTTCATTAAATACACATATGCATTATTTTTATGAATAAGAGTGTAGTGTATGTACTGATCACTATAGATTAGTGTATATATTCACATAAAAAGAGATAAACATGTTCCAAATAAGATTGTTATTACAGAATAAGGATGATGACTACCAAATACACTACCACCCAAGAAAGTAAAACATGATGGTTGATGATTTTTTATTAAAATATCATTTTCGTTTATCCATGATGAGAATAAAAAATTCCAATATTTATATATTTTTAAAATATAGACTATAAATCTTGAATTAATGGGATAAATATTATATTTCACAATTTAATGATCAATAATATATATTGGTGTTGAATAAATTTGCAATGAATAAAGATGTAGAGCTATAAAAGATGGTTCGAAATATTCTTAAGTGTAACCATGACCATAATAGATTAATAAGGTTTAGTAAATGTTTATTTTTTTATTCCATGATAGTTTTGAAGGAGTTTTTCTATGAATATCATAGTTCTTCTTTCTCTATTCATCCTAGAAACAAGAAGATATATAGTGATTTGAATTAGTATTTATAGATTTTGGCCATTAAGACAGATATAATAGTGTTTATATCACTGTGCTTGGTATTTTAAAAAGTTAAGGAAGATAGATAATAGTATAAGGGAATGTACCATCCATGACCCATTCCAAAATTTAAATGGAAAAACATAACCATGTATTTGGTAAAGGGACTCCGTAAAACATCAAATAGGAATAATGATATATGAGTCATAGTTCATATCCCTAAATATTTAACACACATAATGATGATCGAAGAAGAATTCTCTTTAGATAACATTTCTTGGATATAGATTAAGGAATTATGAAGGTTTCATGTTGTTCCTCATTCAATTATATATGACTAGAATCAGAGGATTACATAAATGTCCTAGAAAATTATTCCATATTATCTTGACATAATGTTATGTTTAGCACAATGAATCATCCTTATAGATATGTTCAATATGATTGAAAATTTAAAACACTAGAGTATATGTTGAGATCTTTTTATGGATTTTAAAGGTGGTAGGGATCAACACCATTTTCAATTTGAGTATTTATATAACAATTGATTTCACATGAGTATTCAAATGAATTCTTATGAATCCCCTACTAAGAGAATCGAATAAATTCAAAGTGGATGAAACAAGATGGGGATATAAATCTATTGAGATATGATATATCTAATGAAGTCAAATAAATGATTAAATCCATTCAAAAACACGTAAGGTCAACCCAATGTTAAAAAAAAGATATAATCATAATAACTAGTGTGATCTATAATTTGAAGTTGGTGATAAGGTAATTATATAAATTTTTCCAAGGAATATGTTTATGAAATTCATTAATAAAGGGAAACAAGTAATTAGTATTATTGGTCACTTTGAAATTAATTATTTTATAGGGAAGTTAAACTATCTGTTGGAACTTCCACCAAACATCTCTCAAGTCCATGATGTATTCCATGTATCTCTGTAAAGGATGTACATGCATAACCCTTTATATCTTCTGTATTAAAATATAAAAATATATGAGAATGATCTTACATAATGAGGAAAAACATTTGGAGATTTTCTATCATACGGTTAAACATCAAATGAACAAAACCACTCTCATAGTCAATGTTTTTTTGTGAAACCACCAGTTTGAGGAAGCAAAGTTCGAAACTAAGTATGTAATGAAGTATATGTATCCTCATTTTTTATACCAAAGTTATGTAATTTTTTGGGGGAAATTAATTTTATGTGGGGTAGAATAAAACAACCTATGTTTTTATGAAATTTTATTAAATAAGTTCAACTTCATAAATTTCTTACATTATATGGAAAAAAGATTTTTAAAAAAGCATAACAAACTATCAATGTTATTATTTAAATTTGATTATTATTACATAAAAATTAAACATTGGTGAATAAATTATAATGATTTTTTTGAATATTATGTATATTTTTTTATATAATTAAAACATATTGATAAATAAGTATATAATTTTCCTTAAAGTATTTATATGATTCAAAAAAACTATTTTAAACAAAAACATTTTTTATTTTTATTTTGGAAAAATAATAAATAATTTTTTAGAAATTTAAGAAAATAAATTTTTAGAAATAAAATTTAATTTTTATGTCATCATAATAATATTTTCTTTATATTTTTTGTGGATTTTTTCTATAAATATTTTTTTTTCAATAAATTTTAAAAATAATTTTTTATTAGAAACTACGTTTTCATTTTAAGAATTTTTTATTTTCTATTTGGATATCAATTTTTTCATAAGTAAAATTTTTTGAATTATATATCTATTTATCAAATTTTGGTAATTTTTATCATTTTTAAATTTATTTTTTATATAAAATTATTTTATTCTTTTGAGCATTTTCTCTTTGGAGAACTAGTTCTCATCACGGGTGTGGGTTTAGTTATAAATTTAAATTTTCCACTTCTCAAATTAAATTTAAAAAAAATGGATTCCATATTTTGAATAATAATAATTTATATCATCTAATAAATTCAACATAATTTTTACTATAATTAATTTAAAAAATAGTAAAAAAATCTATAGTTACTGTAAAAATGTGTTTTTTGGATGGCTAAACTTAAAATAAAAGAATTTGAAATTATGTGAAATTTTTCCAGTACAATATTTATAGAAGTATTTTGGCCATATACAATATGGGGCAAATAATGGTCAATTTTTTATCCTTGTAGAAATTTTTAAATTCTTGTACATCATTTTATTATCACAAAATAAAATTATGGAAATCACCTCAATAATATATTACATCCTAATATCCTCTCCTCTTCACACATACAAAACATATTATATCAAAAATTACCAAATCAATCCAATTACTTAAATATCACATCTCATCCTAGATTCATTATTCTCTTCATAAATCCATCCTATGCAGGATTTGGGTGAAAACCCATGGATGTTACCTAAAGAATAGGTATAATTCTTCCATGATAGGTTTTATTTTTTTTCTTATACCAACTCCTTCAATTTCTGTTAAACTGTGCTGAAGAAGAAAAATTTAAAACATACATATATATATTTGTTTTTATGATAATGTCATGACCCACATCCATCTAATATTCCCAGATATGGAAAATAGTAACATTTTTTGGCTATTTGATAGGCTACCACCAAACAAAGGGATGTGAAAAGTTCTCCTTAAACCCCCCCACAAGGGTGGGTATAATGATTGATATAATGTATATATATGATATATATAATATATGTATACCTTTTAATACATATTCTGATATATAACATTTTAAATTTCCATTCCAAAGTGGAATATAATAACATTGTTCATGGGTGACATGAACTACCAAAACATGAAGAAAAGTGATCTATTATTCACTTATATTTTTCATGTAACATAATAAGGGAAATATTTAATTCATATATAAGAAATATATAAGTTTTTTATAACGTATTATATTTTTTCCATTCTTTTTCTTCATTCTTCTAGGAAATTGAAATAGTGTTCGAGCGTACAGATGAGCTACCATCTCCCTGAATGGTGTATTTATTTTTCTATGTTTACTATTTATGTATTAATATAAACAAATATATAATTAATATATATGATTATTATATACTTTTTATCTTTATTTGGATTAATGAACCATTATAAAAGGGAGATGAGAAAAAATAAAAATAATAACCTTTATGAAAAACAGTGAAATTATTGCTCAAAAATGACTTTAACATTTAATTGCTAATAAATTGGTAATAAAAGGTCAAAAGTAAATATTATAATTCCTGATATATATAATTATGGTTCTATAATATATATTTGATAAAATTATTTTTTTATTAAGTATGTTTTAACATTTACGATGGAATTCAAGACATAAGGTGATTGATTTTTTCTCAAATTGGCTTCCTTAGGTCTTAACATAGTTATTAACATTATTATTCAATGAGGGGTATACACTTCACCATTTAAAATTTATAGTTTGATTATAAATAGTTTAAATATATTTAATATTTCATTTTATATTAATACTTAATTGTACATATGATTCAAAAGATACCAAAGTCACAAGGATCTTATGTTAAAATCTCATTAATTATCAATGTTGTTTATGATTATGATTCTGATGATGAAATATTATGATCCATATATCCATAAATTATTTATTATTATTATTATTATGTGGTTATATAATTATAATACATGTACGATCTTTATTTTTCTCTCTTTATGTTCTTAGTTGTTCAAAATAATGATTTTAAGAAAAATCATCTCTATTTCTCTCTTTGTTTTAATATCCATATTTCGTCCAAGAACATGTTTTCTTAAAATATTTTAAAAAAAATTCATATTTTCATAAGGTTTTATAAAATAAATTATATGTATATAATAATTTAAAAAAAATTGGGAAGAATCTTATGTTTTTTTCCAAACAATGCCCTTTTGGATTTTAACAAAAATGTGAAAAGATTATTTCTTTTTACATGTATAAAAAAAGTGAAATATTTAAATAAATGGGGAATTAATTTAAAAAATGGTCACTTTTTATCTTTTCAAGTGTATTTTAAATGAAAAGGATATCTAAAATTTTTAAGAAATTTTTAATTGAAAAAAAGTGGTTTTCAAATAAATGATGTTTTCTTAAAGAAATGTTCAAAGTGATTTTCCTTCAAAAAAAATTTACATATAAGTTGAAAACCATTTATTTAATTATTAATTACAATTTATATGATTTAGGTATACCATCATTATCCATTCCCTAAATAGTTTCTGATTATTATGAATATATGAATATGAAACCGATTTCTCTTCCACATGTCATACAACGATAAAATGTTTTTGAAACCTACTTATTTTGACATAGTTAATGTAATGATGGAATGATGGAATGATGAAATGATTATGGAAAACTATCTCTTTTCCATAGGTTATTAAATGAGTAAATTTTTATGATACCCATCTCTTTTAATGAGATTTGACATTATGAATTTGTATGATCTTGTGAAACACAAATTCTATATGTTCATTATGTTCTAGATGAGACTTATATTTCCATCTAATGCGTTGGATAATGATATATATCCCATGAGATAAAAGGTTATGTAATGGGTATTAAAACTGGTTAAATAAGGGAATATATCAACTACGATTATCTTGGGAGTGATCCTTGACTAAGAAGATGGTTTTTTGAGTGAACCCATTCCACTATGTTTGTTTCAACAATATTCAACTTTCTATCCTCCACCTATTACAATAACCAATGAAATGGTAACCTATAAAAGGTCTCATAACAAGACATGATCAATTAAAAATATTATTATAATAAAATTATTCCAATTTTAAATGACCCAAGAATCATCTATCAAAATCAAAGACACATTCCCTCAATATATACTCCAACATCATAATCTTTCACATAGTTTTGAAAATTTGTCAACAATTAAAATTTGGTTCAATAAAATAACAAATTACAAAAGAAACATTATAATAACTTATAAATCAAGGGAGAAATAATTAAACGTTTCCATACACTATAATCATCGAGATTCATTTAATATTAATCACCTATAACATATAATGTGTTTCTAAACTATCCATCGATTGTAATTTTGTAAGCAAGAGAACTGAGATGAATTCATTAGGAAGTCCTCAATAAAATGAATATAATTAATCCCATTAATTTTATGAGCGAAAACAATATAAAAATCCATGTCAATGTCTTCCCACTTCCACTATAATTTTTCTAGATGTTGAAAACTTTCAATAAGAAGATGGTGTTTTGTTTTCACGGACATAAAAACAAGATATCAAGAAACATACTCATCCACTTACTTCATTATCTAATGATACTAAATCATCCTCTTCATTTCATGGGATAGATTTTTAATACATGGATTCAATGATATAGATTTACTAGGAAAATATTTTATACACACTCTCTAAATACTCAAAGGAATAAACCGAATCTAGTAAAAAAATAAAGTCATTTATCTATAGAATATATATCAAAAGAATCACAATTCATAACCGTGTATCTACATAATTCACAATTAATATCCCATATCTAAAGATCCAATACCAGATACCTTATGGTATATGTATTCAATATCTAATAAATACATTATCACCCATTAATCCTCTCCTAACTAATTTGAAGGAATGGAAAAATGTCGTTACATTCTGTTACTCTCTTATTTACTAAGATTAATTACAGTAAGACATATGAACCAAAGAATTAACCACCACAATATGCTTTCAGGGAGTATATGTATTGTGTCTTGAGAAACCCTAAGATGGACTATGAGATGAGTGTTACCAAATTTATTCTTTTCACCTCATCCACTTCCCTTAATATCATGCCCCGTTGTTATAAGAAAATCTATTAAACTAATATATATATTGAATTCACCCATATAAAATATCAATGATGTGTTTTAAAGTTAAAAAATTAAAGCGGCTTGTAGATTTTACATGGATAAACTACAATAATCTTCATCCAATGATCACACAATAAAAATTGTATATGTGTACTAAACACCCATTGTAACTAATTTTTGTGGATTTGAAATTTTGGCGGAGTAACTCTTTACTTGATCTCATTAAATATAAAAATTTAAGTGAATTCAATCTTCACCAAGGATCACTACCAACAGGATATAAGTTAATAAATCAATTACACTAAAGGTTTACTCTACTTTTTTCATTCATTCAACACTTCATAAGAAATTAATTTTTATAAATATTATCCTCTTCTTAGTTTACCAACTTGATGGTTTCTACATGCTCATTATGATGACCATATTTAAATTTCATCATAATTGTTGATGTGATCCTCCAATTAATACCATGTGTATATCCAATATTCCAAGTCAAAATATATTAAAATGATTTATATAATTATTATGTACTATAATCTAAATAAACATTACACAACAAACGTACTCTCGATAATGATAATTCCATACTAGGAACATTATTATTGAACTACATCCACTTCAACTATTTTACAATAAGTGAATGAAATTACCTCAATAATTATTAAACTTATTTCAGTTATATAATGTAAAATAATATATCCACACAAATATAGTCATCAATGAAATTATTTTGAAAAATAACTCTAAAAAATACAAATCGTATATTTTATAAATCCCTTATTTTAATCAAATTATTTCTTCTTCTGTCACCATTCTTAGAACAATAATGTATTTTCATTCAATTATTTATCTTGTTTCAATCAAGAAAAATTCTATTTATTTTTTAAATATATCACCAAAAAATTTCATTTAAAACATTTTAATTTCAATTTATAATCTATCTTGATTGAAAAATTGAACATCATTTACATAAAATTCGTTTCTTGGATCATCATTAGGTAAGTCAACAAAATTTTCCTTTATTTAGGTTTTTGATATTCATTCCATTACTCTAAATAGTTAAAAAGTGAAAAAATTAGATTTATTTCAGTTCCCTATATTTTTTCATCTCGATATGAAGAATTACCTAATGACTTGATAGATTTTTTAAATTATCATTTTTTATTGAAATTTATAGTTATTTTATGATTTGATAGTTTTTTCAAAGTGAATAATTGATTTATGTTTCTAAATATCCCAAAGAATAACTTTGACAACCTTTCTTCATTCTTCATGATCTGAATTTCACATTTCATCCCCTCTAACAACTCAGTGACCTTTAAATTGGGATGGGCAATCATCCATAACTATTAATATTATTAATCATAGTTTTTGATTGATTAGGTGTATAATAATTTAAGGAAGGCTGATGACTTCATCTGTAATAACTCTCACAAACTTCCTCAATTACGGTTCCTTACCTTAAACACTAAAGTAAAATATCAGTAATCATGGACTATATCTATATAGTATTCTTATTTATAATCTTATATACCTTTACCTATGACCTTTAATTCCCATAGATAACATATATAATGTTATTACAGGTGATATTTTTAAATTTCCCCCATATTATAGGATCATATATATAATTTACATTTTTTGTTATTTCTCCATTTTCCAATCTAGTCTATACATGAATACATGTATTTTTTAACCTCTTATAACATTATATATATTGAGTATATGTTAACTTTTTTAATATTAATATAACCATTACTATTATACACAAGTTATCATTTCATATCCTATTCTTAGGACCCTTATATATGATAATTGATCACTTTTATCAAATTAGTAATCCCAGAAACTATAGTATTGAATTCCTCTAAACAATAAGAAATACTTCGTAACAACTTATTTGAAACACATAGCATTTACAACCAACCATTATATTCCACCTTTAGTTATTTAAAACATATATAGAAAATAACATCATCGTTTAAACATTGTATCCCTTGAGATTATACTGAAAATATTTCTATAAATTAAATGTATCATTAGTATAAAAATAAAATATCTCCTCAGTCTCTTTCAATCCATGATCATACAAATATATAAATTTTAGACTTTTTTCCACCCCATTTGTAAATAAAATGAAAAGGATTCATGATAATAATATAATATAATCATCATTTTTATTTTTATTATTAATAAGTACGGGGGTATCATAACTATCTAAAATTCACATTTTATAATAATTTTTAAGCATTATATTTTAAATATAGTTCATAATATTTTCATTACTATTAGAAAAACTAGAATTATATAGAAAATTCTCTCCATATATATTTAGTTCAATGTTAAATAAAATTAAAAATTAATAGTCCTTAATCTCCTTTTACTGTTTATATATAACATTCATATTTAGAGAGAAAGAAATGTCCCCTTTTTCAATGAAAGCCTTCAAAAAAAATTAACCACATTCTATCACCTTCAAGACATTAGTCCCATTAAAATTATTACTAATTATCATAAATAACAGTGATATTATTTCAACTACGATTCTGTGTTAATTAAATTTAAACACAATTTCATTTCATCATTATTATTCTTATGATATTCTAGTGATTGAAAGTACCGATTAGAAATCAGTCATCAATAAATTCCCTATTCATATTAAATTGAAACATGGCATATGAAATAATAGTCTATATACATAAGTTCAATTGTATCAATGTCATTATATTATATCCATAAACACATGAATATTGGTAAATTAAGTTTTTATAACATAAGAAATATTATAATATCATTCAAAGTTACATTACTCAATATTTGTATAAATAATAATGCATGTCTATCAATGTAATAAAACATGTTGAAGTATTTTATTTAACTAGTTTATTTTAATCTATTTATATAATTTTCTATCAGTTTCCCTACATTATTTATAATGATTATTGATTCATAGAAAAGTAAAATTATCATTTGAATGTCATTCATTAGCTCCCCAGAATATCTTTTTTTGGAAACCATACATTTTGTTAATCAATAAAACAAGGAAAAGATGTATTGGTGTTATTTACCGTTACATAACATGTTAAAAACCATTTTATGTATATTATTATTTAATTATATTGGATTTATAGGATCATACCTATCATGTAGGTAACATGTACATTTCCATTTTTATAGAGAGTGTACTCAAGAATAATCTTAATTTCAAACTATTGAAACATATCGTATATAGGGTAAATTAGAAACAGTGTCATTTTAGAAATATGAAAAAATATTATTAATTTTTTACCATTAGGTATCTGGTTCCTGTCACCCATACTTATGGAACTTTATCATTTTTTATATATTAAATTTATATAATATCATGAAAAAATTCATTTAAATAATGACCAATCATTCTCAATAACATCCTAGAAAAACACATCATTCAAAACAACCAATAATCAATGACCATCAGTGGTTCAAAAATAATATAACATACAACCTCATTGATTCTTTAATATGTGACATCAAAATCATGATCCTAAAAATATCCAATGTAATTTATCTAAAAAATTCCAATCCTGATATGAAAAAGTAAATTTCAATCTTTAATGATATAAATACACCACAAATCATTATTTAAGAAAATAATTCCTCCAAATGTTAACTATGAACACAATCGTCACAATATAAAAACATGGTGTAGAAAATGGTATTCATGTATATGTATTTTTCTAAAAGTATAAGAAATTACATTCCATTCATTAAAAAAATACATTTGAAACCTAGATTATATTTCACAAAAGAACCTCTTTAAGGAATATTCTCTTTAAATAACCAAATAATCCAATAAAATTTCAACTTATCCTTATAAAATTTAAAATATGGTTGAACATTTCTGTCCATTTAAAAATATTTCAATATTTTGTCAATGCTAAAAAAGGAGTGTAAATTTAAGTAATCTAGGTAAGAAAATCCAATATTAAAGATCTTATCCAAATAAAATATTACTTCAAAAACCCATGCCTATAAATTACTCATAAATTTCTCTATAATAATGAATGGTTCCATTTCCAATAAAAATATAAAATTACAATACCTGTAAAATTAAGTTGATGTTTCCTAATCAAACACTCATACATATTTCCATATAAAATATTATATATAAGAAACACACACATTATCATGGGACGCTTCACATAATCATAATACATATATGAATAATAAAAAATAATATCAATAAATATAATCAAAAGTTCAAGAATAATGATATACAACATTTTATTCATAATCCATAAAAACATAATCAGTGCATTCATAAATATGAATGACATTTTCATAAACTGAAAATCATCATACTGACATAAAAAAGTAATTTTGGGGATGTTTTCATTTGTTACCATCATTTTGTGAAAATAAAAGATTATGTAATTCAGAGAAAACTGATTATACACTTTAATATATTTTAATAAATCATATTTCATATAAATAAGATAGAAATTCTCAAATGTCACATGATTAAATGTAAATTAATTTATATTCAACATAAAACCCTGATACTATTTAATTTAAAATAATACCATAGTCGATCCTAGTAACATAATTTTTTGAATAAACCATCATTGTAACAATTCATTGATTTAAATTATCAATTATTCATATTCCCCCAGCACTGAGTCACATTATACCATTGAATCAAAAACAATTCATGGATACAATTCAATAGTGAATCTGATTTGTTTTCATAAAGTCAAACATAAAAAATATTAATGAAGAACGTCATGATAACAAAATAAAAGAACTAGTAAAATTATTTATCTTCAAATAGTTTGAACAATGCATCATCATCACCAAATGGGATGTAATATTTTTTTGTTTTATACATCCCTAACAAAAAATAAAATATTTCTTCCTAACATACATGAAACAATCACTGTCCAAATTTGAAAAAATTACCCACCATATATATCAATAAATATAATATCAAAAATGGAATCAAATCCATCCCAAGGAAAAACACCCATATTTGAATATATTATAATAATAAATTGTATTATAATTGATCTCAACACACACTATGTTTATAAAAACACATCTCATCTGACCTCACATAGCCGAACACTTTAGTAACAAAGTCCATTATCCTTTGAAACTTCATTAAGGGATGATCTAACACATAACATGGGAATGTTTTGTAAATATATGTGAGGCAGTAGTATCAATCCAAGAAAATTCTAGAGTGGAGTAAATAATAATTATAACCCAACCCTCCAATGGTCCTTCAACTTCATGAATATATAAAACATGTAATTAATCTCTTCTAACCCTCCTCCTCATAGCCCTTGTTTCTTGTATATACCTCCTCACGAGTTCTCTATCTATTGAGAACCACTATGATTACCTCTTCTTAGACGACCTTATATTGGTTATTTCAATATAAGTATAACTTATTGTTAATATTGTGGAAACTACTAATAAATTTGTCTAGGAAACCTCTATGGTGGTTTAATAACAATCATTCTCTTATCATTCCATTATTTACCAAAATGAATTGATGAGAATATAAACTAGTGATGGGTTATTCCTCCATAATTGATTGAAAACCCTCAATCCTACCAGAAATAAACCACTACCAATTCAAGTGAAATTATATCATGCTATATGTTGACTCACATAGCCTCACTTGAACATTTATTTCATAGAAAATAAATATCTTCTACCTCTTAGTCAAGTAATAGATGTTCCTTATAATCTATACACCATTCAATATGAATCGGAGAACTATTTTATTTCTATGTGTTGGTATTTAAATTTTTTATGTCTATATAATATAAAATTTTTGGAACTATTTGAATAATGTTTAACATTCACCATTCATATCTAAATTCAAGCTATAATTAGTGGCCCAATAGATGTAAGATAGAAAAAAAAATAACAATTTATCATTGTGTAAGATTCAAAATTAAAAGTGATGATTTAGTGTGGTAAAATAGAAGGTGGAATTTATGAATCAATACCCTTGAAGATAGAACTCATTCTAGATAATGGATGAATACCTCATAAATAATCTTCCAAATATATTATGAATGTTCAAAAAAAGTGAATGTTAAAAAAATTATTTCAAGGTGAGGAGAAATTGTATATTTTTAATGTATATTTTTAATGGTCATATCTGAAGAATTATATAAATTTAACCTTATGGAATTTCTAGAATCATTTAATTTTCACCAGGAGAAGTATATTATTGATAGGTTTCCTTTGATTAAGTGGAGGAATTCTCGTGAATAGATGATATATGTGGAATTAAATCAGTGGAGATCAGAAGGTAATGGAATCGAAAATTAATACAAATAATCTAAAAAATCAATTTTATACATGATTTTATGGGATCATGGAAATCTTGAATATTTAAAAATAACGACATAAGTGTGTTGTGATATAAAATCATATAGAAATATTATTAGATAGAATCCATCTATATGGGGGAATTTGTAAAAGGTTCTTATGGTGGGATTTTTTATTGGGAAAGAATTTATATAGGTATATTAGTAGGGTTCCTAAAAACTGTCTTCCACTTGTACTCTCTTGTAACTTAATCTTGGTACGGAACTAAAATATCAGTTAAGTGTTTTTACTCAGACTTTTCCAAAATTGATTATTTATAAAATTATATAATGGAGTATGGACAACTATTGAACACTATTTTTTTATTCTACAATATTTTCCATATATATATATATATATGTTAATTATATTATCATATGTATTTTTTAGTGAAAATGACGTGACCAACAGAAATTAGAATGTGAGGTGGATCAACATGGTTGATTGTGTGTTTAGTCTTTCTAGTTCATAAAATTCAATTAATTATATTTATTAATTGAATATTGGTCAAATATAGTGAATTTTTTCAACATTATAGGTCTGATAGCTAATATCTATTAAAAAAAGTTTTGGTTGGTTCCTATTAAATATATATAGACCATATTAGTGGTATAGGTTGATTAATTTACTAAAAGGGAAAGTGGTAAAGAAAATTCGTAAGTAGAATGTTTTTAAGACAGTCTAAGATATATATTTTTTTAGGACAATATTGATCCACTCCATAACATGTTTTATTGGGGTTTTTTCTATTCATATATATGTTTCCCCATAAATTTGAACAATAACTACTTTTTTCACCAGTTTGATACACCCACTATGGTCTTTGACCTTGGATATAGATTACAGATGGAATGATCCATCAAGAGTCAAAATAACCATAGTCATGTGTTGCTGAGGAAGATTTTAATTTTAATAAATCATTCATATTGACTGGTTTACTTTGTTCTAATAATTTGTTGCTTGTAAACTAGTGGGTCAACAAGGGTTTCTAGGTATATTTAAAGGCTTTATATTATTGGTTTTTTGGAGGAATCATCTTTTATCTATGTGGTATTGAAAACAATATTGAATGATACTAAAATAATTCTAAAACACAATCAAAATCCCTTACAATAACTACATGATAATTTAATAAAATGCTATGTTTGATAGTGTATACATCACGAAACACCAATCTTAACCAGACTATAAAATATTATTATTTTAGAATTGTTATAAGATGGTCATTGAATTTGAGAGTATTAATATATGTAAAAGAATTGGTAAATGTGTATATATATTTCGTAGTAAAAAAATATTGATAAATAATCATTAAATAACCACTCATCAATTACTAGTTATTTTATTCCCCAAAATACATTTTCATCTGAATTATGTTTTTTTGAATTTTTTGAAAAAATTTTCTAATTAATTTTTAAAAAATTTAATGATTTTCTTATATTTTTAAAATAATTTTTCAAATTTTATTTTTCAAATTTTTATAGATTTAATTTTTGTGATTTCTTTAAATAATATATTTTAATAGTGAATTAAAAAAATGCTTATATTTACCAAAAACTGTATTTTTCACCAAATATTTTTTTTTTATTTTTATAAAACTTTTTTAGAGGTAAAATTACTTCTCTTATATTATTAATGATAAAATTAATTTCTATTTAATCAATTAAATGTTTTAATTTTTTATGAAAAAATTTAATACATAAAAGGCATTTTTCTAATAAAAGAGTTTTCGTTGATATTTTTATTTTCTAGGATCAATTAATTTTTTACACATATGGAAATATAATATTAAAATATTATTTCCATACTTTTAATTAGGAGTTCTATATTTTAGAAACAAGTCCATTTTATTTTTTTCATTATGAATTGTAAGAACAAAAAAATTGCCATAATAAAGACATATTGGGTTAAATATGGATAAAAAGAATGTGATAAGTCCTCAAATTAAATCAATAACATGAAATTATTTAATTTTATTGTATTATTTATTCTATTCTCATAAAAAATCTAAAATATTTCATTTTTAAAATTTTTAATTTATTTCGATGTTTATAATATTTATATAAAATAAGAAGTAAAATATATCACTTTCTTGCATTCGATATGTATAATATTCTTTGAAAGTGATAAAAAACATTTGTTTATTTCTAAATAGTTATATGAAATTTGAATTATTATTTTTCATAGAGATTGATTTTTCATTTTTTTGATGAAATGTTTACCTTAAATACTTAGTCAATGTCAACACAAGGCTTATTCAAGAAAAAAAGTCTACTAAATTATTTTAAAAACAATAAAAGTAATATTTTTCTTATAAATTTTAGATTCCCATAAATTTTTATGAGAGGTATAAAATAATATATACTTATTATATGTTTTTAATTAAATTTAATTACAATCTTATTGTTTTAAATTTCATGTTTTTGAGTAGTTTTTAATATGAAATTAATGGAATTTTAGTAAATAATTATTTAATAAATTTATTTTCAAAGATTCCATATCTAAACTAAGATGATAAGCAGTCTATATTTATTCAAAATTATCTTTATGAGGAAATTATCACCATATATGTAAAATTATAAGCCATTAGAATTGAATAAATCATTAATGTGGTTAAGGATATATATATTTTACCAATAGTTAAGTGGTATGGAATAAGATTGAAAATATATATTAACCTAAATAAATAATTTTGGGTGGTTCTATTGATCCCATATCACCCTTATCTTAAAATAAATGTAATTTTTCCCATATTATATTAATTGGAGACATGTTATATTATAATAGTTCATTTTTTCTAATAAATGACATTAATGATATTTTATATTGAAAAATATTTAATTTAATGATTCACAATTCACAAGTGTCCTATATTTATCCATTTGAGAGTAAAAATATTTAAAATATTAACCATGGTCTATTTATGGGTCACTTTTCTTTTTTGGTATATTTCTTGGCAAGTAAATAGAAAACACAATGATATCTTGTTATTTTTCAAATAGGTTAAATACCGTTTAAAATTAAGGTACATCTGTGAAAAAATTCCCAAAACCTGGGAAAATTCAATTGAATTATAGATTTTAAATTCATCGTCGTATTATTTTCCAATTATATAAATTTTAAATGAAAATTAATTTATTTTAATTTGATACTTCAGGTAATTCAAAGAGTGACCTTCTCCTCGCATATAAAAAGGGACATACTATCCTATATAACTCATGTATTATGATACTTATATCTCAAAAAACACCTATCATAATTGACTCCTATATTTAGTTAACCAAATTATAGAGCTTTTATTATTGAAAAAATACCATCCATTTAATGATTAAGGTGCAATCCAAAGATGTTATCGCAATGGTAGTGTATAATATTAACCGAGCATCTCAATTTTATTTCATATTATACCTCCTCTAAATATATGGTATAGATTAAAAATAACTTTATTTTCTTGAATATAATGAATTATTATTATTATGTAATGACCATTATCCTCATTCTTCTCATCCATCAAAAAATGATAATATCACTTGTGCATGCTTGGGGACTACCACATCCATGAGGTGATGTGAATCATTTTTCCCTTTTTTTAATAGATGATAAAAAAGAAAAATGTAATGAATATATATGACAAATTTGAAATAATAATGTTTGTAGAATGTCGATTTATTATTTACCATCCTTTTCTATTATTTATCAAAATGTGAAAACATAATTCATCTTTACATATGGCCAACTATCTCATTAAATGGTATAATTCATTTTTATTTCTCCACCTTTTTTAGTTGAATCTAAATATATATTAAATGAATGTATACTGTAGTTATATCATTTTTAATATTCATTAAAAAATTATCTATGGTCAATGTTTAATTATTAGGACTACCCAACTAAAATAATCATGAAAAATGAAGCAAATGTCTACACAAACTATGATTTTGATATAGAATTGTTAATACACTAGTGAAAACATATTATATGTGAATCATATAAGTTATGTTATATATATATATAGTTATAAAATATATTTCAAATAAATTAAATATTCATTATATAGTATATTTGAATGTGTGAAATTATACATGATATGTGAGGTACGATATTTCTTCTCTAATTTTTATTTTTGGAATATATATTCTATATTCAACATTTATTTATTTTTATGTGGGGTATATGCTACCCCATCGACATGTCTTATCATGAATATCATTATTTTCATTTTATTTAATGTTTCAAATGATTTTATTCATTCATAGTTATTTTCATTCAAAATTTACCACAGGTAGTGGATTTTTCATATCAATCCAAATTTTATTGGGATTGTATTTATTAAAATTATGTTGTGTAAATTTTATTATTCTTATTATATAAATTTCATTAAATAGTATTCTCTTATGTTTATTTATGGTAAATATATATTCCCCATTCATTTTTTCATTTTATTGTCAAAATAGATTAAAGGATTGTATTTAATAAAACCCTAACTCTATTGTACTATTTGGATGAGAATCATTTTCTATAATGTCCATTTTTATTAAAATGATTATAATAATGATTTTGTTTATTCACTAATGACTGTAAAAGGTAAATCTTATCAACATATGAAATTCAATATAATGGTTTTGTATGAATATTCCAATCATTTTATAAACTAGGTAATTTTTATTGAAAATTAGAATTAAATCATTGTTTTAATGTAGATGGAATTATTAGAATTTACCACCATAATTATCACTCAATTTTTTGAATCTTCTATTAAAATATTCCATTTTATTTTCCAATAATACTTTTTCAATTTTTATTTTAGTTATTATTTATTGGGATATAATCCAATGATTCCACCCTTATTATTTTCTTATAATGTTAATGACTATGATAATGAGATCATTATGAATCCATTAATTTATAATTCATTATAATATGAAGAATCTATAAAAAAATTATGAAACCATTTTTCGTTTCACTAGTTATAATATGATGATATAATGACTTTTTAGGATCTTTTGTTACACTTATGTATAGGTTTAATTTTGTGATGTGTGGGGAAGTAATTATATAGGACAATAATGTATTGGGTAATTTTTTATATTTCAAGAGATTGTTTTGGGATGTGTGTTGATATACTCAATCCACATTGTGAAATCAGTAGGGATGCTTCATCTACTATGGATAATAGATGGTGATTCCAAGTATAATATGGTAAATATGTGACGTTTCATGATCTGTTATTATATGGGAAATGTAAGATCGTATGAATTATCTAAGATGGATATAATTACAAAATAGGGGTAAATTGATGTTTAAAAACATAGTTTAAAATATTCAAACAAAACAAAACACCAACCCTCTTAAAGTATCATTATCTTACATGTACGTAGTCATATTCTCAAAGTCACAGAATCAGAACTAGGAACAACCTGATTATATCATAGTAAAAGCATGTATCTGGAAATATTTGATTAATCGGAGTCTATTTTTCATATTTGGATTAAAAATAATAAATCTAACAATATATAATTATTATTATGATAATAAAAATTCTACTCCATAATGGAAAATAGATAATTCTAAAAAAACAATACAATAGAAATGAAAAATTAAGAATTTATTAAAAGATATATTAAAAAGATGACCCATTTAACTGTAAAAGTTAGTTATTAAATAACCTTGATTAAATTTAAACCTTGTTTTATACATACAATAATGTCAGTCATTCCTTACTATGAAATACCTCATTATAGAGATCATAGTTTCTCAATCATCCAAAATCTAGAATCTCTTGATATAATGATATGATCTATCTCTGTAACCCTGTAAACCCTAAATATGATGATTAGATATGTCTTCCAAACCCTAGAAGCCCTTAATCTAATGGATCATATTCAAGGTATTCCAATCCAAGAAAATTCCCCATCATAACAATGATTAGAATAAAATAATAATTACAGATGGTCTTAAGGAAAAAACATACTAAGATTCCTTAGAATCAAAACATACTAAATAATTTCACTAAAAATAAAGGATTGGTTCATGTAGTGAAATCCTTAAAAGTGAGTAATCAATCAGCCCTATATCTTCAAATGATTCTATATTTGGGGTAGTTCTTTCAATGGTCAAATTTCTAGGTTCATTTCAATGGCCTTAGATAGTTGGTACTTAAAAGATCATTTGTAACTAAATTCTAGATAACATATTGATTAAAACCATTATAGTGTTGAAGATATTCCTTATGATAAAATAATGTATTTTAATTATTATTATAAACTTAATTCAGTTGGTTGGAATTTCTAATCTATTATCAATCTGATAAAACCTATGATACCCAGTTCGATAAATTGGTACTATTGACAGTTCGATAGTAATAACTTTTGTCAGTAAAATATTACTGACAGAAAATTAAATCTTTATTTCAAAATCACTTTTGATGAGAAAGTGGGAAACCAGAGTGACATCAAAAACATAAAACACAATCATGCCTCCACGTCCAAAATCAGGAAGACCAAATACATTTGAATTCAAAAGCATGGAAAAGCTTCACCAAAGAAACAAAAACAATATGATCTGTGTCCATATTCCCATCGCTGCTTGGCTAACTGTCCCGTGCAAGGTTGCATAGGCCTGGAACTGATGGCAACCTCCATACCCTCTCAAACCTTCCAAACAAGGATAACAATGATAAGAATAATGCAACCTGCTCTGAACATATTCTGGAACATTCCCTTGATAATAAACTGAATAGATCATCTCAAGTACCAAGGCTAAAGTGGCAGTGCCACAAGTGAACACACATAATCAATTCACAATAACCAAAACCAAATTAACAATCACTAAATCAAAACAAATCAAAGGTGCATCTGCCTCCAACAGCTTGATTGCGGAATCCCTTTGATCTGTCGTCCACCAAGACTAAATTCAACATCTCTTCTAGAAAACATCCATAGTCCTCCTTCCATTTGTAGACCAATAAAACAAAAAAAAATCATAATCAACCAACAACCAAACACCACAAAAAGAGGCCAACATATGCGAATATCAAGAACATTCTAACAGAATACTCAAGACTCATGGAAAGTTGAAGAATCGTAAATTCATAGACAACAGATTCAACAACGGAATAACCAACATCAATGCACGAACTCAGCAAATAAATCAGCAAATCCCAAACTAAATGACTGAAATGAAAAAAAAAGCAGAATAAGATCACTAGACCGCCCGACGGTAGCCCGACCACCCATATCCCGTCGCCGCCACCCAGAACACATGTGAAGACCACAAGAAATCACCCCCTGCACACCCTGGAGAGAATATGGAGACCTCCGACCACTGGATCTAGGAACTCGTATGCAGATCAGAACCGTGCCACCTTAGGAGACCCTATTTAGAGGGGAATCGGGTGAGGAGAGGCCAGGAATGGTGCAAAGTTTGACCGAGACCAAGAAGCGCCACAGCAAGAAGATTCGCCGATTGTCAGTAAGATGGAAAATAAAATAGTCTGACTATTGGTCTAATTGAATATAAAATCTAATAATCAGATTCATACTCAATATTATTATCATAATAAAGAATCTAATGTCTTTATTCATTGTTACTTTATAACTAAATCTATTTATTGAGAAAGGTATCATTTTCTTCAAGAACATACCAAAAATTATATGAAATAATAATTTAATAAACATGTTTTTATAATGTTTTTTATATTTAAAAAACTAAAGGAGTAGAAAAGAAAGAAGTAAAAATCTCATATTAACTATCTCCCCTTATTTTCAAAGGAAAAACCCAAAACATCAATGAAGAAATTTAAAAAATATATATATAGTTTTTTTCTTTTGATAACATTATATTCAAATAAATTCATTAAAACTGAACTCCCCCTGAGTTTTTAACTCTTATAAATATGATGGATTGTATGATGTTGAAAAATTCCTACCCTTAATGTAGCATCCCCCATAAGGATCAAATTCTCCCCCTTAATAAAAAAATTCTAATTTATTAATTCTACCCCACTTATTTGAACCTCTATCTGTTTATATTAGAATTCCACATTTATTAATTCATCTCCCCCTTTGTTATTTACAAAATTTAATGGGGAATAAAACACATTTTTCTAATATGATAGAAAAAAACATATGAAGTAATGCACTGAACACACTAATATTCCATGAATAAAATGAAAGAATATATAACCAATAGGAATTTGATAAACATTCAGGAAAATAATATTTGGATTGAATGATAATTCATTATATAAATTCAAATTATTTTCAAAAAAATTTCATCTGAGAGTTGAAATCAAAAAAATCATCATTCTTTAATCATTAATGTCATTAAAAAATCATCTTCTTGAACTCCCACTAATATTTTCCTGTAACATCCCAAGAAAGTAATGAATAATAGATATTTTTATCTATGTCTATTAATGATTAAGATAGTGTTATAGAGGCTTAAAATGAAAATAAATACAATCTTATGCATGGAATACACTAATATTCTTAAAAGATTATTTTACTTCCTTTTGATGGAAAACCATCTTTGAATCTATATTTTGAAAATTTTATAAACTATTTTTTTCAAAATAAACATATTATTTATGATTGGGATATCAAAATTTACCTTGTGTGAATTTTTGGTATTTTTCTGACAATGTTCATTTTTTAATGAATAGTGAAAAATACTGCATTTTACATCAAAACTGCTTTTTAATCTAATTTATTTATATTATTAGATTATGTTTTGAATTGGTTTTGAAGTGAAATTAGAATATATTTTTACCATTTTATCCAATGGTGGTCATTGGAATCAATTTCACTTTGAAATTAGACTTAAACTGGTGTCAATCTTTTGATACTTATTGTTTTGTAAAAACACGCTATTTGCTCTGGCAGCGGGAATTAATTATTAAATTAATTAATGTGAGTTATATGATTGGAATTTTGTAAAATAGACTACATTTTTGAATTCGGAATATCAAATATGGCTTAGGGTAAATTTTTGGTAATTTTCTGAAAAACTTCAATTTTTGATGAATAGTGAAACCACTAAGTGGTAATCAAGCAAACTGATTTTTCAGTTAAATAAAAGTTTACCACTAATGTGTATTGAATTTTGAAAATCCGACATACATGGTTGTCATTAAGAAGTAAAATGTGGTTCAATGGGATTAAAATATTTTTTTGGTGAATAGTAACTTATTAAGTTTTTAATCGCGATTAGTGGTAATTAGGGTAGTTTAAGGTATAAATAATGCTTTAATAATATGAAGTGACCTAGACACATGTCCCAACCTTATTGGTTGTGTCATGACCGACCAAGAAAATCCATGGGTCAACTTGGGGACCCCATGGAGACATTTTGGTTGGGAAATGACATAAATAACTTTTTATTTAATGTAAAAGTAAAAATGACACAAACATAATATGTTTTACGAAAACAAATTTAACATGGGGTTATAAAGATCATATTTTTTATTATAAAAATTCATTGGAAATCTAAAAAGATTTCCTACATCATAGTATTTTTTTTTTGATTTTTAGACATTAAATAAATTAAATTATTTATGACATAATAATGATGCAGCGATGACATCATTATTTGACGATTTAAATAAAATGGAAAGACAATGTAAAATCTATGAACTAAACATGGTCAAAACCAATTGGATTAGTGGATTTAGAACCATTATCACCTTATCCACTAATTATATCAATGTGGGAACTTTTAAAACCGAAACACATTTTCAAATAAAGTAATATTTCTTTACTTTCCAAAAGTGCCCCTCCTCCCCTCTTATAAAAGGCCCCCACCTCTACCTCATTTCACACACTCCTCAAGCATTTGGCTCGGCCAAACCCTGCCCATTTACTCTCTCCACATCCCTCTCATCATCCTATAGGATTCCCTTTGGGCATAATCCTTTCAAAGGAAGCATTTAGGCTCAAATCAAAAGGAGTTACACTTTTAAAGGTAATTCATTCTCTCATGTTCATTTGTTTTATTTTGCTTCTCCAACCCCCTAAAATCTTTTTATTTACTTATTTTGTAACAACACCAGTATCTTCAGTATACAAGTATGTTGTTATAATATTTATTTGAGCTACACTCTCACACAACTACATCAAATGGTTAAAGAACATACAGTTTCCGTGGATGGCGAAATTCTGCCTCCCGAAACGATGATTGTTCAATACTCATTTAACACCTTTAAAGGTGGCCATTATGATGTCACTATTTTTATATATGATATATAATATGTTTATGTTTTCCTTAAGCTTCTGTTTTTTTCATTTTGGGCATACCTTTATGGTTTCCATTATGGGTAAACACGATATCTTCATTTTAGGAAGTGCGGACTACCGCCCCCTGAAAGTGATTTGATTCGTTAATACCATATGTGGGATGTGTAAAAGATAAAGTTAATGATATTATATATGTTATTATACTGGAATTATAATATACTCTTATATCATTATGATTCCATTCCAGAAAATATGAAATAGAAATGGAAGTAGCGTTCATGCGTACGTATGGCTTACCGTCTCCATGAACGGTGCATTTCATTTCATACCTCTAAATGTGATGTAATATTATAAATACATGCATATGATGTATATATAGGATATATATGTTATCCAAATCATTAATATCATTCTGGATATAACGAACCTATGACCAAATTAACAACATGTAAGTGTAAGAAGTCTATTTTGACATAAGAACCAAATACTGACAAGATGAACATTATTAACTTAAATGATTAAATGATGTTCATAACATGGTATAAAAGGAATAATGAACTTGAAAAAGATTCTTAATCAAGTGTATATTAACTCAAGTTTATTGTTCAGGAGATTAAAGAACGATCGGGTCAAGTCGGATACGAGGTATGGGACTTCGTCTCAATCTCCTTTCGTTGAGGCATATTTTATTTTATACACAACTTTCTTTTATACGTTGTATAAACCCATTTGACTTTTACGTTTATTCAAAAGGAATATTTTTTTATACAAAGCGTTTACTAAACGACAAAAGGGAATGTTTTTGTCGTACGTATGCGGCGACAACGACTTCTTCACCGTCATGACCGTTATTTGAGTTTCGGCTTCCTCTACAATCCATACCTTCTTTTTAAAAGAAAAATAAATACCATGTTTTACTTTTCTTTTATTTTAGTATTGAAAATGGTTTTCATAATGTTTTTATATCAATGTGTTGTATTGATATCTCATGATTCAAATGTGAAAATTTTATGTTTCCTTTATGCACGTTTTATGTGATATAATTATGTTATGGTTCTTGGGAATTATTATGAAGACGGGTGGTTCCGTGATAAACTAAGGGCGGGTGATCCCGTTATAGCTCTCCAATGCATTGGGTAACGTGAAGGAGTGAAACGTTAAGGTTTCTCCGAAGAGATTTAGGGAATATACTGTGATGGGTATTCCAAACGTAACCAAGAGGGTTACTCCCTACGTAAGAATGTCATGAATGCCTCAAGTTACCTTTACGTCTTATGATTTCTATGATTTATTCATGATTTTATGAGGTATGCTAAAGTGCCTATGTTTTATGGGTAAAGTATGATTTCATTCTTATGTATATATGAACTCATGTTTCCTTTCCATGTTTTTTTTATAACCCATACTGAGTTTTTATGCTCATCCCAAGTTTTTGAAATGTTTTTCACTGGTCAAGGGAAAGTTACATGATAAGATGATAGAGTCAAGGATGTGTCAAGAAATAATCCATGTTTTATTTTAAATGTGTTTCCATTGATGGGAATGAAGAATAATATCTTTATGTAACCACTTTGTTTATATGTGGAATGTAATGTAAGTTTTATGATCTAATTCTCTAAAAATCTAAACCCGAAAAGATCCTCAATGTGTAATCTTGTAATAACTCAAGATTAAGTAAAGTTTAAGGCTGGGGCCTTATAGTTGGTATCAGAGGTCGGTTTAGATAACTTTAGGAGTTAGAATTCTATTAAATGATTATCCAAATTTTTTTTTTTGAAATGATATAGCATTTAAAGATTACCATGTTGCTTCATCTAAGACATGTTTGTTCAGAATGGTTTTCCGCAGAGGAAATAGGGAAGTAGTGCTCGGAAGGCATACAGAAGGAAATAACCTTCTGAATCAGCATCCAGAAATGGTCGGAATTGGAACTAAACAGTTTGTTGCAGTAATGGAACAGTTGACTCAAGCGATAAATGGCGGTGGTATCCATACACTAGATCAGCCAGACCAACCGCAGAGGAACATGTCAGTGGTGGAACATTTCATGAGGCAACATCCACCATCATTCAGAGGATCATCTGACCATGTGCTAGCTGAAGGGTGGATTAAAGCACTGGAGAAGATTTTTGATGTCATGGGGTGTTCAGACAATCAAAAGGTTAGTCTTGCTATTTACCGTTTGGAGGGTGAAGCAGATCAGTGGTGGTCTATGGTTAAAAATATCAGGGACGCCGATGAGATTGATGCTCTTGACTGGGATGAATTCAAAGGTATGTTTCTTGAGAAGTATTTTCCTAAGGCTGTTCGACTTAGGATAGAAAATAAATTCTTGGAATTGAGGAAAGAGGAAGCCTCAGTGGCTGCCTATGAAGAAAGGTTCACTCGATTGGAAAGGTATGCTCCAAATTTTATCCGGGACCTTGATAGTAAAATCAATCGTTTTTACTCAGGATTAAAGCCAAAATATCGAAGGGCATTAGCTTCTTGTGATTTTAAAAGTTATGAAAAGCTTGTTCGATGTGCTGAGAAGGTGGAAATGGAGTTTGCCGATGACCAAGTTTTCTATAACAACCAGCAGAAGAAGAGACCGAGGTGGTAGGAGAAAGGTAAGAATTCTTCAAAAAAGTCTGATGGTAAGAGAACTAAGTTTCCAGTTTGTGATAAATGTGGAAAAAGGCATGCGGGGGAATGTCTTCTGAATTCTAGGGAAGTGCTACCGATGTGGTAAGATGGGACATAAGGCTCGTGATTGCACTGAAAAGGATCAAGGTGAAGGTAAGAACAAATTTTATTTACAGTTAGTGAAATGTTATAAGTGCAATGAGATGGGTCACTATGAAATCGAGTGTCCGACAAGGAGCTTGAGTGATGGGAAGCAGTTAGACTACAAGCAGAAAGGGGTGGTGAAATCCTTTGCAACTACTTCAGCAGATGTCGGGCCATCAAATGAAGTTGTATCAGGTACTTTGTTTGTTTTTTTAGATTATTCCAGTGTGTTGTTTGATTCGGGGTCTACACATTCTTTCATCTCTAAAACCTTTTCTAGTAAAATGGGAATACCATCTCAAGAAATGACTCCTGAACTTTTGGTAAAAACACCTGGGGGGAATGTTGAGGCAAAAAGAATTTATAAGAATCTTCCTATCCTTATCTGTGGAAAGAACCTACTTGAAAAACTTATTGTTCTACCTCTAGTAGAGTTTGATGTTATCCTTGGTATGGATTGGCTCTCTATTTACCATGCTAAGATTGACTGTAGAGCTAAAGAAGTTTCTTTTCAGAAAGACTTTCAGTTTTTTTACAAGAATGAACCCTTACTTTTGATAACATATCAAGAGTCCGAGAAACTTGTAAAAGATGGAAATGAATGTTACCTTGCACACGTCGTTGAAAATAAAGGAACTGTTCAGATTAATGATGTGCTAGTGGTAAATGAGTATCCTGATGTTTTTCCTGATGAGTTGCCTGGAATAATACCAGATCGGGAAGTTGAGTTTACTGTTGACTTAGTTCCTGATGCTAAGCCAATTTCAAAACCCCCTTATCGAATGGCACAAATTGAACTTTTAAATTTGAAGGAGCAATTGCAAGATTTATTAGAGAAAGTTTTCATTAGACCTAGCACATCACCATGGGGTGCTCCTGTTTTGTTTGTTAAAAAGAAAGATGGTTCTATAAGACTTTTCATTGATTAAAGATCCTTGAATAATATCACTGTTAAGAACAAATATCCTTTTTCTCATATCGATGATTTGTTTGATCAGCTCCAGGGAGCTCAGTTTTTTTCAAAGATTGACCTGAGATCGGGGTACCATCAGCTGAAGGTAAAGGTGGCAGATATTCCGAAGACTGCGTTCCGTACGAGATATGGCCATTATGAATTTGTAGTAATGCCTTTTGGGCTAACCAATGCACCTGTTGTATTCATGGACTTAATGAATATAATTTTCCATGAGTTCTTGGATAAGTTTGTGGTGGTTTTCATTGATGATATTTTGGTTTTTTCTAAAAGTAAATAGGAGCATGAAAAACATTTAAGGGTTATCTTGCAAACCTTAAAAGAAAAGAAACTGTATGGGAAATTCAGCAAGTGTGAGTTTTGGTTGCAACAAATTTCATTCCTTGGTCACATTGTTTCTAAAGATGGAATAATTGTTGATCCTGCAAAAACAAAAGTTGTGGAAGAATGGCCAAGACCCACATATGTAATCGAGATTCGTAGCTTCCATGGTTTGGCGGGCTATTACCGATGGTTTGTTAGAAATTTTTCACGGTTATCTAGTCCAATGACTAAGCTAACTCGGAAGGGTGTTAAGTTTATCTGGACAAAAGAATGTGATGATTGTTTTCAGGAATTGAAAAGAAGATTGGTGAATGCTCCAGTTTTGGCACTACCTTCCAGGAATGGTGAGTTTGTTATATACAGTGATGCTTCATTGAAAGGACTTGGTTGCGTCCTAATGCAGAATGATCAGGTAATTGTTTATGCTTCACGACAGTTGAAAACTCATGAGGTAAATTACACTACACATGATTTGGAACTAGCTGCTGTTGTTTTTGCTTTAAAAATATGGAGGCATCATTTGTATGGAGTAAAGTGTGAAATATATACAGATCACAAAAGTTTAAAGTATATATTCACTCAGAAAGAGTTAAACATGAGACAAAGGAGATGGCTGGAATTAATCAAGGATTATGATTGTACAATTCATTACCATTCGGGAAAAGAAAATAAAGTGGCTGATGCTTTGAGTCGAAAAAGTAATGCTTCATTAACAATGTTGCATTTGGAACGTGATCCTTTGGTTAAGGATTTGATGAACTTTGGCATAGAAGTTGTTGGTGCAGGAAGTCCTTCTGTTTTTTTTCAGATATCAGTGAGATCATCTCTATCAGATAGAATCAAGCAAGCACAGAAGCAAGATAGTGAGTTGCAGAAAAAGGTAGAGCTGGTTCACAAAGGTAAGTTACCTGAATTCAACATTGATAATGATTGCGTTTTGAGATTTGGGAAGAGATTGTGTGTCCCTTGTGATTCACAGTTGAAGAGAGAGTTGTTATGTGAAGCTCATAGTTCTCTGTTTTCAGTTCATCTGGGCAGTACTAAGATGTATAGAGATCTGCGGGAGTATTACTGGTGGGATTGAATGAAAAGAGATATTGCTGATTTTATTGTGAAGTGTTTGACTTGTCAGCAGGTTAAAACAGAGCGGCAGTTACCGAAAGGGATGCTTCAGCCTTTACCAGTGCCAGAGTGGAAATGGGAGAATTTATCCATAGACTTTGTTGTTGGCTTACCAAAGACATCTCAAGGTAATAATGCAATCTGGGTTATTGTTGATCGCTTGACCAAATCTGCTCATTTCCTTGCTATTCGAGATACTTTCTCTCTTGATCAACTTTCCCGTTTGTATATTAAATAGATAGTCAGGTTACATGGAGTTCCTCTCTCCATTGTATCGGATCGTGATCCCAGGTTTACTTCTAACTTTTGGAAAGGCCTTCAGAAGTTGTTGGGTACTGAATTAAATTTTAGTACATCTTTTCATCCTCAATCAGATGGGCAGTCAGAATGAACAATTCAGACATTGGAGGATATGCTACGAGCTTGTTCTATGAATTATCAGGGAAGTTGGGACCAACATCTTTCTTTGGTTGAATTTTCATATAATAACAGTTTTCATTCCAGTATATATATGGCACCATTTTAGGCATTATATGGGAAGCGGTGTCGAACTCCAGCTTTCTGGGATGAAGTGGGTGAAAGGAAGTTGATGGGACCAGAATTGGTAGAAGAGATGGTAGAAAAAGTTCAGCTGATTCCGAAACACATGAGAATAGCTCAGAGCAGGTAGAAGAGTTATGCGGATAACCGGAGGAAGGATTTATCTTTCGAGGTAGGTGATCATGTTTTTCTCAAGGTTTCTCCTTGGAAAAGTGTGATGAGATTTGGTAAGAAAGGAAAGTTGAGTCCAAGGTTCATTGGACCATATGAAATTCTGGAGAGAGTTATATCAGTTGCATACCGAGTGGCTTTACCTCCGAGTTTATCTCAGGTACACAATGTTTTTCACGTTTCGATGTTGAGAAAGTATATGCCAGATCCATCTCATGTTTTGAGTCCAAAGAACCTATCATATGAGGAAAAACCTGTCTAGATTCTTGACCATAGGCAGCATGTGTTACGGAATAAGGTGATTAAGCAGGTAAAGGTTTTGTGGAAAAAACACATGATTGAAGAGGCAACATGGGAATCTGAAAATTCAATGCGGGATAAGTACCCCCATTTATTCGATAAGTAAATAAATTGCGGGGACGCAATTTTCTAAAGGGGTGAAGGATGTAACATCCCAAGTAAGTAATGAATAATAGAAATTTTTATCTATGTCTATTAATGATTAAGATAGTGTTATAGAGGCTTAAAATGAAAATAAATACAATCTTATGCATGGAATACACTAATATTCTTAAAAGATTGTTTTACTGCCTTTTGATGGAAAACCATCTTTGAATCTATATTTTGACAATTTTATAAACTATTTTTGTCAAAATAAACTTATTCTTTATGATTGGGATATCAAATTTTACCTTGTGTGAATTTTTGATATTTTCCTGACAATGTTCATTTTTTAATGAATAGTGAAAAATACTGCATTTTACATCAAAACTGCTTTTTAATCTAATTTATTTATATTATTAGATTATGTTTTGAATTTGTTTTGAAATGAAATTAGTATATATTTTTACCATTTTATCCAATTGTGGTCATTGGAATCAATTTCACTTTGAAATTAGACTTAAACTGGTGTCAATCTTTTGATACTTATTGTTTTGTAAAAACACGCTATTTGCTCTGGCAGTGGGAATTAATTATTAAATTAATTAATGTGAGTTATATGATTTGAATTTTGTAAAATAGACTTCATTTTTGAATTCGGAATATCAAATATAGCTTAGGGTGAATTTTTGGTAATTTTCTGAAAAACATCAATTTTTTATGAATAGTGAAACCACTAAGTGGTAATCAAGCAAACTGATTTTTCAGTTAAATAAAAGTTTACCACTAATGTGTATTGAATTTTTAAAATCCGACATACATGGTTGTCATTAAGAAGTAAAATGTGGTTCAATGGGATTAAAATATTTTTTTTGGTGAATAGTAACTTATTATGTTTTTAATCGCGATTAGTGGTAATTAGGGTAGTTTAAGGTATAAATAATGCTTTAATAATATTAAATGACCTAGAAACATGTCCCAACCTTATTGGTTGTGTCATGGCCAACCAAGAAAAGCCATGGGTCAACTTGGGGACCCCATGGAGACATTTTGGTTGGGAAATGACATAAATAACTTTTTATTTAATGTAAAAGTAAAAATGACACAAACATAATATGTTTTACGAAAACAATTTTTACATGGGGTTATAAAGATCATATTTTTGATTATAAATAGTCATTGGAAAGATAAAAAGATTTAATACATCATAGTATTTTTTTATGATTTTTAGACATTAAATAAATTAAATTAATTATGACATAATAATGATGCAGCGATGACATCATTATTTGACGATTTAAATAAAATGGAAAGACAATGTAAAATATATGAACTACACATGGCCAAAACCAATTGGATGAGTGGATTTAAAACCCTTATCACCTTATCCACGAATTATATCAATGTGGGACCTTTTAAAACCGAAACACATTTTCAAATAAAGTAATATTTCTTTACTTTCCAAAAGTGCCCCTCCTCTCCTCTTATAAAAGGCCCCCACCTCTACCTCATTTCACACACTCCTCAAGCCTTTGGCTCGGCCAACCCCTGCCCATTTACTCTCTCCACATCCCTCTCCTCATCCTAGAGGATTCCCTTTTGGCATAATCCTTTCAAAGTAATCCTTTAGGCTCAAATCAAAAGGAGTTACACTTTTAAAGGTAATTCATTCTCTCATGTTCATTTGTTTTATTTTGCTTCTCCAACCCCCTAAACTCTTTTTATTTACTTATTTTGTAACAACACCAGTATCTTAAATATACAAGGATGTTGTTATAATATTTATTTGAGCTACACTCTCACACAACTACATCAAATGGTTAAGGAACATACGGTTTCCGTGGATGGCGAAATTCCGCCTCCCGAAACGATGATTGTTCAATACTCATTTAACACCTTCAAAGGTGGCCATAATGATGTCACTATTTTTATATATGATATATAATATGTTTATGTTTTCCTTAAGCTTCTGTTTTTTTTTCATTTTGGGCATACCTTTATGGTTTCCATTATGGGTAAACACGATATCTTTATTTTAGGAAGTGCGGACTACCGCCCCCTGAAAGTGATTTGATTCGTTAATACCATATGTGGGATGTGTAAAGGATAAAGTTAATGATATTATATATGTTATTATACTGGAATTATAATATACTCTTATATCATTATGATTCCATTCCAAAAAATATGAAATAGAAATGGAAGTAGCGTTCATGCGTACGTACAGCTTACCGTCTCCGTGAACGATGCATTTCATTTCTTACCTCTAAATGTGATGTAATATTATAAATACATGTATATGATGAATATATATGATATATATGTTATCCAAATCATTAATATCATTCTGTATATAACGATCCTATGACCAAATTAACAACATGTAAGTGTAAGAAGTCTATTTTGACTTAAGAACCAAATACCGACCAATGAACATTATTAACTTAAATGATTACAAGATGTTCATAACACGGTATAAAAGGAATAATGAACATGAAAAAGATTCTTAAGCAACTGGAGATTAACTCAAGTTTATTATTCAGGAGATTAAAGAACGGTCGGGTCAAGTCGGATACGAGGTATGGGACTTCGTCTCAATCTCCTTTCGTTGAGGCATATTTTATTTTATACACAACTTTCTTTTATACGGTGTATAAACCCATTTTACTTTTACGTTTATTCAAAAGGAATCTTTTTTTATACGAAGCGTTTACTAAACGACAAAAGGGAATGTTTTTGTCGTACGTATGCGGCGACAACGACTTCTCCGCCGTCGTGACCGTTATTTGAGTTTTGGCTTCCTCTACAAGCCATACCTTCTTTTTAAAAGAAAAATAAATACCATGTTTTACTTTTCTTTTATTTTATTATTGAAAATGGTTTTCAAAATGTTTTTATATCAATGTGTTGTATTGATATCTCGTGATTGAAATGTGGAAATTTTATGTTTCCTTTATGCATGTTTTATGTGATATGATTATGTTATGGTTCTTGGGCATTATTATGAAGACGGGTGGTTCCGTGATAAACTAAGGGCGGGTGAGCCCGTTATAGCTCTCCAATGCATTGGGTAACGCGAAGGAGTGAAACGTTAAGGTTTCTCCGAAGAGATTTTGGGAATATACTGTGATGGGTATTCCAAACGTAACCAAGAGGGTTACTCCCTACGTAAGAATGTTGTGAATGCCTCAAGTTACCTTTACGTCTTATGATTTCTATGATTTATTCATGATTTTATGAGGTATGCTAAAGTGCCTATCTTTTATGGGTAAAGTATGATTTCATTCTTATGTATATATGAACTCATGTTTGTTTTCCATGTTTTTTTTATAACCCATACTGAGTTTTTATGATCATCCCAAGTTTTTGAAATGTTTTTCACAGGTCAAGGGAAAGGTATATGATAAGATGATAGAGTCAAGGATGTGTCAAGAAATAATCCATGTTTTATTTTAAATGTGTTTCCATTGATGGGAATGAGGAATACTATCTTTATGTAACCACTTTGTTTATATGTGGAATGTAATGCAAGTTTTATGATCTAATTCTCTAAAACTCTAAACCCGAAAAGATCCTCAATGTGTAATCTTGTAATAACTCAAGATTAAGTAAGGTTTAAGGCTGGGGCCTTATATTTCCTATATTATTAATCAATTATTCTTGAATCCGATCATGAGAATTAAAATTTTAAATTACTTAAAAAATTATTTGTTTTAATCATTAAGTATGATCACTTCATACATAAAATATTTTATCTTTATCATATATAAATCCAAATCATGGATATTTCATTTCAATGAATTCCCAACATTTGTATGTTAATCGATTGAATCAATAAATAATTACAAAGACATTACTTTGTTGTCTATGTCCAATGATAAATAATTAAAAGAGCTTGTTGACTCAACCATAAGATAATTTATTTCTTCAATCTGTTCATCATGAATGTTGATATCTGAATAAACCTAGTACAAAAACATTACCATTTGATTTCATGATTTCTTGAATGTCCGGTAACTTTATTTGAACATTTAGATCATCTTCAAACCAAATCACTAAAGTTATTTATAATTTTATAGATTATAATTCCTCATTGAGACTATTCCTAATAAGCTAGCACTGAGATTATAGGTTCATTAAATACATAATTGTTCATTGTAAACATCCTAAAGCATGAATAATATAATAAAATACCTTTTTATTAATCTAGTAGAATATGATTGTTTTGGGTCTAGATGAGGAATTTTGTTTCTACTAGTTCCAAATATTTATTCATCTCCTTTACTCATATATTTCATTTGAACATTCCTTCCACATTCTTAAAAAATCATCTGATAATTCTTTAATGTCCCCATTACCTGTGTCAGCATTTTTTATTATATTTAGTCTTTGACTAATGGAATTATTCACATTTCCATAATAATTAATTATTTTTGTGTTCTGTTGTTGGTTTATCCTCTTAATGGATTTTTTACTTTTCATGTTTATCTATATTAGAGGGTATTTATGATGGGGATGATGATGACTCTAATGAATCTTTATCAGTGTGAGTCTATTTACCATCATATTTTTCATTATCATCTTGTTCCAATTATTCTTCAACAAGTTCAAATTATACTTATACTTATTCATATTATTCCTCATATTTTAATTCATCATTTCCATTAAATTTATCATTGATTTCCTTATTAATATTATACCCCATCTGTCTGTCTGTTCTAAGATCTTCTTTCCCAGTTGGTTCTGGTTTAGATTTATTTTTAGGAATGATAAAGATAGATTATTCAACAAAAACTCTTTATTTTAATTTGTCATCCATGAAATGGATTTCAGAATGAACAACTTAATTTTATTTAAAAAAATTCCTTCTTATGGTATAACATTATCGATCTGAGAAGTGGGAAGGACTAGATTCTATAAATCACTCTCAACTCTTTTCCAAAAATTTAAGCAATGATTGGATTCTTGAAATATTGTGTTTTGATTCTTTCTTTTAGGTTTTTCATCTATGGTTTCTATAGCCCAAATCATTAAGGTATCATCATATGGTATATCTTGTATGATTTATAGATCCCTATCTTTCTTCCCTGAATTATTTTTTATCATTTCTATAAAAATATAATACGGAATATTCTTCCCTTCCTTTTGTTTCTTCATAGAAGGTGTGTCTATATTTATCTTATTTTACATATCCTCC
This sequence comes from Viscum album, assembly GCA_963277665.1. Classification (NCBI taxonomy): domain Eukaryota; kingdom Viridiplantae; phylum Streptophyta; class Magnoliopsida; order Santalales; family Viscaceae; genus Viscum; species Viscum album. The sequence goes on along the minus strand of OY728146.1, from coordinate 2,052,177,762 downwards.
TTGTACATTATTAATGTTTTGTTATTGGAGGTATAACCATATAATTTTTCTATATTAATCTTTGAATTTCTATTAAAAACTATTCTCATTTGCAAAATCATATCCTAAGTGATAAAGGTAATTTTTTATTAGATCAAATATGATGTGTTTTTAGTCTTGAACACTACCATACACATAATGACTATTTTAATTACATAATTGGATAACATTATGATAAATGAAATCATGGAAAAGTTTTTATACTTTATACAATGAAGAATATATACTTGATAAGATCTACCTTTATCATATTAACTAAAATGTCCAAAAATAGAAAATATAATACTTTCAAAGTATCTCTGTCAACCGTTATCAAAATCAAAAATCCTTGAATCCATAGAGATATAACTCAATAATCAATTCTCTAGCGTGAATCCTTTTGAACATTATCATAATTGGAAAACAAAGAATCATTATCTTTGTTCTTATTATACTTTCCATGACTATTAGGAAACTAGTGTAAGGTATAGTGGGATTAAACTACTGATCAGACAACAAAAAGATCAAATACTTTTTTAAAAGACAACTTGTAAATTTTCCTTGACATTGTTAATGATACTTTATATTTCTCGCTCCCTTTCTAAAATTCTACAGAAGTATAAAATTCTTAACCATATTCATGAAAATAATGATCAAAATCTATATCATAATTTTCAGAAACATATTTACTCCTAAACATGGATCAATATGATCTTATTCATTATAGAGTCATATTTCCCACACCAAGGCCAATCAGCCAATCATTATTTGAATATGAAAAACTTCTCAAAATCCTCGTTGGATTACATTGGATTATTATTATAAAAATGGTGGTCAGAAAAAAAGGAAAACATTTGAACTGGCTAACTTGAATGGAGAATCATCTAAATATCAAAAAAACATAGAATAAGCGATGTAGGACTGGGGTTTTCGATCCCTTATATAGGAATCAGGGGTCACAATTCGTCTTACATAAGATAATCAACTATAGAAATTGTAATCCAATATTATATAACATTCAAGATTGATATGAAGAATGGTTTAAATGTATTTATAAATGGTCAATGTTTTTAAAGATATTATTAAATTGAGAACGAATTTTATTTGAGAATGATTTTAAAAATATTTTAGAAATTAATTTAAAACTAAATGTATAACATCAAAAATTAAAAAATCGAAGTAACAAAATAATGTAAAATCTAAAAGGATGGAAGAGTACCATTTAGTCAGTAAATTTCCATCAGTGTGATATACATTTTCATCTTGGTTATTGTAATTAGATTATAAATTATTTACAGTTAAAGAAAAAATTGATTACAAAAACTGATGATCAAAATATTTCCATAAAAATGGAATATGAATATTTTAAAATAAAAAATGAATATGATATTTTTTAAATGAAAAAAATAGTAAAATTTTGAGGGTATAAATTGTATAAAATTTTTTGAAGTCTGAGAATCATTTTAAGAAATTATTCTCTAATTCTTTTAAAATAAAATGCTACGCAAGAAAAACTCTTTATGATTAAAAGTTTATGAAATCTATAATATTTTTAAAATTATATTTTTTGTAAAAAAATAAAAGTTATGTAAAATATAAAATATTTAAAATATATACTTTCCTATGAAAACGAGAAACATATTCTAAATAGATGAATAACTAAAAAATATATATGATTGATAGATTTACATTAATTATTCCTAGCTTCTATTTAATATATTCAAATCTATAGGGACAAAGAGGCTTTATAAAAATTCTAGAAAGTTTTTCATGCATTCTGATGAATTATGAAATTGTATCTTTATAATTGTGTGACATAGAAATAAATGGTTCCTTATACTGAATTATTCATCATATGATTGGTGTTCTGGGTCTTTACCTAAAATAATGGAACTTGTATTGTCCCAATGTGTTTGTGTTTTATTAAATCTCATGCCATAGTTAGTGAATGTGTGATGCATCCCCAACACTAGATCACAAAAACTTCTAGCAGAAATATATTCAACTTCATCAGTGTAAATTGCTACTAAGTTCCATTTTATACATGACGAGTAACCTAGATAATCTACTATGAAATGACATGTTATGGATGTAATTTTTTTATCAATTATATAACCATTAAATTCAGCATCTGAAAAAAGAATTTAATTAAAAAACAATTATAAGAGAATAGAAATGACCTAAATCAATAGTTCCCGTAAGATGATGAAAAATTATTTTTAATGATTTAGTATTGGATTATATTTTATATTCTTAATATATTTCAAATAAGCATAATGGAAACATGAAATTTGGATGAATATGTGTTGAGTAATGTAAAAATACTATCATACCTCTAATGTTTTTCTGATCAACTAGTTTCCCAGATTCATCAAGATATAATGTATTCAAGGTCCCAATGGGAGTAATAATACCTTTAGTATTGTCATATTCAAATTTCATAAGAAGATATTTTATAAAATTATGTTGAAATATAATAGTTCTATCAAGTTTTTGTGAAATATAAAAACAAAGGAAATATGTTACCTCTCCATCATACTCATTTCAAAATCATACATCATAAGATCTTCAAAGGAATCTATTAAATATTTTTTAGTTTAAAAAAATATGAATTATACACATAAATTTTTTTCAATCATTATATTTAAATTAAATTATTTATAAGAATAGCAGGATCCACAACTTTTTTAAATAAATTATTTTTATCAAAAATACAAATAATCTATCATAGGAAGTCATAGGGGCTTGATTAATACCATATAAATCGTTACTATGTTTATAAACATGTTATGCATGTTTTTTATATTTAAAACCATGTGGTTTAGAGCATAAATTTTTTCATAAACATATCCACTTTAAATACAACAGTTCACATCCATTTGAAAAATATTGAAATTGAAGAATGCTTCAATGCTAGTAGAATTTGAATCAATACAAGTCTGGTTGTTGTTGTATATGTTTCTTCTTAATCAATAACCTCTTATAGATTATAACCCTTAGAAACAATTCTATATTTATTTATAAAAATTATTCCATTTTCATCAATCTTATTCTGTGAACACCATTTCATATTTATTATCGAAAAATATTTTGTTTTTTCAACTAATATCGATACATTTTTCCTTTAAAACTAATGTATTTAAACCTGAATTACCTTAATCTAACCCATATCTTCTAAACGAAAATCAGGATTCATAAGTAAAAATTTGGATAATAAATCTAGATGTTCAATTTCATTCTATATGTAACTTCTAGTCCAAAAATTTTAATCTGCATGACCAATGATAAATTCACTAGGATTATACCTAAGAAAAAACTAACATCAGGGGTTTTTAAAACTCTATTCATTAATAATGGGTATAAAATATTCATGTGGAATAAATTTAGAAACATTTCCTTGCGTTATTTTCTTTTTTAAAAGAACCATCTTATAAATGATGAAAATAAATTTGAGGAAAAAAATTCCATGATGTAAGTTAGTGTTTTTTGAAAATAAAGTGATTGGTTTCATAAAACATAGCATTTATTGTTTCCTCAAGAGTCAGATATTTATTATTAAAAACTCTATAAGACTTATAATTAGTGGAATAACTATAAAAATATTCCTTCATCATATTTGGGTGAAAAATTATATAAATTATCTTTATTATTCAACATAAATACTTTGAAACCAAAAACATTAATGTAATAAAATTTTGGTTTTTTCCTGTCCTTACAAATAAAGGGTTTTATTAATAAATTTTCTAATTGAAACTTTATTTCTAGTATAATAGGTAGTAATAACTTCTTCTTCTCAAAAATGATTATTAAATGATTATTCTCTAATCATGTTTCATGTAATTTCTTGAATAATTATTTTTCTTCTTTCAATCACTCAATTTTCTGGGGTGTTCTAGGTGCTGAAAATATATCATCAATTACTTTCTCTCCATAAAAGTTTCAAAATCAGAATTTACAGATTCTCCACCATGATCATAAAAAATATTTATCAATGAAGGGTTGTCTCATTTTTTACTTTGGCTACAAATGCTTTAAAATAATAAGAATTTTGATATTTATTTATAAGAAAATATTCCCTAGTAGATATATTGATATCATCAACTAATACATTTGAATAGTAATTACTATAAATAATTTTATTTTTAGGACCAAGTAAATCCATGTGCACTAACTATAAAGCATCAAAAGTTGAGACTCCAATAATAGATTTAAAAAATGACTTTAGGGTCTAACCATATAGGAAAAGGTCACAAAAAAGATGATGTATCCCCCATATGTTTCGATAAATCCTTAAAAAGTCCATTTTCAATAAAATTGGATAATTTTACATGATTTCAGTTTCCTGACCATTTATTTCATAACCAAAATTTATCTTCCATTACACTACGAAAATCTAATTCTGGGCTCCTAAGGTCTTCTAAGTAAATTGTGTAATCATTCTCATTAAAAATGAATGAATGAATAAATTAATTTATAGAACTATTTACTAAATATTTTCTATTCCTAGATCTCGCAAGGTAACATTCACAAAATAATTTTTATATGCATATAAAGTAGTGATTAATCCATAAATAAAATAAAACGTTTTATACAATAGATTTTATAAGAAGAAAAATGTTACCAATTATGATAATATCTCATTAAAATTTATATCCTAATGATACTTTACCACCATTAAATATGATTATATTCTTGAAGAAACATTTGTTTCCAACCATGTTCTTGGAACATCCACTATCCATGTACCATGTTATTTTGTTGTTGTTGCTACCATTTTTATCTTAAAAAAATATTATACTTTCAAAACCCAAACATTCATAGGTCTAGTAATTTATGAAAAAAAATGTTTCTGAAACCACATTTTTTTAGAAAAATAGTTTTCTAAAATCCATGGATTTAATTATTTTAAAGAAAACTTATTCTTTCAGTACCAACCACGTTTTCCCTTATTAAAAATTGGTTCATTTTAAGAACAAAGAAATTCATACTAGAAATGATTTTTTATATTTATTAGTCATTCCGGATTTGTTAGAATGATATTTATTTGTTAATAAAATTTACCAAAATTTTCATTAAATATGGTAAAGTTTCATATATTGTATGAAAAACTAGAAATTTAATTTTTTAGAGAAAATTTTTATCCAATTTATTAATTATTATGGAAATATTTTATCAAAATCATTTTGGAATCAATTATTCTTTTATTTTTTTACCAATTAATTAGAAATAGTATCTTCTTATAAGTTAGTTTTATAAAGATCATGAGAAAGATATGATATTTAATTTCTTAAATTAGTTATCCCTAAATCTACAATTTAATTTTTCTCATTATCATTACCAGGTTTTATAAAAATCATACAATTTTCATTTTATAAATGTTTTCAAAATAATGAAATCTCAACATAACTTGGAATTGTATTGCCTTATACTATGGAGGATTCATCATACAAATATGTAGAATTTTTTTCATTATATTAACTAAAATTTAGAGACATATTGTAAAAGGATTCATATGTATTTACCTTATCCATGAAACTTTTATTTACCATGAATATATTAGAAAAATGTTCTATATTCCACTATTTAGAAAATTCATTGTCAGAAAAACTATGAGAAGAATCATCAGAACTGGCACTCCACGTTTTGTAATGTTTTATAACAATATATCCATTAGATCAATAATACTTCATGGAATTTCATTCTAAATTATTTTTTTACTATATTTCATCTTCTACTTTGTAAAATATTGTTGAATACATCCATCTTTCTTATATTTTTATAATGTGTTGTCATCGTCATTCTTTTTAATTATATTCTTATGAATATTTTAATAACTATAATGAAAATATTTCATTCTGGAAATAATATTCATCCAACTAGAAATATTATGTTATTCATTTTCAGAATGTTTAGAAGTATAATAATCAGATTAAATAACATAATTCTAATTTATTTTTAATTTAACAAAACTATTAGTTTATGGAACATTATAATTTAAGGAAGATGTTATATAAAAAGAAACTCCATCATTTTCATTTTATTCATTCTCAATATTTATTTTTAGATTACCCTCGTACTACAAAAGGGTTCTAACTAAATCATTTAATGTAATATTATTTTGTTTTCTCATCTCATTCAAACCTATTATTTTTTATTCCCACTCAATCAGAGAAATATTTATAATCATTTCAACAAGAATATAATCATCAAGAAATTTTCATCAACAGATTGTAAAATGTTTATTATTCTCATGAAGCATTGGTGAATCCTTTAAAACAATTATCAAAGAAGAAAAATAAAGGTCCAGTAATCTTCCCTAATCAAGTCACTTATAGTATAAAAAACATTAGATGTATCAATGTGTGGGACAAAAAAATTATTCATTATACTATTTACAGGTTCACATGAATATATATGTGTTTATATGCTTCTTTTCATATAAAAAAATTATTTCATACTCTATAATTTTCTTAGTATTTTTTTTAATTATGTGTAAATGAAGAAGCTTCCTTTTTATAAATATTGAAGTGTCTAGTTTTCATAACAAAATGATCAACTCTAGTATTGATAACAATTTTTTTTATCTTATTTCTCCAGTACTCAAAATCCACACCATCAATGATATGTGATATATTTGGATTTAGATTTTATATATAACCATCATTAATACACTACATAATAAAACAATAGAAATTATTTTCCAATGATAAACGTGAGTGTACCTATGTTCATAAAAAAATTATATCAAAAAATAAAAACGTGCAACGAGTAAGGAATGATTAAACTCTGCAAGAGAAAAGCAGTAGAAACCTAATCAGCTACCAATTGTAGGATCTTATATATTAGAATTGATGAATACACAAATAATATGTCTATTAATTTTAGAGTTTCATATATTTTAAAATATTTAAACTAAACAAACTCTTAATGTAAAATTATCATACATTGGATCAGTCTGATTATTAGAGTGGAAGAATTAGATCAAGGAATAGTGAGATGATTTCAGATTAAATATTAGTTTTTTGATGGATCCAATTAATTAGAGCATTTTTATCATAATCAGAGTAAAATAAGATAAAAATATAGAAATTTAATTATAATAACAAACATTATATTACATGTTGTATAATATAAAGTTATAAAAAATAAGAAATTCTATATCAATGAAAATTAAAGAATAAATTACAAGCTATATTACAAATATAAAAATGTTATCATTAATAGTATGGTAGTCAATAACATTGACTAAAGGTATATAAATTTTTCTATACTTACAGTACGGTCTAACATTCCTTACCATGAATTCCCCAAATTTAAAGATCATAATTTATCTATCTTCCCATCCACATTTGGCCTCAATATGATAATCATATCTATCTTCCTAGCCCTAAGATCCCTTAATTTGATGATCAAAACTGTCATCCTCACTCTTGAATCCCATGATCTAATGGATTAGATTTATTATATTCTTATCCACAAAATACCTTGATAGTAACAATTATCTAATTCATATTACAAATAAAAAATTTTAAAAGGAAACAACATGACACGACCTCCATAGATAAAAAATTCTAAAGTATAACTATGACTATGAATGAGTTGTTCATTAAGATAAATATTAAAAATATTGTAATCAAACATCAACAAACACTACAGATGGATTGGTATTTATATGAAATATCTTAATGGTCATATTTCTATGTTTCTATGAATGTTCTTGGATAGATGGTGCTCGAATACACATCAAAACTTTAATGTTCAATTAAGTATTATCCAAGTTCTGGGTGTCGCCCAAAGGTGCCCCAAACCAATTCAGGGTTCCTCCCAAAGGTGCCCATTTCCTAATTGGTAACATAACTTTTTAGAACATTTCCCCAAATTCCATATCCTTCTAACTAGCAGTGAGGGCCAAGGTCAAATAATGGGCAATAAATTTCCTCATTAGCAGAGTGTACATAGCAAAATAACAATATTAAACTATAGAGGAAGCATTAATATCATTCTACCAAGGTAAACAACATAAGACTGATAGTAATATAACAACATGGGAATATATAAATGATCCATGGAACATGTGTCTAATAAATCATCTGTACAAGTCACAATACTGAAAATACAATACTAAAACCAAAATACAGAAATAATAGTAAACTCCCACAGCATCACAAGCCTCATCTTGCTATAAATATATAATAGAAATCATGTAGCTGATGAAGAATGGTGATTTCCCTTATCAATACCTACAACCACATATTCTATTTTGGTCCAAAATCATGACCCTAAAAGGGTGTGAGATGAACCCTAGTAGGCAACAAACAAAACATCTTTTCCTAACAATTAGTGAATATATATAAAGTAGAAAATATGAAGAAAACAAAGAAATATACTTGAAAGTACTCAAAAGTAAAAAATCATAGATTTTTCAATTATATCTATTTCCATTTATTAATTATTAAATTCCATGACTAATTTATCCTGGGATCTAGCCGAAGATCTATATCCCTTCGTGTAATATTAACAAAAGACATCTCAGAATTCCAATTAAGAAACCAAGTCAGACTATGTCCAAGCTTGTTCTTTGTCATGGAAGACACGTCACAACAATAATCAATCATTAATAAAAACCCTCTAGGAAATATCTCACAGTCTATCCCCTTTGGTTTAAACATAACACAAGAAAATTACAAACAAACACCTGGGTAGCTCTCACGGTCAATACCCCTTGTTCGACGTAGTATAAATAATAATAAATGACCTCCAGGTATCTTTCAGAGTCAATAACCCTGGGTAAAAGTCAACACCAAGGCTCTCACAGTCCTATGTAAATAATTCTGGAACCCCCTATAGTTTTATAGGTCTAAGGCTCTAACTATCCATTGGAATATCTGCGTGCATATCATAACAAGACAGTGCATGTAATTTATAACTACTATATGGATAAGATTCTCCATCATAACACATGAAATTCATATAATCAATGAACTCCATCCGAAATAAATTACGGCATGGAAAACAAGATATGCATCATAGGAAAGCTAGGCCAAATGGGCCTAAATAGTCAAATAGGTAAATGGAACCATGGGGTCTCCCGTAAACAAGGATTTAAACCTTACACATGTGATACAACCCATTTTTAATTAATTATTCCATAGAAAGATGATAATTTGGATAAAATATAAACCAAAAAAACCCTTAAACATGGGTATTCATCACTTTAAGCATATATAATTTAAAGACAATCAAAGAAGGCACAAACCACCTACCGTGATGTTGTACGATGAACACCCTTGAACGTTGGCCCATGAATCAGCCTAGAACAATATAGATATTCAAAAAGGATAAAATAGGTAAACCTAGAATAACCCATGAGAGAAGAGGAATCATAAAGAGAGGCTATGTGTAAATAGAGAACTCACTGATGGGAGTCCAACGCACCTGGCAGCGTCTCAATCGGATCACGGATAGAGGAACGAGAGAAGCTCAATGTTCTTAAGTTGTACGTCACTCTCCTCTATGAAACATTGGGAGAAGAAGTGTTTCATGTAGATGAGATGTGACACTTCTTAGACTCAACAATTAAATAGAAAAGTGCATTAAATGATCATTTAATGTACATGCCATGTAATATCCTCAACTAGCCCCTATTTTAGGTGGTCTTCCAGGTCACCCACATGGCCATCTATTTAGCCATTACAGGGCTAGTACACAGCACCAAAAGACAAAAGGTTAAACGGTGTGTACTCAAAAGTACACAGGGTGTACATAGAAAAATTCCCCATTCTTGCTTTTTCCTCAAAAAAATCTATAAATAAAGATCTATACCTGAAATCAAGAACTGGGTTCTTACAAACTTCCCACCTTAAAGAAATTCATCTATGTTTTTTCCTTCCAATGGTGTAGAAGTAGAAACTTCAAAAAAACCTAGACACTATGATAATACGTCATCCTCTATCTCCCATGTATCATTATCTACACACCCATGCTACCCTAGCACCCGTAATAGAGGAACATACTAGCCACGAATAACCTTCATGCTATGATCCACAATCTGAACAAGGTGCTCTTTGAAGGATGCATCCACCTCCAAATCAAAATCATCATGTCGTAAAAATTGATATAGTTGTAAAAGTAACTCTATATCTTAGAAACATGAATGACTTTGTGTATAGCCCAGTAACTCTGAGGTAACATCAACTGATAAGAAACCAACATGAATCACTCCAAAACTTCAAACATCCTGAAGTATCTCAGTGAGAACTTCCCTTGTTTTCTAATCCTTTTGTTTCCTAATCTTGGTGTGAGAAATAAGAAAATATGATCTCGGACCTTGAACTCCATTGGTCATCTATACTGATTAGCATAAGAATTAGGGTGACATTGTGCAGTATTCATCTTCTTAAGAAATAACTACACATGCTAAGTGGTCTCCTAGACATAACGAGGTCCCAACATAGCTGCATCTCCTTCCTCCATCCTACATATGGGTGATCAGCATGGACTACCAAAAAATCTATATAAGGTTCCATCTAAATTGTCACATGAAAGATATTATTGTATTTAAACTCCACTACAAGTATTTGTCTCTCCGAAGAGCCCTGGAAATTCAGTATTCATTATCGAATCATGTCCACCAAAACCTAAATCATGCACTCGAACTAGAAATCTATATGGGGATGGTATGTTTTACTTAGAAGAACCTATGTTCCCAAATCCCTATGTAGTCCCTGATAGATAGGAGAAGTAAACTGGGTGTCTGTGTCTGAAACAAAAGAGTGTAGAACCCCATGGAAATGTACAATCTCGATAATGTAAAACCTTCCAAGATCATCAACACTGAAGAATCCTTGATTGCCAAGAAATGTGCAATCTTCATGAGTCTGTAAACAACAACCCAAAATACATCATTCCCTTGAGTCGATATTGGTAAAACTGTCACAAAATACATCACAACATAATTCAACATGCACTTGTGAATGAGCAACTACTGTAAAATCCCTTCCAGTTTCTGATGCTCCACCTTCACCTATTGAAAGGTGAAATGTCTCCAAAAAAACTAGTTATATGCCTCTTCATACCTATCCACCAATACTAATGCTGTAGATCTCAATACATCATGGTGAAACTAGGATGAACTTCCAAAACAGAGGAATCGAAGTCTGACATCAACTCCTCATGTATGTCTACTGACACCCATACATGTCTATGAAAATGAAATATCTCATCATTTCCTATGTTCCACCCAGGAGTAGGTTCCTTGGCTAATACACTCTCCCATAGAACTAGACCTTTGTAATATGATATCTTCTTTATTCGCACTCGATCCAATAGAGTAGAGGTAATAGATTTAAAATAATGAAACATTTGTAAATTTCTGTTGTGCACCTCTAAATGAATCTCATAGAACAGAGCCATAAGCTTCCACTCACTAAGAACATCCTAAACCGCATGTATCTATGTCCTCCTACTCAAATCATCAGCCATTTCATTGCCTTTTCCAAGTGTGTAGGCAAGATCAATGTCAAAAGACTAAACATACTCTACCCACCTCCACTATCTCAAATACAGATTACGCTGAGTAAAGATATACTTGAGACATTGTTGGTCATCATATTCCACAAAATGATATCCAATAATATAATGTCTCCAACAGCATAAGGCATGTACAACTACATCCTTCTTGAGATCACGTGTCGTGTAGTTACTCTCATGTTTCTTCAATAACAAAGGATTGTATGCAACTACACCTTCCCCCTGTATAATCACTACTCCCACCTTGATACCAGACAAATCACATTAAATGGTGTAACTCTTACCGGCTCTAGAAAAACTAGTATCACTTCTGAAGTCAATATCCCTTTCAGCTTTTGAAAGGCTGATTCATTGGAATTTATCTACAAGTACTTCTCACCCAACATATTTAGGAATGTCAATTGAAATGTTAAGAATGAAAAGACTTTTATAAAGTTCTTGTTGTAATGTACAATCCCCAGAAAACATTTTACCTCAATGATTTTCTTTGGCTACTTCGTGGAAACTGCATCTCTCACCTTCTCTCGGTCTACTGATACTCTAGTCTTGGATATGACATGACCCATGAAGTGAATTAGTTCCATCCAAAAGATTCATTTAGAGATCTTAGCATATAACTGATGATCTCTTAGTGTACTCAATATAATCTCAATATGGGTAGCATGGTCGTGTCGAGTGTGAGAGTACACCAAGATATCATCCATGAATAATTCCACAAAAGAATCCAAGGATGGAACACTCAGTTCATCAATTCCTTGAAAACTACCAGTGTGTTCATGAGAACAAATGGCATAGCCAAATACTCATATAGACCATACCTACACCAAAAGGTCGTATGAGGTATACATGACTTTCTAACATGCAATTGATGATAACCGGATCTCAAGTAAATCTCTGAGAAGAACCATGCTCCTCGAAGATAATCTAATAGATCATCTATCCATGGAAAAGGATACTAGTTCTTGACCATCACTGGTTTTTCATCCGGTAATTGTTACAAAGTCTCATGGTATCATCCGCCTTCATTACAAAATGGATGGAGGATCCCCAAGGTGAAGTAATGGGTCATATTAAACCCTTTATTTTATAACTCCTCTAACTACTTCTTGAGATCCTATAGCTCTGGTGTAGCCATCCTATAAGGAATAATGGACACTAGTGTTGCTCCTGGAATAAGTTCAATAGAGAAATATACATCATGCTTCATAGGTAAATCTGAAAATTCATCTACAAACACATCTATGAAATTATCTATCACTAAAGGAATGTCATTCTATGAAGTCCCCTGGTCATCCAGAAATAAACTAGAAATATGGGCTATAATTCCTACCAAACCATGTTTCTCAAGTCCAGCTCTTATTGCTTGGACATCTCATTCACCCTTGTGTAGAGAAGACTCACCCTCTTATGATGTGAAACTCACCCTGTGGTGATAGCAGTAAATAAAGTACTTAAAGGAGAATAACTAGTCTATTCGGTTAATTAAATTGATTCCTTTCATATCTAAAACATAAGGGTGTCAAAAGAAGTGACCCTCACCATCCTCAATAGAGTACACCTTTAACTGACGTACACTAGCCATCCTAATTCCCAATAAAGTCTCTAGCTTCATAACATCCGTAGAAGTAAAGATACATAGACAAAGGCTCCTCACAATAGTATCATATATGATGCTATGGGATGCCCTTATATCAAAAAGAGTAGAAGCTAAAACTGGACAACATGAATCGTACCTCTAACTGTAGAAGGTCTGGGATCCTACTCTTATAGGGTCTATTCCACTATAAAATTCCGACTATAACATGGATTTGTGACCCTACCTGACTACCCTGATCTGATCCACCATGTCATCGTTGAAAGCCTATTGTCTGGCTACCACGACCATGACCACCTCCTCAGCTCGAATGGACGAACAAACTCCAGTTCCATAACTGAAGAGAAATTATTGATATTGATCCAAAACATGGAGTCATAACTGATCCCCTCTCACAAGATTCTAGTGAGAGAAAATGAAAAAAAATGTTTACAATTTCCCATCTTGTCGTAAACTCGGTACTCAACTAGGTCTCTTAGGAAATTAGATCTCATGTTCCCACTCTTCTTGTACTAGTAGCACCTCACCTGGATGCATATATATACATACAATTTATTGGTTTCACCATGATAAGGCCCCATTTAGTGCTTTCTAATATCAAATAATCAAGTAACACCCCTGAATGCTAAACCGCCTTGGCTCAAAGCTCCCAAATACCTCAGATTGCGCTCTGTAATCAGTGTCTGATTCACTATATAAATCACTAAATTATCACAGAAGACATTCAACTTCTATCAGAAGTCATACCTAAGACCATCCTCAAACATCCTAGCCAATGATAACTCATCACATCCTAGAATAGGTGCAAATTATTGAAGCTATGTAAAACTAGAAGATTACTATATCAAGGAAAGAGCACCCTAATCCAAATGCATAAACTCTTAGGCTTTATCGGCCCTCAACGTCTTGTGGTAGAAGTAGTCATATAATGTCCTCTGAAACTATTCCCAACTCATATCCTAATGATATATCATATATGAGACAACATCCCACCATCTCCTAGAAAAATCATGTAGCATGTACGTCATGATCATCACCCTCCACATCGGGGGCGTCTCGAGATGCTCAAAGATAGCAAGCATGGCCTCTAACTATGACTCTACATCTTGAGGTCCTCCATCCCCAGAAAAGGTGGGAGGATGCTACTATTGGAACACCCTCATAAACACTTCCATAGTCAAGAAAGGATGTGGTTCTCCCTAAAAGGTTTGCATCATCATCACAAAACCTTCACAAAACTATTCATCATCACCCATGTCCAGTATAAAAGATGGTGCCATGATGGACAATATTAGAGGATCTACTGGGAGTCCTTGATCTACCAATTCTGGTGTCTCGTCATTTTCTAGTATCAAGAATACAACCGAATGATTTATTTCCCACATGACTCCACATGTTAAATCGCACACCTAAATACAAGATTAATAAGGGAAAATACATAGAAGTTAAAGAATGGAACAGCTGAATGAAAACATTTTTGTTTAAAAAAAGGTTGCATGGCTTGTATAAATTCTACATGGTGTGTTCCCATAGACGTTTAACATGGCATGTTCCTCTGCCAATCCTAATCATTTAACACCCATACACACAGCCTGTTCCTCCAAATACACAGAATGTAATTTAATTTTCTCTCCTACCCTTGTGCATCTACATGTCTCAAACAACATGGTTCTCTCCTGGATAACACTACATGGTGTTTTCTCCCTTGACACGGCGTGAAATACTTATGTTCCACCTACCCATGTCATTAGTCACGTGGTCAAATACTATGTTGACTCTACATGGCATGCCTAAACAAGACACAGTGAGTTTTGTCCATCTGTGTTATTTGTCCCAAGGCTGGATACAAGGTTCTTTACAATACAACATGTACAATCCAGACACATTATGTTTTACCAAATTTGTCCAATCCCATGTCTCTGCTCACACATCCAGTCACACGGTCAAGTACTACATGGTGTGTACTCTCAGTACAAGGCGTGTACTTAAGAAATGTTGTTTCTTCCAGAATAGAAGAACACATGTCATGTGTTCATAAAATCAAATGCCGTGTTTTCTGGGTTTCTGGACAGTAGGAATCTGAATCTCCTCTGGAACCATTAAAAAAAATAGTACAATTAATGAAAAATTTTGACCTGTGACATCCCATACTCCAGTGAATCAATGTTTAGAATCCTTATTCATATCATAACTTGACAAAATTCAGTTAAATATTAAACATGATCCACCCAATTTTGATCCAAGAGAGTCTATAACACCTCAGGGACCAAAGTTTGGCATCCATCCCAATGAAACATTACATATTTCGATACCCTATCAAAATATAAGGTATTCTATCATTCCATCTATCACAATATCATTCATATCTTGCACAACATCTATCACAACAACATGAAATTAGTAACGCACCATAAATAGCCCGACTATAATGCATGATATGTGGTCTCTATCAAGGGATTATATGATGAATGAGATAGAATACCCTCATATTATTAGGTTGAAATAAAAATAGAACCATAATGATATCAATAATAATGGCACCAAACAAGTGATCCACCCAACAGTGAAATCAAATCAACTGTAAAAACTTCAAAACTAGAAAAACTACAACATTCAATATAACATGGATTTTCCCTGTACAAGGGTTAGCTACTCTCGGGAAAAACTTTTCACCAACTACCCATTCCTTCTTATCCCCTTCTATAGGATACAAATAGTATGAAAAAACAAAATATAAACTCCTATGATACCAATTTTTAACGTTCTAATTCCGGGTGTCGCCCATAGGTTCCCCAATCCTGTTTCGGGTGCCACCCAAAGGTTCCCTGAACGTGGTTGGCCACATAACATCAAGCGTATTTCCCTAAATTCCATAGTATACTGACTAGCAGCGAGTGACTAGTTCTGATAATGGGGAAACTATTCCCACATTGGATGTGTATACATAGTGGAATAATAATAGTAAACAATAGCGAAAGCAGTAATACCATACAACAAAAGTAAATAGCAGAAGATTGATAGTAACATAAAAATAGGAGCATGTATAAATTATGCATGTCAAATGTGTCTGAGAAAGAATCCAAACAAGTCACAATGCTATAAATACAATACTAAAACCAAAATATAGAAAAATTGTAAACTCCAACATCATCGCAAGCATCAACATGGTCTCATGCTCTCCAACTATGACAATAATCAAGAACCTGATGAAGAAGGTTTCTTTTCCTTATCTTTACATGATACAATATTGTTAGGTCCACTAGGTTTGATACCCTGAGAGGGGGGTGAGTTGGGTTATGACTTATTAAAATAATTTCCCCTTTTGATCTGGTTTCATTATTAGTCAAAACCCTTTTATCTCTCTCCCTTTCCCATTTCAGAGTATGAATGGATCTTAATACATGCATAAGAAACACCAATTTTACATGGTTCAGATTCACTGGGCTACGTCCAAGTAGAATACACCAGTGATGTGTCGATGTACCAAATCCACTATAAGCACAATGTTGTTTACAATTTTGAAGTAGACTCACTGTCCATCCTAGTTTATAACCATTCACAATTTGAGATCACACTGCTCTCTCAACTAAAGAGAGCTCACTACTACTTTAGAAGACTTCCCCATAGTTTATAGACTATAGGTATCTTCATTGTCACTAATGAATGCATTCTCTGATGTATGTATATGCTCTTTTGACATCCAACTTTCACCCACAGATGAATCTCACTTTGCATTGGGTGTACCAGGCAACCCCAAGTTTCACACGCAGCCTTCACTAGGTCGTGCAGGTAATTCCCTTTTTTGCATGAAACCTACTTTTCATGCAACACCGCTTTTACATGTAACCTATTATTTTACGCACAAAAACATTCTTTTACGCGCCACTTTTTATTTATGTGCAATAACCTTATTACACATAGTCTTATCTATACACGCAACCTTCCTTTTACGCGCATCATTTTCTTTACGCACCAACACCTCTTTTATGAGCAAAAGCCATCTTTTATGTGCATCCTTTTCATTACACACATACAATTATTTTACATGAAATCTTGTCGTTTACATGAAACTCCCTTGTGTACATCAATTTCACACACGAGAGCTCTCATACTCTCTAAGTCTTGATCTATATAGAATGAGGTGGGTCACTTCATATTTATAGGAAAAATCGACCACTGCGTGAAATACCCTCCATGAGCACGTAATTCACTTCATTCTCAAAAAACAAATAATCCACACAAAATAATTTTTTGCGTATTACTCCAATATTTCGCACACCTCATGCCTTTTCCAATTTTTGAGCTGCGAATCTCGAACCACTTTTTTCTCAAAAAACATCTCATCACTATTTCACGCACAACAAAAAAAATTTGTGCACCAATTTCTTTTTCGCGTACCACTCTAATTTTTCACACAACTCCCTTTACCAATAATACATCTCTCCATTTTCCAATTTTCAGGCCCAAAAATTAGGCAAGAACTGGAAAACAGCACCACCTTGTATATTCTCTTTTTGTAATGCCTCCAGATCATCTATTCCTTTGTCAAGGTTCTTCAATAAATCATGGTTATCCAACAACATCTCTTGAACCCAAAAAATCACTATTTAAACACCTTGTGTCCACAAAATATACATTGAGGTCTACTTTGGGAACAAACACAACATGGAGGCCCAAATTCTCAACAAACACAATCATCTCAAAAATTCTTTAATGATACCCTGATGGATTTTTTACCAAAACATATAATCTGTTTGGGTCCAAAATAATGACCCAAACACGGTGTGTGACAAAATCCAATAGGAATCCACAAAATGATATGTGCCTAATAGTCAGTGAATATATATATATCAGAAAATATGCAGAAAATAATCCCCAAACTAGGAAGTACACAAAATAAAACATTCCTACAGTTTTCAATTACTTTCATTTCCATTTATTAATTATACATACCATTGAATAATGAATCATGGGATCTAAACTAACCATTGTTTCCCTTTGTGTCATAGTAATAGTAGATGTCTCAAAATATCATCTAAGAAACCAAGTAAGACCAAGTCCAATCATGTCATTTGGATTGGAAAACTCGTCCCAACAACAATCCACCATTAATAACAATCTTTTGGGAAAGATCTCATATTCTATCCTCTTTTGTTAAAACATAGCACTAAATAATTTGAAATGAGCACCTGAGTACCTCTCATGGTCAATACCCCACTAGGTAAACATAGTATAAATAATCATAAATGATCTTCGGGTAACTCTCATAGTCAGTAACCCATGGTTCAATGTCTATACAAAGGCTCTCACAGTCATGTGTAAATAAAAAAGAAAACCCCGACAATTTCCTTGTCCAAGGCACTCATGGTCCGTTAGAATATATGTGGGCATATCATTACAAGGTATCACATTTATTATATAACTACTTAATGGTAAACATTATCAAGAAAAACACATGAAATTCATATAATCAATCAACTCCTTCCTAGAAAATCAAGGAATGAATAAAATTTATTCCTTATAGGAAACCTACTCTAAATGACCCTAAATAGTAAAACTTGAATATCACACCAATGGAGTTTTGCATAAACCTTGAATGAATCCATACATATATGCTACCACCCCTTTTTAATCAATTAAACCATAACAGGTAGATAATAGTGCTAAAATTCAAAACATGAAATACCCTAAACAAGGGTATTCTTCCCTTTAAATATATATAATCCAAAGACAATCAATACAAGGAACAAATCACCTACCTTGATGTTATATGATGAACACTCTTGAACATCGGCCCTTGAATCATCCATGAACATTGTAGATCTACAAAAAGGTTAAAATAATTCAAACTTGATTAACCCATGATAGAAGTGGAATTAGGAGGAGGGGCTCTAGAGAAAGAGAGAACTCGCCAGTGGGAATTCAATGCACCCTACAGTGTCTCAATAGGAGCTTAGAAGGAGGAATAGGAAGAGATCAGTGTTCTTAAGTCATACATAACTCTCCTTTACGAAACATTGAGAAAGAAGTTTTTTCTAGAGATCTGATGGGACCTTGCTCCAATTCATAAATTAAAGATAAAAGTGCATTGCATGTTCATTTTATGTACACATCGTGTACTAGCCTCAACTGGGTGCCTCTTTAGGTAGTCATCCAATTCACCCACACAACAATTTACTCAGTCATTACACGGCCTGTACATGGCTACATGTGAAAACTGGGTACACGACATGTACTCAACAGTACATGGTGGGTACATAGACAAATTTCCCTTTCTTCCTTATTCCACAAAACAACCTGAAATAAAAATCAATATTTGAAATAAATATCTCAATTTGTACAAATTCCGTATTGATTACAACTATTGCAGTATTTATGATATTTCATATGATATAAGGGATGATTTGTTTTATAATTATAAAAAAATCAACCTAATGGAATTTCTTATTGATTTTCAATGCAACAGAACTTCTGAGATCTAGTCTAAGAAGTCAGTACTAGTGACATCCCAATAGTCATAAATTCTTTTAGTATGAGAGACAATAAAAAACTCAAACTCCAAGTTTTATTTATAGTTAAATCCAATAATTGGATTCATACTCAACATGATTATTGTAATGAAAAATGTAATTCATATATTAATTAATACCTTAGAACATTTCCTGTGAATTTTAAAAGGAAATGTACTCTACAAAAACATAATAAAACTCTGTGGACATCAATATTTTCTAAACACATTTTAGGAATAGGTATTTTATTTCCAAAACTAAGGGAATGGAAAATTAAGAAGTTAAAACATATGAATAAATAAGAAGTTTGTGTTTAGGCATTATCTACTATGATTTTAGGGCCTTTATAGTTAATATTTACATTTGAAATGGTTTCTATAACTATAATGGTTCCACACATTTATGATGTCCTTTTATACTTATTATTTGAACTCATGGTTCAAGATTTGATAGAGATGATTTCTCACTCTTATGATTCATGTTTTCAAATTATTATGTTTATTGATATCACTCGTTACATTTATCCTAATAAAATTGGTTTTGAACACTGCATGTTATGATCATTTTTTATATCCTTATCTTATTCATTCATATGATCATCGATTGATATTTACCTTATTTACACATAATTACCATTTAATCTCATCACACTACTTTATTACACTCCCTATTGTTATGAAGCATGGTTATAAATAGGGTATATCTAAGAATAGATATATGTGGGAAGAATATAATTGGAGATGTTAATGTTATTCTTTAAAATAATAATGTTATCCATATATTTTCTAAATAATCTAAACCTTAATGTTTCTGGCATTGATCTTAATTTAATATATTTAATATTAATATATAATGAGATAAAATTTATGTAGAAAAATATTGGGTATTTATATTTGGTATTAAGGTAGGGTTTTTATATTCATTGGATATTCTAGTTAAAGACCATTGATGAAAACTCTGGGGATTAGTCTATGTATTGTATAATATCCTAATTTTTTGGTGAATTATAAATTATATGGTTCCTCATGAAATAAATCATATTATAGATACTACCATAGGATGTAGTTTTGGAATAGATGAATCAAGGGGTAATATCATCAAGAATAGTTTGTAAACTATATATCATAAATAATTCTAGTGAATGTTGAATTTTCCCTTACTATAAATCTGGTTTGTCACTCTTGTGTGATATTCTTGGGATAAATAATATTTTTCTATTGAAAATTTATGAAGGATATGAAAAAATTATAACTAAATATGGTCATCGATAAACATGATGTTCCATGTATGGGAAAAAAATTCATGATTTATATATCCTATGAATGAATTTTAATGATTATATGATTCATCTCTATAATAATTGTTTCTCACATTATAAATTTTTTCAATATTTAGAACTAGGAGAGATCATGTTAACATAGAATTTCATGGTCAAATGAAAAAACATATGGATGGTGAAATCTTGTGATTATTTATAATCTATCATCTCAGTATATAAATGACATTATCAACATGCGTTTGTTTCCTACCACACACCATAATAGAATACTTTAGTTTTAGGAAAACTATATGTGGAACAAGAATCAGCTTCATAAATTTCATGTATATAGAATTTAACACTTATGAAATATCACATAGGAATGAGAAGGGGTTTTATATATGAAAAATAAGAGTTTAGTGAAACTAATTTCCAAGGAATATGTTGTGTTTGATTGGATAAATTCTTTTTATCCTAATATATCATTTATATTTCAAATTTTAGGTGTGTGGAAAGTGGATATTATCAAATTAAATTCCATAACCCAAGATTTGACATATAGAAAAAGGTAAATTCATTTTTATTCCAAACATTGAATGGAAGTTATCGATGTTTTTGTGAATTGGGATATAAAAAAATTATTCTATAACTTTTATATCAATTATATTTTGGTTGTAATAATCCTGAAACATCTATGGATTATTTCATGGTAGTTTTTCTTATGGATTAGAAACCATATATTCAATAGTACTGATAACCACAAAAATTTATTAAATTTAAAGGTGATGTTTTCAAATCACACATGATTAAAAGAATAACTATCCTTAATATTTGATTGTATTGAGTTAACAATGTGTAGATGGGATAAAGGGGGAATACATGATGATAAAATTTGATTTATCATGTATATAACCATGTGATTAAACATTGATTTTTTGAATAAATGATTATTTTATATTTGAACAAGATAATATTTTTGGAACATTTTATGAATTACATAAACATAGATAATTTTGGTAAAAATGTGTTTTTTATTGGACAATAATAGTTGAATTTTCTTTTATAATTAAATGTAATTTCATTGTAATTATAGTTAGTTTTTAAAACTATTATTATATGTTTATGATTTTATGATTTTAGAATATAAATTTTCATTATATGACTTTCTGACTGACTAATGATGTTTAGAGATACATTTTATCTTTATTTATTATGATAATATGATCTAATCCTTGTAATTTTGATGGGTGTTAATATTTTTCGAGAATATTTTCAAAATATTATGTATAAGTTATTATAGAATTACATAAGTTCAATGTTTGGGGTTATTTATGATTTTTTTGATTAATTATGCACATAATGTTTTATACATTTTTTTATATTATATTATCTTATGCATCATTTATTTATATTAACTTTTAAATATACATGTAATTTTGTTTTACTCTTTAATAGAACGTGGGGTCTATTATATGTTGATTTTTGTGCTTCTAGAATGAGAAAATCTACATTAATACACACTGGTTAGTGAAAAAGATGGAATTTTTTGTAAATTTATTAATGGATGAAATTATACATGTCAAGAATGTAAGGTTCCTTATGATTATATTTTAGATGGTAATGTAATACTGCAACACTAAGAAATGGATCTTTAGAAAAATCATCATATTAAATTTATTTCCGAGGAACTTTTATAAACCACTATTTTGATGTGGTTGTTAAACAAATATATTTTCAAAAGTCAACCCTTGATTGTCGATAATAAGTATAAACTGTGAGTGTAAAATTTAGTAAATTGGTAAGAATGTAAAACAATTATGTTATAAAAATATTATGTTTGATAGTGTTTACAAAATGAAAAACTTAGCTGAAATGAACCATATAATGTTTTTATTGTATATCTGTTACAACAACAAAAATGAATTTGTTTTTGTGAAACAAAGTATATTAATTATAATATATATATATATATATATATATCATAATCAATAAAAAAATTTCATAAATGATTATTAAATAACCACTTAATTTATAGTAGTCATTTGATTATTTAAAATATGTTTTGTTTAAAAAGATTTTCTACAAATTATTGTTTGTGATTATTATAATTAAAAACTGAGAAATATAAAAGAAATAGTCAATAAATGTAATATAATTTTTTAAATAATAATATCAAAATTAACTTATGGTAAATTTATTGGGTTTTCCATAAAATATAGACTCTTAAAAAAATAAGAAAAATATTAATATTTGTTTAATACCATATTTATTTTATCATGAATTTAAAAATATATTTATTTTAATTGTTTTGAAACTAAAATTTATTCTATTAGATTATTAATAATCAAATTATGTTCTTTGGAATAAATTTAATACTTGAATTTAGTATGAAAAAATTCTTATACATAAAAATGCATTTTTTTGGAAAATGGATTCTCATTGTTTATTTTTTATATTAAATTTATTATTTCCCCTTATAAAAAATAAATAATGATAAACGGATTACATATATGGAATAGAGTGGTCCAATTTTTGTTGATAGGTCATTTTTAATATATTCAAATATTATTAGTGACCATATAATATTTTTATTACAGTGGTAAAATAAAAATGAGTTTAATATGAATAAAACTAATGTCATAAGGATTCAAATTCATTTAAAAACATTCTATTACTTCTCTATGTGAGTTTATTTCATCCGTAATAATCCATAATTTTAATATGTTACCATTTTTTCATTAATATTTTATTTCTACCTTTATAATATTTAAGTAAAAAAAAGTACAAAATGTCAATTTAGTTATTTAATATATGTAATATTTTATGATAGAGATAAAAAAATTATTCAGTTATAAATGGTTATTAAAAATATTAAAGGATCTTATTATTTTAAATTAGATTAAATTTTTATAGATGAATAAATTAAATGTGTATTCAATGTCAACACATTTCATGTTCAAGTTGTAGAAAAATATTGAAAGTATTTTTAAAAGATCTAATACAAATATATTTTCGTTGAGTTATAGTCTACTAGAAATTTAAAAGATAAAAAATAAAATATAACATATCTTTAAAAGATTTTTATTTGAGGTCCATTTCATCCTTTCTTCAAATCCTAATTATGTGTATAATTCATAAAATGAAAATAATTATATATTAGATTAAATATTAATTTATTAAATAAATTAAAAATCATTAAAATATTGATATTGTAGTATGATGAATTAAAACAATCTATTATTTTCTCATCTTTCCAAATAATATTCATGTTTATACTTTTAAGTAAATTAATACGCCATTATTACTAAAAAAGTGATTACCATGGTAAAGGTAATATTTGGTAAACCAATGGGGTTAAAGAATAAATAATATTTAAAATGATTACTATATCTATCTAAATTTAATTGGGAGATTGTTCAAAACTATTTACACCTTTTATTTTAATCCATGTCATTTTTTATCCGTATTACATGATTTGTAAAAAAAATACATTATAATATAAAATGTATTTCCACAAATAACATTATTCATATTTTATAATGAACAATATTTTATTAAATAATTTAATATTCATAAAAACCTTATATTCAGACTTGTGTATTGGATATATATTGATCTAGAAACCTAGTTATATTTAGGGTTCACTTATCTATTTATGGTAACTTATATGACTATAAAAATGAAAAAAACATTGATATCTCGACAATTTTGAAAAGGTTTATTGGGGGTAATAGCTAATAAGTACTGGTGACAAAATAACCATAACATTTACAAGTTGTAAGAACTTAGATTTTTAGAATGTGTCAAAATCCTGACCTTGTTTGAATTTTTGACTTGTCTCTGAGAAAACTAAAGAAAATGGGCTGAAAATTTCCAGACTACACATTGTGTACTTTAAGTATACATTGTGTATATGTCAGTCAAGTGACTAGCTGTGTGCTCACCGAGTACAAGCCGTGTGATGAACAGTAGAAATTTCTTACTACACGATGTGTAGTTTTAGACACACTGTGTACCTGTTACCATGTAGAGGCCATATATGGCATGAAGGCCTATTGGCCAGGTAGAATCATTTAACCAAGTACACATCATGTCCTCCTTGGACACGCCGTGTAGTCTGGCCGTGTTTGAGGTATATACAAGGTGTGTAGGCTTGTTGGCCATGGATAATTGTTTAAACCAGATAAACGTTGTGTCCACCTTGGACACGATATGTAGTCTAGCCATGTATGTTAGGAACACATGTCTTGTAGGTAAGTCAGTGAGGAAGAGAAGCAAAATCAAGTACATGTCATGTACCCCTAGGTACACACTGTGTACTCAGGTTGGCAGGATCTAGAAAGTATATCAGTAGAATTCCTGCCGCTATATGAACAACTAAATAATATACACAGCGTGTAGTCCTAAAGTACACACGGTGTAGTTTATTTTTTTCGTTAAAATGGGAAGTAGCCCTGTTTTGAGGCGAAACCTCATTTTTCTACCAGGTTTATCAAATAAGGTGTCAGAACATCAATATCTTCTCGATCCTTCATCTGAAGTCGGATTTCAACACTGAAAGATGCGTTTGAACTCCCTTGGTAAGGCCTTGATTCCACTTGAGCTGTTTTATTAGATTTATATTCTAGTATGATTTATAGGGGTGTGAGCGGTTTTGATTATTTTGTAGATCTACCACGTTTTAGACCTAATTTGAGGCTATTATCAGTGGAGTAGCATTGTACGATTCTTGGGTAGGTGGTGCATACCTATTTTTGAGTTTTCGTGTTCATTTGGGTGGCGTGGCCTTCGGTGAGTTTTTTGGTATTTTTAGTGGGACCCATTGTATCTACTATTTCATATTGAATTGATTGTTTGACTGATGGGATGCCTTTGGGTGTGCCCAGTTACCAATTTTGCTTGAGCGTGGTCAGGTGAGGGGTTTTTTCTCATCACGAAGTTTTGGCTGGGGGATTCCAAAACGGTTATATCTGAATTATAATGTTTTAAACTGTTGAATATAGTTTATTGAACTTGATATAAATTTGTTAGATGCATTCAAGGCCTCATTGTTTTTGATTGATAATCGTTTGGTTAGTTAGAGGCATTCAAGACCTCAATGCTATTGATTGATAACTTTAAGGATAAGGAAATTAATCCTTTTAGAATGTTTTGCCTATTTATGTGTTCTGTTTAAATATATTATATATGTAATGGATGAATTGCATGTGCTAGAACCTTTGGGTTGTGTTGGGAATGGCCAGGATAATCTTGAGTGATTCTGATCATAGGATGGGCTTGGCCCAGGTTACGTTGGGTGGTTCTGACCATGGGATTGGGCGTCGTGGGCATTGGATTGAGGCAGGATGACTGATAGGTTTGGCAAGGCCTGGGTTACTGGGGTGGGAAGGCCATCAGACTTGAGCAACATGGTTGCATGGACAGGATGTGTAAGAGACATTGTGGCTTGGGTACTATTTTGGTGATTACCACTCACCCAGAAACTTCGAGTAGGGTGCACACAAGGAGACTTTGTGAGGAGGTGTTTTTGACCACTCGTGTGGGTAGATGCCCCCGTTAGTTTTGGTTTAGGTACATTTTTTTGGGGGTGCATGTCATAGGAATCCAGGGATAAGGTGAGGATCCTTCAGGGGATAGAATTGAGGCTATTGGGTTTTGGGCAGAGGCTCTCCATTAATTGAGGGAAGATATCGTTGTGCCTCCATGTGCATTATTTGAGGGCAGACATCTATGTCCCTCTGACTACTTTTTTTAAGGGAAGACATCGTTTCCCCTCAAGTTACTTATTTGAGGACAGATATAGCAGTTCCTCTGGGGTACTACTGTTGGGCATGCCTTCAGGACGTCGGTATTTGAGACACACGGTGTCAGGGGGACATGGTGTCGGGTTATATGACAGAGATTCCGATGTTTTCCGAAGCAGTTGACACTCCATGGTGGATACTAAACATCAGTGGAGTTTGTGTTTATTTGTTCAACGTGTTTTTTATAGTTCTCTTTATAAATGCATGCATGAATAAACACTTATATTAGGTTTTCACCATTGGATGGTATGCTATTGAGATTCTTCTCACATCCTGCAGAAGCCCTTCAGGATGCATGCAGACTTTATGGGTTTGCGTGCAGGAAAGAGGATAGCTTCTAGAGCTAGGATGTATTAGCTATTGAATGGAGAGGTTCTGGACCTTGAGGTTGTGCCTAGCTAGTGTTACCATGTTTTTCATTATTCTTGTATCAACATGTTTAACTATTTTGTAACTAAAGTTGGTTAGGAATCGGTTCCCTTTTTATATTCATATATGCATGACCTACTTTGGATGAATGTTTTATTGTTCAGTAGTAGTTACAAGTGATCAGCATGTTGTTGTGTTTATTTCTGCTATTATTGTTTTCATTTATTGCTTTTTCTATTTATTGACATTGAATGTGCTTCTGCTCTATGGGTATGGTTCCTGTCTTCTGAGTCATTTATTCTGCTGCATCTTTATTATTATACTAGGACCAATACCGTGATTGTTATCCTTTGAGAGGGTATAGAATCCCCACTATACCTATAAGACCCTCGCTGCTAGTCGGTAGCCTTTGGTGTCTAGAGAGGTGGGCCTAAGGAAGTAGCACCCAACCTATTTAGCACTATTCGGGTGGTTGTTCAAGTCCGAGTCGTTTCATAGTGGTATCAGAAGAGTTCTTGATAGGGATTTAGTAGTAGTGTTTTACTGGATACTAATGATATTGAGACTTCTCTTTTATTTCTGCTTGTTTTACTATTTGGGATATGGAAGACTGGAGATAGGTTGTTTCTAGAACTGCGTATCTAGCTTGTTCTTGGGTGCCTACAACCTTAGGTACGGTGGATGGACCAAGTAACCTTGGGTGGGAATTACTATTTCTTTTTTGGTCGGATTAAAGTTTATATGATTTCTACTTCGATGGATCTCTTGGTGTGTGATTTTAGTGATTGTGATAAGTAACTCTTGACATGGTGAGGTAAGGGAGAATTAGACCTTGGTCCGGTATGAAAAGGCTTGGTTTCATGGCTTTTGATAGGAACATTTTTAGGGTATTTCTATTTCATAACTACATGTATGCTATGTGAAGTGATAATTCCATGTGATAAAATCAATTTCCATGCTTTGAATTCTTTGAAATTAGAATTGGTGAAATTATGGATAGAATTTCTTGTTGTAGCAATGGGTATGACAAGATTTATATATTTGTAGAATTATATGTGATAGGGTATTTTGGTCTGGCTCTTGTACAAGTAGGCAGGTACTAACGGTTGGGCTTATTTTGATCCCTAGGATTGGGCGACTTAGTCATCAGTTTGTGGAAATGTTAGTTTCCAGGATGGGCATTTCCCGAGGTGCTTTTGATACTTGGCTCTGTTAGGGGCGGGTAAGGAGGCCATGAAGCAGGGATGTTGTGGGACATGGTTGCTGTGGGGGAGAGTAAGGGTGGTAGTTTGGTGCATCCTTTTACTGCTTTCTTATCTACGTTGAATATATATTGTTATATATGTACGGGTTTTCTGACCATTTATGGTATTCAGTGGGTTCCTTTTTGGGCGACTTAGATGGAGTGTTAGACAGGAGATGGTATAGTGCTGCAGGTACAGGATCAGGTTCAGGATCTGGTGCAGCCAGAGCAGGAGCCATGGGTACAGGATAAGGGACAAGACCAGGTTCAGGATCCAGTGTAGGTTGTGAAGTATCCGGGTTTGGCAGCGTTTGGGCCATGGCTCGATGAGTAGCTCTGAGCTATCCTGGTGTGTGTCTTGTAGGGGATCGACAGAGGCACGCAGGGTATAGAGCCATCTATGGAATATCTGACAGGGGTCTTCCGGTCGCAGAACCTGCTTCTTTTTTTGGGTGAGGGTGGTATATAGGTAGCTGAGAACTGGATAGAGAGCATGCAGATGATCTTTAGGCAGATCGGGAACCCTCCAATGCGGAGGGTCAAGCTGGCGATGTACATGCTGAGAGGACCAGCAAAGCGTTGGTGGGATGTGCAGGTTCAGGCTCAAAGGCATGAGGGACTGGCATGGAAGGACTTTGAGGACAGGTTCATTGAGCACTTTTACATAGAGACACTGAGAGAAGAGAGTGCTCGGGAGTTCTTGAGTCTTTAGTAGGGATACATGTCTGTCAGGGACTATACAGCTAATTTCCTTGAGTTGTCTCTCATTTCACCTGGTATGGTAAGAGATGATGCGGCTAGGGTGATCCTCTTCAAGGATTTCTTACGGAACGCCATTTGGATCTAGGTGAATATCTTCAGGATGGTTTATTTATTCAAAGGCGGTGAATCAGGAGCTCATAGCGAAGGGAAACCAGTGGGATAGACCTTAGGCTAGCCGGATGACAGCATTAGGTGAGGGTTTAGACAACAAGAAGTGAGGATATGATGAGTTCCAGCAGGGCAGTCAGTCCATGGACTCAGCTAGACCACCTCGTTGTAGTTATTCAGTGGATTTCATTTAGTGTGGACAGCCAGGGAATGTTCGGACTCACTGCGATAGGCCTCCAAAGGAGTGTCAGGCATTTGGATAGGTCAATCACCTTGAGAGGTTTTGCAGGAAGCCTTCTTAGACAGCCGGTAATCAGGGTCCAGGATAGACTGTGGCATCTGGAGTTTGCTCAGCTTTGATACCATGAGATGGTATCTGAGGTTCAACTGCACGTGGGGGAATTGACAAAGACAATGGGATCCAGCTTAGGGGTCAGTTTCTGGTGGCCGGAGCAGCACCGTAGGGATGTCAGGCATCAGGCA
This sequence comes from Viscum album, assembly GCA_963277665.1. Lineage (NCBI taxonomy): Eukaryota > Viridiplantae > Streptophyta > Magnoliopsida > Santalales > Viscaceae > Viscum > Viscum album. The sequence goes on along the minus strand of OY728146.1, from coordinate 2,052,148,085 downwards.
GCCGTAATTTAGGCCAAGTGCATGCTGTGGAGCTGCCAGAGGCTGAGCAGGCTGGTGAGTCAATGATGGTTTGAGGTACACCGCGGTGTGGCTGTGATTTTCATGTGTACTTGTTGGAAGGACCTATAGAGGCATGTTCGTTTTGAGTGTATGTGCTGAACATGATCTATGTGGACTGACTAGATGCTAGTCAGTGGGATTGGCGCCATATTGGGGGCATGATATACTTATATATACGTATGAGATGTGTAGCATCCGGGCATCAAGGATGCGGGTTACATGAGATGGCTTGGGAATCAGGGCATCAAGGTTGTGGGTTACTTGAGGTGCTAGGCACCAGGACCTCGTGGAGGAAGACACCGATGTGGTGTGGGATACATTTGGTGTCAGGAACGACACAGTAGCACCAATGGGGCACAGGGGTGAATATGAATCATGGAAGGACTATGCATCCAGAAAATAGGATATTGGACCCTATTTACTTTTAGTTTTGTTGTGTTGAGACTGAGTTAGGTGATTTTTATGGTGGGGATCCCCTTGAGGAATTTATCCAGGAACTTTGAGATTGGGGACGTCTGGGAAACATTGATCTGGATGGTATGTTCGGTGCCATCTCCGGGTTTTTTTGATAGATTGAGGATGAGCTATGTTAAGGTGTGGAGATTGTAAGAACCCAAGTTTTTTGAACGGGTCAAAATCCCGACACTGTTTGAATTTTTGACATGTCCCTGAGAAAACTGGAGATAATGGGCAATTTCTAGAAATTTTCAGACTACCCACCGTGTAAATTAAGTACACAACAAGTATATATTAGGTGAGTGACCGACCATGTGCTCAATGAGTACATGTCGTGTGATGACCGGTATAAATTTATTACTACAGGGCATGTAGTTTTAGACACATCATGCCACTGTGACTGTGTGGAGGCCATACATGGCATGTAGGCCTATTGGCTAGGTAGAATCATTTAACCACGTACACATTGTGTCCTCCTTGGACACGCTGTGTAGTCTGGCCATGTATGAGGGATATACATGGCATGTAGGCTTTTTGGCTGGGGAGAATCGTTTAAATCAGATACACACCATGTCCTCCTTGGACACATCGTGTAGTCTAGTCGTGTATGATAGGAATACTTGGTGTGTGATTAAGTCGGCGAGGAAGAGAAGGAAAATAAATTACACGCCATGTACCACTTGGTACATGTCATGTACTCGGTTCGGTAGGTTCTAGAATGTAAGCAGGGGGAATTTTAGCTACCATATGAATAGTTCAATGATATACATAGCATGTAGTCCTAAAGTACACGCCGTGTAGTTTATTTTTTTCATTAAAATCGGCAGTAGCCATGTTTTGAGGCGGAACCTTGTTTTTTCCTCCGTGTTTGGAAAATAAGTCAGCTGGTAAATCAATATCTTCCCACTCATTCATCTGAAGTCGGATTCAAACACTAAAAATGAATTAGAACCCCCTCGGTAAGGCCTTGATTCCTCTTGAGCCATTTTGATTGATTTCTGTTCTGGAACAAGTTATAGGGGTTTGAGATGTTTTGATTCTTTTATAGATCTACTATGTTTTAGTCATAATTGGAGTTTGTTATCAGAGGAGTTTCATCATTCGAGTCTCAGGTAGGTAGTGCATACATCTTCTTCTTTTTTTGGTCTTTTGGGTGGCACGGCCTTCGGTGCATTTTTGGTTATTTTGAGCAGGACCTATTTTATCTGTTTTTTCATGTTGAATTGATTGTTTTGCCGATGGGATGCCTTTGGGTATGCCCTGTTACTAGTTTTTATTGAGCTATGTTGGGTGAGGGGTCGTTGCTCATCGAGGCATTTTGGCCGAGGGATTCCAAAATGGTTATATTTGAATTATAATGTTTTAAACTATTGAATTTATTTTATTGTACTTGATATAAATTAGTTAGAGGAATTCAAGACTTCAGTTCTATTGATTAATAACCTTTGGGTTAGTTAGAGGCATTCAATACCTCAGTGTTGTTGATTGATAACTATTGGGTTAGGAGAATTCAACTGTTTAGAATGTTTTTCCTATTTATGTGTTCTGTTTAAATATGTTATATATGTAATTGCTGAATTGCATGTACTGGAACCTTTGGGTTGTGTTTGGAATGGGACAGATATTCTTGAGTGATGTTGATCACAGGTTGGGCTTGGCCCAGGTTACGGTGGGTGGTTCTGACCATGGGATTGGGTGTCCTAGGCGTCAGTTTGAGGTAGGATAACTGTCAGGTTGGGCATGGCCCGGGTTACTGGGATGGAAAGCTCATCAAACATGAGTGACATAGTCATAAGGACATGAGGATTCAGAGACGTTGTGGATTGGGTGCTATTTTGGTGATTACCGCTCATCCAGAAACTTCAAGTAGTGTGAACACAGAGAGACTCCGGGATGAGGTGGTTTTAAAAACTCATGTGGGTAGAGGCCCATGTTAGTTGTGGTTTAGGTACTTTTGGTTTGGGGTTGCATACCTTAGGAATCCTCATGGAAGGTGAGGATCCCTAAGGGGATAGCATTGATGCTATCAGGTTGGGGGGGGCAGAGGCTTGCCGTTATTTGAGGGTAGACATCGATGTCCCCCCGACTACTTATTTTGAGGGAAGATATCATTGTACCTCTAGTTACTTTTTTGAGGACATACATTAATGTTCCTCCAGATTACTACTATTGGGAGTTCCTTTGGGATGTCGGTACATGAGACATGCAGTGTCAGGGGCACATGGCATCGGGTTATATGACAGGGATTCCAGCATTGGCCGAAGCAGGTGACACTCCATGGTGGCTGTTGAGCCCCAGTGGAGTTTTTGTTTATTTGTACAACGTGTTGTTTACTATTTTCTTTATAAATGCATATTTTCTTAAACACTTTTATTAGGTACACACCTTTGGGTGGTATCCTATTGAGATTCATCTCACACCCTGCACGGGCCCATCAGTACGCGTGCAGACTTTATGGATTTGCATGCAGGAAAGAGGTCACCTTGAGAAGCTAGGCTGCATTAGCTATTGCATGAAGATCGTATGGACCTTGAGGTTGTGCCTAGCTGGTGTTATCATGTTTTTATTTATTCTTGTATCAGCATGTTTACCTATTTTATAGCTATAGATGGTTATCCATTAGCGCCCTTTTTATATTCGGATATGCATGACCTGCATTTCATGCATGTTTTATTGTTCAGTAGTAGTTAAAAGTGATCAACATATTGTTTTGTTTATTTTTTCTGATGTTGTTTACATTTATTGCTTCCACTCTTTATTCATATTAGATGTGCTTATGCTTTTCGTGTCATGTTTGAGTCTGATGAGTCATTTATTCTACTGCATATTTATTATTATACATGGACCAGTACCATGATTATTATCTTCCAAGAGGGTATAACCTACCCACTATACCTATAAGGCCCTCGCTGCTATTCGTTAGCCTTTGGCGTTCGGGGAGGGGAGCCTAAGTTAGTAGCACCTGGCCCATTTAGCACGGTTCTGGTGGGTTTTCGGGTTCGTGTCATTACACAAGCTTTATTAGATTAATTTATTTGAACTAATTATCATATTATATAATAATTATATCAATTGGGACCTGCGTATCAATTAAAAATAATTTATATTAATTAAATATTATTTTTAATTCCTATAATGCCCCTCCCCTCACTTATAAAATTGATCCTTCATTACTACATTTCTCATATATTTTTACCCTATATAATGGAAAATACCCACACACAAAACATTCTAGATTCAATCCCCACATTATAAATTTTCTCGTATTTTGAAAAGTCTATCATTTTATGGATTATGATGTAAGATAACGAAGGTTTCTCGACAGAGATTCTTTATTATTATACCTCCTCCAAATCTATAGTATCCACTATAAAGTAATTATTTATGTGTAAAAATATAAAAAAAATATTATGATTATGGAAAAATTATTATCCACCACCTCTCCATAGGTAATAAAATGATTAGATTTCCAGCACGTTCGGGTGGACTACCAGCTCCATGAAGTTATATGATTTGTATATAAGATAATTTTTAAATATATGGAAATGAGGAGATTTTTAAGGAATATTTTTTTGATATATGATATAGTAATGATTATTTTATGTAAATTTATTATTTACCCTTTTTTTACTCTATCTGTCGAACAGTAAAAATAGTGATCATTTGTATGTACAGCCTACCACCCAATTGAATAGTTTGATTCAGATTTCAATATCTACATTTTATATATGAATATAAATATAAATATTTAAAATATATTATATTTATATTATAATTAATATTCTGAATATTTTAAAACCACGATCAAATTAAAATATTCGGATCGAGGAACCATAATATGCATGAAAAATGATGATATTGTCACCTAGTTTAGTGATTTCAATAAAGAATTTCTATTATACCAGTGATAAAAATTTATTAGTTAATCATAGATGGAAGGATATATATAAGTATTATTGTTTAACAAAATTATAATATAAATATATTTTTTAGGAAATACGTTCGAATGCATATATATTAGGATGAGACTTGATGTACATGATTTCTCATTGTACATTTATTTCAAGGCAACATATATAATATTCACCACTAGTATATTATAGGAGGAATATTTAAATCCCATTTTAATCAAGAATTCATTAATTTATTTCTATTCATGGTATTCAAAAGTTTCATTTTATAATATTCTTTAATGGGTCTTACTATTAAAAATATTCAAATGTGGCAAAAATTTTGTGTCTCAAACACATTTGAATTAAGAAATTTAATAACCATATCTCAAAAATACTTTTTATATTCTTCTAATAGATTGTTTTATATAAAATATATGTTTTCCTTTAATTTTGATCCCTTTAATAACTCCTGTTTTAGAAATAATGTTTTAATTAAAACAGATAATATATTACTATTTTGTTACGAATCTTTTTCTTCTATGTTCATGTTTTATTTAAAATAATTTATGAACGATTTTTATTATCCTAAAATGGTTGGTAAAATTAATTTTAACCCATTTTTTAAATTCCATTATAAAAAATCAATGAAATCTTCATATCCGTATATGAATTATTTACTTTTTAATGAAATTTAGAATGGAATTTTTGTTTTCAAATAGACTACATGCATTGAATTTACCCCCACCATGACTACTCAATGTTTTATATCTTCCTTTACAAAATTACGTGTCACATTTCAAAAAAAATCCATTAATATTCAATGTTTATTTTTTTGTATAAATAATATGTTTGAATATTAAAATGGCAACATCTCCATGAATTTTTATAAACATATTTTAAATAAATATTCATCTACTATAACATCATTTGATGTCAATTATTCATTGATGAGGTTTTGATCCAATATTAACATCCTTATTATTCCACTATATATTTTATGAATAAGAAAATGAGATTATTACAAAACTACATCATTTTGCATGGGTTATACTATGGGGAAATTATAAAATACTTATGAAACACATTTTATTTTCAGGGGTTTTGATATGTTTATATTATTAATGATTTATAATCTTGTGGAACAAAAATGTTTTCTTTACATTATATTTTGGGTGGGTCTTTAACTATATATCCCTCCAATGCATTGGTTTGTGTTTTATATCTATTCAGATAATTATGTGATATGAGTTTATGTAGTTGAGGTTATTAAGAGAAATAGGAATGGATTCTCGATCCACAATGTGAAATAGGTGTCGAATCTCGCTCCACTTTAGGGAACATGTGATGATTCCTGATCTATTATGATAGGTTAAAAGAGTGTTGATTCCTCATCATTTAGGATTTGATGTTCCCAATAGTTAACCTTGATAGATTATATGGATTCTATAGTTATTATTGGGACACAAATTGATGATATCTTTTTACACATATGATTTTAACGTGTGGTTCATTATTGATTATTGATGATTTGTTACTCTTATGGATCATATTTTTGAGTTAGAATGTAATATGTTATTATTCATGACTATAATCCTTGATAAATTGGGTAACAAATTTGTATGTTATGATCATAATCTCATATTGTTATCTTTTTCCAACATATTATCATGAATTGATGTCCCCTATATTTACCCATACTAAGAATATATGACCACCCCTTTATTATGTTTCATTTCTACCAGTTATGAATTATGCTATTAAGAAGGGTATTTCAAAGAATAATACTATATGGAATGATCAACGTGGGAGTTATTGATGATATTTCACTATATAATAAAATTTTTCATCTAGTCTCCAAATACATGAAACCATTATACTTATAACATAGATCATAATACATTGTTAATTTTTTTAATTAATTATATTGAGATGCATTTTCTTAGTAACCCTCAAGAAATATCTAAAATCATTTAATATTTATCTATGAAAACCTAGGGTCCCAATACTTATGATTTTAAGATTCAGAGTGATTCATTATTTATGAAACAAAATGTTTCAATGGGAATGGTTGGATTGATGTTAAATAAGCATATATTTAGTATTTTACAGGATGTTAGTTTGGTTAATCCTTGACTGTTCAGAATTTCCAATGATTATGGTTCAATAGGATATGAGGATATTGCGATAATAAGAAAATATGATAGAAAATTACTAGAAAATGTTCTATATGGTGAATTAATTTGAAATGGATCACGACTGCGAAATAGGAGTTCAATAGAAATGTTAGTGGGAACAATATTGATCTATTTAAAAAGATGGAAGAATTGGTTGATAGGGTTTTTCTTCTGTGGATTTCTAAATCAGAAATTTTATAAGGAAATGGATTTGGTTAGAAACTGATATGACTAAAAAGTAAGTTTTGAATGGATAAAATTTGGAGGATTTACAAATATCATAACTAATATGGGGTTGATTCTACCCAACAAAATATTCTCCAATCAAATTCAATTAGGTCACTAACTCCTAAGATCTCATCTGTCAAAATCTTAGAAAAATATAAAAATTATGATCCTAAAATATTTCATATGAAACTATATGCGATTGTACAAGAATTACTAGTTCTATGATGACATGAAATTGAAACAAAAATAATGGAACAATCACAGAAATTTGAAATTTGAATCTAGTGATCACCTGGTTTAAGTGTATTTTTTAATAATATTTTTTTTAAATGGGATTCATGAATGTGATCATAGTTATGTAAAAGTGAAAAATATAGTTTTGTATATATATTTCTTAAAATGTCATTTATAAAATATTTTTTGAATTAGCGAGAGTCTTGGAATAATGTCTTGATCAATGGTGTGAGGATTGGTAGAAAACCATTAACATGATAAACAATTTCTAAAACATAATTTCAATGAGTATGAAACATGAAGGGGTTTTATTATTTGGAAACATGGAAAGTGTTCTTTTTCTAGAATTTAGGAACCTTAAACTGAACTTCTATTATTTTAGTTATTCTAATTTTTTTCATCGTACAATGTACCTTCATGATGGAGCTGGAACATGATGGATATTTTTGTATACTTATGAAAAAGTATTGGTCTATATGAAACTTATGAAATAAGAACCACAATGATAAAGATATAATAATGAAGCTAAAAAGAATGTGTTTTGTCTCTTAGATGAATAGAGGTTAAAATTAGTATGATTTTTAGAATATATGTTGGTTATTTGTCTTGTATTTTGATGAGTCATAACATAAAACACTAAAATGTGTAATAGAGTAGATGTTAACATTTTTTTAGAAGTATATTTCATAGATTCTCCATTTCAAGTTAAAGGAATGTTTCTTATTCTCCCAATAAAAAAATAATTTTGAAGTCTACCACTACCATATTAATTCTAAAACTGGAGAACCCACATAATTGATATGTTTTCTTCGAGGAGTGACGATGATGAATTTAGTGTTTTTTGACTATGTGGAAACAAATTTAAATAGGTAATCTATGTTTTGGAATGTACTCTATAACAGAAGTGAACCTTAAATTTTATAACTCCAAAATAGATTTCCCAAACTGTAGAGAACTAGTGAATTTCTTGGTTACACAAAACAAAAGTGGCTAGAAGGTCCCATATTTTTATAGTGATAGTTTTTTTATTTTGATCATAACAAATTTTCATATTTCATATTTCTATATTGTGGTCAATTTTAGTTTTATCACTAATTTTTTATGTATTATAAATTTTTTTATTTGGGTATTCATGGTGGAAGTTTTTTTGAACTGCATCATTCTATATGGAGAGTGTCAATGGAAACATTACACAAAATTTCATAATGATTAGATTTCAAAATAAATTCATGGATCTTGGGACTATTTTATTTCAAGAAATACTATAGATAAAATCGTAAGGTCTCATTGAAATATATGGAGAATAATAGTATGTAAAAAATGAGTTTCAATTATCTCAGTGGGTCTTGAATGATCAGGATCATTGTGCGGAACCATGAAGATACATAAAAAGGATAAATAACATAAGTTAATTAATCAATATTAGGGATATATTAGATAAAAAAGCATCTAGTGGGAGACTCTTCAACTTAATATGAGAAAAAAACTCATGTTAGAGGTTTTTAGGTTTTGGTGTGAGAACTATTTTCAGGTTAGGTATTCATTATTTCATTTTGTTATGTCTTGAGAAAAAAACACTTTCTGAAAAAAGATGAAGCAAAGTCCAGCTTCAATATGGTTATCTCGATTCGGGCTACTGGAAGTAGTTGAGTGGATATAGGATAGTGGGAGTGGAAAAGAATAAGTTAGCTTGGTGAATGTAGTAATAATTATTTTCCCTGGGAATGTGAAATGATGAATGACCAAACATACAAAACCAAAAAAGACAAAAATTTTGATGGTGGGATAAAACAAAGGATTATAGATGTGGAATAAGTGTAAAATAAGAAGTTTATATTAGAAAAAACACTATCTATGTGAGGAAAAAGTGAAATGGTGATGGGGAATTTCATAACGTCCATCTCTGAGGACATATATATTCTTAAAATCATGGTGATTCTAGAAGCATTCACTATTCACATGAAGGACCAGATGATGGTATTGTCAACTTTTATCATGTAGAGGGATAACCATGAAGATTGAATATGATTAGAGTTTTTACAAGGATATTGGATGAAGTTTAAATTGGAAGTTATCAACTATAATGTACAGAGTATACCTATAAAGGATATTCTTTGAAAAATTGTTCTATAAGTTATTTTGAATAATTAACTAAGGGCTCTGTGTTATAGAATCATAAGGATGGAGGATGAGGCAGCATCTTTCATCGTGGTGGATTCCCCACATAGAGCTAATGGTTGTTTTTTATCATGGAAAGGAATTTTTATAGTTAATTAATTTTGGTTTTAGGAGGAATAATCTATAAGTTATCTATTAAAACTTTAAGTACATTTTTTATAGGAAGATAACATTTCTATGTAAATTTTCATTCTCCCTTAAGTAAGGATTCAATGTATCCCCATTTGGAAAATGACTAATAACTTATGAAAATTATTTTCATGTGTTTTTATTATTCTATCTATGTCATGTTTTTTTATTTATTTTTCTTTATTTTATCGTAAGATTATACATGATATAATGATGTGACTATAAATTATCATACTAAAGGGATGATCAACACAATATATAGGGAGAATGATCTTCCTACATTGGGTTATTTATTACATTGTACTTTTCTATGGTATCTTGAACATTTCTAGGTAAATTGTCCCATATTAAAGGCCTATAAGATAAATTTCAGTTCTAAGAGTGTTGGATAGTTCTAATTACAAATATTCATAATGAGTAAGCGATATAGGCCACATACGTTCTGATGGGTGCAAGAGGTAGGGAAATTCCCTAGGTTGAGTGATTTTAGGATATTTAATGATTTATGTTTTGGTTCATACACATGAAACCACTCACTACACTCTTTTGAAATGGTTTCCTTCTCATAAATGAATTTCCACCACCTCATACTTATCTATAATCACTATAAATGATCTTAATGAAATAATCCCCAACTACTTGTTGACATCCTTCCTTAAATATCTCATTAAATGATGAGGCATCAATCTTTAATCAATCATAAAATCAATATAATTTCACATTTCCTTTATAAAATAAAAAGCAGACACTTTAAAAAAATAAGTATCCTTTTTTATTAATAACATATCCAATATTCGCATATGTTCAAAAGTTACTAATAATAACTCCTTCATAAATAAAATTTTAAATTAATTCTATCTAATCATATGTATATAATGATCTTCCAAATATAACTCCCACCGCTATCAGGGAAAACATCACCAGAAACATACTACAAAAATAACACAATGATCATCTTCGACTTAAATTAGCTAAAAAACTATCCTGACCTCCTCAAAAAAATTTATAGTATCTTGACAGGCAATATTCCCCTAATATATTAATATCAACTTATTCTAGAAAATATTCAAGTCTATTCTATGATGCTACCTAGCCTCTATGTCTACTCTTTAATGTATATCCTCATATGTTTTCAATAGATCCTCTTACTAAACATTGCAATTTAATTACACCCCTAATATTACTATTAATAAGTAAACCACACTTATTCTAAGGTATATATATGTATTTGTGTGTTTTTTAACATGTAACCATCACATAACATTATTCTCATGTTTTACAACATATTTACATTATTCAACCCTCTCATAGACAATCACCCCATGTAAAATGCATATATATCATCAAGAACATAAACCATAAGATTCATGAAACCAAGGATATTATGATACCCCATATTTAGAATACCATCCTATTTATATTAATTAATATGATTAAAATTCAACTCATTTATCACAGGGAGTCCTATAGGTTAATCTGGATAATAATTTATACTTCACACACCAGTTTTTAGTAATACCATTATATTACCAATCATTAATTCATCATAAGTTCCTATTCATATAACTATCTAAAAAAACAATCTATAATACCATTATATCAGGACCAACTCTCACTAGGAATCCAAATAATCCATCAAAAAGTTAAATTATGAACACCCACTCCATACTTCAATAAGATCAGGGTTCATGACTAGGACTAAAGGTATATTATCCAAAAATATATAGATGGTGTTACTATTTATAAATATAATGTCAACATTCCCCTGAATAAAAAATGTATTCAATACCATTATACATGAATAATGTATACTAAATCCATATACTATCATACAATAAATAACTATAAAGGAAAAAATATCCATGAGGTCTATCAGATCCTCTATACCAAAATCAAGATATAATGAAATCCAACATCACCAATCTGTCTCCAATGTATAGAGTTAGGGTCGGCCAACACTAAAACCACCACCATTGTGAAATTTTTATTAATATTATATACATAAAAATCACGTTTTAGAATATAAATATAATCACTCATGTTCTCCATAGAATTCCCATGTGACCACATGAATCAAGTATACAATAACATCTATTTTTGGGATAATTAAAACCAAACAACAAAACATAAACAACTCTAAAGGAAACCATACATCTACTTGCAATCTATAACACATAATCAACTAACATTTCATACAATATTACATTCCTCCCAAAAACTAAAACATCACATCAAAATAACCATTACCTTACCATATCTCAAATAAAAAAGTTCTCCACCTATATATAACTCACTATAATATCTCTATGTATTAGTCCACCCATTGGGACATCACTACATATCACTACAGAAAATATGATATCTTTCTGTAGGGTGGTTAAATAAACCTCCATCACAAATTAATTATACACTAAGTGGGATCTCCATAAATTACCATATATCTAAAAATATATATACCGTCATATAATAAGATAAAAATAACAAAAAAATAGTTATTTACCTGTTAAAAACATATCAATTAAGAACACCACAGAAAAAATTTCGACAAACATGGATCTCAGATAACAACAATATTACTTGGTCGGGAAGACGTCGCCAATAATCCCCATGATCAATATTATAAATAAAAAAACATATTTCTTTCACTATCACATATTCAAAGTAGATTTATAAAACAATAGACTATTTATTCTCCAACCAAGGTCACCACATCTAAAATGGTCTAAAGGAATATACTCTCTGTATAGGGACATACCATGTTCTGCCTAATGTTTAACATAATAGAATCCTATGGATTAATTTATCACATAACCACCTTTACTCAAATCATGGTCATAAAATACTTCCAAAAACTAATCACATACCCAACACATTTCAAAATAATTCTATCTATCAATGAATAATTTTTATCAAACCATATCATATATATACCTGCAAACCTTAACTATACATTTGACCACAATCCCATATAAAATATCTCACATTCCATAATATTTATTTCAAAAAATAATAACCATAAATACACATTATTAAAATAAATAAATAGTTAACACCCCTCTCAACTAACAAAAATGGGAAAAAATGTAATCATATATAGTAATTAAATCAGGGCCTCAGGGTAAGCCTCAAATACTAAATCTATTGGTGAGCTTAATAAGAATAAAAAATTACAATTTTACCCTTTTCTAGTTGAAAATACATAAAATTTATGACACACTGAAAAATTAAATTTTTTATTCTCTAAAGTGTATTCCAAGACTATCATTTAACATTGAATTGAAATATTAACAACCAGCCTCATAAATAATCATACTCAAAAAATAATAATGACACATAATATAAAAAACACTATTAACAAAATTTTAGGGGCCCCACAAACAAAGTACCATCCCCTAGAACCTATAAGTCCATATCAACTCATATAATGAATGAAGACAACCAGATTCCCAACTCCTCATGACCATCTCATCCCCATAGATGATTTATAATGTCAAAAAAATTATTTCATCTTAATCTTGATCATCTCTACTACATACCCACATCCAAACTACACCGATATATTGGAGAACTCACCCTATTAGTTGATTATAACACAAGAATTATTTCACATTTTATATCGGGTAACACCTATGAAAATAACCATTAGTTGGATGTTATATATCCATGCACCACCCACTAAAAAATTATATCAATATAAAATAAGAATCTATTCAAAATTCTCTTTCCGTTCAAGTAAACGTTTATTCACTTTCTACTGATTATATTTAACTCAAAATTATCAAAATATCATGGAACTTGTGATACTGAATTCCAAGTGAATATTGTATAAAAAGTTGAAAATGATTACTATAGATTAAATAATAACCTTACCCTAAGATGTAACCTCATGGAAAATATATATCACACCATCAACAATGACCTAGGAAATCAACTCTAGGGAAACATGAACTAAAATCAACATATTATATATTGGGTTGAAAAACTAATTATAGGTTGTGAATAAATTCATATTACATGATGTAAGAAAAATTCATAATCATTATTCGTGTCGATATAAATAAATTCAATGATGAACCACTTCATTAAATAAATCCACAATCCTCATAATTTCATTTTAAAATATTCCATATCTACAGAATACCTTCATAGAATTTTGATTTCCCTTCAACAACATATAATAACGACATACGAATATTCACTAATATAATATTTTGAAAATGTTATTGATATTTGAGTTCTAAATCCTAGAATATAGGGCACAAATATCATAATATCACAAAAAGGAGTGAAGGATATATCTTAAAAACATGTAGACTTAATTTTTATCCGACATAGTGTCTAATAATTTAAATTAGGGGAAATTATTTTTGATGATCTCCACTGACCTCAAAATTATCAAAGGAATGATTTATATAGAAAGTTATTCAAGATGAACTCATTATTCACTATCATCAGAAACCACGAAAATATATCAAGTATTTTTATTAATATTACAATAATATATATATATAACACATATATTATGATATTTATAATTAATAATAATATTAATATTAATTTTATATTACTCTTATCATTATTTAAATTAAATTCTCTATTATTATAATATATAATTTCTAATCAAATCTAATATATCATGCAACTTGTTATACAATTACAAGAATATGTATCATAATATTTGTATTTTTAATAATAGTAGTTCTAGTAGTATAAATAATATCATCATTGTCATTATTATATAAAAATATGATCGTTTTTATTTTCTAACATTAATATCTATGATTTAATAACCCCCCCCCCCCCACACACATATATGCACAAGAAAGCACATTCACACACACATGCACATGCACATGCTCAAGAAAAAATATATGCACATAAACAATAAAAAAACATACCCACACATGAACCCACACATTCATGTATGAACACACTCATAAAAACTCACACTCACACATAAGAATACACACATAAAGGAATGTATAGAAAAACAAACTCATGCACACATGAAGAAGATCACACATTCATGGACAAATGAAATACTAATTTCATGAACACAAGAAATAATACATGAATACATGTATTAAAACACATCCACCCACAATATCATAGACCCAAGTATTCCCTTTTGAAGCAAAAAACCCATGATTATCTATGAATTGTGATTTCATGATATTTTAATACAATATAAATTTATTTCTTTAAATAATTTAATCATTAAAATACTAAATTTCACACTTATGTTCAGGACTCGATTCAATTGTAACATTAATATATCATTATTCATGGTGGGAATATCTTTATAACAGTGTAATACATCACTTTAAGATTCTAATAAAGACATTAATTCTTAAAATAATCCATAATAACTGTATAAAATTGTACAACATCTAAGTAATAAAAACCCAAAAAATAAGTCTAAATGTCATGCCTTATTTTTGGATTCTTGTTCTAAGGTGAACTATTAGATCCCTCAGTAAATCCATCACACATAAACTAGAAGAATAATATGACCAAAAATATATTACATGTGATATTTATCAATATATATAGTATTCCATTCGTGTTTTTATGATTATATTACTCTTTTTTTACCTATATAGAAGCCTAAAAATAATCCATAAATTATAATTTTTTTCACATCGAATCTCTGCCTCAGTATTGGGTTCCTCAGGGGATCTCACATCCCACTAAAGTGCATTCTACCAACTGCTATTTGAAAATGAATTTTTATTTGTAGGTGTTATCATGGTACATAAATATCGTTCACATGGCTCCTCTATGCTTGATGTGGGAATTAGCTCCTCGTCATCAGGACATGACCTTTCCTTGTCAATTCATGACACCATGTATCCAAGAAGATGGAAATCGAGACCCATTTCAAGGATTCCTATATAATAAAATGAATTTATGGGCGACTAAAAATCAACCCCTTAGAGAATTACCTACAGATATAGGTTTCTATCACCAATTGACACTAATTGATATAACCATTACATAAGTCCCTTTGTCAAAATATTTTCCTCCATGACTCTACCCCATAATATTTTTCATTTGAAAGGATCATTACCCATTAGGAAGTCTCACAAAAACACAACCAATGAAAAAGAATATCTATTTTTTGATCATATAATAAGACATAAATATCATTCAGAAGAAACCTCCACACCTCATATAAGAATAAATTAAAAGGAATCTTGATGTGACACTCATTGTTCAATTCGTGAAAACCTTCTGCAAAACTATAGGGTTGTTAGACACATTTCAGGAATCCATTAGGAACATTTTTCATTTATGTGGGTTTAAAAATTGAGAGTTGAAGACCATGAGGAAGCCCTTTTTGGATTCTTGTGACTATGGTGTATTTTTATCTTCATATATTGTTATTTAACACATTAATGTAGAGAAAAGATTAAATATTCAAAGAGAAATACCATTCAAAGGGTAATATGAGCTTTAAATGAAAATCCACACATTTTATGAAATTATTGGATCCATTTAAATTTAAATTTAATTTTCAATATCTGGGAATATTATATATTTTCAAAAAAATTCAAAATTTATATATTTTCTGGAATCCCAATAGTTTTAGATGGGTTTCTTTGAAATTTGTGAAGTTGTGGATTTTCATGGAGGATTATTAATAATGTCCTTGATTGGTTGATGTCTTTATATTTTTATAATAAAACACAAAAAAAATTGTGGGATACATCATCAACATGATTAAGGATATATTATATCTTATGGTAATCTAAAAGTGATATGGTTTTCTACACATAGTCCATATGGTCAATATATTGACCAAATCCTTCTTAGAGAAGGAAGAGGTGAACCATTCCAGTAACCAGTAATTTTTTGTTGATGTATCCCAATGTGAAAATTACCATGCCATGTTCAGTGTGTGTGGTGATGTTTCATATTAGACTAGGGTTAACCATAACCATAGAATATGGTTTGTAGACCTATAGAATTCCCATCATGGGAATTTGGATGGGGGTAAACTTTTTTGTTCACCATGTTGGAATTCCAGAGCACTTATGTTTAATGCTCAAAGAAAATCTTGCCATATCAAATCAATTGTGATTAAAAGATGTTCAATTATTTTTATCATGTTTTAAAGATTATTTTAGTGTAATTTTGGGGGTTTTGTGAAATGTAAGGAATCCCAAAAATGGTTTTAGTTGTATTAGTAATCAAATTGGCATACTTAATTGAAGACTTGTAGATCAAAATGGGAAAAAATTGGATGGTACACATCGTAGAGTTGGATGTGGTTTCTAAGGAGTGTCCCTATGAAACATAGTGAATCTCTTTATGGCGTTTTAGTGTTTTTTTATAAGAATAAATTCCATGATTGAAATGGACTCACTATGGATCTCAAAAAATTTGTTTTAAAGTCCACCAATAAATATCATTATTCCAGAAGGGGTGTTTTTATTTTTATAGTAGATGTTTGCAATAGGATTTTGATTTTCCAAATGCAGAATGAAAAACATATAATTTCCCATAGAAATTATAATATCATAAGGGATTATTCCTATATATGTGAATTCCATTCAATTGGTTTCATAAGCTGGGTTTATTATGGGATTTTCATATGTTTATGAACCAAATTTTAATATAGTCATTCATGAGATGCATGAGATGGGTGTTTAATGATCATATATCATGCATATTTTTTTGACCTTGATTAATGACATTTTCCAAAGATGATATTGATTATTGTTTTAGTGAATTATTTTGGAAAGACATTACATTTAAAATAGTGATAAAATATATCCATTAGTGCAGTTATGATGGACTTTTATTATAGGATATCATGGAAAGATTTATGGAAATTCCAAATGAACCAATCTTGAATTGAAAACTATCCATTACTTGGATTAGGACATCTCTTATTAATACAATTGATAAACTATATAATTAAAAACTAAGAGATACTTTGTGAATTTATATAAATATCTTTTATGTATAGAAAATTGATAATCTATAACATGTAATCCATCATTAGATTTAGAATTAGAAAAATATGGTCCTCTAATTGAGGGAATGGAAGGTGTTTGGAAACAATTAAATAATTTTACAAAAAATTAGAATATTATATTAAAGAGAAGATCAAAAGTAGTATGTGATGTGAATATAGTGGACATAAAAAACCATCATCAATAATCAGTGAAACATATGTCATAATTGATATGTATATAGGGACCACCAAGGCTATAAACTATTTGGAGATCCCATGCAAGAGAAGTGATAAAAGGATGATGAAAATGATAGTGATCCAACAATACTAGTGATAAAATATTAGGACAATAAGCATTGGTTGATAGATAGTTTTCCATAAAAAAACATTAGGTAGTGACCCTGGGAAAAGAGTTTCCAATCCTAAATCCACCATTTTTCAGTGCATATGTTTGATTTTTAGGCATGACATATCGGTGTACAATTATCCTACATATATATTTTTTAGGGTGAAACATTTGAAATTTATTATTTCAATTGAAAATATTTATTCCCACTAAAAAGAGAAAGTTAAACATACTGAATATCCAGAAGTTAGGGTAGGTTAAGTGAAGAAATAATTTCATTATTTTAATAAAAAAAGAATAATGTGTTACCCTTAACGTTAAGAGGTAATGATCCAAATAAGGTAGTGAGATATAGAAGGTAATGTGTTTAAATTTTTTCTAAATGGCATAACATCATTCTCCGCCATACTCTAGGTATATCTCTTGTTACTCTTCTAGTATAGCCTAACAACCGTAAATGATTATGTGAGTTAGATCATTTTTATCCTTCATAAACTATGACACATGGAAGTCATCATGAAATCACTGTATGTATGGAGGATGTGATAATCTATGATCTACCTCATAAAAATTTGCAGCCACCTAGCATGGTTTGTTAATTCTTGAGAATAACATTCTCTATTTTCTAAACCTCAGATTCTCATCACTTTGGATAAATATATAATAAGACATAATCATCTAGAATAATCATCAATGTCCACCCCAAATGATATTGATATAACTTATTATATAAATAGTATTCACTCTATTTAGATCTACATTCTTTATTACACTCCACTCAATATCTAGAATAATAATTTATGACTCTCTTATATCCACTAAGAGATAATGGTATTAAAATTCCAATAATACAATGCCAATTATAAATCAACATTGATAGAGGCATGATAGATATTTTTATAAGAATAATATAACAGTGGTATGTTCTCACTTATCTCCCACTAAAATCCTTGATGTATTCCAAAATATGCATTCCTTAGTCTTAATGGTAATTTCTTTATTGAAAGATATTTACTAGTTAAATTTGATGCTAAGGGAAAACTAATAACTGATGACAAGCTATAGGCTAGTTTACATACATTTTGTTAAATGATAATTTTGATATAACACAATTGATTGAGAAATTATATTCATAATCACTACCTTTGAATTGTAGTGGTGTGATTGGGACTAACAGAATTATAATAATCCAACCTAGGCTAACCAATACTAATAATTGAGTTGCACTGCTACCTAGCTCGTGTTGGAATCCTAATCACCATAAGCTATAATATTGAGACAATGAATCCAAATTAATATGTTGATAATGATTTACCCTAATAAACAATTAAATTTCAATATTGATTCATCCCAATACCTAAAATGTACACATGATATATTGGAAAGTCCTTCATCAGAAGAAGGATTTCAAAAATTAAACTGTAACTCATTCATCAAAAAATATAAATAAATTTTTAGATCATGATGCCATATTGACCATTGAGAGTGGTGAGGGGATTCAATATTATTTTTAATGAATTAATTTTGTTATCAAATTAAACCTCTTGAACATTTTATGGTTCTTGATCGAATAGATATTTTCTCTCACTCTCACCTTATGTGAAATATTAATAATGGAGAGAGAATCCCATAAGTTTAACACAGACCAATAATGAACGGAATAATCCTTTACAAGTTGGTTAGACACAAAAATATTGAAACATAAACATAAAATAAATAAATAAAATTTCATACATATCCAACTAATTTTTTTTCTCCATCTACAAATTAGAGATTCTGTCTACATTTCGATCCAATAAAATTATTTCTTGATCCTACTCCAACAACCAGATTCCTTTTTATCATGGATCCAATGAAAATAATTCACCATTATCAATGGATTGATCCACTATTTGATTATACTTTATAATTATATATGCGCTTTTAGGATCATATATACTCTTGTACTCCCTAATGAATATAAAAAATTATGGTATCGATAGTCCCTCCAGATTTGGCGGAGTCGGGTTTCCCAAAAATTATTGAATCCCTAGTAATAGAAGTTTCTTCCAATTTAAAAGGTTCCATGAATAAATATATTGTTTGTTCCAATTCATGAATGTATAGGGATTTATAAATTATCCTCAAACATAGTATGCCTTCTCATCACATGAATGCACATATTTATAAAAAACAGTTGAGCATGGGATCTCAAAGAATTGGATTGTTTAAATTCACCATTTTATTCATCGTTATATGTGTTTAAAATGAAAAAAAAATTACACCGTTAAATTCTAAAAACATAAGGGTTTTTAGGTAATATATTTCTTGGAATTGAATACCCAAAGAAATTTGGGTATTATATTTCTCATTTAAATAACCCATATAATGTGGGTATTTATTATTTCATGCAACTCATTGGAATACCCAATAATATTTGGATATTCTATTACTACATGAGTATTAGCATAAACACCAGAGGGAATCGTGATCACTGATCTTCAAATGGATGAGTGATCACCCATGGATCACCAAAATTGATTGAATCCATACATGTAACTTAATTATATTGTTAATATATAGTATCTGATTTTGATATAATGGATAGTTTTAGGATTATTCTTCCATAATGTAGATTTACAAACTCCTAAAGACTCATCATTTATTTATGAAACATCATCGCTAAACATGAATTCCCAAGAAATATTGTGTTTTCAATTTCATTATGGAGTTTGAATATATTATAGCTCATTTTACACACTATTAGAACTAGTCTTAACTCTTATATGTGGTTTATTCATTTCAACAATAATTAGGGATTCCTATAATCACAACCTCATCATAATCACCTAATAGACCCAGTTTCTTTTTTATTAGTCTTTAAATAGAATAAGAAAATTTTTGTTGGCTCATGCACCCCTATTTGTGTTTCTAATAGATTAGGATAGGATCAGGAGAAACCTGGACATGAATACCTTCCATTTTTTCACTCGATCAACATGCATGAAATTTTAACTACATGTATGAACAATTATTTTTGATATACACATGAAGTTATTATCATTAACTTTTTCAATATAAATTTTATTCATCATGAGCTAATCATGGCTCTGGATCCTTATATTCATTCATGGGAGAGATTGGATATCTAATGTAATGTGTGATTGGTTCTTAACTCGATCAAAGAATTTTGAATATGCATTTATAATGAGATAAAAAATCAAACTATAATATACCATGATCACCACAGAACGAATATTGTAATACCCTGGCCCCAGTTACCTAGAGTCGGTGCATTATTACATAACACTAGCATAATATAAGGAATCATATCCTCAAGGACCGATCAGTTTTGTAACCTTCGATGTACTAGATATATTCATAAGTTTTACATTATATCGTGAAATAAAAACATCAAAAACATTTTTTCCCATTTTGAGAACACTTATATACTTAGACTATCCCTGTAAACCTACCATAAAATACTTCTTCACGTCTAGGGAAAAAATAAAACATAGAAATAGGTGATCTCAGATGCTCGGTAAGGATAACAATATAGCATAAACTTTCATAAATAACCATAAAAATTTAAGGCAATGTATAAGACAAAAAATATAGCCTTTTAAACATAATCTTCAGCATAATATGGAAAAGATAAAATTAAATAATTCCATTTACTTATTCACAAGGATATTCTACTAGTCAAATAATCAAGTTCAACATCAATTGCCACTTTCATAATGATGGAATGCATAATGAAATACTTCATAACCACATAGTCAAGGCCTTGTGGAAATACTAAAAATAGGATTTTTTTTCAAGGCCTTGTTCCAACACACTATTTTGTCTCAAGAGACCTACTGATGCATCGAGGAGCTATAGCGAGCTTCACTCGCCACTTACTAAGTCCAATACATTCCTAATATGAAAGGGTTTAAACATAACATAAAGATTCGTTTTAAAACTAGCATACGAAATGTCAATAATTTATCTACAAACCATGAATTGTGTAAAAATAACACATATATAGTAAAACATATCACAAAACCTTTAATACAATATGAAATCTTTGTATCATAATAAATCCACTTCAAACAAGCTTAAAATCCAACAATGGATGTTGACATAGATAAAATCAAAAAAAATAGAGAAATATCTTTTTGTATTTTAAAATTACTTAAAAGTCATATAATTATAAAAGAAAAAATTATTTTTAAAATATTTTCATAATCTTGTTTGGGAATCTTCGACGATGTTATAACGGCGGACAATAGTTTCACCTGCTGTATAAGTTAAAAAAATACATTCATACCTTAATTTTTTTGAAATGGTCATAAAGTACCTTGTTAGAAAAATGAAAAAAATATTCCATTCAAAAAATACATGGTCAAATAAGGGTATAAATGACTTTAACCCATAGTCTAGTAAATAAAAAAAATTGAATTGCTTTTTTTAGAAAACACAGATGTGGATGATAAAGAGGTCCTAGTAGATTCTTACGTATTAACAACCTCTGATAAGTAAATAGATTGTATAATTAACCCTTACCTTGTACTTTTCCATAGTTTATGGTATGTTAACCTCTTTTATAATAGTTAAAACATTATAATTATGTTATAAAAGAAACATATACATAAATATGATATCATATATGATCTTATAATATTGCTTTGTTAATAATATTTTAGTGGTATCATAGTTTTGGGTGTTAACTGATTCGTTTTCCTTTCTATGCTTTGTTATGTAAGCCATGTTTGTTATGGATATGATGTATTTCATTTATATAAAGAATGATATTATGTTCATAAACATTATTTTTAATCATAAAGTGAACATTTTTTCAGAATTATTAAGATGGGGAATGAGTCTCATCGCGTTCCTGGTGACGGTAATCTATACGTACACACGAGTGACAATATCATTATATTAATGGTGAAGTCGTATTTAATTGGATGTTATATCATATATAAAGAATCATTAACATGATAAATTTATTATTTAAATCTGTTATACTCATTATTATACCCATCCAAAATAATGATGTGTTTGAATAAGAAACTACACCACGACGTGGAGACGGTAAGCCGTATATATGCATGTATTTTGACTTTATCATTTATAGGATGGATAGAATAATGAATATGGTTGTAACATATTTATAATAACATCATAGTATGTAGAAGGTATTGGGGTTATTATTTCGTTATTTAATCAATGAAAAAGGGAGTGGAAGAACAAAAGAACATTAAAGAGGGTTGTGAAATTATTACCTCTTCTTTGGGTGTTTCCTTTTGAGTTGATCAAAAGTGCTCCATAGGTTGGATTTATGATCAAAGTAATTCCACCATGAAGAAGGTAGGATATTTTAGAGGATATTTGGTCAGGGTTTGGAAGATCCAAATGGCTTTGGAGGTTTCAATTTAAGAGAAAGGTTAGCATCCTTTTATAATAGAGGTGATTGTCACTTATAGAAAATATTGAAATTTTATTTTGTAATAAAATAATTTTCGTATTATAATGGCTCAAAAATGATTTCATTCAAGGATAAGGTGGAGATGGGTCGCAAAAAATTTCAACCAATAGGTTTTAGATATGTTTCGGTCACCATATTAACCTTAGCTTTTAGATTTAACTCTTAGTAAAATAGTTTGACCTTTACCATGTCTCTTTGTATTTTTATATTATATGGTTAATAAACATTCTATCACAAGACAAGATAACCACAAGTGGTTAATTATTAATATATATGACTTTATTTAAGTCCTTTTTCCAATCCTTATATTTTTTGGAATATTATATCAGTTAATAATATAGGATTTGTGATAAGTAGTCTATTATGTCAATTTTGACACTATTTAGTATCTGGTTTTTCTGAAAATCATAACAGCATGATTAATTTCAAAATAAATTATTTAATAAACCCTAACATGTCATATTAACCTACAAAATTAGTTTCATTAATCAAAATTAACAAATTACATTTATTAGGATATTTATAATATAAAATATTTATTATTTCATTAATAATGTAACTACTGCATCATCATTGTGTCATAAATAAATTAAAATATTTAATGTATAAAAATAATAAATAAACTACCATTATGTAGGAAATATTTTCATATTTCTAATGAATATTTATAGTTTAATTTATCTTATGTATAACCCTATATTGATAATAGTGTAGTTATTAAACATTGAATTTTACACTTTTATCTCTTCTTTAAATAAAATAATAATAATTTTCCTAATCTAATCCAAGTGGACCAAAAGGATCATATTTTATTCCTAAGGTTTTTTTGTCTAATTATACTTGTCCAATAGAATTAGGACATGTGTTAGGGTAATTATAATATCATTTTTACCCTTAATTATCCTATTTACTTTTAACTGTGGTAAATAAAAGCCAAAAGTTACTATTCGCCAAAAATTGTTTTAATTTTATTGAACCATATTTTACTTACTGAGGTCAACCATATATCTCAAATTTTAGAAATTCAACTCACAGAAGCAGTAAAATTATTATTTATGCAAATTTGAAAATGTTGTTAGAAGGCGGGTAAAAGAAAATAAAAAGTTCAATAAAATTTTATGTATTTAAACTTATTATAAACTGACTTCAATGAATTACATTGATCATATATAGGTATTATGTATCTATTTGGACCTAAAATTAAATTAAAATAAATTAACTTGTTACATAAATAAAAAGACATTTTTAAACAATAACATAGTGTTTTTCACAATTCATCAATGATTGAGAGTTTTTAGAAAAATACCAAAATTCACCCTAAGATGATTTGTATTTTTTAAATCCAAAAATTAAGTCCATTTTTAAAAAAAAAATTATAAAATTTCAAAAAGTCGGTATTGCTGTTCATAACAGCTAGTTTTATTGGTCGTTGTGTGTTAAAACTACAAGTTGCATACAACGCTAGATACTGCATTATTCAAAGGGAAACGTACTGTGGGAGGTTGGGGTGTTACATTCTCCCCTCCTTAAAATAATTTCATCCTCAAAATTTCTAGAACATTAATGAATAAAATGATTCATGTGGTTCTTCATCAGGAGTTCCTTGGGTTCACACGTTGCCTCTTCCATCTTATGGTTTCTTCATAGAAATTTTACCAGACGAGTCATCTGGTTTCCCCGCACTTCTTCTCTAGTATCAAGAATTTTGAAAGGGTCATCATAATAAGACAGGTCAGGTTCTAGTTTAATTTCCTCTTAGGTGAGTACATGCATTGGGTCAGGCATGTATTTTCTCAACAGTGAAACGTGGAACACTTCATGAACTTTGGAGAGACTTGGAGGCATTTCCAAACGATAATCTACAACTCCGATTTCTTCAAGAATTTAGAAAGGTCTGATGTACCAAGGATTCAATTTACCCTTCTTACAGAATTGTATAACACCCTTCCATGGAGATAACTTAAAGAAAACATGATCTCCAACATGAAATTCTAAATCCTTCCTCTGATTATCTCCATAGTTCGTTTTCCTACTTTGGGATGATTTGATGTGGTTTTAGATAAACTTCACATTTTCCATTGATTCCTCAACAAGTTCTGGGAATACGAGTTTTCTTTAACCAACATCATCCAAACAAGTTGGTGTATGACATCTCTTTAAATATAATGCTTTATATGGTTCCATCTGAATACTTGAATGGAAGCTATTGTTATTGGAAAATTCTACCAAGGTAAATATTATTCCCACATACCTTGAAAGTCAAGTGAGTAAGATCTCAACATAACTTCTAAGTTTTGAATAGTCTGTTCTGATTGTCCATTAGTTTGTGGGTGGTAGGTAGTTCTCAAACGAAGTTCAGTATTCAGGTCCTTATGAATACTTTTCTATAATCATGATGTAAAATGGGGATCACAATTAGAAATAATTGATAGGGGTACTCCAAGAAGTCTTAAAACTTCATTAATATATAGTCTCTCTACACTTTCAAGTGGTAAATCTTCTCTTATAGCAAGAAAATGTGATGACATGGTAAGATGATAAATAATGACTCGTATAGAATCATTCCTTCTTGGAGTCTTTGGTAGCCCCATGACAAAGTCAATCGTAATATAATCCCATTTCTACTTAGGTATAGGAAGAGGTTGCATGAATTCTCCAGGTTGTTTCCTTCCAGTATTCACTTGTTGACAAACCATACATCGTGACACAAAATTAGCAATCTCTCTCTTCATGTTGTCCAACTAAAAATGTTTTTTCAAATCTCTATACATCTTAGTGCTACCATGGTTTATAGAGATATTTGAGCTATGAGAATCATCCAAAAATTCCCTTTTTAGATCACGTATATCGGGAACACAAAGTCTCTTCCCAAATTTTAAAATTCCATTTTTATATATGAAGTGGATCAATCTCTCATCATTCACAGCTTTAATTTTCTTTTGAAATTTATCATAACCTGTCTGAGAACTTATTATCCTTTCTAGTAATGATGTTTTGACAACCATTTGAAAAAACATTGATATTTCACCTTCAATGGTTATTCCCATACCTGTCTTTACTAGATCAATGTATATAGAATCATTTTCAACTCTCATATTGTTCAAAACACTATAATCCTTTCTAATAAAAGCATCCTTCACCTTATTTTCCTTCCCCGGGTGGTAGTGTATACTAGAAAGATTAGTCAGAGGCAAAGCCCCTACCTAATTATTAAAATAAAAGAAATGTTCAGAAAACAAGCACCATAGAACCAAAACAAAAACAACATACCTTCAAAGTCCAACCCATCACCACCTATATGAAAAAAAGCATCATCCATAGTCACTGATTCCCATTCCGAGCTTTCTCATTTCTTGAGGACCTTGACATACTTCTACCTAATATTCAACTGTTCAAAAGAAAGGAGTTCATTAGTAGTTTGCATACCTTTATTAAACGATCTGGTGGTCATCGGATTTGGCAGGTAAGAGTAGTAATTCCTCGTCCATCTTTGCGGCGATGCAAGCACATCATCTTGGCTCCTAACAAACATCTTCTTCCCTCCCTGAACAACATCACTATATGAGGGTCGGATCAGGCCGCTCTCATTTTCATTGTCACTATCATATAAATCCCTCCATTTACCGAGAATCTGCATATCCTGATAGGGTTCAATTCAGGTCTGATGGAGTTGACAATTAGTGTCAATCACAGCTAAGCATTGTGGATTTTCTAAAAATTCACTGCCTTCACAGCTCCATTTTTCATTACCCTCATTCATAGAAACATCATCCTAAAAAGTTATCTTGGTCTGAAAATTGGCACTATCATGTACGACCTCCTCCGCATCTCCTTCTCCAGCCCTTGAAACTGATTCACTATGGAGACATTGGCCAGCACACCATACACACCCTCAGCCCTACCATGAATCCCAGCAGTACAGACCTCTGAAATCTAAACAGATAGTCGATCCTCACATCCAGCAGACTTCATGATTCCCACTGCCCCAAGCCTTTGACCTTCAGTCCACACAACACCCTTATTGGTACCAATCCACAGCCCTTCAAAACTAGGAACACCCTTACCTTCACCACTATCAATAGCCTACTTCGCACAACCCCCAGCCCTCGGATCATATTTGAACCAATCAAAGTCTACATTGACCAGCGGATTGGAAGAGGCCACTGCCTTTGTTCCCACTTCCAATGTACCACGCTTCTAAAAAACAAACTCCCTTCCATTAACCATAATGGGAAACTGAATCTGCCCCCCACCTATCCTCACCTTCGGATCAAACCACCTTCTCCTCCCATCACCAATGCACTACAACAATAGGTGCCCCAGATAATGAAATTTGGTGTAGTGTCTTGCCCAGGACTCAAACACCATGGCCTTCTTCCATCTAAACTTCGTTCCAACCACAATCCAAAACCATTCTACCATGGGCTTTGACACGTCCTCCTCAAAACAGATGTGTGGGTTGATGGGGTGACATATAGTAGAGGTGCGAACATAAAAGATTATGAAACGTCCCACCATATTCCCAATCATACAAATAATTTCGGGGTTTTGAAAGGGTAAAGGAAGGTGAGGAAAACTCACCCATGTCGCAATGGCGGGTGGGTTGCGATTCATGCACAGATCAAATGACCATCGAAGGAGGAAGAACTTGCAACTGCCGAAATGATGAGGAGCATTGGACTAGGCCTAGATCAGATCACCCTCAGAAGAAAACAAAATCATAAGATGTTTTGTATCAAGAAGGGCAACAATCTTGGGTTCCTACAAGTCCCATTTGTTGATCTCAAATCGATCAAATTCTTCGACCGAAGGCCATCGGTGATTGTAGTGGGATACCAACGTCAGATCCACAAGACATGATGCTTCATATAACTCTGACTGTGAAATCACAAGCTGAGGATCACAAATATGGAGGTTAGGGACTTTTGGGCTTAGCAATATCATCGGAAATTCCAAGAGGAATCTAGGGTTGAAAAGTGGGGTGAAAGGTTTCCTCTTGCACAAAGGCGGCCGAACCGACTCGTCCTCTCCCCTCCCGCCACTAGGAAGGGGGGGAACTCCACTACAAGAATCTAGGCTTTCTACATGGTTATCCTCTCCATCGAAAACCTCCTCCCCATGTGGTAGTGTATAGTTAAATCATAATCCTTGAGTAGTACAATCCACACCTTAGCCTCATGTTGAGTTATTTTTGTGAGAAAATATACTTCAAACTCTTGTGATCAGTATAAATCTCACATTTTTCACCATAGAGATAGTGTCCCCATATTTTTTATAGATAAAGAATACAATTTTTAACTCAAGATCATGAGTGGGATAGTTTTTTTCATGGATTTTTAGCTATCATGATGCATAGGTAGTAACTTTATCATTCTGTATATGGAATCAACTAAGTCATTTCTTTGAAAAATCACTATAAATAATGAACCCAGCATTCCCCGATGGTAGATCCAAGATAGAAGAATTAACTAATCATCTCTTCAGTGCTTCAAAACAATCATCACACTCTTTTTTCTAACCAATTTTATCCCCTTTATGTGTGATCTTGGTTAATGGGTTAGCCATTCAGGCAAAATTCTAGACAAAATTTCGATAATAACCTGCTAAACCAATAAAACTACGTACCTTAGTTGTACTCATTGCTGCTTTCCATTCTTGGATTACCATGGTCTTTGAAGGATCAATAGAGACTCCATCTTTAGAGACAATATGGACGAGAAAATAAAACTCTTGAAACTAGAATTTACACTTTATAAACTTCCTATATAATTCATTTCATCTAGGAGTCCATAGGATAATGCGCATGTGATTTTCATGATCTTCATAGATTTTTTAGTATACCAAATTATCATTAACAAATACAACTACAAATTAATCAACACATTTCTTGAAAACTATATTCATTAGATCTATGAAGAGAGAGGGTGAATTAGTCAATCCAAAAGGTATTATTTTAAACTTGTAATGACCATACCTGGTTTGAAATGCTATTTTTGGAATTTACTCCTTTACACACAACTGATAATATCCAGATCAAAGGTCATTCTTTGAAAAATATTTTTCTCCTTGATGTTGGTCGAATAAATCCTCAATGTGAGGTAGGGGATACTTGTTCTTTACTGTTATTGCATTGATCTCTCTTTAGTCAATGCACAACCTCATAGATCTATCTTTCTTCTTAACAAAAAGAATAGGGGCTCCCCATGGAGAAACAATAGGGAGAATAAATCCCTTATTACACAATTCCTCTAGTTGTTTCTTTAGTTCCACTAATTCCATAGTGGCCATTCTATAAGGGGTCTTCGATATGGGACTTGAACCAAGAATTAAATAACTGGAAGACTCAATTTCTCATTCTGAAGGATGTCCAAGTAAATCCTTTGGAAACACATCAACATATTCTTGCACAATAGGTACTTCCGCTTTTAGAACATTATTTTCCGCACACATAGTTATTTCATTCTCTTCTTCCCCAATAATTGAATTTAGTAGAGCTACTGGAGGCGAATCTAGGTAAGTATCAAGTGGTAAAGTTTCTACTCTAAAGATAAGGTAAACTTTATCATCATCTAAAATTGAAACTTCCTTCTTAATATAATAAATTTTCACATCATGGTCTGGAAGCCAATATATTCCGAGGATTATATCATATTAAATCATAGGTATGATGATGAGATCAGAAGATAAAAAACTTTTATATTCCCTAATGGGAACTGATTCACAAAACATTGTTGTGAAGATACTTCACTTAGGTGTTTTGACTGACAACTACCTTGTAAAATCAAATATAAAATATCTAATTTTCTTAGCCAACTCAGATGATATGAAACAATGTGATGATCCAGAATCAAATAAATCATTGTATAAACTAGAGGAAACCATTAACTTACCTACCACCACATATTTCATAGCTTCATCCTCAGCAGAAGTGATCACATAACATTTTCCTTGCTAATTTTTCCTTTTCTAGGGTTAGTTTATTTGGCACTTAGAAAATTCAGATGCATAATTTCCCTTTTCTCTACAATTTTATCATTCAATATTGACAGCCTCTTTATTCTCCTTTCAATCACGAGCTTGGTGGACTTTTTCACCATACTTGTAACAGACTTTCATTAACATCTGGAAAGTATTGTGGTGTTTCTCCCCACATTTACCGCATGATGGATATTCAACTTTTCATTTCTTCCCGCTATTTCCATTTCCAGAGTGATCAGCAGATCTCTTATTCTCTTGCTTTGCTTTAAGGTCGTAAGACATAGAGAATTCATATTATGTCTTGATAGCACATTAGACAATATCTTAATATGATGATAAGGATTTTGAGACTAATTCTCGATGGAGAAGTGGTTTAATGCATTAAATAATCAATCAATATTATACCTTGGGTTACATATATAATCATCGGCATTCATTGATAAACTTTTAATGTTAGCCTCATACATTACTATATTCTCATCCTCCTTTTTCTTCAGACGTAGAAAATATCATTAATCTCCCTCCATTACATGTTTGATACTTATTAATCTCCTTTTGTTTTCTGTATTAATGACCACCATTGATCTACATCTTTTTTTAGGTGATAAACTTCCATGACAACTTTTTCCCTTTCGCTACACCCCAAAGCATGAAAAATTTTCTCAAAGGAATTTATCCATTACTCAGCTACTTTTGGATTTGTACTCCCATTTAATTTTGGTGGTTGTTGCCTCATGAAGCAGTCTAATATTGATCCTCTATGTTTTGGATCCGGGTGCTCCATACGGGTAAGGTTATTATTCATAACCTGAATGATTTGTCCAAGTATGGTGATAAGATGATCATCAAAAGTTTCATCACCAGATCCACTATAATTATATTTAGTAGGAGAGAAATCCATACATATATTACATGGGTTGATACTGTTTCTATTCCTTTTACTAGGAACCATTTCTAAAAAATGGCATACACTTGATTAGTTTATGAATAACAATACATAATTCCAAACTAGAAAAATAGTTAACAGAAATTGAATAATTTTTAGATATAATCCATAATCATAAAAATGTTTTCTTTTAGAAAGTATATACTCATAAACCCTTCAGAATTATTTGTAAATAAAATTTGAATTATCCTAAGCATAACCCACTGGAGTGTCCCATCCAAGAGTGTAGCAAGGCCTGTTGTCGTTCACCAGTTCCTGTTTGAGTCTACCTCAAATTGGTGTTTTTAGGTTTTACCCCTAGGTACATATGTTCCAGAGCTGCCTCTACCTGCTCGTATCTAAACAGGTATATATTGGTTGTAAAACTCACAAAATCTCTACTGTACAAAAATTCAAGGAAGATCTTCCATACTAATACAAAAATTCTATCTTAGGGTAGTGTTATCTAATCAGAGTTTTTATAAATCTAGTTTCCAAGGTTTGTACTAAAATTCCTCTAATACCAATGGTATTTCCCCGACCCCGGTTACCCAAATTCAGTGCATTATTACCTAACATTAGAAAAATACAAGGAATCATGTCTCAAAAGACCAATCAGTTTAGTAGCCTAGGAAGTAGTAGATACATTCATATATTTTACAGTACATCATCAAACAAAAACATTAGAAACATTTTTTTCTCTTTTGAACACACTTATATACATAGCCTATCCCTGTAGGTGAACCATAAAATATTTCTTCACATCATAGGAAAAAATAAAACATAGAAAGGTGTGAGATCAGATGGTCAGTTAGGATAACAATATAGTAGAAACTTTTATAAATAAGAATAAACATTTAAGGCAATGTATAAGACTAAAACAAAATTCTTTTAAACATAAACCTAAGCATAATATGGAAAATATAAAGTCAAATAATTCCATTTACATATTGACATTGATATTCTACTAGTTTAATAATCACATAGAATATCAATAGCAACTTTCATAATTATGGAATGGATAATGCCAGACCTCATAACCACCTAGTTAAGGCCCTATTCCATGACTACAAATATGATTTTTTCGAGGCCTTATTCCAAGAAACTAGTTTTTCTCATGAGACCTACCAATTAATCAAGGATCTATAGTGGGCTCCACCAATCACTTACTAAGTACAATGCATTCCTCATATGAAAATGATTAAACATAACATAAACATTTGTATTAAAACTATCATATGAAATGTCAATACTTTATCCATAAACCATGAATGGTGTAAAAATAAAGCATCCACAGTCATACATATCACAAAACCTTCAATAGAATATAGAAGTTTTATATCATAATAAATAAACTTCAAACAAGATAAAAATCCATCAAAGGATATTAACATAGATGAAATGATATATTTTTTAGAGAAATACCTCTTTCAATTTTGACATCATTTAAATGTCATATAATTATAAAAGAAAAATTTTATTTTGAAAATATTCTTATAATATTGTATGGGATTCTTCAACGATGTTATAATGGCAGAAAATAGCCTCACCCACCGTATAATTTAAAAAAAGACATTCTTACCTTAATTTTGTCGAAAAGTTCATAAAGTACATTGTATGAAAAACGATGGAAAGATTCCTTTCAAAAAATATATGGTCAAATAAGGGTTTAAATGAATTTAACCCATATTCTATTAAATGGTAAAAAAAATTCAAATTACATTTTCAAAAAAAACACAGATGTGGATGATAAAGAGGACCCAGTACAAACTTACATATTAACAACCTCAGATATGTAATGAGATTGTAGAATTAACCATTACCATGAACTTTTCCTTAGTAGATGGTTTTTTAACCTCTAGTATAATAGTTAAAAAATTTATTAAATTATACATGAATCATATACATAAATATTATATCATATATTATCTTATAATATTTCTTTGGTAATATTATTTTAGTAGTATCATTGTTTCGGGTGTTAACTAATTTGTTTTCCTTTATGTGCATGGTTGTGTAAGTCATGTTTGTAATAGATAGGATGTATTTGTTTCATGTACATAATGATATTATGTTCATAAACATTATTTTTAATCATAAAAATAAAATTATTCTTGAATGATTATGATGGGGAATGAATCCCATCGCGTTCGTGGAGACGGTAATCCGTACGTACGCACGAGTGACAATATCATTATATTGATGGTGAAAACGTATGTAATTGGATGGTATATCATATATAAATAATAATTAACATGTTATATTTGTTATTTACATCAGTTATACTCATTATTATACCCATCCAAAATAATGATGTGTTTGAATAAGAAACTACACCACGACGTGGAGACGGTAAGCTGTACGTACATGTGTATGGTGACATTATCATTTATAGGATGGATAGAATAAAAAATATGTTTGTACCATATTTATAATAAGATAAAAAAATTTAAAAGGTACTGGAGTTATTATTTTTTGTATGGAATCAAATAAAAAGGAAGTGGTAGAAGAAAAGAACATGAATGAGGGTGGTGAAATTATTACCTCTTCTTCGGGTGTTTCCTTTTGAGTTGATCAAAAGGGCCCCGTAGGTTGGATTTCTCATCAAAGTAAGGACTATAGATAGAAGGTAGTATAGTTGAAAGGATATTTGGTCCATGGTTGGCTGAGCGAAATTTATTTGGAGAAGTGAATTTAAGAGAAATGGAAGTACACTTATATAAGAGATATGAGCGTCACTTTAGGAAAAGCTTGAATTATTATTTTATAATAATTAAAATTTCTTCAAATGTATCCAAAATGATTTATTTCTAGAATAAGGTGGGTATGGGTAGAATAACTCTCAAAAAATAGGTTTTATATAGGTTTATATCACTATATTAACCTTATCTTTTAGATTTAACTCTTAGTAAAATAGATTGGCATTTACCATGTCTCTTTGTATTTTTATATTATATGGCTAATAAACATATTATAACAGGACAAGATAACCCCAATTGGTTCATTATTAATATATATGACATTATTTAAGTCCTTTTCATGAACCTTATATTTTTAGGATTATTCTATCAATTAATAATATAGTATTTGTTTTAAAAAATCAATTATGTCTATTTTGACACTATTTAGTATTTGGTTTTTGTGAAAATCATAAAGGCATGATTACTTCGAAAAATAATTATTTAATCAACCCAAAAATGTCACATTAACCTAGAAAAATTGTTTAATTCATCAAAAGTATGAAATAAAATGTATTTGGATATTTATAATATGAAATATTTTAATATTTCATTAATAAGGTAATTACTGCCTCATCATAGTGTCATAAATAAATTAAATTATTTAATCTCTAAAAATTATAAATAAAATACCATTATGTCAGAAATCTTGTTATCTTTCTAATGATTATTTATAATTGATTTTTTCCTAGGTATAACCCTATATTAAAAATGTTTATTTATTAAACTTTGAATTTAACACTTTTATCTCTTCTTTAAATAAAATATTAATAAATGTCCTAATCTAATGAAAGTGGACCAAAAGGATCATTTTTTATTCCTAATGTTTTTTTGGTAGAATTACACTTATCCAACAGAATTTGGACAGCTTTTATGGCAATTATAATTTCATTTTTACCCTTAATTACCTTATTTACTTTTAACCATTGTAAATAAAAGCCAATTGTTACTATTCACAAAAAATTATTTAGATTTATTAAACCATATTTTACCGATTGATGTCAATTGTATCTCTCATATTTTTGAAATTCAACTCAAAGAAGCTGTATAATTATGTTTTATGAAAATTTTTAAAAGATCTTAGAAGGTTGGTAAAAGACCGTAAAAAGTTCAATAAAATTTTATATATTTAAAATTTTTATAAAATGACTCCAATGAATTACATTAAACATATATAGTTGTTATGTATATATTTTTACATAAAATAAATTAAAATAAAAAAATCTAATTACTTAAATAAAAAGTCAGTTTTGAACAATAACGTAGTGTTTTCACTATTCATAAAAAATTGAGTGTTTTCAGAAAAATGCCAAAAAATCACCCTAAGATAATTTTGATATTCCAAATCCAAAAATGAAGTCCATTTATAAAAATAAAATTTATAAAATTTCAAAAAGTGGGTATTAATATTCATAATGGCTAGTTTGATTGGACTTGGTGTGTTAAAACTCCAAGTTACATAGAATGCAAGCTACTACATTATTCAATGAGAAACGTACCGTGGGAGCTTGGGGTGTTACAAACATGGAGGAAGATACACTCAAAAAACATACACAAAAGTGGGAGGATAAATAAAATTTCATAGGATGATCAGATAGATCAGATCATATATGTTTTATAGACAATGTCCAATATATATTTTATTGATAGATGAAGAATACAATATTCCCACTAATCCCAAATTTATTCTTTTGGAGGTTGAGTCAAACTTTATATATAATAGAATTCATTTACCTCTTCAGATCTGAGTTTGTATTCTCCTCTCATTAACTACCTCCCCACATTTTCTCCCCTATAGTGTTTCCCATCTTGGTTGATGCCCTTACACATGGGAACATGAACCCTTTTTGGAATGTGCTCATAAGGTCTTACACATGATCCCAACCTCCTACATTCCCCCATATAGGATATCCCTAGTAGGGATCCCTGGGTCATGGTTAACCTTTGGGTGATTAATTAATATATATTAAATTGGATAAGTTTAGATAATTAATTGTGAATTTTTTTTTGATTTTAACATTCTAATTCAGGTGATTAATTAGGGGATTAATTATGATATATATTAAATTGGTTAATTTGAGGTAATTAATTGTGAATTAATTTTATTCTTTGAGATTGTAATATAGATAATTAACCAGGTGATTAATTATGAGATATTGAACTAGATAAGTTGAGATTATTAATTGTGAATTAATTTTGTGCATTGTAAATTATGATCTAGATATTTAATTGTGTAATTGATTTTGGAGAGTTAAGACATATAATGAGATAATTAATTGTGTAAAATAAATTATGAGATATGAATCGTCTTGTTGATTAATTAATTGATGACTTAATTAATGAGATTTGGGCACCTAGTTAATTGTTTAGTTAACTAATGGATTTTAGTATGGACAATGACATGATTGAGAGGCCCTTGCCTCATGTTATTGAGTAGAATGTGAATCCAGTGTTAAATTTTTAATTGAAATACTTAAGATGGGTTTCTTTAAGTATAAATACAAACATTCTTGATTTTATGTAACTTAAATGGTCTAATGAAATACATGAGAGGTTAAATGCTTCATGCATTATATGTTGTGAATGGTAAGGTCTTGTATAGAAAGGGGATAAAGGACCGTGAGTGCTCTTAGGGAGAAAGAATATGATAGTTTTTGTGATGATCCTCCAGATACTATAAGAGCTCATGGAGCTTATCCATGGGATAGATTGTGTGCGCTACTCTTGGTGATGGATGTATGTGGGTTACATCCCGATCTATCCAACATCATTTTCCAAAGGACCGTGAGAGCCTGGGGTAGGAAGACCATGTGAGATTCCATATTTATTTTTATGTGACTGTGACATATATTGGAGTTTGGACCAAGGGAAAGATTGTGGGTGCTTCCCCTAGTAATGAATGTTTGTGCATTACGTCTTGGTCCTGCCAGAAATACTATCCAGGGTATATTTCCATTTGGCATTAGTATACCCTAGGTTCATCTAGGAGGATGCTAAGAATATCTACCTGTTTGTATATATATACACTATTAATATTATAAATATATATACATAATTTACATGATCATATATTGCAGAGATGGGATGTAGCATGTATCACCATCACGTGTCCCTTTGGAACCTGGATGAGTTTTTGGTTATTTATTCAATTAACTTATTACTTTGTTGTATTTGCACACTATTAAAATGTTAAATTTTACTGTCTAGATTGATCTAAACAACCAGTGGTCCCATCCTACTGAGATGTATATATCACACCCTATGTAGTCCACCATTGCGTCGGGGTGCCTGGGTAGACCTTAAATATTGTCGGACCTTGTACAAGGCTTATTGTTGTTTTCTTTTACTTGGGAGTTAGTAGCAAATGACCGAGCGGGAACTCAGGATGCTTGTAGAGATCTCCCTTGGGGATTTGACTCTTTATTTATTTCAGTACTGATATTTAAATCATGTTATTTTGTTTACTTCTTTTAGATACGTATCACCATGACATGCAAGAATTATAAAAACTAGCATTGGTCATTTTCATTATTTCGTTGATTATTGATTATATCTACTTCTCATATTTTCATATATTTAAATATTGTAATACTAATGTGAAAAATATGATATGATGTTTTAATCTCCACACTGACTATCCTTACACCCTCAATACTAGTCGGCAACCTCTAGCGTATGGGGGAGGTGTGCTTGAGGTCAAGTGGTGACTGGTTCTGGTACTAATTTGACGGTAATCTATGTCGGGATGTTACAATGTGTTTTTATAGAAACTTTTTCTTTTTTTATTTTTTATTTTAATTTCGGGTTGGTATATAGGAGACTATGAATGTTTTATTCCTCAGTTAGTAGTTGATCTTGGGACTAATCACCCCATGTATGGGGAACGACCAAGTTGCCAAGGATGATAATTGAGGTTTATAATTTTCAAGGTTACAGTTGATGTGTTTTCACCTTGAGTGAGTGGTTTATTTTTCAGATTCTTAATGATTTAAGAATTTTGAAATTTTTCTTTCACATAATATATCAAGGAAATTTCATTACATCCATCATCTTTGTCACATAAAGATTCACATTTCATTCTTATGGAATTCCATGTAGTTGAATTAGTATAATGCCTACTAATTTTGATTATGTTCCTTGAAATTCTATTTCTTTACTTCATTTAGCATTCCCATTAATATAACTTGGTTTTGTGGTATATATAACATTCTTGTGTGTTTATATTCCATGCTTCCAATTTATTATCTTATTTTAATGTTGTTACATCATTCTGTGTTATAACATGCTATTGTGTTCTTGCTTATGAAAACATGCTAGATATGTTTTGATATTTAAATTGTTGCATTGGTAGAACATTGATTTGGTGAATTTATAATGGGACCTAGTTTCAGTTGTAAGGTGTATTGGCACCTTATAACTAAGAAAAGGTAAACCCATGTTTTCAAACAATTCAAAAATGGATACTAAATTGAAAAGGTTAAATGGAAATTCGATGTGGTAAATGGGAGAAAAATGCTTGCGTTAAGGTGTTTGGGATAACCACATGATCATTCAAATGAGACTTCTTGTACTTGGTGGGTTGGCTAGTGCTATAATATCTCCCCATGGATTCTCAGGAATGAGATTTTTTTAGTTGGTTAAATTGTAAAGTCTCATGTTTTTTGATTGGGGTTAACAATGATTTTTTTTGAAATTTTTCATTTACTACATAGTTCTATTTTGAAACCATGATTTGGAAAGAAGTTTCAGTAGTTGGATTATTTTACAGTGATGATAATAGTCTTTGTTAAAGGATCAAGGAGTTTGTGGGATGGTGGGATGTTTTTCGGTGAACCGGACTAGGAAGTGAAATTTGCATGGGCTACATACGGTTAGTCAAAACCCTGCGCATCAGTTGTGCATAATAAAGCATGTGTCTAGTAGTAGATTCACAGTCTAAGAATAGTTTGGAAGACCATGAAATTCAAACCATATGGTCTACCTATTTTTGAGTTTCAGGTTCTATTAATTAAATTAATTCATAGTTGAATGTAATGTAATTAAATGATCTTTCGGGGGTTTCTTTTAATTAATTTAACGTCGAGAGAACTTAATTAACTGATGTTGAGAGGAATAAGTTATTAAATTAAATTGAGATGAAAGGTATTAAATTTATTTTAAATGATGATGATATAGAGTATTTATTTAATAAAATTGAGATGAGATGAATTTAATTAAATGACTGCTAACTAAGGAGTTTGGGGTTATCAAGGAAGGGAAATATTAAATGGTAAAATATAAATGATCTGTAAATGAGATATTGGGGATTCATTTAATAAAATTCAAGATAATGAGGAATCTAATTAATTAATGTAAAATTGAGGTTTTATTTAATTAATTTCACGGTTTAAATGAATTTAATTAGTCATTGTGAAATGGGGGAATATTATTAAATTAAATTGAGGTTGATATAAGTTAACTAAATAATTTTGATGATTTTTAGTTTTTAATTTAATTAAATTTTGTTCATATAATTTAATTAAATTAAATTAATTAGAAAAATTATTTAATTAAATTTAGTTTGAAAAATTTTAATTAAATAATTATTAATGAGATTTTAGGGTTTTTTAATTAAATTAATTTGAGAGAATTTAATTAAATAATAATGATTTATATAATTTATTTAATTAAATTTTGTTGGAAAGGAATATAATTAAATGATGTGTTAAATATGGAGTAGGTGATTTATCTAATTAAATTAAAGGTTAAGATGAATTTAATTATTTGATGAAAAATGGGGGTTTTATTTAATTAAATTATATTGAGATAATTTAATTAAATAATGATGTGCATGGTAATTTATTTAAATAAATTAATTGGAGAAGAATCTAATTAAATGATGTGTACATGGTGAGTTTTCGGTTATATCAATGAATTTTTTCATTATATGATAATAATAATAATAATAATGGTTATTATTATGATGGTTTTATTTAATTAAATTTATATAAGGAAGTTTAATTAAATGTGGTGAGATTGAGAATTTTAATTATTTAAATTATATTAACTGGAATTTAATTAAATGATGTAAAGTGTGGATTTTATTTAATTAATTTTATTGAGAGTAATTTAATTCAATGATTTTTAAATGGGGTGTTTTAGGTTTTATCATATAGAGGATTCATTAAATGATAATAATAATGGTAATTATTATAATGGTTTTATTCAATTAAATTGTGGTTGGGGAATTTAATTAAAAGATTTGAGATGGATATTTTTTTTAATTAAAGAAAAACATCTTTGAAAATATATTTCCTTACATTAAATCCATTGAAACCAAATATTAGATCAATTAAATGAATAAAATAAATTAATTTTATAATAAAAATAATCAATTCCTTGAATTAACCAATTTTATTGAAAATCATGTCTTAAGAGAGGAGATAAAATTGTTCTCATTCGACAACAGATAATGTCATCAAGTATATTGGGTCATCATGATACTAGATCCACAATAACAAAAATATACTATATCAAAACCCATATAATAGGCATACATCATCACTTTGGGTTTTAATGAGACAATATGTGAAGATATCTATTAAGTATCTATAATACAAAACGTAAAATATATTTCGACCCCAACATATTAGGGGGTAATCCATCAAGAATGGTGGAAATCCTCCTAGAATCTCAAGAGAGAAGTTTATATGCCCCTAGGGAGGGATCAGGTCACCTAATATGAAATTATGGGGTCATTAGAGGTTAAACATGGTTCCCAAGCATTTTTAAAATAACATCTCAAGTTATTAAAAACTACACTGATGGATTTCAAGTGAGGCCATATGGTTATAAGTAACAATGTACCATAACCAGGAACACTATATATAGATCTTATTTAGTGTTTATAGTATGGTCATGTAATTACTTTAACCATTCACAAATCATATATAATTCCACTTATTATGGGTGAAAAGTTTGGAGGTGTATCCACATGGTCTATAAAAACCATGCACCCCTTTCTAATAAATTATGACTGCATGTACGATTTTATGCACTAAAAACTACTGTATTCCTAAATCATTAGTCAAACATGAACATCCCCAAGGGATCCATATTGTGTTTCCAAGATATCATGATAAGTCTTTAAATAAAGACACAAACAATTACCAGACAAAAAAGGGTAAATAAATACATGTAACAATGTAATGAATCTTTACCATCTCCCCACCATAAATTCATTAATTCATTGGAAATTGTAAATGATTATTGACTGCAAAAATAGATAATTCCATTTTCGCCTCATCAATTATTCCTTCTCCTTTATCTCTTGGATATACCGTTAAGACTTCCATAGTACCCGGACCAGATGAATAATTTTTATAAATCATACCTTATCCTAGAGATCAATAATATAAAATAGTTTCTCAACAATAGTGGAATCAAGATCAGGATCATCATTATCCGATTCAATCACAAGGGAAGGATTCGAGCGATATATCCTCATCTAGTAAATATGAAACAAATCATTGATAAATGTAAAATGAAAAGGTATATCCCTCAAATAAACCACAT
Organism: Viscum album; assembly: GCA_963277665.1. NCBI lineage: Eukaryota > Viridiplantae > Streptophyta > Magnoliopsida > Santalales > Viscaceae > Viscum > Viscum album. The sequence goes on along the minus strand of OY728146.1, from coordinate 2,052,106,777 downwards.
TTATGAGTTTCTCCATGATTAGAATATATCCAAAAAAAGCATTGGTTAAAACTTAACATTCTTACCCAACTTATCATATCTCTATCCAGAAGAATCTATGATAAAAATATGATCCAAAAACTAAAAATATAGTTGTGATGATGAAAGTCAGCATAAGATTTATGATGGCTCTATTCTGTGAAAATCCTCTTTCGAATCTACTTCACCCCTTATGTACTCTCTTGAATGATACTAGGCCCAAATAAGGAAAACTCTCCCAACTCTTACCATCACATGTTTGATCTACATGGCCACCCATATAAGGTTTAAAATGTTGAAATATTTATCAATGATTAAAAATATTTTTTTATTGTAAAATTTAACCATATGAAATTTATTTTTTAATGACACACAAAAATCAGGAACATAAGTTTGAAGCATATCCTCAATACCCTAGATAACTCATTTTGCTTATCCATCAATATGCAGATGATAATTCATGCTCAATTTCATCTTGAAATATATATCCTCTTGAAAACCATTCGATAACATAGATGTGATCCTCTATTTACAATCAGTCATAGTCACAGAGGGCTCACCATAAAGTCTCACAATAACTCGAAGATATAATCCATCATTCTATTTTTTCCTCATCATCTCTACATTATGAAAGAAAATATCCAATTAAATAATTCAATCAATGATAACCATAATCGAACCATTAACACTATAATTCAATGGAAAACCAATGAATAGTTATATGTTAATATCATCCCACTTACATACCAAGATGGATAATGGTTCTGACCAACCATAAGGTCTTTGGTGTTCAACATTAATTTTATAAAAAGTGAGAAACCATGAAATTAAATATACAATCTACTACCTCATCACTAGAAACCAATAAAAATGTCTCAATACAAGATAGATCATTATTGACATTGGGAGAACAACCCAACTTGACATTTTTCAACATTCCATTAAATCCTTCCATAGAGAAAATAGGATAATAAACATACGATAAAATTAAAAAACTCCACTGTGAGACTGAGACCACTCACTCAAGGTCTCCCCAACATAAATTATTTTACTAAAGAGTTGGAAATCAGTATCTTTCACCTACTCATGGAGAACACACTCATCGATAGATGATTCAGCTTTCATAAAATCCAAGAAAATATTTTCAGAAACGTTTTCCACTCCTGATCCCATCATAATAAATAAACTCATCAGATACTAATCTTTAATAGATTAATTCATGGAATACATTTTTAATTTTCTAATCAACTCATTTGAAACCACATTCCAATTCCTAGGAGTGTATACAATATCAAGATCAAATGTATAAATACTATCTTCCCATCATCTCTAATATAAGTTATAGTCCCTCTGAGTAAAAAACATTTTAGGCTATTATGATCAGAATACACTGTTAAAAACTCATTGAAGAGGTGGTGACACCATGTTTTTTGTTAATTAATAATAGATTCCAACTCAAGATTGTAGGTAGGGATGTTATTCTCGTGAGTTCCTTACAAGAAAGAGTCATAGAGAACCTCTTGTTTCTTATTCATCCAGTTACATCCCAAACCTATACATGAAGAATCACATAAAATAACATAACATGAACTCAATTATAAATGAAGTGAAAATAGTGATAAATTGTAACACACCATTATTTATTCAAACGAACTTTCATATTTATCACTGATTCTATTTCTAAACCATTATGGGTTTATCCAATCATCAATGATTTTATCGTGGATAAATCATGAAAAACCCCCTATAGTAACCATCCAAACCAATTAATATAATGAAATAAAAAAAGTCATAATCTTAAGAAATAACATCCTGTAACTTTTTAATATCATTGTGGTGAACCAATTAGATATTAGATCCACCATAAATTCCACATTCTGGATCCAAAACTCATATTAAGATGGATTACCATACAGAAGATTTTCTTTTATTATTTTATTAATGATATTCAAATATTTCATATACTCCTCATATATATTGAATTACACAAAAATTTCAACCATGAAAAAAATTAAATAATACAAGAAATAATCAATTATTCAGTTCCTTAGTTCCATAAATACCATAAGAGATTTAGTGTGACTGAATGACATAGCCAAAAACATGAAATGAAAACATGAGATCCTAAATTTTGTATTAGGTATATCCACTTATTAGACTCTCAACTATTGGAACCTTAATCAATGGTATATATTTAAAAAACATTATTCCCATTAAGCAATCCAAAAATGCCATTAATTCTCATAAATGAATATTTGTTCTTAATAGTCCCCCAATATAACTTTTGATAAACCACATAATTTTTAAGATTTATGTCTTCTTCTTAGAAACGAGAAAAGGTAAATCCCACAGTCATATTAAGGGATGAATAAATCATTTTACATGAACGTATTCATGCAAAAAATTATGTTCCATCAACTCATCATATTCCATTCTATATGATGGAAAAGAAATAGGAATCATACTATGAAGCATGTTAATGGTAAATTTGACCACTCTATGTGATGCTAAATTAAAAAACATCTGGAAAGACCTCAGTGTATGAACATACCACAACAAGAATTTAAAGAACAATAAAAGGGTAAAAAACATTGAGAAACATTTCTAATAGCTGGAAAGAGATTACTATTGCATAATGAATGACATACTCCTCCCTTCCCGATCCAGACTCTCACTCACTATGAATATCATTAGTGACCCCATTAGAAGACAAAAACTAAACCTAATGACCATAAAAATATTTCGGGGACATATAATTGACCATCCAATCCATCCCATATATCTGGAAGAACATTAAAATATCGGGAATTAAAATTTTCATATCTCACCTCATACTCGACTATGATCACCGAATATATAAGACACGTGAAACCATATTCATTCCTCTTTCTCAAAGGCTTAAAATTATCAAAAAAGTATGAAATCAATTACCAATATAATCCAAAAACATCAACTAACATTGATGATATAAAATAGTGATTACCAAATATATCTAAAAAACTATGACCATCATAGATGAATTAAATACAATACATGTATCAATAATTAGTTCCAATTTGGATTCTTTTACTTTATAAAATTTTGAAAAAATCCATAAGGTCTAAGACACATGAACATCTCCCATAGCTTTAGGACTAGACCCACCACCATTGGAAGAATCAGTACATACCTATGAATGCTTGGTGAAATTTGTTCCTTTTCCACAAACCAGCCCGAGTTGACCCTTAACCGGTCACTCTAGATGCTTTGCGGCAAGTCCCAAAAGGTGTTCCCCGTCCTCTTATGATGGAGAAAAGCACCTAGGTAATGAAAATATTATACAAGGGAACAATTTCTACCAAATATAGACAATAAGGAAAACATTGAAAAGAGTGGAAATCCCAATACACATTTATAAGAAAATTGAACCGACGTCATTTATAAAACAAAATTGACAGTACAACTGAATGATACAGCTAAACTGACAAGATCTGATGACCAACTAACTCTATATTACCTCATGGTCCACTCTCCAACACAATGATCTGATGACTCTCATAGAGACCAAACTTAATATAAAACCTATACAAGGGATAAAATAGAATAAGAATATATGCATGATTATTAAAACACATTAGGTTCGCCGAATATTCTATTCCTAATGCACATCCTTTAAAATAAAAGGAACATCAATTAAAAGTTTGAAATAAAATATATAAAAGTATGTTTTCCAAATAATTTTACATGCGACAAATATTATAAAATAAAATGATTTCTAGTTTTCATAAATAGGAAATGCTAGTAACCTATTTCAAAGAGATGAAAATCCATAATAAAAGTAGTTTTAAATATGGATTACTTGAAGAATGTACACTTTTAAAAAAACACACATTCTGGTGAATTTATAAAACAAAAAAACATTATACTGACGGTGATTACAAAATAGCCAATGATCATAAGTCACTGGAACACCCCTTGGCCCTAGTTCATTGTGTGATCAAGGTACCTCGTATCTCAATGTAAAATAACCACAAAACAATTTTTGTTCTCATGCATAAACCCCTATTGGGAACAAATACCCATAACCAAGTGGTCCTCATCATCATCATCATAGTTTATTTAGTGTTTTGATCACCAAAATTTCTATATGAATGAGGGATGAAACCACTATGGATCACTACCATACTAGTACACGTCCTCCCACCTAGATACATACATTTCACTTTGGTGATCAATAAAGTTACTCATATTATCAAATAAACTTTTCACATGAATATTCTACTCCCAAGTCATACACACACAAACATCACACAAACATGCATCACATTTCTTTCATATATCCATAGACAACATAAAATTTTTATAAAACAATTTCATGAAGTATAAGAAGGATTTGCACATAAAATCCATTAAAAATGATATCTTAAGGAAAAATACCCACCATTACCATGTCAAAATATATTTTGAACCCCAAACTCCATTTAATAAAACAATTTCATAGCCCACAAAATTGATCCAGATGATACAACATGAATTACACATGAAAACCATTTTAACAAGAAAAAAGTAAAATGGGACTTTAAGTATTCCTCTAAAAAACAAAATTTAACAAAAATAACTAATTAAACTATTCATAAACAATTATAAACACTCCCTTGGTAGAAATATAACATTTACCTAACCCACTAGAAAACTCAGGTTACACATTCAAAACCCATCCATTTCTATAAAGGTGTTGAACGTTCCATTTACCGATAACACTTACCAAAACACCCAAAAAATGAAACTAAATTCAGTATAAACCCCAAAATTAGATTAGAACCCACATAAGGAACCCAAAAATAATTATTCCCATGCTGCCAATATTTTTAATAGCCAAAAAATTATTTTATATCAACTTGAGCACACAAAATCCAACTGGGCACTTTCTTGAATATGAGGCAGGCAACAATTAATAAAACAAACTCTATTTAACACTAAAAAGGTTATAAAAATAAATTTTCATTCCAAAAAAATATTTAAATATCTAATCCAGGTTCTAAAATTTATAATTCAATTGTGAAAGAAAATGGATCATTTAAACAAACACTTAGTATGAACACTTTAACTAAAAACACACAATTTTCACAAAATAAGGTATAAACTGCCCTTCTTGCACACAAAAAAATTAAACCAAAGGATGAAAAAAATACCTAGAATATATATATGTCTAAAACAGAAAGCAACATATGGATATTGATTTATACAGGATGTTATTGGTGTAACCTACCTCGAAACCATGGTGGAATCAAAGCACACACCTGAAAACTTTCCACGAGGGTTCACAAACCCTATATATAGTAATAAAAGCCCAAAAATAATGTAACACCCATAAAATCATGGGATAACATAACCCTATTTCATGAATTATTAGGTATGAAGATAGATCCAATAAATAATTGAAGGAGGAGGATGATGTAGGAGGAAGGAGAAAGAAACTCACCTTGAAAACTGTAAAACACTTCATCATCCCTTAGATCCACACCCTTAAAAGATAGGTAATGGCTTATAACTTTATGGAGAGGCTATATAGGTCTTTAGTAACTAGGTAAAGAATATTGGGGGGAAATAGAAAAAAAATGAATGAGTCATGAAAGAAGCAGATTACCTTACCAAATGTGGATGATTTAAGAATCCTTGAAAAATTTCACTCAATTCTCTGATTATGATGAGCTACAAAAAGAGAAAATGTAACATGGGGGTCTCCCTAGGGTTTTATTTTCTTGATTGAGAGGTTTAATCACTAAAATATACTAAAAATTGAGTAATATATAAAAGAAAAAAATATTTTTTAAAAAATGGAAATGGGTTCGCAGGCTCAACAAATACCTCAATAGATAACCCAAATCCCCCATGATTATGAATTACCAAGGGAATTAAACAGATATGGTAGTTTTAATAATTTTAGACAGGCCATGTGGGAAGTAAAATGAGTAAAAAATGTCCAAAATATAATTATTTATAAAAGAAACAAATTATGTTTTTAAATCTAGAAATGGGCTCACGGTTGGCCCAAATCTTGAAGTAGCCACCGTTTTCTCCAAAAACACCCAAAAAAGATATGGGGAACCAATGATAAGATGATTACACATATATGGATGTTCACAACCCAACATTCATCTCACTCAAAACCCAAGAAAAATATCAGGAATTGTAATGAATGAGATCAAAACCAACACATGAAAAACCGTGTGTGGCATCCTTCCTTACTACATGGGATATCCATTAAAAAAATTCTTTATGGGACCTAGTTTCCCCCAGTGATGTCAAATAATATGAGTCTATATACCGTTAGGAATGGTATGATCATTAAATTTACACTGTTACTAGTTGACATACTATTTTCCTCAAAAAGTCCTTAAAACCCTCCCAAAATGAAATTGGCCACCACTTTTCATTGTTTTCTTCTTAGAAAATATACCCTGGATGACAAAAACACCAACCAAAGTCCCACCCAAACGTTTAATTATTGATATATTTTTCTAATTCCAAAAATATCTTCCAAATACCTCAATAAATTTCAGATGACACCTGATACTCTACATCATTCAAACATTTATCCTCAATCCCAAGTCAGACACTCAATACTTTAGGTACTCATTAGTGAAAAGCTTCAGTTACAAATGAACTATCTCTGAAAAATTGGTATAATACTATAGAATGTTTGGATCCACCATATCTAATGTCTAAAACTATTGAATTTTTTTCCACACAACGTGTCTCAGTGTAATATTTATAATTGAATATTTTCTTAAAATAAGTTTAGGTATGGTTCTCATGAATCTTATCTTGAAGAATGGTGTCCTTCCATATCATTCCCAGTTCGTTGAGGATATAAGTGTGGAAACCTGCCATATTGTATTAAGAAACCATTAAAATGTTGAAGATCCTATCAATCTAGTCAATCCACTACTCAGATTCTTGCGGGGCCTTATCACCATGTAAGACTTGTGGATTTAGATTTTTAAATTTTGATCAATGATCAACTACTCGTCCTAAATTTAGGACACCCACATGACCCTGATTCTATAACATATGGATTAAAACTTCAACCAAAGAAAGGTCTAAAAGAGAATTATCCTATAGATCCTTTCACAATTCTTCCACTTTTGGATTGCTAATATTTTTTTATAGGCGTTATATGTTAAGGGAATTCTAATGTCCACTCATAAATAGATAATTTTCCAAAAACATAATACCAACATCAATATTTCATGTCGATGTGTTAAAACCTAATTGATCTAATTGAATCATGAATTATATAATTGAATACAACAAATTAAGTTATAAAATGTATATTTATATAAAATCCCTCTATAATTCATTCAAATGACCTTAAACGTCATGTCCTAAAAATGAAAAAAAAAACAGTCTAACCGGCCATGGTAAAATTAGTTCATACATGGATGTGATCTGGCCCATCACCCTCCTGTACATACTAAAAAATTATCGTACTAAATCATATCTTCTAGAAACAACAAAACAAACTCAGGTAGTGTTAACACACATTAGGTTGAGCATTACCTCTTATACCAAATTTTAATAAACTCACCCTGGTCAAGTCAAATATCCAACCATATCTGTTATCACATTGAAATGTAAAAAAACAAAGAAGAATTTGGTATTGAATATAACCAAAATTATTAAAATTACCAATGTATAACAAAAATGAAAGATAAAAATATATATATATATATACAACACAAGCCAAATTGGAGAAAAACAAGTATAACCAGATTAAGCCAACATGTCTCCACATGACTAATCATCACCATTAAACCATCTTGCTATATTGTTTTTTATAATAAGAGGAACCAACGTGCTATATGATTACCTTACCATTACCAATATCCCAGAATAAAGAATATCTACAACAACACAATGTAAAAATAAATTGGGTGTGAGTAGGAATCCTAGTAGGATACCACCATAGATTCTATACAAGGTCTAATGAAAAGTATAAAGTAGTTCAAGATGTTTAAATAAAAATATTTTTACAAAGAATTTTCAGAAATCCAAAAGCATTTATAAATCATTTTTATTAAATTTCATACATGATTTTCACATTCACATTACTATGAATATGAAAACAATAAGTGATAATACATTAACTCATATCCATACACAAAATGGTAAGCAAATATTCACATATTCATAAAATAATTCATCATGTGAAACCATGTGATACAGTTTCCTGGGAAAATACTTGATAAAAAATCCATGAGAAAATACATTTTGTGAAAAACGAACTGTAAATTAAAAAGAACACCATATTGGGACCTAGATTATGGGAATACGTACATAACATAAAATAATCATATAAAATCCATATTTTGGTACAAACTAATATCATTTCCTACCACATTCTCTTGATATCACAATACCTTTTGTTGCATTAAGCAAACTATGTGTGATATTTATGTTCCAAAAACACCCAATATTCTTAATGATCCATGAATTTCAAAATATACATCAAATCCTTTCTCTCAATTTATGAATCATTTTCATGTGAAATCAAATCCTCTTAGGTGTTTCAAAACACATTTTTGAACCAAAACCCCCACTCAATAGTTTAATCAAGAAAATGGTCTAATGAAAATATTAATGAAAAAACCCTTAAAAACATGTATGATTTGAAGAAATCCATTGAACCCAAAACTCACTTAAATTAAATGAATAAACCATATAAATTTTAGAATGATTATAACCAATTCATTTATTGTAACCTATTGTATATAAACACTATCCTTAATAATGGGTGTAGAATTATTCTCCTTCGACAACAGAGATAGTGAAAGGGTAGATTAGGTCCCACTAATCCTAAATCCTCAAGAAACCCTTCAATACTCTTTCAAACAAATTTTATCTATCGTATAAATAACCTTTGGGTTTTAACAAGATAAGAAGATTAGAGATATAGAATGTATCAATAAAGGATAATATAAACCAAATCAACAACAAAACATACATGGATATGATCCATCAATATTGAGGAAAGTCATCCTTGAGTACCAATAGATAAGCATATATACCACTAAGGATGTATTAGGTTGATACAATATGATATTAGGGGGTATATAGAGGATAAAATGGGTTAAAATAATTTTTAAAATAATTTTTCATAGTATTAAACACCACAATCAAAGTTTTATTAGGAGGCCACACTGTTAAAATTAATTATGCACCTCAACCATACACCCTATATAGAACTCCTATTTTGGGTTCATGGTTAATCCCCATAGTTGAATTTACCATGAAAAATATTTTCAGAACCCATATTGAATGGGATGAATGGTATGGAGTTGTGGACACATAGTTTGTAAAAAACCTATTCCCCCTTTCAATAGATCATTATTGATCATACAGTTTCTTGGGAGAAACTACATGGATTTCCCTAACTGTGCACAAAATATGCAAAAAACCAAGGGCTCTAAATTTTTTTCAGAATATCTAAAATTACCCTAAATAATGATCCAACCAAATCTCATACAAAAATGGTCATGATATACTTGTAAAAAATTAAATACATGTAACATAGACAAAATAATTACAAATAGCAGTGCCTTACCAATTATATTTTTTTTGGAATACAATTTATACTTTTTTGAAATATAATATTTTTATTTTCCATCATTTATAATGAGACGGATTATGTGAATCCATAAAACTACAACCACTAACCCCTAGGTATCCTTCCATATTTATTTTCTTTTTCTGGGAAATCAACTTCTCCTCCTCTAGTAATAGGATGAGAATAAATGATACTTATAATCCTTCTAATATCCAACATAATCGAATAATGAATTAAAACTATCATCAAATTAGTGGGTTAGTTTGATAGGAAAACGTCAGATCAATTATATTGAAAGAGCCCCATTTCAAACCAATTGGACTTCAATATTCCAATAAATACCTTATCTAATGAAATGTGATTGATCATGGTGAATTCATTCATATAATATATAAAAATTTTATTTCCTTCCTAGAAAAATATTAAATCCCCTAACATTGTATGTGAAATTATTCCATTGTATTTAGTTTCATAAATTTTGATCTTGAAGTCTTTAAATGACAAATTATCATGTATTTTTTCAGAAATACTTAAAAAACTTTTTAGTAGAATCTTAAGGAAAAAAATTAAACAATTAACCCTTATAGACTGATAATATTATATAAATTTAATTATAATTTTATCGTTATCCATCTAATTATCTACCTCTTTGGGATTTTTACTTCCTCTTAACTATGAAAAAATTTGATATAGCAATCCATGAGGTAGATCATTATATTATGATATTCTAGGATCTACTTTTCTATAATGATTTGGAGTATAGATAGCTCCTTGATCTCTAACCTAAACCGTATGAACCGGTATCTCTATAATATTATAATAAATATGAGTGTTTATATGTTGAAATTTATTCCCAAATATAGTTGAAGGGTTTATAGGATCTAATTTAGGACAAATGATACTAAGAAAATTCAATAAAAAATAAATACTTTACAAAACACATAAAAATTGAAGTAAAATAATATAGAAATATCAATTGAAAAATAAAAAACCCCATGAAGAAAAAAAATTAATATGATGATATTGGGGTGAAAATAAAAAATAAAACTGGTTTTCAAATTACAAAGTATACATGCATGGTTCTTAAGAGTTTCAAAATACTATATGTGGGTAACAAGAAACTATATATATAGAAACATTGTTTTTATAAATGGTTTTTTGTATATTTAGATAGATTATGTACTTTTTATTTTTCCCTCAAATTTATATTTTGAACATGAAATTTCAAAATAAAGAGATAGATTATCATACATAATTTAAAATGAGAAATTTCGAATTTCACTAGGATGCTCCTGGATCAAGGAGATAAGTATTAAATATAAACATATTTTTAAAAATAATTCTTGATTTATGATTTACTTATCTTCTTTTTACCATAACTTCTTAAATTTCATAATTTTTTACTGGTCTCTGATACAATTTTGTAGTGAACCATTCTAGGCTACTCCATAGTGATACCTAATTTGGTCTACTACAAGGTTCAAGGTGTGTTCCTGATCACTATATACTTTACAATACTTCCATATAAAAAATATTACTCAATTGTGAATGATTTATATTGATAAATATTGAAATTATGAGAATCGGTTCAAAAAAGAAGATGACTTTTCCTTACTATACATTTGAAATTCATTAATCTAAATAATAAATTCATAAATTAAATAATAATAAAAAATGCTAAAACATAAATGAATAAATCATATAAAGCATTAAATATTACACTAATAGTGAATAAAATCAATAATAACCAAGGTTAACATATACATAATATCATAAATAAAAATCTATCTATAAAATATAAAAGGGGAATATTAATGGAATGTTGATTAATGAAATTACTTGAAAAAATCATATAAACAAGTAAAAAATGAGGGAAATTTTCTCCAATATATCATTTTATTCATTTAACATGAGATTATATCACCATTTAGTACCATATAACCAAATAAAAATATTATGAATGAATCCTCCATTTCAATGAGGTTCATTAACTTATATCAAAAAAATACAATGTTTACATACACACGGACGGTGTATATAGGTGCGACCATAAAATTACCTATATTATCACAACATGATTTCTTTATAAAACCATTATTATATAATTGATAATAGTAATATCTTAACTAATATTATAAATGTTATTTTTAATAAAAAAGTATTTTTGAAGATGCGTTAAGAATTTGTAATCATTCTATCAAGGTGTGTGAGAAATACAATTTTAAAATAACTCATGAAGATTAAAAATAATTTAATGAAAAATTTAATGATATTATCAATTAAAAATATACACTATTTGGATATCCCAAGGGAGCATGTAATGAGTAATTATGGGATTTCCAAACTAATTACATATTCTAATTGTTGGGATCTCCCCAAATGTTTATATATAACCGTGTGTAGAATACTATACTATGAGGAATCCGAAACATATATTAGTAATCAATATCAAGAGTGTAATTTTTTGATAATGATATAAATTATACTAAAAAATTACTGTAGTGTCAATACCTACCAATGTACTTTTCATAAGTTACCATTTAAATACTCAAGGTCCCCAAAAAGAATAATGATTATCAAATTGTTTGAACATTCCAATGAAAAATTATACCCACATTTTTAATATATATATATATATATCATATGATCAAACATAGATATACCAAGATATCTTAATGACATTATAATATTTTTCTTAAGAGATGGAACTCATTTATGGGGTATTTATATCTCGATGTAATTTTTTTTATTTTTTATCGTTTAAAATATCATATCATAGAAAAAATATATATATAAACAAAAAATATGTATATATATCATTTATTGATTATTTCAAATTAGATTTTAAATTATTTTACCCCATATTTTAAAAATAAAGTGGAATATGGTTCTTAAAACAATGGTGATCACATAAAAATAGATATTTGTAGTGGAATAATAGATATCCTAAGGGTGATTTTTATCCCATATAAGAGATAAGGATTGCATGAAATATTTGAAAGAACCCTATCATTCAAAATATCTAAATGAATTTCCTGAATATTAGAACCCTATAACACAATGGGTATTGAATAAAAATGAAACAAATGGGAAGATAATGCACGAGGAAGGTAAAATGAGTCACTGAAAAAGACATCCTCTATTATTGTGGATATTTTTGGAATAAATAAAAGGAAAAGATTAAATTTGTGCAATTATAGCATGGGCAATAGCTCCTAAGCCTTTCTAAATATGTTAGAAGAAAAATAAGGGCACCCCTATTTGAGTTTTTATTTTTGAAATATATAATTTATAATTTATAATGGTTTATAATTTTCACTTGAATGGTCAGCTAGACTATATGATGACAATATAGAGTTTACTAGATCTAAATAAATAAATTTTCACTATTATGTTGACATATTATACAGATCATATACCCCAAATGTGTCTTATAGGAATTCTCTTAACAAATTCATTTTATATCCAAATTTAAAGTTAAAGATAAATTTAAAAAGTCAAAAATGGATATTTGAATGTAACATATCATGTACTTTATGATCATTGAATTCTGTTGGGAAGGATATAGAATGATTTCATTAGTCAGTTTAATACTACCCAAATGGAATCATAATCCTTGGTCATAAAACATGTCCCAATCATGATATCTTGGGATATTTTAGTATATTTCCTCTTAAGAACCTCTAATAGCTACAATATCTCTTTAATATATCTATTCATGTACCTTAATTTCCAAAAACTATGGAATCTTCTAAAACATGAGAGCCTATTATAGTAGGTAAACACAATTTCATGAACAATCACATAATGTGAACTATAAGTACCCTTTATTCAAGAGTATATTTTTATATTAAATAAATTAATGTTTGAATATAATTTAAAAAAATAAACATAAAATTTTAAATCATCATAAATATTTTATCATGTGATGATGTTTTGATATTATTATAAAATACTTTATTTTTATGTGAATAGTGAAAGATATAGTTTTTTTAAAAACTGTAACATTTTATTATATATGTATGACCTAGTATAGAGACCAATAATTTTCATACTTATATAATATATCTTAATAGATAAATACTAATTATATTACATGATAATCCATTCAAGAATCGTATAGTTCTAATTTATATGGGAACACTGATACCTAAACAAGTATGTCATATAATATCTATATCATTTTCAAATTAATTATTCCAAACATTATCCCTTACTACCCATATCATATTTAAAAATTGTTATTATCCCCTACTGTACAGTAAATTGTTTTTTTTTGGCAAAAATAAGAATGTTTTTAAACTTTATCGTTTACTTCACAGTTCTGTTTTAAAAACATTATTCAAAAAGAATTTTAGTAAGTTATTTTCTTTTAAAGTGTTGATAACAGGCATGGGTAAAGGCTGGAGAAGTTTCTCTAATGGCAGGATGGGTTTCAGGAGAATCGTACTAGGTAGTGACATTTGTACAGGCTACACACAATTATTCATAACCATTCGGGTTAGTCGTCCATAATAAATAAGAAGTCCACTAGTGGATGCACGGTATGCACATAGTCTGGTATTCTATGAAATTCAAACATATAGTCTACACAGTTTTGAGTTTTTCATAAATTTACTTAAATTAAATTTCTGGTTGAAAGGAATTTAATTAAATGATCTGTTCGGGGGTTTAATTTAATTAAATTAATGTTGAGATAATTTAATTATATGACATTGAGATGAAATGAATTAAATTTAATTTAAATAATGATTATATAGAGTCCTTATTTAATTAAATTGAGATGACAGGAATTTAATTAAATGAATGTTAAATAAGATGTTCAGGGATATCAAATAAGAGAAATATTAAATGGTAACATTTAAATTATGTCTAAATGAGGATTTGGGTTTTATTTAATTAAATTCAAGGCTAAGAGAAATTTAATTAATTAATGAGAAATGGATTTTTTATTTAGTTAAATTCAATGTTAAGAAGAATTTAATTAGTCATTATGAAATGGGGGGTTATTATTTGATTAAATTAAAGTTGAGATAATTTAACTAAATAATGTTTATGATTTAGATATTTAAATTTCATTATTTTGTGTTCCAAAAATATAATTAAATAACATGAATTGGGGAAATTATTTAATTAAATTCAGTTGGAACGAATTTAATTAAATGATGATAAATGAGGAGTGGGGTTTTTTATTTAAATTAAATTGAGGGAACATAATTAAATAATAATTAGTTGAAATTTTATTTAATTAATTTTGATGGGAAAGGAATTTAATTAAATGATGTGATAAATTATGAGGTTGGTATTTATCTAATTAAAATCATTTTTAAGATGAATTTAATTATTGGGTGAAAATGGGGGGGTTTTATTTAATGAAATTATACAGAGAGAATTTAATTAAATAATTATGTGTTGGAGAATTTATTTCAGTAAATTTCCTAGCTATGAATTTAATTAAATGATTTGTAATTAGGGAGATTTTTTTTATCAAAAGGATCCTTTTATTAACTGATAATAATAATAATGGTTATTATTATGATGGTTTTATCTAATTAAGTTGAGGTTTAGGAATTCAATTAAATGAGGTGAGATGGAGAATTTTATTCATTAAATTAAAACAAATGGAATTTGATTAAATTCTCTAAAGTAAGGGTGTTATTTAAATAAAATTCTTGGGAATAATTTAATTAAATGTTGTTTAAATGTGGTTTTTTGGGTTTTATCAAAGAGGTATTTTATTAAATGATAAAAATAATAATAATATTGGTTATAATTATGACAATTTTATTCAATTAAATTGAGGTTGAAAAATTTAATTAAATTAGGTGATATGGAGAGATTTATTTAATTAAACTGAGTTAAATTGAATTTAATTAAATGATGTGAAATGGGGATTTATTTAATTAAATTCAATGTTAAGTTGAATTTAATTAATTGATGGGAAATATAAGTTTTAATTAAATTAATGTGAAGCTTAAGAGGAATTTAATTAATTGATGGGAAATGGGAGATTCATTTAATTAAATTGAAGGGTCTAATTAAATGATAAAAAGATGGAAAATTTAATTAATTAAATTCCGATGAAAGGAATTTAATTTAATGATATATAACTAGCGAGTTGGGGTTTATTAAAGATTTATAATAATTAAATTATAATAATAATAACATGGTGGTTATCGTTATTATTTTTTTATTATATAAATTCTTTTATTTTATTAGGAATTTATTTTTTCAATTAGTTTAAGGGATAGAAAAGAGGGTGGAACATCCCCCTCTTCCCTTATATAAAGGATCACCCCCCCCCCCCCTCTCCTCCATGGTGTGGTGCATAACCCATCCTCCCAGATCCCTCTTCATGCTCTCATCTCCTCTTAGTATCTTCATAGAAGTCGTATGTCATAGTGAGGTGAGTGCATTTATGTGTGTTCCATTCATAAGGGCAGCCATCCCGGCTTCCTCTTCCCCTAATCAGTTATGTAAAATCCATATCTTTGGGTTTAATTTATTTTATTCTTTTCATCTAGTTCTAGGTTGGGCATAATATGTCTCAGGACCCATTGGTTTGTATTCTGACGACCGCTCTAGAAGGTGAAGTAGTTCAGCTCGATTCTGTATGACACCGTCATTTTTCAAGTATGTTTATAAACCTGATAATTTGTTTCACACCCCTTGAATTATGAACTTTTTATTTATTTGAGTTTTGTTTAATTAATTGGGTGTGTGTTGGTCCCCGTCACATTAATTTTGTGTGTCGGTGTTATTGTTTTGGTGTCGCAGTCCATTTTCATGAGAGCAAGCATTTATGTTGAAGTGTGTGTGTGTGTGAGTGAGAAATGGATTGGAGTTGGAAAGCATGTTCTTCCCATTCTTTATGGTAGGATCCTAAACATTCCTTAATTAATAAAATGAAGTACTTGTATAATTACTGTTGGGAAATATTACTACAAATGCTTAATGAATTGTTTATTGGTATAAAATAATTTATTAGATTACAAAATAATGATTTTGTAATAACACACCTCAAACGAAGGTGTGCTACCTTCAATATCCAATAATAATTAGTAGACTGATATTCATATTCAGCATGTGGATATGTGTTTTCCAATTGCTACCCTTACATGTTGACTTACTTGGGTTATGTTGTAATTATGCGTATTGGGTGAGATAAATTCATATACTTAATTGGGGGATTAATTATAAGATATTATATTGGATGAGTTTAGATTATTAATTGTGAAATAATTTTGTGTTTTGATATTTGTAATTGAGATAATTAATTGGGGATTAATTATGAGTTATAAAATTTTCTAATTTGGGATAATTAATTGCAAATTAATAATGTGCTTAGAGAATTTTAATTGAGATAATTACTCGAGGTATTAATTATGAGATATTATATTGTCTATGTTGAGAAAATTAATTTTCTAATTAATTATGTGCTTTTATATTTTTAATTAATATAATTAATCAAGATATTAATTATTATATATTAAATTGTCTATGTTGAGATAATTAATTTTGAATTAATTTTGTGCTTTGGAAACTCTAATTGAGGTAATTACATGGGGGATTAATTATGATATATATTAAATTCATTATATTGAGTTATTAATTTTAAATTAATTATATGCATTGATATTCTAATATAAATAATTAATGGGGATATTAATTATGAGATATTAAATTGGTTAAGTTTAGATTATTGATTTTGAATTAATTAATGTCATTTGATATTATGATCTATATATTCAACTGTGGAACTGATTATGGAGAGATAATATTTATAATGAGATAATTAATTATGGAAAGTTAATTAAGGGATACGAATTCTATTGTTGATTAATTAATTGATTGATTAATTAATGAGATTTGTGTACACAGTTAATTATTGTGTTAACTAATAAAGTAGTGTATGGAAAATGAGATGAATGGGAGTCTGATACCTCATGTTTTTTAGTTGAATTTGAAGTCCAGGTTAATGTTTTACTGGAAATACTTAAGATGGTTTTCCTTAAGTATAAATGTGAATATTCTTGATTATATGTTATAGAAATGGGCTAATAGAATGCATGGGTGGGTAAATACTTCATGCATTATATATTTTGAATAGTTACACCATTTATAGGGATGGGATTCAAGTGATCCTGAAATCCCTTTGGGAGAAATAATATGTTTGTTTTTGTGCTGGTCCTCTAGAGAGAGTGAGATCTCATGAAGCTTATCCAGGGGTTAGACTGTGTGAACTACTCTTGGTGGTGGATGTATGTGTGTTACGTATTGATCCATCCAACATCGTTTTCCAATGGACTGTGAGATCCTTGGGTAGGAAGACTATGTGAGATTCAAAATTGATTTTCATGAGACCGTGAGAGCTCTTGGATTTTGGACTAGGGGAAAGACCGTGAGCGCTTCCCCTGGTAATGAATGTTTATCCATTACATCTTGGGCCAGCCAAAAATAATATCAAGGGTATATTTCCATTTATAATTGGTATGTGCTTGGTTAATATAGGATGATTCTAATCATATCTATTTCTTTATATATATAAATATATAGTATTACTATTATATATATATAATTGACTTGATCCAACATACCCTCTATGTGCTTAAGTAGGTATCGCCTTCAAGTGTCCCTTAGAAACCTAGACGGGTTGTTGGTTATTTATTCAATTCACTTATTACATTGATGTATTTTCATACTACTGAAAAATTAAATTGTACTTTCTATATTGAGAGAGAAAACGGGTGGTCCAGGCCTACAGAGATGTATATCTCACACCCTATCCATCTCTATTGCACTGGGGTACCCGAGTAGACCTTACGTGTTGTATAACCTTGGACTTGGCTTGTTGTTGGTTTCTTATACTTGGGAGTTAGGAGAAAAAGACCAAGTGAGAGCTCAAGATCCTCATGGAGATCACCCTTGGGGCTATGATTCTTTCTTTTTTCAGCACTAATATGTAATTCATGTTGCTTTGTTAATTTATTTATGATAATTATCACCATGACATGCATGCATTATTAAAACTAATGTTGGACATTTTCTTTATTCATCTGATTGTTCATTATATCTGGTTACGCTATTGTCATCTATTTATATATTATTATACTTCTGTGAAAACTCTGATATGAGGGTATAGTCTCTGCACTGACTATCCTTACACCCTCGGTGGTAGTCTACAACCTCTAGCATATGGGGGAGACATGCCTAAGACTATGTGGTGACCGTTATGGCTACTGATTCAATGGTAAGCTGGTCATGATGTTACAAAGTGGTATTAGTGAAGGTTTTTCTGCCTTTTTTATTTTTTGTTTCTATTTTGAATTGGTAAATATGATAAAAGGAAAGTGTCATTTCATGATTAATAGTTGTTCTTGGGAATAATCAACCCATATACGTGGAATAAACAAGTGACTAGGGATGAGAATTGATATTTGTACTGTTCGAGGTTACAGTTGATATGATTTCACGTGGAGTTACTAGTTTAGTTTCCAAATAGTTATTGATTTAATAATTTTTAAAATTTTCCATTGCTTAATCTTACTATGAAATTTCATTACATGCATCATCTTTCTAACATAGAGATTTAAATTTTATTCTTAGGACATGCCATATTGTTTCATTAATAGGATTCCTGCTGATTATGATTGTGTTCCTTGAAATGCCATGATTTTATTTTCATTAGAATTCCCCTTTAGATATCATGTTTTAGTGATAGATATAACATTATTTGGTGTTTATATTCCATGATTAATATTTATTACCTTATTCTAATGTTGTTCCAGCCTTATCTATTATAAAAATCTATTTTGTTATTTTTTATGAAAACATGCATGATATGTTTTGATATGTTAATGGTTGAATGAGTGGAACATTGATTTTTGGAGTTTATAAAGGGACCCAATTTCAGTTGTAAGGTTTGTGGGTTCCTTACAACTAAGAAAAGGGTAACTCAAGTTTTCAAACAAATAAAAAAGTGATACTAAATTGAAAAGGTTAAATGGAAATTTGATGTGATAAATGAGAGCCAATGCCAATGGTAAGGTGTTTGCGAACACAATGAGATCATTCCAATGAGATCACTTTACCTCGGTGGGTTTTCTAGTGTTGTACTATCTTCCTATGGCATCTCAAGGATGAGATTTTTTATGGTGGGTTAATTGTAAAGTCCCAGGTTTTTGGTCCAGGGTAAAATAAGAAAGTTGTTTAACTTTTTCAATTACTACAGGGTTCAGTTTTAAAAACCATGATTTGGAATGAAGATTCACGAGTTAGGTTCTTTTAAATTGTTCATAACAGTATTCATTAAAGGATCTAGGAGTTTCTGAGACAGAAGGATGGGTTTCGGGTGAACCGGACTATGTACTGAAGTTTGCACAGGATATGTATAGGTAGTAAAAACCGTGTGGGTCCATCATGCATAATAAAGAAAGTTTCTAGTATTAGATGCATGCTTTGTGCATAGTATTGCAGACCGTGAATGTCAAATCACATGGTCTACCTAGTTTTGAGTTTCAGGTTAAATTAATTTAATTAAATTCTAGGTTGAATGGAAGTTAATTTAATTATTTGTTAAGGGTTTCTTTTAATTAAATATATTTTGATAGAATTTAATTAAATGGCGTTGAGATGGAGAAATTATTAAATTAAATTGGGATGAGAAGAATTAAATTTATTTTAAATGATGATGAGAAAGAGTCTTTATTTAATTAAATTGAGATGAGAGGAATTTAATTAAATGACTCGTAAATTAAGAGTCTGGGGTTATCAAAGAATACAAATATTAAATGGTAAAATATAAATGATCTGTAATTGAGGATTTGAGGTTTAATTTAAATAACTTCAAGGAAAAGTGGAATTTAATAAATTAATGTGAAATAGAGGTTTTATTTAATTAAATTCAAGGTTAAAAATAATTTAATTAGTCATTTTGAAATAGGGTATTATTATTTAATTAAATTAATGTTGAGATAATTTAGAAAAATTAGGTTGATGAGTTGTGGTTTTTAATTTAATTTAATTTTTTAGAGAATTTAATTAAATAACATTAATTGGAAAAATTATTTAATTAAACTCATTTGGATCAAATTTAATTAAATAATGATTAATGAGGTGTCGGTATTTTTTTAATTAAATTATATTTTGATAACATAATGAAATAATAATGATTTGGAAAATTTATTTATTTAATTTTGGTTGGAAAGGAATTTAGTTAAATGATGTGTTAAATGTGATGTTTGGGTTTTATCTAATTCAATTCAAAGTTATGATGAATTTATTTATTTTTTGAAAAATGGGTGTTTTATTGAATTAAATTGTATTGAGTGAATTTAATTATATAATGATTTGTAGGAGAATTTATTTAATTAAAATTACTAGAGAAAAATTTAATTAAATGATGTGTAATTTGGGAGTTTGGGGTTTTATCAAAGAAGTGTTTTATTAAATGAAAATAATAATAGTGGTTTTTATTTTGACGGCTTTATTTAATTAAATTGAGGATGAGTAATTTAATTAAATTATTAGAGATCAAGAATTTTATTTAATAAAAATAAGTTAAATGTAATTAAAGTAAATTATGTAAATTGGGGGTTTAATTTAATTAAATATGTTGAGAATAATTTAATTAAATTATGTCTAAATGGGTAGTTTTAGGTTTTATCAAATAAGTGTTTTATTAAATGATAATAATAATAATGGTTATTATTATGAAATTTTTATTAAATTAAATTGATGATGAGGAATTTAATTAAATGATGTGAGATGGAGAGTTTTATTTAATTAAATTTATTTAATTGGGATTTAATTAAATGAATTGAAATAGGGGTTCTTCAAATTAAATACAAGGATAACATGAATTTAATGAATTGATTAAAAACAGGGGTTTCAATTTAATTAAATAATAGGTTAAGAGGAATTTAATGAATTGATGAGAAATGGGAGTTTAATTTAATTAAATGGAAGGATTTAATTAACTGATAATTAGTTGTAAATTTTATTTAATTAAATTTTATTGAATGGAATATAATTTAATGATGTGTAACTGGGACGTTTGACTTTATAATTGATGTGTAATAATTAATGGATAATAATAATAACATAGTTGTTGTTATTATTATTTTGAATATTATATTAATCCTTTTATTTTATTAGGGTTTTATTTTTTTCAATTACTTTAAGGGAGAGAATGGAGGGAGGTGCACCACCTACATCCCCTACGTGAAGGAGAAGCACCCCCCCCCATGTCCTCTAAGGTGTGGCGCACCACCCATCCTTCCAACTCCCTCTTCATGCATCTCTCTCCTCTCAGTCTCTTCCTGAATTTCATTCATATTGGTAAGCGGAGTCTATCTCTCTTTGTTTTGTTCTTATTATAAGTCATTTCAGGTTCCTCTTCACCTTATCTGTTAGGATGAAACCCTATATTCGGGATTAATTTGGTTTCTTCTTTTATTCTGGTTCTAGGTTGTGTGGAAGAATTCACAGGACTCATAGGTATGTATTCTAATGACGTTCACTGAAGACGTAGTGGATCAGCTCGATTTGATTTATCGCTTCCATTTTTTGGGTAAGGCTATATATTCGATAATCGGTTCACCCCTTGAATTAGGTGTTTATGGTTTATTTGTGTTTATCTTAATTAATTTGGTGTGTTTAGGTCATCACCGCATTAATTTTGGGTGCAGGTATTGTTGTTAGGGTGTTTCGATCCATTTTCAAGTGAGTGAGCATTTATGTTGAAGTGTGTGTGCGAGCGAGCAGTGGATTGGAGTTAAAAATCATGTCTCAGAAATTATTTGAGTTAGGGTCCTCAACATTTCTTAATTAATAAAATGCAATAGTTTTTTAATTAATGTTGTTGGTAAATTTGATTGCATATTCTGAATTAATTTTTTATTAGTATAAAATAATTTATTTGATTACAAAATCATGCTTTTGTAATAAAGAACCTCCAATGGAGCTGCGCTGCCTTTAAGCTCAAAACATAAGGATTAGACTGAGATGTTCATTTAGCTTGCAGATATGTGTTTTCCTATTTCTACCCTTAATTGTTGACACACATGGGTAAGGTGATAATTAAAAGTATTGGGCAGGATAAGTTCATATACATAATTAGGGGATTCATTATGAAATAATTACTTGTTTAAGATCATATAAATAATTGTGAATTAATTTTTTGTTTTGATATTTTTAATTGATATAATTAATAGGGGAATTAATTATGAGATTTAAAAGTGGCTAAGTAGAGATAATTAATTGTGAGTTAATCATGTTCTTTGATAATTGTAATTGTGGTCATTAATCGAGGTATTAATTATGAGATATTATATTGGATAATTTTAGATAATTAATTGTGAATTAATTAGGTTCATTGAAAATTGAAATTTATATAATTAATTTGGGGACTAATAATGAGATTTTAAATTGGGTAAGATAAGATAACTAATTTTGAAAAAATTGGTGGTTTAAAAATTCTAATTGAGGTAATTAATTAAGGTATTAATTACGATATATATTTAATTAGAGGAGTTGAGATAATTAATTGTGAGTTAATTATATAGTTTTTTATCATAATATAAAAATTTAATCGGGGAATTAATTATGATATATTTAATTTTCAATATTGAGAAAATTAATTGTGAATTAATTATATTCATTTGATATTATGATATAGTTATTGAATTTTGGAATTTATTATGGAGAGTAGATATTTATAATGAGGTAATTAATTATTGAAAATTAATTATGAGATACAAATTGTGTTGTTGATTAATTAATTGATGAATTAAATAATTATATTTTTGTACCTAGTTAATTTATGAGTGAAGTAATGGATTTGAGTATGGCCAATGAGATGAAAGAGAATCCCTTACCTGATGTTATTTAGTTGAGTGTGAATCTAGTGTTAATGTTTTAATTGAAATTCTTAAGATGGTTTTCGATAAGTATAAATGTGAATATTCTTGATTAAATGTAATTGAAATGGGTTAATGAAATGCATGAGAGATTAATGATTCATGAATTATATGTTGTGAATGGTTTGACCTTGTATAATCAGGGGAACCAAGGGACCATGGGATCCCTTAGAGAGAAAGATTATGTAAGTTTTTATGTTGATACTCATGAGAGTGTGAGATCTCATGGAGTTTATCCATGGGATTGACAGTGTGTGTTACTCTTGGTGATGGATGTCTATGTGTTATGTCCCGATCCATCCAACATCATTTTACAATGGACTGTGAGAGCCTAGGGTAGGAAGACCATGTGATATTCCATATTGATTTCCATGATACCATGAGAGCTCTTATAGTTTTCAATAGGGGAAAGAATATGTGTGCTTCCCCTGGTAATGAATTTCTATCCATTACGTCTTTGTCCAGTTAGATATAGTATCCAAGGTATATGTCCATTTGGCATTGGTATGCACTTGGTTCATATAGAAGGATGATAATAATATAAGTCTACTTATATATATACACTGTTACTCTTATATATATATACACATAATTGACATGATAAGACATATAAGTTGTGGGTTGATGCTGGTATCACTGTCAGGTGTCCCTTAAGAACATGGATGGGTTGTTCCTTATCTATTCAATTTTATTATTACTTTGATATATCTGAACACTTTTGAATCATTAAATTATATTATCTAGATTGATCAATACAACCGGTGGTCTCGAATTACTGAGATGTTTATCTCACATTATATTTTGGATGATATTCCACTAGGGTTCCTAATTAGACCATGCTTATTGTAGGACCCTTTACTTGGCTTGTTTTTTTCTTGTAATTAGGAGTTAGGAACAAAGTACCGAGCGGGATCTCAGGATACTCTTTGAGATCACCCTTGGGTCATTGAGTATTTCATTATTTTAGTACTGATAGGTAAAGCATGCTATTTTGTTTGCTACTATCATATCTGTATAACCATGACATTCATGCATTGTATAAACTGGCATTGGACATTTTATTTATTTAGTTGGTTATTGATTATGTCCACTTCTACTATTTTCATAAATTTGTATATTGTTATACTACTGTGATAACTCTGATATGAGGGTATAGTCTCCCTATTGACTATCCTTCAACGCTCACTACTAGTCGAAAACCTTTGGAGTACGGGGAGGCATGATTGAGGTCATGTGGCGACTGGTTCGGCTACCTATTCGATGGTAAGTCAGATTAGGATATTAAAACGTGGTTTTAAAGGAGGATTTTCATTATTTTTCCTTTGTATTTCTATTTTTTGTTAGTAGATAAGAGACTAGGAAAGTGTAGGTGCTTGGTTAATAGTCATTCTTGGGAATGATCACCCCATGTATGGGGAATAACCAAGTGGCCAGGGATTCAAATTGATTTTTATACTATTCAAGGTTATAATTGATATGATTTCACCGTGAGTGACTACTGTATTTTTTAAATTCATATTGACTTGAGAATTTTTAAAATTTTATTTGGCCTAATATGGTACAAAAATTGCATTATATGCATCATCTTAGGCAATTAGATATTCATATTTCATTCTTATGACATGCCATGTAGTTTCATTAGTAGGATGCCTACTAATTTTGACTGTGTATTTAAAAATGGCATGTATTGATTTACATTATCATATCTAGTTAGATATCATGTTTTGGTGATAGATATAACATTCATGGGTGCTTATATGTCATGTTACCTATTTATTATCTTATTTTAATTTTGTTCTAAGATTCTATGTCATAACATGTTGTTTTGTTACTACTTATGAAAACTTGTTACAAATGTTATGATATATAAATGGATGCATTAGTGGAACATTGTTTTTTGGTGCTTATAACGTGACCCAATTTCAGTTGTAAGGTGTATGGGTGCCTTATAACTAGCAAAATGGTAAAGTATGTTTTCAATCAATTGAAAAAGTGTTGCTGAAGTTAAAATGTTAAATGGAAATTTGATGTGATAAATGTGAACCAAATGCCAATGGTAAGCTGTTTGGAAAAGAAACATGATCATTCAAATGAGTCTTCTTGACTTTGGTGGGTTGGCTCTTGTTGTAGTATCTCTTGACAGATTATCATCGATGAGAAGTTTTTAATGTGGGTAAATTGTAAATTCCTGTGTTTTTTTAAGTGCTAAAATATGAATATTTTTTAACATTTTCATTTATTACTTGGATTGTTTTTAAAACCAAGATTTAGAAATTATTTTTGTTATTTGGGGTATTTTAATGTGTTGATAATAGTCTTTGTTAAAGGCTCAAGGAGTTTCTCATATGGTAGGATGGGTTTTTCAGAGAACCGAACCCAGAAATGATGTTTTCATGGGCTCCCTATAGTTAGTAAAAACATTGTAGGCTATTCATGCATAATAAAGCATGTTTCCAACAAAGGATGCACGCTCTATGCATATTTTTGAAGACTATTCAATTCAAACCATACAATCTACCTATTTTTGTGTTTCAGGTTTAATTAATTAAATTAAATTCATGGATGAAAATAATTTATGTAAATGAGATTTTGGAGGTTCTTTTAATTAAATTAAAGTTGAGAGTATTTTATTAAATGATTTTGAGATAGAGAAGTTATTTAATTAAATTGATATGAATAGAATTTAATTTATTTTAAATTATGATGAGTTGGAGTCCTTATTTAATTAAATTAAGATTAGAGTAATTTAATTACAAGACTAGTAAATAAGGAGGTGAGGTTATAAATGAAGGAAAATAATAAATGGTAAATTATAAATGATGTATAAATAAATATTTAGGGTTTCATTTAATAAAATTAATGGAAAATATGAATTTAATTAATAAATGTGAAACATGGGTTTTATTTAATTAAATTATGGTTATGAAAAATTTAATTATTCATTATAAAATGGGAGATTATTATTTAATTAAATTGAGATTGAGATAATTTAAGTAAAAAAATTTATGAGTTTGATTTTTTAAATTAATTAAACTATGTTTATAGAATCTAATAAACTAACATGAATTGGGGAAATTATTTAATTAAATTCAGTTGGAATGAATTTAATTAAATGATTATTAATGAGGTTTCAGGGTTTTTTAATTAAATTATGTTGAGTGAGTTTTATTAGATAATAATTAGTTGGAAAATTTATTTAATTAAATTAGGTTTGAAAGGAATTTAATTAAACAATGTGAAAAATGTGAATTTACGGTTTTTTCTAATTAAATTCAAGGTTAAGATGAATTTAATTATATGATGAAAAATATGATTTTATTTAATTAAATTGAATTGAGATAATTTAATTAAATAATGTCGTGTTGGAGAATTTATTTAATATAATTCATTAGAGAAGAATTTAATTAAAAAATGTGTATTTGGGATGTTTTAGGTTTTATCAAATAAGTGTTCTATTAAATGATAACAATAATAATGGTTATTGTAATAACGGTTTAATTTAATTAAATTGTGGTTTATGAATTTAATTAAATAAAGTGAGATGGAGAATTTAATTTAATTAATTTACATTAAATTTAATTTAATTAAATATTGTAAAGTAGAGGTTTTATTTAATTAAAATTGTCAAGAATAATTTAGTTAAATTATTTTTAAATTAGGATTTTTGGTTTTTATCAAAGAGGCATTTTATTAAATGATAATAATAATAATGGTTATTATTATACCGGTTTTATTCAATTAAATTGGGGTTGATGAATTTAATTAAATTTGGTGAGTTGGATAGTAATGTTTAATTAAATTGAGTTAAATTTTATTTAATTAAATTATGTAAAATGGGTGTTTTACTTAATTAAATTCAAGGTTGAATTTAATTTAATAAATTGATGGGAAACGAGGGTTTTAATTTAAATAATGTGGAGGTTAAGAGTAATTTAAAGAATTTATGAGAAATGGGAGTTTAATTTAATTATTTTGAAGGATTTAATTAAATGATAATGAGTTGAAAATTTTATTTAATTTAATTTGGTTGAAAATAATTTAACTAAATAATATGTAACTTGGGAGTTGGGGTTTATTAAAGATGTGTGAAAAATAAAGGATAAAAATAATAACATGGTGGTTATTATTATTATATTTTATATTATATAAAACCTTGTATTTTATTAGGGTTTTATTTTTTCAATTAGTTTAATGGAGATTAAAGAGGGAGACAGCCCCCCCCCCCCACCTCTTCCCCTACGTTAAGGTGCAGTCCCCCCCCCCTCTCCTCCATTGTGTGGGGCACCACCCATCCTCCCAACTCACTCTTCGGGCACATATCTCCTCTCAATCTCTTCATAGAATTCATCCATCTTGGGAAGGTGAGTCTATCTCAGTGTGTTTCATTATTTTTATCATCCATTTCATCCTCCTCTTCAGCTTATCTATTTAGCTGAAACCCTATATTCAAGTTTAATTCTTTTTCTTCTTTTCTTCCAATTCTATGTATTGTGACAGATGTCTCGGGACCTATTGGCCTATATTCCAATGACCACCACTAAAGGAGAATCTGTATGGCTAAATTTGGTTCACTACAGCCATTTTTGGGGTAAGCATGTGCACCCAATAATTAGTTTATCACCCTTTAAATTAGGTTTTTATGATTTATTTTAGTAGTTGATTAATTAGGTTTGCATTGGTCATCTCCGCATTAATTTTGGGTTCCAGTGCTGTTTTAAGGGTGTTGGGATCCATTTTCAATTGTGATAGCATTTATGTTGAAGTGCATGTATGAGAACGAACAATTCCATTGAGTTAGAAAGCATGGATTGGGCATTCATTGTGGTAGGGTCCTCAACATTGCTTAATTAATAAAAAATGATAATGTTTTAATTACTATTGTTTGGAAATTTAACTACCAATGTAGGATGATTTTTTTATAAGTATAAAATAATTTACTAGATTACAATGTCTGGTTTTTGTGATAAAATACCTCCAACAGAGGTGTGCTTCCTTCCAGCTAAAAACAAAATAATTAGACTAATATGTTCATTTAGCTTGAAAATATGTGTTTTTATTGCTTCCCTTACATGTTGAAACACTTGGGTAACGTGGTAATTATGAGTATTGTGTCGGAGAAGTTCTGAAACATAATCGAGGGATTAATTATAATATATTAAATTGGTTATGTTTAGATAAATAATTGTGAATTAATTTTTTGTTTTTAGATTTTTAATTGATAAAATTAATCAGGGGATTAATTAAGAGATATAAAATTGTATAAGTGGAGATAATTAATTTTGAATTAATTATGTTCTTTGAGAATTTTAATTGATATAATTAATCAGGGTATTAATTATGAGATAATATCTTAGCAATTTTTAGATAATTAATTATGAATTAATTATGTTCTTTGATAATTGTAATTGAGATAATTACTTGGGGGATTAATTATGAGATATTAAATTGGGTAAGTTGAGATAATTAATTTTGAATTAATTTTGTTCTTTGAAAGTTCTAATTGAGATAATTATTTGGGGGATTAATTATGATATATATTAAATTTA
This sequence comes from Viscum album, assembly GCA_963277665.1. Lineage (NCBI taxonomy): Eukaryota > Viridiplantae > Streptophyta > Magnoliopsida > Santalales > Viscaceae > Viscum > Viscum album. The sequence goes on along the minus strand of OY728146.1, from coordinate 2,052,077,705 downwards.
TTATGTTGAGATAATTATTTATGAATAAATTATATGAGTTGAGGTTGTAATAAGGATAATTAATCAGGTGATTAATTATAGGATATTGAATTAGCTAAGTCGAAATAATTAATTATGTGCAACTGATATTATGATTTAGATATTTAATTATGGAATTGATTATAGAGTGTTGAGATTTATAATGACATAATAAATTCTGGAAAATTAATTATGATATAATAATTGAGTTGTTGTTTAAATAATTGATGAATTAATTAATGATATTTTTTTATCGAGTTAAGTGTTTTGATAACTAATGGATTTGAGTATGGTTGATCAAGTGAATGAGAGTCCATTGCCTCATGTTATTTAGTTTAATGTGAATCTCGTGTTAATGTTAATATTGAAATACATAAGATGGTTTTCATTAATTATAAATGTTAATATGCTTGATTATATGTATTTGAAATGGGATAATGAAATGCAAGAGAGGATAAATGCTTCCGAAACTATATGTTGGGAGTGGTTACGTCTCATATAAGGAGGGGAGACAAGTGACCGTGAGAGCCTTTTGGGAGAATGAATATGTTAGTTTTTCTAATGATCCTACAGATACCATGAGAGCTTTTGGAATGGAGCCTTGGGATAGACCATGTTTTCTACTCTTGGTAATGTATGTATGTGTGTTAAGTCATGATCCATCAAACATCATTTTCCAGAGGTCCATGAGAGCATGAGGTTGGAAGATCGTGTGAGATTCCATATTGATTTCCATGATATTGTGATAGATCTTTGATTTTGGATTAGGGAAAGACTGTGATAACTTCCGTTGGTAATGAATGTATATGCATTACATCTTGGTCCAACTAGAAATAGTATCCAGGGTATATGTCCATTTGGCATTGGTATGTGCTGGGTTCATATAGGAGTATTATAAGCATATCTATCTATTTATATATATGTTCACCCTATTAATATTATATATATATATATAATTCACATGATCAGACATACCAGTCATGTGCAGAAGCAGGTGTCACTGTCAGGTGTCCCTTAGGAACCTAGGTGGGTTGTTGGATATTTATTTAGTTTGGTTATTACTTAGATATATCTGCACACAACTAAAATGTTAAATTTTATTGTCTATATTGAGTTAGACAACTAATGGACCCAACCTATAGATATTTATATCTCACACCCTATCCAGCCCTCCTTTGCACTAGGGTACCGACGTAAACGTTACTTGTTTCTGGAACATGGACGTGGATTGTTGTTGTTTTCTTGCATGTGGGAGGTAGGAGAAAAGAACCGAGTGTGATATCTGGATGAGCATAAAGATTGCCTTTGGGGCTTTGATTCTTTATTTATTTTAGTACTAAGCTCTAAATTGGGTTGTTTTGTTTACTACATTCAGATATGTATCACTATGACATGCATGCATTGAATAAATTGGTTTTCCCCATTTTCTTTGTTATATTACATTTTGATTATATATACTTCTTCTATTGTCAGATTTTATTATTTTTTACCACTATTCACTCTGAATATAAGGTTATAGTCTCCCCACTAACTATTCATAGACCCTCGCTATTATTTGGCATCCTTTGGCGTACGGGGAGACGCGATTTAGGTCATGTGGTGACCAATGAGACTACTAGTTCAGGGGTTATATAGGTTGGGATGTTTCAGCTATTGAAGGTAAACACAAGAAATGGTGATCTCAAATTCATAGTAAGTATAAATAAGTTATATTACAATGATCCCATAAGAATAAGATGATCCTGAGTTTATGAGAACATGAGATTAAAAATTGAATACCAACCTTAGAATATCATCGATTGTAATATTAGGTTTTGTAATTAATCATGTATGTTCCTAAGATTATAATCCCAACAAAATCAAAGAACATGATCCATTACAGCATAACATTGGCATAATATATAGATTTTTTTAATATAGATAAGCATAGAAAATAATTTCCTTAGTAGTCAAGACTTACCTTCAAGACTATCATAATGGATTTGGATCCCTCATCATACTATCTTATTAGTCATGGTTCACTCACCAGACTGTTATATTGGATAGAGTCTCTTACTATACAAGGTTCACTCCCCAATCGTGTCCTATTAATATCTTGATATATCCATATTTATCCGATTCATTGGAGGGATATGTAATTCTTGGGAAAAACTTAACACAATAAAACACTCATAATATATTCCAAAAAATAATAAAACATTACTAATATCACTAACCATTACAAATAAATTAGTTTTATAAACATTTTATCATGGAATAAACTATGGAAAGGAAATACTTTTCATGAATATTTCATCAATTCAACATATTATAACCCTTGGAAAAGGAATGGGATTTATAAAAATATTGTGATTCATAATCATAATTCATCCATAGAAATAATAAGGATTATATATGTTGATCATATACCAAAAAAATATTTTCTATCATCAAAGTATGCCATCTTAGATGAAAAATGTAATTAAAATATTAGTTGGAACATTTCATGACGAAAATATACTCCTAAATTGAAATTACAATTTTAAATATAAAACTTTATAAAATACAAATGAAATTATTTTCATTAAAAATAAAATTGGAAGAATTTAATTTCTATAATACTTTAGTGGTCATTATTAAGGGAAATTATATTCATTCCATGTATTTTAAAATAAAACATTCATTTCATAATTTTGTAAAAAAGACAAAATGTACCTCATTTATAAATAAAAAAAGAAGATTAATTTTAAACCATTTTTGTAAAATTAAATGGTGGTTTAAAATGAATTTTAACAATTAATGTATAATATAAAAAACATTCTTTTAATCATTTTCAAAAAACATATATATGAATGAAAAATAATTCTTGACTAATGATACAAATAAATTTTGTTTTTCTTAAAACAATTAACTTAAAATCATGACTACATGAAGAGAGTAAAATATATTTAAAACATATAATTTCCAAAAAATAACCATAGGAGCATAAATTTCATGAGTTTATTGATACGTATACCATAATATTTCATCATAAGAACATAATCATCAATAATCTTGATAAACAATAAGATAATAACACAAAACCATTACTAATTTGGTAATATTCATATCAAAATATCATGAAATATATATTCTTAGATTTTTATTTAAATACTGATAATATTCATGAATATATATAAAATACTTTCAAGTTATTTATTTACACCAAAAAAAGTAAGAATTCATAAATATGGGCTAATTTTTAGAAAAATAAAACAATGTTGAAATATTATTACCTCGTGTCTCTTTATTCAAAATACATGTTAGAAAATCCAATATAATAAAAATATAACTATTATAAATTTTTTATATAAACATATTAATTTATATAATACCATAAATAATTTTCTTATAACATCTTATCACCCATTTATTAACAATTCTTTAGTAAAATTATTGTTTTATGTGATAATTGCTTCATTTTTATACATGTTTCAGTCTAACAGTCTCAATATTTATAGATTTGTCATGGTTCCATGATCTTGATACTTTAAGTCAGGATATAAATATCATATATTTTTATGATATGTATAAGTATATTAAAAAATACCCTATTCATGGAGATGGTTGGCCATACGTAAGATTGAATACTGTTTCAATTCATTAATGTATAGAATAAAAGAAACATAAACAATAATAACTCATTGTAGATTAATTATAATATTGTAAATAGAAAACTTATTTATTAAATCTGTCATTATAATGATCTGGGTAATGTGGTGATGAAAAAATATTTATACCTCTACATGGAGATGAAAATTTATACGTACATAGGAGTGATAGTTTCACTTTCTATAGGATGGAAGGAAGTAGAATAATGGTTGTTTCATAACCTCTATAAAATATAAATGAATTAAAGACACTAAATTAGATAATATATAATGGATACCATGAAATTATAAGTGGTTGAAGAATAAATAAAATTGAAAATGCTCAGTTTAGTGTTATAACTCCTCATTTAGAACCACATTTTGGAATACAGTATACAGAAAAAATGGTTTTTTTCACAAGAACATAAACTATACGATGTGTTAAATGATCATATGAAGGTATTATTTAAGGTACTGGATAATATATAAGGATAAAAAAAATTTACATAATAAAGGATAAGTGGGTCCCTTTTATGTGTGAGGGTACGTCTACTCTTAGAATTACCAAAAAGATTAAAATGTAATTGTTCTATTAATGAGAAAAATGCTTCCCAATGGATATGTAATCAAATAAAAGTATGATATTGTAAAAATATCACCAACCAATGAAATTTAGACAGGTTTTCATATCATTTAAAACCATATCTTTTTCATTACCCCTTGATTAACCAATTTTAACCCTAACCTCTATAACAAATCATTCAATATTAAATGGTTATAATTTTAAATCTATAGAGACACTGGATTCTAAAGGACCAACTAATGGTATTTATGGTCATATAATATCTATCTTTTAATCTTTCAATATTTTTTTATTTTTAAATAATTTAATAAAATATTATTTTAATAAAATATTTTTAATTTCATTTTGGACACAATTCATTTAATTTGACATTATATATGACAATACAGTAAAATAATTCGAACCTAAACCCATAAGAAAACTTTAAAATGTTATGTACATCTATAAAATATGTGGAAAACAATAATTCTCTCAAATTTCAGTACTTTTTGTATTTTAATATCATTTATATCATTATTTTTGTAATTGAATAAATCATATATCAGTGTTGTGTAAGAAATTAAAGAAATTAATCAATTAATAAAAAATTAATATTAATTAGTATGATAAGAAAATTAATTAACTTTTTATTAAATAATAATAACAAAAATAATCTTATAAATATTTAAATCAAGAGATTGAAATTTTTTATTTATTCGATTCTTAAATTAATATAAAGTTTATAATCACATAAAATTGGATCCAAGTGACTATATATTTTAGAAATGTATGTTAATAGATAGAAAATACTAATCTAGTAAGATCAATTAATGTTTTAATGATATTTAAATACCCTATACCAATAAAATTTACCTTATTTTACTCATTAAACACTTTCTAAGGTGACATAAATATACCATTGTTACGATTCATAATGACCAAAATTAAATGAAGCCTATTTAGAAAATATTTTCTTTATTATTCCAAATATAGAATCCATTTTTCAAGATTTTATTTCTATAATTGGATGAAATTTATTTTCAAATAGTTTCATTAAAAATATATCAAAAATAGTTTGTTAAATGAATAAATTTTTAAGCATAAAATCAGATATATATTATTAACTAATTCCAATAAAAACATTTGAATAATGTTGAAAAACATTATTGAATTTATACTATATATATTTCCCTAAAAGGATTCCCCAGTATTCATTAATTTAATTTGTAGTTATAAAAGAACCTTTTATGCATGAAATTAGTTTTTTATAAAAACAACTCTTTTCCAAGTAAAATCAATTTTAATTTAATTTCTATTATAATGATTACCAATGATTTATTATAAAACATAGATTTTTTATTATTTAATTATTCATATTCATATCCTTCCTATAATATTTTTTATTGGTTATAAATAAAAATTATATTATGGTTTATTTAGAAATAGGGATTTGTCTTTCAAAAGTTATTAAAGAAATTTACTTTATTTGAAAATAAAATATATTATAAAATATCATGGTGATACATTCTACCCCCCTTTATATTAATCTATCCCTTGAAATTTCTTCACTATGATGCAACTAAATGTGTACATATCAGTTTCATCCCATATTCTAGTTCCCATTTAGCTTCATCAAATTTTTTATTCCTCCAAATATCTTTAATCATATATGTTTTATTATTACATAGAACATTATCTCTATATTATAAATTTTATTAAAATATTTCTTAATATTAAATATCATACTCCTATAGTATAACCTTTGATGTTAGTACTTGTTAATTATTTGGTATGTACTAGCTCAGAAGAGATATGTGGAACCTATTGTGCATTTGGGAGTGTTGCGATGGAAGAACAATGTGATATACTACCATCCCTAGTAAGTAAATAATATTAAATGGGCTAATATATCTAGTTATTAGGTTTATCTTCCATTTAAATATCACTACATTATTCTATTGAAAAATTATTTAAAATTTAGTTTCATAAACTATGTTTTAAAATTTTTTCTAGTATTTTTTAGAAAATGTTTTATATCAACTCTCATATGAACTGATGTGCAATTGAATATCACTATATTTTTATAACATTTCATCGTCTATTTTAGTCCCAAATATAATTATTTCTATAACTTCCTCTGAGTACATTGTTATTGAACACTTATTTCCTTAGATGGTATTATAAGGAGATATCTTAATCCTTGAGTGAAATATATTATTGAATAAAAACAAAAACAGGGGAAGTGATGTTATAGTGGATTACCTAGACCCAAATTCAATAGTTATTTTTTATTAAATAATAATGAATACATTGAGTTACGAATGATGTGATCTTACCATAATATTGCTTTCTGTTTTTTAATCCATTACATATATCGTAATGTCTATATATTAATTTTAATATCCAAAGGTTATCAAAATTATAATTTTATAATTAGAATCTTATGATATGATGAAAATAATCTTAATTTTTTTAATGTTTGGATATATCATGCTAACTAAACATATATGATGTTATACCAGCAGGTGTTGGGGGCCCATAAGAATTGAGACTTCTTATCAAGAATTTCACATTTGTTGATCATTAGAAGTTGAGATCCTTAAGACATATACTACATTAGGTAAACCCATATGTTGGAGGTTTCATTTGTGGTTCATATCTATCAAGACATGAAATTTTCTCCCGAAATGAAATTTTTATTAGTATATACTATTTTATTATGCACTTTGTTGCAAGATGAAAACTAATGAATTGATTTCATTGTAAGGAAGCTTGTATTTTGTGCATCATTGGTTGTATGAAATTTATTGAATAATCAATATAAAATTGATCACTTTCAAAACAAAGTGATATCTCAAGCCCAGTTGAATCAGATATCAGTATCATCATTAAATACATGTTCATGGTAGAATAATTTATTATTATCAAGTGACATCAAAAAATAAAGAATCCGAAATGATTTATGACACAATGTTTGTGTCATTCATTATGAGATATCATGGGACAAAGACATTATATTATACTACATATTTTCACAGAAAGGTTGTTGTTTCTATGAGTATTCCTTATCAATTTATGGGCCTTGATGGGTTACAAGGTTGTGATCTTTGTATGTGAATAGTATTCTATACTATTTAGATAAGGTATTAGATTTTCACAAACAATAAAACATTCAAAAATACTCCCTATTCTAATGAATATGGGTTTAGGACATGGTGGGACCTCATGGGGGTTTGACATTTCATCTATGGATTATTCAGTTTGTGATATTTATATGGGGGTTTGGGACCCCTTTTTGGGTATTTAACATCATCTATATAAGATAAGGGGAGATTATTTCCATAGGAATATTCATACCCTTGAATTTGGTAACTCATATCTCCCCTTCCCATGTTATAAATATATAATTCCATTTTGAGGAGTTTGGTCTTCTATCACATTCACTAATTGAAGTATAGTGATCATGGTGATCATCATGATGTTGATGGATTCATCAATTCTCTATGTTAGATTAAGGAATTTTATTATTGTAATTTTTGTGGACTATTGAACTATGTGTGGATTCTATGGAACATTTAATCCTAGGATCCTTTGAGTCATTATTATCAAATATGGGAATAGTTTTAATGTTCCATTGATTAGAAAGGATCAATTTTCTATTAATTTTTTTGATTAATTAAATTCATGTCAGGTCCTTGTGACTTTATTACTGCACCAATCACCTTACATGATGATAATATGTAAATCCATCAATATAATTTATATTCCCCAACCCATCATGTAATTCCTTAGTTCCAAATAACCTCCCCATTGATTTTTCATATGAATGTGTGTTCTAAATTGGTGTTTTAGATACTATCAATGGATTCTTGTGGTAGAATTATTCTTATGGTCAAAGAATATGATAGTATCTTATCGTGGTAAATTATGATGTAAATAGACACAGTCTTGGATAAATTCAATCAGTGGAATCTATTGGTTGTTTCTATAGGTAGAATATGGTGGTATAATAATTTTTCTGGTTGCATTACACAACAGAAGCATCTAGAGGATGTAGACTGGGTCTCATAGTATATTTTTGTGGTATCTTTAGGTAGTTTCATATGGGGTTATATCTATAGTTATCCTTGGTGGAATCTTCTAGTAGTAGCCTCCAAATGTTGATCACATATGTAGCTTAGATAATTGACTACTAGTGGAAGCTTCTGGTAGTATCTTCTAGAAATAGCATCTGTTGGTAGATCCTAAAGGTATATCTTGATGGTATATCTTTATGAAATATCTTTATAGTAGATACTAATGGTATATTATTATGTTATATCTTAATAATATCACCTAGAAGTAGAAAGTTACATTTTTTCTATAATTTATACTCATACCCTTATGTGGTATTTTTAGAATAATTTTTTTTATCCTCAATTAAATTAATTAAGACTCATTTAAAAAGTGGATATTTATATCTACTATTTCTGAAAATCCCATTGCTTCCAAATTGATATTCTACATATATTTTAATGAGATATATATTAATAGTCAATTTAAATAATTTATAGAATAAAAAATCCCCTTTTTCGTGGATCCATTGATTCTAAAATGACGATATTTCCTTCTCTCTTTCCTTCTTTCATTCTCTTGAGATGTGAGGTTCTAAAGCCTTTCCCATTTATCATGGAACCTGGTTTCCAATGTTAGATCATGTTCTTCCTATATTGGTTTTGTCCGATAAGTGGAAACCCTAATTTAGAGAATTGAATCATGTGATTCATATTATTTATTAGAACATGGATCCTTCACTTCTCATTATCTAGATAATGTGGTATGGAATTATACATTTTTTTAAATTTTTGGAAGATTGGATGCACCAGATTAATGAAGATAATGAATTAATTTATTTAAATTAAAAGGCTATAGATTCCAATAACAAGATTTATATAATTGATATTATTATTGTAATTTTTTATTTTACGTGATTGATGAATTACGGAAAATTGTGGTCATTGGAGAATTTTTTTGTTTTATTTGTGGTATTACAAAAACATTATATTAATGATTGTTTAATAACTATGTAATTGTTATATGATACTCAATTATATCTGATTAATGAATGTTTTCCTCTACAAATTTATTATTTTGTAAGAAAACCACTAAAAGTGAATTGTAATTGAAAAAAATATCCTCAAAAAAATTGGAAAATGATATGTGACTGTCTATGGAGTGTGTCAGGGTTTGTGAGTTTGTGTCATGTTTTGGGGTCTTTCTATGGGGATGTTGTGATGGAATTTGGTGTGATGTGGTGGTTTTGATGAGGATTTTTTTGTGGATATTATGGTAGATGTATAGTCTTGTTATCATTTGTATTAGAGTATATCTATTATTGTTATGTTTTGTGTTATGTTATTTGTCTATGAATTAACGTATTCAAACAAATGATAACATTGAAAATGAAATTTCATGGGATGGTAATGAAAATTGGTTAAAACTAATAGTTGAAACTAGATTTAAACTGGGATATATAGATTAAATATATAATATTTATTAGGTAATTAATGAGCTAAAAATATTATATAAATGGGATAGTGACATAGAATTTTATGGTAAATGGAAAATATAAAAATCATATAAATTGTAATGGTGTCTTATGGATTGTGGCATATTATTTGTTATTGTTCTTTTAGTGGTGGGATAAAAAGTAGTTTTTTTTGTGGTTGGATGGTGATGTTTAGTGTGGGTTACTGATTTTCTGTGAATGCATATGATGGTCTTCTATGTGTTTATATATATATCATGTCTGTTCCATGTGATTTTCTATACACACCCCACCCAAATCAAACCAAACTTGCTGAAACCCACATATTTGATGGGTGTTTTCCTCAAATTATTGTGGTGAGGATGGATGAATGGATCCATGATCATTCTTTCTCCCTCTTCCATGCAATTAATTAATTCATTGGTTGAGAGGAAAAATATCATAATTTTATTGTAATGAGGTTCGAATTGATGATATGACTTATGATGGTGGTTGTACATTGTAGGGGGAGATCATGAGGTGGATGTAATTCATGTTCATGATACCCTAATACTTTGGGTATAGTTTTAGATATGGTTTAATTATTGACTGGGTTTATTTTAGAGATATTTTATGTGATGTTCAGTTACATGGGGGTTCACGGTATGATGTACTATTTTTATGAGATGTAAAAACCAAGGTGAATGAAATCGAGGTGTGAGAGCTTAAAATCAATGGAAAGAAGTGCATTGTACCCTTTATCAATAAGATTATAATTATTATATTATACATGGATGTGTTATTTTTTAAGTGTTCTATGGGGAGGATGGGGATATGTTAGTTGACATGTTTGGGTGATGCTTCATTCTCACTAATGTATTAATATTCTTCCTTAACATGTTCACCAGGGACTTTGGTTACCCTATTTAGTATACATGTATGGTCTCTTTAGGTATATAAATTTACTTTTTGGATTCAAGGATGATTATAATTATAGTGATGTATATTACAAGCTCAGACCATAGGACATTGGCTATATTGGATCCTTGACTTTTATTTTTGGTATTTACATTAGATTATTTCAACTATACATGTAATACTTACACATGCATTGTGGGATTGTGTGGATTAATTTTATATAATTTAATATAGTTTCATAGTGTTTATTGTTTCTATATCCTGATATAATTTTACTATTGATGACAATGACACACAATTATGATAATTTTATAGCCTTCCTGTTAGTTTTCCAACCCAGGGCAAACTGGAGGCAAGATTCAGGAGTTATTATCTCTCTCTTTTTAGTAAGAGATCATTTTAGGTAGGTGTTAATGAAATTGTGGTATCAGAGAAGATGGTTGAGAAATAGGATCAAGTTTGGAGTAAAGAACATTAAGGATTTCGAGGTCTAGTAGGGAATCTATGTTAGTTGATTATGGTGCCAGACATAGTCTAGGGAAGATCAATGAGAAATTTTTGTTTTATCCACCCCTCCCATTATCTGATGCACGGAATTTTATACTATCGAATGACCAAGTGAGGTTGTTACACTAATTGGATATAGACCTAGGAGATTCACATTCATAATGATCTTTTGTGTTCATATTTTAATTTTTTTTATTGGGTGATGCTAAAATAAAATAAATTAATATTAATAAAATTAAATACTACCTGTATTAGGAACATATTTTTCTCCCCTTCAACTAAGGCTACTGGAAATCATACTCATGTGCCTTGGGTAGTGGAGGTTTAGCACACTGATCTGATTGATCATTATAGGTTTAGTCTAGTTGAAGATAAGTATTATATGTAGGGGATATTATGAAAAAATCAATGGTAGAATTTGGGGAAGTTCCAAGGTATTGTGTCTAAAATTAGTGATGTATATATGGATATAAGATAATTATAACCCTTTATTTTTTATCCATTCTATGGTAGAGTATTAGTTCCAGATATAAGTTAGTCAAATGTGAGGAGTTTCTCATAGTGGTGGATTCATTATCATGGTGAGAATAAAGAGGTATTTATATGATGATTTTACATTTATAATGATTTCTGATCATAGTTACATTCATTTACCTTAAATGATGAAATGAGGAAAGATATTCTTCCTCTATGGAAGTGGTTCATATTGGTATGGGATTTTGTGATCAGATTCAAAGGCCACTTTTGTTTCACCGTATTTATTTTTCCTAGTGAGGACTCCCAAGGGAGTCATATTTAGGAGTCACTCCACCATTCTATTCAATATGTTGTTACTCCCACTATGTTACTGAAATATATATAGGTTTATAAGTAGAAGGTTATTGAGTTAATTCAATCATGAGGAGGATTAGGCAGGGAGGGGAATGAGAATGTTTCATCAAGGAGTAGAGTTTACAATGGTAGGTCCCAGGTACCATGACCGTTGATGTTTTAACTATTAGGGAGTTGACCTCAGCAGCTTCTCTTTATGTTTTTTTAGGTTATCAGTTTTTTTACATGTCTTGGCATATTTATAATGGTTTAATATTTCTAATGGATTCATGGATATCATCAAAATAAGATCCATGTGGTTCTTTGAGATTAATATGGGGTAGGTGGTTAGGCTGAGCAACTACCTCATTAGTATTTTCTAGAAATTTCATTTTTGTAGCATGTGTAGAAGTATTTTTCTCTACAAAGAGGAGAATACTAAAGAAGATGATGAATTTAGGATATGCCTCATTTTCAATAACCATAACCTAATAATAGACCTATATGTGGCTATTATCAGGGTGGATGGGGACATAGGAATGGTCAGTTTCGTGGGATGCAGTCTATGGTACCATAGGATATATAGATAATTCAAGCTATGCTCAAGTATTATTCTACTCTTTTTTGTTCCGCGATTGATTTTTTATGTTCACAATATTTTTTTATAACAGATATTGTAGGTTATTTAGAACTACACATAGATAATATTCTCATAACACTAGTTTTATCTACACTAATCGGATGTCAGACCATCTTGTTTGATGTGTGTAAGGTGTGTAGGCTAATAATGGGCCAACATCATCCTTGTTGGGACATGTTCATTCTTTATATGAAGTCATATAATGTTACCCGTATATTCAATTTTTTTATTATTTGTGTGCTTTGATATTCTACTTCCAGAAAAGATTCATTTTCTCAAATATGGATGGATGGCATGCTATTATTATTGATGAGAAGAGTTTCGAGGGGGGAAGAAAACATGTGGAGCCCCTTCTATATTTCCAATATAATATATCTATAGAGTAAGTAGACACTATAATAGTGGATGTTCTCTTGGTAATTGTGTTCTTTATATATGTTTTTTGCACAGATTTTTGATGTTAAACCCATGAAATGATATTCAGTTTTGGATAGATTTACAACTTGATGCTTTACTGACTTCAATAAATCCTTACCGATTGTCACTCTCATAGTAGAAGGATTTAAGGATTCAGATGGATGATAAGATGTATAAATATTTCATCCATCCTATTTAGTCTCTAAGCATTTTTATTCTCCATGAATAAAGATAGTAGTATGTTATTGTTCATATAATTTTATATGTTGAACCAGGTGATGATCAAGAATCATTGTCGTCTTTCAAAGATCGATGATATTTTCAAAAAGTTGATGGGTGCTATTTTGTTCACCAATATTTCGTTTCATATTGGATACCAATGGTTGAGAGTTACATTGGATGATGTCCCAATGACTTTCATCAGATGTAGGTATGAGAAATTTTAGTTTTTTGTCATTCCATTGTGTTTCATGAATGAACCATACATGTTCATGGGACTCATAAACTACATAATTCATGAAATACAATATATTTTTTTCATCAACTGAATATTGATCTACTCAAATTTATAAGAGTATTATATCAATTATCTTAGTTCCATCATGCATGTTCTGAATAGTGTGGAAGAGGTCACCAATAGTGTGGTAGTGGTTCGTAGCGTCCTTTTCTATAAAGGGTATTACTAAAGGTTCATGATGAATTTTTCATGGATCGTGTCCCCCCAGAGAGAATTTACTATGAAGAACCATGATTTTATCTAGACCAATCAATGTCAGTTATTATTTGGATACATAAAGGGGAATTATCTTAGTGCACTAGTGCTTCATTTTCTAATGGAAGGGGTAATGATCTGGGTGTTTTGATACACTTTCCTTCTTGGATTAGGATATGTCTTGATGTTACATAAGGTGGTAATAAGTTATTGGTCTATTAAGTTACGTGTCTGTGAGCTTATCTATTCCCCAAATTATTTTTAGCTTCCATTAATTGTGTTTTTATAGATTCTATGGAAACTTTACCTCTTTGGAGAGTGCATTGCGGTATTGACAGAACATAAGAGTTTTAGATATATCATTTCTTAGAATGGTGTGAATATATAGAAACATAGGTGGGAAGAAGTTTAATAGGATTTTTAATTTTATACATCTTACACATTAAGAATGTAGAATTTTTTGTTGGATTCTTTCATCATGTAGTCCTAGAAAGATGTGGTTCGGGATTTTAGAGATTCTTGGAGAGAGATAGAGGAGTTAGCAGCCCTGTACTTAGATAAAAGGGTGGTTAATGGTGGAGATTTAATATTTTTGATGACATTCAAGTCCTAACTGATGAAGTAAGTGTATTAATATCACTACTGAGGCTCTGAGGTATAGGTGATACATGGTCAATTGGGTTGTGGGGATGCTCCTAGGGGAGAAAGGAGGATGTTAGGTACTAGATGTTATGTAAGGGAAGCCTATTTTTTATGGTAGCATCGTGTGAGGGTTTCCTTCATGAGTTTCATTTCCAACATTTATTGGCACAAAAAGGTGTTTACAAGATGAAATAGGATGTGTTTTGGGTATGTATCTTATACTTTTGTAGATCTTGAGACAAATATTGGATTTTAGTTGAGTTTTCATAAAAAAAATCTCACCTTTTAATTATCATGGGACCATTTTTGGTATTTTAATGATGAATATTTAATTATTTTTTCTAATTGATATAGATTATGGAGTCAGCAGTTCATAGTACCAATGTCGTGAAAAGTAGAAAAGAAATATGTTTTTTGTTTTTCACAATAGTTTGAAAACTACCTAGGAACAACAAAATTCTTATGCTTATCATAGGATGAATCCCTTCGAGTTTGATATTGGATACAAAGTTTTATTATTGGTTTCCCCTTGACCTGTTTAGTGGAGGTTTGGCAGGGGAGTAAGCACTCACCTTTGTGTGTTGGGCCTTTCAATGTGTTGTGGTGTGTCAGTGAGGTAACTCATCATTAGTTAATTTTTCAAAATTTGAATGAATTCATAGCATCTTTAACATCTCTTAGATCCATAAATAACTTGATCTTGGATCCCATTTCATTAACTAGGGATATGTTTATAACAATTATGATGTGATATTCATAGATTGGCTAATTTAGATCTTGGAATTTCTAGATAAGGTGCTACAAGGATGGACCATTCTTTTGGTTTGTGTGTTGTAGAGGTCTAGTGTCATGTAGGAGAGTACTTGTGATCCTAATATGATGATGTGTTCCTATTAACTAGAGTTTCTTGAACTTGTAATATTTTTATTGTTTTTATTAATGATGTGATGTTTGGGTCCGGGTATTTTATATTTTATGTGCTTTATACTTTTTGATAAGTTGTGTGATTAAAGTATCCATTCAAATGTATAAGTGAAAACCTAATTTCTATTTGATATGTGTTTTACTTTTATGTGATTTAAACCATGTGTGTGGGCTAGTACTTCTCAGAGTGCATAGTATCATGACATGGGATAAGGAATTAATTGATTTATGTACATGGGAATCTATTATATTTGGGTTGCTAATATTTTTTGGGTTTGACTATGTAGGGGTTGAAAGGGTATCCCATGTTATTTTATAGAATAAAGGAGGCATGTGGTTGGATTTTTTTCTTTGTGGTAGTGTTTTAGTTATAATGTTATTATTGAGATTTATTTCACTAGGTTGAATTTTGGATAACACTTTTTCATTCCCCTCTATCGGGGTTTTGTTTAATTATATATGAACGGAATGGTTTAAGAGGTATCAAATACAATTATAGGGTTCCTAAAAACATCTCCATTGAAATTATATTAGATTATGGTTAAAAGGGGATGTTTTAGATGTTGGTAATAGATTCTGGAATTTGTAGACTTAGTCTATTAGTCACAACTATTGGTTGAATCTTATGGTGGATTCAGATGGTATCTTTTAATGGTAGAAAACCTGGTCTATCAGTAAGATCTGGCAGTAGCATCTTACGGTGTATTCTATTTGTATCTTATGGTGGTATCAAACATGGTATTAATGTACCATATATAAGTAACTTCTAGCCAGATATTCTAGTTCTAGCAGACATGATCTGAGATTTGTTTTCTAGAGGGAGATTTTGGTTATAGCTCTAATAGTAGATTTGGGGTAGTTTATGGAGGCATCTTCTGTCATCAGATTCTAGTGGTATCATCTTGAAGTAGATCCTAATAGTATATGATTTCTATAGATATTGATGGTATATACTAATGGTAGTTCATAATGGTATATCTGAACAGTTGAACCCGACGGTACTATGTTTTAGTTATCCCAATATTCAATGACTTTTCTTTTTTATGTAATTTTTTTTGTAAAATAGTTTTAAATACTTATTTAATGAAATTAATAACCATTTAAAAATATGATATTTATATCCTCCTTTTCATAATATTCTAGAAATTTTAAATTTATATTCCACATATAATTTAACAATATCAACATTAATATTCATATAAAATAATATCAATGATCTAAAATCCCGATAGTTCCATATCATTTGATTATAAAAAAATTGTTTCTTCCATCACCCATTCATATATTTTTTCTCTAGAGATGGGAGTTTCTAAAGCCATTCTCATGGTGTAGTGGAACCTTTCATCCATGGTTAATTCAAGTTATTCATTTATTTGTTCCAACCTATGTGTGGATCCCCTATATTGGTATAGTAAATCATTTGATACTTGTTTCATTTAGGTTAGGGTGTCCTTTATTTCACATCATTTGTATCATGTGGTAATTGTTCTTACTTTTGATATATTTTTGGAAGATAGTATACAAAGGATTAATGAAAACAATGAATTGTTTGACTGAAATTGATGGTATAGGTGTTTGAATCACATGTTGTTACAACCATGATATAAGTATTGATATTGAGATTATATTGGCCTCATTCCTTTTTAAAAATTAGAGTTGTTGGGGAATCTTTTTTGTTGTAGTTTTGGTGTTATGGAACCCCTGTATTTTTTTTGATTTTCTTATATCACCTTAAATTTAATTATACAATCACATATATCTGGTTAATAAAATGGTTCCCCTGAAAAAATATTCATGTGTGAGAGTAAAATTAAAAGTAAAGCGCAATTTATGAATATCCCCTTGATCAATCTGAAAAATGATGTGTAACTTTTTTTAGGATGGCATTATGATATGTGAATGTGTTTTATGCTGTGTGAACTTTCTATGGGTGTAGTTGTGATGAAATTTTTTTGTGATTTAGTGGTTTTTATTCGAGTTGGTAGTGTCTATGATGGTAGATGTGTGGAATTTTTAGCATGGGGATGAATGAAATTTTTTTGTTATGATGTGGTGTTTTTTGTTAATTCCATTGGTAGTTATGGAATCAATAAAATTGTAACATAAAAATTGAATTACCATGAACTATTTGAAAAAAAAATCGAAATAAATTTTTAATAGATGAATTGTTAAAGGCTTTTTATATTAATTGGTCAATGTTTATATTGGAATTCATGGGCTAGAAAATGTGAAATAAAAGGGACTTGGACATGGAATTGGAATGTAAAGTGTAAATTTGGAAAATTGATTAATTTGATAGTATTTCTTGTCGATTGTGTCTTATTATGTTCTATTTTTAATTTAGTTTTGGAATAAAAAGTGATGGATTTGTGTGGACAGGTGGTCATTTACATAGCAGGTTATTGATATTTTTAGAACTAATAGGTTGGGATTGTGTTTGCTTCTATATATATATATATATATATATATATATCTATTCCATGTATGTTGATTTTTATTTTCTAAAAGCATCACCCATATTGATCACTATGCATCAATACCCATTTTTTTCTATGTTTCCAAAAAAACGTGAGTATGGTTGGTTGTCTACCCTCTCTTTTCCACTCCCTCTTCTAGGTGATGATTTAATTCATGGTATGAGATGCCAAAAAGTCCAAAGTGTTGTGTTGTTAGGTATGATGTTATGATATATCTTATGGTGGTGTTCATTCATGATAGGAAAGAATGAGGTTCTTATATATCTAGTTCATGGTACCATACTACACAGATTATGGTGGTAGATGAGGTGTAATGGTGGCCTAGTTTTTTTTTGGTGATATGTGATGGGATAGAAATTTTCATATATAGTTCTTGGTATGATGTAATATTCAGAAGATATTGAAGCACCATGAATGATAGCAATGGGGAATGAGAGAATAAAATATATGAGAAATCATAGGGGATTAACCTTTATCGATATGATTATTATTATGAAATTATACATGGATGGTTCCTTTAGAGTGTGTGTCAGGATGAGGATGGGGATGGGTTAGTTGACTTTATAGGTGATTTTTTGTTATGTTGTTTTCTCACTTGTTTAGTAATATGATATTTCACATGTTCACGGGAGTATCTGGTTCCCCTACATAGTATACATGTATTCTTAGACAACGCATAAATACTGATTTTTAGGTTTCCAATAATATTATGCAGACCATTTTCGACATTATAAGACTGGACCTTTTGGAAAATTACTATATATTTTCCTTACCATTTTTTGGAATTTACTTTTGAGACTTTTATCTATATCCAATTTACTTAAACATGCATTGAGCGATAGTTTTGGATTCCTATTTATGTTTTGTCATGGAGTTTCTTAATGTTGAATATGTATATCTCTAAATCAAGTTTTATAATATAGGGTATTTTCGTCCATTTATGTGATTTATAAACCCTTAGTGTTGTTCAAAATCATGGGGCCTATTGGAGCCAATTAATGGGAGTCATTATCTCTATCCTTTCATGTTTTCATCTTTGGGGGGAGGGGGTCAGGAAATTGTGGCATCAGATGTGATAGTTGGGTGATATGATGGAGTTTGAACGTAAATAGATTTATGATTTCATGAGTTGGTAGGGACACTATGCTAGTTGATCTTGGTTTGTGACATTGGCCTTGTAATATCATCTATAACATGTCATTTTAGCCCTCTACCTCCCCCCATTATCTGACATAAGGACTATGGGCCTATTGAATTACCATGTGAGGTGCTCATGCTTACATTGTAGATACCTATGATAGTTACACGCATTCGGATGAAATGTGTTAATATTTTAATATGGGTGTTATGGAAAACATTAAAATAAATTAAAATAAATACTAATAAAATTTAATACAATCGTGATTATTATATTTTTTTCAATTCAAATAAGGGTCATGGATGTTGTATGTATGTTGATAAGGTAGTGTTGGTTTAGCCGGCTAATCAAGTTTAATATTGGAGTGTTATAAAGTTATGAAGGAGGTTTAGTGGAAGATGATGTTGTGTTCTTTTTAGAATAAATATTTGGGTAATTATAATGATAGTTTTTTCGATCAAGATATGGGGAGACGGTTTTAGGATAATGATTTTTAATTCATTTTATCTAAGACCAGGTGTTGTAATGGGATCCTCTAGCCATTAGTCATGTTTAATGTTTTATGCATTAGTGGTAGATACAATATATTGTTTCGTATATTGAGGTATATGTTTCATGAGTTGAATTTATGAAACATCCATAGAAACATTCCCTTTCATAAAATATTAATATAGTAATGATAAATGAGGTACAATCTCTATAGCAAGGGAGAATGGCGGTATGGGATATTAGTATGATATTCATGATCCTTCAGAATTTCACCCTATATATTTTTTTTAGAAAAGGAGTCCCAATAAAGGTGTGTTGGGTAGGCCTTAAATCCTTCTATTAAGTATTTAATTACTCCTTTTAAATTACTAACATGTCTAGAGTGTCATATAATGGTGTATCTGATCTATTTCATCCACTCCCGATGAGGTTTACTAAGATAAGGGAACCAACCAGGTTCCTTGAGGATACAAGTTGCCCGTGGGTGGTCTCAATCACTAGGGCCTTCAAGGTTTTGACCAACAGGGGGAAGAACACTATGTATTTCATTATGTTTTTTTGGGATTATAATTTTCTATTGTCTTCCAAGAATATTTGGACTATGGTGTTTTATCAATTGGATTTTTGGCCATAACCTGCTTTATTTCCTCATGGTTATTAGAGTTTCCTTTGGAAGAGGTGGTTAGGTTCATCATCAGTCTCTCCAGGAGTTTCCAAATAAATATTTTTAAAATCAATGACAATACGATTATGCTTCACCAATGTGATATGAAGCATTCAAAGGATGACCTCATGATTTTCCTAATGTTTAGAGACCTTTTCCTGAGCAAGTCCCTAACGGTGGCCTTTAGTAGAGAATAAGAGGAGCTTGGTAAGGTTCCTTGCATGTGGAGGATGTGGAACCACCAGGGTGCCCAAATATCTTTTGAATAATTCTCAGAATTTCTTATAATTTCTTTATTTATTTTTTATTCAAGTACTTCAAACCCCATTTATTTACCAAATCTAATCAATTTCTTGGTACTAGAAATAAATATTATTCATATACCCCTTAAACTTAATACACCAATTGGAGGCTAGAAAATCTTATTAGATGTGTGTCAGGGGTGTATACTGATAATGAGGCCACATCAGAGCCATGGGGAATGTTCATAATTTATATGCTAAGATATGATTTAATCCACTTGATTGACTATATTTATT
This sequence comes from Viscum album, assembly GCA_963277665.1. Taxonomy (NCBI): domain Eukaryota; kingdom Viridiplantae; phylum Streptophyta; class Magnoliopsida; order Santalales; family Viscaceae; genus Viscum; species Viscum album. The sequence continues at coordinate 2,052,057,134 of OY728146.1, read as the reverse complement.
ATAATTGTTTTGTAATTGACTAATTTTAGATTAGATGAATGTTATCAAATGTGGATAGAAATTATGTTGTTTTTTTTTGGAGAGAGGAGTTTATAGGTGTGCAGAAGACGTATGGTGCCCCTGCATTCATTGATGGGTATGTTTTATGTGGATTTAGTAGACACTAGGAAGGTGGAGGTTTTCATGGTTATTAAATAGTTTTTAGATGTTTTTCTCAAAGATGTTCTAACACTACCCCATTAAATTATATTTTTTGGGATAGATTTAAAACATGGTGATTCTTCTATTATTATGGCACCTAATTGGATGGAACTCTAGGAGTTTCATGATTTGGGGATTTTTATATGAAATATGATATGAAAATGTTTCATCTTAACTAGTGTGTCACAATAGTGTTCTCTAGTATTATTATCATGGATTGAGAATAAAAATTTGTAGTTATGCACAAACTAATTTATGTTGAACTATGTGATGATAAAGAATCTATATCCTCTTCTGAGGATTGATGAAAATTTTGACTAGTTGAGGGGTGTTATTTGGTTCTCTAAGACTGATATATGGTCTGGATATCACCAATTGTGGGTGAAAGAGGTTATAATCCCAAGTAATTTTTTTATATGAATGTGTGTACACTTTGATTTGTTGTTCATGATGTCTAGTGTCCCAAATATAGAATCTATGATCATGGTACTCAAAAAAATTCCATGAATTTTTTTCCTAGCTTATAGTTTTGTTCATCGACGCCTTATTAATATACTCAAAGGGTACTATCATGTCGGTCATCTCAGAGCCATATTGTATGTTATTTAACACCATAATTTGTTTGGAAGGTTGTCTAAGTGTAATTTAGTGACATGAGATATATAAAACCTATCCTTTTACACATATTATTAAATGGTTTTAAGCATGATTATACATCCAATACAAACCACAGATTATAAATTCCTTACCGTTAGAATACTAAGTACAAAAAATAAAAAAAATGAGTTATAATAAAACAAAAAATTTTAATCTCCATAATAAACTCATAACTTCTTTTAATCTCCTATAACTATAAATGATAACCTTTGGAAATACATAAACAAAAGGGTTGAGCTAAAAATTCAAAAAGTGGAATAATCATGGAAAAAAAGAATATTACATTATAACATAACTGGCATGGAAATTAATTGGAAATATGGATAGATATCATATAGAACATGCAATAATATGATCATGGGAATATAGTAATTTATAGGAATCACATAGCATGACATAAACATGAGTCAAGGCTAACAACCATGATGGTATAACATAGTGGGAAAATTCCTATAATGGATTAAGTTTACTCCATAATCCCATACTTGAAGTATCGTGAGAAAAAAGTACCCAATATATTGGAATTATATCTAGGTACACTCATCATTACATTTTCATGCATATTTGTTCCACATAATGAATCAAACCCAAAGAATACACATAAGGGTTACTATGAAAGTAAATGGGTATTGTAATCTTGTAATAGGGTATATCCAAGGGTCGTATAACAATTGTATCCATTAAATAATTGATTTAAAATATTCACAGTCATTAATAAAATAAAAATAATAATATAACATGTACAATTATTCTAACTGAATTGTAAATTGGAAATATAGTGGTAAGGTATCATTAGAAATGTCCAGCATAAGTGTGGTTCTAGGAAAGAATAATAATGAGTCTTTAATGAGGATGAAGGGAAAAAAATTTACATAAAACAAGTAATGAAAAAAGATATATATTCATGATTAAAGGATTGATATTAGAATAATATTTATGTATTAAATAGTTTATCATATGTAATTTCAAATGGGTAGAAAATGAAGATGTTTTTTTTTGATCGGGCATTCTTATCGGTGGGAATAAAGAAGAAAACCATATAAAATATGTATTTTTCCATAAATTAAAGATGAATTGATATATAAAAACTTTTTACAAACATATAAACATATTTTTTTGAATTATATAAGAATAATGATGAAATAAATTAGGGTAAGTATAGGGATAGTGTAACATAAATGAAAAAATGGAGGCTTTGAGTGATCGTTTACCTTTTTTATGAATTCATCATTCACTTTTACATAATGTCATGAATAATCAGATTATATTAAATAATTAAGTAATTAATAACTTCATATAAATTTATTTTATTCTATATAATTTTATTTACTTCATTTATAACTATTTTAATGAGTTATAATGTTTAATTATGTCGTTCCTGGAGCATCATTTCATGTTTTAATGGTTGGCTCACCTGTATAAACTAATGGAAGTTCTTTTTATATGTTAATATTTTTTATAAGTTAAATTATATAGTATTAATGAAAATAAATATGCTTAAATGGAATCATATATCATTTTTTTGGATAGATATGATTCATTAGATAAAATTTAAATGATAACTATTTAGTTTATTTTTGGTTATTTTTCGATCATCGTGAATGTGTTTCATTTTATATAATATTATGACTATATATTAGTTCTAGATTATAAAAAATGTTATAATATTTATATTAAAATCATATTTAACCATATTAATAGTTTTAGGACCATTACATAATTTCTTAGTAGAAAATGAAAATAAGTATCCCTCTTGAATGTAAACTGGCATGATTTGGACAACAATTTCATTTCATTAGATAAGAGGATATGAGAAAATAGGTGTATACAAGATATTTAATAACCAATAAAATATTTAATTATATACATGATACTCTATTTATTAATATTTTATGTATTAAGTAGGTGAGGATAAGGTAGAAGAAGAAAAGAAATTAAAAGTGGTTTTTGAGAAAGTTACCTCTTGAATATCACCTCCTTGAAGGACTCCTTAAGAAATATGAAATTAACATTTTTTTTTAAAATAGTTGAGCATAGACATGGGTAAATGGATTAGGATATTAATTGGTATGAATAGTTGATAGGATTCAAGGCTTTTATGGTGTGAGGATAAGGGGTGGTGAGGGGTGGTATTTATAGGGGAGGGGTGTTTTTTATTATTATATTCATTAGTTTATTATTTAGGCTCAAGACTATCAAAGTTTTTTATTAATATGAATAAATATAGTAAATAGTGATGTAGGATTTGATAAAATGGGTTCTTACATCATCCATGACTTCAAAATTCATGTATTTGGCTTATAATTTTAAATACTATAAATTATTATATTTCACTATTCACTAAAAATTCAAATATTTTTGAAAGATACCAAAAACTCACCCTAATGATTTATAGACATGTAGATTTCAAAAATCAAATACATTTTATAAAAATAATTTTCCGAACATTGGAAAATTATTTTTTATATAAATCATCATTTATTTGAAAAATACTAATTTTTATATTATAGTTGATTTTATAACCCGTTGAAAATTTGTTTAAGATATAATAAAATTATCATATAATTATAATACAAAGAATATTAATTTATTAATTTATTTTAGGAAAATAAAATTTATTTTTTATCATTAGATTAATTATTAAATTTTAAATAAACATTTATGTTTTACAAAAATACCTACACATACTTTATTATTTTTAAAAATTTATTTACATATACCATGATATAATTATATGAATTTTTTATTTATAAGATACCATATATATATATTATACATTACAAGTTGATGTTACTATTCTAATGGTTACATTATTATTCCTAATGGTAATATAACTATTCCAATGGTCATATCACTATTCCAATGGTATAGATTCAATAATTTCTATAAATACCTTTTATTTCATTCATTGTTAATTCAATTATATTTTATATTATGGTTCTATATATACATTCATATACAAAATTAAAATTTTATTATTAACTTTATGTTTTATTTATAATGATTTTTTCATGATTATGGTTATTTTAGTGGATCGTGTAGATCAAAATCCTCCCATATTTGTTATCTTGGTTTCCATTTATTATCCTAGTGTCACCTTTGGAATTAATATTAGTCTAATTTATGATTAATATAACATTCTTAATTTATAAGAATAATTATTTGGTTGGGTTCTATGTGTAATGTATGTGTTTGATGACATAATTATAAGAAAGAAAAATTCTTTGATAAAATTATTGATCATTGCATTCTTCCACCATTTTGAAATTTATCCCTCAAAATTACCTTTTTCATACTAATGTGAAAGTTGGTGAGGGTGATTCTGATGAAGATAGAAAATATAAACTATGATAATAAAAGGAATAACTTATAAATGAAAAGTATATCCTAACATACGATTCTCTATGTTTCAATATTGGTTATCCATTGTTATAGAATTATCTTAACGTTTTTTAATAAATTATTCATTCCCTAATACCCATAAATTACTAGATTATCCTCTAATACCGACTATAGAGACCTTATCCTTTTACACATATTATTACAATATTTTAATCACCAGTTTCAATTAGATAAAAATCAAGGAATAAAATGTCTACAACGTTTGGAAGGCTATGCACATGAAATTAAAAATAAGGAATTGGAATAAAAAATAAAATTACTAATATCCATAATGAAATCCTAAGTCCCTTTGAGCTCTAATAACATTATAGAATAACTTTGGTAAGTACATAAATAAAATGGATGTGATAAAAATCCCAATAAGGTAATAAGAATGGAAAAGAATCATAGGGAAATATTACATAATAGATGCGTCACATGAATAAACATATAGAGTCAAATTATATATAAAATAAAATCATATGATCATGAAAATATAGGAATGTGTAAAAAACACATCACATGACATAAACATGATCCAAGAATAACTTCCATGGTTGTATCAAATTCTGAACAAAGTCCCACAATAGAATAGTTTAACAATGTAATCACATACATGCAATCTCATAAGACTAAAAATTACCCAATTCATCATAGAACATTCTATAAACACCCATAATATCATGTTCATGAATATTTGTGCCACATAATGAATAAAATATTAATAATACGCAAAATGGTTTCCCATGGAATCAAATTGGTATCATAATCAAGTAATAATCAATTACCAATGGGCGAATAACTATGATATCCTTGAAATAAGGGTTTAAAATAAATCATGGTCATTAAAAAATGAAATATAATAATATATCATGTATAATCATGTATAACTTAATTATAAACAAGGAAGATAGTGGTTAGGTATCATTATAAAAGAACCACATTAGTGTGGTTTTAAGGGAAATAATAAAGCGTCTTTAATGAGAATAATGGTATTATTGTTTTCATAAAACCAAAAATGAACTCTGTAAATTTTTAATAATAAAATTATTGTTTTTATAAAACTATTTGTTTTTTAAAATAGTTTTTTATTGTACCGGAAAATTCATAAGAAATTGGGAAGTTTCCATTAATCAGGATTTATTATCTGGGGGAATTAATAAGGGAACATTTTAAAACATGTATTTCCCCATCAATGAAGTATGAATTGAGTTATATAAACATTTTTGTAACATATATATATATAATTTATCAGAATTATATTTTTATAATTATTAAATATACAAGTTTTAGATGGGAGAAATCGTAACCAAAATGAAAAAAAAATAGAGGTTCGAAGAGATCCCTTACATTATGTTTGAATGCATTCTGTACTTGCACTTAATGTCAAGGATAATAAAATTTGATTAATTAGATTCTTAATTAAGAACTTATTCTTAATTTATTTGACCATTAATAATTTTATTATCTTTATTTATGACCATTTTAATGAAATATATTGTTCAATTGCATTGTTTCGGGACTGTTCGTTTCATGGTTTCATGGTCTGTTTGCTTATGCTAAATTGTGGATGTTATTATAAAATATAAATAATTCTACCTAATTGAATTTATAAAGTATTAATTCACTTAAATAATATTAATTGTTCCCAAATATCATTTTTTTATATGATGAATATTAATTTGATAAAATGATAAGGATAACTGATTATTATATTTTGGTTTTTTTCCGATCATCATGAAGATGTTTTATTTTATTTAATATTTTCTTAATATATTTATCCCGAAACATGAAAAAATTTATAATATAAGGAATAAAATATTATTTAACCATACTAATAGTTTTATGACCAATCATGATGGTAGTAATGGGAAATGAAAAATCATAATCCTTGGTAATGGTAAACAACCATAATTTGGACAATAATTTCATTTCTTTGAAATAATATGAGATAAAAAATGTGGTGGAAAGAATATATTCCATTATAAATATAAAAATTCAATATATAAATGATACTGAATTTATTATGATTTATGGGTAAAGGATGTTATAAGAAGTTAGAAGAAAAAAATAAATTAAAAGAGGTTGTTTCAGAAAGTTAACTCTTGAATATCACCTCAATGAATCACACCTTAATGGACATGGAATTAGTATTTTGTTGATATTGGTAGGACATGGATGTAGGTAAGAGTCTTGGTAAGCGAATTGGGAAAAATATTTACAAGCTGAAAGGAATTACAGGTGTGTGGGAAAGGGGTGGTGAGGGTGGTATTTATTGGGAGGATGGGGGTGTTTTTTATTCTTATATTAATTGGTTTATTATTTTGGTGAAAGACTATCAATAGTCATCATTCCTATGAATAAATATATTATATAATTAATGAGTGTTTTAGATAATTTTCCCTTACATCATCCATGAATAAAAAATTCATTTTTATGTATTATAATATCAACTTCCAGAATAATCATCTTTCACAGTTAACAAACAAATCATTAATTTTAGAAAAAATGACTGTAAATATTTTTTTTAGATTTAAAAATGGAATCTAGTTTATAAATATATGTTTATAAATATTGTAAATTTAATTTCTATATAGAATCATCATTTATTCAAAACATAATTATTTTTATATTATATTTGATTTTTTAATCCTTGGAAAATTTAATTAAGGTCCCATAAAAATATAATATAATTCTTAAAAATGTAATATTAAATTCTGAATATATTTTAAAAAATACTAATTTTCTTTTAAATAATTATAATAAATATATAGTTTTAAATCAAAATTTATCTCTTACAAAAACTCTGACACATAATATGTCATTTTTAAAACATGTATTCACTTATACCATGATAAAATTTAATCACTTTTTATTTATAATATGACTATGCTTAATTTTATTACTTCATAGGTGAGGTTACTATTATAACTACTAGATTACTATTCCTAATGGTCATATTTCTATTCCAACTGTCCAATTACTATTCTAATAGTATATTTTCCTTATTTTATATAAATTAAACTTATTATATTAAATATTAATTCACATTTGATTTATAATAATGTTATATTAATACTTTAATTTTCATAATTAGTATTTTATTATTAACCATATGTTTTATTTTTACAAATATTTTTATGTGTGAGAATTTTTTAGTTGGTCAAGCATATCCAAATTTTCTGTAACGTCCTGGTTCCGGGTGCCACTCAACTGGTGTCCTGAACCCGGTTCACCACGTGACCTCAAGTGCATTTCCACAAACGCCAGAGGCTGCCGACTAGCAGCGAGGGCCCAGGTCTGATAGTGGGGAAACTATGCCCTCATTTGTCAAAGTGTAGCGTAGTGGAATACACAATAAACATACTAAAAACTGTGGAAGCAGTAAACCATACATAAATAAAATAAACAACAGCAGTCGATATAACCAACAATATATAAACGATGATGCTACATGTCTCAAGTTCTAAGGAAACAGCCAGAACATGTTATATATCAAAATGGTACAACCAAAAGCAGAGTACAGCAAAACAAAGAAAACAGCTGGAAGCAGCATCGCAAGCCTAGGCTCGGTCCCATTCCCTCCTACTCCTTAGTAGCAATCATGTACCTGTATAGGGACTCTTTCCCCTATCCACACATGCAACAACGTAATCTGTTTGGGCCAAAAAAGCGTGACCCAAACAGGGTGTGAGAAATATATCTCAGTTAGCACCCACCAAAGGCTTGTTCCCAACTTCGTGTATGAATGCAAAAATAGTGTGCAATAGTAAAATTCAATAAAGTAAGTAGTACTGAAAAGTAACTAACATAACAATTAAATTTCCATTTTATTATTCATGTAATCCACTAAATATTAGAAATCACCACAGTGCATTTCTAAGTAAACAGTCCACGTCCTCAGAAAAGAAAAACCTTACCCTCAAGTAAGTAGAATCCAACCCACAGGTATATCCCACAGGCATAACAGAATATTCCCTCAGGCGTAGGAAGTGTCGCACTCAGGCACAGAAGTCAAGCCCTCAAGCACAAAAGGTTTCCCTCAGGCGAAATAAATACAGCCCTCAGGCTAAACAGTGCAGTGCCGTCAGGCTAATCACAACAACTCTCTTAGGCTAAACAGGTAAACTGGCCATTCCCAACATGGAAACAAGAATTAAAAAGAAATTCCTATCAAGAAAATTATACGATTACTACTTTAAAGGCATACCCTCAGGTATCCTAGCCAACTGGCTAAATATTGGAACACACCCCCGGGGTGGTTCCAGATCCAAGAAACGATCCAAACCAGAATTTTAATATCATAGTTAAATACCTAATCAATTCTAGGGGTTTAATATAGAAATTTCCTCATCAACATGACACCCCAAAATGGGTTTGTGGCACAAAAATGCACAAAACACACAGAAGCTGGAAAACTAAACACCAAGCCACCTACCTTAAATGCCAATGAATGTTATACCTGAACTCCAACTCCAGAAACGCCCAAGAACAGCATAGATTTGATGAAGAACATAACCCATTCAAACGTAAATAACATACGTTAGGAGAATAATTGGTAAACAACATGCTAGGAGAAGAGAGGTCGTACCCGTGCGTTTCCAACGAGATCATCCGAGGCGGAAACCGATTCCAGACCAACACCTGGCGGATCATCAAAGGTCTGGACTCCTCCTTTGGCTCCAAAATGGATCAAATGCCTCCTATACTAAATGAGGAGGCTACTGCATGTTTTAATCCGAAAAAACAAAGTACTTGGTGTGTAATTCCAAGTACACGACATGTACTCCCTTTATTTAACTTTTCCACTAGCAGCTTCCCGCCAGCGCGACACTGTTCACTTGCCGACATGAGTACACGACATGTACTCTCGCCCAGCTTGTGGCTGCTCCACCACCTTACTATTTTGGCATGCCGACTGACTACACGGCGTGTAAAGGACCACTACACTACGTGTAGTCAGTTCCTACACCCTTTGTCACCAGTAAGGCTACACGCCCTGTGTACTCATCCCAACACAGCCAGAAGTACATGGCATGTGGAAAAGTACACGGTGTGTAGTTCCAAAAATTGTTATTTTTCCTCATTTTCCATATTTTATTTAAAAACACTTAAGGAAAAGAGAAAATAAGAATCTTGTACCTCAAGGAGAAGAACCGGGTTCTTACAAACTTCCTCCCTTATAGCAATTTGTCCCTGAATTTCCCATCCAAGGGTGCAGAAGATATAGCTGTGAAAAACTCTGGCCACTAAGCATGTATGTTAGTCTCCCGCTTCTAGGTTTCGTCCTACACTCGTCCATGCTGCCATAGCACCCATACAAGAAGAACTGACTAGCCTCGGAGAACCTTCGTGCTCCTTTCAATGATACGAATCGGATGCTCTTCAGAGGACACGTCTGACTACAGCTCAACCTCCTCGGGCTGAAAAATGTGAGACCGGTTTGAATGATAGTGACTCAACTGAGATACGTGGAAGACGTCGTGCATGGCTCTATACCGCTGCAGTAACCACAACCGATAAGCAACCCGACCGACTCTCTCAAGAATCTCAAATGGTCCCACATATCGCAGTGAATGTTTACCCTGTCTCCTGATCCGCTTGTGTCCCAACCTCGAAGAAACACACAAGAAAACCTGATCCCTGACCATGAACTCCAAAGGTCATCTACGGAGATTAGCATAAGATTTCTGACAAGACTACGCAGTAGCCATCCGCTTCTAAATCAATTAGACCTACTCAGAAGTCTCGTGCACGAGATGTGGTCCCAGCAAAGCTGCCTCACCTGCCTCTAACCAGCACAATGGTGATCGGCACCGCCTACCGTATAATGCCTCGTATGGTGCCATCTCCATAGTCGCCTAAAAGCTATTTTTATAGGAAAACTAGAATAAGGGTATATGCTTCTCCCAAGATCCCCCCAAGTATAGGACGCATGCACGCAGCTTGTCCTCTAGCACCTGTATTGTACGCTCTGACTGGCCATCTGTCTGAGGGTGGTAGGTTGTTCTTAGAAGCACCTGTTTACCCAGCGCCCTCTGAAAACGATACCAGAAACAAGATTTAATGCGGGCTTCCCTATCTGAAATGATAGAACGAGGGACCCCATGAAGACATACGATCTCTCGGATATACAGCTTTCCGAGGTCATCAACACTGAAGCTCTCCTTGATTAGCAAGAAGTGAGATACCTTCGTGAGTCTTCCCACAACAACCCACACGGAATCGTTGCCACGATGTGACCTCGGAAACCCAGTCACGAAATCTATAGAGACATCATCTCATTTCCACTGCGGAATGGGTAACTAATGTAATAGCCCAGCTGCTCTCTGATGATCCGCCTTCACCTGCTGACAGGTGGAATACCTCGTAACAAAACGAGCTACATCTCTCTTCATACCCGGCCACCAGTATTGACGTCTCAAGTAACGGTACATCTTAGTAACCTCAGGATGAACTGCCCAAGCAGAAGCATGAATCTCCCACATCATCTCCTTGCGTATATCCCCTGGAACCCATACTCTTCCATGAAAACGTAAAATCTCATCATCGCTTATCGTCCAACCAGGAGGAGGGTCCTCACTTGGCACTGACTCTCGTAGAATTAGGCATTATAAATCAGATAGTTGCCTCATCCTCACTCTATCCAGGAGGTTAGAAGTCAAATCTAAAGAGGAAAGATAAATCTGCCCCTGACTATCGTGCACCTCCAGATGCATTTCAGAGAACAAGGCCATGAGCTCCCACTCACCATTGGCCTCCTGCACTGCCTATATCTGAGTCTTCCTGCTCAGTGCATCATCTACTATATTTCCTTTACTAGGTGTATAGGAAAGCTCAAAATCAAAGGACTGTAGGTATTCAACCCACTTCCTCTGCCTCAGATTCAAGTCACACTGAGTAAAGATATACATGAGGCTTTTGTGGTCGGTGAAAACCACAAAATGCTCCCCCAATAGATAATGCCTCCAACAGCGCATTGTATGTACAACTGCAGCTAACTCGAGATCATGTGTCGGGTAGTTCCACTCATGTGGCCTCAACTGCCGAGACCCATATGCCACAACTCGGTCACCCTCCATCAACACTGCTCCCAGCCTAATACCCGATGCATCAAAGTAAACTGTATAGCTCTTCCCCTACTCTGGGAGTATCAGGATCGGTGCTGATGTTAACCTTCCCTTCAGGTCCTAAAAAGTTGTCTCGCAAGCTTCTGACCAAACAAACTTCACACCGTTCTTAGTCAGACCTATCAACGGTGCTGCTAACAAGGAGAAGTCCCATATGAAATGCCTGTAGTAACCAGCCAGCCCTATGAAACTCCGTATGTAAAACACGATCTTAGGTTGCTCCCAGGAAACTACTGCTCTCACCTTCTCTAGGTCTGTTGTAACTCATTCCTCTGAGATGATATGACCTAGGAAGTGAATCTGGTCCATCCAAAAGTGGCACTTTGAGAGCTTAGTACATAGTCGAAGCTCTCTCAGTGTACTCAATACGATCTCATGATGGGTGGCATGGTCGTGTCGAGTGTGAGAGTACACCAAGATGTCATCCATGAATACTACCAAAAAAGAATCAAGATACGGATGGAACACACGATTCATCATATCCATAAAAACTGCTAGCACGTTCTTGAGTCCGAACGGCATAACCGTATACTCATATAGACCATACCTACTCCTGAAAGTCGTGAGAGGTATATCAGATGGTCTCACACACAGCGGATGATATCCTGATCGCAAGTCAATCTTCGAGAACACTCATTCTCCCTGAAGCTAATCAAAAAGATCATCAATCCTCTGTAAGGGATATCGGTTCATAACCATCAATTGGTTCAGCTTTCGATAATCCACATAATGTCTGAGGGTACCATCCACCTTCTTTGCAAAAAGGACTGGCAATCCCCAAGGATAATTATTGGGTCGGATAAATTCCTTTACCTGTAAATCCTCTAACTGCCTCTTGATCTCCTGCAACTCAGGTGTAGCTATCCTATAAAGAAGAATGGACACCGATGATACTCCTGGCACACGCTGAATGGTGAAATCCACCTCTCTCTCCGAAGGTAGACCCGAAAAGTTGTCTGGAAGGACATCCCTAAAACGATCAAAAACATGAGTGGAATCCATCTAACAAGTCCCCAGGTCATCCAGATATAAGCTCGCAATCTAGGCTGTGACTTTACCTTTCCCACGATGCTCTGGTCCAGCTCGACTCACCTGAACATCCCATTCTCCCTTGTATAGAAACTCTATTCCCTCTCGTGACATGAAACGCACCATGCGATGATAGCAGTCTACAAAGGCCCGAAAGGGAACCAACCAGTCCATCCCAAGAATTACGTCATAGCTCATTATCTCTAGGACATAGAGGTCCCAAAGGAAGTGACACACACCAACCTCAAAGGGCACTCCTTGCACTAACACATACCAGCCGTCCTAGTCCCCAACGAAGTGTCTAGCATCATGATAACATAAGAAGTAGAAACACAGAGCCTAAAACTCTCCACAATGGGTACAGATATGAAACTATGTGTAGCACTCATATCGAAAAGTACTGAAGATAAGACAGAAGCTACTAAAATAGTACCTCTGACTGTAGAAGGTATGGGATCCTGCTCATGATGGGTCTGTTGCACCGCATATGTCTGCCCAGTTCCACGGTCGTGCGACACAGCTTGGCTACCCTAAGATGTCCCGCCCTGTTTCCTCTGATATCCCGGTGTCTGGCTACCACGGCCACGACCACCATCTATGCATGCATGCCCAGACGTATTCCAGTTCCCAGACTAGTAAGAAGCTGACGGTCCTGTTCCCGGACGCGGAGTCTGCACAGAACCTCTCTCACTAGCCATCAGTGGCAACTCCCTACAAAAGCGCTACAGATGACCCATCTTTCCGCAGGCTCGGCACTCCACTGGATCACGTGGACACTACGGTCTCTTGTTCCCCTCTCTTCCACACTGGTAGCACCTGATCGGGCCACCTGAAGAGACTACGTGGCTGGTTCAACCACCCTGAGAGAAGACCATCTGTCTCTTCCTCTTTCCAGCATAAAAAGTACCAGTAACATTTGATGAACAACCCTAGTCCACACCTCTAGATTCTTGGAGGTTCCTCTCTGTGATCAATTCCTGGTTCACAATAGCGTGTATAGTAGGAAACCTGAATAAATTCACCAGCATGTGGATGTCATACCGAAGACCATCCTCAAAACGTCTGGATCCTAATGTCTCATCACCCACCATCACTGGTGAAAAGCACTGAAGCTCCGTAAAATGTGCAGAATAGTCCATCTCTGACATAGCGTCCCAGTGCAGATTCATGAACTCTCGAGCTCTATCTGCTCTCAGCATCTCTGGGATGAAAAAGACATAGAAGACTGCCTAAAGGTCTTCCCACACCATGTCCCTGTGATGGTCTGACTGGGTGGTAACATCCCACCACCTCTCGGAAGAATCACGCAACATGTATGTCGCAAGCTTGACCCTCCACCCTGGAGGCGTATCATGATGCTCGAAAATAGTATGCATCGACCCCAGCCAAGACTCTGCAGCCTGTGGTCCACCATCCCCTAAGAACGTAGGTGGATGCTACTCCTGGAAGATACGTGTCAGCTCGTCCATGGATGTGGTAGCCTGTGGTGCTCCCTAAAAGGTTTGCATGAACCGCAATAAGCCTTCACGGAACTGCACCTCTGTACCTATGTCTGTATAGCAGCTAGTGCTGCATCTAGCTTTGTTAGAGGATCAACTGGTAGCCCATGGCACACCATCTCTGCAGTATACTCGTTGCTTCTCTCCTGGCGAACAACGCACGGTCGTCTAGGCGGCATGATACTACAAGGTCAAAAACACGCCTTAGAACAAGAGTCATCAATAACCGAAAGCGAAGAATCCCAAAAGGGAACAGGAGGAATAAGGCATTCAAAAATTTGAAAAATAAGACTACACGGGATGTATACTGACTACACGTCATGTACTTGACTTCCCTTCCCCTGCTCAGGTCCTTCTACATGTCTAAGCCACACGACACCCATTTAAGCAAAACTACACAGTGTGTATACTGACTACACAGCGTGTCTGGTGTTATTTTTCCAACTTCCCATGTCATCTGTGACACGGCTGACTAGTCGGCTTGACACTACCTGGCGTGTTACACCTGCACACAGCGTGTCAACAACCTCGTTTCTCCGCCATACGACTAAGTCCACATGGTCTTTCCTCGGACAAGACTACACGGTGTGTCCTAAATGGTACACGGCGTTTTCAATGAATGGTGACACCAACCCGTGTTGTTAGTTACATGGCCGAGTCCCCAGGTCACACTACACGGTGTGTTCATAATTGACATGGCATGTTCTGTGAATGAGTTCACCGACCCGTGTTGTTAGTTACACGGCCGGACTCCGGGTCAAAACTACACAGCATGTGTATCTGGTACACGACATGTTTTTCCCAAGCACATCCCTACCCCGTGTTGCCGCCCACACAGTTTGAGACATGGGGAGAGACTACACGACGTGTACTCAGAGTACACGGTGTGTACTTAAAAGATTATTTTCTTCCTGAACAGAAGGTCATACACTGCATGTTTAAAGTTCTACACGGCATGTATACTGGGTTTTCCGAACAGTATGCCTCATAAACTTCCTTGGAACCCAGAAAATACCGAAAACCTACACCTATGTGTCAAATTCCGACCTGTGAGGTCCCATACTCCCCACGAATCAATGTTTGACATCTTATCTGTGTTAAAACTAATAAACAGTCAACGATCCACCAAATTCCGGTCAATGGGGGCCCATACTCTCGAAAAAACAAAGTTTGGTGTCCATTCTATAAATAGGATTACACAAAATACCCTATCAAACAGTAGGTATTTATCAAGTAGATATCACAATATCATGCTTTTCTAGCACAAATACTATCAAAATAGCATGCAATTTCTAATACACCTACATGGCATGGAACTATGCATGGCATGTGATTTCTAGCACGTTTCTATATGATACATGAGATTTCATACCCTCATATCATCGGGTTGCAACTAAATAGAACCCAGAGATAAAATATAACCAGTACAATGCAAGTGTGTCACCCAATGGTGAAATCAAATCAACTGTAAATTGAAAAATCAGTAAAATTGCAATACGAGGTAAATTGGATTTTCCCTGTACACGGGTTAGCTACGCCCGGGCAAAGCTTATTACCAACTACCGTTCGTCCTATCCCTGACTACGGCTCCAAATAGTAAGTCAAAGAAAAGAACCTTCCTCTGATAACACTTTGTAACGTCCCGGTTCTGGGTGCCACTCAATGGGTGTCCCGAACCCGGTTCACCACGTGACCTCAAGCACATTTCCCCAAATGCCAGAGGATGCCGACTAGCAGTGAGGCCCCAGGTCTGATAGTGGTGAAACTATGCCCTCATTTTTCAAAGTGTAGTGCAGTGAAATACACATTAAACATATAACAAATAGCTGAAACAGTAAACCATACACAACTTAAATAAGAAATAGCATTGGATATAACCAACAGTATATAAATGATGATGCTACATGTCTCATGTTCTAAGGAAACAGCCAGAACATGTTATACATCAAAACGGTACAACCAAAAGGATAGTATAGCAAAACAAAGAAAACAGCTGGTAGCAGCATCGCGAGCCTAGGCTTGGTCCCATGCCCTCCTACTCCTCAGCAGCAATCATGTACCTTTATAGGGACTCTTGCCCCTATCCACACCTGTAGCAACGTAATTTGTTTGGGCCGAAAAGCATGAACCAAACAGGGTGTGAGAAATATATCTCAGTAGGCACCCACTAAAGGCCCGTACCAAACTTCTTGTAAGCATGAAACAACAGTGTGCAATAGTAAAATGAAATAAATTAAGCAGTACTGAAAAGTAACTAACTTAACAATTAAATTTCCATTTTATTATTCATTTAATCCATTAAATATTAGAAATCACCACAGTGCATTTCTAACTAAACAGTCTACGTCCTCAGAAAATCAAAACCTTACCCTCAGGTAAGCAGAATCCAACCCGTAGGTATTGCCCTCAGGCATAACAGAATTTTCCCTCAGGCGTAGGAAGTTTCGCCCTCAGGCACAGAAGTCAAGCCCTGAGGCACAAAAGGTTTCCCTCAGGTGAAATAACTATAGCCCTCGGGCAGTGCAGTGCCCTCAGGCTAATAACAACAAATCCCTCATTCTAAATAGGTAAATGGGCCATGCCCAACATAGAAACAAGCAGTAACAAGAAATTCCTCTCAGAGAAATTCTACGATTACTACTTTAAAGGCATACCCTCGGGTATCCTGGCCAAAAGGATAAACAGTGGAACACACCCACGGAGTGGATTCCAATCCAAGCAACGATCCCAACAAGCATTTTAATATCATAGTTAAATACCTAATCCGTTCTAGGTGTTTAATATAGTAAATTCCTCAGCCACACGACACCCCAACATGGGTTCGTGGCACAAAAACACACAAAACACACAGCAGTTGAGAAACTAAACACCAATCCACCTACATTAAATGCCAACAAACGTTATACCCGAACACCGACTCCAGAAAAACCCAAGAACGGTGTAGATCTGACGAAGAAAAAAACCCATTCAAACGTAAATAACATATGTTAGGAGTTGAATTGGTAAGAAATGCGCTAGGAGAAGATAGGGTTTACCTATGTGGTTCCAACGAGATCATCCAAGGCGGAAACCGATTCCAGACAAACACCCGGCCGATCTTCAAAGGTCCGGCCTCCTCCTTTGGCACCAAAACGGCTCAAATGCCTCCTCTTTCAAATGAGGAGGCTACTGCCTATCTTAAGCCGAAAAAACAAAGTACACGACATGTACTTCCAAGTACATGGTGTGTACTACCTTAATTTAACTGTTCCACTGGTGGCGCCCCGCCAGCACGGCACTGTTCACTTATTGACAGGAGTACACGGCATGTGCTTCTGAGTACACAGCATGTACCGTCGCCCAGCTGGCAGCTGCTCCACTGCCTTACTATTTTGTCCTGCCGACTCACTACACGGCGTGTAGTCGGTTCCTACACCCTTTGTCGCCGAAAAGGTTACACGCCCTGTGTACTCATCCAAACATGTCCTAAAGTACACGGCATGTGGAAACGTACACGGCATATAGTTCCAAAATTTGGGATTTTTCCTCATTTTCCATATTTTATTTAAAAACACTTAAGGAAAAGATAAAATAAGAAGCCCGTACCTCAAGGAGAAGAACCGGGTTCTTACATTTTCCAATTTTTGTTATCTTATTTTAAATTTATTGGGAAAATATAATATTTTGAATTTTTATTTATTCACATGCTAACCAATGTATCAATCTTCATTTATTAGAATATTTTTTTAATGGATTCTCTATGTGAACTATTTGTTTTATGAAATAACTATAAGAAAGGAAATTCCATTGATAAAATTTTGGGTCGTTGCATTCTTCCCCACATTTGAAATTTTCCCCTTGAAAATTAGTTTTTCAAATTAATGTGACAATAAGTTAGGGTACTTCTGATGAACACGTAAAAAGGAAACAATGAACATAGAAATAACAACTTATAAATAAAAATTATATTCAGAATTATTATTCCTTATGTTTTATTCTAGGATATTCATTAAAACAAAGTTATACCTAGGGTTCTTAGAAATTTTTTCCAGTCCTAATACCCAATTATAATAATATCATCCTATGATACCAACTATAGAGACCCTAGACTTTTAAAAAAATTATGTGAGTTTAAGCATATTAATCCATCAAATAAAAATCCAATATCATAATGCATAATGTCTTTGGAAGAATACATACATAAAATTTAAATAATGGAAGTAGAATAAAACATTAGTTTATTAATCTTCATAATTAGATTATAATTCCCATTTACCTCGTATAACTAAATAGATTTACCAAAAGAAATACATAAACAAAATGGATGAGATAAAAATTCTTGTAGGGGAATAAGAAAAGAAAATAATCATAACATATGATAAAATAATATTCTTGTAACATTAATAATCATGTAGATAAATCTAATACATTATTTGGAAAGCTAAGATCATGTCAATATAGTATTTTTTTCATCAACACATAAATGGTATAAACATGAGTCCAAACTAACTTCAAAGATGCTATCACATGGTGGACAACGTCCCATAAATATTTACGCTTAATCCGTAATACCATGCATGACATCTCATAGGAATAAACATTACTCTATATATTGGAGTGGAATATGGATTCATCCATCATTACATTGAAATGTATATGTTTTCCACCTAATTAATCAAACATAATTAATATATATAAGTGCTTCTCATGGAAAGAAATGGGTATCAGAATCATGTTATAATTCATAACCAGGGGTTGTATAAAAATGTTATCTATGAAATATGGTATTTAAATCATTCATGTTCACTAATAAGATAAAAATAAAAATATTTCATGAGTAATTATGACAAAATGAGTTGGAAAAAAAGGAATATTGTGATTATTTACCATTATAAATGTCCCACTTATGTGTGGTTTTAGGGAATGAATTAAAGTGTCTTTCAAGTGGATAAATAAATATTTTTTTTATAAAAATAGAAATGAAATAAGATAGATTATCATGATAAAATGAGTTATTTTATAAAAATATGTGTGGTTTAAAATAGTTTATTGAGTGTACATGGAAATCTATATGAAATTGAGAAGTTCCCTTTAATTGGACATTCTAATGAGGAGGAATTAAAATAGAAGGTATTAAAACATGTATTTACTCATTAATAAAATATTAATTGAGCTATATACACATTTATGGGATATATTAAATATAATTTACGATTTTTTATATAACAATAATGAATAAAAAATATGATAAAGAGAGATAAACCATAACCCAAAGGATAAAATGGTGGTTCTGATAGATCCCATAAGTTATGTAAGGATGTGTTCTGGACCCTCACCTAATGTACCATATAATCATATATGGTTTATTAATTACATAATTCATAAACTCTTATACATATATTTTATTTGTTATAATTTTTTTAAATTTATTTATGACCATTTCAATGAGTTATAATTTTTAATTTCATCATTCTAGGATCATTCGTTTATGGTTTCATGGTCAATTCGTTTGTATAAAATATTGTAAATTCAAGTAAAATGGGGATAATTATGTATAAGTGAAAGAAAATAGTTTTGATGAAGATATAGATGTTAAAATGGTCCCATATTTCATTTTTTCAGTAATTAGGATGATATATTTGATAAAATGTAAACGATAAATGTTTAGTTTATTTTGGTGGTTTTATGATAATCACGAACTAATTTCATTTTATTAAATATTATTTATATATATTTGTCATTCAAAAAGAAAAAATTTATAATATAGAGATTGAAATATTATTTATCAATGATAATATTTTTATGACTAGCCTTGGAGGTTGTAAGGGAAAATGAACAATTATTATCTTTGGTGACAATAAATGTTCATAATTTGGTAAAATAGTTCATTTAAATGAATAAAAGTAGAGGAAAAAATCAGGGAAATAAAATATTAAATAGTATAAAATACAATTATATACATATAATGGAGTTATTATTCTTTTATGGATGATTTGGGTGAGGATAAGGTAGAAGAAGAAAAAAATTGAAAGTTGTTGTTTGAGAAAGTTACCACTTGTTTGTCACCTCCTTGAAGTTCCCCTTAAGGAACAAGGAATTAGTCATATGTTGATACCTAAAGAACATGTATATGGTTTAGAGGATAGGGAATTTAATTGGGTTGAATATTGACAAGCTACAAGGTTTATAATGTTAGAGTGGATGGGGTTTTGAGGGGCGGTATTTATAGAGAGATTAGAGGGGTGTATTTAATTATTATATTCATTAATTTATAATCATAACTTTAGAATATCAATATTGTTTATTAATATGTATAAATATAGTAAATATTTTAGGAGGTTCTAATTTAACTAGTGATTATATCATACATGACTAAAAAAATCATGTATTTGGCCTATAATGTTAAATACCTAAAATTATTGTATTTCACTATTCACCAAAAATTAATCAATTTTGGAAAAATCATAAAAACTAACAATAAAAATTATGCATCATATAGATTTAAAAATAGGTATATATTTTCTTGAAATAATTTCAATAAATTATAATTTGAATTTTCAAATAAAATATTCATTTATTCAAAAAAATTACAGATTTTACAATTATAATTGATATTATGAACCATTCAAAAATTAAATAATTTCACATAAAAATATATTATAATAATAATAATAATAATAATAAATTATGAATATATTTTATGAAAAAAAATTATCTATTAAATCGTTATATTAATTATAAAATTGTAAACCAATATTTACATTTTTCAATAATACCAACATATAATTTATCATATTTAAAACATTTATTTACTTATACCATGATATTAATATATCGTTTTTTATTTATAATATACATAAATTTTATTTTATAACAATATATTTGAGGCTACTACACTAACATCTAGATTACTATTCCTAATAGATATATTACTATTCCAAAAATTGTATTATTATTTCAATGTTATAGTTTATTAATTTATATAAGTACATATTGTTTCATTCATTTTCAATTCAAGTCTACATTGCCATAGGATCTATATGACCCAAAAGAAAACCTACATAAATTACCACTTGTTTGTATCTGGACATGGTCCAGAAGCAAAAAAACACAACCGCTACTCTGGGTATGTGGTAAACTCTATCTCAACATGAGTATATGTAAGGCCATGCTCACATCACATTCACTACACCGATTCACGCCACTGACTCACATGGGTTAACTACAAAGAAAGATTTGTAAATACACACTCTTTTGTATATGTACAATGGAAAGATATAGGGAACCTTCCATGATACTATCACAATAGAGATGAAGCAGGAAACCAGTAATAAGGCAACCGGATTAAGTGTGTGTCCCTATACTCACAAACATACAGTAGACAACACTCAAATTTTGGATACAACTAGTTGCACTATTAAACGTTAAAATCTACCTACTAGAAAGAAGGCAACTCATACAAAGGCACATTTCACTAATAATATTAATGGATCTAATGAAAAATATATGAAATATGTGAAATCCAAACTTATAGAGGGGATTTTTCCCATGGTAAAGGGTCCTTCACAATTTCAAGAGCACAATGATGTTGATGTACCAGTATTGAAGGATACTATATATCCTACTGAGCTGACGTAGTGCTCTCCATCTACTTTTGAAACTATCTGTCCTAAGTATTCATTGATCACTAAGGATCTGGGGGGTTGAAAGGCCACAAAAGCCTCCAATATCTTGTGATGTTCCATAGAAAGACAAAAATTCTCCAAGACCAAGTAAACCTAACCCTTTTTATTCAAGAATTTATTTATATGGTACTTAGTTTAGTGATAGCTTTGTTCGTCCTAAAAAAACTAAAAATCAATCTACTAACTAAAAATTTAACTATTTGGTTTTATACAATATAAATTCAATGTATTAAACTACCTCAATGATTGAATCTACTAAAGTGAATGTTAGGGATTCAAACATCCCTCCTAAAATAACAAATAATATACAAAAACAGATCTCTAATGGTGACAATTCCCAAATAGTAAAAATTTCCTCTAGAAATAAATATTTAGGGGAAAAGAAAAAATGGAGTTCTAACTCCAAACACAGGTTTAAATGAAGATTATTTTCTGTAATTTTCAGGATATAGCTAACTATAACACATTCACTATTCTAAAAAGCATAGTGAACACTCATCATCCTTTGTTTTTTTCTATTATTGATCCAAAATTAAATTTTCCGGAAAAACATTGTCACTTTTTCCATCATAACTACTACATTGTTAGTGTGATAGAAAATACCACCAATGTTGAAAATATATGGATTGTTTCACACATTTCCTTACAAAATGTTAATATCTTCAATTTTTTTGACCAAATATTTACCCGCAACTTTAATAGTCGTAACTCTTAATTATTCTGCTCCATTCTTTATGAAAAGAATAGATATCAATAAAGGAGGCATTTTTGGAATGACCTATCATATCATGGAACTATTATTAATGATCCTTGGTTTGGTTATTGGAGACTTCAATACCATTCTCGACTTAAGGGAAAAAATTGGTCCCTCCCCTGCTAAAATTTCCACGAGAGAATTTAATGATTCATTTGAAGAAAACAATCTATTTGAAATTAATATCCCTAGTGAAAAACTTTACATGGTGTAGAAAACATTGATAAAGAGTTGTTTTATATAAGATATATTGAGATTTCACAAATGTTTCTACCTTAGATAAATGGGACACTATCTCTAGAGCCACACTTCACAAGATAAACTCTGACCATCATCCCATCCTTGTCAATGTCTCCAGCGAAGGCATGAGACCCTTGTTACCTTATAGATTTAATAATACATGGTTATTTAATTATGAATGGACTAATACCATCGATAAAAATTGTTCCTTAGTGTCAAATAATAATGATGTCTTTTCCTGTACTGTTAAATTAATGCACCTCAAACAGACTCTCAAAAGTTAGTGTAGTTCCAAATCCAAAAAAATAACAAGGATTTCCTTCTTCTTGAGAAATATAAAAATAATTTACAAAAAAAATAACACTAAATCAAACTTCAATATTGATCCAACTAAAAAAATAAACCTTGTGATTAAGCTCAACTCTTAGCTCAATTTTAATGAAAACATGAGGAAACATGCATTTAACGTTAAATGGTTGTTAGATGGTGATATAAATACTATGTTATATAATTATATTCATATAATTATAAAGTCTTGTAGGTATATATTGGTCACTGATTAAGAAAACACTTTCCTACTCAGTACTCTGCTAGATCATGAAATTAAAGACAATGTCTTTAGATTGAATCTATAGAGTGCTCTGAGTCCAGATTGTTTGAATAATGGATTTTTCAAACACTATTGGGATGTGATTCAAGTTGATGTTTGAAAACATTTCAAATAAATTTTTCCAATGATGTCCTTACTTATGATCTTAATGGTCAATTCCTCTCCTTGATCCCAAAAGTTTTAAATTCCTCTCAGATTCATTTGTTTATACACATTTCCCTTACCAATAATATTTATAAAATAATCACAAAATCATTGCCAATATACTCTCATATATCACAGATAAAATAATCTCTTGTAACCAATTTGGATTTATTAAGGGTATATTCACTCAATATTATATTTTTCATTCCTTTGAGTGTTTCAACAACTTGAATCAAACAAACAGAAGAGGTAACATTTCTATTAAACTAGATATCAAAAAATCTTTTGACACCAGGGACTAGAGATTTGTCTTCATGGTTCTTCATGGTTTTTGGATTTAGTGTTTCAATTATTACTAAAATCAAAACATATTTTAACTCAGTTCTTATCTCCATTTTAGTCAATGGTTATCCCAATGGCTATTTAAAATGCACCAAAGGTGTCAGGAAAGGTTACTCTCTCTTTTCCATTCTCATCTCGATAGTGAAAGACTATCTTAGCCTCCTTCTCAACCATCTAGTGGAACAAAATAAACTAGCACCCATCCATGTCACTAGGAATTTGAATATCCCCAGACACCTATTTTATGCTGACAACATCACCCTATTTCATCACGGTGGTAAAAAAAATTCTAAACCTCAAAAAAACTCTCTCTCACTATGAAGAGGTTTCTAGGAAAACCATTAGTTGGAATAAATCCTACATAATCTTAGGGAAGAACTTTCATCCCAACAGAAAATCTAACCTTATTAGTGACTTGGGTCTAAAAAAAGGTAATCTTACATTTATATATCTTGGTATTCCCATTTTTTTGGGTAGACCCAAATCTTACCACTTTTATGCAATAGTTGACCAAGTTATAACCCAGTTATCTTCTTGGAAATGTAAATATATCTCTATGGAGGGTGTGATATGCCATGTCAAATCCACTATTGTTTCCAAGTTTTTTTACTCCAAGATGGTATATTAATGGCAGGTCGGTCTTCTCAAAAAAATGAACACTATAATAAAATATTTTATTTGGACTGGAAGAACTCTTGATGAAATCTTGTGATTGTGCCCTGGTAAACATGTTGCAAGCCTATTTAAAAATGTGGTATCAGCATAAAAAATATTATATAATAATATGAGGGCATTTCTGCCAAAATCACTTGGAACGTTCTTCATAATAATTCAAAATCTATTACATTCCTCCAAAATAAATTTCTTGAAAAATAAAATAAGGGAAACTAAAATTACATTAATTCCTTTATATAGCCATCTATCAGACAATATTTCTCGAATATTATGAATAATTCCATATGTATGTTCTTCGTAGACTCCTCCATGAAATTCTAGTTGAATAAAGGGACTATCACAACCTTAATTATTATGATATATCATGATCCAATCCATGAGAGTACTAACTACTCTATGAGATATATTCTAAACTCTTAACATGATTATCTCCCTAAAAATATTCCAAATATAATTGAAAATTACCCTTTCTCAAATACTAATGATTTCTTAATTTTGGAACCTGCACATAATGGTTTTCTTAACTCTATGATTTTTTACAATTATAAATTGTGTAACTCCAAAAGTGGTTTCAATTGGATAAATAATTTTAAGAATCCATGGATAAGGCCTTCAAGATTAAATCCCATCTGGTTTCTTGGGAATAACATAGTTCCCACAGATATTTGTCTTCAATCTTTTGGAATTCAGCTCTGTTGGAAATGACAAATCTGTAATCAACATAGAGAAGCTGTAAATCATTCTTTATTTCTTGTGTTACTGCTTCTGCACTTTGGAACTATATTCTTGACAATTTTGGTTGCAGATGGTTAGTTCTTGACTTCGTTAAGACTTAACTAAAAAATGTTCAAAATGGATAGCTCTAAGCAAATAAAGAACTTGTTCCAAACATTATTTACTAAGATCAATCATGTGATCTGGTATGATCGAAATGTTATTTTTCATAACAATTACTCACTTAATCAAAATGCAAGTCAGATGTAAATCCACATTGCCATACGGAAAGCCGCATTGATGAAAAATGAACATTTCTACAAAATTGAGCATGAATTTAAAATCTTGTGAGGTCTTCAGGTTAATGGAAATTTATGTCAACCTCATCACACATTGGGTGTTTTTTGAATATGTCCTCTTCCTAGATAGATTAAACTTTATATTTATGGTGCCTCCAAAGGAAATCTGGGCCCTGTGGGTTGCGGTGCTATCTTCAAGAATCTCTTTAATCAGATCCTTGGATCTTTCATGGGTAGTTTCAGAATCTTTTTTTCTCTTGAAGCTAAGATAAAGAGTTTAATAAATGTTATTTACTTCTATAAAATATTTGGTTGGAACAATGTACAGATTGAAAGATATTTGACTACCATCATGCATGAAATTTGGAATGGAATAATACATCTTTCTTAGCTGATTAGTACTTGTTGGACGGACTGCACCTATTTTCATATTGATCTCATCTATATCATCACTCATGTTTATCGAGAATAAAACACTATGGAAAATGGCCTGGAAAACTTGGGTTCAAATCAATACATTACCTAGTTCAAATACCTCCCTATTTTTTTACTTCCTTTGCATAAAAGTGATTGTAATTTGATCTCTTATTTCAGAATTCTGTAAATTATTATTTTTTAAATAATTATTCCTTGGGACAAGGAATCATCTTTCTAAAAAATCATCTTTTATTCAATTATATTATATATATATATGTGTTATATATATAATTTAATATTTAAAATGAATAATTTATTATTAGAATTATGTTTTATTTCTATAGATTTTCCTAGGAGGGTAGTTATTCTGGTGGATTGAGTAGATTCAAGTCTTCCCATATTTTTGTCTTATATTCCATTTATTGCACCATTATAATATTTTGCATTAGTATTAGTTTATTTGATGAATAATGTATCATTATTAATTTTTTAGAATAATATTTTTATTAGTTTCACTATGTGATGTATGGTTTTTATGACATTATTATATAATGGGAAATTCAATTGATAAAATTTTATGTCATTAAATTGTTGGTTTATTTATTTGGAAAACTGTTATCCTTGAAGGGAGTCTACATGGACCCATTAATGGTCAAGGAAGTAGTTTCTTGGGAATCCCATGAGAGTGTGGTAGAGCTCCATATATTATGTTACATTACTGGGTATTACTATAGTTTTGTGTCTGATTTCACATGTATTATGGCCCTATTTATAGTTTTGAATAGTAAGGGCCAAGATTTTATCTAGAAAAATCAATGTCAAGAATTGTTTGACTACTTGAATGGTGTGTTTGTTAGTGTTTTTGTTCATCTTTATCTTTTGAAAGGGGTGATGTTTCAGGTGATTTATAATTCATCACATATTTTCATGGGATGTTTCTTTATGTTGTAGAAGGTAGTTATCTCCTATGGTTCTAGGATATTACATCCCTCTTATAGTATCTATTCCACCCCTGATTTAGATTTTTTAGTAGTTATATTTGTGGTGAATTTGTGGAATAATTTTATCATTAGAGAGTTCTTTGTTATCTTTTTGGATCATAATTCTATTAGGTATATATTTTCTAAGCATGATAAAAATATATGGAAAGATAGGTGGATATAGTTTCATTTGGAATACAATTTTGAGTCCTTGTACACTCGAGATATGAGAATATTGTGGCACATTATTTGAGAATGGATTCATGGGAGGATTTGGATTAGAAGTTTGGAGATGCTTGGAGTGTGTTGGAGGAGTTTTGTTCCATTCATTTAGATTCAAGGGTGGTTGATTGTGTAGGTTACATTTATTATATGAAATTACAGTCTTCATTGAGGTAGTAGGTGGGGGATTCTTTATGGGGAGACTTAGAGGTAGATGTAATGAGTGATCATGTTAACCAGGAAGATGATATAGGGGGTGGATGGATGATGTTTAAAATCAGATGTTTTTTAGGGAATTATATTTTTTATGGTATTTGTGCATGATGGATTCTATCATGGGTTTTATATCACACATTATGTGGTATTCCTGGTATTTTTTCAGTCTACACCATCTATTAAAGCTGCCTTTTTGGTGCATTGAGATAAAACATTCGATGACAGATTTTTTGGTTCGGAGACTACTGTATCCGTAGGTAATGATAAATAATTTTTTTCTTGGTAGTTTACTATAACCCTTTTATATTTTTGATAGGATGTGGAGTAACATATTGTTATAATTTTTCATAGGGCTTCATCCACATTTGGGAGGCTGTGATGATATCTTGGTAATAATGGATATGTTGATGATATAAACTCACTTCCATGAAATCAATGATTCATACACCAAAGATGTTTTGTTAAAGATGTTTTTGTCTGAGGTGGTGGGTATTCCTAGAGTTTGTGGGCCCATTATCTTATATAAGAACACATGTTTTACATTGGGAGTTTTTATGGGATTACATCATGCTTTTGTCACTCAGTTATTCCTTATCACAACATTCAATCTTAAAACATATTGATAGATAAATTATACTATACAGATGATGGTGTATATGTTGTGGGTGTGTATCTTGGACAGTGGAATAAAATTTTTCTTATGTTCAGTTTTCCTTCCACAACACCTATCAATGTTTATTAGAAGGATCTCACTATATAAAGTGGGTGTGTTGTAATAGTAGGTTCCAAATACCCAACATAAACTATACTCTTCAATTACAAATCATGAATAATGTGAGTCATACATGTTTTACTATTGTTGCAATAGTGTTGATATTTATGTATCCACTATTTATAAGGAAATTTAGTTATGTTAGTTTTGATGTCAGAATGTTATGACTATTATCGATATATAATGAGAACTTAGATATATTGTAACATTAATCGAAAAAAATAATGTGGTATAGATACATCATGGGGACTGGACACAGATGATTCCTAACCATCAGTAATTGGGTGCTCATACGAACTAAGTCTTATTCTCATGAATTTGACACATAGTGAAATTGAGTAGATGAGATAATTAGTAGTTACATGAAAATAGTAACACAAATTGTTTTAGGATTCATTGGTTTATCATATATAATAACACATATAATTGTCTCTTGAATTGAGATTTTTATTAGTGTGTGATATTTGTGCATGTATTTTATTTCAAGATGAAAACTATTTAATTGATTTCATAGTGTGGTATCATGCATTTTGTGTTTCAATAGTTTCATGACATTAATTGAAAAATAAATAGAGGATTTTATTCCTCGAAAAGGAAGTGATATCTTGGGCCCAAATGATCAATATTGTTGTACCATCATTAAATATATATCCATGGTACAAGAAGGTATGTCTATCCAATTATATAAATAAATAACAATTCAAGAGATGATGATGACACAATGTGTGAATCCTTCTAGATATGATAGTGATAGAAAAAGGGATTATATTACACAACATGTGTTTGAAGGAAGGTTGTCATTATTGTGATTATTCCTTGTTTTTTTATGGAACATGATGTGTTTCTAGAATCCATTTTTTGTGAATATTTTTAAATGCTATTGATATAATGTCATTGAGGGTCACACCTAATGTCATATTGAAAAGTATAATATCTTCAGATGAGTAGTCGTATAAGACATGGTGGGCCCCACCACATGTTCCTAGACATGTCCAAGAATATTTTAACATCATTAGATAAATAAATCCATTAATATTAGAGTTCAAAATTATTTGATGTGATTTTTTAATTAAAATTATTCAAATATAATAAGTGAATAGATGGGTAAATATTATAAGAATGAAAATTATTTTAATATTCACATTTTGATTAATATTTTTGGGATATAGCAGTCAAGTTTAAGAATCACATTTATCACATAATATATATATTTTTATATACTAAAAGTAGGTGATAAAATATAAATGATGATATGACATTGTTAGTTCTTCCTAATGTGTCATTTATGGGTTATTTATATGGTGTTATGTATAGTGTGGTTAGGAACCCCTTTATGGGTATTTAACATCCACATTATATGTTAAGGGTAGCACATTTCAATGGGAATATTCATTTTGAATAATTTGGGAGCTCCACTATACCCCTTCGTATATCCTAGAGATAGAAATTCCCATTCGAGGGTTTCAATAATCAATAACTATCAAATATCAAATGAATTTAATTATAGTGATCATTGTGACACTAAAATATTTAAGGAAGTTCCACGATATCATATAGAATTTTATGATCAAAATTCATATGGACTCTTTAATCATGTGTGGAAAATACGGAGGGGTTTGACTTGGATCCTTCAAGGAACTATCACTACCATAAATTTTTAGATGAATGCACCATCAATTTGGATGTGGTAATCATTCATTTAATTTTTTTGAAAAATTAAGTTCATGTGAGATCCTATATAATTTATTGGGGTATGACTTAATGGACATGATAAACGTAATTCCATCTAGTGATATAATTTTAAATTACCAAGAATAATAACTATTGCTGCTTACCCCTGTATAAATTCGAATTTGTTGATTCCAACCACCTTTGAAATAAATAGCTAATGGTCATATCATATCTAACAAGGAATGAATGGTTCCATTAAATTAACTATTAGTCCTATGATGATAATTAATACTGATACACAACATTGTATCATGTGGATGATGAAGACTTCACTAGAAATTCGTGGTAAACCTTGTATCCCGAACAAAGAAAATAGAAGGTCATGCTCCATGAATCATTACCGCATCATTGTTATATATATATAATCTAAAGCAAATTATGAGACAATTTTCCTCTAATTTTAGTGAAGTGTGACAATTATATAAGGAGATTGGATATAACCCAAAAAATATTATGAAATTTGGAAATTTTTTGGAGTTTGATGAAAAAATCTATAGTGATGGTTACCTATTTATATTTCAGTAAAGGTAATGGTTGTAACATTACCTTATACTTCATTGTCATCGAAAAAAAACATGATGGAATACTATGAATCTATAGACAAACTCTACAATATCTCTCTTCATTTTTCCAACAAAAATACGCTTTCTAAAAATCTATAGACCATTGTACTTCCTTGTGGAATAGAGAATGATGAACTGTGAGACTCATCCAATATATAAAACTTCATGTCTATTATTTATGAGAACACATAAATGGTTTATAATCCTTATCATTGCCTTATAATAAAAGTTCAAATCAAGAACATTCTCCCCATAATTTTTAGATTTATATCTTCCTTCTATGCCTATTTAATCCTAAAATAAAAATATGGTTGGACACTCATCTAAGATAGATAAGATTACCCTATACTTCAATATCTCAATATCCTTTTTGTAAATCCAAAATTATTGGATCATTTATTGATCTATATCATTGATAAGGTATCATGATCCTTTCAACTTTTATAATCTTCCACATTATTCAATTTCACAATGTGGTAATTTATTGAGAATTTATTATCATTAATCAAGTCCAATCACATTCTTTAGTGTATATTAAATTATTTTATAGTGAATATTTACATTAAAACTATATGATCAGTATATATGTCACACCATTATCCATAATGATAACATATCATTATCATCATAGATAACTCTAAACCATGATTTGGGTAATTCTTCTCTTGAACCATAAATTTTTTTAGGTATAAGATACCAACCAATCATTCTGAATAAGGATTCATATTAGTCATTTTTTAATGTATCACCATAAATCTAAAATCATTCCCCAATAAAGGTAAATGTAAGAAAATTTTATCTAGCTAACCATATCTTTATTTCCATGAAATTTTCTTCGCATTCAATATTATAAAGGAACTTGGATCCCTTCTTAGTTTACATGGTGAATGGACTATATAACAATGATAAATTCTCCTTAAAAGGTATATAATTAATATCCAGATAAACTAGAAAATTATGCACCTCAGTCATTGTGCTTGGTCATGGCCAACCCTCAATAACTTCCATCTATGATAGATCCAAAGATATACCTTATCTTGAAATTATATTTATAAAAAATAAAACCTTTTATAGGAAAAATTCAAACCTGGTATATTTTATTTGTAACTTATCCTTCCTCATGGTGATTAAAATACTACTTAAGTGGTCATTGTGATCATACTTTCTATTTGACTATAAATGAATATCACGAATATATAATACCAAAACCCGATCAAGGTAATATTTAATTAATAAATTCATTAAATATACGATTCTAGTGGGAGAATTCATAAATCCAAATTGAATCACTATATATTCCTAGATCTCATTCCACATACAGAAGGGTATCTTATGAATAGCTTCACTTTAGACACTCGACTGGTATTTTCAGATTGAGGATAAATGTTGAATGAATATTGGGTTCCTCATAATTTATTGAATAAATCATCAATATAATACATATGATACTTAATATTCATTGTGATTTGGTTTAGTTCCCAATAATCAATATATAATTGGATCAATCCATACTTCATTATTTTAAATAACATGTACACCCAAAGGTGAATAACTCGGCTAAATGAATTTTTTATCAATATTCTCTTAGATTTTTTCTTCAATTCCTACAACACAATAGGGGATATACTATATAGAATCTTTGAAATAGGTGTATAAATAGGTATGAATATTATTGAAAACTAAAAATCATGATTTTTTGGAAGACTATATAAATTGTTTCAAAACAATCAACAGACAATAGTATAATATAAATAATTTTTTATGTTGAGTTTCTCACCCACCCTATGAGATAAACACCAATTTTTATTTGAAATCAGGACACATAAAATGAATGGAATTTCAATTAGAACTCCATATTTATCATTTCATCGATAGATGGTCATACATTAGTTCAGAATAAAAAACATGGAATCCCTTCCTCGATAATTGATGTGGATTTTATGTAAATAAATTGAATCCATGCCAAAACTACCATCAAATTCAACTAGAGGGAAAATAATTATATTTATAGGAGGCAAAATCCCATAAACAAAAATTGAAGAATAACTATAGAGATGAGATGTAAATTCCATACCATTAGTGGTTTTCAGTTATAATTCAAAATATCATCATTAATTATATGAATTAACAATCCAATATGATTTTAATAGTTTAAAATAATTCATAAAACAAATCAAAAAATTGGTAATTCAATATTTGATCAATATTATTACCATATTAACTTCATCATTTTATCTTCAATCCCTTAAACCCCATAATGGTTATACTGACCTCTGAAAAACATTAATCAGAGAAATCAGTCATATAATAATGAAAATAATTCATTGGATGCATAAATGTTGACCCATTATTTTAAAACTTTGACACCTCATGGTTATAGTATATTTGAATTATTCATGATGTTTTTAATGAATATGTGACTTAAAACAATCATATCCATGGGAGTGTCGAGCCAAGTGTTTAGTAGTGGAACACACCCTATGTACCCAAATTCTTGAAAATAGATACTCATCAAAATCTTTTTGGGGTTATTACCCATGGATTCCTATACTTAAAAATAAAGTTAGCTTATAGTATCTAGATAGAGATGATTTTATAGGTAAATGTCACTTTTTTAATTGATATATCATATACGATCATAATATACATAGGATTATCATAGTTTTATTCATAAAATTTTTACCATCCTAGATTCTAAAGGTTCACTAAACCATTCTATGATAATATCTATAGAATAATGATATGTTCATTCATAGATTTTAAATCTTATTAGATGATTATTCTGTATATAACATAATGATCAATACCTTAATCATACAAGTATAATTCCATTTGTATAATTGATAAAAAACATCCTCATATTATATATACATCGTTTCCCATATAATTCCTTTTATCGTGCACCCTTCATGAAGTGCATAAAATTTTCATTGGGTGTCAATATGGATTAAAGTGCATAAGAGTTTCATTTCATGTCAACAAGAATTCAATATGTGAATGGAAGGTATTGAGAAATAAGTTTCTAAAGACTTAGATAATTTTTGTCTATTCAAATCATTGAATGTTGCACTTGATCAATTATATAAGAGGATTACTCTGACGATTATTGAACTATTCTTATGTTCCAAGATTTTTATCAAGGTGATACAATGTTATAACGCTTGAAGAAGTGCACGAAACACTCAATTTCATAAGGAAAGAAGTAACATCCACCAATAGTCACTAAGTGGATGAAGTATTGAAGTCCAGGCATTATGTTTTAATACATGAGGAATTAAAGACATGATCCATGCATCATCCATGATTAGATTAAAAGAATGCATTGATGATTTTAGATTTTTTATTTCAAAATGAAAAAGATAGGATGGGATTTGAATGAGGAAGGTGGCCATACATTTTTCTTATACTTGACACTTGGTTTTTAACCATGTAAAATCTTCTGTCACGAAAAATGAAGCCATCCAAGGAGGCCAGCTGAGGACCTCACCTCAAGCACCTACAGAACCTGAGGGTCACCCATGCTCTATGGAATCCCTCTAGGATAGTGCCTCCCATGAGGAATGAGGTAGGGCCTTGTGTAAGCCCCCAAGTGCCTCACGGCAATGAACCCGTGTTGCATTGGCACTAGGTGCATGCCTGGAGGAGCATAGTGGGCGCTCCAGATCGCTCGTTGGAGAACCAGTGTGGGGCGACACTAGAGGTGGGAGAGGAGTAATTTGAGATTTGGTTTCTATAGATTATATTATAAAAAAATGATTCTCGTGTCTCCATTTCAATGTGGGACATCCAAAAAATCTAGGGATGCGATCACAGTCGTCTGATGCATCACATACACGCGGTCTACCATTTGATCAATCGCGAGATTGATCTCACTGATCCTAGATGACAGTCTAATCATGCACTTTGTGAATTTAAATGAGCATAGTCCGATCTCTCCAACTGAGGTGTTTTCATCCACTGAACACCCGAGCTCCACCCGTGAACCAGCGATGAAGTTGAATGATGATCTCATCTCTCCGACCACCATCCAAGCTCCGGTCAATCCCATAAAGAACGTCCAGATGAAGCGAATACATGCATGCATTAAAAGTCGCATGCATGCATCGTAATAAATAATTTGAAGGAACCCGAGTAAAATGAAGTTGTTGAGGGATAACTTTTATATCAACGTACAAAAAGAGGATTTATATGTGTTTGAAAAACGCATGCACGTGAGGATTGTCATGTGAAATGAACAATTTGGGTTGAACAAAAAGAAACTGAGATATGCGGCATATCTCATATCCGCATTTGATATACTCAAACTGAAAATAACTGGTATTCAAATAATTTAATACCGCATAATCTAATGTGGATTTTGAATGTGATCCTTCTCTATAAAAGGATGATCCCACGTCATGAAGATGTTGCTTCCATTCTCAAAGGAAGGAGCTCCTGTTTCTCCAAAGAAATTGAGAAACCATGAACCCCTCTGGTTTGCGAAAGGAAGAGTTTTGCGCCAAGCCTTTATATTTGAAGAAGGGGCCTCCTATTCATCACTTGTGTGAAGGAGTCCCGCACAGGTCTTACATGGAGGGGAAGGGAGAACTATTTGGTACGTGAAAGAAGTAGTGCATCCCTTGCATGAAGAGAAGAACCAGAACTCCTAGTTTGCGAAAGATCTTGCACCCCCTATGTGAAGGAACCCATGATCACTCGATAGGTTCTTCTGGACACTCGTAGTGTCTTTGTGAAGAGAATATTGTAGGATACACAACCAGTTCTATGCACCCTCTTTGTACCCTTGCAAAGAAGAAGAACTCATAGCCTTGTGTTTTTCACACAAAAAAACAAATGCATTAGGCTGAGGCGTTGATTATTTCCTTAGAAGAAAAAATCACACATACCCCATTCCCACGCCCATTCAGGTTGTGTGTGAAGAATAAATAAAAGAGGGTGCATGCATGGTGAAGTTCATATGCATGAGTTGAGACACCCAATTGTCTAAGAACAAAGTAAACCGTGGGAAGCAATAATTTGGACATAAAGAAGACTCATACATAAACACATAAAATTGAATGAATAAAATGAGGAAAGTGTGTGACTAAAAAGACCCAAAATAAGAAGAGAAAGAAGAAGGGAACGAGAGAAGGTTTAAAGAGAATAGATTGTGTGTGTGCTCAAAGTGTTACACCCATTGGGGTTCTCACACAAGAAAGTAGAGAAGAATTGCACATGCATGAATTCATGCACATGAACACGTAAAAGATAGGGTTAAAAGTGTGTGTGTGCATTGTGAAAAGAAGATAAGATAGTGCATGTTCAAAAGTAAGAGACCCATGTACGCAATCATGCATAATCACATGCACATGTATGAATTTAGATGATGCCAAGTTCGCTGATCATCAGTGTTTGAATAATCACATTGGTGTATGTGATTATTTACAAGAAAAAAAGTATAAGGTTTAGTGAATTTGGATATTTCACAAAGGAATATGAATTTTAGATACCAATGCAATCCATGCATGAAGTGATTGATAATTGAGATTGAATCCAGACTAAATTAAAGAAGATCTTTTATCTGTGTGTTCAGTAATTGAGAATCCAAGAAGAGAGGAAGTGCTAATATTATAAAAGATCATACTTTCATATTATATTCTTGAACAAGTTATGGTCACCACTGGCACACATCTGAGTGAGGCCAGGTCTTCATCAGAAGAAGAAAGAATTGCCTAATCATTGTTGAGATGAGTACTGATCAACTCAAGTGATCTGAAATATTGAGCAAGGCCAACATACCTTATCAAAGGTTGTTGAAGATGCTTGAACAGATTCATAGGCATGTGTGATTCAGAAAGCCTGTGTGAGGAAATCAAAAGATTATCTATAGTGAATTAAAGAAGAAGTTATAGAAAGAAGTTACATGTGTGACTCGAGAGCTAGAAGAACCCTGTGAAATTCAGGAAGGAGAAGAAGACTTCAGTGTGACAATGGAGCAGGCCAGTGAGAATCTGCTAACACTATGTGAAGTAGTATAAAAAACATTCTGTGGGACTCAGGAGAGATACAGTGTGACTCTGTATCGACCATTGTAATTACTAACCAAATTATAGTGTAGAAGCTGTATTGGGGAGAATAACCAACACAGTAAGGAGTAGGTATTTGAACTGAACCTTGTAAATTATTGTGTTCAGTGCCTTAACATTTACAGAATCATTCGAGGTAAGGATGAGAGTCACAAAAAGAGTGGATAGAGGATTCAACCATCCATAGATGTTTAATGGAAAATAATCAATTTGAAAAAAGATTTTAAAAGGGGTCAATGATTCACCCCCTCCCCCATTCAGTGACTCACACTGATCTAGGCACTTCAATTGGTATCATAATTAGGTTCCCTTTAAAATATCCAAGTGATTCTTTCGGAAGTGTAGGTTTGAGGAGATAAGTGAAAAACCTAAAATAGAGATATCTATTAAGACTCAAAAGAATATAAATAAGAAACATACAAGGAAGATAAAGAAAAATCTTACTACAGCTGGTGAGACACCTTCTACTAAAGGTAATATGAAAGGTACAACATGTGAAAATTCTTATTATTCTTCGAATGATGCTTCATCTAGTAGTGATGATGATAGATAAATTAGTGATCATCATACTACACTCAAAGGACACCTGAAGAAAGTCCCTAAAGAAGTGACAAGACACATTACTACAATCCTTATTGCTCTTTAAGATGAAAAATTACAACTAGAAGAAGAAGATAATTCCATGGAAGAATCATCGGCTAAAAGGGTTGGCATGTCCATCACTCTCACAAAACTAGTGAGGGAAAAATAAGAAACAATTTCTATTTGAAATGAAAAATATGATCAAGTTATTGAATAATTTTAGGTAAGTATTTGTGAGAAATAATTCTTTGAGATTGTATTTGTAGAAGATTTCTTTGCATTTTAAAATTTGCACAAAGTTTATACAGTTTTAAAAGATGCTCAACTAGAAGACAAAGACAACAAGCTAAAAGAGCTTGAAATCTCTTTACAAAAATTAAGAAATCTACATGAGGAATAAATAAAAATGATGAAGGATAATTGGGAAAGTAAGCTGAGATCAGTTGAGGATGAGAAAAACTCTCTCAACATGAAATGTTTAGAATTGTACGTGAGATTGAAAAATCAGAAATCTTCCCAAGATTAAAATTCTCAATTAGATGAAAGAAAAGATATTTCCACCCATGTTTTCATTGAGGAATATTATTCCAAAAGAAACATCATATCATCCTCTAATCCAAGGGAAACAACCTCCAAGAAGGAGGTATCCCATGACCCCGTTATTTGTGTTTCCACTAATGTATTTTCGTCTATAAGAACTGGTTCAAAACCAATATATGAGAAGATGTGGACTGATAAAAATGATGATACATCTATAAAAACTTCAAGGGTGGATGCTGGAATAATTGTGAATAGAAACTCCCCGAAGGATGCTCCAAAGAAAAAAAGACAGTTCCAAAAACAAAAAGGCACTAAATCTAGCCAAATTGATACTACAAGTAAAAGAATAAGATTTTTTGGCTATTGTTGGTGTTGTTGGATGTTTGGGAATCCAGACAATAATTGATGGAATAATATGTCAGCATATGAAAATTATTAATGGCCTACATTCAGGGAATGTAGATATGAAAAAATGAAGCAACTTGCAAAAAAAAAAGCAGAAATCAAAGATGAAGAAGAATCAATATGTCAAGAATAGATTTGATTATCTTAAAGACTTCAGTGATAATTACAACAGAAGTGTTCATAGTTATGATGAGTGCTGGTTTAGTCCTACCATGCCTCAGGAATATGTTCATAAGAATCATATACCACAACAAAGTCAGAATAAAGCAAAAGGTGTTGAAAAGTATTCTATTGGGAATGTGAAAAAACAATGAAGTGAAGAAAACAATGAAATAAATTATTCTCAATAAAAAGATCAAATTGGATTCCAATAATTTCATATCAACTAAGAAAAGATGATTCTAATGTGGAAAGAATGTTCATACCATAGATCACTGCAAAAAAACCATGGAAATGTATGTAAGAATGTTGAAAATAAAAACAGACTCAATCCATATGAAATTGGGATTGACTGAAGACATTCCTAAAGATAATCCAAATAAGTTTCCTAAGAAAGGTAACTTTAAGATAATGAGGAAGCCATGTGGAAGCTCTAAATCATAAAATGGAAAGTAGTGTTAAGTTATCTAGCCTAATCATTTGCAAATTTCTAGAGAAATGCAAATAGCTGAAGATGAAATACTTGTTGAAGCTAAGGAAAAGGGAAAACAAGTCATTCCACATGAAAGAGAATTCAAATTTCATGAGAGGATGTCAACACATGATAACCCAAGTGTCCCAAAACTATTGTGTGGAAGGTGCAAGAAGCTGGACATCCTAAAAACTAATGTTTAACTATGTTACCGGGCCAAATGGAGATAATTGAAAAACATGCACCAAAAACTACTTCACTACTGAAATATGTGAAGAAAAACAATCTACACAAGTTGAAAGAGAATGGAAGTAAAGAACCAATGCTTAGAATAAAAAATAGAAATTCCAAATGGATAGATGACAACAACATTAAGAGTAATAGACACATCAAAGAGGAAATGAAAGGAGTTATTGGGTTGAGAGAAAATTCTCAACCCTAGTGCTTCAATTAAGAAGCTCACAAGTGTTCCATCTTATTCCCTTATACATTTGTTATACATGTGTGCTTACATTTCAGGGAATTGGAGATGAAGGTCATTCATAAAGTGACAGTTGAATGAGTAAAGTGGACAACTCCAAGTTGAACTCATTATTCATTATTTGGTAATTACTTGAAGTGATTCACAGTGGAAGATTTTCAACCTTCATATATTCAATATTATTTGATGATATTCTCCACCAAGTAAATTCAAAGGGAGTGCACCCCTTGAGGGGGAGAAAATATGAAAGAGATGATAACAAGGATATGTCATGAAAAATATTAAAATTAATATCATCTCAGGAAGATGAAACTATGGTATTTCAATCACACTTTCATCCTTTGGTCTTAATATTATTTATCATATCAATTAATTGGATTTCTTGATTCATTAATAGATGGGATTAAAGGGGGAGATTTATCTTTGCACTTGAACTTTTTAATATGTTTGGTGAAGTATGTGTAGGATTTACCATTTCACTGATAAATCTGATCATATCCAATCCCCTAGTAAGAAATTGAACTATTCTAAGCATGATTTCACATGAATGGTTGTTTATAGACAGCATTGAAAACATTGGTCATATCTCTCTTTTTTCTACACTGGTTTATCCCAAGTAGACATAGAGATGATTAACGAAAGGCTCTTTTCCAAGTGAACCGTGAAACATCATTCATCTCTTAGAAACATTCCAAAAGATATTATTCAAAGGGTGGAGGACATGTTTTTGAAGAGACTCCACTAATACCTTTAAATTTGGTTACCAATAATGGGGAGAAAAGGTTGGCACACATATTGACTCATACATAGTGTGCTTAAGTGATATTGACAAAAAAATACAAAGGGGTAGATTTAAGTGCATAAAAGATGGATTTTTTGTAAATATGGATTGAAGTGCATAAGAGTTTCATTTTTTGTTAACGAGAAGACAATATGTGAATGAAAGGTATTGAGAAAGAAGTTGTTGTAGCCTTGGAGAGTTGTTGTTGATTCAAAGAATTGAATGCTACACTTGATCAATTATCTAAGAGGATTACTCTGACGATTGTTGAACTGTTTTTAAGTTCCAAGACTTGTATCAAGGTGATACAATGTTATAACACTGGAAGAAGTGCATTCAGTACTCAACTGCATAAGGAAATAAGTAACATCCCTCAATAGTCACTAAGTGGATGAAGTGTTAAAGGCCATGCATTATGTTTTAATACATGAGGAATAAAGGACATGATCCATGCATCATCCATGATTAGATTAAAAGAATGTATTGAAGACTTTAGATTTGTTATTTAAAAAGGAAAAAGAGAGGATGGGATTTGAATGAGGAAGGTGGCCATACACTTTTCTTATACTTGACACTTGGTTTTAACCAAGTAAATTCTTGCTTCATGAAAAAATAATCCATCAAAGGAGGCTAGACGAGGACCTCACCTCAAGAACATCTGGGACCTAAGGGTCAACCATGCTCGAAGGAATCCCTTTATGTCAGGGCCTCTCATGA
The DNA here is from genome assembly GCA_963277665.1 of Viscum album. Classification (NCBI taxonomy): domain Eukaryota; kingdom Viridiplantae; phylum Streptophyta; class Magnoliopsida; order Santalales; family Viscaceae; genus Viscum; species Viscum album. The sequence continues at coordinate 2,052,016,692 of OY728146.1, read as the reverse complement.
GGCATGAGAGCGGGCCGTGTGTAATCCTGCTGGTGTCGCACGACAATGAACCCGTGCAATATGGGTGCTATGTGTGCGTCTAGAGGATCATAGTGGGAGCTTCAGAGCACCCATAGGAGAACCAGTGTGAGGCGACATTGGAGGGGGGAGAGGAGTAATCTGAGATTCAGTTTTCATGGATTGTATGATGAACAAGTCATTCTCGTGTCTCTATCTCGATGTGGGATGGCCAAAAAATATAGGGATGTGATCTCTGATGTTCGATGCATCGCAGAAAAGTGGTCTACCATTTGATAAATTGCGAGATTGATCCCATGGATCTAGGCCGATAATCTGATCATGTGCTTTTCATATTTAAATGAGCGTTATCTAATCTCTCCAGCCATGGTGTCTTCAACCTCCGAACACTCGAGCTCCACCCACAAACCTGTGATGAAGATAAATGATGATATCATCACTATTTCCACCATTAAAGCTCTGGTCAAGCCTATAGATATCGTCCGAATGAACTGAATACACGCATGCATTAAAAGTTCCATGCATGCATCGTAATGAAAAATTTGAAGGAACCTGAGGGAAATGAAGTTTCCGAGGGATCACATGTCGTTCGATGTACAAAGAGAATATTTTCATGCGTTCAAAAAATGCATGCATGTGAGGATTTTTGCGTGAAGTAAAGAATATGGGTTGAACAAAAAGAAACTGAGATATGATGTGTATCTCATATCCGTGTTTGAAATACTGAAACTGAAGATAACGGGTATTCAATGATTTTAATACCACAGAATCTAATGTAGATTTGGAATGCACTCTATTCCTATAAAAGGAGGAGCCCATGTCTTGAAGATGTTGTTTCCATTCTCAAAGGAAGGAGCTCCTATTTCTCTAAAGAAACATAGAAACTGCAAACCACTCTAGTTCACAAAAGGAAGACGTTTCCACACAGCCTTGCTACGTGAAGAAGAGGCATCCTGTGCATCCCTTGCGTGATGAAGTCCCTCGTAGGTATTTCACGGAGCATAAGGGAGAACACTTTGGTTCGTGAAAGAGTCCATGAATCCCTTTCATGAAGAGAATAATCCTAACCCCCCTGGTTCGCGAAAGATATCACACCCCATGTGTGGAGGACCCGTGAGCACTCGACAGGTTCTTCTGAACCCTCATTGTTTCTTTGTGAGTAGAATCCCACAGGATACACAACTAGTGATATGCACCCTTGTTGTACCCTTGTGAAGAAGATGAACCTGTGGCCTTGTGTTTTTCACAAAAAGAAACACATGCATGAGGCTGAGGCATTGATTATCTCTTGAGAATAAAAACTCACACATACACCATTCTCACACCCATTCGTGTTGTGTGTGAAGAAGATGAAAAAGGTGGGTGCTGGCACAGTGTAGTTCATATGCATGAGTTGAGACACCCAAGTGTCCAAGAACAAGGTGAATTGTGGGAAACACTATTTTGGGCTTAAAGGAGACCCATTCATAATCACATAAAATTGACTGAATTAAATGAGGAAAGTGTGTGAGTGCTAAGACCCAAAATAAGAAGAGAAATAAGAATAGAAATAGATTATGTGTAAATATAAGAAAATTTGTGTGTGCTCAAAGTGTTACACCCATTGGGTTTCTCACACAAGAAAGAAAATAAGAATTGGGAATGCATAGACGCATGCACATGCACACATAAAATAAAGGATTAAATGTGTGTGTGTGTGTACTGAGAAAAGAAGAGAAGACAGTGCATGTTCTAAAGTAAGAGACCCGTGCATGAAATCATTCATAATCACATGCATGTGTATGAATTCAGATGATTCCAGGTGAGCTGATCTTCATTGTTTAAATAATCAAATTGGTGTATGTGATTCATTCTATGAAAACAACTATAAATATTAGTGCATTTGGCTATTGCACTAAGAAAGATGAATTTGAGATACCCATGCAATCCATGCATGAAGTGATTGAAAATTGATACTGAAGACAGTCTGAATTAAAGAATATCTTTTATCTGAGTGTTTAGTAATTGAGAATACAAGAAGAGAGATAGTGGTGATATTGTGAATGATTATTCTTTCATATTATACTATTTAAGAAGTTATGGGCACCATTGGAACACATCTTATTGAGGCCAGGTCTTCTTTAGAAGAATAAAGAATTGTCTGGGCATTGTTATGCTAAGCACTGATCAACTAAAGTGATCAAAAATATTGAGCAAGGCCAATAGACCTTATCAAAGGTCATTAAAGATTCTTGAACAGATTTACAGGCAAGTGTGATTCAGCAAGCCTGAGTGAAGAGATTAGAAGATCATCTATAGTGAATCAAATAGGAACATAAAGAAAGAAGTTCCTCATGTGACTCAAGAGATAGAAGAACCCTATGGGATTTGGGAAGGACAATAAGACTTCAGTGAGACTCTGGTAACACTGTGTGAAGAAGTATAAAGAACCTCTTGTGGGACTTAGGAGAGATACAGTGTGACTCTATATTGACCATTGTAATTACTAACCGAATTATAGTGGAGAATCTATGTTGGGGAGAATAACCCACAAAGAATGGAGTATGTCTTTGAACCGAACCTTGTAAAGTCTTTTGTTCAGTTCCTTTACCTTTATAGCATCATTCAAGGTAAGGCTGGGAGACACAAGAAGAGTGGATCAAGGCTTTAACCAGCCATAGATGTTTAATTGAGAAGAATAAATTTTTAAAATTATTTTAAAAGGAATCACTGATTCACCCCCTCCCCCTCTCAGTGATTCACACTGATTTGGGAACTTCACTTCCCACACATATCATTCTTAAAAATAAAAATCATATACAAAAGGGTGAGAATATATGATTAGTAAGGGTAAAAAGGGATGTATCAATGATAAAATAAGCATGAAATGACCATAATTGTATGAGGACGTGTGACTAAAAATTTATAAACATGTCTTTCATATCATAAATCATGACATTGAGAAATGTCTCAGTGATTGGTATTTTGTAAGACATGAATCATAGATGAACCAAATGACATGATCCATCAGAGTATATCATTTTAATAAGTCATATATTTGTTGGATAAAAATATGAAAAGAAAATCATTTTCATTGAATTCAAGGGTCAGTATCAAGACTAATATAGTGGATTAGGTTCACTCCATATTCCATTGAATTTGAAAATGTTCATTCACAAGACTATAATATTATATATAGTCTTTTATTAAACCATGTTCACTCCCCATTCAATACTTTTTCGTCTCATGAGATATACATCATTACCCAATGCGTTGGAATGATATATAATATTTATTCCACTGATAACATAAACAAAAACAGACATATTTATTCTAAAAATGAATAAAAATTTAATAATATCATAACTCATAGATAATAAAAGGGTTTCTTAAATGTGTTATCAAGTGATAAATCATGGAAATGAAGTAGGTTTCATAAACATTTCATGAATTCATCATAACATAACTTGTGGAATATGAATAGGATTCATAAACCATTAGTCATAATAATCATAACTAATATAGATAAATATTAAGGATGGAATAATTGTTTCATATTCCTTCCAAACATTAGTTATCATCAAATTATTTCATCTTAGATGAAAAATTACATTAAATTATAACATGGATCATTTCTTGAGAAATTTACCATTTTACAATGAAATAATGTATTTAATATCTAATATTTTATAAAATATTTAATAAATGATTTTATTTAAAAATATATAAGTTAATATGTAGTTCAATCTTCAAATAATATAGGGGTTATTATGATAGTAAATTTCAAACATTCCCTATAAGTTAAAAGAAAAAAACATAATATTGTTAAAAAAGTGAAATGTACCTCATTCTGAAAACGAAAAGAATATTCTATTTATACAATTTTGTAAAAGGTAATTAATGGGTAAATATGAACACAAAATTCATAGGATAATATTAAATTCATTCCAAAAAACAATTATATAAATCTTGGATATTAATGAAAATGGATTTTCAAACGAAGTGAGGAATTAATTCATTTTTCTTTCTATTACGTAAATAAAGAGAGTAAAACGATATGAAAACATAAAATTTTTAAAACTACCATTAGGAGAATAAAATTGATGATATCCTTAGTTGGTAGAATATAATATTTCTTAAAAGTAACATAATAATAAACAATACTGATAAATAATGATATTATAATATAAAACACTTACTAATTTGGTAATCTTTTTATAAAACCTTCCTGAATTAAATAATCATATATGTATTTTTAAATCCACATAAATTTAATAAAAATTAATAAATTAATTATTTTTATTATATACATATAACAAATGATGAAATTTGTGAATATATCCTAAGTATTATAGAAATATAAGTGAGACAAGAAAACCTTACATATGGTGTTCTCCTTATTTGTATGTGTAAAAAACTAATCTTTAATGTATATATATAGAATGTATAAAGAAAAAACAATAGTTTATATCATACATCATGTTGTTTTCATATAACATCATATCACTTATTTATTAAAAAAATATAAAATAATTGTATTGAGTGATATCTGTATTTTTTTCATGAATTTTATGGTTAAAAATTATGCTCTTTATACATTAATCATGGTTCCATCATCTTTATAATTTCAATCTCAATAATAATATTATATATATTCATTATATATATATACTCATCCATAAAAGGTAGATATAGAAAGATGATTTACATTTTTCATGGAGTTGGTAGGTCGTACATAGACATTAACCATGTTTTTATTTTTTGATGGATGAAATAAATGAATGGTAACAAATAATTCACAATTAAAGAAAAATAAATATATAATAAATTTCATATATATATATATATTAAATTGATCATTTTATCCTTCCTTGTAATGTGGTGATTAAAAATGAATTAGAATTCTATTTGGAGACAGGAAGCTATACATATGCACGACCAATGTTTTCAATTTCCATTAGATATAAAAAAGGTCGATAATGGTGGTGTAATCATCATAATTTAAATAAAATATTTTGACTAAATTTAATTTATTATTTCATAATAGATTCCATGGATTTAGGATATTTTTGAGAATAAATATATACAAATACAATTCTCAAGTAAGTATTATACTTCTTCATTAGGAATCCTATTTGTTCTTACACCTGGAGCCATGAAGGAATAGTCATTTAGAAAGACCAGAAGATCTAGATATTTTTTAAGGAATAAATAATGGTATTATTTTATATAATTCCCCTAACAGAATGATCATAATGCGTGATGAAGATAGAAAAAGAGTTCTCTTTTATGTTAGGTGATGGGAATATTTGAAATTTAAAAAATATATTAAAATATACTTGAGTAATTATGAAAGAAAATTAGAAATGAATTTAGACTGAAATTAAAATATTGTAAATTCAATATATTATCATAAAATTTAATTTAGATAGGTTTTTATTCCATTTTATACCTTATTTTTTATTAACCCCTTAGTTAAAAAATGTTATCCTTAAATGTGGTAACGCCTTTCTCAATATTAATGTTGTATAATTTTACATATGGGGGGAAACATGTTCATAAATTGAAAATGTATGATTTTTTAGACCTTATATTATTCAAATTTTATACTATCATGAATTTTATTTTATTTTAATAACTTAATAAAATATTATTTTCTAAAAGTATCATTATTGAAATTTTTACAGTAGTAAAGTAATTTTACATTAATGAAAATAAGAAATAAATGGAAGTGGAAAATAAAACCTTCATGAAACTATAATATATTATATTAATATATAAATATCATGTAACAATTTAATTAACCAAAATTATATAACTATTAATATTTATAAACTCTTTTATTTTATTTTTATATTAATTTAAATAAATTTGTGTCGGTGTCGCCTAAGAATTTAAGGTAATTTTTAAATTTAGAAATAATAAAAAGGAATATTTATGAAAAAAAAATTAATTTATATTTCAAATAGACAATTACTACAATACTTACCCTTTTTTAAATATTATGTAGTAATTTTTTATAGTTTGAAGTCAAGAGAGTGAAATTGCATATTTATTATTTTTATAAATAAATATAAAGTTCATAGTAAAATAAATATGGATCCATTTGTCCATTTATTCTAGATATTTATGAACATTGAATACCTCCACACATAAAATATGCTAAATTGATGTTTTACATATTTTTTAATGTCATGTACCATCTTTTTAACCCTATTTTACTCATTTTACTCTTAATAAGATGTTAAATATTTACAAACATTACAATTTTTAATCAAAAAAATTAAAAGTGGACTATTTAAAATAATTATTGTCCTAATTTCCAATATTTTTTATATTTTCCTTTATTCAATTTCAATAAATTTTGTGAATTAATTTTAATATATGTTCACAAGACACCATTAAAACCATTTTTTTACAAATAATATTTTAATCCTAAAGGTGGATTTATATTTTTATATTGCAACTAAAATAACATTAGATTAATGTTATTATATTTTTTTGAATATATATAATATAAATTTCATTAAAATAATTCATTAGTGGTGATTAATATAGTTTATAATGATAAAAATACATTTCATTCATAAAAATAAATTTTTAAATATACATTTATTTTACTTTCAATATATTTTATTTTTATTTCAAATCAATTGATTACCAATTAATTTATTTCAAATCATAAATTTTTTATAATGTTGTTAGTAATAATAATCACAATCAATTTAATGTCTACTTATACTGATATACTATACAATGATTCATTTATGCTTGCAGTTGGGTGTATCCCAAGATATTAAATTTATTTCAAATATATATATATATATATATATTCTATATTCTCGGGGTTTTACACCTAGATGATTACAAAAAATTTATTTATAACATTATTCTTTTGGTTAGTAAAACATTATCTTTTTGAAATTATATTTTTAAATTATAAAAACTATATTTATCATTTTATGAACTTATATGATAATTTCAATTAAAAGAACTTGTTTTTGGTGTTTTATTTTAATTAAATATTATCTGAGAAACATTATGTTTTATTATTACATTGAAGCCAACTATAATTTATATATTTAAGAATAACACAATTTATTACATAAAAATTAAAAGCATTGATAATTTTTTCATAATCTTTGAATCAATGCATAAGAATAAACTTTTTTTGAAATATGGGATTTACATTAATATTTTTTAAACAAATTGTAATTTCCCACACACATATTAATATTATTTGATACAGTCACATTAACATTTATTATTAGTTGGTAAAAAATATTCCACAATTCTAATAAAATTATTAGTAATGGGAAATAAATTAAAATAATAGGATTAATTACCACGATAAATGTAAGCAAATTGTTTTAAAGGAATTAATTTTAATTAAGATATATAAACATTATATAAAAATATATTAATATATTTTAAATTACGACCCAAATATGATGTTTAAAATTATAAAAAATTATATATAATCTAATTCAATTAATAATAAATTTGAAATAATAATAAACAAATACTTAAAGTATACAAATAAATTTCACTATTAAAATAGATTAATCAATATATTATATTTTAAATGTAAAATTTGAGTTTCATACATATTGAAGAAAATTTATAATAAATGAATTCCAAATTCTTATTTGTAATTTCAATGTTTTATATGTTAGGTTGTATTATATTTTTCATTTTAAACTATTTAACATGGCCATTTTTTATTAATGATTATTAAAGGTGAAAATAGGTAAATGAATTAAGTCACTTTTTTGATTAAATAGGTACATAAACCAACTATAAAGACTTGTAAGGATTAAAGTTCTTACTAACATGGATAACCTACCATTTCTCCACCAAATGAATCTAACAAATAGAACCAACCTACCACCCATTTGATTTCATTATTACCCATTACCAAAGAATATTTTCCTTAAAAAGACTCTCTTTTAACAAATAAAAAGCAGTCACCCATAAAATTTTGTTTTCCAATCCACCCCAAAGGCGTAGATCACTAATTTCTATTCCCTCTCCCTCTCTAAAGCCATCCTAAAAAGTTAATATAGTTTTAAGGACTCCACCCAATCATGATGAATATTCATAAAAACGTATGTGCTAATAATGCCTCTATTTCCATTTTAATTGAATTTATTTTATTATGATATAATTTCTATACATTTATTTGATTATAAAATAATAATATTATCTCGAATATGATTTTTTGATAATTTAGAACAATATATCCTCTCTTATTATACATGTATCCTTCATTATTATTATCAGACCATATTTCTCTTTTTTCCTGCATCCATTATCAATGAAAACCCATTTTTTAAAGTCACAATTCTTGTAATTCTAGGTAGTTATCACCCATTTGATTTATTTGAAATTGAGTTTCATGTAATTAAATCTTTTTATTGAGCCGTTATAATGTCCAAAAATCCTTTTTAATGTAAATAGTTTATGGTTTTCCCTATCAATGACATCCCTGTCTGGATAATAGAAAGTGGATTAATTTTTAGAATAGATTCACCCATGGTTAATCACACATTAAAGGGTTGGTTGATGAATTGACTCAACCATTAAAAAGATGAATGATGAGTGGGTCTATTACTACACACCAAAATTGAAAATCCCATAGGATATACTATAGTAAATTTACACACTCTTTATGAAACATTATGACGTATTTGTTTTAACATTTAAAGTTATTGAACTAAATTAATATCTTTTATTGATAACCCAATACATTAAAATTAAATTTTTCCAATACCATATATTTATTTTGTTATAAGGGTTCATCCTTTTACATTGAGAATATCCCATAGATTCTATGTTAACTATATATTGTTTAACCATCCAAATTCTATTTGCAGATTATTTATGATAAGGTTATCCGATTAATTGAAATGGGGGAAATGGATTAGAATTCCATATAATTTAATTTTTTTATAGATTATTGTTATAATGCTAATTATTAATTGTTTAACCATGCACTTTCTCAATCTGGATGGGTTATTGTCATGTTATATAGTTTTTTGACATAGGGGAAAGTATTGGTGTTCCATATATTTTGATTCAAATATATAATATTAATAAAATATTTGATTATGAAATGTATATTAATTTTCTCATATGAAGAATGAATTTGACATTAAAAAATTATGAAGTGAGACATACATTATATATCTCTTCGATGCTTCTGTTCGTATCATAAGACAAACATGATTGGTTATTTTAGAGTATTCTTTACCGTATTTAAATGTTTCCTTGATGGTAAAATCATGATGTCTTGATTTATTGTATATATTTATCTATATAACATTATGATGATTACCTTTATGGAACAAGTTATTTCATCAATGTTATCTAGTTATTTTAATTACTCTTTATGGATTGATTATGTTCTAATTTTTAGTTGATGATAGATTTATATAGTTTATTTATTAATTCAATATCACTTATTCTATAATTATGATGTGATAGTTTTCATTATACACTACCCCTTACTAATAATCTGAGTTCACCTTTATTTTTTTCCTTCCACTAGAAACCTAATAAGGAATTATGTGTAATTTCTTACGATATAGTGCAAGGTAAAATAATTTTCCCTCAATGTGTTCATATTTTATATTATTTATTTAAATATAGGTTATGTATATATCTTTTCCTATTATACAATTATGTTGTTAGATCTTGTGGAAAATGATGTATTATGTATGATAATTTAATATAGGTGCCAATGATGGGGTTTTGATATCTTGTTTTTTATAGTTGGTATTAGAGAAAGTTTAGTATGAACCTTAGGCACTAGATTTAAATGAACCTAGTTTCACAAAACAACCGCTATAAAAGTCCCTCATTATTTTTAGATAATGATGTTAAAAAAATAAGTGTAATTTTATTTTACAATTATATATCATAAGGTTATTATATGTATTCCATGGTCTAAAATAGTGAATAGTTGAATAAATGGGAACGATATGAAAACTCATTTTCAATATATATATTTCGCTCCTTAAAAATTAATTTATTTTAGAGATGTCGATAATATAATTATAAATATATTTGTGCCATTGAACCGGGCTATGAAAAAGTAATCATTCCATTATAGAGCATCCTAATGATCCAAGACATAGTGTCACTACAATTTCTAGTTTCATGTGATTAAAACCACCATTATTCAATAGAATTATTAATCCTTTGGTATTTGAAAATGGATCGAGTCCCAAATGTGATATTGATCTCTATCAAAAGTAGTGAAATAAAAAAATCATCATAGAAGCATATCATCTAAAGAGAGATGTACAACAATTCTGGCCACTACTGAAAAACACTGAAGAGTATGATAATAAAAATGAATGGAATCGAAAACATTCAGATAAGTTTTCTTTGAAAAATTATTTCCTCATGAGAAAATAGTATAAATTAAAAGGTAGTTACTCAATCATTGACAAGTGGAGGAGGAAAATTTTACTATGTATGTGGATAATTTTTCAAGGATAGCAAGACAGGGTTCATACTAAATATATATTGGAAAAATAATTATTTATTATTTATTTTATATGTTAATTTCAAGCCTTAAAATGGAATTGGCCTCTTAAAAATTTTCATTATATGAGGATATATTTTAAATTTCCATTAATATAGTAAAATAATTAACCTAGATATATGTATTCAATGGAAATATAAAGAAAAAGATCTTGAATAAAAATCATGGGAATTATAGAGTGGAAAATGGAAACAAATGAATTATGGGATTTCTCACATGGTCCAACTATGGGAATAAACACACTAGGGCTTCCAAGAATGAAATTTAATTTTATTACAACTATATATAAAATGGAAATAAATATTATGAATAAATAAGAAAGTAAGAATCTATTAATTTTCAATGAATTATATTAACAGACAATGTACATTATGTTGTTCAATTCCACATACATGAGGAAAATTTACCTCAATTAATTCCAACCGAGTAAGTCTAATATTATGTGATTACCATAGGTGATGAAAATGATCTTAATAATGTGGATGAATATGCTATGATAGTAACCTCAAATTTATTTAAATTTTTTACATGATTTTGTAATTTCACACTCTCTTATATCTTCCCTATATTCAAATAAAATTAAATATTTTCATATCACCTTATTATGGGATTTATCAATTATGACACTAAGTGGAAATATTATAGAAACAATTTGGTGTCAAGAACTTCGAATTATGATTAATGGGTGTGAACAATATTCAAACAATGTTATTTAACCATTGTTTTACTTCTATATGATCCTTCATATGGATTTTTTTCTTATCATGTAATGAAAAACAATTTCTGAGAATATAATGAGATTACAATTAAAGAAGGTTTAGAATAATCTCTTATCTATAGAGGGGAAACTTCAACATTTATATATCATCTAGATCCTCCCCCAATAGCTCTCCATAAATATATTTTGGGAAGATAGGAATACTAATAATGTTCAATGGATAATGTATATATCATAAAAATAGAGGTTATACCCATGGGATAAATAATCATTGATGTTTTTTCAGAATAATTATCTGGTCATCCACGAGAGCATGTAGTTGAAGTCTCTATATCACTCATTCTTAATGAAATTTGAATATCTAAAAAGTCCTATATAATCGAACCAGTGGTATTTTTGGAGCTAATTGTATATCTACAAGGGATTTATATAAATTTATTTATATTATTTAGTGTTTCACTTTGGGGAACCGATATTTTATTAGAAAAAAACAAGGATTGGTCTTTGATACTGATAAAGGATAAAAATTCAATTTATAAAAAGAAAAAATATCCTTTACCACAGATTTATGATTTATTATTATTAACTTCAAGGAGAAGAGTAATTTCCAATTATTGATTCTTGGGTTTCTTATCATTAGATAAGTGTAATGAAATATAGTATACAGAACGTGACATTTCAAACAGGGCAAGGAAACTATGTGTTTTTGGTGAGTCCTTTCGTATTGACTATGGAACTACTACATTTATGGATCTAATAAAAAGAGTATTCAGTTCTTATAATGATAATTTTTTTGTTAAATACGTTAATGATATCTTGAAATTCTATAAAATCTATGACGAGTATGAAAGGAATCCACAAATAGATTTGAATACCCAAATAGGAAATAGATTATATGGGAAATATTGTAAGTGTAAATTTTGGATCCATGAATTTTATTTTCTTGAACATATTTTCATTAATGAGTTAATATTCCGGAACCGTCCAAAATTAATGTAGTTGAACAAATTATTACACGAATAAACATATTCAAAATCTGATGTGTATATGGTTTAGTAGGTTAATATCAGAAATTCATTTAGGATATCACCTAGTTGGACAACCTGTTAACCATGGTAAAACATAAAGTGGTAAACTCACATGGTCCAAGAAGTATGATGAATTTCTTAAAAATATGAAATGATGCTGAATAATGAAATGATATTCAATCTATAATTATGTATGGAAGTATTTATAATAAATATTAATTCATTAAAGAAATTTATTTCTTGTATTCATAATCTTATGGATATGGTGATTTTATATGCATCAATAAAATTAAATATTTTTTATTAAAGACTCTAAATCTTAACATTGAGGTGGAAGTTATGATATTTTATTTTGAAAATATAAAGGCACATATTTATGCTGAAATAACTATTATATATGTGGATCATAAGAGTTTGATGTATAAATTTTCTCATATCCATCTCAAGATGAGGTGAATAAGATGTTTGGAAATACTCAAAGACTATGATTCCTTGATACACTATCACCATGAGAAGGGAAAACATTTTACGATTCATTAAGTAATATGGACCATAGTTCTTTAACCAATATAAGAATTAATAAGGATCCAATATAAAAAAAATCCAGTAAATATGGATAGAGTGATTTATAGAAAATTCTATCCATCATAAATTTTACTTAAAATTGATAAACGATATATACCATAAAATATAGAGAAGCCAAAAAAGGATGATTGAGACATAGAATAGAATATTAGAGAAATAAATGGTTGGATATTGATATAATTTATCTATGGATATAGAGTAAGTAATTTTGGAAATAGATTATATGTACCATCGATACCAATATTGAAGAGGTAACTGCTAGATGATGTAGATAGATCTAATTTCTCTATACACCATATTAACATAACGATGCATAAATATTTAAGAGAACATTTCACAATGAATGATATAAAGTTGTTAATTTCATATTATGGGTCTAGATTCATAGCATGGTGGTAGGTAAAGGATAGAATACAACATCATATGGGTTTATTAATTCTTTGACTATATCTAAAAGGAATTAGGAAAATATTACAATGGACATTGTAACTCAAATATTGAAAAATCAATGGAGTAATGTTGTTATATGGGTCATCATCAATCAAAATATTGAGACTTCTCGTTTCATATTGATAAGAAATGATCTACATATTGAGTTCATTTTTGGAATATATATTATTTAATTCTTAACAAATCATGGTACACCTCTATCAAATATATTTGATCAAGACCCATGGTTCAAATAAAAATTATGGAAGAGTCTTCAAAGGGATCCTGATATTGAGATACATTGAATCGCAACCTATTGACCCCAAACTGATTTGAAATATGAAAAGACTATCTGGACATTAAAATACAAGTTAAGATAAGTGTAACTTTATAAAAAATGTATATGGTGTTAGCATCAACCTATGGTGGAATTTTGATACAATAATATCTTGTATATGATAATCCAAATTTCACAATACAATGCTTTTTATAAGAAGAGGTATCATACACCAACCTATTGAGAAGAATATGGTGAACAAAATAAATTCTGCCTATATTTTTTGGAGAAGATAAATAGTAAATTAAAGACTATTCGGGAATATATTAAAGTACTCCAAAGTAAAAAATATATATATACACTGATAATTGAAGTAGAGACATGACATTTTAGGTGGTTGATCATGTATTCATGGGGCCTCCACATAGAAGGGATTTGTGGTATTTCGTAAAAATGGTATGTTTATTCTAGGGTAAACATCATATTTTAAAAGGCTAAAAATAATTAAGTTTTAACTTACTGATTTACTATAAAACCCAATATTTATAAAGTATATAATGACTTATATGTTTTATTATTGAGGAAATACATCCTATATCCAATAAAAGTGTTCACACATGATGGGATAGATTTGGATCATCTCTGGTAATATTGTTAAGAACATGTATAAATTCATGACACCTGAGATAAATTCATATGATATCCAAAATTTAAGTTGTTGAAATTCATTTGTAGAAATAACAATGTAGAAGATGAATCATGTTATCCTAAACAAGCTATAAGAATTAAATATTCACATTTTTTAATAACTAATATATGACAAAAGTTATACAATAAAATAATTTTTGGGATATATTAATTAGGACAATATTAGTGTAGGTAAACACCATTTCCATAACTATCACACAATTTTCTCACTAAAGAGTTATTATTCTTGGATATATTTAAATGTTTAATTTCATAATGGTGGAATTAAATGGTAAAAAATAAACTTAATATTTAAAATTTTCATAAATATAATAACATGTGATAAAATTTTAAGATTTTTATAGAATGGACGATTTTTATTTGAATATTTAATAATATAGTTTTTACTATAATTTTATGTTTAATTTATATAAGTAGGGACTTCATTCTTATAATCTTATTGATATGGTAATATATTTGTTTAAGAAGTAAAAAATATTTGTTTTTGAAAAACTATTTTTAAATTATAAAATGTGTGTTTAAAATTTTATGAATGTAGGTAATATTTTACAATAGAAGATAATATTTTTTCTTTTTTCATTTAATAAAATATAATCATGCAAAAATTATATTTTGAATGTTTTGAATGCCACAAGAAATCTATACTTTTTATAACATATTTTGGGGTCATGAAAATAAAAATCATTTATAATTTTATCCTACACATAATTTCTATGATTCATAATACACTTTTTATATAAATGAATTTTTTTATCCATTATTGTTTTTATGAATTGGTAATAAATTAAATGGATTAATGATTAATTACCATGGTAAAGGTAAAATGGTTTTTTCATATCAATAATTTTATTAGAGTTATGAAAATTTTGTATAAATAAATTAGATATGTGTATTTAAATTATTACCCTTTTGTGATTTTTAAACACATAAGAAAATATATAAACACTCAATGACTAAATAATTAGATGAAAAATAGTTACAATAAAGCCATGATGTATAAAAATATATATCTCTAGGAAAATTGTCTGCCATGTATCTTATTTTTTAAATATAATTGTTCATTATATGTCATATAGAATATGATTTATTTAAAATGGATTCCATATTTTGATTTCTAATGTCCAAATTTGGTAAAAGTTTAAATCATAAATTATTACTAATAAAATAATTACTACAGTTAATTTTTAATCATGATTAATAAGGGTTAATATATGGGAATGGAGTCTCTAAAATTTTTAATATTTAAAATTATACATGTACATTATACAAAACAATTTAAGGTATGAAAGTAATATCACATGAATCACCAAAATTTTATCTACATAACTCACCCAACTCACCTAACCCACCTAACACCAATGGGATTAAATTCATACAACTTGCATACCTTTAGATTCCATGAAAATCCACTTCCTTTCATCAATAAAGTGATAAAACTGTCACTCATTCCCTTATTACCCTCCTGTAAAAAGGTATTTATAATGATTTTACAATCACACTACCTCTCGAAATCCAAACCATGGAGTTCCTAATGTTTCAAGGTGTCCCCCCCTCAGACTATAAGAATCTATGTATTGAGGCATGGGTTTACAATCATTTTCTTCCTTTTCTAATTCAAATTCATTTTATATAATACCAATTTTAAATTTAAATTCATTATTTCATCATGGTATCTTCTATGATATTATATTTTTTCAATGAGAAAAATACTTTCCTCAACTCATTGTATCAATTTTCTTGTGTCATTATTATTATGAAATAATAGCTCTGATTTCCCACTTCTATTATCAATTACAAAACATTATTTTAATTTCATCATACATGTAATTCCTTAAAAATATAACCCAATTGATATAAAATATGATATATCGTATCAGCAAACCATTTTTATAATCCTTTATAATGAAAAAAAATCCTATATTTTGGGAAAGTAAAGATTTTATGGTTTTCCCTAACAGTGGAATCCATGTATAACTACCAGAAAATTGATGAGAAAATAAAATAGATTAACTAATGGGTAATCACCCTAAAAAGAGTTTGTTAAATAATTGACTCAACCATTACCTGAGCATATAATGGTTTAGATAATGAATGTATAACAGACTAGAAAATCTTGGGGGGAATGCATTACGATATTCATTGGCTCATTATGAACCTTGATGAAGGATTTATCCAACTAGGGAAAATTATTGAACTCAAATACTATCATTTATTTATAAACCAACATGAAGAATGTACACTTCATCACTACCATATCATTATATTATTTAAATGATCACTACCTCTTACATTGAGAATACCTTATAGAATTTATATTGATTATGTGTTGTTTAACTATCCCTCTTCTCTATTCGGATGGGTAATGATCATGATGTCCATTTTATTCACATAGGGAAAGATATTAGCATTCATTATATTATTATACTAATATGGATTATTATTGAAAATTTGAATATATATTTTTTATCCATAAACCTTCCGTATATTTATGGGTTATGATCATGTTACCCCATTCTTTGACATACAAAAAAGTATTAGTGTTATGTGTGTTGTTTTTCCAATATGGATGAATATTATCCATTATTATTATGATTTATTTATTAATTTTTTCATAAGATTAATGGATTGGTCATAAAAAATTATGAGTGGGGTCTAATATTATATATCCCCCTGATGCGTTGCAATTTCCACTTAGAAAAACATGTTTAGTTATTTTGTAGTATTCTGACTAAGAATAAGCTATTCCAATAACGAAAAGATCCTAATTTCTACTATCATGATTTCTTGGATCATCATATAGAATTTTCTATTTAAAATTATGAATTTCATCACTATGGAACTAGTTATTTTTTATCCATTAGATTTATTTATTTTCATTACATAGTTTGGATATATTATTCTCCTAGTTTTACTTCAATATATATCCATGTTATTTATTTATTCCTTCCATATCACTTGTTCTAGCTTATGTTTTGATATATGAAATTGTATGTAACCCGTTATTAAAAATTTTATCTCACCCTTGATTTTTTTTCCTTTCACCGGAAAACCTATAGGATAATTATTTACAATTTTCAGGGATATTGTGGAAGGGATAATCAAGTTATCCAAATGTATTCATGTTTTATATTATGTTCTAAAATTTAATGTATGTATGCTTCTAGTCATCCAAGACTTTTAATAAGATTTATCTTGTAAAAACTCTAGATTTATATTCCAATATTTTAATATAAATATTTACTTTAGTCTTATATAGTCCATGTTATTTGACATATCATTTTTAACTCAACCACAAATTACTTCATAGATAAAAAATAAAACTATTGTCAAAATTAATGAAATGAATTCACATAATTTGAATATTGAGCCATGGGTGATTGTTTAAAATCATTAAAAACCTCCCCTCAAATCAGTTATAGAACCAATAGTTAGACACAAAATTAGAATAGGTTATTCTAAATCCTTTAACCATACTAATAGATCATCCCCTCAATAATACCATTTCACCACACATTGACCATTTTGTCAACAAAATAAAACTATACTACCCGATCTAGGAATGAATTTGATATTATCTTCTATAATAAACTTTCTTGACCTTGAAATAAATAAAAATCAATATATAACATGGATAGTGGTTCTATCCACATCAACACATACTTAGACTCCCATATCATATCACTTTTCATCTTCCTACTCATGGTATTAATGACCACATTACCCTTTGGCATGGAATGTAGGATCCCAAAGTAATATTTCTAGTATAACTCAATCTATATCATCATGTGTATGTTTAGGAAATTCATAGAGAAGATATAGTATAGGATTTGATAATATATGAATTTTGTAATGCACTAATGATATAAATAGTTTCTCTAAAATATTAGTGAAAATCCAATCATTTCATAATCTATTTCATTAGTGTCATTGTTATTCATATTATTATGAAACTATATTTATCCATATTTTATAAAAACTTACTCCTACATCAATATAACAAACTAGTACATAGTGGGATTCATCAAAAAATCATAAGGAACTCCCTCATATAATAATATTATTATTTGTGTGGTGGTTAACCATTACTTCAAGAAATGGATGGTTGAATAACATTTCATGGACTATATAAAAGCATTATCATACTTTGTTTGAGCTGAAAATGTGTAATGATATTATAAAAGTAAGACATGATCCTTTGGTAGCGGCATGTCATTTCAAGGAAACTATGAATTTCTAAGACATTCTTGTATTTTCACCAAGCAAGGGCTAAATAAATAATTATTGTTTATACAACAATAAAATTGTCTAAGATAATTTTTTCTGTGAAAGGGAACTCTAATTCCAAAAATTTTCACTTTAATAGTTTTTAAATTGCCAAATCTAAAAAAAATCTGTAGAATAAACTCAAATCCTCAACATTCTCTTATTATATCAAAAAATAAAACAAAATAACAAAAATTAAAATGATTATTAACATTTCTTTATAAATAAATTTTAATTTATAAAACATCCCCATGAAGACTGCTGGTATGTTTAACTACCTAAATGTCATTTCCAATTGCATGTAGTGTTCGTATATCTCTTAAAACACTATCATTAGGTTGTCTATATCAATAATCCTCAGTTGATAGTACACTAAATGTAAATACATCTTTTATAACATCATTACATCATTTAGTTGGCTAATGATATTTTTAATCCTTGGTCGGGGTAGTGGTTTTAAACTATTTCCAAGTTTAGTTGTTGATTTCCAAAACAGACCAATAGTATGACATGTTATTTGTGAAAGAAAACTATTTCTCCCCATGGGGATACACTAGGTTATATAAATCCTATCATTGATAAAAGAAAAATATAATTCTATCATTCCTTGATCATATAGGGTGATATTTGGTATGAGACAAAATATATTGGTATGGTAACAAGTGGTAAAAACATATTGAACCCTGTATCAAATCAATGAGGTAAACACATAACCCCTAATTATTACATCATTTAATTATTAAACTACACAAGGAAGATCATATATAATTATATCCCTAACACCTGGGATCATTCTTTTGAGATTTAAATAAATTTAATGGGTTTTAACCCTCCAGTGTCCTGACCATTAATCGCGATCACAAATCCAAAAATATGTAGAGTTATACATACTAAAGAATGAAGCCATTCATCGACGGAAATATATAAATTATCTCACATGTAATATCTTCTCTAGTTTAAGAATGGAATTATAATGTCACATATATAATAAAATTAGGTCATGTTACATGAAATACTATTTAACAAGTATCTCAAATCTCTATGAAATTTCTGGCAATCTCAAACACCCTCTTACGGTTTTAGATAACTCCATGGTATATTGTGACCTCTCAATTCAATGTTATAATTACAATAATATTTTGAGGTTTTTGAAATAATAAGAGTATCCAATGTATAATAATACTATAATAGGAATGGATAAAAGAAAATTATACCTCTCACTGCCACAAAACCACTCAAATTGGCCAACTCAATAACATGAATATACCCTTATCTATCTCCTCACTCTCAATAAATATGGTGTCTACATTATCCTCAATCATGGAATAAGAAATTTGTTTTTATACCCCTAAAACTTTTTTGAAACTATATAACTTCATTATTCTTCTGATTCGTATTATTATGATTAGAAATCCATTTTTTCTACTAGAATTTCTGAAACAACTTCTTTTGATTATAAAAAAGTGGAAATAAGAGAATATTCAATAGTGGAATATATTATTGAGATCTACTAAATTTTCAGGGCTATCCATCAACTATCATAGTCTTCTTGGGCCTCCACCACTCACCCAAAAATATTAGACATATCTTTTGAGTATGTCTACTACTACCAAAAGAGAAACTAAGGACGAATTATTTCTTCCCTGAACCATTGATTCTATTATCCCTGTAACATTATGACTGAGCCATAAAGATATTCTCATAGATATTAATGGATACAGGCTCCCCTATTGAAATTATGTCATTTCCCCAACATCAATATGGCATCAACTCTATTAAATCCACTCTAAAAGAGAGATTGTCTTAATAAGTTGACGCTCTACCATATTTTATCTCTACAGAACCTATCTATAATTCCTTGTCATCAATGTCTATATCTACCACTAAACATTAAGATGAAACACCTTCTAGGTATGGAATTCTTTCTTATATTCATTTGTACGAATATTTTTTGGAGCAATGGATCAACCCCATAAATCATTTCCCATGATCACACGCACTATACATTCCCTTTCAATAACCCAATTACAATATGACCCAACCAGGATCTATAGTAAAATCGAGTGTTACCCTTAAATTTAGCTAGTAAAAAGAAATAGGTTTTTGACTACAACCAGGGTATATATAGTATTTTATTCTGTACATCACCCACTTTAATCCCAATAATGAAGAATATAACCCCAAAAAATAGACATCATTTACGGAATTTAAGTTGCATAAAATATATAAACCAGGTAAAACATATAATTTAATAACATTAATTATTTTAAAAAAGTTCCAAAAAAATTATAATAAACCAACTCATTATATGATGTAATGAAAATTCCCATAGTTTTCAAAACATCCACCATAACCAGGATAATGTAAAGTCCACACCAATATCCAATAGTAACATGATTACCTAAAAACATATATAAGCTGTGGTAACTATACATGTATAATTGATCTTATTGTCTCTATAAACTCTCATGTGTGTGTTAATGAATAATACTTAAGTGAAGGTTAGAAATAAGTTAAACTGATTCATGATATGATTCCTAGAATGGCCTTTAACCCATCTCACCAAAAAAACAATATCTAAATAACAAGTACACAAAATATACAATATATTATATAAAATGTCACATGGATCCCAAAAACCATCTCCCACTAACCCAATCATCAATAGTCTCAATGAATCATGTCATGATGTACATCATCTTCTTACCCTCCTCTCCATGAGAATTTCTACCACAAAGTCACATCATAAAAGAAATCAACTTGATTCCATTATCCTTAGGATCATCTAAACCATATTTATTAATACTTACAAAATCCATATATAGGAGAACTAGGTATACTATTTTTCTACCACACTAACCTAATCACTCAGTTTGTGTTAAGTAACACCCTATAAAATAAACCTCAACGGTGATTTTATAACTAAAAACACATCAGTCACCAAAAAAATAAATAAATACTAAGAATCAACATAAAATTCCATATTTAATTGTTCCCACTTGTTACATATCAACTATTAGTGATTTTTTACTGTGTTATCTTGTGTATAGAAACATAATTTCCAAATCCATGGATATGAAACAATATTTTGGAATCAATTGATATCTTTTTTCATTTTGATGAGGGTGTTTTTTGTAAAGCTTATATAAATTGATTGGTAGTAGAATTTAAATTTTACTAATTCAAATGGATTGGGGGAGATAACATGATTGTGCAAATAATCTTATTATATCATTAAAATTTTAAATTATTTCATTAAATTAACATCGAATTCATATGGTGATTTTTTTTGGTGTCCCAAATGCTTAGTATTTATACAACTCTATAACTAGTATTTCAATCATAACTAAACAATTTTTATGGATGGTTCAATAATCCATAATCTCCACTCTATTTTTGGTTCCAATAATCCACGAAATCCATATGGTAAAATAAAAATGAAACTAACAAATATCATATCAAGAATAAGACACAAAATTTAAATTTAATGATTATTAAAAGTGAACACCTCTTAAACAACATGCCATCAATAAATTATAAATCACCCAAATATAAGAATTACACATCAATTGTGTTGGTTTATAATCTATTTTTTTAATATTACAACATAAAATATTAATGAATGAGATATTAAATGTGTTTTACAAACTAAAACTAGAACACAAATAGGGATTGAAAATTACTCACACATGGATGTAATTGAAAAGGGAATTTGAAAAATAATACCAACAGAATTTAAATAAATTGGAATATTAAAATTTTAAAACATAACCAGGTGATTATAATAAGAGTATATAATTAAACATGCATTAATATTTGACAAAATTAAAATTAATTATAATATACAATAAATAAGTAAATGGGTAATAAATTTCTATGAGAGGTTTACCTTATTAAAACTAATGTTTGGATGGTCATTAGACACCATCATCAATACTTTGGTCATTCCAATTCTCCCATAATTATTTTGAAAATCTATATTTTTTAAGATATGAAAGGTCATGTATTTATAGACTATATTTTTTGTTAATTTGGCACCCAAATGTTCCAAAAACTTAACAATCCTTATTTTCTCCCAAGAGAGATATTTATAGAAATATTATGATATTTAAATATTTCAATAATTGGTGTTTTAATTCATCCCAAAAACTTTCATCACCATCAGACTTTAGGATCCAAAAATATAGATTTTTTCGGATAACCAAGTTTCATTGTCCTGAATTATCAAAAAAATAATGCGTAAATGTGAGAAAATTTATGGATATAAAAACAACCACATATATATAAATAATATTTTAATATTTTCATTACAAAATTTTTTAATTTTGATAAATAAATTTTGTAAATCATTTGTAATGTAATGTGAGAGATGTATTCAAAAATTAGTCTATTCTAGAAGACCTAGTAGAATCATGGGACTTAATTTCATGGAGGTTTTGATACTATAAATTTTTTAATTGGTATATGAATGGTTTACCCTTGATTGAAAATAATTTTTGTAGAACACTGAGGAAATTTAATGGAATTTTGTATTCTTTATCAAACCAAACTATATATCCACCATTTCAAGTCTTATGTTCATGCTATATCCATTTAGAACTCTTATATGACCCATATGGTACTCTAAATATTAAGTCTAGTCATATAACTGGATATATAATTTATTGTAAAATGAATCAGAAACCCTATTAAAAATGAATCACACAATCAGGACCAATATAATGAATTTTATGATTAAAAAATTATACAGTACAATAATTGGGTGAATTTTAACAATTCAATATGTAAATTTTAATTAACATAACATGAAAATTTGTTGAAAATTATCGATTATTCAATAGAAATATATATTTTGAGTAATTTAAATTCAAGAAAAAACATATAATATCAACCCCCAAGAACCTCAAAAAAGTGTTTTCCTCAAACAAAATAAAACCAAACACATAGAAAATTTTTTTCACATAAAAATAAATATAAAATTTTTCCCTCTAAATAAGGCGTCTAGAATTTATCATTTATTTAAATTGAATTCTAGTACCCATTATGATCACAATTATGTGCTAAAAATCTTTTTTATGCTCAAAATTATATTTATAAAATGTTGTCATGAAATACTCACTCCTCTCATAATGATTTAGATTTATCAACGAGGATTAATCATTCACTAACCAAGAGTGATATGTTAGGATTTTCTAAAATCTCTTAGTTTCAATTCATATCACAAATTTCACATAAATAAAGAGGTATTATTAAAATATGATTTCAGCGGATGTAGGAAAATGATAAAATATAAAAGATAGGGGTAAATATAGGTGAATCATCATAAATATTGAAATTTAAAATCTATGAAATGATATGTGAAACAGAATAGAAAAATATTTTTACAAGGGATCATCAATGTGAATAAATAAACAAGAGATAGAGAAATAGAAGAGAATAAAAAATGGATACTTTGTTCAAAACTCAAAAAATAAACATAATGACTTAAGAAAACATGGTTCAAGTGTTTTTTATTTATTTTTTATTGAGTTTTTTACAATACTTTACTTCTTTCCCCTTTTCAATTTATTTTTTCTTTTTTCACTTATAAATAATTTGTACAAATTGATAGTGGGTTGATTTATTTCCCATCCCTCACCAAATTACCACCTCTCCCTCACATATAAAGGGATTTATTTATTCAAGTATAAAAATAATAATTGAAACTAAATGAATGTTGGCCCTAAATTATATCTATTCACCCAGAAGATAAATTTCAAGAAAATCATGAAATTAATATCCATGTATATGTCATGTTGAAACATTACATGGGATTATCAAATGGAAATCACAAATTGGATTACTTTGGGTGAAATTTCCTTTCAAAAGTATAATAAATATATTGGAAATATGATCCAGTTTTGATATAATGTTACAATTTTTATTAAAAACTTAATCTCACATTATTTCAAATAGTAGTTTGAAATTCATCTCAAAATTCAATCATCTTGAGACTCAAAATTTTTATAGAAAATCTATATGAAGAAAATATGGTTATAGATGACATTGAAATAAAGAATAGTTTTTTTCATTATTGGTAAGAAAAAATGATTTGTATTAAAATTTTAAGCATTAAAAAAAAGTTTTTCTTAACATCATCTGACCATGTTTGTGATGAAAATAAAAAACAGTTGAGATGAAAACAATATTTTCCTGACTCTCTAATAATTGTTGGAAAAAAAATTCGAAACATTACTATATAATTATATATTTTATAATTTGAAACCAAAATAATGTAATATAAAAAAAATAAATATTTTATAATAAAAAAGGTAAAAAATTAATAATAATTAAAAATAAGATTATAATAATAAAGAGATTGAAAAAAAATATGGTTGAGAAGAATAGTAAGGGGTTAAGTGAACATGGTGATTCATGATTTAAAATTAGTGGATCACCCTCTCCATATAGTGGAAGTCCATTGATAGTAGAGGTTATTTTGGTTGAATTTTAAGTGGTTCCTGATTTATTTATTCTTTAATAGTATAGAATTTTTTGATTTCCATTTACTGTAATATTCCTTGAGGTAACAAATTTATCAAACTACAGCACATAAAAAGTACAGTATCAAATATAAGGTATTTGATGTTTGGATTTGTTGAAAATTTGAACCAATATAGATGTATTTTGAATTATATTAATAAAATAACATGGAGTTATTTGTGAGGTTGTATAAAAGATATGAAATTATAGAAATTATAGAGGTTTCTCGCCAATATAAACTGTTATTCCATGAATCACACCTTTGAAAGGTCCATACATTCCATTCATATAAATATTACATGATAATGAGGATTTTATATGGTAATTTTCATATCATTATATTATAGATAAATCATATATGATTATTTCATTTGTAATATATATATAATATTAGTTTTTTCCATGATAAAATAAGTTGTTCTATGAAGAGTGTTTGAGAAGAGAATAAAAAATCAGTTAACTTGAAAAATGCACCTCAATGAATATGATCCATTGTGAAGAAATGAATTTTATTATTTTTGAACATAGTAAAGTTTTTTTTATCTAACACTAAATATCATTTATTTATTTTATCTAGGATGATTTAAGTGTTTCTAGATTTTATATTCTCATTCATTAACATAGCAATTTGAGAAATTGAATAGTTTGGTAAGACTCGGATGATTTTAAAGTGGATGTACTTGTTTCGTGAAGAAAATACCACCCCAACCAAAGTGAAATCTTATACACCCCAAATATATTGGTTTCCAAAGGACTAACCTAGAAATTGAGAGAAGATATATGGAAATTTATCCATCATTCTATGAAGTATTACATCATGATATGAATTTCAGTTTATACCCAATTTAATCATGAGTTAATATGTATCATTTTGGTGACAGTTTGATGTTTTTTTTAAATTATTAAACAAAAAAATTAAAAATTAATTGAAATAGGACCCTTAATAACCAATATGAATAATGTATTTTAATGAGGAGTTAATTTCACTTTGAATTAAAAATCTTAAATTCAAATAATAAATGTTTTTACAAATTTACAATGATGGATAAAATAATGGCTATCAATTACAACATAAAATGGAATATCATTAAAGATTGTAGGAGGAGAGATAATCATTGAGTAACTAATTTATAGGATAAATTTTTGTGAGGTTGAATTTTATTAAATATTAGTCGTGCAGTAATGAGTTTTCTTAGTATACCATTAAACATATATTAAACCAGAACATATCACCATGGAAAATAGCCTTTATTCTTTCTATTACATCATTGATTAATATCATTTATGGTCAATTTTTTATCAAATCCATATATGTGCCCTACTTAAAGTCATTGTGTGTAAGATATAATCAAAATGATGGCCTTAGATCGGTAGTGATCTTCTCTAAATGTTTTAATAACATACTAGGGAAGTAGTTTTTAATTAACATATCAGTACATCAATGATATGTGCTCCATGTGTAAGCCTTTTATATATTAAACAAGTTAAATTACAATGTTTATGAAAATTATATTTTCTTAATTTGTTTGTGATTAAAAATTATCATCATTTTTTCATTTCCAACATGAAGAAAATTTATGATTTGGTCTATGAAAAAATAAATTCTTTTATAACCTAATTCACGTCTTAGGTTTTTTGGTATGACATTAGGGTTCAACATGCGATATTATAGAAATTTAATATTATATTAATCTATTAAAATATTTTCACAACCATGGTGAACATAATGAATAGAGTGGAAGTAACCTTACTCGATGTATGTAATTATGAGCATTGGATAAAAAAGAAGACATATCATCTATGGTTATCTAAGGATCATGTATATATATTATTGGTATAAGGGATACATGTAATTGATTCTATAAGAATATCAATGATGAAATCTAAAAAAAGGATAAAAAATGCTGAATATGAAGCATAAAATTATTAATCTATGTTCTTAATAATCATACATATATATAGGTTATGGAATAAATAATGACAAAGGTTATTTGAGATTCCATTATAATATCAATGAATGATATTTTAAATTGAAGGAAGAACTGATTCATGTTTTATAGAACATATATGATAATTAAAATATGATATACAAGTAAAAAATATTTTTTATATAATCATCATAAGAATTTTTTTGGTTCCATTCATTAATTGGGTCAAGATGTCAATGATTTATTTATTGGTTAGATGATCATTAATATATTACTTATTATTTATACTCTCAATGTTTTATAACTATATGAGATTATTTCAATTGAGTGATCTTTTGTTAACATACACAACATTTTAGTTGTGTATGAGACGTAAGTGAAATGAAAAATATATTTGGATCATTAATAAAACATTATAATATTCAAATATTCAATGAAGATATAATTTTAAGAAGTTAAAAATTTGAATAATGCAACTAATATTTTCTTATAAATTCTATCAAGGAGTTTAAAATAGGTATAGGAACATTTAATGGAAACAAAATTATATCTTCTTTAAGTTGTGGTATTATTGGACACATTTATTCTATGTGTCCACATAAATTTGATGAATATAGTGGTGTGCGTGATTTATGTTGACAATATAAGAAGAAATCCAATTCTATAAGTAACACCAATTTAATAAATTTTAATTATATTGTTCTTAAAGGAAAGTGATTATTATATAAGAAGAAAATTTTGCAAATGAATACCTATTAAATTTCATTAAAATTAAATTTCTATTTCATTTAGAGGGTACTGTGATGGCTTCAATGTACATGTCTAAAACTAAAATATAAGATAATGTTCAACTGGGAGTAGTGGTAGATATTCAAGTGTCATTGGGATGATAACGTGATGATATAGATTTTACAAGAATAAAAAAATTGGAAATGAGGGTAATTATAAAGGAATCATTAAGAAATATTATTGAAATATACTATTAATAAGGCCTTCATGAGGAAGTAAGGAATTAATATGAATAAGTTTCCATATAATATGAAGATGTTTCCAATTACTAATTGAGAAATGATAGAAAAACTATGATCATTAATGATAGTGCCTTATATATAAAATATAAATATATTAAAATTAAATCTCAAAAAGAAGATATATTTTCTCAATGATATATGAGTGAACCAAAAATCAATGTTAAAGGGTTAAAGAAGAATATTTAATTTTGGAATAATTTTGGTGATGTTTGAAAATATTGTGATGAATACGGAATTTTATAGTTTTATGATGTTCATAATTATCAAAGTCCAACTAGTTAATGAAAAAATGTTATTGTAATTAATTGTGGAGAATAAAGAAAATTTTCTATAAGGTCAAATATAACATGGATTAAATTGTATTATAAAAGATATCATCCAATGGGGACATATAAATAATAAATTAATTATACAAAACTTGAGATATATGGATAGGTAATAATAATATGATATTTAAAATAATGAAATGTTTGTGTTTTAGTTTTTTAGGCCAAAATTTATCTTATCACACTTAAGAAAAAAATTTATCCTAGGGGACAAACTAATGGATTTCAAAAAATATATATATGTAATATGCAGTTCATTTCATGGAAGAAATTATTTCAATATTTATGGTTTTAATTGACCAAGCTTTAAACAAAAGGTAGTTGACTATTGGTAGAGAAGAAACATATTTTCTAATTTATGAAAAGTGAAATAGGATCTATGAAGTATAATAAAATCCCTTATATTAATTCATTATACACTCTTTAAGAATAATAATTTTACCTATTGGTTTGTAAAGAAATAATTAGAAGAGACTGAAAAAATATTTTATTCCTTTATTTTTATTTTGGAAGGAAAGAAAAAAATAATGAAATGGAAACTTTTATTAGAAATGATATAAATCTACCTAATAGATAGCAGAATCATATTTTAGGGCATTTTAATCACTAAATAATAGAAAAAATGTCAAAATATGGAGTAGTATATGATATTAATTATCTGAAGAGAGTGTGAGAAAGATTTTTGAATCTTATTTGTGAGGAAAAAATCATTTAAAATCCATATTCTTCATAGAAAGAAAGTACATTAGGTTTATTGAATTTGGTTCCCACTCATGTGTTTAGTCATATAGGTCATTTCTAAAATTATGGTTATATACATATCATTATATTAATGGCTAATTATAGCCAAATAGTGTGTAAAATGGTCATTCATTTAAAAATTTAATTTTTTGACTATATAAATATATTTTGATGATATACATGAAATTAAACTTGTTGACATGTGAAAATTTTGAGATTAGATAATATAACAGAGTTCACATATTTTGAGGATAAATATTAACTGAAAAAATATTATATTAACAATGATAAGTCATTATTAATGACTCCATACAATAGTGGGATAATGGAAATAATAAATTGGATGGTAAAAAATATGGAAAAGAAATTTTAATAGATAGTTTAATATCATTCCACTATAATAATGAATCATTTTATGTGGTTGTCGATTCTACCAATATAGTATAACACAGTCGTGTGGTATAGAACATTCAATAAAAAATGTTGCATGGATGGAAGCCATCATAAACAAAAGTTCCCACGATGGAAGCCATTATTAATAAATCTTAGAGTATTTGTAAGAAACTGTGTTATACAAACTAAATAATGAAATAATTGAAATTATACTGATATAGAATATGAATGTATTTTCTTAGTATATTAAACCATGTCTATGGTATAAAAATTATATAATAATAGGTTCAATGAATATTTTTAGAGTAATGATTTTATGGTTGTTAGGAATAAAGTCAATAATGATTATTGAATTTCATTTTCTAATATAGATTCAAATGAAATAAAATAAACAAATAAATAATTTGGATAACCCCAAAATGATTAGGTTATTGATGATTCTGAGATAAAATAATTATAATAAAAAATTAAAGAAGTGATTCAATTTATAACTCAGAAAAGAAGAAAAATAGGTCAGGTTTATCTATGAAATATCATTAAATAAAATATTTCACAAACATAGACTTGAATAATGAAGATTATATAGTACACTACTCTATTATCATAGATTGAAACCCTTTTCTTTGAATAATTTGGAAAATAATAATCATTGGTTAATTAAAAGAATATATAATTGGGTAAAATTGATTAAAATCATATTTGGGGTCCTGTGAATCGACATTAAAATCATAGTGTGATTGGTGAAAAGTGTGTCTTAATGAACAATAAGGCTGAAAAATAGAAGGTGGTCAAGAAAAAATAAATATTATTTTATAAGAGATATGATCAATTTGAATATAGGGAAGTTGAATATATTTTCAAACCAATGGAAAATATAGATTCAATAAGACTCTTCTTATTAGTGGATATATAACGAAATTTAAAAGTATTTAAAATGGATGTAAATATGACATTTCAAAATGGGGGATTTAATAATTATTTATATATCAAACACCAATTTATATATTTTTCTAAAGAATTATGATTCAAATGTGTACATGTAAACAAAATATTTTAACATCCAAAAAAATGAACCTTGTCCCTATTATACAGGGCATGGAATTTTCCTAAAGAAAATAGAGTCTATGATGGTTGGGTTTGAAAACAATCTCTATGTGAACATTTATAACAAGGTGGAGTTATTGATGTTTTTTTATACGGAATCATATTCAGAGAAATACTATAAAATTTTATTAATAGAGATTAATAATTAATGATTATTTTGTTTGAAATTTCAATCACTAAAAAGTGCAAATGTAACACCCCAAGATTTATAATATGTTTTTTTAAAATAATGTTATTTTCATAAATCTATTGAGATACGCAGAACCAGTTATCTAAATAAAATGTAATATAGAATAATTTTATAACCTTTCTATTATATTTTATGTATCAATAAGATTTAACCACATTTTAAAAAAATTAAAAAAACGTAGATTAAAATATATTTTAATTAAAGTCTTTATATGTATTAAAAAAATATTTTTTCCTCTAGAATTTTTTTATTTTTTTATGAATATATTATATTCATTTTATTATACATTAAGAAAATTTATTTCAAAAAAAAACATCACTTTTTTAAATCATCATGTAAAAAATATATTAGAGTTGAATTTTGATAATTTTCATAAATGGTTATTTTTTTGACTAAAAAATATTGATTTCAATTGAAAACATAACTTTACATTAAAGCATTTAGAATATTTATTTTGGTTTTAAAATGGTTTTAAAATATAATTAGGTCATTTATAGTGTTATTAATCCAAATATGGATATTTTAATAAAATATATGAGGATTTTGGTGTAAAAACCTTGAATACTTATGAAAACATTTTTTCATGAAAATGTTATTATAGAATTTTTAATGGTTATTTTAATAGTATATTCTTCAACACTTAAGAGATTAAATTGATTAAATAGATTAAATATTTGGAATTATAAATTCCAAATTTTTTAATGATTCCAATTTCATTATTTCTCATACTAAATAGTAAAAACAATTATAAAATCACCCCATTTATGGTGTAAATGGGTTTACTAGGGTGGTTAAACCAAGTGATAAGTGTAAAAAATACAATTAAAATTGTATACAACCTATTTAATCAGCATATATCGACCTAAAAATATCCTACATTCTAATGAATAGAAATTTTGAATCATATTTATGGATAATAACTTTTTTATGTTTTACTTATTTAATAAACTCCTTGTGTATCCTCTCACCCACTTATAAAAGGGAACCCCTACTATATCTTACTTATTATACTTATAGTATTATATATTAACCAAACATACCCAAATATCTTATAAAATTCACCATTTATTTTTGGAGGTTATGGTATTCTTGAAATACCATTCCAATAATATTTAAAAATAGATCTGAAGGAGGCCAAATGAAGCAGTGGTAAGTATCTTACCCGTCCTCTGTTAATTTCATTGTTCTTCTACATCATATAAATAAGTTGTTTTAATCATAAAATAATTAATTAAATAACTGAAAAATAATGAATTTTTTCAGTTTTAATAAACAAATATTTATCATCCCTATATTCCATAAAATGTGAAGTATCGCTCATGAATACGTGTGGATTACTACCTTTATGTAAAAATACAATTAATTTTTATCACCATATTTAATGGATGGTTATTATGATATGTTTAATATTTATAAATAATATTTTTTATATAGTTATAATTATCTAATTATAACATCATATCTACCTTAAAACCTTTTAATCTGATGAAAAATGATAATGTTTCTCATGTGAACATGTGGCCTAGCACCTCCCTGAAGAGATATGATTTGTTTTTCATTTAGAAGGTATATGGATGCTAAAAATATTGGATTTAATATTAATAAATTATGTAAATTATATAATAATGATTCTATTATGATTAATAATTATTTAACATTATTTCATTATATCCGTTGAAATGTGAAAATCACATTTATGTGTACGTATGACTTACTATCTCTCAGAACTGCTTAATTCATTTTTTTCCCCATATATTATGGAATAATATATATGTTTATAATAACTATATATGATATGTATCTTATCATAAATGTTTTTGAGATGATGTAACCATGATAAAGGTATAATGACTATAACTACCAGACTTATGAATAATGAAATAGTTTACACTTCCGAAAGGTGTGTTTTATATGGAAATATAGAAAAAAGGGTGTTGAAATGTTATAATTGTATAAAATATGATATTATAAGTATTTATATGATTATGGTATAGAATCATAAAATATTTAAAATGTTATACATGTGTTTAAGGAGAATTCAAATCGCATAAAACTCAAGGTAATGGATTTATGTTTTAATGTCACTACTATTAGTATTTTTTATGTTAATGTTTCCAATGAATATATTTTATGACCAATATCTAAAAATCCCATTAATTTTTATCTCATTTATTTATTTCTATTTATTGAATATATTCCTTCTATATTCATCACATTAAGTACTCAAGATACTGAAATAACATTTTTAACACAAACAAACTTTATTTATCTATTTAGACAAAAATACTTTTCGTCTATATCAGTGATTTATTAAAATGATTAAATGAATGTTTTTATTATTATACTATTATTTTTTAATGTCATTTTGACCCATGTTTTAATTTTTACAAACTATTATTAAATTCATGTTCTAATTATTTTCTAAATGAGGTATTTTAGACTTTTTAAGGAAAAAGTTTAAAGGAACCATTATTTTAAAAAACATGCCTTGAATGAAATTTTCCACCATAATGATCAATAAATTCCATGAATCATTAAATTTTAATAACGGATTAAATCCGTAGTTTCTTAAATAAATATTCAAGAATTATTTTAAATACATTTTTCATCTAAGATGGCGTCTTTTAATGTTACATAAGATTTAATGTGATATGATCCAGTGATACCATCATAATTATTTTTCAATATGGATTTTGATTATGATGAAAATATATATATGAATACCATTTATTTTTTAGGGATTATGTGATGATAAAAATTTTAAATGTTTATAAAACTTATTTCTTTTCCAATAGTTGTTATGAGGGTAATTTTTTATGATATTTTAGAACACATATATCTGGATTATGATTTCATAATTGGTGGGCCTAGATTTATATAGCCCTTAAATGCATTGGGTAAATATGGATATCTCATGAAATAAAAAGGATCAGAATGGGGAGTAAACCCAATTTATTAATGGACTTTTTCCAAAATTATTTTATTGGCTGTGAACATTGACTAGGGATATGATGGAATAGGGAGTGAACCTAGTACGATATGATAGTCATGGTAGTTATCCTTGAAAAAGGAAATTATTTTCCAGGAATATTTGTATGATAAAAAATATGTCTTGTTCTAATGTTATGATGTCCTGGAACATTTTCTTTAATTCCATTATTATTCATGTCAAATAAACAGTAATGCTCTATTCTAGGACTTCAGATTCTGATACCTGATATAAAGTGTGTGCATTTAAAATGTTACTCGCATGTTCTCATACCTATATGATGATGTTATTTTCAAGATAATCATAGATATATCCATTTTACCCTTGTGGAGAATTAGAGCACACCCTCTCTTATATTTCCATTCCCCGTTATTTGACGTATGGTTTTAAGTATTATATATCTAAGAAGGGTTATGGTTATGAAGAAAATATTAAGTGATAGTTTATATATCTTATGGACAAGTTATTTGTTAATTTATGTTTCCAAATATACCAGAATTATCTGATTATAGCATGTATCCTAATGATATGTATAGAATATTCATCAAATTAGATGTGATATTAATATGTGAAAATTATGGGTCTCGTTATGAAACATTTTCTAGGACTGAATGTTCATCAAGAAAGTGGGAAAACATTGATATAATAGGTTATATATTAAAACTAAGTCTTCAAGAAATTAATAATAGAGGAGTGGAGGCATGTTTCAACCTATATTTCTCTTTCAAAAAAATCAATGTAGTAATTAAAAAATTAAAGGGTGGACACAATTTTGTGTAAATGTTTCATAGGTAGTTTACTCTATCAGAATATTATCAAGCTATATATTTTTTATGATAAATGAATGAATTCAAGGTTTTCAGGTTATTATATGGATGAACATCCCATTGTGGTGAAATCCAATAGAGTTATTTTATTGGAACATTAAATTTTTATTTTTTTTACACAAAACTAGTAAATAAATTGATTTCTCAACTTATTCATTTAACATCTGGTAATATTCTAGTGTCGATCAAATATCTATAAGTGGTCTTGATTTCTAAATTGTGAATAATAGTGTTGGTTGGATACAAATTAAAGAATACTAGGTTTGTTTAATCAATGTAGAGATAATGATTTTTATAAATTATCTGGTTGAGAAATAGTATTTATACATCATTAACATTTTACTATGAATCCATTTTTTCATTTCCTAAAAAATCAATTTCTGGTTTAGTGGGATTCTCAAAAACACAATTAAAATGCCAGGCTCCAACCCAATTGTAGATCCATAACAAAAATTAGGTAAAAACAAAATTTAAAATGAAAAAAATCACTGACAAATAAAAGGGGACCTCAAACAACCTCCCAAGTCTGACAAATACTAAAACAATTTGAAAACATCATAACCACATCCCAACACCAAACCTGATTAAAATTTCAAATTTTGAAAACCAAACCGAGCACTATCGCACAACCATGGTAGCAAACAACTTAAACAATATAGGCAGAAGGAACCTCAATCCATCCTCAGTAATAGTAAGTGTGAACAACCACCATGAAAAAGAGAGGTAATACATTAAATAAAATCCCCAACAGCAATAGAACCATATTTTCCAAAGTGCTTCCATCGTCGTGAACTACCATTATCAACCTAGCACTATAGTTGATTTCTAGGATGAAAAACTAAAATCCACCATAGCCAAACCATTTTAAAATTTTCATAAACCAAAATACCATGAAAAATAACCAGGAAAAGAAAATGAACCCCAATAGATCGCACCTATATACCACAACCACTGATGGAACCTGAATAAAGGAATAAGGCAACTACAAGACGCACCTTGTGGAAGACCATGCCGCTAACACACAGAAAAAAATCATGGAACCTCGACAATGAGTCCTGAGGAAGCCAGGACCACCTACCCTATATAAAACCTCATAGACGAAGGAGATGTGAGCCTCTCTAAATATAGGGGAAGAACCCTATTTGGAGGAGGAGTGTTCCCAGGAGAGCATGACTAACACCCAGACAATAGACGACGGCCAGGGAAGCCTCCAGAAATAGACTATACTAGAATCCCGCACTGAGAAAATTCATCATAACTAGAAATATGCCAAGTCGAGATAAGCTAGATGATGTCATAGCTGAGATTCACAACATCAAAATACAGCTGATGATGACGAAGACCAAGGGGTGAAATGCAACACTGAAAATTCACATTAAAGAGAGAGCAGAGACACTAAGTGTAAGAATAAACCATAGCAAGGAATCTCGAGAGTGCCCCCTAGGGAGAACAGTTCCGTCTCATTAACATTGTGAAACATCCTATGATGATTCACTGTGATTTCGAAAGTTTCATTGAGTTCTATAAAAGTCTATTTTAACACTCTTGGACAAGGTAAATTTAGATCTACTATAATTTTATAAAGTATAATTTGGATAACAATAAATTATGGGATTCACTGTAACTCATAATCAGATGGCATATATCTTTACAAAACCAATAGGGGCCGTTATATTTGAAAGCTGTAGGTGAAACCTTGTATTTCAATCAATTTCCTCAAGCTAAGGAGGTTTTCTATTTTGCCTATCCTAATTTTTATCTAGTTTTATATCATGAATTTATGTGTTCTGGTTTGATTATATATGATATTTTCTAAAAAAAATTGGGAGATACTATCTTGGGGGAGTTTTATGTAAGTGAGACCAATATGAAAATCATAGTTTTCATTGTGGAAATTAATCATTTCAATTGATTTCTACACTAACATTTATCTTAAATCGTCTTAGAGTGGTTATTAATGACACACATCTTGGTTTTTAGACTAGTGGATGTTTGAAAAATGGTTTCATTTTATTATCAAATGGGGAGTGCGTAAATAATATCTTTCAATTACATGTAACTATATAAATTTTTGTTATTGATGGTCTAAAAAATAATCATTTCCAATGAATTTTTTTTCAGCAAATATAAAAGTGCGAGACTTATCAAACCCAAGTTTTTTGATATATATATATATATATATATATATATATATTTTTTACCAATGCTGAAAAATATTGATGTCTTGCAGGTGACTAAATAAATTTAATTTAATGTTTTTTAAAGAGGTTGTGAAAGCTCTAAAATTCTAGAAATTATAGAGGTCATGCTAAAAAATATAATTTATCATCATGAATGAGATTATACTATGAAATACTGAAAACAAAATTCAATATAAGATTAAATTGAGATATTGTTTGAATAGTATTGGCAGAAATACACAAATCTCCACCATGAATCACAACTATATAAGGTTTATACATGTTCAAATGATAGGAATTACTTTGTGAATTGGATTTCATACTCCCTATATTTATTAATATACTTGTTTAAACATGTATGTATTTTTTCTTTTTCAAATTTATAGGATTTTATTCCATTCTTATTAATAATATGTTACACTATCAAGGAAGATTGAGCAAATAACAATAAAATGGATTGATACACCACAATGAATATGATGTGTCACGAATAAATCTATTTAATTTTCAATGCATCTAGAAAAGTTAATTCCATTGAGTTATAAAACCAATGATGTTGTGAAGGTATATGGTCGGAAGAGAGTTCTTCTAGAGTTAATTTTTCCACAACATGACACAATAAGTTGCACCCTGAAAGATTCTGGATATGATTATGTGTTTCTATAGTTGATGTACTTATTTTACAAAGCTAATACAATAACATAACAAGTAAATTATAACACACTATGGAGATATGGGATCAATCACAGCCTACCTGGTATTGAGATATGTTATAAATAGACTTATATTTAATGTCTTAAAGAGTTACATCATGCTATGATCATTAGTTTAATAAAAAAATTACAAGAGTTATTATTTGGTATAAACTGGATAGTTTAGTTGTTACATAAATATCCTTTAACCCCCTATTGAAAATTCAATGGTGGAAATCACATTGTAAATAATATATCTGATGGATTTGAATGAGAATTTAAATAGATTTTTATTTTCAAATTTGAACATCAGAAAACCTAACTTTTTAGAAGGGTACTATACTGAATGAAATGGTGGTGATCACACATAGAATATATGGGATGATCATTGATACTCATTTATGATCATATAATGAATGTTTATCATCGAATATCTATATTATATGAGAGAATGTGTGAGACTAAATTTCATTGAAGATCGGGCATGGAATAAATGGCTTCATATGAATTCCTTTGAAAATATTGAATAAAATAATAAACGATATCGGAAAACACCATTTTTAGTGTTATATAATTTATTTATATCTTGTAAGATTGACCAATGTGTTAATTACATTATTGTATCTCTCTTGAATTTTGTGAATTGAATTTAAGTATAGAACATGGATCAAATTTGAGTTTTGATTTCTTATTAATCTTATAATCACAAACATTGGAAGTAGTGGTAAATATATATAAAAAATGTCATTGATAACTAATCTTTGGAGTAACCTTTTATGGGTGAACTATGTTAAATTATTTTTCTCATGTGATTTATTTTTCTATGTTTTTTCATAATAAAAAAATTATTCAATTTTTCCATCAAAATATGTATAAAATATATGGTTTTGTTTAAATAAAAAAGTTAATGTGTTACATGCTAATTAACCTCACTATTAGGGGATATATCACATCCATAGGGTATGATATGTGTATATTAGTAACAATAAAAGTACCTCTCCATGGATAATTAATCATACCTGGGTGAAGTAAAATGTGATAAAAAATAGTTATTACCTTATAATCATTATGAAATTACTTTTAGGGGATCTCTTTTTCATGGACTACAATAGTTATTTTCCTTTTAGTGTTTTTTACTATTATATGAATCATGTTGGAGATCCAATAATTAATTTATTTTTATTAATATTTCATTCCCATTTTTTTAATAAAATTCAATGTATTAATAAGTAAAAATGATTTCTAAAAAAAATTCTGATAAATGAAATCTATTTCCGAAACAATCCAAAATAAAAAATCCCAATTCCAATTTTTTAGGATGTTTGACAATACAAAAATGACCCACCAATTGTTTTAGACTAAACTTTTTATGTAGGATTAATAATCCCCTCATGATCTCTCTTAACTTATGTATTTTAAATTTCATCAAATATATTATTTTTCTGATTATGGGTTATGGATTTTTTATGTACAACCCCATGTTTTTTCAATGGAGATTCCATGGTAAGACTAAAAAATGGGATTCTATGTTACTCATCAAAACATGTGGTGTTCAAATAAATGGAATTTGTGTGTCTTTATGAACGCATTCATAATATATGTATCATCTATTCTAGGGGGTTTAACCTTAACCCTCGAGAAACACAGTCATCCTCCTAAGGGATATATGTGAATGATTTATAATATTGAGAGGTAAAAATGAAATTAATTCCCCAAAAATAAATTATTTCTTATAATATTTATGGTTTTTAAGGAATCAATCTTCTATTGTAAATTCTACTAATTTTTTGGCATAGGGGACCTGATTTATAAAACTCATTTTATTTCTTAATGATTGTGGGATAGATAAATTCATATTCACTGAATTTTTCTAAAGTTCATTGTGGACCTAAGTTTCCCCATCTATGATGTGGATGGTATTATCACAATATTGTGGAATCCTATTCTTCATCATCTCAAATCATAACTACCATGTTAACACAGGTTCTAAAATGTTTGTTATCTCCCAAAAAATGATTCACTTTTAAAATTTTCATTTTTTAATTTTGAATAATTTTGTTGAAAATCATTAGCGAAGAAAAAAATAACAATGGTAGAATACCATGATACAAATTGAATGAGATGTAAAAACTATTCCTTTAGAAATTTTAGAGGAACAATTACATAATAATAAGATTTTTAAATTCATATGTAGTGGTCAACCAGTAAAAATTAATTTTTAGGTCCATCCTAACTATCAACAACTAATTCCTAAATAAATATAATCCATATTTATTAGAATTGTTTTGGAATCAATTTTTTTCTAAAAAACATTAAAGTCGGATGGCCTATAAAGATTATTATTTTTCAACCCAATTGATATGGCCTAAATTTCACCAAACAAAAAAACACAACTAGGAGTTATTTTTTTAGTTACAGTGTAATGGGAATAATTTTTATATAATCTTTTTGTGTCTTAATTGAAAAATATTGGAATAATATACATCCACTGACATTTTACATCCCTTATGGCACTACTGAATGAAACACAAATCAATTAAAATGTGACAAATCCTGGGATTGAATGATTGGATAATATGTGAGTGAATTTTATAGTTTGATGAAAGATATCATTAAAAACTCATTACAATTGAATTCATTATCATCTTGAAGTAACCAGGTAAGACGTGGGGAAATCTTATAGAATATTAAGATGATTTTCCAAAATAAACTAACATGTTATATAAAGGATCTGATTTCTTAGAGTAAAGTTAGATAAAATTTTGATTAAATTACCTTAGATTTCTAATGATAAACATGAATAACCTTATGTTAGATTATGTTACCTAGAAACATCACATTAGTAAACAGAATGTGATAATTATTGAAGTTTAATACAAGGTTACAACCATTGAATTTTTTAAGATTATATAAAATTACAGTATATATTGATTGAATGAATTTATATAAATTATAAATTCATTCTTGAGAAGATCTATGAAATGAACGATAAACTCAAAAAAGTTTCTCATCCTGAAATGTTATAACATCACATAATCATTATCATTTCTAAAATAAAATATTCTATATGATTCTCTACTAATGGGTCATGTGAAACTCATTTTTTTCATGTTCATTGGGTGCAATTGGGATTTAAATATAATGAATGTAGCCAAATAATAATCAAATAAAGTATCCTTCCAGCGAAATTTCTAATAATTTTTTCAATGAAAAGAAGTTGGTAGTGGTATTTTCCTGTTTTAGGATTCATTTTTAGATAATTGATGCAAAAACACAACATTCATTTCACTCGATTTGGTCCAATTCTCCATGTTAATTTTTGAAAATAGTTAATCAAAAACATTTAGGCACCATTCCAATTGGGCTTACCAAACCACTATCAGAAATAAGATATACAACACCATATATAAGAATATTAGTAATATATTCCCATAAAACCTCAATAATGAGTGGAGTTTATTTTATTTGGGGTTTCATTAGAGGTTCAAATAATCCATCGATTTGGACAATATTAATTTTGGGAGACTTTTTATTGGAAGATATATCCTCTAATGTAATTCCAAAAGAAAATGGGGTTTCCTCTATGATACAGATTATTTGGGATTCCTTTTTTCTGTGAGTGAAGTGTAGATTATGATGTAATAATCGTGCTAAGAAAGAGGAATTTAGATTTTATGTGTGCTAAAAGATGGTTTAAAACAATTTTTTTATTTATTTGTGGATTGGGTATCATAAGAAAAGAAAATGTGAATATAGACGGTTTCAATTCATTTTTCTCATTATAGTACAGGGTAGATTATTAAATATTGTGGATGATATGTAAATTAAGTGAATTTTTAAGTTCATTGAGCAAAATAGATCTAGGAAATGGAAGTTTAATTTTAGCCTCACTATTAATCACATTGATAATGTGGGAATAAATTTCGTAAACATCATTATGGTTGTAATTATTTAATAAATATATATTAAGGATTATTTCACTCTCAAGAGAGTTTTTAAAATTATGGATATATAAATAAAAGATATTATCTTAAGGGTATTTCATGGCCTTGAATATTTTGATCATGTTGAGTTGGTAACCGGATTCCATGGCTATGAATCCAACACTGACATTTTTTATTGTAATTTATGATTAAATTGCATGTATTAGTCAAATAGAATGGAATTTTGATGACTTAAAATATATTTTAAGGACATATAAATCAACATGGATGATTGGGTGACTAACTTTATCAAGAATATCTTTGAAAATTACTCTAGAAAAATCATTTCTTCAATAAGATAATTGGGTTTATATAGATATATTTTGCAATGGGATTAAACAATAATAGAAAATATTTACTTGGTCATAGCATTAATTCCATCTCTTAATTGATTTTTTGAAATTTTAAAATGTATGCTTCTTATTTTTCAGGGTGCTATAAAAGTCCCAATTTTATTAAACTACAAAATAATAACCTGTTAAGATGATTCAATTTAAATGGTTTTTAATATCATTTTATATGTGTGGAATTAATTATAAAAAAATTGTATTAATGTAATTTTCATAAAATATAGGATGGGTGTTCACTTAAATAAATTTTCAACTTTTATTACATTTTAATATTATGTTCAAAGTATTTCATTGGGTTTGATATAGCTTGTGGAAAATATATTGGGTCATTTAAAAAAATTGAATTTTTTATTGAATTTTTTTCATGTCATTTTGTGGGTTGTTTATTTTTTCATTTATGATATAGGGTGTGTCTTAGGGTGTTAGTTATGTGGAATCGAAACATTAATTATATATATGGGTGTATTTTCCCTTACATTTCTATTGGGGATGAGAAATGGTTACGATGGGTGAGGAGAATAATTTTTTGTTCAAGGATTTGATGGGAAGAATGTCCGCTTATATGATATTCAATGTTCATTAATGTTTTATGGATGGTTGAGGTAATTAATTCCACACCACATTCCTATGGTTTCGTAGAAGATGATGCTTATAAAAAATATTGTATATAATTGATTATGGTTCTTTGGGAATAGATTGCAGATTAAGAATTTTTAAGACTCACTATGATTATGGAAACCGTGTGGATGATGAGGAGCGGGATTTCTTCTTTGATGTTAAGAAACACATGGATATGGTTATTTGAAGTTACATCCAGTATAACTATACTAGAACTAGTTTTTAAATTTAAGAGGTATTTATGGTGGTTGAGGGATAGGATTACCATATCTCCATCATGTATAGTCTCTCTAACATGGATTATATGTAGGATATAAAATATATTATCATGAATGGTAAAAAATTAAAACAAACTAATCGGGAGGCTATGGTCAATGTTACAATGGGAAATTGTTTTATTATACTTCATTTCCAATAAGAATCTGATAAATCATCATATAATTGTGGATAAAATAATATTCGATGTAAAGGCTAGTTGTAATTACAACAATTTTTATTTATCTAGGAAATTGTGATCTATGAGAAGAATATATCGAGACGTTGGTAAACATTTCTAGTTGTTTTACTAGCCCTTCCATTTCATTCATTCACTTAGTCATCTTATTTTTGTCTACAGTTTTACTCTGATGTTCCTGTTTCAGTTGATTAGGTTCTCCGTTATGGAATTTCAAAATGATTTCTACCATTTCTCTTATGATATACCACATATATTTTATTTTTTTCTATAATATAACAACAAATTACAACATCAATTTATGGTCTATCCATAACCAATAACACCTAATAGGAATATTACCTAAGGATTTGTTTTGGGATTTTTATTGTTTGTGAATAATATGATGATGTTGTTCAAAATCAAACAGTATTCATGTAGTGGTTAATTTGGAAATTGTTGAATTCAATTGATTTCCATTAAAATATATTTAGTTTGATGAATATGGAATTTTTTATCTTGAAGACTCGTGTCATAAAAGTATTTGAATTTATCGACCATATATGGAAGAAATTATTAAATTATTTGATAGATACATCTTACAAGAAAATAAATTCTCTTTGTTTTTTTCCTTATCAGATGATCCATCAGGTTTCATCTTTGATAATTCTAATTGTAATTTTTGAGGAGGAGGCTAGGATCCTCAACCACTAACTTCTGGAAATAAATTAGTGGGTGAACCAAACAAACCCTAATATTTAAATCATCATATGTTTTTGAATTTCAATAAAAATATTTTAGAAACACATATTGGTTTAATAATGTTGATTTAGGGATTTTCCACTAGGATTAACCTGTTCATGATTTGGTAAATATTTGGAAAGGACATGGTTTATTTTTGTAAACCCTTTATGACCTTATAATATAAATTATGGAACAATTAATGTTAAGATCAATTTCATATATTATACTATC
The DNA here is from genome assembly GCA_963277665.1 of Viscum album. Lineage (NCBI taxonomy): Eukaryota > Viridiplantae > Streptophyta > Magnoliopsida > Santalales > Viscaceae > Viscum > Viscum album. The sequence goes on along the minus strand of OY728146.1, from coordinate 2,051,972,853 downwards.
TAGTAGGCTATAATGCATTCAAAAATAGTAAAAATCATTTTTATGAAGTAAAGGATAATGGATATAAAATAAGTTTTTTTGGTATTTTTATAATAGATTAATTTCATTAGTTTTTTAATTTTATAATGTTTTTAGGTTTATTTTTTTATTTATGTTTTTGTTTTGGAATCCAATTAAAAAAATTAACTACTTATAACACCACCCCTAAAAACTACTCTGTTTCAGTCCTGCCTAATTTTTTTCTATAAACCTTATAAATTCCAGTGCTCAATGACAATGTGTATACACTATAAGAAAAAAATTGAATTGTCATTAGGTGATTAACATCTATGATATAATAAATAATATTTAAAAAGGTTTTAACTTCAGTTATTTATATAACTAATGTTAAAACCATTACTACATTGGTTATTAACATATATTAAAATATTGGTATATTTTATAATTATTTATAACATTAGTAAATATATAACTAATATTAAAACACACCATTATATGGTTTTCAAAAAATTATATAAATAAATAAGGAAAAAAATCATGTTTAAATGTTGGTTATATAAATAAATGATGTCAAAATATAGTGTTTTAACATCGGTTTTATTTATACACTATGGTAAGAACCCCATAACATTGGATTTTAATCTCATATATATATATATATATACCAATGAGAAAAGTAAAATTTGAAATCATACACGAGTGATGTTTCTATTATTTCATAATATTTCCTTCTAATTCATAACTTCCCCTTTAGAATTTAGTACACCATGGAAAAATGTCTTTTTGTTCCATTTATAACGTCTCATTATCCCTATTTATATATATATAAACTACTCTTCCTTCAATCCAAATTTTCATGGATCCACCACATATTCATTTCTAAAATTTTTAGTGTATTTATAATTATTATATAATTATATAGTTTTTAATGATTCATTCCACATAGATCTATTTTTTTATGATTTTTGTTTTCTAATAAATTTGACATCTTATGATCAATTAGAAACTATAAATATTCTACATGATATTTACTGACTGTAGCTTAAAAAGACTTAAAGGGAAAATTTTAATATTCTTCGTGATTTCAATATTTCAAATAAAATAAATATGAATAATTTTTATATTCAAAGAACACCACCATAATAAAGGAAAATATGATGAATCCATACGTATGTATTGTATTTTTTCATTAAGTTGCAAAAAAATCTTTTTATTATATCTGCTCATTTATTCCAAAGAAATTTTTTTAATTAAAATATATTTTCAAAAGATAAGGCATTTTTTATATCAAAATAAAAATAACATATGTTGAAATTAACTTATAATTTTGATTATTTTTATAATAATTTTTATAATTGACATTCAATATATGTTATCAATATAATAGATATCAAGAATATCAATATTTAATCCTCTAATTTAGGTTATCAAAAAATTCAATATCAAAAGCATGACTGTTGAGAATTCAAATGTCAATTATTTTGATACATTATGTTTAATGCCACTGATAGAATCTATTATATAATTAAAAATGATTATAAGTTAATTTAGACATCTCTTATTTTGAAAACTGATGTTAAATATCTATAAATTTATCCAAATAAATATTTTGACATCAATTTATTTTACTAAAAAATACATACAATGTCATTTGTATTAAATTTTATTTCAAAACACTTATCAAAACTCAAAAAATGATGTTAAATGGTATTTTTTGAAATATTATAGTAACACTCATGTAAAATCCTTAAAAATTATTCAATATTTTTTAAATAAATTGTATTCATTTTAATTTTAAATGGGTGGTTAGTTTGTTTTTAGAGAATATAAAAATCAATTAATGAATGGTGTTTAATTTTAAACATTGATATGAATTTTTATGAGCTTGCTATTTGGGAGATATGAATAGGGTATTACAACAATTTAAAAAATATCTTCATAAATTTCATCATCATCACAAGATCGTTATGATCAGAATTATTAAATACTTAGTATTTATTCTGATACTTGATTAGGGCTTAGTTCTTATATAAATATTTTTCAAGTATGTTTATTTAATTCCAAAAAACTATTTTATTTTTGGATGAAATAATCCATGGAATCCACATATTAAACTATAAATGATATTAACCTAGGATATATGATCTTTAACATACACAATTTTAGTTTTGAAAAACTTTAATGAGCATAACTCCCAATACACCTTCCACCCCTAATTTATGACTCATCCTTATGGGAGTATTACTCATCCACTATTCTTGTGAATAATATGTTTTTTAATTCCAATTATGACTTGATAAATGAAAATAAAAAATATTTATACAACAAAACATTCTTATACACCAAAACATACACAAGAAAACTGAAATAAAATAGCTCATGCATGATTGATTTTGTAAGTGGGTGTTATAATTGGATACTTGTATAATTAAAAATAACATGAGAACCAAAAATGACAATAACAAAAATAAGATGGGAATAATATATTATAATTATAAATTTGTTATTGTTTAAATAAAATAAAGGAAAAAATAATTATGAGATTACAAAGAAAAATAAATAATAAAAGTAAAAAAGATAATTCTATTAGTGGATTATATTTTTTTTAAAAAGTGCATAAAAGTTATTGAAATCCCTTTTTCAAGGGTTTGGTTATGTCATTTATCCTCTGATGCTTCTAAAATTTTATCCTTCTTCTTGGTGATGATGGACATGTATTCATATCCCAAGGTGGGGGTTTGTTTTCACTCAAAAATGATCCTCAGATTTAACAAACATATTAATCCCCTGATAAAGCCATATCTTTTATAAATTTATAGATAAGGAAATTAAATGTTCACCCACCAAATTTCATTTTCATTGAAACTTAGAATCAAAATATATAACTATATATGAAAACCATATGTTTTTTTATAAAAATGTCTAGAATATATTCGAGGACTAACTAAAAATGAACTTTTAAATATACATGTATGTATAAATATCATCTTGATATAGTTGAAATTTTTTTTTTCATTATATAATCACCATGTCATATTTTAAAATATTTTTTAATTAGTTTGGGAGATATAGTCATTAATTTGAGATGGACAGAAAATATTGGAATCATTTCAAGCCATCATTTGAAGTATGTTTTGATCCTCTAATTTTTGTATTTGAACATGAAATTTCAATCAATGAAAAATAATAATTACAATGAAAATAATGTGAAGATTCATGAAATTTTTTTTCTAATTGTTGTCCAACAATTATTCTATTATTTCTATGTAGTTTTCAGGATGTATGTGGTGGACCCTCATGTGTGATTAAAATTACTATTCAAATGGCCAAAAAAGTCAATGATCGAGTTAGATTAATTTTTGTAAAAATAATAAGAAACATTAAAAAATTGATTCAAAATTTATTTATTAATATATTGATAGTTTTGAGAAAATTATCAAACTAAATAATATTTGGATGAATTTATAAATTGATATTTATAAAATTCCATGATGAAAACATTAATATTGTTTAACAATTATGTATTTTATAGTGGAATATTTTATTATGGAAGTAATATAATATTAAGAATAAATATATAATATCATCATCCCATGGAATTTACAACATTTTTATCTACTTGAAATCCTTAAAAACTCATAATTCTCACAAACCATTGCACATAATAAAAATTTTTCGCTATGGGTGTTAACTAAAAACATCTTAAAAAATATGACCATAGTCACAATGTCCCAAATTTGGAATTTTTTTAAATCAACTTCAAAAATATAAAAAATACATTGATTAATCACATGTCACAAATATAATACTCAATAATTAATTAGATCGCTTATACTTGTTTTTTTATCAATAACTACTATATCCTTAAGTCATTCCATAGTTTTTTCATATAATATAAATCTTGTCTATTTTTATTTTTTGTACATATAAGATATTTAATGTTCATTAAATTTTCCTATATAATATATACTATGTATTTTATGTCTCAAATAATCATTAATATCACTCAAAGTTTTTAAAAAATAATGAAGATTAATTGTATAATGATAAATCCAATAATATAAATTTTAATTCAATGTAAAAAACTATATCATTTAAAAAAAATATCACCTCATAATTCTTTTATAAATAATGATGAAAAAAATAGACCAATCAGTAATTTAAAAATTCATTTTACACCAAAAATATCTTTTCAAATTGATCCACCCATTCTATTATACCTCAAAAATCTAGTTCAAATAGATGATGAAAATATATAAAAAATAAAAATTCTCATCACTCATATGTTATTGGATTTAAAAAGAGATATTAAAAAACATCCTATTTATAATAAAAGAATATTCCCTTGTTATGAAAATATGATTTAAATAATATATTGAAACCCATTTTATTATAACAAAAACATCAATGATATTAGCATATCAAAATAATCCAAAAACAGTACCAACTCATTTCATACATATTTATATATATATATATACCCCCCAAACACATTCATGTAATAATTTAAAACATGATATAAGAAGTAATTAATTCATACACGTGTATATCACTATTCAAACATGAAATAATTGTTAACATCATCACAACACATGTATAGATGTTTCAAAATGAAAATTAAATGTGAACTCAGTAAGAACACACGTATTTTTTTCAATAAAATAGAATATTGTTCTTTAAAAAATAATTCTACAGGTTTTATAAATATATATATCATATGTCTTTATGTTCATATTAAAATAATCATTAAATTGGCTTACACCAAATAAAAAAACAACATCTACAATCAAATTTAAATAGTATATAATTAAAAATGTCAACATTATATCATTGTAATCATGAAATTACATATCATGGAAAATTTAAAACATCTATATAGATATATTCAATTAAATTGAAAATTATAATATTTTAAATAATCCACAAACAAAAAATTTATAATTCTAACAATACAAGCCTGAACATATTCATAAACTAGGTATATAAAAATTTGCATTGAAATTTATTTTTTTCAAAACAAAGTAACCCAATAATTTGAAGTTTTTAGCTAATTATTTTCAAAAAAATATTAATTTCACCCAAAAACATATATAATTTCACTAATTATATTAAAAAATTTAATTTTAATTTATAATTATATAATTTAAAAAATCCCTAAATTTTTTCTATTTAATTTTACGAAAGATATTTTCCTCAATAATTAATGTTATTCCATTTGAACCTTATTCTCTTATAACTAATTGGAATCAATATTTTGATCATTATAAATTTTATTATTATCTAATCTATTAATTTTAAGGGCCAACATAGGTATAAATATTAATACATGATCATATAAAATCAATAAAATTTCTATAAAAAATATTATAAGACAAACCATAATAAAAATATATTTAATAATTATGATGATTATTTTTTTTATATTTTACATAAAATGGGTTCACAACATATATTAAGAGAAATAAATTTAATCCCAAATAAAAAAAATATTTAACTAATTACCATCACTTCTATAATAATTGTTTAAAAATAACCCCAAACTATTAACAAAAATTTATAAAATTTATCATATTAGATCTTCATGTCTTTCATAGATCTATAATTTATTTTCTTATTTTGAAATCAACTTCATCCATTCATATTATTTTCTTAAATCTGGATAATTCAATCATGATAAAAAATAACAAATACTACATAATCACATACAAAGTTTAAGTCAATAATTAATGTAATAAAGTATATAATAAATCTAATAGTTCACCAATATTTAAAAAAAATACTTCAAAATAGTGAGGAAATTAAATTGGAAGGAATATAAAAATAAAACATAGTCATGTTTCAATGAAATATAGAGGTATACGTTTTAATCAGTGATATGATTACAAATATATACACTTTTTGTTAATTAGTTGTGAATTGGTAGAGATCATGTAGAGAGGTGTGTGATTTTTATAGAGACAGATAGATACATATTAATAAGACACAATAGAAGAATAGATTTTACCTGACATGTGTACATGCCAAAACCAGGGAGTGATTTTTTCTAATTTTCAGCACTTTATAATTATAATAATAATAATTAAAACTATTTTACTATATCTGAAATTTTTTCCCTTTCACCATGAAACTGGGCATGGTCCATCATTGACCTTTTACATTTAATAATTATTATTCACTCTACCTCACACAGCTTATTCCACACCCTACTCACACACCACATGAGACACACATACTTTCTCTAATTTTTTCTATTATTTTTAAATAGATCACTCGCACACATAAGGTACCTCATTTTTTATTCTTTTTTTTACTTATTCAATCTATACACACCCCTTTCCACATAGGAAACTTGATTCCATTTTTTGGATATCATTTTTGGTCAAATATAATGAGTACCCTAAATATTGATGTTATCAATATGTGTTGGTGATGTGTGAATAAAATGATGAGGTGATATAGTCATCTATAAAAATTAGAACATGGTTGCTTCATAGAGAATGTAAATGGATATATTCATATATTAACCTTAATATCAAATGATTTTTATGATTTTCCCCGTTCTTAAGACTAGAATTGATGTTGTTGGTGTTATCTTGAATTTCTTTAAAAGTCTAAGTATAATGATATAACATGATAGTATTGAATATTTGTGCTTAGAAAAGAAAAAACGAAAATTTACGGTATTTTAAAGTGAATAAGATACGGAAAACAATCCATGGTGACACATATATGAATGCTATTGTATGTAGCGTTTATACATTCATAGATTAAGTATTGAGAATGTCGAAGATGATTTATAAAGGTTCTGTATCTACTTTCATAATTCGTAGAATATATGATTTTGGGATTCTATATCTACATTATATCAACGACCTAAAATAAACAATAGGATTGTTTATGATTTAATATAAATCACCTACGGAAACATGGGATATGCATAAGCATTATCTCTGTCTAGAAAAATTAGAAAAATGGAATTGTAGGGGTGTGTATGAATCATCATTGTGATGTATAATCATCATCTAAGAACTATCAAACCACCATTTTGTAACTTTATAATCATTATTTAGTGTTTCATATTCATAAATTCTACATGTTTAACCATTGTATCGATCTATGTAAACATGATCTTCACTATTAAAGAATCATTTAAATAAACTAGACCTATGTAAGAATAATTTTTCAATCAATTTATATATGATTCATATTTTCATGAATATGATTCTTGTATGAGTATCCATCATTAATTAGTGAATTTTTTATTTTATTTTTAATTAAATAGAGTTTCTTAATTTTATATTCTAATTGGAAATCAAAGTGTGATGATTCCAAATATGATCTTAAGTGTTATGATCATCATGATGGTTTTATTATCCATGAATTGTGACAAGTAAAATTATGAGACATGGTCTATATTCCAAGATTAGAAGATATAAATAATAATTATAATCTTAAAATAAATTTTAATAATTATAAAATGAGTATATATAGACTATAATTATAATTAAAATTACATTTAATGAAGTTGAAGTTAAGATTTATGTTATAAATATAATTATCCTATTCATATCCATGATATAAACTTTTTTTTATGATATTCATTATACAGGATAATAAAATAGAATATTCATGTGTTTTTAATAATAGTGATGAAAAATTTGATGTGAATATTGAATTATTCCTTACTTACTAAATCATTGGTATCAGAGCTATTGAGAAGAATCTTAAAAGTATGATGAAATTCATAAAATTATTTTTTTCTTATAATGATAACACTTAAAAATCTCACTAAATATATAAATTATATATATTCCTAGGGATTTCATGTGTTCTCAAAGAATAATAATCACAAAATACCAATAATTCATGCTTAGTTGTTTGAAGAAGAAAATGAATGGAAAATATACTACTATAGTATAATTATTAAACCCTATTATATATAGGTGTCTTACTAGAAGCACCAGAAGTTGAGAATGCGAGGGGAATATAAGACACACGTGATATTCCTATTTTATACAACAAAATATGTGTGATTTGAATTTTTTTTTTACTATGAAAATATACATTTTATAAAGAAGAAGTTATTCTTTTTTAAAATAAATGTAAAGACCACAACCCCAGTATCCTGGATCCAGTGTATTGCTTTATTACATTAGTATGATCATAGGGATTTCATATCCAAAAGGACCAAATAGTTTAGTAGTTATGTCAATATAGATACAAATGTAATATTTACATTACAACTTCGAAAGGAAAAACAATATAGAGATTCCCTAGGGAATATCCATAACTCCTAGATTATCCCTACAAGTCATTCATAATATTTATCTTCACATCCTGGGGAAAAATTAAACATAAGAAATAGGTGATCCCATTTTCTCAGTAATGGTAAGTAATATAGAAGAAGTTATCATAAACATAGAAATTTGGCATGGTGAATAACTAATAACACATGTCTTTAAAAATAAACTGAGTCGTAATATGGAAGGAATGAAAGATGAGTAAATAAAGACATATAAATTATCAAAAGAGAATGCAACATAATAATGAAAATTATATTATTCAAATATCACATTGTTTATCAATTACTAATATCCTAATAAGGGAATTCATTATTTCAAACATCTGAAACATATTGTTAAGGCCTCATCTAAGAAGTCTGAAAATACTAGGGTAAGGCCTTGGCCAAAACCCAATTCTATTTTCTCTCATGAGACATGTCGATGCATAAAGGGGATATATAAGTCCCCGACCATCAATTTATAAGTCTAATTAATTCATCATATGAATCGATATAAACAAAAATTATATGAAATTATGAAATGTAAATAACTTTCCTCAATTTGTAACCATAATCACTATCTAATCTGAGTGGCATGGTGAATTGTATCGAGATAGAACGTCCATATTCGAAATAGTCGTAAACCATTTAATAAAACATGATATATGACAACAATAATATATCAATATTAATAAATCATAAAATTAAAAATAGGTTCTGAAGTAGATGAAAATATTCCTATAAAATCATTGAGTAATTCTTGAGAGAAATACCCATTTTACTTTACAAATAAGAGTTATTTTGGAAAAATCATTTTTATTTTTTGTGATTATTTGTGAAAAAAACAAACAAATATATTTTTTCATGATTTTGTTTAATTTTATAAAAATAATGGTGTCTTAAAAGAGATTATGTACAGTACCAAAAAATAGATAAGAAATTGAGATGGTCCCTTTAGTCAGTATTGCATATTGGGAAGGAATGAGAAGGGAACCTTGTAAATAATTTATTAGCTAATCAAATAATGATGAACTGATCTATATATATGATTTTGGAACATATATATATTATTTAAAATACATATATAAAAATAATGAAGATCAAAATTTGTGTATAGATGAATAAAGCATAACCTTAATGGAAATGGAGGGTTGAGAAGAAAATTCATACCTTATGTTTGAATGTGTTCTTCCCATGACTATAAAATCATGGATACTCAAATTAAATCCTTAATTAATTAAGTTAAAACCTTATATATATGTATTTGACTTATTATAATTTTATTAATTTTATTTCATCTCTTTTTGATGAGTTATAAGATATAATTTTATTTCTTAGTAGCGTTTTTTTTCGTTGTTTCAATGATCAGTATACTTATGTATAAGTATGGGATTTCATGTGGAATGGGTATAATTCTCCAGAATTTAATTTATAGGATGTTAATTAACAATGAAAATTTTAATTGTTATTATGTATTTTGTTTCAATATATGAGTAAGAATCAATAGATAACTTGTTAATGATAATCATTTAGCTTTATTTAAGCAGTTTTTCAATCATAATGAACTAGTTTCATTCTATTATTTAATATCATGTATATAAAATGTTTATAAAACCTTAAATAATATAAAATAAAAATTATATAACCTTTTACAACCATAAAAATTGTTTTATTACCAGATTTTATGTATAAATTAAATAATGAAAGTTTTTCATCCATGAAAGTTTTAAATCAACACCTTCTAGATGATGATTTAGTTTTTTAAAATAAAAGTGAGAGAGTATGGATATTGATAATGGATATTCCACTGACATGATATTAGTCATGTATATAGATGTTATTTGAATTATCATGATAATTTGGATTGAGTATGTGAGGATATGATAAGAAGAGAAAATAAAATGAAATTAAATTAAAAGAAAAAGGAAGACAGTTTACCTCTTGAATTATCCTCCCTGTGAACTTCCTTAGGGGAAGGGGGTTTTGGTCTTATAGCTCAACCAAGAACTCATGGACATGCGGAGAGACTAGGGAATATTAATTTGGCATAATTTTTACAACCTTCAAGGCATAGAGGTGTGAGTAGAGGAGGGGTGAGGGGTGGTATTTATAGTGGTGGAGTGGGGGGTTTCCTTGAATATTAAATTAATTAAATTACTATATGCCTCAAGACTATGAATAGTTTGAGAATTATCATCAAATATATTAAAATAATTAATGATAGTTATAGATTTTGTCCATACATTATCAATACATAATCTATGACTCCATAATTAATGTATTTAACATTTATCATAAATTATAGTATTTTACTATTCACCATAAATTCAAGTATTTTAGAAAATTGCCCAAAATTCATCCTAAACATTTTTCAAAGTGTAGATTTAAAAAATTATATCAATTTTAGGAAAATAATTTTCTAAATATGTGAAATTTTGTTTTAAATTAAAATCATCATTTACTCAAAAAATACAGTTTTGAAAATTATAACCGATTTTATAACATTATAAAAATTAACTAAGGTATCATTAAATTATACTAATATCATAGGACGTAAAGTATTTATTTATGAATGAATTTTATGAAAATTAATTTTCTTTAAAATACATTTATTAATTTTAAAAGTTAAATTGAATGTGTATGACTCACAAAAAATAAAAACACATAATTAATACTTTTTAAAATATTTTTTTACTTATACTATGATATAATTATATAATTATTTCATTTATAAGGTTATTACATTTTATTCATAAAAATATGAGTGATGTTACTATTACTTTGTTCGATTAACTATTAAAAATTGTTATATTGTTATTCCAAAAGTAAAGTTACTTATTAATCGGTATAGGTTCTTTAACTTCTAGAAATAGCTTTTATTTCATTAGATATTCATTTATAAGGTTTGTATTATATTTTATAAGTGATTTTATGTTATTTATACTATATGAAATAAACATAATAAGGTAAATTTCATTGATATAATCATAGTTCATTACATTATCCCCTCTAACAAAAACATTGCCCTAAAAATTTCCAAAACATCACCTCAGGAAAAGTATTGGGTATTTGTTCATCACAAGCTCCTCAAGCTCCCACATTACCTCTTTTAATTTTATGATTTTCCAAAGTACATTTACCAGTGGATTTGTATAATTCCTCAACACCATTTCTTTAGTGTCAAGAATCTTAATAGTCTCTTCAATATAAGATAAGTGAGGTTCCAATTCTATTCCTTTATAAGTCAGTACATGTGTTGGGTATGGCAAGTATTTCCTTAAAAGAGGATATGGAACACATTGTGATATTTGTAAAGGAAAAACAACATTTCCAAATGATAATCCACATCTCCAATTCTCTCTAGAATTTCAAATGGGCCAATGTACTTGTAGCTTTGTTTCAATTTCTTCCCAAATCTTATAACACCCTTCCATGGAGATACTTTCAAGAAAACATGATCACCCACATTAAATTCCAAATCCCTCCTTCAATTATCAGTATATATTTTCTTCTTATTTCGAACTACTTTGATATGGGTTTGAATAGTCTTTACCTATACTATTGTTTCCTCCAAAAAATCTAGACCTATAAGCTTCCTTTCACCAACTTCATCGTAACAAGTTGCTGTAGGAAATATCTTTACATTCAATACTTTATATGGTGCCATTTGAAAACTAGAATGGAATCTATTGTCATAAGAAAACTATAAAAAATGTAAATAATGATCACGCATAACTTTAAAATCAAGTGATCATGATCTCAACATGTATTATAAAGTTTGGATAATCATTTATGACACCCCTTCGGTTCGAGGGTATTTATTTGTACTCAAATGAATCTCAACATCCATAGTTTTATGAAGAATTTTCTTGAATTTTGATGTAAATAATAGATCACAGTCGTACAAAATTGAGAGGGGTGCTCCATAAAGTTGGTCAAATATGTCATCAATGTGATAAAGGGGACACTTTTTCATTATTGTAATAACATTGATATCTCTATAGTCAATGCACAACCTCCGCGATCCATATTTCTTCTTGATAAAGAGAACAGGGCCCCCATAGAGAAACATAAGGTAAGATAAATCTGTTATCACTCAATTACTCTAGTTGTTCTTCAATTCTGCTAATTCCACTATTGAAACTCTATAAAAAGTCATTGATATATGATTTTTACCAAGAATTAAATAAATAGAAAACATAATTTCCTACTTTTGAGGATGTCTAGGTAAATCCTATAGAAAAACATGAACCTATTCTATCACAATAAATATATCCTCGGTTGGAATATTTCTTTCTTCACCCATAGATATTTCATTCTCTTCCTCCAAAATAATAAATTCATTAGAGATACTGGAGTTGGATATAAATAAGAATCAAATTGTGAAGTTTCTTCTCTAAAGATAATGGACTCTATATCATTCAAAAAAATTGTAACTTCATTTCTTTTAAAATAGATTTTCCCATCATAATTTGAAATCCAATTCATACCGATTATTATATTAAAATAAATCATTAGTAAGTTGATATGGTCAAAAACTAAAGCACCGTTTGGTGTCTTAAATAGGGAAAATTGACACATATTTGTAGAAATGATGTTCCCATTAGGGGTTCTTACTGAAAACTCCCTTGTTAATGAGAATTGGAAATAAATAATTTTTAATGAAAAATTGGAAGATATAAAGGAATGGAATGATCCATAATCCAATAAAGATTTATCTAAATTTAAAGAGATGATTAATTTACCTGCAACCACCTCATTAAGAACTTTATCCTCAAGTGTTGTGATTTCATAAGATTTTCATTTCTCCCATTGCCATTTCTGATGAAATTTTCTTTAATGATTATAAAAATAATTTTCATAGTGTCTCAACTCCATAAAAGTATATCATTGAATAGTAGTTTCTTCTTTCATTCCATTAAAATATTGAGTGCGATGGATTTTCCCACCAAACATTTAGCAAAATCTCTTTCCTTTTAAGCATGCAAGAGTTTGTTTCCTTCCAAAAGTATCACATGTTGAAAAATTACTCTTTTTATTCTTCCCTTTATCCATTATTTCCTCTTCCAACACCTTCTTATATTTTTTTCCTTAAATTCATAAGTCTTATAGAATTATTTTCCTATCTTTAAAGCACATGAGATTATATCATTATACAGTGATAATTTTTGGGAGAGTAGGGCCCTTTGGAGGAATGGTTCTAAACCATCAAATATTGATCAATATTTATACATGGATTACATATTTATTCTACAACATGCCTTTATGACCTTGTATTGTGGTATTCACACTTGGAAACATTATCATCCCCATTATTCCTCAGATTCAAGAATTTTCATTCTATATCCGCTCATTGTTCGCGAAGAAAATATTTTTCTAGAAAAATTTCCTTAAAATCCTTCCATTTCATTTATTTTATTTATTCCACCTACTTCATGTTTTTAATTCAAGACTACCACTGATCCAAATCTCCTAATATATGATAAATTATCTGATTACATTATACCTTTCATTACATCCTAATGTGATAAATATATTCTCTAAGAAACTTATCCACTTATCTGCTAAAAATTAGTTTATAGTCCCATTGAATGATGGAGGTTGTTGTCTCATAAAGTGGTCTAACATTTCTCCTCAAAATTATGGAATGGTATACTCGATATGAGTAATGTTATTGTTTATAACCTGAGTTAGCTCTCCGAGTACAGTTTTAATTTTCTAAACCCTAGTCATAGCTCCAATATCAAGATCATTATCATTCATAGGGGGGAATCCCTACAAGGGATATGTGTGTCGAAATGGTTTCAATTCCTTCCACAAGGATCCATTTTAAAGAAATGGAATACACTAGATAAGGTTATGAATTGTAATTTATAATCTCAAATAAAGAAAATAGTTGACATAAATTGATGTTTTATTCATAGCTAATCTTATAATCATAAACATGGTTTATTTGGGGATATATTTACTTTTACATCCTTCATAATGGTTTATAAAGGAAATGTTTCTTATACTAATCATATCTCATGAGAGTATCAAACAGGGGTGAAGTAAGGCATGTTTTTATGTACAAAGTTACCTTAACTTAAGCTCGAGACACCTTTTTGGAGTTATTACACCTAGTTACATCTATTCCAGAACCACGCCCACTAATAGTCTCTTGAATGTGATGTCATTCTAGGAATATTCACATAATGTTTTTCTTACAAAAATTCTAGGATTTTATTGTATGATTATCCTCAAAAATCATTCTTAGGGTTTTTTCCCTAATCTATGTTTTCTAAATATTGTATCCAAGTTCTTTAATAAACTTCCTATGAGGTCAATAGTAAAGACCTCGACCCTAGAATCCCAACGTCAGATCCCTTATTACATTGGTATGATTACAAGGATGAAATTTCCAAAAGGAAAAAATAGTTTAGTATTATTGGAAAACCATATACAAAAAATTATTTACATTATAACTTTTAAAGGAAAAAGAATATATATATTCCATTTGAAACATCCATAACTTCTTTATTATCCTTGTAAGTCATTCATAATACTCATCCTCGCATCCATGGGGAATATAAAACATAGCGAAGGGGTGATATTATATGATCATTTAGGGTAAGAAATATAGCAGAAGATATCTTAAACTAGACATTTTTTATGGTGAATAATAAGGAACAGATGCCTTTAAAGATAAACTTGAGCATAATATGGAGAGAATGAAAGTTGAGTAAATGAAGCCATATAACTGATCATAAGAGAAGGAAACTTAATCATGGATGTTATACTATACAAATATCTCATGGTTTATCAATTAATAATATCCTAATGAGTGAATTAATAATTTTGGACATCTGAAATCTATTGTCAAGGCCTCAGCTAAGGGATCTAAAAATACTAGGGTAATGCCTCAGCCAAAACCAACTTATGTTTTGTCTCATGAGACCAACAGATGAATCGAGGGGTTGTAGTGGGCCACACTTGTCACTTTCTAAGTCTAATTAATTCACCATATTAATGTCTATAAACATAAACAACATTAACATATGAAATGTAAATCACTTTCCCAAATATGTAATCATAATCACTAACGAATTTGAGTAGCATGGTGAATGGTATCAAGATAGCACGTCCACAGTCAAACAAGTCATAAATGATTGAATAACTTATGGTAGATGAAAATAATAATATTTCAATCTCAATAAAGCATAAAATTCAATATATTTTTTAAAATAGATGAAAATATTCTAATAAAATCATCATGGAATTCTTGAAATAAATACACTTTTTTACTTTGGAAATAATATTTCTTTTAAAAAAAATCACTTTTATTTGTCATGATTAATTTTGAAAAAAAAAATTAACAAATTTAATTTTTCAGGAAAAAAGTAGTTATTTTATAATAAATAAGTGTGTCTTAAAACATATTGTGTATGGTACTTGAAAATGAATAACAAATCGAGACATTCACTTTAGTCGGGCATGTGTATGAGAAGAAATGAGAAGGGAACCTTGTAAAACATTTATTATCCCATAAAATAATAATGAAATGATCTTAATAGTTGATTTTGGAATATATATATATATATATATAATTTTTAATAATTAAATAAATAGAATGATGATTAAAATTGATGTATAGAGGATTAAAGCATAAATCGAATGAAAATGGTGGTTCGGGAAGAAAACTCTTACCTTGTGTCCAAATGTGTTCTGCAGAGGACATTTAATTCTTGGATAATAAAATTAAATCCATTAATTAATTGATTTAAAACTTTATTTAAATTTATTTTATTTATTATAATATTATTAGGTTATATATGTCCTTTTTTATAGGTTATAAGATACAATTTTGTTGCTCAGGAGATTTCATTTCCTTGGCTTTCACAATCAGTATACTTGTATATGAGTATGGAAGTTAATGTGGAATCGTTATAATTCTCAAAAATAAAATTAAAATTATATTAATGAATAAACATAATTTTAATTATTATTATTTATTTTGTGTCCATATAGGAGTATTAATTAATAGATAACCTATTGATGATAATATTTTAGCTTAATTTTAGTGGGTTTTCAATCACAATGAACTAGTTTTGTTCTATTATTTAATATAATGTATATAAAATGTTTATAGAGAATTAAATAAGATATAATAAATATTTTATAACCTGGTAGAACCATAAAAATTCTTTCATGACTATCCTTGAAAGATAAATTAAATAAATAAAGTTCTTCATCCATGAAGGTTGTAAATCGACACCTCCCGGATGATAATTCTATTTTTTAAAATAAAATAGAGAGATAGTAATGAGATTGATAATGAATATTCCATTAACATGATATAATTCCATTATATAGATGATATTGGACTTATAATGATCATTATGATATAGAAGGTTAGGAGATTATAAGAAAATAAAATAAAATGAAAAGAAATTAAGAGAAAAAGGAAGAGGGTTTACCTCATGAAATATCCTCTTTGAGAACTTCCTTAAGGGAAGGGGTTTTGAACTTTTTCCAAGACCAAGTCATATTTGACCTAGAGAGAGACTATGTAATAGAATTGTTTCATAATTTTGACATGCATCAAGGATTATAGGTGTGAGGAGAAGAGTGGATGATAGATGGTATTTATAGTGGTGGAGAGGGGGGTTTCGTTGAATATTTTGTTAATTAAATTACTATTTAAATAAAGACTATGAATAGTTTTAGAATTATCATAAAATATATTTAAATAATGAAGTATAGTTCTATATTTTGGGATTAAATAATCCATACTTAATCTATGACTCCATAATTCATCTGTTTAATATTTATTGTGAATTAATGTATTTTACTACTCACCAAATATTCATGTATTTTAGAAGAAACACAAAAAAAAATCACCCTAACCATTTTCAAAGTTTAGATTTAAAAAATGAACTCTATTTTATAAAATTAATTTTCTAAATATGGTAAATTTAATTATTAATTGAAATAATCATTTACTTGAAAATTATAGTTTTTAAAATTGTAACTAATTTTATAACATTCTAAAAAATTAACTAAAGTATAATTAAATTACCCTAAAATTATAAGTCAAAAAATATTTATATATGAATAAATTTTACGAAAACAAATTTTATTTTAAACCATTTTATAAATTATAAAATTTTAATTATATATTTATAACTCACAAAAAAATACTAAAACTTCATTATTAATTTTTAAAAGATTAGTTTACTTATAATAGGATATAATTATATCAAACATTCATTTATAAGGTGCATAAATTTTATTAATTCAAATATGGATAAGAATACTATTCATTTAGCTGATTTACTATTCATAAGAGTTATAATACTCTTCATAAGTTCAAGTTACTTATTCATCAGTACATATTCATTATCATCTTGAAATACTTCTTATTTCATTAAAACTTCATTTATAAGGTTTTTATTATATTTTAATAGTGATTTTATGTGATTTTTACTATATGAAATAAACATAATATGGTAAATTTCATTGATATAATCATATTTTGGTACAATAAATTACAGATAAATTTATTTAGGAAAATATTAATAATTAATCATAATATTGAAATATTCATTTACATGAAAAAATGATATAAATATCATGATAAATAAATGTTTGTATTTTATGTAATAGTTTTCAGTTTCAATACAAAAAGTCTTAAAGAATCCCTATTATGGATACTAGAAACTATTGGATGAATTTAATATAGGAACTCATTCATTTGAGAATGTGTTAATATAAAGTATGATGATAAATGAAAAAGAATCCATATACATTTATATTAGTTTGTAAAAAATAGTGTGTGGGCCCGGATAACTAGTGTTCTTGAAGAAATAGATGATGGTGAACCTGACTACATTTATAAACATATTTGAATTGAATAAGTTAGAGTAAGAATCCAATTATACTTCTTTATATTTTTTACAAATAAAAAAAGTTAGATGAGGGGATACCTTCTGGACACATATGGTATAACTTTATCATCAGAAAGAAATAGCAAGGAAAAGTGATCTTTAAGAAGATAGTATGTGAGGACTTGAGGGGAAATAAGGTATACTATCTACATATAATGAAAAAGTTAATGAAAATTTTATAGGATGAGTTCATCAGGACCCTTGAAGAATTATCAATATGTGGTATAAAGATTACATAAACAGGTGGAAATATAATTTGGTGAAATAGCTTCAATTGGTATGAGATAGTATAAAGACACCTTTGGGGGGAAAGATATTTGATCACCTGATAACAAACATTTTTGGGAAGCTTTTCTTTTTGGTATTTGTAGAGATTATATGTAATTTATTTTGGATATAGATTTTATTTGTACACAAGATTATTCTTAGTGGATCAATTGGGTCTTACAACACAACATAAACCAATAAAAGAGTATAATTTCATATTCAAACACTAAAAATACATTTTAATTATAAAATCTGAATATATATATATATATATATATTAGTAATATTGCGAGACAACTTTACGAATAGATTAAATATTTAATTAGCTACAGAGTTAGAATTAATAAGTCATATCCCTAAAAATATTAATAGGTATTTTATTCACCCCTCTCCATTTTAGTTATCTCACCATACATGGGAAAATTATATAATATTAGAGCTAGGTTTCCTGTGAATAATCCTAGGATAAGTATAGAGGATATTAATCCTATAATCATCTTATGATTAAAAATTATTGATTGAAAACTTTACATCGTTGGAAGAACTAAATGCTTACATATCAAATATTAGAATGAATAGAGGTAAGTTATGTGATAAGAGTTTTATTTTCACCACATGGAAGATATGATCCAATGAATTGTGTTGATAAAAGGTATCTTGATGTTTATGTGAATGATATAATTTCCATCCTATCAACTCTTGATGGTACACTCTAGACCAAAATAATGGAACTTTTAATTACTAAGGATATATGGGATACGTTGTAGAATGTGTATGAGGGAAATTTCATTATTATGAAATCCAATCATCAACATCATAGAGAGAAATTTAAAGACATCGGGATGGATGATGATGAGGGAATTATTGAATATATTACTCTAGTAGATGATATTATATGTCATATCTTTGGATTTGGTTATTCATTATATTATTCATCCATTTTCAATAATTTAATGAGTAATTTTCATAATAGATTTAATATAATGATAGACATGAAATATATTGGAGACCTAACCGTACATAAAATTCATAATGACCACCTTAACTGTGAGATGAAAAAATGCATTGTATTCAATAAAAATACTATGGAGGTATTTTAATTTTAATCCATGAAAGGTATTCAACTAAAACTGAATAATTAAGATCTATTCTAATATTTAGAATAAAATAATGAAAACAAAAAAAATAAATAGGTCATGGGAAATTTTTGGTCATGTATTTTTTTTAAAGAACATCAAATAATGAATTGTATATTATAATAATTTTATTCATTTAAATGATTTAATTTTAGAGCTATAGGGAATTTTATAGTGTACTAACTAAGGAATGCACATGATGATACATAGTGTGAGTATGAAGAGGATTACTTATCTAAAAAAGGCTATAAGGAATGAAAATAGAATGTAAAATAATTTATCAAGAATGAAAAAATGTAAATTTATTGAGAAGAGTAGAAGAATAAGATGATAACACAATATAATCGAGTGAATCTAATAATAGAGGTACCTCTCAAAACCAAAAAAACCATAATATTCCAATGTAAAAAGTATAAAGTCTCATCAAGAAGTGATGAGGAGGAAGTTTTATATTAAACTTTGTAACTATTGAGCTATGAATTGGAAGCCTTCCAAGGAGAAAATTTCACAACCAAGAATATAGTAATTATCTTGAGAAAAAATCTAAGAAATTATGTAGGGAATAAGAGTGATCTTATATCAGATATAAATATTTCCAAGATGAATGTTTTAGAAAAAAAGGATGATGGAAAATTTCCTGGAGAACATGGATTTAAAATAAAAAAATTAAAATATACACAATCTATATTCCTTATACCAAAAGAACCATTAAAATAATGAGATATTATTATCATAAATATATAGTGATTAATTATGAATAATTAACTATTTATATGAAGACTATTCTCAAGAAAAATGTTTTAATTTTTTAATGTTTTTCAAGTGATATTGAATATTTTCTCATTACTATAGACTCTAAAAACCAAAATTGAAGGTTTTTTCTAGTAAAAATTATAAAAGATGTTTTTTTTACTATAATAAGAAATGGAAATGAATTGAAAATGGAACTTTCCCCAAAGATAAAGGATAAAAAATGTATTCATATGCCTAAAATTTCAGTAGTATTATCTAAATAGACCAGTAACTATAATGAAAGTCCAATATATAAAATACACTACTGATGTTGTGGAGGATATATACACAATGGATGAAATTACACCTTTAACCCATATTTACCATGAATCATAAATGAGTAAAGGGATAGATCTTTATGGAATAAAATGATTTGTTCTTTAACAAACAGAAATAATCTTTTAAATAATCAATTTGAAATGGATAAGTCATTAATGAAGGTACAAGAGACTTCTAATATTAGTAGGAATAAAATAAATAGTTGTAGACATGTCCATGATAATAAAAGTTAATTTTTAATGATGAGGAAATCAAATGAATATTCTCATAAATAATGAAAATTAGTAGATCCATATAATATCTATATCGGATCAAATACATTGTCATACTAAAAAGAATTGTATGACAATCCTACCAAGACAAAATAGAAAAATTAATATAAATGTGTAAGTGTCTTAAGAATAATGTCCATTCATTGATCATAATAAGAAGTATCCACAGAATTAAATTATTGAGAAAATAGAAAACTTGTTGCTTCCCTTAAATATTAATGATAAAAAAATTATATGGGGTGTGAAGAGATTATGAGGATACAAAACTATAATATAATTGAATATTTGGTTGATAGTGACCTCTCAAAATTTTTTATATAAAGGGGAATGAAACAACCCCCAATGAAATCCCTTTTCTTTTTTGGTTTTTAAAATTAAGGTAACTGAAATAGAAAATCTAAAGGGGAATTAATTTAGTTCTTTTATGATTGTATACAATAGGGTAATAGGATTAATAATGGAATAAGTGACCTTCCATGATGAATGGTTTTTTAGGGCTTCCATTATTTTATGTCGAAATTGATATACATCCCTATTTTAACATTATTAAATAATGATTTTTATGCTCGAGTGTTAGTTTATTAGAATTCATAGACAAGGGGGGATTTTTTTTCTTCAACCTGAGTTATTTTAATCAATTTTTTTAGTTACATAGAGGTTATTCATTTAATGAAAAATATATATGAAATTATTTTGACTTTATTCAATTGAAAATTGATATCCATCATTTATTAATGAAATAAATATTTTTTAACATTGGGTTCTCCCTCATTAACATACATTGGACAAACTAAAGGAACTTTTCTATGTTAAATATAGTTCCAAATTTATATAAACATATTGACTGAGTTGTTATTGTAACTAAAATGTGGAGAGAAATAAGATATTTTATGAAGAATGACTAATTTTCTAATAAACTATCTCCTCATATACTTATTCAAATTATTATGAATAGGTGGTTTAATAAAAGGTCAAACATATTGACATAGTGGGTTTTTTAAATTGAAATAAAACAAAAAGGGTTAGATTTAGGAGTTCATTGGTCATATTGACTTTGTTTTCAATAAACACATCGTCTATAGTATTGAATTTATCAATATGTGTTCGATATATATGATGGAAATGATAAGGTTATTCTATCATCAACATAAGAAAAATACATTAACACTTATTAATGAATTTGGATGGATTTATTCAAGAAATACATATTAAATTAGATGATTGTTAATAAGGTCCTCTAATATATTACTAGTGTTTATAATTCTTTTTTTGTTTATAATATATTAAATAAGTACTAGTTGGAAGCTAAAATATGATGAGGTTGTTATTGTGGAATTAGAGAAAGAAAATTTTAGTTTTATTAGGATGTTGATATAACTGGAATATAATACACCATCTAATGTTTTCCATATATGAAGGATGTTTATTTAGTGTTTATAGAATCCTTGAAGAAGAATTTAGAATAATTGTGATGATTTGATAAATCCTTCAAACTATTTCTCTAATATTTGGAATATATGTCTTAGTATCCAATTCTACATATGTTTAATCTCATATACCCAAGACATGTGCACGGATAATATAATATCTTATAACCATTTTATGGGAATATATAAGGTATGTGTAAGCATCATAAAAATATAGAAACATTGGAAAAATATAAAATAATTGGTTTTTTAAGTGTCATCATTAAGGTATGTGACCATCATCCAAGCATTGTACAACTATTATCATACTACTATGTAAGCATCGTATATTATTGTTTATGCATGATGTCTATCAATATAACAGTCATAATGATTATCATAAACATTATCACAAATGTATAACCAACATTTGCATACATATGAACTATATAAGAATTATTTTTCTATTTGTATAACAATGAATCATTTCTACAAAAATTGGATGTATTTAGGTGAAACTAGCATTCTTTAGTGAAAATAAAAATTTCTATAGACTAAAATAAAGAGTTTATACATTTTATAATATATAAAAAAAATTAATGTGATGATTAGAAATAATATATATCGTGTTTCATACTTCATGAAGCTATGGTTAGACATGATTCAAACTATGGAAAATTATTTGAGTAGATATTAAAGCATAAAAAATAATATCATGGAAAAATTACAATTTTTAGACTCATTATAAAGTCAAATAATTGTGTTTATAGAATATATAATTCTAATAAAACTGGAATTTGAAGAGGCTGAAGCTGTGTTTCATATTTTTAATACCATAGTGTTACTTATAGCCCTGATACAATCTCAATTTCATAAGATTCATTACTCTTGATAATTATTTGTAAGATACATGTGTTATAAACAGTAATATATAAGAAATTTTATTTAATATTGATATATTCACCATTTCATAAATGACAATGGTTTGAGATGTTGAGGATAATATTAATTCAATGATGAAATTAAAAAAATAATTAGAAAATGATAATACTTACAGACTTTACTAAATCTATAAATGTGATATATGTTGGTGAATGTGTTATATTATCTAACATTGAACATCCCAGAAGATTTTTTATTTCTTTTTAGTCTTTTTATGAAGAAATTTAAGTCATGGATTTCTTATTTATAGATATATTAATCTAGAATATATTTATATATTATTATTAGTTTAATGATAAAAATGATGAGAATGAGAGATAAATCCAATCCATGTTTCCAAATATAGGTTTATACATCCTTAAAATTATGTTTTAAAAGCTTTTACCTCTAATAATATGAAATTTTCATTTTTAGAAGAAGAAACTGATCCTTTGAATAATAAAAGACGCATTTATTTTTTCATATCAACACTAATAATTAAGGGTATTATTGTAATATCGATTCAATGTAAAAAAATTGATGGAATATCTTTTCAAAAAAGTGGGTATTGTATAATACTACTTTTAGGTTTGAAATTAATATGTATCCATTAATCTAGTTTTTTGATATTGGAAATGTGATAATAAATTTAATATTGCCAAACATGCATCTAAAATTGTGGGAATGTGGAGTATGAAGAAATGAAAAAAAATAAGTAACATCCACTACTATTAGTTCATAAAAGAATTAAGTGGGTCAAGATAACTAGTTTTCTCAAAGAAACTAAATAAGATGAATGAAACTTCATTCAGGAACTCTTAATCATTAATGTAGAAGGAGGAGGATATTAACTCTACTACTATAGTTCCATATCTAAAGAAAAAGTGGGAAGAGGTAATACCTCCCTACTACCAATTATATTACTTCTCTTTGAAACATATTGAGTAATTATAATTGATCATTATGAAATGTGGAAATAAATAATTGAATGAGAAAAAAGGATGAAAATAAACCTTTGAGGATGAATTTTATGACCTATTATTAGTAAGAGTTATAGAGTACCCTTGAAAATATATCCAGATACAATAGAGAGAATCCACTAGAAGAGGAAAGCAATATTTTTTTGATTTAGCTTCATCTAATCAAATCTGTTATCAAGAGACCACTTGAGGTAGATTTTGTGATCACATGAATAATAGAACTTTTGGGAGATTCCCTATATGTTATTTTGGGAGATTATACATCATGATTTCTAGGATATAGATTGTCTATATACCCAATTTTATTCATATTATAGAAACGTCCTCTCAAAACACAACCTGAATGTAACATCCTATCACAAACCATTATCTTTTAAAGATATAAGTTACCACTAATTTTAGGTTATTTCCCCAAGAAACCAAAGGATAGAAATAAAGGACAATATATTACTAAATTTTATGGTCCTGAATTTCCATTAAATGAAATCAAACTAACAAAAAATAAATATAAAAAAACCAAATATATATGATGTATTAACTATAAACAATATAGACCAAAAATAAACAAATATCCAACAACATCATGGTAATAGTAAATGTTACAATAGTTTATCCTATGAAAAATAGAAAACAACCTGTGACAAATAAATCCATGTCTCATCATGCCAAGCACTCTATCAAGAATCTCCATGATCAAAATACCATCCTGAGAAAGTTTAATCGTGATTCTTCACTAGATTAATTAGATACCTTTCATTTCCGTATGTCATGAATAACAACTTTGTAGTGATCCTTTATTTAATCAATGGAATTCCCTTCTTATAATTGTTTATTATAGAATAATCACTTAAAATTACTTATAGAACACAAAAAATACTTATAAAGGAATAATTAATGAAATAAAAGTTATCTCTTAAGGTTAAAGAACATATAACGATTAAATAGTTACTGCACCTTTGGAATAGTAATGTGACCCTTATAAATAGTAAACCATCCAATTTAATTGTAACCTCACCAATTAAATTATAATTAAAATTTATCCATCTTATATGTGACACTATGATATAATTATATCATAGTATTATTAAATAATTTTTTAAAAAAATATTAATAAAATGTTGGTATTTTTGTAAGTCATGTATTTTTTATTACAAATTTGGGATTAATTTAATAAATTAAAATAAAATTTATTTTCATAAAATTAATTCATTATTTATTATTTTTATTTCAATTTATAATAATATAATTTTAATGAGACCTTTATTAATTTTTCAATGTGTTAGAAAAGCAGTTTAAATTTTAAAATTTGTATTTTTTCATGTAAATTATGGTTTTAATTAAAAATTAAATTTCTCATATTTAGAAAATTAATTTTAAAAATTGGAGTTCATTTTTGTATTATATAAATTGAAAAATGGTTAGGGTGTATTTTTTGGATTTTTCTGTAATACTATAATTTTGTATGAATTGTAACATACGATTATATAGAAATTAAGCTAAATACATGAATTATTGACACATGGATTATGTTATGCTGAGGAAATAACCCTTTATTCAAATTCACAAGATCTATTTAATATTTTTGGACACAATAATCAATTCTATTCATATTTTTTAGAAAAAAATATTGAATTAATGATTAAAATAATGGGAAATCCCTCCTCCCATCCACTATAAAAACCTCCCCTATTTACCTCCTCTCCTCACACCTATAAAACCTTCTTCCTGGTCCAAATTCAGATAAAATATCTCCCTAATCCCCTATACAATTTCAAAGAGAACTTGATCTCATAAAAAGACCAAAACCTATCTTTTAAAGAGGATCTCAAGGAATATATATTCAACAGGTAAATTCTTCATTTCATTTCTTTTATTTTATTTCAAGTTTCTTTCATTATTTTTATTTCCTCACCTCCTTCCATTAAAGTGATTTGATATGTCAAGTACTTTAAATTAATTGTAATTTTCTTTGAACATTTAATATTCCATCATCATCTATCATTTCCACTCCTTTTATTCTATGAATTAAAACACCATCTGATATGTGTTAATTTATCACATTCAAGGATGATGGGTTTTCAATTTATATTACCATTTTCAATTCGTGTCTTTAAACCATTTTTATGGTTTAACTAAACTATAATATATTTATTATGTCTTATTAAATGTTCTATAATGTTTTAAACATGTTATATTAATTTATAAAGCAAAATGTGTTCCTTGTGATCAAAAAAATGTCAATTAACCCAAACGATTATCATTAATGTTTTATATAATGATTCATCTTCACTTGAAAAAACCTAATGAATTTTATAAACATTTAATTTTATTGATGTTCACTAAAAATATATACCTATAAATCTATACAACCACTCTCATCTAACATGTTTATACTTACAGGTATATAAGTAAACCAATCATGAAAACTAAGGATTCAAATGCTGCAAATCAATGTAATTGAACCTCTTAACCAATCGAAAAGGTCATGAATAAACTTAATAATATTATACTAAATAAATTACATGAATAATAGGTTCTATAAATTCTAATTAATGATTGTAATTTTGTTATCTAGGATATTAAGATCAAGTTAATGACACCATCAGACTTAAGGTAAGAGGTTCTACACGAACCGCCATTATTCTTTCGGGTTACACTATATTTATTTTTACCCAAATAAAGTTTTATTTTATCTTTATTTAAATATTTTAAATCCTTATTAAATTATCCTAAATCAGTTATCAAGTTCCATTCATTGTACGCTTTCATGTATATATTTTTTTTAATTGGTTCCCTCTTCAATACTTCCTAATAAGCAAACTCGTTTCTAGGAACTTCTGAATTCTCACCCTTTTTTGGGAACACTATATTATTTGATCTTAAGAAACCATTATTTTTATAAAACCAATCTTCTTATTATTAAAAAATCTTGGTTCAATTCAAGTTTTATATTAAAGATTATTCTCATTTATGCTTTAAGTGACCTTTGATATTTTCCTTTAACCACACTATAATGTTTTAATTCTAAAGATTCTTAAGTATGCTTTTTATATGTTAATACTTCAAGTTGACATCACTTTTTATTATGAATTCCTATACTAACCTATTATTTTATATTAATTTTCTAATTCTATTGCATCATTGAAATTTTTATGATACTCTCATTTGTTATTCTTTATGACATGATTATGATACCCAATTCTTATTCTAGGTAACCCTTATGTTTTTGTATGCTTGATTATGTATGATTATATGTGTGAAAGGAATATTCATGAACATGTTATTATGGTTTCACACATATATCTCTCTAATTTATTTAGTAATATTTATTCTCATGAGACGTTATGTGCAATTGTCCTGGTGGTTAGCCTTGACTTGTGCTACCATGTGCAATGGTTTTGGTGGTTGACCTTGACTTGTTCTCCTCTATGATAAAGGACCCATGAATCAAGATAAATTCATTTTTTATATTGTTGTCATATTACTATGACTAATGTTTACATGATCCCATGTGTATATGTTATGACTTCATATTTTCAATGCCATGTTAGATCATTATTTTATGCCTTCTCAACCATATGCTAATACTTTATCCTTATGTTTATTACCTTACTGGGATTTTTAACTCATCCTTTTTTTCATGTTATCCTGAGATTATCCATTGAATATGTATAATCTTAATGGATGTTTGGAGAACATTATGAATATTAAAAAATGAAATTTTTTATTTAGTCTCATGATTCTAGTTTCATATACTTAGTCTTCCAAGACACTAGAATTCAAGATCCTTGGATTTTAATACAATGTTTTATTATGATAAAAATAATGTAATGATATGTGTAAAAGGATAGGATATCTATAGTTGGTATCGAATAATGGTCGAGTTATTTTCATAGATTAGGAATATAGAACCTTATCAATAACCTTAGGTATGATACTAAGTATATGAAAACTTTCCTAAATTTTATTAAGTATAGAGTAAGTGGTTTATCAAGTAAATACATCTCTCTCTGGATATAAGCAAGCGGATGTCTCTCTAGAATAGATATATATGGGGGTAAAACCTGAAAACACCACATTGATCTAGACTTGAATGGGAACCAGTGCATGACAATGGGCCATGCTGCACTCCCAGTTTGACACTCTTGTGGGATACACATCGGTAAATTCAAAATCTTAGTATGAACTATTATTAGGAAAAAAAATCATGTAAGAATAAATGTGAGGAAACAAATCATGGGTTACTTATATTGAAACCTAGGGAATCATGAGTTAGGAAATACTTTTACTTTAAGAGTTTATCCTTTTATATATAATGTTTCCTTTTTTTTATTATTAGCTAAGTATTAAATCCCTCTAATTGTATGTTATTTTTTTAGTTAATGGTAGGAAATAGATGAACATGTTTCAACAATCAATGTGATAGCCAATATTATGATTTCTCGAATGATATTCTAGATATGATGGGAATGGGTCCTCAAAAATGAATGACAGTACTTGATCAGCAGCCTCAAGTTATGAATAATGACTTGAATCATATGGAATTCCCTCCTCCTCCAAGGAAAGAGAATGTGCCCAAAGAATTTTTCATGCAGAAAAGGCCTCCTATGTTTTGGGGATCTTCTAATCCCCGCCTCATGGGAAAATTGATTAACTCCATTGAAAATATATACTCTATCCTCAAGTGGTATGAAGTAGAGTAATTTGTGATGGCAGTTTATCGTCTTGATGGGGAAGATGTTTATTGGTGGACATTGATCAAGAATATGATGTCTAGGGAGGAAATTGATTCCATGGATTGAAAGGAATTAAAGAAGTAAAATTTTAATAAATATTTTCCCTAACCCCTCCATCTCAAGATGGAAAAAGAGATCATTAGACCTAAGAAGAAGTAAGACGATTCAATCAGGGCTTATGATGAAAACTTTACAAGGTTTGTTAGATTGGCCTCTGACTTTGTCATGAACACTAAAAGCAAGGTGGATCGCATCATTAGCGGACTAAAGCTGAGTATTCAAAAAATTTGGGTGATTAGAGACTTTAACGGTTATGAGAAGATTGTATATTGTTCCCTCAAGGTTGAAATGGATATTAGAGACTCTCTATGGTCTCATTGTCCCAATAAAAAAAGTGAAAATTTGATTTTAATTAGGGTGGTTCAAAAAATAAATCACCTGATATAAATAAGATCAAGCATCCCATGTGTCATGATTTTGGGAAGAAGCATCATGGGAACTATCTAAAGGGAACAAGGAATAACTTTAAATGTGAAATAATGGGACATCTGGATAAAAGCTGTTGAATGGATATGAAGAATACAACTAATGTGGAAGAAGAAAGGACGGTTTAGATTTATGATCATCCATTATTGTGGTGTTTCAACTATAAGGAACAAGGTAATTAAGTGAACAATTTCCCTAATCTATGGGTTGTCAGAGGCAATTAACAACAAGCTCTAAGAATAGGGAACATACTATTTTATTCTATGGTTGTGAATTCATTCATATCATTAATAATTTTTAGAACTATTCAAACACTTCCTCAAAATTTGGAGTTGAGTTATCTATGAGAATATAAAATGAGGAAATTATTTCATCCAAAGTATATAAGTCCTCCCTGATTAATGTCTGTGTACTGAACCTCCCATTAAATATCACAATTTTTACTTTAGTATAGTTACAAGTTTTCTTAGTCATGGATTGCATATCTTTATACAAATCCGAAAATAACTATCGGGAGAGGTTGATCACTCTTCACATCCTAAAGAATCCTCTAATTCTTTAAAAGATTAAGGAGGAAGATGAATCTCCTTTAGAATCATTGTCTCATGTGTGGATATTACTGCCTTATGATCTTGCATTTCTAGATCAAATGATCAAGATAAAGAAGAGAATTATGATCGAAGTCATTCCCATTATATGGGACTCCACTATTGTATTTCCTAAGGAATTTCTTGTTCTACCTCAAGATCTAGAGGTTCAGTTATCAATTGATCTTATTACTAGATCACTAACAATATCCAAGAGAGCTTATATAATTGTCACCATAGAGTTGGAAGATATGGTGAAGTTGTTACTGTAGAATTTGGACAAGGGTTTTATATATCTAAGTGCTTCACCTTGGGGAGAACCACTCCTATTTGTCAAGAAGAAGGATGGTTCAATTAACCTCTGTATTGATTATCTTAGGCTCAATAAAATCTCAATAAAGAACAAGTACCCCCTACCACAGATAGATTACTTGTTTGATTAGCTTCATGGGTCCAGTTATTTATATAAGGTAGACCTTCGGTTGGGATATCACTAACTAATGGTGAGGAAGGAATATATTCCCAAGATTGACCTTAGAATGAGGTACAGACACTATGAGTCCGTTTTTATTCCCTTTAATATCACTATTTCTCTAGTAATTTTCATGTATCTAATGAATAGAGTCTTTAGAGATTATCTTGAAAAAAATATACTTTTTAGGGATGATATTCTGATATATTGTAAAGCAAGGAGAAAAGTGAGGACAATTTAAATATTGTGCTAAATACATTGTGAAGGGAGAAACTATATGAAAATTACTTTAAATGTGAGTTTTGGGTGTATGAATTACAACTCATGGGGCATGTTATCACCAAAAAAGGGATTTCTATAGACCCTTCCAAGACAAATTCAATCGAAGAATAACTCAGGTCAACATCTGTAATAGATATCTATAGCTTCCATTGTCTATCTAGGTATTAATGATGATTTATAAAGAACTTTTCATGATTTTCAAGCCCAATTAAAAAGCTAAAATGAAATGGGGTGAAGTTTTTTGAGACTCAATAATGTTAGGAATGATTTAAGGACCTCAAAAAAGTGTCGTATCACTATGTTGGTACTCACACTCCCAAGAAGTGGAGAACTCTTTGTGGTGGACAGTGATGCTTCAATGAATGGATTAGGGAATGTACTAATGTAAAATGATAAATTTATATCCTACACCTTAAGAAAGTTGAAAATATATAAGAAAAACTATCCAACACATGATCTAGAGTTCACATCTATGATCTTTTCATTGAAAATATGGAGGCATTATCTCTATGGGTAGAAGTGAAAAATATATACTGATCAGAAGATCCTCAAATATATATTCACATAGAAGGTCATTGATATAATCTAGTGAAGGGGGTTATATTTCATTAGGTATTATGATTTCTCATTATGCTTCCATCTTGGTAAGCTAAATAAACTAGCAGATTCTATAAGTATAAAGAATCCTACATCTTTATCAATGATGAGTGTTGAGAATGATCCGATCTTCCTAGATTTACAGAGGATAGAAATGAAAATCAATAAGGGATGAACAACATCATCCTTTATCAAATGGTTGTTCGACTATCCCTCATAGAGAAAATAAAATATTCTAAAAGAAAAGATGTGGAAATTCTGAAAAGGGTAGAAGCTAATAGAAATAGAAAATCCTCTATGTTTAAGATTGATGAGGGAAGAGCTATAAGATTTCGGTCATAATTATGTGTACCATTCTATCTAGAGATAAAGAAGGATATTTTGAATAGTGAACAAAGCTCAACCTTCTCTATTCACCCAGGGATCACAAATATGTATTGATATCTCTAGGAGAACTTATTGTGGGACAATATAAATAAGGAGATTGTCAAATATACATCAATGTTCCTAGTATGTCAACATGTAAAGGCTAGAAGAAAAAAGTCTATCGGGATGATGCAACCACTACCCATACGAACATCAAAGGGGGAGATCATTACCATGGACTTTGTCACTAGACATCCAAGGACATCTAGAGGAAACAATGCAATATGGGTCATTATGGATCGTCTTACAAAGATAGATCACTTTATCTCAATTTGATAGGACATCTCTTTCAATCAACTTTCATGGATATATATATCAATGTGGTGGTAAGGATTCATGGATTACCACTATCTATTGTATCTGGTCGAGATCCAAGATTTGACACAATGTTCTGAAAAAGAGTCCAACATGCTCTATGCACTAAATTAAACTTCATCAGGGCCTACCATCCCCAAACTATTGGCCAATCTGAGTAAACTATTCAAAACTAGAATATATGTTGAGAGAATGTCCAATGGACTTAAAAGCTGGATGGACTAACATATTCCACTGGTCAAATTCTCTTAAAATAATGTTTTTCACTCCAGCATCTTAATGGCACCATATAAAGAACTTTATGGGAAAAGTAGTAAAACAATGGAGTTTTGGGATGAAGTTTATGAGTGTAAGATATAGGGACCTGAAATAGTCTAAGAAATGATGGAGAAGGTAAAAACCATTCAGATGCGCATCAAGGTAGTCTAGAGTCGAAAAAACGATTATGTAGAGATTCATTGATATAAATTTGAGTTTAATGTTAGAGACATGGTATTCCTATGAATATCTCCATCGAAGAAGTTCATGAGATTTGTGACAAAAGTAAAACTATGTCTAAGGTATATTATCCCCTTCTGGATTCTTGATAATGTTAGAGTTGTGGCCTATTGACTAGAACATTCACCTACCATGTCTAAAGTGCACGACGTATTCCAAGTGTCCCTCTTAAATAAGTACATACCAGACCTTTTTCATATACTCTATTAAAAGGTGGTGTAGTTTGATAATAACCTTTCTTATAAGAAGCACCCAGTGAAGATCTTGGATCATAAAGATAAAGTTCTATGCAACTGTATTACTCACCTTGTCAAAATACTATGGAGAAAGCATAAGTATAAAGAGGAACCATCAGAACTATAGGAAGAAATGAGGGAAAAGTACCCACACCTGTTTATGGCTTAGAATGTAAAAAAAATTGAAGGGAAGAATTTCATAGGGGGGGATGTAACGACCGAATGTTTTATCAATGGAATTCCCTTCTTATAATTTTTTATTATAGTATAATCACATAATATTACTTAGATAACACAATACAGGCCATATAAATTAATAATGAATGAAATAAAAGGTAAATTTTGAAGTTAAGGAACATATACCTAGGAAATAGTTACTTGGTCTTTGAAATAGTAATGTGACTCTTATGAATAGTAAATTGTCAAATGTAATAGTAACCTCACCAATGAATGTATAAATACAATTTATCTATTTTATATTTGACACTATGATATAAGTATATAATAGTATAAGTAAATAAATTTTTTATAAATTATTAATAATGTGTTGGTATTTTTGTATTCCATATATATTTAATTAAAATATTATGAATAATTTAATAAATTAAAATAAAAAAATATTTCCATCAAATGAATTAATGAATTATTATTTTTATGTCTTATGATCATAATATATTTATATGAGACCGTAATTAATTTTTCAATGTTTCTGAAAATTAGTTTTAATTTTAAAATTTGTATTTTTTCTAGTAAATTGTGATTTTAATTAAAAATTACCCTTCTCTTGTTTAGAAAATTATATTTAAAAAGTATAGTTCATTTTTGGATTCTAAACATTGAAAAATGGTTAAGGTGATTTTTTGGATTTGTCTAAAATACTTAATTTTTTTATGAATACCGAAATATGATAATTTACAAAATAAATTAAATATATGAATTATTGAGTCATGGATGATGTTCTACAAAGGTATGCACCCATGTTTCACACTCACATGTTCTCTTTACTATTTCCAGTCACATGAATCCACAATGTTCACAGTATTGGGGAAAAAAATTAATCTAATGATTAAAATAATTGAAAACTCCCGCTCTCCTCCACTATAAATACCACACCTCTTTAAATCATATCCTCACACCTCTCAAGCCTTGTGCCTAGTAAAAATTCTGCTCAATTCTGTACCTAATCCCTATTCCATGTTTAGGATCTCTTTTACTCATAAAAAGACCAAAACCTCTCCTCTATAGAGGGTCTTAAAAAAGATATATTCAAGAGGTAAATTTAACTTTTCATTTCTTTTATTTTCTTTCAAGATCCTTTATTTCTTTTTATTTCCTCACTTTGTTCCATCCAAATGATACGATAAGTCTAGTAACATACATCTATTGGAATTTTTTATGATAATATAATATTTTGTCATCATCTCTCCTTTCCCATTCTCTTATTCAGGTAATGAAAACAACATCTTAGATGTGTTAATTTATCACATTCAAGGATGACGGGTTTTTAATTTCTATAATTGTCTTCAATTCTGGTCATAAAACCATTTTTATGTTTGAAACAAACTATAATACTTGTATTATTTATTATTTAAGGTTATGGATTCTTTTGAACACATGATATTAATTTATAAAGCAAAACTTGTTTATTATGATAAAAAAACCTCCAATTAACCCAAACTGTTATCATTAAGGTTTTATATGATGACTCATCTTCCCTCAAAAATAACAAAATTAATTTTCTAACCACATAATCCAATGTATGTTCACTATTAACATATAACTCCAATTACGGACAACCATTCTCTTCTTACATGTTAATCCTTTCATTCATATAAGTAAACCAATCATGAAAACCAATGAAACAAACTCTCCCAAATAATGAAACAGAACCTCTTAACCCATCCAAAAGGTCATGAATGAAATTAATAAGGCTATACTAAATAAATTACATGAATAAAATGTTATGAAAATACTAATTAATTAATTTAATTTCGTTATCCTTGACATTAATATCATGTCAAGGACACCATCGAACTTAAGGTAAGAGATTCTACCCGAACCTCCATTATTCCTTTGGGTTGCTCTATCATTGTTTTTACCTAAATAAAGTAATCTTATCTTTTTTTGGACATCTTAAAAATTCATTTTACATGATCCAAAATCATTTATAAACGTCCATTAATAATTCTATTTCAGAGATATAAGTGTTTTTAATTGGTTCCCTCCTCAATACTTCCAGATAAGAAAACTCATTTAAGGGAACTTCCCAAATTCTTCCTTATTTTCAAGTGCACTATATAATATTTTTTTAAGCCATCATTATTTCTATAAAACCAATTTTTTATTATTAAAACCATCTTATTTAAATTCTGATTTTATTTAAATTATTGTTCCTTTTTATGATTTAAATGACCTTTGATATTTTCCTTTAACTGCACTAAAATGATTTAATTCTAATGTTTCTTATGTACTATTTTGACATATTAATTCCACAAGTTGACATCACTTTTCAGGATGTATTACTGTACTACCCTGTGATTTTTATTTGAAATATCTAATTCATTTTCCTTCATGGACATTTTTATGAAACTCCCATTCTTTATTCTTTATGACATGATTGTGATACCCAATTCTTACTATGGGTAACCCTTATTCTTATGTATGATTGATTATATATGATTCTATATGTGGAGGGAATATTCATGAACTAGTTATGATGGGTGTGCCTTGATATCCCACCAATTCATTGGGTAAAGTTGAGTCACATGAGATGTTCTGGGCAACGATATTGGTGGTATCCTTAACTCATTCTACCATGTACGATGATATTGGTGGTTAACCTTCACTTGTTCTCCTCTATGTGAAATGAGCCATGACTTGTGCTAATGTCAATTTTTTATATTTCTTCCACATTACTATGACTCCATGTTTATATGATACCATGTTTATATGTTTTGATTCTATATTTTCCATGCATTTTTATATCATTATGTCATTCCTTCTAACCCATGTGCAAAAGATTTATCCTTAATTTTATTCCCTTACTAGGATTATTAGCTTATCCCATTGTTCATGTTATCCCCAGGTTATCCTATGAAGATGTATGATCATAATAGATGCTAGGATCTCTTTATGAATATTAAATATTGAAATTTGTTATTTAGTCCAATGTTTTATTTTTTATGTACCTAGTATTCCAAGACACTAGACTTTACGATCCTTGGAAGGTAATATGATAATTTATTATGCCTAAAAGCATCTAATGATATATGTAAAAGGCTATGGTATCTATAAATTCTATCATACACACCAATTTTCGTATGAAATGGTTGAGTAAACATAACTAGTAGGAAAAAATAATGATACATTTCAACTCATGCCACTAGGAAAAGAACACAGTAGCTCACAACTGAAAATGTAAGTAAATTTGATGATAGGAACATAAAAAAGTACATTATTAAAATAAAATCATTTAACATAATACAAAAACCATTATTTCAATAAATCTAATCGGTATACTCATTCCATATTTCACACACACACACAAATTAAAAGAATGAAAATTCCATTACTCAATAGTGGTAACTCAATAATCCACCATCCTAACATTGGTAATAATCCTTTCTGTTCCACTAGTTTACAACTATATTAAAATTAATGGCCATGTTCAATGAAAATGAACATACAATCTTCCACATATTCTATGTACTCACACCAATTAATTAATTTTAAAAAATTAATCATTTAAAATAATTAAACAAATGAAATGTTTGAGTTAATCCCAAAAAACATTTTATTTTCATTTAACAAAAGGGATATTTTTCTAAAACCACTAAAAATCAACTTTTACAATTTATAAACAGATTGGGTTTTCCAAAATAAATCATCTATTATATATTTTCAAATATATAAAAATAATTTTATGACAAAAAATTATTTATATTATATTATAATTGTAGAAAATATATATTCCACTAACTGCATGAAGAATCTCTAAGAACATGAATAATCAATACATGATGTATCCAATCATGGATCCTTTTCTCACTCCTTCAAAAAATACCAAATTGAAATTTTCAAAACATGTCAAATACAATAATTCTATTCATAAAACCCATACTATATGGTTCTATTGAAAGAAATTTTTTTATATCTATAAGAAAAATAAAGATGAGGACATGGTTGGGATCTTGAATTCAATCTCCTAGATCCAACAAACTACAATCCCTAAAAATTTGATTCTCTAGAGATAAGAGTTTCCAAAATACCATAAATGATTCCTTTGGTTTGAAATTATAGGTCAACCTTAGAATAATGATATATTTTGGGTGTGAAATGTAATAATAATCCAATTTTTAGATGTTCTCACAATTTCCACATAGTTAAGTTATACAATTAACAAGTCATGTTCCAGCCATGTGAGTGAAAAAGAAAATATATATATATTAAAACAAGATTGTACCATGTAATTGGAAAAATCATGTTCAGACTATAAAAAAAATTCTTTATCCCTAGAAACTATTTTATTCCCTTTCATAGTTTCCAATAAATTTTAATTCACTTTTCTCAACCATTCTCAAACTGTGGACCCATAAAATGATTTACAAACTTATTAAACCTACCATATTCCAGCATAATTCAACTGAAATATTATATAACTTCTAAAAAATAATTAAAGGGCAAATTACCTCAAAATTAGGGTTTTGAATTATCCCCACGATTAATAATTATGTCCTTGTAATGATGGATGTTAGATACTTTTTAGAAGATTATTTGTCTATTTTTATAGCATCAATTTCTCATGTTCCCATGTTTCCTCTTTAATTTAAACAAATTTCTATAAAATTAGAACCAAAGGAATAATTTTTTCATGTTAGACATTATCTTCACTTTCCTAAATATGAATCTCTCATGAATAAATGTAGCATATTTCTACAGATTGAAAAGTAGGTATTGAATTTCATGGATTGGATTAGATTAATATTTCATTATTTCATGAACATGAAAGGAATTATATTCAAAGCCAAAATATGTTTTCAAATAAAATATATAATAAATATCAGCAATTGTTTTAGGTGTCATAGAGGTAAAAATATAATATGGAGAAAAAATTCTTTTCTTACATAATCAATGATTCCCGATCTAAATAGAGACTTTATAGAATACTTGATCTCCCATTGTAATTGATAAATGGATATGTTGATGATCTACATAATATTTCTGATATATTTTTGAATAATGAATCATTTCATTAATATTTTGAATATTCTCAACTATTTCATAAATGATTATAGGTTCCAATAGTGAAATGTAACCTCTCTATACCCAAGAAACTGGATATTATCACGGATCTCTAAACAATGACTTGACCAAAACATTATTTTCTAGGTCTGGATAATTTTTTTATATGATAACTCTACATAGAGAAAACAATCCACTAAAAATACACTAAAATATATAATATAATATTATATAATTTTTTCATGTGACTGGGTCATTTTTTGGGACTTTCCATTCATAGGGGGATGATATATTGTGCTCATGGAAAATTAGGTACCCACCTCTTGATAAAAAAATATTAAAGCAATAGTAAAATGAAGGATATTTGTTAGGTACAATTAAAATGGGTTTTCATTGAAATTATTTCCACTTTCCAAATATAGATATTTTCTAACTCTTCTACCCTATTCGATTCATGTAGCAGAATGTATTGGGATGAATATATAAGTCATTCTCTAATAACCATGATTCTATAATGCTTCCAAATAGTTCATGGTAAAATTATAACAATGTCTATTTCCACCTTAAGCATTTGAATATGGGTATACATAAATATTACAACATTATAGTTAGTCATTGATTCTCAAACTTGACTGACTAATAGATTAGGTATTTCCTAAAAAATCAAACAAAATTTTTTTCCAACCTGAAGAATAAATATTGTTCCATAGATCTTTATAAATATTTTGGATTCATAAATGTATTTCCAACATAGAATGGTGATAAAAAAATTATATTTTATTAAAATGAGGTTAGATTTATTATCTAGTGTCAAAATTAAATTTCTATGTCTGATACTCATATCATCTTTTCAATTTTTTCCCTATCATTAATTTTCTATGTAATGGTAAGGAAATGAGAAAAAAATATTTTAAAATCCCAAATATTCTCAACCAAATCTAGTATGTTATTCACTGGAATGAATAATGAAATGTAATTCTTATTAGTATAATCTAAATTCATATCAGCAATCTTATTGATCAATTTTTAAGTGATCACCTTCTTCTCAAGCTATTTGGGTAAACAATTTTCATCTTAAACCATTAGCCAAGAAATTTAATTCTCCTGATGTATAAACCATGTCAATTTCAAACATATAGATATATTTACTCAATAATATATGTCTAAAATTGAATTATCTTTGTGTAAATATCCTTCTTAAGAATCTATTATTTGTGAAAAAAAGAGAATATATCTCTAATGAGATAATGGCGCCTTGTTTTTAATGAATGATCAACCAAACCCAATTTGTAGTCATGGGTTAGAAAAATTATTTCATTAATTCATAATTTCCATGATCTATATGTTACATTAGCATCTAATTACATTAGAAAATTTTCGATTCCATATATAGATGCATCAAAATAAACCACATACTATTTCCTAAGTTATGGACTGACCAGAATGGGGGTTGATGTGAGACTGATCATAAGTTAAAAAAAGATTGGAAACAATCATCAATCCAGTGTAATTGTGTTCATATTTTTTTATCACTATTATAAGATATATGATATATGTTAATTAACACAAAAAATTACTATATTAAAATCCTATTTCTAGAATGATTGATATCTTGTAGAAG
This sequence comes from Viscum album, assembly GCA_963277665.1. Classification (NCBI taxonomy): domain Eukaryota; kingdom Viridiplantae; phylum Streptophyta; class Magnoliopsida; order Santalales; family Viscaceae; genus Viscum; species Viscum album. The sequence goes on along the minus strand of OY728146.1, from coordinate 2,051,933,096 downwards.
TTATTTGTTGGTTTGCATGATACAAAAGAATCAAACCTTTCAGGTTATACTAATATGTCATTCTCAGAAATAAATTGATCATGGATGTGAAATACATATATCTAGATATCATATTTATATTATTTTTCAATTAACCATTGCTCTCATAAAATTCCCCTCGTAATCTCTAAGTTTCATTCTAGGTAATTTCATGTTTGATAATATACCATAAAGTAATAAAAACATTAAAATAAAAGGGTTTTGGTACTATTGGAGAATAAGATTCATCAAGCCCATGAAAATTACTGGTTCATTAGTATAACCAAAGGGCATGACCTGATATTCATAACCATTGTAACAAATCCTAAAATCAATCTTTGGAATATCCTGACATTATATTGGTGATAAACTGACCATAGATCAATTAGAGAAAAGAATTGTGATCCATTAAATTAATTTAAAAGAACATGCATTCATGTAATATTATAACAATTAATTTTCATACCATGATCCAGTTTATGATTATAAAAAAATATTTATAATGAACCATATGGATTCTTGAGAAAAAGAAATAGAGGATCCAAAAGGATATATAATTGGTCTTAAGAAGCCTTTACATACCAATTCCTAAAATTGGTCCATCTATTATTTCAATTCCATTTGTTCCATTATATAAGATTGAAGGGAAATAAGAATGTGTTCCATGAAGAAGATAAATAAAAAATTAAATAACCCATTTAGATTGAAAACTATTGAAATGATTAGAAAATATTTCAGGATAAAGATCCGAAATGTTTGAAATATTTCTTCTCTAAATTATATCATGAGTCTCCAAAATGATTTATTCTAATTAATATGAAATTATTCTAAATATTAGTAATAAAGGACCTTATTTTCCATCATTCACAACCCAGTATCTATTAAATAGATGTATCATTCCATCATGAGATATTAACATTACACATGATTCAAAAAAGTGACATTATCTTTAAAAGAAATTATCCAATTTATTCGTCGGATTAATTTAAGTATATCCATGTCTAAAACAAAATTGTCCCAAATAAACCAAATTTCATGGATTTTTATAGAATAATATAGTCCATTATTTACAATACACTCTGGAAACTAGTGAGTTATTTTGATATTCATCATGTGTGACATAATGTCAATATATTTTCCCTTTTAATAAATAAATTTTCTTGTAATAAAACAATTTGATACACCATTATCAAACATAACATGGATGAGGGTTCATTTAAGAATAATGGTACCTCATATAGTTGAACAACCTAATTAATACTCCATTAGTATCTCCTCATAACCTTGTAACTATAAACATGTTCCTTATTTTTTTCTTTCTAATTTATCATAGATTAATTTTATACGAAGTCGTGTTGTTATTGGAATCACCCTACCCTTCAAATTAGGAGGATGAAAAATTTTCTAACCGGATCTTAATTTCATTATATAATTTTCCAAATACCCATTAATGTATTACCTGAAACATACTTTGTTGAATTGGGGAAATTACATTAAATATACCTCATATTATTACAATAGTGGCATGCTTTGGTAGGTATATTACAATCCAACTTCATATACTCTAATGCACCACATTGGAATCATCTAGGCTTATTATGAAGGTGTGGAGTAATGTTAAACAATCATGTGTTATTACATTGTGATGGTCTTTTTTCCTAAAAGTTTGTGTCATTTTTCTACTTATTCCTAGCATTAAAATTCCCACTTTTACCAATGTAGACCAACAAACTTATTCTTGTAGGATTCCTATTAATAGCACTTATCATCACTGACCCTCTACAAACCATGAACTTATAATCAGTAATATAAACCATAAAAATCTATAAATGAGTTTGTGGTCATATTCTAGGCTCGAATATTCATTCCTTTAAGGATGCACATGTAGAAACATTTAGAGAAAAATGAATCATGATCATAAGAATATTTCTCATTCCATCAATGATAAATTTTATTTGTTAAGGCTAAAAGAATATATCATTCTTCTTATCTTTAATATGTATATATTGAATTATTTGTTGAACAATTATACAAATCCCTCTAATTTAGGGCCTTGGTGGAATTTATCTTTGAAAGATAAGTCCAACAATTTTTGTGAGAGATCCTACAGCATATGGACTACTTACATGACCTTTATATCCTATTAGTTTCAAATTAAATCAAAGATATGATTTATTATTATATACTACTCTTATACATTTTCAAGATCTAAATCCAATAAAACTAATGGTATATTTTGTTTCATAAACAACAAAGAATGGTCTATTTTCATGGTACATCATTTTTATTTCCTCTATTAATGTATTGAGATTCATGTACAATATATTGAAAAGGTTACTTCTTCACTTATGGTTAATATGAAACCACATTCTATATAGCCTCTCCTTATGCATTTTAAGTCCATCTATATGGTGGAATTCATCTATAGTCTAAAAACAAACCACGTATTCATCATTTACTATTAAATTAAAGTCTTGGTATATTCAAAATCATAAGAATAATCAATTGTTATTACCTATTTCAAAGAATCCTAAAATATATATTGACATATATAGACTTATTGTGATGTTTCATTAGTAATGCATGATATGTTACACTCATCGGCTATACCCATTATGATGATAAAAAACACTCAAATGTGTGTATAAAACACATTTTTTAAGGATAATCTTGGTGACATTAATTTTATCATAAAGAGGTTTATGGTATACCTTCCATGTAATGAAATATATTATATCCTATAAATTGTAAAAATATATCGGACCCAACATAAATGATGAAATTTGTAATATTTTGACCTAATCCACTGTATTATAAATAGATGAGGTGATACTAACCATATTTTATATCTCTAATACACCAAAATATGGAAATAAATTTCATAAAATTACTAAACCATTGTTGGAGGATTTAGATACTAAAAGAAACCACCTAAAAAGAAAAAAAATAAAGGAATCCCTATAAAATTTATATGATACATAAAGAGTAATTAGTATGTCTACAAAATGAAACCAATATGTTACAAAAATATAGATTATAAAAAATCTATAACAATATGTCCCATGAAATTTAAAAGACATCTTGATGAAGAAATATTGATGTGGTATCACTCCAAAAATGACACAAAAAATGCAAAGATCCAAAAAACATCCCCTAAAAGTATCATCATGGTGCTCCACTAGAAAACAATAGACCTTTCCCTTTCCATAAATGACAATGGAAAACATTTATATATTCCCCGGAGTGAATATAAATTAGGCTAGAAAACAAACCTAGTATTTATCCCCCAAGAGACATACCAACTCAAACCACTAAGACAATAACACCATATCACATAATTTTAAATATTATTAAAACAAAATAGACGATAATCAAGATAATTTTAAGAAATTTATGTTATTTAACATAATAAAGAAACAGATTTACACATTAAGAAAACATTGAATGCACATTCCACATTTCATACACACTCATGCATTCCATAATAGTCCCAATACTCATGGTTGGTAACTAATATGTCCACTAAGAAAGTAATTGGTGATAATACTTTTGGAATCTCTAATCTAGAACCACACACTAATTAATAGAAAATTCAAATAAAAATGAGCACATTCCATTTATCAAATTTATGGTTTCACAACTATTAATTTATTCAAACCAATTAATTATTTCAAACATTTCTAAAAATATCATTTTTTGTTAAACCAAGGAATCAATTTTATAACACTTAAAACATGTGGATTTCCTAAGAAACTATTCAAAATCCAATATTTCCAATTCATAAACAAAAATTTTTTTCCAATATAAATCATGAAATGTTTCATTAAAAATAAAAAAAAGGATAACTATGCCTTCAGATTATATAACATGTGGATAAAATAGAGAAACCACCCACCACTTGATTAATCTCAATAAAAACGATGTATCGAGACATGATCTAGTCGATCTGGGCTCTCATTAGCATTCCTTCAATAAGTCCCCTAATGTTTTGTTCAAAACATGGTCGATCCAATATATAAATGCACACTAACCCCTATCTATGGTTTTTTCATTGGAAAATGAAGATATCTACAATGAAGAGAAAACTAGGAGATTAAGAAGATTTAATTTCAAAATCCAAGCTCAAACACACATAGATCCATTTAAATCAACTTTTAGTGGTAGGTTATTTTACCAATTATAATAATGGAGTCCTCTTGTTTGAAATCCTAGGTCAATAGGGGAATAATGAGTGTTTTGTGGATCATGTGGAATAGAAATCCATTTTTTAATGTTATTAAATTTGTTTCATGGTTAGTCCACACCATTTAATAATCTATGTTCCAATCATGTGATTTATATTGGATAAAACCCATGGATTCACATTTGTGCCAAATGGTTTGGAAAATCACTCACCCATTATACAACACATATGCATCATAGAAACTCGCAATTCTTGTGATTTTTCGAATGGTTTGGACACATTATGTTTTAACTATATTCCTTCCCAAGAACTCTCAGATTCCCTTTCACAGTTTCCTAGAGAAGTTTCAAATTATCCCTTAACCATGCTAAAACTGCATACCATTAAAAATGATTCTAAAATATACTAAACCAAATAAGAATCTACCATAACTCAAACCAAAACATTATATTTATATATATATATATATATATTAAAAATACATTGTAAAATTATGGTGTATCACCATTCTGGGGTGTTTCACTGAGGTGATAAAGTATTAGTCATTCTAGGTCAAACCATATAAATATGTGTGTCATATAACTTTTACATTATTCACATTTGAGTAACAATGTGTGGAAATAAGATGAGTGGATCTATGATTTAACCATCTAAAAAAGTTAAATTATGGTGAAATATATGTATAAATAAAAAGTAATAATCGATTCACCCCTCCCCCTCTTAGTGGTCACACTATACCATAGAACATCAAACACAAATAAGTCACAAAAATCACATTAGTAATAAAACACTCTTTTTCAAGAAACACAACCATCACAGAAAAACACTTCACTCTTATTATTATTATTATTATTATATTATTAATTATTTGTTATATCACTCACTCACTCACTCTCTAACTAATCAACACAAATTTCCCAATATTCACGCTTCATAATTTCAGTTACTCATCTTATCATTTTAATTTTTGCAAATTCTTTCATACAAAAATATTACACTCTCAAGCACATGCATGTGAATCCATAACACAAATAATTTTTTATTTTTCAAAAATATATATTGAACACCGAAACTCAAATATTTTAAAAATTAATGTTAATAAATATAATAATAATAATATCATAACTATTATTATTATATATTTATAATTATTATTCTTATTATTAATTAATAATAAGAACTTAAACCATAAAAACATTTATATATATATATCAACACACATAAAATATTTATTTTTCCAAAAATATTTTACACCCAATTCTCGTTAATTGGTCATATAGTCATTATTTCACTCAATTTATAATAATGATATACCACATAATAATTTAAATAAAATTATTCAAAAAAACACCCAAAAAAACATATAAATTACAAATAAAAAATTCATACATCTCTATTAAAAACCTTAACTATTATGTAAGATTACCCTAAAATGATTTCCTTACTTATTAATCCAAAACTCCCAATTGAAAAGAATAATAAAATTAGAAATAATTTTGGGTCATCGCATTAAATAATTCTTTAAAACATCCTCATCCCTGAAGATAATAAACTCATAACTAAATCTACTAGATCTCCTTGAAACATACCTCTTAAAAAATATCTTCCATATACATCCTAGAACCCTATAAAAATTGACCATATACTCTTTCAAACTACCTCCCATGGAAATATGTTCATACCCAAAGAACATGTCCACGAATATATATTGAGATTTCATTAATTTGAATTACGTGACACTTATAAACAATTTCACTACAATATTAATTAGTGTAATACCATGTTTCATCATGAAAAAATATCATTATTCACATATATGTAATTAAAAGTTTATAAATGAAATATTTTGGAATTGAACATTTTGAATTCAATATAGAAGAAGACAAAAAAATTAAAAAATTTGAAAATTACTTTCTACTTTTTTGGATAAAAAATTAAAAACCTAAATTTTATTCTAATTTTGAAATTAGAAATTAAAAAAACGCAATACTTGTTCAAATATTTATAAAATAAAAACACAGTCTCAATTAGTTAAAAAAATTATTATTCATAAATTATATTTTCAAATATTTGAACCCATTAATGTAAAATAAAATGTGTTTTATAACTTATCATACATATGACAAAAAATCGTGTTTATATTGAAAATAAAAACACACAATGTTCAACTTATATTTTCAGAATCATATTTAAAAGATGAGTTGAGAAAATTATAATTACCACTTCTTATAAATCCTCAATCCTCAAAATGAATACTACTCAGTCATAATTAACCAAACAATAATCTCAATTATACCAGTCGATAAAACATAAATTATAAATACACTTATCCTCTATGTACATCATGTTTCTACAAAAAACCAACCACACAATAGAATATCCATCATAAAATTAGATATACATAGTTTAAAACTCCCTCATTACAAAATGAATACATCATCACCTCTACATTATAAATAGTAAATGATATATCTTATATAAGGCTAAAAAGCAGGAAAATATCCTTCTCTACCTACCAGTATTTTTCAATAAATATATATATCATTATAAAATATATTTATTAAAGAAACATCACATGAAATTTTCATAAAAAAAGTTTTACATGATATAAAATATCATGAAATGATGACATAAAAATAAAAAGAATTATCACCAAATCTACATATTTTTAAGATTATTTTATACATAAACAGAAAATTAACAGACAATACATTAATTTTTAAAATTAAAACATTTAAAAAAATCTAAAAACCATATTCATACAAAAAAATCCAAAGGTTAAATCTAAAATATTTAATAAACTAATTTTAAATCCAAAAATGAAAATAAATAATTTTTTTTACATGAAATTTAGGTTTTAAAATTTATGATAATATTTTAATACATGATAAAGAGTGTCTATAATCTCTTTTTTGAAATAAAAAATAGAAATGACACTCTTATATAGATTATTACCAAAGAACTCACACATTCACCTTAAAATTAATATTTCTTAACAAAATTAACACTTTTAATATTTTTATAGAAGCAGAAAACTTATAAACATTAACTCTGTTATTATTAATCCATAATTTACTAGTGCACCTATTCATTTCAAAAAATTGAGTAATGTAAAATTATTAATAATTAAATCAATTTAACACGCAAACCATTGAATACATAAATAATGGTTTTTAAAAACAATATTTAGAATAAGAATCCACATAGAATTAATAAATTCAAATCCATAGTAATATAACATATTATTATCTAATAACTCTTTAATTTAAATTCAAAACATTTATTTAAAATTCTTTACAGAACATATATTAGTAATTATGTCTCAAAATAATTTACTCAAACATTCAAAATTTCATATATTTTAATAATATTTTTAACTATTCTATTTTTAATGTTCTCAATCATGAATTATCATATAAATATAAATAAATGAGGTAATAATATAGTTTATATAATGTTTTATAAATTTTAATGAAGTAATTTTTATTATAAGTTCCTTACACCCTTACACCATTCAATAATACTCAAACCAAAACATGAATTAATTAAACAAAGTTGATCATAGTTTAAAATTTTAATTCTTGGAATCATGAAAAACTGTTGATAATAAAAAAATTAGAAAACATAATATTAAAATAATATTATAAAATTGAATAAATGTTATCAAATTCTCTTAGTTAAAAAAATATTATTCAAAAAACAACTTTATATTTATTGTATCATTTATCATATAAACATTCCTTAATATTATAATGTTATAAAAATTTTAATCATTCATAATAAAATAATGTAACACATGGCATGGAATATTAAAACAATTATATTTTAATGTGAATAGAAAACATAATTTCCAATCAAACCATTTAAACTCTTTTTCATGGAGAAAATCAATAAAAGAACATAATAATAATTTTAAGGGATTTTTATTAATTTTTTGAATGGACCGAAGGCCTTCATTTTTTATTCATTTTTTATTCATTTTTTATAATACATTTTTTAAGGGTTGAAGGGGAACCTATAATGGGGTTTTTTACATATACTCATTTTGATTTAAGTAAATTTCAACATTAAAATATAGTCCATAATAATCATATATTTATACTGTTTCCAGTTATGAAAATTTATATTTCTCTTCAAGGAATATGGTTAAATTAATGAACATATGAATATAATTACAAGCATGAAACAATATGGGAAAAAATGAACACAATGACATATTAATACAAGAATGTCAATGTCTTATTTTTTTCGTAATATTTACATAAAATGTCATCTCTAAATTTAATAACATACACAATAAATGATAATTCAATATAAACACCTAGGTGATAAATATAAAATCAATAAGTTTTTTTAAGAAGGCTTGGTATAAAATCAAAGTCTCCAAATTATAACAGAGAGACTCTACTAAAACATTTCTTGTCCCCATATCATATGTCACTTGATAGTATTGAATGGTATTTTTTTCCATCCAAACTGTTTTAATCCTCGCAAGTTCTAACTCAAACATTATCCTAAGGAAGACACTTGATCCGATACAAATTTTTCATGCCTTGATTCCACAAAAACTCCTCATTGGCAAGTAGTGAAACTAACTATCACCCCAAAATCGAGTATCCAATTAGCCAAATGTTTGAAACTATCATCGAGGTTACATAAATTATGATATGAGATTTATTTCACTCTTTAATACCTTGAAATAAGATTAAGAAAAATAATAAACATCTATAAATCATATAATATAAGAAACCTCACATAAATAAACATAAAAATTCATCTAATTTTATATATCCCATAATATTTCAAATAACTCTAAATTTATAATTAGTGAACCTAAAATGCATAAGGAATTTCATGAAAAATCAATAATGTAAACTATTTATTCCATCCCCATGAGATATTAAGTCATATACTGATCACATATATTGTCTTATATATATGATAAATAGAATCATGGTATAGGGGTCTGCAGAAAATTATACTTTATAGGATCCTCGCAATAAACATTCATTCCATTTCAAAGTAACATACTAATGGTTCAATGAGTAAACCATACAATTCATAAATTATCACATCTAAATTAATCTCTGGAACCCAATTCACTATAATCAAACTATCTAAATAACATGTAAATTTAGTTTGACACATGCCATGAAAAATATAATATGGACAGTATAAACTGACTCCTACCAACCCAATCATAAATATTCCCAACACCTCACATCACAAGATAAATAAACCATATACCCTCCCCAACATGAATACATTGACCTCGTAGATGCATCATAATTAACACAATCATAATTCCCTTATCCTCATTATTTTCTCAACTATATACTATAATAATAACCAAATCCAAGGGTATGGGTACTAGGTATCTTTGTTGGTTGTTATACTAGGTTTCTCTCTTTATTTGTGTGGTGTTTTACCTATAAAAACATCTCATATGTGGTGTTTCATAGAAAATTATATATCTATTACTGAAATGAAATAAAATATTAAGTATGATTAACTCATAATTTTATTCCATTTATAATGAAATTACAATTTATCATTCATGAAACATAATTATTATAAACATTAGAGAACATGCCAATAATCTATAAGGGGATCCCAACAGACAACAACAAAAAATATACAATACTAATCACACAATCCATATTCATTAACATCCTAAATTTATAATCATTAAATTTTTAAATAAATATCCCAATTAGAGCTTTCAATAATTAATTACAACACTTATATTCATTCCATGTCAATTATATATAAGTAAATATGTAATCCCTTAGTTCAGTATTCCTATATTAATCCCATAATTTTTTCTTTTCTTTTAATGAAATTATATATCACAACATGTATGAATACCAATTACAATATCTACTTTTTAACAACCTAATTTTTTCCATTTTTATATATAATTATAATAATAATGTTTTTCAGAATTCATATGGCAATGTTTGGGTTTTTATATATTTTTATTGAGGCATAAATTTACCATCATTGGAACACATTTAGGAGTAACCTTGTAGACTAACCTTATATAGGTAGGGTTCCATTTATAGAGACTAACATACTTTTTGGATTAATTGTTTAGACTAATGTTCTATGGGATAGAAAACTAAAATATTTTATTATTGCTAGGAGAAACCATGCATGTAAATTATAAATCATTGATACATTGTGATATTCATTTTCCCTTAGTTATAATATATTTTTGGTAACCATTAAAGCTAATCATGAACCCTTGTTAGTAGAGAAAAAACTATATAATTCATTTCCCACTTCCCATGTCTCCTCATAATTGGTTTATGTAATTTTATAGGTATTTTATAGAATTTTTTATTGAGTTATATGATTAAAAAAATTAGTTTCAAAATTTAAAATTATATTTTAAAAATAATATTCTTGTGTGGAATTGCATGTGTGATTTTTATTATAATTGTCATTGATATAAATAAATAAATTTATATGTGTGTCTGTCTGTATGTTTTTTTTACTTAATTTATATGTGAATATTATTATACTAATATTAGTATAAAAATTATTTTTTGGGATTTTATTGTGATAAAAATGATGAAATATGAAGGTATATTTCTTGAAACTTTAATTTTATTATTATTCTTTAGAAAATATTAAAATAATTATTATTTGAAATTTATGTAATTAAGAAGAAAAAGTAACAATACATCCCTCACAAATTTTTTTGGTCAATAATTCTCTAGGAGGGTAACACCCATTTTTTTAATATTCTCTTTGTTTCTACATGGATTATTTACATGGATGGTTCAAGTAAATCACTCACTGTAATTGTTCACTCCTTCTAATCTTGTTTTATTCCCTTTCACATAATTTTTGATTCCTCAGATAGGATTCTTGGAATAATATGGAGTTTTAAATATTAATGAAATCCTAGTTTTACCTGTAGGGTCCAGTGTATAAAATATGATTGGGTTGTTTCTAACCATGAAGTGTTTCTGTTTCTTGAAGGTAGTAATATTCAGTCATTTTCTAGGAAGGAGTCTCTATATAAAATCCTTTTATTATAAAAAATCTATTTATGGAATGGATTTTATTAGTGTTTCCTTAAATTCATTTTTGTATATTTTAATTTATTTCTTCATCTTGATTATTAATAACAGATTAAAAGGTACAAAATTTTATTTTAATATTATATTTCTTAGAACTATTATCTACAGAAAAATGTTTTCTATAAAATTACAATGATAATTATTATAGTTCAAATGGATTTATAAAGGTATTATTTTTAAAATAATTTTTTTATAATACATATCTTGTAGTTTTTTAAATATTTGACAAGTTATAAAGTGTTTTTTGTATGTATGGTCATTTTATAAATATTTACAGTATTTACGTGAGGTACATTCCATGTGGAGTTTGGATTATTAATTTATTTTTAAAATTTGATCATTATATTATAAATTCATGGTTTTAGATGAAGTAAACAATGTAATTATAGCAACCTGGGATTAAAATACCTGGATATTACACAATTTTAGATTAATATTTAGCATATTTCAAAAATGGATACCTGAGGATCTTAATAGTTTATTGTCTTTGGATACATGGAAACATAATCATCTAACTTGGTGAAAGATCATAAACATCTCTTTTATAGATATTATCCTTTTAAAAATCCAACTTTATTATGTTTTTAATATCCTAGTGAAATAAAACATAAGAAAGGGGCGAGCTCAGATGCTTAGTTAGTGTAAACATGGGAGGTATGTAAGCATAACATGATTATAATAGTGTTAACACATGATCATAACATTATAAGATCATCCCCTAATATCAAAGGTTATAATAAAGAGTTATGTCATAAATATTTTTATCATATTAGACATAAATCATAAGGGAATCAAGATCCTAATCCATCATATAATAACATAGGAATAAGACCTAGAATTCTGGCATATACATAAGCATATAAAATATTATGTCATGGATACCTACCAAGACCTTTATAACATGTTAGGATTCTGATAATCACCCATGTACCTACTTTATTCTTCGAATTCCAACAAATGTACCCTCTGGTTTTGGTATTGGGATTCTCTTCTGTGTATTATCTTGTTTCGGGATTTGGATTCACTACTATGTACCCTTTTATTTAGGGCTTGAGATTCCCTACCATGTACCCTCTGGTTTTGAGCATGCAATTCCCTCCAGTGTATCCACATTAATGGGTCTTGGGATTCCCTATCTTTCAACCTCTTTATTCCAGATTTTTATGCCCTCCTGTGCACCCTCTTATTTCAGGAATGGGATTCCCTCTCATATACCCTCTTATTTTGGACTTGGGATTCCCTCCTGTACACTCTCTTATTTCGGGAATGGGATGCCCTCCAATGTACCATATTATTTCAATATTGGGATTCCCTCTTATGTATCTTATTTTTTTGGGAATGGGATTCCCTCTTCTATACCATCTTGTTTCAGGATTGGTATTCCCTCCCATGTACTCTCTTGTTTTGGGCTTGGTAATCCCTCTCATGTACCCTCCTATTTTAGGATTGGGTTTCCCTCCCATATACCCTCTTATTTCCGAATTGGGATTCCCTTCCATTTACCCTCTTATATTAGACTTGGTATAACCTCTCATCTACCCTTTGAGATCATAAAATAGTTTTCATTACCCAATTCATTTTAGGGAGATACAAGTCATATTCATCTCATAATAAAATCATACATGAATGTTCCAAAAGATAAAAAAATCATCATATCATTGCCCATAAAAATAGATGGGTTTAATAAACATCATATCGTAAAAAAGGAAATGAAATATTTATTATAAAAAAATTAATCATATCATAATTTTTGAAAAATAGATAGGTTTCATAATCATTTTATCATAGAATAACCTGTAAAAGGTATTGGGTTTCATAATATTATTTACATGGTATAACCCAAGGAAGAGATATGGGTTTCATAAAAAAAACTTTTAATCCTAACAGAAAACATTAAAATAAGATATAATACTTGTTTTCGTGGATCATATACCTTGTAAATAATAAACTATATCAATGTATGTCAACTTAGATGGGGAAGGATTTTGAAAGATCACATAAAGCATTTCATAAAGAAAATAAGCATTCTTTTAAAAATAAATTTTTAAAACATAAATCATTATCAAAAAACGTTTCTAGGAAAAATCACATGAAAATTAATAATTTAATCTTTAAAACTATTTAATACATTTATTGAGTAAAATATTCTTTCTACATTATAAAAAAAATTATATCATATAACTTTTTGAAAAACATTTTCATTGAAAATAGGAATGAGAAATTATAAAAGAAGATTTAATGTATATTATAAACACTTAAAAACATAAAACATATATTTAAAAAAAATCAGTTAAAATTATCTTAATATATCATTTATAAACTTTTTATAAAACATTTTTTCAGAATAAAATAAATTTTTGACTGAAGATAAAAGTAAAGTTATTTTTCCTTAAAAACATTTTCTTAATTATCTTAAGTACCAAAGAGTAGTAAAATGGTATATCTATATGAATATATCATGAATAAACAATGGATAATAAAGTTAATTTGATTTATTGAGAGATGTGTCATAATATTTCACCATTGGGAGCATAATCCTAAACAATCCCAATAATCGATGAGATTGTAGCAATAAAATATTACCACTTTGTTAACATTGAATCATAATCCCCATGAAATAATAAAATCATGTAAAGCATAAAATTTCATGATAATATATTAAATAATTATATAATATGTCAATGGTCAGTATATACACCCCTTAGAAGAATAATGGTTCATACAATGGCATGTGTCTCGAAGAAGGAAAATTGAGATAATATTACATTACTGGTTTGGTAACATTTGAAACAAAACCCCATGAAAGTGAGATCATAAAATTGATATCTAAATACCCATAAGGTTAATTTTAGTACACATATAATACATTCATGGAAATTATATACACCATAGATAAGAAACAAGTGGTGAATATGGCTTAAGTCTCACCAAAATAACAGTTAGACTAGAAATCTCCTTACTACACTAGTATCTTTTGAATCATGGAATGTATGAAAGAATACTATCAGTTGAAAAGATAAATATCATTAAATAAATTAAATTAATTATATAAAATTTTACATGATACTATATTCACCACACAAAAATAATAATGGGTGAATATAACAAACATCTCCCTGAAATAAGAGTGAAATGAGAAAACCCTAAACTAAAGTCTTGAATTTCTTCCTTCGTGTTCACAAATCAGGTATAATAAGTATATATTTAGTATAAATCAACAAAATAACAATATTATTATATCTAATACCATATATTATTTTATTATGAACTTCTATTACCCATTTATTAATAATTTTATGTTACTGTTACATTTTGGGTAATATTCTATTTGTTTTTCAAATATGTTTTGACTTCTTATTCTTGATGCTATTACATGGTCAATATTTACATACAATTACATAATTTAAAACAATATTTAAATATCACATATATTCATTATTTAAATATTTATAAAAATATATATAATATACAAATATAAAATGGAATACATTGTTCATCGAGACAGTAGGCCATATGTATGCATAAACGCTGCTTCCATTTTCATTTCTTATTAAAAGAAATAAATTAAATGAAATATATGTATATATATAATATCAATAAATTGGAATTATTACTTCATATATATCATATAATTTCACTTAACCCATCCTTAATACATTCCATGTAATGTGTGAACGAATCAAACCACTTTGAAGAGGTGGTAGTCCACATGTCCTTAAAGGAAGTTATTGTATTTCGCAAAAATGAAATGCATGAAGGTATGTGTTATATAAAAAATAAATAAGATAAAATAAATCATTAATCACATATTTATTGTATAAAAATATAATTTCCATCATTATTCCCAGTCGTTAAATATTGAAATGGAAGAAGATATGACATTGGTTTGTGAGGAGGTAGTTGTCCATACACATAAACGATGATTGTGTAACCCATTTGATGGAATTGTGTGTGAATTTAGGTAGAATCCATAAACTAAAAACATCTCATTATATTTATTATACTAATTTTAATATATATTAATTTAATAATAATAATTATGTGTGTGTACAAATACATAAAAAAAAGTGCTTATTGAAGAATGTTACCTCTTCTTTGGGTACCTCCTTTTGGTTTTCACCAAAATGAATCCTTTCTTGGATTTCTTAACCAAGGGAGGATTCTAGGAATAATATAAGGTATTTTTGAGAAAATTTCTTCTGGGGTTTCATGAGACAAAATCGATTTAGAGGTGTAAAGAGAGAGGTAGGAGAGGATGCATTTTATAAGTGGGTAAAATGACACCATGATTATTCTTGAAATTATTTGAGTTCTCCCCATGTTTTAATTTTCCCCTAAGTGATAAAAATGGACACCTATAGATCATTAGAGTTTTTATGGTCTAACTTTGTCCATAAAAGTATTTATTTTCAAGTATAGGGTCATTTTTACACATTATTTTAAATGTTTTTTCATTAATTAAGCACATTTTACTTTAATAACTACAGATAATTTTAATTAATTTCACTCATATTTTTAGTAAAAATAAGTTGACGTTATTATAAATTTTAAATTATTCTAATTCAAAATATAGAACAAATTTTTAAAATTCCAATAACATAAGTGGATGAAATTAAATTAAAATTAATCCCATAAATGTCACGAGACATCATGATTTTATAGTGATAATGTTCAAAAGATCGAATTGTTTTTGTATCCAATTTCCATGTAAAATTGATTTCTATGAACCAACTTGTTTTAATAAATGTATTGTTGATCTAAATATACTTTAAAACCAATTTAAAATATAATTTATCAAAAATAATAAATTTTGTGAAAAATAGATTTTCAATTAAAATTTCGTGTTTTTCACTCATCATTAAAAAATGAAACTTCTAAGAAAAATACCAAATATTTACCGTATGTAAATTTTGATATTCTAATTTAAAAAATAAAGATTATTTTTTAAAATATAAATTATAAAAGTTTTAAAAATTATATTTCAAATTTCTTAACCATTAAAATGATCTAAAATAATATTTTTTTAATAATACATATTTTATTCATTAAATTGCATTAATTTTTATCTTATTACTATCCAATATATTGGATGATTGTTAAAAAATTGAAATTATAATATTTAAATTTTATTAACAGCTTTCATCCAAAGTGTTTTGTTTAATTTATTGATATTGAATTGTGTTTGTACATAGTGAAATAGTTTTCATATAAATAGAATTTATTTATTTTCAAATAGCTCTTACATTCATTTCTAAAT
Organism: Viscum album; assembly: GCA_963277665.1. Classification (NCBI taxonomy): domain Eukaryota; kingdom Viridiplantae; phylum Streptophyta; class Magnoliopsida; order Santalales; family Viscaceae; genus Viscum; species Viscum album. The sequence continues at coordinate 2,051,916,547 of OY728146.1, read as the reverse complement.
AATGGAAAACAAAAGAAATCATTTTATATACAATTGTAAATAATATTTCCACAGATTATATAATCTTGTATTCAAATTTCATTCAAAAAACTATGTGTAATCTATAACAATATGTTAATTGTAATATTAATAATAATTTTTAGTTTCGTTAAACTAGGTCTTGCGTGAAACCCATGATATTGAAGGAACTCAGAATTGTGTGTGATACAATCCAAATATAGTGTTTCCTATATTAAAAGCTAACATAATTGTTGTGTGTTGTGAAATATATTCTTGGTTTTGTGTAAAAATAAATAATAACCATATTATTTTATATAACACAAGTTATCTTTAGTTTTTTATGAAATTAAGAATATTGAAAAGATTTATTTAATTCAAAAAAATCAAAAAAATATCGTGGTGCTACATTGTACCCTCATTAAAATGAATTTCTCCCTTGTAATTATTCTGGTTTATCAATGGTTTAAAACATAAAAACTCATTTCATAGAATCCCACATCATAAAAATGAGAAAAATAACATCATTTAAAAAAGGAAAGTTAAAAACATAGTTTTTACCCAAAGTTACACATAACTAGGTTTCGATGTAGGATAAAATAAGTGGAATGAGAAAACTAGGACAATTAATAAATTCATAAATATCATTGATATTGTTAAATATTTATCATCTCAATAAATTTAGTGATCTAGAGAAAGTTACCAATCATAAACCCATAAACTGAATAAGCCTAAAATAGGTAATTAATATCATAAAAATGATGATAATAAGAAAATATTTTGTTTCTATACATTTTTCTTACTATTGAATAATGTTTTCATAGGTAGATATACTTAAATTATGTAATTCCCTTTCATAATAAATATCTCACTATTTGTTTCTTCCTTGATTTATTTCAACTTCATATCTAACTCCACGAAATTTAATTGAATTTTTTATTCTTGAAGTACTAACAGATCATGGGATCCATACATAAAAAGATAAGACATTCAATATATATATATATATATATATATACATCATGATATAAAAATGGATTTAATAGGTTATCCAATCTGTAAAAATCAATATATTGTGATATAATATATTAATCTATAAAACCTTATCTGAAGTTTAACTTATACTACTCCACAAATGGTTATCCTTATAACAATTATGAAAGATTAAAATAAAAAACATTAGAAATAAACTCACTAAATCAACTAAACAATGATCCCCCATATATCAAAAGTATCTCATGGTTTTCACATTCCAAATATGTGAATAACTTTATCAAGTATTCTCTTTAAACAAGGTGATAAGTTAAATTACCATAAAACCTTTTTGAAAACTTGCATTATTTTTTATTCCAATTATTATTGGATATATTCCATAAATCCAAGAAGTTGTGAATATCATCGATGAAAACATATACAACTTTTACAACAAATCATTTATCAGTTTCAAGGTAATTAGTACCATCCAATTTACTCATTCATATCGAACACATCTTTATCCAAACAAAATTATCCTAATTTCAAGAACATATTAAGGGTTATCTTTCCCTCAATAGTATTTTTTCCATGAATATATCATATCCATTAAATCAATTTTCTATTCCATTAGAACCATTTAACATATCCTTTAAATCCTTAATGAAAAATAAATTCTTAAAATACTTATATATTTCAAGATTCACATAATATATTCTTTGAATTTGAAAATGTTTACACATCAATCATCTAGATTTATTCTTAAACCATTACTCAAGATTCATCATCATATTCCTTAATACCCATTTCCTAGAATCATAAATATTAATATTGTCTTAATATTCCTCAACTTAAATCTTATCATGATTTCTATGTTTAATGTAAACAATACTTTTACAAAAATGCATATGTTTCACTTGTCATTTACATTATCTTTATCTTTAGCAGTATAACCAATAATCATACCACCTTCATGATTATCTCCAAGATATTTCCACTTAAGACACTGATTTATATAATTCCCATAAATACCAAATTTGAAACATTCATTGTTAAAATAGTTTCTTCTAGTTACCTCTCTTGACTAATACCATAAATCATATTGTGGGAAACACTTATCATAGACGGAAACCATAAAATCATAAAATATTACTTATAAGATTCCTAAATCATGACACATACTTTTAAATCAATGACACCTTAGTCTTATCCTAAAATACATCCTGGGACATATCCATATAAATAACCCTAGTGATCTAACTAAATATTTCTCATCCTATATTCCAAAATTTGAGTAAATCATTTCTTTGATACCAACTATATCAATCCAGGGTTAGCATAAATGGATATTACATCAATTTAGAAGAATATAAATAACATTATAAAAAAAATTGTGAGGATCATAAGATTATTGTGTCACTGAAAACATGAAAACATAATATTTTAACATGGGGAAATATCTTCAACATATCCCTTGAATATCTTCCCCTTTTATTACTCCTACATAAAAACTTTCATCATAAGTTTGGTAAAGGAAACATAAGGAAGGGGTCTTCTTAGATGCTCGGTAAGTAAAAATAGGGATATATGTAAGAATAACGTCATAATACAGGAATGATAACATGATCATAACATTAGAATATCACTTCCAACATATCAAATATCATAATCAGTAGTCATGGTATAAATTTTTCCAGTTCATAAGACATTAATCATAAGGTAATCGTGATAGTATTCTATGAGATCATAACAGAGGAACAAGACATGGAATTTTGGAATAAATAAAATCATAGAAAATCCTATTTAAAGGATACCAAATAAAACCTTCATAACATATCAGGCTTGGGCTAATCGCTTTTTTACCCACTTCAGTATTGTGATTCCCACCTATATACCCTCTTGTTTCAGTCTTGTGATTCTCTCATTTGTGAACTATTGTTTTGGTCTTGGTATGCCATTCCATGTACCATCTTGTTTTAGTATTTGAATACCCTTCTTTATAACCTCTTGTTTTAGGTTTCAGATTCACTCTTATGTAAACTCTTGTTTCAGTCTTGGGATTCCCTCCTATTTACCCTCTTATTTTAGTCTTGGGATACCCTCCAATATACCCTCTTGTTTTGGAAATCGTATGACCTCATATGTACCAACTTGTTTTATTATTAGGATAACCTCCCATGTACCCACTTATTTAAGGCTTGGGATTCCCTCATTTGTAGCCTCCTATTTGAATCTTGGGATGTCATCCCATGTACCCTCTTATTTCATGCTATAGCAAACCCTTTTCTTTTACCTATTGTTTTGGGATTTGGATTCCCTCCCATGTACCCTCTTGTTTTGTTATTGGGATGCCCTACCATATACCCTCTTCTTCTAAGATTGTGATACCCTAACATATACCCTCTTTTTTATGGCTTGGGATGACCTCACATGTGACCATAAGCTCATAAAACATTTATCATTATCTAATGAATTAGAGAACTATTGGAAATCTGACCTTTACCAACACTTCTATACCAAGGGTTTGTAAGAACCGTTGGTATAGGTCCCCTTTTCCAATGGTTTGGGAAAACTGTTGGGAAAGCCCACTTTGAGGCCACATTTCCCAATGGTTTTGGAAAACCATTGGGAAAGGGTATGTCTTTCCCAACAGTTTGGCCAAACCATTGGGAAAAGTTTCCTTTTTTACCACCTTTCCCAACGGTTTGGCCAAACCATTGGGATAGGTATACCCTTTCCCAACGTTTTGGCCAAACCGTTGGGAAAAGTCCACAAACTGGACACCTTTCTCAATGATTTGGCCAAACCATTGGGAAAGCCATACCCTTTCCCAACAGTTTTCCAAAACCATTGGGAATAGTCCTCCATAAATCAACCTTCCACCAAAATTGCACCCAGAATCAAGGATCTATACCAACATTTGTGAAAACCATTGGTATAGACATATACCAACGGTTTTCACTACCGTTGGTATAGATCCTTTGATTTTTTTATCAGATATTCTTACCAAGAACATTATATAAATCAAAATTTAAAATAATTATGAGAATAAATATATATATTTATATAATTATATTCACAAAAGTCATATTAGGTTAGAGGTTAAGTCATTCAATAATAAACTATGGGTCCAGGGATCAAATCCCAGTGAATGTTTTTTTTTGAAATAAATATACCAACGGTTCCATAACTGTTGGTATATATTTTCATATTACATATACCAACGGTTTCCAAAACTTTTGGTATAGGTCTATACCAACGGTTTTCCCAAAACCGTTCGTATAGACCTATCCCAACGGCTTACTTGGCAACGGTTCTCCAAACTGTTGGTATAAGCTATACTAATGGTTTGGAGGCCTATACCAATGGTTCCAAACTGTTGGTATAGTTTATTTTTTTAGTAGTGTAGGGAGATGTATTTCTCAAATGTTATATAACAAAATCATATATAAATGTTCCACAGGATAAAAATAATTCATCATATCCCAACCCATAAAAATATATGGGTTTCTTAAACAACATATCATAACCCATTATATAAAATGGGAATTATAAAAATTTCATCATATCATAACTTGTGAAAAATAGACTAGCTTCATAATCATTTTTTCAAATAAAAACTCAATAATAGAAGCATGTTTCGTAATATTTTTATCATGGTATAACCCATGGAAGAGTTATGGGGTTCATTAAAAAAAATTCATATTAACATTACCATTAAAATAAATAATAATAATAGTTTCCTTAGATCATATCCCTAGTAAAGAATAAACTATTTCAAAAGATGTCAACTTATATGGGGAAGGATTTTGATGGATCGCATGAAGCATTTCTTAAGAAAAATAACCCTTCTTTGAAAATAAATTTTAAAACATAAATAAATTTTAAAATACATTTCATTTAAAAAATAGTTGTAAACATATAATTTAAGCATTAAAATCATTTAAAACATTTATAAAAATATCCTTTCTATTTTAAAATAATTCTATTTAATTCATTGAACATTTTTGAAAACATTTTTCATTGTAAATAACCTTGAGAACATCTAAAGATCGATTTGAAATCCATTTTAAAAACATAAAACATTAAAATTTAAGTAAAATAATTTTCCATAAAAATGAACTTAATATATAATTTAAAACATTTTTTTAAACATTTTTAGAAAACATGGTTTTTTAATAAAACAAATTTCTGACCGAAGAGATAAATAATGTCGAATTTTCCTAATAACATTTTTTAATTATATTAATTACCAAGGAGTGTAAAAATGGATCCATTATATGATGATATACTTAATAATCATAGGATAAGAAAAATTATTGTTTTTCTTAAGATATTGTTCATAATATTGCTTCAAATGAATCATAATCATAAACAATCTCAATAAACAATGAGATTATAGCAATATACTTTTACCACTCTGGTAACATTGAATCATAATCCCCATGAAATAATAAAAATATATGAAGCATAAAATATTATCCAAAAATATATATTCATTATATAACATTTCATATGGTACTATATATACCTTGATGAAGAATATAGGTTCATAACATGTAATGTGTGTCAATGAAGGAAAATTAAGACAAAATTAATTTACCGATTTGGTAACATTTGAACCATACAACCCATAAAAGGGAGATCATAAAATGGAAATGTAAATTATAATAAATTTAAGGTTAAAATTTTATAATACATTATTGGGTAGTATATACACCTCAAAAAAGAAACGAGCGGTGAATACATCATAAGTCTCTCATAAATAAAAGTGAGACTTGAAATCCCCTTACTACTTGAGTATCTTTTGAATTTTTAGATAAATGAAATAATAAAATAAATGTATACATTTTATATCATTAAATAAATAAAATTAATAATATAAAATTTTATATGATAGTATATAAACTAAAAAACAACAATAATTGGGGAATATAGCATACATCTCATAGAAATAAACATGATACGAGGAAAACTTTACCTTAATTCATTACTTTCCTCGTACACATTAAAATATCATGTATAATATTTATAATTTAATTATAAATCATAAAAATAATCATATTCTTATATATAAAATAATATATGATTTTATTATGAAGTTATATTACCCGTTTATTGATAATTTTATGTTAATTCTACATTTTGGGTAATATCCTCTTTTATTTTTGAATATGTTTTGATTTGTATTCGTGATACTATAAATTAGATCATGATTTAATTATTTAAAAAATGTAAAAAAATATTTAAATATCATATATATTCAGTATATAAATATTTATTATAATCTATAAAATATCAAAATATCAAATGGAATACATTGTTCATGAAGACGGTAGGTCATACGTACGCATGAGTGATTCTTCAATTTACTTTTCATATCAAAAGAAAGAGAGTAAATGAAATATATATATATATATATATATATCATTATAGTATAATTATTTTGTCATATATATCATATAAGTTCAGTAAAATCATCCTTAATACATTCCATGTAATGTGTTAACAAAAAGCATCGCTTTTTGGAGGCGGTAGTCCACACGTCCACAATCAATGTTATTGTATTTATAGAAAATAGAATAAACTAAGGTATTTTATATTTAATAATAAAATAAATATTAATAAATAATTAATATAATATATATAAATAATATAAAATAGAAATTCTATCATCATTCCTTCCCTTGAAAGGTGGAAATGGAAGAATGAAGGACATCAGTTCGCGAAGCTATAGTTTGCCGTACACACGAACGATGATTTAGTATCCCATTCAATAGAAGAGTGTTTGAATGTAGGTATAAACATTAAACTGAGAAAATATAATCATATTTAGGATAATAAATTATTTTATTATTAAATAATAATAATAATTGATTGGGTGGGGAAGTAAATAAAAACAAAGTTCTTATTGAAGGATGTTACCTCTTCTTTGGGTAACTCATTTTGATTTGCACCAAAGGGCTTACTTGGATAGTTTTAATCCCAAATAGAGGATACTAAGATAAATTAAGGGTATTTGGGAGTATATTTGGGCTGTTTTTGGTAGAAACAAACTAGATTGAGTGGTTTAATGAGAGGGGTTGGAGACAACGCCTTTTATAAGTTTGGAAAAGGATACATTGGGTATTCTTGAAAAGATTTCAGTTCACCCCACATTTTACTTGTCCCCAAAGGGTTAAAAATTAACCACTATAGATACTGAGAGGTTTAATGGTCTTAATATTTCCATACATTAATTCTTAGGTAAGTTTAGGTTCATTTTTACACCTTATATTCTACGTTTAGTCATTAATTAATCTCATTTTTACCTTAATTAGTGAAGTTAATTTTAATTACATTCACTAATCATTTTCATAAAAAAACTAATTTGAACATATTATAAATTTTAAATTATTATAATTCCATATATAGAATCATTTTGTAAAAATTAAGATCACTAAATTGGTTGTAATTAATTAAAAATTAATCGCGTATATGGGATGAGACGATAGGTTTTTAATGTGAAAATTTTCAAAGGATCAAATTATTTTTATATCCAATTTCCATGTGAAATTGATTACAATGAACCAAATGGTATTAATAGATGTATAATTTATCTAAATAAAACATAAAACTAATCTAAAATATAATATAACTCTAAAAATAAATAATATGAAAAAGGGATTTTAATTATAAATTCATTTTTTTTCATATTCATCAAGAAATGAAACTTCTCTGAAACAAACCCAAAAATCACCCAAAGTAAATTTTGATATAAAATTTTAAGAAATAAATTTTGTTTTTTTTTTAAAAAAATTATAAATGTTTCATAAATAATATTTAAAATAGTTTATCCATTAAAAGGAGGTAATAGTGCCTTTTTAAAAATCCATAGTTTATTCATAAAATTGAATTTATTCAAATATTATACCTATCAAATCTATTGGTTTCGTGTCAAAATATTTGAATATATAATGTATAAATTTTATTTAAAACATTCATAAATAGTTTTTTTATTAATTTATTGAGATAAATTGGGGTTTCTAAATTGAGAAATGGTTTTATTAGAAAAAAATTCATTATTTTCAAATAGTTCTTACTTTGATTTCTAAGTAATTGTTAACAAAAAGAATAATTTTATATAAATGTAAGACTATATTTAACATGTTAATTAATATTATTCATAAATTATATTTTAACAACTAGGTAGTAGCTATAATAATATTTCTACAATAATATTAATAGTATGTTATACTTTGGTAAAACTTGGTCTGGCATGTAACGTAAGCTATCAAAGGAACTCAGCCTTATGTGTTACACAATCCAAACATAGTTTTCAGTGTACCATAAGATAATCTATGTTTTTCATGTTATGAAAACCTGACTAGGTTCTACATACAAATCAACAATAACTTGGTGATTTCATGTAAGATAGGCTATATACAGTGTTGCTTGAATTGATGAATATTGAAAATATTAAATTAATTCAAAAAACACCAAATCATGGGGTGTAAGAAGAATCATGGGTAGTTTCAAGGTTAATAGATATGTGTGATACACTGTATTAGATTACACACTGACTATTACCCCAAATTAAATTTATACCCAAGCATGGGGGTCGTCACTTGATTAGTGTAAAAGGGTATGTCGATGATGGTTTTCTAACTAGTTCACCACAGGCCATTAGGTGAACTACAAGAAATGTCCCAAGTTACCCATTTATTTAATAATATGGTATGTACCAATGTTATTATATATTTGAGACATATTTATAACCTATGTATGTTACCATTATTTCATGATCTTTGTTATACTAAGACACTTATTTTATATTTTATTTATGTTGTATGTTATAGATATCACATCTTACGCATTAATTTATGTTTTTCTATCATGTAATATGATTTATGAATGTGTTGTTTTTAAAATAATATTACTTTTATTTTCACTCCCCCATGTTTCTAATTTAAAAGGGTGTTTTTTTAAATAAAAATGTCACTTTTAATGTTTTCCTTTATAAAAAAAGTGAAAAAAATTTGTTTTTAAAATTTGATTTAAAATTAGTAATATGAATACTTTGTGGAAACCTACTTATAGAATTATCTCATAGCCTGCACATACACCCTAGTTTTTATGTAGTTCTATTTTTTCTTAATATATTTTATAAGTCTTATTTTATGACTTTAGGAATTATATTCTTACCTCATTATGGAGTATAATGGTTGTGGAATACATAGTTTTCAACATGAAATTTCTAAATTATGGGGTATTTTCTATTTATACATATTATATCATTTTTGTATTTTTTCGAATTTTGATACTAAATGTTTAATTTATAATCTTGTTAATTTGAACTTAGTTTATTTATTTTCTATACAATAAATAGGATAAATCATTACCCTAAATCATTTGATACCCTTTGACATGTTTTCTAGCCTAGAGAAATCAATATTATACATTAGTTTTATGATTTCTTGGTTCAAGGGAAGTTGTTGGGTATTTAGGTTGGTTAATTATAATATGGTATAAGAGTGTGAGTGGGTAGTTGGGTGGTAGGTGGAGGTAGGTTTATTAGAACATGAGAATAAATTCATAGATGGAAATAACCATACGTTTTATAGTGGAAACCTAAGTTAACTTGAGAATCCTTGGTAGATTGGGTGTAGTGACCATTGTTTTCCTTCAGTAGAGTTCACTGAATATTGAGTATTAAAATTCAGGTACCTCCGTAGGGATGAAATGGTAAATTTTCTCTAATAAAAGGTACTTGAAAAATGTATCCAATTAATTCATTTATCATGGGTTGGGGTGATTAACCTCATACTATGATAGCATGGCCATGCCTCAATAATAACATATTTATTATAAAAATAATAATTTTACCCCAGATATTCATATATTTATGATTTTCTTATATAACCTTAATGGGGTCTCAGAGTGGAAAAATAATACCATTTTTGAGTCCAAAATAAGCATTTTATGTTAGGATATATATATAGAGAGAGAGATTTCATATTTGGTGTTGGGGTTTGTGTCAACTCCAATGAATTTTTGAATAAAAAAATTTAAATTTATATAATTTGTTTATGGTTAGAAAATCATACTATAATTTCTATTAAAACCTAATAATTATATATTTATAAGGGGGTCGGTTCATCATTTTTATAGACCCTAGAGAGAGGTAAGGTGGATAAACTGGTATGTAGTTGGCTACAACACCGAATCGAAGATCCTAACTGGATCACATAAAGACATCAACTGGTACATTTTCATTAGTAATTTAATGAATATTCTCCATTGTTCCAATGAGGTCGAGAATTTTTATCATTTTATCTCTATTACTTATGAAATTCATATCTATTTAATTGATTTAAATACCATTATTTCATAGATTATTTCTTCATGTTTAGTTTTTTATTTGTCCTTTAACCCATGTCGTGATTATGGGAACACAGCTCTGGTATTTTAGTCCCTATTACCATGATATTTATTATGTAGAGTAGTTTTAAATTAATTATTTTATAAATTTTGTTTATTTTTCTGATGTCATTAGATGATTAATCTAGTAAAACCCATTTATCCTTTCTCCACCTCTATTATCCTCTCCCTATGTCATCTATCTCTTTCCTCCAAATCCAACAGAGATAACAAAGCACCATCCCTAGTGATGGGTGGTAGTAGTGATGGGTGTAGAATATTTGAAATCATATAATATATAAGGTTCAGTAATCATATGGTTGCTGATGTTAGTGGGGAAGAAATAGATAATTGAGGCAACTAAAGTTGGTTGAGAAAGTGCCATCAACCAATGGAAGCTGGTGATAGTATTAATGAAGTGGATTTTCATTTTGGTTGTGGTGCTCAGAATGAATAATGGGTGACAAGGCCAACATAAGAATAGAATACAATATGAGGGGGACTCATAAATATGTTCAGTACAGTATAGGGAAGGGTCGGCCTGAGGAAATGTTTTGGTGAAACTGGAAGGGCGGGGATGATAAAAGCCTCAGAGTGAATAGTTCACTAGGTTCTATAGTAATATGAATAGATAAATAAATCATTATCTAGACCATGTGAAAGTGGGGATTAGGTGTTAAGGGGTATGATGAAGGTTGGTTTGATAGAGGGGTGGGATGGTTTGAGGAATCATAATGGTTGAATTATAAGTGAGTTGAATAGTATGACCCATGAATGATTGGTGCATGGGGATTTATTATTGTACTATGAGTTGAGGAAATGATGAATAAGGTAGTTTTGAATGTGGACTAGTAATAAAGAAGTGTGTGGATTCATCCCACCATGAATTTATCAGATTATATAATTGTAATAATAATATTAATATTATTACTATTATTCATATTATTAATATTATTATTAATTCTATATTTTGTCATACCTTCTTCTTATGGTATCTTATTGATTATCCATTAGTGGCCTCATGATCTTGGAAATGAGATAAATGATTGAAAACAATATGTGTATCATAATTCTTAAATGAGTCATGGGTTCCATCATATAGTACTTATGATATGATGGAATTATTATTTTTTATTTCATGTGTGTTTTTTTTAAAATAATTATCCTATACTAAAAAAATTCCACAAAGATTATAATGTTGTTATGTGTAAATCCATTTGAGGAAACTTGTAATATGAGATATGTATATAAATAATATATCCCATATTTTGAATTTTCCTTAGTGTTATAGGTGATGGGGATTAATTTTTGAGTCCTAAAGCATTCTAATGGTGTGGTTACTCTATTTATATTTTTGGATCATTCATACATGTATTGTGCATATACAACTTACTAATAAAAATATAGATCCTTTACCAGGTTTGGTTATACCCTTTACTAATTATTTCCATTATTTTTCCATAATAACCCCATTCTGTTCAAATAATTTGAATTGTATTTATGTGTACCTAGGTGGAATATGGTAAGTGTTAATATAACCCTAATAAATTTAGATAATTATTTCAGGTTTCACATAAGGGTTTATAGAAATACAATAGTTGTGGTGGTTTCAGATGATAGGTTGCAATACCCCCTCAATAGATACCCATACATCAGAGAAACACAAGTCCTTATGTACTATTTCTATTATTTTTTCAAAGGTAAGGTTGGGTAAATTATAATCATCAAGTCATGTGACGTCTTAGAAACCATGGGGATACCTTCAATGTGTGATATATAGATCGACAATTCCATTTAGATTGTTTATGATTTTTTGTACACCTAATATTCCTTATTTCATGTGAGATGGTCAGAATGAATATTTATGTGTTGAATCATAGGTTATTGAGACCTCACTAAGGTCATGTGTCTCATCAAGGTATATATCTGTATTTATTTATCTTATATTTATTTGGTTAACCCTAGAACTAAGACATTGGAGATGAATTTTAAATTCGTATTTCCTTTATGGATTTTTTGAATCCTATTATTTATATTTATACATATCCTTACATGGGTCTTATTTACACACATGTTGTTTCTATGATGACAAAAAATGGGTTGGAGATGTTCTTGTTGGATGTGGGATTTTATATATTTTATGATGTAAAAGGCTAGTGGTTACACCAATGGAAATAGTATTTTTCAAATCTTAGTTGTTCTAGATTTTGATAATATTGGGTGACGTTTATAATTGGATAAAGGTTTTTATGAGTTCTCATCCTGAATTGATTAAATTGGGTTTCCTTGGTTTATATTGGGCGTGTAACATGCCACTATTTCATTAGGAATTATTAACTAGTTATTTTTTTTGATCATGTCGGTTTTCTCATGATTATGTTCTATTGAGTTAAATTATTTATATATATTCAATTATTATTACTGTTTTTATTATACATTGGTTGTATAAATCCATTGTATGTTACAATTGGATCAATCCTCCCATATGATGATATATGCCTAACTGATGATAGTCACCAACCCATGGTCTATTAGATATAAGATTAGGGTGGTACATTTAGTTTTATGTTAGCTATGTAGGTCCCTCGATGGGTCATGTAATTTTAGAATTCTATTAATGTTTGTTTATCCTAGGGATACACTTTGACATTATCAGTCTTGTGAGGAATGGTTTGGTAATTTATGGATTCAATTTTATAAGATCTCACGATTGGATTACTATAAGGGGAAAAAATTGATGGTGTAATTTTCAATATATTTATTCACCAATACCCTAATAATGGATTTTCAACTTCATACCGTGAGGAACCGACTACGATAAAAATAGTAGTACATGCATGAAGAATGGATGGGTAATTTGGTTTTATATCCTTCTAAAATCATCTCCATATATATTATTTAATTAAAATGGTTTATCTTGATAATTATTATATTCTATATGTAATAATACATTCAAGATTCTATTTCATCGTCATTGTTCTTGCATACCTATGATTAAACTCATTAACGACAATGTGATGAGTGATGAGCCTATCATTTGGGGGTCCAATACATATAAATCTCACATTTTGGTGTTCTAAATTATTATGTTCTCTTGTAATATTTGTGTTATCCATTATTGTGTGACCTCACCTACTTTATAATAAAACAAATTATTGTGTATTACCATCATCTATTATGTTTTACCTTATGATACATGGTTTCTCCTCTATAATTATAGAGGGATGATAAGGTATTGATTTCTAAAACATGGTTGGGAGGAAATATTACCCCACAATATGAGGAAGATTCTATTTCTTAAATTACTAGTGAGGGTATTAAATAGAATATAGTAGTTCCCACTTTAAAGGTTAAAAAATTATATTTTTTATGTTGTGTGTGTTACGATAGTGGAGACCTATTTGATTTATGACGTGATTTTGACCCTCAGAAGATACAGGTTTGGAAGGATTCCTAGATTAATTTTTTAGATTAATACAAACATTAATAGTCTAAAAACCCCTTGAATAGATCTACATACAAGGTATAGAGAATAATTATTGGATTGGTTTTTCTCAAAATCGTGATGGGACTACTATTCCATGGTTATATTTTAGTCTCCTCTCTAGGATAGAGCTTTATCTAGGGGTTTTGATCCATTAGAAAGAATTATCATCCATATTTGAGTAGGTGTTACTACTATAGACCTGAAGAAGTATTCCCAAGACATGTTTTATAATGAAATTATATGACCTCATTTTTTAGTATAGAGACTCCGGACTAAGGGTTTGCATGATATGGTTATGGTTCATGTAACACAACCAATGAAAATTATGGAGACCCCAACCACAGAATCCCTGTTCTGGTTCCCACTATCATTACATTGGCATAAGATACATGGATTCACATCCTAAAGGACCAAATAGTTTATTAGTCTTTGAAAACTAGATACATACATGGTTTTTACATTACATTCGAATAAAACCGATTTTTTTTTCTTTACTTTTTCAATAATAACTCTAATCCATCCATTGTATCCCTATAAATCATTTTTAGTAAACTTCATGGAATCCTAGGCAAAGAGAAACAAAATAAGGGTGAGATAAAATGCTTATTAAGGGTTATGAAGAGTTGAATAAACAATTAATCAATATGCATAATCAATTATTAAATGTAAATAAATTAAACACCAGACATTTAATCAATAAATTGAGCATAATATGGATGTAAAAATTTATGATTAAATAATTCCATATAAATAATCAAATGAGTATGAAAATTAAACATGGTTATTCTATATAATATAATAATCGCTTGGAATATTAACAATTGAACTCATATTTTTTGAATACATACTGATGGACATCTAAATCGTACATTTGAGTCCTTGTTCCAAGAAATATAGTAAATGTATCATGCATATACATCAAGAATATCCTTCATTCCAAGAAATCTAGTCAAGTATAGTTGAAAATCCATATAATACTATCATGGATTCTTTCCATGAATTTAATACCATCAAGGGTACATGGAAAGAATCTAATAAATGGGAATTCCTTGACCAAAATCATATTTAGATTGTATGATGAATTCTAGCGATGCATCGAGGGCCTATAGTGGGCCCTAACAATCAAATGTGAAATCTAATGAATTCCTCAGATGAATGGGGTGAAACATAACTATCAGAAAAATTAAAATATAAAATGTAAATACATTCCCCAATAAATAATCAAATTCACAGACGATACTTCAAATATTGAATAGTATTCAAATAGTACATCCATAATCAAACTGATCATAAACTATCCATATAAAATTATTATGGTATCAATAAAATATATACCCATTTGATTAATAATAAAATTTTCTATTTTTTGATTAATATAAATACCATAATAAGATCCTTAAAATCATTCCTGAGGACTATATCCTTTTCATTTTGAAAATCATTTTCAAAAAAACATTAAATGAAAATCAATTTTAAAAATATTATGCAAAGAGTAAAAATATGATAAATTTATTGGTATAAATCCTTTTTAAAAGGATAAAAAAATTGAAAACATTTTTATAAAAAATGGTATTTTATGAAAACATCTTTTCTACTAAAGAGATAAATACAGTTATATTTTTTTGAAAATATTATCTAAAACATTTTAAGTGCCAAAGAGTGGGAAAGTGGTAATATTAGTAGAAAAATATCATGAATAAACATATAGGTCTATAATTAATGGTTTTATTAAATAATGATCAAATAATTTCCTTTATTCAAAATTCATGAATAAATAATCTTTATTAGAATGAGATTTTCAAATAAACCGTTAAAATTATCAGAATATTGATGTGAAAAATAATCGATGAATCAATTATGTGCATCAAATATGAATCGAATAAAAAATGTGGAAATAAAAAAATAGATAGTAAAAAAGTTATTAATCACATTACCATGTTATATTAATGACTACAATATTGTAATATAACCCAATGAAAAGGAATTGAGTAATGAAGTTTGTTTACTACTTAGTGACATTAATCTCAAATGAGATAATATGAAATAAATCAAATAGACACTTCAAATTCCATGATTAATTAAGTATTAATGATATTACATATCAAAGGGTAAATTTATACCCCATGTATTAATGAATAGTTACAAAGCATTATAATATGCCTCAACTAATTGAAATTGAGACGTAATCCCTTACCTCGTACTGTCATTTTTTATCGTACATGATATAAGATATTGTATATTGTTTTTAAAAATTTTATTAACTTATTCTAGAATAATATTAATATTTATTATATCATTAATTATCCTTTATAACATATTATAACCAGTTTTTAACAAATCATTCATTATTTTCATTATTTTGGGTAATAACATTCTTTTTTTTTCAAGTATATTTTTACTTGTTATTTTTTTACTTTTACTTTTACTATGATTTAATAATTTGAAAAATTTAAATCATGATTTTAATATCATATATATTTATTTTATATTTATTTATTGTAATCTATAATATTTTGTGATGGGAAATAAAACAAAAAGGTCTGGGAGACGTTAGGTCGTACATATGCATGAATGTTGTTTCAGTTTTCTTATCATATTAAAATAATGTAAAAGGAATGATATATATATATATATATTATCATTTTATCTCATATATATCACATATATTTATTAAACCCAACTTAACACATTCCATGTAATACGTAAAAGAATCACATCACTTTAAGAAGAGGTAGTCCACCGTATGCGTGCATGACATTATCGCATTCCCACAAAATGAAAAGTATGAAGTTATGTGTTATTTAATAAATAAATAAATCATAAATAAATCAAAAGTATAATATATAAACTATAAATCCATAATTATTCTCATACATGAATGGGGGTAACGGAAGAACAAATGATATTAGTTTGCGAGCATGTAGCCCTACGTACACATGAATGATGGTTGTGTATCCCATATGATGGAAGTGTGTGAAGTTATAGGCCATAACCCTAACATAAGAAAATATAATAATGTTGAATATTTTAATTTATAATATAATCATTGTATAATATGAATTTAAGGAGGTAGATAAGTAAATAGAATAAAAAAATCTTTTAGAAAATCATTACCTATTATTCAGGTATCCTCCATAGGTTTTAACTTATGCTTCCTAAGTTACCTTTAATCTAAATATAGTTCATATATGATGATGGGAGGTATTTTTGAGAGTTAATTGGGCTGGTTTTGGCCAAACCAACATGGATTTATATCATTGAATAAGGGGAAGAGTGGGAGTCCATTTATATGTTGGGTGGGTGGGGAACTTTTAATTTTTTGATAGAGGGAATTACACCCAAATTTTTCCACATCAAACGGATAAAATAAATAAAAATAAATATATTATATAAGGTATAATATATAAATTAGGAAATTAAATTTATGTTGTAAAATTTTCTAGGTTATTTGGACACTTATTATTAAAGATTTGACCCTTGGAAAACTAATTCAATTAATATCTATAATTAATTTTAACTAATTTCACTAATTACATTGGTCAAAAATATTTTTCCCCATTAGAATTTATAAATTATTATTATTAAAAATATTTAATCCATTTTTTAAAATTCAAACTATATAATGGGGAAAACTACATTAAAATTAATCCCACTCGTGATTTTATAATGCGGGTTTTTAAAGTGAAAATGATTGATAATTTACTTTATTTTTATATCTAAATTAAAAAAAAATATTATAATGGACAAAATTGGATAAATAGATGTATAATTTATAAAATTTTACTTAAAACAATTAAAAATATAATTTAACAAAATAATTTTATTATATGAAAATTCATTTTCAATTAAAATTCATTATTTTTCTCTCTTCATTATAAAATAAATATTCTCAAGAAAATAGAAAAAACTCACCCTAATATAAAATTTATATTATTCATTCAAAAAAAATTTATTCAAATAAAATTTATATAAGTGATATAATTTAGTTTTGAAACAAGTTCACCATAAAATAGTGGAAATTCCTTTATACAGATATATCTTTTAATGCGTAAAATTGGATTGATATTATCTTATACCATTAAAATATATTGGATAAATGTAAAATAATTTAATTTAACATATAATATATAAATATAATAAATAAATTCACTAATGGTAAATAATTTAATTAATTTGGATAAATATTCTTTGGGCGTATAAATATATTTTCTTTTATTTTCAATTGAGTTTTATTTTCATTTCAAACTAATTGGTAATAAATGAATTATTTATATTTTTTTACCAACATTATATTTTCATATTTTTGGTAATCCTATTAATACCCACCAATTTAATTTCTAGATTAAAATAATTTTATTAAATAATAATGTTAATATTGATGGTATATTTTTGTTCATTAAAACCTGGTGTTGCATTTAACACAAGCTATCATATAAACTCATTGTTGCATGAAACAGAATCTAAATATGTATTGATTGAATTTAAAGATATAGAATATAATGATTTTTTTTAAAATAGAACATATATTTTAATTTCTCAGGACATTATATACATTCCTATACATTTTGTTGTGTAGCATACACACTATCAAATATGATGTTTATATTTTCAAATTGTGGGGTGTTACATTCTCCCCAACATAAATAAATTGCATCCTTTCAATTTATACATGATCATGATAATCAAGGGTTTGGCATTTGGAAATAAAACATTTAAGAAACCCACATCATAAAATAGTAAATAAAATATCCCCTTAATAATAGACAATCTTAACTTCAAATGTCATGTGGAAAAATATATAACTATGTTTCAAAGTGGGATAACATTGGTGAGAAGTGATGATATGGTCATGGTGGAAAAGTGTAAATATTTATAGCGAGTGATTATGGTCATTGATAAAAACATTTTAATGATCAATGGAAAGTTGAGGTCCCCAAATCCATAAATTTGTTATTATTAAAAAACCACTAGTTCAAAAAATAATGTATTACAATAATATTTTTATTAAAATACACTTTTTCCTAGAGTTGAGTAATCCATTATATTTATGAGAATATAATGAAATATACATACTTGATAGGTTTCTATTTCAAAAGAACAATTTTTTATTCGGTTTATTTTTCAATAAATATCCAATTCATCACTAATTTAAAGAAATAAATATCCCAAAAATTAATTTTTAATGCCTAATGAAATAAAATTCACTTTTAAGAATTTGTATGATCTATAAGATAGGGATAAGATATCTTTCCACTCATTACTAAACCGAAATGTTTTGTAAAATATATTCAATAACATCTAATGTTAATCTTAATCAATTCCATAAATATTTAACCTTCAAGATGGACGAAAAAATGTCTAACAATATTTAGATGGATAGTTACTAAATAAAAACATTATTCCCCAGAAAAAATAAAGTGTCTCTAAATCATTATGTACCAAACATGTTAATACCTTTATTATGTATTCTCTTAAAACATGTAAATAACTTTATTTTCCATAAAACTGTATTGAAAACATGAATTATTCCTCGTTCTTTATGTAAAATATAAGTTATTTGATATATTCCTTAAATTAATAAATTTTGTAAACTCCATCAATGATAGTATTGAACACTTTTCAACAAATCATTAACAAGTTAAAATGTATTAAGTAATATAAAATTTAGATAATTTGTATCAATCAAATATTTATACATATATCATTATCTCAACATCAAGAACCGATTAAGAGTTTTATTTCCCTTAATTATATTTTTTTCAATAATTTCAACTTATCAATGAATCGTTTTTCTTGGTTATCGGTACTGTTCAACATGTAATCTCAAATCCTTAATAAAATAGTACTTTAGTACAATCCTTATACATTTCATATTTCTCATAACTAGTATATAAATGAAAAAAAAATACTAAAATGACATAATTCTTGGATCTAAACATGAGAACATTACTCACTCCTCTTTGGATATATCAATAGAAAATGTTTGACTATGATCCCTTAGATACTTATGAGGTATCTTCCCTTGACACTTAGGTAATTCATTTTCATAGTGCCCCATATCTCTACAATTTTATCATTGTACATTGGAAACTTTTTTCTTGACCTTGAAATCAAAATCAAAGTGTCCTTTCTCTCTATACTTATTGAAAACTCCCAATTCTTTTATACAAGAATGAAGTTGGTCTTTCTATAATTATCACATGAGAGAATATAATTATTTCCATTCTTACATGTATCCATATTTTTTGGATATATAATCTAATTTTCATTCTTACCTAATAAGACATAATACTTAGATATGTATTTCCATATATCTTCAGAACATGATACTATATCCTCATATGATGAGAAATTATGGGAGAATACATCCCTTAAAAATATTGTATTAAAACCTTAAATGAAAAAATAATTACTAACATTTGGATTATATGAACTGATGTTATTTCTATTCATTATGCTAGGAAACATTTCTATATAAGGGAATACACAATATTAGATCATATAATTATTAAAAATAATTTATAATACCAAAAATAGTTAAATACTTAACCTGAATTAAAAATATTATGTGTTGATAATCTCATAATAATAAACAAGGTTTCATTGTTATATTCTTCAATATGTATCCTCAAATTATATCCTTAGTTTATGATATATAATCTATGTTTTCCTAAATCTAGTTCCCATGCATTTTAATAAATTTTCATTGATAAAAACTATTGTGACCCTGACCCCAGAAACTCAGAGCCAGTTCTTTCTATCAACACATTGGAATAATATATAAGGGATCACATCCCAAAATAACTTAGATGTTTAGTAGTATTGTTAAAAAGGATACATACATGATTCTTACATTACATTTGAATACAAATATAAACACATAATTTTTTTTCTTTTATTTTTTGAGAATAACATTAATTCATCTAGTATATTCATACACATCATTCATAGTAAACTTCATGGAATAATGGAGAAAGATAAAGAAACAAATGGTGTGCTCAAATTCTCTATAAGGGTTAATTACAATAGAAGAAAATATTATTCAATGATAATAATCAATATGGAAGGTAAATAACTGAAACAAAATCCATTTAATCAATAACATGAGCATAATAAAGGGGGGGATAAATTATGATTAAATAATTACATATAAATAATCACAATAGAATCAAACTTAAGCATTATAATTATGACTAATCAAATAATCACATGTAACATCAGTAAATTCATTCCTAATTATTGAATGAATACTAATGGAGATCGAAAAGATATTTCCAATGCATCATGCCAATAAATCTAGTAAATGACTCAAGATAATACATCTATCCAAGACCTTATTTAAAGACATATAGTAAAGGTATAATTCCAAGATATCTAATACTATTAGGGATATATTCCAGGAAAATAATATAGTCAAGGCTTCATGTCATGAATCTAATAAATGGTATTTCTTCAGCCAAAATCATATCTATTTTGTCACATGGAACCGACTGATGCATCTAGGATCTATAGATGGACCCATCAATCACATAATAAATCCAATGCATTCCTCGTATTTAAGGGTTGAATCATAATAAAAAGAAAATTTTATATTAAAACTAGTGTATGAAATGTAAATATTTTTCCCAATCAATAAACATAATCATATACCATCTTGGGTAAAGTGAATGGTATAAAAATATCACATTAACAATAAAAATGAACATAAACAATCCATAGAGATAATAAGGATGGTATCAACACAAAATATAACAATTAGAGTAAAAATAAAATGTTTTTTCTATTAAAGAATAGAAATACCATAAAAATATCTTTGAAAGATTCTTTAGGAAAATAACCTTTACATTTTGAAAAACATTGTAAAAATACCTTTCTCTGAAAATCACTTTTATATTTTTTTATAATGAATAATAATGGGATAAAATTATTTTTGTAAATTATTTTTAACATTTTAATACATTTTTTAAATCATTTTTAGGGAACTTGGGTCTGGAAGAAATCATATTTCTGACCTAACATATATATGATGTCTAACATTCAAGAAGATATTTTCTAAAAAAATTCACATACCAATCATTGTAAACATGGAAATATTAGATGAAAAATATCATGAATAAATATAGGGGAAGATAATTAAATGTTTTATTAAATATTTACCAAAAATATTATTTTATTGTAAAATCAATAATGAAAATTCTAGAATAGAATGGGATTGTGAAATAAACCCTTAAAATGATCATAATATTGAAGTGTAATGTAATTAATGAATCTATTATGTGTATCAAAATTTCATACATATAAAGAAAATTAAATAATAAAATAGATTTTTAAATGTCATTTTTCCCATAATCATAGAATATTAAAAACTAAAAGGTTGTAATACAACACAATGAAAAGGAATTTATTTATGAAATTTCATTACTGTTTGGTAACTTTAAACTAAAATCACATTAAGTTAGCTAAATAAAATATATACTTAAAATTCCATGATTATTGAATTAATAATGATATTACATTGTTATTTTTTGGTTTACACACCATGTAAAATTCATTAGGTTCATAGCATTATAATATGCCTTAATGAAATGAAATTGAAAATAAACCCCTTACCTCACACTTTCCTTCTGGTTTTAGTTTCCTTAACCACATTTATAATGGTATTAAAAATGATATTTACTTATTATGGAACCATATTAATATTTATTATATCATATATGATCCTTTATAACATATTATTACTTGTTATTTGATACTATTTACTTATTTTAATTGTTTTGCATTATAGATTGCTTTGTTTTTCGAGTATGTTTTGACTTATTATTTCTTTTCATATTACTTAGTTCATCATTTAATAATATATAGAATTTATAACATGATTTTAGATTCATATATATTTATTATATATTTATTTATAGTAATCCATAATATTTTTGTGGTAAGATATAAATACACCGCTCATGGAGATAGTAGGTCATACATATGCATGAACATTGTTTCCATTTTCTTTTCATATTAAAATAAATTAAAGGAAATTATATATATATATTATAATTTAATTATCATGTTTATTTCATATATACCACTTATTTTTATTAAAAAAATCCATAATTCATTTCATGTAATGCCTGAAAGAATCAGAAGGCTTTGTGAGGTGGTAGTCCACCGTACACACAAACGAAATTATCATATTCCAACCAAATGAAAAACTTGAAGGTGTGTGTTATATAATAATTATAGAATAATAAATAAAAAAATATATCATATATATAATATATAAACTATAAATAAATCGTTATTCTCAACCATCAGTGGTGGTAATGAAATAATGAAAGGCATCAATTCACAATGAGGTAGTCCTTTTTACACACGAATGATGATTGTGTACCCCATTTGATGGAGGTGTGTTAAGTTATAGTTTTCCACCATTGACACAAAAACAATATAATTATATTGAATATACTAAGGTAATTATATAATCATGATTTAATAATAATTAAAGGTTGTGGAGAGGAAAATAAAATAGACATCCTTTTATTAAATAATTACCCCTTCTTTAGGTATCGTTGTTAGGTTTCGAATAATGCCTTCATATGATGAATTTAGGACCAATATAAGGCCTGTAGTATATGTGAGGGAATTTTGGGATTTAATTGGGCATTTATTCACTAAAAAATGTGGTTTTAGATGTGTTAATAATAGTGAGGGTGGTGGTTCAATTATAAGTTGGGTGAGTGGAAAACTTGTAATTAGTTGGAAATAGGGAATTACACCCATGTTTTGTGATGTCCATTAGATATGATAATGAATCCTAACTGAAAATAGAAGGTATAATCTCAAAATAGTTCCATAAAATGGGTTATAGACCACTTTATTAGTCCTTCGGCCAATTAAGTTTAGAGTTTATCCCCTTTGTAATCTTGTTCTCTTAATCAATGTAATTAATTTTAACTACTATTTATAATTAATGTGGTCAATAATTATGTTTACTATATAATATGTTAAAAATTATTCTAATTAAAAATATGGAAATTAATTTTCTAAATTATACTAATGGAAGTGAAAAAAATTAATTTAAAATTAATCTCATAGAAAGGAGGAGATATCAGGTTATTAAAATGAAAAATTTAAACAATTACAATTTTTTTATATCTGAAGTCAATATAAAAATGATCTTAATGACCTAAATTTGATTATAATATTTATAATTCAAATAATTTACTTTTAACCTAATTGAAAATATAATTTAATATTATAAATTATTTAGATGAAATGGAAGTTTTTAAATAAAATTAATTATTTTTCTCTATTCATAAAAATAAAACTTTTTAGAAAAATGATAAAAAACACCCTAAGATTGTTTTGAAATTAGGATTTAAAAAATTAAGTTTATTTTGTGTAACTCCCCAACCCTAGTTACCCAAATTCGGTTCAGTATTACATAACATTAGCATGATCTCAAAATATTAAGTCTTGAAAGACCGATTAGTTTAGTAGACTTGGAATCACTAGATACATTCATAAAGTTTACATTATATCATAAAATGAAAACTAAAACAATAGTCTCAATAGTCCACACTCATATCCCCTCATACTATCCCTGTAGGTCACTCATAAAATACTTCTTCACATCCTGGGAAAAATAAAACATAGAAAGGGATGAGCTCAGATACCCAGTAAGGATAATAATATAGCGGAAACTTTCATAAATAAGCATAAACATTTAAGGAAATGTATAACTAAATGAAAAGCCTTTTTAACATGAACTTCATCATAATATGGAAAAAATAAAATGAAATAATTCCATTTACTTTTTCACGTGGATATTATACTAGTCGAATAATCACATGCAATATCAATAACCACTTTCATAATGATGGAATGAATAATGCCATACTATCATAACCACATAGTCAAGGCCTTGTGCCAAGACTAGTAATAAGATTTTTTCAAGGCCTTATTCCAAGACACTAGTTTGTCTCAGGATACCTACCGATGAATCGAGGAGGTATAGCGGGCTCCACCCGTCACTTACTAAGTCCAATGCATTCCTCATATGAACAGGTTTAAACATAACATAAACATTTGTATTAAAACTAGATTATGAAGTGTAAATACTTTTTTCATAAACCATGAATGGTATAAAAATAGCACATCCATAGTCAAACATATCATGAAACCTTCAATACAATATGGTAGTTTTGTATCATAATAAATCAACTTCAAATAAGCTTAAAATCCATCAAAGGATGTTGACATAGATGAAACCAAATCTATTTGAGATAAATATATCTTTTTCTGAAATCATATAAAAGTCACATAATTATAAAATAAAACATTTACCTTGAAAATATTCTTATAATCTTTTTGGGGAAGCTTGGATTATTTTACAACGATGTAAAATAGCTGCACCCTCCGTATAAGTTAAAAAAAGACATTCTTACCTTAATTTGTCAAAAAGGTTAAAAAGGTCCTTGTTAGAAAAATGACATAAAGATTCCTTTATAAACATCTTATAAAAAGTAAAATAAGGGTATAAATTACTTTAACCCATATTCTGTAAAATAGTAATAATGTTTTGAAATACATTTTTAAGAAACATGGATGTGGATGATAAAGAGGTCCCAGTAGATAATTACGTATAAACAACCTCGAATAATGAAGAGATTGTGAAATAAACCCTTACCTTGTACTTTTCCTTGGTTGAGGGTAGGTTAAACTCTTGTATAATGGTGAAATAATTGTTATTAAATTATACAAGAATCACTAATATGATATCATATATGATCTTTTATCCTTGATTTGTTAATAATCTCTTAGTATTATCATCGTTTCGGGTGTTAACGGATTCGTTTTCCATTATATTATTTGTTATGTGATCCATATTTGTTATGGATGGGATGTATATTATTCATATCCAGAATTATATCATTTCTCTAAAATTATTTTTAATAATCAAATGAAATTTAGTCTTGAATGGATACGATGGGGAATGAATCTCATTACGTTCGTGGAGACGGTAATCTGTACGTACACACGAGCAACAATATCATTATTTTGTAATTAAAATAATATATAATTGGATGTTATATCATATATACATAATCATTATAATTTTATATTTATTATTTACATGAATAACACATCATTATTATACCCATCCAAATAATAATGTTTTGAATAACAATTACACCACGACGTGGAAACTGTAAGTCATACGTCCACACGTATGGTGACATGTCATTCAAAGGATGGATAGAATACTGAATATGGTTGTACCATATTTATAATAAAATCACATTATATAGAGCATACTGGAGTTATTATTTTATAATGGAAATAACAATGAATGAAGAAGTTGAAGAAGAAAGGAACTTTAAAGAGGGTGGTGAAAACATTACCTCTTCTTCGGGTTCTTCCTTTTGATTTGATAAAAAGGGCTCCTTAAGTTAGCTTTATGATCAAACTATGGCCTCTAAGTTAAAGTGAGGGAATTTTAGAGAATATTTGGGAAGGATTTGGCTGATACAAAAGGCTTTGAAGGTGTAAATTAGAGATAAGGGGGAGTGCCCTTTTATAAGAGGGGTGAGGGGAACCCTAGGAAAAACTTAAAATATTATTTTATAATAAATTCATATTGGGTTTATAATGGATCCAAATTGATTTATTTAGAGGCTAAGGTGGGGATGGTTCTAAATCCACTCAACCAATAGGTTTTATATAGGTTTGGGTCACTTTATTAACCTTACCTTTTAGTTTTAACTCTTAGTTAATTAGTTTGACATTTACCATGTCTCTTTGTATTTTTATATTATACGATTAATAAAATTACTATAAACTTCCAATAGACCCCCAATTTGTCCATTAATAATACACATATCATTATATAAGTCATTTTTCCAAACCTTTGATTTTTAGGAACAGAATATCAATTAATAATATAATATTTGTTTTAAAAACTCTTTTATGTCAATTTTGACACTATTGGGTATTTTGTTTTTTATAAATTCATAACAGCAATATTACTTAGAAACAAATTCACATAACCAATCCTAATATGTCATATTAACATAGAAAATTATTTTAATTCATAAAAAGTCTCGAATTACATTTATTTGGGTATTTATAATATCAATTATCTTAATCTTTCATTAATATGGTAACTACTGCATCATCATTGTGTCATAAATAAATTAAATTATTTAATGTATAAAAATTATAAATAAAATTCCATTATGTAGGAAATATTTGTATATTTATAATGAATATTTATAATCGAATTTATCTTATGTATAACCCTATATTAAAAAAGTTTTAGTTATTAAACTTTGATTTTACCTCTTTAACTCTTCTTTGAATTAAATAATAATAAATGTCCTAATATAATTCAAGTGGACCAAAGAGGTTCATATTTTATTCCTAAGGTTTTTTTTGGTTGAATTATACTTATCCAATAGAATTAGGACATGTGTTGGGGTAATATTAATATCATTTTTACCCTTAATTACCATATTTACTTTTAACTGTGGTAAATAAAAGTAAAACGTTACTAATCACCAAAAATTATTTTTATCTTATTGAACCACATTTTACTCCTTGATATTAACCATGTCTCTCAAATTTTTGAAATTCCACACAAAGAAGCGGTAAAATTAAGTTTTATGTGAATTTCCAAACTCTCCTAGGAGATGGGTAAAAGACGGTGAAAAGTTCAATAAAATTTTTATATATCTAAAATTATTATAAACTGACTCCAATTAATTACATTGAACATATATAGGTATTATGTATCTATTTTGACCTAAAAAATAATTATTTAAATAAAAAATTGGTTTTAAACTATAACTCCGTGTTTTTTCACTATT
Organism: Viscum album; assembly: GCA_963277665.1. NCBI lineage: Eukaryota > Viridiplantae > Streptophyta > Magnoliopsida > Santalales > Viscaceae > Viscum > Viscum album. Next base: position 2,051,888,830 of record OY728146.1, on the reverse strand, counting down.
CATCAAAAATTGAAAGTTTTCAGAAAAATACCAAAAATTCACCCTAAGATAATTTCGATATTCCAAATCCAAAAATGAAGTCCATTTTGAAAGATTAAATTTATAAAATTTCAAAATGTGGGTATTACTATTCATAATGGCTAGATTTATTAGTTATGGTGTGTGTTTGAACTCAATGTTGCATACAACACACGCTACTGTATTTTTAAAAGAGAAGCGTACTGTGGAAGCTTGGGGTGTTACATTCTCCCCTCCTTCAAATAATTTAGTCAACATAATTTCTAGAATACTACCGCATGATGAGACTTGGGTGGTTCTTCATCATAAGTTCCTTGGGTTCCCACATTTCCTCTTCCATCTTATGGTTTCTCTATAGAACTTTTACCAAACGAGTCATTCAGTTTCTCAGCACTTGTTCTCCTGTATCATGAATCCTTATAGGCTCTTCACAATAAGACAGATTAGGTTCCAGTTCTAATTCCTCATAGGTGAGTAGATGTGTTGGGTCAGGCATGTATTTTCTCAACAGTGATACATGGAAAACATCGTGAACTTTTGAGAGATTTGGCGTCATTGCCAAACTGTGAGCTACAGCACCAATTCGTTCTAGAATTCCGAAAGGTCCGATGTACCTGGGAGTCAATTTACCTTTCTTACCAAAACGTATAACTCCCTTCCATGGAGATACCTTTAAGAAAACATGATTTCCTACCTGAAATTCCAAATCCTTCCTTTGATTATCGGCATAGATCTTCTGCATACTTTGAGCTGCTTTGATGTGGTTTAGGATTACCTTCACCTTTTCCATCATTTCCTCCACCAGTTCTGGGCCTACGAGTTTTCTTTCACCAACATCATCCCTACAGGTTGGTGTGCGACATCTCTTTCCATACAATGATTCATATGGTGCCATTTGAATACTTGAATGGAATCTATTGTTATAGGAAAATTCTGCAAGAGGTAAATATTTATCCCACATACCCTAAAAGTCAAGTGAGCATGATCTCAACATGTCTTATAAGGTTTGAATAGTCTGTTCTGATTGTCCATCTATTTAAGGTAGGTAGGCAGTGCTCAAACAAAGTTCAGTATCCAAGGCCTTCTAAAGACTCTTCCAGAATCTTGAAGTAAAACGGGGATCACGATCAGAAACAATTGATAGGGGTACACCATGAAGTCTCACAACTTCATTACTATATAGTCTTGCTAGACGTTCTAGTGGTAGATCTTCTCTTATGGAAAGAAAATGTGCTGACTTTGTAAGACGATCAACAATAACCCATATTGCATCGTTCCTTCTAGGATTCTTTGGTAGCCCCATGAAAAAATCCATTTTAATATTGTCCCATTTCCAATCCGGTATGGGAAGAGGTTTCATGACTCCTCTAGGTTGTTGCCTTCCAGCTTCCACTTGTTGACAAATCATACATCTTGACAAAAAATCAGAAATCTCCCTCTTCATGTTGTCCCACAAAAAAATTTCCATCAAATCTCTATACATTTTGGTACTCCCAGGGTGTATTGAGAAATTTGAACTATGAGAATCATCTAAAAATTCTCTTTTCAGATCAGGTATATCGGGAACACAAAGTCTCTTCCCAAATTTCAAAATTCTTTCTTCATACACAAAGTCTCTCAATCTCCCGCCATTCATAACTTTAATCTTCTTTTGAAATTCTTCATCATCAGTTTGAGAACTCTTAATCCTTTCTTGTAAAGATGGTGTGTAAACTATTTGAAAAAGCATTGATGTTTCACCTTCCATGGTAATTTCCATATCCATCTTCACTAGATGCATGAAAAAAGGATCCCTTTCAATTCTCATCATGTTCAAAACTCGCTGATCTTTTCTACTCAAAGCATCTGCCACATTTTTGCCTTTTTCGGTGGTAGTGTATCGTGCAATCATAATACTTGAGGAGTTCAAGCCATCACTTTTGCCTCATGTGGATTTATTTTTATGAGAAAATATACTTTAAACTCTTGTGATCAGTATAAATCTCACATTTTTCACCATTGAGATAATGTATCCATATCTTCAAAGAAAATATTATAGGAGCTAACTCAAGATCATGAGTAGGATTGTTTTTCTCATGAATTTTTAGTTGTCTTTATGCATAGGAAATAACCCTATCATTCCGCATAAGGACACCACCAAGTCCTTTCTTCGATGCATCACTATAAATAAAGAATCCATCATTTCCCGATGGTAGAGTCAATATATGAGCATTGACTAATCTTCTCTTCAGTTCTTCAAAACATTCTTCACACTCTTTTTGTCCAAACCAATTTAACCCCATTACGTGTGAGCTTCGTTAATGGGTCAGCCAATCCAGAAAAATTCTGGACGAAATGCCGATAATAACCTGCTAATCCAATAAAACTGCGTACCTTGGTTATACTCATTGGTGCAGACATTCTTGGATTTCTCTTGTCTTATATGGATCAACAGAGATTCCATCCTTAGAGACAATATGGCCAAGGAAAGAAATCTCATGAAGCCAGAATTCACACTTTCTAAACTTCCCATATAATTCATGCCTTTTAAGAGTCTTCAGAATAATACGCAAATGATTTTCATGGTCTTCAAAGATTTTTTGAATATACAAAGATATCATCAATAAATACCACTACAAAATCATCGAGATATTCCTTAAAAAATCTTCTCATTAGTTCAATGAAAACATATGGTGAATTATTCATCCCAAAAGGCATTACTGTAAACTTGTAATGCTTGTACCTGGTTCAAAATATTGTCTTCAGAATGTCTTCCTTCTTCACACACAACTGATGGTATCCAGATCGAAGGTCAATCTTACAAAAGTATTGATCTCCATGCAGTTTGTCAAATAAATCATAAATACGAGGTAGGGGATACTTGTTCTTTATTGTTATAGCATTTATTTCCATGTAGTCAATACATAACCTCATAGATCCATCTTTCTTCTTAACAAAAATGACATGGGATCCCCATGGAGAAACACTAGGGAGAATAAATCCCTTATTACTCAATTCCTCTAGTTGTTTCCTTAGTTCAACTAATTCCACAGTGGCCATTCTATAAGGGGTCCTTAATATATGCCTTGAACTAGGAATTAAATCAATGGAAAACTCAATTTCTCGTTCTGGAGGATGACCAGGTAAATCTTAGGGAAACACATCAACATATTCTCTCACAATACGTACATCCTCTATTTGAACATTCTTTTCCTTACCCATAGTTAATTCATTCTCTTCCTCCCCAATAATTGAATTTAGTTGAGATACTGGGGGTGGATCATGGTATGAATCAGGTGGTGATGATTCTACTCTAAAGATAAGGTGTTCCATATCATCATCATAAAAAATAGAAGTGTCCTTCTTCTTACAATAAATCTTTGCATCATGGTCCGAAAGCCAATCCATACCAAGGATTTTATCAAATTAAATCATGGGTATGACGATGAGATCATCAGATAAAGAACATTTTTATGCCCTAATGGGGACGGATCCACAGAACTTTGTAGCAATGATACTTCCCTTAAGAGTTTTAACTGACAACTCCCTTGTTAAATCAAATTGAAAATATCTAATTTTCTTAGAAAACTAGGAAGATACGACACAATGCAATGATCCAGAATCAAATAATGCATTTCTTAAACTTGAGGAAACCATTAAATTACCTGCCACCACTTCTTTCGGAGCTTCTACCTCAGCAGTAGTGATAGTATATACTTGGCCTTGATCCCTTGTCCTTTTCTAAGGTAAGTTCCCCTAACTCATAGGACATTCATTTTCATAATTTCCCATCTCCCGGTAATTTTAGCATTGAACATCGGTAGCTTCTTTCTTCCCTTTAAAATCATGAGCTTGGTGTCCTTCTTCACCACACTTGTAACAGACTCCTATTCCTTTCAAGCAAGTACCGGGGTGTTTCTTCCCACATATACTACAGGATGGATATTAAACTTTTCTTTTCATCCCCTTATATCCATTTCCAGAGTGATCAGCAGATCTCTTCTTCTCTTGCTTTGCTTTAAAGTCATAAGACTTAGAAAATTTTTATTTTGTCTTGATAGCACACGAGACAATATCTTCATATGACGAGAAGGATTTTGAGACAAATGCTCACCAAGGAAACTGTTTTAACCCATCAAAGAAAAGACAAATCTTACTTCTTGGGTTACATATATAATCTGTAGTATACCTTGCTGACCGTGTAAACTTAGCCTCATACTTTGTGAAATTCTCATCCTCCTTTTGTCTCAGACTTAGAAATTTCATTTCCATATCTTCTCAATGGTCGCGAGGAAAGTATTTTTCTAAAAACAGATCTTGGAACTCCCTCCCTTCCATATATGATACTTCATCATCTTCCTTCGTGTTTTGAATCAATGACCACCATTGATCAGCATCTCTAGTGAGGCGGTAAACTTCCTTGATAACTTTTTCCCTTTAATTACTCCCCAAAGCCTGAAAAATTTTCTCTAGGGAACATATCCATTGGTCAGCTACCAATGGATTTGTACCCCCATTGAATGTTGGTGGCCGTTGCCTCATGAATCAATCTAACATTGATCCTCCACACTACGGATTCATGTGCTCCATATGGGTAATGTTATTATTCATAACCTGAGTGAGTAGTCCCAGTATGGTGATTAGCTGATCAGCACCAGTTGCATCACCAGCTCCACTATAATTATCCTGAGCAGGAGGGAAATCCCTAAATGGAGTGTGTGCATTGATACGGTTTCCATTTCTTCCACTAGGAACCATTTCTAAATAATGGCATAAGCTAGATTAGTTTATGAATCGTAATACATAAATCCAAACCTGTAAAACACTTAACATAAATTAAAAAGTTTATGGATATAATCCATAACCATAAAAATGTTTTCTTTGAAGATTTATACACTCATAAACCCTTCATAATGGTTTGTAAAGAAAATGAGGATATCCTAAGAATATCCCCTGGGAGTGTCGTAACCAAGAGTGAAGCAAGGCCCGTTGTCGTGCACCAGTTCCCATTCAAGTCTGGATCAAAGCGGTGTTTTCAGGATTTACCCCTAGGTACATCTGTGCTAGAGCCGGCACTACCTGCTCGTATCCAGACAGGGATGTATTGCTCGTTAAACTCACAAAATCTCTACAATACCAAAATTCAAGAAAGTTCTTCTATATTAATCCTCAAAATCCATCTTAGTTCTATGTGCTCTAATCAGTGTTTATCTAAATCTAGTTTCCAGGGTTTGTACTAAACTTCCTCTGATACCAACTATAACGCCCCAACCCCAGTTTCCCAGAGTTGGTGCATTATTACATAACATTGGCATGATCGCAAAATATAATGTCTCGAAAGACAGATTAGTTTAGTTGCCTTTGAATCACTAGATATATTCATAAAGTTTACATTACATCATAAAATGAAAACTAAAACAACATACCCTCCATAGTCCACACTCATATCCCTACATAGTATCCCTGCAGGTCATTTATAAAATACTTCTTCACATCCTGAGAAAAATAAAACATAGAAAGGGGTGAGCTCAGATGCCCAGTAAGGACAACAATATAGTTGAAACATTCATAAATAAACATAAACATTTAAGGAAATGTATAAATAAAAAAAGCCTTTTAAACTTGAACTTCAGCATAATATGGTTGAAATAAAATGAAATAATTCCATTTACTTATTCACATGGATATTCTACTAGTCGAATAATCACATGCAATATCAATAACCACTTTCATAATGATGCAATGCATAATTCCAGACTATCAAAACCACATAGTCAAGGCCTTGTGCCAAGACTAAAAATAAGATTTTCTCAAGGCCTTGTGCCAAGAAACTAGTTTGTCTCATGAGACCTACCGATGCATCGAGGAGCTATAGCAGGCTCCACCCATCACTTAATAAGTCCAATGCATTATTTATATGAACAGGTTTAAACATAACATAAACATTCGTATTAACACTAGCATACACAATGTAAATACTTTCTCCATAAACCATGAATGGTATATAAATAACACATCCATAGTCAAACATATCACAAAACCTTCAATACAATATGGAATTTTTTTATCATAATAAATCAACTTCAAATAAGCTTAAAATCCATCAAAGGATGTTGACATAGATGAAACCAAAACTATTTGAGATAAATATCTCTTTTTTTGAAATCATTTAAAAGTCACATAATTATAAAATATAACATTTACTTTGAAAATATTATTATAATCTTGTAAGGGAAGCTTCGAGGATTTTATAATGGTGGAAAATAACCGCACCCGCTGTATAAGTTAAAAAAGATATTCTTCCCTTAATTTGCCGAAAAGGTTAAAAAGGTCCTTGTTTGGAAAATGACATAAAGAATCCTTTATAAACTTCTTATAAAAAGTCAAAAAAGGGTATAAATGACTTTAACCCATATTCTGTAAAATATTAAGAATGTTTTTAAATACATTTTTAAGAAACATGGATGTGGATGATAAAGAGATCCTAGTAGAAAATTACGTATAAACAACCTCGAATAAGGAAGAGATTGTGAAATAAACCCTTAATTTATACTTTTCCTTGTATCATGGTAATTTAAACTCCTGTATAATGGTGGAATAATTTCTATTAAATAATAAAAGAATCATTAATATGATATCATATATGATCTTTTAACATTGATTTGTTAATTATATCTTAGTATTATCATCGTTTTGGGTGTTAACGGATTCATTTTCCTTTATATTATTTGTTATGTGAGCCATATTTGTTATGGATGGGATATATATTATTCATATACATAATTATATCATGTCTCTAAAATTATTTTTAATCGTCAAATGAAATTTTGTCTTGAATGGATACGATGGGGAATGAATCTCGTCACGTTCATGGAGACGGTAATCCGTACGTACGCACGAGCGACAATATCATTCTTTTGTTATTAAAATAATATATAATTGGATGTTATATCATATATAAATAATAATTATCATGTTATATTTATTATTTAAATGAACTACACATCATTATTATACCCCTCCAAATAATAATGTTTTGAATTACAATTACACCACGGCGTGGAGATGGTAAGCTGTACGTACGCACGTATGGTGACATGTCATTCAAAGGATGGATAGAATACTGAATATTGTTGTACCATATTTATAATAAAATCATAGTATATATAGGATACTTTAGTTATAATTTTAGAATGGAAATAACAAATAAAGAAGAAGTTGGAGAAGAAAGGAACTTGAAAGAGGGTGGTGAAAACATAACCTCTTTTATGGGTTCTTCCTTTCGATTTGATCAAAAGGGATCCTTAGGGTGGCTTTCTGATCAAACTAAGGCCTATAAGTTGAATTGAAAGAAGTTTATAGAATATGTTTTCAGGTTTTCGCCATGCCAAAAGGCTTTGAATGTGTAAATTAGAGATAAGGGGGAGTGCCCTTTTATAAGAGGGGTGAGGGGCACCTTAGGAAAAACATAAAATATTATTTTATAATAAATTCATATTCGGTTTATAATGGCTCCAAATTGATTTATTTCTAGGATATGGTGGGTATGGGTTGAAATCAACTCAACCAATAGGTTTTATATAGGTTTGGGTCACTTTATTAACCTTCACATTTAGTTTTAACTCTTAGTTAATTAGTTTGACATTTACCATGTCTCTTTCTATTTGTATATTATATGGTTAATAAAATTAATAAAAACTTACAATATTCCCTGAAGTGGTCCATTAATGATACACCTATCCTGATATATGTACTTTGGCTAAACCATATATTTTTAGGAATAGAATATCAATTAATAATATAATATTGGTTTTAAAAACTCTTTTGTGTCATTTTTGACACTATTGGGTATTTTGTTTTCGATAAATTCATAACAGCATTATTACTTCAAACCAAATTCATATAACCAATCCTAATTTTTCATATTAACCTATAAAATAATTGGAATTTATAAAAATTCTCTAATTACATTTATTTGGGTATTTATAATATCAATTATCTTAATCTTTCATTAATACTGTAATTACTACATCATCATTGTGTCATAAATAAATTAAATTATTTAATGTCTAAAAATTATAAATAAAATACCATTATGTATTAAATCTTTTTAGCTTTCTAATGAATATTTATAATCTAATTTATCTTTTGTATAACACTATATTAAAAATGTTTTAGTTATTAAACATTGATTTTAACTCTTTTAAATCTTCTTTGAATTAAATAATAATAAATTTCCTAATCTAATCCAAGTGGACCAAAGAGGTTCGTATTTTAGTCCTAAGGTTGTTTTTGGTCGAATTATACTTAGCCAATAGAATTAGGACATGTGTTAGGGTAATATTAATATCATTTTTACCCTTAATTTCCCTATTTACTTTTAACCGTGACAAATAAAAGTAAAAAGTTACTATTCACCAAAAATTATTTTTATCTTATTGAACCAAATTTTACTCCTTGATATTAACCATGTCTCTCGGATTTTCGAAATTCCACTCACAAAAGCGGTAAAATTAAGTTTTATGTGAATTTCCAAATTCTCTTAGGAGATGGGTAAAAGACGGTGAAAAGTTCAATAAAATTTTTATATATTTAAAATTATTATAAACTGACTCTAATGAATTACATTGAACTTATATAGGTATTATGTATCTATTTTCACCTAAAATAAATAAAATAAATAATTATTTCAATAAAAATTCGGTTTTTAACTATAACTCAGTGTTTTTCACTATTCATCAAAAATTGAAAGTTTTCAGAAAAATTCCAAAAAATCACCCTAAACTAATTTCGGTATTCCGAATCCAAAAATGAAGTCCATTTTGAAATTTAAAATTTATAAAATTTCCAAATTTGGGTATTACTATTCATAACAACTAGTTTTATTGGTTGTGGTGTGTGTTATAACTCAGTGTTGCGTACAACACATGCTACTATATTATTCAAAGAGAAGCGTACCATGGAATCTTGGGGTGTTACCTTTTGTCAAATAAAATTTATAATAGTTTAAAATTTTATTTTTAAAACAATTTCTTCATTAACAGGAGGAAAAACGACCTTTAGCAAAATACAATTTTTATGCGTAAAATTGGATTCGTTATTATATTATTCCATTAGAATCTAATAAATGAATACAAAAATGTATTAAATAATATATAATATATTAATTTTATTAATTAAATTCACTAATTATAATGAATTTAATTGATTAGGATAAAACATCTTTGGGCATCTAAAAACATTTCCTTTATATTCAATTGGTTTTTATTTTCATTTCATACAAATTGGTAACCAATGAAATATTTTTTTGTGTAAACCATATATTTTAATAATTTTGTTAATATTATTCATACCCTCAAATTTAATTTCTAGGTTATAAATATAAAATTTAATAATATTATTAATATTATATTATTGTTCTGTAAAATCCGGCCCTGTGTTTAACACAAGATATCAAAGAAACTCGTTGTTGGGTGGAATGTAAGCGAAATGAGTATTGTGTGAATTGAAAGATATAGAATAGATTTAATTAGTTTAAGATATTAAATATATTTTAAAATGTTAGGATGTTATATCAATTTCTAAACATGGTGTTTTCTATTATACACAATGTTTAATATGATGTTCTCATTTTATAATTTTGGGGTGATACACTCAAAATTATTTAGAAATAATTGGAAGATGAGTATTCATGGTAAAAATTTTAACATGATATGGATGGAAATGATTGTTTCACCTAAACATAGCATAATAAGTGTATTATCTATCACTTCATGTTTTAGATTTCTGAATTATGAGATCTACCTATTGAAGTTAATTTCCTGATAGTGGTTTCTATTGGGAAGGTCATTGAAGATTTATCCATTGATGTGAGAGTAGTAAAAATGGTTAATTCATCAATCCATTAAAATAAAAAATGACTCCATATTGTTTCATCCAGGCATAGAATGTTGGCCATCAAAACTCCCAAAATATTTTCCTAATGAATTGATTTGGATAGGCATCTTTGGGTACAATTTGAGTAGGATTAATTTCCTATCTAAATAAACCCTTATTATGGATGGTGAAACTATAAATTACTATTTCTTATTTCATTATTCATGAGTCATATATTTCATTATAACCCCTATCAAGACCTATGTATTCTAGATATTTTCCACTAATGAGGAGCACCTTCCAGCAATACCTTTTAGTGGTGTGAGATTAGCGTATTCGAATATGGAGTTAGTGAGTCATTATTTTTTCAATTTTTAATTTTAAATCTTGATTAGATCATGGAATACATGAATTTAAATTATGAGATGTGGTCGCTAATGTTTTTTATGATAATTCACTCCCTTTTTGGTGTGGTGAGTGGATCTAGCCCTCTATTAGACGAATTTAACTACACAATCAATGTTATAGATTGGTTTATTCATTATGTAGATGGATGATAAATCTAATTCCAATTAATTAGAAATATTGAATTAATTCTTCTAAAAGAGTCTAATGTTTTCCCCTAAGTAAGATACTTAAATATACATTTAATTGTGTTTAAATGGTGCAATTTTAATGTTTTTATTGGAATAATGGGTATATTTGAGATATTTAAGGACTTCTAGAATCAAAATATACATTTCTTTTGTTAATGTAGGGTAATTTTAGGTTTTCATGGTATTTTCCCATGTCCCACCAAGATATTTCCTTCAATGAAGTAGACTATCATGTTATGGAATAATGACTCTTGGGGTATGTAACATCTCAGGTAAATAAAGGATATGATATTTTCATATTTATTAATATTTTTGAATTAAATATTAATTTTACTTTAAAGGAGATTCTATGTCTATTATCATAATCATCACACAAAAATGGGTTTCTTTGAAATCTTACATTGCACACAACATTGAGTTATACGAAAAAAATAATAATATATTATTATTATTTTAAATGGTAGTTAATGTACAGATGTTGTATTGGTGGGAATAAATAGAACTAACTACAATATTATTTCACATGTTTTTCAAATGTTTTTACATTTATCCAATAAAATTTAGAAGCTTAAAATGTGAATGAATCCAATTTTAAGCATAAACACTCTAATATTATGTAAAAGGTTGATTTACCACCTTTTGATGGAAAACCCTTTTTAAATCTAGTTTCTGTCACTTTTATAAGTTCTATTTGACAAAAGAATATTCTTATTTAGAATTGGGACAACAAAATTTACATTATATGAAATTTCTGTATTTTTCGTAAAATGTTCATTTTTTTAATGAATAGTGAAAATACTATATTTTAATTCAAAACTGCCTTTTACACTAATATATTTATATTGTTAGATTATCTTTTTAAATGGTTTTAAAGTGTAATTATATTATATCTTAAATATTTGATCCAATTTTGTTCATTGGAAGTAATTTGAATTTGAAATTGGACAAAAACAAGTATCAATCTTTTGATAGTTATTATTTCCTAAAAATACGCTTTTTGTTTTGACAATGGGAATTAATTTTAAATTAATTTCTACAACTTCTATGTTTTTAATTTGGAAAAATTTATTCCATATATGGAATCAATATTTACAAATTTTATAAATAGGTAAATTTTATTTTTAGACAATATGAATATTTACTCCAGTAAATATTTTATTTATCATGGTTAAAAGGTAAATCGGGTAAATAAGGGTCAATGAGTATTATTATAAAAATATTAAATTTCCATAACATGTGTATTAATCCTATTGTTTGATACATTTTTGACCATGGAAATTCTTGGGTCGATTTTGGGGCCTCATAGAGCCACTTGGGAGGGAAAATGACCATTTATATTAATTAATTTAAAGTAAAGACAAAAATGACATAAACATATATCTTATAGTAAAAAAAATTTATACGAGGTCATATAAGTTATATCTTCGAATATAAATATTAATTTGAAATATAAAAATATTTCCTACATCATGGTATTATATTTATAATTTTTAGACATTAAATAAATAAAATATTTTATGAAATAATGATGATGAAGTGATAACATTATTAATGAATGATTTTAATAAATGAGATTATAAAAATTAAGAAAAAATATATAAAACCTATAAAATTATTATTTTATGATATTATTTCGAACAATAGTCATTGTATCTTCGAATTTAATGATTCTTGGGGCTTTTTAAATGGAAAATAAGTTTATAATAAAAAAATACTTTCACACTTTCCAAAAGAGCCCCTCCCCCCTTATAAAAAGCCATCATCTATAACCCATTACTCACACCTATCAAGCCTCTTGGATTATCCAACCTATACACAATGAATCTACCTACATCCCTCTATTACTTCTAGAATACTTACCCTAGGAAAAAGGCAATTAAATTAAACGTTTTGGTTTAAACCAAAGGGAGATAGTCTATTTAAAGGTAACGTCTTCTCTTGAGTTCTTCTCATTTATTATACTCTTCCAACCCACTAAACTCTATTTATTACTTTATTTTATTACAACACTAGTATCCTCAATAAAATAGGTTGTTTTTATGATAATTATTTAAACTAAACTTCCGTACACCTCCATCTAATGGATATGAACATACTGTTTCTCTGGACATCGAACTACTGCCTCACGAAACGATGATTTTTCAAATATCTCCAACCGCCTCTCATGGTGGCCATTATGATGGCACTATATTTATATATGATATATATATATATATATATATATATATATTATGTTTATGTTTTCTCTATTATTCTGTATTTTTCATTTATATCATACATTTATGGTTTCCATAACAGGTAAATACGATAATTTCATTTGAGGAAGTGTAGACAACCTCCCCCTCAAAGTGATAAGACTCGTTCATGCCATATGTGGGATGTTTAAAGGATTGAGTTAATGAAAATTATATATGATATTATACTGTAATTATAATATACCTATGTATCATTAATTTTTCATTCCATTAAAATATGAAATAGAAATGAAAGTAGCATTCAAGCGTACGTATGGATTAACGTCTCTATGAACGGTGAAATTCATTTTGTATCTCTAAATGTTATGTACTATTATAAATACTTATATATACTAGATATATATAATATATATGATATCTAAATCATGAATCTCATTCTGGATACAATGGACTTTTGACCACATGGACAACTTGTAATTTTAAGAAGTTCATTTTTACTCAAGTACCAAATATCGAAAAAACGACCCCTATTAACATAAATGATTATATAATGTTTATAAAAGGGTAATAAGTGATATAAAAGCAATGAAAAATTGGAAAAGGGTTCTAAATAAAGTATAATTTAACTTCCGTTTATTAATTAATATATTAAAGAACAAACAAGTCAAGTCAAACACGATGTAAGTGACTTCATCTCAGTATCCTTTCATTGAGGCATACTTTGATTTATACACAAACATCCTTTACACGGTGTATAACACCCTTTGACTTTTAATTTCATTAAAAGGGAATATTTTCTCTATGAAGTGTTTTACTAAACAAAAAAAAGAATGTTTCTTTTTAACGTACATGGTGACAATGACCTTTTCGTCACTACAAGAATTATTTGATATTGGGCTTCCCTAACAAGTTGAACTGTTTTTAAAAGGAAAATAAATACCATATACTCTTTTTATCTATTTTGGTTTTGAAAATGGTTTTGAAAAAACATTTATTATTTCAATATCTTGAAATGATATATTGTGATTTCAATGTGGAAATGTTATATTTGCTTTATGATTGTTTTAGGTGTTATGGTTCTTGGGAATTGTTTATGTATACAGGTGGTTTCGTGATAAACCTTGGGAGGGTGAGCCTGAGATAGCTATCCAATGCATTGGGTAACATGATGGAGGTAAACATTAATGTTTCTCTAAATAGATTTATGGAATATACTATGATGGGTTTTCTAAATGTAACTCCCTACCTAGTTGTGAAAGCTATAATGTAAGTATGTTATGGATGCCACAATTACCTTTATGATTTATTATTTCCATGTTTTATTCATAAATATTATGATCTTTTGTGGTATGTTAAATATTAAATAGTATGATTTCATTGACTTGTATGTATTAGTGGAATAATGTTTTCATTCCTTGTTTTATAACCCTTACTAAGTATTTTATGTTCATCCCATGTTCTGAAATGTTTTCCAAAGGACTCAACGATGAATAGTGTCAAGGATGAGATCAAGGAAAAGTCATGTTCTCTAAAACATGGAACTAGAAATTACACTTTTTTTAAAGAGTTTTTATTTTATGAAAAAATGGAAAGTGATTAGAAGTTTCTACTTTGTAATTTTTGATATTTAATGTAACATTTATGGTCTAATTCTCTAAAACATTATACCTAAAAATATCCTCATTGTGAATTATTAATTTAATTCCAGATAATGTAATGTTTTAAGGCTGGGACCTTATAGTTGTTATCAGAGGTCGGTTTAGATAAATTTAGGAGTTAGTATATTGTTAAATTAATATCCATTAATTAATTTATGTTAATATTGATTTGATATAGCATTTATAAATTACCATGTTGCTTTGAATAAGATATTTTTAGGTTCAAAATGGTTTTCCATAGAGGAAACAGGGCAGCTATGATGAGACGACATCAGGATGAAGACAATCTTACAAATCATCAACATGAGATGGTCAAAGTCGGAACTGAACAATTTGTTGTATTGATGGCATAGTTGACTCGGGCTATAAATGGTGGTGGTATCCATGCACGAGATCAACCAGATCAACCATAGAGGAACATGTAAATAGTGGAGCATTTCATGAGGAAACATCCCACATCATTCATAGGATCATCTTACCTTGTTATACTTGAAGGGTGGATTAAAGCACTAGAGAATATTTTTTATGTCATGGGGTGTTCACACTACTAAAAATTTGGTCTATAGCAACCGCCATTGGAGGTCGCTATAGGCCTCTAAAAACCGCCCAACGACACCCACTGGCGGTCGCTTTAGCCTTGTCGCAATAGGCCTAAAGCGACCGCCAATGGGGGTCGCTTTAGGTGGCCAAATTTTCGGTCTAGAGAGACCGCCTGGCGGTCGCTGTGCTATTGATGGGTCAACATTAGTGACTGCCATTGGCGGTCGTTAATGTGTGTACCAGGTAGCCTAGAGTGACCTCCTATGGCTGTCGCTAGGCGGGGAAAATTTTTTAAAAAAATATTCATAGTGAAAAATCAGAAATAAAACAAGGTAAAAATCATAAAAAATGTAAAACAATTTCAAACAGCACAAACATCCAGATCATCATAAACAGTAAATGATAAACATGCTTCAACGATACGAACAGGTCCATCCATTTCAATCTTCTACTTCAATAAACCTACAATATGACAAAAAAACAACTAAAACAAACAAATGTAAATTAGACATATTTATTCCGTTATTATATGAATATAATAAAATTATATATGGCATCTAATAATGGTGCTATAATAATTTAAAACCCCCAATTTATGAAATGCTATCATTTCAGGATTTTTTTTATTTGGTTTAGTTTGCGAAATTGTTTTGTTGTCTAAAAAAGAATGTTCCCCGTGCCCATCGCACATCCGATGGGTGTGATGTATCCTCCTACACGTCATGAATAATATTTCTATTGTTTTCGTGTCATTTTAGGTCATTCGAAGTATGTTTTCTCTGAATTTGATCATCTCACGCCGTTTTGGTGTTTTATGACTCCGAAAACGCATTTCTGGTCACCACGTTCAAACGAAACCTCCGATTAACATGTCATATATCAAAACATTTTAAAATTTACACTAATGCTATTGCCGTATGATTTCATGGAATTCCGAGATCGTTCAGGAGGTTTTGACCCCCCCCCCCCAACGCGCCCTTTTAGCGCACGCTGAACTGCTGAAAACGACACAATCAGTCATACCGTGAGCACAGCAAGTCCAATGGGTGTGTCGTATCCTCCTACAAATCATGAATAATATTCCTTTTTTTTTGTGTGTTTTCAGTTCATTCGGAGCACATTTTCTCTGAATTCGACCGTCTCATGTCGTTTTGGTGTTTTCTGACTCCGGAAATGCTTTTCCGGTCACCGCGGTCAAACGACACCTCCGATTGATGTGCCGTCTGGCCGACCATTTTACAATTCACACAACATCTGTTTTCATTTGATTTCATGGCATTCTAAGGTCGTTCGGGTGGTTTTGACCCCCCAACACGCCCTTTTAGTGTGCGCTGAACTACAAAAAATGACACAATCGGTCGTACAGCGGGCACCGCACGTCCGATGGTCATTTTTTCTCCTCCTATGCGTCACAAATAATATTCATATTGTTTTCGTGTGGTTTCAGGTCATTCAGAGCATGTTTGATCCAAATTCGACCATCTCACGCCGTTTTGGTGTTTTATGACTCTGGAAACGCGTTTCCGGTCACCGCAGTCAAAATCACCTCTGATTGACGTGTCGTCTACCTGACCATTTCACAATTTACACCAAGTTTGTTTTAGTATGATTTCATGGCATTTCGAGGTCGTTCAGGTGGTTTTGACCCCCCCCCCCCCCCCCCAACGCGCCCTTTTAGCGCGTGCTGAACTACTAAAAATGACACAATCCGTCATACCGCGCACACCGCACGTACGATGGGCGTTATGTCTCCTCCTACACGTCACGAATAATATTCCTATCGTTTTCATGTGGTTTTAGGTCATTCAAAGAACGTTTTCTCTGAATTAGACCGTCTCACGCCGTTTTGGTGTTTCATGACTCTGGAAACGCGTTTCCAGTCACCACGGTCAAACAACATCTCTGATTGACGATATGTCTGCCCGAACATTACACAATTTACACAAAGGCTGTTTTAGTATGATTTCATGGCAATCTGAGGATGTTTGGGTGGTTTTGACCCCTCAACGCGCCCTTTTAGCACGCACCGAACTGCTGAAAACGACACAATCGGTTGTACCGTGCACACCGCATGTCCTATGGGCGTTTCATCTCCTCCTACACATCATGAATAATATTCCTATTGTTTTCATGTGGTTTCAGGTCATTCAGATCATGTTTTCTCCGAATTCGACCATCTCACGCCGTTTTGGTGTTTTATGACTCCGGAAACACGTTTCCTGTCACCGCTGTCAAACGACACCTCCGATTGACATGCCATCCTCTCAACAATTTCACAATTAACACAACAGCTATTGTCATATGATTTCATGTCATTCTATGGTTGTTCGGGTGGTTTTGACCCCTCAATGCGCCCTTTTAGCACACACCGAACACTTGAAAACGACACAATTGGTCGTACCGCGCACACTGCATGTCTTATGGGTGTTCTGTATCCTCTTACACATCACGGATAATAATCCTATTGTTTTCGTGTGGTTTCAGGTCATTCGGAGCACGTTTTCTCCAAATTCCACTGTCTCACGCCGTTTTGGTGTTTTATGACTCCGGAATCACATTTCTGGTCACCGTGTTCAAAAGATAACTCTGATTGACGTGTCATCTACCCTAAAATTTCACAATTCACACCACGGCTGTTTTCATATGATTTCATGTCATTCTGAGGTCGTTCGGGTGGTTTTGACACCCCAACGCGCCCTTTTAGCACACACGTTGAACTGCTGAAAACGATACAATCAGTTGTACCATGAGCACCGCATGTTTGAAGGGTGTTCTATCTCCTCTTACACATCACGAATAATATTCCTATTGTTTTAGTGTGGTTTCAGGTCATTTGGAGCTTGTTTGCTAAGAATTTGACCGTCTCACGCCGTTTTGGTGTTTTATGACTCTGGAAATGCGTTTTTGGTCACCACGGTCAAACTACTCCTCCAATTGATTTTTCATCTAACAAACATTTCAAAATTCACACAAAGGCTATTGTCGTATGATTTCAATTCATTCTGAGGTCGTTCGGGTGGTTTTGACCCCCCAACGTGCCCTTTTAGCGCCTGCAGAACTGCTGAAAACAACACAATCGGTCGTACTGCGTGCACCGCACTTCCAATGGGTGTGTTGTCTCTTCCTACATGTCACAAATAATATTCCTATTGTTTTCGTGTGGCTTCAGTTCATTCGGATCATCTTTGCTCTGAATTCGACCGCCTCACGCCGTTTTGGTGTTTTATGACTCTAGAAACGCGTTTCCGGTCACCACAGTCAAACGACACCTCTGATTGATGTGCTGTCTACCCAACCATTTTAAAATTCACACAACGGATGTTGTCTTATGATTTCATGGCATTCCAAGGTCATTCGGGTGGTTTTGACCCCCCAACGCGCCCTCTTAGCGCGCGCCGAACTGCTGAAAACGACACAATTGGTCGTACCGCGTGCACCGCATGTCCAGTGGGCGTTCTGTCACCACATACATGTCATGAATAATATTCCTATTGTTTTCGTGTGGTTTCAGGTCATTCGGAGCACGTTTTCTTCGAATTCGACCGTCTCACGCCATTTTGGTGTTTTATGAATCTGGAAACACCTTTCCGGTCACCGTGGTCAAATGACACCTCTGATTGATGTGTCTTCTACCTGACCATTTCAAAATTCACACCACGGCTATTGTTGTATGATTTCATCGAATTCTAAGGTCGTTCGGGTGGTTTTGACCCCCCAACGCTCCCTTTTAGCACGTGTCGAACAGCTGAAAACGACACAATCGGTCATACCACGAGCACCACACGTCTGATGGGTGTCCTATCTCCTCTTACATGTCACGAATAATATTCTTATTGTTTTGGTGTGGTTTCAGGTCATTCAGAGAATTTTTTCTCCGAATTCGGTCGTCTCACGCCGTTTTGGTGTTTTATGACTCTGGAAACATGTTTCCAGTCACCATGGTCAAACGACAACTCTGATTGATGTGTCGTCTGCCCGACCATTTCACAATTCACACAAAGGATGTTTTCGTATGATTTCATGACATTATGAGGTCTTTCGGGTGGTTTTGGCCCCCCAACGCACCCTTTTTGCGCGTATTGAACTGCTTAAAACGACACAATTGGTCGTACAGCACGCACTGCATGTCTGATGGGCGTTCTGTCTCCTCTTACATGTCACGAATAATATTTCTATTGTTTTCGTGTGGTTTCAGGTCATTCGGATCACGTTTGCTCCGAATTCCACCGTCTCATGCCATTTTGGTCTTTTATGACTTCGGAAACGCGTTTCCGGTCACTACTGTCAAATGAAACCTCTGATTGACGTGTTTTCTATCCGACCATTTCACAATTCAGACAATGGCTGTTATCATATGACTTCATGGAATTCCGAGGTTGTTCAGGTGGTTTTGACCCCCAACGCACCCTTTTAGCGCGCGATGAACTCCTGAAAATGATACAATTGGTCGTACCACACGCACCGCACGTCCGATGGGCGTGTCGTCTCCTCCTATACATGACGAATAATATTCCTATTATTTTCATGTTGTTTCAGGTCATTCGGAGCACGTTGCTTCAAATTCTACTGTCTCACGCCGTTTTGGTATTTGATGACTCTGGAAATGCATTTTCAGTCACCGCGGTCAAACAACACCTCCTATTGACTTGTCATCTGCCTGACCATTTCACAATTCACACAGCAGCTATTTTCGTTTGATTTCATGGAATTCAGAGGTCATTCGGGTGGTTTTGACCCCCCAACACTCCCTTTTAGCGCACATCGAACTGCTGAAAACGACACAATCGGTCATACCACATGCACTGCATGTCTGATGTGTGTCTCGTCTCTTCCTACACGTAATGAATAATATTCATATTGTTTTTGTGTGGTTTCAGGTCATTCTAAGCATGTTTTCTCTGAATTTGACCGTCTCACGCCGTTTTGGTGTTTTATATCTCTGGGAATGCATTTCTGGTCACCACAGTCAAACGACACCTCCAATTGACGTTTCGTCTGCCCGACCATTTCGCAATTCACAACAAAGCTGTTTTTGTATGATTTCATGGCTTTCTGAGGTCGTTCGGGTGGTTTTGACCCCCCAACTTGCCCTTTTAGCGCACGCTGAACTGCTGAAAATGACACAATCGGTCGTATCGTGGGCACCGCACGTCCGATGGGAATGAAGACTCCTCTTACATTTCACGAATAATATTCCTATTTTTTTCGTTTGATTTCAGGTCATTAAGAGCACATTTGCTCTGAATTCGACCGTCTCGCACCATTTTGGTTTTTTATGACTCCGGAAATGCGTTTCAAGTCACCACTATCAAAAAACACTTTTGATTGATGTACCATCTGCCCTACCATATTAAACTTCACCCCAAGTCTATTGTCGTATAATTTCATGGCATTCCGAGTTTATTCGGGTGGTTTTGACCCCCCCAATGCGCCCTTTTAGCGTGCGCCGAACTGCTGAAAACGACACAATCGGTTGTACCGTGGGCTCCGCACGTCTGATGGGCGTGTCGTCTCCTCCAACACGTCATGAATAATATTCCTATTGTTTTAGTGTGGTTACAGGTCATTCGGAGCACATTTTCTCTGAATTTGATCGTTTCACGCCGTTTTGGTGTTTTATGACTCCGGAAAAGTTTTTCTGGCCACCGTAGTCAAACAACACCTCCAATTAACGTGTCATCTGCCTGAACATTTTAAAATTCATACAACGGCTGTTTTTATATGATTTCATTAAATTCTGTGGTCATTCAAGTTGTTTTGACCCCCCAACATGCCCTTTTAGCGCACGTCGAACAGTTGAAAACGACACAATCAGTCGTACCATGAGCACCGCACGTCCGATGGAAGTTCTGTATCCTCCTACACATCAAAAATAATATTCCTATTGTTTTAATGTGGTTTCAGGTCATTCGGAGTACGTTTTATCCGAATTCGACTGTCTCATGCCGTTTTGGTGTTTTATGACTCCGGAAACATGTTTCTAGACACCGCAGTCAAATGACACCTCTACTTTATGTTCCGTCTACCCGACCATTTCAAAATTCACACCACAGATGTTTTTTGTATGATTTCATGGAATTATGAGGTCGTTCGGGTGGTTTTGACCCCCCCCCCAACGGGCCGTTTTAGCGCGCGCCGAACTGCTTAAAACTACACAATCGGTCGTACCGCGTGTACCACATGTCTGATGGGCGTTCTGTCTCCTCAAACACATAAATAATAATATTCCTATTGTTTTCGTGTGGTTTTAGGTCATTCGGAGCATGTTTTCTCCGAATTTGACCGTCTCACGCCGTTTTGGTGTTTTATGACTCCGGAAACCAGTTTCCGGTCAGCGGGGTCACACAACACCTCCGATTGATGTGTTGTCTGCCGAACATTTCAAAATTCACACAACGGCTGTTGTTGTATGATTTCATGGAATTCTGAGGTCATTTGGGTGGCTTTAACCCCCCCCCCCCCCCAACACGCCCTTTCAGCGCCCCCTGAACTGCTGAAAACGACACAATCGGCCGTACCGCGCGCAGCGCACGTCCAATGGGCATGTCGTCTCCTTTTACACATCACGATTAATATTCCAATTGTTTTCATGTGGGTAGGGTTATCCAGAGTGCGGGGGGGGGGGGGTTTGTCTGGGGTGTGGGGAGGGATTTCTTGGGTGTGGGGGGGTTGTTCACGGTGTGAGGGGGAGGTGCTATCCGGGGAGCAGGGAGGGCTTTCTGGGGTGCCGGGGGGTTGTCAGGGGAGCGGGGGGGACTTTCCGGCATGTGGGGGGTTTTCCGGCATGCGAGGGGGCTATCCGGGGTTCGGGGAGGGCTGTCAGGGGTGCGGAGTGCGGGGGGATGTCTTGGGTGTGGGGTGGGGTGGGGGGGCAGTCCGTGGTGCGGGGGGATATCCGGAGTACGGGGGGGTTGTTTGGGGTGCGGGGAGGGCTATCCGGGGGGGTTGTCCGAGATGTGGGGGTTGTCTAGGGTGCGGGGATGGGATGTCTGGGGTGCGGGAGGGCCGTCCGGGTGCTGGGGGGTTGTCTGGGGTGTGCGGAGGGGCTGTGTGGGGTGCAGGGAGGGTTGTCCGGGGTACGGGGGGGATGTCTGGAGTGTGGAGAGGGGATGTACGGGGTGCGGGGGGCCTATCCGGAGTGCGGGGGGCCTGTCCGGGGTGCGGTGGGGCTGTTTGGGGTGCAGGGAGGGTTGTCCGGGGTGCGGGGAGGGATGTCTGGGGTGGGCTGGGGACTACAAATAGTGAACCTAAGATCAGTTATCAAAAAAAAAATTCATGGTTTATATGAGGAATCGCATGGTTTTTTCAAAACTATTACAGAACATATAATTGAAAACATTGAAGAATTAAATAATCAAAAAAATTCCAAATCATTTATCAGTTTCATTGTTACTTCTCAATTCGTGCACAAAAACATCTAATTAGGCCAAAACACACATGATACCCCCAAATCAAAAAAAATATATCACTAGAAACCCAACCTCAATATCAATAACAACCCCTCCATTAAAAATAGAAACACACCTCGTGACTATGATGCGTCATGCATGGTCATGACTACGACCTCCATCAGGTGGGTCAGTGTCCCACAACAAATAAACATTATTAATATTTTCATAACAAAAATAATATAAATTAAATAAGTAAATACAGTATAAACCTGCGTCGTCCGATCCCTTGCACCATCACTTGGATGCACATATTTTCGCATTCCACTAACCTCAGTGATCAATTGCGCATTTACCTCCTCAGAAGCGCACAACCATGCCCCAAAATCTAACAACTATTGTGTCATCTGAGCAACAGCAGGACCGAAAACCGCAGTGCATGACACTACAGAATGAGGAATCCCTGATCCATAGGTCAAAGTATATCTATGCCCGTCCCGACCAATAATGTGATGAAAGATCTCATCCCTTTACATGGGAAGCTGTCGCTGGTCCTCTGGAAGATATTCTAACTCAGCTTTAAATTTATCTGGTGAAATATTTAAATATATATACATATATTAATATACATATTTTGATGTAATTATTTGTAATGAGTACAAGCACTTACTATAAATGTTGCAGCCTCTGGATCGTTGCGATCATGAGTCCTCATCCACACCGACATTTTATCAGTCAGTGCACCTTGCTCCCGCAACTGTATATGAATATAATATAAACACAAAACCATATTAATTGATAAATTATAAAATTAATAATAAATACCTCATATCGGATCTAAGACACGTGACGAGTCCTGAGCCTGTGAGGTGGTCCCTACAACGCTCGATTCTCAGAAGGGCGTGTTGACACCTCCTACATTCAATTCATTCAAATTTCAAATAAATCACACATTATTGTAAAAATATATACCAAAATAAATATATAAACCTCAACACCCTCAGTAGACCAATATTAAACTAAAACACGCCACTGAGCTAGAAGGACACCTCTCGGGACATTTTCAAGATTGTCTGGGGCACCCACATTTGGTACCCAGTGGTCCCTCTTGACTTTGCCTTTATAATCATTCCAAATCTTACGGCATTTTCTCATACACACTGGTATAAAATCATCGGGACATACTTTCAAATTTTTCTATTAAAGAAACAAATTGCATATGTTATTATTTTTTATACATAGGGAATAATGTAAAATGGTCTTCTTACCTGAACCTACCTCTAAAGACGATCTAATGTGTCTTGAGGGATAGAAGCCCAGTCACGCGTGGTCAATGGAAATCGATGTGGGTCACATATGATATGACCCTACTAATGAATAAATGCAGGGGAATTCTTCCCCACAGCATGAAATACCTCATCAAAGGAAACATCAAATGTCGTGTCAGAATTCCATGATAATATGCCACGACCAGGGCCTCTCTTGCGAGAGGATGAAGCAGTCGAGTCTGATCCTGTTGAAAACAATTTTATATATAATTTGACAGATGTTATAAATATATATATGTTTTTATCAATTACATAAAAAATAGAGCCAATGAAATTCAAACATACCTCGACCTTGAGACGTATATATCTCAGATGGATGATGTGGATCTTCTTCTTCTTCCCCTAACGTGCCTGCAGTCATAGAAACATTAGTAAGGAAACTATCTGTAGTGTCCAAATGATAAATTGGATTGTTTTTTTAAAAAATAAAACTTGTACAGTTGTTAATCAAACAAAAAGGGATGCAATATTTATTTGTGAATGAATTTTAAAAAATCATAAAGTTAACAAAACAGATATATAAATTATGTACAAAACCAATCAATGCATAGACAAATTTCAAATTGAATTAATAAAAATTCAAGAAGCACATGAACCAAATGAAGAATACCTCAATGGTAAGATATACTGACAATAACATCAATATAATATGAGTTATGTCGCCCTAAATATTTATAACTGAATAAACTTACAAAAGTGAGGATTAAAACTTACAAGGATTTATAAAATTGTTAGATAATTTATGATATCCTAGGATGAATAGTGGGAAAACAATTATACCTTTCATTAAGCATGAAAATCGACCATTTCTCCTTCAACAGTCACTCTTACCCTATAAATATCTTCTTCAAATTGAACTATAGTATGTTGATCAAGCTGTTGGGAAACAAAAGGAACAGTTTCAGGTTTATCTTGTTCAAATACAAACACTCCTCGCCGAGACATTTTGACAACAAATTCCCAACATGGATTCGAAGGAAACGTAACGAATAATACTTGTTCTTCTTGTGATGTCAAAATTAAAGGTTCATTATCAACTCGTTCATTTTTGTATAACATATAGTTAAAATTCACCAATGAAAACTGATATTGATCGACTTTACATCCATGCACTAGATCACCCGAATTACACTTTAGTAATATGTACTTCAACCCGTGTGTGTTTACAACTTCAATGATGTCTATCAATTGACCACAGTAATAACCAGAATTGAAAAATGGACAACTGATGCCACTATTTTGTGTTGCTCGTTTGTTGTCAACATCTTTAATTTGAAATTGAAAACCATTAGCATCTATAGATTTATAACGACGAGCCGTTATAAATGGACCCTCATCCAGTTCGATAAATTCTTCAGTTAGTGTGGGGTCCCCTAACTCCCTTAGATTATGAACCTACATAATTCATAGAATTCAATGATGATATATGCAGAAAGAAATTAGTATAATACTTCACTCATAATGAAAATAAATTTATACGTACATAATCCTTGAACCAATAATGAAATGACACATAATGACATTATTGAATTTAAAACTCAGTCCCACAATACATCTCTTATTTTATCTCATTAACGTGTTTCATACAAATGATAACGCAATGTTTAAATAATCAACTTATGAAAACAAAACATGTAAAAGTTAAACAATAAAAGTGATAAGATACTTACTGCATTAATGGTGAAACTAATGGAGTATTGAACAAGATATATCGATTCGCTTGTATCCACTCGATGTTTTCTATATCATATGTGGTTCCTTATCCAACTGGCCCATCATGAATCCAAGAGGGCTTATCTAATTTTTTTTCAACATCCGTAAGATATAAGACACAAAAAGTAGTACATTCATCCATCAAATAACTATTGGTTATTGATGCCTTCAGATGAGCTCTGTTCCGTGAAAATCATTTCAATGTACTCAAATACCACTCAATAGGATACATCCACCGGAATTGCACTGGAACAGCAGCCATTACTTCATCAGTTATGTGCACTGTCAAGTGGACCATAACATCGAAAAATGAGGAGGGGAATAGTTTCTCAAAGTGACAATGCGTAAGTACAATTCGGTCCTGTAAAATTTTTAAATCACTCATTTGTTGATTTCTTAAACAAAGAAGTCTAAAAAAATTACTCATCTCAATCAATGGATGAACAAAATTGGGGGATAAAAATCCAAAATTGCGATTGGAATCAACTTCTGATGTCGTATGTGATTATCTTTACTTTTCAACCCTTGCAATGTCTTGATCATCAGATTCACACACTTTGAAATATTAGAAGAGTAACCATAACACACATTGAGCATCTTCAAAATGGAAATAAATGTCTTTTTCTACTTTATAGTCATTGTATACTGTGCAGCAGGAATATATGCCTTGTTTACCTCAGCTAACTTTAAATGCAACTGTTTCCTTAAAACCATTTCTTCCAAATCACGGCATGCATTAACATGGTCCTTTGATTTTTCACTGAAACCTAAAATGTTCCACAATATGTTATCACAAACATTTTTTTCAGTGTGCATGACATCCAAATTATGCCTCAGTATTATAGTTTTCCAATACGAAAGACTATAAAAATACTTTTCTTTTTCCAATTGTGACTGGGATGCCTACCCACAGCACGAATATTATTTATCGGAGGAGCCACCAAATCTTGAATTTCATATACCATGTGGATTTTTTCATTCTCAATCTACGATAACATTTCGACTCTTGTCATGATCTTTGGTGCTAGGTTAAACTCTCTAGAACCATCAAATGCCACTCTATCCTTTCTGAACCTGTGTTGAGGGGGGAGAAAACGTCTGTGACCCATGTATGCCCATTTTTTGGAATTCTTAATCCATACATATGTTGTACATTTATTGCAACAAGGGAAAGAAAATTCCCCTTTCGAACTCCATCCTGATAAATTTGCATAAGCTGGGAAGTCATCGATTGACCACAATAAAGAAGCCTGCAGTTTCAACATTTCATTCGTTTCACAGTCATAATTCATCACACCATCACCCCAAAATTCATTCAACTCATCAATAAATGTCTGAAGGTAAACATCAATCTTATCCCCTAGACTTTTAGGTCTATCAATAAGAGTGGAAAGTAATATAAATTGTTCCTTCATAAAAAGCCATAGAGGAAGATTATACGGAACCAACACCATGGGCTATGTACTATGAGTTGCACCAACCATAGACTTGAATGGATTAAAACCATCTGCTTCCAATCCCAATCGGACATTACGAATGTCTTTAGCAAAGTCAGGATGTCTCTTATAAAAATCCTTCCATGCATGAGAGTCTTCCAGGTGGGTTAATATATCACTTTAATGAACTCTTTCTGCATTCCATCTCATTAAATTAGAAACTTTAGATGACATAAAAAATATTTTCAACCTCAATTTAAGGGGAAAGTAACGCATTTTCTTTACAGAAATCGGTTTCCCCTGTATCGCAATCTAACTTTGATGAGTCTGATTTCCCCTGTTCTCTTTCAACCTGGAAGCACCACAAACCGTACAAATATCCAAATGGGTTGTTTCCTTTCTAAACAACATACAGTTGTTTTCACATGCATCTATGGTCTCATATGTAAAACCTAAGTTCTCTATAAACATACAAGAATTGTAATACGACTCAAGAATCTTAGCGTCGACAGGAAGAACCTTTTTCAATAACACCAACAGCATATCGAATGATGTGTATGACCAATGATTCAAAGTCTTCAAATGCAACAACTCCACGATAAATGAAAATTTATTGTAAGAAGTACATCCATGATATAATTCTGTTTTTTCAGCATCAAGTGCTTCATAAAAACTCTTCGAATCACGATCTGCACCAGAGCGAAGATTTATCTCACTGGTCTTATGATTCTGGATGTCAATGCCTTCAGGATCCAACCCACGTACCATTTTAGTAAGAATTTCATGCATTGGATCATTCATCCTTGCATCAACATCCATCTGAACTGCATCCGTATTTTGAAAACAAACATATTCTTCTCCATGAAGAGTTCGACTCTTATAATTTTTCAAAAATCCATTAATGAATAGGTGCCCCCTCACAGTATCTCATGTGAATTGATATCTGTTAGCATATTTTCTTCATGGAAAACTAATATAGTCACTTTCAAATCCTTTGGTGAAGTCAATAAGCTCCCTAATTCCATTGAAATATTCTTTAGACGTTGAATTTGGAAGATAAATCCAACTCTTATCCATAATAAGATCTCTATAACAAACATTTACACAAGACTTATTACATTTTCATTTTTCATATCAAATATATTTAAAATAAATACTAATTAATTGTTTGTGAACCATTTATAAAATAATAATGTAAGTGAACAACCGTGTCATACCTGATTGTGCTACAAACCTAGAAGGGAGAGGAGCCGAAGGCAGTGTTGCGATAGAGAGGAGAGGCAGCGTAGGGGAGCAGGAGCCGGAGGTGGTACGGCGAGGGAGGGGACGGGCGGCGGTTGTGACGAGGAGCTAGAGGAGAGGAGGTGGTGAGGTGGTGACGGTGTAGTGTGGGTGGGATGGAGAGGGAGGGGACCGAGGACATGGGGAGTTAGAGTAGATGGGTGGCAGTGGCGAGGGGACGAGTAGAGTTCGTGCAGGGAGGGAGGGGACCAGGCAGCGGTGGTGCAGCAAGGGAGAGGACAGTGAGGGAGGCGGCGGGCAGTGGTGGTGCGGTGAGGGAGGGGACAAAGATGGAGGGACGGGGGTTGGCAGGGTGTGGGGGTGTCCGGGGTGCGGGGGAGGGGGGGCGTTCGGGGTGTGGGGGAGGGCCGAGGAGGCAGAGGGCCGAGGGTGGAGACCGGAGGGGGTGGAGGCCGGAGGTGGGTGGCGGGAGGCCAGGGGCCAGAGGGAGGCCGGAGGGGATGGAGAGCAGGGCGGAGGGCGGACAGAGGGTAGAAGGTGGAGGGAGGAGGCCAACGAGGGCAGAGGGTGGAGGGCAGCGAGGGAGGGCACATGGTGACGGGGGAGGGCAGTGAGGGAGGGCACACAACAATGGGGGAGGGCGGTGAGGGAGGGTGTGCGGCGACGGGGGAGGGCGGTGAGGGAGGGTGTGCGGCGATGGGGGAGGGCGTGTGGCGAGGCGAGGAGGGAGGATGAGGGTTCGGGGGGGCACTGAAGCGGTGGGGCAAGGATGGAGGAGGAGGGTTTGGGGGTGCCGAAGCCCCCCTTTTTGGCAAAACCTTGCGACCACCATTGGCGATTGCTATTGGTTACCTATAGAGACCAACTGTGGCCATCGCTATAGGTAAGGGGGATCCAAAGCCCAGTTTTCTAGTAGTGTTAGAACATCAAAAGGTTAGCCTCATTGTTGACCAATTTGAAGTTGAATTCAATCAGTGTTGGACGATAGGGATAAATATCACGGATAGTGAGGAGATTGATGCTCTTGATTGGGATGAATTCAAAGGTATGTTTCTTGATAAATATTTTCCTAAGGTGGTTTATCTTAGGATTGAATATCAATTCATGTAATTGAAGTTGTAGGATGACTTAGTGGCTACTGATGAAGAAAAATTCACTTGAATTTCAAGGTATGATCCAAATTTTATATGAGATCTTGATATTAAAATCAATCATTTTTACTTAGGATTAAAACCAATGTATAAAAGGTCTTTATCTTCTCATGAGTTCAAAAGGTTTGAAAAACATATCTGATGTGCAAAGAAGGTGGAAATTTATTTTTCTGATTATCATGTGTTTTTTACAAACAACAGAATAAGAGGTCGAGGTGGAATACCAAAGGGAAGAACTCCTCAAAAAAACATTGATGGTAAGAAACTTATGTTTACAGTTGGTTGAAATTGTGGTAAAAATAATGTTAGGGAATGTCTTTTGAATTCTGGTAAGTGCTACTAATGTGGTAAAATGGGGCATAAATCTCGTAATTGCACTGAAAAAGATCAGATTAATGGAAAGAAAAAATCTGATTTACAGTCAGTAATTTTTTCTAAGAGAAATGAAATGGGTCATTATGAAAATGAGTGTCCAATGAAGAACTCAACTGAGTGAAAGCATCCAGACTGTAAGCAGAAAATGGTGGTTAAATCCTTTGTAACTACTTCAGCAGATGTTGGTACATCAAAAGAAGTTGTATCAAGTACACTGTTTGTTTGTTCATATTATGCCAAAGTGTTGTTTGATTCAGGGTCTACACATTATTTTATTTTTGATAAATTTTCTAGTAAATTAGTAATTCCATCTCATGATATGAATCTTGAACATATGGTAAAAGCACTGGGATCCAATGTTTAAACTAAAAAATTATAAGAACCTTCTTATCCTTGTGTGCGGAAAGAATCTACCTGCAAACCTTATTGGTTTGCCTCTAGTAGAGTTTGATGTAATTTTGGTTATGGATTGGATTTCTGTTTATCATTCTACAATTTACTATAGAGATAAAGAGGTTTATTTTTAGAAATAATTTCAGTTTGTTTACAAGAATTAACCCTTACTTTTGAAAACATATCAGGAAGCTGAGAAACTAGTAAAGTATAGAAATGAATTTTACCTTACACATATTGTTGAAAACAAAGGAACTATTTAGATTAATGATGTGATAGAGGTAAATGAGTATCTTGATGATTTTCATGATGATTTTCTTGGTATAATACCTGTTCGGGAAGTTGAATTTACTATTGACTTAGTTCTTGATGTTAAGCCAATTTCAAAACCCCCTTAACGAATGGCTCAAATTGAACTTTTAGAGTTAAAAAATCAATTGAAGTAGTTATTAAATAAAGGTTTCATTCATCCTAGTGCATCACCATTTGGTGATCCTGTCTTATTGGTTAAAAATAAAGATGATTCAATAATACTTTGAATTGATTATAGATCATTGAATAACATCACTATTAAGAACACGTATTCTTTTCCTCATATCGATGATTTTTTTTATCAGCTTTTGGGAGCTTAGTATTTTTTAAATATTGACTTGAATTCGAGGTACCATTAGTTTAATGTAAAGGATCCAGACATTCCTAAGACCATGTTTCATACTATATATGGCCATCATGAATTTTTAGTTATGTCTTTTGTGTTAACCAACGCACTTGATGTATTCATGGATCTTATGAATATAATTTTCCATAATTTCCTAGATAAGTTTGTGGTTGTGTTTATTGATGATATTTTTGTTTATTCCAAAAGTAAAGTGGAACATTAAAGCCATTTAAGATATGTCTTGGAAACGTTAAAAGAAAAGAAACTATATGGGAAATTCAAAAAGTGTTTGTTTTGGTTACAAAAAATTTCATTCCATGGTCACATTGTTTCAAAAAATGGCATAATTATTGATCCATCAAAAACAAATGTTGTTGAAGAAATGACAAGACCCAAAAATATAATTGAGATATATAGTTTTCTTGGTTTATTAGGTTATTACTAGAGGTTTTTTGATAAAATTTCACTGCTATCTATCCCAATGACAAAGTTGACTCAAAAAGGTGTTAAGATTATTTGGAAAAAATAATGTGATGATTTTTTTCAAGAATTGAAAAGAATATTGGTGAATGCTTCAGTTTTGGAACTGCCTTCCAGAAATGGTGTGTTTTTTTTCTATAGTGATGCTTCATTTAAAGGAATCGGTTGTGTCCTTATGAAGAATGATCAGGTAATTGCATATGCTTCACCTCATTTAAAACCTCATCAGTTAAATTACCCTACACATGATTTGGAATTAGTTGTTGTTTTTTTCTTTAAAAATTTCGATGCATCATATATATGGAGTAAAATGTGTAATATAGACCGACTACAAAATTTTGAAGTATATATTCACTCAGAAAGAATTGAACATGAGGAAGAGGATATGGTTAAAATTAATCAAGGATTATGATTGCAAGATTCATTAATAACCAGGAAAGAAAAATAAAGTGGTTGATGCTTTGAGTCGAAATAGTAATGCTACATTAACCATGTTACATTTTGAACAAGATCCTTCAATTAATGATTTGATGAACATAGGAATTGAAGTTTTTAGTATAGAAAATTCCTCTGTTTTGTTTCTGGTGTCAGTGAAATCATCTCTATCAGACAAAATTATGCAAGCACATAAGGAAGACAGTGAGTTACCAAAAAAGGTAGAGTTAGTTCATAAGGGTAAGTTCCATGAATTTAGCATTGGTAATGATTTTATTTTGATATTTAGAAATAGATTATGTGTTCCTTGTGATTTATAATTAAAAAAAGAGTTGTTATGTGAAGCTCATAGTTCTCCATTTTCAGTTCATCCTGACAGTACTAAGATGTACAGAGATCTTTAGGATTATTACAGGTGGGATAGAGTGAAAAGAGATATTGTTGACTTTACTATGAAGTGTTTGACCTTCCAATAGGTTAAAGTAGAGTGGCAGTAACCGAAAGGGATGCTTCAGTCATTATCGGTGCTAGAGTAGAAATGGGAAAATATATCCATGGACATTGTTCTGGGATTATCAAAGACATCTCTAGGTAAAAATGAAATGTGGGTTATTATTGATCAATTTACTACATATTTATATTTCCTTCCTATTTGAGATATTTTTCCTCTAGATCAACTTTCTATGTTGTATTTTAATGAGATTATCAGGTTACATGGAGTTCCCCTCTCCATTGTATTTGATCGTGATCACATTATTAATTCTAGACATTTTAAAGGCCTTCATAAGTTGTTGGGTACTGAATTGAATTTTAGAACATCTTTTCATCCTCAATAAGATTGATAGTTAGAATGAACAATTCAGAAATTGGAAGATATGTTACAAGCTTGCTCAATGGATTACCAGGGATGTTGGGACTAATAGCTTTCTTTGGTTGAACATTATTACAATAACAGTTTTCATTCCAATATATAGATGGATCCATTTGAGGCATTATATGTAAAGAGGTATTGAACTCCAGCTTTTGGGGATGAAGTAGGTGAAAGGAAACTTATAGGGCCTGAATTGGTAGAAGAGATGGCAGAAAAAGTTCAGTTGATTCAGAATCACATGAGAACATCTCAGAGAAGGTAAAAAAGTTATGCAGATAACCGAAGGAAGGATCTTTATTTCGAGGTATAAGATCATGTCTTTCTCATATTTTCTCCAGGTAAAAGTGTGATACATTTTGGTAAAAAAGGAATGTTGAGTCTGAGGTTCGTTGGACCCTATGAAATATTAGAGAAAGTTGGATCAGTTGCCTACAGAGTGGCTATACCTCCATGTTTATCCCAGATACAAAATATTTTTCGTGTTTCAATGTTGAGAAAGTATATGCCGGATCCATATCATGTTTTCAGTCTAGAGGTAGTTCTGTTGGAAGAGAATATTTCTTATGATGAAAAACTAGTCCAGATTCTTCACTGAAGAGAACCAGGGTTGCGGAATAAGGTAATCATTAATGTAAAAGTTTTGTGGAAAAACTATATAGTTGAAGAGGCAATGTGGGAATCTGAAAATGATATGAGGGGTAAATACCCCCATTTATTTGATAAGTGAGTAAAACTGTGAGGACGCAATTTCCAAAAGGGGGGAAGTATGTAACCTCCTATGTAAATAAAGGATATGATATTTTCATATTTATTAATATTTTTGAATTAAATATAAATTTTACTTTAAATGTTATTCAATGTTCGATGGCGTACCCAACATGCAATAGCGGGTTTCTTTGAAATATTACGTTTCACACAACATTGAGTTATATTAAAAAATAATAATATAATAATATTATTTTAAATGGTATTTAACGCATAGTCGTTGTATTGGAAATAATTAATATAACTAACTACAATATAATTACACATGTTTATTAAATGTTTTTACATTTATCCAATAAAATTTAGAAGCTTAAAATGTGAATCAATACAATTTTAATCATAAACACTCTACTATTCTTTAAAAGGTAGATTTACCGCCTTTTAATGGAAAACACTTTTTAAATCTAGTTTTTATCACTTTTATATGTTTTAGTTGATAAAATATTATTCTTTTTTATAATTGGGTCACCAAAATTTACTTTGGATGAAATTTTGGTATTATTATGATAATGTTCATTTTTTAATGAATAATGAAAAAAATAATATATTTTAATTTATAACTACCTCTTAATATAATTTATTTATATGATTAGATTATCTTTTAAAATTTTTTTAAAGTTTAATTAGATTATGTTTTTACCATTTAATCCAATTTCGATTATTTTAAGTAATTTTACTTTGAAATTGGACCTAAACAAGTATCAATATTTTGATAGTTTTTATTTCCTAAAAACAGGCTTTTTGTTTTTACAACAGGAATTAATTTTAAATTAATTTCTGAAAATTTTGTATTTTAAATTTGGAAAAATGGATTCAGTATTTGGAATCAGTAGGTCCAATTTGTGTAAATAGGTAACTTTTATTTTTAGGAATTATAAATATTTACTTTAGTAAATATTTTATTTACCATGGATAAAAGGTCATTCTCGTAAATAACGGTAAACAAATATTATTATTATAATATTAAATTACCCTAACATGTGTCATAATCCTAATTTTTTGATACATTTCTGCCAATGTTCATCCTTGGGTCTATTTTGGGATCCCATGGAGCCACTTGGGAGTGATAATGACACTTTATATTAATTAATTTAAAGTAAAGGCAAAAATGACATAAACATATATCTTTTAGTAAAATAATTTTTATATGAGGTTATATAAGTTATAAATTTAACTATAGTTATTCATCTAGAATATAAAGACAATTCCTGCATCATGGTATTTTATTTATAATTATTAGACATAAAATACAAAACATATTTAGGACACAATGATGATGCAGGGATTACCTTATTAATGAATGATTTAAATAAATGGGATTATAAAAATTAAAAAAATCCAAAACCTATCGAATTATTATTGGATGATTTTATTTCGAACAATATTCATCTTATATTTGAATTTAGTGAGTTTTGAAGTTTTTGAAACTAAAAATAAGTTTATAATAAAAAAATACTTTCAAACTTTCCTAAAGAGCCCCTCGTCCCCTTATAAAAATCCATCACCTCTATCCCATTACTCACAACTCTCAAGCCCCTTTTCTTGTCCAACATCTACACAATTAATCTCCCTACATCTCTCTCTTACTTCTAAAATCCTTCTCCTAGTCAGAAGGCAATTCAAGTAAACCTGTTGGTTCAAACCAAAGGGAGATACCTGATTTAAAGGTAATGTCTTCTCTTAAGTTATTTTCATTTATTTTACTTATACAATCCCCTATACTCTCTTTATTACATTATTTTAAAACAACCCCAGTATCCTCAATATACTTGGTTTTTTTATGAGAATGATTCTAACTACACTTCTAAAAACCTCCATCTAATGGATACGAACATATTGTTTATGTAGACGGTGAACTACTGCCTCACCAAACGATAATTGTTCAAATATCTCCAAATACCTCTCATGGTGGTCATTATTACGTAAATTTATGTATATATGTATATATATGATATATATTATGTTTATTGTTTCTCTATTCTTCTTTATTTTTCATTTATATCATACCATTATGGTTTCCATAATGGGTAAATACAATAATTTCATTTGAGGAAGTGAGAACTACCGCCCCCTCAATGTGATATGACGCATTCATGCCATACGTGGGATCTATAAAGGATGGAGTTAAGGAAATTATATATGATATTATACTGGAATTATAATATACCTATGTATCATTATGTTTTCTTTCCATTAAAATACGAAATAGAAATATAAGTAGCATTCATGCGTATGTATGACTTAACATCTCCATTAACGATGCATTTTATTTATAATCTCCAAATGTTATGTACTATAATAAATACATATATATACTGGATATATATGAAATATATGATATCTAAATCATGAATATAATTCTAGATATAATGGAATTTTGACCACATGGACAACATGTAATTATAAGAAGTTCATTTTTGACTCAAGTACCAAATATCAAAAAAAATAACCATTATTAACTTAAATGATTATGTAATGTATATAACAGGGTAATAAGTGATATAAAAGGAATAAAAAACTTGAAAAAGGTTCTGAAGAAATTAGAAATTAACTTTATTTTATCATTCAGAAGATTATGGAACGAAAAATTCAAGTGAGACATGCGGTATGGGACTTCGTCTCAATCTCCTTTCATTGAGGCATACTTTGATTTATACATAGATTTCCTTTATATGGTGTATAACCCCATTTGAATTTTAATTTCATTAAAAGGGAATATTTTTTCTATGAAGTTTTTTACTAAATGACAAAAAGAATGTTTTTTTAACATACGTGGTGACAACGACCTTTCCGCCATCGTGATCATTATTTGATAATTGGCTTCCTTAACAATCCATAATGTTTTTAAAAATAAAATAAATAAAATATACTATTTTTACATATTTTGGTATTGAAAATGGTTTTGAGAAATAATCAATTATATCAATATCATGAAATGATATATTGTGATTTCAATGTTGAAATGTTATCTTTCCTTTATGATTGTTTTATTTGTTATGGTTCTTGTGTATTTTTTACGTATATGGATGGTTCCATGATAAATTTAGGGTGGTTGAACCCATGATAGCGCTCTAATACATTAGTTAATGTGACAGAGGTAAACATTAATGTTTCTCCTAAGATATTTAGGGAATATACTGTGATGGGTATTCCAAATGTAACTCCCTATGTAGCTGTGAAAGCTACAACGTAAGTATGTTATGAATGCCACAAGTTACCTTTATGATTTATGTTTTCATGTTTTATTCATAAATCTTTTTATCCTGTGTGTTATGTTAAATATTGAAATGTATGATTTCATTTACTTTTATGAATTGTGGACTACTGTTTTTGTTCCTTGTTTTATAAAACATACTGAGGTTTTTATGCTCATACCAAGTTTTGAAATGTTTTTTATAGTACTTAAAGATTAATAGTGTCAATGATGGTATCAAGGAAAATTCATGCCTTCTAAAACATATAACTAGACATGACACTTTTTTTCAAGAGTTTTTATTTTATGAAAAAGTTGAAACTAAGTAAAAGTGTCTACCTTGTAATTTTTGAGATGTAATGTAATAGTTATTTCCTAATTCTCTAAAACTCTAATCCTAAAAAGTTACTCAATGTGAAGTATTCATTTAATTCAAGATTATTTAATGTTTTAAGGTTGGGTCCTTATTGGGTAACATAGGTCTTTTTAGAGTTTATATTGTAGTGGTTTATTGAAAAATAATGGTGTAATAGTGTTATGATATTTGAAACTTCTATTAGAGGACTAAATTATTGAAAAAAGGGAGAAAACAATATGGACTTTGAGTAGTAAAATATTACATAAAAAGACTTACTTTTTCACCTTTAATAAATAGCGGCATCCCTATACACAATGTATTTTTATGAGAGAGAGGCCCATGATGGTGTGTTCAAAAAAGTGGTTCTATTTTGTTAATAACCCTCAATCTATAGTCCAATTGTTTTACTAAATGTGGGAAGAATATATACAATTTTTAAACTGGATAGTGGTATTCTTATAGAGTTTTTATTAATTATCATAATATAAATCTTGAGAGGAGACCTCCCAACTATATTGTGACCCTCAGTGTGAATGTATATTGAATATTCATTATTATACCAATCACATTGTAAATATTTTATTGTGTTCGAGGATGAGGTTTTACTTTAGGGGTTTTATATTTTCATGACTCGTGAAGTTATTATCTTGGGAATTATAGTTCATATAAAAGGTTCATTTAATGTCTATCACAATCAAATTTATATTTTAGTGGATTTAGAAACCCAACAAGAAGTTTTTTGGTACTATGTATTGTTATTTAGGTTTTCTCATTTTCCCAATGTTGTAATATATAGATTTCACCAAATTTTAATTATTATAAAATCATTTCATATTCAATACTAGGTTCTTAACTATCAAAGATCAAGATGAAGACAGGAGATCCCCATGAGTGTTTTTTATAGTTTATAAAAGAAGGAGGATGTGGATCTTATGCCACGATAGAGAAATATGTGTGATCATGAAATATTTTAATGAGATGATAGATAAGATAACATAGTACAAGGGGTTGTGGTTCCTTTCAACTCCAATGGTGTTACTACAAAATCATTGTCAGAAACAGGTCATGGGAGTGCAATTTAGATGGGATGTTGATTTATTATAATAATAAAATGATATTAAATATAGGGGGGGTGAATTTCTCCCACTAAAGTTATACTTTATGAAGAACCAATTTTGATTGGATGTTGATGGTTGGTTGATTCATTGTGTTCCTTAAGATCATATGATATTTTTCTAGGAAATATTTCCTTAGTGAAATGTCTTGGTAAGACTCTCCTAGAGTGGTCGAATGTTCCCCTTAAGATATTACCTCACAATGGACTAGAGAAGGTACATTTATGGGTGATATAGGATTTTTCCTTCCAAGATGGTTGATAATTGATTTCCTTTAGAGATATGACCTCTATAGAACAAAACTTAATGTGTGGAAATGGAGGTTTTCCATAAGATATTTATTCTTATCTTCCCTTGATTAGTAGACTAACTTTTTTAAATTCCAAGGATAAAAAAGTTTTTAAGGTGGGTTAGATGTTGAAAATAGGGTTTCCCTCAGATTAATCTTTACTAAATTTTGAGTTCCAATTCCTTAGGTCCACTCCAATGATAAAAATGATAATTTAACCTAGAGAAATATTTTTAAAAAATATATAATGGTTCTATACTTTTTTTTATGGTGTTTACCCTTGGGGAATGTGGGAATATAATTGTGAGTGCGGTAGGGACCCTATAAAAATATATGTGTATAAAAAACAATATTTTATGTCACATTTGTATATTTTGATGAATTTCTTATATCAGCTAAATAAAATTTTGTTGGTCAATATTTGAATATGGTTTATTCCTAAATGGGGGGTTTTATATTATAAGTGATACAATTGGATTTTTTATAAGTTATCTAGGATTATTCCATCACTAGTGGGTGATTAAAAACAATAATTAATATAAATTTGATTAATTTATGGTTGGAGAAAACTAAATTGATGTATAGTTAAACCGTATTATGTTATCTCTCCATGAAAAGATATTCATGATTGGAATTGAACCTATATATATAGAGGGAGGATGAATCAGATATTTTGTTGTTACAAAAATACATCAATGATCAATGTTGGATCATGTGAAGATGTTGAATGATACATTAGATTTGACACCAGATTAATGAGTCGGATGTTGTGCTATTGATATATGGATTTTTTATAATTATAGATCAATTCTTCATGAAATCGATATAAAATTTATGGAATATAATTTACATTATTCACGATTGATTTCAAGTTAACTATTGTTCATTATTATTATTTTTTCCTCCAACCATCATTTTGATATAAAAAAATTTTGATCTTGGATATTAAACCCTAGAAAAACTAATTTCAAGGGTTATTATTTTTTATCATGATGTTGTAACTAAATTTGATGATGATCCTAATGTAATGAGATGAAGAAAATTTATGCCCCCGATTATTATTTATCACTCCCCTTCTCCTCTCCCTAAAACCCTCTCTCTATTTTTATTCCCTCTGGCATATAGATGATCGACCACATTACCTACTGATATACGCTTATACTGAGATTAATACAATGTATTGTGGATATAAATATAGTAGGGATGGAAGATTTTTTATAGAAATCTATGTCATATATTGATCAGACACATAACTTATCTAGTATTTGTGGAAAAATTATTGGCCACCTATGGTGGATAGAGATTACTAGAAAGATTTTATTCATTTTTTTCTAGCACGATTGGAAGTAGGATGATGCACTAAGGATAGTACAATTAGAGATGTCGATGTGACTTTTCCGTTACATTGACTGATTGTGTGAGAAAGGGGATGTACGTCATGAGGATAATGTAAGTTATTCTATAAGGGTGGAAAATAAATAGGTCTTGAAAATATTGGTGTGTGGGGATCTATAGTACTAAGAAGAGAGGATTAACAAAAATTTAGGAGCTATTAGAAATATACAGTATGTTTAAATAGAGGAGGTGGTGTGGATTTAACCTATGAAATTATTATATCATCAATTTAAAAAAGAACCTAAAGGATCATTATAGAATGACTAAGAGTGGCTAAATTAGAGAATCAATTTTTTTTATGTTTTCTTGGTGAAAAAAATTCATCACTGGTTAGAGTTAATTGTGATAAATATTTAAAAAACAAACACACATAAAGGTAAAATAATATTTTCAAGGTTCAACTCTCAAATAAATGAGTCTAGTCTTTGGAATGATATAGATTTCATTGATACCATGCAACTGACTATTTTCGACATATAGATGGAATGAGAATGGTTTATTATTATACTTGTGTAAAAACAAGTCTCTCGATTGTGGTAGTTCTTCCCAAAAACTTATTCTTATAAAAACGTTGATATCAATAATAATAAATCCTTCTTAACACATAAATCATTTTTTCATGAAATTATTCCCATTAACTTCTTCTTTAACCAGATAAAACTCAACTATGATCTCTTCAATTTTTTCTAATAATCATATCCCCTTATTCGTACACTTAAATTATTATCCTGTACTATAATTTTATAATTACAATCACTCCTCCTATTATTCTCACCCTAATACATATCTCACACTTTTCATACCAGAAATAAAAAATCCTTAAATCCAATTGAAATTTTCAAATTCAAAATCATTTTAATAAATTCCTCCAACCAACTAAACTATTCCTATTTAATTTTTATCTATTAAATATTATTACATATAATAGATAAAATTAATTCTTCAAAAATTTACCTCATATATTAAGTTAGTAATCAATTCTATCACCCAGAAATCCATAAACATAAAACCCACTCATAACGGACTCAAATTTGCTAATAAAACTTTATCGATGTCTTCATTCAGAAATATTGGAATTTTTCCTTCAAAACACATTATACCATAGGAATAGTCCTCAAACATATGATCATTTTGATTTGAAACCATGAATTTAAACAATAAAAAATAGACTATAATCCTGGTCACATACCTTATCCAATTATGAATATAAAGACAGAGTGGACCCCAAAAGGAGTAGCATGATTGTTTCGACCTTTTCTATTTTTCACATGAACACTGTAAGATAAACATAGGGAGCACCACTTCCATTAAGAAGTTGGTTTTTTTTAATATACACATTTTTAATGCACTCATACTATCAAAATTACAAACCATGGTAAAGGAATTTGTTGTTTTAGGATTTCTTCTCATTAACATTCACACCAATATGGGTGTGAAGTTATTGTATTGTTAATCCTTTCTTCCAAGAACATTCATCACTTCATGAAACATCCATAAATAATCTAGGTTACTTAAAACATAATATATTCTATAATAGTGATAAAATAATAATAATATATATATATGAAATTTTTTTCATTTTCAATCATCGTATTTAATTTAGAATGAAAATTATGTGTTGGAAAAAAAATCCAACACACTCAATCTTACCCTCTTCAAAAATTCTTCAACTTCACAAATCAAAACCATATTAAGATATGTTCTTCTCTAAAATATTACTTTGGTATTTTTGGTGAACCATGGAACATAAATCAATACAAAAATCTGAAATATTATAAATGGATCACCATATAATAATTTTAAGACTACATGAATGAACTTGGTGTGGGAAGAAAGAACATTGAATAAATAATTCCATTATTTTACATATGATAGTGATCTATAAACATATTCCTTAATAAGGAAATCACAACCTCTAAATAGATCTTAAACATCACTTCAAAAACAAATAAACATAAATATATATCTTCAACCAATTACAAAAACAAATTTTAAAGATTTCACACATGCTAAAATTATAGATTACCTCTTTTTAGAACACTCTATAAA
Source organism: Viscum album (assembly GCA_963277665.1). NCBI lineage: Eukaryota > Viridiplantae > Streptophyta > Magnoliopsida > Santalales > Viscaceae > Viscum > Viscum album. The sequence continues at coordinate 2,051,847,334 of OY728146.1, read as the reverse complement.
TATATTCAACCATTAAATTGATAATTTTATCATAGTTAATAAATATTAATGGAGACTCCCCCAATATACTATAGTCTCACTATGAAAATCAATACGAAGATAAAAATAAATGAAGGATTTATGTTGTCAGTTTTCCCCCACTGATAAAAATATCTAAATAAAAATATGAGAGAGTGGAAAATAAAACCATACCATAGCCTTGTAAATATTTTTTTTGGAAACCTATATTCAAAATAATATTTTTAAATGTTTCCTTACACAATGTATTTGGGAATAAATCAGTAATATGCACCGTTATAGAATCAAATTCAAACACTTAATCATTATTCTACAACATCATTTTGATGATGTGATATTTAATATCAATGTTCTTGGATATAGATTCCTGAATTGGATTATTTATAAAAATAATATCACTTTTATTATCACATCACTATAGTAATGAAAAAATCACGTAAAATACTAAATCTTCTAAAAAATTCACCATTGACATAATTTGTGTTTTGGAAGTCAAGGAATAAAAATTATTCATCCTTAGTAGTGCTCAAGGTGACTAAATTATACCTCTATAAATTCTATAAAACACATCTATCTCTATTAAGGAATACACCACTAGATTTAGACTTTATATCACCAATAATTCCTATCCAATTTGGATTTGGATAATAATATATATCAATCTTCCCTTTGTTTTCATATGTCTATACAGAGTTTAATTTTACATTGATATATCTTAGTATTCTCATTCCTAAAATTTAATGAGAAACTTATGGGAAACATTTTTACCAAGAACCATGTGTAAAAATATACATAATATACGTTGTTGAAGCGATAAGGTATAGTAGATTGCCAATTAATTTCTAGAATCCCCTCGAATCTATGTTCTTTCATTTTCCGTATTTGTAAAATTTATTTCCTATAAAAATTACAATATAATATAGATTAAAATAATTCAAGTAACATAACATGAAAATTTCATTAAAATGCATATCTTGAGGAAGAAAATGATTATAATTTTCTAAGGAAATCCTAGGCCAATAAAGTACCTTATCTCAGAGATCATAGACATTTTTAAAATGTTATTTTTTAGAAAAATAATTAAAAACTTCTTAATCATTTCTATAAAAACTAATGTATGTGATATTAAAAATAAAATGAGAAACACTAAATTATCATTTTTAATTTATATATTTCTATCAACTCTTCATTTACTGATTTTCAACTTCTTTATATAGGTTTCAACATCAAATAAAAATATGTTGGGTATTTCATTAGCCTATATAAAGGCTTCATTAACATACGAGAAATATTATCATAATCACTATTCCATAATACACATGGTATTTAAATATAAACATCCTCTTCCAATTCACTATTGATTAACTATATCTTGACATCCCTTTATGTGATCTTTCATTATATTTATCGTATAATTGAAATAAACGTTACTAATATTTCAAGTCTTGTAACTGGGGAAAAGGTCACATTTATGTTAACACCTTATATCTATCAATAACCTTTAAACACTAATCTTTCTTTATTTCTAACCACTTATAATTTTTTATTCATCTTATTTTAGAACTCTAACTTTGTCCCAATAATCATATTCTATTTGGACAAAATTATAAATTACCAATACACAATCTTTTTTATATAGACCATATCTTCATTAATTACATTTATTCACTCCTTATGTGTAATTTATGCTTTCACATATCTTGGAATGGCATGATGGATAAATTATATATGATATGAAGTCCTCAAAGTAACTATAGATTGAATCATATTTCCATGATTACCAAGGATATTTTTGGCCTGAAATATCCTTATAATGATTAGGGTATTTAAAAACTATTATTCAAGATAAATTTAATTTTATTAATTAGTTATTTTAAATTTAATTTCTTCATAATTCTCATAATATTCTAAAGATTCAAAATGTGTTTAAAAAAATATTCATTATCCTTAGTTATGGAACATAATTCATCATTAAAGTTAAATTTATTTGTATGCTATTTTATATTCAAATAAAATGAATCCAAAAAAATATCACTTTACTATAAAAAAAATATCCTCTTCAATTTTAGGAATAAACTTGTGAGATATCATCAGCACCACTTCATTGCAATTTTCTCATATTTTCACCTTTAATTTTTATAATTCATGGGTTCCCAAATACTCTTAGATGATAAAACATGGATATTTCATGTAATACACTTCACATGATGATGAATCATTATTTTTTATATAATAATAATGTTTTTGGTTATGAACAAATTCCACGATATATTTTCTCCACAAATAAAGAGAATCCTTATAGTTTATATCCTTTTATTTCATAAACAATTCATTACATGGTACAACATTTCACAATACATAAGATAATTTGAGGTATAATGTCTCAGAAATTAGGAACATAAGACACAGATAACATAAAAATAGAAAAATTATTATAATTCAATAGAAATGATTCTTCATAGGTTCATTATAAGTTACATTGTCATTGTCTCATATCCTAGGGACATACATCAATGAAAGTAGAGAGCAAAAATCCTAGTTATTGAATAAATACACGAGATACATAGCGTGTGACCGTGAGGAATATAAATAAGTAATGATCATATGATCATTAGAAATATAATAATATAATGAACATGAATAATAACATGTAAATGTGTCTATAACATTAGAATGAGACATTCATAATCATATCATAATGGTTTATCTTAATAGTTTCATAAATCATAATTACCAAAGTTATTCACCACGGTATTATAAAACATTTAATATATATAGATTATTGATTTAACCAATTCTTTAGATTTATATTATAGAAAAACCTTCATATTCTATAATTCAAGTGAGCCATATTGAACCTAATATATCATTTTACCATTGACCCAATGATAATAAAGAATATGTTTCATATAAAATCATTTAGTGCATAAGTTCTTAAAATATGAACATTATTAAATTACTAACCCATGAGATGGAAATTTTGGTTAAATACATGTAAATACCCAATAAATTAATTATTTTTACATATTAATGAATTCCCACAAAAAATAAAGTTGTTTGGGAATTCAAAATATTGTAATTTATCATGTAAAAAAGAGAAAATCAAGAAATGAATTTGGAAGCATGATGGTATACAACATGGATTGAAGGGAGGGAATAGTGAGAGATAATTAAGGTCTCCCATTGATAAAAAATCCATTTATTCAGTAATAGGATGATAAAAAGTGCATGAAAAGAAAAAATCTTTATCATTACAAAGAATAAAAAAGGAGGTACTTGAATGAAAATTAAGAAGAGGATTATTACATTACCTTGAATATTAACTTCCTAATACTTGAGGATAGAACATTGAAACCTTGAGGGAACTTTGGAGGGACACTTTGGGATGTAAAATGACAATAAAATCATGAAATATGAATTTTTATTGGATAGAAAATGGGAATTAGTGTTATTTATTCTTGAAGAGGGGTGGGTTTTAAAAGAATAAATATTGGGTATTTTATTATAAATGTTAGCCACTTGTGGGTTTAAGTAATTACAACCTATTTAATAGATTATTAATGGGTTAGAAAGTTTTTTTATATTATTGTACATCCAAAATAGAATATTACATTCCATCCAAGCCAATTAATGCACATAAACCTAAAAATAAATTAAATTTCAAAAATATAGTTTTTGGTTTAAAATTTTAAAGTAAAATTTTCTAATTTAAAATTAAGATTTATAAATTCATTTTTATGCTTAGTAAATTAAATTTTTATTGAATAATATGTTTTAAAAAAGTTTTATCCATGCTTACATAATAATGATGTCATAAAATCACAATTCTCATAAAATAAAAATTTACAATTTTTTGAGGAAAAATATCTTTGTTAGAAAATTCCAAAAAAATCAATATAAGATAATTTCTACATGAAGATACTAAAAATGAACTCTATTAAATGAAGATAATTATATGTGATGGAAAATTTTAAAATTTAAATAAAATTTTTCTTATTAAAATATTCGTATTTTATTAAAAAATAATCATTACGGACATTATAAAAATTATTTAAGACTTTGTTAAAATTTACTATCATTTTAATGATTTTTTCATGATTTTTTTAATGAAATTAATTTTTATTTAAAATGTGTAAATTTATAATAGTACATATTTTTTAAATAATTTTGTTTTAGTCTCTAGAAATAATACAATTTTTATTATATCATTAAAAAGTCCATAAGATCACATAATTGTATCTAGGTAATAAAGAAACCAATGATATTATTGACTAATTTAATTACTTTTAAAATTCCACATTTCACTACAAATAAAAAATAATTTATACACATAATTATTCACTTCTATTCAATCAAGGATAAATTTATTTTCAAAATTACTGTTGTATTATTATATCTTTATTCCAAAATTAAATTGATGTTCATGGTTGTGATGATTCTAGGTGATTGAGGCAACCCGAATTTTTATATTTATATTTATTTATCCTCTATTTTTTGTTATGGGAATATTTTTTATGGCTTTTGGATTTTTTTTGTAATTTATTGAAAATTATTAAATAATGAAATAAAGTGTTTTATATTTCTAGTATGTATTTTATATCCAATTATTATTCATAGTTGTATAAGTCCATATCAAAAAATTAGGTGTAAATTTCTTATAAAATTAGGAGGATTTTCTATGTCATTATATTGTAAAACCTAATAAAACCTTACTGAGAGGTAAGAGATCCATTTTTCAAAGAATAATATTTTTTGGTTCATTATATCATTCCCCACATAAATGATTTTCTTCATCTCAGTTTCAACTCATATTATAGATTGATAATAGAGGAGGGTATTTCTATCTCATTTTTCCTTCGAGTTACCACATTTACTTTTCATATTTATGGTTCCTCCATATAAATTTTACAAGTTTTGTACCCTTTTTCATTAAAAAGTGTCTCTGTAGTCCAGGGTCTTCACCAGTTTCTCCTCATATGCTAGTACATTCTCCAATTGTACCAAATCTAGATTCTATATATGTTAGGGGATAGGTATGTACTTCCTCAAGAGTGATACATGGAACACATCATGAACTTTAGCTATAATTTGTGGAATTTCTAGTCGATAAGACACTCCACCATTATAATCAAGGATGTCAAAGGGTCTAATATACCTAGGGATATGCTTTTCATTCTTTCAAGACTACAGTGATCAATTCCATGGTTATAATTAAATTAAAACATCATCTCCAACATCAAACTCTAAGTCCCTATGATTGTTTTCAACATAACTATTCTTATGACTCTGAGAAACTTTTATGTGTTGTTGGATGGATTAGAACTTTATTATTATATTTTACATAAGATCATGTCTATATAGATTCTTTTCATAAAATTCTACCCAAAAATTGGTATTATAAATCACTTAGCATAAAGAGATTCAAATAGATCCATTTCAATACATTATTGAATGATTATGTTGTACGAGAACTAATCTAATGAGATATGTTGATATAATATACCTATAAAATCCATTTATATAGATATCAAAATGTCTTTATTTTTTAAAATGGTACTTTTTAAATGGAAATAAGTATGCGGGTGATAGTCCATACTAAAATTCAATTCAGTGTTCATAAAATGTTGAACACTTTTCTAGAATATTTAATTGAAACTTGGATCATGATAAAAAATGATTGAAAGTGGTAACCCATGTAACTTCACCATTACATTACATATATCTTGTAATTTTGTTTAAGATATTCATATTCCCGAGTAGTAATGAATTATGATGTCATGGTGAGTCAAACCACCATAACCCACATCACATTTATATCTTTGGATGTCTTTGGGATACCACTGATGAAGTCCATATTGATGTTCTCCCATTTCCATGCTTATATGGGAGATTGATGGATCATACCCTTGTAATTTTTTCTATTTTATTTAATTTTATAAAATAACTATCACTATGAGGAATAAATAGTGATCACATTCTTCATTTTTTTACATCATAAGTTAACTTAATAATCATGGTACATCTTAGTACTCCCACAATGGATATAGAATGATGAGATTTGTGCATTTTCTAATAGCTCTATATTTATTTTAGGTGATAAATGCACAAAAATTGTAGATCCAAACTATAAGATGTCATATTCATCTTTGTGGACATGAGATGATTTCCATCCTTTAATAATTTCAATTTCTTTTAAAGACCCACATCATCCCTTTTTATTCATTCATTCTCCCTTATATAGATGTTTGAGAAATCATTTGGATTAGATGGTAAGTATTCCATATCATTATGATTTCTAGATCCGTCCATTTAACATCCACAAAGATATGGTATTTTTCAATTATCATCATGGATCATGTAGCGGGTTATTTTCATATAAGTGCTTCACTTACCTTATTATCCATTTGAGGATGGTAGTGAATAGAGAAATTATAGTCATTGATACGCTCTAACCTTATTTTTATGCATGTTGTACTCTTTATAAGTGAATATATTACTTCAACCATTATTATTATTTGTATATATCACATTTACCCAATAAATATTATGTCGTTATATCAATATTTCATATTTCACTTCATCTAACTCTAGATCATGGGTAGGAAAATACTATTCATGATTCTTTAAATATCATAATTCATAAGTGATATCTTTTTCATTTTTCAGGAGTACACATCCAATTAACTTTAAGTATACATCACTATAAATGATAAATCCTTCCACATTATATATTGAAGTTATCAAAGGTTCAATAACCAACCAATTCTTTAGTTAAATAAATCTTCCCTCACACTCCTTTTTCTAGATAAAATTAACTCCCTTTTGAGTTAACATGGTTTTTGTATTAGAAATTCATGAAAATTTTTTCAAAAACATTTCATAGTACCCTTATATTCCATGAAAACTATGAATATTGGTTATTATTGTAGGACGTGGCCACTCTTCTAGGTCCTTTTTCTGTCATATATCCACAAATATTCAATCATTTGTCATGACGTGTCGCCTGAAAGAGAGTTTTCATTACCAGAACATTCATTTTATTAATTTACTAATAAACTTATCCTTCCTCGGAGTTTATATTACAACCCATAGATGATCATTATTCTCCTAGATATTTTTTAAATATATTTTAATATTATCAATAAATTACATAAAAAATTATCAATGTACACCTAAATGACTCTATTCATAAAATCCATGAATATGGAAAGAATATTAGACACGTTGAAGGGAATAAAAACAAAGTCTTAATTCCCATATCATTTTTTGAAGGCAATATTTGGGAAATATTATTTCTCCACCCTCAATTGATGATACCTATATTGAATATCAATATTGAAAAATAATTAATCTCCATGAAGAAGGCCATACAAATAATAATTCCTCAGAAGATGATAAGTTTTCTTTACTATGATCCCATTATGTTATCTTTATTTTATATTTAGTCACATTGATCTATATTTATTCTTTATATTGATAGGAGAATCTTCCTAAGGAGACACACTTAATCAAACAAAACCCACCTCCAAAATATATTGAAGTTGTATCTTTAATTACTCTAACTCAACATATTCCATTATATATGGGGTATTCGATGGTAGCATGAATCTAGGTATGAGTTCAATTGATAACTCTATCTCTATTTATAGTTTAGATCTCAATAACTCCTCAATGAAGGCATCGATTCCTTCCCGAATTATGGGTACATATTATATATTTAGACTTTCTCTTTCTTCTTCTTCACCAATAATTTCTATAAATTATGCAATTGGAGGTGGTTCCTAGAAAGACTCAGACTGAGAAAAATCTCTATTGATGATGGTTATTGTTAGCCCCTTTAAAACTACTAAAATATCATTGATTCTATAGTTTATATTTTCTTCATAATTTGAAATACATTTCATCCCATATATTAAGTCAAATTCTAACATCATAATGACCACAAATTTTAAAGATAGATTTTACTCACCCTAGTTAATAGGGGAATCCCTACACATCTTTGATGCTTGGTCATTTCTTCTAGAAGTTTTAACAGATAGGACTACCAGTATAAGTTCAGGGATTAGCATGATGTTATTTGCAAATATAAATGAAATAAAAGAATTTTTAGAGCCATAATCAAACAATGTACTTAACATCTTTGAGTGTACAATTAGTTTACATACCATAGCAACATTTAGATCCTTGATATCAACCATCATAATTAGAAAAATAAGGACCTTTATCCCTTGGCCTTTTTTGGGTTTATGGTGTCTTCCCAAAAATATCATTATATTTGGACAATGACTAGAAAAATTCTAATGCTCACCACACTAAAGGCATTGAATAGTTGGTTTTTCTTTCACAATAATCCCATTATCATTAGAATTTTGATATTGAGTCTTTACAAATATACAAAATTTTCAATATATATGTCTATCTATTATAAAAGTTTATCATTTTACACTTCGTTAAAAATCACAAAATGGTTCCCCCCACTTTTTTTTACATGGGATATATTACTTTATTCTCATTTGGTCTATTCCCAAAAATATTGATCCATAATTATCTTCTTATCATTTTTTCTATGATTCAATTAGGATTATCTAGCCTTTATTTTAACTAAGAGATCACTTCACACTATATAATTATAACTCTCAGTGTCTTGAACTACTAAAACATTCCATTTATGGGGACTCAATACTCCACTAAATCGATCTATATTTGCAACAAAATAGATGATAAAGTTTGAAACATAACTCGTGGGACTTTTAATTTTCATCTCATAATTCCCCACCATTTGATTTTCTATTTATTTAAAATCAATGAATTCCCTCTCCATTTTTTTCTAGAGGTTACAAGTAAAATAAATCATTCAAAATACATTCTGGATGTCTTTATATCCCATTGAATCCACATCATCCCTTAACTTCATGTTCTTGATCGGTGTCCACCGCTTATCAACTTCTCCCTCTAAGATATTTACTTCCAATATACCATAATATTATTTAGAACAATGTAGTATAGAAAAAAGGTTTTACATATTATTGATTCATTGTTCCATGATTAGGGGATCTAAGGTTCCAATAAAAACATATGGTAGTTGATGCATGAATGATTCAACAGGTTTATGTTCCTCCCTTAGTGAAGGGGGATTCCATACATGGTTTTAGTTTTTCGTTAATTAATGGTGTTCACTAACTCCTAATCATTATGTTTTTCTCAAATCCATCTCCCCAAATATTTGGAAGGAAATCATCACATTATCTATTTCATATATTTTTTGAATGACTCTCTCTATTTCCAACCATTTTTCTAGAACGGGAAAACAAAAGTGAGATTTTTTTACTATTGTGAATCATATGATAAATATTATAAACGAAATCATAATCCTGACATTTTTTGTAATATCATGCTTCAAGGATGATATACTAAAATCATAATAAATGGTGTATATTATCTATATATACATAAAACTATTTTATAAACAAATGTTATTAACCAAAGAGTATAACTTAGGCGTGTCAAACCTGGTGTAGAGAAATGCCCATTATCGTGTACTAGGTGATGAGTGACTTCATGTCAGTACACCCATTTCAGATTTATTACCCCTAGGTACAACTCTTCCAGAACCATATATTGTACAATCCAAAGAGGTATGTATTCCATTGGAAACCACATACTTAATACTTCACCAAAATAATAGTATTTTTAAATATATTTAGACTTTTCCATAATGGTTTTAGTAATTTTTTATAATCCTTATTTCCAAAAATAAATAAACCATCCATTTATACAAACTATATTAACCTATATTTTTATTTCATAAAACTTTCATTACATTTAAAAACATTTAACAAAATAGATGATCTTTTTAGGTTTAGTGTCTTGATAATTAAGAACATGATACATTAAGAACATAAAAACATATAAATTCTTCTACTAAATTTAAAATATTCTTCTAAGGTCCATACTATGTTATTTATACTTCAAATCATATACTGGGGACATACATCAAAGAAAGGGGTGAGCATAAGTCCCATTATGGGAATAAATAAATGTGATACATAGCATGTGACAAGGGGAAAATCAATAAAGAATGACCATATGAAAATGAGACATATAATGATATAAATAAAATGAATCATAACATGGAAATGTGTCCACAACATGAAAATGAGACATTCATAATCATATCACCAATTTTTATCATTATAGTGCCACAAATAATAATTACCAAGTTTATTCACCAAGGTATTGTAAAACATGTCGTGTATATAGATTAATTTATTTCCAAATGAATTGGATAACATTCAAGGTGAACCATTTGTATGTATTAATTCTTAGAAACCTGGTTGGGCCCAAATTTACCCTACAGGTATGTGGTCGTTGTAGTACAGGTAGGGGTCGAATCCACAGGGACCGAAGAAGAAACCGAGAGACACTCTGGTTTTGGAAGGATTTGGCTATGGAGTGGCCAACTATTTGGATTGATTTTATTTTAATAACTATTGATTTAAACTAAAGAAAATAAATTAAAACATAAAATTTCTTAGTATAAAACAATTAATGGAGATGAGTTGATCCTAAGTTGTTACTAGGGTTAGATTGGATGCATTTATTTTCTTATAACGTTCGTTTCACTAATTCAAGATGTATCCAAAAAATGATATAATTCCTCAACATCATTCACCAATTTAATCCCTACACCATTCCAAGGCTAACCACCAATGCACTTGTAGGATCAATTTAATGATCACTCCAAGGAATTGGATCGCACTAGCACTCGAAATGTGTCATTGTTAAAGTTGGTGAAGACGAAGAAAAAAATAAATCATCAAATGGAAATCTTAAAGTAATGAAATGAATACAGAATTTTAGATCATAAAATAACATCCAATATTCCCCATGCAACTCCCTAGGACCAACCCATAAGGGGTTATCCCTCCATTTATGCTATTAATTAAATGGAAGTGAGAAGTCGACTTAAAGAAGCGGAATTGGAGAAGAAAAATAAAACAATGAAATGATCACTCCACCGTTGTGTGAATAAATTCACAAGTGCTGGTGTGAATAAATTCACACCTTGAGGAAAAGGTATCAAGGTGAAAATAGGAGGAAAAGAAAAATAGGAAATGAAGAACTTTTATTAAGGACTAATGTGATTTAAATAACTTACATGGGAATGAAGAACGATTACAACATCAAATGGACAGCAAAACATTATAATGAAACAAAGCATCCAAGATCCCTAAATCCACCACCACTACTGCCTTAAATAGGAAAAAATGAAGCCTTTGACGATCCCCCAACATACCATGTTCCTTTAATTAATTATGTTGGGGAAAGGTGGGTGGAACATTAATGATGAGATACTTTTCCACTTATTGCCCCGAAGTTGCAGCCAGCTAGCATCCACCAGAAAGACGCTCCTAAAGTACCTTCTAGAAGGCCGAATTTGAGTGGTCCCTAAAAGACTTAAATGAGGCCCCGGATGTCTCCTAACAGTCTGTAAACTTTAAGCCCAAAATACTTTGGGGTTCGGCAGATATGATTGACATGGTGGACTGTTTTTCTGGGCCACAGAATCTGGCCCAGAATTGAATCTTCAACTTGGACCGACTTAATCACCACCATTGAGGACATATTAGCACTATCTCCAGAAGAATTATTTGTTCCCCTATATTTATTATAGTCTCCTATAAATATTGGGCTTTTATTGGGCCTGTATTGTGGGCCCCACAGTCCGATCAGTGGGATGATATCCAATCTGCATTCTTCAGAATTGTTTCCTTTAATCGCCAAATATCTCCATCATCCTTTATGAATAATCCATTGATACCTGAATAAAAAATGTTACTAATTAAGTGAATATCCATTTCCAAAAACATAAAATTAAAATATGGATAGTTACATTCTTTAAAATCAGATGAAACATTGGGCCTAAATTGGTGCATATTAGGCATGAAGTGCACAAATGATGAGAATGAATGTTCAAAATTAAAATCCACTAACTCAGGCCCATAAGATCAAAAATGAACATTTAATAACCTTAAAATTTAATCAAAATATGTGTTTTTATGGGCTAATCACACCCCCAACTTGAGTTTTTCTAGTCCCGAGCAAAATATATCTCACAAAAATGAAATTCAAATGACCTTTTCCAAAAACATTTGAATACACATTTCTCACCCAAAGATCACATACCAAACAATTATGAAACCCATAAAAATCATTTAAAACAAGCTATGTCCATAGGCATATCTCAAGACCAAGCCCATTCTTTTGTTCAAATTCATTTCCATATTTCATCCAAATTCAATTAAGCATGATGAAGTGTTGTACGTCACAATAGACATGGGGGTTCATTTTCATTCGAGGGAGAAAAGATGGAAGCGCTAGGAGAAATCAAATTTTAATAATAATATGAGTACTCATTTTTTTTATTTTCTTTTTTTTGGGATTTTTTTTGCAATTTTGCCATGGTAATTGAAATTGAACTCAATCAAGTCAACCCATGTAGCAAGACTTTGCCGATGACTCTCAGGCTCAAAGAACTTCGGGCACCAAGTGAAGCTCACATACTCGGGGCTGGATTGAATTTTATTTCTCATGCCCTAAATGTTATTAATTTCTTTTAATTGAGTTTCTTTCATTCAATGATTTTTATTCTTCCTCTTCCTTATTGAATTTATTCACCCCACATTCATGTGCTAATTACATCCTTTACCTTGGAGTGCTAATGAAAATGATCCTAGAAGTGTATAGGTGATTATCATATGTTTTGAAGGTTTTTAATCAGTAAGTGATGAGGTTTTTTTGAATTCATTGCATGAATCCTTCTCGAGTTAATGAAATTAAAATCGTAAGAAAAAGGAATTCATTCAATCCACCCCAAGCAATAACCTAGGATCAACTCATTTTCTCATAATTTGAATTCACATAGATCTTTTAGTACTCTTTAAAAACAATATAAAATCAACCCAAGTTGGCCACTTCATAGCCAAAAATCCATCTCTTTTTATTGAGTGTCTAAAGGTTCTTCTTAGGTCTCTGAGTATTCGACAACCCAAGCTACACTACAAGCGACCGCTTGACCCTTAAAACTTGGGTAAATTTGGGAGAGACCAAATTTTGGCACTGTTTCCAGGGACCAAGTAAGTTCTTTAGACAAAAACCTTCTTTCCTCACTCCCATTATTCTATTCTCACCCAAGATCTCTTATCTTTTCCCTTTCCCACTTTTTTTTGGCGCATGTCCGCCTTCACACGCGATAACTCAAACAGACTAGTTAGGGTGGAAAGTCATAGGATAGGGGAGTCAAGTACACCATTGGATCCTAACCTTCCTAATACCCGAGAGTTAAAGATTGAGTCAATTTCAATGGAGGGTCTTCAAAGAAACCAACTCATAAACCCAGGAGGGAAGCAAAATGGAAATCCAAATGAGGCAGCCCCAAATTTGGGGAATGCAGTCGATCAAACCATGAATGACTACCTTACACCTACCTGGACAAATGCACCCTCTTTCATTAGGCATGCTGCCCTAGGAGATGCCCACTATGTCTTTAAACCTCATTTCCTAAAACACATTCCAACCTTCCATGGGATGGAGTCAGAAATGCCTTACCTTCATGTCAAGGAGTTCAATGACATTGTTGAAACCATGTGCTCACCACATCAACTTCAGTCATCTAAGCTGAGGCTCTTTCCTTTCTCACATAAGGATCGAGAAAAGAACTGGTTAAATAATCTGAGACCTTCATCAATCCACACTTGGAACCAACTGCAAAGAGAATTTTACAAAAAATACTTCCTCCATCACAAAACCATTGCACTAAAAAAGAGCATCCAAATTTTTTTTGAAAAAGAGGGAGAGTCATTTTATGAAACATGGGAGTGGTTCAAAGACACACTAAACATGGTTCCACACAATGGTTTTTCTATTCCTGAACAAGTAAGAATTTTCTATGAAGGTTTGGGCCCGGGGAAAAAACAATTCATTGACATGATGTGTAATGGGACCATTAAAAACAAATCCCCAAATGATTCTTATGAGTATCTAGAAATCCTTTCTGAACAAAACCAAACATGGGGAACATCACCTTATTTTGAAAAGCCTAAAAGAACTATTGGAATGCATACACTTAGGGAAGAGGAAAGCCTTAGGGAAAAACTTTCATCACTCTCTAGGAAGGTTGAAGAGATAGACCATAGGAAAATCAATGAAATCGAAACTGTAGACCTTGTTAGCACAATTTGTGACAAACATGACCACAAAACAGACAACTGCCCAACCATTCCATCCATCAAGGATGTTCTTTTAGGAGGACCACCTGATGAAGTCAATGCCCTAAACTTTCAAAAGCCTCAATACCCAAACACATTCAACCCAAGGTATAATGACCACCCAGGCTTCCGATGGAAGGATAACCAACAACCTAGCCAACCACAAGGACCAAACCCCTACCCTACACAAAATTTTCAAAACCATAACCAATTCCAACCACAAATAGTCCAATACCAACATCCTCTAGTCCAATACCAACAACCCATCCAACAACCAAAGTATCCCCCTGGGATAAACCAACGAACACAAACCCCTTCCCAATCTATCCCTCTCCCAATCCTTGAACAATTGTGCCAACAAATGGAAAGGATGAACTCAGAAGTCTCGTCCCTTAAACAAGAACTTCAAACCATCAAAACTGGAAAGGAACCCATTCACACACAGGCCATTCCACAAAAAACATCAAGGGGGGAGACAAGTTTCACTCAAACAAATCATGAACAACTAAAGGCTGTGACAGTTTTGAGAAGTGGGAAATCAATTGAGAAACCTGAACAAATAGTTCAAACCCTACTTGAAGATTCAAACTCTAATGAAAATTAAAATGAAACACATGAAAAAACTGAAGATACTAATAAAAATGTGAAAGAAACAACTCTTCAAAAAACAACCCCACAACCTTCCCCATTTCCTCAACGCATGAGGAGGAAAACCAAGCCTGAATTGAGTGAAACATTGAGGGAAATATTCTCACAAGTCAAGTTGAAAATTCCACTCCTTGATTCCTTTCAAATCATTCCTGCATACTCAAAATACCTTAAGGACCTCTGTACATTTAAACGGATATTCTCACATAAGAACCAAGTCCTTCTGGCAGCAAATGTTAGCACAACAATCCAAGGAACCCTTCCTCCAAAGATGAAAGACCTGGGATTCCCTTACATAAATGTTGAACTAGGAGAGAACAAAGTTGTCAAAGCCTTGTGTGATCTAGGAGCCAGTGTGAAATCATTCCTTATTATATGTATTGTCAGTTAGGGCTCAAATAACTCCAACCCACATCTGTCACTCTTCAACTTTCTGATCGTAGTATTCGAGTTCCAAAGGGGATCTTAAAGGATGTTTTGGTGAAAGTTGAAAACTTCATTTACCCAGCTGACCTCATTGTTCTAGACAATCACCTAAGCTTAGGTCCTAGGGAGGAAACCCCAATCATCCTTGGTCGTCCCTTCCTTGCAAAAATCAACTCTGTTATCCGAGCCTAAAATGGGAACATGACCATCACCTTTGGAAACATGAGTCTAGACTTGAACATCTACAATTCAAACTCTCAAATTGGGTATGATAAAGAGATCCATGAGGTTAATTGGATAGGTAGTGTTGATAGTGAACTCAAGGAACATCAAGGAATTACCGAAGGATGTTTACGTCAAGAAGAGATTGATTTTCTTTGTTCCCATGAGGGAAATTTGTCTCCTTGGCTTGAATCTTTTTCAGATTTCTCTATTGGTGATTTTCTAGAATCACCAATCAATGATACCATGGGTGAAATCAATAACATCGAGTCCATATCCCTTCATGAAACTACTCTATCTAATTTAGTGGATGAAAATTCTCTTCACAAGGAACCAATTTTGTCAAGAAATGTAAACAAAGAAACTGAGTTCAATACAAAGTCTCATCCTTTCTTGGAAGGTGATAACCACTCTGATCTTGAATTTAAGGTTTTACCTTTATCACTCAATTATGAGTTCTTAGGGGACAATCAATCCTTTAATGTTGTCATTTCTTCCTCTCTTGAATCCAATCATGAGAGGACGCTTCTAGATGTCCTTAGGAGACACAAGAAAGCCATTGGATGGACCCTATCAGATATTCCTGGGATTATCCCACTTATAGGGACTCATAGAATTGTTCTAGAATTCGATTCAAAGCCATGTCATCAACCTCAGCGGTGACTCAATCCTAATCTCATAGAAGTAGTGAGAAAAAAACTTTTGAAATTGTTAAAAGTCGGTATCATCTATCCTATAGCCGAGAGTGAGTGGGTTAGCCCAATCCATGTGGTTCCAAAGAAGGCTGGAATCATAGTAATAACCAATAATGATGGACAGATGCTTCCAACAAGGGTTAGTAGTGGATGGAGAGTCTGTATTGACTATAGGAAGCTCAACTATTGTACCAAGAAAGACCATTTCCCCTTTACCTTTATAGATCAAGTCCTCAAGCGAGTGGCGGGTCATCAATTCTACTGCTTCCTAGATGTATTCTCAGGGTATAATCAAATCAAAGTCTCTTTAGAGGATCAAGGAAAAACGAACTTCACTTGTCCATTCATCACTTTTTCCTTCAAGCGCATGCCCTTTGGGTTATGTAATGCCCCTGGTACCTTCCAGCGGTGCATGATGGGAATCTTCTCGGACATGGTAGGGGATTGTTTAGAGGTCTTCATGGATAATTTCTCCATATTTGGGGATACTTTTTAGGGATGCATTCTAAATGTTGAAAAGGTTTTGTCAAGGTGTGAGGATAAGAATCTCATACTAAATTGGGAAAAATGCCATTTCATGGTAAGGGAAGGACATGTTCTAGGTAAACTGGTATCTGGTAGAGGGATTGAAGTTGATAAAGCTAAGTTTGACATCATTCGTCACCTTCCCTCTCCTAAAACTGTTAAGGAAGTATGGTCCTACTTAGGACATGCTGGTTTTTATAGAAGGTTCATTAGGAATTTCAGCTCTATTTCTTGACCACTTTGTGCTCTATTGGTAAAAGATGCTCCATCTTTATGGACAGAAAGCTATGAGGAATCATTCTCTACACTCAAGTCAACTCTTATATCTCCACCTATCATGCAATCTCCAAATTGGAAACTTCCTTTCGACCTCATGTGTGATGCAAGTGACTTCGCTGTAGGAGCAGTCTTAGGACAACGGTGTGAGAAAACTCCATGTGTCATTGCTTATGCAAGCAAATCTTTAAATTATGCACAAATAAACTACACCACCACTGAGAAAGAGATTCTTATTGTTGTCTTTGATTTAGATAAATTCAGGTCTTATCTCTTAGGATCACCCATCATTGTCTTCACTGACCATTCAGCCATAAAATACCTTTTCCAAAAACAAGATGCCACGGCTAGATTGATTAGGTGGGTCCTTCTTCTTCAAGAGTTTGATTTAAACATTAAGGATAAAAAGGGTGTCAAAAATGTTGTAGCTGATCACCTCTCTAGGATGGAATTCAAAGACAAATCACACCACCTCTCTATGTCTGATTCATTTCCCGATGAGCACCTCTATTCAGTGAGTGATTGCCCTTGGTATGCTGACATAGCAAACCATTTGGTTACGGGTGACATTCCAAAATTCCTGGGGACCCATGCTAAGAGGAAATTCCTTTCTGATGTCAAACACTATGTGTTTGATGATCCTTACCTCTTCAAGTTTTGTCCTGATCAAATAATAAGGAGATGTGTTCCCGAGTCTAAGCAGGAGTCCATTATAAAATTTTTTCATGGAGAGGCATGTGGAGGCCACTTTTCTACAAAGAAAACCACTGCAAAGGTCCTCCAAAGTGGTTTATATGGGCCGAACCTCACTAAGGATTGTTTCCAATACTGCAAAAGTTTTCCTCAGTGTCAGCAATTAGGATCCATTTCCAAAAGAAATCAAATGCACCTCACTCCCATTCTAGTCATTGAAATCTTTGGTTGTTGGGGAATTGATTTCATGGGACCCTTTCCAAACTCTAAGGGATACCTCTACATCCTCTTAGCTATTGATTACGTCTCAAAATGGGTTGAGGCCATTCCCACCAAGACTAATGATCATCAAGTTGTGATCCGATTCCTAAAAGAGCATATCTTTTCTAGATTTGGAATTCTGAGGGCTATAATCAGTGATCATGGAACCCATTTTTGTAATCTCCCATTCTCTTCACTCATTTTCTAAGTATGGAATTTCTCATAAAGTTTCCACTGCATACCATCCTCAAACCAATGGTCAAGCTGAGTTAGCAAATAGCGAGATTAAGCAAATTCTTAAAAAAACTGTCAAACCCTCTAGGAAAGATTGGTCTAAGAAACTCTTGGGTTCTCTTTGGGAATATCGTACAGCATTCAAAACCATCCTAGGAATGTCACCATATAGGTTGGTTTATGGAAAATCATGCCATTTACCTTTTGAAATTAAGCATAAGGCATTTTGGGCAATCAAGAAAATGAATTTTGACATTTCTTTAGCCGAAGAAAAGAGTAAGTTAGATCTTAATGAAATTGAGGAACTTAGGAGGGAGGCATATGAAAATTCAAGGATAAATAAAGCTAGAGTTAAAGCCTACCAATCTAGGAATGTCAAAGTCAGAAAATTTGAACTGGGAAAACCTGTGCTCTTGTATAGTTCAAAACATCATTTACACCTTTGAAAGTTAAGGTCTAGATGGTCAAGTCCTTTTATAGTGCATCATGTGTACCCCCATGGGGCAGTAGAGATTCAGGATCCCACAAGTGGTAACATTTTTAAGGTCAATGGTCATAGGTTAAAACCATTCATTGAATCATTCAATAAACAGGAAATAGAGGAAGAGTTAACAGAGCCAACCTATGAACCAGGAAAAAATTGATAGATTTAGGTTCCATGTCGGGCTAATGACGTTAAACAAAAGCGCTGCATGGGAGGCAACCCATGGTCTTCATGTTTCTAATCTTTGTGAATCATTTTTTTCTTCTTTCTTTCCTTCTTATCCATTTTGTTATTTAAAATATATATATATATATAGACTGTTGACCTGTTCTTATTTTATGAGTAAGGATGAGTATGAAAGGGGAGCACTGTATTCATCTGTGTCACGCGGTGTGATCCCTGAGTAATACCTTACCCAGAAAATATAAAGAAGACAATGTATCATCAGTTTATTTTATTTTATTTTATATTTTTGTTGGTATTTAAAAAAATAGATTATTGACCTGTTCTTCTTTTATGAGTAAGGATGGGTATAAAAGGGGAGAACCGTATTCATCTGTGTCACGCGGTGTGATCCCTGAGTAATACCTTACCCAGAAAATATAAAGAAGACAATGTATCATCCGTTTATGTTATTTATACTTTTTTTAGGTTAAAAAAAATACAAAAAATATATATATTAAAAAAAATTAAGGCATGTCATAGGTAATTGGGAAAAGCTGGTCACAACCGTCCAAGCCATTGGGAGATAAACCAGAACTAAAGGGAGACATGGGAATGCATTTTCAACATCAACCACCAGGTGACTTCATTCCATAATTTTCATTTTCAATGTCTTCGTTGAACTTATATCCTGCCACTTCTATGTTTCAATTCTTTAAACACTGGGGACAGTGTATTCCAAGTTGGTGGGGAGATGAAAATGTGTGGAAGGAAAAAATTCCATTAACCTTGAACATGATAACACACATTCAAAACTCTGAAATTGGATATCAAATAATTTTTCATGCCTTGATTCTGATTTTAATGCAAGTTTATGTTCATGTGCATAGATATTGGAAAGTGGGGTTGGATAATGTGATTTTTCACTGTTATATTTTCATCCATTTAATAAAAAAACACAATACACATCCTCTAGATTGTGGGGTTTTAGTTTGAGTTCTTGGGTACCCATAATAAATAGTATAGGATTGGCGATCATTTTAATTTTAACATGAGTATTCAAATAAAATCAATTGCGCGTAGAGCAATGAATTGACCTAATGTGTGGCTTTCGGCACTTGGGGATTGCGACTCCATAGTTTTCTAGCCCAGGGTTGGGAATTTTATCTCTATTTTTGGTAATTTGAATTTGTTTTTGATTGAGTTAACTCGAGATGATGCCCGAGTATGTGATCTTCACTTGGTGCCCTAAGGTCTTTGAGCCTGGGAGTCATCGGCAAAGTCTTGCTACATGGGTTGACTCGACTGAGTTCAATTTCAATTACCATGGAAAAATTGAACAAAAAAAAAGAGAGAAAATAAAAAAATGAGTACTCATCTTATTATTAAAATTTGATTGCTCCTAGCGCTTCCATCTTTTCTCCCACGAATGTAAATGAACCCCCATGTCTATTGTGACGCACAACACTTCATCATGCTTAATTGAATTTGGATGAAATATGGCAATGAATTTGAACAAAGGAATGGTCTTGGGCTTGAGATATTCCTGTGGACATAGCTTGATTTAAATAATTTTTATGGGTTTGATAATTGTTTGGTATGTGATCTTTGGGTGAGAAATGTGTATTAAAATGTTTTTGGAAAAGGTCATTTGAATTTTATTTTTGTGAGATATATTTTGCTCGGGACTAAAAAAACTCAAGTTGGGGGGTGTGATTAGACAATAAAAACACATATTTGGATTACATTTTAAGGGTATTAAATGTTCATTTTTGATCTTATGGGCCTGAGTTAGTGGATTTTAATTTTGAACATTCATTCTCATCATTTGTGCACTTCATGCCTAATATGCACCAATTTAGGCCTAATGTTTCATCTGATTTTAAAGGATTTAACTATCCATATTTTAATTTTATGTTTTTGGAAATGTATATGCACTTAATTATGAACATTTTTTATTCAGGTATAAATGGATTATTCATAAAGGATGATGGAGATATTTGGCGATTAAAGGAAACAATTCTGAAGAAGGCAGATTGGATATCTTCCCACTGATCGAACTGTGGGGCCCACAATACAGTCCCAATGAATCCCAAAATTTATATTAGACTAGAAGACATATAGGGGAACAAATAATTATTCTGTAACTAGTGCTAATTGGTCCTCAATGGTGGTGATTATGTCAGACCAATTTGAAGATTCAATTCTGGGCCAGATTCTGCGGCCCAGAAAAACAGTCCACTATTTCAATCATATCTCCCGAACCCCAAAGTATTTTGGGTGGAAATTTTACAGACTGTTAGGAGCCATCCGGGGATGCATTTAAGTCTGTTAGGGCCCACTCAAATTAGGCCTTCTAGAAGGTCCTTTAGGCGCGTCGTTCTGGTGGATGCAATCTCGCTGCAACTTCGGGGCAAGACGTGGAAAAGTCTCTCATCATTAATGTTCCACCCACCATTCCCCAAAATAATTAATTAAAGGCACATGGGATGTTGGGGGCTCGTCCAAGGCTTCATTTGTTCCTATTTAAGGCAGTAGTGGTGGTGGATTTAGGGATCTTGGATTCTTTGTTTCATTGTAATGTTTTGCTTTCCATTTGATGTTGTAATCGTTCTTCATTCTCATGTAAGTTATTTGAATCACATTAGTCCTTAATAAAAGTTCTTCATTTCCTATTTTTCTTTTCTTCCTATTTTCACCTTGATACCGTTTCCTCAAGGTGTGAATTTATTCACACCAGCACTTGTGAATTTATTCACACAACGGTGGAGTGATCGTTTCATTGTTTTATATTTCTTCTCCAATTCCGCTTCTTTAAGTCGACTTCCCGCTTCCATTTATTTAATAGCATAAATGGAGGGCTAAACCCTTATGGGTTGGTCATAGGGAGTTGCATGGGGAATATTGGATGTTATTTTATGATCTATAATTCTGTAATCATTTCATTACTTTAAGATTTCCATTTGATGATTTATTTTCTTCTTCGTCTTCACCAACTTTAACAATGACACATTTCGAGTGCTAGTGTGATCCAATTCCTTGGAGTGATCATTAAATTGATCCTACAAGTTCATTGGTGGTTAGACTTGGAATGGTGTAGGGATTAAATTGGTGAATGATGTAGAGGAATTATATCATTTTTTGGATACATCTTGAATTAGTGAAACGAATGTTATAAGAAAATAAATGCATCCGATCTAACCCTAGTAACAACTTAGGATCAACTCATCTCCATTAATTGTTTTATACTAAGTAATTTTATGTTTTAATTTATTTTCTTTATTTTAAATCAGTAGTTATTAAAATAAAATCAATCCAAATAGTTGGCCACTCCATAGACAAATCCTTCCAAAACCAGAGTGTCTCTCGGTTTCTTCTTCGGTCGTTGTGGATTCGACCCCTACCTGTACTACAACGACCGCATACCTGTAGTGAGTTGGGTTTTAAAACATATAAATACTCAATAAATAAGATATATTTAAATATCATTAAATTTACACTAAAAATTAATTCGTTTGTGTATTCATAATATTGTAATTTCTCATGGAAAAAAGAGAAAATCAAGAAATGAATTTGAAAACAGACAGTAGACACCATGGATTAAAGGGAGAGAATATTGAGGGATAATGGAGGGATCATATTCATAAAACTATATTTGATAATTAATTATAATATAAAAATTTCATGAAATTAAAGTATTTATGACATTAATAAGCATCATAAAATGGATATACTTGAATAAAAAAGAAATAATAAGATAGTTCCCTTGCCTTTATTATTTTCTTCATAAATCATGTGTATGTCACATTAAAACCTTAATGGAACCTTTTATGGAATATTTTAGAGCTAAAATGACCATAATTTAATGTTTTATTATTTTTTAGTTTATATGAAAGGGTAATTGGTGGTATTTATACATTATTAGGGGTAGGATTTAAAGGATTTAATATTGGTTATTTAATTCTATAAGATAACCAATTGTGGGTGAAAATAATTCTATAAAATTTGATGGACTATTAATGAATTTTATATTATAGTTGGATTTTATATTCATTCTAAAATAGAAACATACATTCTAGCTAAAAAAATTAATTCAAAAAAACGATAACATAAATTTTATTTTAAAAATCCAATTTTTAGCTCAATAAAGTAAAATATAAATTTATAAGTAAAAATTAATATTTATAAATTCAATTTTATAAATATTAAGTTAAATTTTTATCGAATAAAATGTATCAATAATTTTTTAATAATGATGATATAGTAATGATGTCATAAAATTAAAGCACTCATTAAGTGGAAATTCTCACGTGTTCACCAAACAATTACCTTTTTAGAAAATTCATAAAAAATGAAACTAAGATATTCATTACGTTATAAGTCCATAAATGATCTTTATTTAATAAAAATAATTTTCTATATGTTATAATTTTATTTTCAAATTAAAAAAAATATTTAAAAAATCAACATTATAGAAAAATAATCATTTAGACACTTATAAAAACTCTTTCAGCCTATTTAAAAATGTACTTCCATTTTAAATAGTGTTTTATAATACTTTTTCATGAAATGAAACATCATTTATCATATAAAAAATATTTTTAATATAATATGTTTATAGTCTCTACAAATTATTCCATATTGATTATATCATTTTATACTCCCTACGATCACTTAAATGAGTCTACATAATAATAATGACCAAATTTATTATTTTCTCATTGAATTAATTTTGAAATGAAATATTTACTTATAATGAAACCATAATTCTTACAATTATTCATTCACATCAATTCTATCAAGTTTAAATATTATTTTGAAAATTAATATTTAATTATTAACCCCATATTCCTCTATTATATTGGTATTTGTCAGTGTGATGATTTGAGGAGATCAACCAAACATAAATTTTTATATGTATATTTATTTATAATCTATTTAAATCTCATTTTTATATTCGTTATGATATTGGGTTTTGTTTTAGACTAGATGTAATGTTGTTAAAAAATGTCATTAAGTATTTCTAGTTTCTAGTATTGATTTTTCATCCCTATATTATTTCAAGTTTTTATAATCCATATCAAAACATCTTTGTAACATTCATATGAAATGTAAAATTATTTCAATGCACTTATATTTTAAAAAACAATAAAAATGTATTTATAGAAAATAGGTAAATTATTCAAAGAAGAATATTTTTTCAGGTCATTACATGTGTCATACGCTAACATTATAGTTTGAACCATCTTAAAAATACTTATATTCTTTCATTTGGCCACACTATTTTTTAGGAGTGAATGGCGCACTTTGTTCTTAACTAATACCATGTATTCTATGATATGCTTAAAATAATCCACTAGTATTATTATCACCATTATTTTTGTGAATCTTATTCAAAGAGTGACAACATGGGTTCTATACACTTCTCTTGGAACTCCAAAACCTTTTTAGAGAATCTAATTTTTGTATGAAAAACATAAAAAATGTAATGTGAATAAATTCATTAATAATTTAAATAAATATTTATCTATATTTTTTTATTTCATCTTCATGGGCCTACTAATGTGAGAGTGAATTTACTATAAAGAACGTGTAGATTTTATTTCATCCATTTTGTGTGGTGTATACATAGTCTCTCAATTTTAACAAGATGAACGCATCCAATTTCATTCTATTTTAAATTTTTTAACTTCATGAATATTATCTCTATTGATAATATTATATATATATTCTTTTAGAAAATATGAACAAGTCTCTGATGCCACAATTTATTTTATTCATTCATACACAAATAATAAGAATTTATTGCAACAATAATCTTAAATCAATTGCCTCTTATTTTCTATAAACGTATCAAGATACATATATCTTTCAAAATAATCATAAAATACCCATAATTATGAAAAATAACCTCATTTAATTCATAAAATAACTAATACACACTAATAATATTATGTTTTTCTTTCAAAATACAATGAGCTCTCTGATTAAAATAGATATTTACCAATCAATGTATAACCAACACCTTTGATTTTTAGTGACCCATAATTTCATAGGTCACATAGCCTTCGTTTAGTTTTAATGCATCTTTAAGGATATTAAAGTATTCATCTATATATGAGGAACAGTCATTGTCCAAAATTGATGGATACTCTCTTTTGGATGATTTATAGGAGTATTCATAAACATTATGTTTCTCTTTTCTATTTTCCTTTCTCTTATAAGAATTCCCAACACTATAACTTGTGTATATTTGAGCATTTACCAAAAAAACTCCATTTTTCAAGATAAATTGAAAAATATCATCATTCATAAATATCTCTCAATGGTTGAAATATATTTTTAGTTCTCAATCAACATTTCCCAGACTCTAACTGAATTTTTATTCTTAAATTTGGTGTATCCTTCTCAATTTTTGTCTTACCAACCATATAACCCCTTAATATTTTTTTTAATTGAACTGAAACATCCATTAAAACTACCCAAGACCTCTATAGATCCAACAATTACCATAAAATGATATTTTGTATTAAAAATATCATGTTTTCCCAAACTTCAAACATAAATGTCAACCTCCTCCCCCCATTAATCTTGGATACATTTATATATCAAAAATTTAATTAAAGATTAACACATTTTTATTCACATTAAACTATATCTCATCCTTTTTACTTATCTATTTTTTTGTAGTTTATTAATTAAAGTATACATAATGAGAATTTCTTGAATCTATAAAATAAATTTATTTTTCTAAAAAATTGTCTTATTTACATTATTGTGATTATTAGATACAGAAAAAGATCTATTAGTGGTTTTATATTAAATTTTGGTTGATTTTTAAAAAAAATTATGATCTTATTCATTAACTGAGCTCTCCCCAACACAATGCATAATGTTCTAGAAATAAATCATTTAATGTTTCATTTTTTATTTATGTAGTTACAATTTTTTAACTCTTTTTTTCTCAAATATTTTTTTTATTTTGATTATTTTATTATTATAATAAAAAACATGTTTATTAGATTAATAAACAGTGTTCTAAAAAATTATTTTCCCTTAAATATTAACTAATTCATTAATTCTAGAATATTTATTTTCCTTCTTCATATTTTTTATCTATTTTTTCAACATAGTGATATTTTAGAAACAAAATGTTCAGTTATATTTTCAATAATAATTATATCATAGTTTCTTTGTTATCCTTTACTTCACTATAATATTAATGAGTGAATTTTTCTTCATGTTCCTTATAAAAAAGGATATTTTCATCATTATATCTTGATATTTATATTGCCTCTTCTTCATCACGTATATTACACATAGATAAGTAATTTCACCACTTAAATTTTTATAAATTCAATTTCTTCCCTTTATAAGAAACCCCTTGTTTTCAAACATTGATAAAATATTTCTAGAAAATATTCTTCATGTTTATTATTCTTTATTAGTGACTACATATTATTTTAACTTAGGAAAAGTTTCAGAACAATTTATAACTTCTCCACACCTAATTCCTTCTAGTATAATCTTCCCTTTAAAATTTACCTATCCAATTTGTAAATATCTAATGATTAGAGACATAATCATATAAAAATTCTAATCATAATTTGAAAAATTATCTAAATATGAATAACATGATTCTTCTTTAACATCAACTTTCTTCTACAATATTTTCTTACTTTGTGGCTTTAAAATTAATTTCACTTTTATCCTTCAATTTCTTAATGAAAACTCTATCATTCATCATTTCATAAAATATTATAACACTATTTAAATCATCTAGGTAAATTACACTTGGTAATTGTTTTAAAAAAATAATTTATAATCAAATATATCTATTAAGATACATTCAATATTTTCAAAAATATCAACTTCTTCAAGATTCTCATTAAAAAAGTCTGGTTTTAATTTCCATATAACATACCCTTTTAAAGAAACTATCAATATTTTCATCATAGTTTTTCTAGATACCTTCATACTTACGTTACCAAAAGTGAAATATAGTTTTCATGAATTTATTATTTCCTTTATAGTTTTTATGAAGATTATATTATACGTATTTATCATCCTTGAGTTCTTTGACATTCAAAAACTCACATTCATATAAGGATGATATAATAACATTATTTCATGGTTATCATTTTCAAAATTCCACTTATATACTATATTAATTACACACCCTTGTTTAGAGGATAAAACCCATATTTTTGACTTAAAATATATTATAACTAATAGATGACATATATAAAAACATACTTTCATTACATATGAGATATATCTTACCATAAAATTTTAGAATACCCTTTTTGTTCAATGAATTATGATTTTCCATGTCTTACACTATAAATTCAGTGACAAACACTTTAAATGGAGAGAAAATCCTTCTTCCGACTCTAAGTTAAAATTCAATTTTGGGAATTTTTTCCCTTAATACCACATGAAAAAAAAACCTATATGATTGACAAGGAATCACTTATAGGGGTGAATAGATTATCCAATTATTTATTAATTTTCATTGGGGAAAAAATCCATCACCAATTAGAGTGATTCTTGTTTAATTTTAATCACACTGATAGGAAGGTAAAGTAATATTTACAAGGTTCAAAACTCAAAATGAGAAGGATATTCCATTTCATGAATAATATTTCATTGTGATCATATAACCCACTCGATTCATCATATAGGTATAATGGGTAGGTTTTATCCATGTAATGGAGTTACAAAAAAATCTAGCTTTGATAATACATCCTATAATTTTTAAATAATAAATAGCTTTATATAAACCAAAAGAAATCCTTCCAAATATCAAATTATTATTTTTTCAATGTTTCTATTTATAATATTCTTCAACCTAATATAAATCATGTAATATATCTTCAATCTATACTAATTTTTATATCTCCTTAATTTTCCACTACACTACTTCTTCTTCACTATGATTTTATTATTACACTCTCTTTTATTAATATTCTAACCCTAAAAAAATAAAATATAATTTGAAGTGGGAAATGAAAATAATTACAACCCATTTTAATTTTCAAATTTTAAATCAAACCAATAACTTCTTCTATGTAACTCAACTACACCAACTTCATTTGGAACTATTGGAAATTATTAGATCCTCTAGATACCATTGATGCTTCCAAAAATTGATTCGTAAATTGATTTGGAAGGAAATTTGATAACATAAAACACCACATCCACATAAATACTCATAACTAACACAAATTCCTAGAAAAATATTCCACCACGAACTGGGGTTGAGTGGTTATCTATTTTTCCTTTAAAACATTGTACCACATGTATTCAGTCCTCCTAACTATGGCCATTTTGACCAGAACCTATCATATTTGGCATGTCATGATACAAAATGAGTGTGATAACCTATCATAGAATATTTACCATAAATATACTTGATGAACATCGTAGTTCCTATCAAGGTCATTTTGGCCTTCACCACTTTTCATAGGCATAGTAAAAAATCTCCCCATGGACCACCACGACTATTTTAGCATTGGATGATTGACATAGGTTCACTATCAATGCATCGCAATAATAAAAACACCCTACTATGGGTAGGTCCTGACCTATTATGGACCTTTTTTGTATCAATATTCCTTCTAAAATAGGTGTTTCTTTCTTGGATTGGACCTACTTTATCCCAAGAACCTTTATCACATCATGATCCTTCTATCAAAAATATGTTCCTTAAAACTTCATAAAGTCCTATATCATGATAAATGAATCTTGATATATGTGTGTGTGTGTGTGTGTCATAGAATATCTTTTCACTTGGAATAATTTGTTTTAACATATAATATGATTTATTTAAAGATAAAAAAATCAGACACACTTAATCATATCGTCTTCACCAATTCATCTACTTCACAAATCAAAATAAACATCTTAAGACGTATTGGGTTCAATAATATTTTTAATAATGATAAATTAATAATATTATTATTATTATAAATTGTTTTTTGGATTATAAATTCTTCTTATAATGTTATATTGATGAAATTTTTTCACTATTAACATTATAGAATCAAAATAAACAATTTGAGAGCAGTATAACACAAATCATTTTGACTCATTCCAAAACACATAGTTTATATCATGTAGTGTTTCTCATATATGAAATGATGTAATGCTTATTTTTTATCTAATGTGTGTATTCAATATAAAAATATTTTATATTGAGTATATTTCCATATATATTAGAAAATAATGGGTTATTTGGCCATTTGAGTCTATTTGAAAGGTGAGATAGGTGGATTATGAACATGGATCTGTAGGACTAAAAAACATTCCATGTTTTTATGATCAGAGTATTCTTATGATTTGGGTTTTTTATTTATGGTGATATATCATTCCCTAATCTATTTTTTCTTGATGTGTGCTACTTGGGGATCAGATCATCCACCGGTGTCAGTTTTCCTTCATGACTGGCACTTTCTATTTTTGAAGAGCAGGGCCCCCACTTTGGTTCCCATGAGGTTATGTATATTCATGTGCAATTTGGTAGTATGATGGTAAATATATTCTATCATTATATTGGGATTCTAATAAAGGTTTCTAAAATGAAAATTATATTAGTTGTTGCAGATAACAGAGTGCATAAACCCCTCTACTGATGCACATACATCGTTGAAAAGTGGGAATTCAAAAATGTTTTATAGTGGATATATGAAAGGAACTATTTGAATATCAAAAAAATCTATACTTATGACTCATTAGGAAAACCAAGGTTTTATTTTTGGTGAGATATACAACTATGCTATTGAATTTAGAATACATTGAATTTTTTTATACTCTGATCATTCTTTATTTCTTATGAAATGGTCAAAAAATAATCACGATTTGAAGCTAATATGATCAGGGCCTCTAAGAGTCTTTCTATCAGATTATATATTGTAAGATCTCAGGTTATCCTATGAGGTATGAATCCTTTATTTTTCAATTTAAATATCTTTTTATGAACTAATGTGAGTATCCAATGTGATCATGGGTTTATCGAGGGTGTTTGGGTCTTTTTTGGCTCCAAGAACCTTTTTTTGGAAAATAAGATTGGCCACATGGTTAGGAGAAACCATATGGGACATGTTTCATGGATACCCCTAACCAAGCGAGGCATGGCAGTGGGGTGTAGTAGGTCACACAGTTTGAGGTAATTGTGCCACCTCAGAAACATTCCCATGCAAAAACTATTGACATTTAACCATATGGATTTGTAATGGTTTGTTCATGGTTAGTAAAACTATGTTCACTAACCATGTGAGGTTCCCCTTGGAGAAATATTGGGCTCACGGTTGGTGCACAGTTTATAAAACAATGTAACCAAAATGTAAGGAACATTTTATTAGAAAAATTACATTTACCCTTAAAATTTATTAAAACTAAATCTCATTACATTTCTCCTCTGGTGAACATAACACATGAATTGATAGCTTCCCTTAGAAGATATTTTAAAGATATTGATCTTGGTTCTTCTTCTGGAATTGGATTTTAGTGATGATCATCTTTTTAGATTCACACTGGTATGTTATTTGATTATCTTTTTACATTCTTCACTTTAATTCACATCGAGGGTGACTTTTATGTGAAATTTAATATTCTCTATTTACAGTTTCATTACCCATTATTCATTTTTCTTATTATTTGGATCAAATCAGAAGATGATAATGGATGATTTCTATAATGCAGAACTATAATTGGTTTTCTATTACTTTTTCATGTGGTTTGTTGATTTATATATCTAGTTTTCATTATGCTTTATGCCATAATTTCTTATGGTTCCCCTTAAATGAATTGAATAATAGAATAAAATGGAATGGAACCTGTTATGGATTACCATGGATACCTTTGAGTTTTTTTAGGTTATTTCCCCAACCTAGGCCACTCATAGTGTTCATCATTGACTTTTACCTTTATTATACCACACATGGGGGTGTTCTTTCTTGGATCGGTTAATCCCTTAATTAATTGAATTTAATTTTTTAGAATATTATTAGATGGTTTACATCCATGTCCATGTTATACTTGATGTGAATTGTTTAAATTTTTTATGTCAATTTTTATATTATTTGGATCAAATCATGGAATTTTTTGAAATTTGAATTGATGAATGAATGTGATGAATTGAATGGTCTTGGATTCCTTGATTGGTATACCATAGATCCTAATTTCATTAGATTTCATTGAATGTTTTACCAGAGATATTATTAGCGGTAATGGACGCCTTGGATGAGATTTCTCCTTACGCCTTTCTACCCCATGGATCCAACTTGCATGTGATCAGACTAGACATAGTCAATTGAAATTCTCCATGGTCCCCACTCAAGACTTATAGAGTTTCCACCATGACTCTCCCTGGAATCAATGAGGATGTTTGGTCGTTTATACATTAGATCAATCCATGTGGGGTCTGAAAAACTTGATTATATTGAGTAGTAATTGTGGATGTAAAGACCCATAAAATTCAAGGGAAATTTTTTCTTAATTTTCGTTGGGATTTTACAAGAATGCGGTTTCTAACGACACCTGATTTCGAGGCCCGGTGAGCCCGAAATCATTTTCCGAAGTTTAGCTCGGGTACGTTCAGTGAACGAATGAGCGGGTTTTTCTAACTTTTGAACTGATGCTCGGAATCGAAATATGAGGGAACCGATGAAACCGCAGCGTCGGTGATTGCTTAGGAACACCTATTCCGGAGTTGCATTTGTGCGGATGGAGAAGTTAAATTTGTGGATTAAATGAGGAATGAATAAAATTATAAAACAATTTTATTTTTAATTCTAAGGGGGTTTTATCCTACATGGTAAAGTTGGGGTGACACCTAACTACCCATGTGAGGATGAATGAGAGAATAAAGGAGATGTGGGGCCCACACTAACCCCAACCCCTTCACATTCCTCTTAAACTCCCTAACTCCCTCTTAAGTTTGGTAAACTCATCTTTAATGGAGTGACCCTTCACTTTCTCTCTCTCTCCCTCTTTAAATATCGCCAACACACACCTTAATTAATTAATTGAACCTATTCAATTAATTAACTAAGATTTTGAATTTTGAAAATTTGAAATCACTTGTCTTAATAAAATAATAGCATGAACCTATTATTTTATTTTGGAACCATTGTGTTAGAAGAAAAGGGAAGGATCTCTTGTGTAAAGGATAGAAAAAGTTCCTCTTGGGTGGAAGAACATCATCCTCTCTGTGAAGAACGGTTCTTCTCCGACGAAGAACATCGACCCCTCGACATGGAACGACTTGGCGATCACGGTTCTTCATCCTTTTCTTCCTTCACGACAAGAGAGGAGATGTCACTTCCTCGGGTCACTCCGACGACGATGGAATCGATACCATTCTACCGCGACGATCGACTTCCGCGACTCGAAGACGTGCGACGTCTTTTCGAGGTAGGGGTTAATTGCTTTTGTTCATGAGTTATCCTTTTCCATTCTTCGTCTGTGTATTTTGGCCGCTTGATATCAACTTAACGGAAGGAGGTCGGACCGCACGAACACGGCCGACCCTCCTCCCCCTTTTATTGTTGTGATATTGCGGTTCGAAAGGAGGCGGTG
Source organism: Viscum album (assembly GCA_963277665.1). Lineage (NCBI taxonomy): Eukaryota > Viridiplantae > Streptophyta > Magnoliopsida > Santalales > Viscaceae > Viscum > Viscum album. The sequence goes on along the minus strand of OY728146.1, from coordinate 2,051,814,842 downwards.
CGGTGAATAGGCCCCATGCAGAAACAAGGAGGATCATCAGCGAAGAAGCGCGACACAATTGTGTCGCTCCATAGAGGCCGAAAGAAACAACGGCTGGAGTCGGGGCCGCAGAGGTGAATCAAAGAATCCGCAGTTGTTTAATTAACGTGCGGATCAATGGGCGATGATGAATCGGGCTGAAATGGCATTTCAATTCCTTCTCAGTAAAGATTGGGTCCCGGGAGGACTGTTGGCGAAGGCGGCGGGCGAAACGGACCACCGGAGCGTGTCCGGTGGTCCACAGAAGGCGGCGGCAGCGCGCCCCGCCGGCGCGGCGGTGCCGGCGACCGGCGGCGGCGGCGCGCTGCTAGAGAAAACCGCCGAGGTAGTGGAATGTGAACCGGAATGGCCTACGACCATTCTGGATTTGGGGAAGCATGACTTAAAGTCACGCCGGATAGTCGACTGCGGGGGTTTGTAACCCCCCCCCCCCCCCCCCCTGCACCCGCTGGCCACGTGGGCGCCGCCCCGCGCCAACGCTAGGCCAGCCAGCTGCCTTGGCTGGGCCGGGCCACCCAGGACGGGCCGAGCCGCGCAGGCTGGGCCAGGCCACGCAGCCGGGTCGGGCCGCGCCTAGCTGGGCCAGACCCGGACCCGGGTCGGGTCGACCCGGTTCGGCCAACCCAGGGGGGTTGGCCCGGGCCGGGTCGGGCCCAGACCCCCCATTTCGGACTTTCTTCAGTCTTTTGCCCATAACATAGGCTACGAACCTCTGATCAACGCACCATTAGTTGTGATGCGATCCTTGGTTCGAGTTGGTGGTTTTTATATATTACACTCAGGGTTTTGGAGAACATTGCATACGGCCGGGTTGGTTCGAACAGGAAACCAATCGGGCCCTCGGAGTGGAAACGCTTATATCTCGTGCTTCGGATGACCGATTGACGTGCCGTCGACTTTATTGGATTCCTCTTGATGGGACAGAACTTTTGGCATACTCCTCCTGAGATTTGGATGTAGTTGGAGTATGTCTGGGTTGGATTGTACCCGAAATCCAACCGGGCCCTTGGAACGGAAAAGCCGATAACTTTCAGACTGGACGTCCGTTTGAAGAACCGTCAGCGGCGTTGGTGATCATGTTGAGAAACAGTCCCTATGAGTATACCCTATGACAGTTCAGGGTATAGTTGAGATATGTTCAGGTTGGTTCGTACACGAAACCAACCGGGCCCCTGGGACGAAAAGGCTAATAACTCACAGACTAGACTCATGATTGTCGGGCCGTCTATTTAGTTGAGACTCCTATGACGAGGCGGTCCTTTGAGATACTTCTTCATGGGACTTTGAGATACTTGGAATATCGACCTGTAGCTCATGGAGCAGACCCTCCTAGAGACAAGCGTACGGAGTACAGAGACCGTGTAGCTGGCTGAGAACTGATGACTGCTTGACCGACTCGACTTGGAGTTAGTCGACTAGCCCAATGGATGGAGCACTAATTTGTTTGGGTGAAGACCCATGGAAGATGGAGAACTATTGTGTGATAGTGTAGACCCGTAGTACTCGTCTGAAGAGTACCTCTGCAGGCTATTAGGGGGTGTGCACTACTGTGTTTGGGTGGCATACCCTGGCGGGAAGCACTACTGTGTTTGGGTGGCTGACCCGCGGTACTCGACAGGAGGAGTACCTCAGTAGTCTTAGGTTAGTGAGCAGTACCTCGGAGTCGTGACATGATCACTGTACACTCCAGAGATGGGGCTCTTCAGCAGTTACGGTTTCGATAATGAAAATCCTGGTTTGAGATGAGTCTTTGATCCTTGTGTTTACCTCATGATTGAGATAGTTCACTTGATAAATTATATATATGTATGGGCATAAACCTGGGTAGTGGTTATCCGTTGATTTCATAATCATTGTGTTTCCTCGTGATTGAGATGGGTTACTTGATAACTTAGGTATAAGTGTGGGCTTATACCTAAGAAGGGTTATCTGTTGTGATTCTGCTTTGTAGTTATCCTTGTTGGATTTAGAGATACTGTGAGGGTCTCGGGGTCCCTACTAAGTATCGTTATACTCACCCCTGTATTGGTTATTCCCACACCTCATTGTGTTGGTTGTAGACGACGAGCAGTGCTGACGGAGGCTGAGTGTTCGAAGACTGGACGGTACCCGAAGGTGGACATCACAGCGAGTCAGTATCCGGAGGTGGACTTCACGGTGAGATGATACTTGGATGAGGTTGACGAGCAACAGTGTTGTGAATGTTATCTGTACCTACCCTTCAGGTAGGATCTGTGGTGGACGATCTAAGAGTTGCGCTATCTGTACCTACCCTTCAGGTAGGATCTATGGTGGACGATCCAGGAGTTGCACTATCTATACCTACCCTTTAGGTAGGATCTGAGGAGGGCGACCCAGGAGCTGCTACCATTCTTCCAGCTGTTGTCTTTTTCTGTTGTACTTTTGTTCATTTGTAGCTGTACTTTCGATTGGGTTTGTATTCTGGCCCATTTACTTTCAGCACTTCCTTTTGTACTTAGTGTATTACTTCTGCTTGTACTCTAATTAGTGTTTGTTTACTTATAAAGGAAATGTCTTCCCAGTTATCAGGTTATACGCCTTTGGTGCTAGTCGCCAGCCCCTGGCCAATGGAAGGCGGGCTTGGGGTAGTTACGACACGGGCCCCGAGGGACGGGTCGTGACAAATTGGTATCAGAGGAGTCGGTTCTACTGTAGAACTTAAGACTCTGATATTTTCTTTCTGTGAAGCAATAGTTTTAAGGGTACCGAGTGTGGTTTTCAGTTCAGGGAGTCCATTGTTGGTGTCGCGGCCGAAGTATTCGTACATCAGGACCCTGACTTCTGATTTCTGACTTTGTGCATGAAAACACTGATTGCGTGTGTTTTTCCAAAAGATTTAAAGTTAGATCAAACCAGGTCAGCTCACTAGGTATAAATCATTGACCATGTCGCATCTGTTCAGGATGTCTCCACGTAGACAGTCAGTTGGAGTTTCTGAGAGAGTACTCGATGACGACTCACCGAGCGACAAGGGTCAAGTGTGGGGCCCTTTTTACTATGTTGGCTCCCTTAGGTGGTGTACCAGCAGCACCACCACCTGTTGGGAAGCAGATGCCACCAATCGTACTAGTGGATGGTGCACGCTGGTAGAGCGCGTTGCACGAGTTCCAGCAGCAGAGGCCTCTGAGGTTACGAGGCGAGGCAGATTCCCAGACAGCAGAGGACTGGCTGGAGGTGATTCCTAGAGTTTTCCACCAAGCCGAGACACCAGTGGAGTGGATGGTAGACTTGGCTACTTGTTTTTTTTAGTGAGTGACCATGAGGATGGTCCGCATAATGATGAGGCTTCGGTATGTGGACCGATGCTTGAGATAGTGCCTTTGGGTAGTGTGTCAGCTATACATCACTACCTGTTGGTCAGCAGTTACAACCGGCGGTACCGGTAGGTGACACATGTAGGCTTACTGCCTTACATGTGTTCCAACATCAGATACCCTCAAGTTTTGAGGTGAGCCCGACTCATAGGTGGCTGAGGGATGGCCTGAGGAAGTGATTGAGATTTTTCTAGAGCTTTTACAGCTTCGGTAGGACGACGTGTCAGTAACTGATAATTCATCGAGGCGTACCGAACATGCCAGGTACTCAATGAATATGATTCGATCAGTGTTATAGGGCTCAGACCTCTGATCGTGGTGTATTTAAGGATATTCGAGCCACCACTTTTTCCTCTATGCATACCTACTCATGTTAGGGTTCTAGAGATAACCTTGAGGTTGAATGTTCTTTGGCTGAATGAATACAACTAGAGAATGTTAGAAGTTGGAACGCAGTGAGCTGGTGCCGGTCTCAGATACTTGGGTGTGAGAATGTTTCAAGAAGAGGAAATGATAAGGACAGATGAGTCTACGAAGCAGCAGACATGGAGGTAGAGCTAGGAGAGCTGCAAGAGGTGGTGTGCATCTTGACATGTTACACTCACCCACCTTTGTAGTCCCCACTAGGCTCAGGGATATGGAGGGAAGGGGAAGAGAGTATCTGCATGTGGTCAAGGAGTGTGACCCAATGGCTCCAAGAATGATTCAAGGGATGGTCTGTGTACATTACTAGCTACCGTAACAGAAAACATTGATATGAATCATTCCTTCCTTCCATGAATCTTGTCCCAGACCTAGAGTTTCTAGTAATCCATAGACATGACCCTCACGTCTGGAGATACCTTGGAATTAGACTCAATAATAATACTTACGCCGACAATGTGATCTGACCCACGAGGCGAGAGTTTCGGTTGGAATCTCTTGGTGGCAGCGTCGAGGCCTTACAACGTTGGTCTGAGTATGGATTGGATCCACATTTCATACACAAATTGACGGTATTAGGAAAACGTCAGGATGAGTTTTCCTTGGTCGGTGAAAAAGGAAACCCCAGGCAGTACAGGATTAACTCTTGCATAGGAAGGTGTAGCTGATCACTCTTGAATCAGCCAACTTCACCTACATGGCAGCAAGAGTTTTGAGTTTCAATACTAATCAGGAGAAGACTAGTTCCAGGCATAGAGGATTTTGATCTTTGTGCTACCAGCTTCATTGTTGTTGATGTTGTTGTTTGTGGTTGTTGTGTTTCTTGTACTACGAGCTGTAGTAATAAAAGACACTTATCTTTGTGACGTTTACTTACCTTCCCTTTTTGGTTTTATTCATACTAAGAGGTTCCGGTTAAAAATTGTTGACTTGACCCTCACTTTTGAGATTCTTACTAGAGGAGACCCAGCGACCACACATTGATGCCGACAGTGTGACTCAACCCTTGGAGAAGAGAGTAATAGTTGGATCTCTTGGTAGTAGCGTCGAGGCCTTACTATGTCATCCATGGCATGGATTAGTGCCATTCATGACAGGATTGACTATTTTAGGCAAAGAACATGGTTCATCCAGGGGATGAGACCGTATTGGCAAAGAAGAAATCTTAGTAGCTCTTGTGGGACTAGAGATGGTCCAGGCCATGACAGAGAAGGTCCAGGTCATCCAGGAGTGGATGAGGATAGCTCCGAGCCGACAGAAATCTTATGTTGATAGGAGACGCAACCACTGGAATTTGAGTATGGCGACCACGTTTTCTTATGAGTCTCACCTCGACGAGGTCTATGGATATGTGGCCGAGGCGGCAAGTAATATCAGAGGTTCAACGGACCTTTTTAGGTCCTCAGCAGGGTAGGCGAGGTGGTTTACCACTTGACCCATCCACCTCAGTTACACCGGGTGCACGACGAATTCCACGTATCTCAACTGAGGAGATACGTGCTTGACCCGACACACGTCATCGACCATTGAGAACTGGACATTGGTGATGGGGTGACATTTGTGGAGTTCAAGTAGAGGTTGAGGATCGATAGTAGCATATCCTACAAGGACGGTCGATTCCTTGGGTGCGCTTCACTAGTAGTACGGGAACCTCCAGGTGAGCACATGGGAGCGAAAGGCTCAAGTGCGTGCTCAGTACCACTTTTATTTCCCTAGTTTGTGTTAAAGCTTTACGGGGATGTAAATCCCTGAGGTGGGAGTAATTTAAAGACCCGTAAAATTCAAGGAAAATTTTTCTTAATTTTCTTTGGGATATTACAAGAACGCAGTTTCTGACGGCTCCTGATTCTGAGGACCGGTGAGCCCGAAATCATTTTCTAAAGTTTAGCTCAGGTACATTCAGTGAACGAACGAGCGAGTTTTTCTAACATTTCAACTGGTGCTCGGAATCGAAATCTGAGGGAACTGATGAAACCGCAGTGCCGGTAATTTCTTAGGAACACCTATTATGGAGTTGCGTTTGTGCGGATGGAGAAGTTAAATTTGTGTATTAAATGAGGAATTAATAAAATTATGAAACAATTTTATTTTTAATTCTAAGGTGGTTTTATCCTACATGGGGAAGTTGGGGTGACACCTAACTACCCATGTGAGGATGAATGAGAGAATAAAATAGAGGTGGGGTCTACACAAACCCCAACCCCTTTACATTCCTCTTAAACTCCCAAACTCCCTCTTAAGTTTGGTAAACTCATATTTAATGGAGTGACCCTTCAATTTCTCTCTCTCTCCCTCATTAACTCTCGCAAACACACACCTTGATTAATTAATTGAACCTATTAAATTAATTAACTAAGAGTTTGAATTTTGAAAATTTGAAATTACTTTTCTTAATAAAATAATAGCATGAACCTATTATTTTATTTTGGCACCTTTGTGTTGGAATAAAAGGGAAGGAACTCTTGTGTAATGGAAGGAGGAATTTCTTATTCGGTGGAAGTACATAATCCTCTCTGTGAAGAATGGTTCTTCACCGACGAAGAACATCGACCCCTCGATATGGAACGACTTGGAGATCATGGTTCTTCAACCTCTTCTTCCTCCATGAAAAGAGAGGAGATGTCACTTCCTCGGGTAACTCCAACGACGACGGAATCGATACCATTCTACCGTGACGATCGACTTCCACGACTCGATGATGTGCGACGTCTTTTCGAGGTAGGTGTTAATTGATTTTTTTCATGATTTATCCTTTGTCTTTCTTTGTCTGTGTATTTTGGACGCTTAATATCAACTTAACGGAAGGAGGTCAGACCGCACAAACACGGCCGACTAACCTCCCCCTTTTTTGTTGTGATATTTTGGTTTGAAAGGAGGCAGCACGGTGCATAGGCACCACGCGGAAACAAGGAGGATCATCGGCGAAGTAGCGCGGCGCAATTGTGCCGCGCCGTAGAGGCCGAACGAAACGACGGTCAGAGTCGGAGCCGCAGAGGTGAATCAAAGACTCCTCATTTTTTTAATTGATGTGCAGATCAACGGGCGACGAAAAATCGGGCCAAAATGGCATTTGAATTCCTTCGCAGTAAAGATCGGGTCCTAGGAAGACTGTTGGCGAAGGTTGCAGGTGAAACGGACCACCGGACCACGTCCGGTGGTACGTAGAAGGTGGTGGCGGCGCGCTGCCGGAGCAAACCGCCACGGCTGAGCTGCGGTGGTGGAATGTGAATCGGAATGGAATATGGCCATTCCGGATTTGGGGCAACGAAACTTAAAGCCGCGCCGGATCATCGACCGCAGGGGTTTGTAACCCCCCGCACCCGCTGGCCACGCGGGTGCTGCGCCGCGCCGGCGCAAGTCCTGCTAGCTGCCCTGGCGGGGCCGGCCGCACCGCTGGGTCTGCCCATGCCCAGCCGGGCCGGACTCGGACCCAGATCGGGTCGACCCGGTTTGGCCGACCCATGGGGGGTTGGGTCGTGCCGGGCTGGGCCCAGACCCCCCATTTCGGACTATCTTCAGTCTTTTGCCAATAACATGGGCTATGGACCTTCGATCGATGCACCGTCAGTTGCGATGCAATACTTTGATTGAGATGGTTGTTTCGGTATATTATACTCAGGGTTCTGGAGAACTTTGGGTACGGCCGAGTTGGTTCGAACACAAAACCAACCGGGCCCTCGGAGCGGAAACACTTATATCTCGTGCTCCAGACGTCTGATTGACGTGCCGTCGACTTTGTTGGATTCCCCTTGATGAGACGGAACCTTTGGAATAATTCGCCTGAGAATTGGATGCAGTTGGAGTATGTCCGGGTTGGATTGTACCCGAAATCCAATCGGGCCCCTAGAACGGAAAAGCTGATAACTTTCAGACTGGACGTTCGTTTGAAGAACCGTCAGCGGCGTTGGTGATCATTTTGAGAAATGGTCCCTATAAGTATACCCTATGATAGTTAGGGCTACAGTTGAGATATGGTCGGGTTGGTTCGTACACGAAACCAACCGGGCCCCTGGGACAAAAAGCTAATAACTCAGAGACCAGACGCCCGATTGTCGCGCCGTCTGTTGAGTTGAGACCCCTATGAAAAGGAGGTCCTTTGAGATACTTCTTCTTGGGACTTTGAGATACTTGGAGTATCGTCCTGTAGCTCGTGGAGTGGACCCTCTTGGAGATGAGCGTACGAAGTACGAAGACCGTGTAGCTGGCTGAGAACTGATGACTGCTTGACCGACTCGACTTGGAGTGAGTTAACTAGCCCAGTGGACAGAGCACTAATTTGTTTGGGCGAAGACCCATGGCGGACGGAGAACTACTGTGTGACAGTGCAGACCTGCGGTACTCATCCGGAGAGTACCTCTGTAGGCTATTAGGGGGTGTGCACTACTGGGTTTGGGTGGCATACCCCGGTGGGAAGCACTACTGTGTTTGGGTGGCTGACCCGTGGTACTTGACAGGAGCAGTACCTCAGCAGTCTTAGGCTAGTGAGCAGTACCTCGGAGTCATGACACGATCACTGTACACTCCGGAGATGGGGCTCTTCAGCAGTTACGATTTTGATAATGAAAATCCTAGTTTGAGTTGAGTCTTTGATCCTTGTGTTTACCTCATGATTGAGATGGGTCACTTGATAACTTATGTATATGTATGGGCATAAACCTGGGTAGTGGTTATCCGTTGATTTCATAATCTTTGTGTTACCTCATGATTGAGATGGGTTACTTGATAACTTAGGTATAATTATGGGCTTATACCTAAGAAGGTTTGTTTGTTGTGATTCTACTTTGTGGTCATCCTTGTTGGATTTAGAGATACATTGAGGGTCTCAGGGTCCCTACTGAGTATCTTTATACTCACCCATGCACGGGCTATGCCCGCACCTCGTTGTGCTTGTTGCAGACAACGGGAAGTGCTGACAGAGGCCGAGTGTTCGAAGACTGGACGGTACCCGGAGGTGTACCTCACGGCGAGTCAGTATCTATAGGTGTAATTCACGGCAATACGATACTCAGACGAGGTTGACGTGCAAGAGCGTTGTGGAGGCTATTTGTACCAACCCTTCAGGTAGGATTCGTGGTGGATGATCTAGGAGCTGCGCTATCTATACCTACCCTTCAGGTAGGATCCGTGGAGGATGATCCAGGATCTGTGCTATCTGTACCTACCCTTCATGTAGGATCCGAGGAGGACGACCCAGGAGCTGCTACCATTCTTCCAGCTGTTGTCTTTTTCTATTTTACTTTTGTTCAGTTGTAGCTGTACTTTCGATTGGGTTTGTATTCTAGCCCATTTACTTTCAGCACTTCCTTTTGTACTTAGTGTATTACTTCCGCTTGTACTCTGATTTGTGTTTGTTTTGTTATAAAGACAATGCCTTCCCAGTTATCGGGTTATACTCCTTTGGTGATAGTCACCAGCCCCTGGCCTATGGAAGGCGGGCTTGGGGTAGTTACGACACGGGCCCCGGGGGACGGGTTGTGACAGTGGATGAATAGGTTATATAGAATTTCCATGGTGAATGATATATATATATATATATATATATATGATTATATGAAATTGTCATGGTGGTGTTTTACACTTTCTAATATGGTGGGGTTGTGTTGGTTTTTGGATAATTTTATCGCTTCCCTTTCTACAGGGCCTGACCCTTTTTTGCATGGAACCTTATTTAGCTTGACAGTATTACATAATTTCATTAATTTTTCCATGGCCTTCAAATTGTTCTAATTTTATATCTTTTATATACTTCACACTACTTTAGATTGTTTTTACATCTTGTATTTTTTATAGACATCATGGGTAATGGATAAATGGCTGATATCTCACACCTTGTTCAATCTTCCCTTTGGTACCCGAACAAGAAAATATGGATGAATATTGGGATCGGGGAAAGTGTCCATAGTTCTATGTTTTACATTGTGTTATTCATAGATATAGGAGACAATCGGATCAATCTAGGGCTCATGGTGCTAAGTGGGGTAGTTCTGTTTGGTCCTTTTGGTATTTTAATAAATGTATTGTATTTAGATTATTGTATAACTACTTAATACTTTATTTAAAGATGACAAGTATCATCCAATTTTTTTATATAATTATGTGTCAATATTTTTGAGTATCATCGTCAATTTTTTGACTTTTTTATTGCTATTTATTTTTACTATGATTGGTTACTATTATAGTGTTTTTAATGTCTGTTTTTTCTTCACTATATGTTTACATTTACTTTAACTAAATGTGTATTATTATATACCAACAATGATAAACACTTTTAATGAGGGAATATTCTCCCCATAGACACACACTAATCCTTTTCAACTAGTCGATAGCTTCTAGTATTCGGGGAGATGATCTTGATTCTATGTGACCCACTGAATCAGGGAACCAGATAGTGAAATCTTGGTCGGGACATTAAAAATTAATTTCATAGAAGTTCACATCCCTACCTAACTATTTTTTTTAAAATAGAAATTATATTAGGAATGAATTTTAAAATGGTAAGGATCTATACCTAAGAGTATCTTACCCATGTACAGGTAAATCCAAATTTCATGAAATAGAAATTGTTTCTTTTTGGATTTTTACTATTACAGTTGATTTTTATTTTACCAATGGGTGATGCACTCCAATTGTGATGTTTTAATTGATGTGATTGAGTAAATTTATTATCATTTTCTAAGGATATGTGGGTAAGCATATCATGCAAAAAAAATTGTACTTTTGAAGTTTCACATTACATGCATTATGCCATGCTATGTAGGATTCATTGGTTTACTTCATGACTTTGGGATATATACCTTGTGTGATATACTTACTAGTTAATCAATTATTGTTTGTACAGAATTTATAAACACAGTTTTTAATTAGAGTGAATTTTAAAAATCAAATATTGTATGGTACCTTATGGATCATAAGTAGTGATCCATTTGGTTGAAAAATTAATTTCAAATGTGAAATGAATATGAACTCAAGTGTAAATTGAATTGTTAAACAAAGAACTCTAAATTGACATGTTTTTTGAGTGGGCATCAGGGAGTGTCTCTATTTATTTTTATGTCTTTTTATTTTTAACCAGTCCTCATTTAGATGTAGGTAGAGAGGTAAAACCTATTTATATGAAGGTTTTTACATGTCCTATACTTTTATTCATGAAATTTATTTCGATATTTTCTGAGGAATATGTTTATAATTATAGTGGCATTATACCATGATGACCTCAAGTTGTATACCAGGAGGGTGGTGACCAACATGATCTAGATGTGGTGGGCCATGGGATACAGGTAGATCATACTATTGTGAAAGTTGAGGAACAAATGTTTTTAACTAATACTGGTGTTGAGGTGTAGTTCAGTGAGGGTTTTCTACATTGTATCCAGACATTTCATGGAGCATCGCAACATGCCTCATCTATGGAAGGTCTTTCATGTGTGTTCCAACAGCAGTAGAATTCCATGTATTTTGTGGATGGTAGTCTATAATATTTTGAGCTATGTATTTAGAATACTCTCTTGGTTTTCAATTATCTAGAGAAACCTTTTGAGAGCAGGGTGAATTCCGTGATTTGTATGTCTCAGGGAGAAGAAAAGTGCTGGTGGGATGTTTTAAACTAGGTTTATTAGCTGAAAGATATGGTTTTGGTTGATTTATAGACAATATTTTATCACTAATTTTTTTTTCAATACTCTGGGATCATGGTTTTCCAATTATTTCACCTTCCTAGAATAGGGTGTGATGACAGTTATGGAATATTTGGAATTTTTTAAAGAGTTGTACTGTTTTGTGCTGATATATTTTATAGATGAGGAATCAAGGGTGAGACCCTTTGAAGAAGTTTCAGACACATTGTTCTATAGCCTAAAAACATTTTCTATTTTACCTTAATTATAGAGATATTGAATCGTTCCCTGGTCATAGAGTAGAACCTAAGTGTGGTTGGGGAATAAATAAGAGTAGTTTAGTCTCTAGGTCTAGTGGTTCAGTATCCAATGGCCATACGGGATGTTTTGAGGCTTCTAATGAGATGAGTACCAGCCATGATTTGAGTCTTAGTGGTTCTATTTTCTATCATCAGGGTGGGAGATAGGGACACATGAAGAATCAATGTGATTTGGACCCGGCCAGGTGCCGATCTTTTAGCTGAATAGGAAATGTATAATGTTTTTTTAGGACCATACCTATAGTAGTTAGTTGAAGAGGGTTATCCTTGACTTTGGATTTTGGAGTGGGTTACAAAGCTCTACTTCAGGATAGGAGATAGAGTAGTACCGGATAGTCAGGTCAAGTTAGTAGTCATTGTCGAGGTATCCAAAAGTTTGTGTTAAATAGAAAATAGATTGGGATCTCTCCATGTAATGAGGTTGTTTTACAAGGCCATGAACCAGTCCAAATATAATTTTTACACCCTACACATGGGTAGAAAGTTCTAGTCCTACTATAGTGAGATGAATGATCTTATTATCCACTAAACTTGTTTCCTTTCTTTGAAATACCAGTTATTTTTGTATCTTTGTTTTTGTACTTATTATGTAGAGCCTTGGGATTTTGTTTTATTATTTTTATTAAGTTGACAATTGATAATTTTGTGGGTATTATAACAAAGAGTGTACACCATTATATATAGTTCCCCCTTAATATTTGTGTTTATCACTTTGTATTGATTCTTTTTTTCCTCAAGATGATTGGGTTGTATGTCATACTTAGAATGGACTGGTTAGTTTCTTATTGAGCCTATGTTTATTTCTATCATCCGAGATTGAGCATCACATCACTAGAGGGATTAGTTTATATTCCAAAGGTTGAATAGTATGCACAGGAAATCTAAAATAGACTAGAGCATCAAGGGTTGGGTCTAAAGATATCCTAAATTACTAGTTTGTATCTGGATGATCTAGGAGTGCATTTAAAGGATTTTCCTCTAATGGTTGATTGTTTCTAGGGAATTTTCTCAGATAAATTTTCTAGTTTAAATCCTATGAGATATTATTTGTTCTTAATTGAGCTAGTTTAATTACCTACACTAGTATCCATTCCTCTTTATAGGATATCTACTATGGTGTTTTTGGAGCTCATGGGGGAGCAAGATGAATTAGAGTCAAAGGATTTTATATGACCTAGTACTTCTTCATGGGGTTATTTAATTATTCTTTAGAAAATACATATGATGCCCATAGTCTATGTTTTGACTACCAAAATTGAAGTCGTTAATTTTTAAGAATCAGTATCCCATTATATATATATTACATTTTTTTTATCAAAGTAAGGGAGCTCGGGTGTAATTAGAAAAATTAGGTTCAGATATCATCATGTGCATGTTTGACCAGAAGACATACATCATATAGATATTCATATTAGGTATGGTATATTTTATTATTTGGTTATATTGTTTGGTCTCATGAACATGCCAATATTTTTCATGGAACTAATAAAACAAGTTTTACATCTCTATCAAAAAAATTTTGTGGTGGTTTCCATGAAATATATCATGGTGTATTCACACAATCAACACAACCATTCCAAATATATTGAGATTATTTGGATACGCTGAGAGAGTACAATTTATATTCCATTCTCCCAAAGTTTCACTAATGGATGTATAAGATTCACTTAATTGGACATATTATCTCAAAGACAGTATTGTCAGTAGACCAAGAGAAGGTGAGAGATTTAGTTTCTTAGGAGAAACCTAAGATCATCATTGATATAAGGAGTTTCTTGTAGATAAATTGATATTTTAGGTGTTTCATACATGACTTATCATGTTTAGTAGCTCCATTGATTGGATTGATTAAGAAGGGTGTGATTTTTCTATGGTCAGATACCTATGAGTCAACCTTTAAAGAGGTGAATGGGGGATTGACTTTAGTGTCAATCCAAAATCCTCAAAACCAAGGTAGGACCTACAGTGTGTAATGTGATGCATAATGTATCAGTAAATGAGTAATTTTGATGCATGGGTATAGATTCATGGGGTATAGTTCTCGGTAGTTGATGACACATTATAGGAACAACCTGATACATGATATTGAGATAGATTCTATTTTTCATGTTTTGCGCTATTGGATACACTATTTACTAAGAGATCATTTTATTGTGTACACAGACCGAAAAATCCTCAAGTATATATTTACACAGCATGACATGAATTTGAGGTAGAAAATGGGGGTTGAGTGCCTACATTATTTTGACTTAAAGCATGCAAATACACCTAAGAATGGAAATGCAGTGGTAGATGAACTGAGTAGGTGGAATTAGATATAGGAAGTTCACGCTGATAATAGTGAGTGGAAGCTTATGGAATTGTTGTTAGAGTTCCTCTTTGAGGTGAAGGATGGTGATGGTAAATCCTTTATACATCCTTATCTATCACCTCTACCCTTCTTTATAGAGTGATGATGATCCAACTATCATATTCTGAAGGCCCAGTCCCAATGGAGATTGTGGTAGGTGAGGAACCACCTCCTTGTTGGACCATAGGCGGGGATGAGTTCTTGTGTATCCATTATCACATTTTGTTTTCTAGGGGACGTTCATGAGGAACTGATTTTAGAGTTTCCTGCAACATTTTGGTTAGTCTACCCTAGCGTCACAGATATGTATCATGACTTACAGCATCCTTACTTGTGGTTGGGTATGAAAACTGATGTAGCTAGTTTCATTGGGAGGTGTTCCACCTATCAGTAGGAGAAGGTGAAATATTAGTGTACATCAAAAAATTTATAGAAGTTACCCATTAATGAGTGGATAAGGTAAGATTCCAGGATTAATTTCATAATCGGGATATCGATGTCACAACAAAGTAGTGATTCCATTTGGTTTGTTTTTGAAGGGGTCTTGAAACATTTTCATTTTATATTGATCAATGAGTCATTCTCAATTGATGAGTTGGAAAGTTATATATCTATGAGGTATTAAAACACCAAAGGGTCCCTTGAACTATTGTTTCATATAGGGATTCCTAATTTTTATCTCATTTCTAGTTGAGTTTTTAGAGGTAGTTGGTTACATAGGGGATTCTAAGGATAGAATACGACCATCAGGTATATGACTAGTTAGAGAATATTATATAGGTTATTGAGAATAGGTTGTGACCATGAATCTTATATTTTGGAAGATTTTTGGAGAGGCATATTCCACCTGTTTTTTTCTCCTATAATAAGAGATATCAGGAGACTTTACTGATAAAACCTTATGAGGATTGTTATAGTAATCCATGTCGATCACCCCTGTGCTAGCAAGAGGTAGGTGAAGTAGCATTACTGGGACCATGTATTATATAATATATTTATGAGTAGGTCCAGTTGATCACAAATTGGATGGCTACAGCGTAGTCTCAATCAAAATTTTATGTTGATCGCCGTCAATGACTTCTAGAGTTGGAGGTCATGGATCAGGTATTTTTATGTATATCACCAAGGCTGGGATATAGAAGGAGTAAGAGATGTTGTAATATTTCCACATGATATTTTGGGACACACAAGAATCTAGAGCGAGTCAAAACGAAAGCCTATTAGTTTAATTAACTCAAAGTTACTAGGTCATGCACAATGTCTTCCATGTATCATAGCTTCTCTGTTATCACTCAAACTTATCTCACACTCTGCATCTAAAGGAGGTGGTGTTATAGGTATATTCATCATTTGAGAATAATCCTATCTATATCATTGAAAATATCATGATGGTTCTCTCAGGTTAATCAATTTCTCTAGTATGGGTTCTTGGAAAGTACGACCATTTATAGGATAAGACTTCGGAGTGGGAGGATGATGGACAAGCATAGTTTCCGAAGTTATTCTTAGGTGAATCTTGACCACCCTTGGAAGGGAAAATTGTGAATTCATTGAATAAAGGGGGATATTGTAACATCCAGGGTTTTAATATGATGTGCATATCCTTTATTTTAATTTAAATGAGTTTTTTTTTTGGATTAATGTGAGTAGTTAATGTCATAATTGGTGTATCAGGGTGTTCATGGATTATTCGGAGTTAGGAAACTTTCATTTTATAAAAATCAAACAAACCATATGTTTATGTGAAACAAAGGGGTACATGACACACATTTACCCCTAACTATGTGATTCCTGATAGTGGGGTGCAGAAGGTTACATGGTTTAAGGAAATTTCACAACATCAGATATACACCTGTGTAAAAACTGTAAACATTTCAGAAGTATTATTTTTCATTGGTTTCATATTTTTAGTCCAAACATGTGAACTAATAATGTGAGGTTCCCCTTTTATTATTGTAGAGTGTACAGTTGGCACACAGCTTAGAAAACCATGTATCCAAACCATGCAGACCAGTATTTTTGGAAAAAATTACATTTTTTCCTTAAAATCTACTAAACCTAAATCAAATTTCATTTCTCCCTAGATAGACTAATCTCGTGTGTTGAGTCCTCCCCTTTGAATATTTTCCATATATTTTTATCCTAGTTATTTTTGCAAAATTAGATTCAAGTGTCGATCATCCCATAATATTTTCATCGATAAGTTCTTCGATAAAATTTTTCCATTCATAGTTTAACTTTATATTGATGGAGTTATTTAGGTCCATGCTAATATACCCATTTTATAGGTTTTTCATATATTATTCATTTTTATTCTGTTCTTGATCGAATCAGTAGATTATACTAGTCTAGTACTCTAATATAGACCTATGATAGGTGTTCTATGCATATCTCTTATGTTTTGGTGCCTTATAAAGCTAGTTGTCATTGTGCTGCATGACGAACATTCTGACAGTTCACCTAAATGAATTGAACAATTTAATTAAATATAATAGAGCCTATTATAGATTCACATTTGTACATTTTAGTTTGTTAGAGGTTGTTACCCCACACTAGGCCACCGATGGTGTGCTCCTTTGACTTTTCCCTTTCTTATACCACCCTTGGGGTGTGCGTATGTGCTTTCCTAGTTAAAGGAATACCTTGATGAATTGAATTGAATTTTTGAGATGATTTTGATTGATTTTTCCTCCTTTTCCTTGTTATACATTGTCTTAATTATTTAGTTTTTTAGAACTGAATTATTATATGAGTTTTATTAACTCATGGATTGTTATGAAATGTGAATTGATAAATAAATGTGATGAATTTAAAGGTAGTGGATTCCTTGGTTGGTATACCTTGGATACTAATTCCATTAGACTCTATGAATGGTTCTCCATAGGATCTTTCTATTAGTAGTAGATGTATTGGAAGAGATTTTTCAATGGGTCTTGATTCTGTGGGATGCCTTGGACCTTACTACACCTTGGATCAGGTCTTCTTGGTCTTACATTGGACATAGTTTGTTGAAATGATCCTTGAACAATAAACATGTCTTATTGAGTTTCCAGCAAGATTTTCCTAGGACTCAATGAGGATTACTTGGTCTTATATACCTTGGATATAGACCTATGGGGTCTGACATAATTTATTACATGGAGTGGTTATTATGGATGACATGTTTATATGGAAAGGTAGTGGTGAATTATATATATATACATAGGATTATATGACTTGGTTGTGGTAGTTATTTTTACACATGGTTATACAGGGAAGCCATGGTAGGTTTGGCATGTTTTACTACTTCTATTTCTATGGGAGACTGACCCTTATTTTGAAGGGATGAAAATTTTTCTTTATAGTATCACATACAATTATTACTATTTATATGGGATTTAACTTGCATAATTATCATATATGTTATATACTACAAACTACTATTTCTTTTTTGTATAGTATGGATTTGTAATTTAAACCATCGACAGTGGCCTATTGAGTATTATATCACACCCTATTCAGGCTACCGTTGGGAAATCTGACAGACTATATGGATATAGGAAGGGATTAGGGAAAGATCCCATTTTTTATGCTTGAAATTGTGTTATTCTTGGGTGTAGGGGACCACGTGGCTGGTTTGAGGTTCGTGATGCTAGCTGGGATAGTTCCTTTTGGTATTTTTGGTATTTTATTACATATATATTATTTTGATGGTTGTATACCTATTTACTTATTTCTTGATAAATGAAATTTATCATCATCATTTTTTTATATGATTTGGTTTCCATCTTTTGATTAATATCATTAGTTTCTTGAGTTTTTATTCATTGATATACTTCTCCCGCTATGGTAGGTCACAGGTCTAGTGATTAGTGTCTATTTCTGATGTTCCATCTGTTAATATTTTATTCCACTACTTTACTATTATTATATATCGTCAATGATACACTGATCTAATGAGGTCCTAGTATCCTAATAGACAAACATTTGGCCCTCATTGATTATCAATATACTATGGCATTCATGGAGATGCACTTGAGGCCTTTTGACCCACCGAATCATGTAAATAGATAGGGGAATCTATTTTAGAATGTCTTATAGACCATATCTATATTTATTTATATTTTTTCAGAAGATTCTTCTATGTATCATGAAATTTTCCATAAAATTTTATTTCATTTTTATATTGTGGTTTTGGGGAATCGAATAGATTATGTTTGTAATCACCCATATATTACCATTGTACCAACACATGTTTTTTATGTTTAGTCTACCCCTAAGTTAGATATTTTATTCATGGATGTGGGGTAGGTATGTATTTTTCATAAATAACTCATGGATGATTCATTAATGGATAATTTTTAAGTGAATCTTAGTGTTGTTAGGTGTTAAGAGTAGTATGAAACAATCATTATTAAATCCAACTTTATATGAGGTATTCATTATATTTTCTTTTGTTGGTTGTTCTTATTGTCTATTGGGAAAATATCACTGCCTTTTTTATTATGTACCATGTACTAATAATCCTTGTGGATATTAGTTTTATATAATTAATTTATTGAATAATATTTAGTTATATATATATATTATATTTAATACTATATGTATTATAACAACTGATACATGTATCTATTGAAAGTCCTTATAGGATTAACCCTCCCATACTACGAGATATGTCTATTCAGTGATAGTCAATAACCCACGACCAAGAAAAGATGAGCATGGATATCATACTTATCTTACTTATATTCATGTTGGACCCCTAATATGTTTGGTCATGTCAGTAAATTTTTCATCCCTTCAATGTGTTCCTTTGTTTCCTTTACTTTCATCGTGGTGATGTATATTGGGAATTACTTTTTAGTATGAATGCTTTTATTTTTAATTTAATATTTCATGGAATTATCTATTTATTTAATTTTCATAGGTAAATTCATTGATTTTCAAATAACTATCGATAGTAATTAATATATCTAGTATACTGAATGATATGTTATCCTGTTTTTTTTATATTTTATATTTTGTGTAAATAAATGGTTTCATTATTGTATATGATGATATGTAAAAAGATTTATAGTCACTTGTGAATAATTAAATTCGAGCATCCATCTAAAGATGTATTTTATAACACTTAAAAAATTAATTACATTGATTTTGAATGGGATGTTATTTGTAAATGATGATTTTTAAAATTTTATAGTAAATAAATCTAGTAATTACCTTATTTAAAGTGTTTCCTTGTAAAAATTTAACTTTTAACTTTATAAAATAAATAAAGGGTCTCCAATAATTTTATTTATTCAGAAAATATAAAATGTTTCTATATTCAATGAATTTTTTATAGGGGATCTATTTATGAACCATGAATTTTCTTAAACATGGGTATTGTGTGCCATCTAATGTGAGAATTTATTAGTAGAGTTAAGTTATATTTTTTAGCCTATATTTACTTTTGTTTTTATTTCATGAAATGGGAAGTGGATTAGAACAATTCAACAACCAAAAAAAGGTATATATTGATTTCTAAATGGATTTAATTGGTTGATACGTAGTATAAAATGGGTCATTAATTTATTTTATATATTATTTTGATTAATATATAGAGATTATTGATGCAAATAATTGTATAAGATTGTAATTGGGAAAAAACATAATATTTATGAAACTATCTATTTTTTGTTTTGAAAACAATTTGAGTTCTTCTCTAAGTTATGGTTTTCAAAGGGCTAATTTATATATATACCTATGTATATTAAATATTTTTCTAATAATATGTATTTCAATTTAGATTTCTTTTGGAATTATTTGGGTGTTTGAAAATCAAAGAATCTATTGAATTATTTTAAAATGATTTTTTTCGAAATCATTAGACATAATGAAAATGAGGATAAATTTTACCTTGATTTTGATTTCTAAATTTATGTATAATACTGCTATAATGGAAATAAATGAATTATATATTCTTTCTTTTGTTTTAAAATATAAATTTGGGGGGATTTAACATTTATAAAGAATGTTTTTCAGATTATCCATCATTTTTGTTGTTGAAATATGTTATAATAAGTTACAATAGTTGATTTAAAAATTATTTATTCCTTACACATATAATATATGTGGTGTAAAAAAATCTCGACAGTCTTGTGTGAGTTTTTTATATTATGTTATTGTGAAATTGAATTAAGAAAAATATTTATTTTTAGTTACGATAATTTTTCAAATTTCATAAAATAGATGATTATAAAAATATGATGTTCATTTTGTACAAGATTTGTGTAGTTAATTTATTTTTAGTTGTTTATTTATTGATTTTGAAAGAATAAAATATCTTTAAATTTTTTAAAATTGATATTTCATTATTTTTGGAAAGGAGTTGAAATTAAGGTGATTTAGATATTGATTTCCTCAATTTTTAAATCATTTTTAAACTATTTGAATACTAATGGTTGTGTTTTTATGAGTGAAATAACTTTAATGAATTATTTATAAAAATATGGTTTTCAATCCTTTTTTATTATCGGTGTATTTAAAAAAGTTTTGAGTTCATTACAAGGATTTTAAAATTATTATTCCACAAATTTTGATAATATGGAATTGAATACCCATGACCATTCAGGGCCTAAGACCTTGTTATAATAGAATTTTGTTAAAAAAATATTTTATTGTTTTTTCAGTGTTCATTCCATTTCAATTTGAGGTGGTAATATTAGAATTATAAATTTTTCTATATATGGAATGTGGTTTTTTGTTGTGGTTTTTTGTGGTAGTTTTTATTGATGTTATTATTTCCTTAAATAACGGATGGAGTGGTTAGTGATTTCTTTATGAAAATATATCCCATATTTTTCATTATATTATTTTAAGGATGCTATTTAGTTTGGGGTTTCCCAAAACTAAAAACTATGAATTTAATATTATTTCTTGTGTGATATTATTAAATTGGAATATTAGAAATTTTATTGGTTAATATGGAAATTGAATTAATATTTTAGTATGATGAGTTGTTGAAAATATTTTAAAATCAAATTAATTAATGAAACTTTTAAAGGAAATAGGCCATCAAGTGAGGATAAATCATTGAGCATGTATTCCAAGGGATCAAAAACATCACTCATATATTTATTTTTATTATAAGAATATTTTTTGTTATTTTAAAGTAGAAATTATATAAAAATTATTTGAAACATGTTCATTTATTAGGATACATGGTTTTCAAAAAATCTAACATAATTTTTTCTTAGTGTGAATGGTTTTTTTGAAAAGCCTAAATCTTGGGATATATCTAATTATATATTTTTGGAATTTATTTTAAAACCTTTCAAACAAACCATATTTTTCTTCAAATTTCCAATAATATCTAGAATGATTAATGAATGGTTTGTAAACTATGAAAACCAACTGCGCATGATAGATAGTAACTAAAAACAATATTCATAAACATAATTTGACCCTAAAAGCAAATCTAATAACTTCTTATTATCATTAGACATATTTATTGTAATAATAAAATATGAAAGTAAAATTTTAAATTTAAATTGAAATAACTCTTGATTGGGGTGTCTTTATAAGTTCAATGAGCTATCAAATCAAATATTTTGACGAGATATATGAAATTGGGTATCTAGGGAATATAGAACAGAATTTTTTATTGAAAAAATGAGTCATTAATTTCCTTTAAAACTATGTTTTATGTTTGTATCAACAATTTCCATGTTTGGTGAAAAACATTACAAGTGAAATCTGACCTCTATTAGTAGTTTTTTCATTCTTATTTATTTAAAACATGGGTTTTAATATAGTTATGAAGATTTAAAAAATAAAATATTTATTTAAAAATTAGTTTCTTCCTTAAATTTTTTTATAATATTTAAATGAGTATGTGTTTCTGAATAAAACATACATTTTTATGTTATATATGCTGATGATTTTTGAAAATGAATATGAAAGTTAGTTTATGGTTCAACCAAGTTGAATTGATGATTGATATGGAGTTTTTATATTTTGGGGAGTGCCCAAAATAATGAATCACTAGATTTTAAAAACATATACCTCATTCACTGAATGGTATGGAGTTTTATTTTTATTGGAAGTTCACAGAGAGTGAAATTATGTTGAGGATGACCGTTTTAAAAAACAATTTATTCATAAATGGAAAATTAATGATACATTTATTTTTAATTTTTTAAAATTATAAAATATTTCCTTACTCAAACTGAGATTATTTCTCAATAACATGGACCAATGTTCCTTCTTGAGGGTAGGAAGAATATTGGTGGGGAAAACTGTAACACCATGACTTTTTTTCCATTTTTATTCTTAATTATTATAATAATTAATTTTTAAATTTAAATATATTATTTTTTTCATTCTATAAATTTTTTATACCACACGACATTAGCATGGGTATACCATGGTTATAGGTAATAAGTCAATACAACCTTATATTGAGAGGGTTCAATTAATTAATTGATGAATGGTTATATATGACCTTGTAGAATAATATTAAATTTAGTAATGATTTCACGGTATGAGCATGGTTATTAGTAATCATGGAAGTAAATTGTGTATTGTTGGTAGCGTGATATAGTGATAGTCACATAGTTATGGCATGATTTGTGAAACTATTCTCCAATATTGTTTTACCCAAAACATTATTTGAAATTTTTTACTTTCTAAAACTTCTCATAACATGTTTTTGGTTTTCTATAAGGATTTTATTATCTTTTATTTATTCTTATATGATTTGTAAAATTAGCTTTAAAAATTATAATTATATATATTTGTGTATGTAATTCTATGATTAAATTTTATATTATTATTGATTTATAAAAATAATTGAACTTATATATATATATATTATTTACTTACTTACAATGTTATTATTTTTAAAGAAATATTTTTAATAAGATGATATTTTGGATTTGAGTTTGATTAAAATGATTAAATATGATTGGGTGTTTTTGGAAACAATAATATTGTTGTTGTTGTTGTTGATAAAAATATTATTATAATTATTATTAGAAATTAATGGAAATGGGAAGTAAAAAGGCCACCATCATATGTCATTTAAATCATGGCCAATTCCCCCCCCCCCCCCTCGGTGGGAGGGGAACTCCCCAAATTATCTACTTATCTAGGATTCTCAATGAAATTTGACAAGGATTGTCCAAGTAATTCTATGTTTAAATTTATTCCCTCTGTATCTTATTCTTACTTTCCTTTTTACTTTATCACCCTATCGTTATTTATGGTTTGTGTAATATTATATTATCCCCATAATAAGTAAAAACACTCATTTTAAATTGGTATTTGTGCCTTTTAATGATTCTAGGGTCATTTATAACCCTCATACATCATTGTTTCTTTAAGGCAGACGGTTTTTGCCATTTTCCAAGTGTGTGTCTCTTTGAAAACTCCTTTTATTTGAGAAAATACAACCAAATGGATTTTTAAATTGTTTTCTTCATCCTCTAAGTTACTAAATGTTTTATAATTTATGAATACATTAATTAATTTCAACATATTTATGATTATTAATTTATAGAAAATTAAAAAATAAAATTGCAATTTAATATTTCTAAAAAAAATTCCTTAAAAATAGTGTTTAATAAAATAACTCAGAGACATAAGAGAGTGAAAATTTATTTCTAAAGGGTTTTGTCAAGGAGTTGTTCTTTTGTAAATAATATTTACTTAGTCTTTCATTATTTTAAATATTATAAATTCCATTTATATTTATTCTAATTTGATATAAATTATTGGTATTTATGTGATGCACATTCCTATAAAATAATTGATTAATGAATGAGATTGAAATATTTATTAGAATATCTTGAAGAATTTTTTTTAGATTAAGTACATAGGGGAACCATGGGTAGATTCATGGTTAACTGATATGAGAGTTAAACTATAATAAATATGCGTGGTCTAGTTCTCTCGTTGATTTTCATACCCTAGCTAGGGGGTTGTAACTTAGTGAGGCTAATAAGTTTAGTCTGTTTTTTGTTTTTAACAAGTTCACCATTGGTTTTTAGGTGTTTTATGATAGAGGTCCAAGTTTAAAAATTTATTTTTCTGGAGATTAGATACCCTTATTATTCAATATTTAGATATGTCTTGACTACATTTATGATACTTTCAGATCATTATTATCTATATACTATGATTCATATGTTTCATTTTTTTTATGATGAAACTTATCCAATATAATATATTTTTCATTTTACAATATACTTGTTTTTTTGTTCCATAATATAATGTGATCTATTTTACAATTTATCTACTATGTGGTTCATCCATGTGTTTGATTTAAAATATAACTACTTTGTTTTAAACTCACTGATGTTTCCGAACTAAAAGAGTGAGGTTTGAAAATAAAATATAACTTATCTCATTTTCCATTATTAAAAAAGAATTCAAATTTACTTTATAAATATTTTACTAAGTAATATTTTTGGAATGTTTTATAAAATGAGTTATATAGTTCATTAGTGGTATCCTAATAGGGGTTCTCTAGTGTCTATCTGTTTATGCTTTCTACTTAACTATTTTTTTATGTTTTTCTTAATCCTTTAGAGAGGATTTACTTCCCAATTATAGGTCTTAGAGGTGGTGGAATGAAAATTTATCATCATGAAAAAATGGAGATAAGGGTTTCTTTTAATTTTATTCTTATAATATTAGTTTTGAATATTTTTTCATTTTTAATTTTGTTATTTAAATTTTTATTAGAATTCATATTCAGTTGGTTTCACTTTATTTATTTTTTATACTATATAACTGGAGAATTACTCCCAACATACATGTGATACACATTGAACTTGTGACATCCAATAACAATCATGATCATTCTTTAAGAATGTGATTTGTTTTTTCAAGTATAGTGGATGGTAACTAAAATGTACTTTTACATACATTATAAATAAAATAATTATAAATCATAGTCAAAATTATACAAAAAATATCATGAAATAATAAATTGACAATAAATAAAAATTAATATTTTTATTTCATTTTAATACATGTATTTATCTTTAGAAACTTATTTCTAACACTTTGTAATCTTGTATAAAAATATTAAGGAAAATTTCAAATCCCTCGAGTATTTAAATACGGTATTTTTCATAAGTAAACATCTTTAAAAAAACAACCAATCATGTAAATAAATTCATCAGAAACGTAAATTAAACATCCCATGAAAATATATAAAAATTATTACTTTTCTGCAGTTAACTATTCCTAGAACCAAATAAAAGTTATTATAAAATATATTTTTTATTCAAAACCAAATATTCCAGTTTTGGGGAAGACAACATAAAACAAAAAATTGAAACCCTTTTTATTATCATTGAAATGTAAACTCTTTATCATATCAAAACGTGCCATAAACAAGTACAAACTCATTATATATACATATATACATTACCAGGAAAATAATATGCCTGGTAGTTTTAAAACATGATATAAATTACAATTAATTCTAAAACATGTAAAATAGTTTTCAGGGTTAACAAATATGGGGAAACATCACTACACATAAATAGTTATTTCTAAGCATAAATTAAATGTAAATATATAATAAGAACATGTATTTATCCAAACAAAATATTATTTTTCATTTAAGAAATAATTTTTTTAAAGATAACCAGTTTCATAAAAGAGACCATAAAATCCAAAATCAAAATGATTTACTCCCAATAAAAATATAAATTATGTAATAAACTTCCTTCCATGAAATGAAAAATGTCAACAACAAGTCAATTATATTATGTAGATACAACTCACTTAAAGATCAATATATTTTTGTATATACTTTTATTTAAATTGTTAAATATCATATTACAAATCATATTTAAACCACACACTTTTAGCCTCATCAACTTAAATTTGGATATATTCACAAATAATGTGTATAACAATTTATGTTTTTAATAATCTATTTCAAACCAAACCACCCCTGTATTGGGAAAATTTTAGTTTAATCATTGGATAACCATTAAGATACATATAAACCCATTGAAAACAAAATAAATCCTATTAATTAATTTATATTTATTATATATACCATCAATGGTATTTAATATAAAAATTTAATTCATTTAATTTTCTAAAAGAGGACATTTTTCTATAACATAAGTGAATCCAAGTGAAATTATTCTTTAATAACCATTTCAAAATCATGTTTGGATATTTTTTAAATTAGATATAAAATATATAGAAATAAATTTTGATCAAAGGTAAAAATAATAGAACATGGTCATTTGAAATCATGAATTTTTTTATAATAAAAAATATTTTACGCCCAACAAAAGTTAAAATTTATTTATTTACAAGGATATGTGAACATTTTTTCTATAAATTAATTCATGGATCGTAGTGAAAAAACAAATAAATTATGGAATAAATTAAATCTCTATAAAAATAATATTAAACTCATTATCACCACCACCATAACATCAATTAAAGAATAATATAAAAATTAACCATGATACTTAATAATCAACATATCATATCACTCGTATCCTATGTTGATAAATGATTTGTTATATCTTATTTGAATCAGTTTTTACCATTTAATCAAATTCCCTAAAAAATGATTATTCATAAATGTGACACAATAATCTAATACATTATCCATAATTTAAAAAAAATAAAATAGAAGTAAAAAATAGAACCAAATAAAAAATAAATACTAGATACCAATAAATAAAATAATAGGACTTAAATTCCAAATTATAATAATATTACAGGACCTTAGATATATCATAAATTAGATTATTTGTAGGTGAGATAGCATTGAGGGAAGGTGTAATTTTTTTTTTGAAAACTTATGGGTTCATATTGTATTTTTTGATAGTTTGGTTGGTTATAGTATATGTGGAATATGGACGAAATTTCCTTATTTACAATAAGTGTTTGAGATGGATAAAGTGGTATTTAATGATTATGGTGTTCATATGAAGTGTTTATTATTATTTTAGTAGTTAGTACCAAAAAATGTATTATTGAAGTAGAAATATACTTTGTAATGCACCACATAGTCGATAAATAATACAAGCCATTTTAGGTATGTAAATGACTAGAATAGAAGAGTATTTGGTGTTTTTTACACAATAAAAAATACAAAACATTTCCAATAATAAAATGACATATAAACCGTTACATGATAGTGATTGTGGTGATCATGTCATATAGACCTATAGATAAAAAATAGGGACCCTATGATTACCAAACCATGAATATTTTTATTTAGATATTAGGTATCTAGAAGTATGAAATAATAAAGAAAACGATGGGTGGTTTAGTCACTATATAGGACACAAAAGTTTTGTATATTAGGTGTTGTAAATTTATATCCAAAATTAACAAAGGGATGTGTTAATAGACATTTAAATATTCATATTTAATGGACCATAAAAAACATGACATACTTCCAAGATTAATGGTGTTTTGTTGGGTGTTTTCTGATTTAAGATTTCTAAAATTAATTCAACATGACTATATAAAATTTTATAGATATTTTTAATGGTTTTGTTCACCTATAACTAATAATATTCCATTGTATTTAATGAAACATTTCATTTTAAATATGAAATGGATCCCAACATGAGTTTTTTTTACCAAAACTCATTTCATGGTGATCGTGATTTGATAAATAGAGGAATAACATGGAATTAAAAAGATGAATAAACTATTAATTAATGATTCAAATATAATAGTCATATTTAAATACATGATTAATGTATATTTTAATGTGAATTTTTAGATATAATTTAGTGTTATAATAGAATATTAATAAAACACATAAAATGAATAGAAACACACCATAATGAATTTATTTGTATAGATAATAATGAGCCATGTACGACTCAAACTTGAAGTTGTGATAATTATGGAGTTATATGATCACATGAGATAAATATTGACATTATGTTGGTTTTTTATCTCAATTGGATTTTATATGTATAATATATTAGTTATTTCAATTAGATATAGGCTACATGATAGACTAGAAAAAAGGAATCATTCTGGTGATAAGTTTTGAAGATATTGTATTCAAGATATTGAAAGATATCTCATAAGAAAATAAATCTTACATAAAAAAGAATAAATAGAACATAATATAGGAATATGTAGAGAAAGAAAATAACTTTATGATTATATATACTACTTCAATGAAAAAGGAACTTGTTTTATCTTATAGATCTCAGTTCTAAGAGAAGAAGGATAAAGAATTGCTATATTTTAACAATGTGTATAAGAAGGTAAAGTTGAGACAATTATGGAATATTAAAACAAGTTTACTACAATTAATAAAATATTGAATGAATAAGGTGGCACATTATCATGCCTATGAGTTTTTATCTTCACTATAATATAAATAAAGAGTTTTTTTGACAACAGAGGAGTTCATTAGAAACCTATTATGTAGAAATTGTGAAGATATCAATAGTGTATCCATGTATATTCAAGGATAAATTAATAATTTTATTTATTAATGAACATTAATGAACATTAAATTATATATATTATATATTTTCTTACCTCTGATTAGTTTGCGTTCAAGGATTATAGGAAATGTTTCATGTGAGATAAGTTTCCATGACCCTGAACTATTATATCAGGTAGTAAGCCTACACTTGATATCACCACAACCTTTTTATATCGAAAATATATTTGTTTTCCATTTGTATTCTAAGGAATTGGAACATCACTAAAATCAAACTCCTCTAATTATCTCAGTGTGGGTAAACAAAATAAAATTTCATTATATCTTTGTATGATTTACATTCCAAGATATTCATATATAGCTTGGTTTGGTGGAGTTCAATTGAAATATATACATCACATAATAGATATTTCTACCCATGTGGGAACAATATCTAAATAAATAATCAAAAAGTGAAAAAAAAATATTTACAAGAGGTAAAATTGGAAAAAAAAAATATGATTACCCCCCCCCCACTTCAAGGTTCTTTAGGGACTTATTATATGGTTA
Organism: Viscum album; assembly: GCA_963277665.1. Classification (NCBI taxonomy): domain Eukaryota; kingdom Viridiplantae; phylum Streptophyta; class Magnoliopsida; order Santalales; family Viscaceae; genus Viscum; species Viscum album. The sequence goes on along the minus strand of OY728146.1, from coordinate 2,051,785,788 downwards.
AAACATTGAGGTCAACTAAAAAATTGTGCTTGGTATCCATAAAAACATAATGGAAACAATGGAGGTACAAATATTCAATGGTAAAAAATTTAGTAACTAAAAAAATGAGTTCAAGACATAGTTGAAATATTCTCATAGAGTCTCTACCTAATTTTAAAAGAAGGATTTTTTTTTTGATCTGATATATAGTTTCATTTGAAATAGTACAAGGAAATACGAATATTGATGCCTTAGTTAAAGGGGCATTAAATAGTGATTTTAAAGAATAAATTTTCAAGGATATTGCTAACAATATATTTTACATAGATATATTTATAGAACATTAATAAATTTATGAAATGGAATTAAAAAAATAAGCGAGTAATGTTAGTGAGTAATGCCAGATGAAAAAATTCAATAAAATTAAAAGAAGTCCACTAAGAATATTTTATCTCCAATTTAGGTGCTAATTTTTTAATTTACATTTATATGTAATTAATACCTAGTTATATAAATTCATGTGTACAAAAAATGGTATACCCTCCCATAAAAAGTAAAATAAATAGTTTACTTTGGGGAAGAAGTGTAAAAAAATTATGTTTCCAATATTGAAAGTGATCCTGAAATCGTCAATATGATATCATAGCTGTAAAATATAAGGTAAAATTATGGGAAATAAAATAATGTGTTTGTTATAAAAACTTGAAATATATATCAATAGAGTATAGAATGTTTATAAGAATAAATTTAACCATGAAAATTTACATTACAAATAAGTGAGTAAATATGAATGAACAAAATTACTTTCCTAAAGATATCTCCCAAGAAATCAAGAAACAAAAGAACAAGGAAAAGTAATTAAAAGAAATAATTACCCCTAAAAAATTAAACATATATATATTGGAACACTAGAAAAATAACCCATATCATCGATAAAGGATATGTACACCCATCTTGAGGAAAATTACAATAGTATCAAGGAACATGAAAAGAGGATAAAGGCCTCTAATGAAAAGAATAAGCTTCCCACTATGGAATCCCAAAATTTAAATTAAAACATTGTTCAATATGAATGAATCAAATAAACATAAGTTAATTATATAATCTGGGAGAAATTTTTTCTTTAGGAAATATGAAATAAAATAACACAATTTTAGAAGATTTGTTCATTTTAAGAGTATATGTTATGAATCTCAAATTCCCAGGGTTGAAATAAAACAACATACCTCTACCTCTAAACCGAAAGAAGCCCAAATAAGGCATGATTACAATTAAAAATTTATAATATGTTATAACCCTGGTTATATAGAAAGTAATTTTATTTGAAATGAAAAATGGAAGGAACATGATTATATAAGTATTTCCTCAACTCCTATGATATATCGTGAATCATTTTATCCAAGAAAATGGATTATTGGGATGGAAATAGGAAAATTATTTTGGATGGAAATGGTGGAACTCAGTAAAGGATGACCCATTAACTGGAATCTGAATACTTATAACAAATCACATATAATGAAAAAATAAATATATAGAAATATAATTAAGAACTTAAGCTATAAATAAAAAAATAGAAGAAAAACTCAAGAATGATCGAATTAGGAAGAACATTTCCAAGATAGACCCCATTGAAAACATATAAGGATAACTACAAAGTGGTCTGAAAACTGGAATATATATTAGATAAATACATGTATAAAAATCCTAAAATAGAGGATAAAATTTGATGGGGAATTAATTTTAATGTATTAAAAATTATTTAATGAAAAATTGTAATTTTTCACACCATTAAAAAGAAGCATGATCCAAGGTATTTAATCAAATGGGGGGTCTTTCAAAATGATAATTTTTTAAGTGGTCTCATAAAAGGAATATATTTATTTAATATATTAAATTATATTAATATTTTGGATTATCAAGAGGAAAATTAGATTGATTATGTTTACACATTACTTTCCTAAAATATGAGAAAGGGAAAATAAATGTGTGAATATGAAGTGATGGCCCACCAAGGCTATCCATTTTCCTCTGCATGAAGAAATTTCAAGTACCTTCATCCCATATGAATTTTTTGTTTCTAACTATCATGAAAGTTTTTTAGAATCATTTGAGAGATATGGTCCTTGAATTAAATGTTCTATAATAGTAACTTTTTTATATATGACATAACATTTATTAATACTGAATATAGATATACATGAAAATGTCTGTCTATAAATTCAATTTTATTATTCCCTTAAAAAAATTTGGATAGACTTGTAGTGAAAACATCTAAAAGGAAAAGATTCATGTTTATATATCTAAGCTATATCAATTTTCAATATACTAAAAGTATTTTTCTATGTAGTGATTATTAAAATATTTGGTATCCATGAATTGATAAGAAATTATTTTTTCATGTTGTAGATTATTCTATAAGATCGTATCATGAATTTTATAAGGATATGATGCCTCAACTATGAATTGAAAATACTATAATGGATTTAATTTCATGTGGAATAACTAGTTCATATTTAACTATTGGTATGAATTGATTTTTCAATTTTTATGTTTCTCCAAATGAGGGATTTAATTTTTATGTACTAATATTTTGTGTGAAGAAGTGTTGAGATCCTAGTTTGAGAGTTATTTTTTAAAGTTGTGATGTTATTTATTGGGATTAATCAATGAAATATATAACTGGATAGATTTTGGAATTGACTATTGTTTCTTACACTAAGCATAGTCTTGATAGGCTTAAAGGATTTATTTCCATTCAAAATGATATGGGATAAATTCACTCACTAGATGTATTTGAGAAAATATAGTTGAAATAAATATTGGAAAAAATTGTTGAGAAAAGGAAGTTCCATAATTGGGTTATCCAACTGGATACTTATTCTATTAATTTTACAATTGAGAATATGTGTGAATAAATATGTTCGTAGATATAAGTAAAAATATATTTTATAAAGGGGATCATAGATAAAGATTTTTACATATCATTATGGGGGTAATAGAATCCCATGATGAAAACCACTAATTTTCTCAATAGAATAGTGCAAGGAAAATAATTAAAAAAGGAGAGAATAAAGAAAATCATTCACACAAATAAATTAAGAATTTCTTCCCATGATACTCACACATTAAGGGGGATAAAAATGTGGTTGAATGAGGATGAATTTTGTTTATAAGAATTAATTATTAAAGGGGGTTTAATAGAGGATATTATTTTTTCCAAATACAATCGGGTAGATTAATGGAACCCTTCTGTGTTAATATTTTTTTCTTTTAAAATAGAATGATTATAATATATATGGAAGATTTACCAAGGTGATTTGTTAAAACATACATATTTGAGATGGAAGAAGTCATTTTTCAATGTTCATGTGATAAATTTATTTTCCAAAAAAAGTTTTTATATGAATTATAAGAGAAATCATTGAATGGAAATATATTGGTGAAGGGTATATTCACCTTGATATTGTCCGAATCTCAGTGAAATTATCCATGTTATTCTACCTATGTAAATGGATATAATGTAATATCATTATGAATTTTTTATGAAATAAAAAATTTGATCAACTTACAATAAGTAATGAATGGATATAACATGCAACATTAGTTACAATGGTGAAACTTCCTTATAGACATAGAGTTATTGAAATGGATAATAGGTGATCATGACACTACATAACTATATGTTTTTGTCCTGGGTGTCTGCCTATTAGAAACAAGGATTCCAAACATGGGAATTTTGGTCATCATAGATGACTCTTAGGTGTAATGAATTCAGTGTTCTAAATATGGAGCTCAAACAGACAAGTGGTTATGTTGTTGTTTGTTTTGAAAGTAATTTTCAAGGGACAATAATAAAACCACTTTTTTCCAATATTTAGGGCATTTTTTGGGATCCTAGTGTGTCAGGATTTCAATAATTAAACAAACATTGTAAGAGATCATTTATTAATAATATTAAAGAGATTTTACAAATAGAAATAAAAAAATCCATTGTGTTCAATTTATTATTCCATGTCTAGTTTTATATAGAGCTCAAAATGATAATTCTGATGAGATATCATGTTGTGGTGATGGTCATTAAATAAATGTTGGAATTATGCAATATTAAGGTGATGTATGAACCATTTGTAAATTATTCAAATATTATTGGAGCATTAAATGAAATTATGTATTAAAATTTTGACATTCCCTCTTACATCATTAAGTTCTCATAGGTTATAGTCAGATTAGAATTTCTTTTTATCCCAAACCAAACATTCTACGATGACATTTTATAGTGATAGTGCGGGGTCGAACCCATGGGTAAATTATGGAAGACAAGGAACCAGGATGTCGAACCCTTTGTGTAGGAGTCCCCATGAATTATTTTGGGTTTTGTATTTGATTAAATTTATTGATTACATATTAAGATTCAGGAAGAATGTAGAAATATGGGTCAATTTTTAGGTTCACATAAAATGGATAATCTTAGTCCTCACTTAGAATGATCCTAATACATAGGCTATGAAAGGGTGAATGTAATACTACTTGGTCATCATTAAACAAACATGATCTACCTAAGAAGAAACATTCCTTGGTCTAGATATAGATAACAAAAAAGATGTATTAATCCTTGATTTTATGTTATAAAGTATCATAGCTTAATGGTCATAGAATACTCTACTCCAATCCACCCAGGATTGTTCATTTAAACTTCACATGGTAATGGTTTTCTAAAATAATTTAATAAACAAGTGTTATGTAACCTGTTTACTAGCCTTAGGGATAGAAAGTTACAATTTAGATATTCATAATGTTCCTAACACCCTTACTCTTGACCCATACCCTAAGAGTTTTAGCCTCTCATGACATTAATAATCAAGATATATTAATCAATTGCACACATTATTGTTAGATTAATAAAATAGTTGAAATATGACAGTTCTCAATTAAGGGTTCAATAATCCATAAGTTCACAATCTAAACAAGTTATAAATCAATCAACCACTTAATTTAAATATTAAACAAGCAAGTATGTATGGAGAAGCCTCTATAAAAAGAAAATGGAAATGGAAAACAATCAACAAAATGATAAACAATGATAAAAAATATGTATACCACATGTAGAACAATCAAAAAAAAGTTGGATTCAATAAAATTGATAAAATTAATTGTTTATATTTTACTTGGGATATAAAATATGGGAGAAAACAAGAGTTAAAGAGATAAAATTGTGAAGTATTTAGGTTATTCACTATAGTGCATGCCCTGGAAAGTAAATTGTTAGAAAATTACATGATGTGTAAAGTTATCATGTTGTGAAATATTTATCCATGGTTTTATCCATGTATTTTGGACCTGTCAAGACTCGCATCCTTAATCAATGGGATTTTGAGGTTTAATTCATTTCATGATGTGCAATTGGAACTCACAACATTATTCTTCTCAAGACTTTATCTATATGAAATAAGTGGCATTTTAATCTTACACATCATTTATTTCAGATTCATATCATGAAATAATTTCATGAAATTTAATTTCTTGATGACTTTTGACATGTTATGAATGATTCCTATACATCATGTAACTGATTCGTGACATGTAATGTTCACTTTTGGATTGTTTTTACAACTTTTACGTTAGAGTCATGGAAACCAATTCTTCCAAATAATCAACACATACCTGGTCCATTATCAAATAACAAATGAATAATAATTAATTAAATGACTCAAAAATGTATATAAAATTTCATGATATCAAATTCAACCACACTTGTATAATTTATTATCCTCGAGAAGAAATCAGCTCAATAGGGATTCGAAAAGAAAAAAATTAGGAAACAAGAAACATACATTACAACTAGAAAAATAAAACTATGTGTAAGAATAAAAAGTTAATCATATAGAGGATATCCAATAGAAGAAATCAATTATGCCTCATAGTTCAGTTCATTTTTCAGATTCTTAATCTTTTAATTATAATCCAAAAAATATTTCTTAAATTCTATATCCATTTTTCAATATAACTCACCATGAATTTTATCTTATCACTTAGAGTAAAATGTAATTGGAGTTATTTTTATAACATTAATATATATTTTTAACCATAAGATTTCATTGGTTCTATCATTTACACATTGTAATGACAAATACAAAATTAATAATGATGGATTCAATAAAAAGGTGAAAAAGACTCTAAGGCTAATGAAAGGTGGGTAAAAAGTGAAAATAAATATCAAAATGAAGGGAATATATAATTTTTAATTAATGATAATCAAGAATACTGTAGTGGTTTAGTTCATCCAAGATCAAATAATTTCCATTCTCCAAGCCACTCAAAAAATGGATCCATAAGTGTATCAAGTATATAAAAAAATTCTACTATATTTATTTCTTTTATTTTATTCTTAATTTATTTTTTGAAATTATTTTTTATTCCAGATCTCACATTCATATCCTAACCACATATGATCCATAAAGTAATTCATTATTCTGGAAATGGTGATTTTTAACCTTCCAAATGCACAACCCCAAATCATTATCTTTTATTTTTGTAATTTTTTAGATGAATAGGTAAAGTGTAAAATTCAAGAAATAACCAATCAATTATAGAAAATTGGTTTGGAAAAGTACCAAAATATATCATATCAATAAAAACAACATATTTTCATTAGTGGAAAATTCCACCACACTTGTACAAAGTATAATAACACATAAAACAAAGAGCATTGTAGGATGGTATAATTGATATGAAATGGTTGTATTATAAATAGGTAATTCATAGAAACTATGGGATAAATGAAGGGAAAATGTGAGTTTGGTATTAGAAAAAAGTGGTTCTGAAAATATTTCCTTAATCATATAAAAATTTATTTTTCCATTAATATAATCTATGATATGAATGCGGGTTCTGATAGGTTTACATGTTCCTGGTGTCACAAAAGAAATATTCTCAGAAAATAAAATGAAATTATAGGCTTAGAGTCCTCTCAAGAATTGTATTGTACAAAAACTAGAAATCACTTCTAGTATAAGATCATGTAATATTTCAATCAAAATAAATTTAAAAAAATTGAATTTCAATTAAATTAATAAACTCTATAATCATGCTAAAATTCTAAACATGAGTAAAACGGGGATTTCATAAATTTACAACTTAACTTTTTCTTTTATTTAAAAGGGTAGAATGATTTTTTTAGGCTTAAATAATGAATCCAATGAAACATTTCTCCAAGATATATGAAAATAAGAAAAAATCAAAGTGTATCGATAGTGAAGCTCATGGGTAATATAATAGATTAATGAAATAATAAATAAACAAAGAAATAGTGATGAAAAAGAAGTATCCCATGTATATAATAAGTTCCATGATACATCATTGATATGGAATACATATAGTAAAAAAATATTATCACCAATAAAGAGTAAAAAATGTTGTAGGGTATGGGATATATTAAGAGTAATCGAGATCATCTAGCTGCTCATATAAAGTACTCTCCTGAACAGAGGGTTCCTACAGCAGGACTTCTTAATCAATATCAGCAATGGGTGATGGGTTGGCTGACCAACTACTATAAGGGGTTTCATAGTGCTTACATCTATCTTAATGGATGGTGGTGGTGATATACTAATATTTATTGCTTTCGTAGATCTGTTAGTTTGATCGATTAAAGGTACCTCATAAGATGATGGAGTCGTATTGCTCTTGCCTCTCTAGGACTACTCTATCAGAAACTTCAACTAAGTAGCAGCGTCTGTCAGCTCAGTTCGTATGTTATTAAAGGTGGTGGAGGGTGAAATATTGGTTGTGGGTTAAGGGCTTGTTGGAGTTTAATACTAATCAATTAAATGGGATAATGGGGATGAAGGGGAGGTAAATGATGGTGAGGCTATGAATTGGATTCCTAGGTGACTGCATATTTGTAGATGGTTCACCAGACTGTATTTGTAGTAAATCTAGAGTTCATCAAAGTTGGTGGTTTAGTTATAGAAGCGGTGTATGGGGAAGTGATGTGGAGGTGTAGGGGAATCCATGGGATCTGGGATGGTGGTAGTGGAGTGATGGGCTGAAAGGGAATTAGTAGCAAGGGTGGGACCAGATATAGTAGGATCATATGATGGGACTGCATCATGATCTCTAGGTGCCTCATCAACACCCTCAAAGCATCCTCATTACCAAAAATAGTTGCCTTTATCATTTTTTAGTAGCTGAATCTTATGAAGTAGGAGGGTATTGATCAACTCCATCGGGCCGAGAGAGGTGAGGGGAAAGGTAGTGTCAGATACACTAAGATTTTGTGCCAAATGAGAAATAAAGGACCCACCCATCATCATACCTCATGAATTTTTTGTGTGTTCCCTAAAATATAATGTGAACTATGATTCCATGTTGATGGAAGTTACACACATGGAAGTTTAAAGGATGAGGATGTCAAACTAGATAATGCTAATTTGGTACTATGCACAAGAAAGCGAGGCATGGGTTAATTCCAGATGAAGAATCTTGAGTGCTACACCTCTGAACTTTGTGGATTTCATAATCTGAGGATTTTACTCACTATGAGTGTGTTGATCAATCATCCTCTAGATTAATTTGGCATTTGAATTTCATGAATCAAGATAAAAAGTCAGTAATCCCTCATAAGTGGTGACGTTGGGAGAATAAATACCAAACCTGATGCCAAACATTGTGAAGGAGAGCTTGTGTGTTCATCCACCTAGTTAGAACAATAGGATTACAACATTCACCTTGAATGTGAAAAATAACTCTAGGTATATCTTCCTATAGGGCTCCTTGTGAACCTCAAAAATGGTAGTGATTTACAGGTGTTCATGTAGGTGGAGGACCTCCTAGTAGATGTGCAGGCGCATGAGAGCATCCCAATCTAATGTTTTATTGGTCTTTATGGGATTCACTTATAAATAAATCTGTGTTAAATAATGTTTAGTGTTGGAAAAATTAATTATGGGTTGCAGGTGTTGGTTAACGGCATCATGAAACCCACTAGACTTTGAGTGGGAGTCATAATAGTCAATTGTTCTAAAGAGGCCAAAGAAGAGGTGGAACAGGATGATGCATGGAGTGATGGAGGAATGACAACCCTTTCGTGCATGACCAGAGGTGGATCACCATGTTTAGTCATAGGATTATTAGTAGGATTGTGAAAGGTATTCATGAGGTCCATTGCAGGTGAAATTGTCCCAATAGAGTGGTTCATATTAAAAGGAGTAATGGCTAAGAAGGAAGATCGATGAGGGAGGTGGAGTAGTGAGAATAGTGGGTCATGTGGAAGAGGTTAATGAAAATGAGGTGGGTTCATCATGATCCTTGGGTTCATGAAATAAATAATCCATGAAACTACATGTCATGTATTTGAGTACTCAACTTATAATATATGAATTAATATGTTTCAAATAATTAAGTGTGCACATCATGTAATTGATTACACAATGTGTAATTTAGAATTTTTTTCACATTTGTGAACCAAAACCTGGTCCTATTCTATACCAGTTCCCAAAGTAACCCTAAAACTTATTCTATCCTATAATGACCTATCCTGGGTTTCTTTAGAGTCATTACTTATTTTAATGTTGATAGATTTACACAATGGTTCTTAGATAAATTTCAATGTGATGACACACACCTCATGGAATTATTATGGATAAATCATTAATATTAGACCATTGACATTGAATGGTGGTTATCCTCCTTTAAAAATTCTGATGGTCCCATAGTGGAATACTTGTATGACCATGAGGGTTCTTGTCCATCTTGATTTGAGCTTCTTAAGGAACAACTTTATTCAAGTATTGAATAATAAGATTGTATTCCCTGGTACAGATATTCATTTCATGATGCGTTGATCATTCCATTTATTGGTTTTCAATTTCTAAATCATTATATTTTCATATGAATCCTTTATTATATCTTCTATTTCATCCAACTATATAATTCTATCTTCCCTATCTTTTTTTTAATCTATATTCAACTTCTTAATTACCCAATACAAGAGATACTCTAGTTTTATGGGGAAATGGAAAGGCTTATCTTACACTAATCAGAAGGGGGTGGTTCTGATGGGATTTTTTTATACAATGATGTACACCCAATGTTCAGCATCTAACATGAGACTCTAGGCCTTTCAATTTGTTTTCACAGTCTTCTCGATGATTTTTTTAGTTTCCCTATTTGGAAATTCAACTTGTCCACTTTTTTGGATGGTTGGTATTTCCGATGTTATATCTGATTCATACATTCCCAGTAGTCCTTTAATAACATTATTGGTAAAATTTGTTCCCTGATTAATAATGAGTGGTCAAGGAAATATGAATCTTGAAAATAAATTTTTCTTTAAGAAACTCATGACCACTTTTTTCATGTCATGAGTGGTGTCTTCATCTTCTACCCATTTCAATACATAGGCAATGCTAAAAAGGAAATAGAAAATTCCATGTGAATTGGGGAATGGCCCCATAAAATCTTTTCCCCACACATCAAATATTTCAAATTCCATTATTGGGTTTTTATGTATTTCAATTTTATCCAATGGTGATAGTTTTTAGGCACTGATCACAACTCTGACAATAATTTCATGAATATTGATGAGGTGTAGGAAAAAATATTCCACTTTTTAGGATTTTTCAACTCTACATTATAGTCTATGATTCCCCCCATTTTGTGATGTCTAACACATTTCTGACTCACTTTGGATCTCATCTTCTAGGATGTGTCATAGATTTAAGCCATCAACATGATTCTTAAAAGGTAGTGTCTCATCCCAGTAGTAGTGCAAAGTATCAGAAAACAATATTCTACTTTTCTAATAATAGAGTTATGGGTAAAGGTATCCCATTTATAGATAATTTAAACTTTCAAAAAAACATGGGTGGTCCATTGAGTTTTGGCTTAAGATTGTTTCATTAATGAATTGGAACTTGATGTCTATATTATCTTCTTTCTTAATGAGGGGTAGTGAAAGTCTTGATAGATGATAATTGACACCATTATTCGTCACTTTTGTGTCTTCGATGATAATGTTATATTCTTATAAAAATAGGATCCACTGTATCAATCTTGCTTTGGAATCCTTTTATTCATCAAATATTTTAGGGAAGCATGATTAGTGTGAAAATTGTCTTTAACAAAACTAAGTAAGAGTGAAACATTTTGAATTCTAATATTATCGCCATGAGTTATTTTTTTGTGGATGTGAAGTTAACATGAGCATCATTAAAGTTGTGAATCAAATATTATATGGGATATTAAATATGGATAAATTTTTTTCCTACTAAAATTCGTATAGTGAAGTCCTTGGTGTCAAACATTAACTCGATGTAATTGTCCCAATCTAGTGGAATAATAATAGGATCATCCATTAGGATTTTATTTAAAATGATGAATTCCCACCAATAATATTATGTTAATTCAAAAGGTGTATCCTTTATTATTAGTGCTGCTATAGTGTGGTAAAATCTCACAAAATATTTCATCAATTTTTGTTAGAATCATGTATGGCCTATAAATCTCTCATGCATTTAACAGTTGAGGGCTCAGGTAAATCATTGATCGCCTTGATTTTTTTCATAAAAACATCCATGTAGTCCTTATATATTATTTGTATGAGGAATATACCCCCTTAAACTATAATGTATAATTTTTTCTCATTTAAAACTAGAAACATCTCTTCATATCATTGCAGGACTAGTTCATGATTTCTTAGTCATACATCAAAGGATCTTCCATAAACTGAAAAATCATCCATAAAAATTTCCCATAATTTCTCTACCATATCATGGAACATATGTTTTATACAAATTTTAATGTTCACTGATGAATTATGCATACCAACTGATATGAATCTATAGAATAAAGTACCAAACATACATGTAAGTTTCATTTTGGAGTAATTATATGGGTCGTCTGCAATCTAATTGAATCCTAAATATCCATATAGGAAACATTAAAATTCATTTCATGTGGGACTCTCTACAATTGTATCCATTAATGGATATTTCTCTCAATTTTAGTTTTTGTAGTATTTTTTCAATAGGTGATGAAAGGTTAATGTTGATAAAAGTTTGAGTTTTGGTGTCTAGACACACACCATTATATTGACAAGGAAGATGTATTGGACACAAAAAATCAGTTGTACAAAACAAAAGGAAACATAGAACTTTAGACACAGACCATAAAAATGTGGAATTAGGCTCATCCTATATTCAATATTTAACATATTTAGACCATCCAAATGAGGCTTACCTGGAAATATGCAATGTACAGGAAGGTATAGCATGGGAATTCAAATCACTTTCAAATGCAAATCTAGTGATTTTTTTCTTATCATAATGTTCTCAAAAATCATGAAGACTCCATGATAAATGAGAGATTTTGTGAGAGAGAAGAGATTAAACTATTAATTATTATGGATGTATCACGTCAGTATGATGAATTCTATATAGATAAGGATGTAGATCATTGGAATAAGAATCATCGATGTGACAATATCAAAAGGATGGCATATTGATATTATTGATGTAATGAAGCCACTACTAACACTGATATATCTGAAACATGTTGACACTGATACAATCATGAAATGCTAAACTTCACCAGATGTAGGATTGTCAGTCTAAGTATTTGAGGAAAATAATAAAAATTGTGAAGATATTTTATATATGTGGTTTCTACCAAAGAATTGTCATAGTAGGTTTTTAATTCTATAGAATGATCTCAATGTTTAAAAAAATTATTAGTAATGAGAAAATATATCATAAGACATTCATTTTTTACAATAGGTTATAGAAATGAAGAATCTACATTTTTTCATATGCCTATGCCATAATGAAGAATCAAAAATAAGAATTAGAATGAAGAATCAAATTTAACATATGTTTGTAAATAAGAATAAGTCTGAAGTATAGAGAATATTTGAGAAGATTTTGTAATCTCCCATAAGTATTGGTAATAGTTAAAGAAGTTAAATGTGAAGAAATAAATGAATGTGAAATTCATTATTTATTAAATTTTCTTATGTGGGAAGTGGAATTGGTTTTCCCACCTTTTCTTTTATAGGGTGCCTATAAATGGATATCATACTACATTCATACATATTCAGAAAACATTATTTATTCTGAGTTTTTAGAGTTGACTCCTAGATACTTGTTTCAAGTAATTATATTTTATTCAAACTGTTTGTTTTAGGTAAAATCTAAGGAATATCCATCAGAGTGAGGTTCAATCTAATAATCAGAGTAAGTTCTATCAAAGAAATCCCATCGAAGAGAGTTCATCAGACTAAGTTCCATAAAATCTAGATCTATTGGAGTGATCCATATCGGACTAATCCACATCATAAGGAGTAATTGTGAGCTACTATTTCATTTTATACTCAATTGAATAAGGGGGATTATATGAAGAATCAAACCAAGAACAATGAGACGGAGTTTATCGAACTGAGTCATATCAGAATGACTGTTGTAGAGGAATTTTTCTGAATAAATTTTATAGAAGAAGCTTAAAGATAAAAACATTATTCATAGAATTGTAGAAGTTCTTGACTATAATACACATGTAAAGTTTAATTCATCGAACCTATTGAGGAAGTGAAGAAATTTATGAAATGGATCAGAAAATAAAAAGTAAAGTGAAGCTTGTAAAATTGGATATATAATAGTTACTGAAAAGTCTTTTATGTTATCTAGGGTGTATAAACAACTATGGGAAAGTGTATACTGAAAAGGATAGTTGGTTGGTATGATCAACTATAACAAGAATGTTTCTACTAGGATTATAGATTTTTTCACTCATTCATCCTTTGTATTATGTAACGAAGATACTGAATGGATCCTTATTAGTGAGACTATCCAACATGGAAAGGAGTGTGTATTTTTGATAAACCTTGTAAATATTGTTCTTTTCCTCCTATTTATATTTCATTAATACAAAAGGTAAGGTTGAGAAGTTATATTTTACTAGATTGTAACATTAAAAAGTTTTATAGGATAACAAATCATACAAATAAAGTTAATAAAAAATTTACAAACTAACTAGGATTCACTAATTCACACCCCCCCCCCCACCCCCCTCTCAGTGGTCTCAATCCTATTTTGGAAAAATAATTGGTATCAGAACATTTATTCCCTTTGAAAAATCCATCTATTGAAATGTAGAATTTAAATTTAGTGAACAATAGGGGTGTTTCTACCTTTAATGGAAAGAACTATCATAATTGGAAGAATATGATATAGCCCTATCTTATTTTACTTGGCCTTGATGTTAGATATGTAGAAATAGTTGTATTTCCTCTTATAAATGAATCTATTATGAGAGTTTTAGATAATATTTGTATATAATCTGATGGAAATTCTTGAAATTAATTATTGATGGATCTCACTAATGATGTTTATGAAACTATTATGGGGATTAAAATAGATAAGAAAATGTGGGATAAGTTGAGAAGACCTACAAAGGGATTGATAAAGGTAATGAATTCACATTACAAAACTAAAGAATTAGATTTTACATATTTTAAAATGGATGATGATGAAATTATTGATAGTTTCTTTATAAGGGTAAATGAGATTGTAAGTAACATCAAAAGTCTTTGGGAGAATCTATAGGATTCAAAAAATTTAAGAAACTTCTAAGAATCTTTCCAAATAGAATTGATTCTAAATTATCAATTTCAGTAGATCATAAATATTTATTCTTGGATGAAATTCAGAACATCCTTATGGAATATAAAATGTTAAAATATCATTCTTTCAAGAAAATTGATGATAGAGAAATGGATTTCAATGATTTTTTTAAAAGGGGAAAACAAAGACAAATAAGTTAAAAAATAATCATGTGATCTATAAGAAGAGGAAGAATCTGTATATTTGAACACAATTGTCCCCCCACCCTTTCCAAGAAATAAAATATAGGAAAACTGATAATTGAAACTCAAATATTTTATAATTTTGAAGGGAAATGACATTTTCTATAAAATTTTCCAAGATTGTGATTTGAAGAGTATGATTCTAAATAGAATGATAATAAATCTTAGAAACAAAATTTGAATAAACATAAGGAAATATTTTCTTATGAAAAAAAGAAGAAAAGTTATTTCACTAGAAAAATAGGATGATACCTTATCCAATGATGATTATTTTTCCAATAATGATTCCTCATACAATGATGATTACTCATCCAATGATGATTCTTATTATCAACTTAAATTTATTGGTCAAGTTATCAATAGAAGTAATTCTTCATACAGTTATCATAATGTTGAAGAAATTAATCAACTGAAATGAATTATCAATGATAATTTAGAAAATGAAATTGACCACAATACTCAACTCAATAAAAAATTAAATAAGATGAATAAATATGATAGAAGAATAACATTTTAGAATAATTATTAGATGAAGAAAAAAGGAGAAGAATATCGATTTTTAGATTTCAGAATGTGAATATTGATAAGCTTAAAATAAAACTAAAAATCAATGACAAAAGATCCACTGGCAATGAGAACCTCAACATGAAAGAACTCACACTTGTTAAATAAAATAATCATTACATGTTGAGATAGTTGAATATGACCATATTATTGATGTTATGAAAGTTATTCTAGTTTTTAAAGAATAGTAATTATTTGAAGTACAATCAATTCTTCTTATAAAACAAAGTGAGATGAGAAATATGAGAGATAACTTCACCAATATAGTTGATGTTAAAGGATAAAATTTTAAATAAGGTGAAAATAAATTTCTATAAAATTAGTTTTGTTAAAGAAATTTATTCATCAATAAAGATACGAATTATTTATAAAAGTGTCCTATAAGAAAATTAGTCCAACATTTTTTAAGAAACAACAACAATAATGTTCTGAAAAAATTAACTATCAGTCTAAAAATTCAAGATCCAGAGGACACTGTTAGTGTTTTGGAGTTTTCAAAATATAGCTTATTTATGCTGGTATAGCATGTATCTATTGAGTAATATATATGAATCAATGGGATATATGATGAGAAAATAAGATGAAATTTGTATAAACTATTTATGTAACCTGAAGAGAAAACTTAAAAGAGAAAGAAATATAATGCCTAAACAAATAAAAACAAGAGGATAATGAAAATTGAGTATGTTAAAAAGGTGGAGAAAAAAAATTTAAGTCTAAAAAGAAAGTTTGTTTAGTCATTTTTTCTAGAAAAACATGAAATGGATAAAAAGTCATATGAAGTAGCAAAATAATCTGAAGAAGAGAGGAAGAAAATTTTTTCTGAAGATGTGAGAAATATTGATAAAAAGATATCATCAAATTGTGGTTTGTAAATTCAAAAAATATATAAGAGATGTGAGAAAGAAGGAAATGTTAATAAAACAATTGGTGATCCTTCTAGAAGAAGAGGAATGAATGAAATATTTTTAACTAACTAAATATAACAAAAGGTTACTAAAGAATAAAATAAATTAACATACTTATAAAAATAATATACAGATGAAAAGAAACTTGTTACAAAATCTGAGAAGGATAAATAGAAGGAATAAAATATATCCAATGAAAAATCTAAGAAGAAAAAAAATTCAAGATTGATAAACAACTCTCAGTCCTAAATAAGATTCTAAGAATCTCCAAAGGTTCTTCTTTATTCAACAAATAACTATATATTTTTACTAACTTGGAGGGTATTAATGGATTTGAATTGAGAAGCTGGTGTTTTTTATTATCTTACTATTCTTTCAAAATAAAGTAATGAGGTTAGAAAATATGCATTTTCAAAAGTTTGTTTTTATATATCTGATCTTTCTAAAATGTTTTTGAGATGGTTGTAGGTTATTATTATGTTAACAAATATTCAAAAAAATCACATAAATGAGAATGCTTAAAAAGCATGTTAATGTATTACATAAAATATTTGTTATTGACAACACTAATAACTTTAATTATATAATCTTTTTTTCTACACCGTGTTAATAAATGTAAACATAGAGTTTTTTACTTAAAGAATCTTTGTTAAAAATATCATGTGATACTTTTGTTCTCATGGAGAATAATTTCATGACTTTAAGTTGAAAAACTCCAACACTTGGAAATTTGATCATTTTTCACAAAGGTGGAAACAATTCATTATGGCCCCATTGAATTAGATTTTCAATAAGGGGAGAGAAAATTAATCATGGAGAGATAAGGAATTATTTGAGAAAGAAAATAATGGGAAGAATATTATATGGGGAAAACATGTATGTATGGGGAGAATAAAATTTGAAAAAATAAAACAAAATGTGGTTTTTTATGTGTGTATTAATAAAAACAAATGGAGTGATTTCATAGTCCATGTTGAGTTTTGGTTCAAATTTTTTTCGGTATATGATGCATGGTAGATGTTGAGAAATGGTGGATTTTTGGTTTTTGGACAAACCCCATCATACTAGAAAGGAAGATGCACTAGACTCGGAAAATTGGTTGCACAACATAAAGGGAAACATAATACTTTTGACCCAGGATGTCAATATAGGGAATCAGACTTAGCTCATTGGCATGAGTTAGTAGATTTAGTCCATCAGAATTTGGATTGGTTTGAATGATACATAGTGATAGAATACATGACATTGGAAGTCATATAACTTTCTATTGTAAATATGATTTCTCTTTGAAAATCATAAAGCACTAATAAATCATGAATATGTCATGATACAAGATGGAGTTTCTGGAATGTAGAAGAATATGATTTGAAGTATTCTGGATGCTACTCATCAGAATGATGAACATCAGACATAGAATGATGTAGATCATCGGTATGTGAATTATTGGTGTGAAAATATTAGAATTCATGAAGATTCATCTTTCTTAAGTAAATAAGTCACTACTATAATTAATACATCAGAAACATATTGAAACTTATAAATTCATCGGATGTTGAAATTCATTTGAAGTGGGATTATTGATTTGAGGATTCGAGGAAATAGATAAATACATTGAAGATATTTCATATATGTGCTTCATAGAAAATTATTTTCAAAGGAGGTATGGAATTTTATAGTATGTTCTCAAAGTTGTAAAAAAAATAGTACTGAGAATCTGTATGTGATGATGTTTAGTGTTTAGAGGATGTCGTCATAATGAAGAGCCTTTATTTTTTCATATGTCTTAAACATGATAAAGGATATGAATGATGAATCATACAGAAGAAATTTTTATAAACATGAAGGAGTCTAAATTATTGTGAATATTTCAAATGATTCTAGAATCTCTCATATGTATTGAGAATATTTGAATAATTAAAATATGAATAATTAAATTAACATGAAATTTGTGATTTATAAAATTTCCTTTGAGCGGGCAGTGGATTTGGTTTTCTTGCCTTTTTCATTCTAGGGTGCCTATAAATGGAGAGCACAGTATATTCGTACTTAGTCAAAAAACAATATTTACTATTGAGTGTTAAGAGCTTAAACCCTTAAAAAATTATGTATTGAGATTAAAATCAAACTGTTTGATTCATGGTAAAGATAAGTAAGATCCATCATATTGAGGTTTAATCTAACCATTGGATAGAATTTCATCAGTGTATGCCCATTAGAGGGAGTTCAACGGAGTAAGTTCCATAAAATCCAGATCCATCAGAGTTATCTCCATCATACCAAGCCCCATAATATGGAAGAATTGTGAGCTTCCATTTGAGTTTTCACTCAATTGAAGAAGGAAGAACATAAGGATAATCTGAATGAGAACAATCGGACGGAGACCATCAGACACAGGTTACCATATTAAGGAAAAATGGACTGACTTTGGATATGGATGCATTCCAATTAGATTTTCTAGATTATTTTTAAATACCAAAGATTTATTCCTAAAATTTTTACAGTTTTTAATGTTTGTACAATTGTAAAGTTGGATTAAAAATACTTGTAGAGGAAGTGAGGAACTTTCTAAAGTGGATCTAAAAATAAGAAGATATGTGATTCTTGAAAATTTTTATACTTATTATTAACTAAAAAGTATTATATTTTTTTGGTGGGGGTATAACCATTTGTGGGAAAGTTGATACTAAAAAGGATATTTTTGAGGTATAATCAACTATAGCGGGAAATTATCTAATGGGATTGTAGAATTTTTCACTACTTGTACCTTTGTATTATAGAAAGAATATAATGAAGGTATTCTTATTGGTGGGACTATCCAACATGGAAAAGATTAGGTCTTAGAATTAACCATGTAAATATAATGTTTTTTCTTATCTTTATATTTTTTATATATGTTTAAGTGCTTCTTTATTAACTACATCCTTCATTGGTGGTTTAAGTTGCCTCTAGGGATGGTGTTTAGTTTTCACTCTTTCTTCTAATAAAATTGTAAGAGATCATAATGTATGACTAATTCCTTTGACATCATCCACCCCCAAGAAATTAACTTTTTTTTGAAATTTATGAACTTTTATCAACTTTTACTCTTGTGGATATGTCATTTATTCATCAATGATGACTATTGGTGTAGTTTTAGTCTATATAAAGGAATACGTTAGTGTGATTGGGAGAGGGTTTAGGTCTAGCATTGGTGATTGAATAACTGGTGATATGAAAGGAGAGATCATGTTCCTTATAAGAGGTTCTATTTAGTTTGTTTCTACAAGTTCATACTTCACTATAATCCTCGATGGTCATGTATTCATTTTTATCTTCACTGAGAAAGAAATCGTGGATGTAAAAAAGAATTATTTATTTTTTTGAAGCTTCTACTAGGTTGAACACTACTTTTTCTTCACCTAATTTGAATATTCATCTCCCTTGATTCATATCAATCATTTCCTTCCATATGTATAGGAATGATCAGCCTAATATTTTCAAAATGTCTCTTTCCTCTTCCATTTCAAAAATGAGGTAGTCTACTGGGAGAATGAATTTACCGATTTTGATGAGAAAATACTCGAGATTTCCTTTATGATATATAACTTATCGATCATCTAATTAGAGTGCCACTCTAGTCGGTTTGAGTTCCTCAAGTCCCTAAATGAGAAATACACTCATTGTTATAAGTTTAATTCTTGATCATAAATCACATAAGGTTCTTCCAATTTTTTCTTATGTTATGGTTCATGTAATTGAGAATATCCCATGATCTATCATTTTGGTGGAATTTTTTTTGGAAAAATAGTATAAAACTATTAATTTAGGGAAAAGACTTCAAGGAATTTTTTATTTCTCTTAGTGGAAAGTAGTTCCTTGAAAAAAAAATTCATAGGTAGGAATTTAGGAAGTAGATTCAGAAAATGGGATGTTGATGTGAAATTTGTTGAACATCTCCTAGAATTTATTATATTTTCCTTATATCCTTCCTTATCTTATTATTTATAGAAATGGGAAAGTTGATTTTTAATATGGTGGTACAATATAGATATCCTCTTTGGGATTCTCTTATTTCGAATCTCTTGTAAGAGGTGGTAGTTCTAGAGGTCTCTCTTGATTGTTTTTATTATCTCTTTCATTGTATTCGTATTCAATGAATGTTTTATGTTTATTAGGGTCCTTATAATTTTTATCTTCTCCTCCACATGGTTTCTGAAAATACCTCACTTTTTTTCTACTCAGTACTAAATCATTCACCTCTTCCTTTGGGTATTTCATAGTATTACTAGGAATCATACCTGGAAATATTAACAATTTCTTTGAGATTTGACCCATTTTATGTTTTAAAATTTAGATAGAATCACTTTGATTTTTCATTTATGTTTCTTGGGTGTTCATTTGATGGTCTACCTATTAAAAGAGGTTATGAGTAGATTCTCCAATTTTGATTGAGGAGGTGAAAATGTTTGTGGTTGTCCTTGTGGAACCGTTTGAAATTTTTGATGGACCCTAAGTTGAAAAGGGTATTAATGACCTTTTTGGGGTCTCCTAGGAATATGATTCATTAGTGGATATTCTGGTCGTCCTTTTTTCCTGGTTGGTTCTTGACCAATCTCTACTGGTAGTACCCTAGACTGTATTTTGTAGTTGTTGAGCTAGAATTTGGTGATAATTTTTTGTTAGTATTGTTAGTTTTTCTTATTTTTATTAATGTAACTGTAATATTGGATTTTTTCCATAAACTCGTGATCTGTCATATTGATTAAAGTGTATACCACTACACATTTCACTGGATTGAATCGCCATTATAGGAGAAGGTGGGGGAGGTGATGCAGTAGGTAGCCAAAAGGATTCTAGCTACTTAGTCAGGGCCTCCACTTGTGTATCTAGATGAGTGTTTTATTAAACATGGTAGAATCCTCATAGAGGCAGTCTACAATATCTCTGCCATATATTGGAACTATGAGAGACCTCATCCAGTAGGCTTGTCCTATATCAGGTATTTTTAGCATTAGTCTTCAATCAACAAAAGCATTTACTGTTGTACAAGTGGTAGGTTGGAGACCTTGATAGAAGGTTTTCCGTTGGATCCACACATCATGTATGTGATGTGGGAATTTCCTAGAATGTTATTTAAAGTGTTCCCAGACTAATTCTCCATCTTCTTTATTGAAATTATGAATTTCATTGCATAGTTTCCATCTTTGTTCTGGGTGAAAGTATTTATCTAAAAAAATTATATATATCTTACCAAGTCATGATTTACTCGAGAACATGAATTTTCATCCAATCCTTGAATATATCATGCAAGGAGAATGGGAATACCCAAAAAAAATTGCATCATAGGATACACCCTGGATACGAAAGGTAACGTAAACATCTAGGAAGTTGAAGATGTGTTCATGAGAATACTTTCTCTAAAGTCTACTTAACTAACCCATGTTATGGACCATATTGATGAGTCCCAATTTTATTTTAAATGTATGTGCCTAGATATGAGGGCGTACAACACTGGGTGCGGCACCATTTGTCACACCCTGACCTTTTTTTTTAGTCTTTTTAATAATTCTCTCTTCCTTTAAAATTTTTTTAGAGGTTCGGGTAAATCCCAAATAAGATTGTTGAGATTTCGTAAAAAATGTGTGTTTTTTGGTTGAAGTCACTGTGCACACAGGCAGAGCGCGTTTTGGAAACATTGTGCAGCTTCGCGCAAAAAATTGTGTGATTATCCTGTCATCGAAAAAAACATAAAATGAGTTTATTTCGTAATTTATTGTGGTATTTAAAATTTTTATTATTGTTAATAATTTCATCATTATTATTATTTTAGTGAAATGAATATTTTTAATATTTATATTTTTATCGGTATTATTATTATTATTCTTATTAGTATTATTATTAATAAGGCTTTATTATTACTACTATTATTACTATAATTAATGTATTATTATTAATATTTTATTATTATTGTAATTATTATTATTGTTATTACTATTATTATTATTATAGGGTTTTAATTTATTTTGTTTTTGTTTTTATCTTTCTTTCCTAACCCTACCCACAGACCACATGTTACCCTCTCCCCTTTCTTCCCCATATAGCACACCTCTCCACCTCCCCCATGTTGTTCGACGTGCCCCCTATGTGTCCACCCCTAGCCTCCACTATCGCCTACTCTTCTGGCCACCCCATCAGCGTTGCGTTCTCCCAGCCTATGCCTCCTCAAGCTGCCTCACCCTCCTACCGCACCCTCAAGCCGCCTTCACCCTCCAGCTACCCCACACAAATCGTCCAGCTTCCATCAAGTTGTTGCCCACCCCATGCAACCTCCGGCCTCCCTCTACTTCATCCGACTGACCCATAACCCCTCCCCACCTCCCCTCTAGAGAGGCATATCTTCCCCGATAAATGTGTGGTGATTTTTGGCTTACCTGGTTTCTCAATTTTAGGATTGATTCATAAGATTTGCATTTAATCTTAATGTTTAGGGTCGATTTTAACATACCTGCGGTGTGAACGATTTGTGTTTGAAATTTCACACTGTAATTCCGAATGCTTTTTTATTCTTGATGTAGTATCACTTTGCTTATACCTCTTTAAATTGTGTTTACATTGATTACTTGATGTTCGCACCGCTTTAGTTGCTAGATATTTATTGGTTGTTAAATTAATTATATGATGTGGAAATTGTTGGTTTTCCCTTGTTTGGCTAATAGTTTTACTCGTTTAATTGATTTGATTCATTTTATAATTAATTGGATTGGTGAAAATTTTGTTTTTGTTTTAAACTTTGTGACTTTTTTATGTAAAATAGGTGTGTTTTCTTGGAAACTATATTTTTTTTGTTTAATATCTTCTCATGAAATTGTGCAATTAGTTTATTCGACTATGCAAGTCATGCGTAGTCTATTCAGGTATATTGAGGATGTGTGGATGATCATAAAAGAGGTTTTCAAGGGGTTTTGGGTGTGTTTTGACATAAATTTTTTTGGTGTTATTAAAATTTTGTTTTATAATCTTTTAATTAGTTTATTAAATTTTAAATGTGGTGTGGATTATGTTTTGGAAATATTTTGACATGCGTTATAGATTTCGCACTGGTTTTGGTCCACTATCATTGATTTGAGTTAAGGTTTTATATCTCTATACTATTTCACACCATTTATTTAGGGTATTTATTGGTTTTAATGCTCTAGTATTTGATCTATAGTGAATTGGTCCCTTATCGTGTCTCTTTGAGTAGTTTTCCTTTATTGTTAATCTTTTCTTAGTTTATAATTTTAGGTTTTTATTTTGTGAGTATCTAGTAATTAATTTTGATTTCCTAGTATTTTATTGTAAATGTGTTAATCATTCTGTGGTGATTCTAAGTCTCTAATTTTTATTACAGTGGTTTTTGAATGACTTCAAGGATGTGAAAAAAAATTCTTAGGTATGTGTATGTATATATTTTATATATATGTCCTCCATGTACGTATTCCCTCATGGAACAGGGAATATGTGAAATAAATTAAGGATGTGTGTGTGTGTGTGTGTTTGTCTGAAGGTATGTGTGTGCTAGAGGGTAGTAGCATTTTCTAGTTAGAAAGCATCAATAGGTGGAATGTTCAGCTTAGATCTCCTTTGAGGTAGCTCCTCTACTTCACTTTCCATAATATTCATAATTTATTTATTTTTGAAATTTAATTGATTTTAAATAAATAGTAAGTAATATTAATTATTTAGTTTTATAATAAATGTTTATTGTGAAAGATATTAGTTTTTTCTTGAGATTGAATTTCCGTCAAATATGTTTTAGATTTAAAATGGTGATTTGAGTTTCTTAAATGGGTTTCCAAGTGTGTTTTGGGTTTTAAAAGTGTTTCGTTGGTTCTTTTGGAATAGGTGGGTGTTGAGTGGTTGGATAAGGCTCGTTTGGAACCTTAATAAAGTAAATGATTTTGAAAACTCTCTTTGAGGTGACTCAGGGGTGACCTTGCTATGCACGTTGTTTTGTGAGTTGTTGTGCGTGATGTTTGTGCATAGTGATTGGTTGCTTGATTAAAATTGTTGACTAACTTTTTTGTTCATTTAGTACTCAACATGGGAACCTAGCATAGTAATTTAATCTTCTGTGAACGATTGTTGTACTAGTTTAGATTACACACTAGCTAGTGGCCCGAAGTATGGAATTTACTCTACTAGGGGATTGGGCCCCTCGGTTAGGCCAGGTAGGGAAACACCGAGATTTTCGGCGCTATGATGTCATTGAGTGGGGCATTCCTTCAGGATGAGTCACATGTGTAAAGACCTAGATTATCTATGGAAATGTTTTTTAATTATATGGAACTATTCTGAGGCTGTGAAATCTGATAGTGTTTGATTCCAATGCCTGGTGTGCCCAGAATAGAATTTTAAACTTTCTTAATGTACGTTCAGTAAATGTGTGAGCGGGAAATCATAACTTTTTAACCGGCTCTCAAAATTGAAATTTGATGGCACCGTTCAACTCGTAGTGTCGGGATTCTCTTAAGGGAGGCTTAACCTCAACCGCAGTGGGTTGAGAGAGTAACTTGGTTTTTGCAATTTTCATGGAGGATTAATAAAATAAATCTAATTTATTTTAAATATCCTCCACCTCTCTTTAGGTTTTGGTGGTGGAGACTACAAGGGGTGTTCGAACATTTAATGAAGTATATTAAATGCCTAGATACACAAAAATTTGTAACCACCCTACATGCAATTAAGGAGTTTCATTAATTGCACCAATTAATGAACCTCTCATAATTATGTGTGGTAAAAATTAACTCCCATCATCTCTCTTTTTTAATTTGTTGGAAAAAGGAGGGGTGTTCTTGGGAGAGGAATATTTTATAGGAGCTTCTTGACGAAGAAAAATTCCACCAAGCAAGAACTAAATATCATCGTTTGAGCGGAATCATTGGAGGCTTGCTTCAGGAACGACGAACACCAACCCATCTTCAAACGCGAGATGCTTTCCAATGACTCATGAGGTAGGGATTTGCCTTGTTTAAAATTCAAGAGTTTTTGAATCATTTATATTCTCCGTTGATAAGATGCTAACACACAGGGTGCAGGCCAAACAAACAAGGCTTGTTCCCTCCACCTCTAGTTCAATCGTTGCGTTCTACGCTGGTGAATTTTTGAGTTGGTTAGAACCCAAATCTGAGGGTCAAGAAGTGAATGAGACTACCCAATAATCCCATAGATGTGATCAGATGGAAAAAACGGACCACTGGAGCTCACCTAGTGGCCCTGGGAAGACCGCTGACATGGTGGCACTGGCGACAAGTGTCAGCAGGCGATGGCGTCGGTCAGCACCAGCCGGCCACGGTGGTGGAAGTGCGCAGTCATGCACTGTGGGAGGAGGTCGTAGCACTAGGTCATGGCGGTCAGCAGGCGGCCTGTACCGGCCAACCGTGGATGTGGCAGCACTCCGTCGTGAGGCGCAGGAGGAGGAGGCTTCGGCTTTTCAGTTGCGGTGGTTGAGCAGGGTGGGCAGCAGCTGCTAGCCGTAGAGGTGGAGCGGCGCGCCATCGCACGCCGCTGGAGGTGATCATGGCTTGAATCTACAACAGTGGAGGGGCCCACGCCTTTTGGGTCCTGCAGCTTCTAGGTGTCGCCGCTTCAGATCCTGAATGGCCTATACATTTGGAAAAATAGGGGGAGCGTTTTACTCCCGTGATAGCTAGGGCGGGCCCTATTCCCTCCCTTGGCCTGAGTCGCGTGCCCCTACTAGGTGGGTTGTGCCCTCCTATAGGATAGGGAGTGCCCTTTGTAGGGTGGGCTTCTCTCCCCCAGTAAGACAGGCCATGCCCCCTTGCAGTCTGGGACACCCCCCACCCCGGACAACTCGGGCCTCCCCCCCCCTAAGGGCTGGGTGCACCCCCCCCCCCCCCCCCCCCACGGCCGGGACACGCCCCCCAGAGGGTCGGGCCAGACCGTGGCCCAGCGGGCTGAGCCCTCCATGGTCCAACCCAACCGGGCCAGTACATGCTGGTTTGGGCCAGGCTGGATCGGACCCAGGCCAGGTCAGGTCGGCCAAAACTAGATCGGATCGGGTCAGACTAGACCCGGACCCATCCAGGCCCAGTTTCGCTTAAAAAGTCATAACATGATATCTAGATGTCCTTTTGATGAACCGTTTGCAGCACTGGGATACTTGGTGCGAGATGGTCCTTTTGGTATACTCCAATCAAATTTTGGAGAAATTTGGAGTATTTTCAGGTTGGATCGAACCTGAATTCAGTCGTGCCCTCGGTACTAAAATGCTTATAACTCACAGACCGGGCGCCTGATTGATGTGTCGTTTGTTGCGTTGGAACCCTTACAACATGGTGGTCTATTAAGTTACCCCTTTTTGGAGCTTATTGGCAGTATAGTTATGACCAATATCTCATGTAGTGGATACTATGGAACTCAAATGCACTAGGTACGGGGAATCATGTGGCTGGTTGTCTTTGAAGTAGCGACCCTGTGTGGATCATCATCATAGAGAACCTATGGGGATTAGAATTATAGCTACCCAAAAAGGAAAAGTTTAGAGAGGACCCTCTAGGATCATCACCTAACGACCCTAAGTGGATCAAAATCAGAAAACCCTGTGTGGATCATAATTCCAATGGCCCTATGTAGATCATTATTCCAGCGACCATGTGTGGATCAACATTCTAGAGACCCCGAGTGGATCAGTACTAATGTGATACGATGAGGACTAGCCTAATAGTGGCCCATCATGGAATAGAGACTTACGTCCAAGAGTGTATTTAGAATAGAAAAACTTTTTTTTGGATCAGTTGTGGAACTTCTAAATGGAATAAGATGATATAGATTAATACTAATCATTTATATTCCTGATCTCTAAGTTGTATAACTGGTGTGAGATAACTATTGCTTTGTGCTTTGTGATTGAGGTCTTACTTTGTGGTTTTTCCTTTTTGGAACTCTAAGAGACCTTCGGGGGTCTCGTGGTCCCTACTGAGTATTATAATACTCACCCCTACACAGGCTTCACCCGCACCTTGTTGTGTCTTGTGTAGACAATGGCCAACTTTGACCGAGGTTTGAGAGCTAGGACTAGACGGTGCTCAGAGGTATACCTTTAGACGTGATGTGTCGTAGTGACAACTGGTCATGAGCTGTACCTACCCTTCAGGTAGGAACCTTGGTGGAAGATTCTGAGATATTTTTTGTTGTTGTTGTGGTACTTTTCAGTTGGGATTGAATTCTGGCCCCTTTTACTTACAGTACTCACCCTTTTTACTTTTAGTACACATATTTTTACTACTAAAGTTTTACTATGTGGGTTGTGCTCATTGTATTCTTGGACTATGTGTTTGTAGGTTTAAAGGAAATGCATTCCTATTTTTCAAGGATATGACTTCTTGTGCTAGTCTCCAACCCCTAGCCCATGGAATGTGGGCTTGGGGTAGTCATAGCACGGACCTCGGGGGATGGTTTATGACAAAGTGGTATCAGAGGAGTCGGTTCTACCGATGAACAAGTAATCTGATATTTTTAATGGAGCAATATTGTTAAATGTTTTGAGTATGGTTTTCAGTTCGGGGAGTCAATTGTTGGTACGGTGGTCGATGTATCCATACACTAGGACCTTGAATTCTGATTTCTGACTTGGTGCACAAAAACATTGATTGTGTGTGTTTTGGAAAAGTTTATACTTTGATACCTTTGAGTTAGCTTACTAGGTATAACTTATTTATTGTGGTGCACGTGTTTCCTTTTAGGATGTCACCACTTAGACAGCCAGCCCGGATTCTCGAGAGCATACACGATGATGAACAACCATGTGATGAGACTTCGGTGCAAGGCCCTCTTACTAAGTTAGTATCTTCGGGTGGTGTACCAGCATCACCACTACCCGTTGGGAAGCTATTTCCACTAGCCCTACCAGCAAATAGTGCACATTTACTAAGAACGTTCCACAAGTTTCAGTAGCAGAGTCCTCTGAGGATCTGAGGTGAGATGAATCTATAGGTGGCTGAGGACTGGAAGGAGGCAATGGCTAGAGTTTTTCACCTGGTTGGGACGTTAGCCAACCAGATGGTGATCCTAGCTGCTAGTCATTTCCAAGGTGTAGCAGGGAGATAGTAGAGCTTGATGCTCTAGATAGATGATAAGCTGACCCTCACCTGGGTATATTTCAAGGGCCTCTTCAGGGCAGAGTTCATTCTAGCGACTCTATGCTCTGTGCATATACAGGAGCTTCTACACTTATAGCAGGGAAACATGATCATTTCCCATTACTCAGTGAGGTTCACCTACATCTCATGTTACTCTACTGATATAGTCTAAGACCCTTTTTCAGGGCCCAGGCCTTTGGCCAGGGACTCTGATGGGAGATCAGAGCTTTGATGGTATCTCTCAGCATCCCAACTCATGATGGAGTGCTGGAGAGAGAACTCTTGGTGGAGAGTTTCCTTACTGAGAAAGCACTGATAGTGAGACCCACCACTAGGAAACACGTAGCAGATTCATCTGCGGCTATTAGTGGGAAGATGAAACAGAGGTCCAACCAGACTTGACCTTTTGGTGGATAACCCTGGGACGTAGGGTCAGAGGTGCGAGGATCATGAGTAAGAGAAATCCAGCAGAGGAGTCGACTGTGCTTCACGTGTGCCGGGCAGGGTCACATGGCTTGTGACTACCCAAATAGCCACACTGATGACCAACAGACGGTCAAGGAGACACTATGGTAGAGGTACAAATTTGAGTAGGGAGGTTAGCAGGCAGTAGGCAGATGTGGCAGAGGAGCTGTCTGTGCAGCAGGTGATGATCGATTATTTGAGGTTCTACTGCCACCACCTCTAGGTGGTCCACCCTGACCACATGGAGCAGGTGTATAGGGACGAGGTCAGTTCCAGGAAGCTAAGGCCTATGACCACGACACTCTAGAGATGATTCGAGGTATTATCATTGTATATTCCACCTTTGTTGCAGTACTTATAGAAATAGGTGCCAGTCACTCTTTCATTTCCATGTCCCCCGTTCGATGCTTGGGGATTCTGATGGAGCTGTTAGATCAATCCTTACATCTAGAGACTTCTATGATAGGTTATTCGATGATTACTAACTGGTGTCGGTAGTATTAGCTTACTCTAGGAGGTGAGAGATTTAGTAGTGATATTCTACTAGCATCATTGAGACCATACGATGTCATCTTGGGTATGGACTGGTTATCTACTTTCCATACTCATATTGACTGCATTAGGCACAAATTGTCGTGTTTCTGCAATGATGGGACTAGGTTTTTCTTCATTGGTTAGAAGGGGACCTTTGCATAACAGGATGGACTTTACCAGAGATGGGTGCAGCCGATCACACATCATTGGGCTAGCCTTACCCTCGGATCAGTTGATGTTGAGAATTTTAGTTATCCAGTAGTGGTGGACCAGAATGTCGATGTCCTCCCTGATGATGTTTTGGGACTACCTCCTCACAGATAGGTGGACTTATACCTCGACCTGTACCTTGGTATGAAACAAATATATACACCATCATATCACATGGCTCATGTGGAGTTTTGTGATTTAAAGTTACAACAGGAGGACTTGCAGTGGAAGGGGTTCATAAGGCCCAGTGTTTCTCTATGGGCAGCCTTGATTTTGTTCGCCAAGAAGGCATATGGGAGTTTTAGGCTCTATG
This sequence comes from Viscum album, assembly GCA_963277665.1. Taxonomy (NCBI): domain Eukaryota; kingdom Viridiplantae; phylum Streptophyta; class Magnoliopsida; order Santalales; family Viscaceae; genus Viscum; species Viscum album. Next base: position 2,051,755,839 of record OY728146.1, on the reverse strand, counting down.
TGTATTATCAGTGTCTGAACCAGGTGACTGTGAAGAACAAGTATCCACTTCTGAGGATTGATGATCTCTTTGATCAGCTGAAGGGAGATCATTGGTTTTCTAAGACAGACCTCAGATCAGGCTATCATCACCTCAGGGTACAATATGAGGATGTGTAGGATACGACATTCAAATTTCGGTATGGCCACTATGAGTTACTGGTTATTCCATTTGGCATAACCAACACCCCTAAAGTGTTCATGGGACTCATGAATAGGGTCTTTTACCCATACCTTGATCACATTGTGGTTGTATTCGTTGACGACATCTTGATATACTTTCCATTAGAGGAGGAACTTTTCTATCAAGTGAAGATAGTTCTAGATACACTCCATGATCGCCATCTTTATGGTAAGCTCTTGAAGTATCAGTTCTAGATACGAGAGATCCTCTTTTAGGGACTCGTTATCTCAGAGGCTAGAGTTATAGTGGATCTGGTGAAGATATAGGTTGTGATTTCTTGGGATCCACCAAAGATTATGACCGAGGTGCGGAGTTTCCTATGGTTGGATGGGTACTATCGGGGATTCATAAAAGAATTTTCTAGAGTTGTGGTACCCTTTTATGTTTTGAATAATAAGGGACAACTCTTCATGTGGACGGAGAGATGCCAGTAGAGTTTTTATAAGCTGAGGCAGAGACTGATGAGTGTCCCCATCTTGAGGCTACTAGAAGAGGGCATTAGGTATGTAGTCTACTGCGATGCATCAGGGACCAGACATGGATATGTCCTGATTCAGGGGTAAGTAGTGATTGCTTATGGTTCATGACATCTAAGACAGCATGAGAATAACTACTCTACCCATGACTTGAAGTTAGTAGTAGTGGTCTTCACCATGAAGATGTGGCGACACTACTTGAGGGGAAAAATTTTTATGGTCTACTATGATCACAAGAGTCTCAGGTATATTTTCTCACAGAAGGATCTGAACCTGAGATAGAGGTGATGGCTAGAGTTCCTCCAAGACTATGACTTAGAGAATGTCCATACTCCTAGGATGGGGAATGTGGTATCAGATGCACTCAGCAGGAGGTCTGGTCTACAGTATCTGAGTGAGGCGACAGAGCAGCTAGCCACATTGCAGGTATCTTTCTTGGATAGGGATGGAGCAGCTTACCTCTAGTCTATGATAGTCACTCCCCCACTCCTTCAGTGAGTCAGGGAGGTGCAACTTGGGGATATTGACTGGGAGGCTTGATGTGCCCAGATATCCTTAGGACAAGCACCTGATGGTTTTTTTAATGGTGGGGAGCACATAATCCTCATAAGAGGACTCACCATGGTACATGTAGTGCTACAAGAGGAGGTGTTGATGGAGTTTTATATTTCCCCTCTGGCGGTACATCCTGGTGTGGAAAAGATGTACTAGGACCTTTGGTGTTATCACTGGTGACCAGGGATGAAGAAAGCAGTGGAAGAGTTTGTTTCACAATGCCTCGCTTTTCCGCAAGTGAAGGCTAAGCATCAGGTTATAGTAAGCTTAACTCAGCCACTAGAGGTACCAGAGTGGAAGAGGGATGAAATTTCTAAGGATTTTGTGATAGGGATACCACATACATATAGGGGCCACGATTCCATGTAGGTGATCGTTGACTAACTCACCATGTCGTCCCACTTCCTACCCATCTGATTATAGGGATCATTTGAGGGCTTGGGACGCCTCTACATACAAAAGATTGTATGGCTCCATGGGGGGCCATCGCCAATCGTCTCTGATCCTGATGCACATTTTACATCCCAATTGTGAAAGGGATTGTATGAGGAATTTGAGACTTAGAAACATTTGAGCACTGTCTTTCATCCTCAGATGGATGGTCAGATGAAACGGACCATTCAGACACTGGAGGACATGATTTGTTCTTGCATCCTAGATTTTTTCCATAGTTGTGAGGATCACTTTCCCTTGGTGGATTTTTCATACAACAACATATATCACTCCACCATTGGTATGGCACCATTTGAAACCTTATACGGTCGACCATGCAGATCACCTCTATGCTGGAATGACCCAAGGGAGTCAGCGCTAATGGATCCAGAGATGGTACGGGATACCACTAAGAAGGTGTATATCATCTAGGAGAGGATGAAGACAACACAAATCGGGAAGAAATATTATGCTGATAGGAGATGGAGACCTCTGGAGTTCGATGAGGGAGACCATGTCATCCTACGGGTCTCACCTCTAAGAGGTTTATGGAGATTTGGTTGGGGTGGAAATCTATCTCACGAGATTCATTAGACCCTTTTAGGTTCTTTGCAGAGTTGGTGAGGTGGCATATCGCCTAGATCTTCCCCCACAGATGCATCAGGTGCATTACAGTTTCCATCTGTCGCAGCTGAGGAAGTACGTTCATGATCCATCACCCGTTATCGAATGGGGTGAGCTGGACATTGATGATGGGGTGATGTTTATGGAGGTTGCAGTGGAGGTTGAGTATTGATATGAGTGGGTCCTTCATGAATGATTGATACCTCTGGTGCATGTTCGTTGGAAGCACGGAAACCTCTAGAAGAGAACATGGGAGTAGGGGGCTAGATTCATGCTCAGCACCCCCATTTGTTTCCGTAGTCTATGTTGTGGTTTTCAGTGATGAAAAACCCTAAGGACGGGATAATGTAAAGACCAAGATTTTCAATTTAATTTTTTTTAATTATATGGAACTATTCCAAGGCTGTAAAATATGATGGCATTTAATTCTGATTCTTGGTGTGCCCGAAATAGAATTTTAAACATTCATAAGGTATGTTCAGTAAATGTGAGAGCGGGAAATCCTAAAATTTGAACTAGTTCTTGGAATTGAAATCAAAGGGCACCATTGAACTCGCAGCACCATGATTTTCTTAAGTGGGCCTTAACCTAGACTGTAGTGGGTTGAGAGAGGAATTTGGTTTTTGTAGTTTTTATGGAGAAATAATAAAATAAATCAAATTTATTTGAAATATCCTCTAAATATATTTAGGTTTTGGGGGTAGGGACCACAGGGGGTGGTCGGCCATTTAATGTAGGACATTAAATGCCTGGTTACAAAAAAATGTTTAACCACCCTACATGCAATTAATGAGGTTCATTAATTGTACTAATTAATAAAAATATATTAATTCTATGTTTTAAAAAATAACTCCCATCCTCTCTATTTTTTAATTTGTTGGAAAAATGAGTGGTGTTATTGGGAGAGGAGGATTTTGGAAGAGCCTATTGAAGAAGAACAGATCCACTAAGAAAGAATTTAAGATCATTGTTTCATCGGCATCATTGGAGGCTTGCTTCGGGACCAACGAACATCGACCCATCTTCAAAGGTGGGACGCTCTTCAAAGCCTCACAAGGTATGGTTTTGTCTTGTTTAAATTTCAAGAGTTTTTGAATCATTTATCTTCTCCCTTGATAAGATTCTAACAAAGAAGGTGTGGGCCAAACAAACAAGGCCTGGTCCCTCAGCCTCTTGTTCAATCGTTAAGATTTACACTGGTGAATTTTCGGTTTGGATGGAACCCAAATCGGAAGGCCAAGAAGTGAAAAAGATGACCCATCGCATGCTGTAGTAGGAGGATGTTGAACTATGCCGTGGCAGTCTGCAGGCGACCGGCACTGACTAGCAGCCGAATTGGAGGCGCGCAGTCGCACTCCACAAGAGGATGAGGTTTCGACGGTTGAGCAAGGTGGTAGGCACTGACCAGATACGGAGGAGGAACAGTGTTCCATGACGCGCTGCTATAGGTGGTTGCTGCTCGATGTCGTGATAGAGGAGGGACCCACCCCTTGTGGATCCCGTGGTGACAAGGCAGCGCCACGTGGGGCTGCTACTTCAGATCCCAAATGACCTAGCCATTCGGGAAAATAGGGGGAGAGTTTTTTTCCCCGTGCCATCTAGGGTAGGCCCCAAACCATCCTACAGGTTGAGTCACGCCCCCCCTACAGGCTGGGCTATGCCCTCCTACGGGCGGGTTCGGTCGGTCCAGACTGGGTCGGACTGGATCCGGACCCATCCAGGCCCAATTTCTCTTAAAATGTCATTACATGAAATCCAGACGTCTGTTTAACGAACCGTCTACTGCGCTGGGATCCTTGGAGCAATATGGTTTTTTTGGTATACTCCACTCTACTTTTGGAGAAAGTTATAGTATAGCTAGGTTAGATCGAACCCGAATTCTATCGGGTTCTCAGTAATAAAATGGTTATAACTCACAGACCGGGCATCTAATTGACGCGTCATAAATCACGTTGGAACCCTTACGACATGGAGGTCCTTTGGGTTACTCCTTTGTAGATCTTACTGAAAGTTGAGGTATGATCGATATCTCATGGAGCGGATACTATGTAACTTGAGTTCACCAGGTGTAGGGAATCCTATGGCTGACTATCTTTGAAGTAGGGAACCTTTGTAGATCAACATCATAGTGACCATGTGTGGATCAGCATTATAGATACCCGATGAGAACTAGTTTTTAGCAGCCGTCGAGGATCATCACCTAGCGACATTGAGTGAACCAGCATCTAGCGACCCTGTGTGAATCAGCATTCTAGTGACCTTGTGTGGATTAGCATTCCAGAGACCTTGTGTTGATCAACATTCTAGCAATCCTGAGTGGATCAGAAGTAGTGTGACTCGACAAGGACTGGCCTTATGGTGGCCCATCATGGAACAGCGACTTACGTCCAATAGTTGATCTAGAATAGAACATCTTCTTTGTGGATTAGTTGTGGAACTTTTAAATGAAATAATATGATATAGTTTGAGACTAATCATCTATATTCCTGATCTATGAGTTGTATACCAGGTGTGAGATGACTATTTCATCGTTATTTGTGATTGAGGTCTTGCTTTTTAGTTTTTTTTATGGAACTTTAGAAGACCTTCAAGGGTCTCAGGGTCTCTACTGAGTATTTTTATACTCAATCCTATAGAGGATTTATCCACACCTTGTTGTGTATTGTGCAGACGACGGATAACTTTGACCAGGGTTTGGGATCCAGGATTGGACGGTTCTCAGAGGTGGAACTTTAGAGGTGATTTTCCGTAGTGATGAATGATCATGAGCTGTACCTACCATTCAGGTAGGAACCTTGGTGGATGATTCTAAGAGATTTTTTTAGTTTCTGTTGTACTTTTCAGTTGGTCTTGTATTTCGTCCCCCTTTACATATAGTACTCACCCTTTTTTACTTTCATTACACATATTTTTACTTCTGTAATTTTACTACGTGGGTTGTACTCATTATATTCTTGGATTGTGCATTTTTAGGATTAAAGGTAATGTCTTCCTATTTTTTAGGGATATTCCATTCAGTGCTAGCCGCCAACCCCTAGCCTATGGATGGTAGAATTTGAGTAGTCACAGCACAGGCCCCAGGGAACGGGTTGTGACAACATGTATGGTATGTTATGGATTGTTCATGAGCTCCTAGGTTAGACCCATGTTTTCATTAGCGATTATTTTTTTGGTGGTGGATGATTGAGGTGATTAGTTTGTTGTTGTCCCCATGCACCACTTTTCTATTTCCCTTTTTGTGTGTTGTGTTGCGTTTCCTCTTTTTTAACAGCTAAATATGGATATTAAATTGTTTGAAGAAATGTTTTTAAAAGGAAATGCATCTTTTTCCTTCTAACCATAAACATTATTTTAAATTTAATAGGGGAATGTGATGTTACTTATTTTAGAAATTAAAAGTGTGTGTGAAAACTCATATTGTATATAATGTAGTTCAAACTTGAAATTAGTAAAATTTGTTATTTAATGTTAGTTCTTTGGGAATAGATTATGAGGAACACCTACTGAGTTTTAATACTCACGCCTATAGTGTTTTCTTGTTTTTAGTTTCTGTTGCAGGTCTGAATTGATCTTGCTCATCATGGGTGAAAGTTTTTTGTGGATTGGTGAGTGACTCTTGGGGTCACGGGGAGTTTTGATCATGGTCAGGTTAGTGTGTTGTTGCTGGTTTTTCTTCCTTTTTAGTGTCATTTATTCACTTTTCATTGTTCTAAGTTTTTTTTCTTTATTTATTTTCACTGGGAGAAATCGTTCCCACTTGATCCCTGTTGATGCATTGGCACTTATCACTAGCCCGGGAGGATCGAGAATGCCACTCGGGCCTTGATACGGATCGCCACGGGTGACTGGTTCTAGGTCAACTCATATTTTTTTATGACAAAATGGTATCAAATGAGTTAATCTCTTAGTGGACCTAGCTTTTCATAGTTCCCATCATTGTTTGGGGATATCAAGGTAGAAGGGGTATAATTTTCAGGGCTTGTGGTGTAATAATGGGAAGGGAATTATGAACCCTTTCTCATTCTGAACCTCGAGTAACTATGGGATGTTCATGTTTTTGGTGTATATTTTGTTCCTTTAAATGTTTTTATATTGGGAAATGATAAGAGAGTTTGGAAAACATCCATGTGATCTTGCAAGGCCTGGAAATCCATGTAGAGATGGAGATATTTACCTACACTACTCTCTTTGATGGTGGCGTGACTAGAATATGGCCACTAACCATATGTCTAAGTCACCCATCAGCACTAGTTTCCCCTAGTGAATCATTTGGAATTTCCTTAATTCTAAAAATCATTGTGAAAAGTTCTATTTTGGTATATAAAATGGCAATGAACATGTTTTTTTAAGTTCTTTGTTTCCATGTTCCATAGTGTTCACCCCCACAAATGTTTGATGAATTCCCAAGGTGCAGCTTCAGGTGGTGCACCCTTAGAAGATCCTACAGTTGATCAGCCCATAAAAACGTCTTCGAGTTTCAGAAATTGAACCCTCCTCTCTTTTATGGTCAAACTGATCCTCTTAAGGCAGAGGAGTGGATGTGGAAGACTGAGAGGAACTTCTGTTTTCTCAGGCCGCATGAGTCACTGAAGGTGACGTTTTCTACCTTTATGCTTGAAGGTCCATCCTAGAAATGGTGGAAGTCTGTGTCTCAATGAAATCCTCAAAATGATCTCACATGGGAGTTCTTCAAGTCATTGTTCATCCAACAGTGTTTCTCCAAGGTGATAAAGGTGAGGAAGAGGATGGATATTTGTGGTCTTCAACAAGGTGTTGGATTAGTGTTGGAATTATTTCGTCATTTCTTGGACCTAGATATTATTGAACCACAGTTTGTTGGAAATGATCTCGTGAAATCTCGGCATTTTGAGATCGGGCATCATCATGAGCTACAATCAAAAGTGGATGAGCTCAACCTAACCACCTTCTCAGATGTTGTGGGGAAAGCCTTTATTGTTGAAGTTGAGTTAGTAGGAGAATCTGGGGTAGAGAATCATCCCCCGACCTTGGGAAGTAGTTTATAGGATGGAGATAGGAAGAATGGGAAGTGAAATAATGATGGTGTTACTGGTATGGGGAATTAAGAGGCCTTTAGACCTCCAGTCAACTTCTTCAGAGTGCAATGTTTTGATCTATCATCAGTATGGAAAGAAGGGTCACAAGAAGTTGATGTAAAGTGCTCTGAGACCCTACCACACCTATGGACATTTGGGTAACATACAGTGATTCTTATAAGGTGTTTCCAAGAAACGTGCTGAACCCATACCAGTCTCGTTGAAGGTCACCTCATCCCATAAAAAGGTGTAGGAAAATGATTGGGATTAGTTTAAGGTTTTCTCTTTGTAGTGTTCCCTGGACGTAGTGGTCATCTCTTGTAGAATTTTGTGGAATTTCTTTTCCATCATTTGTAATATTGGTTATTATTTAACCTCTTTGAAACCTTTATTTTATTGGAAGTGTGTTCGGTGAAATTCTGGTTCTAGTGTTATGTTTGGAAATTTCTAAATCCTGACTATAAGGCAGAAGAGGGTTTAATCATCAGTGCTCTAGCCAAAGGTCCCGAAGTAAAGATGGCGTGTAGTTAGGAGAAACCCAACGGTGAAAAAGGTCCTTGGTTTAATATTTGTACTTAGTGTGTCATGGTTTGTGTTCTTCAGATGGTGAGACGTTGTTGATATAGCAATGGTGGTAGATTTGTTGCTCTATTAGTTCGGCCCTTCCCTCCCCCCCCCCCCCTCGTGGTGGGGGTTTTTGGTCCATATGGAAAGTCATCAAGTTATGTTAATCTCATTAGTTCTTATAGTGGGGAGACCCATAGTGGGTATCGTAGAGTTACAACTGAAGTAATTTAGTGTTAGCCTGATCCTTATGGTGGGGAGTCCATTCGAACCTCCTCATGTCAGTATCAGAGTTTTTTTTTTCATGTATTGTTTGGTGGCGAGTGGTCTTGTGTAGAACCACTTAATCCTAAGTTCTTCCATTTGAGTAAACATTGGGATTGGAGTACACCCAATTGTTTTTTTGGACTAAGATTATAGGAATAAGTGTCAAAGGTGGTTTAATATCTTTCATTCCTTGGTTGAAATGGATGGTTTGGGTTTTGTTTGGTAGTGGTTAAGGTGTTTGTGTTTTGAGGATGAGTTTTGTGTCATGGGAGTTCAATTTCTATTTGGATCGATCAACTATATGATGTTAAAATTTTGGAGGTGGGGGACACTTAAGAAGTTTTATCTTTGGGTATAGATCATATCATGACTTTATGGGGGGAAGAAAGCGTTATGTTGGGGAGAATTGCCACACCTTGACCCGTGTTTTTGGTCTTTTTAATTATTTTCTCTATCATTAAATTTTTTTTGTTGAGGTCTGGGTTAAATCCCAAATGAGATTGTTGTGTTCTGTCAAAAAGTGTGTTTTTTTTGGGTTGACATCGTTGGGCACACGGGTGAAACGCGTTTTGGAAACATCGTGCGGCTTCGCCCAAACAATTGCTTGATCTGCCTGTCTTCGAAAAAAAATTAAAATGAGTAAATTTCATAATTTATTATATTATTTAAAAAAATTCTTATTGTTAATAATTTAATCGTTATTATTATTAGAGTGAAATGAATATTTTTATTATTTATATGTTTATCGGTATTATTATTATTATTCTTATTAGTATTATTATTAATAAGGATTTACTATTACTGTTATTATTATTATTATAATTAAGGTATTATTATTATTATGTTATTATTATTATTTTTATTATTATTATAGGGTTTTCATTTATTTTATTTTTGTTTGTATCTTTCTTTCCTAACCCTACCCACGAACCCATTATAACCCTCTCGTCTTTCTTCCTCCCGTAGAACACCTCTCCCCCTCCCCATGTTGTTTAGGGTTCCCCATCTATGCGCACAACTAGTCATCGCCACTGCCTCCTCTTACAGCCACCTCATCAGTGTTGTGTTCCCCCCAGCCTACACCTCCTCTAACTGCTTCTGCCTCCTACCGCACCCTCAGGATGGCCTAAACCCTCCGACCACCCCGCACTTTTCATCCAGCTACCATCTGTCTGTCGCCCATGCTACCCATTTTTTTCCTCCCTCTCCTTCATCCGGCTGACCCACCCCCCCCCCCTCCGGTGAGCTATCCATTCCCCGATTGGTGTGTGGTGATTTTTGTCTTACCAAATTTATCCATTTTAGGGTTGATTCATAAGTTTTATGTTTAATCATAATGTTTGGGGTCGATTTTAACATCCTTGTGGTGCGAACAATGTGAATTTGAAGTTTTTCACCAGAATTCCAAAAGTTTTTTTCCTTGAGGATGGATCCCTTTGCATATGACTCTTCAAATTAATATTACATTGATTACTTGAATTTTTCACTTCTTTAGTTGCTAGATATTCATTTTCTTGTTGTTATATTAATTATATGATTTGTAATTTGTTGGTTTTCCCTTGTTTGGATAATCATTTTACCATTTTAATTAATTTGATGTGTTTTGTGATTAATTGGCTTGGTGGGAATTTAGTTTTTGTTTGATACTTTGTACCATGTTTATGTGAAATAGGTGTGTTTTGTTGGAAACCAGATTTTTACTGTTTAATATCTTCTCATGAAATTGTGCAATTAGTTTATTCGACTATATAAGTCGTGCATTTTTTGTTCTGGTATGTTTTGGTTGTTCGTTAGATCATAAAAGATGGATTAAAGGGGTTTTGGGGTGTGTTTTGACATAAAAGTCTTATAGTGTTATTTAAATTTTGTTTTATAAACTTTTAATTGTTTATTAAATATTATATGTAGTGCAGGTTATGTTTTGTAAATATTTTTAGGTGTGTTATAGATTTCTCACATGTTTCCTTCTGTCATCATTGATTTGAGGTAAGGTTTTATATCTTAAAATTGTTTCGCACCATTTATTTAGGGTCTTTGTTTGTTTTAATTCTCTAGTATTTTAGTTATAGTGTGTTTTACCCATATTGTGCTGCTTCAGGTAGTTTTCCTTTATTTGTCAATTTTTTATCAGTTTATAATTGGAGGTTTGTATTTTGTGAGTCTATTAATTAATTTATAGTTCCTGGTATTTTATTGTAATTGATTTAACCTTGTTGCGGTGTTTCTGAGTCTCTCATTTTTATTGGAGTGGGTTTTGAATGCCTTATAGGGTGCACACACATATTCTTAGGTACATATATGTATATATCTTATATATATGTTCTTCATGTACATATTCCCTCATGATGTGGGGAATACGTGCATTGGATTAGGGATATATATATATATATATATATATATATATATGAAAGTATGTGTGTTCAAGCGGGTAGCAATATCTTCTGGTTATAATGCATTAAGATGTGGAATGTTCATCTTGGTTCTCTTTGTAGGTAGGTCCCCCACTACACTTTCCAATATATTTAGAATTTATTAATTTTTAGGAATTTCATTGATTTTAAATAAATAGTAAATAATATTAAGTAGTTAGTTTTAGAATAAATTTTCATTGTGAAATATAGTAGTTTTCTCTTAAGCTTGAATTTCCTGCATATATGTTTTTGATTTAAAATGGTGATTTAAGTTTCTTAAACGGGTTTCCAATTGTGTTTTTGGTTTTAAAAGTGGCATGTTGGTTCTTCTATAAATGGGTGGGTGTTGAGTAGTTAGTTAAGTCATGCTTTTCACATTAATAAAGTAAATGATTTTGAAAACTCTCTTTGAGGGGACTCAAGGGTTACCTTTCTATATACGTTTATTGTCTGAGTTGTGGTGTGTGATGTTCGTTCATGGTGATTGGTTCCTTGATTGACATTATTGACTCACTCCTCTGTTCATTTAGTACTTGGCATGGAAACTTTGAATAGTGAGTTAATATTCTATGAACGATTGTTGCGCTAGTTTATATTATGCACTGGCTAGTAGCCCTTAGTACTGAATTTTCTCTATTAGGGGATTGGGCCCCTTAGTTAGGACAAGTAGGGAAACACCGAGCATTTGGGCATTACGACTTCATTGAGTAGGGAATGCCGTCAGGATGAGTCACATGTATAGTACATTCTAGATTGGTCACGAGCTCCTAGGTTTGACCCATGTTTTCTTTTGTGATTATTTGTATGTGGTGGTCTATTGAGGGGCTTAGTTTGGTAACTGTCCCCACGGGCCACTTTTCCATTCCCCTTATTGTGTGTTGTGTAGGGTTTCCTCTTGTTTAATAGCTAAATCTGGATTTTAAATTGTTCGTGGAGATGTTTTTAAAATGCAATGCATCTTTTTCCTTCAATCCTTAAACTTGATTTTAAATTGAAAAGGAAAATGGTTTGGTACTTGTTTTAGAAATGAAAATAGTGTGTCAAAATCCATATTTTATATAATGTAGTTCAAAATTTAAATTATTAAAATTCTTTAATTAATGGTAGTGCTTTGGTAATAGACTGTTAGGCAATCCTAATGAGTTTTAATACTCATGCCTATAGTGTTTTCCTTTTTTTAGTTTCTTTTCTAGGTTTTTCTCGAGCTTGCTCGCCTTGCGAGAGAGTTGGCTGTGGATTAGTATGTGACTCTCGGGGCCATGAGGACTTTTTTCATGGTCGGGTGAGTGTGTTGTTGTTTTCTATTCTTCCTTTTTTGTTTCATTTATTTACATTATGTTGTTCTACATTTCTGTTTCTTTATTCATTTCCATTGTCCAAAATTGTTCCCACTTGCTCTCTGTTAATGCTATGGTGCTTGTCGCTTACCCGAGAGGATTAGGAATGCCTCTTGGGCCTTTCTGCAGATTGTCTTGGGTGACAAGTTCATGGTCGACTCGGGTTGGATCATAACACCATTTATATATAGAAATTTGTATTCTTTAATTGTGTGCTCTATTTTTAGGGGTTGATCTCCATGATGTACATGTGGTACATATTACATGTTGGGTGGGTTGGGAACTAAAATATTTGTTTATTCTTCTATACTTGAATAGTACCATACTGAAACAATCCTTTCGGTTTAAGGGATGAATGTAAGTGGTTCTTGGGTTCTTAGTCTCTTTGAATGAGTCTAGGGGTCCATACAGATGCACTAGGACAAAAAAATAAGGATGTAGTGGTGTCTAAACAAAAAAAGAAAAAAATGGGGGATGGGTAAGTTAATCTCATGTTCATTCTAAAGGTTCATGTTCTAAATAATAGTAAAACAAACTCCAAAAATGATGAAAAAATTTGACACACCCACACACATCATTTAGTTCATGTGGGATATGGTCAAATTAGAATTTCTTTCTATCCCAAACTAAAATTTCTACAATGATGTTGTATATTGGTAGTGAGGGTTCAAAAACTTGTGTAATGTTTGGTAGACAAGGAACCAAGACTTCAAACCCTTTATCTTTGAGTCATAAAGAATTGGTTTAGGTTTGGTATTTGATCTATGCTATTGAGTTTTTTGAGATTTAGGATGAAGGTAGGGATAAGTGTCAATTTTGGGGTTCATTTGAAAAGGATAATCTTGGTCCTAAATCAGAATGATCCTAATTCTTAGGATCTAAGGTGGTTAATGGAAGACTTGTTGGTCAAGGTCAAACCTACTAGATCTATATAAGAGTTAACTACTCTATTGTTTGGATATAGCTAACAACCTAGATGCATTAAGATTATCTTATATGGTAGGAAGTGTCATAGGTTAATGACCATATCCTACTATAATCCAATCAGGCCAGGTTTATTCATTTAAAAAACCCACGATTAGGGTTTCCTAAAATAATTCTATAAACAATTATTATGTAACTTGATTACCATCCTCAGGATTACTGAGTTATGATTTAGATATTCATTACATTCAGAATTCCACTACTCTTAACCCTTTCCCGAAGTGGTTTGGGTGCTCATGATGATAATAATCAAGATCAAATAAATAATAGTATATGTTCTTGGTAGATAAATAAAATAGTGGAAATATGATAGTTCGCGATCAAGGGATCAAGAATCAAGAATTTTAAAATAAAAATAAGTAATAAATAAATCATCTACTTACTTATAATAGAAACCAAGAAAGAATGTATGGAAAATCCGTAGTCAAATGAAAATGGAAATGGTAAAGAAACTTCAGAATGGTAAAAAGTGATAAAAAATATGTATAATGTGTGTAGAACAATCAACGACACTTGTATTCTTTCAAAACTATTAAAGGAATTGTTTAGTATTGAGTTTTGGAGAGAGATAAATGGAGACAATTGAGCGAGAAAATTAGAAAATTGAGAATCTTACATGTTATTTGTTGTTGTGTGCACTCTGGAATGTAAATATTCAAGAAATTACATGCGTAAATTGCTCACATCATGTAATCTTGATCAATGGTTTTCTCCATGTATTTCAGATATAGCATGAATCTCAGTGTAGATATTTGGGATTCTGAGGTTTGTCTCATATCACAATGTGTAATTGGAACTCAAGAAATTATTCTTCTCATTACATGATCATTAATCATGATGTGGCCTTTGAATCTTACATGACATTTATTTCAGATTCACGTCAGTTAATCATTTCATGACTTGAAATTTCTTTATGAATTGCTTCATGACTTGTGACATACTATAAACGATTCCTACATGTTATGTAAGTGATTCATGATGTGTAATGTTCAGTTTTGTCTCGTTTTAAGGGATTTTTATTTAGAGTCTTGGAATCCTATTATCTTAAATAATCAACATATACCTTGTGCATTATCGAATAAAACATTAATAATAATTCATTGCATTACTCCAAAAATATTATACAATTTAATCTTATCAAAATTTAAATTGATTTTATATGGTTATTTTAGTTGTTTAATTTAAGAATAATATTTTTATGAAAAGAGATATAAAACTAACATGAAGGAGTTATTTTCATGGAAAATAATCTGTGACATGAGAGTAAATATAGATGTTGTGACAATTGTAATTTCATAAGATCAAAGAAGTTAAAATGGAGTATTTATTAGTGTTATAACCTTATGTGGTCTCTAAATGTAGATTTTGGAAGATATTTAATGAGGAAAACACTTATATATTATACCATCAAAACATAAATCTTGAATGCATTAAATTTGTAGGTTTCTATATTTAAAATATATGTGGTTATCTATCAAGGTATTTGCCCTAAAAAATAAGGACCAAAAGGAAGATAAAGTACATATCATGGATGAAAATATATTACCTCTTCAATATTGTTAGTGAATCAAAATAAAAGGAGCCTACACCATCCAGAAGATTCAAATTCCATGACATAATGGAAATGAATTATTTGAGTGAAACAAATTGAAAAAGAATGTGATTAAAAGACAAACTAGGAGGATTAAAGGGTGGTCACTACCAGAAAAATCAGATGAAATATTGAGTCACAAGATCATACCTCTAAGGTTGTATCTTCATATAATGACAACAAAAGTGTTACTATGATAATAGAGATGGTCATAAGAAACCTGTGATGTTCAAAACAAGAAATGATTAATAGTGTATCCAACAAGATTCAATAACGCATTAAGCCTTTTATATATTAATGAATATGAAGGGAAATTTTTTTCCATAAACTATAGTTTATCCTATAATAAATATGTCTGGGAATGGGGAGTATGGTAATTTCACCTTAAGAGAAGAGTCACCTTGTCTACATACAATCATTTGAGGTAATGCGCATATTCATAGAGAGACCAAAAACTTTTTGTATCTACCAAACAACAGATATCTTAGTAGATTCGTGTGCTATGATATATCACCAATATAATTTTACATGTGTTAGCCTATTATGTATGAAACAAATGAAAATCATTATGTCATTCCATGGTTTACATGAATGAATATTTTCATGATGTTTGGAGATGTGGAGTGAAATTGAAGGATAGTTATTGGTTGAATATAGTTTCATCCAATGTGGGAACATGATTTAAAAAATACAAATCAATTATAAGTAATAAATTGGTCACAACATGATTAATTAAGAATTTTAGTATGCCTATAGGACCTATCAATATTTTTCATAATTAGGGAGATAATCATATTTTATGATAAAGTGGGGTACTGACTTGAGGTTTACACCATGCGACAACAAAACCCAAAGAATATAAGCATTTAAAACACATATCACAACCCCATTTCATAGGTACCACTCAAAGGATAGTATATATGATGAAAATAACACTATAATCCCACATCTTATAGTCTATAGGTGGGAGAATATAATTGTGTGTATGGAATGCATACAGATGGGATGGATTACCCTCTTTTATAAAATCAAAAGACTGGGGATAAGATGAAACTACCCATAAAAACCATCTAATAGATAAATAAATCATCTTAGTGTATGAATTTAATCTCATAAATAATGGAAAACAACTGTAAATAATGAAACAAACCCCAGATGGTGATCATGAAGTCCATAACTCCCCAAAAAAGACTTTGACCTAGTAATATCTTACCCAATCACAAACCAACTCTTGTGAATGAGAAAAATGATTATATATACGTGAGTTTATTATAAAAGTATTCCCAAAAGGTTATTCCAGGGAACCTCCCAAGAAAATGTTATTGAATCATACTAAATATCAATGAATAAACAAACGATTTATTTTTTAACCAAAATAGATAAAACTATATCACATCCACACATTTAATCAATGACCAAGTAACAAATTCAATTAATCTTACCCATATAAAAACATATACATAAGAAAGGTACCCCAAATCTACATCTCCACTAGTTTATCTCTCTCATGTGTGATCAAAATTAATATTGTGGTCCCATGCATTCCATGATATGTCATGTAAAACATGAATACCAATAAATTTCCATCTAATATCCCATACAGTTAATCATAATATCATCATTATCATATCATCCATAATCAAGTAAGAAATATGAAATCCATTACATCCTATGTAATATGCATTATAACTCAAGACAACATAGAACATGAAAACACACCTATAGAAAACCAAAGTCATTAAAGTTAAAATACATGTATGTGATATATCCTTAAGACACTAAATATATAACATACATGTAAACTAAAACCGATATCCATCACATCCCATGTTGATAGGAACCCTGTGACATAATCCATTACATCTCTGGTACAACAACACAACATGAAACATGGAAGGGAGAATGAGGAAGAGAGATAACTAAGCCACATATTCCCATAAAAACATAGATGTTCATAAAAACACCAATACCCAAAACATTTGGGTGTTGGTAGCCTTATCTCCTTATGTGGTAGAGTGTATGAATAAAATATTATAAATGATATATCACAACACATAACTAGGGTAAGATACATATCGCTTTAATATACTATAATTATTATCCCACATTACACCATACTTCCACTGTTAAGGCCTATTACACTAGATCAAAAACCTAAATATAAGCATTAAAATTCATTATCATTGACCATTTATTCTATGTAATTAAAAAGTATTATTCATTCCTTAACCCCAATTTCAAATTATTATTTATCAATTTGTTTTATTAAAATCCAACATGCTTAATTATTCATACTACAATTTCCTTATTTATATCTCATTTTCATAGAGTTTCCATTTCCAGCAATCTCTTGGATCCCATTATCCAACATTACCAATATTAACCACACACATCCCATTAAATCACAATTATTTTATCAATTTGAAATTCTATAATCTCAGGTACTCTAATATTCAACCAAATATACCTTAAATAAGATGAATCCTTGGTGTATAAGAAAACTACATAATAAATATAGAACCCAAAATAACCACCATATAAAAAACACCCATCAAAAGTGAACATCATGCCTAGAAAAGAAGTGTATATGTACACACGGTGTCATCAACCAACAAACAAGCCTCACATAATAACCAAAAAATAGGTAATACCCACACTAAACCTATACTATCTATCTTAACACCAACCTCACATAAAAATTACAATTAAGAATAACCTTGTATATTATCATCCCTTCCACCCCATGTCAATACAACCACACAAATAAATAATAGAATAAATTTACTATCTTAAAGGCCCAATACCTAGAAAAAATACATTTATCATGAAAAATATAAATGGAATCTAAAGGCCGAACATCAAGCTATGTAATATTTTAGAACCTAAAAAACGGATCTCTCATGCCCCAACTTATTTCTATAGTATGAAATATTTTACTTACATTATTGAAATAAATAACTCATTATACATAGTTTTTATTAAAAATAATCCTTTCAAATATAGTTATCAAATGTTAGTAATCAAACAAATCATACTTTAACAATACTTCCATTTTCAATGGATTCTATTGAAGTAAACTAAAATAACCACATGGTTCTTCATTATTAACTTTATCATTACATGATTTATGCTTTTTATGTAGTTATAAGAATATAAAACATACTAAACTAAAATTATAATAATATTAAATGGATGGCATAACATTTAGAAAGTATTAAGAGGCACCAAAAATAATGCGTCACTACAGAAGATCATAATAACCCTACAAATTTCTTACTATTTTTATTTATTTTTATTTTTAGGTAATTGACACCATTACCCAAAGAAATAAAAGCATGATACCTTAAAATTGATACATAAATTAAAACAATAAGTAATGAATCCCCTATGTTGAGACTTTTAATGTTATTCAAGAAAGAATGGAAATGAAATAACAAAAATATAATCGACTCTCTTATAAAGAAAAAAATTATATAATTAAATCCTACCATGGATATACCATCAAAAAATTATAGAAATTCTATGATAACAGGATAAATAGATAGACATTGAAATTAATAGAATAGTATGATAGAGTAGAACCAATCTTAGAATTTGAAACTCAACCCAAATTACTAATGGATAATATCTAGATGTGAGGGGATAAATCCTAGTTAAAGGGAACATAATGTTTCTAAAATAGTTCATAAGGTCACTTGTGGATCAATGTGGAATTATAGAAAAAGAATTAATTTTAATGGAATAAAAAAATTATTGGATTCAATTTTAATATTCCATGGAGTAACACCATTGATAGTGTTGTAACTCCTAGGGTTTTTTCCAAAATTATAATGTAACAAGTGTTGATACAATATAAATGTTAAATCCTCTAGAATCTATGTCGAAATCCCACAATATATCCCCACAATATTTAAACAATTGGGTTAGACTATGGTGTAACGTATTAACCACGCCATAATGGTCCCCCATATGGTAGAGATAAGGAAACATGATCCCTATGGCTCAAATATGCATCCCCTACTGATGTTGCGGCTACCCTTGGGTCAACACATACACCAAACCCTTAATAAAAATTCCCTATATTGTAAGATCCACAAAAACCTATAAGTCAAATCTCTAAAACAAAACAACACTATAGTATAAAAGATCAAACTGAAGCCTCCTCTTCCAACTGAAATTTTCATTCAAAAGAACTTCCAGTCATCCATCCTCCACCCTAATACCTCTGACACCCTAAAAACACATAATAAGGGATATGAAAAAACCGGGACCTTATATCAAATACCTATCATAAATTATAATCCTTGGAAATTTAAAACCAACCCTATAATTTATGGAATGGTGAAAAAAACCACCAACCTGTGAGATACCTCTAAAGAATCTCACAATAATCGGGACACGTCAAGAAAAATATATGAAAAATGATCCTAAACCTGCATCACCAAGCATAAAACATCAAATAAAATAAGAAATATTAATAAATAAAATCTAAATAAAAAAGGAATAAAACATCATACAACTCAGTATATTGAGCGCCCATTTGTGACTCTCACTCCAAAGTGCTCTCCTATAAATCAATGTACCATGAGAGTACACAGATAAAAGTAATAAAACACCCTAAAATCACCCTATTATTATGTTCCTAGATATTAGTAAGATTATCCTTAAATAAAATATCATTATTAACTCCCTTATCACCCCAATTGAATACATTTGAATCATTATTAAGGCATTAGAAAATCTGTTAAACATGAATGAAATCATGAATATGTTCCATTTATTTGGGAAGTAATAACAAATATGAAACAACCCCAATATAATCTAATTCCTTAAAAGGTCCAATTAATCAGGGATAAATCATACTTTCCTTACTGAACCTATGCTACCCATGATGTTTATATATCTTCAACAAACATGATCTCATAAATACAACTATAGAGGCTTCATCCTATGATCATTATAGGACATCTGATGACACTGTATAGTATTTATTTTTCAATATATCACTCATACCTTTTGGATCTTATTCTACACTAATTCCCAACCAAGAATCACTCAATATATAACCTTGTTATAATAAAAAGGTGATTGGTAGGTTTGAAAATACAATTCTAAAAATAGAGAAATAGTAGTACTGGTGTGGTAAACATAATTGTAAGAAAAATAAACCAAGGGTAGTTTTATGATACAAAAACTTTCAAAATATATAATTTAAATGAGAAACAAATATTCTAGAGTTGTATATTTCAATCCATATGACTGTACAAATATGAATGAAAAGTGTTTCTAAGGTATAACATAGATAAGAAACATGTTGTTAACCTCACCAAACACTAGAGGTGACACATAGATCATTATGAGAGATGATCAGATTTAGAAATACATAAATCCTAACCCCATCCTCGAGGTACATCCATTAAAAATATATTGATATCAACTCTTAATTTCTATGAAGTGATATATCTTAATCAATCCATCAATTATCACACATATAGCTTTATTGGATCCCTGAGCTTATGGAAACTTAGTGATAATGTCCATTGAGATATCCTCCCAGTTCTACTGGGTAACATCATACAGAAAATGAAACCCACAATAGAATAGTGTTTAAACTTCACCCAATATAAATAAAAACATCATGAGACAAATTTTGAGTATGATCGATCCATTCTAGACAACCAAAACTAAACTCAAAATTCATGATAAAACATAGCCACACCTTGATATGCCACCATTAGTAAACTTAAAAACTCTTGGAGAACCAGATCATGCTTCACTAAATTAAGATATATACTCCCATAAAATAACACTAGTGTTGATCATACTTAGACAACCACTCAGAAGAATCACACCATATTATAGGATCTCACTAAAACACCACCTCAAAATCCCCAAATTCAAACACTTATTTCTTATAAACTGAATATGACTACACCATCTTCTAATATACATTTTCTATTATCAACCACTCCCACATCAAGGTGTTTAATAGAAATCTCCTCCATCACCCTCGAAACATCACCATACTCATTAACAGGATTACTATATGACTTCATGTCCAAACCAATAGCCAAAACAATGCCTTTACCCAATGAATATAAAATATTGAAGTTAAAATACTACAAGAATCTAATCTATTATCACTACTAAAAAATAAAATGACATTGGATGAATATATATGCTAAGATATTGTGATTTTTGAAGACTATAAAGATCTAAAAAATGACATAATGCTTTCAAGAATAATTAGCATAAATTCTACCACAATAAGCTCAAAATCATGGGTGATGGAGATAAATTCATGAGGTAATAATATCCAAGACCTAGAATTCATAACAGAACTTTGTTGAATCATAAAAAACCCTAATCCAAGACACGATGGATTACCATAATCAATAAATGCAACACCTACCTATGGAAAAAGAAGGATTGGTGCACTAAATATTTTTTCCTTAAAATTATTTAATGTATCCTGGAATAGTTAATTCCACACACAAACTTGATCATTTCTAGTTAATGTTATTAGATGATTCATAAATTTAGGTAAATTGGTAATAAAAAACCGATAATAATAAGTAAGAAAAAAAATAAAATCAACACCTCTCCAATCATCTGGGGGAATACTTAAGAAACAACTAACTCATTATTCAAAGGATCAATAGAAACTACACATTAATACATTAAACCCCCTATGTAATAGAACTCATGTGTCTAAAAATCACACTTCAAAAACATAAAAAATAGATGACGATGCAAAAGGAATCCCAAATTAGCTCACAAGTTCTCTGAATTGTCCTCCTATAACACAATGAATTTAAGGATTTCATCGTTTACCATCACCTATAATTAATCCAAAAATTAATGTAACACTACTAGGAAGGTGTTTTCTTAACAATATTCTTGTAATTGATAATTTTTATTATTATCACAAGTACCCTTGTTTGTTTTACTAATAAAACTACTTTAATTATTTTATAAGAATTTATTTCTTGAGAAATTTATCTTATCTAAAGTTGGTTTGGGATTAATAGTTTTTATAAAATATTATGGACATGTTTTTGAGAAGTCTATAAACTCACTTTATACCCTAATTTTATAATAGGAACGTATGGTTATCAAACCCGACTTTTGGTAATGATCCATACTTTTATACCCTATGTTTGGAGTAAACAAATGGATCAGGTTGCTTATGTTATTGTAAATGTATGGATCAGCATTCATACTTTTGGAACCAAACCTACATTTTAAGAACTAATTCATAGGAAAATAACCCAGCATTTTGAAGGAAATCGTTTGTTTTCAACTGTACAATCAATGTTAACACTACGATTCGCTTGATAAACTATAGAGTTTAATTTCATAATATTTTCACTTATTTATTCAATGATATCACTGGGATTAAATATATGTTTTAAATATATTTAACAATATGTTAAAAGTATTGTGTTCAATAGATTTAATCATTCATATTTCTAAGGGATGTTATGATTTTCTTTGAAAATTCAATATTCAAATAGTAACCATTTATCAGGATTTATTTTTAGACCTGTTTAATCTGACGAAAATTGAATTTCTCTTATTAAATACCATGATTTTTATCATTAAAATTGGTAGAACATTTGTGATTAAAAAAATATCTTATATTATGAATATCAATAGTTTGAAGAAATACATGTATTGATCTTGTGAAATTTATTTGTTTTACTATTATTGTTGTTATAATTTTTTTGTTTTTATATTTCTTTAAGATAATCTATAACCAGATTCTATTCATATTTATTCATTTTTTGGAGAATATTATCTATATAGATTAATATCCATTATTTTTAATGTTTTAGTCTCAAATATGATATAAATATATTTCTTATAAAATCAATCGATATTTATTTATTAGAGTATCTTATGCTTCTACTCATTCATGGTGGAGTTCCAACTTCTTTCACTAATCTATGGATTGACTGTACTCTAGTAAAAGTACCTATTTCATTGTAATTTTTCAACTATATGAACTCATTTGTGGGTGTATTATGATAAGAGGATCAATTTATTGAAAATCACCATGATTTCAAAGAGTGTATTAGTGAAGTATACTATGGGATATATGGTCCCCGAACCACTATAAAAATTATTAGGTTATTCTAAAGTATTTTTTCCAATGAATAATTTTAATATGGAAAAAATTATGCATATCTTTATAATATATGAATATGGATAAATTTGGATTCGTTAAATATCACAAAAAGGACACAATTAACCCCCCCCCCCCCCCCACATATATATATATATATATATTTATATTATTTTGACTTTACAATTGGTTTCAAATGAGTTCCTTTTGAAGAATTATAATAAGCTCTATCAAGCTCGATAGAAATGTCTATACGATGATGGTTGTTGATAGAAGAACTGCAATAAAAAATTTCCATGATCTGAGGCCCATTTGTTAATATAGAAAATTAATATTATTTTAAACAAAGGATGATTATCTATTTTAATTTTCTTGGTTTTAATGTCTATATGAATATTTTAAATTATTATTTTATCCTTATAGAACCTTAAATGTGGTATTCTATAAAGAAATATGAGTATGATTTCAATTCAAGAGTCATGAATGTTATCATACATGGGTTGGGCCAAGATGAATTTAATAATGTATCATAATATTATACTGCCTATGAGATGTGGAAAACTATCAAAAATAATTATGAAGGAACTGATATTGTCAAAAAAATATGATATAACAATAAAAAGATGAAATTCTACACCTTCAGATTGTATGATGGTGAATTCATCACTTAAACGAATAGAATATTTACTAAAATCAGAAAATATGTTACTTCCTTAGTAGAACCAATTACTCAACTAGATCAATATTTTTAGGTTTTAAGATTCTTACCCCATAATTGATTTAGATACCAACTACAATTAGAGGGTCCACTACTCTAAAAAGATAGATAATGATGGAGTTGATTGGAACACTAATGATGTGAAATGAAATATGAAGCTATAGATAATATGATCATAAAAAGATAAAATATCACCATTAAAGATACTTCTCAAAAATATTTATTAAAATCAAAATAGGAAGTTTAATTCTCAAATGATTCATAATGAATAGAATCTATAATGGAATTGTCTCCATAGTTAGAATATTCAAAAAAATAGAAATAAGAAAGGGTTCAAAAATTATTTCAACAATATTAAGAATGATACTTAATGACTTAAAGAAATATTATATGAATGAAATAAAATATGAGAAATTTGGCCTGATTTCGAACAAAAAATAAAATATAATAGAAAAATATTAAATAAGGAGAGAATGTATCAGATGATAACTTATTATGATCAAATAGATAAGAAATATATAAAGTCTACTTGTAGTGTTTCTGTGGATTCCATTAGTACTTCTAAATATGATCTGAAAAATAATCCTAACAATATGAAAAAATGTGATTTATGGATATAGAGGAAAAAATATTATAATCTTATTTTTCTTTTTAATTTTGATTCTGAAAGTTTTTATAATATTAAATTAATTTCTTATTGTAAAATGCTTGATGAAAAGTATAAGTATCAAGTTAAAAATAATAAATAACTGATAAATATTAATAATTTCATCTTTACTTAAAATGATGTTATGATAAAATAGAACTTTAAATTTAAAGAATAATTTAACAAATCTACCTAAAATTGAATTGTTCAGGAATGTAAAATCCATGAGATTCATGATGAAGTAGACTCATTCAGAAGTGCTTCCATTATATTAACTAAGGGATAAGAATATATAAATTTAATTCATGGTAAAAATTTTAAAAAAGTAGAAATCTGGAATATAGATCAATGGAGAAAAATATAAATTATATAGATATTCTTTTGTATACTTTTCTATGATTGAAATCATGTCTAGAGTAACATTTTTTAGGGTGGAACTAAATGTTATTATTATGATAATTGTTGTTTAAGAAATCACTAAATCAGTGGAATAAAAAATGATATTGTTTTTATAAATATTTCTTATTTTATTCCTATAAATTTTGTAAAAAATGGAAGAATATAGTTACCCGAATATTTTTTTGTTGACAAAGCTGGACCCAACAACATTTGGGTACTAAAACAAGATTTTAAATAATGTTTTTACAATATAATGGCTACATCAAAAATAATAATTATGGGATAAAGGTAGTGGATTCTCTAGGTAGATATTTGGAGACTCTTCCAATATTAATACATTGGAAAAATAATATGGGGGTCTAGTTACCATCAATGATAATGAAAAGGAAAAAATAGTTGGTGTAGGATTAGTTAGAGATCGAAATTAAATTATTATAAAAAAATCTATACGATAAAGGTTTTAATCAAAATCTATTAATAATATATCAAATATGTTATTATGGATTTTATATTAATATTTTTAATAATGACTACTCTAATTTTAGTGGTAAGCTACTTAAGTTTAGGGAACCTGAAACTAAAATTCTTATACCTTGTATCTTAATCCCTTTTTTGAATAAGAAGGGAATATTTTAACTACTGATAAAAATTAATCCAGGATTTATTATATGATACTTGGACACTATAATGTATTTATATTGAACAATAAATCTATGAAACACTAATTCTATCATATTCCTTGTCCTAAATATTATTTTTATATATTTTGTGATGAATTCAAAATAGAAATGCATAATAATTCAACCTTAAAATATTTTAACTAGGTTTCTATATCTAGACTATGAGAATACATCCACATGTATTTTTTAGACTATCTAGAGTAAAAATATTTTCTGAAATATCATATGTTTTTGTTTTATTTGATTTTTTTCTCAAATTTACTTGGATTTATTTCTTAAAACATATAAGTCAAGTTTTCTCTATTTTTGTAATATATTTTAAAATTTTTAAAATTAAGAATGATTTTAAAAACATTTCATCAAGTAGTGATCATGGAAGAGAGTTTGAGAATCAAGATTTTATTTCTTTTTTCTCAGACATGGTTATTAAACATAGCATCTCTTCTCTAAGAACACCTTAAAAAATGAAATTTGGGAAAGATAAAATATGAATATTACTGAAATGGAAAGAACTGTATTAAAATGAATATATTTGGCCAAACTCTTTTTGAAAAATATTTATCAACACATCTTTCCATATTGTGAATATAGTTTTAATAAGACCCCTTCTTAAAAAGAAAACTTATGAATTATGTAATAATAATAAATCAATAGTTGGATACTTTAATGTTTTTTTATGAAAGGCATATTACTTGAAGACTAAGGAAAAACATGGTAAATTTGATCTAAAGTCTAGTGAAAGAATATTTATAGGATATTCTGATACTTCTAAAGATTATAGAGTTTATTATAAAAATCAAGGATATTTAAACAATATATTAATGTGAATATTCCGTAAAGTGACCCTTTTGATCACAAAAAAAATTAAAATAGATGAATTTAATAATCTTGTAGACAACTTGAGACATTAATCACCTAAATATACTTACTATAAATAATGTTATATTAGTAAATAAGGGATATAATTCATATGATTGAATAGATTATGATGAAAAATTTTCCCATGTTCCTAGATTAAAAGCTATTAGAATAATTTTATCTTATGCAACATATGTTAATTTTAGATTATATCATATGGATGTAAAAAAGATTTTCATAAATGGGTATTTAGTGAAGAATGTATATATTGAACAAATATAAGGTTTTGAAAATACTAATTTACCAAATTCTACTTTTAAATTTACTAAATCTCTTTATGGCCTTAAATAAGAATCAAGATCTTAGTATGAAGGTTTTAGTTCTTTTTTACTAAAAATGGATTCTATGTAGTGCTTCGATATCATACAGTCTTTATAAAAACATATTGTTATGATATCTTTTTAGTAAAAATTTATATTTACTATGTTATATTTGGTTCAAATAATAAAAATATTTTTAATAAATTTTAAATACTTATTAAAAATTAATTATTAATGTGTATGATTGTAGAATAAAACTAATTTATTGGTTTTTGAATCTATAAATAAGATTTTGTGATTTTTTTCAAATAAAAAAAATATTTTATTCATTTATTAAAAAAGTGTGTACTTAAAAATAGTATGAATTATAAAAACCCCATTTTTACCAATATAAAACTTGATTTGGTTGAATCTAGAAAATTATTTGACAATAATTTATATATAGGTATGATTGGAAGTTAACTATATCAAACTACTAGTAGACTATATAGTAGATTTTTATCTTTTTTATCCCAGATTTAAATAAAACCGAAAAGAGTCCAATATTAATAATGTTAATAGATTTTTTAGACATTTGTAATAAACTATTTCTCAATCATTACATTATCTAAAACATCTAATTTTAATTTAATTTTATGTTAAGATATTGACATTTCATATTATAGGTCATATATAAAGAGTACATCAGGAACCTATCACTTTTTATGGAAGTCTTTAGTTTCTTGGTCATTTAGGAAACAATATTATGTTTCTTTATCAATAGTTGAAGAAAAATATATTTTCACTAGAACATGATGTGAAAAAGTATTGTGGATGAAACATGCACTTATAGACTTTTGTTGAAATTTCAATAATATTCTTATTCTATGTGAAAATAAACATTCAATTATTATTTTGAAAAATCATGTGATTAACTCAAAAGAGAAATCATATATATATATTATTAATCATTTTATATGTGATCATTATATAAAATGGGATGTCTCTTTGGAATTTATAAATAATTAATATCAACTTGCTGATATTTTCAATAAAACACTTCTCACTTCTAGTTATGAATTAGTTAAGTGGGACTTAGGTATATTTAATTTTAAATATAAATTTTATTAACTTTACATAAAAAATGATTTAAAATAAAATAAAATATCTTTTTTCAATTTTTTAGTTTTATTTAATTCTACTAATTTTTTTTTTTTTTGAGATATTATTTTTTAATATTTTATTAATAAATTATGGATTTATTAATCTCTTCAAAAAAATAATATTTTTAAAATTAAAACCCAAAATGATTTCTCTAATTATTTTGGCTCAATAAAAAGAATTGAGATTAACCATACCATTATAAATCACCCTATCTCTCAATCTTACCATCAATCTCAAACCCATTCAACTTTCAGAGCCCACGATTTATCTTTGAACCATAAAATATGAACCTAAAAACCTAATATTTGCTATAATGGAGAAGAAAAGTGGATTGAATAAGGTGGACCTATCAAATATAAGAACCAATTCTCTTCAATATCTGATAGACAAGTCCTTAAAATGAATTTTGTTGATTTTACATGGCTATTTCAGATGAACATACTATTAAAGAAAACTTTCTGTTCTTAAGGTTTAGATTTTATTTTCAATAGAGAATATACTTTTTAAGATTTAAATAGTGAAGAAAAATATTTTTATGAGCACTCCTATTTTAGCTTTGGAGACACCGAGGATGTATTCACCTCTAAGGAAATTAATATTTATTTTTCAGTCTCTTCATAATAAATAGTCATAAAAATTATTATCCCCATGAAGGGGTTTTTCATATTATTCTTCGACATAATATAGATTATGATCATAAACCTTAGGGTAGTATGTATTTTCTTTTTTAATCCAACCAGGTAATAATGATGCATGTAAAATATTATGATGCTGGCTATAAGGTACCTGTAATATTTAATCAATTCACAATAGTTCCAAGGATTTATGAGTTATAGAAAATTATTTTTCCTAACATTTATATCATGTTTTTATGTTATAAAAAATTAAGTATAATTTATGCTGATATATACCAAGGTGTGTGCATTATTATTTTCCACTGGATCCTATAATTTCTTTTCAACCATATGGGAGACTTATTTATCTTCTTTTTTACAATAGAAATAATATCTACAAAATTTAGGTAGTTGTAAGATGTCATCAATGTAATATTATTTCTACTGGAATATTTTAAATATTTTATTTCTTTTGGGGCACATAAAATAGAAATATGATTCATGTTGGTGATAGTTATCCAAAAAATTTCTAGTGAACATTCTTATGGGTAGCAAGGAAACTAGAATTCAGCTAGATCAGTAAGGTTTTTTTTCTAAATAAATTAGTGAATCATGAATAGAGGACATTGATGATGCAACAAAATGAAGAATCAATGTAGATGAAAGTGAAATAACTTATAAAAGAATCATACACCAATATCTTGAAGAACCCTCAGAAAAAAATAATAGTGAAGATCTTATTACATGTCTTAATAAATGAAAAGATCCCATTCTTTAAGAAGACTTTGATAAGGTTGTAAAAGATTAAAACCCAGTGTTCATGGGTGTTACAATTAAATCTGTAGAAATACAAAATGATAACCAATAGGATCATGAGGGAACTAAAGAAGAACTCTTTGAAAATAAATCTCAAGATGGTGAGCAGTTGTACCCATCTATAGTTCAAACTAATGAACTGGTTGACTGTTGGAATGTTTCTATTAGTGAAAAATACATAGAGAAGGATTTTAGTGAATCCAGTGATAAAACAGTATTCATTGTAACTTTTTCATCATTTTTTATTGAAAATATAAAAGGTTATTCCATTATTGTTATTGAGGTGGGTCAACCCTAAAAACCCAGAACATAAATCATATTATTCTCTTAGTGCTAAAATTGAAGAATTTATTCATAATTTAATCAAGTGAAAAAATTGAATATAAATTTTTAATTTGAGTAGGAATTTTCTATAAAATCTATAGAAGATTTCAAAAGTTCAATTATTCCTAAAGAATAATTGGAATCTTTTAAAGTCTAGATGAAAAACCTAAGAAAAAATTATTTTTTAAAAAATAGATTTTATTGTGTTTCATATAGGAATAATTGAAGATCATGGAAAATCTATGGTAGAATAGGTTTCCAAGTCATATTTTATAGAATTAAAGAAATACATGTGTATTTAATTTCAATCTATAATAATTTTCTCAATTAAATAAAGGTCCTACACTTTTAGTCCTTAAATTTTCCTAGATTTAATAAAGAGGATAAAAACTATTAAAATTGTTTTATTAGTAATAAATTATTTTAATTCGAATCATTAGTGTGATATCATTCCACTTTACAGTTTGTTAGACAATAAAAAAGATCATGTTGAGAAATTGACATCTAGTGAACCGAGCATTAGAACCCACAACAATCAACTATGTGACATAATACAAAGGTTTTTATGGTATAAAAAGACTATTCATGAGTTACTAAGATAATATTTAGTTTATAGTCTAAAAAACAATTAGGAGTCCAGGGTTTGGATGAAATATTTGTTTGGGATGTTTAATTATAACTAATATGTGATTATCAGATAACTCAAGGTTATTCATAAGGTTGTTAGATATGCATTTATATTTGAACTAGAACATTATCCTTCATCCAATCATGATTCATAACCTTTTACAAACAAATATTTCTTGTAATAGAATATAAACTTTAGTAAAATTCATTTATTATTTTTGTTATGTTTCATTATTTATTATTTCTCTATCTAAATATACTAAATGTACATGAATTAATTTAACTTAGTCTACCAAAACATTCGCAATTATTTTGGTGCAACATTAACTATGTTGTATTCAATTTTTTAATACTTTTTTTAGATATAACAAAAAGAGAGGATGATTTTTTATAAATAAAAAAATTATGACCGTCCCAAAAAACTCCATGTGATAAGAGAGTATCCACCCTCAATCCACCACTACCAACTCCTACAAGAAGTGGAACTCTAGAAACGAGATCCACCATCACCATGATACATATTTCCTTTACTTGTTTCATACATAACAATGTATACATACACCCAAAGGTTTATGTAGGGTGTGATCCAAATCCCAGGAGGATTCCACTAAAAATAAAGATTTCAGCTAAAACATTACAAGAAAATTTAAAATTCACATTTTCATAAAAACATTTTTAACATTTTTAAGAAACCACTTTAAAAATACTTTTCCAAGAAACACTTTTCAATAAAAACCTCTCTTTCACAATTAATCTTTCTTTAAATCAAAATATACAAAACACCAACTGTATACCAATAGCTTGTGCCACATCTCAAAAGCATCATGTCACAAGTGAGAACCATGGGTAAATCCTAATAGGTAATAAGCTCTAATGGGACCCGATAAACCTCATACCACGATGATAAATATCCTCCTCTACACTACCAACAACATCCCCATGCATAATCCATTAAAGGGAAATGTCTCCCAATGTCCAATGGTCTCCAAAAAAGAATATCCATTCATGATCCACTAGAGGTGGATACATCCAAAGGTCTACTGTTCTCCAATCATATTATATGTTTAGTTAGTGTTGTGATATTATATCCATCGAGATGAATCTAGACCTTATCCACTTCTGAATCAATTAGCATACTAGTTTTAGTTCACACACCTAGTTACTCGGGATTCACTTTGTGATCGAATTCTATTTCGCATACCACATAAATCAACACTTTCACATTTACATTTCAAGAATCCCAATCACACAAGTAAATCATCACTTGCATATTTTTTAAATTACATTTATAAATATTACAATAAAAACATACAATTTATCCAACCATTTCCATGGGAGAATCCCCTTTCAATTTTTCACGTAAACCAAATTCATTTTAAAAAATGTGCTTCCCATCAATTTCACAATTCAAAAATCACATTAAAGGTTCACAGAAAGGTAGCCAACATTATAAAAAATCTAATCCTCTTGAAAACAACATTTTCAACACATTATAACTTCAAGTGCATTTGAAAATTCATTTTACACCTTTAAAAAAAATTATATAACATTTTCAAAAAACACAAAAATGGTACACACATAAAAACAAAACCATTTTCCTTTTTAAAATCTTTTCACTCCACACGTTTTTCAAAAAACTTCCGAAACATGTTTTTACCCCATAATAAATCCATTGAACATATATAAATAATCAAGTAAGAAATCCAAAATAAACTAATAATGTAAAATCATGGAACCAACTACCACTCACTTGGGAACTTTCTAAAATTTGTGGTAAGCCACAACCACACCACCACAATACCTTAACAACAAAAAAATTTACAAAAAAACATCAATATTTTCCCAAAAAACATAAGATCAAACTGTCCCTTGGTCAAAAACCCCACTGGAAAATAATAACCCAAAAAAGAGGGAGGAGAAACCCTATAAAAAGGGAGAAATCATGGGAAAATGTTACTTAATTGAATATTATTGAAGAAACTAAAAAAAATAACTAAAGGAAGGGAGTCCAAGGAATTTGAGAGCGAGGGAGGGAGGAACTGAGGGCATGAGAGAATGAATATGGGAGAAATGGAGATTTTGTGTTAAAATATGAGAGAAAAAAAGTAATTTTACAAATTTTAATGACTTAGACAAGTCTCATGGTTAGCCCGCATAGTTTTCCAAACTATGTGGAAACCGAATAGTTCGCCACTATCAAAAATGACATTTGGTCACATGGTTTCCTTTGGATGGGCACACAGTTTCCCCTAACCATGAGCCAATTGTGTTCCACTTACTATGAAGCCCAAAATAACAATTTTTTTACCATAAACTCATGATAATCCCAATGGATAAATGAAAGAACAAAATAAATAGAATAAATACCTCATAATGAAATCACGTATGTGGAAATTCTCCCCACCATGAAAATATTCCATCCCCATAAATTCAACCTAAATCTTGATCATAGAATAATAATGGATATTATTTTTCAACCAAATAATTATGCTCCCAAGTCATATGCACATCATATCCATGTTTCCAAATAACTTAGACCAATGGAATAGATTTCCCATGAATCACCTTCTCCTGAGAATCCACAATCTGTATTGGTCATTCAAATACTAAAAAAGAAGGATCCAAATCCAACTCCTCCCAATTAATCACATGGGATGGGTCCAAATTATCATTTTTAGATGGGATATATGAATCACTTCATGAATTGACCTCAACTGAGAGGGAAAATGTAACATGTTTGATGCCTTTATAATTCACTTAGTAATCTCAAAAGGTATGGCATACCTCAGTTTTAGCTTCCCTTGCATACACAAATGATTATGACTCGTGTGAGGTGCGATTTTCCGGAACACCCAATCACCAATAGAAAACTCCAAAGCTTGGTACCTCTGATCAACTTAATATTTATGATGTCCCTGAGTTGTAAATAACTTATGATTTATCAACATGACTTTATCAGAAGTCTTTTAATCTATGATTGGTCCCAACAACGATGGTTTAGCCACCTCATCCCAACAAAAAAGAGACCAATACAACCGACCATAAAGCACCTAAAAGGGATAAATTCGAATAGAGGATTGGTAAATATTTTTATATTTGAACTCAACCAATACCAAATTATTTTCCCATGATAATCTGAAATCCAAAGCATATTCCCAAAGAATTTATATTGAAATTTGATTCACCTACTCCATCTGAACATTCGTTTAAGGATGGAATTTCATGCTCAACTTGACCTACAACCCTATCATGTTAGGAATGCATTCTCAAATCTATGAGGTGAAATAGGGGGTTGCTATCATAAATAGTGCACCATGAAGCCTCACAATCACTTAAATGTATAACTGAACCAACTCATCCACATTCGTTGAATCTCTAATTGGAATGAAATGGGATGATTTGGCCAGATGATCAATCACTACCCAAATGGAATTCCTACCCTGGGGTGAATGATGTAGGAAAAAAATAAAGTCCATGACGATCTCCTCCCTCTTCCAGGTAGGAATGGGTAGTGCTTGAAGAAAACTGGAGGGCCTTTAGTTCTCTGCATTAACCTTCTTACATGTATTACACTCCTATTCAAATTATGCTACATATCACCTCATAACTCACCACTATAACTCCCAAATCACATAATCATACATCTTGTTACTGCCATGATGAAAGGTACACTGAGACTGGTGGCTATCCTGCATCACCGCCTTCCTCAACAACAATTGCACCATGAAATGACCCTTGAAGAAAAAAACTCTCTCAGGATAAAATAACCATTCAAAATGTGTCTCTACACCACGATGTAATCTCATATATTTCTATAAAAACTCATCAAAAATATTCTCTTACTGATTCAATTACTAAAAAGAAGGTTCCTGCTACATGCTGGCCAAGAACGCACCTTGACTATGCTCATTTTCCTAAAGATTCATGTGGGGGAAAAGACCCATCCAAGTCCTTTTTTTCATTTCTAGGACTAAGAATCTCTTGATCTCAAAAACATTATTCAGCTATTCCCATGAAATAATAGTATTTCTCTACTTGGGTTCCACCAAATCCCCTTGTTCTGAGATCTCATAACCAAAAAACATAGCCTCTCTAATCCAGAAGGTGAATTTAGAAGAAAATTCATAAAATCAATGATTTTGAATGGTTCCTAGAACCATTATCAAATATTGATCATTCTCCTCATTGGTCCCAGAATGTACCAGAATGTCATCTACAAATACCAAAATAAAAGAGTCAAGATACTGATGGAACTCTCTATTCAGGAGTTCCATGAAGACCATTGGATCATTTTTCAACCCAAAAGGAATGAAAAAGTACTCCAAATGGTTGTACTATCTTCGGAAGGCTATTTTTTGGAACATATGCAACTCTAACTCTAACATGATGATACCCAGAATGAAAATCAATCTTATAGAACCACCTCTACCCTTTAAGATGGTTGAAAATTTTATCAATTTGGGGCAATGGGTACTTATTCTTGATCATTACCTAATTCAACTTTTTGTAATCAATCCATAGTCAGAGAGATCCATCATCCTTTTCACAAACATAAATGGAGTGGCCCAAGGTGATACTCTTAGGCAAATGAATCCTTTGGATTATCAACCATCTAGTTATAGATTTAATTACTTCAACTGATTGTAAGAAAAATGGTACGAGGGAAGAGATATCGGTGTTGTTAGCAGTGCTAAATCAATGAAAAACTCTACATACAGATCTGGAGGAAAACCCAAGAAATCTTCTAGAAAAACCTCTCAAAACTCATCTTCCATGTGAGGAAATTCACTATCAGGAGAACTGACATCATCATCTAATGTGAGCATCATGATCTGAAAAACAAGGTCTCTCAACTCTGTATATGGAGTTCCTACATGACCGGACTGAGGATCCCAATATCTCTAAGATACTTGGATATATCTATTATGTTCCACAAAAACTCACTTGCCTACAATAGAAATCGATGTGCACCTGAGAATGCACCATTAAATGCATATCCCGGAGCACATCAAAGGGGTACATTTCAAAACTAGAAATTACCTTTCTAACTTGACCCCTAACATGGTGAGTTCACATAATTAACACCTAAACAACTTCTCTAGATTCTTACCAAGTGGTGTTACTAACTCCATCGAATACGACATGATATTAGTTAGGAACTTTAGCACATCAACAAGGTGGTAATAAATAAAAGAAATTCAAGAACTAGTATCAAACCAAACAACAGATAAAGATGATTCAATAAGAAAGATACCTCAAACTTCCATAGCCCCTACATCTGATTCCACTGGAACTTGATCCACCACTGGGATTTTCATCATCTCAGCATGATCCTATGAATATACAGTAGCCTATGGATCTTCCCTAAACTGAATATTCCTATAATATTATCCATACCAATCGTAGTGGCTTCCTGTCATGAACCAGGCTGGGTCGACATCCGACCCAGTGCCTGACCCTGTATACGACATGGACTGAAGGGCTTTCCTGATCCCCACGGGTAGGATCAAGTGACCGGGTATCAAATGAAATGATTTTTGAATGATTTTTCCATATTTACCATTCAAAAATAACAAATAAAACCCAAAAACCAGATCTGAAAAAAAATAACTAAAAGCACCGTTAATAAAGTCCGAAATTTAAAATTTTCAACTAAACAAATACCCAAAAAGGAAAATGACACCACAGAAAACCAAAATGACCCTCCCACCTTCTTGAAATAATTGGAGTGATATCCTCAAGCTTCCATTTCCAAGACCCCAAAACCAATCCACTGTAAAAAAACGAACTGCCAACCTGCCACATCTTTTTTTAACCTGAAACAAAGAGACAACATAGTCTGCATACACCCAAAGGTGTATGTAGGGTGTGAGCCAAAGGCCCAATAATATATTACCAAATAAAAGGTTCCATTCCACAAAATCAAAAATATAATTTAACAAGCTTATTTAAAACAATAATTTTAAAATGATTTTAAGAAAAACATTTAAAGGTTGAAAGTAAAAAAAGAAAAGAGAACTAAAAGAAAACCCATTTCACAAATACTAATTTAAAATGGAAGAGAAAATTTATAATGAACATGAACATACTCAAGTGGTCCTCTTTATGCCGACATAAAGCACCACGTCATGAATATTAGAGCACTGTGGGTAAATCCTATAAGTTAGTTATTATGCATGGTGTGCTAGAGACATCCTACCTCAGTGTAAACAAGGATTAGGAACCACAATAATAAATGAACTCATGCATGGTCCACTATTAGGGAAACACATCCATAACCTAGTGGTATCCAATCATCACAAAAGTTTAGTTAGTGTTATAACATCAATCCTGTAAGATGAAACTGGGACGAACCACTTACGTTTCATGTAGAGTACTAGTCATAATCTTCCCACCTAGGTACCCAGAGTTTTCCCTATGCTCAATCAAGTTCCACATTCACATAATATGTCACTATCACATATCAAAAACCCAAAAATACATTACACACAAAATCCACCACTTTCATACCCAAACATCATTTTAAAACACACGCACACCAAAACACATTTCCAAAATATATTTGTTGTTACTTAATCATTTCACAAACCTCCATTTGGCAGCACTCAAAGAAGAACAAAAATAAATTTTCACAACATAGAAAACATTATTAAATAACACAAAAAGGGGTGACCCAATAAGCATACCCAATTCCAAGTAGGAAATCCATTTCAAACCACTTGCTTAATAAATTATCCTTAAAACTACTTTCGCACCACTTACACAATTAAATGAATAGTTTATACCATTTATAAAACACCACCAAGTGATGCAAAGAGGGTTTACACCAAAAACTTTTCTTATTTTATATAAAAATATTAATTTAAAAACTAAAGTGTTTTCAACTATTTCAAAAAAAACATTTTCACACTATCTAAACAATTCAATAAATCATTAAACTATTTATTAGATAATTTCAAGAAAAAACAAGAATAATTTACACCAAAATATACATAAAATCTCCCTTTTTAAATCAAAACATACCAAGGAAAATTTCACACCCTAATTTGCATCACATACATGAACTGATAAATTATTTAAATAATTTAGAGAAGGTTATTAAATAGCACACTCAGGGTTATCACATAAAAATGTAACTTTAAGATATAACACAAGTTTCACCTTATCAGACACACATTTTACACATCACATTTAGGTAAATAAATCGTGTTAAATAGTTTATAAAATACATCAAATTAGAACCCAAGGGTTTATACTAAAAACAAAATTTATCCCATATATAACATCACTCTAAAACATAATGCACAAAATAACCTTATCAAACATATTTTCCATTACTCAAACAATTTTAAATTAATTTCAAGGGTGAAAAACAAGGTGAACACACCAAAATAATTATTTCTTACTTGAACGCATGTCAAAACACACCAAAAAAATATTTTGTGCCAACAAATTTGATCATAAAACACATTTTTAAAACCAAATAAACATATTAAATTAATCAATTGATGAAAGGGTATAGAACCACCTACCTCGGTGTCGAAGACTCCTGAATTTTGGGGTGTAACTCCAATTGCACCCAATTCGCACTACAACCAACTCAATTTAATCCTTAAAATAAAGATGTTGAACAAAATAAAATCAAGATCGAACCCTAAAACAAGTACCCCACCTACTTAACAACCAAGAACTAAAGATAATTAAAGTAGAAGAAGAATAATAATAAACTGGAAGAGGGTGTCTCCAAAGACGTCTTGAGAACCGGAGGAAGACCAGCTGTAGGTCGAGAGCGGGGGGAGGGCACCGATCGAGATTTTTCGGACAGAGGCTGGCTAGGGGAAGAAGGGGGCAGTGAACCGGGATGGCCGAGAGGGAGATCAGGGAAGCGGTGTGAAGAGGCCTGGAGGCAGTAGCAGGGGGTACAACGAGCTTGAGGGAAGGAAGATGAGCGGCTGGCCATGGGGGAGAGCAGGTCGGAGCAGCGCTGGATGGAAGTCAGCCAAGGGAGCAGGGGGGCGCCCACTTAGGGTTCGTAGGGGGGGTGAGGTCACGCCTAGTATGGGCTTCCCCCTTCTTCATTTAATTTTTGTAAATCATAATAAAATTATTACAACAACAATAAAAAAACAATATTAAATGTTTAATGGTTATATTAATGATATTAATATTACTAATACCAATATTTACATCCTTAACACTAATATTATTATTATTATTATTATTATTATTATTATTATTAATTATAATAACTTAACATGATATTAATAAACATAATAAACTTAAAAAAATTTAATACAAAGTTAATAATAATAACTTAATAATAATAAACCTTATATTAATAAACACTGTGAGCATAATAATAATAATAATTGTAATAATAAAAAGAAAGTAACCATCATTTAAAAAATTCTTTAAACTTTGATTGATTTTTTTATTTTTTAAAGATTCGAGAAACCACGCAGTTACCCCACGTGGCCCAGAAAAATTTTAATAAGATGATGACGGTAATAATAATAATAATAACTACATAATAAAATTCACATCCTTAACACCTATTTTAATTTCATTCCTTTATTGATCGTTTCACTTTTTTTATTAATTAATTAATTAGCCACGCACTAGGAATGACGTGCGGTGAACTGGGTGAGGTCACACAGAAACCCAGGGAAGGTTGTGCGGCATCGATTGTGGTGGGCTGGACGTAGTCAAGGACAATACAAGTGTTTTTAAATAGACTCAAAAATTATAAGTCGGGCTTCAACACGGACTACCTGAAGCCCAAAAAAATTAATAAAGTAAGTAATTAAAAATGGTGGGTGTGACAATACTCCCCACCATAGAACTTTACATCCTTGGAAATCCACAACTAAGATTAAACCTCAATATTGAAAAGAACATCGTACTTAGAGAAAGTGGCTTAAATAGAAACCTCAAGAACTCTATAAACATACTTTCTCTAAGTGTCACCCACCCCAAAGAGCTAAAAAACTTCCAATTGATCAATTATGGAAAGGAACTATCACACCCACAAAACCAACTTCACAACCTGAAACACCTCAAGCACCATTGAATGAAAACCACGTTGTTTGACTAAAAGGAACAAACAAGACCAAACACGTCTGAGGAACACTATAATCACCTACCACCAAGTCGAATCTAGGAAAAAAACTAAAATCCAACATGAGGAATACCTAATGGTCTCCCCACCATTATAAACCTACCAACACCTGAGACAAGACAAGAAAATTGATACAAGGAGGCCCGAGCGGACATCCCACCATTAAAACTAACAGAAGATATAAAAACATTGAAAATTTCCCAATAGTGACAAAACACACCCCAAAAAGGGTAGAGAGGTAGGGGCTCAACTACTAGGTCGTTAAAACCACTGTCGAATACAAACCAATAACTCAACATCCCTATATGAGCACTATTCAACTTTGTGACCTATTTTCCCAACAGACCCCATAAGGACCACTAAAAGTGATTACATTCAGTGGGACTCAATGCTCTGGACTTTAAGATATTGAGACAACCACGCCTCATCATAGCCATAGGAAACCTTACACACCCAAATGGGTCATTCTAAATGAAAAAAACAGAAAACAATTTAAGCTTCTTTGACTTTCAACCCTGATGACA
This sequence comes from Viscum album, assembly GCA_963277665.1. Lineage (NCBI taxonomy): Eukaryota > Viridiplantae > Streptophyta > Magnoliopsida > Santalales > Viscaceae > Viscum > Viscum album. Next base: position 2,051,716,407 of record OY728146.1, on the reverse strand, counting down.
AAAATAATAGTTAGGGTCCCATACACTCTCGTGTTTATGGACGCCATGCCAACTTCACTATGAGGCCTATGGATAGAGCCCTGGTGTTTGAAGCATATCCTACCTCGCAGTAAATAATTAAAGACTCCCAAATGGAGCTTCTCTTTTTTGGTGATACACACAACCACGCCGCAACCAAGACAACACCAAAAAACACAACACACTACAACATCCAACTGCTTTCTTGCAGAACATCCACCAAAATATGGGTTTTGATGATGAATAGGCATCACCTATTCACCTTAACCAAGAAAATTATGAAAGAAAGATGCACAATAAACACTCCCCTATGAATATAAAAATTAAAACTCCATAAGAGGACACACTCCCATGAAAATGGGGACTTCTGAAGGATTCTTTAAAATCCAACCTAGCCCTACAAGGAGAACTCATGCTGAGAGGAGTCACCAAACATGACCCTTGAAGATGATAAAAGAACTAAAATCCTTTCAAGACATCAGTCATCACCAATAACTCTAAACAACCTTTACCCTTCCCTACTGGAATTCCTTTCACTGATTCTAGGGGAACATTTGGATGCAATGGTGTCAAACTTCACACCCGACTACTCAGATAAATAAAAGAGACCAAAACTCCCTTCAACTCCCCTTGATTCTTACATCCCACTATGAGAGGGTCTGCTTAACTAAAAAGAAGAAAGGGATAGACTTAGAACTATCACCCAAAAATAGAGAGTCCTTACTTTAATCAATTGGAGGTTCGGCCAATGGTGAATTACCTATGGCCTCACTTCAATAGCATTCAAATGATTTGTGGGGGTTGTGCACTAGCCATGATATAATACCATGGACCCAATCAAACTGGTCCAATGACCAAGACATACCACAAGAAAACACTAAACATGTATGGGGAACAACCGCAAGGGCTTTCTAAGTCACTTTTCAAAATAAACCACTAACCACACGCTTTTCCCACTAACTTACAAATAAAAATTCAAACTAAAGACACGAATCGTTCAAAATGGGTTCTTGACTAGAAACACCTCACATCCAACATTTAAAAAACACATGGAAACACCATGAAATCACCTATTACTAAAACACCAAATTTTCTTTTAACAAAACTTTCGTAAAAAGAACAAAGTTGGTATGTTGCGCAAACACCAATGGTGTCCCATGGGTCTCACACAAGAATGTTTATATGCCATGCCAACACCCACCACATGTATAAGGCCCAGACCTTAAACCTTAATTAACATTGAATTAAATGAATAATTCCCATTGAGGATATTTTCAGGTTTAGAGTTTTAGGGAATTAGATATTAACTATTACATCTCAAAAGATTACAAAGTAGACACTTCTACTAAGTTTCCATAAAATAAAAACTCTTAAAAAGAAACATGTCTACTTCCATGTTTTATATAGAATGACTTTCCCTTGATCCCATCCTTGACACTAGTCCACATTAATTCCTATGAAAAACATTTCAAAAAAACTTTGGGTGAGCATAAAAAGCTCAGTAAGGGAAACACAAAGAATGAAAACTGTTAGATTTTCAAAACAACAAGTAAACCATGTATACTTTAACAAAGTAATACTTTTCACCTTTATGAAGTAGTAAAAACTCTTCACTGAATAAAAGATCAATACTTACCCTTTTGTAACCAAAATATTACCATAAAACCCATATAAAGAACACATAACATATGAAGGTAACTTGGGACATAAACATACTTAAATGGAATAACCATACGGTCGACTTCCACACATATCACTTAATGGAATAGCCATACGGCTGACTTCCATACCCAATGAATTGAAGGTTATAACGTAACCACCTGTCCTGGTATTCACGGCACCACCCGTTATATGGTTTATCACGTAACCACCCATCAAATGTCCATGTACCATTATAAAATCATAAGACATAAAATAAATATAATGGAAAGAAAACATTTCCACACATTGATCACAATATATCACTTAAATATATTGACATAACAAATCCATTATAAAAACCATTTTCAATACCAAAATACATAAAATATTATATGGTATTTATTTCATTTAAAAAAACATCACGGCTTGTTGAGGAATCCAAAGGCCAAAGAATACTCACGGCGACGGAAAAGGTCGTTGTCACCGCATACGTTAAAAGAAACATTCCTTTTTTTAGTTTTGTAAAACGCTTCGTAGAAAAAGATTCCTTTTGTATAAAATTAAAATTCAAATGGGTTTAAACACCGTATAAATGAAATTTGTGTATAAAACAAAATATACCTCAAAGAAAGGAGATTGAGACGAAGTCCCTTACCTCAGGTCCGACTTGACTCGATCGTTCTTTAATCTCCTGAATAATAAACTTGAGTTAATTTATACTTGATTAAGAACCTTTTTCAAGTTCATTATTCCTTTTATATCACTTATTACCATGTCATGAACACTATGTAATTATTTATGTTAATAACGGTCGTTTTAACGATCATTGGTACTTGAGTCAAAAATAAACTCTTCATAATTAGAAGTTTGTTCATGGGGTAAAATATCCATTATATCCAGAATTATATTCATTATGTAGATATCATAAATATCATATATATCCATTATATACATTCATTTATAATATTACATAACATTTAGAGGTAAGAAATGAAATGCACCGTTCATGGAGACGGTAAGTCGTACGTATGCATGAATGCTACTTCCATTTCTATTTCATATTTAATGGAATTAAAACATAATGATACATAATAGTATTATAATTCCAGTATGGTATCATATATAATATCGTTAAATCTATCCTTTATATGTACCACATATGGTATTAACGAATCAAATCACTTTGAGGGGGCGGTAATCTGCACTTCCAAAAATGAAGATATTGCATTTACCCATAATGGAAACCATAAAGGTATGCCGTAAATGAAAAATACAGAAGATTAAGGAAAAAATAAACATATTATATATCATATATAAATATATTTACATCTTAATGTCCACATTTGAAGGTGTTATAAGAGTATTGAACAATCATCGTTTCGTGAGGCAGAAATTCATCATCCACAGAAACAGTATGTTCTTTAAACATTAGATGTAGGTGTGTGTAAGTGTAGCTATAATACTTATCACAACAACATCCTAGTATATTGAAGATACTTTTTTTGTTACAAAAGAAAGGAATAATAAGAGTTTAGGGTGTTGGAGAAGAAAAATAAAACAAAAGAACACAAGTGAAGACATTACCTTAAAATCGGGTAACTCCCTTTGGTTTGAACCAAAAGGGTTTCTTGAAGAGCTTCCTGCCTAATTTAAGGCTTCTAGGATTAGGAGAGGGATTTGGAGAGACAAAATGATCAGATATTGTCCGAGCCAAAGGCTTGAGAGGTGTGGGTAAGGTGGTAGAGGTGGGGGCCTTTTATAAGAGGAGAGGAGGGGCACTCTTGGAAAGGTATAAAATGATACTTTATTTGCACATGAGTTTCGGGTTTTAATGGTCCCACATTGATGTTTTTCGAGGATAAGGTGATAAGGGTTCGAAATAAACCCATCCAATAGGTTTTTTACATGTGTAGGTCTTAGATTTTACATTATCTTTCCATTTTATTTAAATCATTAAATAATGAGGTAATCGTTGCATCATCATGATGTCATAAATAATTTAATTTATTTAATGTCTAAAAATTATAAAAAAATACTATGATGTAGGAAATAATTTTCTCTTTTCAATTACTATTTATAGTTCAAAATATGACTTGTATATCCCCATGTAAAAATTGTTTTAGTAAAACAATACATGTTTGTGTCATTTTTACTTTTACTTTAAATAAAAGGCATTAATATCATTATCTTACCCAAGTGGCTCCATGGGATCCCAAAAAATAGACCCATGGGTTGTCTTGGTCGTCCATGACTCATACAATAGGTTTAGGACAAGTGTCTAGATCATTTCATATTATTAAAACATTATTTTTACCTTAATTTACACTAATTACCTCTAACCGCGATTAAAAACATAAAAGTTACTATTCACCAAAAAATTATTTTAATCCCATTAAACCACATTTTACTTCTTAATGAAAACCATGTATATCGGATTTTTGAAATTCAAAACATAGAGGTGGTAAAATTTCATTTAAACAAAAAATCAGTTTTTTAAGTACTACTTAGTGGTTTCACTATTCATCAAAAAATGAAGTTTTTCAGAAAAATACCAAAACATCACCCTAAGCTATATTTGATATTCTGAATTCAAAAATGATTTCTATTTTAAAAAATTCAAAACATACAAGTTTCATTAATTAATTTAATAATTAATTCCCGCTGTCAAAACAAATAGCGTGTTTTTATGAAACAATATATATCAAAAGATTGACACTAGTTTAAGTCCAATTTCAAAGTGAAATCAATTCCAACGACCTCTATTGGATTAAATTGTAAAAATATATTCTAATTTCACTTTAAAACCAATTCAAAATATAATCTAATCATATAAACAAATTATATTAAAAAGCGGTTTTGAATTAAAATGCAACATTTTCATTATTCATTAAAAAATGAACTTTATCGGAAAAATACCAAAAATTTACACAAAGTGAATTTTGATGCCCAGATTCTAAAGAAGAGTTTTATTTTGTCCAATATAATGTATAAGAGTTACCAAAACTATATTTAATGATGGTTCGCCATCAAAAGGCGATAAGTGGACCTTTAGTGAATATTAGAGTATATATGCCTAAAATTGAATTATTTTCGTATTTTAAGACTTTATCCTTTATTGGATAAATGTAAAAAGATTTAAAAAAACATATATAATAATATTTTAGTTATTTATATCCATTCCCGCCAATACAATGGCTACATGTTAACTACCATTTAAAATAATATTATTTTATTACTAGTGTGCAACGTAAGATTTCAAAGAATCTCTTTGTTGTGTATCACGTACGCTATCGAACATAGAAACCCCTTTAAAGTAAAATTAATATTTAATTCACAAATATTAATAAATATGAAAATGTTTTGTTCTTTATTTACCTGGGATGTTACATCCTTCTCCCCTTTTGGGAATTACGTCCTCGCAATTTTATTCACTTATCAAAAAAAGTGGGGGTATTTATCCCTCATAGCATTTTTAGATTCTCATGTTGCCTCTTCAACCATATGGTTTTTCCACAAAACCTTTACCTGGTGAATTACCTTATTATGCAACACTCGCTCTCTATGGTCAAGAATCTGGACTGGTTGTTCTTCATAAGAGAGATTCTCTTCTAACTGCACTACCTACGGGCTCAAAACATGAGATGGATCTGGCATATACTTTCTCAACATCAAAACATGAAAAACATTGTGTACCTGAGATAAACTCGGAGGTAATGCCACTCTTTATGCAACTGATCCAACTTTCTCCAGAATTTCATATGGTCCAATGAACCTTGGACTCAGCTTTCCTTTCTTACCAAATCGCATCACACTTTTCAATGGTGAAACTTTGAGAAAAACATGATCACCTACCTAGAAAGATAGATCCTTCCTCCGGTTGTTTGCCAAACTTTTTTGTCTGCTCTGAGCTGTTCTCATGTGTTTCTGAATCAACTGAACTTTTTATGCCATCTCTTCTACCAATTCTGGTCCCATCAGCTTCCTTTCACCTACTTCATCCCAAAAAGCTGGAGTTCGACACCATTTACCATATAATGCTTCAAACAGATCCATTTGTATACTAGAATGAAAACTGTTATTATATGAAAATTCAACCAAAGAAATATGTTGGTCCCAAATTCCCTGATAATCCTTAGAACAAGAACGTAGCATATCCTCTAAGGTCTAAATTTTTCGTTCTAATTTCCCATCTGATTGCGGATGAAAATCTGTTCTAAAATTTAATTCAGTACCCAACAACTTTTGAAGGCCCTTCCAAAAGTTAGAAGTAAACCTCGGATAAGGATAAGATAAAATGGATAGGGGAACTCCATGTAACCTGACTATCTCTTTAATATACAATCAATAAAGTTGATCTAGAGAGAAAGTATCTCGAATAGGAAGGAAATTAGTAGATTTAGTCAAGAGATCAACAATAACACAGATTGAATTATTACCTCGAGGTGTCTTCGGTAATCCCACAACAAAGTCCGTGGATATATTTTCACATTTCCACTTTGGCACTGGTAAATGCTGAAGCATCCCTTTCGATAACTTCCGCTCTGCTTTAACCTACTGAAAAGTCAAACACTTCATAGTAAAATCGGTAATATCTCTTTCCATTCCATCCCACCAATAATACTCCCGCAGATCTCTGTACATCTTAGTACTGCCAGGATGAACTAAAAACGGGGAACAATGAGCCTCACATAACAACTCATTCTTCAACTGTGAATCACCAAGAACACATAATCTCTTCCCAAACCTCAAAACACAATCATTATCAATGTTAAATTTAGGCAACTTTCCCTTCTAAACCAGCTCTACCTTTTTCTGCAACTCGTTGTCTTGCTTCGGTGCTTGCTTAATTCTGTCTGATAGAGAATATTTCTCTGATACCTGAAACAAAACAGAAGGACATCCTACACCAACAACTTTTATGCCATGGTTTATCAAATCAAAAACCAAAGGATCTCGTTCCAAATGTAGCATGGTTAATGAAGCATTACTTTTTCAACTCAAAGCATCATCCACTTTATTTGCTTTTCCCGGATGGTAGTGAATTGTACAATCATAATCCTTGATTAATTCCAGCCATCTCCTCTGTCTCATGTTCAATTATTTCTGAGTGAATATATACTTTAAAATTTTGTGATCAGTATATATTTCACACTTTACTCCATACAAATGATTCCTCCAAATTTTTAGAGCAAAAACAACAGCAACTAATTCCAAGTCATGTGTAAGGTAATTTACTTCATGAGTTTTCAACTGACGTGAAGCATATGCAATTACCTAATCATTCTGCATAAGGACACAGCCAAGTCCCTTCAATGAATCATCATTGTATATAACAAACTCACTATTCCTGGAAGGAAGTTCCAAAACTGGAGCATTCACCAATCTTCTCTTCAACTCCTGAAAACAATCATCAAATTCTTTTGTCCAGATAAGCTTAACACCCTTCTGAGTTAGCTTAGTCATTGGACTAGATAACCATGAAATTTTTTTTAACAAACCTTCTGTAGTAACCTTCCAAACCAAGCAAACTACAGATCTCAGTTACATTTGTGGGTCTTGGCTATTCTTCAACAACTTTTGTTTTAGTAGGATCAACAATTATCCCATTTTTTGAAACAATGTGACCAAGGAATGAAATTTTTTGTAACCAAAACTCACACTTGCTGAATTTTCCATACAGTTTCTTTTCTTTTATGGTTTTCAAGATAACCCTTAAATGAATTTCATGCTCCTCTTTACTTTTATAAAACACCAAAATATCATCAATGAAAACAACCACAAACTTATCCAAGAAATCATAGAAAATTCTATTCATAAGGTCCATCAATACAGCAGGTGCATTGGTTAACCCAAAAGGCTTAAATAAAAATTCCTAATGGCCATATCTAGTATGAAACAAAGTCTTAGGAATGTCTGATTATTTTACTTTCAACTAATGGTACCCCGACCTCAAGTCAATCTTCGAAAAATACTATGCTCCCTAGAGCTGATCAAAAAAATCATTGATATGAGTCAAAGGATACTTGTTCTTAATAGTGATATTATTCAAGGCTCTATAATCAATGCAAAGTCTCATTGAACCATCTTTAATTTTAACAAACAAGACAGGAGCACCCCATGGTGATGTGCTAGGTCGAATGAAACCTTTATATAATAACTCCTGTAATTGCTTCTTTAACTCTAAAATTTCAACTTGAGCCATTCGGTAAGGGGGTTTTGAAATTGGCTTAGAATCAGGAACTAAGTCAAAAGTAAATTCAACTTCCTGATCATGAATAATACCTAGAAACTCATCAAGAAAAACATCAAGATACTCATTTACCACTGGCACATCAATAATCTGAACAGTTCCTTTATTTTCAACAATATGTACAAGGTAACATTCATTTCCATCTTTTACTAGTTTCTCAACTTCCTGATATGATATCAAAATCAAGGGTTCATTCTTGTACACAAACTGAAAATCTTTCTGAAAAGAAACCATTTTAGCACTGCAGTCAATCTTAGCATGATGAACAAAAATCCAATCCATTCCCAAAATAACATCAAACTCTACTAGAGGAAAAACAATAAGGTTTGCTGGTAGATTCTTTCCGCACACAAGGATAGGAAGGTTCTTATAATTTCTTTTTGTCTCAACGTTCCCTCCGGGTGTTTTTACCATAAGTTCAGGATTCATATCTTGAGATGGAATTTACAATTTAATAGAAAACTTCTCAGAAATGAAATAATGTGTAGACTCTGAATCAAACAACACATTGGCATAATCTGAACAAACAAACAGTATACCTGATACTACTTAATTCGATGGACCAACATCTACTGAAGTAGTTGCAAAGGATTTCACTACCCCTTTCTTCTTGTATTCTGGGTTCTTTCCCTCAGTTGAGTTCTTCGTTAGACACTCATTTTCATAATGACCCATTTCATTACACTTAAAACATCTTACTGCTGGATTTTCATTGCCTGCTTTTTCATCTTCCTTACAGTTACGAGCAATATGACCAGACTTACCACACCAAAAGTACTTTCCAGACATGGATAAACATTATCTAGGATGCATTTTACCACACTTCTCACAGGATAGATATTTTGTTTTCTTACCTCCTTTCTTCTTTGATGAATTCTTCCCTTTTGCCTACCAACTGGACCTCTTATTCTGTTGTTTGTCAAAGAACACCTTATCATCGGCAAACTCCATTTCCACCTTCTCTGCACATCAAACAAGTTTTTCATAATTTATGAACTCACAAGAAGATAATGCCCTTTGATACTTTGGATTTAACCCTGAGTAAAAAATAGTTGATTTTACTATCAAGATCTCGTATGAAATTTGGATCATACCTTGCCAATCGAGTGAACTTTTCTTCATAAGCAGCCACTGAGTCATCCTCCTGCCTCAATTCTAGGAATTGTTTTTCCATCCTAAGATGAACCACCTTAGGAAAATATTTCTCAAGAAATATACCTTTGAATTCATCCGAGTGAAGATCATCAATCTCATCACTATCCCTAATATTTTTCACCATCGACCACCATTGATCATCTTCACCTTCAAAATGGTAAATAGAAAGACTAACCTTTTGATGTTCTGAACACCCCATGACATCAAAAATCTTCTCCAGTGCTTTAATCCACCCTTCAGCTAGCACAGGGTCAGATGATCATCTGAATGATGGAGGATGATGCCTCATGAAATGTTCCACCACTGGCATGTTCCTCTATGGTTGATCTGGATGATCTTGTGCATGGTTACCACCCCCATTTATAGCCTGATTCAATTGTGTCATCACTGCAACAAACTGTTCAGTTCCAATTCCGACCATCTCAGGTTGCTGATTTGGAAGGTTGTATTCCTCCTGATGTCGTCCCAACATAGCTGCTTTGTTTCCTCTGCGAAAAACCATCTTGAACACAGAAATATCTTAGGCAAAGCAACATGTTAATCTTTAAATGCTATATCATTTCAATCATACCATAAATTAATTTATAATTTAACAATTTTATAACTCCTAAAGTTGTCTAAACCTACCTTTGATACCAACTATAAGGCCTCGACCTTAATCCTTACTTAACATTGAATGAAATGAATAATTCCCATGGAGGATATTTTCAGTTTTAGAGTTTTAGAGAATCATATCTTAACTATTACAACACAAAAGATTAAAAACTAGACACTTCTACTAAGTTTCCATAAAATAAAAACTCTTAAAAAGAAACATGTCTAGTTCCATGTTTTATATAGCATGACTTTCCCTTGATCCCATCCTCGACACTAGTCCACATTAAGTCCTATGAAAAACATTTCAAAAAAACATGGGGTGAGCATAAAAAGCTCAGTAAGGGAAACACAAATAATGAAAACTGTTAGTTTTTCAAAACAACAAGTAAACCATGTATACTTTATCAAAGTAATACTTTTCACCTTTATGAAGTGGTAAAAACTCTTCACTGAATAAAAGATCAATACTTACCCATTTATAACCAAAAGATTACCATAAACCCATATAAAGAACACATGACATGTAAAGGTAACTTGGGACATAAACATACTTAAATGGAATAACAATACGGTCCACTTCCACACATATCACTTAATGGAATAGCCATACAGCCGACTTCCATACCCAATGCATTGGAGGTTATAATATAACCACCCATACTGGTATTCACGACACCACCCGTCATATGGTTTATCATGTAACCACCTGTCAAATGTCCAAGTACCATTATAAAATCATAAGACATAAAACAAATATAATGGAAAGAAAACATTTCCACACTTTCATCACAATATGTCACTTAAATATATTGACATAAAAAATCTATTATAAAAACCATTTTCAATACCAAATACATAAAAGAGTATATGGTATTTATTTCATTTAAAAAAACATCACGTCTTGTTGAGGAAGCCAAAGACCAAATAATACTCGCAGTGGCGGAAAAGGTCATTGTCATCGCGTACATTAAAAGAAACATTCCTTTTTTTCGTTTTGTAAAACGCTTCGTAGAAAAAGATTCATTTTGTATAAAATTAAAATTCAAATGGGTTTATACACCATATAAAAGAAATTTCTGTATAAAACAAAATATGCCTCAAAGAAAGGAGATTGAGATGAAGTCCCTTACCTCAGGTCCGACTTGACTCGATCGTTCTTTAATCTCCTGGATAATAAACTTGAGTTAATTTTTACTTGCTTAAGAACCTTTTTCAAGTTCATTATTCCTTTTATATCACTTATTACCATGTCATGAACACTATGTAATTATTTAAGCTAATAACAATCTTTTTAATGATCATTGGTACCTGAATCAAAAATAAACTCTTTATAATTACAAGTTTGTTCCTGGGGTAAAATATCCATTATATCCATAATTATATTCATTATTTAGATATCATATATATAATATATATCCATTATATACATTCATTTATAATATTACATAACATTTAGAGGTATGAAATGAAATACACCGTTCATTGAGACGGTAAGCCGTACGTACGCATGAACGCTACTTCCATTTCTATTTCATATTTAATGGAATTAAAACATAATGATACATAATAGTATTATAATTCCAGTATGGTATCATATATAATATCATTAAATCTATCCTTTATACCTATCACATATGGTATTAACGAATCAAATCACTTTGAGGGGGCGGTAGTCCGCACTTCCTAAAATGAAGATATCGTGTTTACCCATAATGGAAACCATAAAGGTATGCCGTAAATGAAGAATACAGAAGATTAAGGAAAACATAAGCATATTATATATCATATATAAATATAGTGACATCTTAATGGCCACCCTTGAATGTGTTATAAGAGTATTGAACAATCATCATTTCGTGAGGCAGAAATTTTCCATCCACAGAAACAGTATGTTCTTTAACCATTAGATGTAGGTGTGTGTAAGTGTAGCTCTAATACTTATCATAAAAACATCCTATTATATTGAAGATACTGGTGTTTCTGAAAAACAAAATAATAAAAAGAGTTTAGGGGGTTGGAGAAGCAAAATAAAACAAAAGAACACAAGTGAAGACATTACCTTAAAATTGGGTAACTCCCTTTGGTTTGAACCAAAAGGGTTTCTTAAAGAGATTCCTGCCTAATGTAAGGCTTATAGGATTAGGAGAGGGATGTGGAGAGACAAAATTATCAGAGATTTGCTGAGCCAAATTCTTGAGAGGGGTGGGTAAGGTGGTAGAGGTGGGGGCCTTTTATAAGAGGAGAGGAGGTGCACTCTTGGAAAGGTATAAAATGTTACTTTATTTTCAAATGAGTTTTGGATTTTAATGGTCCCAAATTGATGTGTTTCTAGGATAAGGTGATAAGGGTTCTAAATAAACCCATCCAATATATTTTTGATGTGTTTTGGTCTTATATTTTACATTATCTTTCCATTTTATTTAAATCGTTAAATAATGAGGTAATCGCTGCATCATCATGATGTCATAAATTATTTAATTTATTTAATGTCAAAAAATTATAAAAAAAATACTATGATGTAGGAAATATTTTTAGCTTTCCAATTACTATTTATAGTTAAAAATCTTACTTGTATAACCCCATGTAAAAATAGTTTTAGTAAAATAATACATGTTTGTGTCATTTTTACTTTTACTTTAAATAAAAGGCATTAATATCATTATCTTACACAAGTGGCTCCATGGGGTCCCAAAAAATCTAACCATGGGTTTTCATGGTCAAACATGACTCATCCAATAGGTTTAGGACAAGTTTCTAGATCATTTCATATTATTAAAACATTATTTTTACCTTAATTTACACTAATTGCCTCTAATCGTGATTAGAAACTTAAAGGTTACTATTCACCAAAAAATTATTTTAATCCCATTGAACCACATTTTACTTCTTAATGAAAACCATGTAAGTTGGATTTTTGAAATTCAAAACACATAGGTGGTAAAATTTCATTTAATTGAAAAATCAGTTTTTTAAGTACCACTTAGTGGATTCACTATTCATCAAAAATTGATGTTTTTCAGAAAAATACCAAAACATCACCCTAAGATATATTTGATATTCCGAATTCAAAAATGATGTCTATTTTACTAAATTCAAAACATATAAGTTTCATTAATTAATTTAATAATTAATTTCCATTGTCAAAACAAATAGCGTGTTTTTATGAAACAATATATATCAAAAGATTGACACTAGTTTAAGTCCAATTTCAAAGTGAAATCAATTCCAACGACCAGTATTGGATTAAATAGTAAAAATATATTATAATTTTACTTTAAAACCAATTCAAAATTTAATCTAGTCATATAAACAAATTAGATTAAAAAGAGATTTTGAATTAAAATACAACATTTTTCACTATTCATTAAAAAATAAACTTTATCGGAAAAATACCAAAAATTTACACAAAGTAAATTTTGATGTCCTGATTCTAAAGAAGATTTTTATTTGGTCCAATAGAATGTATAAGAGTGACCAAAACTATATTTAATGACGGTTTGCCATCAAAAGGTGATAAGTGGACCTTTAGTGAGTATTAGAGTATATATGCCTAAAATTGAATTATTTTCGTATTTTAAGCCTTTTATCATTTATTGGATAAATGTGAAAACATTTAAAAAACATATATAATCATATTTTAGTTATTTCTATCAATTCCTTCTAATACAATGTATTTGTGTTAACTACCATTTAAAATAATATTATTTTATTACTAGTATGCAATGTAAGATTTCAAAGAATCTCTTGGTTGCATATCGGGTACGCTATCGAACATAGCAACCCATTTAAAGAAAAATTAATATTTAATTCACAAATATTAATAAATATGAAAATGTTTTATTCTTTATTTACCTGGGATGTTACAACATGTATGTCTTGGCACTCATCCACGCATACCATTAACCATTCATCTTTCCATATATACCCATGAATTTGGTAGCCCATGATAGGAACAAGGATCAAAACCAAATATTTCCATTTTGAAAAAAAAAATCAAACATTCAACCCACACTTTTCAAACCTCATACATAATTTTCTTTTTAAGTCACTTAATTTCAAAAAATTATCCATAACAAAATCATTTTTACTCAAAAACCAGATTTCAACGATTTCAAAACAAAGAGATGAAGAATGATGCAAGAGGAGAATAGTGTCGGCAGGTGACTGGGACATATGGTTTGTGGATATACACCAATCACTCCACCTCCAAGGAGGGTATTCTAAGATAACATCCCCATATCCACATGGCTAGCTAGACCTTGCGAGCTCACTGGGACCACTGACCCTACTCCCACTTCATTTCCCCTAAATAAGATTAACCACAAGCACAAAAAACTTGGAGAAATTTAAACATATCCTGGTAACTTGAGTCCTGCCATGAGGTGTGCTGGCTAGGTAATTTTCTCATAGATAGAATGTCGAGTTCTGACACACTTAACTTTGGTCTACCTGACTCTATCCCAAAGCAACATGACCCAAGAGAGCAAACCTTCATCTGATACCATTTTCTCAAGAACCTAGCCGGGTCGCCATCCGACCATGTACCGGAACCAGTATGTGGCATGGCCTGAAGGGTATTCCCAATCCTCACAGGCTGGAACAAGTTCTAGGCTATCAAATGAAATTCTTTGGGAAACTTTTCTTGTATTTTCCATGCTAAAATAACAAATAAAACCCAAAAACCAGATCTGAAAATTTTAACTGAAAGAAACTTTAATAAATTAAAAATTTTAAATTTTTCTACTAAACAAATGACCAAAAAGGAAAATAACACCAATGAAAACAAAAACAACCCTCACACCTACATGAAACAAGAGGAGATACATCCTCAAGCTACCACTTCCATGACCCCAAAACCAAGCCACTGAAAAAAGGAACTGCCGAACTGTCACATCTTACCTTAACCTGAAACAAAGAGACAACAAAGTCTGCATACACCCAAAAATGTATATAGGGTGTGATCCAAATTCCGATTAGGATACCAAAAAATAAAAGGTTCCATGATACAACATCAAAAAGATAATTTAACATGCTTATTTTAAACCATACTTTTAAAATCCTTTTAAGAAAAACATTTAAAGGCTGAAAGTAAAAAAAGAAAAGAGCACTAGAAGAAAAACAATTTCACAAATACTAATTTAAAATGGAATATAAAATTTATAAATAACATGAACATACTCAAGGGGTCCTTTGTATGCCGATGAAAGGAACCACGTCATGAATAGTATAGCACTACGGGCAAATCCCCTGAGGTTGCAAGTATGCGTGGTGCGCTAGAGACAACATACCTCTGTGTAAAAGTGGAATAGGAACCACAATAATCAATGCTCTCATACATGAGTCATTGGTATGGAAACACATCCATAACCTAGTGGTATCCAATCATCACAAAAGTTTAGTTAGTGTTGTAACGTCAATCCTGCTGGATGAAACTGGAATGAACCACTTATGTGTCATCTAGCGTACTAGTCCTAATCCACCCACCTAGGTACCGAGGGTTTTACCCATGCTCAATCAAGTTCCACATTCATATAATATTTTACCTTTACATATCACAAACCAAACAAGACATTACAGAAAAAAGTCACCACTTTCATACCCAAACACCATTTTCAAACACAAGCACACCAAAACACCTTTCCAAAATATATTTTTCGTTACTTAATCATTTCACAAATCCCCATTTGGAAGTACTCAAAGAAGAACAAAATTCAATTTGCACCACTTGAAAAAACATTATTAAATAACACAATAAGGGGGACCCAATAAACATACCGAATTCCAATTAGGTAAGTCATTTCAAACGACTTGATTAATAAATTATTCTTAAAACTAGTTTCACTCCACCTGGACAATTAAATGAATTTTTTGCACCATTTATAAAACACCACCAAGTGATGCAAAGAGAGTTTAAATCAAAAAAAAAGTTTTATTTTATAAAAACATACTACTTTAAAAACTAACATTTTTTCAACTCGCTCAAAAAAACATTTTTGGGCCATCTAA
This sequence comes from Viscum album, assembly GCA_963277665.1. Lineage (NCBI taxonomy): Eukaryota > Viridiplantae > Streptophyta > Magnoliopsida > Santalales > Viscaceae > Viscum > Viscum album. Next base: position 2,051,700,740 of record OY728146.1, on the reverse strand, counting down.
ACAATTCAATAAATCATTAATCTATTTATTATATCATTTCTTAAAAAAACCAATAAGACATTACCCCAAAATATACATAAAATCCTCCTTTTTAAAGCCAAACATACCAAGGACCATTTCACACCCTAATTTTTGTCACATGATTGACTTGATAAATTATTCAAACAGTTTAAAGAATATTATTATATAGTACACTCAAGGTTATCACATAAAAATATCACTTTAAGATTCAACACAAGTTTCACCCTATCAAACACCCCTTTCACACAACACATTTGATAAAATAAATCTAGTTAAACAGTTTATAAAATACATCAAATTAGAACCCAAGGGTTTCTACCAAAAAACAATTTATTCCATATAGAATGTCACTCTAAAACTAAATGTGCAAGATAACCATAAAAACATTTTTTCCCATTACTCAAACAATTCTTAATTAATATCAAGGGTGTGAAACAAGGCAAACACACCAAAATAATTATTTTCCATTTGAATGCATGTCAAAATACTCCAAAAAAATTCCAGAAAAAAAATTTGATCATAAAACACATTTTTAAAACCAAATAAACATATTAATTTAATCAATTGATTCAAGGGTATAAAACCACCTACCTCGGTGTCGAAGACTCCCAAATTTTGGTGTGGAACTCCAATCTCACCCAATTTGCACTGAAACCAACTCGATTTAATCCTTAAAATAATGATGTCGAACTAAATAAAATCATGATTGAACCCTAAAACAAGTACCCCATCCACTAAAAAAACAAGAACAAAAGAGAATTAAAGAAGAAGAAGAAAAATCAATTGGAAGAGGGTGTCTCTAATGATGTCACGAGCTCTAAAGGAAGACCAGCCGGAGGCTTAGTAGGGGGAGGGTGCTGGTTAGAATTCTCTAGACAGAGGCCAGCCAGGGGCCGAAAGGGGTGGTGATCTGGACTGGATGAGAGGGAGAGTTGGGCAGTGGCGTGATGGGGTCAGGAGGTGGTATTATGGGGCGCAACGGGCTTGAGGGAAGGGGGATGAGCTTCCATCCATGGGAGAGAGCATGCCAGAGCGGCGCCAGATAGAAGTTAACCAAGGGAGAAGGGGAGCGGCCACCTAGGGTTTGAAGGGGGGTGAGTTCACACCTGGTACGGGCTTCCCCATTCTTCACTTCATTTTTTTAAAATCATAATAATAATATTATAACAATAATAAAAAACAATATAAAAAGGTAAATGGTTATAGTAAAGATATTAATAAAACTAATATAGATATTTACATCCTTAACACTAATAATAATAATAATAATAATATTTATTATTATTATTATTATTATTATTATTATTATTATAACTTAACATGATATTAATAAACATAATGAACTTTAAAAAATTTAATACAAAGTTAATAATAATAACTTAATTATAATAAACCTTATATTAATAAACATGGTGAGCATAATAATAATAATAATTGTAATAATAAAAAGAAAGTTACCATCATTTAAATAATTCTTTAAACTTAATTTGATTGTTTTTACTTTTTAAAGTGTCAGGAAATCGTGCAGTTACCCCACGCGGCCCATAAAATGGTTAACAGGATGATGATGATAATAATAATTATAATAATAATAACATATAAAAAATCACATCATTAACACTTATTTTAATTTAATTCCTTTATTGATCATTTCACTTTGTTTTTTATAATTAATTAATTTGATGCGCATCAGACAGGTCATGCGGTGACCCGAGCGAGGTCGCACGGCAACCCAGGCAAGGCTTCGCAGCTTCGATTGTGGTGTGTTGGATGCAATCAAGGCCAATACAAGAGTTTTTAAATAAATACTCAAAAATTTTAAGTCCGGATTCAACCTGGACTACCTGAATCCCAAAAAAAATTAATAAAATAAATAATTAAAAATGTCAAGTGTGACAATTCCAAACTGATAACCTACCTCTCTAGATAGTTCTAGTCGAGCTTTCCTCCCTTTCAAAGCCACAAATCCTACTCCACTATGAGATGGGTTCACCACTTTTAAAAATCATTGAAAGTACCCCATAATTCATCATTGGTGATAAGGTTTGGGTGGATATGAGAATGAAGTTCATGTGTTCACTGCCTTCCCATACTATTGGAACATGACTGACCCAGCATTGGAAGCCACAAACAAAGATAGACAAGAAGTATGACCTGTACTACCACCTCTCTTCTTCTCATTCTCATCTCTCTTTCTCTTCTCTTATATGAACTATAATTTTACACTACTAATACGGCTCCATAGAAACCATACTTTCTTCCATGATCAATCTCAACCATCATAGCACTATTGACCACCTCAACATAGGCTTTCATCTTAAACTATAAAACATGATATCAGTTTTATGACTGCAACCCCATACCGAACTTATGAGCCTTTATCTGCTCATTGTAAATGATCTGGGATGTGTACCTGACTAGATCTGCAAAGTGATTAACATATTACATCATGGTCCAATCTACCAGGATAATCTCAAAAAACTCCCAGGATATGGGGAAGACCAAAATATCAGGACAATACTGATCATTGAAGATATCCTTGAAACCTTTCCAACTCATCTTCTCATTATTTCTATTTTTCAACACTGAGTCCCACCACTTCGACTGGGACCATCCAACAAGAACAAATCACTTTTCACTCTGACATCCTCACAAGTGTTAAGAAACTCAAACATCCTCTATATCTTCTCAATCCACTCAACTTTTTCCTGAGGTTTTGTGATGCCATATAAAGAAGGAGTATTTTTCATGAGGAGATCCAAATCCATGTCCTTATCAGGACTTGGTTTAGCTTCTCTGACCTATGTAGGACTAGATCTCACTCCTTGACCCAATGCATGGATAGCACAAACCATAGCTTAACCTCTAATCAATTTGTGTGGGAGAACTATCATCAGCCTCTTTTGTGGATGCATAGGAGGTCTCTGGGGAAGCATCTTACTACATAAAACAACAATAACAAGGAGATCTCATAAATACACCATTTTGAAAATTTTATGCAATAAAAAATACCAACATTCCCTAAATCATAAAAAACCAAATCCATCACAATAAAAAGTAAATAAAACCACTCCATACCCACACACAGTATCTATATATAGTCTGTAACACATATATCTCTACTAGAGGAGAAGTTAGATCAAATCCCAACATCCCATGGGGACTTGAGTCCTATCGCGATGTGTGTTGTCCAAAAACCCCACTCGTAACCAGAATCTCAAGCCCTGAAAATATTATATCTATTCTATCAAGTATCTTTGCCCAAAGAAGCCAGAAATAGAAGATACTACCTATGATACCATTTTTTCATGAACCAAGCCAGGATGCCATCCAACCTGACACCCATCCAGCTTCATGGTATGGCCCAAAGGGAATTCTTGATACCCACAAGGTGGAAACATGTGACTAGGTATCTAAGATATGATTTGGGAATGATTTCACCCATTAATATAATCAATAACAACAAAATAGAATTAACATCACAAAACCCAACAATCATATTAAAATGAGGAATAACAATTTTAAGATTCAAATTATACTAAATTTAAATAAAGACCAAATAGGTAAAATAACAAAACGTAATGACAAGACCATCCCAAAAACCTCCATGTAACAAGAGAATCACCACCCTCAAGCCCCCACCACCAAAACCTTCAAGAAGTAGAACTCTAGAAACCATATTCACGATCACCATGATACATATTTACTTTAAATAGTTCATAAAAAATTAATTATACATAAACCCAAAGTTGTATGTAGGTTGTGATCCAAATCCCAACATGATTCCACCAAAAAAAATTCCATGCTAAAACATTATAAGACAAATTAACATGCACAATTTTATAAGAACATTTAAAACATTTTAAAGAAATCATTGTAAAGAAAAAATTCCCAAGAAACAATTTTCAATAAAAATTCCTCTTTCACAAATAGGAATACTTGAAATAAAAATATGCACAAGCCCTACTATATACTGAAGGATATAACCACATATCATAAGAATAATATCACAAGTGAGAACTATAGGTAAATACCTATAGGTAACTAGCTCTAGTAGTACCCTAGATACCTCAAACCTTCATGATCAAAATTCTCTAATAATCTTCTAATAGTTTCCTCATTCATGATCCATTAGAGGGGAACTTCTCTCAAGGTTTATTAGTCTCCAAAATAGTCTTCTTATTCCTCACACACTAGAGGGAAATAAATTAAATGGACTACTGGTCTCTGATCATATCATATGTTTAGTTAGTGTTATAATAGTCAATCTTGTTAGATGAATTCGGGTCTAATCTACTTCCAAATCCACTAGTGTACTAGTTCTAGTTTTCTCACCTAGGTACCCAGGATTCTATTTGTGATAAAATTCCATTTCACATATCACATAAATCAACAATTTTACATTTACATGCAAATCATTCACAAAACACAATAAAATCACCACTTTTATATTTTATAAATTCAATTTGGAGAGATTACAAGAAAACAAATACAGGTAATCCAACTATTTCCATGGTCCAATCCCCTTTCAATTATTCACATAAACAAAATTCATTTTAAAAAACATTCTTCCCATCATTTCTATGATTCACAAATCATATTAAAGGTGCAAAACAAGGTAGCCAACATGGTACAAAATATATTCCTCCTGAAAACCCCATTTTCAACATATTCGCACCTCAAGTACCTCTTAAAATACATTTTTTACCTTTCACACATTTCATATAACATATTAAATAAACACAATAATGGGTATCACATAAAAAACAACCATTTCCCTTTAGAAATTTTTTTCATACCACATGTATGCAAAAAACTTCCAAAACATGTTTCTCAACCCATAAGCAATCCATAGAACACATATAAATAATCAAGTAAACAAGATAAACTCATTTAATAATGTCAAATCATTGAAACACCTACCTATCACTTGAAAACATCTAAAAATTGGTGTGAAACCTTACCACACCACCACAAGACCCAAACAAGGTATGGTTTAACAACAAACATCAATATTTACCCAAACAACACAAGATCAAAACCTACCAAGTTCTAATGTCCCACTAGAAAATAATAACCCAAGAAAGAGGGGTAATAAACCATATAAAAAGGGAGAAATCAAGGGATAATGGCACTTAATTGATGATTCTTGAAGAAACCACACAAAAAACCACCAAATGAAGGAATTCCAAGGGAGGTAATAGGGAAAGAGGGAGGAACCTAGGTCTAGAGAGATTGAATGGGGACTTAAATGGGTAATTGGGGTTAAAATCCAGAAAGAAACAAAAGTATTTTTACAAATATTACTGACCAGGATAAGTCTCTCAGTGATCTCGTACGATTTTCCAAACCATGTGGGAACCATATTGTTCAACATTATCCAAAATGACATTTGGACACACTATTTCCTAAGGATGGGAGCATGGTTTCCCCTAACCATGTTCCAATCATGTGCCACCATCTTTCAAGACCAAAATCACTATTTTTTTCACCAAAAAATCATGGGAAACACAAGGGATAAATTCAAGAAAAAAAATATAATAAATAGCTAAAAATGAAAACACAGATGTGGCATTCATGATATCTTAAAATCTATTTTTTCTTGAATATTATTATCTATGAAGTATAAGGTCCAATATTTTTCATGTTCTTATTGAAATAATGAGTTCAATGTGCTTCTCATAAATTCAATAAATTTGGATTTCTTTGAGTGTCATCTTCTCATACTCAGTCTTATAGGAGTGTTAGATTATATCTCTAAGATGATGATTGAAAGTATTCCTATAAAATAACATGTCTTGTTGTATGGTGTCATATTCCAACACAAAATTGTGGAGTAATTATCATAAGAGGACCTATATAGTATAAATTACCATGTTCATAAAGAGAGTGTTGGTGGTGTGGAATAGGACATGTTTTTTTTCTTAAACCTCTATAAAAATTGATGTGGTCTTATTATTTTCTACTAGGATGTGTAGTTTTATTAAATACGATAATTTTTTATAAATTCATAATATATTAAGTGGGATAAATATTCAATCATCAATATTTTATAACAGGACACAATTCACCCCCCCCCCCTATGTTTCATTATGTTATTCTGACCAAACACATATGTTCCATGAACATAGTTCGAGCATTCATAACACCAAATTAGGTCATAAAGAACTTATAACAACCATAAATACATATGATATAAGTTTTTGTAACATCATCATCCTTCACTAATGGATGATGAAATCCTAACCATAAATAGGACTTTTAGAACCATCTTACACCCAATAGAAAATCATACAGTTAATCAATCTCCCAAATGTGATAATGATTCATTAATATCTCTTGGTTTACATGATGGTAATGAAAAAACAAACATAGAATACCATATTCCTTCCTAAAATAAATAACATTATCACCCCAAGGTGATAAAATATTCTACAAAAAACCTCCCTATAAATTACCATCATTCTAAATATGTATCTATCACAACTCCTAAGGTCCCATCTAGAGTAAACACATCAATATTAGAGTGATTCCTTACTTCAACTCAATCCCAACCACAATCTCATGTCGAGGGGTAGTAAAAAAAATAATTTCTAGAAGACATTAGGGGAATTTTATAGTGACATAGGATTCTCATACATGGATATTAAATCTTTTATAAGAAAATTCAATAAATTATAAAATCACATGAATAAAGGATCATAATATTTTATTATCTTCTAAAATATGGTACACAATATTCTTAATTCATGAATTATCATAAATGTATCCCATAAAGATCTTCTTATAAAGTATTATTTCATAAAACCTCTCATTGTAACTTGGAGAAAGGAAAAATAAGAAATGGGGAGCTCATGTGCTCGGTAAGGATAAAAAATGGAGATATATCATCATATCTTGATCATAATGGTATGATAACATGAACATAATTTTTTAAAACCATACCCTTCATATCAAATATCATAATCTTGAGTCATGGCATAAATATTAGAACTTTAAAAGACATGAATCATAATGAAATAAAAGAACATGATACGTGAGATCATAGAATTGGAATAAGACATAGATTTATGTCATGAAAAATAGTTTATAACATTATTAATAGGTATAAATACATATAGGTTCACTAAATAAGTTATGGACATGAAATAAATCCATATCATAAAATAATGGACATTCTAGAAGGTTTATGGATAATATTATAGTCATAAAAGATAGGTATGTGCATAACATTTTGGACATGTGAGAAAGTTCCATGAAAAACATTGTGAACATTTAATTAGGTCCACCCATAACATTATGAACATTTAATTAGGTTTATGAATAACATTGTGGAAATTAAATCAGGTTCACTTAAAATATATTTACTCTAGGGATATCCATCATTACCCAATGCATTGGAGGCAGATATAGGTCCCACCTATCATTGGTTATAATGTAACCACTATCACTAAATTAAAATCATACATATTTGTTCCACATGATCAAAAAACATTGATCGTATTAGAACCTATGAAATGAAATGAGTTTCAAAACTATTTTATCATAACATAACCTGTTGAAAAGAAACATGGTTCATAATAATTTAATCATTTAATCAAAGTATACCCCATGGAAAAAGAATTGTGTTTCACAAAAAATTTCTCACGGTCTAACCTGTGGAAATAGAAATGGGTTTCCAAAAAATCATTCCTTGATAAACCAATTGGATAATGAATAATAATTGTATCTTTGGTTCAAATACCCACCAAATAATAAGTTACATTAGGGGGAAACATCTTATGTGTAGAAGGATTTTGAAAGATCACTTGTAAAAATACATAAAAAATAACCTTTGTTTGAAAATACCTTTTTCTTAAACATTGAACATTTTTAAAATACTTTTATTTTGAAATAACATTGAAAATGTATGAATTAATCTTTACAAATCATATAAAACATTTTATGAGGAAAATATCCTTTCCACTTTGACAAAAAAATTAAAAAATAAAAACTTTTGAAAATATTTTTCTTTTAAAATAACCCTAAAAACATATATAGGAATATTCAATGAAAATAATTTCCATGTTGGTATGAAATTCCATTTATGTCATACATATTAAAACAAATATTCCTTTCGCATTTTTGGTAAAATCCAAATGGGCATTGTTTAAGAAAATGACCTGAATATTCCTTTTAGAAATATTTGTAAAAATTAAAACATGGGTGAAATTGTATTTAATAAATAAATTTAAAGAAATTTTAAAATTATTTTTGAAAACCATTTTAAATGAATATTTTTTAGAAGAAAGTGGTTTCTTGACCGAAATTAAGATTTTTCATAAAAATGCTATTTTTGAACTCTTTAGTACATAAAGAGAGGAAAATTAAGTGAAAATTTTTATTCTCCTACAATTATCAAAGGACAATAAAATACATGATTTACTTTAGAGAAATATAATATGAATTTATCATTGGAATCATAATTATTACCAATCATGATAAATTATGAGATTGTAACAAAAAAACTATTACCTGTTTAATAAAATTGATACATAATACACATGAAGTAATAACATAAAATTAAGCTTATAATATAAGTAGGATAAATAAATTCATGATATTTTTTGGGCAGAAATCCCTCAAGGTATCCTCAAAGCATTCTTCAGGTGATTGTGTTCGTTGAAAAAGTAGAAATCTGTGTTGTGATTGTGGGCAAAGAAAACCATGACATACAAATTTTTTGAAAAATAGGATTTAATGGTGGCATGTCGAGTTCAAGGGATGTGGTTAATGATCCATGTTTGATTCAAGAATTTCGACAAAGGAATGGTTGATCTGGAGGTGTTAAAAAAAGAGCAGATACAAGGTGACGTCGTTTTCAAGTGTGTGCCAATTTTTTGGGCCTGAAAATCGACAAATGGAGAAAAGTGGTTTTGGAAAATGGACTTGTGCGCCATTGTCTTGAAGGATAGTAAACTTGCATGCCATATGTTTTTCAAGATCAGAAAATTAAAATATGTAAATGGGAAAAGGGGTGCCCAAGTTTTAGGGTTGGTCGCACAAGTGACTTGTGCGGTAGAGACTTGCCCGCCGAGACTTGCGTGCCGAGATGAGACTTGTGTGCTGTTGTGCAGGGTGTCCAAATGTATATAAATAGAGTTTTACCCCTCCTCATTCGCTGTGAGTTCAACACTTAGAGAAAATCAAAGCTCCTGTCATGCAGGTGTGGTGGTCACGCAGGTGGTGGTGTGGTCGTGCAAGTAGAAGTTCCGCACCAGTTGTTTGTTGCGCGTCAAGAGTGGTTTGGGAATGAAAGGAAGGGAGTCGCCCAAGTTTTAAGTTGAAAAAGGAAGTGTCATGCAAGTAGTTTGGTGACACTTGCGTTCTAGGTTTTGAAGAAGCACGATAGTTGATGGTTGCGCACCAAAATTGGTTTGGGCATAAACGGGTGTGATTCACGCTAGTTTCGAGTTGAAGAAGCTAGTGTCGCACAAGTGGTTTAGGTGAACTTGCGCACCAGTTTTAACTTGTGTGCCAAGACTTGTGCGTCGGCTTGGAGAAGGGTTCCAGGTATGGTTGAAGCATGACAGTGATTCAGGGTTACGTGGAAGCTGGAATATTTCCTCATACCTTCGGTGCAAAGTGAGATTCATCTACGGGTGAAATTTAGACTTCAACAGAGCATCTACATACAACAGAGGATGCATTCATTAGTGATAATGAAGAGACCTAAAGTTCTATAAACTGTGAGTGGATCATTTCTAGAATAGTGATCAAAGGAAGAGGAAGAAGGTGATCCTCTCCACTGGCAATGAGCCAAAGAGAGACATGGAGTGACCCTTGGGAAAGCAGTGAGCTGACCCTAAACATTGTAAAGGCAGTGAGCTTGGGAATAGAAGTGATCTATCCCAAACTTTGTAAAAAGCAGTGCACTTTTAGTGGATTTGGTACATCAGCACATCACCGGTGTATGCTCCTTGGACGTAGCCCAGTGAGGGTGAACCAAGTAAAAATCATTATGCCATGTGTATGCTTTAGTTTTTGTTTATCATTTGTTGTAGGAAAGAGAGAGAAAATAATCTTACTTAATAGTGAGACAAGATCAATAGGGGAAATTGTTTTAATTTTTCATTCCCTGATTCACCCCCTCCCCCTCTCAGGGTATCTAACCTAGTGGACCTAACAATTGGTATCAGAGGGAAATGTTTATATCTATAATTCTCTCTCAAATGGAGGTCACTGATCATAAAGAGATTCTGATCTTCGACGGAAAAAAATTTCAGCTATGGAAGAATCAGATGCAACACTACTTCCGATCTTTGGGAATGGATGTGTTCACAACAGCAATGCATGGTATAACATCTGACATCAATAGTGGGAATTATTGAAATCCAAGTTAAGAGAATTGGATTCTGACGCCAAGGGCATAAATTCTTTAGGGGGAGCTCTATCCAATGATATCTATATGAAGGTGATGTCATGAAAAACATCACATTCCATGTAGGAAAATCTTTTGTATATATATGAAGGAGATACAAAGGTTAGAGAGGCTAAGCTTCAAGTACTATGCAATAAGTATGAAGATCTGAAAATGCACCTGAATGAGTATATTGATGCATTATTTGATAGGGTAAATATTGTTGTGGAATATATGTGAGGTCTTGGAGAATTCATTGAATAAATAAAGATTGTAAAGCGCATCTTCAATAAACTTCCTCCTCGATTCAATCCGAAAGTTTCAGTACTAGAAGATAAAGATCCAAAAGAGCTGACACTGGACAATTTGCACAGTACCTTGGTTGCATATGAAATGTGGAACGATGATAACGAATCTGTGGAAAAGGGGAAATCCAAATAGGTGGCATTTAATTACATGAAGAAGCTCACCATTAAAGATACTCAGGAATAAGAAGAGACAGATGCAGTAATTTCATTCCTCTCCTCAAATATTCGAATATGAAAAAGAAAGTTCAAAAGGAAACTTCCACTTGCTTTCTTTAGATGTGGAAAAGTTTTTCATCTTGTCGCAAGGTGCCCCAAAAAGTTTCAAGAAGAAAATGAAGAAGATGAAGTTGAAATTTCCAAGAAGAAATCTTCAGCCTATGTGAAAGGGATGAAGTAGTTCAAGAGAAATTTCTTCAAGAAGAAGAATATTACTTCACAAGAAATAGACATTTTAGATGAGTCTGAGGTTGAAGAGGTTGAGAAGATTGAAAATTGAAAAGATCATGGGGAAAATGCTATGGTGGAAGTCGTCGGTAGTTCTCAGGAGAAGAATGAAACCAAAGGTGATGATGAAGAATAAGAATTTTAAGGAAGAATATATATGCAAGTTTAGTTAGAGGCTACTCTTGAGGAGATAGATGTTTGGAGAGACAAAACAACTAAAGCTAAAAAATTCGTTTGAGATACCAAACTCTATATGCAGCAGCTAAAAGAAGAGAAGTCTGATTTGATGGAATAAATTGTGAAACTAAAGTTATCAATGCTAGAAAACTTAGAATCAGTTAGTGAGTATAAGATCAAGATTGAAGAACATAAAAGGGAGATCAATGGGTTGAATATAAAAGTGAAAGATCAATTCAATTGTATCAAAGAACTTGAAGATGAAGTGGTCAGTATGCAATGAAAAATGAAGGATTGAGAAAAACTCTTGACCCCCAGTATGATATCAGAAAATCAGAACATTTAGAAGATAGAAAATATGAAAGAGGAGGCTATTAGTTCAGCAGGAAAGAAGCAGTAATTGAGCTCAGATGTTAAGGCTGATTCAGGGCTTGATCAGAAACAAAAATCTGTGAAAATTGAAGTTAGACCGCAATCACCCATCCTAATATTGAAGGATGATTTGGGTATAAAGAAAAATCAGAATATTTGGAGATCGCAAGGGGAAACTCATAGTACATAAGTAACACAAAGGAATGCACCTTATATAAGGTGTTATTGTTGTGGAAAGATGGGACATTCACAGTATGTGTGTTCCATAGCCAAGAGATATTAAAGGGAATAAGAACAGATGTGGTAGCCAAATAGAGAACAGTTTTCCAGAACATATTTTGAAGGACACTGTTTTTGGTGCTGAGGATTTGGACACATGGCTAGGTACTGCACTTCGACCATACATAGGAATGTGACAACATAGAATCAAAACATTCGCAAGTAGAAGATCAATAAACCAACAGGTGAGTTAAAAATGCAAAATAGATTTGTGGATTTTCAAGATGAAGTTGGTCTATCATACTCTAAGAAAGAACATAAGTTTCAATCCAAGTTGAGTGTGAAGGTAGAAATATGGACCAAGAAGTAGAAGAATGATAAGGTTGTGGTGGCAGAAATTTCCCTTAATGTATCAGATCGCTCTGGTGTGTGGATCCTTGATAGTGGTTGCACATCTCACATGACAGGTAATAAGGATCTTTTTTTAGGCATAAAATATCGCAAAGAAGGAGTTGTCAAATTTGGAAATGATGAAGTCCTGAAGACTGTTGGCTCAGGAAAGGCCAATTTTGGAGGCAAAGAGATGAGACATGCGGATGTCTTAGTAGTAGAAGGCCTCAGTCACAATCTTCTCAGCGCCAGTCAACTATGTGACTCAAGAAATTCTATATGGTTTACTAATAATGTGTGTATTTTCAAAGGAAGAGATGGGGCAGTGGTTCTACAGGGAAAAAGAACAAAGGGAAATCTCTACCTTGTAAGTGGAGAAGATGATATGTGCTTTTTGTCCAGAGATGAAGAAAAAAAATTGTGGCATAAATGACTTGGTCATCTATGTCAACCATATCTAGAAGATTTGGTAAAGTGTGAAGCAGCAAGAGACCTCCCTAAGCTATCACATGATCTTACACATACATGCAACGCCTGTCAACATGGGAAGATCATCAGAAAGACATACAAAGGGAAGGAAAATAAGTCGACAAGAGTGATTGAATTGGTTCTTGCTGATGTCTGTGGACCTATTTCACCAATATCTATAGACGGGAAGAGGTATTACATTCTTTTCATTGATGACTATAGCATAATGGTATGGGTATTTTTTATTTCCCATAAGTCCGATGTGTTCAGCTGCCTAAAACAATACCGAAGGGAATCTGAAAGGATGCTTGGACAAAAAATTATGAAGTTTCGTACAGACAATGGTACAGAATTCACAAACAGTCAGGTGGAAGAATATCTCAAGAAACATGGGATAAGGTATCAAGTTTCTTCAGTAAGAGCTCCCTGATAGAATTGAGTGGTTGAAATGAGAAATCGGATCATCAACAACATGTCCATAACAATGCTTATAGAAAAAGACCTACCAGAGAAGTTTTGGGAGGAAGCAGTATTGACATCAGTCTATATTTCTATTAGGGCTCTATTGAGTCTGAAGGAAGGAAAGACTTTGTATGAAATGTGGTATGGAAAGAGTCCAACAGTGAAATACTTTCTAATATTTGGAAGTAAGTTCTTAATTATCAATAAATAAAAACATAGAAAGTTTGAATCACGTGGAGATGAGGGAATATTTCTGGTCTACTCAGGAAAAAGCAAAGTATACAAATGCTTTAACAAGAGGCTATGAAAAGTAGTTGAGAGCAATGAAGTCACTATTGTGGAAAATTAAGAGAATATTCAACAGCACAGTGAACAGTTTCTTGATGAAGGTGATGAAGAGGATAGTAACATAGGAGGAGTAGAAGTGGTAGATACTGACTTAGAAGAAGACACTGATGATGAACAAGAAAGTGTCAAGTCTGTGTCTACAAGGAAGTCAAAGATCCGAGCAGAAATTGATAGGTATAATATCATTTGTGATCAGATAGCTCCAGTTCAGACAAGAATAATGAATTCAATACAGCAAACATCTATCCTATCTCAGGTAGAGCCAAAATGATTGGATGATGCAGCTAAAGATTAAAATTGGGTCCAGGCTATGAATAAAGAGCTTGATCATATTAGGAAGAACCAAACATGGGAGATTGTTTCGAGACCAGCAGATAATAATGTTATCGGGACTAAATGGGTCTTTCGCAACAAGATGAATGAATATGGCACAGTGGTTCAAAACAAATCATGGTTAGTGTTCAAAGGATACTCCAAGATAGAGGGAATAGATGTTGATGAGACATTTGCACCAGATACAAGGCTAGAGACAATCAGATTATTCCTAGCCATTGCAGTGCAATGGAAGTTCAAAGTGTTCCAAATGGATGTCAAATCGGCATTCTTGAATGGAGTTCTAGAAGAGGAGGTGTATATTGAGAAGCCATATGGTTTTATTATTCATGAGGCTAAGAAAAAGGTTTGCAGACTGAATAATGTGTTGTATGGGCTGAAACAAGCACTAATAGCATGGTACTCAAGGTTTGATCAATACTTGAAGAAGCATGGTTTCCAGCGTGGGGGAGTTGATTAAAAATCTCTATTTCAGCAACAAAGGTAATCAAAGGATGATGGTGTTGGTTTATTTCGATGACATAATATTTGGTGGATCAGATGAAGCTTAGTGTAGATAGTTTTCCGATTTCATGAAAACTGAGTTTGAAATGTCAATGATTGGAGAGCTAGCGTTTTTCCTTGGTCTACAGGTGACACAAGGAAGGAATGGAACATTCATTTCTCAATCCAAATATGACAAGGAGGTTTTGAAAATATTTGGAATGGAAAATTACAAGGAGATAAAGACTCCAATTGCTACCCAGACGAAAATATCCAAAGATGAGGATAGAAAGGTAGTTAATATAACAGAATATAGGAAAATTATTGGAAGTTTGTTGTACTTGAACGCAACAAGGCCTGATATTGTTTTCACCACATGCCAAGCAGTGAGATTTTAGAGTAATCCCTAGGAAATCCACATGCTTGTAGTGAAAATAATACTTCGATATATCAAAGGCACGGTGGACTTTGTCTTAACATATAATGACAAATCTAAGACAGAGTTTTTAGGATATACTGATGTCGATTGGGCCGATTCAGCGAATGACAGGAAATCAACATCTGGAGGTGCATTCTATCTTGGTGGAATATTTATTGCATGGTTAATCAAGAAGCATGACTTTATTTCATTATGCACCACATAAGATGAGTATATTGCGGCCACTCAAGCTTTCACCAATTTATTATGGATGAAGAAGCATCTTGAAGAAATGGGAGTTGAAGTGAAGTCTTCGATCAGAATCCAGTGTGATAACTCAAGTTCTATCAATCTTATCCAAAATCTTGTCCATCATTCAAGGACAAAGCACATTGATATAAAGTATCATTTTATCAAGGAGAAGGTTGATCGGGGAATCGTAAAGTTGGAGTATGTGCCTACAAAGCTACAGGTTGCAGACATTCTGACAAAGGCCTTACCCAAGAAATCTTTTGAGAGGCATCGACTATCTCTGGGAATTCAGTCGACTCCCCGCACTTGAAAGAGTGTGGATGTGGAACACCCCCTCTCCCCAAGGTATGATGTGTTTTTCCCTAATGTGTTGATATGTGTTCTCTACTCTGTTACAGACTACAAATGAGTGACCTTTGGGTTTGTTGACAAAGGGGGAGAAAATAGTGATTGTTTAAGGGGGAGATAGTATATCTATTTGAGAAATCATGACAAATAGGGGGAGAATCTGACAGGTGGAGCATCCAGATAGGGGGAGTATCAAATCTGACAATGCTAGAAGTGATCGATCAAAGAATAGATATCACAACATCTGAGGATCGTGATAAAAGCTGAAGAGTGGTATTGGAATGTGGTAAGAATATTTCCAAAATTTGGTATCAGTTTGTTTTCAATAGTGGGTGTCAGATTTAAATTGATTCATTTATGAACTTTTCATTTACTCTTGTTTCTGATGTTGATCATTGCTCCTGTGGGATTAGATTATGTGTTGAGTAAATCCTTGATCGCTATCGGAATCTCAGTAAGTGAATGGTGTCTGAATAATTAACAATGTATCATTTTGTGGAAGAATTTTCAACAAACCCAAAGGGGGATATTGTTGGGCAAAAATCCCTCAAGGTATCATTGAATCATTTTTGAGGTGATTGTGTTTTTTTGACAAAGTGGACATCTGTGTTGTGATTGTTCACAAAGAAAACTATGACATACAAATTTTTTGACAAAGGGGATTTCATGGTGGCATGTCAATTTCAAGGGATTTTTTTAACGATCCATGTTTGATTCAAGAATGTAGAAAAAGCAATGGTTCATCTAGAGGCAGTACAAAAAGAGAATATACAAGGTGGAGCTATTTTCTAGTGTTTGCCAATTTTTTGGGCCTGAAAATCGAAAAATGGAGAAAAGTGGTTTTGGTAAAGTGACTTGCGTGCCTTTTACTTGAAGGAGAGGAAACTTGAGTTCCATATGTTTTTAAAGATTAGAACATCAAAATATGGCAAAGGTAAAAGGGGCGCCCAAGTTTTAGGGTTGGTCGCGCAAGTGACTCGCTTGGCAGAGACTTGCGTGCTGAGACTTGCGCACCGAGAGGAGAATTGTTCGCCTTCGCCCAGGGTGTCCAAATGCCTATAAAAAGAGGTTAACACATCCTCGTTTGCTGTGAGTTCAACACTTAGAGAAACTCATATCTCCCATCGCGCAGGTGTGGTGGTCGTGCAAGTGGTGGTGTGTTTGTGCAAGTAGAAGTTGCGCGCCAGTTGTTAGTTGTGCGTCAAGAGTGGGTTGGGTGTGAAAGGAAGTGAGTCTCCCATGTTTTGAGTTGAAGAAGGGCATGTCATGAAAGTGGTTTGGTGACACATGCATGCCAGGTTTTGGAGAAGCGCAATATTTTATGGTTGCCCGCCAAAATTGGTTTGGGCGTAAAAGGGTGTGAGTCGTGCAAGTTTGGAGTTGAAGAAGCCAGCGTCGTGCAAGTGGTTGAGGTGAACATACATGCCGAGACTTGCGTGCCAGCTTGGAGAAGGGCCCCAGGTATGGTTGAAGCATGACAGTGATTCAGGGCTACGTGGAAGCTAGAATATTTCCGGATACCTTCGGTGCAAAAGTGATATTCATTTACGGGTGAAAGTTGGACTTCAACAGAGCATCTATATACAACAGAGGATGTATTCATTAGTGATAATGAAGAGAACTACATGTCTATAAACTGTGAGTGGATCCTTTCCAGAGTAGTGAGAAAAGGAAGAGGAATAAGTTGATCCTCTCCACTGGAAGTGAGCCAGAGAGATAGAGGTAGGGAGTGACCCTTGGGAAAGTAGTGGCTGACCCTAAACATTGTAAAGGCAGTGATCCTGGGAATAGAAGTGATTTATCCCGAACTTTGTAAACAGCAGTGCACTTTTAGTGGATTTGGTACATTAGAACATCACCGGTGTATGCTCCTTGGACATATCCCAGTGAGGGTGAACCAAGTAAAAATCGTTGTGTCTTGTGCATTCCTTAGTTTTTGTTTATACTTTGCAGTAGGAAAGAGAGAGAAGAGAGTTTTGCTTAACAGCGAGACAAGATCAATTGGGGCAGTTGTTTTAATTTGTCATACCCTGATTCACCCCTCCCCCCTCCCTCAGGGTATCTATCCTAGTGTACCTAACAATATTATATTTCAAATTGTATTTATATACACCTCTTAAAAGAATATAGGTGCATAACATAACATATTTCCCAAAGGAGGAAAATTGGGGCAAAAATGTATTATAACTTTTGTAATTTTTGAATCATAATACCCATCACATAATAAAATCAATAAAAATATTAATCATCATTAAATTTTTTATACATGTTATATATAATTTTAGAGGTATATATACACACCACAAAAAATAAATGAGTGGTGAATATGGCATAAGTCTCTCAGAAATAATGTGACACTAGAAATCCCCTTACCTTAAGTCTTGACTTCCATCATACTCATTAAAAATTTATATATAATAAATATTAATTTATTATAATAATTTTATAGAAACATATTTATATATATCATACCATATATAATTTTATTATATCTTTTTATTACCTGTTTATTAACAATTGTGGGTTAAAGTCCCATTTTAGGTAATAACTACTTTGTTTCTTAGGTATGTTTTGAGTTTTTTTGTCCTCATACTTAGATCATGGTTTAATAATATATATAATTTAAACACTTAAAGAAATATATTATATATATTTCATATATTTTTTATAGTAATCTGTAAAATTTAGTGATAGGAAATGAAATACCATGTTCATGGGGACAATAGGCTGCATGTACGCGTGAACGTTGTTTTCATTTTCCTATCAGAAAGAAAGAAAGAAATGTAAATGATACATATTACCAGTAAATAATAATTTTTATGTCACTAATATAACATAATTTAATTAAATACACCTTTAATGCATTACATGTAAAGCGTGAACGAATCATGTCACATCACGAGGCAATAGTCTAACATAATCAGGAGTGATGTTATCGTATTCCCACAAAATTGAAATCATAAAGGTATGGGGGATATAATAATAAAATAATAATAATAATATAATAAATATCATATATAAATAATAAAACCATCATTATGTCCAATTTTTAGAGGTTGTAATGGAAAAAGGAATGAGATCAGTTCGCATTTGTAGTTCGTCATAAACACAAATGATGATTTTATAACACATTTGATGGAAGAGTAAATGGTTTTGGTCATTAATAAAACATAAAAAATAATATTATATGGAATAATATAATTTTTTTATATTATAATGGTATAATAAAAATTTAAGGAGGTAGAAGATGAAAAAAATGTATGTTGGTTAATGTTACCTCTTCTTCAGGTATCCTCTCTAGGTATGCCACAAAAGCATTACCTGGTTGAATTTATATATAAAATAAGGATTCTAGGATGAGATAATGGAATTTTGGAAGTCATTTTGGAATTTATTTTCCAAATAAAAAGGGTCTGATGGTGTGAGGATGAAAGGAGAAACAGTGTCCCTTTATAAGTCAGGGGAGTAGCACACTAGTAATTTTTTTAAAAGAGAGAATTCCAGCATTGTTTTTTTCATGTCACTTGGAACCAATAACAGACCATTATGAATTATATAATGGATAAGGTTTAAATATGGATATAAAATTCTTATTGGATAAGTTTTTTTTATGTTTAACCATTACCTTTTTATTTTAACACCCCCGGATAAAATCATTTTTAGCTTAACCTTGGTAAATAATTTTTACTATTTTTACTACTATTTTTTGTAAAAAAATTAAGTTGAGAAGTGTATAAAATATAAATTATTCTTATTAAAAATATGGAATCCATTTTTCCAAATTCCATTAATATTAGTGGAAAAACATTAATTTAAATAAATTATTTCATGCGCGATAAGAATGCGGGTTTTTAAAGAAAAATGTTGAAAACATTTAAATGTTTCTATATAAAGATTAAATAATATATTGATTAAAATTACTTAAATTGTATTAACAGATTTATAATTAAAATAATTTTACTTCAAACGCAATTTAAAATATAATTTCACTATATAAATAAATTAAATTAAAAGGTAGTTTTTAATAAAACTTCAGTATTTTTCAATATTCATAAAAAAAGTAATCTTTTTAGAAAAATACCATAAATTCACCATAAGCTAATTTTTTATTGAATAATTAAAAATAATAATTATATTTCACAAAATTTATTTTCTAAAAGTGGAAAATAATTATTTTAAATTAACTCTATTGAAGGCCTCAAAACTGTTTTTTAGAAAAATACAATTTTAAGAATAAAAGTGTATTAATTATTCTCTTTTGTATAGAAAACACAAAATATAAATGTTAGAAATTATATTAAATATATAATATATAAATTTAATTAACATAATTTAACAAAAGTTAATTTTTTTAATTTATTGATTTAAAACACCCTTGTGCACTCAAAATAATTTTTTTAGAAAGAGATTAACGTTTATTTTCAAAAAGATTATATTTTTATTTTAAATTAATTTTTAACCAAATAATTAATTATATATACATTTTTTAAACATATTTTTAGAACATATTTAATACTTTTCATTTTCTTCATTCTATTATCTAGGTGATAACTATCATATAAATTAATAAAATATTCATAATATGTCACGTTCCATTTAAACCCAGTGTTGTGTGTAACACAATCTAAATATAGTATTCTATGTAACCGAAAATATATAAAATATTAAATTAATTTGAAATAATATATTCCATAAAATATTATAGTGTTACATTCCACCCCCTAATAAAATTAATTTTTTCCACTAAATTCATCTCAGACATCGATGGTTTGGCATTTGAAATTTACATCATAGAAGCCTACATGATAAAAAGGCTTAATAAATATTTATTTTGAAAAAGAGAAAGAGATTTGTGAAAACCATATGGAATAAAAAATATTAGGTTTAAAAATAGAATAACATAGGTGGAAGGATAAAACATGGACATAACTGATCAATTTAACACCCAAATACTGATGGAGAGTGATAGAGACCATTGATCACAACAAAAGCAGGTGATCCAAAGAAGGTTAACAAACACAATGAGATAAAATAAAGAGGAATGAAAAGTTCAATGATATTATCAAATATTATAATAAAATTAATATATTTTTTGTTAACATAATTTTCATAATGTTTTTTAATTCCTTTAACATATGGACTCAGAACATATGAAAATGTACTTATTTGATATCTTTTTATTTCAAATGAACAATTTAATACATTGTTTTTTCCTTGATCAACTTCCACGTCATATCTTACACTATGAAAAAAAGGTTAATTTTGTATTCCTTAAGTACTAACATCTTATAAGATAAATAAATTTAATGATAAATTATTTTTTTAATATTTATTTATCATCACAACTAAATAGATAGCATAAGTTATGCATAAATATTCATATGGTAAAATAATACAATAATCTCCAAAACCTTATACAAAATTAAACATAAACCATTCTAAAAATGTTTAACCATATAACCCTTACAAAAAAATTAAAATCCAATACTTTGGAAAAAAGTCACTAAATTCCAAAATAAAATTATCATTAATCCCTCAAACAACATAAATTATTTCTCAATTGTCACAAACCCAACATGTGAACACATTTATCCTGTATTCTCTTAAAATATAGTAATAACCAGATTTACCATAAAACCTTATTGAAAACATGAATATTCCTCATTCCCTAAATAAAACCATATATTATTGAATATATTTTACTAATAGAATAATGATGTAAACATAATCAATGATAACAAAAACAACATTGTCCACAAATCATTAATCGGTTCTAAGGTAATCTATACTATCCAATTTAATTTTTCCAAATCAATAATTTCTTTACCCCATAATCATTATCTAAAATTTTGGAACATATTAAAGGTTACCTTTTCCTTAATCAAGTATTTTCTATGAAAATAATCATTCTATTAATTAAATTTTCTATGTCATCAACATCAGTCAGCATATTTTTTCAAATCCTTAATGAAATCCTTATACTGAAAAATCCTTATATTTTTCGTAATTGATATAAAATAATTCATGAATCCAAATACATAAATACTTTGATCCATATACATCAATTATTTTAATGGAATAATTATTTTTGTATTATATAAGTTAATTCTTGTGCCAGAGAATTGAGTATGGTAATGACCATGTTTCACAAACATAATACATTGAAATCAACTACAGTTTGAACCTATATAACCTTGTTTACCACATAGATAACATTTTCCCCAATATTTTTGATATCCTCTAGGTTATTTTTACCACCTTTATTCCATGTATGAAGTTAAATATTCATTAATTTGTTTTCATTACCACATGAACTTTTGTAAAAGTTCAAAGTCATCTTGTTGGATTATTTATTAATATCACTTATTTTCATTTTTTTTAATAATTAAAATGATATATGATTATGTACAATCACAACATCTATATCTCCCTTCATTATCCAATATATTTTCTTATAGTAATATAATTTTCCATCAAATTCAGTGTTAACATGATTTTTTCTAGTTATAGTCATCGACTAAAACAAGAAGCATAGTGTAAGAATCACTAATCATAGGGGGAACCACATAACAATAAAAAATAACTTATTGGGTGTCTAATAATGACACCTTATATTCACTCAATGAAACCTTAGGATTAATCTATTTCATTCACAGTCATCATTTATTTAAATCCTACATGACAGTTCATAAGGATTTTTTAAATTTCCGATGTATATTCCCCTGGAGTGTCAAACCAAGTAAGCAATAAGGCCCATTATCATGCACTATTTAACAATCTATTCCTTCCTGATTCAACATTTTTAGAGTTATTACCTTTAGATACATCTATTCCAAATCCACATTCACTTGCAGTATTCATACATGGATGTAATTTCTTGGAAACAACTTACTTAATCCATTAATAAAATTCAAGTGCATTTTCCTAAAGTTTTATTCATCCTTATAATTTCTTTAGATACATGCATATAAATAGAGATATAAATATCCCTTGGGATCTCACTAAAATTTTCTCATTATAGTTTCCAAAGTTTAACTGAGCCTTTCATATGATACCTACTATAGTAACCCATGATTCTAATATATAGATATTATATATTTTGTATTAATATTAAATAAATAACACAAACATATTCCTAAGGATCATAATATTTTAGTGCCTTTAGAAACATTTAACATAATATTCTTAGCTCACGAAATATATTCAATTTATTTGATAAATATCATCCCCTTTAGTACTCCTTAAAACATTTCATCGTATCCTATGGAAAGGAAACATATGAAAGGTTGAGATCAGATACTTAGTAAGGATAAACAAGGAAGATACATAATTATAAAATGAGCATAAGGGTATGGGAACATGATAATAAAATTTGAAAACCATGCACTACATATCAATGATCAAAATCTTGTGTCATGGTATAATGATTGGAATTTCATAAGACATAAATAATAATGAAATCAAAGAACATGATCCATGAGAGAATATCATTTTCATAATACATATATTTATGGTATGGAAATCCTAATATACCATTATGAACATGTATAATATAAAAAATTTCACTCATTATGTTAAGGACATGAAACCGGGTCCTTGCATAAACTTATGGACATTAAACCAGGTCCACACATAACATTATGGACATCAAAGATAGGTAAATGTATAACATTTTGGACATAAAATATAGGTCCATCAATAACAATGTTAACATGTAATTAGGTTCATCCATAACATTGTGAACCTGTAATTAGGTTTATGAATAACATTGTAAACATGCAACTAGGTACATGAATAAATTTTTTTATCGTGAGTTACCCACCATTACCCAATTCATTGAATAGATATGTAGTTCATATCCACATTTTTTTATAACATAAAAACTATCAAAAAATTAAAATCACACATATGTGTTTCACAAGATTATAAAACATTCAACTTATCAGAATACCTAAAATGAAATGGGTTTCATAAAAATTACTTCATGACATGACCTGTGGAAAAGAAACATTTTTCATAATCATTTTTTCATTTCATCAAAGTATAAACAATAGAAAATAAAAAAGGTTTCAAAAAAATTACCACGGTATAACCTATGGAAGATAAATAATTTTTATAAACATATTTTCATGGTAAAACCTTTAGAGAAATAATAAGAATGGTATCCTTTTTTAATATCCCAAGAAAAGAATAAGTTACATAAAAGGATATCACCTTGTATATAGAAGGATTTTAAAAAATCACTTGGTATGTTACTTAAGGTAAATATCCATTCTTAGAAATTCACTTTTATTAACTCATAAAATATTTTCACAATCCATTTTTTAAAAAATAACATCGAAAACTTATAAATTAATCATTAAAAAACATTTAATACATTTGTTGAGGAAAATATCAATTATTCTTTTAGAAAAATACTTTTTAAGACATAAAAAATTATGAAAATACTTATCTTTTAAAGTAACCCAGAAATATTATAAAGTAAGACTCAAAGAAAATAATGGTTATGTCAGTGGTAAATTCTATTCACACCATACATGTTAAAACAAATATTTCATTCACATTTTATGTAAAATCCAAATGGATGTTCTTTTGAAAATGACTTGATGGTTATTTTTAAAACATTTTGTAAAAAGTCAAAGAAGGTAAAATTTTCTTTAATAAATCATATAATTAAATTTAAAAAAACCTTTTTGAAAACCTTTTTATAAAACATGGTTTTGGAAGAAAAAATAGTTTTTTGCTTAAATATATGATTTTACATAAAAACAATATTTTAAAACTATTAAGTATATAAAGAGATGAAAAAGAAGTGAAAAATCTATTTCTATTAATATAAATAGAAGATAATAAAATTAATTAGTTTCTAGAGAGATATATCATAATAAATCATTATTAGAATCCTAATCATAAACAATACCAATAAATGATTAGATTGTAACCTAAAACTATTATCACTTCAATAACATTCAGAAATAATACCCACGAAGGAATAACATTATATGAAACATAAAATATCATTATTATAAACATATTCATGATATTACATGTAAAATAGGTTTTATATACACCTTGTCAAAGAATATATGAGCATAAAATTTTGTAATTCCCAAAGATGAAATATTAAGAAAAAAATTCCTTACTGCTAGAGTAATTTTGGAATTGTAAGCCTCGTGACTGAATAACATCATTAGAAAAAATAATTATCATGAAATTTGTTAGATTATTTATATAACATGTTATAGGGATTTATGTACACTGTACAAAAGAAATGAGTGGTTAATATGGCATAAGTCTCTAAGAAATAAAAGTGAGACTAGAAACCTCTTTACTATAAGTATTGACTTCAATCATACTCATTCAAGATTCCTATATAAAAATATATTTTTATTATAAATATATGAAATAACCATACATATATATATATATATAATCATATATAATTTTATTATTACCTTTTATTACATTACCTATTTGTTAACATTTATGTTTTAAACTCATGTTTTGACCAATAACTGATTTGTTTTTCATGTATCTTTAGAATTTCTATTATGAGTACTCTTAAATTGATAATAGTTTCATAATATATAGAATATAAACCATAATATAAATATCATATATATTCAGTATATATTCATTTATAGTAATACATAAAATTTAGTGATATGAAATGAAATACATTGTTCATGGGGATTGTAGGCTACATGTACACATGAACATTGTTTCCATTCTATTATCAAATTGAAATAAAGATAAGTGAATTATGTATATAATAATTCAAGAATAATTTTTATTTCATTAATTTAATATAATATTATTAAACACATCCATAATACATTCCATGTAATGTGTGAATGGGTCGCATCGCTTCGCGAGGAGGTAGTCCGCCATACGCATGAGCAACGTTGTCATGTTCCAATAAATTGAAAGAATGAAGTTATTTTTGATATAATAATTAAGGAATAATAATAATATCATAAATATCATATAAAAACAATAATTATATAATTATTTCCAATTGTGAGAGTTGGTAATGAAAAAATAGATGACATTAGTTCATGAGGAAGTAGTCCACCATACACACTGATGATGATTTTATAACACATATTATGTAATTGGAGATGGTTTTAAGTAGTAACCATACAATTAAAGAATATTAGTATATGAAATTCAATTTTTTAATTATATCATCAATTTATACTACTAATTTATGGATGTGGAGGATGAAATAAAACCAAAATGTTCATTGATAAACATTACTTCTTCTTCGGGTAACCTCCTTAGGGTTTCACTAAATCCCATACTTGGTTCGATTCATCTTAAAACTAATGATTCTAGGATGAGATTAAGGAATTTGAGAATTTATTTTGGAATTTATTTTTTGAAATTCAAGGGTTTTAAGGTTTTAATAGGAGAGGAGAAGGGGTGACCCTTTATAAGTGAGATGAGCGGCACATTGGTAATTTTTTTTAAATAGATTATTACATCCAACTTTGGGTCACGTCACAAGGCTCCAATAATAAACCATTACCTTTAATAGAAGTTATCAGGTTTAAATATTTTCATCCAATTAGTTTTGTACATTTTTAGGTTTATTTATAACCTCTATTATTTTAATTTAACTTCACAGTAAAACTATTTTTACATAACCATAATATATAATTTTTACTATTGTTACTATTACATTTGGTCAAAAAATTAAGTCGATATTATTATATAATATAAATTATTATAATTCAAAATATGGGATATAATTTTAAAATTAATTTCACATAAGTGGAAATTTTTAATTTTAAAATAATCCTGCAAATACGATAAGAATGTGGGTTTTTAAAGAGAAAATGTTTGAATGTTTGAAATGTTTTCATATTGAAATTAAATATAAAATTGATTTATAAGGAACTAAATGTTATTAATTGATGTATAATTAAAATCTTTACATAACATCAATTTAAAATATAATTTAACTTTATAAATAATTTAAATGAAAATATTGTTTTTAATTAAAATTTAGTATTTTTTACTATTCATCAACAAATGAAACATTTCATAAATATAAAAAATAACCCTAATATAATTTTCAAATTAATATATAAAAATTAATTTTATTTTATCAAATTAATTGTCTTAAATTATTAAAAATTAATTTTAAAATAAGTACACTAAATGTGACAAAACAGGTTTTAGAAAAATATAGTGTTAAGTGTAAAAGTGGATTTATACTTATCTATTGTATATAAAACAGATTAGATAAATGTTAAAAATTATATTTAATATATAATAGATACATTTAATTAATTAAATTCACTAAATTTTATATATTTTATTAATTTATTTAAAAAAACTTTTGTGCATAAAATATTTTTCTTGAAAAATATTTCTTTTATTTTCAAAAGGTTTTTATTTTCATTTCTAATTAATAGTCAACCAAATATTTCATTATCTATATATGTGTATGTAAAAAAAATTAATGACATATTTAATGTTATACATACCCATTATTCCATTAACTAAGTTATAAATATAATTTTAAATAATAATATTTTAATGATATGTCACATTTCATTTAAACTCAGTGTCCCGTGTAACACAAGATAAACTATGTTTTTTGTGTAATGAAAAATAGTGAAAAGATGAAAATAATTTCAAAAAATATATTTTATAAAATCTCATGGTGTTAAAAATATTCTAAAACCCTAGAAAACACCACTAGTTGATCCTCCACTAAACTCAACATTAGCTTGACCATAAAAGAAGATAGTAACTCCTCATGGATTAGTATTATCTGATGGTATTTCTCAACATGAAACATAATATACTCTTCATTAGTATTGTATAATATAACAATACTCTATTAATAATCCACCAAATTCTATGTTGAACACAGTGAATAAATTCTTAGGATGATGTTCTATTCCTGTATCCCTAAGCATAGAATGTATCAACCTGAAGGATGGTTTCACCAGTACCAATCATAATATCATTACACATCATACAAGCTATCATGATCTATGACTAGAGTAGTCAATTACAAGGGAAATAGAAACCTATATACCTCATGTACCAAATCTTGGACTAGTGAACATTATAATAAGTAGTGTGTAGCTCTAAAATCATAAAAAAAATATACCTAGGTAGAATATGGGAAGATAATACCTCACATGACATTTGGATTTCCAAGTACTGGAAAATTTGATACATTCATCTATCCACATGAAACTATATTAACACTCTAGTGATAATAGATAACACCTCTATATTCATGCTCTAATTAGTTTCCATTAGTATGTGGGGTATCATGGTGTTATCCTTTCTCTTCCCATCCCATATCTACTTATCAAAGGTTAGGGATCCCAACTGTTACATCATCAAAGGATACTACTATAATGTTAGGATTAGAAGAGGGACACCAACACCATGGTAACTATTGATGATGGTTGGAAACTCATTATTATAATTATTATGACAACAAAATGCATAAACAACCATGCTTCATCCTATTAAAGGGGTTTGAGAACTACCATACCTAAATAACCCAGATGAAAAGTGTTATAATTAACCCCTCAGTTTATATATAATATTATAATAAGGTCATTGAAAACACTGAGAAACATATCTAATACATTTAGAGTCCTAGAGAATCCCTTATTCTTGAAATTAAGTCTTTGTTAGCACCCTCTCAATAACCACTATGGTCTCCCACACCTTGAGATATGTTGGAAAGATGAACATTGTGATCTAGCACTGGATATCTAACACAATAACTTCTCAAAATGAATCATACTAGACTAATATTAAGTAATATGGTGTGAAGAATAACATAATAGGTTTTATACTAGATATTAAACTCTCATGTGAAATAATTCCCATAGGGTAGAGTAAGAATATTCTACCAATAATAAGCCTTCATAGTCCTAGAAAGAAACTCGTTCTGAAACTGATCATGGAACATATCCCACTTAACATCAAAATCTCCATGATCCTAAAAGAATAAGAACCGCTATTTTTGAGCTACCCATATAACATAATTCTATCCAATGAATCATATTTCTTCTTCCATTAATAGATCTAATTAATGGTGATGTCTACTCTATCCAACCAATCCTTGATCATTTGATCTAAAATGGTGCCCTTATACTTTTACAAATCTAGAACTGAAACTCTTGATCTTTCTTCCTATAAATATAATCATTAACATAAAATTTTTTTATATATACTAGAATATCAAAATAAAAAGTATAAATATGGACGAGATAAATATGTCAACCAAGAGCCATAATTTTAAAAGAATTAATATTAGGGACTCCTAAACATGCAATGGGGAATGAATACGGTTAATTAATTAACTTATTCTATTTCAAAAAAGTTGTATTTTTATAATTAATTAAAAAAAGCATGAATAAAATCATGATGATTGATCCTTACCTAGGTCTCTATCATCCCAGAAACATTACTTAATTTAGAATGTTTAGTAAACTTGAATGTACTTGAGTCAGATTATAGGGGAATTTAAATAGCTATATCATAGATTATCTCCCTTATTTAAATCATGTAATAAGTCTAGATGATACTATTTACCTACCAATAAATTAAATCCACAACAGTTCCTATCACCAAACTCTATCATATCTCATAAAAAACATCTTCAACACTATTTTCATGATTTTCCCTCCACTACTAGCTCTCCTAGTTTAGTTTTAAAGATGGGGATGACCCTTAAAGCCCTCCTCTAATAGGATAGTGTTTTGTGACTAGAATTGAGGGTATTAAATGAATATAAATGTGAATAATTACCATATTTTATAAATTTTAATGATAAATTTATAGTATGAAAAAAATTATATATAGAATTAAACCATTTGAATATAAGAATATAATTTCATAAAAATGGGAAAAAACTGGAAATACGGAGACAACCCTTAAGAATATACCATGAATGGAACAAATCCAAAAAAATCACTCCAATCCATTGATACCTTGAATGATCACAATTTATCTCATGTGGACATAAAAAGGATTTATATAATAATTAAGTGAGTATATTGGTATATTTAGTAGTATTCTTCTTTGAACCACTAATGAAAATATAAATAAATCATACTAAATCATGAGGAATAAATAAATGAAACTAACTCATTAACTAAAAATTTAAAAATATAAATCATCCTTGATAAGGATCTATCACCACTTAATACATACAAGTAATCATATCCATATCAAAACATATATGAAATAAATTTACCATGAATCCACTCCCCATTGGTGTGCCTCTCCCATCCCTAATTTCTAACATATTGTCCTCCAATTCCTCCAATAAGTCATCCTACACCTCACGCATACTATCACATATCATCCCAAAACCGATGAATCTTATCATAATCTTTCCATATCATCTATAAACAAGTATTATATTTAAAGGACATTGCAGCTTTCAAACATGAATCATACCTCAATCCATCTCAACCCATGGAAGCACACTTATAGGAAACTATAGTCACTATAGATGAAATACAAGTATGTATTATAACCTCATTTCACTACAACCTATATATACATGTATATTAAAACATAGGGCCATAATAGATTATTTATAAAATTACCCTATACCATAAGATGTTATAGCTAGAATATTTCTACATATCCTGCACCATTGAGGCGAGAGTCAGGAAGGAGGATAAGTTATCCATATATTCCCTTAACAACCTCAATGTTGAGGAAGTCCGCCACACCTAAAATATTTGTGTGTCAGTGGGACACCCTATAAAACCCTGACCCTTTATGAAGGGAGGATTTATTTTAATTTTTTACAAACATGTGTATTTTGATAAATATTAAAGGTCAATTGGGGAATGAATGTACCATTAATGATTAAAGAAAAAACAAGAGTCTCTACCGCATTCAAATATACATTATAGATGTTTTAAGGTGTGAAGAATTAATTTATGTTGTGAAAAAAGAATAAAAATTATAGGATAACCTTTTAGAGAATACCACGATGTGAACCATCAATTTACACCATGAAATCCACAATTGTAATTTTCTATAAAAATATAACTAATTGTTTTTTATTTGGGGTTTTTTAAAAATTAATTAGGATATTTCTTCAGTAGTGGTGTGAAATGGACCTCTCATACCCATATTTCAATTCCATAACATGGATGAAATATCTTTTTTCTCAATTTAATCAACCATTATTTGTTGAAATCAATAGTGTTGGGTAATTTTATTAGTATTCCATTCTATTTTATAGGCTTCTTTGCTATTCATGTAGTTCCGCACAATTTATGTTTTTACCTATTTCCAAGGTTTTGTTATTAATTATAGAATTTTATTAGATTATATCGAATCAAATTATAATATTATATGAGAGGATGTAAAAATATTTAAATTAGTTGGTTTATAAGATATCCCATATGTTTTTTTTTATTTACATGTGTGTGTGTTTTACAGTCATGAAGGAATTACAACATTTTAAAAGTATAATTAAAATTTATATAATATAGACCTTAAAAAGTAATATATAACCTATAAATAAGCTATACACATCTCATTGATCAGTAAAACAAAACATTTGTGAACACATGGGGTGAACCTAACCTAGATATCATGTATTGGTAAATTAATGATGTGACCTGTGGGGATCCTTAGACTTGATATGTGACCATGTGAGTTTGACAAGGACATTTTCCACCCATGGGGTCTTCTTTACATGGAAAATAATGTTTGGTGGTGTAAAGGCGGTAACCCTATGTGTGTTATGAATTATGTGAATGATCATTTATGTGACTATGATTCCTAGAAAATTCTATAGGATCTAGTGATAATTTTTAATTTGTTAAACCTAATATGACTGATGTAATATATTTATATGTGTTTTTCCCTTAGGGACTGACATGGAAAAATTAATGGGAAAGGAAATGGGTGTACCTTGGGGTGACTAATTTGGATATTTGAATAGTATCATATTAAATTCATTCAATTGTTATTTGGATGTATACTTGGTTTATGATAAATGTTTCGAATGCCTAGCGTAAACCCCCTTGTGTTCAGTGATGAATCTAGATACTTTATAATGATAAGGGTGGTACCAAATGGGTTCAATGATAACTTATGATACTTTAGAACACTAGGGGTGATACACCTGAGGTTTGGTGATGATTCATGATACTCTTTAACACAAAATGTTATACCACTTGGGTTTATTGGTGATGTTGTATATATTGGTATGTCATGGATGGTACTAATAGGGTTCATTGATGATTCATAATACTTAAAAACACCATGTGTGATATGCTTTTGTTTCAATGATGATGAATGATTAATCAGAACACCTTGGGTGATTCCCATAGGTTTTTTAGTATTTCATATGACATGTTATGGATAAAAACATCATTCTTAGGCTGAAGTAATTATGTTCAATCCCTGGTATCCCTTGGGAACCCAAGGACTAAAAAGGTTTTATCATTAATATTGTTCCTTTTTTACATTCATTAAAAAATATTTATTTTTATGACTGTATATTCTTGTAGATTCCATGGGTGGTGGCCTATTTAGCTTTAATCACACCATGTTCCGGTATACATTGGTACCTTAGCAAAGTTCTTGTTTTCCGGATAATAAAAGTGAAACTAACATGTGATTGATACTTGATTGGGATACTAGGATAAACCTAGGGTTTTGGAACCAATCTAGGACATTAGATTATTTTTTTGGTTATTTCCCAGATTTTTCTTTTGGAATTTTAGATTTTGATGCATATGATATGTGGATATTGTGAAATGTCATAACATGTAATTTGTAGTTCATTTTGATATAGATTTGGTTTTGATTATTTATCAGCACTTTCATGGATTTTATATTATTATTTATCTATAAAATGTATATTATGACTTATTATTTCCATTTTTGTTATAATAATATATTTTAGTATAGTCTCTCTACCATAAAACCATAGACCCATGATGATATTTGGAAACCTATAAAATGTGTAGATGCACACATGAAGTCTTAGTACCTCCTCCTCATGTCTGAGCATTGGTCAATGGCCTCAAACCAAGGTGAGACATTAAAAAGTGGTATCTGATCTCTTTATTTTGTCTAAATATTTGGTTAAGGTATAACTAAGTTATGGAATATTCAAAACATGGTATGGAACTAATACCTAGGAGTGGTCATTGCACATTAGAGGGAATCCAATGATTCTAGTGGTGGCATTCATGTTCATACTTTCTAATTTTTATTTTGTATCATTTCATCTATATTAATACACATTATTATGTGATTATTGATTTAAGAAATTTTATTTCTTGTCTAAAATGAAAAGTTTGTGTGTGTGTGTGTGTGTGTGTGTGTTTACATACACCATACCATTCACATAGGATTCAGTTTACATTTCTATGATTTCATTTGAATTTTTGGTTTTTCTAGGACAAGGGTTTCTTATTTAATGTTTTTATATCCATTTATAAGAAAATTTATGATATAATTTTATAATGAAATATTAATTAACTTATCTTATAAATTAATAAATAGAATTTATGTGATCATTTTTCCTATATAATTATGATGCATCAGATAAAAAAATATCAATTGAAAATTGTAAATTATTTTCCACTATTACATACAATTGAAAATTTACTTAACTGAGCCTTGGTTTTTAAAATTTTTGGCCAATGTAAATGTTAAAAATTGTATGAAATGGTCATATATCTTGAATAATATGTGTCTTTAGTTAAACAAAATTACAATTAAATGGTATAAAGTGTAGTTATTATGAATGTTACAGTTTAAGAAAAATGAAAATGTTTGATAAATTGAATCATATATAAATGATGTGGACCTTGTGTACATATGATGTTGACCATGTATATGTGTATTTGGGGATACTAAGAGAACCTTCTTAATGACAACCTATAATAGGGGGTGTAAATAATATCATTATTTTGTTCCTTTTATCACTTTATTTGAGCTCTAATGGTGAATTTAAAATAGAAATGTGTTCTTATGTGGTTCTTGATTATGTATGACCCGAAACTGAGAATAAGTAAATAGGTCTAGATAGAGTTTTAGAAATATGAGACACTTATGATTAGAGTGTATAATATAGTGGGATGATATTCATGTTAGAACATTGGTTTGAATGAAGACCTTGATATTTATGATAGGTTGTGACTATTAATGTCCCTTGTGGGTCTCTTCATGACCTAATAGTTGGTAGGGTAGGGTATATTTGAGTCTACTTGTGAGATCCCTATGTTTTATGGTTAGAGAAGAGTGAAAAGATATGTTTCCTTCCCTTATATTCTCTTTTATTGTTTATGAATATGTATTGAAGATAACCAAGGAATGGGTGTTTGTCTTAAGTGTAGGATGTCAATGTATATACTTCTATATGAGAATACTAAAGAGAGTGTGTTGGTTTTTAATTGCCTTATGAAATTGACATGTGGATCAGGATACTAATGAAATGAGAATTGTGACTAAGTAGTTGTACATTTTACAACTATTGTTGTAGATATATGTGATAGATGAGGGAACCCCTAAGAGGGGTTAGCCCAATATTGTGGATTCCATAGAGGTTATAATCACGATAAATGATTTATTTAGTTATTTATTCATTATAATTTTAATGAATACTTTTGAATGTGCATGTATATGTCTTATGTGTTATCGATGTAGATGCCCATACTTAGTGTTGTGGGTTTCCTATATTGAAATGGGTATGATCAGTTGGATAATTGACCTTATGATTTTGGAGATCATAGATGGTCTAATATATTTGGGTATATAATGGTTAGATTCTTTTCATTTTTTGGTGATACCAGACGTAGTTGGGGATCATGTAGTGGCCTTGGTATTAGTTAGATTCCCTTTGATTATTGGATGTAGGAATCAAGTGAGATAATTTCAACTAGATGAGTTTGACATGTGGTGAGAATAGCCATCTAGGTTATCAATCATGTGATCCTTGGACTGGTAGGGTATGAATCAAGATGGTTTAATTATATCATACATAATATCTACACTAATATGTATTGTTTTTGAGTTTTATTAGTTGGAAACTTGAACTGTTGAGTTCTCTTGGGAATGGTTAAATAAGATACTTCATTATCTTATCATAATAGAGTGTTTCACTAGTTTACTTGGTTGGATGATTAGTGAAACCTATTCTTATCCTTATGAATGAAATATTAGAGCTTGAAACTATATGGAAATAATGGATAGCATCTGATACAATTCTATGGGTGGTTTTTTAGAAATATTTTTTATATGGTGCAGAAATTGGTAATGATATGTGACTACTAAGGTATGTTCATGATAATGAATGAAAATTATTGGTGGTTTATTTTGATACTAATAATGTGTGTACGAATCATTTTAGATTTTATTTGTTTTGTCCCTAGGGAACCATTTTGGTTAGGACATTATGAGGTTCTGATGTATTTTGTGCGGTCTATGTCTGTTTAGTGTTTTCGAACTTGTAGAGTGAGTTTATGCATTACTGATGGTATTAGTGGATTATTTTTGATGAAATAATGGTGTAAAACAATGAAATTTTTTATTTAACTAAGAAGATAAATATGGTTTATACCCTTGACACTTGGATGTATATTAATTAATGGAAGATTTTAACTAGGATTTATCTTGGGGTAGACTATCATAGATAGTGGATGTATCAGGGTTTCAGTGATGTGTTGGACATGGTCTTATTTAAGTGATAATGAA
This sequence comes from Viscum album, assembly GCA_963277665.1. Taxonomy (NCBI): domain Eukaryota; kingdom Viridiplantae; phylum Streptophyta; class Magnoliopsida; order Santalales; family Viscaceae; genus Viscum; species Viscum album. Next base: position 2,051,665,573 of record OY728146.1, on the reverse strand, counting down.
CTGGTGATAAGGTCAAGATTAATTTGGTGATGTCTAGATAGTCATCTCATATTAGTTATGAGTTATGACCCCCTTTTTATAAAAAGTGAGTTGTAGTGTCATTACTGTTAGATCTTTTGAAACACTTGGCAATCAAGTGACTCTATTTGATTACTAAGGGATCAAGAGAGATCCACAATGATGGTTAGTTTATAACTGACATGAAAATTAGTTTCTATTAGTTATATGTAGGACCTTTAGTGTTAATGAATGCGAGATACATGTGATGACAAGATTGGTTGTGGAAATTGAGTTAGAACTATTAGGTTTGAGGGAATGGTGGTAGTTTTTTAGATGTTTGGAAAGTGGTTGTATAGACAATTATGGTGTTAATAAAGTCTTGAGTAGCACTCAAGTTGAGGAATTAATCAAATTACATGAGAGAGACTTGAGGATACCAATTTTTAGAAGTTTGTGGATATCAAGAAGAATTTTTCATGAGGATTAGTAGTAATGATTTCTTATGGGGGGGGGATAATAGATATTTTGATTGTGTGGTGATCATTTTGGGTAGCTTTTAGTGAAAATTAGATAGTTTCATTTTGATGAACCGACATGGAGTTGGTTTCTACTATTAATGCCTCTTGGGTATAATAGACTGAGATTGATATAAAAAATGAAAGGAACCCAAGTATAGGTTTCAGTTAATGGAATTTTAGTGGATTTTATATGATTTTCATTCGAAAATTTCTATTTATGGGATTATTATCATGTGATTTGACTGAGTTTTTTATCCAGAAGAAAGTTATAATGGATATTGAGTCAGTGAGGCTTCAGTTCTTAGGATTATCCTATCGTCATGAATAATGTAATGACCCTCATATTCTCATTGACTTGACAATACTATGAATCATTACTAGGCCTTAAGAGATATCCCCAACATGCCAAAGGCTAGTAATAAATTCTGAAGGGTCTCAAATGAAAGTGAGGGAAGATTTACCCATTTTTGAATAAAACCATTAACTCATACACCCATAACCAAGTAGCTCAGTATATGATGCATGAATAAATTAAAGACAACTCAACCACTTCATTTATAAAAAAAATAAAACCAATGTGTACTATAGTAGAAGAAAAATAAACTATCAAAGGAAATAGGGGAAATACAACCAAAGACACTATGAAAATGACAAGACTCTATGCTTCACAAGATCCATGATCCATAGCCACCAAAAAGTCCAAGTATCATGATGTAATGCTAAAAACATGTATACATTACCTTTTCCCATGTCCCTAAAATGACAACTGTAAAAGAACCAAAGTTCTAAAGCATGGGTGAGTATAAACTCAATAGGCTTTCCCTGATGAATTACCTACTCACTCCACTAGGATTTAAAGGTTAGAAACCTTTAAATAAAATAGTTTATATATAAAATTTCAGTATTAAAATTTATAAAAAACTATAAACAAGTTCCAAAACCATTTATAACCAAATGAAAACAAGTGATCTTTAAACCAATTTACAGAAATACATACTTCCATAGAAACAACCAAACAAGGCTTTAAAACCAATTATTTAAATTATTTCAGTATACCCGATTCATGGTTCACAGTACACTCACCCATTAATGTAACCTGGAACTCTATATACTCGTGGGCGGTGAGTTATCCATCCACTAAGACTTCAACTTAGTGGACCACCTTGATGGGGGTACTTCACTCCCATATCTATCCCAACCTTTATTGGGGTAATTAATTCCCTAATCCATACCTTTATAATGCTTATGAACATGCACCACACACCCATTCGAAATCCAAGTGTGTACAACCAATTCAAACCATCTCAAAAAAACTGAACTTTTATTGAAAACCAATGAACAAACCCATTTCAAAAAACGATAATGTTACAATAAAACATTCCTTTTTATTGAAAATATCTAAATAAAATCATGTGTGACAATTTCAAAAAAAAATACCATTTTAAAACTCCCATTTTAAAATCAAGAGAAAAGGTACTTTATTCAAATCCCCAATTTTTCTGGATTTTAATCCTTTACCAAACCATCATCAAAGAGGGTTCCAACAATTCTTAAACAGACAATCCATGATCAAATAATCACAATAATATCAATTTCAAATTATGGAAATCATTTTTACTAAGATGACTTGAGATTGAATGCACCAACCTCAAATGTTTTGACGAAAATTGACAGCGAATGAAGAACTCTCACACAAACCGGGTTAATTATCTACAAAAAATAGTATTAGATCTATTTTCCTATCAAAAAAAAGAAAAATCTCAAATTATTTGTCATCCATAACCTTATATCAACTCGTAATAGGTGTATATCAGAGAAACCAAGAAGATAAGAGAATTATATCTAAGTATATCTGAATAATTGTGACAAGAACGATGAAAAACTTCACTTATTAAGAGAATCTAGCTTGAAAATGACAAGGGAGGGCTCTACATGGGTTCCAAAATGATAGGAAGAAGATCCCCAAACTTAAATGGAGAGAAATATTGAATAATGGGTTCAGAAGAGTAAAAATAAGGGAGATATCTCAAAAACAGGTGAGATCCTATTTTTAAGGATCTAATTTTTACTATGTACACAGTTAGACAACACAGTTAGACAAACTATGTGCTAACCTTTCATTAGATATTGCTTTAAGAAAACCCATACATGGCCTCCTTACATGGTCTCCCTAACCATGCTCAAATTGTGACGAATCTACTACCACGAAACTACAATTTTTCATGGTTTCTTCTAGGATATTTTTATGGTTTAGACAAACTGTGTGCAACCCACGTGCATCTACTTTAGCCCAAAAAACTTATTGAAAGTTCACCCAACTCTACCATAATTCACTATTACACTTTATAACCATAGAAAAAATCACGTAAGTGTTACATATCAGAAACCAGGGGTACTAAATTCTCCCCACAATTGGTCATTCTATCCTCAGAAAGTAGAAAATAATTGATGCATTCAAAGATTTTTTTCCATTGCTCTTTTATTTCCATCTAGCGTTCTCAAGTCTCTTCCTAAATCCGACCATGTTGCCATAAAACCCACAATAGATAAATTATTTTTCAATGAAATACTTTCTATTTCCTATCCACATTCTGCACTGGGATGTGTACCAACGAAGCATCTGGATCTAGGTCAATGTGATCCCATCTGATTTCATGGTCAGGATCAGGCTGATACATTTTCAACTGTGATACACAGAACACATTATGCACCAAACTAAACCATGGTGGAAATTACAAATGATATTCCACCTCTCCAACCTATTCTGTTATCTCTAAAGGGACAATGTATCGAGGATATAACTTTTCATGCTTCTCAAAATGGTAATGTCAAATCCTTAGAGAGATCCTCAAGAACACATGATCACTCATCATGAATGAAGACAGTCTTCAGTGATGATCCACATAATATTTATGATGACTCTAAGTTGTATACATCCTCCTTCTGATCCACTAAATCTTCTTTATTGTTTCTTAGAAAATGATGGGCCTAACTAGAGAAGCCTCACCTGTTTCCACCCAACAAAGTGGAGAATGATAAGGAAACCCATACAATGCTTCAAAAGAATCCTTATGTATCGAGTCCCAGTATCTGTTATTATAAGAGAACTTAACTAAGGGTATATTCTCTACCCGTGAATCACCAAAATCCATTAAATAAGCATGTAACATGTCTTACAATGTTTGTATTTTCTATTTAGATTGTATGTCCATCTGAGGATGATACATCGTACTCATATTCAACTAAGTTACAAGGGATTTCTCTATAGATTTCCAGAAACAATACATGAACCTCAGATCTCAATCTAACATGATAAAAACTGGTATTCCATATCTCTTTACTAATTTTTGGATATATATTTTGGATGGATCCACCACCATATGAGTTTCATGAATAGGAGTGAAATGGGATAACTTTGTGAGTCGATCCATTATCACCCATATAGAATCGTGTTTGTGAACCATTATTGGGAGACCTGTAACAAAATCCATTGTTATCTTCTCCTATTTCAACATTGGGATAGATAAAGACTACAACATACCCATCGGTCACTGATTCTATTCCTTAACTTGTTGAAAAGTTAGGCACTTTGAAACGAACTCATCCACTTTACTTTTCATGTTGCTCCACCAAATTTTTTCCTTCAATGCCTTATACATCTTCTATATGCCTGGATGTACAACTCATCTTGAATTGTGGTAATCATGAAGAAGTTATTCCTAAAAATCCATAGTTATAGCCATCTGATCTCTAAACCAAAAAACTGGACTCCCATAAAGTTTCCATCCATCAATGGTCTCCCCACCGTTGAGTTATGAACTCATAACTCGGCATTCTTCATGAGACTTTTGTGTGTCGTTAACTATATTTACCAAATCAGAAACAATGGAAACTGAAAATAAAACCACAACATCACCTAGGTCTTCACATTCCACATGCATGTCGGTTATGATGGAAATCAACTATCTCTTCTGAATCTTCCTTTGACAACTAATTGTGTGAATTTTTGCATAATGAAATGGCCAACGAATTACCTTTTCCTAGTGTATACATCAAGTCAAAGTCAAACATCTAGAGATACTCCATCCATATACTTTACCTCAAATTCAAATATCATTGTGAGAAAATATATTTCAAGATCTTATGATCTGTGAACATAATAAATTTCACACCAAAGAGAAAGTGATGTTAAGTCTTCAAGCATGTTCAATTGCAGCTTAATCCAAATCATGTGTTGGGTAGTTCTTCTCATGCACTCTTAATTTACTTAAACCATAAGCAACCAAAAGGTATCCTTGCATGAGAATACAGCCCAAACCAGATCCCAAAGCATCACAGTACACCACATACCCCTATCCTGATTCTATAAAAATCATGATGTGTGTCGATTTGAGATGAACTTTCAACTCTTGGAAATAATTCTGGAATTCCTCAGTCCATTGGAATGGAACATTCTTCTTTATCAAGGCATTCATTGGTGAATCTATCTATGAGAAGTCTCGTAGAATGCATCAGTAATAACTATCTAGATCAAGAAAACATTGTTTCTCAAGGACATTCTTCACCAGTTTCTACAAGATCACTATTTCTATCTCGTCAGGGTCCACTGAAACACTTTTTTCAGAAATCGTGTGGTTAAGAAAGCATACCTCTTGTATCCATAAATCACACTTTGATAGTTTAGCATACAAAAGGTGATCTATCAATATTCCAAATATTATTTCCAAGTTTTTCTCATGTTCATCCCTTTTCCTTGAATACACCAAGATATTTTCCACAAACACCACAAAAAAAGAATACAGATGTCACTGAAATATCCAATTCATCAATTCCATAAATACTTATGGTGCATTCGTAAGAAAAAAAGGAATTATTACATATTAATAGTGTCCATATCTTCTTCTGAAATATGTCTTCAGAATATCTTCTTTTCAAACTCGCAATTGATGATATCCTAATTGCGAGTCGATTTTAGAGAACCATTGGGTTCCCCTTAATTGATCAAACAGATCATAAATTCATTGAAGTGGATAATTATTCTTTATTGTAACTTGGTTAAGCTTACAATAATCCACACACATCCTTAGAGTTCTATCTTCTTTCTATATGAAAAAGACCGGTTCTTTCCATGGATACGTTCTTGGCCTAATAGAACCATTTCATTCCAACTCCTCTAAATGCACTTTTAGTTCCCTTAATTCTATTGGTTCCTTACTATAAGATGTACAATAAATAGGATTGATCCTTAGAAGGAGATCAATATTAAACGTAACTTTCCTTATAGGTGGTAAACCTAAGAAGTTCTTGGGAAAGCAATCTAGAAATTGGTCCAAAACTACTGTAAAACAGATATCCTCGATCTCTTACATCAATGCAACAGTGAACGCTACCAACTAGTAATATATTGTTCCCACTACTGGTGATAACAAGCCCATTGAACCTATCTTTACAATTGTTTCTCCTTAAAAGACATTCTTAATGCCATCCTCAGTTGTGAAACTAACAATTATACTATAACAGTAAATTTGATCCTTATACGTCATCAACTAATCCATACATAGGATTACATCACAGACATCCATATCCAACACTGAGAAGTCCCATTTCATCTCAACTCCATCAATAGTTATAGAACATGCTTTTCAAATGAAGGCCCGACATTCACTTTCCCTAAGAGGAGTTTCCAGTTTTCTCATAGAAGGAATAATTTCAAGTTTCAAATATATCATGTCAATATCATGAGAAGAAATGAAGGAATGTAATGAAATAGTATCAAATAGTACTTGAATAAGGGTACGATTAAAAATAATCATACCTCTCACTGTAGATGTTCTAGCCTGATCATCAACAACCATCTTCTCAACTACATACAATTGATTCATTGCTACACTTTGCTATTTATTTCCTTACTGATATTTTCCTTTTTGGGGAATCATGGTATTCATGGAATCATCGTGCATAGATCTGATCTATTGACAAGATTGATTATACTTCCCTCGTCTTATTGAATAATAAGATGCATGTGATTCCTGAGAAGTGTCTCGAGCACCTGACCTCGGATAACTATGACAATAACACTAAATATGTCTCATATTCCTGAAATTATGGCATGCTCTAGGTTGTTCTATACACTCTCTCTTTATGTGGTCAAGCAAACCACATTATAAACAGCCTGGTTTTCTCTTGAGTTGTGGAGGAAGGTTCATTGATCTAGCCATCTAATTCTGAGTCCCACAACCACCTTGGAAATAGGTGTCTCTATTGTTCTTGGCCCCAGTATTTGTGTTCCCACCATTTTCTATAGTTAATATGATACTTCCTCATCCCATATATCATGAGATATCATGCTCAACTAATTTTTCTCTTTCACTATATCTGTATAATTCGTAATATAAATCACTTCAATCTTTGAGAAAATCTCATTCCTTGGACATGATTCAAAGATGTGTTCCTTCAATGCTTCACTTGTTGTAGCTTCTCATGAAAAGTGCACTAAATTCATAAATATAGTGTCATACTCTATGATAGAGATATTCTCTTGCTTCTGACTAAAGAAATGTGTCATCCTATGGATCTTGAATGTGTGAGGATATGATGTTTTTTTAACAGTTCTTGAAAATCATCCCAACTTAGGCCTTGATCACCTTTAGAATGTATCACTCGATCCCACCACTGGCTTATGAGATCCTTGAGCATATAAGTCTCCATCTTGATATTCTTCTAAGTTGGTGTGTCAATTAATTCAAAGATATGATCCATGCTATTCATCCACACCTCCACTTTTTTAGGTTCATAATCACCTCGGAATATGGGTGGATTCTACTTCATAAACTGGATGGAATGATCAACATGCCTTGGATAATCCTTCCATTTTCTCATATCCACATCTTGAAATTCATGAACAATACTTTGAACCAACTCCTAGTTCACCTGTGGCATAGGTGCAACCACATTCTCCATAGCTTTTTCTGGTCGGTTTTTACATTGCCTATCGAGTGACATTTTCTAAACAAACAACAAACTCTGTAACTCTCACTCCCTATAAACTAGTGGATTAGAATTTCAAATTCTATTATACTAACTATTACAACATTGTTTTGTAAATACAACATTTTCCACATTCAACCATTTTTTGAAAATCCATTTTCACTTTTTAAAATCAATCCATTTTTAAATTTCATCTATCATGGTCTTTACAAAATCATTCATTTGAAAACAAATTCTGCATTTTTCAAAAATTGAAAGCTTTACACACAATCATAAATCATTAATACAAATGAAATATGCAATCCTAGTGGAAATGCATTCCTCTACAATGCATTTCATGATTATCTCGTTGGCTAAACTCATGACAATGAGATTCCAAAATCCTATAAGTGTCTCTAAAACACTTATGTACCCAACTCCCTGGTAACTTGAAGTTTAGCATAAATGGATTAGCTACTTCATTTTATAATATACATTCCACGTTTCGATAATCCAACTCTTTTCAAAGATCACAGCCCAAGGAATAGACAAGAATGAATTCAACTCCAAGACCTAAAAAATGATGACTACTTGTTAGGAAAGGACCAAACAGGCTAATACCATTTGTAATGACCCACATATTCTCATTTAAATGAGAATACAATGAATAATTACTAGGACATAAGTGACATACCCAAGATTCCAAAGGATTTAAATAAATTCCAAAGTGTTTCAAATGAAATTGGGGGACGATTCAACCTTTTTGAATAAAACCATTAACTAATCCAACCATAACCAAGTATCTCACTAAATGATGCATGAATAAATGAATGAAAACTCAACCACTTCATTTATAACAAAATTGAACCAAAATGTAATAAAATGAAAGACAAATAAACAATGAAAGTAAATAGTGTAAAGAAAAACAAAGAATATGAAAACCAAAATACTCCTTTCTTTACAAACTCTGTGCTCCACAACCACCCAACAGTCCATGTATCATGAGGTGGTTCTAAAAACATGTGATACTTTACCTTTTCCCATGTCCTGGAAGATAACATCTACAAAATCACCAAATTATCAAAGAAGGGGTGAGTATAAACTTATTAGGCTTTCCCCAATGACTTCCCTACTCACACCACTAGGATAGAAAGGTTAGAAACATTTAAATAAAATAGTTCATATAGAACAATTCTTCAAAACAATTTATAAAATACTATTAACAAGTTCCAAAACCATTTATAACCAAATGAAATCAAGTGATATTTAAACCAATTTCCAGCAATACATACTTCCAAAAAACTAAACGAGGATTTAAAACCAATTATCGATATTATTTTGACATACCAAATTCATGGTTCACAACACACATACTGATGCATGTAACCTGAAACTCCCTATACTTACGAGCAGTGAGTTATCCTTCCACTAAGACATTAATTTAGTGGACCACATTGACGCGGGTACTTCACGTCCATATTCATCCCAAACTTTATGGGGGTATTTCATGCCCTAATACATCCCTTTCCAATGCATACGAACACACACCACACACCAAACACCCATTCCAAATCCAAGTGCGTTCCACCAATTCAAACCATCTCAATAAAACTATACTTTTATTGAAAACCAATGAATAAACTCAATTCAAAACAACTATAATGTTTCAATAAAACATTCCTTTTCATTGAAAACATCTAAATAAAATCATGTTCTACAATTCCAAAAAAAAATCATTTTAAAATCAAGAGTAAAATCACTTTATTTAAATACCCAATTTCTTCATATTTTCATCATTTACCAAACCATTATCAAATAGGGTTCCAAAAATTCATAAATATCCAATTAATGATCAAATAATCACAATAATATCAATTTTAAATCATTCCAATCAGTTCTATTAAGATGAGTTAGGAGTGAATCCACCTAACATGAAGTATTTGATGAAAACCGACAACAGAAAAAACACTCACACAAACCGGGTAGATTCTCTACAAAACCACTTGACTTGTCATTATTCACTTCATCATTAACAATTTTACATTTCTTATAAAATTTTTATATCATCAAACATTATAAAATTAAAAATAATCATAGATATTGTATAACACACTATCTAAAAAGTATCAACAAACATCAATAATAAATAATTGTCGTATACAATCACATCATCCCATAAAATTCATTCTTAGTTATAGAAATTTTATTATTTAATTCAGTTACACCATTAACTAATGAAAAATAAGCAATATACCTTCACATCTTCATAAAAAATAAAAATATATGTAATAACACCCCTTACATGAGAGTTTTAGGGTTCGCTAAGAAAAAACATTACAACTAGCACATATCTCCAATTCCCACAAACTGAAGGAACTCACAATCTCGATGGTAATACAATAATGGATTTTACATAACAAAATAACAAAAAAAGACATTTAAATGAAAAAAATCATACATTTCATGTAAAGAAAAGGTGGGTGGGAAAAAACCCAATTGGATAATAAGAAACTCGCCTTAGATCCCCAATGAACAATCTATGGATGTTGGGATCTAAATCCTAGAGAAATGGGACTTTAATTATATGAAAAAATAATTTGGGTCTCCTATGGTTCAAATGACAATGGTAGAAGTGTGATGAATTCATGTAGGATAATAAATTTATATAGAATTTCATTTTAATATCTCATTTCACAACCCCCTTAACCACACAATAACCTCCAGTGTTTTTTTGAAAAAAACAACAGTGCAACATGGGTGGTCGTATCAAAAAAGTTGAAACCATTGTAATGATATCCCTTCATATCTCCCCAAGATCCTATGAACCTTAGTTAAAGGGTGTTTAGTGACCTATAAACCTTATCTTAGTGGTATTTCGTGTGTAAGAGACAAGGAAACCCAATTCATGGGGCTCCAAAACACAACATATTCACACACCACATCTGCCTCTAGAGCGACAGAGATACCATAACCCCTTATCATATGCCTCTAAATTATAATACCCAAACTAAAAGGAAATGATCATATCCAAACATATACCTTGGACTGGCCAACAAGCTCATGACACAACCCCCACTAGAAAAAAATTCAGCAAAAAAACACTTCTTCTCTATTATCCTCTTCGCGAACACCTCTGAAAACCCAAAAACAAAATGGAACGGCCAGGGAAAAACATGGTTCTTACATAACTATTTTTTTTATTTTGTTAATTATTTATTTTTAAATAGTTAAGTTACCCATAAAATTGGGATATTTTTACACCTCCCTCTTTTGATTAATTTATTTTGTTTTTTTTTTCATTATTACTAAATTAAGTCAATTGAGCACGACTTTTTATTCCCCCTTCACCAAAAAACAAATTTGGAACAAAAATATACCTTCAAAGTTATTTATTTATTTATTTATTATTATTTATTTTTCCTCACAATACTCTCTCCTAACACAAACACACATTACATGCAGTTCAAAAATATCCTTTAATTTTTTATTGTTTGTCTTTTTTAACAAATAATTTATATACGATGAATTCCACATTTTTATTTTTTTTAATTATTTACCTCTCACACACCACTCTATATCGACTCAAAAAATTCTCATGGAACACTCTTTCCCCCTTATCACAAAATCATTCCCATTATAAAAATCCATCACGCATAAGTACATCAGCCTTGTCGTTGTTGTTGTTGGTGGTGGTGGTGGTGGTGGTGGTGGTGGTGATGGTGGTGATGTTTTTCTTGTTTTTTATTTATTATTATTATTATTATTATTATTATTATTTTATTTAATCATATTATGACTCACTCACACATTGTCTCATAACTCAACACACCCCATCCAATCTAATCCTCAGACCATACTATTTCATGTACACGCATTATCAATCGATTTATTCTATTTATTATATATAAATCATAAAATCTTCTATGTACACATACTGAAATACAACATAAAAATAATTATAAATATTTTTTCTATAAAATTTCTTTAATACTAAAACAAGAATATTTAAAACAATAACAATAACAACCTCATCACCAATAATTTTATTGTATTTTATTATTATCATTAATTAATAATAATTCATAAAGCCTCATGTATAAATATATTAACATATATTAATTTATTTTCCCATAGATGTATATAACTAATCAAATTTTATGTTCATAAAATATATAATTATTATTATACTAATTTAATAAAATTAATAAATAAGAAAATAGTTTTTCTGAAATAAATAAGAACTAAATAACACATATTAATACCATAAAAAAAATAAAAACATCACTCTGGAAAACATGAGCTATTATATCAATGATAAATGTACACTAACTCTTGATGACATTAATTCCTTAAATTAGTAAAGATGAAAACCACTAAAAACTTCACTTTGTGCAGTTCTCTTCAAATCATAGATTCATCTTAGTCTCCACAATAGAGCTTCCAAAATTCCAGAGTTTTCTTATATAATAAACAATATAATGATGGTATATGAAACTCATTGGATATACAAACTAGTTGGAAAATGATTTTAACCTCCTCAATCTAGTTCACAGTCTCAGGGTTCTATATATAGAACTAATATTTTTCTAGGAAGAATAATTAAATTTTCAACAATTTTTTACCCTAAGCTATATTCTTAGACCATATATCCACCTTAAGCCTCTATCAGACTACCAAATACCACTCTCTCTCAATATAACATCTATGGTAATCTTGGTATTATGTTAAAAAATTGATAAAGATATAATTGATCAACCTAAGAACAATGGTATATATTTAAATTTAAATAGAATTTATATTTTTTCAAGAACACCAATTGTGAACAATTATTCACTTATCAGTATGCACAATCATCAAGAACTAATAAAACTACATGATTCATGATCCCATAATAATACATTACATTATATAAGGTATACTTATTATATTTTTATAGTCATTATATGATCAATTTCCATGTGTATAAGTGCATCTACCATCCTTATCCACCGTTGGAACCTTAGGTCTAGTATCAATCATATGTTTAGATATACCACTACCCTACAAACCAGACTACACGTAACATGTTCCTAACAAAAAACTATAACCAAGAGAAAAATTAAATTATACAATAACACTCTTTTATAACCTCAACTCACTTAGATCCCTCCCTAAACTAGCTGAATGAGAGATTGTGACTCTTGAAAACTATCTCAAATATTATAAGAGTTAGTGAAAATAAACGAGGTTATAATATTATTAAAAGGGAGGAAATATATTTTTTAGGGTCCTAATATTATCTATAAGGATATAATGAAAATAATATAAGATAAAAAACCCCATAACCATTTAGTAACACAAAAAAGTAAACTTTATGATTTCTAGAAAAAAATTAAAAAAATATGCACATGGAAACTACAACTGAACCCCAAAATATATAAACACTAAAATTCAATGTACCTCAGATGATAAATCAGTAGTCACTAACTCAAAACTCTAGTAAACACCCTTGAATATATCTAGCATTTATCTACTCTATCTAAAACTTTATCATAAATCATTATAAATATATAGTATTATGGGTGAGTATATCCACATAATTAGTATTTCACACCTAAAAAGAGTGGATAATATCGTAACAAAAATTAAGGAATATTAATAATTATTATGATGTATTAAATAAACCATTTAAATATCACCTTTTTAAACTCTTCTATTAAGATAATAGGGAAACCACTATTTATGTTTTATAGAAATATCATAACAAAAATCACTATTAAGAATATTCCTTATATTAAAATTGTATATAATTTAACACATTATATGAAATGTATAACTTAGCCACTACAAACCAACTCCCACCAACCCAGTCACTGATAGTCCCCAACTTCTTATATCATAGAGGATATTACTCTCATTACCTACTCATCATCAATTCATCAACCACATATATACATTATAATGGACATAAATATTATGTTATCTTCCTCATGATTATGTCAAAAATATACTGATATCATAACGATATACATATATGGGAGAACTAGGTTTTCTTTTTAACAATCACACTAGTCCCCTTGCTATATGTGTGTTAGGTTTAAACTCAAAAAAAATATCATATTATGGTTTAATAGTAATTCTACAACTATCGTTGAAGTTGCATCAAAATAATTAATCATTAACTCACAATTTCATTTCACTTATATTGAAATCATTACCATATACATCAAATCATATGTAAATCATACTAATCAAAAGTCATAGTGTATGCAATTACAAGTTCTTAAAGAATTTTGATTAAATATTCTAAATGAATAACCCAACATAAAATCACAATACAACCCTAAGAAGAATTATAAATAGAATAAACAAATCACATTACACCCTAATACCATAGTAGAAACCAACTAGTATAATTGAACTATAATCAATTTATCTTATCATGGGATAAAAATCTTATTAAGTGTGTCTTTAAAACTCTTACAGAAAAAATGGGTAAAAATTTAGGAATTGAAATTGAATCTAGTATACATGATCACAACACGTAACCACTTCACCAGAGGAGTCATTAATCTCAAAAAACAATTATATATTATTCCTTATCTTGGTAATACCTTCATATTATTTTGAAATCTTTGAATGGATCTATAATAATTATAATCACATTTTTTATTAATTATATTTCCTCAATTTTATCCTAATCAAGAGTCCCAAATCACTGATTTAAGTGAACCACTATGTTCATCTCATGAAAACAATTCAATTATTTTTAACACCTATAAAATATAGTATAATATAATAACAATATCGATTTCTTTCTTAACACACACCACTAAGAATTAATTTAATTGAGACGTATTATAAAAATATTATTATTTTAATGTGACCTATAAGTTGAATTGGAGGGTATCAATATGAGTAACCTCATTATGAAATATATATATGTCTATATATTTTTTCCAATAAATTCAAATTTATTAATTAATTCTTACAAAATAAGAACTAAATTTTTAGTGGAGTCATTTTGTGATTCAAAAATTCAACTTCCTCAAAAAGGATTTTTATTACATTATGTATGTAATATCCTAGTTCTGGAAGCTTCCCAGAGATGCCCCGTACCCGGTTGGTCACATGGCCTTAATCAAATTTCCCCGAACGCTAGAGGCTTTCGACTAGCAGTGAGGGTCTTGGGTGTGATAGTGGGAAAACTATGCCCTCATTGGTAGAGTAACACAGTGGAAGTAAATAGATATAAAATAGCAGAAGAAGTAAACATACTAAACAACAGTGAAAATGGAAGACTGATAAAAGAAACAATTGGATCACACATATATGTATAATGCATGATACATGTGTCTAGGAAAGTAGCCAAACAAGTCACAATGCTAAAATACAGTACAAAACCCAAGTACAAATAAAAGTAGTAACATATCTATAGCATCGCAAGCCTAAGCATGGTCTCATGCTCTCCAGCTCCAAAGGAGTCAAAATCCTGAAGTAGAAGGGCACTTGCCCTTATCTATACCTACAGCAATATAATCTGTTAGGGCCCAAAAGCATGGTCCAAACAGGGTGTGAGAATACATCACAGTAGGCAACCACCACAATATATGTGCTTAACATTCATTGAATATATGGTATGTAATAAACAAAAGAATTCAATAAACAATTAATTACTCAGTAGTAAAAAATCATACTGTTTCAAAGCATTCAGTTTCATATATCAAGTAAACAACTAATCAATCAGGAAAACACAAACAGGTAACCCTCTGGGAAGTAATCACAGCTTATCCTCTCTAGTCCTACCTAGAAACACAAGAAACCCTCTAGGAAGCACACACAGTCTACCCCTCTGGTTCGATTACCAGGATATAATAAAGACTCTCTGAGGAAGGACTCATGGTCAATTCCTCTTATAGTCTAAAGTGATAAAGACTCTCTGGGGAAGCTCACACAGTCAATTCCCCTTATAGTCAAAAGTGATAAAGACTCTCTAAGGAAGCTCACATGGTCAATTCCCCATATATTAAAAAGTGTTCAAAGACACTCTGAGGAAGCTCACATGGTCAATTCCCCTTATAGTCTTCTACACCAGGTTCTCACGGCCCTGTGTAAGTCAAAAGATCATATCAATGCAACATGGCCAAAGTAAAACTCAAGAACTACTTAGCTAAATAGTCTACAGCATATCAAACATGTCAGATAAAATAATCACTCCATCCTATAGTACTAGGCATGGGAAAACATCAAGGAAGCCCAACGGGCTAAACAGGACCAAATAGTCAAAAACAGAACATTCCTGGGAAACCACTTCCAAAGCATATCAATAAACCCTATTGACATTCAATTAACCTCTACTCAAGCATACAATCATGGCAGGCAATTATTAGGGTCAAAATAGTAAACTCTCAAATCCCATTCATGGGTATTGGAAAATGAATTGCACATATAACTCGAATACTTTCAACAGAAAGGCACAAACCACCTACCTCAATGTTGGGAGATCTCTATATGTGAACCTCAATCCTTGAATCTCCTAATAACACTATAGATTTACCAAAACTTCTAAAAACTTCAATGGAGAATAACTTGAGAAGGATTAGGAATCATGAAATGAAGCTCTAGAAGAAGTAATAGATTATCGAGGTGGTCCCAACGCAATCGACGGTGGTCAAATTAGAGATCGGATGCTCATTCAGGGTCTCAAAGAAATATTGCAGTCGTATGGGCGGTCTCAAATGAACTAGGTTGAGAAGAAGGCCTTTCTGGTGATTAGACATGACCCCGGTACATTTAATGAAAAAACAAGTACACAACGTGTACTTTTTAAGTACATGGCATGTACTTTCCCTTACCGATCCCCGCTTTAGGCGGTCTCCAGGTCACCACTCATGGCCATGTGCAAGGCTGCTACATGGCCAGCACACGGCTACCCACGGTAACCGAGTACACGGTGTGTACTCATAAAGTACACAGTGTGTACTTCAAAAATTTCCAAAATTTCCTCTTTTTCTCAAAAATGACCAGAAAAGGAAAACATACCTAAAAAAATATTTGGGTTCTTACAAGATTCTCCCCTTAAATAAATTTGTTCTTGAATTTCCCTAGCAAGGTTATGTATAAGAAGAAACCCCAAACTGCTATGGCCACTACGGTCGTACATCCGCCTCTCTCTCCTAAGTCTTGTCCTATACTCACCCATGCTGCCATAGCACTCGTACCGGAGGAACAGACCGACCATGAAGAACCTTCATACTTCAATCGTTGATAAGGATAGGATGCTCCTCAAAAGATACATCCACTTCCAACTCAACCTCCTCGGGTGGGAAGACATGAGACGGGTCTAAGAAGAAACGTTGAAGTTGAGAAACATGGAAGATGTCATGCATATTGCGGTACCTCTGAGGTAACTTTAACCAATAGGAAACTATCCCAACTCTCTCCAACACCTTAAACAGCCAGACATACCTCAGTGAAAACTTACCATGTCTCATAATCCTTCTGTTCCCCATCCTCGGTGTGACACACAGGAAAACCTGATCCCTGACCTCGAACTCCAGAGGTCATCTCCACTGATCATCATAAGATTTCTGTCATGACTGTGCAGTATCCATCCTCTTCTAAATCAACTCTATATGCTCTGTGGTCTCCTAAACAAGACAAGGTCCTAGCATAGCTGCCTCTCATGCCTCTATCAAACATAAGGGTGATCGGCATGGCCTACCGTACAAATCCTCATAAGGTGTCATCTGAATAGTTTCTTGAAAACTATTTTTGTAGGAAAACTCCACAAGAGGTATGTGATTATCCCAAGAACCTCTAAAATCTAGAATGCATGATCGTAGCATTTCTTCAAGAACCTTAGTCATACGCTCGGACTGGCCATTTTTCTGGGGATGGTAAGATGTACTCAAAAATACTTGTGTACCCAAAGCCTTCTAAAGCCCCTTCCAGACCCGAGAAGTAAAATGTGCATCTCTGTCTGAAACAATGGAGTATGGAACCCTTTGTAGACGTAAAATCTATCGAATGTAAAAACTTCCCAGTTCATCAACACTGAAGGTCTCCTTAGCTATCAAGAATTGATCAACCTTTGTGATTCTATCAATGAAAACCCATATTTCATCATTCCCTCGAGAAGACCTTGATAAACCTGTCACGAAATCCATCGCGACACCATTCCACTTCCACTCAGGAATGGATAACTGCTGCAAAATCTCTACTGGTCGCTGATGCTCCACCTTCACCTAGTGATAGGTGGAACACTTCATGAAGAAACCATCAACATCTATTTTCATATCAAGACACCAATACTAATGGTGTAGATCACGATACATCTTGGTGACACCAGGATGAACTTCCAAAATTGAGGAATGAAAGTCCTACATCAGCTCCTCGTATATGTCTGCTGACACCCATACGCGCCCCTAGAAATGAAAAATCTAATCCCCGCCTATGGTCCATCCAGGAATAGGGTCCTCTCCTTACAAACATTCCCGTAGGACAAGGCCTTCTGAATCTAATAGTTGCCTCATTTTCACTTGATCAAGTAAAGTAGAGGTAACAGCTACAGAAGAAATAAATGTATGTCCCTATCTGTTGTGAACCTTCAAATGCATCTCAGAAAACAGAGCCATAAGCTGCCACTCACTACTAGCCTCCTGAACTGCCTGTATCTAATTCCACCTGCTCAATGAATTAGCCACTTCATTGTCTTTCTCAGGCGTATAGGTAAGCTCGAAGTCAAAAGATTGAAGGTACTCGACCCACCTGCACTGTCTCAAATTCAGGTCACGCTGAGTGAAGATGTACTTGAGATTTTTGTGCTCGGTGAAAACCAAAAAAATTTCTCCCAGAAGATAATGTATCCAATAGCGTAAGGCATGAACAACTACCACCAACTCAAGATCGGGTGTCAGATAATTTTTCTTGTGTCGCCTCAACTGTCGAGACTCATACGTGATGACTCCTTCCCCCTGCATAAGAATAGCTTCTAGGATGATACCTAAAGCATCACAGTAAACAATATAGCTCTTTCCCAACTCTAGAAAGACTAGTATTGGTGCTGAATTCAATCTTCTTTTCAGTTCATGAAAGGCTTACTCACAAGAATCTAACTACAATAACCTTTCACCCTTCTTAGTCAACCCCGTCACTGGTGTTGCTAAGCGTGAAAAGTCCTGTATAAAATGTATGTAGTAACCAGCCAGCCCTAGAAAACTCCATACCTCAAAAACATTCTTCGGTTTCTCCCAGGAAACTACTCCTCTCACTTTCTCTAGGTCGAAAAATACTCTTGACTCTGAGATAACATTACCCAAGAAGTGAATCTTATCCATCTAAAAGTGGCATTTTGAGTGTTTAGCATATAAATGATGCTCTCTCAGTGTACTCAGAATGATCTCAAGATGGATAGAATGGTCGTGTCGAGTGTGAGAGTACACCAATATATCATCCACAAAGACCACCACAAAAGAATCCAATATTGATGGAACACTCAGTTCATTAGTGACATGAAAACTGCAGGCTTTTTTGTGAGACCGAACGACATAACCACATACTCGTATAGACCATACCTACTCCGAAAAGTTGTAAGAACTATATTAGATGGTCTAATGTGCAATTTATGATAACCGGATCTCAAGTCAATCTTCAAGAACACCCAGGCTCCTCGAAGCTGATCAAAGAGATCATCAATACTCGATAAGGGATATTGATTCTTGATCGTCAACTAGTTCAACTTCCGATAATCCACACAAATCCTGAGGGTATTGTCTGCCTTCTTCACAAAAAGGACAGGAGAACCCTATGGAGAAGTACTGGGTTAGATGAAACCCTTTTCATGAAACTTCTCCAACAATTTCTTGATCTCTTGTAACATAGGTGTAGCCATCCTATAAGGAGGAATAGACACCGGTGCCGCTCCTCACACAAGCTCAATAGAAAAGTCTACCTCTCACTCTAGAGTCAAACTTGAAAATTCTTCTGGAAAGATTTCCCTGAAACAATCCACAACTGGAGGAAAGTCTAACTGTGAAGTCCCCTGGTCATCCAGATATAGACTAGAAATCTGGGTTGTAACTCCTCCCAACCCATGATGCTCGGGTCCCGCTCTTCTCACCTGGACATCCCATTCACCCTTATGAAGAAACGATTTGCTATCTGGTGATGTAAAACTCACCCTATGATGATAGCAATCGACGACTACCTGGAATTGAACTAACCAGTCCATTCTAAGAATGATTTCATAGCCTATCATCTCTAGGAAATAGAGGTCCCATAAAGAGTGACACCCACCAACCTCTAGAGGGAACTCCTTATACTAACACACACTAGTTGTTCTATTCCCCAACGGAGTGTCTAGCGTCAACATATCAGCATAAGAAAAGATGTAGAGCCCAATGATCTCCATAATATAAATAGATATAAAGCTCTGGGAATCTCCTATATCGAAAAGAGTAGAAGCTAAAACTGAGGCAACTAAGATCGTACCTCGAACTGTAGAAGGTCTGGGATCCTACTTCTATTGGGTCTTCTTCACTACAAAAGTCTAACCTACACTGCGGACCTATGACCCTGCTTGACCACTCTTAGTGAATCCACCCTACTGTCACTGAAATCCTAGAAACTAACTACCACGGCCATGACCTCCAACTCCTCCTGAACATCCGGAAGAACTCCAGTTACCTGACTGGTGAGAAAATTGTGGTGCTGCTCCTGAATAAGGAGTCATTGAAGAACCCCTGTCACCATCTTCTGGTGAAAATAACTGAAAGAAGCGCTGAAAATGACCCATATTTTTTCAAGATCGGCACTCCATTGGGTCCCTCAAGAAATGTGGCTTTGTATGCCCACTCTTCCCGCACTGGTATCACACCACATGGCTACCAGAAGGCGCATCCCACCTACTAAAATCTCCATGTGCATTCTCCCTACGGTGCTTCCTGATATCAGCTGGCAGAGCACTAACTCTGGATGCTGAACCGCCCTGGATCACAGCTCTATAATCCTTTAGATTGTGCTCAGTGATCAATGCCTGGTTGACTATAAAAGATATTGAAGTCAACCAGAAGATGTTCACCTGAGATCGGATATCCTACCTGAGACCATACTCAAACTTCCATGCAAGGAACAACTCATCTCCCCCTAGAAAGGGTGTAAAGCACTGCAGTATGGTGAAATGAGGGGAATACTCCAGAATAGAAAGAGTACCATGCTCCAAACTTATAAACTCTCAGGATCGATCAGCCCTCAACGTCTATGGGTAAAAGTATTCATAGAAGTTTCACTGAAACTCATCCCAAACCATATTTTGCAGGCATCCCACCTATGAGATCACATCCCACAACCTCTTGGAGGAGTCTTAAAGCATGTACGTAGTGAGTTTCACCAACCTCTCTGGAGGTGTCTCCAAATGCTTGAAGATCATCAATGTGGATTATATCCATGACTCTGCAGCCTAGGGTCCTCCACCCCCTAAGAAGGTGGGAGGATGCTGCTGCTGAAAGACCCACGTCAATTCTTCCATCGACGGGGTAGGAGGCGGTGCTCCCTGAAAGTTCTGCAACATCCTCAGAAATCCCTCCCTGAACTGCGCATCGGCACCTGTGTCGGGTATAACTAATGGTTCCAAGACTAGCACAACTGGGGGATCTTATCGTAGTCCTTGATCAGCAATATCTGGTCTCTGATCACCACCCTATAACTGGCATAAAACTGGAGGACGTCTCGGAGGCATGACTCTACAAGGTCAAGCACACACCTTAGATCAAGATTTATTGGGACAGAAACCTATAAGTGTAATAAGGGAACAAGAGAAAGAAAGAATTGAAGTTTTACAAAACAAGGATACCCATTGTGTATAATTCCTACACGGCGTGTTCCCTTAATCCTTTCACATGGGTGTGTACTTATTCCAACCCAGGTCGTGTAACACCCCATACACACAGCGTGTTGTCCTAACACATGGCGTGTACTTTTCTTATCTTCCCCTTCTCGGGTCCTTCTACACGCTAACCCACATGGATCTTCTAGACGAAGACTACACATCATATTCTCTCCAGAAACGGCATGTACTAGAAGAGCTTCACCGACCAGTCTTGTTAGTGACATGGCTGGATACACGGCTCACACTACACGGTGTGTTCCAAATGGACACGTCGTATATTAGAAGAGACTCAACCGACCCGTGTTGTTAGTGACATGTCCTCTTTACACAGTCTACAACACAGTGTGTACATCTGGTACACGGCGTGTCCTACCAAATATTTCTAAACCCCGTGTCCCCACCCACATAGTCTGAGACACAGTTAGAGGCTACAAGGCGTGTACATGTGGTAGATGACATGTACTTAATAAAAATAGTTTCTTCTTGAACAGAAGAACACATGGCATGTATTCAAAACTATACAGTGTGTATTCTTGGTTTTTTCAGACAGTAAGCCTCAGAAACTACACTGGAGCCCAGAAAAACACTAAAATGATCATTTAAGTGCCAAATTCCGATCTGTGAGGGCCTATACTCCCCACGAATCAAAGCTTGGAATATTATTCATGTCATATATATAAGAAATACAAGTCAATGATTCACCAAATTATGGTCTATGAGGGCCCATAACACCTCTGAAACCAAAGGTTGGCATTCATTAAAAGAAATCCTTACGCAAAGCAATACCCTATCATAATCAGGTATTCTATCAAGTCATCTATCACAACAGCATTCATAGCTAGCACAACATCTATCACAACAACATGTAATCACTAATTCATCCTAAATGGCATGGTAAGAATTCATGACATGTAATTTCTAGAAAGTGCCTATATGATTCATGATATGGAATACCCTCATCTCATCAGGTTTCAAAAGAAATAGAAACTCAATATCGTCAATAATAATAGCACAAAACATGTGAATCACCCAATGGTGAAATCAAATCAACTGTAAAATTTCAAAAACAGAAAAATTGCAATAAATGAGGTAGATTGGATTTTTCCTGTACATGGGTTAGCTAATTTCGGGCATAACTTATTACCAAGTACTTATTCTATCATATCCTTGGCTATAGGATCCAAACAGTAATTCAAGAAGACAAGAATTCCTCTGATACCACTTTGTAACGTCTAGATTCCGGAAGCCACCCAGAGACGTCTCATACCTGGTTGGTCACATGGCCTCAAGCGCATTTCCTCAAATGCCAAAGGCTACTGACTAGCAGTGAGGGCCTTTGGTGTGATAGTGGGGAAATTATTCCCTCATTGGTAGAGTAACACAGTGTAAGTAAATAGATATATAATAGCAGAAGTAGTAAACATAATAAACAACAGTTAAAATGGAAGACTAATGAAAGAAACAACTGGAGCATACATATATGTATGATGCGTGATACATGTGTCTAGGAAAGCATCCAAACAAGTCAGAATACTAAAATAAAGTACATAACCCATGTAAAAAAGAAAAGCAGTAATAGCTCCATAGCATAGCAAGCCTAAGCTTGGTCCCATGCTCTCCAAATCCAAAGCAGTCAAAATCTTTTAGTAGAAGGGTGCTTGTCCTTATCTATACCTATAGCAATATAATCTATTTGGGCCCAAAAGCATGGACCAAATAGGGAGTGAGAATAAATCTTAGTAGGAAACCACCATAAGATCTGTACCTAATAGTCAATGAATATATGGCAGGTAATAAAAAAAAGATGGTAGTAAACAAGGAATTAGTCAGCAGTAACCAATCCTATATTTTCAAAGCATTCAATTTCAAATATCAAGTAAACATCTAATCAAGAAAGAAAACACAAACAGGTAACCCTCGGGGAAGTACTCACAGCCTATCCCCTCGGGTCCTACCTAAAACACAAGCAACCCTCTAGGAAGCACACACAGTCTACCCCTCTGGTTCGATTACAAGGATATAAAAAAGTCTCTATGAGAAAGCACTTGTAGTTAATTCCTCTTATATTCTAAAGTGATAAAAACTCTCTGAGGAAGCTCACACATTCAATTACCCTTATAGTAAAAATTGATAAAGACTCTCTAAGGAACCTCACATGATAAATTCCCCATATAGTCAAAAGTGGTCAAAGACTCTCTGAGGAAGATCACACGGTCAATTCCTCTTATAGTCTACTACACCAGGTTCTCACGGTCCTGTGTAAGTCAAAAGAGCATTGCAATGAAATATGGCCAAAGTAAACCTCAAGAACTAATTGGCTAAATATTCTACAACATATCAAGCATGTCAGATAAAATAATCACTCCATCCTATAGTACTAGGTATGCGAAAACATCAAGGAAGCCCAATGGGATAAATAGGACAAAACGGTCGTAAACAGAACATGCATGGGAAAACACTTCCAAAGTATAGCAATCAACCCTATTCATATTAAATTAACCTCTAGTCAAGCATACAAGCATGGTAGGAAATTATCAGGGTTAAAACGGTAAACTCGCAATACCCCGTTCAAGGGTATTGGACAAAATTGCACATATAACTCAAGGACTTTAAATGGAAATGCACAAACCTCCTACCTCAGTGATGGGAGATCACTATATATGAACCTCAAGCCTTGAATCACCCAAGAACATCATAGACTTACAAAAACATCTAAAATGATCAATAGAGGATAACTTAATAAGGATGAGGAATCATGAAATGAAGCTCTAGAAGAAGGAAGAGCTTACCGAGTTGATCTCAATGCAATCGAAGTTGGTCGAATCGGAGATTAGATTCTATCTCAGGTGCTCAGAGAAAGATCATAGTCATACGGGTGCTCTCGGACAAACTAGTTTGAGAGGAATACCTTTCTGGCGATTAGACGCGACCCTGGTACGTTTAATGTAATAAAAAAGAAAGTACATGGAGTGTACTTTTGAAGTACATGGCGTGTACTTGCCCTTACCGAGCCCCACTTTAGGTGGCCTCCAGGTCACCACACATGTCCGTTTACAAGGCTGCTACCCAGCCAGCACACGGCTTCTCGCGGTAATCGAGTACATGGCGTATACTCATAAAGTGCACAGAGTGTACTTAAAAAATTTCCAAAAATTCATTTTTTTCTCAAAAATGACCAGAAAAGGAAATCATACCTGAAATGAAGATCCAGGTTCTTACAATGTACGTTGAAATTAAAATTAATACATTCCAATTTTAGAAATTTAATTTTAAAAAATTAAATTCATTTTTTAAATTGGTTTATCAAAATTAACATAGGTTGAAATGTTTTTTAAATTTTCTAAAAATATTGATTTTCTATGAATGGTCACCAATACTAATTATTATTGCTAACTTTATTTTTATTTAAATATTTTAAAAGTAACCTTATTTCTTTAAATGGTTATAAAAATAAAATTATTTTAATTATATTATGAATAATATAATTGTAATTATATTTATGCTGTATTTTGGTGTGAATTTTTATACATTTTAAAATATTTATTTTTGAAAAAATTATTTTTATTTCATTTTACGATTATAATTTTTAATTTAATCTTGTATGTTATATGAATTGAAAAATAAAAATTTATATTTTATATTTTTAATATAGAGTATTTGATTTTTTTAATTTGTTTCCTTTTATTTTTCTTTATTATGAATAGTGTCTTTGGTAAATATTTGACACCTATGTAATAGTAAAATGGGTAAAATAGGATTAAAACACTAGGATATGAATTTAAAAATTATTTAAAACTTACCTTTATACTTTAGGAAGATTCAATTTAATGATTTTCCATTCATATCTAGAATATATGGCCACGTGGTGACATTTTTATTTGATTGTGACCATTGTATTATTTTAAGAAAATAATAAATACAAAATGTCACTCTTATGACTCTAAAATATCTCTAAAATTGTTACACAATGATAGGATGAGGGTATGTTCACTTATAAATGTTTATTTTCTGGATAAATTAATTTTTTTGTCATGCTAATCTGTTTTTAATCTTTAGTGATTTAATAATTACCTTAAATTCTTACATAACATCTACATAATATTTATTCAGTTAATATAAAAATAAAATAAAAGATTTTAAAATATTAAATTTAACATAATTTGGATGAATTATTTTTTTTCAAAAAAATAGTTAAATTTAACTTATTAGCTATGTTTTAAATATTTATATTTTAATTACATTTTTTCACATTTTTTTCAAAGTGAAATTATATAAATAGTGTAAAGAATGTTATTGATCATATTTTAGGATAAATATATTTTATTAAATTATGTAAAAAATTAAAAAAAATAGTAGGAAAATTATGGTTCTAAATTGTCTAAATATTCATCCCTTGTCAATTTATTAACCCATAGTAAAATTATATGTATAATTGTAAACTATTAATATTGAAAAATTTATTACCATAGTTAAGGATAAAATTGGTTTATCATGGGGTTAAACCATAATATAAGGTTTAAAGTTATATCTAAACCTATAAAAAGTTTATTATATTATTATATTAATACCATTTTTAACTTATATTTTAATAAATACGTTTTTTAACAAATTCACATGAGTTAGAAAAATATTATATTATATTTATTCATGTATTTCAAAAATAACCTTAATGACATTTTATAACAAAAAATGTTTTAATAAATGATTTAAAAATCATAAAAATACTATATTTAGAAAATTGGATTATATATAGATAAAAATATCAACCATGGTCTATTAATGGGTCAATTTTACTTTTTAGTATAATTTATGACCTGTAAATACTTGATAACAATAATTTTGTGATAATTGACAAAAGAATTAACACATTTAAAACTAAACTATAAGGGATAAAATATCACGTAAACATGTTTAAATTTTATTTTATATGATTAATTTTACATGTATTAATACTATATTTTAAATATTTCAATTTTGATTCAATTTATTTTAAAAAAAATTATCAATTTAATACATTTAATAATTCCAAGAGTTCCCCTCTCCTCTCCTATAAAAGGTGGCCTCTTCTCCTTGATTACTCACACATTTTGTTCCTTATACCTCATCCAAGAACATAAAAATTTTAAAAATATATTACTTTACCATATCCAGTAGGGTATAGTCGTTGAAAAAGGATAAACCTTTTAGGATTAATGTTTTAACCAAAATATGGGTCCCAATGAAGTGGTGAAACTCTTAACTGATCATTTTCATTTTATTTATTTGTATACCTCCTGTAATTCCATTTTATATATTATAAAATAATTATTTCAATATCTTAAATATAAAAAAATGTATTATGATGGTGGAGAAACCATTATCCAACTTCTTTTAATCTTAGAGAAATAGAAAACATTGCTTGTGCACACATACGAATTATTGTTACCATAGAGCAATGGAATTATTTTTTCATTCCAAATTTACATGGATGGTTAATATAATTGTTTTAGAGTTTATATATGTCAATTATAACATAATTATTAATTATATAATTATAATATCAGGTCTATTGTCCTATATTCTCGTCTTTTTCAAAATTATAATATTGTTCATGCGTACATGTGGACTACCACCTACACAAAGAAATGTGATTTGTTTCTTATTTACACATTACATGGATGTTCATAAGAAAATATTTAATTAATATATATTAAATAAAAGTTATAATTATTATTATTTAAATATGAATTAGTATTTACAATTTTTCTTTCTATCTGTGGAACAATGAAAATAACATTTATGTATATATACGACCTATCGTCTCCGTGAATGGTGTAATTAATTTTTCTATATATATATATATATATATATATTTCATGGATGAATATATATATAATAAAAATAAATTATATTTATATCATGATAAAGTAAATTTATATGATGTAACCATGATTAAAGTACAGGGATATGTACTATCTAACAGAAATTTTCTTGAAAAATGAAATAGTTAACTCATGGAAACAATGATTTTAACAAGGAATTATTAATAATTAGTTGTTGAAATATTATAAGTGGGTCATATATGATATTAAAAATATGTAAATTTTTATTCCTTATAATTATAAAAAATTATATTTATTTTACACAAGTTTAGATAACTTTGGAATAATGTTTAACTTAAGGTAAAGTTTTCTCATCTCTCCTTTCTTTTTCTAAGAATTATTTCATATTCACCACCTATTTTATATGTATGGTGTAAATACATCCCATGAATTTCTTTTATGATTATTTCTTAAAAAATATTTTGATTTAAAAATACATCAATTTTTTACACTTTCAAGAGGTTTTGATATGGAGATTACCAAGGCAGTAAGTGATTTGTGTTACAATCTCATTGTCTATCCGATTTTTTTTTATTAATTTTACAGTGATATAATTTTTTAACCCATATATGCATAATAAAATAAATTATATTCTCCTCTATTTTACTCTATATATTATAAGTATTCCTTTAATTTTCCTCTCCTTATATATCCAGGAGAATGAATGAATATTATTAAGGAATTCTAAATTTACTTCTCTATTTGGTCGAACATCCTTTTTCATCAATATCCTTGTTTTCATTAAATTATTTTTAAGAATTTTTTTTATAAACATTTTAATGATTAAATTCATTTATAACCATGTTTTATCTTTTTTTAAAAATCAATGGAATTATCTTGAGGTTTCCTAAAAGACGAACTTTTTAATTTTTACTAAAAATGTTAACGGAATATTTGTTTTAACATACATGACATGAATGGAATTTTCAATCATCACAGCCACTAAATGATTTAAATAATCCTTCACAAGTTCCCAAGTATATTTTCAATGAAAATTATTTCTATAATATTTTGGAAATATTTTTATTTTAACAATGTGCTTTTAAATTGAAAACATTACTTACCTAAATAATTATTCCAAGTGATCTTTCAAAGTAATTTTCCTCTGAGATAACATCCTTTGATATTAGTTATGATTTACTATGGATATGATCTAATGATATAATCCCTACTATTTTTCAATATGTTTTTTATTATAATGATGAGATTTTTTTAATCTATTTTTTTCATGTTTTATGGTATATGATGAATGATTTATGATTGTGTGGCAAACATATGAATAGATTATGATTATATGATGGTGGTTATGTTATATCCCTCTAATAAAGTGGGTAATTATGGATAACTCATGAGATAAATGTGTTATATGTGAACCCAATTTCATGACCACAATTTTATAAGTGGTCCTAGTTTTTAAATCTATAAGATTATTCATGAACCACATTTTCATGCCCATAAGATTTTGTGTACAACTAGTTTCATGTGTATATAATTATGTGAGGTCCTTATATTATGTTCAGAACATAAAAAGTGAACCAATTTATATTTATAAATTTTCAAAATGGTATAAATTTATGTTTCTTATACATTAATATGTGTAATGGTTCAGACCTCTGTGGTCCATTACTTTGTCAAACTCTAGTGTTTATGGTGTTCTAGGAGGCAATGGGGGCTCATTTCAAGATTTTGCTAGTTTTTTTAGCTTTTCCATCAGTGAGTTAGGTCATCGGTGTCAGTGACTCAGGGTTTCCATATTAGTGAGTCAGGGCATCGGTGTTAGTGAGTCAGGGTGTCAGTGTTAGTGACTCAGGGTGTTGGTGTCAATGACTCGGGGTGTCAGAGTCAGTGAGCTAGGGAGTTGGGGTCAGTGACTCAGGGGGATGGTGTCGGTGACTCAGGGCGTTAGTGAGTCAGGTGTTGGTAGGTCGTGTTAGTAACTCTGCTTCGATGAATCACTGTCTATGTTGGTGACTCACACATAGGTGACTTAGTGTTGGTGTTGATGACTCAACCATCGATGACTCTCGGTCAGTGTCGGTGACTCACCCATCGATGACTCATTCCAAGTTTTTCCCAGTTTTCTAGTTTCGCCCCTCTTATGTTTTATTTGACATAAATCATATTTAGAGCCTATTTTGATCATTTATAAAGGAATTTCAACTGATATTAATTATATATTTAATATCACAATGCTCCTAGGTCTTTGAGATATTCAAACCATGTAATCAAGACCATGATCCCATGTTAATGACTTTTGAAATCATTTCTCATTTAGTTGATAAAGGATATGGCCCTTTTGAAATGAGATCCTCTTTTCCCCATGTGTTTCTTTTTTCTTTCAGAATGCCTAGATAATTTTCTTCCTATGGAGTTTCATGTTGAGTCATATCCATAGATCATGCTTTCCTTATAGTTTTTACTTGTATTTTTCTTACTACTCGCGTAAGGAGGAGTTTCAGTCACCTGTTGTTCAAGGTAGGGATTTCTTTCATCTCTCTTCTAATTGTCTATCATGCTAGGTGGGCACAATAATGTTATTTTTTGAAAAATTCATAATCAAAATTTTAATAATGATAAATGCTAATATGAAGTTTATAATGGGATAGGAGTGGTTTGATGTCAATCGCCTGTTTTATTTGTTATCTTTGTTGATGGTGTGATCTATTGTGGTCATGTGGATTCTAAAAATCATGGTTGTTTGTGGTCATTTCCTGTGCATGGGTGATATCTTAAAATGTTTGTTTCCCTATCAATAATTTATGTAATTATCAATCTGATAAATCACATACACTTGGTTAAATAAATGGATTCTAAAATATTAAAACCCTTGTGTGATCACCCATGTTTATCAAAGTGGAATTTAAAGAATAGTGTTCACCAAATCTAAATACACAATGTTTGAGGGGTGTGGCTGGGTGATGTGTTTTTTTGGGTTTGTGACTTGTGTGGGTTGTGTGGTGGTGTTGTTGGTTGCATGGTGGTGGGAACAGGAGTGGGAAGAGGGGTTATTTCTTTTAGAATGGTGTGTGTATAGGGGTTGTAGTTTAGTGGTGGTTGTAGTGGGATTTGTTTATGAGGTGGTGTAGGAGGTTTCATGGTATCTCAGTTTTAGAGATTTATTGATTATGGAATGTATGTACTTTTTATACAGTGGGACTACATCTAGGAAGTGGTTTGGTAGTGGGGATATAGGATGGGGTTGTGTCATTGTTTCATGTTTATGGGTTTGTCGAATGTGGTGTTGTTGTGCAGCGGTGATGCCATGTTTGGTTGTGAGGGGATGAATTATGTGGGATAACATTAAAGATTGATGTTGGTAGTGTCTAAATACAAATGGGTGTTAAATGGGGAGGAACAATGAAGTGGATTGTTTGTTGTGTGTTTTGTTACGGGGTGTGTGTAGTGGATTTTAGCCTTCTGAAAATTGTTGTAGATATTGCTCTTGTTAGATACTCGGGTAGGGATGGAATAAATAATTGAATAAATTGATAAACATATAATTACAATTGGTTAAATTAATTGGATGGGGTAATACTTATACTTACATAAGTGACTGTTATTCGTGGTGATATGTTCATTTAGAGGGAGAAGCAAGGGCAGTTTTTTGTGGGAAGGTAGTTTATTTTGAAATCCCATAGGTTGGACTAAGTATTTGGTACCTATATATATACACACTTTTAGTTCCTAGTTTTTTCTACATGCACCCCATCTGCATTGAGCACTATATTCCAAACACCCCCATCGTTATGGGGGAGGGTGTCTTTCCCAACTTCCCAGTAGGGGATTGATGGCTGATTATTGGATCTTCTATCCTCCCTCTTTTAGAAATTTACCACCCATGGCCCTTCGAGCAGGTTGTAATGGCTTGACTTTTGTCACCAGATCTATGGTATCGATTGTGTGAGAGTTGGTTTGTTTCCCTGGTGTCTTAGGGGTGAGGCCTAGGTGTTTTCGAGCTGGGTGTGGTATGTGTGAGGCCCTAGTGTTTGAGGGTAGGATTGCAGTGTGGTAGTGGACCAAGTGTCTGTGGGTAGGATTTTGGTATGGTTGCGGCCTAGGTGTGTGTGGTTAGGTTGTGATAGTGGGGCTTGTGGAATAGCTAGATGTATCAGGATGTTCTAGTTAACCAGTGGGAAGTGGAATGGGGTACCCAAATATCAATGTTCTTATTATATTACATTACTTTAATGGAATTATTAAGAGATCATTCCTTGGTGAGGTTGGGGTGGATAGTATACCTTGTTAGGTGATTTTGGGTTTCTGTTGTTTTCTCACAGAGTAATTAGTATGGTTCTCCCACTTGTGCACGGGTGAATTCAGATTTTCCCAATGAGTATACTTATATTATAACCTTGCATACATAAATCGGTTTTTATTTTTTCAGGGAGATTACACAAACCTTGATGGACCTTACTAGCTCGGATATTGGGGACAATTGTTGTGTCAATTGATAGTTTTATTTTGGTACTTACCTTGAATTTTTCTTTGTATTTATAGAATTTTTACTTTAAACATGCATGTGGGATGTATTTTGGTTTACTTATGTGTGTATCTATATATATATATATATTGGATTTGTTTAAGGTTGATACATCTTATCTCCTTGTATTGGTAACTATAAAAATGGTAATGCCTTATTTTTTGTGAAATTTCTAAACCCTTGGTGTTTCTTTCTACCCTAGGGCCTATTGGAGGTAGGACTCAGGGGCTATTATCTCTCCTTCATCTTAGGGAAGGAAGATCTATCCATCTTGTTATCCCTTCCCTCATCTTGAAGAAGGAAGGCCCTGACAAAATTTTATCAGATTAAGGATGACAGATTGGATGGAGTTTGGAGTTATGCATAGTGAGGATTAGATGGGTTTCTAGTGAAATAGTTTTATATGATTTTGGTGCATTCCATATCCCATAGAATATTGGTTATAAGATGGGATTTTAATGCCCTCGTGATCTGATGCAAGGACTATGAGCTTTCCGAACGACCAAGTGAGGCTACACCATTTGTAAGGTAGAGACCTTAAGAAATGCACATGCATCATGATGACTTGTGTTATTTTTTGTTTTGGAATTTTTTGGGAAATTAAAATAAATAAAGAGTTAAAATTAATCTTTAAAGAAAAATTTTATACTGGTCAGGATTAGGAGTTCCTTGCTTTTCCTTTTAGCTATGGCTCTCGGGTGTCGCCCGCGAGAAGTAGAGGGTCGGTAGGCCAACCCAGTTGATCGGAGGAGGGTCTATTCAATGGAGGAGGAGGATCAGTGGTAGAAGATGCTTCATTATTTCAAGAAGCAGCCTCTAGGAAAGTATAAGGGCAGTGTCTCAGATATGGAGATGGAGAGTTGGATCGAGGAGCTGTTGATCACTTTTGGATTGATCCAATATTAGATGGAGTATTTGGTTACCCAAAAAGTGAGACAGATGATGGGATAAGCACTTTAGCGGTGGACGCTTTGCCTTAGGGAGAGGAAGGACACCGATGTACTCTAGGTCAACTTTGAGAATGATTTCTAGGCATAATTCCTTTCTTCCATGATGAAAGCTGAGAATATGCAAGATTTACTCTCCCTCCAGCATGGAATTATGTCAATAAGGGAGTTGGGGATCAATTTCAAGGATATCCCTTGTTTTTATCAGGATATTTTTTCAGATGGGGAGCTCGGGAAAGATGTTTAGAGGAGGCACTCTATCCTTCTCTTCAGTATGTGGTTACTCCCTTCACCGTACCGATTTACTTAGAGGTTCAAAAGAATGATGAGGTAGTGGAAATGATTCACTCGTGAGGAGGTCTACCATGAGAGAGAAATCAGTCGAGCTCTTCAAATGGGAATTATATCACTAGAAAGTCTTCGAAGTCAGGGCCTTTTAGGTTTTGTCCTGCAGATATCCAACCCCAACAGTTTCAATTTTGACCCTCTGGTCCTCACCCTTTTCCCACAGGCTGGGTCTGAGGTGTTTTTTATGAAGAGTTCATGGAAACCTCTAGGGATAGTGCCAAACCCATGCTCAGTACAGTGGACGTGGGCAGGTTTAGCACCTTCCTCAACAGCAGTTGCTAGCCAGGTCTTTCAAGTAGCAGGGACAACATTCCCCTTCTCTTCCAAGGGTAGACAGTGTTGGAGGAGGCCGACATAAAGTTGTTCCTCAGGGACCTCAAGAAAGGTGTGCTAGGAGAGGCATCCAATAGCTGAGGGGAAGAGGAGATGAGAATGGGTAGTTTCTTGTTGCATAGGCAGCAGTTCTAGTAGCTTCAGATATTGTTCTAGGTATGATCAGTTTGTTTAGTACACTTGCTTGCACCTTGTTTGATTTAGGAGCTTCACACTCCTTCATTACACCCAATCTTTCCCATGCCTTATTTCTAGATTTATACAGACTTTCTATGCCCCTAGTGTTGAGTACACTAGTTAGAGGTTAGACCATATTGTTTGATTTTTGTTAGGGTTATAGATTGATGTTGGGGCCACATCAGTTCATTGGGGATCTCTTTATACTACAGATGTAGTCATTTGATGTTATCCTTGGAATCGATTGGTTGTACTCTATAGGTGCTGTTATAAACTACTTCCAAATAAGAGTCATGTTTTCAGACATGGGTGAACAACATGTTCCTTTCTATGGTGAGAGGAGTTGTCATATGGGTAGATGGCACATAGAGCCTCTTCTTTTCTTATTAGCTGAGTTGCTAGTGGGATTGATGGATGATGAGATAGTGGAGGTTCTAGGATTTGACAGATATTTTATGGATGTTTTCCCCAAGGATGTTATGACTCTACCCCCTCGACATGACATTTAGTTTGGGATATAATTATAGTTCGGTGCTAACCATATTTTTATAGATCCTTATTGGATGGAACCTTCTGAGTTGCATAAGTTGCATATTCAGATTGATGATCTGATAAAGAAGGGTTTTATCTGGCCCAGTGTGTCATCGTGGGGTGCTCCGTTCTTGTTTTCAAATAAGGAATATGGTGGTTTGAGGCTCTACATAGACAACTAGAGATCAAATTAAGTAACTATCAAGAACGATTACCCTCTCCTGAGAATAGATGATCATTTCAACCAGCTAAGGGTAGTAGGTTGGTTCTTTAAGATCAATCTATGGTCTGGGTATCACTAGTTAACTGTGAAGGATGGTGACATCCCAAATATTGGTTTTAGTTTCAGGTATAGGAACTTCGAGTTCATGGTTATGTCGTTTGGTGTTACAAATGCACCGACCATGTTCATGGGGCATGTAAACTCCATCTTTCATGAGTTCTTAGACAGTTTCATCATTTTGTTCATCAATGATATCCTGATCTACATGAAGTCAAAGGATGAGTATAATGATCATCTCAAGATTTTCCTTGAGGTCTTCAGCACCACAATATCTACGAAAAACTATCCAAGTGAATGTTTTTGAACACAAGAGTTCCACTTCCTTGTACATGTGGTGTCTCGGCAGGGTGTATTAGTGGACCTATTGAAGGTTGAGTTAGTCATTTCATGGGAAGCACCCATGAATGTGGTATAAGTTCACAGTTTTCTCAGTCTCGCAGACTACTACCATATATTCATACCTGATTTCTCTTGGGTAGTAGCTTCATTGACATCTCTTACCAGAAAAGTTCAAGATTTTGTGTGGGGCAATCAGTGTGAGGCAACATTTGGATACCTAAAGGGGAAGTTGGTTAGTTCTCTAGTACTCCAGCTACCAGAATAAGCACTGATGTTTGATGTGTTTTTCAACACTTCACGTCTAGGATTGGTGTGTATGCTAATGCGTCAATGGGGAGTGATCTCTTATGGGTCTAGGAATTTACATCCCCATGAATGTAACTATTCCACCCATGATCTGGAACTATAATTAGTCATGTTCGTGCTGAAACTATGGAGACATTACCATATTAGGGAGCACTTTGTGGTCTTCATGGATCACAAGCTCTTGGGGTACATCTTTTCCCAGTGAGACGTAATCTTGAGGTAGTAGAGATAGATGGATTTTCTCTATTATTGTGATTTTGAGGTCTCCAACACCTCACGAAAGGGATATTTTTGGTGGATTCTTTGAGATGGAAGTTTTAGAAGGAGGTAGTTCAGGAATCTAAAAATGCTTGGAGAGTAATGGAGGAGTTAGATACCTTGAACTTATATGTGGGAATGGATGTTGGAAGATTATTTCCATTTTAGATTACAATATGGTCATATTTGTGGTAGAAAGTGTAAGAGTCTCAGTGGGGAAACTTATAGGTGGAGGTGATGCATGATCGCTTTGACCAGAGTGATGCTCTGGGGGGATGGTCAGAGGATGGTCAGAATCATATGTTATTTCTTGGGAAGCTATTTGTTCCAATGGAATTATGTTATTAAGTTATTTTTGAGTTTCATAGATCACCCCTATAGGTACTCCCAAAATTTTCCAAGATGTATCAGGGCTTGAATAAAAAGTTCTACTGGCCCAGGATGAAGCAGGAAGTGGTGGAGTTTGTGTAAAAGTGCTTGGTGTTCCAGTAAGTGAAGGCTGAGCACCATGTTCCCAACGGTTTTTTGTATCCCCAATATATAAATTAAGTGTAAGTGGAATGACATCTCAATGTATTTAATAACATGATTACCTATGGATCATGGAGTATGTTATTCTATTTGGGTAGTAGTGGATCAGTTGATGAAATATGCTCACTTCTTTGTAATCAAGGAGTTGAACATGATGGATGCCTTAACATAGAGCTATGTAGATGAGGTGGTGTAGCCGCATGGGGTTCTGAGATCCATCATCTCATATCAGGATACACATTTTATATGATGAGTCTGGAGGGAATTGCAGCATGCCTTTGGTACTCAGTTACACCCCAGAACTGCTTTCCACCCTCAAATGGATGGACAAATAGAGAGGATCATCTAGATGTTGGAGGACATGTTGTGGGCCTATATTCTATACATTAGTGGTTCATGGGTGTGACTTTTTACCTTGGTATAGTTCTATTACAATAATATCAATAAATATTCTATTATAATGGTTCCATTCAAAGCTCTATAAGGGAGGTTGCGTCGTTCACCCTTGTGTTGGAAGGAAGTTGGGGAGGCAGTTGTTCTTTGTCTGGACATGGTGCAGAGTACGACAGAGAAGGTGTAGCTTGTATGTGAGAGGATTAAGGTAGCACAGGACTAGCATAAGTTTTATTTTGATTGTAGTACAAGGCCTTTTTAGTTTGAGGTTAGGGACCATGTATTCCTGAAGTTTTCACCTCGACGTGGGTAGTG
Source organism: Viscum album (assembly GCA_963277665.1). NCBI lineage: Eukaryota > Viridiplantae > Streptophyta > Magnoliopsida > Santalales > Viscaceae > Viscum > Viscum album. The sequence goes on along the minus strand of OY728146.1, from coordinate 2,051,629,120 downwards.
AAGGTTTGGCAGAGGGAGTAAGCTTTCTCTCAGGTTCATCATGCCCTTCAATGTGATGGGATGAGTTGGTAAGGTAGAATATCAGTTGGAATTTCTACCAAAATTGGGGAGGATCCATGGAATATTTCATTTATCCTACCTTTTTTGGTATATTCATGATGAATCCCATGTTATTGATTAGGGAGAGTTGGACATCGTGGACAACGCAACATTTTTTGAGCAACCAGTAGAGATCCAGGATCATCGGGAAAAGGTCTTGTGTGGATGGAAAATTCCCTTGGTTCATGTGTTGTGGAGGGATGGTGGTATGAAGGAGAGTACTTGGGAGCGATAGATGCAGATGTGTTTCCAGTACCAAGAGTTGTTTTTATTTTTGATTGTGTGTTTTACTTTGCGATGCAATGCTTGAACCTTTTTTTCTATAAAATGGGTTTTTTCCTTGTTTCATGACATAAAATAATGTTCTAACATATGAGGAGGGTAGGACCTGGTCCCTAATCAAGACACATTAATGAGGATGTGATTAAACCTGTGTGGGCGAGTTAGTGCCACCCAAAATAGATAGTATCTTGACATGGGGGAAGTAGTTCCCTAATTCATATGTTCAGGTGGTATTAATTTTGGTGCTTGTGTTTTATGTCTTGTATTTTATTGTGTTATCGGGTGTGGGAGGAGTTTTTCTTGGATGTTGAGGTTTCACTCCAGCAACACAAGGTGGTTCTTCCTTGAGAGGTATCTTACAGGGTGGTTTTTCGGACCCCTCTTTCTCCTGGGTTTGGTTTTTGAATTATCTAAGGAGAGAATAGTTTTAGAGGTATCTGATGTAATAAACCGAACATATGTGGTCCATTAATTTGTCAAAATCTAATGTTTGGGGTGTTCTAGGAGGCAACGGTGGCTCATTTCAAGAGTTTGATAGTTTTTCCAACTTTTCCATCGGTGAGTCTGGGTGTCAATGTCAGTGACTCGGGGCGTCAGCATCGGTGAGTCACTGCATTGGTGTCGGTGACTTAGGGCATCAGCTTAAGTGGTTCAGGGTGTCAGTATCAGTGAGTTAGGGTGTTTGTGTTGGTGAATTAGGGAATCAGTGTCAGTGAGTCGGGGTTTCAGTGAGTCATACGTCAGTAGGTCATGTCCATGAATTAGCATTAGTGGCTCAGCATCGATGGATCTGCATTAGTGACTCACTGTTGGTTTTGGTGACTCACCCATCGGTGACTCGCTATTGGTGTCAGTTCCTCGCCCATTGTTGACTTTTTTTTGGTCTCGGTGACTCACCCATCAGTGAATCATTTCCCAGTTTTTCCCAATTTTACAGTTTCACCCCTCTTACATTTTATTTGACGAAAATCGAGTTTAAACCCTAGTTTTGGAATTTATAACTGTTTTTCAAAAGATATTAATTATATATTTAATATCCAAACACTCATGGGACTTTTATATATTAAAACTGCATAATCTTTACCATGATACCATGTTAATGGCTTTTGAAATATTTTCTCATTTTATTGATATAGGATCTGGCCCTTTGGAACTGAGATCTTCTTTTCCCCATGTGTTTTTGTTTTTCTTTGGAACGCCTACAGACTTTACTTCCTATGTAGTCTTCTATTATTTTGTATCCACTGATCAATTTTTCCTTAGATTTTTTCCTTGTAATTTGCATTCTACTTGTGATAGGAGGTGTTTCGGTTTCCTATTGTTCCATGTAATGATTTCTTTAATCTCTCTTCTAATTGTGTATCATATGGGGTTGGTGTAATAATGTTCTTTCTTAAAAACTACATAATCCAACTTTTAACAAAGATAAATGCTAATATGAAATTGATAATGGGATGGGAGTGATTTTATGTTGATCTCCTATTTTATTTCTTATCTTTATTAATGATGTGATATGTTGTGTCCATGTGGATTCTAAAAAACATTGTTGTTGTTGGTATTTTCTTGCGCATGGGTGATAAATTATGATTGTTGTTTCCCTATAAATAATTGGTGTAATTATCAATATAATAAATCATGTACACTTGGTTAAATAAATTTAATCGCTAGGATGAAAACCCTTGTGTGATCACCCATTTTTACCAAAGTAGAATTTAAAGAATAGTGTTCAGCAGATCTGAATACACCATCTTTTATGGGTGTGGTTGGGTTCTATGTTCTATTGGATTTTATGACTTGTGTGGGTTTTGTGGTGGTTCTATTTGTATCATGGTGGCTGGCACATGGGTGGGCATATGAGTTATTTCTGTGATAAGGGTGTCTGTAGTAGGGTTGTGGCTTAGTGGTGGTTGTTGTGGGATTTGTGTATGAGGTGGTGTAGGAGGTGTGATGGTATCTCAATTTGAGAGATTGATTTATTGTGGAATGGATGTACTTGTTATGTAGTGGTACTATATCTGGGAATTTTTTGGGTAGCATGGATGTAGGATTGGGTTGTTTCATGATTTCATGTTTAGGGGTGTGCCAGGTGTGGTGTTGTTGTGCAGCAGGGCTTCTAGGTTTGGTTGTGATGGGATGACTTAAGAGGTATAACTTTGAATAAGGATGTTGGTAGTGTCGAAATATTAATGGGTGTTAAATGTGGAGGAATAATGAAGTGTGTTTTTTGTTTTGTGTTTTGTTATGGAATGTGACTAGTGGATTTTAGCCTTTTGAAAATGGGTTGCAGATGTTGTGCTTGTTAGCTGCTTGAGTTGGGATGGAATAAATAAATGAATAAATTAATAAAGGAAGAATTAAAATTGGTTAAATGAATTGGTTGGGGGTATACTTCGACTTACGAAAGTGATCGTCGTTCATGGTGATACGTGCATTTAGATGTGGCGAAAAAGGAATTTTTGTGTGGGTTGGTAGTCTTTTTTGAAACCCTATTGGTTTGTCCGAGTGTTTGGTACCTATATATATAGAGAGAGAGATAGATTTTTAGTTCCTTGTTTTTTCTATACGCACCCCACCCGCATTGAGAACTATGTGTTGAACACCTCCATCGTTGTGGTAGAGGGTGTCTTTCCCAACATCCGGGTGGGAGGATGGATGGATAGTTATTGTCTATTCTCTACTCCCTCTTCTAGGCATTTACCACCCAAGAATCTTCAGGTAGGCTGTAATGGCATGGGGTTTTTCACTAGATCTACAGTACTAGTTGTGTGATAGGGGGTTTGTTTCCTAGGTGTCTTCGGGATGAGGCCCAGGTTTTTTAGGGAATGGTTTGGAATGTGTGATGTCTAGGTGTCTGTTGGTAGGAGTTCAGTGTATTCGTGACCCAGGTGTCTACGGGTAGGATTTCGGTCTAGTAGTGGCCCAGGTGTCTTTAAAAAGGATTGCAGTGTGGTTGTGGCCCAGGTGTGTGCGGCAAGGTTGTGACAGTGGGGCTTATGGAAGAGGTAGATGTGTCAGGATGTTCCAGTTATCCAGTGGGAAGTGGTGTGGGGTTCCCAAATATTGATGTGCTTATTATATTACATTACTTCACATGAATTATTTGGTGAGAATTCCTTAGTGAGGTTGGGGTGGATAGTATACCTTGTTAGGTGCATTTGGGTTTCTTTTGTTTTCTCATAGGGTAATTAGTATGCTTATCCCACGTGTTCATGGGTGACTTTGGAATGCCCTAATTAGTATACTTGTATGCTCACCCTATGTATATAAAACTATTTTCAGGTTTCTAGGGAGATTACACGGACCGTGCTGGACCTTACTAGTTCGGATGTTGGTGATGGTTGTTGTGTCACTGATTACTTTAATTTGGGTACTTACCTTGGGATTTTCTTTGTATTTTCTAGTAGTTTTACTTCAAACATGCATGTGGGGTGGATTTTTATTTTCTTATATATATATATATATATCCTAGAGTTGTTTGAGGTTGATACATCTTATCTCTCTATCTTGGTTACTATAAAAATGGTAATACCTCTATTTTTGTGAAGTTTATATACCCTTAGTGTTGGTCAACATTTTTGGTCCTCTTAGCAGTGGAACTCGGGGGGTCAGTATCTCTCCTTCATCTTGAGGATTGAAGGTATCAGCATCTTGTTATACCTTCCCTCATCTTAAAAAAGGTGGTTCGTGATAATATGTATATTTTATTCTGTAATAGAACATGATTGATTACTAATGATTCTACACTCTTTTGAATAATTTATATTATTAGGATAATGTTTTACACCATGACTCATATTTATGATCTAAGATAGATTAGGTTTAGACATTTTAATTTATGATCTTGATCTCGTACCCTTATCATTACCTTATGCTAATTTAAGATCATTTATTGATATCTCAAATTTTTACCCTTATTAATCATCTAATCTCACCCTCTCTTATGTTATTTCAACCCTAGGTAAAGAAAATGGTTTTATGTAGCATACACCTGAGAAGAGTTCTGTGTAAGAAATTTTGATGACCATTCATGAAATAAGATGATTATGTATCTTGTCTTTAATGAGACTAAATCTTTATAGTTCCAGCATGTATCTTATTGTTTTGTATTTAATATTGATAGAAAAGGTGTAATATTTTTTTAATGTAAATCTTGGGTCACCTTAGTTGGTATCAGATAATTGTTTCATTAATCTTAGGATATTATTACTATATAACTTTGATAAAAAAACACTAGGGATAAGTCTATGTATATAAAAAACTCTTAATATTTTGGTAAGGTATAGATTATGTTTTTTTCCTAGAAATACATCCTTCTTTTCATATTATAAGTGGATGTGGTTTTATAAAGGCTGAATTTAGGGATAATAACCCTTGAAAGAGTTTTTCAAGTATATCTCGACCATTATTCTAGTTCATGGTGATTGTTCCCTTAAAGTGCATGTGGTTTAACACTCTTTAGGGATATTCTTGGGTTAATTCACATTTTTTTTATTAACAATTATGAAATATTTGAATAGATTATAACCATGTGTAGACTAGATTAAGCCTAATGTGTCATCATCATCTCTTAAATATTTATTAAGAAGGAAAAGGTGTACAACCATTATGGAACCAATAAAACCAAATGGATATTGTTTTGAGTTTTTTAAGTGTTTTTAGAATTTTTTAATATGTATAGGTTAAAAAATTAAAACCATCTCAGAAAGGCAGCATGGGTTCTTTTGACTTTATGATTTATTAAAAGGTGGTAGACCCCCCCCCCCCCCCCCCCCGCTTTTTCCATGGAATAATGACATGGTAAAGGCAGTTGGGCTGGTTGTCTTTCGCCTAAAGAGAATGAGGAAGAATGTAGAGGGGATTCCTTTCATCTAATTTAAAGGTGAACCCCCCCCCAACCACCTTTCCTTTAAAACCCTATAAAATCCCCCCCCCACTCACTTCAAAATTAACTCATCTCTCTATATTCTAAAACATTTCTCTCAATAAAACAATGTCTCTCTACGTGGTGGATTTGATGGAATGTCCCAATTTTTTGCGAAGAATCATTTTTAGGTATGTTTTATAATTTAATTTAAATTTATTTATTTATTTAATTGAATTTTTTTAGTTAGTTAAAAATATTTTATTTATTAATTATTTCAGTTAGTTATATATAGTTTAGAAATAATAGTTAATATTAATAATGATTAAGTATAAATTAAGTAATTAATTGCTTAGGATTAAAAAAATATTACCTATAATGATTAGCTAATAATAATTAACTATTCAAAATAATATGATTAACATATTATTAAGGCATATTTAATTAATTGTTGATTAATGTTTAACTAATGATTATATAATTTTGAAGTTATGATTTATTAATGATTAACAAATGATTAAGTATTGATTAAATTATGATTATGTAATGATTAAATATTTATTAAGGAATGAATAAAGAATTAATAAGTAACTAATTAATAAGTAATACTTAACTATTAATTAAATAATGATTAAATAATTATTAAGTAATTGTTAAATAATGTTTAAGTGATTGTTAACTAATGATTAAATATTGATTAAATATGATTAAGTGTGGATTACATTTTGATGAAGGAATAATTAAAGAGTGATTAAATAATGAGTAACTAATGTTTATGTAGTGAATAAAGAATAATTAAATAGTTATTAAGAAATTATTAAGTAATTATTAAAGAATAATTAAGTAACGATTAAATAATGATTAAAAGGTGATTAAAAATGATTAATTAATGATTAAATAATGATTAAGGAATGATTAAGGTATGACTAACTAATGATTAAATAATGGATAACTAATGATTAACCAATGTTTAACTGATAGTTAAGTAATGATTAAATAATGATTAATTAATGATTAACTAATGGTTAAGTGATTATTAGTGTCATATTTTAGGATATATGAGAATGTTCTAAAAAATTTGTTGCATAAAGAGTTTTTGGTTATCTATGAAATTAAATAGATTTTTGGATACTACAATTGGATATGGATCTGGAAATGATGTACCTAGGAGTAATAACTCTGAAAAGTTGTTTTGGTCCTAACTCAGAGTAACCCGGTACATGAAAATGGGCCTTGTTTCACATCTAGTTTGACACTCCATGGGGATATGCTTTATATGATTCACATTTTCTTTATAAACCCCTAAAATACATTTAGGAAGATTAAAAATTGTACTATATAAAATTAGTATCATATTTTAGGATACAATAAGATGTTATAAAATTTTAGTATCATAAATATTATATGGTCGACACTCATTTTCAATGGTATTCAGAAAATATTTTTAAAATCGATGTAAAAAACAAAATAAAACATCAAATCAGTTTATTTATCAATGATAAAATTATAATTATGATCATATAAAGTGAAATGTAAAAGGAAAAAGACATTAAATAAAAAATCAATTCTTTATAATAGAGAAGAAATTCCTTAAAATTTTTCAAAATAATATATTTTGGATGATAAGATCCAATCTTAAAAAGTGAGGTAAAATCTACCTTATTTTCAAGTGATAGCTTAATAACATATTCCAAAGAGATGTACAAAACTTTTGAATTTTTAAAATATTTTGGCCTTATAATGACATTTAGTATAACATATAATATGTTTTATTATACGGCCAAAATATTTTGAAAATTCAAAAGTTAAGTGCATCTCTTTACAAGATGTTATTAATCTACCACTTGAAAATAAGATAGATTTTATCTTACTTCGGAAGTCAAGATCATCTCATCCAAAATTTGTTCTGTTGAAAAATCCCATGGTCTTTCTTGTTTGTTTTAAATATTCCTATGTTTTTAATGTATTTTTTCTTATCCATTTCACTTTATATGATCATAATTTTCATTTTATCATTTATAAATAAACTAATTTGGTGTTTTCTCTTATTTTTATCTCAGTTTCCAAAATACTATATGACTTATTTTATAATTAAATTTTATATAAAAAAACATTAGTATCATATTTTAGGATGTAAAAATAAATTCTAAATTTTTAGTATCATAAAGATTATATGGTCAACCCTTGTTTTCAATATTATTTACACTATCAGTGTCTTGAATTAGAAAATAATGTAGAGAATCTTTTTTCATGTGTATAATGCTATGGGGAGGTTATTAAAACCAAGAAAATATATTATTATAGAACACAACCTGCAATAATTGTTAGAACATCTGATTGTGTAACCCTAAGTGAACTTCAAGACAAAAAATTTTGTTTCTTGAATCAGGAACCTGATCAAGAGATCAAGACTATTAGAAATAGATATTTTCAATTTTCAACTACATAATGGCATGTAGCTTGTCTATTGATTACTGATGAAAAATGGGTTCAAGCAATAAATTCATTTTACCAGAAGTCATATGGTTCCATTATGGAGTTATATATTGAGTTTTATACTATAAAACAAAAACATCCAATTGTATTAATATATATCCAAATATGAGTGGTTGAAGAAGTTCTTCCCCAAAAAAATGAGGCCCCTCCCTATGGTGTAGAAGAGGACAACCTAGATTATCTCCTGGATATACAGGTAAATATGCCTTCCTGTAATGATTTTGTTAATTATGGAACAGATGGAGAAAAAAATGCTGATAATGAGTGATAAATATAATTTTTGAGGATATTTATAGAAATTATTTAGTTTATATCAGCCTCTACTGAAAAAAAAAATCATCTACCACTTTGCACATCTTGTTCTGAAGCAATGGAATATTTTCCTAAATTCAAATAAAATGTTATTACAACTAAAAATAAGTTTCCTGTAGTTTTAGTAGATATTTTTAGTTAGATAAAAGAAACATTATATGTTGGGATTGATTTTCCAAGTAAATATGCATTGATAAAAATGCTAAAAATATTTCATATAGAGAGGCACTATAGATATTTAGTTTAGGAATCAATGCATAAAAAATATATCATATAGTGTGACAAGTATGAGGATGATTTTAGATTCTACTTGAGGGAGATTCTAAAATTTTAATTTATAGGTTGGGGAAATTAGAATATCGAGGCATATCATACTTGCCTTCAGTAAAACCTGAAAAAAGATCATACATCCTGGGATATAGAATTTGAGTCATCAATTTTCAGTGGGATGATTAGGACCTACCAAGATATTCTTGTATCCCTTTTGAAAGAGAGGATCAAAAAAACCTTCAGTTATATAATTCCCTATAATAAGGGATGGATGGTGAAATAGAAGGAAATTGTGAAGTTCTTTGGTTATTGGGATGACTGGTATCGGGTGTTTCCACAATTGCTAGTCATACTAAGACACAATTACAAAGTTATATTACATCATCATATGAAAAAACATGTGCCTTAAGATAACTGACTTGATCCATCTCATGTTCAATTTCATTAGTTATTCTGGGAATTCCTCCACTATATTTCCTCATTTTGTTTCAAAAATAAATTCATACATATTGATGGAATGTTTCTATATAGAAAATACAAGGGTGTATTGTTGATTTCAAAAAACTAAGATAGAAAACATTCACCACTTCCTCTTGCATTTTACATTGTCGAGTGCATCAATGGTTTCTTCAAGGGGATTAACAACTTACCTAAAACAACCCAAGTGTAGGATACATTTTATCATTGAGTGAAGTACTTCATTGATAGAAAAAAAACAGGAATCAGATGGTATTCAACAGTGTCTAAGGTTTGGAAGGCACTTTCATCAACAAATTGAAAATAAAATTGAAGAAGCTTATAGTTATCATGTGTTCCCTTTCCTATAAGAATACACTTGATTTGAAGCTCAATAGCATTCTGACCCCATTATAAATAGAATATATGAAGAATGGTGGTATTACTATAATTGAAGAAATTTCAATGTAAAAACATCCAATCATTATAGTTTCCATGAACACATTTCATCACATCATTTTACTTTGTGAAAATATCAGGGTAATCGTATTTTTATCTAGTACACTAGCTGGACACCATTTCTAACTATTATGTTGCACCATATATGCCAATTGGGGGGTTTCAGTATTTCCTAATTCCCAAAGACGGGTTTATATTGATATATGACATCAACAAGTAGTGTAAAAAAGGGATACCAAAGCCCATCTAGATGCAGAATGAGATGTATTGGACCCAAGAATAAGGGAAAAGTTTGAGATGTAGTATATTCCATCAAGAAGGTCATAACCAGAAATGATTCCCTAATATTGTTAGGTTGAGTTAACACTCTCAACCACAATGATGTATTGTCTTTAATGTGATCTTCTCATATTATTAATTATATGGTGTTAATATAAGATCCTTCATTTTGTATAATTTTATGAAATTTTTGAATAAATTAACTATCAAATAACTGTAATCCTTTCATATTCACATTAAAAATAATATAAAAGTGCATGTTAGGTGACATGGAAGCATAATCAATTTGTATATAGCTAAACCATAAAGCAATAATGTGAGAAAATAATCATTAAATATACCATCATGTGAGAAATAATACATAAATTACAGAGAAAACCATTTTCTAATAAACTTTTAGATAAAAAATACAAAAATTATATATAAATAAATATATAAAATCATATATTACAAAACACCCATTCCTAGGTAAAAACATATCTCAAAATAACTTTAGAAATATTATTTGAGAAAAATGAAGACCTTACCTTTTCTTTTGGTAAAAAAACTTCATAAAACAATTGAAATAGACATGTCATGTATTAAATTCTACCAGTCATAACATTATGTTTATAATAATGTTATATTTTAATTTTACACTTAAGACATATTTAATTTTATTATATAAATATGGAGTATAGTGTACTACTCATTGATCAGTCTTGGAATGTTTCTTGCGCCATGATACAAGGTCTTCTAGTTTGACTAATCAGGGTGCATCAAGAATTCCATCATCATCACATTCTGCCTCCAGCTGCTATTATACGATACATGCATCATGTTCTCTTCAATGAAATTGTGGTGTCCGAATTTCACATTCTTTGATCATCACCTACTTGATGTCCTCCTGAAGAGGTGGAGACTAGATATACACACATTCCATGTTCCTGAGGGATATATGGCCATCACCCTTGAGGATATGGTAGTCCTATTTTGGCTTACTATCTAGGGTAAGTAGTTATTGGACCCACCCATGAATATTTTCCTAATCATGTTCAGAGATTTATAGGAATCAACATTTCTTTTGATGATTCTACTACAGATGGTGGGTTGATATCTGTTAGCTGGCTTGAGCTTCACATTACACATTTACCCGATGATGCTGATAATCAGACAATCATGCATCATGCCTACGCATATATATTACAGATCATTGGAGGGTCATTGTACACCAATCAGTCATTTTATCATGTACACATTATATATCTAGGGCTATTGGAAGACTTTTATTAGGCTGGGACATAAAACTGGGGATCAACGTACTTGATTTACAATTATAGAGCATTATGCACAGCATATCATGAAGACCGCACGGATCTTGGGGGATGTGTCATCCTTCTTAATATTTATACATGGGAGGGTATCCCATCACTCTTACTTGATCTTTATGGTTAGATACTACCTATAGAGGTCCTTCATGATGCTCTGCATAGACGTTGGTATGCTCACTCATCTCTATTGGTTTCTAATTCTAGGAGAAGTTATTTAATTTAATTTCTTATTATTTATCACATGTGATGTTTTATTTTATTGGTGGAGTCAGTAACACAGCTTCTTCAGTTCTCTAACACACAATTTCGGTTCATAACGGCTCATGTTGGATAGTATCATACCCACTGATGTAAGTATATACAATATTTCATGAACAAAAAAATCTTAATATCATCATTTTTTTGTTTTTAGTAAAAAATTGACAAATTTCACATGTAGTTTTAGATTTCATGGATGTCAAACTAGGATTTATTGAACCATTTGTATACATACTACACTGTTTTACTTCATGATGTTATGGCTATAATTCCACCCATTAACTTTCATATTATTGATTAGAACTAATCTAATATAGTTATTGCCTAGTTTGGTTGTGTCCAACGAATTCCATTACCACCGAGAAAGTTATAGAAGCTTCTTGACTTGAATCCGATGGGGAGGCATGATGAGGATTGGTTTCATTAAAATTACCAGTATCTCATCCTATGTGGAAGATGATAATTACTTCATATCTAGGTTGAACCTATGATATGACTCCATCTTTCATATCTAGTTGATTATGAGCCATGGTATAGTCCAAATTCTATATTGTATCTTAATAGACATAGTAGAGGGATTCAGGATATGGTAAGTCAATAAATTTACATTAGTTTTTTTATTGTACTATTTTCTAATTCACTTTGAATAAATTTACAGTATACTAAAGTGCATTAAATTATCCGTATGTCTAATTTAGAGGAGAAGTAGTGTAATGCCCCAACCCCTCTAGACCGGAGACGGTGCATTACTTGTTTTATTGGAATGGTTAGAATGAATGAAAATCCAAAATTAAAGGTCATTTTAGTAGTTTTTAAGAAACTAGATATATAGATGTAACTCAAATTACATTGTAAAATTTTACAAAATAGAATACATAACAAAAAATAAAAACTGCATCCACAAGAACTCAATAAATGATCTCCTCTTCATCACCTATTGAAGTAAATAGTAAAAGGGGTGATCTAAAATTATAAGTAAGGGTTAAAAATATCATAATAATGAATCTATAATAACTAAATCATAAAAAACTTAGCATATAAAATATGGCATGGTGAATAAATGAAAAACCCGCTCCATTAATAAACTGAGAATAAAACTGCATCCATAGATTTTGTCATAGTTAAAACCTCATAGATAGTAATAATTGATAATTAATAAAGAGAATTATTACTAATTGGACATCATGTATTTGTAACATGATACCATAATACTATTAAAACGGTTTAGTTCTATGGGTAGAAACCCGTCTGATTTTTGGAAACAAACTCGAAGGGTTTGTCGCTAAACGGATTTGTCTCATGAGACCTATCAATGCATAGAGGGGACATATCAGGACCCACCCCCCACATCAAGTACAAATAATTATTTATAAATTGATTTAATAAATGTTCAATATGCCTTTTCAATGTCCTTATAGACTAGAGGATACAGATTCATCAATATTTCCATGGTTAAAACAACATTCCAAATAAACACTGTATGTAAAATGGTATACAGTTTAGAAAATACACATTTTCATGAAACCAGGATATGGATACATAATATATTTAAAAATTTAAATGAAAAATGATCTCAAATGGGTATTAGGTATAGAAAATAATAATTATTAGGTGCAAAATACAATGTAAGTCACAATGAAATGGAAAATTGACACAAATCCCATTACCACATTGTAATCAATCATTTCGTGTGACCAAGAATTAATAATTATAAAATGAACCATTTATTATTATGAAAATTAATATAATCATGATATTATATATCAAATGGAAGTACACATACACCACATTCAAGAAATGAGTGGTGAACAATGTAAATCTCTCATAATTAAATGTGAGATAAGAAACCCCTTAACATATGCTCGAGTGTATTCTTCGTTTGTTTTAATGACCTTAATAATAAAATTTAGCTTCATTAATTAATAATTATATAACTTCCTATAAATTTAATTGATTCATTATAACCCTATTAGGTTCATTAATGTCCCTTTTATGGGTTTAAGAGGTTCGTTTTTATTGTTTTGGAAGCATTTTCTTCCTTGGTTTTCATGATTTGTTTACTTGTATTCATGAATGAAATTTCGTTTTAAATGGGGTTGAACATCCAAAAATTTTAATATATATTATTAGTGACATTAAATATATATAAATGATCATATAATGATTTTGGGTTATATACTTTAGGATGAATTATTAGTTAAAAGTCATTGATAAATTCTTGGATTTAGCTTGGGGGTTTTGCGTACAATGAACTTGTTTTGTATTATTATTCCATATTATGATTGTGTAGGGATTCCAGAAAATAATTGAGATGAAATAAATATATTATGATCTAGTTCAATAATAAAAATGGTTTCATGACCATAATTTAATATGGTAACAAAAATTGAGAACTTGTTGTCCTTTAATGTGATAAATTAACACATCTCAGATGGTGTTTTCATTTTTAGTATAAGAGGAGGGGGAAAGAGAGATGATGATGAAATATTACATTAGAATAATATAATTATAGTTCATGTAAGGTAATGTAATTATCATAGAATTTGTATGAGGGGATATGAGGAAATAATTATAAAAGAAATGAACTCAGAATAGAAGAAAAATTTAGAAATCTCTTACAAAAATTTGACGGCCTAACGACGTCACTTAAAATTTAATAAAATAGTTTGATGAGAGAAATGCGGTCTCTAATAAATATTACATAATATGGGAAGTAAGGGGAATATGGAATGAAATATCCCAAAATAATCCAATTGAAAATAAAAGAGAAAACATAAAATGAAAGCTTTAAGAAAAGAGAAGGGAGGTTGATTCACTTACCTTATAGAGTAACTCTGAAAACATGAAGGTTGGGACCTTGGGAGTTTGAGGACACCTTGTGGGGACTCCTATCGAGGTAATAATATCATATCTTTTATTATAATGAGTTTGTAATGAAATAAAATTAAGGAGTTGAGTGGGTATTTATAGTAAATGAGTGGGAGTTTTTTATTAATTAAAAGGGACACCTCATTAGTGGTTTTTGCAAAACCATGGGCTTTCCCATGGTATTTGACCATGGTTTTAGCCACTTGGGACACCTCATGTCAAATGTCACTATAAAAAATTTGACTATCCTTTTATATTAATTATTATATCATTATGATGTCATTAAACTACTGAAAACTCAAAATAGTATTTTAACTATTCACGAAAAATTCAACTATTTAGAAAAATCCCAAAAATTCACCCTAACCATTTTTTAACGTGTATAATTCAAAAATTAACTCCATTTTTAAAAATAATTTTCTAATTATTTTTAATTTAATTTTTAAATAAAATCATACTTTATTCAAAAATAACAATTTTAAATGTATAATTAGTTTTTTATCACATTGAAAAATTAATTAAGATCTCATTATCTTATTACCATAAGAAAATGAAATATTATCATTATTTACTATTCATAAGAGTCATACTACTATTCATATTAATATTCATATGGGTATGTTAATATTCATCAAAAAATCAAATTGGTTTTATCAGACTTCAAATGACTTACAGGTCACAACTCTAGATGATCGTTTTTTGAAATTCAAAACATAAAAGTGTAAAATTTATTTTTAATGGATAGGTTATGACTCTCTCCTAAATAACCAACTATTGTTTCAAAGGAACATATTTTTTTATGAAATATATCCTACGAATAGAATATATTTAAGAGAATCGTACCATAAAATGTTTGGGGTGTTACAAGTAGGTTGTTATCCAGGAAATGATTCATGTTGTAGTGTAGGGACTAATGCCATCTTATTCATGTAGTTAACAACAATGTCTCTGATATTCCACCCAAGGGAGTTGAATTTATTTCTCTGGGAGTGAAGGTTCCTTCTCAAGAACCTCCTCCAGCAGTTGTCGATGCTAAGGATCCATGAATATAGTGACATAGACCGCAGTGTGCTCTATGTGAGGCTCTGCCTTTTCCATAGGTAGAGATCATCCCAATAGTAGTCTAGCCTCAAATAATTAAGGGAGTGCATTATAAGGTATTGGGTACATATTTCTTCATAGGATATCCATAGTTTTATCCATATTAGGTCCAAAATCCTTCAAATCCTCTATGGTTCCACCCTATGATGATGGTGTGTCCTTTTACTACCCTAGTGGGAGAAGGATCACATGAATAGGATGAAATACAGTGGACACCTCCTTCCACTGAGACATAGGAATAGAATCTAGAAGTAGATGCTCTCATTCCCAAGGATCCTCTGTCTCCAGGTCATCAAACTCCACCTCATCACAGAGCTCGGTGATCCCAATATAGGCGTCACATTCTCACACCACCATATGAGAAAAACCTCACCATATACATTGATTGTACTCGTTCATGTATATGTTTTCTATATATTAAAATGAAGAAAATATGTTTATTATCACCCATTTTTACATGTTTATCCATCATTTGAATTTCCATTTATATTGTATTCATAATTAATATTTTAAAATCTTTCGATGTCAACTACATGAAACATAAGAAAATTTATTAAATTTAAAGTAGGTAAATTTAAAAGGTTATAAAATATAAACTATAAAAAAAATATAAATAAATTTAAATCATATCCTAAGAATATAAAAATTTATTGAAAATAAAAAGAATTTCATAAATAAAATAAATAATTAAAAAAATTAAGGAATGAAAAAAAGATTATAAATACCATGGTAATGGTTTAAAACAATACTAAAATTAATTTTCAATAAATTATTAATGAAGTTAGAACATTATAAATTCAAACTTAACCTAGATATTTAACCCCTTTCAAATGAATACTTTCTACTCAAGCTCGACCTTTTACTGGTATATTATAATTATATATAATAGACTAACTTAAAAAAACCAAAAAGGGAGTAATATAACATAAAAATAGTCATGGAAAGATTAAAAAAATTTGTCAATCTAATATCATTTTAAATCCAATAGAAATTATGGATGTATAAAAAATCTACAGTTCAAATTTCCTTTATTCAAGTCACACGTTGCTTTATTATGAGTTTCATTGAAACAAATGAATTGAAATATTGAAAGAAAATAGTACAGTAAGTATATAAAAAATAATATATACATGTATATATTGTATATATTTATAATGTATATATTTATAATGTATATCTTTATAATGAATAATATTATTATATTTATGAAATAATGACAAAAATTTAATATTTAACTAAACTAAATGAAGAATATAAACATGAATAAATTATTTCTAACAAGATACATTGGAAAAAAAATAATTAAATTATTTAGATTAAAAATTAATGATACATATTGGAACATACTTGAAAAATAAAAAATAATTGAAAATAATAAAAACAATAAATATAATAAATAAAATATTATTTACAGGTCACAAATTCTATTTCATAAAACATAACATTTTCAATTTCAAATATTAATGACATAATTATAAACAAAATAAAACTAACATAATATATATATATATATGATAATATAAAAACCCATATATTTATAAATATAAAAACATTTATAATTAAATTATTATTATTATTTTGAAAGGAAGTGGGTTATCTTCTACCTTTAGAATTAACCGAAAGGCAGTAGAATCCCTGCTTCCTTTCAGACACAGTTTAAAAAAACTTACCTATGAACATTTAGAAAAATCCAAAAATGCATAAATAAAATCATATTGTTTATTACACTGTGATTTCGGTTTTGGTCAATTGTTGGAACTTGAAGGGATTCTATTAATTCTAAATATGATGGATAATTTAATGGTTTTTCTAATATGAAAACAAGTGAAATATGATCTAAAATGTGAATCCTTTTGTTTATGATTAATCATATATCCCATTATTTGATTAACAACTTCAACAACTCTGAGTTTCCCAACACAGCTAATCTGAGAAATTTGGAGTTTCATGATAACCATGTATGAATGATGTATTATCTTCCTACTTGTAAATAATGTGGGATTTATAACTCAATGGAATGTATTAATGGAATGGGAAGATTTTTCCTATGTTGAAACAAAGGACACAGATCATGAAATTTTCAATGAAAATTAAAGAGTTAAATAGAGGAAAATCATGTTTATCATAAGGTATAATTTATATTTCAATTTCTTTTGTGTGGGGAATATGGGTAGTATATGATCCAATTCCCTAATCCAAGTGTTAATTCATGGACTATGGAATGACATATGTTATGTTAATTATTAAATTAGAAGGATTAAAGTTTTTATATATTTAGATTTTAGAATTATATTTTTGAAGTTTAATATCAACGATATTCTGGGTAAAATAATCAAGAAACATCTAGGGATTATTCAAAATTAGTTTTCATTATTGATTTTAAAACAAAAATTGAAAGGTAATTATAAACAAGAAAATCAATTTAATGGTAAGGTATGAAAGTTTAGTTGGGATAAAGAGATGATTGTCATTGATGAATAAAATTGGATATTATTTGTGACCATAAAAATATTACTGATTTGATTAAAAGGTGATTTTAGGTCATCTTTGATTAATTTTATTGTGTTTTTTGTTTCA
The DNA here is from genome assembly GCA_963277665.1 of Viscum album. Taxonomy (NCBI): domain Eukaryota; kingdom Viridiplantae; phylum Streptophyta; class Magnoliopsida; order Santalales; family Viscaceae; genus Viscum; species Viscum album. Next base: position 2,051,611,492 of record OY728146.1, on the reverse strand, counting down.
ATTAATATATTCAATTGTATGTGATTTCAGTGACGTTTTATATTGATTAAGGTTGTTAGTTTGTTTTAGAAGAATATGTGATCAAGGTATTCATATTGTAGTTATTTGAAATCACAACCTAATTTATATTGTATATATATAATAATTTGATTAAATCGTTTTGTGTTTTTTGTTTTTTTAATATCCCAATATTTTAAATGAATGGAAATGTTTGATAGTGTAAAAAATATGCAACATTGAGCATAATCAAATAGTGGAATATTAGTATTTAAATTTTACCATTATAACCTATCCATTAAATTGGGGGGGTAAGAATATTATTAACTAATTTTTGAAATATATATATATATATATTAGTTCTAATAAATATAATATATTTATTAATTATTAAGAATAAATCACAAAATTTTTAGTAAATCTATTTTATTCTTTAACGATATGCTTTCTTCAAAAATATTTTCTATTATTTTTCAGTAGAAAATATTATATTTCATATAAAAAATAATAAAAAATAAATTATAAAATAAATATCAATTTTTATATCATAAAATGAATATTATATTAAGGTAAAATTTTGATAATGTTCTGAAAAGTTTGATTTTAAGTGAATAGAGAAAATTACTGATTTTCATTGAAAAATATATTTTATTTTAAAGTGTATATAAATTCAAGTTATATTTTTGTTATGTTTTAAGATTTTATTAGTTAATTTTCAAAAAAAAAATAGTATTTGGTATGAATTTTAAACAATAATTTATTATAAAACATTTCTATACTTAAAATTTTATTTTTCTAAAAAGTTGTTTTCCATCACATTTTGTCTCTTTAACTTTAATTTAAATTATTTTATATATTTATTTTAAATAAAAAAAATATAATTCCATATTTGGAATTAGGGGTTCCAAATTTTGTTAATAGGTACCTTTTATTAATGTTTAATATGAATAGTAACCCTATTAATTTTGGTACCACGGTAATGGGTAAATCATATAATTAAAGTTGAAAATAAAATGATAAGGACTATAAAATGGCACTAAATGATTCTTTAATATTATAGTATGATTCCATTTCATCCATAACCATCCAATATTCTCTTAGATGGAATTATTTTTCTATTTTAATTTGATTATGACCTTTATAAAACTTTATTTAATGAAAAGTATAAAATGCCACACTCTTGCTTTTAATAAATATAATATTTTTAACACATGGATAATAAGTGGATATATTATTATATAAATATTATTTTCAAATCAAAATTACTTATATTTATCATGGTAATATATTTTTAATACTTAGTTAATATATATTTACCTTAAATTCTTACACAATGTTGACAAAGTAATTATTAAATTAATGGAGAAATATAAATTTTTAAAAAAATATAAAATGTAGTAAAATTTGAAAACAAAATTAATTAAAAAATTTAATAGATAACTATAACATGTTAGGGATTTATTTAAAATGTTTTATTTTAATTTTATTGGTTTTATTGATATTATAAAATTCAAAGTAAATGAATAATTCTAAAATAGTCATTATTGATATTTTTGGGAAATAATATCTTATTAAAAGATATAAAATTACTAAAAATACCATATTCCACTGATTTTTTATTATATGGTTAAAAATATCTGTTGTTTTCCATTTATTGGTTATTTTTTCATTTATAGTAACTATCTTGACCCATAAAGTGTAAAAAATCGTGTTGTCATGGTAATTGTGAAGAGGGTTAATGGGGGTTATCCCAATAGATAAGTGTAACAATGTGACCTAAATTTTTCAAAAAAACTTATTAGATGTGATAATTATACTCATCCTTATATTTTAATAAAATATTATTAATTTGGAACTATCACAACCCCCTCCCCACAAGGTGTACCACTCCAGGGCCGGCAATGTGAGAAGGGAGATAGTGACCCATGAGTCCCACCTCAAGTAGGCCCCAAGTTGGAGACTAGCACCGAGGGTATAGTAAACCCGCAAATGGGAGACATTACCCTCTAAGAGAACACATGTGAAAGAGAGAGATAAGATAGACACCAACCAACTCCAACTCAAAATGAAATATAAAAGAAATCCGAAGTCAAAAAATGTGATGTCATACAAAACTACTACAACTAAAAAAGAAAATAGAAAGTACCAAAGGTATGTAAAAATAGCAATGACCACAAAGCCCAAACATCTCCTACAACCCCAAGCTAGTAGTACCTTACCTAATCTCCAACCTACTCCAAGTGACCTGAAAAAATGTTTATATATACATAGGGTTATTATAATAGTATACTTAGTAGGATCCTCCCCAGAGCCTCTCATTCAAAAGGAAAGAAAGAATGCTAAAGCATAGTAAACAACAAGTGAAACTAACTTGTCACCTAAACAAGTATACTATGTTCCCAACCTCACCATGGATACTCTCACCAAGTATCACATACAAGAGTATATAATATAATAAATAATATCAAGGGTACCCTGCTACTACTTCACCACTAGTTTACTACTTTTCCCCAACGTCGCACGTCCTAAGCATATCTCTCCAAAAAGGCTTGCATGCATACACCTGAGAGAAGCACCACAATATGCACCTCATGCAGTATAACCACCACATCCACATAACCAAAGTAACTAGTTAGTTTCTGGGAGCCACCACAGCTTTCATAACATGTATCATATGTTGGGTATTAAACCTCAAGCCATTATAGCTCATACACCGAGTAAGGATCCTCAAGCCATCATAGTCTATACATGTTACACCTATAGTAGTCCATAGGAAGTTATATCCAGAATATATGTCTGTGAATAGCCACAAATGACTACATCCATATACACATATATATGTGGAAAACTAACCATTGTTCCTACCAGCACAAGTAACTACCAATAGAAGAGAGTGAGGCTAAAGGGGGTAGTCATCCATCCATCCTCCCGCTAGAATGTTGGGAACCCCCCCCCCCCCCCCACAGGGTTCAGAGTCCCTGGGGTGTCAGTTTCCCTAACTAACGGGGTGGGTAGCATATAGAAACAAAAAAGTACAGAATATACTATATCTCACAACCACACTATGAGAATAACCTAGTCTTAGACTCAACTGTAGAAAACATCTCTTAGACTTCTAGCTGCCACTTCTAAGAATAAGTATCATATAAGCACACAACCATCTAAAGATATTTATTACATTAATTCATTCCATTTTTTATCAGTTTCACTTTATGTTAATTAATTCTTTAAACATTAATTAACCATTAACAATTCCACATTATATTTCATTAGCATCACACCCAAAGTCCATTGTTCCTTTAAATTGTAACCTCAACATTGCATCCCAGCAAGCTCTAACCCCATGGTTTAATCGTCATTCATTCAATCATTTATTAACTCCATTATTAATTTCCCATATTCCTAGTCATTATAGAAAAAAAATCTAAGCTACAGAACACAAGGGGGGATCAACTCTGTGAGTAGATGAACTACCTGTCAAGTCTTTTCCACCTATAGCAAGAGCATAGTCTCATCCTCCCCCAAGAATCTAAACACAAAAAAACACATGGCATACCCTGCACATCTTCGCCCCTTTTAGAAGGTGGATAATAAAGACTAGCTACCTTGAGCAGTGGGGAAAGTAAATTAGATAAATAACCAACAAGAATCATAAAACATCCAAACATTCACATCGAACTCGTTTCATCATCTTTAGTTTCCTCATCGACACCCACATGCATAAACCGATTCATATCACCACTCAAGGTGCCAAAAAATACCACAACAAATGGGCCTCCCTACCCCCACATATCAAAACATCCATCTAGACTCACAAAAAATCCTAAGTAGTAGGGAATAACAAAGAAACTTGTCTCTTGTCCCTTAACAAGGCATTTTGTCTTCACAAGCAATGAGCTCTCACAGTTCCAAGCATTAGGCTCTTGGACTTTACAAGAAAAAGGGAAACTCAGAACCCTATGAGGCATTATATTTTTATCAAACAGTTGGTTCTTTAATCCATCTAGAGTTAACTGATTTATTATTTTTAGGTTCCAACTGTTGGTAACCTAAATATCAAGCTATCATAGCTATCACAAATCAATTAAACATGCTTACTTCATCAATTTGATTATTATAAAATTACAATAATAAGAACTAGATTTAGTTTCATTCCTCCTTATCTTTGACAATTAATTTATAATAAATCACAGTTTATGTTATTTACTAATTTCCATCAAGAACAACAAACTAAAAAAGGAAATCATAGATATCACACTGTCTAGGAAAACAAGAGGCAATAATATACAATCGATACCAATTTATTTATCCAGTTCAAATATTTATTATATAAATTCTATTGTGATATAATAAGCTAAAACATGTTAACTCTATATTTTCACGTAAAAGAATAGATAAGTAACGAATCCCCTACCTAAAAAGGTTTTTGATGCTCTTCGAACAGACTTACAAAATAGATCACCATCACCTCTCTTGGAGGACTGCATCCATCCTAGGATGTAGAGACACCACCACACCATCCAACACCCAAGAAAATTTCATTAGGAACATGGAGATAGCATTCCATAATAGTTAGAGGAGAAATAGAAGGAGCTGAACCCAAAAGAATGACGACAGATCATACCTTATATCAAAGAATGATCGATGTTGTTTGGTTTCACCAAAACAGGGGGTGAACTTGCAGCAAGAATAACTTCAAGGGGAACCAATCCTAGGAAAAAGTTTAATCGCAAGAATCCTATGGTAAGTAAGGAAAGGTTTGAGTGTATCACACCAGATAATAAGGTAGGAAGATATCTTGTCCGTTTAAGTGATTTAATAGAGAAGCTGTTTAAGATACGCTAGATTTTCCATTAAATGAGGGTCATATTAAACCACGTGGTTTGACTAAGTAAAGGCATCCCAAACCTTAGTAAAAATTAATATATGATCTATGGGCTTTGAATTGGCCTTAAATCCATTAAAAAGTCCTTGAATGTGTTTAAAATCAAAGAAAACGTTAAATCAGTGAAAATGGAAAAATCTAGAAATTTGGAAAAGGAAATATGAAACAGTATATGTGAGATAGTAACTATGAGATAGTATCTATGAAACCGTTTATATGATACCATTTCTATGAAACCTTTTCTATGACACTTTTTCTGTGACACCATTTCTATGACACCATTTTTGAGACACCATTTCTGTGATACCGTTTTTGTGACACCATTTATGTGACACCGTTTCTGTGACACCTTTTCTGTGACACCATTTCATGAAACAGTTTCATGAAACAGTTTGGAAATTTGGAAAAGTGTTGGGTAAAAGTCACCTTGACCTCCCAAAACACCTCAAACACTATATTTCATCATTTAATGGACCATATAGGTCTGGTCCATTACATTAGATACCTCTAAAAATATTCTTATCCTTGTGAATCCAAAACCAACCCAAAAGGAAATAGAAAAGGGGTATGAATAGCCACCTATCGAGATACATATCAAAAGAGAGAAATCCATAAGAAGAAACAATAGAAATCCATCTTATAAACATGAAGGGTTTATAACCACAAACCAAACATTTTTACCAAAAAATGGTTAAGCATCAAACAACTTGGGGTACTGGGCATGTATTTACGACTTGTATTCCCAGGTACTCTCCTCTATGCCACTTTGTTGCCACAATACATGAACCAAGGGGATAGAATGCACACGAAACACATTCTATTTGTAGTCTTGGATTTCCACAGGCTGCTCCTCGAAGGTCACATCTTTATCAACATCAATCTTTCCCCAATAAATGATGTGAGAGTCATCATGAAGATAATGATGGATCTGTGACACATGAAAAACATCATATTTCTAGATCATATATGGGGGAAAAGCCACTCGATATGCCATGGCTCCAACACAAGCCAAAACCTATAAAGGCCCAACAAATAAGGGATAAATCTTACTCCCACAGCCAAAACATAGCAACCCGTGATGGGGAGTCACCTTCATAAACACATCATCCCCAATATCAAAATCTAAAGGTCTCCTCCTTTGATCGGAATATGATTTCCAATGATCATGTGTTGTCTTCATCCTCTCACAAATCACATGATCTATCTCTGTCATATTATGCACTAGTTCTGGTCTAAGAATTATTGACTCTCTGACCCCAGTCCATCACAATAGAGAATTGAATGGTCATCCATACAAGGCTTCAAATAGATCCATACAAACTTTGGATTGTAAACTATTAGTGTAAGAGAACTCCACTAAGGGTAAGTGACGCCTCCATAAACCTCCAAAATCTAGTAGACAAGATTGCAACATGTATTCAAGAGTCTGGATAGTCTGCTCTATCTGACCATCCATCTGTGGATGAAAAGTAGTGATAAGGCATAGTTGGGAACCAAAAGCATGCTAGAGACCTCTCCACACCCTAGAGGTAAAATGAGGATCTTGATCAGAAATGATCATTCTTTAGACTCTGTGGAGTCTCACCACCTCCTCTAGATACTGCCTCACCAAAACCTCCACTAAGCTCGATTCCTTGATCACTATGAAGTGGGATGATTTCATTAAACGATCAAATACCACCTAAATAGAATCATGTCCACCATAATCTCTAGGTAAACTAGTAACAAAGTCCATTGAGATGTCCTCCCACTTCCACTGAGGAATATCTAATGGCTGGAGAAAACCACCATAGACACGTCGCTCGGCCTTTACCTTCTGGAAGACCAAACATTGGGACAAAAACTCCACAATTGAATGCTTTAGACCATGCCATCAAAACTGACACCTCAAGCGTTGGTACATCTTTTTCAAGCTCGGATGCACCGCTAAAGGTAAACTATGGAACTCTATAAGAACTGTCTCATGCATCTCTAATGGAACAAAAAGTCTTTCATGATATAACACTCAGTGTTGTTCATCCTCAGACCAACGAACAAGGGCCTCTCCACAAAAAACTCGGTCTCTCCAGACCTCCACCTCTAGATCCCCCAACTGGGACTCTTCCACCAGTTTCACTAGAGATGATTGCACCACCATCTGAAAAATACAACCTCTACCCCAACTTCTCTCATATCGATATGTAATGCTGAAAGTTCTTTCATCACTCTCTAGGAATCACCAAATTCACGCACTACATTACTACGTGACTTCATAATTAGCGCATCATCCACAACATCCCCCTTTACAGGTGTATACAATATTTTGAAGTCATATTCATATAAGAACTCCATCCAACTAAGTTGTTGTAATTTCAAGTCATGCTGGGAGAAAACATAACTCACGCTCTTAAGATTGGTGAAAACCACAAAGCGCTTTCCAATGAGTTAATGTCTCCAAAACATTAGAGAAAACACCATGGATGCCAACTCAAGATAATGGGTGGAATAGTTATGTTCATGGGGACACAACTATTGAGACCCATAAAAAATGAATAATCTATGCTGCATCAAAACACAACCTAACCCTAGATGTGAAGAATCATAGAAAACATCAAACTGAATTTCCTCTACTAGAAGACAAAGAACTGGAACACTTACCCACTTCTCCTTCAGATACTCAAAAGTTACCTAACACTGATCAGTACACACGAACGCCTAATCCTTCCTGGTCAATACTGTTTGAGGAGTCACAACATGAGAGAAATTGGCTACAAACCTCTTGTAGTATCCTACAACGCCAAGGAAACTTCTCACCTCTACCACTATCCTGGAGGATTCCCAAGAAAAAAATGCTTCTATATTTGATGGATCCGTAGATACTCCCTACTATGACACAACATTCTCCAAGAAACGGACTTATCGAGCCCAAAACTCACACTTCCACCACTTCCCAAACAGCTGTTGTTGAAAAAGAACTCCCAAAATGGCGTGCTTATGCTCTGCATGATCCTCCTCAGACATGGATTACACAATGTTGTCGTCAATGAAAACTTCCACGAACTTATCCAAGAACATGTAGAACACAGCGTTCATCAATCCCATGAACATAGTTGGAGCATTAGTCACACTGAACGACATTAAAATGAACTTGTAAAACCCATGACAACAATGGAAAGTTGTCTTCAGTATATCCTCATCATTCACATGAATCTGATGATATCCAAACCGCAATTCAATATTTGAGAACTAACTTGAACCCTTTAGTTGATTGAATAAATCATCAATTTGTGAAAGAGGATAGTGATTATTCACTGTCACTTTTTTTATGTGACAATAATCGATACAAAAATACAAATTGTCATCAGCCTTCTTCACGAACAAAATTGGTGCACCCCATGGTGACACGCTCATCTGAAAAAAAACTGCATTGTAACAGACCATCAATCTATATATGTAGCTCTCATAACTCATAAGGGGACATCCTATATGGATTCATAGAGATAGGAGATTCTCCTGGATATAGCTCAATCCTAAACATGATCTCTCGTCAAGGGGGTAATGTTGCAACCACTTCTGTAAATTCATAAAGTTGCTATTCTACGACCCTGGGAAATGAAAAATACTGAACCTCTAAAGAACTCAACATCATCTCATCCATAAAGGATTACAAGGATGGAACACACCTCTAACCCATCTGAGGGTCTCGCTCACTAACAAACACCACTGGCTCTCTATCAGCATCGAAGAACACCACCTACCTCCTAAAGAAATTCACGATATCCTGCACTAAATAAAACCAATCAATACTGAGGATGACATCATATGGTTGTATCTGTAAACATAAGAAATATCTCTAAGATCATTGCTTCCCCATCACTAGTTCACAGTCTCTACATACTTCAAACAAGTCATCTTGGCCTCCAAATGGTGTAGTCAACACCAAGGGCACTGAAAGCATCTCTACCTCAAGTCACAAAGCATGGAAAAGGTAAGGTTATATGAAGCAGTGTCTCTCTCCTAAATCAAAAAAAAAAGGCATACACTCAAGTAGAAAACCGGAAAACGGTACCTCCCATGATGTCTGGATCACCTGGCGCTGGTAAAACTAAACCATTAATCTGACCACGACCTCCTCTATAGCCTTCCTGACCCTAATGAAAACCACCACCACAATCGTTCTCTACTCTCTAAGGATAGGGAGCATCATGGGGTTGTTCTCTCCCTGCCCCATCTTCTATCTGCTGATCCAAATCTGGTGCAACCTGTTGCTGCTTCCTCGACCAGAACTGCCTCAATGGAGGAACTTGGAGCAGAACACCTGGTGCACGATGACTACTCTAAAAGGTCAGGCACTCTAACTATGGATGACCTCACCCTCTACAAGAAAAAAAAAGTGCTTGATCCCTTGGAATAGGCTTAAGATCCACTTACCTTGGAGAAACGAGATGTTGAGGGTTAGGACCTACCCCATCCGAAAAGAAATTCTTCTACCCTGAAAACCAAGAACCCTGAACCATAGCTCTGCTTCATGAGAAATCATGAAGACTCCCCTCTCATGACGATATGGTTTTGTCCAATGTCCTCTCAAAGACCATTTCCCTATCCATCACCTCAAGATATGTCTTAAACATAAATGGGGTGACCTAGAACTCGATCTCTGGATGCAAATTCTCCTCAAAATGCACACCCTGACCTCCTCATTTAGAAAAAGGTCTAAAAGATATCATAAAAGGTTCCTAAAATGGATTCACTACTACAAATACCCCTTTTATCAGTGCTAAAAATGGACTTTAACAGCGTTAGTAATGCATTGTTAAAGTTGACGAAGATAAAGGGGGTCCCCTTTATCAGCGCTCCAAAAAGCACTGATAAAGACCCCTTTTATCAACACTAAAAAAAGCACTGATAAAAGTGGTCTTTTATCAGTGCTAAAAAGAAGTGTTGATAAAAGGGTCCTTTATCAACCCTTTCTTTTTAGTTCTGATAAAAGACCCCTTTTATCAGTACTTTTTTTAGCACTGATAAAAGTAAAAAAAATAAATTAAATTAAAATAAATTTAAATAAATTTAAATAAATTTAAAAAAATTCTGCCAATCGGGGGGCTTTTATAGCGCTTGATCCCCCTTTTAACAGTGTTTTTCCAGCCCCTCCAGCACCTGCACGCATCTTCTCCACCCTTTATTAGTGCTAGCCCCCCAAATCCACCCCCATGCACGCGCCCCTCCCTCCACCAGGTTTTGAACTCGAGACCTCCCTCATGCACGCCTAAGCCCTTAACACTCCTCTATTTTGATTTGTTTTCCATTTCATGATATCTCTATTTATATATATATATATAGTTATATTTATTCATATAGTAATATATATTTATATTAATATATATATATAGTTATATTAATATATATATATAGTTATATTAATATATATATAGTTATATTAATATATATATTTATAGTGATATTAATATATATATTTATAGTTATATGAATATATATATGTAGTTATATTAATATATATATATAGTTAGATTAATATGTAGGTATATAAATATTCATATATTTTTCTTTTAAATAAAATGGATATTAGTTATTATTTAGATAAAGCTAATATATTTTATATGCAAATATATTTTATTATTTATATTTATAATTAAATTTTTATGTGTGAATATATAAAAAATATGTATATATTGTTATATATTTGATTATAAATAGTAGTGCATTAGAAAAAACGATAAAATTTAAAATACATAATATCAATATGAATGTAATACCTTGGAATAAATTTAGTCACCACCATAAAAAATCCAATAATACCCCCTTAAACGAGGCTGAAAATCCACAAAATGTTAAAACAATCGGGGTATCCCAACTAAAAACTTATTTTTGGAGGCCTTATGGGACTTTTTGGCCTCAAAAAATGTTACAGAGGCTTTTCCTTAATCACTAGCATGTAGAGCTCGTCGCAAGATTTGATTTGATATGCTATAGAGCTCAAACGGACACCCGGATCAAAAGTTATGGTCGTTTGAAGTTCAAGTTGCGTTTTCAACATATTTTGGATCTTTTTTAATATTTTTTAATTTTTTTAGTCTTCAACTTGTTAATAAAAGACTATTACTCCATAATAATTAGCATATTATTTATTAAAAATATTTATTTTTAATTTTTTTATAATCCATTTTCACTAAATATCTTATATATTAAGTGTAACTATATATTTATACTTATCAAAAATATATTTAAAATTATATTTAAAATATATATATTATATTTATATCAATATAACTATATCTATATATTTAAATACTAATATATATTTTTAATGAAATTTTTTTGGAAGTAGTCCCTTTATCGGCGCTTCTAAAAAAAGCACTGATAAAGACCCCCTTTATCAGTGCTACTAAAAAAGCGATGATAAAGGGGTACCCTTTAACAGTGCTAAAAAAGAGATTTTAAAGGGGGTACCTTTATCATTGCTTTTTTAGCGCTAATAAACGTACCCCCCTTTATCAGCACTTTTTCGTTAGCATTGATTAAAACTGGTGCTGGCCTTGCCCAGTTTTGTGGTAGTGATTCCAAACTCTCGCACACTGGATCTCCCCTACTAAAGGGTAATAATCTAATGGAGACTCGATGCCTTTACGGTTGAAGAAAGAAAATCGACTCTAAACTTGTCTTGGAACTCTTCCCATGAGATCTCCAACTTCTCGCAATCCCTAAGGAACAATAACCACCATTAACTCACTACTCCACACAGCATCGTAACAACCAAAGATACCCAGTGCTCCTTATGAGAATGGATCAAAATAAAGACTATCTCAACCTCCTCCAACTATTCTTCCATGACTGTATCTAAAACGGATCCCTCGTACTTTTGAATATTCTAGTGCTAAAACTCACGGAGTGTCCTCCTCCAAGTGTCGTCATCTTCAACCTCTACCCTATGGAAATCTTCTGGCACATCCTGTTGGACATATTATGCATGAACCTGACGAGGATGTCCACCCGGATTCATACCTACCAAATAAAAAAATAGTTAGAGATCCTAAACCTATAATATGGAAGAATCATCATTAATTAATTAATTTTTTTCTTTTATTCATTTTAGGTTAACCTATCCCATGGTCTACCCATTCAAACACAGGCACAAAGAAGAACGATGCATGATCCTTTCCTAGGTATCTACCCTGTAACTAGTATCACCTCATTTAGTAGCCATTGTAAACATAATGGTCTATGCATCATATTATAGGGGTCCCTAAACACTTATGTCTCTGTCAGTCTCTAGTGTTTACATCACCTGCTAAACTTGACTAACAATGCTTTCCTACCAACCCATGCAACCTCACTTGTGCCTAACACCAAACTCCATCCTATCCCTCAACTAGACCTTTGATACCACTCTGTCATGACCCCTACTCCATAAGGTATACCCCTCCTAGGCCGGAAATGTGAGAAGAGAGATAGTGACCCTGGAGTCCCGCCTCCAGTAGGCCCCAGGTTGGTGACTAGTACTGAGGGTATAGTAAACACGCAAATGTGATCCATTTCCCTCTAAGAGAACACATGTGAAATAGATAGATAAGACAAACACTAACAAACTCAAACTCAGAATGTAATATAAAATAAATACCAATTACAGAAATGTGATGTCATAAAAAACTATTATAACAGAAATAGAAAACTGCAAGTACCAAAGGGAAGTAAAAACAACAGCGGCCACAAAGTCTGAATAGCTCCTACAATACCAAGCTAGTAGTAACCATATAGATCTCAAACCTTCTCCAACTGACCTGAAAAATAGTTTATATATACATAAGGTGATTATAATAGTATACTCAGTATGATCCTCCCTAGATCCTCTCATGAAAAAGTAAAGAAATCATTCTAAATCACATTGAACAATGAGTGAAACTAACTTGTCACCTAAACAGGTATATTAAGTTCCCATCCTCACCATGGCTACTCTCACCAAGTATCGTATAAAATAGTATATAATATAATAAATAATATCAAGGGTACCTCGCTCCTACTTCTCCACTAGTTTTTTGTGTTTCCCCAATGTCTCACTTCCTAAGCATCTCTCTCTAAAAAGGCTTGCCCACAGACATCTGGGCGAATCACCACAATATGCACCTCGTGAATTATAACCACCACATCCATGTAACCAAAGTAACCAGTTAGTATCTGGGATCCACCACAGCTCGCATAATGTGTATCATATGTCAGGTATTAAACCTCAAGCCATTATAGCCCATACACCAAGTAAGGATCCTCGAGCCATCACAGCCAATACACATTACTCGTATAGTAGTCCATAGCAAACTATATCCAGAATAAATGTTTGCGAATAACCAAAATCCATTACATCCCTCTACACACATATATGGTAAAACTGACCATTATGACTACCAGCATAAGTAACTACCAAGAGAAGAGAGCAGGGCCAAAGGGGGTAGTCAGCTATCCATCCTCCCACAAGAATGTTGGGGAAAACACCCCCCCTAGGGATTAGAATCGTTGGGGTGTCAGTTTCTCTAACTGATGGGGTGGGGTAGCATATAGAAACACAAAAAGTACATAATATACAATATATCACAACCACACTATAGTCATAACCTAGTCATAGACTCAACTACATCTAACGTCTCTTAGACTCTCGGCCTCCACTGCTAAGACTAGATATCCTATAAGAACACAACCATTTAAAGAGATTTATTACATTACTTTATTCCTTTTTTTATCAGATTCATTTTAAGTTAATTAATTATTTAAACATTAATTAACCTTTAAAAATTCCACATTATATTTCATTAGAATCACACCCAAATTCCATTCTTCCTTTAAATTAAAACCTCAGTATTGTGTCCCAGAAAGCTCCACCCCCATGGATTAATCATCATTCATTTGATTATTTATTAACATCATTATTACTTTACCATATTCCCAGGCATTCTATAAAAAAAATCTAATCTACTTAACACAAGGGGGTATCAACTCGGTGAGAAGATGAACTACAAGTCAAGCCTTTTCCACCTATAGAAAGAGCATAGACGCGTCCTCCCTTTAGAAGATAAACACGGAAAGCACGTGGAATAACCCATGCATCTTCACCCCTTTTGGAAGGAGGGTAAGTAATACCATCTACCTTGATCAGAGGGGATTGTAAAGTTGAAAAACAACCAACAAGAATCAACAAACATCCAAACATTAACATTCAACCCATTTCATCATCTCTTGTGTCATCCTTGACACCAACATGCATAAAATGATGCTCTCTCCACTCTATGAATCAACCACTACCACAACCAATGGGCCTCCCTAACCCCACATATCACAATAGCCATCAAGACTCACAAGACATCACAAGAAGTAGGGAATAACAAAGAAACTAGTCTCTTGACCCTTAACAAGACATTATGCCTTCACATGCAATGAGCTCTCACGGCTCCAAGCATTAGGCTCTTAGCCTTCACAAGAAAGAGGGTAACTCAAAACCCTACGAGTAATTATCTTTTTATCAAACATCCAGTTCTTTAATCTTTTTGGAATTAAACAATTTATTATTTGAAGGTTCCAAATATTGGTAACCTAAATAGAAAGTTATCATAGATATCACAAATCAATTTAACATGCTTACTGCATTAATTTGAATGTCATAAAATTACAACAAGAAAAACCAGATTCATTTACATTCCTCTTTATCTTTGACAATTAATTTAAAATTAATCCCAGTTTATGTTCTTTACAAATTTTCATGAAGAACGATATACTAAACAAGTAAATCATAGATATCACACTATCAAGGAAAACAAGAGGCAATAACATACGATTGATACCAATTTATTTATCCATTTAAAATATTTATTATATCAATTCTATTATGATCTAGTGGGATAAGACATGCTAACTCTCTAGTTTCATGTAAAAAATATAAAAGCAATGAATCCCCTACCACAAAATATTCCTAATGCTCTTTGAATATACTAACAAAATAGATCATGATCACCTCTCTTGGAGGACTGCATCCACCTGAGGATGTAGAGAAACCACCACACTGGCCAACACCCAAGAAAAGTCCATTAGTAACATGGAGATAGAATTCCATAACATGGAAAGGATAAATAGAAGGATATGAACCCAAAATAAAAATGATATATCATACCTTATATCGAATATTGATCGATACTACTTGGTTGCACCAAAATAGGGGGTGCACTTACAGGAATAAGAACTTCAATTGGAACCAATCCAAGGAGAAAAGTTTGATTACACGACTACTATGGGAAAGAAGGAAATGTTTGAGTGTCTCACACCAGAGAACAAGGAAGAAGAAAAATGGATGAAGATATCTCATCCCTTTAGAAGATTTAAAGGAGAATAGGTTTAAGATATTATGGATTTTACATTAAAAGAGGGTCGCATTAAACCACACGGTTTGACCAAGTAAAGGCATATCAAACCTAAAGAAAAATTAATATAGGATTTATGGTCTTTGAATCACCCTTAAATACCTTAAAACATGGCCTTGAACGTGTTTAACGTCCTAGTAAATGTTAAATTGGTGAAACTAGAAAATCTGAAAATTTGGAAAATGAAATATGAAATTGTATCTATGAGACGGTAAATATGAGATATTAACTATGAGACAGTATATGTGACACTGTTTCTATGACATCATTTCTGTGACACCATTTCTGTGACACCATTTCTGTGACACCGCTTCTCTGACACCGCTTCTATGACATCATTTATGTGACATCATTTCTGTGTAACTATTTTTGTGACACCGTTTATGTGACACCCTTTCTGTGACACTGTTTCTATGACACCGTTTCTGTCACACCGTTTCTGTGACACTGTTTCTATGACACAGTTTCTATGACACTGTTTATGTGACACCATTTCTGTGACACTGTTTCTATGACACCCTTTCTGTGACACTATTTCTGTGAAACCATTTCTATGACACTGTTTTTATGACACCTTTTATGTGACACCATTTCGATGACATCATTTCATGAAACAGTTTCATGAAATAGTTTGAAAATTTGGCAAATTGTTGGGTATATGTCACTTTGACCTCCCTGAACACCTCAAACACCAGATTTCAGCAAGGAATGGACTAGATAGGTACGGTCCATTATAGTAACCATTTGAACTCCAAAATAAAATTATATTAAATTAACATTTTAATAAATTCTATGAGTGGCCCTCCTCTCCATTATAAAAATTCACCAATTCTTATAATATCATCACACTTAAAACCCAATTTTTAGAGAATATCTACACAAATAACTCCATTTAATCCATATAAACATTATATATGAATTATTTTTTCAAGAATACCAATCATATATGTCTTTAGGTGTTAAATAAAGAATATTTTCCAAATAATAGTTATAGTTTTAACCACATATTTTTGTTTTATTTATTATTTCACCTCTTTAAAATATTCTTAAAATATGAATAAATAATAACACCAATATCCTCCCTATAATGAGATATTATTATGCTTTTTTGATATACTATATCCATATTCTCTTCAATAAAATAGGAAATGAAACCATATTCCATGTGTATGTTAGACTAGTGCCTCGCGAACCGATTTAATTAATTTTCTATCATCGTATCACATGGATGGATTATAATGATGGAATTAACTTATATATATGATATTTAGGACATATTTATCACTCCTAAAATAAAATATATTATTTATATACTTATTTTTCCATTCACTGAGAAATTATAACATCATTTGTACGTGTGTGTGGACTACCACCTTGAAGCGATGTGATTTATTTTTCATCACCACATCGAATGGGTGATATATATATATAAGTATATTTAAATAATTAATATTATATTTATGATATTATTATAATTATTTAAAGATAAAATAATATTTATAATCTTTCCATAATGATCATTTAAAAATCTAATTGTTGGTCATGCGTACGTATATCCAACCATCTCGATGATTGTAACGTAGTTCATTTTTTATAACCATATTTAATGGTTGGATTTAAAATAACAGTTTTTGAATAAAAATGATAATTATTTCATGATTATTGTTATGGATATGATGTAATAGTATCCAATTTGACCATATTTAACCTACCAAGACATTTTAGACTTGTGAATCAGATATTGTCAAAACATATTATGTGAACTTAAATGATTATGTGATTGTTATAACATGGTAATAAGAGAGATAATAGGAATAATAAACATGAAAATTCTTATCAAGAAAGTAAATAATTAACTTCAGTTTATTACTCAATAATTAAAGAATGTGCATGATGATTCAGACTCAAGGTAATGGAATTTTTTTAAAAAAATCATCTTTAAATGTTTCCCTTAAAACTCTTTTTCATCCAAATCTATATTTTTCAAACTATTTTATTAATGTATTTATATGGTTTTGAGTTAATTATAAAGGAAACTTTATGTTTATTTTTAATTTATTTTAATGTTTTTTAGAAATTATATTTTTACAAAAAAAATTATCGTTCATTACAAAAAGACAAAAGGAATGTTCTATTTCAATGTATATGGTGACAAATCCCATTCCTACCACAATAACTGTTATATTTTTTTGTGTTACATTAAAATATTTTTTTTTCTAAAAATAAAAACCTTCATTCCCTATGTTTTTGTTATTTTTATAATGGTTTTTAAAATTTAATTGACATATAAATATCCAAAAATATTTTCTTATAAGTGAAAATAAAATTTTTATGATGTGGGATTTTTTGTATATTATTATGGTGCATGGGTATTAATTATGGGTATTTTTTGTTACATTATATACCTAGGTTGTGTGAACCTATTATATCTCACAAATTATTTGGTCACAGGGATGGATTTAACTGATTTGGTTCCTCCTAAGTGATTATGGGAATACATTGTGATCGTTATTCCAATTGTAACTTTGATGCTTACTTTATGTGTAAATGTGATTATTATTATACTTGTAATGGTAATGGTTATACCATTTTTAAGAGTGATATGAAAATTATGCCCCATGTTACCTAAATTATTTTTATATAAATTATATTGGTTTTTATGGAAATATTATGATTTCACATGGTAAAGGAAAGTATAATATTTTTTATAAGGTCAAAAATTATAACTTTTTGAAAAAGTTATTATGAGTTTTTCATGATTTCAAAGAAACATTTATGATTTTTATTTTTCCTTTATTGTTTATTATGAAAAATTTTATTGAAGTATTTATGTTGATAAGATGATATCTTGGTTATGAAAACTATATATTTCGGCCCAATGTTTGTTTAGAAAAAGAAAGTATTCTATATGTATTTATAGAATTATGATTTCTTTCTCCCTTTTTTCCCTTACTATGAATTTTTTCCTCATCCCATGTTTTAAAAAAATCACTTGTTTTAATGATTATTAGGGATAAGTATGAGGTAAAGACCAAATTTGTGAAAATATTTCATGAAAATAAAACATTGTATATCTTAAAAGTTATGATTTATAAGTAAAATTGATACTAAGATGAAGTGTCCACTTTGTAATATATGGGTTTTTTATGTAAGTGTTATGAACTAAATTTGTAAAACACTAAAACTATATGATATTTGTGAATATAATAAAGTAAATTATAGTTTAAGTAACTAGAATATTTAATATATAAGGTCAGTTCCTTACTATTGGTATCATAGAAGGGTTTAGATAACATTAGTGGTCAGGATAGAATTTGAGGATAAGTTAAAAGTCCTATATAACCCCAAAGGTTGGGATATTTTGAAGAGTTATGGTTTTTTGATAAATTGGAGTAGTTGAATAGAAAATAGTATGGATATGGATATTCTGGTATTTATCCTCATTATAAGACTGTTTTATTATTAACATATTCACACTAATTGTTTCTTATTATAGTAAATGGAATGATCTAGTAGGAACAAAATGAATTATGGATGTGAAAGAAAATGTAGTGTTTGTTTTAGTAGGAAACCAAATTAAATTGGATCTATCGTTAAAACTCTTTTGTTTATTATTAACCAACTATCACAAGTTTTAATTAATAATTTTAAACTAAGTGTGTTTTATAAATCATAAAAAAATAGATAAATAAAAATTTGTGGAAGTTATGTTTATAAAAATCACAAATGTATAAATATTAAATAACTTGTGTGTCAATAATTTGGGAAGAATCACCCTACATAATGTCTTAAATTAACTAGAATATTTTTTTTATATGTGGTAAATGGGGGAATATGGAAATAATATAACTAAGAAAAATGAATAGTTGAATTAATTCCATGAATAAGAAGAAGAATATTCTCCCCATAGAAATAATTGATTGTTTTTAATATGGTGAGTATAGTCATAATGTAAATTGATGTTCTATTGGGTGATATAATGAATGAGATTAGTAAGACCATAGTGATTAATGTTTAGAAATTATAAATGCAATTATTGTTGATGTTGAGGAAACTTAAAATGACATATGAAAGGTATAGATTGTATCCTATCTTATGTATTGATATTTTTTAATCTTAGGAAATGATTTATCTATTTTATTATAGGAGGTAAATATTATAGAATAATGTGGAAAATTATGGTTAATGGATTATGAATAACATTTAATTGTTAAGTTTTATATAGATAAGGATTCAAATGTTATAATGTAGTGGTATATTTAAATTTGATCATAAGTTTAAATGAATAGACACCCATTTTGGGGTTTTATTTAATGGTAATACATAGGGATATATTTATTTAATTTTGGTAGATGTTTGAGGTATATGCAACATGTGAAAATTTTATTTAAGAAATAATTATCTTTTCATTTTGTGGATATAAGTTTAAAGGTGTTGAAAACCATTAGGGTTCATAAGATAATTGATGATTAAGGATATTTTTTGGATTTTGATCATATTTTGGGAATTTTATAGGAATTACTCTGATATAGTTTTTGTAAACAGATAACCAAAATCATGGGTGGCAACCAATCACATTGTTAAGGCTTTTGTTCTTGAACCCACTACTGAAGGGAAACAAGGGTCTAACTCCTACCACTGGCCAATGTGATATCCTAGTTAGTATGAAATTATTATTTTACATGAACTATTTGAAATATATTGAATATGTTGATTTTGGGAATATATGTTTTATTTTATATATTACAATGGGGTTGAAATTGATTTGATTATTAGGTGGCTAATATTATTTTAGAAGAAGTTCACTGTTTTTGGAACCAAATTTAATTAAGGTAAACTGAATCTTATTGGATTTTATTTTAGAATTAATATAGATAGCCTCAATTTACAAACATTAACATTACATAACTTTTGTTTAATATAAATAGATGCAAGAATATTATACTAGTCTAGTGCGTTTTGAAACATGGAGTACATAAAAACTGATACATAAGTGAGCTACATTATCTCGCACTAGGTTCTTCTTGACTAGAACCCTTCTTAAAAATGTCAAACATAATACATACCTTCACAATATGGTTAAGGAAACATAAAAATGGGTGATATCAAATATTTAGTAAGGGTAAAAATGGATATATGTAAGAATAAACGTGATCATAAGGGTATGAGAAGGTGATTATGAAAATAGAAGACCATACCCTACATATTAAAGATCATGGAATAAATATTGTCAGTTCATAATACATGATTCATAATGAAATAAAGATAATAGACCATGAAAGCATAACATATGAATAATACATGGAATTTTCAAAACACGTAATCATATATTGATTTCAAAAGTAGCTAAGGAATCATTTACAAGACCATATTAGTGTAAAAATTCTTTTGCTGAATAGGGTAACCCCTGCTCCAGCCCTGTATTACTGAATCGAGTGACCCTTATTCCAACCCTATATCACTGAACTGACTAACCCTCATTCCAGGCCTGTATTGCTGAACTGAGTAACCCTCATTCCATCTCTATTTTATCTCATGATATATAAATCCATACCCAATGCATTGGAGGAAAATATAGGTCACACCCATCACATAATGAAATCATAAATACATATGCCACAAGATCGTAAATGAACATATCATAACTCATGAAATAAAATGGGTATCATAAACATTTAAATATATTATAACCTATAGAAAGATATATGTTTCATAATCATTTCATCATAAACATAACCTATGAAAAGAATCAGGTTTCAAAAGCATATAACCCATGAAAGATAAATGGGCTTCATAAACATCATTTCATAAAAACATAATACATTAATAGAAAGAATACAAATGGGGACATTGAATAATTCCCCATAAAGTCATGATTAAAACGAATTGTTATTATCATATATGGTAAATAATATTGAAAGATATTTTAAAAACACTTCTTGAGGAAAATATCATTTCTTCATTAAAAAAGAGTCTTTTTATTACATAACACCTTTTGAAAACGTTTTTATTTGAAAATATATTTGAAATATTTTGAAAGAATATCTTAAAATTTTAAAATAAATTTTTCCATGATAATTATCATCAAGTATCTTTTGAAAACATTTTTGAAAACATGGTTTTTGAATAAAATTGTTTTCTGACTGAAGAGAGGGGTGGTCAGATTTTACTAAAACATTATCTTAAGTACCAAATAGTTGAAAATGGTACTAAAAATTAGAATATACTGAAAAAAATGGTATAGGGAAACTTCTCAATAAACTCTTATAACTTGGTGAATTGGGATCATACTCTCCATGTAAGAAAAATAAATTACATGGAGCTTAATATATAATGAAAATAGTTATATTTTTGATCAAAAATGTATAATGGATTTATATACACCTTGAAAAAAAATAGTTTAAGTGCATAACAAAACATGAGTCTCAAAAAAGACAAATTGGGACAAAACTGTTTTATCAATTTAGTGACTTTTGGAACTTAAATCCCATGAAAGAAGGACCATAAAATGGATATGTGAGTACCCATAAATTGAATTAAAAAATACATATAATATAATCATGTTCATTACATACACCACACAAAAGTAAAGAGTGTATAACATAGATTGTATCTCATATAAATTAAAAGAGAGATGAAATCCCCTTACCTTGTGTCTTGACTCTCTCCGTACTCGTACAAGATTCCTATGTAATAAATATAATTTTATTATAAATATTTTACAAAAAAATATTCTTCTATATAATACCATATATATTTTTATTATAACCTTACATTACCTACTTGTTAACGATCCTATGTTAAGGTTTCACTTTTCATAAAATTTGATTGGTTCTTTGCATGCATCTTAATTTGTTATATCACTGATCCTTATACGTATATCATGATTTAAGAATTTAGAAAATGATATAAATATCATGTGTATCTAGTATATTTATATTATAATAATCTATAGCATAATGAATTATGTAATGGGAAACATCATTCAGGGAGACGGTAAGTCGTACGTACGCCTGAACGTTGTTTTCCATCTTTATTTTCATATTAAAATAAATTAGGTAAATGACATATATATATATATATATAATTATATAATTATAATTAATATATCATATATATCATATAATTTCATTAAAAACATCCTTAATACATTCCATGTGGTGTGTGAAAAAATCACATTGCTTTGAGGGAGTCGTAGTCCACACTTCCTCAAACATGATTATCGTATTAACACAAAATGGAAGGTAAAAATATTTGTGTTATAAAATGAATATATAATCTTAAATAAATAATAAATATAATATATTAAATATATAAATATATTTTACATCATAATTGTGACCATTATTGGTGGTAAAGTAGAAATGAACAATCATCATTTCATGAGGTGGTAGTTCACCGTAAACAAAAATAGTATGTTCAACATCCATTAGATGGAGGTTTTTGTAAGTATAGGTCTTACCCTTTGCATAAAAACATACTATTATAAGTACTATACTGGTTTTTTTTCACAATAATAGAATAAATATAGTGGAGGGGGTTTAGAAGGAGAATAAATGGAAGGAACATGAGAGAGGACGTTATCTCTAAATCGGGTAACACTTTTTGGTTTATACCAAAATGATTCCTTGATAATATTTCTTCACAAGGTGAGGATTCAAGATATTAGGGGTTAGTTTTTGGATTATACTTGGGAATTTCTTGGATTAACTTAAAATGTGTGAGAGGTGTGAGGAATGGGTAGAGATAGTGGCTGTTTATAGGGAAGGAAAATGACTCACTTGGAAGTTTTAGAAACAAGTTAGGTTTTCACAATTTATTAACAAAAAACTCAATAATGAAAGTTTTATGGACGAAATATGAACAAAAAATTGGTTTTGGACAATGTTATAGGTCATTTGGGCCCTTAATTTTAAATTTTAGTCCCTAATTAAGGTTAATTTGGCCTTAAATGTTGTGATTAATTTTAATTATTTTTTCTAATCATTTTTGTCAAAAATTAACATAGTCTTATTAGAATATAAATATTAGACTAAATAAAATTGTGTATGATATATTTTTAAAATTAAATTCATAGAAGAGGAAAAATTAATATTAGTGTTAATCCCGCAGATGGGATGAAATAATGGGGTTTTAAAGTAAGAAAAAATTCAAAAGTTTGTTATGATTTTATATTCAGTTTCAAAGTGAAATTGATTATAATGAATTAAATTATATTAATAGATGTAATATATATCTAATATTAACTTATAAAATATTTATAATATAATTTATCATTAATAATTAATTATAAAAAATGGCAGTTTTTAACAAAAAAGCAGTATTTTTCACTATTCATCAAAAAATGAAGTTTCTCAAAAAAATCCTAAAAAATTCACCCTAGGATAATTTTGACATTATAAATTCAAAAATTACTTTTATTTTATCAAATTTAATTTCTAAAGGTGTCCAAATTTAATTTTATTATAATGTAATTAAAAGAGGTTTATTTGAGAAATAGTATTTTTAAACATAGAATTACTTTACCAAAAATCATATCTATTATTATCAATATGTTTTATTTATATAAAAAATTATAAAAACTATTTGAAAATTATTTATTACTAATCATATTACTAAGTTTAATATCTAGGTTATAATTATCTTATTTAAATATTTAAAATAATTAAAATATATGTTTTGTATAAAATCAGTGTTGTGTGTATCGTATGCCAACCCAGTGTTACATGCATCGTACACAAAGTTGTTGTTTTGTGTAACGTACACTAGGTCGGTGTTGCATGTAACATACTCCAAGTTGGTGTTGTATTTAACGTATTTCATGTCGTTGTTTTATGAAAAAGAAATATTTGACTTAGTGTATTGCAAAATATAAATGATAATTTAAATTTATTAGAAAAAATAGATCCATAAAAACTTGGAGTGTTGCATTCTACCCCCATTAAAATGGATTTAAACCTTGAAATTAATCACTCGAGTAAAAAAATGAGGATACATATACTTCATTGTATCCTCAAGTTCCCATATAACTTCCTTTAACTAGTGACTTCTTCACAAAACTTTGACCAGGTGAGTGGTCTTGTTTCATAGATCATTCTCTGATTGGTCCAGAATTTCAACAAGTTGTTCCTTGTAAGAAAGATCACGCTCCAGTGGTATGACCTATGAGTTCAGTACATGTGAAGGGTCAAGTATATACTTCCTCAGGATTGATATGTGGAACACATCATGGACTTGGGATAGATTTTGAGGAAGTTCCTAGAGATAGGATATTGTCCTGATACGATCAAGAATCTCAAAGGGACCAATATACCTAGGGATTAGTTTCCCTTCATTCCTAAATCTCATAACTTTCTTATAGGTTGAGATTCCTAGAAACACATTTTCACCAACTTCAAGTTCTATATCACACCAATGGTTATCGGCATAACTTTTCTTCTAGTTTTGAGATGCCTTGATATGCTGTTGAACGGTTTTAACCTTCTTGATCATTTCTTTAGAAATATCAGGTTCTAATAGCTTTCTTTCTCCAACCTCATCCCAGTATGTTGGAGCTCTATATTTCTTCCCATATAGGGATTCATATGGTTCCCTCTGAATTCTTTATTGAAATCTATTGTTGTAATAAAACTCAACTTGAGTATGTTGTTCATCCCAACCACCTTTTAAATCTAGAGAACAAGATCTCAACATATACTATAGGGTTTGAATTGTTTATTCAAACTGGACATCTATTTGAGGATGATAATCCATGTTGAAACTCAATTATATATCAAATTCCTTCTGAATACTGCTCCAGAACTTTGAGGTAAACCTCAAATCCAAATCCGGTATAATAGAATGTGGTAACCATACTACCTTACCACTTTCTTAATGTATATTCTGGCAAGCTGATCAAGAGAGAAATCTTTTCTGATGGAAATGAAGTGTGCTGACTTAGTAAGGTGATCAACTACCACCCATATAGCATTAAACCCTTTAGATGTTTTGGGTAGTCCAACAAAAAAACCATTGTGATTTTCTCCCATTTCCATTCTAGTATAGGTAATGTATGCAAAAACCTTATAGACTTCTTTATTTCGGTCATAACTTGTTTTCATACCAAACACTGAGATGAAAACTTTGTGATATTTATCATCATTCGATCCCACCAGAATCATTATTTTAGGTCCCTATACATATTCTTACTTCCATGATGAATAGATAATGAAGAACTATGAGCTTCCTGCATAGAAGTAACGTATACACAGTTTATGAACCTTATCATTCTATATTGATTGTGGTTAAACTCAAGAACATTTCTAACCTTATTTTTCACCTCTTCATCTTTTTTTAAACCTCTTTAATCTTAACTTGGATAGAGGACTGGACATTCATTTGAGAAAGATAATATTTTTCCCCTTACTTCAGAATTTCTAGATCTATCCTTTGAAAATCTAGAAATATTGGATCTTTTTTGAACCTCATCATAGAAAATATAGCATGATATTTTCGACACAAAGCATCAGCCACCTTATTTTCTTTCCTAAGGTGGTAATGTATTGAGCAGTCATAATTCTTTATCAACTCTAACCATCTTCTCATGTGTGTGTTCAAATTCTTCTATGTGAATATATATTTCATACTTTTATGATCAGTATATATAACACTCTTTTCCTCTTAAATATAATGCCTCCATATATTTAATGAAATATTTACCGTTGCTAACTCCAAATCATGATTTGGGTAATTTTTCTCAAAAATCCTAAACTATCATGAGTCATAGGCTATAACCATGTAATTTTTTATAATAAAACATCCCAATCCCTTCTTGGATGCATCGCTATAGATTACAAACTCTTCTCGACTATAGGGTAGTGTATGCACAAGTACACTAACAAACCTTATCTTTAGTTCCTTGAAATTTTCCTCACATTCATCTGTCTAGAGGAACTTAACACCTTTTCGAGTTAACTTGGTCAGAGTATTAGATAGTCATGAGAAATTATCCACAAACTGTCTACAATCTCCAAGTATTCCAAGAAATCTATGGATCCCGGTCACCGTGGTTGGTATAGGACAACTTTCAATAGCCTCCGCCTTTGATGGATCTACTACTATACCATCTATTGAGATTATGTGACCCAAAAATGAAACCTTTTGTAGCCAAAATTCACACTTTGTAAATTTTTTATACATCTTATCCATCCTTATGGTCTTTAGAATAATTCTAAAGTGATATTAATGTTCTTCCTTACTCTTTGAATAGATAAGAATATCATCTATAAATACTACCAAAAACTAGTTGAGGTAATCTATAAATACTTTATTCATTAAATCCATGAAGATATCAGGGGAATTAGTAAGACTAAAAGGCATCATAATATATTCATAGTTAACATACCTTATACGGAATGTCATCTTGGGTATATCCTCCTTCTTGACCTTCAATTAATGATATCCAAAATGAAGGTCAATCTTGAAAAAGTATTGATCTCTACACAGTTGATCAAACAAGTCATCAATATAGAGAATAAGATACTCATTCTTGATTTTGATCTTGTTCAACTCCCGATAATCAATTCAGGGTTGCATTAATCTATCTTTCTTTTACACAAAAATAACTGGTATACCCCTAGGTGAAACACTTGGATGAATAAATCCCTTATCAAGGTTTTATTGGAGTTTCTTCTTTAATTACTACAATTCAATTGGGCCCATTCTATAAGGAGACTTTGAAATTGGTGTGGAACCAGGAATAAGTTCTATTGAGAACTCAACTTCACGTTTTGGTGTAAGATTAGAAAACTCTTTGGGAAATACATCCACAAAATCCCAAACAACAGACATATCATCGATGTTGATCTTATCCCCAACCATTTGAGATAAACAACAATTTTGAATGGGAATTAATACCCATACACTAGATAAAATCTTTATAGGAAGTTAATAATTATCGTTGCATTGATGGATAATCATATGAGGGTTTGAAATATTGAACATAAATTCCCTTCCTTGACAATTGATGTGGTATTTATGTAGAGAAATTAAATCCATGACTAGGATGACATCAAATTATACCAAAAGAATAATGAAAATATTTTCAGGAAGCACATTCCCACAAACTTCTACCGAAGAGGAATCATAGAATTAAGATGCAATCGTCGTCCCATTAGGGGTTTTCACTTCTAATTCCACCTATAATTTTTTTAGGAATATTAACACCCTTAGAAAATTCTTTAGATATGAAATAGTGAGTAGATATAGAATCAAATATGACATTATAAGTTCTAGAGTGGATGGTAAGTGTACCTTTCATCATGTCATTATCACACCCCTCATCAGAAATAGAGATTTCATGAGATGTCCCCTTATCCCTTAGCTTAAGATATTGTTTAAGTTGATCATCATCACCAACCCTTGGGTTTGGATAGGGGTTAGCATAATGTCCATTCTCCATAAACTTGAAACACTAAATCATGGGAGGTTCATTTTGTGTGTCTTTTTATCCATTATCATTTTGAGGAAACTTATTCCCATCACCTTAGTAATAAATTTCTTGATGGTCATTCCTTCCACACATAAAACATTTATTATACCCCCTAAGTCAATTTATTACATGATACGTCCCACACTTAAAGCATAAAGGAAAGTTTATCTTCTTTTCTACATGGTTCTTCAAGTTTCCTTTAAACTCCATATTCTTCTTATTAAATCCATGAGATTGATACGTGACTCCTACCTCCATTTCAACCTTGAATTCACAACAAACAATCTATTCATAGCTAATAAAGTCACTTATGGAAAATGCCCTACTAATACTTGGATTTAATCCACTGAAGAACCTATCAACTTTACTTTCAGGTTAGATGATAATTCCTAAAGTGTACCTCATAAGTCTCACAAAATTAGCCTCGTAGGTACCAACAGACTCATTATCCACTTGATTCAAGTCAAGGAACTCTTTCTCCATATTAGTACGAATAATTCTAGGAAATTTCTTATTGAAAAATAAGTTCTTGAGCTCATCCCAAACTGTGGATTCAATATCATTATGCTTCCTCGTATTCTTTATTAGAGTCCACCATTAATCTGCTTCTACTTCTTTCTGATAAATACCCAGAATGGATTTCTCATGCTCCGAACACTGAATAACAAGGAATAAATTTTCAGTGGTACTAATCCATTTTTCAGCAACAAGTGGATTATAAGACCCTCTGAAAGGAGGCGGAAGTTTCCTCGTGAAATACTCAATAGAATGTTTTTCTTGCTTTTGTTCATTTATAATTCCACCATGATTCATAGCTTAAGAAAGTTGTGCAACCATAGTAATGTGTTTTTTCATTATAGCTCCCATAGAATTCGGTTTTTAATGAGTAAAATTGATTCATTGTCTATCATCATCACAATTAACGTAGTTCCTTTGGGTTCTATCCATTGACTAAAACAAAAATCATAGAGTAAGAAATTATTTTCATAATGAGAAACTGCATAATTATGAAAAATAACTTATAGTAGCTCTAAATTAGGGAAAAAAATTTATCTATGACACATTAGGTTTATCCTAGGTTATTCATAGTCATCTTAGGATTAAATCCTTCATAATTGTTCATGAAGAGTTTTTGAATTCCCAAAGTATATCCCATGGGAGTGTCAAACCGGGTGTACAACAAGTCATGTTGTCATGTACTAGATTACCCTAAGTCTATATTTAAACATCTTTTAGGAGTTGTTACCCCAAGGTACATCTATTATAGAGCCAAATACACTTGTAGTATCCAAATAGGTATGTATTTCTAGTAAACCAATCACTCTATCCTTCAATAAAATTTCAGGACATTTTCCAATACTTTGACTCAACCCTATACTTATCCTTAGACATGTCCTTAGGGTTCTCACCAAGGTTTTCTCATCCTATTTTCCAGATGTTAACTAAACATTTCCTCTAATACCAACTATAATGACCCTTTATTTACAAAAATTAACATTATATAACTTTTTTGGAATACTTAAACATTATAAAAACATATACAAGAAGAACGTACTAGTCCAGTGCCATTGAAAACATAGAATACATAAACACTGATATATAAGTGAGATACATTATCTCCCACTAGGTTCTTCTTGACTATCACCCTTCTTAGACACCTCAAACATAATACATATCTTCACAACCTAGGTAAGGAAACATAAAAATGGGTGAGCTCAAATTCTCAGTAAGGGTAAACAATGGAGACATGTAAACATAAACATGAGCATAAGGGTATGAGAAGGGGATCATGAAAATAGATTATCATACCCTGTATATCAAAGATCACGGCATAAAGATTTTCAAAACATAAGACATGAATCATAATGAAATAAAGAGAATAGGCCATGAAAGAATAACATACGAATAAGACATGGAATTTTGGAAACACATAAGCATATAGTGATTTCCATAGTATCCAAGGCTTCATTTCCAAGACCATAATAGTAGACAAAGTCCTTTACTAAACTGGTTAACCCTCATTTCAACCCTGCATTATTGAATCGATTGAGACTCATTCTAGTCCTATATTACTGAACTAAGTAACCCTCATTCCAAAATTGTATTATTGAGCTAAGTAACCCTTGTTCTATCCATTTTTTTATCTCATGAGATATAAATCTTCACTCAATGATTTGGAGGGAAATATAGGTCTCGCCCATCACATAATGAAATCATACATACATGTTCCAAAAGATCATAAATGAACATATCATAACCCATGAAATGAAATGGGTATCATAAACATGTAAACTTATCATAACCTATGGAAATATATAGGTTTCATAATCATTTCATCATAAACATAACCCATGACAAGAAGCAGGTTTCAAAAGCATATAACCTACGAAAGAGAAACAGACTTCATAAACATCATGTCATCAAAACATAATCCATTAAAGTAAATAATATGAATGGAAACATTGAAAAATTCTCTATAAAGGTATGATTAACACAAATGGATCTTATCTTATATTGGAAATAATTTTTAAAGATCTTTTAAAAACACTTCTTGAAGAAAATATCATTTCTTCTTTGAAAAAATATGATTTTTATTACATAACACCTTTTGAAAACCTTTTTCTTTGAAAATAGCTTTGAAAAAGTTTGAAGGAATCTTTTAAAACAATAAAAAAAATTAAAATCCATCTTTCCTTGAGAATTATCTTCAAGGATCTTTTGAAAACATTTTTCAAAGCATTGTTTTTTAATATAATTGATTTCTGACTGAAGATATAGGTGGTTAGATTTTACTAAAACGTTATCTTAAGTACCACAGAGTGGAAAATAGTAATAAAAAATGAGGATATATTAAACAAAAAAAGATTATAAGTAAAATAATGAATATTCTTGAATGATGGATCATAATATTTCATCAAAGTAAGCATAAACCTAAACAATCTCAAAAAAATGAAGTGATTGTCTTAATAAACTCTTATAACTTGGTGACTTGGGAATATATTGTCCATGTAATAAAAAGAAATTAAATAAAGCTTAATATATCATGAAAATAAGTATATTCATGATAAAAAATGTAAAATGGATATATATATACACCTCTAAAATGAGTTTAAGTGCATAACCAAACATGAGTCTCAAAGAAGGAAAATTGAAACAAAACAGTTTTATCAATTTGGTATCCTTTGGAACTTAAACCCCATGAAAGAAGGATCATAAAATGGATTTTTAAATACCCATAAATTGAATTACAAGATAAATATAATACAATCAGGGGCAGTACATACACCACATAAAAGGAAAGAGTTTCAAACATATTTTGTATCTCACAGAAAGTAAAAGTGAGATGAAATCCCCTTACCTTGAGTCTTTACTCTCTCTGTACTCATACAAGATTTTTTGTATAATAAATATAAGTTTATTATAAATATTTTACACAATAATATTCTTATATATGATACCATATATTTTTTTATTATAACCTTATATTACCTGCTTGTTAATGATCCTATGTTAAGGTTTCACTTTGGGTAAAATACGCTTTGTTCTTTGCATGTATCTTAATTTGTTATATTGTTGATCCTTATACATATATCATGATTCAAGAATTAAAAACATGATATAAATATCAGTTATATCTATAATATTTATATTATAATAATCTATAGTATAATGAAGTACGTAATGGAATACACCGTTCATGGAGACGTTAAGTCATACGTATGCATGAATGTTGTTTTTTGTCTTTATTGTCATATTAAAAGAAAGTATGTAAATGAAATATATATATATATCATTATTAAATTATAATTAATATATCATATATATCATATAATTTCATTAAAATAATCTTTAATACATTCCAGGTGGTGTGTGAACGAATCACATTATTTTGAGGGGGTGGTAGTCCACACTTCCTCAAACGAGATTATTGTATTAACATCAAATGGATGGTAAAAAGATGTGTGTTGTAAAATGAATACATATGATTAAATACTTAATAAATTTATAATATTACATATATAAATATGTTTTCCATCATAATGTCCATCATTATTGGTGTTAAAGAAGAAATGACCAATCATCATTTCGTGAGGAAGTAGTTCTCCGTACACAGAAATAGTATGTTCAACATCCATTAGATAGAGGTGTGTGTAAGTGTAGGTCTAACCCTTTTCATGAAAAAATATTAGTATATTTAGGATATAGTTATTTTCACACAATAATGTAATAAATAGAGTGGAGGGGGTATAATTAAACTAAATAGAAGGAGCTTGAGAGAATATGTTGCCTCTAAATTGGGTAACTTCTTTTTGTTTATTCCAAAAGGATTCCTTGAGAAGATTTATGCACAAAGGGAGGCTTCAAGGTGTAAGGGAGGATTATTGTGAGTCTAATTTGTTAGATCTTCTACAAACATAGATCTTATACGAACATGAAAGGTTTGAGAGGTGTTAGGAATGGGTAGAGGAGGTGGCCTTTTATAGGGAAAGAAAAGGACTCACTTTGAATTTTTAGAAACAAGTTAGGTGTGCACATGTTCTTACCTAAACAAAGTCATACCAAACAAAAAACTCAATAATTTAAGGTTTATGGATGAAATGTGGATATAAAATGGTTTTTTTACACGTTTATAGGTCATTTGGGACCTTAATTTTAAGGTTTAGTCCTTAATTAAGATTAATTTGGCTTTAAATGATGTGATTAAATTTAATAACTTTTACTAATAATTTTGGTCAAAAATTAACATGGTATTATTAGACTCTAAATATTAAACTAAATACAATGGTGTATGTAATATTTTTGAAATTCAATTCCTAGAAGCAGAAAAATTAAGATTAGTGTTAATCCTGTAGATAGGATGAAAAAATGTGATTTTAAAGTAGGAAAAATTTCAAAAGATTATTTAGATTTTATATTCAGTTTCAAAGTGAAATTGATTATAATAAATTAAATTGAATTAATAGATGTAATATTTATCTAATGTGACCTTAAAAAATATTTATAATATCATTTATAATTAATAATTAATTAGACAAAAAGGATGTTTTTAACTAAAAAGAAGTATTTTTCATTATTCATCAAAAAATGAAGTTTCTCAGAAAAATCTCAAACATTTACCCAAGGATAATTTCAATGTTTTGAATTAAAAAATAAAATTAATTTTATAAAATTTAGTTTCTAAATGTTTCTAAAATTAATATTATTTTAAGGGCATTAAAAGTAGTTTATTTGAGAAAATGATATTTCTAAACATAGAAGGACTTTACCAAAAATAATATCTTTTATTATCAATATTTTTTATTTATATAAAACAATTATAACTAAATATTTTAGAAATATTTATTTATATTCACATTAATAAGTTTAATTTCTAGGTTATAACTATGTTATTTAAATAATTAAAATAATAAAAATAGATGTTTCGTAGAAACTCAGTGTTGTGTGAATCGTACGCCAACTCCGTGTTGTGTGCATCGTACGCCAAGTCATTGTTGCATGTAACATACACCAAGTGAGTGTTTTTTGTAATGTATTCCAATTTGGTGTTGTGTGTAATGTAATCCATGATGGTGTTTTGGGGAAAATTAATATTTGACTTAGTTTATTATAAGATATAAATGAGAATTTAAATTTATTCAAAAAAAAGATTATAAAAACTCAGGGTGTTAAAATTAATAATTGAATTATATTTTGAAAACAGTATATGATGGATCTATGGTGATTCAGTTAATATATGGAAATTATTACCATATCTTGTAAATTATATGATTAAAGAATATACATTTTTTATATGAGACTTTAATACTAAAAGATATTATTTAGAAATAAGTACTAAATTTATCTTAAAACTATATATAATCAATTTTAGGGTTTCAAACATAGTCTGGAATATTTTGAGGAATATTAAGGATATTTATTTTTCAAATTATTTATGTTAAACTTTGGTTAATACAATTGAATTTTTTAAATTAATGTAGTTTTTTATCATTTGAAGGCTTATTCAATTTGGGAATTATCATACCTTTTACTAACAATTTTTATTTTTCTTAATGTATAAAGAAAAGTGGGATAGAATATTATCATTTTATGGATAATTTGATTCATTATAAGTTCATTTTATTGCTTCATACATTAGAAAAATCTTTTAAAATAATCATCATTTTGATCAAGAGATGAGATTGAGGGGGAAATTGATTAAAGGATGAAATTATACACTTAAAGTAAAAAATATATTCCTTATTTTCATATTCTAGCTGGTAATTAATTCCTAAAATCAAATAAAATGATCTTGGTACAAAACATTTATCTTATTACATTCAATTAAAATGAATTTATAGTCTATTCCACAACTCTTTTGTTTATGGTTTTCTGATTATTGTTTTTCTCATGATCACTCAATTTCTCGTGATCAACAATATCTCTTACACTCCATAATTATTTGAACATTATTATTTTCTCCCATGTCCATATTTTCACTTTCCACTAATTATTTTATAATTTTAAACCTAGTTATCAATTATTCTAGATTACCTTTGTACTTCTCTATCACCTTAATCAAGATGGAGTTTTATTAACCCTTTTTACAATGTGGGTTACTCGAATGAAATTTTAAAATTTAAAACCCATTTTTTGAGAGATAAAGTTCAAATTATGAGATATAAATTTATATAAGGTGGGGGTAATGTAATATCCCATGATTTTAAATGAACTATAATGTGAAATTGCATATAAAATATGCAACACCGAGCATAATCAAACTATGGAAAATTATTATTTAAATATGACCACTATAGATGATCCATTAAATTGGCATGTATGAATAGGATTAAATAAATTTTTAAATATATGTATTAATATTCTAATCAATATAATGTATTTATTATTTATAAGTAAATAAAAACTCAATTTTTAGTAAATCCATTTTTTCATCATAGATATGTTTTCCCGAAAAAAAATATTTCCTTTCATTAGAAAATATTATAATTAATTTCGATAAATTTTAGAAAAGTTATTTTATTAAATAAACCACATTTTTTAAATCACCGTATAAAAATTTTCTGAAGATAAAATTTTGATAATTTAATTAAAAGTTTTACTTTTCCAAGAATAAAGGAAAATGTAAAATTATAGTCTCTAGAAATAATGTTAAACTTTAATTTAGTATAGAATCATATGTATGCTTATATAAGGCCTTTTTATAAAAAAAATATTTTTTGTTATTTTGTTTTTTAATTTTATCATAAATTCTTCCACTTATATGTATTGAATCGTCAAATTTTTATTCAAAATTTGAAATCTAAGTTTATAAATTTGGTAAATAGTCCCCTTTACCTTTGTCCAATATTTATAGTAACCTTAGTAATTTTGTTACCATGATAAATTGTAAATCACATAATTAAAGTTAAAAATATAATGATAAGTAATATTAATCGACACAAAAAATTTTGATAAAATTTTATGAGTCAATTTTTTATATACTCATACAATATTTGGTTATGTGGTCTTTTTCCATTTAGATGTGATGATGACCATTATAGTATTTTATTAGAACAAAAGTAAAAAATATCACACTCTTTTTTTTAATAACTATAATTTTTTTATCATGGGGATAATGAGAGGATATGTTCAGTTATAAATATTATTTTAAAATATAAATGATTTATGTTCATCATTTTAATTTATTTTCAAATTTTAGTGAAGAAAATATAAACTAAAATTCTCACGCAATAATTATTCAACTAATGGATAAATAAAATAAATGATATTAAAAATATTAAAAAAAATTATAGTTTGAAATAATTAATGTCTCCCATGAATTTATAGACAAATATAACATATTATAGATGTATTTAAAGGATTTAGTTGAATTTATTTTATTTTATTGATATAATAAAAGTCATATTAAATTAATAGTACTAAAATTAAAATCATTGATATTTTATCAAAATAATATTTTATTATACGATATAAAATTCCTAAAAATCCAATATTCAAACAATTGATTAAGATATGGTTTATAATATAAAAAAATGTATTATTTAGGGGATATTTTCCCATTTTTAGTGTAACAACCCAGGTACTGATATAATATTTTGTTTTAATATATATGAGTATTCTAGAAATAAATAGTTATATTCATTATAAACATGTTATGTGATTCTTGAAACCAAAAAAGAAATATTTTTATGTTATATAAGGTTATATTTAAAATATTAATTTTAAAAATTATAGAATTTTATTTTGGAAAAATTAATTGCTTTTTTGAATTCATAATTTCAAAATAATCTTAGAATGAATTTTTGATAATTTTTTGAAAATATTGATTTTCCAATGAATAGTGAAAATACTAATTTTTATTGAAAAATATATTTTATTTTAATATATTAAAAATGTATAATTATGTTTCAGAATAATTTTAAATTTTCATTGGATCAATTTGATTTATAATAATCCAATTATGGTTTTTTAAATTGATTTTAAACATTAAATTTTTGTATAAAAAATCTTGTATTTAAAAATGGTATTTTTCTGAAAAATTGTTTTCATTACATTTTTTCAATTTAATTTTAATTTAAAATATATAAATTTAGGATTTGAGTTTTGAAAATTGGACTCTATATTTTCAATATATGGGTCCCAATTTAGTAAATATTTCTCTTTTATTTTTTATACAATAAGAATAATAAACTTAGTAATTGTATTACCATAGTTGAGGGTAAATCAGGTAATTAATAGTAATAATGAAATGATAAGGACTATAAAATGACCCTGACACTTTATCCATTTTATTTTTATTTTTAATTTTTGTCCATAATCATTCATGTTTCATTTTTATGACCATTTGGATCACTTGTTTGAGATTATGACCTTTATAATATTTTTTTAAAAGAAAAGTCAAAGATGTCACAATATTGTTTTTAATAAGTATAAAAAATTTAATATGACATTATCCAGATGATATATTTGACTAATAATATAAATTTTTAATAAAACATATTTATATTATTCATTATAATTTATTTTTGATTTTTTGGGAATAAATAATTAGCTCAAAATCTTGCACAATGCTGATAAAGTAATTATTTCATTAATGGAAAAATAAATAAGTAATATTAGAAATATGAAAATGAATATAATTTTAAATGTATATATTGAACTATTAATTTTATGGATAACCTCGATATTCTTAGGAAATAATAAAATAGTTTTCTATAATTTTTACTTATGTTCTTGATGTTTTTTAAGCCAAACTAATGAATAGTATCGAATTTGACAATATTGATATTCTATGGAATTAATATTTTATAAAATTATTTAAAAATAATAAAAATAGTATATATAATAAATATTGATAAGATATTTTCAAAAAACATTTAAAATTTTTTGAATCTAGAATAGTGTTGTTATATTTTAATATTTTTAGAAATTCAAAGAGTGTCCTTCCCCTATCTTATAAAACTGAACCTCTTCTTCTCAAAAATAGACACATAAGAACCATTTTGATTTATAAAATACATTCCAAAATAAATTCCTAGAATCTCACCCCTCATTCTGGAAGTTTTGTTTTATGCATAATACCAACCTTAGTATCCTTACGGTGTTATAGAAATCAAGGTTTCCAAATAAGTTGTATTGTTTTTATCTCCTTGTTTTAGTTTTGTTTCTCATTCAAAATCCCATAAAACATATTCAAATATTATAAAATGAAAAATCCATTATACTTTATATACTAATAATTTTTTATGTTTTTATAATGACTTATATCCACCTGCACTTTCATCAAATGAAAAAATAATTCATCATTTCTGTGTACGGTGGACTACCACCTCACGAATCGATGTAATTCATTTTCCATAACCATCTTTCAAGAATTATTGTAAGGATGAAATTAAGTTTTATATATGATATTCAAGAAATATTTATAATTCTTAAAATATAATATATCATTTAATTTTTTATCATTCCATACACATAAGAATGATAATTTCATTCGTGAGTATGTGTGAATTATCACCCCCATGAAGTGATGTGATTCATTTTTCATCCTCAAACCACATATATGTTATATATATGTATATTTAAGTGATTAATTTGTTATTTAAAATATTATTATCACTCTATAAATATAATAAAAAAATTACCTTCTTTCTATAATGATCTTTTAAAATGGAAACATTACTCATGTGTACATACGGCCTACCATCTCCATGACTGTAACATAGTTCCTTTTTCATAGAAATATTTAATGAATAGAATTAAAATTATAATTAATATATTAATTATATAATTATTTAATGATTATTATTCTGTATAGTATTGAATAATGACCTCCATTACCATAGTCAACATACCAAAGTCATTTTTGATTTATGAACGGAATATCATCAAAATGTCATATATGAAATTAAATGATTAATTAATTTTATATAACAAGGTAATAATTAATATAAATTGAATAATAAACACAAAAAAGGTTCTTAAGAATGTAAAATTTTGAAATTATTTTATTATTCAGTATAATAAATGACATACAAGATTAATCATACTTAAGGTAAGGGACTTTCTTTTAAAATTCCTCTTTTAATATACAATATCTGGATATTTTAAAAAAACCTAAAGGGAATTTTTTTTATCATATATGGAATTAGTGTATTTTTCTACCTTCATGTCTCTTTAATTATTTTTTTTCCTTTATAATGTTTCATAGTTATTTTTAAAGATTTTTTTTATGAGTGTATTTTTTTATTTTAGAAGTTGTTTTTAAAAGAAAATGGTATTTTGATATCCAATAGTTATTTTTTACGACTTTAAAAGGGTTTTACAAATTTTATATGATGAAATATTGTATTAATAAAAATATATTCATTATATGGTATATGAGAATTATACATGATAAATGGGTGTGCCAATATTGCATTGGGTGAGCCTGTTACATCATATATGATGGTGAAGACCATATAGCACTTCAATGCATTGGTTAATGTACCTTGTCTTTTGAATTAATGAATGAGGGAGTTACTAAATCATATTTCAAATGGATTTAACATGGATCTAGTTTTTTCTAACATGGGTTGAAAATGGGTTATGAATGTAATGCTCTATATTTTCCAAATGTTTTTTATATTCTTTCTATAAGTTTTAATGATTTTACTTAAGATAAAAGTGTGAGTGTTTTCATGTGAAGATGATTTATTTCATCATATAAATGAACATTGATTTAAAGGTGGTATTACATGGGATTTCATGTTTTTCACTAATCTAATAGATTTATTCTTTTTATATCCCTTTTTGAGATCTTTGTCCTCATCCTATGTTTTTTTAAATTTATTTCATATAGTTTAATAAAGAGTAGAGATAAGGATGTGGTCAAAATGAAAATTGTGAAGAATTATCTTAAAAAGAAACCATGTTTTATTTTAAAATGTTTTGTTTGGAGGAAAAATGTATACTGAGTATAAGTGTCCACATATAATTTATGATTTTACATTGTATGAGTTTACCCTAATTATCTAAAACTCAAAACTGAAAAGATACTTGGAATTTTATGAAAGTGAATTCTAGTACAAAAACTTTAGAATGTTTAATGATTAAGTTTGGGTCCTTACAGTTGGTATCATAGGATGGTTTAGATAACATTAGGGGATAGTATAATGTTAATAGAATACCTATAAATTATTTTTACATTATGGTTAATTTTAAATGATATTTCATTTGAAGATTTCCATTTTTATTCCTCTAAATTATGTCTTCCTAGAATGGTTTTCCATAGAGTAAATAGGGAATACGTGGTAGTAAGGAATAGAAATGGAAAAAATCCAAATCTCCATCCCAAGATGGTCGGAATTGGAACAAGAAAGATTGTCATAGTAATGATTTAATTCAAACAAGCCATAAATGGTGGTTGTATCCATGTTAGAGAGTAACTGGATCTACCCCATAGGAACATTAAGATTGTAGATCATTTCATGAGACAAAATCTCACATCATTTAGTGGATCATCTAACCATGTAGTAGGTGATGGATGGATTAATTCTCTAGAGAAGATATATAAATTCAGGGTTTGTTTGGAATGTTAAAAGAAACTCACAGTTATTTAACATTTTTATGGAGAATTTGATTTATGGTGGTCTCCAATTATGAATACTAGAGAGATATAGATGATCTTGATGTTATGGAATTCGATTATTTTAAAATACTTTTCTTGGAATATATTTTCCTGAGATAATTCAACTCAGGATGGAGGAATAATTCCTTGTATTGAGGGAGAACAATGATGATTCTATGGATACATATGAATCCAACATCACAAGATTGTCTAGGTATGTAATTGATTTTGTTCAAAATATTGATATTAAAATTAATATATTATACTCTAGTTTGAAACCATGTTTATTAATATTTTTTCCAAATTAGAGTGTAATTGTTAGGAGAAATTGGTTCATTGTGATGATAATTTTGGGATGGAGTTTTTTAACATGTATATTCCTTGAGATGAAAATAGTTACAAAAGGATGAGGTGGTAGGTGATATAGAATAAACTATTCATGAATTACAAAGGTAAGCCCCAAAAATCTTCCAATTGTGGTAAATAATATTTCAAAGAAAGTTTGACAAGATCTGAAAAAAAAATTCATTGTGTTCAGTTTGATCACATGGCTTGTTACTATAAAGAAATGAACCCTAAAAAACCAAAAAATGTGTTAATTTATATCTATCCTACAATGAGATGTTTTAGTTGAAATGAGTTGGGTCATTATTCTAATATCTATCCAAATTTAGTTTTATGTGATAGAAATCAATATGACCATAAATGGAAATGTGTAGAAAATTCATTTTCCACTACTATGGTTAATGTGGGGCTGTGAAATGAATTAATGAATGGTGTTAATTTTGTATTAAAATTATGCCAATACCCTATTGGATTATATATATTTTCTTTCTTTCATATCTTAAATAATTTCATGAATATTAAGAATATCACATATTTAAAGTATTATAGAACTTTTTGTGAAAACATCTGGAGGGAATATTAAATAAACCAAGTTATATATGACTCTTTTTATTTTATCAATGAAATGGTATTTCCTGTAAATCTTTTTCAACTACACACAGTTTTGTTTGATATTTTTTGGGTATGGAATAGATTTAGGTTAATCATGCTAAGATATATTGTAAAGCTAATAATGTTTTTTCAATGATTTCTTAACTTTAATAACATTCCATGAAGTAGATAAATTTATTAGAAATGGAAGTGAACATTACTTGAAACATATTGTTGAAAAGAACGAAACTATTTAGATTAATGAACATCTAGTAGTGAATGAATACATGGATGTTTTTCTTGATGATTTTCTTAGTTTCATTCCTACTCGAGAGGTTTATTTTATATTTAACCTAGTCCCTAATGCTAAAATTATTTCAAATCACCTTATCGAATGGATCAATTAAAAATTTTGTAACTGAAAATATAATTTCATGAGTTACTAGATAATAGTTTTTTTCAATCTAGAACTTCACCAAGGGGTGCTCCTATTTTTTTATTAAAACATTATGGTTCCATGAGTCTTTTAATTGATTATAAAAAATTAAATAACATCATTGTTAATAACTAGTTTCATTTTACTCATATTTATGATTTGTTTAATCAGCTCTAGGGAGTATAGTACATTTCAAATATTAATCTCAGGTCAAGGAACCATCATTTAAATGTAAAGGATGCAGGTATTCCAAAGGCTGCATTTTGAACTAGATATGGGGATTATGAGTTTTTTTGTTCCCTTTTGGATGAAAAATTATCTGATTATATTTATAGATCTTATGAATAGAGTCTTATGATAATATTTGGATAATTTTGTGGTTGTTTTTATTGATGATATTTTGTTTTATTCAAAATGCTATGAGTATCATGAAAAATATCTATAGATTCTTCTGCAAATCCTAAAATAAAATATGTTATACAGAAAATTTATCAAATGTGATTTTTAGTTATAATATATTTCCTTAGTAAAATTTTCTACAAAGATGGAATTATAGTTGATCCTGTTAAAACTAAATTACATGAAGAGTGGAAAATTCCAACCAATGTCACAAATATTCATAGTTTTCTTGTATCGGAAAGTTACTTCTAACATTTTGTTGAAACCTTTACTTAGATTTATATCCCCTAACTAAGTTAACATGAAAGGGAGTTCAATTCATCTGTACAGAATAATGGGATTTTTGTTTTCCGGAAATGAAAATATGATTTTTGAATGCTTCAATTTTAACCTAGAATTATAGAATTGTTTATATTTTCATCTTTGGTGTTGCTTCCATGAAGAGACTTGTTTTTTTTTCTGATAAAGAATGATCAGGTAATTTTTTATACTTCATGGTAACTAAAACCTCATGAGATAAATTATCCTACACATGATTTGGAATTATCTATTGTGGTTTTTTCATTAAAAAATTAGAGGGATCATTTATTTGGAAAAAAGTTTGAAATATATATTGATCATAATATTTTGAAGTATATATTCGCACATGAGTAATTAAAAAAGAGGTAGAGAATATGTATTGAACTGATAAAGGATTATGATTTCATGAACAATTACCATCCTAGAAAAGAAAACCATATGGATGATGCCTTAAGTTGAAAACATCAATCATAATTAAAAATTTTACATGTGGAACATGACCATTTTATTAATGATTTGATAAATTTTGGCCTAGAATTTTTTGATATAGGAAATTCCACTATTTTTTGTGGTTTCGGTGCAATCTTCTCTATTAGATAGAATTAATAAAACTAAAATGGAAGACTATGAGTTATAGAAAAGGGTAAAACTGGTGAGTAAAGGTAAGTATTCATAATTTAACATTGATAAATACAATGTCATGAGATTTAGAAATTGGTTGTGTACCTTGTGATCCCTAATTGTAGAGGGAGTTGTTATGTGAAGCTTGTAGTTCTCTATTTTTTGTTCATTTAGGAAGCACTAAGATATATATTGACCAACAAAAATATTAACAGTGAAATATAATGAAAAGAGATATTGCTGACTTTTCTGAGAAATGTATTTCTTGTTAGAAAGTTAAATAATAACGGTAATTACCAAAGGGAAGTATTCATCCATTTCTAGTAATGGAGTGGAAATTGAAAAATATATCAATATATTTCCTGGTGGGATTACAGAATATATCTCAAGGAAATAATGTGATTTGGATAATTATTGATCTAATGAATAAATATTCACACTTCCTTACAATCCAAGAAACTATGTCTTTATATGAACTTTCTCGATTATACCACAAGAATATTGTTAGGTTATATAGAGTTCTGCTCTCTATTGTATCATACCGTGATCACATGCTCAATTATACTTTTTAGAAATGCCTTCAAAAGTTATTATGTACTGAATTTAATTTAAGTACATATTTTCATGCTCAGTAATATGGAGAGTTATACCAAATAATTAAGACATTGGAATAAATTTCATATCCTTGTTCAATGAATCACCATGTAATTTCATATCAGTATCTTTCTTTAGTTGAATTTTTCTATAATAATAGTTTTCATTCTTGTATACAGATGGATCTTTTTGAGTAATTATATTGAAATATGTGTCAAACTCCAATATTTTGGGATGAAGTATGTGAAAGGAAGTTCATGGGACCATAATTGGTAGAGGAAGTAGCTAATAAGGTGAAAATTATTCAAAAAAATATGCAGATATAACAGAGAAGGAAAAAAGTTATAAAGATAATAGAAGGAAAGAACATTGATTTGATGTAGGTGATCATGTTTTTCATAAAATATATCCATGTAAAAGTGTTATGAATTTTTGAAATAAGGTAAAGTTAATTCCAAGATTCATTATACCATATGAAGTCTTGGATAAGTTTTTATCAATTTCCTATCAAGTGGACTTTCTTTTGATTTTATCTTAGGTACACAATTTTTTTCATGTTTTGATGTCATGAATGTATGTTCTAGAAACATCTCAAGTTTTGATACATAAAGTAGATCAGTTTGAAGGGAACATTTCATATAAGGAGATCCTTGTTTATATTCATTACTTTAGATATAAATTATTATAGAATAAATTAATTCACTAGGTTAAGGTTTTGTGGAGAAACCATATGGTTTAAGAAGGAACCTGAGATTCTTAAAATTCTATGAGAGAAAGGTATCCCCAATTAATTAATAAGTGAATAAAGTTTTGAGAACCAATTATAAAATGCGGATATAATTTAACAATAAAGGTACTAATATAATATTGTTTTTCATATTTATTAGTATTATGGAATTAAATAGTCAAATTCATTAAAAATATGTTTTATGTAATTCTTGAAATCAAAAAAGAAAAAAGTATTATTCTTAAAAGGTTATATTTAAAATATTAATTTTAAAATTTAATTAATTTTAATTTTAAAAAAATTATTTCATTCATGAATTCATCTTGTAGAAATAATCAAAGAAAATAAATTGATAATTTTCTAAAAATATTGATTTTCTAATGAATAGTGAAAAATACTAAATTTCATTGAAAATAATATTTTATTTTAAAGTATTTAAAAGGAAAGTTATGTTTTGGAATATTTTTAAATTTAAATTAAATAAATTTTATTTATAATAATATAATTATTGGTTTCTAAATTTATTTTATACTTGAATTTTTTTAAAAAAAATATTATATATTTAAATATGTCATTTTCCTGGAAAATATTTTCATTGCATTTTGAAAGTATAATTTTATTTTA
This sequence comes from Viscum album, assembly GCA_963277665.1. Classification (NCBI taxonomy): domain Eukaryota; kingdom Viridiplantae; phylum Streptophyta; class Magnoliopsida; order Santalales; family Viscaceae; genus Viscum; species Viscum album. The sequence continues at coordinate 2,051,567,004 of OY728146.1, read as the reverse complement.
AAATATAAAAAATATATTTTATGAATTTTTTAAAATATATTCTTTATTTTTAATCATTGATCCAAATTTAGTAAATTTTTCCCTTTTATTTTTTGACAATATGAATAGAAAACTTGGTAATTGTATTACCAGAGTTAAGGGTAAATCAATAATTTAATGGTAACGATAAAATGATAAGGACTATAAAATGACCATAATAGTTTATCCAATTTAATTTTCTGTTTAATTTCCATCTATAATCATTCAAGGTTAGGTTTTATGACTAATTATAACCACTTAGATGAGATTATTACCTTTATAATATTTTATTTAAAGAAAAGTCAAAGATGTCACAATATTGTTTTTAATAAGTATAACATTTTTAATATTTTTTTATATAGAAGATATATTCAGATATAAATATTACTTTAAAATGTAATGGATTTATCAAAATAATAAAAACTTATTTTTAATTTTTTAGGAAGAATTAATTACCTTAAATTCTGCACAATGATGATATACTAATTTTTAAATTAAAAAAATTAGATAAATGATATTAAAAATAATTAAAATATATATAATTTGATATAATTAATGTTATATAATAATTTTATATATGATCTTGACATATTTAGGATATAATTAAATATTTTTTTCTATGTTTTACTTGTTTTCTTGATGTTTTCAAAGTTAAAGTAATGAATAGTATCAAATTTGACAATAATGATATTTTATAGAATTGAAATTTTATTAAATTATTTATTATCATAAAAATATTATATAAGTATAAATTGGATAATATATGGTCTATAATTTCATACCTTATTCATTTATAGTTCATATTTATGTTTTTTTCTCTATAATAATCTTATTATATTTTAATATTTTCTGTAATTCCAAGACTGCCCCTCCCCTCCCTTATAAAAGGGAACATATTTTTCTCAATCCTACACATATAAAAACCAATTTGGTTCATTAAATATAGACCCAAATACATTCCTATAATACCTTCCCTAATTATTGAGGTTTTGTTTTAGTCATAATAACATCATTTTTAGCCTTATGGGGTAAAAGAAATGAGGATTTCCAAAGGAGAGGTATAGTTTTTATCTATGGGTTTTACTCTTCTTTCTTCATAAATATATATAAAACATTCATAAAAAAGATTAAATAATAAATAAAGTATCCTCCAAATACTAATATATTATTTTGTTAGTTTCATGACTAATATTCATCTCCACTTCCATCAAATGGGGAAATAATTCATCATTAATGTGTACGGGGGACTATCGCCACGCAAATTGATTAAATTCATTTTCCATCACCATATTCAAAGACAGGTTATAATAATGTAATTAAGATTTATATGTGATATTAATTGTGTATTTATCATTCTAAAAATATAATATATTATTTATTTTTATATCATTCCATACACAAAAGAATGATATCGTCGTTCGTGCGTACGTATGAATTATCACCTTCACAAAGAGATGTGATTTTTTTCATCACAACAAAGCATGAATGGTATATATATAATTATATTTAAATTTTTAAAATTATATTTAAAATATTATTATAATTATTCAAATAAAAAATAATACTAACCTTATTTCCATAATGATCCATGAAAATGGAAACATTACTCATGTGTACGTAAAACATACTGTCTCTATGATTGTAATGTAGTTAATTTTTCAAAACCATATATAATAGATGGAATTTGAAGTATATTTAATATGTCAAAGTGATAATTATTTCATTATTATTATTCCATATATTATGGAATAATTACCACTTTGACCATATTCAACATCCCTATTAGGACCCAGCCTTAAAACATTACATAATCTTGAGTTTTAGTCAGGAATTTACTATCTTTCACATTGAGGATCTTTTACGGTTTAGAGTTTTAGATAATTAGTTCATAATAAATTCATAACATATTTTATTGATACAAATGTTAAACTACAAAAATAGTATCCATTTTTTCAACATGAAACTTTTTAAAATAAAACATGATTTCTTTGACAAATCTTCATAACATTCAACATGACTTCCTCTTTTCTCTAACCCATCATTATACCCTGTGAAAAAAAAATTTAAAATATGGTATGGGAATAAAAATTTCAATAAATAACCTAATGATATAAAATAATTAGTACATTGAAAACATGAAAACCCATTAAAACCCCATTTTCTTGAAACTTGTTAGCAATTATTGAAAAATCATATAGTTTCCATGGGGTATATTTACCATATCATTTTTACATTCACCCTTAAAATGGATTAAAATTTAAGTATAATTCCATATTTAGAGTACCAAATGAATTTTAGAGATTTAATGGGGCTCTCACATCATATCTTGAGCTATAATGGGCCTCAACCCATCATATCTTGAGCTATAATGGTGCTCAACCTATCATATCTTAAGCTATAATGGGCTCAACCCATCATATATTGAGATATAATGGGATAAACCCATAATATCTTGATATATAATGGGTTCATTCCATTATTAAAAATTTCCAATGAACATATCATGAATAAAACCCTTGATAAATCATTTATACCCATGAGAAAAACACTTTTATATATCAAAATACACATTTCTCATAAAAGTCACTTTTAAAATATAAAAAAACATGCACATAATAAAAAAATAATATTCTTCAAAATTAAATATGGAAACTTATAAAGGAATTATTATAGTAATAAAGTGTCATGAGAGAAGGAGGAAATACTCATTCCATATAAAAAAGAAAAAACTTTTTTAATTTCATAAAATAGACATTTAAAAGGATTTATAATGGAAAGTATCTTACCTCCATTTTGAATTACTTAAAAAGTGTTCAAACCACATGTATAATGGTTTGAATATTGTTATTAATTTATTACAGAACTATACTCATTCTATAGTACCTTGAATGATCTTTTTATAAAATTTTCCACCCATTTATTAACAATATCTTATTATTACTATTGTTTCTGGTGAGTTCTTTTCATGGTTTCCAAGGCTAGTTGATTATGGACTTCCTTGTAAAATAGAAATATTACTCTATAAGTGATATAATATATATATATATATAGGTAATTTTAAACAATTATAATTGAATTCAAATTTTCTATGATTATGATAATGGGAAACAAAAAGTAATCATCTGTGAAGGCGGTGAATTGGCATACTATGTATGATGATTTTGTTATTTAAGAATAAAAAGAGAATATGGGAGATTCTATGATGAATATACCATCAACACAAAAAAATTATAGAATATATATGATACAATAATTATCAAGAAAACTTTTATAGTATGTTAGTATAAGGTATAAGTGAGAATGAATTTAGAAGATAAAATGAAGAAATTTACCTCATGAAAATTTTTCTTTAAGAACCTCTTTTGGCTCTTGGAAGTGGTCTTTCTATGAGACCAGAAGCACTAGAATATATAAAGGTATGGGGAGAAGTAAATTTTATATAGTATATTCAAGAAATATTTCTTAAGGTAATGAAACTAATTGAATTAAATATTCCCTTTTTATAATTTACGTGAAAGGAAAATTAGGAATTACTAAAAATATTAAAATATAATTAGTCTAAAATATGGTTAATGACTTCCAAAAGGCCTAAAAATCACAAGAGATCACATTTTAGACAAATTATTATCATTTTTGTACTTTTTTAATATTTTTTTGATTTTCAAATAATTTAATAAAATACTTCATTAATGAAAAATAATTTATGTCAAATTAAACATTATTCATAACTATGACTTTAAAACATCAACAAAAAGATTCCAATTTGAATAAAAAATTAATATATCCTATAAATATCATATTAATCTATAAAAATAGTTAATTAACTCAAAAATCTCAAATTATATTTATTTTATTATTTTTAATATCAATAATTTGATTTATTCATTAATTAAATAATTATTCCATCATCTCTGTACAAGATATTAAGGTAATTATTTATTCCCTAAAAACTGAAAATAAATTCCATGAAAATTTTAATTTTATTATATTTAAAAACACTATTTATTCTCGAAATAAAATTCTAAAAAAAGATATATTAAAATATAATTCAAATTAAAAACTATAATGTGAACAACTTGACATCATTTTAAATAAAATATTACAAGGGGTTTAAAGTGATTCATGTTGGTCCAAAATTTCCCAAAATAGAATAAAATTAAGATAATGGTCACTAATTTATTATATATAGATATTTATTAATTTTTTGGGTTGTTTAATGGTTTATAATTTTAATAAAATACATTTTATTTATTTTTCTTCTTTTTTCACATGCACTGCATCAGTGTTACATAACAATTAAAGATAATTATTACATTTATAAAAAATTAAAATAAATTACAATAATATAAATAAATTAATTAGGAAAAAAATAATATTCTATATTAGTACATTATGAATATTTACTCATATGAATTTCAAGACATCTTCTTTAATTTGTTAATTTTGTCTTTTCTTACCTTGTGCAAACATTATAGAGGCATTTGGATAAGACTTATGTTATATTACTCTAGAATCATAAATTAATAGAAAAATAAATAAATTATACATAATAATTAATATATATTTCTATAAAAGACTTTTTTGTACTCAATTATTATATATAAGGATCCAAATTTGACTTTGTCACCATTGTGCATGCATTATGTAATGGGTCTCCCTCTACCCAGTTAAAGAGGTCTTTGCTTTGCTTTAATAGTATATGAGGCTTCGGCCCCAAACTTTAAAAAAATGAAAACAAATTTTTCTATAAATTCATGTGCTATTAAATTCTCCCCCTCCCCCACTCCCTTTTAAATTGATTCCTCGCAATTTTATTCAGTTATTAAAAAAATTGGATAATTTATCATAATATTATTTTCCAATACCCATGTTGCTTCTTAAACCATATGGTTTTTTTCAAAAAACTATAACCTGGTAAATTACCTTATTCTTCTATTCTTCAATACTTTCTCTATCCAATCAAAAATATAACCATGTTTATCCTCATAATAAAGGTTATCTTCCAGCTAAACTACTTCTGGGCTAAAAACATTAAAATGATCTAGCGCATACTTTCTTAACATCGAAACATGAAAAAAAATGTGCACCTAAGATAAAATCATTGGAAAATATACTTGGTAGTAAATTGGCCCAAATATTTCATAATTTCAAAAGTTCCAATGAACCATGGAATTCACATTACTTTCTTAAAAAAAGAAAAAAAAATCCATGGAGAGATTTTAAGGAAAACATGATCACCTACCTCGAAAGAAGGGTCTTTACTCATGTTATCTGTATAACTTTTATGCCTAATCTAAAATTTTCTCATATATTATTGGATCATATTTAGTTTCTCAAACACATCCTCTACTAATTATAGTTACATCACCATCCATTCCCCAAATTTATCCCAAAATTATGGATATTGACATTGTTTTACATACAATACCTCAAAAGGATCCATCTGTATACTGGAATAAAAACTATTATTATAAGAAAACTCAACTAAAGAATTATGTTGATCCCAAATTCCCTGGTAATCCATTGAAAAAACTTGCAACATTTATTCTCAATTATTAATTGTTCTCTTGGTCTATCCATCGTATTGAGAATGAAAAATTGTACTAAAATTTAATTCAGTTCATAATGACTTCTGATGGTATTTACAAAATTTAGAAGTGAACCTCGGATCACAATCAGATAAAATTGATAGTGTAACTCCATGTAACCTGAAAATATCATTTAGGTAAAACCTATATAGTTTATCTAAATAAAGAGTCTCTCTAATAAGAAGTGAATGTGAATATTTATCCAGTCGATCAATAATAACTAAAATTACATTGTTGCCTCAATAAGTATTTGGTAGCCCTTCCAAGAAATACTTGGATATATTTTCACATTTTAAATTTGGTACTAGAATAGGCTGAATCATCCCCTTTGGTAGTTTTCACTCTAATTTAACATGTTGACAAGTCAAGGATTTCATGATAAAATCATCAATATCTCTTTTCATTCCATCCCATTAGTAATACTTCTGAAGGTCTCTATATATCTTAGTGCTACCAAGATGAACTAAAAATAAAGAACTATGGGCCTCAAATAAGAATTATTTCTTTATTTAGTTTCAAAAGACACACATAATTTCTTTCCATATATCAATAAAAAATATTTTTCAATATTAAAATCACACAACTTACCTTTCATAAAAAAGTTTCACTTTTTTTGTAAGGCATTGTCTTTCTTTTTATCATTCTTATTTCTATCTAATAGAGATGAATACACTGACACTTGATACAAAATAAAGTAATTTCCTGCACTAATAAATTTAAGGTAAAAATTCATCAAACCATTAATTAAAGGTTCATGTTCCACATGTAGCATTGTTAATGATGTAAGATGTTTTAGACTCAAGGAATCTATTTATTTGTTTAATTTTACTGAATCATAATTGATTGTGAAACCATAATCTTTTATCAATTCCATCCAACTTCACTGGAACATGTTTAATTCCTTCTGAGTAAATATATACTTCAATATTTTAGGGTTAGTATATATTTCAAAATTGGATCCATATAAATTATGCCTCCAATTTTTTAAATAAAACACAATAGAAACTAATTCCTAATTATGGGTAGGATAATTTAACATAGAATGATTCATCTGTCTTAAAGAATAATCCATTACCTGATCATTATACATCAAAACAAAACCAAGTTCCCTCAAATAAGAATCACTATAGATAGAAAAATCATTATTCTATAGGGAAAATCCAAAAAATGAGCATTATCCAATCTCTTTTTTTAGTTCCTGAAAACAAACATAACATTATTTTGATCAAATAAATTTAACCCCATTTCATGTAAAATTAGTTAGTGAACTAGATAAGCAAGAAACTTTTTTAACAACCTTCTAGTAATAACCTTTTATTCCAAGAAAACTATTAATCTCAGTATCATTTTAAGGTATTTTCCATTCATAAAAATTTTTTTTGTGGGATCAACTATTAGGCCATCTTTATTAACATAATATCCAAGGAAAGAAATAAATTGTAACCAAAAATAACTTTTGATGAATTTTTCATATTACTTATTTTTATTCTGAGTTTCAAGTACAATATTTAGATTCTTTTTATGATCCTCATAGATTTTTAAAAACACCATAATATCATAAAAAACAACTAAAAACCTATGAAAATACTCATAGAGAAATTTATTTAAAAGATCTATAAATATAGTATGGGATTTTTTCAAACCATATTGAATAATAACAAAATCTTAATGACCGTATCTAGTATAGAATTCTGTCTTAGGAATTTCATCCTTATTCACCTTCATCTAATGGTTCTTAGATATCAATTTAATCTTGGAAAAATATTAATCTCTCCAAATCTGATCAAAAAAATCATCAATATGAGGAAAAGGATACTTTTTCTTAATAGTTATATTATTCAAGTATCTATAATCTATGAAAAGTATCATTGATCTATCTTTATTTCAAAAAAAAATTATAGAAAATCCCCATGGTGAAGTACTAGGCTAGATGAAACCTTTATCTAATAATTCATGCAAGTGTTTTTTCAATTATAGAAGTTCTATTTAAGTCATTCGATAAGGGGTTTTGAAATTATCTTAGCATCAGAAACTAATTAAATAGTAAACTCAACCTCTCTATCAAGTATAACACTAGGAAAATCATCAGGAAAAACATCAAGATACTCATTTACCACTGCCACAACAATAATCTGAACAGTTCCTTTATCTTCAAAAATATGAACAAGATAAATTTCATTTCCATTTTTAAAAAATTTATTATCTTCCTCATATGTTACCAATGGTATTGGTTTATTGTTTTATAGAAACTGAAACCCTTTCTTAAAAACAACTTATTTAGATCTATAATTAATATTATAATGGTAAACTAAGATCAAATACATACCTAGGATAACATAAAACTCTACTGAAGGAAAAACAAAAACATTTATAGGTAAAGTCCTTCCAAAAACAATGATAAGAATATCCTTATAATTTATATTTTACTTAATATTTTCTCCATTTTTTCCACCATAAATTTAAGATTCATTTCTTGAGGTGTAATTTTAAATTTACAAAAACATTTCTCAGAAATAAATGAACATGTAGACCCTGAATCAAAAAACACATTGGAATATTTTTTAAAAACAAGAAATGTACCTAATACCACTTCATTTGATAGAGAAAAATCTGTTGAATTAGGTTTAAAGGATTTTCCCACACCCTTATATTTCCAATCATGTTAATTTCCATCTTGAGTGACTATCTTTAGACCTATATCAGCAAAATGACCCAACTCATTACATTTAAATAATCTTACCATCGAATTCTCGTTATTCTTTTGATCATTTTCCTTTCACTCATGAGAAATGTTTCCAAAACTTCTACATTGATATCACTTCCTAAAATTTACAATAAATTCCCCATTATGCATTTTAACACACTTTTTACGAGAAGGGATTTTGATTTTCTTACCTCCAAATTTCGTTGATGAATTCTTACCCATTGCTTTCGGACCAAAATACTTCTTATTCTTATCATCACGAGGAACATATGTGTCATAAAACTCCATTTAAAAAATTTCCTCACAATTAAAAACTTTCTCATATATTTTAAATTCTCATGCATCTAAAGCTCTTCATTAACCTAATTTCAATCCTGAGTAAACTCGATTAATTTTTCTATCAGTTTCCCGTACAAAATCTGGAACATACCAGGCCAATCCTGTGAAGATTTATTCATATGAAGCTATAGAATATTTATCTTTTTTCTTAAATTACATAAACTAATTTTCCATTTGGATTCAAACAACCTAATGGAAATATTTCTCAAGGAAAAGATCCTTGAATGTTTCTCATTCCATGGAATCAAGTTATTCTTTCTCTTAGGTATTCTTAACCAAATACCACCATTGATCAACTTCACATTCAAAAAGATAAATTTAAAGGGTTAACTTTTGATGTTATGAATATCCCATGAAATAAAATATCTTTTCCAAATCATTTATCCATTTTTCATCAACCAATAGGTGAGACGATCCATTGAATGATGGATGATGTTGCCTCATGAAATTCCCCATAAAAGACGTGTTCCATAATGGTAGATCAGGTTCCTCTATATCATGAATACCACTACCATTTATCTCTTGAGTCAACTAAAACATTAATATTACAAATTTTTTTGTTCCAATTCTCACCATTTTAGGCTACAGATTTAGAAGGACATCATTATATCGGTGCCTTTCTATTTTATCTTCCTAGTTTATTCTGTGGAAAACCATTCTGAAAAGACATATCTTATATGAAGAAACATGGTAATATTTAAATTATATATCATTTAAAACTATCAATAAAGTAAAAAAATAATTTATGGCATTCTATTAACATCATTATAACCCCTAAAGTTATCTAAACCATTATATGATACCAACTATAAGGACCCAACCTTAAAACATTACATAATCTTGAGTTCTAGTCAAGAATTTACTTACTTTCACATTGAATATCTTTTTTAGGTTTATAGTACAAAATAATTAGGTTATAATACATACATAACATACCATATTCATATAAATAGGGAACTACTAAAATAGTATCTATTTTTTCCAACATGAAACTTTTTAAAATAAAATGTGATTTCTTTGAAAAAAATTTATAACATTCAACATGACTTCCTCCTTTTTATTATCCATCCTTATACCCTGTTATTTTTTTAAAACATTGGATGAGCACAAAAAGATTAGTAAGGAACATACATAAAGAAAAATTTCAGTCAATTGAAAACATGAAATCCCATAAAAACCCCTTTTTTAACTCATTAGCAAGCATAGAAAAATCATACAGTTGCCTTTGGACATATTTACGATATCACACTTACATTAACCCCTAAAAATGGTATAACCTTTCAGTTGAGTTACATATTAGGAGTACCCAATTAATTGGGGAGACATAATGGGCCTCACCTGATATATCATTAGCTATAATGGGGCTCAACATGTCATATCTTGAGCTATAATGCAGCTCAACCCATTATACCTTGATCTATAATGGGCTCAACCAATCATATTTTGATCTATAATGGGATAAAACCATTATATATTGAGAGATAATGGGATAAAACCATAATAAACAATTTATAAGGAACATATCTTGAATAAAACCCTTGAAAACTTATTTATAACCATGGGAAACACACATTTAGATATCAAAATACCCATTTCTCATAAAAGTCATTTTTAAAATATAAAAAACATGCACAAAATAATGAAGTCATATTCCTCAAAAGAAAATATGAAAACTTATAAAGGAAACAATATAGTAATAACTTTTCATGAAATCATGAGTAACTGCTCATGCTGTATAAAAAATCTATCTTTTTGAACTTTTAAAAGATACATTTTAAAGAATTTTAAAAGGAAGGTCTATTAACTCTGGTTTGGCTTCCTTAAAAAGTGTTAAAACCTCCTATATAATGGTTTGAAGAGTGTTATTAAATTATTATAAAACTATAATCATGTTTATAATACATTTCAGAATCTTATTATAACATTTTCCATCCATTTATTAATAATATTTTTTTATTTCTATTGTTTCGGGTTAGTTATTTTCAGGATTTCCAAGTTTGTTTTATTATGTAATTCCTTTTAAAATAAAAATAATACTCAAAAAGTAATAATATATATATATTTAGGAAATTTTAAAAAATTATAAGTGAATTTAAAATTTCCATGATTATACTAAATGGAAACAAATCATCTACAAATGTGATGAATTAACACACCATGGACGATGATTTAGTTATTTAAGAATAAAAGAAGAATATGAGAGATTTTATAATGAATATACCATAATAAATAAAATTATAGTATATATATGATAATAGAGTTATCAGGAAATATTTTATAGGAGGTTAGGATAAGTTAGAAGTGATAAATAATTTATAATATAAAAATAAGTAATTTACCTCTTGAAAATTTCCCATTGAGAACCTCCTTAGGCACTTGGAAGTGGTATTTTTGTTAGACCAGAATCACTATAATATGATTGGGGATGAGGAGAAGTAAATTTGACAAAGGATATTCAAGAAATATGGCTTAAGGTAATTAAATTAATTGAATTAATGAGTCTTTTTTTATAATTGAGGTGAGGGGAAAATTAGTAATTAGTTAAAATATTAAAATATAATTAGTCTAATATAGGTTTAAAGACTTCCAAAAGGCCTAAAAATAATATCTAATCACAATTTAGACAAAATAATGCCGTTTTTTAATTGTTCAAGATTTTTTAAATTTTTAAATAATTTAATAAAATATTTTATTCATGATAAATAGTTTTTGTAAAATTAAACATTATTCATAACTATGACTTTAAAACATAAAAAAAAGTATCCAATTAGAATAAATTTTTTTACTTATATCATAAACATATCATATTAATCTATAAAAATCATGAATTAACTTTAAAATATTAAATTACTTTTATTTTCTTTTTTTTTAATATCATAAATTTGATTTATTCATTAATTAAATAATTAATGCATCATATTTGTAAAATCCATTAAGGTGATTATTTATTCCCTAAAATTTAAAAATAAAATTCAATGAATATTATAATTTTATTACATTTAAAAATACTATTTATTTTTGAGATACACTTCTAGAAAACCATATTTTAAAATATTATACTAATAAAAAACTATAGTGTGAACAACTTGACTTCCTTTTAAATAAAATATTATAAAGGGATTAAAGTGATTCATGTGGTTCAAAAATGTCCCACATTTGAATAAAATTAGGATAATGTTTGATAATTTCTTATAGAAATAGTTTTTCTAATATTTTGTTTCATTAAATGGTACTTAAAATTTTAATAAAATATATTTTATTCATTCACAAGCACTACATCAGCATTTCATAAGCATTAAAGATAATTTTTCATTTATAAAAAATAAAAATAAGTAATATAATAAATATAAATTAATTAGATTCAAAATAATATTATATATTGTTTCATTATGTATGTTTACTCATATACATGTCAAGAAAAATTCTTTAATTTGTTAATTATGTCTTTTCTTGCCTTGCACAAGCATTGTACATGAATTTGTATAAGACTTATGTTATATAACTCCATAATTCTGAATTACAATCCAATAAAATTGTAAATAATAATTAATATATAGGTATATAAAAGACTTTTTAGCACACAATTATTATATATTAGGATCCAAATTTGAATTTTTCACCACTATAGAAGCAATGCATTGGAACTAACAAAGATTTGTACACTTATCACGACAAAAATTATAACTTACATGTTCTAAATTATATTAGTATAGAGTTTCTATTTTAATAAAAATATTTATTTATTCCATATTTTTAATAAATTTTATATCATAATTATCTCTTTGCGATATCACAAAAGATACTATATTAAAAAAACTGTTTTTTACTATTACACAAAATTTTAACTTTTTCAAAAAAATCTCAAAAAGAATAATTCTAAGATAATTTCAACATGATAAATTCAAAAATTAAATTAGTTTTTTCAAATTTAAATTCTATAATTTTAATATCAATACTTTAAATAAATAACCATGTAATAAATTATTTCTTTTAATAATTACTTAACATAATGAATTTAAATATTTAATTAAAGAATACTAATAAAAATGAAAAAAAATATTCTATAAATACCTAGGCTATTAAAATATCGTTGTAATTTTGGACTTATGAACTAAATATCATCAAAATGTATAATGTGAACTTAAATGATTAAGTAATCATATATAACATGGTAATAAATGATATAAATTGAAAATAAACTTGAAAATTTTTCATAAGAATGTAAAACATTAAAATAAATTTATTATTTCTGAAGATAATTGACATATGTGAAGGATCAAACTTGAGGTAAGGGACATTATTTTAAAAAAAACCCTTTTAATGTTATTTTTTCAGTGATTTTTACACAAGTACAGAGGAATGATTCATTAATTTATATAACATGATCTAATTTTACCACCATCATATATCTTTAATTCATTGAAATGTCCTATATAAGTTTCAATATTTCTTTTTAATGAAAATATTTTCTTTTTGATGTGCACAGTTTTTTATTTTAAAATTCATCTCTAGAATAAAATTTTATTTATATATACAAAAGATATTTTTTTAGGTATTTAAAAGGTTCATTCAAATGTTATATGATGAAAAAATGCAATCATAAAAAAAATTATTCAAGATATGGTTCTTTATTATTATATTTGATAAATGGGTACACCTAGATAGTGTTAGGTGAGTAAGTTATAGATTATATAATTGGGCAACCAAGATAGGTCTTCAATGCCTTGGGTAATGTACCTTATATTTTAAAGACGTGGAGGGATTTACCGAAGGGTTTCTATAATAGATTTAACTAGGTTCCATTAATTTCTAACAGTGGTTTTAAATAGGTTATGAATGTGATTCTTAATATTTTCAAAATGGGTTTTTATGTGCTTGCTATAAGTTTTAATGATTTTATTTGAGATAAAAGTGTTTCTTCATGTAAAAATGATTTATTTTATACTCTATAATAACTTTGAGATAAATGTTATATTACATGGGTTTTCATGTTTTTATCTTATTTAATGGATTGCATCATTTTTTGCTATTTCTGATCTCTTTGTGTTCAACCCATGTTTTTTTAGTGAGTAGGGTCAACGATGAGGTCTACATGAAAATTGTGAAGAATTATCTTGAAAATACACTATTTTTTATTTTTAAAAGTTCTGTTTGATGGAAAAATTGATACTTAGTATATTTTTTTACTTGTAATGTATGGGATTACTATGTAAGAGTTCATCCTTATCCTCTAAAACTCTAAACTGAAAATATCCTCATAATTTTATGAAATTTTATTTTATTTCAAAAACACTAGAATTTGTAATAATTAAGTTTAGGTACTTACATATATTTATCATCTTAACCCCAAAGTGTAAAAAACCATGTTCTCATAGTAAGTGTTATAAGGGTTAACGGGGGTTAAAACCAATAGATAAGAGTAAAAATGTGATCTAGACATGTCAAAAAAATATTTATGAGATTATTTTGACTCAACATCATCTTATATTTTAATATTATCATTTTTTAGACATGTTTACATGGAATCTATTTTATATTAAATTAATATTTTAATAAATTACTTGAGTTCCCCTTGCTCTTAGAAAGGGGCCCCACTTATTCTCACTTATTCACACTTAAAGGTCCATTTTTTGGCCAATATATTACTAAATAACATCCTATAATCTTTATAGACGTTCTATAGTCCTTATTTTGGGTATAATAACAATCTTAGAGATATTATGGTGTTAAGAATATGAGATTTCCAAAGAAGATGTGTAGTTTTCACCAAATATTCCCTTTTTTCCTTCTTTCACCTTATTCAAATATTATTCAAACCTGATAAAATAACAAAAACAGTATTATACTTATACTAATATATTATTATGTTAATCGAATAACCTATATCCATATCATATTCCATAAAATGGGTAACAAAATTTTCGTTCTTGTGTATGGAGAACTACCACCCCACAAACAGATGTAATTAATTTTCCATCACTTTCTCTCATAGTCAGATTATAATGATGGAATTAATTTTTATATATTATAATCCTAAAATATTTATCATCCAGAGAAGATAATATGTTATTTTCCTTTTTACCTTTCCATTCACTGAAAAATGATAACGGCATTTGTGTGTACGTGTGGACTACTGCCTCCACAGAGTGATGTGATTTGTTTTTTCATCCCCAAATCACATGGATGATATATATAAGTATATTTAAAAGAATTAATATTATATTTTTGATATAATTATCATTATATAAATATTATATAATAATTATCTTCTTTCATTAATTATCATTGAAAAATTGAAATGATACTCATGCGTGTGTATGACCTACAATCTCCATGATTGTAATGTAGTTCATTTTTTAACCATATTTAATGATTTGATTTAAAATTATAATTTATGAATAAAAAAATATAATCATGATAATAATTGTAGACATGATATCATAATGACCTCTTTGACCATATTACACCTACCAAATTCATTTTGGACTTACGGATAGAATATCATCAAAACATCTAATGTAAACTTAAATGATTATGTAATTTTCATAAAAAAAAAGAGAAAAATGAATAATGAATTTTAAAAAGGTTGTTTGGAAATTAAATAATTATCATAATTTTATTATTCAGTAATATGAATAAAGTATGTGATGATTCAAACTCAGTGTAAGGGGCATTATTTTTAAAATCCTCTTTTAATGTTTCCCTTAAAACTCTTTTTCATCCATATCCATATTTTTAAAATTAATTTATGGATTTATTTATATGTTAATAAGTGAATTATATTGGAAATTTATTTTTCTTTTTGAATTTTATACAATTATATTCAAAATTAATCTTCTTATGAAATGTTTTAATACTCCTTATAAAAAGATAAAAGGAATGTTTTATTTTAATGTTTACTACGACAACAACATTTACAACTGTCATAACCATTATTTTATTTTTATATTCCTTTATAAACATTCATATTTTCTTGAAAGAAAAATATTCATTCCCCATGTTTGGGATATTTTTGAAATGGGTTTTAAAATGGAATAGATATATCAATATCCAAAAATGTTTACTTATAGGTTCATAGAATATTTTTATGATGTAAGATTATATGTATTTTTAAATGGTTTATTGGGTAATGTTTATAAGGATTGGTGGTTCCAATATATACCAATGGAATTTAAGCTGATTATAGGTCTCTAATTAATTGGTTAAAGGGATGGAGTTAACTAATTTGGTTTCTCCTAAGAGATTATGGGAATATACTTCCTTGCTTATTCAAATTGTAACAGTGATGGTTATTTTATGTGTAATCACGATGGTTATTATATCTATATCTGTAAAGGGTATCATATTTTTTAGAGTGATATGAAAATTATTCACCATACTAACCACATGATTTATCTATTATTTCATTGGGTTTTTATGGAAATCATATGATTTAAAAAGGTAAAATAAAGTTTATGCTACTTCATAAGGTTGAAATTTATATCTTTGTGATGATGTTATTATGTTTTTTCATGATATCAAAGAAAAATTTATGAAATTTATTTTGTATTGTAGATTTATTGTGAAATTATTTTAATTTATTATGGTAGATATGTTGATTTCTTGTGTATGAAAATTTTTACTTTGATCCCAATTATTATTTTGGAAGAGAAAAATTTCTACAAGTATTCATGGACTGATGATTTATTTATTTCTTTTTATGTCACTTGTAGAGATTTTTTGTTCCAATCTCGTGGTTAAAAAACCTAAAAGTGTTCATGGATTACTA
Source organism: Viscum album (assembly GCA_963277665.1). Taxonomy (NCBI): domain Eukaryota; kingdom Viridiplantae; phylum Streptophyta; class Magnoliopsida; order Santalales; family Viscaceae; genus Viscum; species Viscum album. The sequence continues at coordinate 2,051,550,587 of OY728146.1, read as the reverse complement.
GGGTCAAGGATGAGAATAATATCAACTTTATAAAGATTTTTTCATGAAAATAAATATTTTTATATCTTAACAATTTTTATTTATAAAAAAATTATACTAAGTTTAAGTGTCTACATTATAATATGTGGATTTTTTATATAATATTTATGACCTAAATATCTAAAAATATAAACCTAAAATATTTTTGGGAATGTTAAAAATTGAATTCTATTTTATATTCATATGAATATGTAATTTATAATGTTGATTCCTTACAGTTTTGATTTTTTTTCAAAACATAATTTAGTAGATTTATATGGTTAACATTTTTGAATGGATTAAGATTATATTGGAGGGGTTTAGAGTCTTTGGAGATTAAATTATTATAATTATCAATATTGGATAACCTATATGAACAATTTTTTCTTTTATATTTTTTGAGATAAGGAATGACTTGTAAATATTTTATGGATCTCATGATCGTTTAAAAGTTAATTTTAATTCTTCATCCATGTAAAAAATCATCATGAATATTCATTTCTAGGAGTAATAGATGAATAGAAAATTTTTCGAAGGAAAAACATTTTATTAAATAATTATTATTAAATAAAAAAAATCAATTACATTTTATCATGTTCTGAATTATAATAGTTAAACAATACCTCAAATTTATAAAAGGTATCTTGAAATAAAATAGTTATCATTTTACCCTACTTTTTTTATGAATTAATAGTATTTTCACCCCCACACTGATTTATGGTTTAGTGGTTGTTAACTATCTCATGAACATTTTCTCTCACTATCCATAATTTCTTTAATGGTAGTTTTATTCTCCATGTATATATTCTAACTTCCTACCAATTTTCTCCTCATCTGGGGATCCTATTATACGTTAACCTTTACCCTTCCCATTTCCATTTTTAAAAGAAGTGTTATTATCCTTCAAGTGATGTGAGTTTTCAAAAAAGGTTTTAAGGATTTATGATCAGCATAAAATTTTAAGGGAGATATTTATTTAAGGTTTTTATAATGTAACACCTTAAAAAAATTATAAAATAATAATAAGCTCTATAGCTTCCTTAACACAAAACACTAAGAATTGCGTGAATTGGGATGTATTATAAAAATATTTTTATTTAAATTTGGTCGAGCTAGTTAATTGGTGGGTATTAATATGAGTAACATAATTATGAAATATATGAAAATTATTAATACTAAATAAAAATTTATTCATTAATTATTAGTAAAAATGCACTCAATTTATAGTTAAGTCATTTTATACTTAAAAAATGAAATTTCACCAAAAATTATTTTTATGGAATTTTAGACATGGAAATTATAAGTAATTTATGAAAATTTTATAAATTTAATTTTTTAAAATTAACATTATTATTGAAACCATTATATCAAAATTTTATAGTTGTAGGAGTTTTACAATAATTTCAAGTGGTCAAATGATAGGAATTACGATGACATGGATTAATCAGGAAATTTTGTTATGTTTCCCATGAATTCTTTGAAAAACCTTACTATATGTTATATATTCTAAGGATCGCATTGTATATAAAACCCTATCCATAGAGACTATGGTTTTTGGGTGAGTTAAATATAACATGATGTGTGGGACCCCCACATGCCATGTGACCTGGTGTTGGTAGCTCGACATATACTATGAGAGTACATAGACACGGACACGACCAGGAATACCCCATATTCTAGCATATAGACAATCTACATGATCATGTATAGAATCACATGGTAAATCCTTGGTTGGATGATACATTCCATGTAGTACCCTTACATTCCATATAGTTCTACAAGGATAGAAAGTCATATATTGGTGAAGACACAGATAAAAAGAGGAGTAGGACCTCATGTCATATAGACCCCATACACACCAAATACATTCTTTTTGAGGAAATTTATACCTCTCATATCTCCTTCATTATTACTTGGATATTGGCCCATGATTATCCTATCATTTTGGTTTTCCATGTATAATGTGATTGTTTCCTTTTTAGTTTATTTTGATATACATTGTTAGATGTTTTGAGAATGGTGTTTCTTTAGGCAGTGCTCGATGACAAAAGTGATTGGGCAGGATCGTCACAGAGAGGCCAGGGTTGGAAACCCCCCTAATTCTTATACTAGTTTGATTGGAACCCTCCTATCATATCATGAAAATGGCCCTCTACATATTTAGTGGAACCCTCCTTTTGTATTAGGGCATGGGTCCTCTACCAGCTGAGTGAGAACCTCTTGTCATATCAGGGAATGAATTCCCAACCTATTGAATAGAACCCTCCAATCATATCAGGGAATGGGTCCTCTACATACTATGTGGAACCTTCCTATTTATCAGTTTAGGGGTTCTCTAACTATTTAGTGACACCCTCTTATCATAAAAAGGCATGGGTTCTCTACCAATTGAGTGGCACCCTCCTATCATATCAAGTAATGGGTCCTCTACCTAATGAGTGGAACCGTGTTATCCTATTAGGGAACGATTCCTCTAACTATTGAGTGGAACCCTCCTATTTTATTGAGTAATGGTTCATCTACCTACAGATTAGAACCCTCTTATTATACCAGAGAATGGTTCATCTACCTCCTGAGTGGCACCCTCCTATTTTATCAGGGCATGGGTCCTCTACCTACTGAGTGGAACCCTCTAATTATATTAGGGAATCATACTTATACTTGGAGATTATTCCCCATTAGGTCATGGATCAATGGATAGTTTCATAACCTCATAATGTTTTCTTCAGATAGACACGTGAGATATCAGGCATCGATGATAGAACTTTTGAAACTTTTGGCAGAGTCATCTATATGGAGTATGCTGTGAGATTTAGATCCCATTTCTCACCCATATGGGTTTCATTATATGCATATATATTTTTTTTAGGTATCATTTGACTATTTCTTTGGTTGAGATAACTACTTATAGAATATATATTATTTCTCAACCTCTAGTTTTTAAGGAGACCTACTGGTTATGTATAAACTCACCCATGCATGGGATTTTCCAAAATATTTCATTTCTTATTAAAACAACAGAAATGTCAGAATTAAATTCAAAAGATCATAGGAAACCCCAATGCATTTGACCACATATGGTAGTAGAGTCTTGTATATCTATATCCATGATCACTCATCAATTCTTTTCTAGATCATTCTAGGTTGTTGAATATTTTCTAGTTGGGATTTTATTTTTCCCCTTTACTTTTTAGATCGCACTATCATGCTATTTTTTTCAAAGAGGTTATTTTAAGATTGGTTTTTACTCTAGATTTTTTATTATTAATAATTCTATAAAATTATTCATGGAGATGGTTGGTTTCATGCATATATGTACTTTAGGCATATGGCTCCCATTTTATTTATTTATTTCGGCACTTGTCAGCAAGCCCTCACCTATAGAGGTGGACTTGGGGTAGTTATGGCTCAGTATTCTTCCAGCCAGCAGGCCCTAGTGGGTTGGTTCATGATAGTAGTTGTTAGTATTATCATGACCATGTAGTATGTCACTATTTATTTGTCCTTAAATGTTATTATTTATTATCTATGTCTATATTATAAATCCCTCTAATGTTTTTATTATCATCGAACCTAATATGTGTTAACCTTTATCCTTCCCACATCCCTTTTTAAAAGAATTTTTATAATCCCTCCTGTGATGTGGGTTTTATATAAAGGTATTCAAGATTTTGTGACTGAAAAAAAAATTAAAATGGAAAAATAAATTTAAGATTGGGAGAATGAAACGCCCTCAAAATTTAGTATAAAATAACAATAATCCATATTGCTTCCTTAGAACACAACAATGATCTTTTTGTGAATAAAGATGTATTATATAAATATTATAATTTAAGTATGATCTGGAAATTTAATTGGTGGGTATAAATATGAGTAACTAAATTATGAAATATTATTATATTATTCATAATCAAAAGAACTATATTGATTATTTCTTTGGATATAATAACTCAATTTTCACAGAAGTCATTTCAGGCTTCAAAAAGAAATTTCTTCTAATTCATTTTTATTACATTTTGTGCATGTAAATTATAATTAATTTATTAAAATTTTAGGGATTAAATTTTTTAAAATAAAAATAATTTTTGAAATCATAATATCAAAATTATGTTTGAGTGAATTTTTAATAATTTTATGAATGGATTGATTTTTTGATGAATAGTGAAAAATATACATTTTTACTGAAAACTATCTTTTAATTTAAAGAATTTATGAAGTTTAATTTTGTATTAAAATTGTTATAAAGTTAACACTAGTTCATTTACATTATTAATAATATAATTAGGTTTAATTTTATATAAGATTTTGATAAAAAAACTTTTTATACTTCAGAAAATATTTTTTTCTAGAAAAGTTGTTTTTGTCCAATTTTTATGGATTAATACTAAATTAAATTCTACCATATATATAAATTTAATCATGAAAAATGTATTCCATATTTTTAATCAATGTTATAACTTTTCTAAAATAGATATAGTTTATTTTTGGTCATTATGAATATTAACCATTGTAAATATTTTTCACCTCTATAAGGGTAAAACAGGTAAAATCGATTTCAAACATTGTGATAAGGATTTAAAATTTCACTAACACTTGTATTAATAATATTTTATGATTTTTTTCAGCCAGTTTCATCATTTTATATAATATATAGCTACTTTTTTCTATTTTATTTTATTATGACATTTAATGTAATTTATGAAAAGAATAAATACAAAATTTCACTCTCTTGACTTTAATATTTTTAAACTTTTTTACTTAAGGAAAAAATGAGGATAAGTTCATTTATAATTTTTTATGATATTTAATTAAAAAATTATCAACCTAATTTATTTTTAATTTTTATTGATTGAAAAGTTACCATATATTCTTACGCATTTCCGACATTGTGTTTATTTTTTTTAATAGTAAAATATAATAAGTGGTTTTAAAAATATTAAAAGTAATAAAATTTATAGAAATTGTTTTTATATAAATATATCATATTTAGGATTTTTATAATGTCTATATTTAATTCAAATGTTTTTTTGTTTTTTTCAAAGTCAGATTATAGGAATATTACTTAAAATTATATTAATATTATTTTATATCTAATATATTTTACTAAGTTGTTTAAAAATCATAAAAAATATGAAAGAGAAAAATTAGGGTGAGAAATGGTCTAAATTTTCATTCCATTTCCATTTATGAATCTATTTTCAACATATAAGTAAAATTATAAACCTTTAATATTGAAAAATTCACTACTATTGTTAAGGATAAAATGGTTAACCAAGGGGTTAAACAAAATTATATGTTTTAAAATTACATCTAAAATAATAAAAAATTGTATTATTCTTATATTGAGACCACATAATACTTATTCTTTATTTCATGTCACGTGGAAACCATTTCACATGTGTTTAACACATATTATATTATAAAATTTCATGTATTACCAAAAATGACATTAATGGTATTTTAAAATAAAAAATATTTAATTAATATATTAAAAATTAAAAAATCAAATAATTTGACAATTTTATGTTTTATAGTTTATAATATCAACCATGTTCCATTTATAGATCAATTTTCTTTTTATGGTATCATTCATTACCATTAAATTTTACAAAAAAGTGATTTTGCGGTAATTTTTATATAGATTAATGGGGATTATAACTAAAAATAACGGTCAAAACATCACATAAACTTGGATAAAATTTGTTTCATCTGATTAGTTATAAATATAATCATAATATATTAAGAATATTTCAATTTTGGATTAATTTAATATGAAATTAATGTTTATTAATTTAATACATTGTGTAATTACAAGAGTACCCCTCCCCTCAATTATAAAAGGTTACCTCTTATCATGTTTCCCTCACACAATTTTTTCTTATATATTATAAAAATCCAAAAATAATACCTTAATATATTCCTTTACCATATCCCAGATCTTATTTTATTTCCCAAAGTCCATCCCTTCCATGCTTAAGGTATAAGTCAAAAGTGGTTTCTCAATGAAGAGGTATAACTCTTAACCCAGTGTTTTCAATTTTATTTATTTTTTATACCTTCTATAAGTCTATAGTATACATTATAAAATTATTATTTCACTATTTTAAATATAAATAATTGTTATAGTGATTATGAAACACCCATTATACATCTTATTTTTTGTCTTATGGAAAGCGAAAACACCGCTCATTCGTACATACAACTTGTCGTCTACATATGGTGGTGTAATTCATTTTTTCACCACTTTATGTTAATGGTGGTTATGATAGTTTTAAGTTTATATATATTATTTATGAATTAATTAATCATGTTAAATTATAATATCATATTTATCTTCTTAATTTATAATCTATTTGAAAATGATAATGTTCCTCATGTGTACGTGAGGAGTACCACCTCCACGAAGAGATATGATTAATTTTTCATTTACCCTATACATAGATGTTAATAATAATTAATTTAATTAATATATATGATATATAGTATAATATAATGAATATTTAAATGTGATTTGTTATTTAAATTTATTTTATATCATCCTATGGAAAGTAAAAATATCATTCAAGTGTATGTACGGCCTACCATCTTCATGAACAATGAAATTCATTCTTCTATCTCTAAATTCTATGTATGACTATAAATATATATTTATAAAGAATATAAATGATATTTATATAATTATTAACATTTTTATATAATGAAACCATGATCAATGTATGTGGACCAAATCTATCACACCAAAATTTTCATGAAAAACAAAATACATAACACTGGGAAACAATTATTTTAATAGGGAATTATTAATAAATGTGTCTTGAAGTATAGGATACTATAAATATGAAAATTATTTTAGTATAGAGTTAATAAAATTTAAAATTTACTATATAGGAGTTTAGAGTGATTTTTATGAAATTCAATCTTGAGGTAGGGGTTTCTCACCTCAATTCTATTTTTGCAGGACTTATGTCATATTCATCACTTGTTTATTTTCTGTGGTTTATATACTACCCATGAATATATTTTATGATTACTTCATGAAAATTATGTGGATTTAAGAATTCATAAATTCTTCTCTCCTTCAAGTGGATTTATTTCTAATATTACCTACGCATTAAGGGATTTATATTATGATCTCATTATTTATCAAGATTTTTTATGATTATGTTTTTAATTTAGGAATTTTATGAAAAAATTCTCAAGATTCCCATAACCATTATTCTCTAAAAATTAATTATAGAGATTTTATAATTTACTTTAATTTTCTATTATTTAAATATTCAAGATACCATTATAATATATTAAATTAAACTCAACTTTATTTCTCTCTTCACATAAAAAAATCTTCTAAGTCCATGTTTTATTTAAAAAAAATCATGAATTTTTTACTACTCTCCTATAAATTATTAATGTCATTTTTACCCATTTTTATTTATTATAAAAATGTTTGAAAGGAAACTTATTATCTTTTTATGAATGATGCACTTTTTGATGTTTTCCAATAATGTGAAAAGATTCATTATTTTAATGTACATGGTATGAACAAAATTTCTCCCATTGATGACACCTCAACGGTTTAACACTTCCTTTATAAGTTTCTAAGGATTTATTAAAATGAAATTTTTTACATAATACTTTAAAAAAATAGATTTTAATGAAGTGATTTCAAATTAAAAAGGGTATTTTACTCATGAAATATTCCAAATGATATTTTAATGTAATTTTCATATAATATAACATCCTTTGATGATACTTATGCCATATAGGGTTTATAATCCAATGATACTATTGACACTATTTTTATGGATGGTTTATTATTATGGTGATGAAGTCATTATTAAACACATTTCCTTTCAATGGGTTAGGATATGTTATTCATTGTTTATGATTTTTTAGAATACATATGAATGGATTGTGATTTTGTGATGATTGGGTCTATTATAGTCCTCCATTGGATTAGCTAAATATGTATAACTCATGAAATAAATATTTTATGTGTGAACCTGATTTTATGTTCACAATTTTATCCATGGATGTAGTTTCCATGACATGATGATTATGAATGAACTTGGATTTAATATAGATAAGATTATGTGTGGACCTGGTTTCATGTCCATAAGTTTATGTGAAATCCTAATTTCATGCCCTTAACTTAATGGGTGAACCTTTTTCTTTTAATTTGTGCTCACAATGTTATAAGCTTATGTTTTTCTTCATTCATATGTCTATTTCAAACCCTCATGGATCAGTATTGATTACTAATTATTCCACACTCTTATGGATATTTTGTAACAATATTAAATTTGTTTTATGTCATGAATCATGTTTATAATCTATGAATTATTGGGTATAAACATTTTAATTTATGATGAATATCTTATAACCTTATTCTTATCATATTATCATGTGTGATCATTAATTGATATCTCATATGTTTACCCTTAATGAGTACCTAAGTTCACTTTTTGTTATGTATTTCCATCTCTCAATTAAGAAGAAAAATTTTAAGTAGGGAAAACCTAAGAAGAGTTCTTTTTTGGAATTTTGAAGATATTTTATGAAATAATAATATTATATACTTGTTATCCAATGACAGTAAAACATTATGATTCTATAGTGGATCATAATTTTTGTGTTGAAGATTCATCTAAAATGGTGTAATATTTATGTATATAAATAATGGTTTTCCTCATGAGGCATCTTTGATATTTTTTAGACTGGACCACTAGAATATGTAGTGTCCAATAATTTAAAATTCAAAAAAATACATTGTGTCTAAGCCAACCCACTTTGAAAATATCAATATTATAAACTATATATAAAATTTGTTAATTTTGATTACTCATTCAATTATATCGATCATCGAGACCCAAATTTACAAGTTTATACATTAATAATTCATATATATATTCTTAGTAAATTTATTTCATAGGGTAAAAATTAATAATATTGATAGTACATATATTAATATTTCAATAATAATAATTTTTGATAAACCAATTATGAAAATAATATATAAATTCTATTATAGTATAATATCTCATCTTTTATGATATACACTTACAAAAATATATATCCTAGTAGTAAAAAATAATTATAACAACATAAAAACCTATAGTGGGTACAAAGGAATTACACCTAAAAATTGAAACACACACACACACCTAATGAGTTCAAACTGGGTAAAACCACACCCTCCTCCTCCAAATCTAATTTTTTTGTATTTTCCAATCAACCCATGTTGAGGTTGAGTGGGAACACATAAAAATATATAAAATTTACCAAAACAATCAAAAAATAAAAAATACCTATCACGTACCACTAAAAACCATAATTTGTTCAATACCACCAGCAATCAAAAATTTGAAAAACAAAACAACAAATCAGAACTTCCATTTTTCCTAAACCCTAACAATGAACTAGATAAAAGTTCAAAATTAAAATTAAAAAATTAAAGGAACTTTATCAAAAAAACCATGACTTGATCCATGAGATCATCCATGATTTGCATAACCTGTAATAAAATCTCTATCATCGACACATGTAATCCTGGGTAACTATACCAATATTGATAATTATCCAAACTAGAGAAAATCCACTAAAACCCATCGATGACCAGATGAAACAACCTCAGACCAATCTATCATTGTATTCATACTCATCGACATCAGAGAATCAAAATAGTGGAGTGATAGATCCTACATAGAATGTGGTTCCTTGAGTCCATCGACTACTCAAACAACACATCCCAAAGCATCCTTGAAAACCACTACACTAGGCTGACTATGAAATGAGAGATGGGGTCAGAATCCAGAGAATTGTTGAAAATATTAGGCTCTCAATTGAGAAAAGGTTTTTTAAAATACCACATTTATACATTCATCACATCCAACTTTGATCCTAGAAACCAAAAACAATTTCACCGACATTCTCTTCTTCCCATCAAAGAACTAGAACTGGTTGTTATCAAATAAACCACCAAAACCAAAACACTATCACCACTTTTAACCATGAAACCATCTCTAGATTGGAGATTACTAGATTAATAAATAGATGTATACAAAAACACAAGAAAACCATAAAGAAACCATAACCAATAGAAAACATCATGTAAACTCTAAGTAATTAGCAAAGACCAAAAAAATAAGAAAAACATGACAATTATGTAGTCTAGATCTATTTTTTACACCACCAGCACAAACCCAAAAAAAACTTATGCATTAATGTACTAGAACAAAATAGGTTCTTTAAAAGTGGTACATGTAGAGATATATACATAGGGGATAGACATGATCTTTGATAGAACAATAATCATAGGAATAAAATCCCCAACATAATAGCATCAAGTGACACCTGGTGTTCTCCACCAACACATGCCCAAGAAAACTACAAAATCAATTTTACCGGAAAAAAATTGAATTTCAACATGATGGAATAGTTGGAAAGAGTGAAGGTGGAGGGATGGGATTCCATAACAACAATAAATAGAAACATAAGCATGTGATATCAATGTGAGGGGGCTAATGGTGAAGTGAAACACTGAGAAAACCTAAGAACATAGAATAGGAAAAGGCTAGATGATGAGGACATGTTTATCTCCAATAAATAAGAACCATTGAGGGAGATCTTTTATATACACACATGGGTAAAACCATGTTGTTTTCTCCCTTGAAACCACACCCTCCCTCAAGGTTGATCTATAAAAATGTTATACACTTAATTTTTCAATAAATAATTTGAAATTACTCAATAAGAAAATTTAATTTATAATACCAATGTTATTAAAGAAAATCTGACACTGATTTTAACTATATTGAATTTTTAAATTATAAACACATGATAAATAATTTTTGAATTGGACCCTTAATGGAATAAGGTGTTAATATTTCATATGGTGAATATAATCAATGATAATAATTAAAAGTCATCGAAAAATGATATAAGTGTATAGGTCTAAATTCTCATTACATTTACTTAGTGAAACATATATATAGGGTATATGAGATTATAATTAATGGATGAGATCCATATCTATCTCATATGAAAAATCAAATGGTTTATAAGATTGAAATGTTTTACATATTAAGGAACTTATTATAAATTGTGTGTTATCATTACCATGGAAATTAATAGACAATATTACATCCACATATCTGTTATTATTTAATAAAATTCTCTCTTGAATTTTATATTTACATATAATCTTATAATATTTACTTGACAATTTCATGGAAAAAATAAATGAATTCAATGTAAATGAATTATATTCTATGATGCCTCAATAAAAACCACATTAGAAAAACATAGTGGGAAAACTAATAAATGAAAAAAAAATCAGTGATCCTAAATACCCCTAAAAATCATGATAGTTTTTAGTATTTTAATCCCAATTTTATAAATAAATTTTTTATTGATGCAGTTATCAATGAATTCATGAATAAATCTATTAAATTCTTATAAATTCTTATTTACTAAACATCAATTTCACTATTATTTGTTTTTTCAAGAGAAAAAAAACAGTTTTTTTCATTGATTTATTTTATATCCTTTATATACCCACTATACAATTTTTGAATAAAGGATTAATTTTTTTCATATAATATGGTGGGAATGTCATTATTCATATATAATCTATAATTAATTCTGATATTATAAATAACCAATATCATCTTATAAAATTCTTTATTTTCTTTATTAATTGAAATTAGCTCAACATCATTAGAGGAGGTCAAAGAAGTGGTCTATTTTATAGATTTATATGAAATTAATGTTCTACCATATGTAAATAATTATCAATTTTGAGATATAAATTTATATGAATACTATAAATATTCAATATTATAATAACCAAACAACATTTATTTTGATCGTATATAATATAACAATACTTGATAAAAAATTCTTTAATGTATATTAATATTATTTGATACCATTAAAATGTAAAAAGTAGGATAAGAACTCTGCCAACCAAATAAATAAATAAATAAGTGATATATTTGGCCTAGTATTGTCAGTATTGTATAGTAGTACAACTTTATCACTTAAATATGGAACATCATTATAAAAACACTCTCTATTATCCCCTCATGGTCTAAAAATATCATTATTGTGATTAATAGATTATAAAAACATTAGTGTACTTATTGTATTTTATTTTTCCTTATAAAACAATTGGAGGACCATTTTAGTACATTGATATTGATGCAGAAAAATTCTATAATCAAGATGTTCAATTTTTAATCCAATGATGAATTTTATCTATAAAAAGTATTACATTTCAAATTGTTTCATTAAATACACTACACCCATGAAATATTTATTATGGGTATGGGTGTGAAAGAAAACCATTATTATACAAAACCAAAACAACCAAATCTAACCCACCAACAAAATCATAAACCACCTCATTCATGGTGGGTTAATTTTTAAAAAAAAATTAGATGAGTGCATTAGTGACTTTTTTTTGTGATGTTCACCCAACCTGCCACCAAAGGTATAATAGAAATTTAAATTCCTAGGTTTACTATTATTTTATGAAATTAAATTTAATATAACTAATTTTTGATATTTTATATATTTTTAAATTAAAATATTTTTATTTTTTACTCTCATTCTTTTTATCAAAACATAAAGTGATTATTGACTACAAAGTTATGTTTTTTAAAACATATAATGTGATACTTTTTATCATTTACTCCCTTTATATTATATTAAAATGATAAAAATGATTATTTATTTTTTATCTTCATTAGTTCCTTAATGCTTCCTATAAATTCTTTTTTTTTTTGCATCATACTTTTTTTCCATTAAGTTACTAATACCATTCATCAAGATTCATGTGTCATATGATCCCCCCTTCGATTGGATGATATGTAACTCACACTAGATCCATTAATATCATCCATGTCAAGTTCCTCACAGGTGTTGACAAAAAATTATTATTCATATGTTTTCCTAAAACTCATATGCTTGTGATGCAACATTACCATCTGTTTCCAACAATTACACATCCCAGTACACCTTCATCATAGATACTAGCAACCACTGCAACCACTACTATTTCAAACCTCCTTGAAGAAATTATATGGACAAACATTCTTGAATTTTATTTATCTTAAACCAATAATAAAATCAATTTAAATGTCTTATATAAGAACGGTGTTGGGGGTCATCACAATCTTATGAAACACCATATAAAATTAATATGATAAATTTTATTGTATTTTATATAAATTTATTATTTTATATTTATATGTATGTATTAGTATGGATTATAAACTATATGTATTCTTATATTATTATATATTTATCCCAAATTGAACCACCCATTAAACTACTTAAAACTTCCATATTGTGTTTTTTCAACAAAATGTATCCTTAGACATTGAATGTGTGTTGAAATTTATTTCACCAGTCTATGATTGGTTGGATTATATTCATATTGAAACCAAAAAAACCAACCATTTCAAAAACATCTAATAACGAGTCCTAATGATATAAAAATCATCAATAAAAACTACAATGGTAACAAATTTAGATTCACTCCACTTAATGAAGGCACTTTCACAAATTAATCATTTTTTTAATCCTCATTCAGAAAATATAAACTCAAATAATTATAGAACATGAAACCTAACTACATTAATCTTGTGACACCATGATATATTTTTCTATATTTTTCTTTAAATAAACAATATGTGTTTGATAGATTTATTAACATACAACATTGAGCTTCAGACAAACCATGATACATATAACCTTGTTGTTAAATTAATGTATATTAATAGGATTAAAAATATTATAAAATATATATATAAATATTTTACTCAACTCAAATATACTAATAACTATATATTATATAAGCATAAATTGTTTATAAAAGTCATTTTTTCTTCAAAAATGTATTTTCTAAAAAATAATTGTGCATGGAAAGTGTAATTAATATCTTTCACTTTAACATATTATATTTTATAAAATAAACATAATTTTTGGAATAATCATTAAAAATAATCCTAAGGTCAATTTTGGTCATTTTATTAAAAAGAATTATTTTTTAGTAAGTAGTTAATATATTGATTTTTGTAAAATTGTCATTTCTTTTCACTAAATTAAGAAATTTTAATTCCAAATTTCGTATTTTATTTACAAATGATTAATTTATTTGTAATATCTTAGACCTCTTTGGTCCATTCCTTTGCAGAAATTTGGTTTTTGATGTGTTATGGGAGGTCAAGGTGTTTTATCCCCAACACTTTTCCAAATTTCTAGTTCTATGAACAATGTTTCTAGTTTTATGAATGGAAATGTTAGTGAGATAGATGTGAATAGTGTTTTTGGTGATTCATATTAATCTATAGATATAGGTGATTTATCTTCATCTGTCGATGTCAGTGATACATCTTCATCTTTCGGTGTTGGTAAGTCATCTTCTTCTATCAGTGTCGGTGAGTCATCTTCATCTCTTGGTATGAGTGATTCATATTCATCTGTCGGTTTCAGTGAGCCATCTCCATCTATTAGTGCCAGTGAGTCATCTTCAACTATCAGTTAGTCATATTTCATTTATTCATATTCAACTATCATTGAGTCATTTTTTGGTGAGTTATCTTCAACTGTTGGTGTCGATAGGTGTTGCAGTGTTTCCAAATCAATCGGTGAACAACATTTCTAGATTCCTACAGTTTCACCCCTTTGAAATTTTCTTTTATGTAAAACATGTTCAAATCCTTTTTAATGTATTTAAGTCTGATTAAAATCACATAAATTCTATCTTAATTTTTCTAAGGTTTGGGTTGGCTTCACTTTTTCAAACCGTGTCGTTTAATGTGATTCTCATTAATAGAAATTCCAATCCATTTCAAATCTTGTTAGTCTCGAATATAATCCTTCAAAGTCAAGAACCTCACCTTATTTCATTCCTTATCCTTTATCTTAGTGTGAGGTTACTTGAGACTTTCTTTTAATATAAGTGGTGTGATTGAACCATAATCCTTGGTTCATTTCCCCTTGAAGTTTCTCCCTACTACATGCACACCCCTTGTTTTGGTGCAAGTAGCAAGTGTTGATATATCATCAATAGAAGGTATGATCCACCTCCATTCTTGTTTTTTCTTTGATAATTATTCTCTTGTTTTTCCTTTACTTGTGATGTAACTTTATCTCCATGTTCCTAATAGATATTTCTTAGCTTTTGGTTAATGCAGTGGTATTGTGGCATCCTCTGGTGGATGCAGTTGTTGAGGGGAAAGTGATCAAGATCTATTGTGTTAGAACATTATCTTGCAAAGAACATTGAAAATATTTTGAGGTAGGGTATGCATGGTTTCTATATTCTATTTACATACATTTTTATAGTTATTATGATTTATCTACTATCTCACAATGGAATTGACATAATAAATTTGTGAACCGGATTAATAAATTTGTATAAATCGTATGTTATTTCTTTTTTTCTAGATTATGTGATATCTATGATTTTCTTATTTTTCATGTTATTATTAATATAAATAAGTAAATAATGTAAAGTTTGAATTAATCATAATTTAATTGGTTGAAGATAAAGAGGCATGTTTAATTAATCTTGTTGTTGTTGTCATGCATTGATGATATTCAAAGGGATGCAGATATGCATGTTTAATGAATTGGTTAATTCAAGTTGGATTAAGGAACTAGTGGTTTGATAAAATATAATATTTGATAGGGTTATGATTTTCCCTCTTTATTGTAAGGCTGATTACCTTGTACTTCGGAGCCAAGAGATCTCGTTGCATGTGAAGGTAGAATGCCCTGTTTTGGGCCAAGAGCCCAGTGCTTTGTTATTTCTTATGGCTTGTTATATTTTGTGATCTTGGATGCCTGTTGTGAGCTGTGGGGGTTGGGAGGCCTAGTGGTGGTGGTAGAAGTTGATGCCTAAAGAGGCAAGATGCATCATTTTATTCATGTGGGTGTCTTTGAGGACACCAGGGATGATGAAAAAGGTTGAAGTTGGGATTACCATTGACATGAAAGTGGTTTCTTGTTGAATCTTTTTATTTTTTTATCTAATTTACTTTACCCACTTTTTAAGGATTTTGGTCTTTCTTACCCTCCTTTCAAAATAGGTGAATACACATGGATTATTCCATGTGATTTCCATGTTTAGATTCTTAAGGGTGGATGGTTCTATGCACTTTCCATAGGTGGCAAAGATTTGATGGGTAGTTCATCTACTCACCAGGTTGATCCCCTTAGCTTAGAATTGATTTTATAGAATTCTTGGAACTATTGAAAAGTGATAATTATATTTATAAATGATTGAATAAATGATGTTAACCCATGGGGTTGGAGCTTACTCGGATGCAATGATGAGGTTGTAACTTCAAAGGAACAGTGGACTTGGTTTGGTTATGCTTGGAGGGAATGGATCTTGGTTGGAATGGTAATGAAATGTAATGTGGAAATGATAACAGTTAATTAATGGTTAATGAATTAATCAACATAAATTGAAATTTATAAAAAGTGATAAGTAACATAATATAGCTCTTTAAATGGTTGTATGCATATAGGATATATAGCCTTAGTAGTGACAATCGAAAGTCCAAGAGACGTTTGCTGGAGTTGAGTCTAAGACTAGGTTATGACCATAGTGTGGTTCTGAGCTATATTATATCTTGTAATTTTTTGTTTATATATTCTTATTCACCATGTCAGTTAGGTAAACTGACACCCAAGTTATTTTGAGCCCTGGGGGTATTTTTCCCCAACATCCTGGTGGGAGGATGGATGGGTGACTACCCCCTTTGGCCTCACTCTCTTCTCATGGTAGTTACTTGGGCTGGTAGGAACAGTAGTTAGTTTTCCTCATATATATATAAAGAGGGTTGTAATGGATTTTGGTTATTCACAGACATATATTTTGGATATATTTTCCTATGTAATACTATAGGTGTAAGGTGTATAGGTTGTGATGGCTTGAGGATCCTTACTCGACATATGGGCTATAATGGCATGAGGTATAATACCTTATGTATGATAAATATTATGCAAGCTATGGTGTCTCCTAGAAACTACCTAGTTACTTCGGTTATGTGTATTTAGTGGTTGTGTTTCATGAGTTTCATGTAGTGTTGTTATGCCTAGGTGTCTACGGGCAATCCTTTTTGGAGAGAGATGCTTAGGATGTGCAATGTTGGGGAAAAGAAGCAAACTAGTGGGGAAGTGGTAGTGGGGTACCCTTGATATTATTTGTTATATAATATAATATTGTATACGATACTTGGTGAGAGTATCCATGGTGAGGCTAGGAACATAGTATACTTGTTTATGTGAAGAGTTATTTTCACTTGTTGTTCACTGTACTTGATCATACTTTCATTACTTTTTCATGAGAGGATCCATAGAGGATCCTATTGAGTATAATTTTATACTCACCCTATATATATATAAACTTTTTTTAGGTCACTTGGAGTAGGATGGAGATCGGGTTGGTTACTACTACATTGGGGTTGTAGGAGTTGTTCAGGCTTCGTGGTTGCTGTTGTTTTACTTTCTTTTGGTACTTGCAGTTTTCCCTCTCAGTTGTAGTAGTTCTTGCATGGAATTACATATATTTAATTGGTATTTATTTTATATTACAGTCTAATTTAGAGTTTGTTGGTGTCTATCTTATCTCTCTCTTTCGCATGTGTTCTCTTAGAGGGTAATTCCTCCCATTTGTGTGTTTATTATACCCTTAGTGCTAGTCACCAACCTGGGGCCCACTGGAGGTGAGACTCGAGGGTCACTATCTCCCTTATCACATTTTTCGTCCCATGTGGGGTACACTTTGTAGGGAGGGGGTCATGACAGAGAGGTATCATATCTCTCATTGATGGATAGGATGGATTTTGGAGTTAGGTACAAGTGAGGTTGCATGGGTTGGTAGGGCAATGGTGTCACTGAATTTTAGAAAGCGTTGTAAACACAGGAGACCGACTAAGACATGGGTATTTAGGGGCCCCTGTGATATGATTCGTGGACCTTTAAGTTTATAGTGGCTACTAAATGAGGTAATACTTATTGTAGGGTAGATACCTAGAAAGGATCATGCATCATTCTTCTTTGTGCGTGTTTTTGAATGGTTATAATTTGGGATAGGTTAAC
The DNA here is from genome assembly GCA_963277665.1 of Viscum album. Classification (NCBI taxonomy): domain Eukaryota; kingdom Viridiplantae; phylum Streptophyta; class Magnoliopsida; order Santalales; family Viscaceae; genus Viscum; species Viscum album. The sequence goes on along the minus strand of OY728146.1, from coordinate 2,051,532,452 downwards.
CTAAAATGAGTAAAAGAAAATAATTAATTAATTAATATTGAGCCTTCTATATTCTAGGTTTAGGATCTCTAACTGTTTGTTATTTTATAGGTATGGATTCAGTTTAATGTCCCTATCAGGTTTGCGCAGAAGATATTCAATAAGTTGTGCTAGTATATATCTTCCATGTAGAGGTTGATGATAAAGACACATGGAGGAGTACACTCCAAGAGTTCCAGCACCAGAGTCTACAAAAGTATGAGGTCTTTATTTCAGATGTAGTCATAGGAGACTGGTTAGAGGAGGTTGATATAGATTTTATCTCAATATGTTCTTAGAAGTAAAACTAGGTGTCATTGGTTGTGATGATACTGTGTGAAGAAATATATTAGTGGTGGTTCTTGTTCCTTAGGGATCACGAGGAGTCATCAATCTCATGGGAGGAGTTCCAAGACAAGTTCAGAGTCAACTTTCTTTCTTTGAGCATGAAGGCAGCCAGTTTCCAAGAGCTTCTTACCCTTCAATAGGGGAGCTCCAGTGTGTGAGAGTTTGGAATTCATTTTAGGAACCTTTTACAATATGATTCGGACCTCTTATTAGATGAGGAGGCCCAGGCAAGGCATTTTGAGTAGGCTTTGCATCCAGAGATCCAGATCCAGGTCACCCCATTTTTGCTGAAGACATATCTTGAGATGCTGTAGAGGGAAGAGGTCATCAAGATGAAATTATCCAAAACCATATCATCATGAGAGGGGAGTCACTAGGATTACTCATGAAGAATATTTGTGGTTCGAGGTTCCCAGTTTTTAGGGAATAAGAGTTTCTATTCAGTCGTGGGTAGGTCTCAACCCGCAGTATCTCATTTCTTCGGAGGAAGTGGCTCTCAGACCTATACCAAGGGATCAGGTGCTTGTTTTTTTTTTTGAGGTAGAGGTCATCATTAGCAAGAGTGCCTGAACTTTCTAATTAGTCAGTGTGCATCAAGTGTTCCGCTTCAGGTTCTTCCATTGAGACAGTTCCATTCGATGTAGTAGCAGATGGTTTCACTAGTTTTGGATCAGTATAGAGTAGATGGGAAAGGTAGAGGACAGTCTTAGGATTCTCTCCATCCTCATATAGTAGAGCTCTACTATGGTGGTGGTCATCAGTAGGGTTATAGAGGTCATAGAGGAGGTATTGGTTAGCTTCATGCTTTAGCATTGATAGCTCCAGGTGATCCAAATGTCGTTTGAGGTGCCCTTTTCTATTTTTCTAATTGGGTGTATTCCTTGTTTAATTTAAGAGAGTTGTACTACTTCATATCACCTACCCTTATCCATACATTGGGACTTGAGGTAGAGAGACTTTTAGTGTCCTTAGCATTGACTACACCAGTTAGAGATTGATCTGACTTGTTTGAAGTATGTAGATATTGTGATCTAGTGTTTTGGAAACACCTCTCTGGGCAAGATTTCCTATATTTACAGATACAACCATATGATGTCATCCTCAGTATGGATTGTTTGTTTTCAGTGCAGGCTATCGTGGATTGATTCAGGAGGAAGGTGGTGTTCTTATATGCTAATGGAGAGCCAGTGGTGTTTTTTGGTGAGGGAGATCCTCATATGGTTCAGTGTAATGTTTCATCATTATAATCTTTTATGGATAAGATGATGCTCAGTTTATTAGAGGTTGAACATTTGGCATTTCCCAGTGTTGTAGAAGAGTACCCTGATGTATTTCTAGAAGATGTTATAGTGTTACCCCCTCGACGATAGATCGAGTTTGGGATCAAGCTATATCCAGAAGCATCTCCATATAGAATAGCGCCTTTTGAGTTTTATTAGCTATATATATAGCTATATGGTATGTTATAGAGTGGTTTTGTTTAGTCGAATTTGTCATCGTGGGTTGCACCAGTTTTGTTCGTGAAGAAGGATGACAGCAATTTGCGGTTGTGTATCAATTATTATTGCTTAAACAAAGTGACAATGAAGAATCTATATCATTTTCCATATATTAATGATTTATTTGATCAACTAAAGGGTGAAATTTGGTTTTCAAAGATCGAATTTCGGTCAATATATCATTATATGTGTGTGAAGGATTAAGATATCCCAAAGACTACTTTTCGTTGTCATCATGGGAATTATGAGTTGGTTGTGATATCATTTGGGGTGAAGAATTCCCTAGTTGTGTTCATGGGGTTGATGAACGATGTGTTCTGTGAATTCCTAGATAAGTTCATGGTGGTTTTCATCGACGACATCCATGTGTGATTCACATCTGAGGAGAATCATGTAAAGAATCTGTTTACCATTTTGGGAGTTCTTCATCAATAGAATCTATTTGGGAAGTTATCGAAGTGTGAGTTTTGGGATCAAGAAGTCCATTTATTGGGGCAAGTTGTATCCCAACAGGGAGTAGCTATAGATCCATTAAAGATATAATTAGTTTTGTCTTGGGAATCCGCTAAGGATGTGGCAGAGGTGTGAAGTTTTCTTGGTCTTTTAGGCTATTACAGGAGGTTCATAGCTGATTTCTCTCGGTTACGACTCCTATGACAATGTTGACCAAAAAGGATCATGCGTTCGTATGGACTGATCAGTGTCAAGAATCTTTCAAGTATATAAAGGATAAGTTAATTAGTACTCTAGTTATTTTTCTTCCAGCATAAGAGTTTAAATTTGACTTTTTCTGTGATGCTTCACATCTAGGGTTATGATTTTCTCTGATACAGTAAAGATTGGTCATTTCTTATGGGTCTCACCGGTTACGTCTCCATTAGCATAACTATTCCACCCATGATCTTGAGTTTTAAATAGTTGTTTTTTCCTTAAAGTTGTGGATACATTACCTCATTGGAGATAACTTTTTGGTCTTCACCAATTATAAAAGCCTGAGGTATATTTTCTCCCAGCAAGACTTGAACTTGCGATAGCATCAGTGGATGGAGTTATTACAGTATTGTGGCTTTTAAATATCATATACACCTGGTGAGGGGAATTTTATAGCCGATGAACTGAGAAAGAAGTTGTGTAGTTATGAAGTGCATGAATCAGGTGATTCCTGGAGAGTAATGGAATAACTTTCAGCATTACATCTCGATATAGGAGAATTTGGGGGAGATTTTTTCTTTTTCATATGACGGTGTAGTTATATTTGGTGAAGTGGGTGGAAGATTCCCAGTTGGGAGATCTTCAGGTGGAGTTCTGGAGAGACAGAGTTGTTTATGGTGAGGTCCCTAATGGCTAGTCTGAGGATGAAAAACACCAGGTGTTGTTTTAGGGAAGGAGTTTCATTCCTTTGGATATGCATGAGATGGCTCTTATAGAGCTCTATTGTTATCCCTTGGCAGTGCATATTGGTGTAACAAATATATACCAAGATTTTTTAAGTCATTTTTGGTGGCCTAGGTTAAAGCATGTTGTTTCGGATTTTGTGTCTTGATGCATAATCTTCTAGAAGGTGAAGGTCGAGCACTGTGTTCCTAGTGGTTTTATCTAGCCATTAGATGTTCCTCAATGGAAGTGAGATGACATCTCAATAGACTTTGTTATCGATTTACCTCAAGATCATGGAGGCTATGATGCTATAAGGGTGGTATTGGATCATTTGACGAAATCATCCAACTTTATAGAAATCATGGAGTCGAGCTCAGTGGAATTTTTTTTAAGGTAGTATCCAGAGGAGTTGGTGACACTCCACGAGGTCCCTAAGATGATCATTTCTGATTGAGATCCTCATTTTACCTCCAAGGTGTGGAGAGGTCTCCATCATGCTTTTGGTTCTTAGATATGCCTTAGAACTGCTTCTCATCCATATATGGATGGTGAAACAGAGAGAACCATCCAAACTCTTGAAGACATTATGTGCTCTTATGTCTTGGATTTCAAAGGTTTGTGGATGAGGCACATACACATGGTAGAGTTCACCTACAATAATATTTTCCACTCCACCATCAGTATAATTCCATTTGAAGACTTGTGTGTATGACCTTGTCATTCTCCATTGTGTTGGACTGGGGTTGGAGAGTCATCAATTCTCAAGCCAAAACTAGTAAAGAACATGATAGAGATAGTTCAAGTGATTCATGAGAGGATTAATGTGTCATAAGATTGTCAAAATCCTATGATGATCATAGGAGGAGACCTTTGGAGTTTGAGATTTGGGATCATGTGTTTCTGAAGGAGACTCCTTGTCATGGGTAGTGAAGGTTTGGTTGTGGGAGTAAGCTCTCTCCCTAGTTTGTTAGGCCTTTCAAGGTGTTGGCTCGTATTGGAGTCATGGTGTATCTGGTATCACTTCCCCCACAGATGAGCCAGATACATGATGTTATTAACATGTCTTATCTCCATATTTATCTTCATGATGAATCTCGCATCATTGATTGGGGATAGATAGATGTTGATGATGATTTGACCTTCAAGGAGAAGCCTGTAGAGATACAGGACAGCAAGGAGAAGGTGTTGTGAAAGAGTTATATCCCCTTGGTTTGTGTATTGTGGTGGAGCGGTGGCATGGAGGAGAGTATATGGGAATTTGAGTTATAAATACATTCTCAGTACCCTAATCTATTTTATATTTATCTCTTTTATTGTAATGATGTTTGTTTTATGGTTTTATACCTTTATTTTTTATGATATGGCTCTCTCTTGTTGTGTCTTGTGGCTTTCTCTCTTTTGATAGGTATCTCCCTTGAGAGAGTAGTTAGAAAATGGTTGTATTTTTTATATGGTTTTTCATTTTTCCTTTGAGGAAGTGGTTGAGCTCCTTTTTTGGTGAGTTCCTTGAGAGGTATCTCGAAGGGTGGTTGTTCGAACCCTTTTTATGCCTCCTATCTAGGATGGTTTTGGATTCTAGAGGACATAAATTATTTGAGAGGTATCCAATGTAATGGCTCGGACCACTCTAGTCCATTAATTTTTAGAAATATAGTGTTTGAGGTGTTCTAAGAGTTCAAGGGGACTTATCCCTAACACTTCTCCAAATTTCTAGTTTGGTGAATGGTGTTTCAAGTTTTATGAATAGTATTATCGATGAGATGGATATGAATAGTGTTTTGGTGAGTCATCTTCAATTATCGGTGTCGGTAAGTCATCTTCAACTGTCGGTGTTAGTGAGTCATCTTTATTTGTCAGTGTCGATGAGTCATCTTTATATGTAGGTTTCGGTGAGTTATCTCCATCTGTTTATGTTGGTGAGTCATCTTTATCTATCGGTTTCGGTGAGTCATCTTCAACTATCGATGTCGGTGAGTCATCTTCATCTTTCAGTGTTAGTGAGTCATCTTCATCTCTCAGTGACAGTGATTCATCTTCATTTTTCAGTGTCGGTGATTAATCTTCAACTATTGGTGAGTCATATATTGGTGAGTAATCTTCAACTATCGGTGAGTCATCTATCAGTGATTCATCTTCAACTATTGATGTCGATAGGTGCTACAGTGTTTCTAGATCAACTGGTGAACAGTGTTTCCAACTTCCTATAGCTTCACCCCTTTGATGTTTTATTTGAAATAAAATGTGTTCAAAGACTTATTCTTAAGTTATTTAAGGATGATTCAAAGCCCATAACTCTTATCTTATTTTTGTTAAGGGTCAGGATTCCTTTACTTGGTCAAACCATGTGGTTTAATGGGATCTGCATTAATATAAATTCTAATCCATTTCAAATCTCATTACTCTCAGATCCAATCCTTCAAAGTTGGTCACCTTCCCTTCTTTCATTCCTACTCCTTTATCTTGGTGTGAATCACCCCAAGACTTTCTTCCCATAGGAGTGGTGTGAACGAATCATAATCCTTGGATTGTTTCCCCTTGAATTTTCTTTCTATTGTATGTGTACCCCCTGTTTTGGTGCAAGCAGCAAGTATTGATCCATCATCGAAATAGGTATGATCCACCTCCATTATTTTGTTTTGTTTGATCCTTATTCTCCAATTTCTCCTTTCCATGTGATGTCACTTGATCTCGAAATTACTAATATAGATTTCTTATTTGTTGGTTGAGGCGGTGGTTCCATGACATCCTTAGGTGGATACAGTTCTTATGGGGAAAGTGATCAAGATTTGTTGTGTTAGACCATTCATGTGCAAAGAATGTCAGAAAGTTTTTGAGGTAGGGGATTCATGGATTCTATATTCTCTTTATGTGTTGTCATGTAGTTAGTATGATTTAGCCACTAGATCATAATGGAATTGACATAATAAATATTTGAACTGGATTAATAAATTGGTATTGATAATATGTTGTTGCCTCTTGTTTTTTCTAGAAGTGTGATATTTATGATTTGATTATTTGGAATTTTGTTCTTAATAAAAATCAGTGAAGAACGTAAATATGGAATTAATCATAATTTAATTGACCAAAGATAAAGAATAATGTTTAATGAATCCAGTTTTTATTGTTTTGCTTTGATGATATTCAAAGTGATGTAGATATTGATGTTTAATAAATCGGTTAATTTAGGTTGGATTAAAGAACTGGTTTTTTGATAAAAGATAATGTCAGATAGGTTTATGAGTTACCCTCTTTCTTGTTAGGTCGAGTGTCTTGTACTTTGGATCCATGAGAGATTGTTGTCTGTGAAGGCAGAATTCCTTGTTTTGGCCTAAGATCCTAGTTTATTTATTATTTCCTGCTTCTTATGATGTGTTGTGAGCCTGGATGGTGGTTGTGAGGTGTGGGGGTAGGGAGGCCCAGTTGTGGTAGTAGAATTTGATGACTAGAGTAGAGTGATACCTCGGTTTATGCATGTGGGTGTTGAGGAGGACATCGGGGATGATGAAATAGGTAGAAGTTGGGCTTACCATTGATATGAAAGTGGGTTTTTGTTGAATCTTTTTGTTTTTTTATCTAATTTACATTCCCCATTTCTTAAGTCATTTTATCTTTCTTACCCTCTTTCCAAAATTAGTGAATATGTGTGGGGTATTCCATGTGCTTTCTGTGTTTAGCTTATCGATGGTGGATGGGTCTATTCTCCTACTATAGGTGGTAAAGACTCGAATAGTAGTTCATCTACTAACAGTGTTGAGTCACTTGTGTTTGGTAGCTTAGAATTGTTTTTCTACAATTCCTGGAACTATGTAAAAGTGATAATGTTTTTAATAAATGATTGAATAAATGATGTTAACCCATCGTTTTGGAGCTTACTAGGATGCAATGTTGAGGTTGTAACTTCAATGGAACAGTGTACTAGGTTTGGTTATGCTTGGAGGGCATGGATCTTGGTTGGAATGCTAATGAAATGTAATGTGAAAATGATAATGATTAATTAATGGTTAATGAATTAATTAACATAAACTAAAACTGATAAAAATGGATAAGTAACTTAATATAGCTCTATAAATTGTTGTATTCTTATAGTATATCTAGTCTTAGTAGTGACATTCGGGAATCCAAGAGAAGTTAGCTATAGTTGATTCAAAGACTAGATTATGCCCATAGTGTGGTTGTGATCTATATTATATCTTGTATTTTTTTGTTTCTATATGATACTCCACCCTGTCAGTTAGGGAAACTGACACCCCAGGGATTCTAAGCCCTGGGGGTGTTTTTTCCCAACATCCTAGTGGGATGATGGATGGATGAATACCCCATTTTGCCCCTCTCTCTTCTCTTGGTAGTTACTTATTCTGGTAGGCACGGTGGTTATTTTTCCCCATATATGTGTGTAGAGTGCTATAATGGATTTTGGTTATTCACACACATATATTCTAGATATAGTTTCATATGGACTGTTATAGGTGTAACATGTATAGGTTGTCATGGATTTAGGATCCTTACTCGGTGTATGGGTTGTAATGGCTTGAGGTATAATACCTGACGTATGATACACATTGTGTAAGATATGGTGGCTCCCAAAAACTACCTGGTTACTTTGGTTGTGTGGACGTAGTGGTTTTTTTCACAAGGTGCATGTTGTGGTGCTATGCCTAGGTGCCTGTGGGCAAGCCTTTTGGAGAGAGATGCTTAGGACGTGCGATGTTGGAGAAAAGCGGAAAACCAATGGGGAAGTGGTAGTGGGGTACCCTTGATATTATTTATTATATTATATACTCTTGTATGCGATACTTGGTGAGAGTATCCATGGTGAGGATGGGAACATAGTATACCTATTTAGGTGAAGAGTTAGTTTCACTTGTTGTTTACTATACTTTAGCATGATTTCTTTACTTTTTCATGAGGGATTTGGGGAGGATCCTACTGAGTATACTGTTATACTCACCCTACGTATATATAAATTGTTTTTCATGTCACTTGGAGTAGGTTGGAGATTAGGTTGGTTACTACTATATTTGGGATGTAAGGGTTGTTCAGGCTTCATGGTTTCTCCTGTTTTACTTTCTTTCAGTACTTGTAGTTTTCCCTCTCAGTTTTAGTAATTCTTGAATGACATTATATATGTATACTTTATATTTATTTTATATTGTAGTATGAGTTAGAGTTGGTTGGTATTTTTCTTATCTCTCTCTTTCGCATATATTCTCTTAGAGGGTAATGCCTCCCATTTATTTGTTTACAATAACCTCAGTGCTAGTCACCAATATGGGTCTTACTGAAGGTGAGACTCAGGGGGTCATTATCTCCCTTCACACATTTTCGGCCCAGGAGGGGTAAACTTTGTGGGGAGGGGGTCGTGTCATTATTTATAAATAATATAATTAATTAAATAGGAATATCCATGATACATGATTCTTATATAAGATATTTTTTTCATAGAAACCCATTTTTCTAAAAACTATTTTTCAAATTCTTTATACATTTATATTAAAACTGATTTCTACTACCTCTACATATTGAATATTGAAAAATGCATACCATATTTGGTTTCAAAAGTTTACTTTTTTTTAAATTATTCTATTTTATTTTTAGTAATTACGAATAGTAAATGAGGTGTATATATTTCACCTTGGTAAGGTTAAATTGGTAAAATGAGGATAAAACTATGAGAAAAAGTCTACAAATCAACCCAAATCATTCTTTTATTTCATTAGATAAGTGTAATTCAACTTTATACATTAATAATTCTATGTTTAAATTTGTTTTTAAATGTTATAATAAGATCATATATGTTATTATAAGTATTTAGATGATTCCAATAGATAATTATGATAATTAAAATTTATTATAGAGGGTGCTAGAGAATATTCAATGCATGTCGAACTTGTAGTAAATAGATTTCTTGTATCACTTTTATTTTATGTGTGACATATGTCTTATTAACCATTTCTGTCAAATTTTTAGTAAATATAATACCAATTTATGTATTTTATGATGGTCTAAATGAAAACGATGGGTATTTACAAATATATATAAGGTACTCCCTTTCAGGATGATTTGATTTGAATGTTATCAATGTTGTAAGGGTTTATCATCTCAAACTTTCTTCTTTGGGTTATATGTCATGTTATGAACCTATCTTATTTTTTTAAGTGTATATAAATAACCTTTGACATATTATATCATAAAACCACTTATTTTTAGGATATTTAATTTTTCATTTTTTGTCATTCATTGATGGTACTTTCAACTCTAAATTTAAAAAAAATAGTAAAGGATTTATGTTAAAATCTCATTTTAATAGAGATTGTTTATTATTGAATTTCCATTAAAGGATAATAAAATATCCTTTACTAATAAACCCATATCAATTTGATATACTCTGGTTATTCAAGTAATTTTTAGGTAATATTATCATTTTTTAATGTTTTTTAATTGAAATTATTAGGGATTTTTTTATAGAAACATATTTTATTTCCTTTTTAGAAAGGAATATTTTTCTTCTATGTCAATTTGATACTGAAATTTTTTTCAAGAAACTTTTTAATATTATACTATGATCTTTTAAAGTGATTTTAAACCATGATTTAATTTCTATAAAAAATTTAAAGGAATCTTCTCATTGTTTTCTGAATAAATTACTTTTGAATTTTTATAAAATAATGTTAATGAAATATATGTTTTAACATATATAGAATGAATATAATTTCAAACTGAAATGACCAATAAATTAATTTAAACTTCCATCATAAGTTTCTATGTCACATTTCAAAGATAATTATTTCCAATATATTGTAAATTTTTAGATTTTAAATAATTTATTTCAAAATGAAAGGGGTATTTTCCTTGAGAAACATTTTGAATATCTTTTAAAGAAACTTTTCATATATAATATTATCATTTGATGTTAATTATACATTACTAGTTTTCTAATATTTTGATACCATCCGTATTAATTCTCATGATCTTTTAACATTATGATTAAGAGATATTTAGGAAACTAATGTATTTTCCAAATTTTAGGCTATGATGAAATGTTGAGACATTTATGGAACTTGTTTACAATTGATGGGTAATGATATGTTTATATGATTATTTTTTTATGATATTGATTCACACATATGAATGCATCGGGATTATTTCATGGGTGGTGTAGGAATTATATATCCCTCCATTGCATTGGTTTATAATGAATATGTAAAGAGATAATAATAATGTGAATAGGTAGTTGACCTAGTTTAGTGAGGGACTATATCCACTATAATAGTCTTCAGAGTGAACCTTAAGTTATGATATGATAGTCTTGGGAGTGAACCTCGACTAAGGATATTATATTATTGGGAATGAATCATGACTAATAATATGATAGAATGGGTTATAAACACAATCCACTATGATATTCTTAGGAGAGATAATTGTTTAAGGAAATGATTATTTATTCTTATGCATATTCCAAAAAAAATTCTTATGCTAATGTTATTCTCCAATGGATCATGTTAACTGATTAATTTATGATTCATGTCTAATGAACTACCAATATTTATTAAATAACACATTATTATGAGATATGATATGCTCGGTATGGATTTCAAATGATAAGATCCTATTATCATACACTTATTCCCATCTTATGCTTATAAGATCTTTGATATCACCTTTTTTTTACCCTTACTAGAAATCTGACCTCACCCTTTTTTACATTTTTATTTCCCTAGGATATGATGAAAGTTTTTTATGTATGATGTGTCTAATAAAGGTTCTAGTGGTGACTCAATAAGTGGGAGATGATGTAAATCATTTATATATTATTTTTTATGTATCCATGCTTCCAATGACACTAAAACTTTATAGTTCTATTTTTTATTATAATGTTATATAATGAATATTCATCTAATAATTGGTAGTATTTATATATAAAAAGTATGGGTATCTAAAGTTGGAATCATAGTAGGGTTTAGTTAATCATTGGATATTAGGGTGATAAAACTATATTAAAAACATTAGGGATATGACTAAGTATAGGATAACATACAAAGGATTTGGTAAACTGGATATTATAATTTTTTCCTAGAAATAAATCCATGTATAGATACTATCAACTAGATATAATTGTTGAACCAATGCAACAAGGGATAATAACTCTTAAGGGTGTGGATTTGGTATTCACATGATCATCATTGGTGCCTAATGAGTGGGCCTAAGACTAATCTCCCTGATAGAAATCCTGGGTGATATGCTTGGTTTAATTCACATTTTTATTATAAACCATTATGATAAATGATAAGATACAACCTATGATATTCTAGAGTGATATGGGATAAAACGAAATAATAATGGGTTAATAATTCATTGTTTTATCATTGTTTTAGAGGCATATATTCCCCTTTTAGGTTTTATGTTATTAGAGTTTAAGATGATTAAGGATATTGTGTGATATATTAATGATAATGAAACCCTTTGGTTTACTATGTGTTTTAGTAAAAAGTTTATTTTAGGAATAATGATTTCATATTTTGTGGACATAATTTAAAAAATATTGATAAACATTCGGGGTAATGTGATATTTGGTGTTCATGTAATTAATGTTAATTGGGAAAAAATATTTATTACTTTTTGGGAATATATTTTTTCATATAGATTACCATTGGAATGAAAATTGACTTGGTGATGAAGTGGGTAGTGCTATTTTTAAATAGTGAACTATATTGGGGACATTAGATAAATAAGTTAAGAAAAACTTTAGAAATGAAGACTGAGTTAATCTATGGAAGAATATATTATTTTATTATGGTTTTATGGTGATTTAGGTTATTTTGGAAATGGATTAGAATAATTTAAGAGAATCTATGATCATAGTATTCACATGTTTGATATCTAACATTAAGAGATATTTTTTTATTTTTTGGGGATTAAAGTTAGGTTGATTTTTAAAATTTAGTGACAAATTTTATAAATTTTTGGATTTTTATGTTTATAATAAATATTTTGAAGGATACCTAAGTTTTAATATGTATGGAATGGTTTAAATTCAAATTTGGGTGTTATTATTGAGGATTTAATTATTAATATTTTATATTTATCTATAATGAATAAATGTTGATAAAAAATTGTTTTTGTAAATAATTAGATATAGGATAAATAAAATGTCATTTTTTATGGATATTAAGATCCTTTAAAAGTTAATTTTAGTAAATAAAACAAGAAAAAATCATATTGAATATTCATTTCTTGGTGTAATAAATGAGATAGAATTTTATGTAACATCTGGAGGTTTCAAAGAGATATTGAAACTTATTTTAATGTTAAAAAACTCTCTTTTAATTCTAATAATGTACTCTAAAGGATATGTAGTAGTTTAGGAGAATCAGTGAATCATCTAAAGCCTAGAGCTATAGGATTTGGGGAATTCATATTAAACTATATAGTTATCACATGATTAGTGATAACAGTATGACTCAACCTTTTGGGAAACTTAGTGAACATAAGGAGGTCATATGGTTTGGATGAACCATGTGGTCCAGATCACAAACTCGTGTGGGTGCTATAGATTTTTTGACAGATCCATTTTTCATGGGTTTTGCATGGTTATGAAAACAATGTGCCTATCCCATGTTAGGGGGTCCCTTAGGTAGTGTCATATTCTTGGTTGGTTCGTGGTTTGGCCAACCATGTATCCAAACCATGTGACACCTTAATGAAGGGGTAATTGAATTTTTTTTCCCTTGAAATTTTTTGACCATCAACTTCTTCCTCTTCCTCTTACAAAAAACTTTCTCTCCCATGTGAGATCCCCTCACTCTAGCCAAGATATGATTTTTGGTATGCCCTCTATGTTATATTTTTTTGCTTCACTTTTGAGTGTATTGTATTTACCACAATAAGATCCCTATTACTCATACTTCTGTTATTCATTTATCTTACCATATTTTGTGATATTTCGGTGTAATATTATATGCCTTCTTTTCTTGGTTTTGATCTATTATTTTGATTCCTATCATTTTATCTTGATTCTTGGTCCATAACCTAACAATGAGAGTGTTACGGGTCTAAGTAAGGTGGTATAGTTTCTTCCCCTCATGTCTTGTAGCTTTTATATTATATGTCATTATGTCACGTGTTGGACTCCTCTGGTGTTTCCTATATAAAGCCTAATAAATGAAATTAAGTTTCCTTCTATGTTTAATACAGTCCTAGAAAACTGTGAATTATATCCTTTGGTTGGCCTCCTTGATGTGAGCCACCCCATGGGTGTCACATTTCTTAAAGTCCAAAAATCCCTTAGATTAATTTGATAAATCCCCTTTTTAGGGGTGTTATTCCTTATGATAAATGATGTTTTTTGTATTTTAATTTAACTAAGTTAAGTGAGAGGCTATGTTCTTGGTTCCTTATATATTATTCTATAATTTGAATGGATTCACTTGAATTTAATGTTTTTCAAAACTTGGTTAAAATTTTATAAATGAAATTCTATGCTAAATGGTATCAATTGTGATAGCCAAGGAATACCAAATATCCAAGACAAGTATGATACTTGGATCCTTATATATTCATTGGAATGGATCATAATTCTATATAATTAAAATTCATTATGGATTTTATATACACCGAGATAGATACTTGGATCTTTATGTGATTCCTTGGATGAGATCATTGGTTGGATTACATACTTTCCAATGAGTGATATCAGTTCTCTAGGGGAGTCATCGTGGATGGACATGGTGGAAAGATGGTTATACCATACCATTAGTGATACTTTTTCCCTATGGGAGATACCTAGGATAGGTTCAGAGGGTCATACTTACACCAGTTCGAGGGTCATACATGGGTTTCCTTTTAATGGGTCACCATGGATAGAATCTGTGGTAAGGGGTATTTATAGAGATCCTAAAGTGATACATTGGATTCCTATTATGAATTTCCTTGGATGGGCTTGATTTTCCACTTATGATTTATAAGGATTCCTTTTACATAAATCTAATAATACATAACTAATACTATATGGATGTGTCCACCAAGCCTAATCACATGTTTGGGTTTGGTCTACTATTGATGATTTATCTTATGACGTCCCATGTATCACACCCATATAATATCTACATAGATAAACTATGGTTTAGAGGCATTGGATTCGGATGAATTAGATAGTTTCAATTAGGTATACAAGAGGAACCCTATCTAATGTATTTATTTATTTGTTTCTTTCCTTTATTATTATTTACACACTGGTGATTTTATATGCATAGATTGGATTGATCTAGACACCATTAGTGGTGACCTTCTAATTATTTCTTACACACTGCTCAATCTACCCTTGGTACCTGAGTAGATTTCATGATTTTAGGCATAGATAAAGGTAAGAATATGACATTACATAATTTATTTCTAGTACTAGGATGGAGTATGGACGCAGAGGACCGAGCTTATGGTTGTGATGCTAAAAGAGGTATCTTTTGGTCTTTTTTATTTTTTTATAGCATGTGGTATACACCTGCTCCCCTATATCACATGCACCTCATTATGGTATAGCTACATGATATGATCATAATCATCTGTTGAATGTTTATTATTTATCTCTTACCCATTTATTTTTATTTTATGATTTATTATTATTCTTATTATTCTTATTTATTATTATTTCCACCTCTTATAATATTTATATTACTTTTTTTCTACACTCTATATCATGATGTAATAGTCTCCCATAGATACACCCTAGGCCCTCACTGCTAGTTAGCATCCTCTGGTATATAGGGAAGCACACTTTTTATCATGTGGCCAACCGTATTAGGTAACAGGTTAGTGGCTTCTAGGACAGGACACAACAAAGTTGTATCTAAGATCCCTTTTCCTTTTATCTTACTATTTTTGTATTAGAAATGATACTAGGATGTATTGGAATTTTTTAATGAGCATGTGCCTATGATTAGCTAACCCATGTATAGTGGAAATCCAAATTAACTAGGATTAGTTATTTCTTCTCTAGTTTTTGCCTCTTACATTTGCATTTATTTCACCATCGTGTGATGCACATGTCTTTTGATTTTATTATTATTTTTTATATTATTATTATGGGTTTCATTTCCTTGACTTTTTATAGAAAGGAGGTATCATCTCATGCATCATATTAGTCATTTGAGGTTTCACATGCCATTAATTATTCCATGCCATGTTTATATTACTGCGTGCATATCCTTTATTGCATGTGATTTTTGTGAGTGATTTGATTTTTATATATTGAAATGTGCTAAAATTTATATAAGGTATAACATAATTGGATTAATTAAATTTTCTATGTCATTATAAATGGTGTTTTCCCACATATATTGATGATGAAACTTTAATTGACCAATTATTCCATGATTGATCCATGAACCACTGGTTCTAAGGGATGAATAATTGTTTTTTTATTGATGAATTCTAATTATAAATTTTAAATCAAGTACTTAAATAAATTGGTAATGGTATTTCATTCAATCAAATAAATATACATTACTTGTTACATCCTAATACTGGATGTATAAGTCAGGTCGTAGTTACTTGATGTTCCAATTATAATTTATAAAGAGTATGTGCCTTTATATATTGGGAATGGTGATAGATTTAACTGTATTAAGATATATATATATATATATATATATATATATATAAGAATGAACTTTATTAAATGAATGTTTTTAATGAAATGGTTGCCACTAAATGGGGATTCCAATTGTAATTTAAAGGGTGTTTCCTTTATACATTTCAATTGACACTCAATATATGAGAACCCCAATTTTTTTGAGTGAAACCTTGACCTTAACCCGACCATAGTAGTTGGTTGTAGTTAGTGTCTCTTGAGAATCCTATAATCTTATTTATTACCTAGACATGGATTTATGAGGAGAATAACAGGTGTGACTCTCTATAAAAAGGCTATGTACATCTCCTTTCCTACATTAGCTATGTTTTATCTGTTGTTTAATCTTATCTAAGCCATGATCTTGGAAATTATAGAGCTATGATTCCATGATGTCGTTGAGACATGTTCTAGAAGGTTGGTGATGACTATGCTTTAGAGGTGGTGGGCCCTGATCCACCCTTATTACCTCTTGTAGTTCCACCTAAGGAACCAACTATTGATATTACACTATATTTCAATGCTCAGTTTTGAGATAGATTTTTATGCTTCATGAAGTATTTATAGGGAGCTCCTCGACCTGCACCTACCATGGTATAGTTTATGGAGGAATTCCATAAGCATCATAATACAACCTTCTTAGGGGGTGGTGATCTTCAAGCTGATGTGTCTTGGATAAAGGCCTTGATTTTGATCTTCTAGAATATGAATATTCCTTCAAAGGGGATGTTCAGTATCACCACATATATGCTTCATAACTCATCCAAATGTTGGAGTAAAATACTCTCTTAGGTTGATCATCATCAGGGAATGGTTTGGAAAACTTCAAGGTGCATTCTAGGACTAATTATTCCCACGTAACTTGAGAATAGCCCCGCTAGAGAGTTCATACACCTTCAACAGGGTTCCATATCGGTGATGGTGTCCTTAGTTTGTTTCAACAAGCTTAGTCTTTTTAACTAACTTTTGACTGATGATGTGTTGACTACTGAAAATTTATTTGAGGATGGGACTATGTATTCCATCCAATCATAGGTGAACATTTTCTATATGACCATCATTTTAGAGATAGATAATGAGGCCCTCATCATAGAGAAAAACCTTAGAGAAGCTGTAAATGTGAGCTAGGGAGGTTATACTTCCTAGTAAAGTGATTGTTTGTCTAGCGATAGGAAATGTCATTTTGAGGGTGTATGTAGGAGAATTTTGAGACATGTGACATAAACATATAGTTATGTGGTGTTCCATTAGTGTGGTAGAGTATGCTATAAGAAGCCCTGGTTTATGATAAACCCAATTGAGTGATGAGTGTATGGAAGGATGGGTCACCTTCATTGTTTATGTTGAACTTTCCCTCATGTACCTAGTGATAAAGGATATGTACTAACTCTGTATTTAGGTATAGGATCAGTAGCTTCATTCTAGGATGGGAGCTGGTTTACTAGTAGCCAATCAGGAAGAGGAGGTATTCATCACTGAGTTGTCTAGTCTTTAGATGTTTACCACTAGTAGAACAGACCTACCTTGGTTAGTTAGGTTGCAATTCATGGTCGTGGGTCAGACCATATCTATGTTGTGCTTCCTACACTTGAGGAGTAGAATCTAAGTCCTTCTAAAGTATGAGGTACTATTATAATATCCTCTTCATTATTTTCTACATTATTATATATCAGTTCATCACCTCCTTTATATCTGAAACAATAATGGAATGTTTGGTCCTAGAGATGGTGTACGTCTAGGGTGTTATGACTCTCAACACACTGTCAGAGGTATAACTTGAAAGTATATTATAATGTAAGGATTTCCCCTTGATATAAGTGGATAGAAATTCTTTTCAAATTTATTTTTCCTCGATATGACTAGTTTCAACATCATTCTTGGTATATATTGACTAGTTATTTATCATGCCCATGATGATTTCTATCAGTGGAGGGTATCATTTACATGACCCTAGGGAAGAATGTACATTCATGAGCGAGAGTGGTATATCCATGAAATTAAAACTGGACCCCAGTGTCATGGGTTCGGTAGGGTAAAAACCTATATGGATAGTTTATTTATGAGTGATCATAGAATGTGAATTATGGAATTTCCTCCAGTTTTGTATCATTTTATGGACATTTTACCTGATGATTTTTTTGGGTTACCTCTTAAAGAGAGGTGTTTTTCACCACTGAGCTAGTTCCAAGTGTGGAACTAGTGTACACATCCTCCAAATTAAATTTTTATTAATAAAACCCATTTTAAGGAAAAATGGTCAACCATTTTTCATCAACAAAAATCATTATGTGCTGAAAGAACCAAAAAAATGATTAAACACCAGGATGAGATTACTTGACTCAAAAACTCTATAAAGTTCCCAATGTAGCATGCTAACCTGGGTTTCCGGGTCCTCTCTAATTAACTCTTAAAAGTGAGTGAGCATTCTTTCCATTGTCTGAATAAATTCCTCTTTTTTGATTTTCCTCTGGTTGAATCCCCGAGCTAGTATGCGGTCGTGTTTGTCTATCCACACTTATTTCTCCTCATTAGCATCAACTTGCAACCGATGATCATAGATTCTTTTAATATCCTCTTCTGATACATTGGGTCGGAGACTAGTTTCAGTCATTTCTTTCTTATAGTGCAAGATAATTTTCAAGAAATCCCCGTCTTCTTCTTCCCTATTTCTTGAATTCATGCACAATTTTTCAATTTCCACTTTCTGGACCACTTTACCTTCCTTTTTTCTACCCTTCTTGGCCTACTGAGTCTCCATTGGTTTTGGAAAGTTTGATTAGTCCTTGAATCCCTTTGGTTTTTTCCCCTGAGCCAAAATACATTTCCCCGAGTCGCGAATAACTTTTTTCCCCTTCTTCCTTCTAGGACTGTGGGATCCTTTCCCTTGAATTCGGTCTAAGCTATCCATTGAGGTGTGACTGAAGCTTTCATCATCAGAAGGCTCCTCCTCAAGAGATACTGGAGGATTCTGGTCCTCCAGACCTTGAAAGTGGTTCCCCAACTCTATAACCTCTCTGGAATTTTGGGTCATCTACATACTCAGAGACACCTTGCCTGGTTTATTCCCCAAACCAGATCCCTTTTCCCCATCTCCATCCTTCCCAAGACCTATGGGGTTGGTTCCAATGGTGTTTTGGTCTAGGGGTCTCAAGGCATTCACATCATCCAGTCTTACCTGTCCACTTTTTGATCCGATTTCAGCCAACAGGAAGGATTTTTTATACATTACCTCCAGTCATGTGGGTTGTTCATATCCTCTTCCCATAAACTAAGACTGCGGGTCTGTGTCCTCCCAGCCCCGATCCCCAGGACTTTGAATAGCACCCACCGACAAGTTCACATCACCGGGAGCATCTATGGATGTCTCATGAATTCCCAAGTCCTTCTTTAGATGGGAAAATACATCCAAACCTCGCGGATCATCTTCCTTTGTATTCACACATTCCAATATCACTAGAGGGGCCAAGGAGTGTTGATCCTCCTTAACATTAGCCTTTGTACCTGGGCTAGTGAGGGCCTGCACCTCTTGAACAGCCCCGCGCTCCTCCACTTGCTCGACCATGCTGTCAATACCTCGCACCCACTGGTTCATAATAGGGGAAATATGCACCTCATTCCCCTCAAAACTACTAGGCTCAACCTATTTAACCCTGTGCCCGCGACTACAAATAGGGGCCAAATGACCAAAGCGGTAACACCCCAGGCAGAAATCAGGCCACTATTCAAACACTACCCTTTGTTTCCAGGAGAACTCTTCTCCAACCGAAATCCACAGCCACTTCGTTGGATCCTTTGAAATATTATCCTTGACACATACATGAGGGGAGATAGGATGAAAACCCGCTGACATCCGGCTATCTGAACATAGGTATCGGCCAACCAAGTTTCCTAGAATTCGCATAATTGATGGATTTTGGAAAGGGAGAGGTAGGTCTAGAAAGATTACCTAGACCATGGACGAGGAAGCGTCATGATTCCAGTTGAGATCAGAGGACCATCACAGAAGGAATAAGCCACATCCATTGATTTTATGAGGGGCCCAGGACCAGTCAATATTTATATCATCCTCTGAGGAGAAACGAATTATAATTTGATGTTGATCAAATAGACCTACCACCGCGTGATCTTGAAGATCCCATGAATCAAATACGAAACGATCAAAATCCTCAACAGAGGGACGAAGACCCCTGAAACATGCTATCAAAGTCAGCTGGTGGAGGTCTGAGGCCTTGTTGAACTCCTTTGAAGATAAAGCAAGCTGAGGCGCGCCAAGGTGAAGATCTGGGACCTTTGGGCACAGCGGGATTGAAGGAAATGGGGAAGGAAATCCGGATTTGTGAAAGGGATGAAAGGTCTTGCCAACAAGGGGAAAGGAAAGACTTGCCTCCCTCCCCCCGCTGAGGAGGAGGGAGCCGGAGCTATGGGCATCGCGCTAGGTCATCGTATAAGCTATGTGGCACTAGTGTACACTCCACCCTACAGGATGTCCCCTACTATAGTTTAATAACTCAAGAAACTAGTATAAGATTTAGATCCAAAGGTTTTTATATGACCCAACACTTCGTTGTGGAGTTAACCTATCCTTTTCTCCAAGAATTAGAACACTACCCTCTAGTTATGTATGGATTTTCATTGGTTGATCAAGATTACAGTTAATAACCAATATCTACTTCCTAGAATGGGAAACCTCTTCAACCAACTCCTAGGAGAAAATTTTTTTTCTAAGATCAATTTGAGATCAAGAAGACATCTGGTTCTTGTGAGACTATCAAACATACCATGTACAACATTTCAAATTACATATGACTTGTACGAGTACCCGGTTATGTTGTTTATCCTTTCAAGAATGCCTATTTTTTCATAGACTTGATGAATTGTGTTTTCTACACATAACTAGATGCATTTGTGGTCTTCTATATGGATGAAATCTTGGTGTATTATCGTAATAGACACAACCATTCTATCCATATTGAGATCATGTTGAATACACTGAAAGATAATTTTTTATATTCTAAGATCATAAAATTCCACTTTTTGATTGATATGTTTCACTTATTTGGTTATATAATTTCAGAGGAAGGTGAATCTACTAACCCAAATACTATGAGAGTTATAGTTTCCTAGGAGCATCACAATAATGTATTTACCATAAGAAGATTCTTACGGATATATGGTTATTACATGTGATTCATCTAAGATTTATCATTCATAGAAGTTCCTCGTACAGTCTTCAAAAAAAAGGTGTAAAATTCATATGGTTAGAATATTGTGAGGAAGGATTTAAAGAGTTAAATGGGGGAGTGACTTCATTACTGATCCTGATTTTTCCAAAGCTGAATAGAAGATACATTTTTTTGTGATTCTTCATGAATTTTTATAGGAGTAGTTTTGATGCAGGGTGATTGGGTTGTATCATATTGGTCCCACTAGCTAAGACCTCACTAGAGGAATTACACTACCCATGACCATGAACATTCAAACATGGTTCATGTGTTATGCTATTGGAGTCATTATCTATTAAGAGATAGGTTCATTGTTTGCATGGATTTCAAGACTCTCAAAAATATCTCCACATAGAGATATTTGAATCTCATAAAGTGCATTTTGGTATAGTGTCTTTATTCATTTCAATTTGAGTATTCTTATAAACATGTAAAGGGTAATGTCATAGATAACACTTTGATCCAAATTAATCAAACATAGTCCATCTAGGAGGCCAATATTGAGTGGAAGTTGATGGATCTGGTTTATGATAAGCACTTGGAAGTTCAAGAATGTCGTGGGAAACCTTTTATAGAAACTCTAGCAGTGACATCCTCCCTTTTGGAATGATCATGGATGAGATATATATCATATACATAGGGCCTTATCCTGAGGGATAGTTTCTTGGGTGAGAACCCATTATTTTTTGGGTTGTCGATGAGAATGAGATCCTTCACTTCCAAGGAAGTATCTATGTTCCATCAGACATGAGGAAGGAGTTGATACAGGAATCTCATGCCTCTTTTTGGGTAGTTCACGCTAGAGTCACCAAGATGTATTAAGACATACATTGTTAGTATTGCTAGACAGGAATGAAGAGGTAGTTCTCGTGATTTTTCACTCATAGATCCACCTATTATCAGGTGAAGTTTGAGCACTAGTGACCTATAGGACATCATAGTGTCTATCCATTCTTGAGTGGAAATGGAATGATCACACCATGGATTTATTTATGGGATTTTTGAGATCCCCTTGAGTCAGTGATAAAATGTAGGTGATCAAGACATGTTGATGAAGGTCACACACTTCCTACCTATCCTAGAGAACTTTTCAATATATGATATTGGTAGGGTTTATATCCAGCATATTTTGATCATTCATGGTATTTCCAATTCCATGATATTGGATTGAGACTCTTGTTTTACATCATGATTCTAGAAGGGGTTGTAAAAGACATTGGTTTTATATATTCTATAGAGTACATATTATCACCCTCATACCAATAGGTATTCTTATCTCATGATAAATGTGTTAAAGGACATGGTCCTAGAATTCCTTCTTGATTTCATAGGTTCAGGGGGTACTTATACCTCTTTTCAGGTTTTCCTATAATAACAGTTTCGATGTAGTAATTTGGATGGATCTAAATGTGGTAATTTATTTTATTCCATATCTTTCACCCCCTATACTAGTTATAGGCTGGTGAGGTAGCACTACTGGATCCTCATCTCATTCAGGAGACTTTAGAGAAAGTAGAACTGAATCAAAAATGTATGACTACAGCTCAGTCCAAGAAGAAATTTTATATTGATCATCACTATTGACCTGTGGGGTTTGAGGTGGGATAGTAATTATTTTGTAAATTTTGACCTAGATTATGCCATGGAAGGATTTAGAGACAAGAAAATCTATAACCTTGTTACATTAGGCCTTTCTAGATCATGGAAAGAGTTGGGTCGATAGCCTAGTTGTTACAGTTGCCTCATAGGTACCATGAGATGCACAACATATTCCATGTATTACAGCTTTTTCATTATCATTCTGAGCCTCCTCATTCCTTTTATCCATAGAATATTGAACTATAGGTAGATGTATACTTTGGGGAGTATCTGATATGTATCATTGGTTAGAGCATGAAGGCTCTCTAAGGTGGGATAGTTCCCTTAGTCTAGGTGTTATGGTAGCATATCCATGTATAGGATAAGACTTGGGAGAGAGAAGATTATGTACATGCTCAGTGTCCAAAACATTTATTAAACAATGATTTACCACCATCATAAGGGAAACTCGATGAAGGGTTGTTTTAAATAGCGGAGGTTTTAACATCCCAACCTTTTAGAGTGATAAAAACACTTATGTTATAGTTCAAAAATGATCTTTTTATGTTAATAATGTATTATAAAGGATAAGGAGTAGTTCAGGAGAGTCTGGGTCTTGTTTTTATCCAAGGGATCTAGAATTTGGGGAGGTAGATTGAGACGCATAGTTAGAGCATAGTTAGTTCTAACCTTGAAACTCAAATGTGTGGGAAAATCAGTGAAAAGAAAGAGACTATATTGTTTGGATGAACCGTGCAGGCCAAGCCACACACTTTTGTAGGTACTGTAGACTTTTTTACATATCTATTTTTTATGGGTTGTATGAAATTTGGAAAATCATGAACCTGTCCCATGTGAGGGGGTGCCTTAGGTAGTGTTGGAAGCATGGTTTGCATAAGGTTTGGTCAATTTTGTTCCAAAACCATTATACCCATTAATGAAGGGAAAAACATTATCCCCATGAAATTTTTTTAACCCTCAACCAATGGACAATCTTATCTCTTGTGTGATTGATCGTACCATGATTCACTGTTTTATTCCACCCTTACACCGTTGTTTTAAACTAGTTTTGTAATGAATATTTAAACTATAATAATAAATTTCAATTTATGTTTGAATCATTTAATTAATTTTAATCAACATTATAATGGGCAATGTTACTTGTTTTTATTATTTCAATGTAGGTGGAGGTGATTTGGAGGGCCCTTGATGAAGTGGAAGAAAAATGGGCCAAAATTGCATGGATCCATGGACATCAGTCCACTGTTTTGCATATTACACAAAATCCGTAAATCCAAATGGGTTGAAATTTTGTGGGACTATCCAACCTTTAATAGGATACATTTCATATTTAGTAACCCAATCCTGATTCGGCATCTATGAGGCCCATTCTAACTGATCTGTCCAAGCCACCGAATTTGGACCAAGTCAAATGCGGCGTTCTGTATTTTATCAATATCTTGATCTGTGGTTGTCCAAATGGTGCCAAACATTCGGTGCAGATAGTGAAGAAGTAGGGATACAACTTTTCTATTTTCTCCAAAGCGAGATAAGTCTATCTGAAGTCCAAAATGCGTGGTACAAGTGGATTGATAAAATCTGTGTGCCTAAAACTGCCTTACAATTTTCCTATAAAATGGCACCTTGGGCTCCCCATTTGCAAGTTCGGCCAAGGAG
Organism: Viscum album; assembly: GCA_963277665.1. NCBI lineage: Eukaryota > Viridiplantae > Streptophyta > Magnoliopsida > Santalales > Viscaceae > Viscum > Viscum album. Next base: position 2,051,508,111 of record OY728146.1, on the reverse strand, counting down.
TGAAGTGCTGCAAATTTGGAGTCCTAGAGGAGTCTCCTAATCACCTTGGAGGTTCTGGAGGCCCCTATCCTCATTGGGGAATCAAGGGTGAAGAAGGAGTTCCACCCGAGCTTCCTCCTCCTCCCGATGTCGAGCTAAAAGTTGGGTGTTCGTTGTGAGGGAGCTACACACATGTCAAGGGAGTTATGATGCATAAAATAGCTACTTGTTTGGAGTAATTTGGGTGTTTAAACATTTAATTCCATGTATCTTATTTTATTTTAGATTTGAATGCTTGATTTGATGCATGTGAGTGTTATGCTCTTCATTTCTAACCGGTCGGTGTGAGGTTTTGAGTGCGTGAATTGTGTTGTTCTGATTGGACATCACAAGAATCCTTTTCATACCCACCTTATTGAGATTTCAATCTGTTTTGGAATCTATTATTCCATTCATAATTACTGGACCTTGACAATACGATTGTTACGTCAAGGTTTGGTCCTTAAAGCATTGAAATAAAAACTTAGGAATTAATCAGGATTCCAATTAACTCCAACTAAAGAATTACTGTAAACCTAAGATGAATATATATGAACAATGAACTTGATATGTGTGTAGTGAAATCACATCGACTCTTTTATCTCATATTTTTTAAAATCCACTAGGTCACTCAACTTTTAAGCTATTTCAACTAAGTCATTGTTTTAAACTCTTTTCAAAACCACCCCATCTATTAGTCATTTTTATTAAAAATACACACTCTAAACCTACCAACTCTCCTTGAGAGACAACCTCGGGTCTACCATAGACTATAAATAAACCTAAAAACATAATAAATTTAACATGTCATGACAACGCGGTCAAATTTTGGCGCCGTTGTTGGGGAGCGCTTTGGTTTTTTGTGCGTGTTTTTGATAAAATTTTTGTAATTTTTGTGAATATTTGTTTGTTTTACCTTTGAATTTATTTTTGTGTTCTAATTTATTTATTGTGTAGGTTCTGTGTATGATGCATTCTACTCTGGGAGACCTACAGATTTTTGAACCCGAACCGGAGAGGATCATACATCAATGAAACTGAGACACACAAGACAACACTTTGAAGGAGGAGACATCACATCTTAAAATTCTTCTTGATCCTTCTTCTTCTTCTGAAACCAAAGTTAAAACTGAACATAACTTGTATAACATGGATGAAAATAATAGAACACTAAAACAAATAACCTCTCATTATGTTGATACCTGACCCACTTATATTCAATTACAAGGTGAGGCACCCAATTTTGAACTAAAATCTGGTTTAATTCATTTATTTCCAAGATTTCATGGACTGCCTGGAGAAGATCCACATAAGAATTTAAAAGAATTTCATACTGTGTGTTCAACATTGAAACCTGCTAATGTGGATGAAGAATAAGTAAAACTTAGGTCATTTACATTTTCATTAGAATACACAGCTAAAGATTGGTTGTATTATGTTAATTCACCTATTAGAGGTTGGGCGGACATGAAACGACTTTTTCTTGAAAAATACTTCCCAGCCTCTCGAACTACGAAAATAAGGAAAGAAATATGTGGGATAAGATAATCTCAAGGAGAAACCCTTCATGAATATTGGGAACTCTTTAAATGATTATGTTCAAGTTTTCCACACCACCAAATAAGCGATCAACTTTTAATACAATATTTTTATGAAGGTTTAATTACAATAGATCGTAACATGATTTATGCTGCTGTAGGTGGTGCACTAGTGGATAAAACCCCAATCACTGCAAGGACCCTAATTGAGACCATGGCACATAACACTCAACAATTCAGTTCAAGGTCCAGTGTACCCATTCAAGGTGTCCATGAAGTGCAAAGTACTGAATTCGAGAAGAAGGTGGATACAAAGTTTGAAGAGTTAAGTACCCTTCTACAACAACTTTCTATTTCCCAAGGGAAATTCCAATATCCTCCTCCCATACATTGTGGTATATTCTCTTCTGATACCCACTATTTTGACTAATGCCCCCAATTGAGAGAAACTTCTGAGAGTTGTGAGGCAATATTCCCAAGACACCCCTATAACCAACCCATTAGGCAAGAACCTTACTATCCATCTAACCCTGGGTGGAAAGACAACTAAGCCTATAGGCAAGGGGGTATTCAAACCAGCCTCATAAACCATGGAACCAACTAGGGAAAAGTAGTCATCAACCACCACCACCCAGAAATTTTCAACCACCCCAAAGGCCTTTACAACAGCCCCCTTCAAAAACTAAACCTAGCCTAGAATATATGATGAAACAAATGGCTTCCAATAATCTCTAATTCCAACAAACCACTCAGGAAGCCATACAAGTCCTCAAAACCCAATTAGGCCAACTAGCTAACTCGGTGGGTGAAATCCAAAGCCATGGGTCTGGTAAACTACCCTCTCAACCACTTGTCAACCCTAGGGATAAGGGAAATGTTAGTGCCATCACCCTTAGGAGTGGAACTCAACTTAAAAGTCAAATGAACCCTCCATTAGAGTCATCCTCTCCTAAGGGAACCACCATCTCAACCACTGAAAAAGGTTCGAATGATATGGAACCTTGTCTTGAGAGAAGTCCTACCAAATAAAAGAGTGTGTCTATTGATGAGTTACCAAGACCAAGCATTCCTCTTCCATTTCCCCAAAGAGCCACCCAACCAAGGAAACAAAAGGAAACTGAACTTAATAAATAAATCTTGGAGACTTTCAAAAAAGTGCAGGTTAACATCCCATTGATTGATGTCATGAAGTAAATTCCACGTTATGATAAGTTTCTAAAGGAGATGTGTACACATCGAAGGAGAATTCATGGTGAGGAGGAGGTAAGTTTGGGGAGGAATGTCTCAGCATTGATACAACCATCGCTTCCCACCAAGTGCAACAATCCTGGAACATTCTCGATTTCGTGCACCATAGGGGAGTATTATTTCTCCAATGCTATGCTTTATTTGGGTGCTTCTATTAATGTGATTCCTCACTCCATATAATCTTCTTTGCAGGTCGGTGAACTAAAGCCCACAGGAATAGTTGTTCAACTAGAAAATCAGAGTACGGCACACCCTTCTGGTGTGTTAGAAGATGTTCTTGTAAGGGTTCAAAATTTAATACTTCCTGCTGATTTTTATGTGCTAAAAATGGAAGATGATAGGATGAATGGACACGCCCCAATTATATTGGGGAGACCTTTCTTGAAAACCACAAAATCCATATTTAATGTCCATAATGGTACATTATCTATGGAATTTGGTGGTTACATAGTCTATTTCAAAATCCTTGATGCCATGAAGCACCCCTTAGAAGAATATTCCTCTCTCTCAGTAAATTCAATTGATGTACTCCCTTACCCTAAAATCACTTCATTTGTTTCCCCTGATCCCCTTTCTGAATTTTCCTCTTTGATTGAAATTCATGGTAATAAGTCATGTGTTGATTTTTGTAGTTGTCAAGAAAAGTGTCATTAATGTTTATTAATTGATAATTTTTTGAACACGGAGGATCACATAACCATCGATGATACTGCTACGATTGTAAAAGCTAATTCCTCATCTGAGGATGATACCATTGAGCAGTTAGATGAGATTAGTGACCTCTCACTTTCACACACACTCCCATCAATCCAAAACCCACCTGAATTGGAACTAAATCAACTACCTTAAGATTTAAAATATTCATATCTTGAGAATGGAAACAAGTTTCTCGTCATCATTTCTAGTTCACTCCATCCTAAGCATGAATTGCAACTACTTGAACTTTTGAGGAAGTATAAATAATAATTGGGATGGACACTTGCAGACATTCCTGGTATTAGCCCATAAATTTTTACACATCATATTTTATTAACTGATGAGGCTAAACCAGTGAGTCAGGCACAACTTCGACTGAACCAAAACCTCTTAGAAGTAGTTAAAAAGGAAGTAACAAAATTATTGGCTGCTGGAATCATTTACCCCATCTCTGACAGCCAATGGGTCAGTCTCGTTCAAGTAGTTCCTAAAAAAACTGGCCTAACTGTAATTAAAAATGAAAACAATGAATTGGTTCCAACTCGTGTGCAGAATAGTTGGCATGTCTGTATAGATTATCGTCGACTAAACCAACACCCTAGGAAGGACCATTTCCCCATGCCATTCATTGACCAAATTCTAGAGAGGCTAGCAGGGAAGTCCCATTACTATTTTCTTGATGGGTATTATGGATACTTTCAGAACCATATTGCCCCTGAGGATCAGTAAAAGACAACCTTAACTTTCCCCTTAGGCACATTTTCCTATAGAAGGATGCCATTTGGCCTGTGCAATGCTCTGGGTACTTTCCAGCGATGTATGGTTAGTATTTTTTCGGATTACCTGGAGGATTGCATGGAAGTTTTCATGGATGATTTTTCTGTTTATGGATCCTCTTTTGATGAATGTTTAAGTAGTCTTGGTTCTATCCTACATCGCTGTATTGAAAAGAATCTTGTATTAAATTATGAGAAATGTCATTTCATGGTGCGACAAGGTATAGTTTTGGGACATGTCATTTATGGGGATGGTATCCAAGTAGATAAATCAAAAGTGGATGTCATTTCTTCCCTACCATTCCCTAAAAATGTATGTGATTTGCGGTCTTTATTAGGTCATGCTGGATTTTACCATCATTTCATTCGTGATTTTAGTAAGATTTCACTTCCCCTCTCTCGCTTACTCCAAAAAGAAAAAGATTTTGTTTTTGATAAAGAATGTGAAGAATCTTTTAATAAATTAAAATAGAGTCTCACATCACCCCTGTTAATCCAACCACCTCGGTGGGATTTACCATTTGAGCTCATGTGTGATGCCTATAGCTATGCAGTTGGGGCAATCTTATCACAAAGGGTCGATCGAGCTCCACATGTCATTGCATATGCCTCACATACTTTGGACCCTGCCCAAGAAAACTACACCACCACTAAAAAATAATTTCTTTACATTGTGTTTGCCTTGGATAAATTCAGGTCATACCTTTTAGGGTCCAAAGTCATTATGTTATTAGACCATGCAGTCCTCTGGTATCTCCTAAAGAAACCAGAATCCAAACCACATCTCATTCATTAGATGCTCCTCCTTCAGGAATTCAATCTAGAAATTAGAGATAAAAAATGAGTAGAGAATGTGGTGGTAGACCATATTAGTAGGATCCCCCCATCCTCAAACATTTCTTAATCCCCCTATATTCCCATTAATGACGTGTTTCTTGATGAGAAATTGTACAAAGTGCAAGATGTTATTCCCTGGTATGATGAAATTGTAAATTATTTGGCAACATCTTGCATTCCTACTGATTTCAACAAAAACCAAGCTAGTCGTCTAAAACCTGAGTCTTGTTGGTACATTTGGGATGACCCCTACCTTTAGCGCACATGTAGCGATCAGGTCCTTAGGCGTTGTGTTCCCGATAGCGAGTTTCAATCTGTCCTTAGATTCTACCACACTCTTGCTTGTGGGGACCACTTTGGTCCCCAATGGACTGCTCGCAAAGTTCTTGATTCTGGTCTCTTTTGGACAACACTTTTTCAGGATGCCCATGAATTTTGTAAATCTTTTCCTCGTTGTCAAAGAATGGGGAATGTATCTAAAAGTAATGAAATGACACAACAACCCTTTCTATTTCATGATATTTTTTATGTTTGGGGCATTGACTTTATGGGGCCATTTCCTAATTCTTTTGGCAAATTGTACATTATTTTGGGCATTAATTATGTATCAAAATGGGTAGAGGCACGGGTCACAAGGACAGATGATTCAAAAATAGTTGTAGAATTTTTGAGAACTAGGATATTTTGTAGGTTTGGATTACTTAGGTTCATCATCAGTGACCAGGGTTCTCATTTTTGCAACCGAACAATGCAATCACTTTTACGTCAGTATGGGGTCAGTCATCAAGTATCTACTGCATATCACCCACATACAAATGTTCAAGCTGAGGTGTCAAATAGAGAGGTAAAACAAATTCTTGAAAAAACAGTTCAACCCAATAGGAAAGATTGGAGTCTTAGACTTGATGATTCATTATGGGCCTACCTTACTGCTTTCAAAACTCCCATTGGAATTTCACCCTATCATCTTGTGTTTGGAAAGAGTTGTCACCTCCCTGTTGAGATTGAGCACTGAGCCAACTGGGCCATTAAACAATGAAATTCTAATCATTCTAGTGCAGGTTCTCAAAGTAAGTTGTAGATTCAGTAGCTAGAGGAAATGAGAAGATATGCATATGAAAACTCTAGGATTTATAAGGAGAGAACCAAGGCTACCCATGACCGTCTTATCAATCATCATCAGTTCCATATTGGGAAGAAGGTACTCCTTTATAATGCAAGGCTGAAGTTGCATCCAGGTAAGCTTCATTCCCACTGGTTTGGACCATACACTGTTACTAACATCTCTCCATTTGGTGTTGTCTAGGTTCAAAATGAAGAAACCAAGAAAACATTCACTATCAATGGGAAGCGGCTGAAGCACTTTCATGAACCCGTTATGGAGTCCCCGATGGAGGAACTCCAAGTTCAAGAAGCAAACTATGAATGACATCCATCAGGTTTTATCCTTCCTTCCCACATTCTCTTTTATTACAGTGAGGACACTGCATACTCTAGGTGTGGGGGGTGGATACATTCATGGGTTAGTTAGGAATTTTCATCATTTTCTCCTTTTTTTTCTCTTTTTGGGCTTCTTTGTGGTATTTTCATTTTTTCCCATCAACAATTTCAAAGTTCCATGATTTGGCGTCCATAAAGTGGGGAATGTAAAAATACCATAACGAAGGCTAAAAAGAATGTGTGTATGATTTTACCATCAGGGAGTGATTTTCTTTTAGTTAATTGGTTTTATGTCAATGATATAAATGGTTGTATCACTGTGAAACATTTGAGATGATTGATGCCCCTTGTGTGAGTAGTTTTGGGAAAACTGTGTCACTAATATCTCCATACATTTTGCACCAAACCACAAAGTGTGAATATTTCTTACTTAATATAAGGTAAATATATGTTGGGTTAATATTTTTCAGCTTGAAATGATATTTCCATACGTTTGTTCCTTATCCGATCTATTTCATTACTGTACCAGATTGACCTATGCGTGTGTACCTAATGTCTGACCGTTGTACGCCCTCAAAAATAATGGTTGTGTCTTGGGCAGGTCAAAAACCACTCCTCATCAACCTTTGATCTTGTTATAACTATTTCAATTAGTGTCGTGAGGAGATCAAACAAGGGTTGAGAGATGAGTGTGAGATTTGTTCCAAATGAAACCTCAAAAAAATATAATAAATGAGGGGATTGATGAAATGTGTAACATATGGGGATATCTAGGTCGGGAGCTTATGGTTTGACTTCTGGGAATGCTTAAATGAGTGGGTCTTGAAATATGATTGCAAAGGATGTAGGACAGGTTCGGTGAAAAATCATTTAAAGCTGAATAATGTTAAAATAACCTATATTTATTTGATAGAAAGTGGAAAGAATAGCATGTAATGGTTTTCACACACACACATAGAGATTTAGTGTAATGGTTGACCTTTTAATTCCTTTCTCATGTTGGTGTCATAAATCTATTTGAATTTTATTGTGATATGATTTATGAGACATCTTTTTCCATTTTCACGGGGAAGAACTCCTTGGTGTGGTTCGTGCATTGATCACATTACTTTAAATAAAAATTTCCCAAATATTAAATCTTCATTATGTTGAAAATATATATATATGAATAATTTTATTTTGATATGTGATTTTTCCTAGGAGTGAAAATGTTTATGTGTGGGGGTGTGATCGTACCACGATTCATTGTTTTATTCCACCCTTACACCGTTGTTTTAAACTAGTTTTGTAATGAATATTTAAACTATAATAATAAATTGAACTTTATGTTTTAATCATTTAATTAATTTTAATAAACATTATAATGGGAAATCTTACTTGTTTTTATTATTTCAATGTAGGTGGAGGTGATTTGGAGGGCCCTTGATGAAGTGGAAGAAAAATGGTCCAAAATTGCATGGATCCATGGACATCTGTCCACTGTTTTGCGTAGTACACGAAATCTGTGAATCCAAAGGGGTTGAAATTTTGTGGTCCTGTCCAAAATTTAATAGGATACATTTCCATTTTAAGGAACCCAATCCTGATTTGGCTTCTATGGGGCCCATTCGAACTGATCTTTCCATGCCACCGAATTTGGACCAAGTCAAATGCGGTGTTCTGTATGTTATCAATATCTTGAGCTGTAGTTGTCTAAAAGGTTTAAAACTTTCGGTGGAGATAGAGAATAAGTTGGGATACAACTTTTCTATTTTCTCCAAAGCGATATAAGGCTGTCTGAAGGCCTAAACGAATGGTAAATGTGGATTGATGAAATCTGTGTGCCTAAAACTACCTTCCAATTTTCCTATAAAATGGCACATTGGGCTCCCCATTTGCAAGTTCAGACAAGGAGTGAAGTGCTACCAATTTGGAGTCCAATAGGAGTCTCCTAATCACCTTGGAGGTTTTGGAGGCCCCTATCCTCATTGGGGAATCAAGGATGAAGAAGGAGTTCCACCTGAGCTTCCTCCTCCTCCCGATGTCGAGCTAAAAGTTGGGTGTTCGTTGTGAGGGAGCTACACACATGTCAAGGGAGTTCCAATTCATACACTAGCTACTGGTTTGGAGTAATTTGGGTGTTTAAACATTTCATTCCATGTATCTTATTTTATTTCAGATTTGAATGCTTAATTTGATGCATGTGAGTATTATGCTCTTAATTTCTAACCAATCGGTGTGAGGTTTTGAGTGCGTGAATTGTGTTGTTCCGATTGGAAATCATAAAAATTATTTTCATACCCACCTTATTGAGATTTCAATCTTCTTTGGAAGATCTTATTCCATACATAAGTACTAAACCTTGAAAATATGATTGTTATATCAAGGTTTGGTCCTTAAAGCATTGAAATAAAAGCTTAGGAATTAATCAGGATTCCAATTAACTCCAACCAAAGAATTACTCTAAACCTAAGATGAATCTCTATGAACAATGAACTTTATATGTGTGTAGTGAAATCACATCGACCCTTTTATCTCATATTTTTCAAAATCCACTAGGTCACTCAACTTTTAAGCTATTTCAACTAATTCATTGTTTTAATCTCTTTTCAAAACCACCCCCTCTCTTAGTCATTTTTATTAAAAATACACACTCTAAACCTACCAATGATCCTTGAGATACAACCTAAGGTCTACCCTGGACTATAAATCAACCTAAAAAACATAATAAATTTGACATGTCACGACAATGTGGTCAGTGATCTCTCCCCCCTCAATACAATCTATGATTGTTTTTCTCCTCTATACGATCTCTATTTTCTCTACTGAAGGGTGTGTTGGATCTGCAATAGTAATATCCCTAATCCTCTTACATATATTCCTCATTTATCATACCATATTCTGTTATTTTTTTTGTGAGATATTATATGCCATATTTTTAGGGTATTGTTCCATTATTCTTATTCTTCCAATTTTATCTTGATTCAAGGGTCAACTCTAAATGAGGAGAGCACTATGGTTCTAAGGTAGTGGTATAGTTCATTTCCCTCAGGTCTTTTACTTTTATATTATGTGCCATTGTTCCACACACTAAACTCCTACATAGATTTCTCAATAAAGAATAATAAATTAAATTAATTATACTATTAAGTATAATACATTCCTAGGTTATGGTGAATCAACACCTTTGGTTGATCGCCTCGATGTGAGCCACCCCCATGGGTGTACCTTTCTTAATGGCCTAAAATCACTTGTATTAATTTTATTAATCTTCATTTTAGGTGTTTATTCATTGGGATAAATGATCTTTTTTGTGTGTGAATTGAACAAATGAAAGTGAGTCTCCATGTTCTTAGGCCCCTATAGATTATGTTATAATTTGAATGTATTCACTTTAATTAATTGTTTTTTACAACTTTATTAAAATTTTATTAATTAAATTCATTGTAAAATGGTATGAATCGTGATAGCTAAGACATACCTTATATTCAAGATAAGGGTGATAATTGGATCCTTATGGGGTTCCTTGAACGTTATCATTTTTTTATATAATTAAAACATGTTTTGGATTGTAAATACACTGGGTGAGATACCTGGATCCTTATAGGATGCCTTGGATAGGCTCATCGGGTAGAATACATACCTTCTCATGAGAAATACTGGGTCCCTAGTGGATTCACTTTGGATAGACTCAGTGTAAAGATGGTTATACCATGACATGAGTGAAACTTGGTCCCCAATGTGATATACCTAGGATGGTATCATAGGATAATACTTACACCAAGCGGAGAGTGATACACGGGTTTCCTTTTTATGGGTTAATTTGGATAAAATATTTAGTGAGGTGTATTTAAAGTGACCTCATAGTAATAAATGGGATTCATGTTATGAACCACCTTGGGAGGGATCGGGTTGGAACTTATGATTTCTAAGGATTCCTTTTATATATATCCAAGAAATCATAACTAATACTATATAGATGCATCTTCCAATCCAAATCGCGTGCTTGGATTCGTTCCACTCTGTATGCTTATCTTCTGATGACCCATGTATCAAAACCATATCATATATACATAGGTACACCTTGGTTCATAGGAACCAACTCAGGATGAATTAGGTAGTGTCAGTTATATATCCAGAATGAATATCATATGATGTATTTATTCATTTGTTTCCTTGTATTTATTTTTATTAGAACACTACTCATTTTATATTCATAGACTAGATAAATATTGACACTATTGGTGGTGTAAAACTATGTATATGTCACACCCTTATTGAGAAACCAGTGGTACCCAAGAAGACTTCATGATTGTGGGTGTAGATAATGGGAAGCGTCATACATCTGATACTTGATTTTCATTACTAGGATGGATTATAAGAGTATAGGACTAATCTTTTACTTGTGATTCTTATAGACATAGTTTTTTATTTTTATTTTATTTTTGTATAGAATGTGGTATATTTATGCTCCCATGTATCCCATGTACCTCATTTTAATATTGTTACATAACATGATCATCATTATCAGTTATCTATTTATTATTAAGATTCTACCTTTTTATTTATATTATGTGATTCATTATTATTTTGTTTCTACTTTTTAATTATCATTTCCATTTATTATTATATTTACATTACTGTTTTGCTACACTTAAACTGATTAAGTTGTAGTCTCCCCACAGACACACCCTAGGCCCTCACTCCTAATTGAAAACCTCTTGAAATGGGGAGGCACGCATGAGGTTATGTGTCCAACTATATTAAGGAAATTATTAATGGATTAATGTGTAGGATTCCATAGATAAAGTGGATCAAATCACAAAAAAAATAATGAAATTGTTATTATAAAATATAATGAAGTGAAGTAAGTATGTTATCCGGTATTCTCTACCATGATGGTAAATGATTTCCAAAATTCACATAATAGAATGATAAATCTATCAAATATAATAAAAAATTACCTCTTAGATATTGAAATATGTTTTTGTAAACCCATGATCCTTATAATGATTCATACATGGTTTAATAAATATTTTATTAAGATATAATTTGTTTCCCAATAGTGATATAGAATTTAGTTATCATAATAATACCTACAATAGATATTATTCACCTATCCTGATACATTATTTCTATTAAGTGATAATTAATATTTTTAGGGAAAAATTTATTTAAAGGGTTATAATTTAACACCATGATATTTTAGAATATATTTATATTTATATAAATTGTAAGTGTTTGATAGCTTTCATGACACCCAACATTGATCCAAAAAAACTGAGATATATTACAACATAGTTGCTAAATTGATGTATTTGAAAAAGAATAACCACATTATGAAATATGTATTAAAATTTTATACTAAAATAAAATATATTTATTAATTAACTATATATAAGAACTCAATTTTTTTTAAACCTTATATGCTTCAAAAATTCATTTTCTAAGAAAATGATATATATCACATTGTATGCGTAAAAATTATAATATGTATTTTTACATTTAGATATTTTATTTTATAAAATAACCATCATTTTTTAAAGTCATCATATCAAAATCATCTTTGACTGAAATTTTAGGGTTTCCAAAAAAATGATTTTTTTTTGAATAGTGAAAAATACCAATTTTTGTAAAACTATCATTTATTTTCCTTAAATAATTTAATTTAAATGTACCATTTGATATTAAAATAATATTATTATCATTTATTTATAAATGATATTATTATCATTTATTTATAAATAATATAATTATGGACATATTAATCATCATTTTACCTTATTTTTTTATTAGTTTATTTTTATGCTTAAAACACATTTTTCTAAAAATTGATTTCCATTGATTCTTATGAATTTATAAAAAAAATTATTTATTCCACTTATAGAGAATTAATATTTAAAAATGGATAAAATATTTGTAAATATAAAATTTTGTATTTTTCAAATATGTTTCTTTTATTTTTTTCATTATGAACAGTAGTCGTGGTAAACATTTTCACCTCAGTAAGAGTAAAATGGTTAAAATAAATATAAAAATATAAGATAGAGTATAAAAATCATCCAAAAAAAATACTTTATTTTATTTTATACAATTAATTCAACTATATCCATCCTAAAAATGAATATATTGGAATGTAGTGTCATTTTTCTTTGATAATGACATTTATATTATTTAATTTATATTATATTCCACAATGTCCCTCTCGTTATTTTTATCGATCTTATGTGTTAATATGGGGATAAGAAGATAATAGGAAAAAATATAGAATTTTAATTTTTAACATTACTAATTTATTTTTATGAGGGTAATTTATTTTTTATTTTCAATGATGGTATAATTATTTAATTTCTTACACAACGCTGATAAAGTTCTTATGCAACCTTTAGAAAAATTAAATTAATGATTTTAAACAAGTAAAAATTAATATTTTTTGTATTAATTATGGTGTTTCATAAATTTTATGGGTAAATATAATTTATAAGTGATATTTAAAGTTTTTATATTATAAATAGATTACTATCTTTTTATCATTAAAGTCAAATTAAATGTATAGTCCCAAAAATGACATTAATAGTATTTTATGTTAATAAAATTTTATTAAATGATTCTAAAATAATAAAAATCTTGAAATAAAAAATTGGTATGAGATATGATTTAAAATATCATATATTAACTATTTTTTTCCAATTTTTATGTTATATGTAAATTTATAACCCATAATGATTGAAAAATATTTTAATATAGTTAAGGATGAAAAGGGTTAATGGGGGTTAAACTAAAGATATATGGTATAAAATGACCTAAAACCTTTTATAAATCCTATTTCCTAAGTTTATTTAGATAAAATAATATATATTTAATTATAAATTAATCCAATTTTAACCACTTTTCATTACATTTATCTTTAAAATATTTTATTGTTTTTAAAAACTATAAGAGTTTTTCTTCCCTCATTTATAAATGGAAATTGATCCTTTATCTTATTTTTAAAATTTTAATCCATATATACCACCAAAACCCTAAAATATTCTCTTTTAAATTCACATATACATGAATTAAGGATGTTTTTCTTCTTAAAGGATCATTCTAAGGGTCCTGAAGAAGGATTACAATGGAGGCCTTTTGAATAAAAGGTAATCATCCTACCCAACCACTTTCAATTTATTTCATCTTATACCACCTATAAAAATATGTTATTAATAATAAAGTAAAATATTCATTATATTAAATATATTTAAATTTTATTATAATTATTTAACTATTAATATTATTCCTCATTTCCATCAAATGGGATGTGAATATATCATTCGTCTTTACGTGTGGACCACTGCCTCTGTGTAGAGGTATAATTCATTTTCCATCACCATAATTCATGGATGGTTATTATGAGGGGTTTTATATTTATATATTATTTTTATGATATAATTATTATTATTTATTTATAATATCTTATCCACCTTCTTACCTTCCCATCCATTGAAAAAGGCTAATGTTACACGTTTACACATGTGGATTACCACCCCCATGAAGAGAAGTGATCCGTTTTTCAATTTCAATTTATTTGGATGGTAATAAGAATATATTTAATGTATATATATGTAATATTTTATATAATTATGGTTATTAAATTATAATATAATATTTATCATTCTATAATTATTTTTATTAGAAAATTAAAATAGTGCTCATGCGCACGTAAGGCGTGTCGCCTCCATGAACAGTGTCAGTCATTTTTCTATATCTACCTTTTATGGATAAGTATAAATATGTTTAAAATTAAAATATAATATATTCATAAAATGAATAAAAATATGGTAATTATGAAACAATAATTTAATTACAAATTTCATAACTACCAAACCAAAACTTCTATGAAAAATGAAAAAGTTAACACCTCAAAAAAATGATTTTAATAAAGAATTATTAATAAATGGGTGTCGAAATATAATAATTGTATAATATATGATATTATAAGTATGTAAAATACTATTTTATATATTTAAAATAATTTAAATTTTTTATACAGGTGGTTATAGTTCTTTCAAAACAAGGAAAACAATAGGTAAGGGGATTTCAGGCCACACTTTTATTTCTGTAAGACATAAGTCATATTCACCAATTATATCTTTTATGTAGTGTATATACATACCTTGTATATATTTTATTATTATTATCATGAAAATTATGGGGATTTAAAAATCCATATTATTTTATATCTTTCTTTATGTTTCAATTCAAAATGTACCAATGTGGTAAGGTTTTATTATCTAAAATTGTCTTCTTTTAGACATATGTAATGTTACTCATCTATATTATTTTATGGGGTGTGTATATAGCTCATTTGAAATATTATATCATGAATCTCCTTATGTTCCTTATATTTATTGTTTAGTTTCATGTTATAATTTCATTGGGATTTTTAGTCAAAAGTTTCTAAAAATGTAAGGGATCTATGATTCAATCTCATTTTAATTGGGATTATTTATGATTTAATTTCCATTGAAGAAAATTATAGGATCATTTACTAATAAAACCATCTAAATTTTATTATTCTATGTTTATTAATTTAATTTTCATGAATTATTACCATATTCCTTCAATTTTTACTTAAAATCACTGGAAAAATGTTTTTATGAAAAAATGACTTTATTTTCTATTTAGTTAGGAATCATTTTCTTCTAAGTCCATGTTTTAGTTATAATGTTTTCAAGATCTTTTACTATTCTCCAATAGTTTTTTAAAGTAACTTTTACACACTTTTAAATCTATATAAAAAATTAAAATTATTTTTCTTGTCATTTTCCTAATGTGTTAATTTTTACATTTTTACAAAACAATTGCGAGGATTAATTATTTTAATGTACTCTAGATGAATAGATTTTCTATCCATCCTAACTTCTTAGTGATTTAATGCATCATTTATAAGTCTCCATGTTTTTTATCAATGAAATTTTTTTCCATAATACTATTGGAAATATTTAAAGTTCAAATAGGTGATTTCAAATTGATAATGGTATTTTACTCTAGAAATATTCCAAATATCTTTTAAAGAAATTTTTCATCTATGATAAAACATTTGGATGTTAATTACGACTTGCTTGGGGATATGATCCTATGATACCATCCTTATTTTTTCTATATATGGTTTATTAATATTATGAGATACTTATGAAACCTATTTATTTTATATGGGTAATTGTACAATGAGATGTTGAAATGTTTATGTGACATGTTCCCATTCCAAAGGTTATGATATATCGATATGATAAATGTTTTAGGATCTTGTGGTAGATATATGAATGGATTATGATTATCTGATGGCTGGTCTAGAATTATATTTCCCTCCAATTCATTTGATAATGATGGATATCACATGAGATATTAATAACTATTATGGGGATTGAACCAAGTTTATAAAGTGTCCCTTCTCTCTATGATAGTATTTGGAGTGAACCTTGACTAAGAATTTGATAGTATTGGGATTGAAAAATGACTAAGGATATGATTGTCTTAAGTGTTAACCTTGTCTAATGATACTATGGTATGGGGAGTGATCCCAATCCACTATGATATGGGAATGATTTTCTATGCTTATTCATATGGAATAAAATTATGTATTATGAAATTTTATACTCTCATGGTGTAACACCCCAAGATTTTATAGTGTGTTATTTCTTCAAAATAATTCAATAACTTTCACTACACGCAACACCAAGTTCAATCTCACCATGACTTACCAAACAAGCTGTTCAAAAGAGGTTATGAATAGTATTAACTACATTTTGAACTTTATATAATCCTTATAATTTTAGAATCCCTATTATGAGTTTCTTAGTCATAATGCAAGAACAGATTCATTTTCAGTATTTCACTTTTATCAACTTCTAATAGTGAAACCTTTTTAAATACAATATTTTAAACTTTTTGACTAAATGGGGACATCAAAAATTTAAAATGAAACATCCCAAGCTTCCGCGGTACGCTTTCCTTTGAATAAAACAGTAGCGTGTGTTGTATGCAACTTCGAGTTCTAACACACCGTAACCAATCAAACTAGCTGTTATGAATAGTAATACCTACTTTTTGAAGTTATATATATTTTATATTTTAAAATGGACTTCATTTTTGGATTCGGAATATCAAATTTAGCCTAAGGTGAAATTTTGGTACTTTTCGGATAACTTTCATATTTTGATGAATAGTGAAAATTACTAAATTTTAATTAAAAACAACTTTTTTAATCAAAATAATTAATAGTGATAAATTATGAATTTTAGTGGTTTTAAAGTATATTTAGAATATATTTTTACCATTTAATATAATGTTGGTCATTGGACATAATTTTACAATTAAACCGAACATAAACAAGTGTCAATCTTTTGATAGTTATTATCTCTTAAAAACACGCTTTTTGTTTTGACAGCGGGAATTAATTTTAAATTAATTTCTGCCACTTCTGTGTTTTGAATTTAGAAAAATGGATTCCATATTTGGAATTAGGATGTTCAAATTGTGTAAATAGGTAACTTTTATTTTTAGACATTTTGAATAATTACTGCGGTAAATATTTTATTTACCGTGGTTAAGGGTAAATCCGGTAAATAAGGGTTAAAAAATAATATTATAATAATACAAAATTACCCTAAAACGTGTCCTAACCTTATTGGTGGACACATACACGACCATGGTCATCCTTGGGTCAATTTGGGGACCCCTTGGAGCCACTTGTATGTGGTAGGGACACATTATATTAATAAAGTTAAAATAAAAATAAAAATGGCATAAGCTTACATCTTTTATAAGAACAATTTTTACATAGGGTTATACATGTTGGATTTTCGATTATAAATATTAATTAGAAAGATAAAAATATTTCCTACATAATTATGTTTTATTTATAATTTTTAGACATTAAATAATTTATTTTATTTATGACACAATGATGATGCAGTAATTACTATAATAGTGAAAAATTAAAATAATTGATATTATAAATACCCAAATAAATATAATATGAAACTTTTAATGAATTAAACTAATTTTCTAGGCTAATATGATATATTAGTATTGATTTAATGGACTTTGTTCTAAGTAATCAATCTGTTATGAGTTTCACAAAAATCAACTATTGAATAGTGTCAAAATTGACATAAAAGAGTTCTTAAAACAAATATTATATTATTAATTGATATTAAATTCCTAAAAATCTATGGCTCGGCCAAGAGACTTATATTATGATAGGTTAATCATTAATGGACCACTTGGGGGTCGCTTGGATGTATATAGTAAGTTTATTAACCATATTATATAAAAATACAAAGAGACATTGTAAAAGTGAAACTAATTAACTTAGAGTTAATACTTAAAGATAAGGTTAATATAAGTACCCAAACCTGTCTAAATTCTATTGGATGAGTTTTTTTAGACCTATCCCTACCTCATCCTTTGAATAGTCAACTTTGGAGCCTTTGGAAACCGAATATGAATTTATTATAAATTAATATTTCTAGCTTTTCCAAAGGTGCCCCTCACCCCACTTATAAAAGGGCACTCCTCCTTCTCATTTCTTCACACCTTCAAAGCCTTTTGGTTCGGCCAAACTCTGCCCAAATACTCTCCCAACATCCCTCACTACAACCTAGAGGCCTTAGTTTGATCAGAAAGCCAACCTAAGGAGCCCTTTTGATCAAATCAAAAGGAAGAACCCGAAGAAGAGGTAATGATTTCACCACCCTTTTCTAAGTTCATTTCTTCTTCCACTTCTTCTTCCTTTGTTCTTACCATTCTAAAATAATAACTCTAGTATCTCAAATATACTGTGACGTTATTATAAATATGGTACAATCATATTCAGTATTCTATCCACCCTTTGAATAACATGTCACCATACGTGCGTACGTACGGCTTACCGTCTCCACGTCGTGGTGTAATTGTTATTCAATATAATATTATTTGGATGGGTATAATAATGATGTGTAACTCATGTAAATAATAAATATAACATGTTAATGATTCTTTATATATGATATACCATACATTTATATATTATTTTAATATCAAAAGAATGATATTGTCGCTCGTGCGTACGTACGGACTACCGTCTCCACGAACGCGATGAGATTCATTCTCCATCGTATCCATTCAAGTATAATTATCATTTGATGATTTAAAAATGATGTTTAAGGACTGGATATCATTCTGGATATGAATAATATACAACAACCATGGTTTATGTAACAAAACATATAAAAGAAAATGAGTAAGTTAACTCCCGAAACGACGATAATTCTAAGATATTATTAACAAATCAATGTTAAAAGATCATATATGATATCATATTAATATATATGATTCTTGTATAATTTAATAACAACTATTTTACCATTATACAGGAGTTTAACCTACCCCAACCAAGGAAAAGTACAAGGTAAGGGTTATTTCACAATCTCTTCATTATCCGAGGTTGTATTATACGTAATAATCTACTGGGATCTCTTTATCATCCACATCCATGTTTCTTTGAAATGTATTTCAAAACATTTTTACTATTTACAAGAATATGGGTTAAAGTCATTTATACCCTTGTTTGACTTTTTATAAGAGGTTTATAAAGGAATCTTTCCTTCGTTTTCAAAACAAGGTCCTTTTTAACCTTTTCGACTGAATTGAGGTAAGAATGTTTTTTTTAACTTATACGGCGGGTGCGGTTATTTTCTGTCGTTATAAAATCGTCAAAGCTTTCCTTACAAGCTTACAAGAATATTTTCAAGAAAATGTTTTATTTTATATGGATCTTAAATGATTTCAAAAATAGAAAGAGATATTTCTCTAAAAAGTGTTTTGATTTCATCTATGTCAACATCCTTTAATGGATTTTACGCTTATTTGAAGTTGATTTATTATAATACAAAACTTCTATATTGTATTGAAGGTTTTGTGATATGTTTGACTGTGGATGTGCTATTTTATACCATTCATAGTTTATGGTGAAACTATTGACATTTCGTATGCTAGTTTTAATCCGAATGTTTATGTTATATTTCAAACTTTTCTTCAGATGAATGTGCTAAACAAGTATGTTCCGGGTTGGGGACCGGTAAAAGTAAGCCCTCCAGGTTGGGGACTGGTTAAAGTAAGCCCTCCAGGTTAGGGACTGGTAAAAGTATGCCCTCCGGGTTGGTGTCCGGTTATTAGAGGCACTCCGGGTTGGTGTCCGGTTATTAGAGGCACTCCGGGTTGGTGTCCGGTTATTAGAGGCACTCCGGGTTGGGTTCCGGTTAGAAGTAACCCCTAGGTCTTGGGATGAGGCCTAGACAAAGAAATTAACGTTTAGCATTATGCATTCCAACATTATGAAAGTGGTTATTGATTTTTGCATATGATTATTCATTTAGTAGAATATCCATGTGAATAAGTAAATGGCATTATTTCATTTTATTTATGCCATACCATGTTGAAAGTTCGTATTTAAAAGGCTTTTGTTTTAGTTATACATTGCCTTAAATGTTTATTCTTATTTATGAAAGTTTCCACTTTATTGTTATCCTTACTGGGCATTTGAGCTCACCCCTTTTTTTTCTATGTTTTATTTTTCCCAGGAAGTGAAGAAGTAAATTATGAATGACCTGCAGGGATTTTATGAGGGGATAATAGTGTGGTCTATTGAGACATTATGTTGTTGTAGTAGTTTTTCATTTTATAATGAAATGTAAAACTTATGAATATATCTGGCATTTTCCAAGGCTACTAAACCAATCGGTCTTTCGAGATTTGATCTTTCTTATGATCATGCCAATGTTACGAAGTAATGCACCGACTCTGGGTAGCTGGGGTCGGGGCGTTACAGTTGGTATCAGAGGAAGTTTAGTACAAACCTTGGAAGCTAGATTTAGATAAACTCTGATTAGAGCACGTAGACCTAAGATGAACTTTGAGGATTAGTGTAGAAGAACTTCCTAGAATTTTGGTATTGTAGAGATTTTGTGAGTTTTCCAAGCAATACATCCCTGTCTGGATACGAGCAGGTAGAGGCGGCTCTGGCACAGATGTACCTAGGGGTAAAACCCGAAAACACCGCTTTGAGCTAGACTCGAACGGGAACTGGTGCACGACAACGGGCCTTGCTGCACTCTTGGTTACGACACTCCCGGGGGATATGCTTAGGATAACTCTCACTTTATTTACAAATCATTATGAAGGGTTTATGAGTATATACTTCCTCAAAGAAAAAAAATATTTATGATTATGGATTATATCCATAGATAGTTCAATTTATGTTAAGTGTTTTATAAGTATGGGATTATGTATTTTGATTCATAAACTGATCTAGTGTATTCCATTGTTTAGAAATGGCGCCCAGTAGAAGGAATGAGAACTCCAGCAATGCACATGATCCAAAGAGAAAGAAGGATCATATCTTTCATGGTCTTAAGCCAGAATTTATAAGAGAAATAGTCTCCCATGTATTATCATTATATGAAGAAATAATATCATGTGTTGATAAGATAAGTAAAGATTTTACTGAGTCCTATGGATTTGAAGGGAAGCAAGAGAAGAAAAGGATGGAAGAGAGAAAGATGGATAAAAGGAAGAGGGAAAAGAAGAATTTTCCCATATGTGGTAACTGTGGAAAGAAACACCCTGGAACTTGCCTGAAAGGAATGGGAGTTTGTTATAAGTGTGGAGAAAAAGGGCACAAAGTACGTGACTGCAAGGGTAAGAAAATGGTTTCAAATGTACAATGCTTCATTTGCAAGGAGTTTGGACACTACGCGAACCTATGACCCAGTCATCAAACTATGCCGCAAATGATGTTATTGGATAATAATCAAGTTATGATACTACCACAGATGAAGAGGAATGATTAGAGTTCTTATGTTGATTATGTCAGTTGAGTGTTGTATCAACAATGTACTTGTTATAATGATTATGGAGTATATAAAGATTGTACTGCAGTACTATTTCATTAAGGACTTGAGATTGTGTGGAACAAAGAAAAGTGACTCAATAGCAGGATAAATTTTTGGAAAATATATGGTTGAGAGAAAGATAAACCATAATATGGTTCTGATACCGAGTTAGTGATTTTAGAATAATACATGATTGATTTGGATAAATTATATTGGATATTCTTGACTACCTTGGAACTGATTAATGATCTGTATATTCCATTATTGTTGGGGTTTAAAACATTTTTGGATTAATGAAGTATATCCAGCATTCTATATGGAATAAGGGAGCATGAATGTAATCAATAAGGAATATGGTAATACATGATGAAGGTATTCATATTCTATTATGGGGTAAAAAGGATCTATATTATGTTTACCTTCCTTATAAATGTTGGACTGTGAGTTTAGACAGAAGTATTTTGGATAGTTCTAGTTTGGATTATTTTGGATTGCCATAAAAGAACAACCCGGAGGTCGGGCGGCAATCCGTCGCGTCCGGCAAGGCTGCGAGACTTGAACCCGCAACCGAAGGGCGACAAGGGTGTATCACCTACCACTAGCCCACGAGATGTCTTGGATTAAATAATGTAGTTTTTTTTAAAAGATCTGGTAGATGAATTATAAATTAATTTATTTTGGAACCCTGTACGAATAGTATAAATAGAAAAAAAAAATTACGTTCTATTATCTTTTAGAGTGAAAGATGAGTTTGTGGTAGAAATTTATTAATGGATAAAACTCTAATTATAAAGTAAGTATATCCTCTTATGATCTTAGCCAATCTCATAAATAAATTACTCAACATTAAGAAAAGCAACTTAGAACAAAAATGTTTTCCTAGATGGTACCTTAAATCATCACTAATTTATGGATTTGGGATTGTTGGCCTTTTCATAGCCATGTCCTCTACCACTCTCCATCAGATAATTGATGGTTAGATTTCTCCTCCATATCCATATTTTCTTATATGGAACCCTAGTATGTGTTATTTTCGGTAATCTTCATACTTTCCACTCTTTATTTTAAATAGATGCCTCATTAATTCATTTTTCGATGTGGGATTTCAACTAAGATATTTTGAAATGTCAAAAATGTGTTGTCCCAATACCCTATATTTTGTTGAACCGATGGTACTTCAAATCATCATAGATTGATGAGTTTAAGGACCTCAATTTTATACTTGTTTGTGATTGATGACCTCAATCACTACCTATAAATATTTACGTTTTTCCTCCAATAATATGTCTCTAAATTACCACCAATGTTCTCCGAATCGAGATCATAATTTGGTGGTGACCCTTTCATTTCTCTTTTCCTCATATTAAGACTAAATTTTAGTAACCCAATTTCCGATGTGGGTTTTCCCACAAATATATTTTCTATTTTCAACCTTTTATTTTTGAAGAACAATTTCAAATTGCGAGGACGCAATTTATTGAAGGATGGGAGAATGTAACACCCCAAGATTTTATAGTGTGTTATTTCTTCAAAATAATTCAATAACTTTCACTACACGCAACACCAAGTTCAATCGCACCATGACTTACCAAACAAGCTGTTCAAAAGAGGTTATGAATAGTATTAACTACATTTTGAACTTTATATAATCCTTATAATTTTAGAATCCCTATTATGAGTTTCTTAGTCATAATGCAAGAACAGATTCATTTTCAGTATTTCACTTTTATCAACTTCTAATAGTGAAACCTTTTTAAATACAATATTTTAAACTTTTTGACTAAATGGGGACATCAAAAATTTAAAATGAAACATCCCAAGCTTCCGCGGTACGCTTTCCTTTGAATAAAACAGTAGCGTGTGTTGTACGCAACTTCGAGTTCTAACACACCGTAACCAATCAAACTAGCTGTTATGAATAGTAATACCTACTTTTTGAAGTTATATATATTTTATATTTTAAAATGGACTTCATTTTTGGATTCGGAATATCAAATTTAGCCTAAGGTGAAATTTTGGTACTTTTCGGATAACTTTCATATTTTGATGAATAGTGAAAATTACTAAATTTTAATTAAAAACAACTTTTTTAATCAAAATAATTAATAGTGATAAATTATGAATTTTAGTGGTTTTAAAGTATATTTAGAATATATTTTTACCATTTAATATAATGTTGGTCATTGGACATAATTTTACAATTAAACCGAACATAAACAAGTGTCAATCTTTTGATAGTTATTATCTCTTAAAAACACGCTTTTTGTTTTGACAGCGGGAATTAATTTTAAATTAATTTCTGCCACTTCTGTGTTTTGAATTTAGAAAAATGGATTCCATATTTGGAATCAGGATTTTCAAATTGTGTAAATAGGTAACTTTTATTTTTAGACATTTTGAATAATTACTGCGGTAAATATTTTATTTACCGTGGTTAAGGGTAAATCCGGTAAATAAGGGTTAAAAAATAATATTATAATAATACAAAATTACCCTAAAATGTGTCCTAACCTTATTGGTGGACACATACCCGACCATGGGAATCCTTGGGTCAATTTGGGGACCCCTTGGAGCCACTTGTATGTGGTAGGGACACATTATATTAATAAAGTTAAAATAAAAATAAAAATGGCATAAGCTTACATCTTTTATAAGAACAATTTTTACATAGGGTTATACATGTTGGATTTTAGATTATAAATATTCATTATAAAGATAAAAAGATTTACTACATAATGATGTTTTATTTATAATTTTTAGACATTAAATAATTTATTTTATTTATGACACAATGATGATGCAGTAATTACTATAATAGTGAAAAATTAAAATAATTGATATTATAAATACCCAAATAAATATAATATGAAACTTTTAATGAATTAAACTAATTTTCTAGGCTAATATGATATATTAGGATTGATTTAATGGACTTTGTTCGAAGTAATCAATCTGTTATGAGTTTCACAAAAATCAACTATTGAATAGTGTCAAAATTGACATAAAAGAGTTCTTAAAACAAATATTATATTATTAATTGATATTAAATTCCTAAAAATCTATGGTTTGGCCAAGAGACTTATATTATGATAGGTTAATCATTAATGGACCACTTGGGGGTCTCTTGTATGTATATAGTAAGTTTATTAACCATATTATATAAAAATACAAAGAGACATTGTAAAAGTGAAACTAATTAACTTAGAGTTAATACTTAAAGATAAGGTTAATATAAGTACCCAAACCTGTCTAAATTCTATTGGATGAGTTGTTTTCGACCTATCCCTACCTCATCCTTTGAATAGTCAACTTTGGAGCCTTTTGAAACCGAATATGAATTTATTATAAATTAATATTTCTAGCTTTTCCAAAGGTGCCCCTCACCCCTCTTATAAAAGGGCACTCCTCCTTCTCATTTCTTCACACCTTCAAAGCCTTTTGGTTCGGCCAAACTCTGCCCAAATACTCTCCCAACATCCCTCACTACAACCTAGAGGCCTTAGTTTGATCAGAAAGCCAACCTAAGGAGCCCTTTTGATCAAATCAAAAGGAAGAACCCGAAGAAGAGGTAATGATTTCACCACCCTTTTCTAAGTTCATTTCTTCTTCCACTTCTTCTTCCTTTGTTCTTACCATTCTAAAATAATAACTCTAGTATCTCAAATATACTGTGATGTTATTATAAATATGGTACAATCATATTCAGTATTCTATCCACCCTTTGAATAACATGTCACCATACGTGCGTACGTACGGCTTACCGTCTCCACGTCGTGGTGTAATTGTTATTCAATATAATATTATTTGGATGGGTATAATAATGATGTGTAACTCATGTAAATAATAAATATAACATGTTAATGATTCTGTATATATGATATACCATACATTTATATATTATTTTAATATCAAAAGAATGATATTGTCGCTCGTGCGTACGTACGGACTACCGTCTCCACGAACGCGATGAGATTCATTCTCCATCGTATCCATTCAAGTATAATTATCATTTGATGATTTAAAAATGATGTTTAAGGACTGGATATCATTCTGGATATGAATAAGATACAACAACCATGGTTTATGTAACAAAACATATAAAAGAAAATGAGTAAGTTAACTCCCGAAACGACGATAATTCTAAGATATTATTAACAAATCAATGTTAAAAGATCATATATGATATCATATTAATATATATGATTCTTGTATAATTTAATAACAACTATTTCACCATTATACAGGAGGTTAACCTACCCCAACCAAGG
Source organism: Viscum album (assembly GCA_963277665.1). NCBI lineage: Eukaryota > Viridiplantae > Streptophyta > Magnoliopsida > Santalales > Viscaceae > Viscum > Viscum album. Next base: position 2,051,482,399 of record OY728146.1, on the reverse strand, counting down.
AAAAGTACAAGGTAAGGGTTATTTCACAATCTCTTCATTATCCGAGGTTGTATTATACGTAATAATCTACTGGGATCTCTTTATCATCCACATCCATGTTTCTTTGAAATGTATTTCAAAACATTTTTACTATTTACAAGAATATGGGTTAAAGTCATTTATACCCTTGTTTGACTTTTTATAAGAGGTTTATAAAGGAATCTTTCCATCGTTTTCAAAACAAGGTCCTTTTTAACCTTTTCGACTGAATTGAGGTAAGAATGTTTTTTTTAACTTATACGGCGGGTGCGGTTATTTTCCGCCGTTATAAAATCGTCAAAGCTTTCCTTACAAGCTTACAAGAATATTTTCAAGAAAATTTTTTATTTTATATGGATCTTAAATGATTTCAAAAATAGAAAGAGATATTTCTCTAAAAAGTGTTTTGATTTCATCTATGTCAACATCCTTTAATGAATTTTACGCTTATTTGAAGTTGATTTATTATAATACAAAACTTCTATATTGTATTGAAGGTTTTGTGATATGTTTGACTGTGGATGTGCTATTTTATACCATTCATAGTTTATGGTGAAACTATTGACATTTCGTATGCTAGTTTTAATCCGAATGTTTATGTTATATTTCAAACTTTTCTTCAGATGAATGTGCTAAACAAGTATGTTCCGGGTTGGGGACCGGTAAAAGTAAGCCCTCCAGGTTGGGGACTAGTTAAAGTAAGCCCTCCAGGTTAGGGACTGGTAAAAGTATGCCCTCCGGGTTGGTGTCTGGTTATTAGAGGCACTCCGGGTTGGTGTCCGGTTATTAGAGGCACTCCGGGTTGGTGTCCGGTTATTAGAGGCACTCCGGGTTGGGTTCCGGTTAGAAGTAACCCCTAGGTCTTGGGATGAGGCCTAGACAAAGAAATTAACATTTAGCATTATGCATTCCAACATTATGAAAGTGGTTATTTATTTTTGCATATGATTATTCATTTAGTAGAATATCCATGTGAATAAGTAAATGGCATTATTTCATTTTATTTATGTCATACCATGTTGAAAGTTCGTATTTAAAAGGCTTTTGTTTTAGTTATACATTGCCTTAAATGTTTATTCTTATTTATGAAAGTTTCCACTTTATTGTTATCCTTACTGGGCATTTGAGCTCACCCCTTTTTTTTCTATGTTTTATTTTTCCCAGGAAGTGAAGAAGTAAATTATAAATGACCTGCAGGGATTTTATGAGGGGATAATAGTTTGGTCTATTGAGACATTATGTTGTTGTAGTAGTTTTTCATTTTATAATGAAATGTAAAACTTATGAATATATCTGGCATTTTCCAAGGCTACTAAACCAATCGGTCTTTCGAGATTTGATCTTTCTTATGATCATGCCAATGTTACGAAGTAATGCACCGACTCTGGGTAGCTGGGGTCGGGGCGTTACACATGGATCATGTTATTTGTTTTATTTCTCATTAATGTCACATAAACTACCATGATTTATTCCATTACTCTTTATTATCATCTATGGTATATTGTGTATAGTGATCAAATGTTTTGATTATGTTCTGATACCCCTTATTCTCATGTTTGTCTTAAAAGATCATTAATATCTTCATTTTTTACCCTTAATGAAAATAAAAGATCACCCTTTATTATTTTTTCTTTTCTCTAGTATATGAAGAAAGGTTTTATGTATGATGTATCTAAGAGGGGTTCTATTTGTGAAGAACTAAGTGGGAGATTATGTAAATCATTTATGTATTAGTTTTTTATTTATCCAGGTTATTAAATACACTAAAACAATATGATTTTGTTGTGGATATTAATATTAAGTAGTGAATATTGATAAAATAATATTTAATATTTATGTATGAAAATTATGGGTTGTTATGAATCCATATATTGATTTAATTAACATTTTATAATAAAGATCTCAAGACCATGGATATTTTTTCCAACATTTTGATTCCGTCTGGAATTTTCATATATACATCATCATTAATATTATCATATACATATATAGTCATAAAATCTATCAAAAATAATTCATGATTCCCATACATAACAAATATAATTTGATTCTAAATGTTTATATCATCCATCAAAGGAGATTATGTTTCATAATAATCAATTATAGGTCTTTGCGAGAAACATTGATAAGCTATACATGATTTACATCCCATAATTTAATTATTTTCATTTCCCTTTCTCACAAATACCCACCCATATCCAAAAGGTTTAATCATTATTGGGGTTTTTATATTTTACCAAAAAACCATGTATAAAAAGTGGTTATAATTTATATTGGATTGAAACTTTAATTTTATCCCAAACTAGTTTATTCTGAAATTCATAAACTATTTTAGGTTCTTGATCCTCATTAATAATATCAAGTTCCATATTTTCTGAAAACATGTCATCAACAATGGTATCTACTTGGTTTCATCATCTTAAAATATTTTTAAAATTAATAGAAATTTTTTCTTTAGTATGGTCACATACTACTGGTACATTTTTTTCATTAGGAATGTCTAGATCAATAGAATTAACTTATCCTCATGTTTTTTTTATTTATCCAAATAACATGGTTTGTTTCACTTTTATTTTCTGATGTTTTTTTATTTTGGTCCAAGTGTCCATACATGATTTAGATATATATTGGATGCATAATTAATAACACAAATAAATATTTTTTATCAAATATCTATCTTGTTTAGTGTATTTTTTATGGGTATGTATGACTTTTTAACCTGTTTGGAATCATTGAATACATCAAGAAATCAATTTAATGAATTTTACATATTAATGATATTTTTAATTTTTATTTCAATAATATTTGTATGAGGATCAACATAAAATATTGATGTTCTTTCCCAAAATATTTCTTTTCTAATCAATTATATTTTCCCATTTAATGTTGTAAACATATTTTCATCAAAATGAAAAGAAATAATTTTTTAGTAAATACATCTCCTTTATTATCTAATGATACATAATGATAAATGGAGGTTCAAAACCAACATATATCTCTAATAATATTTTTTAGCCCATTTTTCATTTTGGATATTCTACTAGCACATATAAAACACACTAAAATGTTTAAAAATTTGAAATATTTTCATTATAACCACAAGTACATTACAATGAAGAAGATTAATTATAATATGATAGTTTTTTAATCAATGTTGATATTTTAAAAACTAACATACCCCATTATAAACATGGAAATTTTGTTTTATAAGAAGTAGTCTAGATAAATGGTGCAGTAACATGTTAAATGATTCAATAATAGCAATTTGATTAGGAATGTGAGATATAATATGTTCAATAAATATACCAATAAATATGAAATAATTATTAAATTTTTGTGATGAATATTCTAAACTATTATAATTCTAGATATTCTTGATTAAATAATCTAGTAATTTTTCCCTTAGAATTATTATTTGAGTAATAAATTTTACAAATTCTAGGATAAAAGTTCATAACAAGAACCCATGGGAGCATCTACTTGATTTATAAATCCTAGTCATAGAATATCCAAATGTTCTACATGGTGGATTAAATAGACCACACATGTCACCATGAATTATTTCACTGAAAACAGTAGATTGAGTCTCAATTTTTTATATTGTTTTTTATATAATCATTTTTCTTTGAGAACAAGCAGTTTATGAGAAACCATTAGGTGTAGGAACCCTTTTATCATCCCAATGGATTACCATGATTATATTTTATTATTTTGATTATAATTATTAATCTTTAATGGACCAAATTTTTATTCCATAAATGAATGTATCATGTCCAATAAGCTTATTTTTTACTATATTTGACTCAATTGTACCTATATGTACATATTATAATACCGAAGGAAACATTGAATGGTTATCTAAAATAATCAATTTTTTATTATTAGTGCTTATTACATGAAGGTATTAATCAACTACTTTATACACGGTCTTGATGTAATAACCACTTTGATGAATATATTTAAGTATTAATATATTTTATCAAGACTTGAGAGAAAAAATGCATCATTTATTATGATTTGTGTAACACAATGTGCAAAAATATCATTATCCTGGGGATTAAATATGATTGAGAAATTGGTCTAATTAATTTATATTAAAATAAAAAAACCAAATAAATATGAAATGAAATCAAATGAAAAGAAATTAGGCATTAAAAATTCAAATATTAAAAAATATATTACAAGACAAAAAGTATATATCCATTGTATGAATTTATATATTGTTCACATACAAACAACTTTAGGGTTTTATAAATAATCAAAGATATAAAAATTCAAAATATCATCAGTTCGTTTTTTTGTACTTGTATGAAAATGTTTACTCAACACTCATTTCCATTATTAAATAAGATGTTAATAAAGAAAAAAATAAATTCACATCAAATAAATACATGACCATTTCTCCTTTATAACACACCATAAAAATTAACTTTAATAATTATATTCTTTCTTTTTTGTGGTTATTCATTATTTGAAAAGTTTCAGTGGTACTTGTTCCTATTATTATTAGAGATATATTCATCTTGAACAAATTGTTTTCCTCAAAACCAACTATGTATAGTATTTCCTTGTCTTTGATTACAAGAATTTTCATTCACTTATAGGAATGGAGATGCAATAGTTGGTTTAAATTTATGATTTCTCATATAGTGTTTATTGTTTTATTCTATAACAAGATGCAAAGAGAGTAACGAAAATTATTTTGTGAAGCCTTTCACATGGTATTATTTTTGTACAATTATGTTTTATCCATAAAAAGTAGATAAATAATTTTCCCACATATTCATATTGGTGATACTATATTTTCTTAATTTCAATTGAGATGGTATTTCAAAAATTGTGATGTTATATAGAATTATCTATTTAAAATCATGGAATTCAGTATTACTCCACTTTAAATTTGGTAAAATTAAATTTCTTAGGATATAATACCACACCTTGAATTTTTTTCAGGACATTATAGGAAACTTTACCACCAGGTACTCATTAAAATAATTTTGAAGGTGATGATAGAAGAATATCTAGGCTTAAATAAGGAATTTAGTAGAAAATTTATTATCAACATTTATCTTTCCACTAATAACATTTTCATTGAGATGTATCTTGACATCTGAAATCCGTGGAAACTAATTAATTCCAAAATTTTCATGGGGAATAAAACCAAGCTTCACTTTATTCACCATGGAAAGATAATTTCTTATTTCATAAATAAATACATTGAGTAGTTTAATCTCATGATAATAATATATTATAAAATAGATTTAACACCAAATATACATATAGATATTTTACATTATATATGGGAAATGTTCTAGAGACCACTATTTGGAGGTCTCTAAGTTCATAGAAAATCCCACCCCACCCCACCCACATGTCCCCCTTATAGGAATCCCCCAATTTCCCCCAATTTAATCCCTTCGTTCCCCTTTTCCACCCACACAACCTATCCCAGTATTTACCAACTTCCCACTCACATGCATAAATCCCATACATCTAACATGTGTGACCTGTGGTGCCTACTCTCTAATTTCTCTCCTCTCTATTGTAATCACCCTATCTTCCTCCTCACCAATCACTGCTCTTTAAACTATTTTATAATTGATTTTTCAGACCCAAAACCTAGAGTTTTTTATGAAACATGGGTACAACCTTATCATATCATTATGGATTTTTTTTTAAATTGACATATTATTTGAAAATATAGTTTTTTTGGTTTTTTTGGAATTAGACTTTTTTTATTATAAATTTTCATATTGAAATTCCTCTCCCTATATTCAAAGGAGTTTTTTAGCAGTTCAGATAGTTTTTTTGAAACTATAATTTGACTACACAAAGAGATATATTATTTAATATTTATATTTTTATATTTTTTGTCTTTAATTATGTTATTATACAATTATATATATATACATAAATTTTTATAACCTATCATATATATATATATTAATATTTGTGTGTATGTGTATTTATTTAAAAAAGTAAATAATCCATTATTTTTTAATTTTTTAAAAAAATTTATATAATTAAGATTATAAATACTATGTGTTCATTTTAAATATATATATATATGAATTAATATTTTATTCATTTTTATTTTCTAAATATAAAATAATTTATTATATAATAATATATTATTCTTATGTATTTATATATATTTAATAATAGTTATCAAATTATTTTTCATGTTATATAACCATAATTACTTTGACTATATATATATATATTCTTTATATCTATTTTGAATATAAATTTATTCATATTTTTTATAAATTATTTCAATTTTATAATTATACTTTTTAGTTATATTTTTAAAACATAAATGCGTTTGTTAAATAATATTTTTATGATTTTATATTTATTTATATTCCATTTATTTGTTTTATCTATAAGTAAATATTTTAAATTATTTTTTCACCCTTTTTTATTAATATATTTTATGAAAATATTTATTCCATTATTTTTTTTATTACATCTATAATTTATTTTTAAAAAATTAATTATATTCATTTTTTCATATTATTTATACTGTTGTTTTATTATTGGAACCATTTTTATTATTATTAAATATATTTAAAAATTCAGTTTTAAAAAATATTTAAATTTGAATAATGAATCTAGGAGTTGTGCTCAGTGATTAGTGAACGAATAGGTTTAAATCAATTGTATTTTTTTACAAAATCATTTTTTAATTTTAACATTATATATTGCTTCCTGTTTTGATCCAATAACATTGTTTCTCTAAACCTCACCTAAATTAAACAAAAAATAAAGGTAGCAGAATAATAAGATTTTTCAATGTTTAGTTCTGAGGCCTACGCCTTTACATGATTAGTTTTTCACCCTAATAACAGATTCTCCACTATAATAAAACTATAACTGAAATGGATTGATAATTACAACAACATCATAGAGTCTCAAGGTGCATACACCTTCCTACTTTACATAATACTTAAACAATATTAGCTTCAAACTAAAATCATGGATTTACAATATATCATATTTATATACACTCAGTCTCATAATATCCACAACTTCCCACCATGTATATACTAGTGTTTTCCTTCAATCAATTTTGCATAGATATTTGATCAAAATAATTATGTCATTGCATCCACAATATAAATATCATTCCTATCAGCATAAGTTTTAACATGAATAACATATAACTTTATCCTTGTTTCATCTCATCTTCATAGGTCTTTTATATATCCTTCTCACCTAGATTTATCAATTGAAATGATCTCAAATGATCTTCCAAAATCTAGAAACTCCTTAATCATTAAATGGATTTACACCAATGAGAAAATACATGTATAGTAGGTCAATCTCTCCTCATCTCATTTCTTTTTCTCACTTTATTGGATCACTTGATCTAATCTAAGAGTGATGGTCAAATTCCTCTTCATCCTTTAGCTTTAATAACCTAGTGATTTAACCTTAAGTTTAGTATCTGATCCTTCTTCATTACCTTTGAGAGGTCTCAATTTATCTTCTTGGATCACAAATATTTTTCATTACTAATGAACATAACCACTTATCTTCAAGTAATCATTTTATTTTTATACATAGTTTATGGAATAATATTTTCTATATTATGAATATATAAAATTCATTAGAATTTGGGTTCTATATTCTCATTTTAACAGTTACCTATACATGAAAGGTCTCAAATGATCATGTTTCTTTTTCCAAAACTGTTTATCTTCTGAAAATGACTGGGATCCCCTTTATTTCAATTATACTCATTTAGCATCTCACAACCAAACTCATATATCCCTATTACATCTATAATTTTTCATTTTTTCACATATTTTTTACAAAATATCTTCAATTAAATCCCAATTAGATAATTCTACATATTTGTATGATTAATCCTATAATATACATATTTTTTATTTGACTCATTCATCACAACTTTAGATCTTTTGTAAAATTTTATAAATACATCACTCTTGAATATGTATATCATGGATATAATCTCATCCCTTCATATTTTCCTTTAGTCATCTTGAATCAAAATTTCTTAGAATATTTAGATCATTGAGAAATATCTAGAGTTCCATATTACTAAATTCTAAATTCATATCATCAGTATAAATTTTCAAATATTATCATTTGAGATTCACTAATATAAAACAAGAATATTCTCCATTCTTCATATCATTATTCATCTTCAAAATAAGATTGTATAATGGATCTTTAAGGCTTCAAGATGTTTTGATTTTTATTGAATATCCTAGGCACCATCCCATATAATTTTCATCCAAATTATCCCATTCTATAAACTCTACTTCTTCATACATGAAAAATATCTCAAAATATCAATTTCATTGATCTTCTATTTTTTCAATTTAATGGTAATATTCGCCAAAATTCAGTCCTATTATCACATTCATTTTATGATATTTTGATCCAGTAATAATGGTTTTAGCATCATACCAATTATTTTTTCTTCACGCATTAAATCAGAAAACACTACTTAATTATGATATTTTCATAATACCTATAAGGGTAAAATAATCCATACATGATAATCCTTATGGATCATTTGTTTAAGATCATCCTTATGATATTAATAGAATCATCCTTACTAGACTCTAAATGATCCTTATAGACCTTCATGCTTACTTCTTCATAATATCCTTACAGGACTAATGCCTATTGAATTATAGTTATAGAATAGTTCTTATATGGGAATCATTCTTATGGTCTACTCATACATACCAAATTCATCCTTAAATATACTTCATCTTTATAGTCCCATACAAGCTTATAGGGTGACTATTCATATGGGGGACTTTATGGTTACTATTAGATCACCCATAAAATAATGACCTTCACATCTAAATCCTTATGGAAATCTAAATACTAAACCAGTTTCCAAATTCCATTCAAATAACTTTAGATCCACTTAAAAATATCTCAATCCATATAAAATATCTTCAAAACACATATGTGAATATCCAAAAACATATTTAACACTTCAAAACCATTCCAAAATATGTTTACAGTATATTAACTCAAGTTAGTTTATTTTTTTGATCCACATTTTACTTTAAATCCTTTAAAACTATCATCAAAACATTATCCAATTGTTTTATGACACTATATTAAGTAGCCTTTAAACAACAGCACACCAAGATGGATTATCCAACATTATAGGTCTTTAGTAACCTAAATTAACTAGATTTTAACTGTACTAATGAATTCACTTAATGATATTTAAAATAGAAAACTTTTTACTCTTTAATTTAATGATGTATACAACACTTAACTCCTCAGTACCTATCATATCTCCATAAAGACAAGTATAATCAATATTATAATGTGAAAGGTATGTTCTCCAAGTATCCTTAATTGTTTCTTTATTACATATGTTCATAGGATTCTTCTCATGCCTTATGTAAAGGTTGGATACTCAATCTATCACCCATTAAACCATACACATTGAATTTGACCTTTTCACAATATCCATTGTCAAAAAATATAACCATCAGGCACCAAATGAATTTGGGTGTTTCAAACTCACCCTTTTTATTTGATGTATATACCTAATTTTATTCAAGTTCTTTATTACTCTTCCCCCTTCAAGTTGATAAGAAATGAAAAGTATTCAAGTTTTCCTTAACTTGGTTTATTTCTTATAGCATTGATGATCTCTTCCATACATGAGAGATTTAGTCAAATACTTGAGTAATGGTAACTAAAATATCTCAAATATCAATGATCCTTAAGAAAATAAACTCTATGTATGCAGGGTATAACCCATTTTAGTAAATAATAGTGATTTTATTAAAGCATAAAATTTATCCATATGCCTCACTCTATGTGATGAAAAATCCTAAATTTTGTTCTTTAGGGATATCTAAATAGATTTTAAAGAGACTTTATGATGAAATAAAAAATATATATGGAATATTCACCCATTTTATTAGGTCCTTATGAATGGATTATTTTTATTATTCTTCATCATGGGATATTTCTTTCAAAAATAATCATTGAGAAAATTATATTATACTTTATATATGATACCAATTGTAAATAAATACCAATCAAAACAATCATTATGATGTTATCTTTATTTAGTTGTATGAAAACCAAAATCCTATATAGTTACCCACTTCTTTACATTATCTTTAATTCCCACTTTAATGTATCATAGACAATCATGAAAGTGAATAACATGTACTCATACTAACTCCATAATTATAGCAGTGGGGCAGTAATTTCTTTCTTAACCTAAAAAATCAATTATTCTCATCTCTAAAAATCTAATCTTCTTCGTTATTTATACCTAATTGTTTACCCAAATAAATTCACCTATATAAAATATGGTTTTATCTTCTTTTTAGGTTTCTTAATACTTTTAAATGTCTTTTTAACTTGACTAATCAAGGAATTTTTACCTTGTTCTGTTTATTTTATCTTATCTTCCACCATTGAATAATCATGCCATTTAATCAAACATAGATTATACACATTAACTTCCTCAGTTTTTAGTGTGTATTCCTTCTTTATATTAAATGATTTGAGACTTGAAACTATTGTCTATTTTTCTTTTTCCTTCACCAACTCTACCAGTCAAGGTAAAAAATTCATGTATTTATTTGGAGTGTGTCCTAGATGGTTGAACTATCCATATAATTTTTCTTTATATTTGTGTTTCCACTCTTAAGTAACCTTTAAACCTCATAATATATCATGTATTTCACTATACTAATAATTTTTTTGTGTTCATTTTATTTAATCACATTTTTTTATCTTACTCCATAAAAAATTGAACATCATATTCATTTTACTTTGGAACATGATGTGACATTTTTAATTGTAATAGATAAAACTTATTTTATATACTATGATATATTTCTCAATAGTCCACACATACTTATTAAGAGTATTATTATTAAAAAAAATATTCACTTATTTAAAAATTATGGTAGAATTCATTTTAGATCATTATTTATTATTTTGTTATGGACTATTCATAATAGTATAAGAGTCTTTGTTGATTAAAAAATACCAACATTCATCATATTTGTGGCTAAATTTTTTAAATTATTATAGAAATTTAATATAATTTATAATCTATTTCATAATAATTGATTATTTCAATTCATTGATAACTAATTCTTCCTGGTAGCTTTGTTCTCAGGATTACCTCTACTCTCTTGCTTCTGAACTTATTATTGAGATGAGGATGTGTTGAGATAATTTTTTGATATATTAGTGAAATGGTTTAAAGTTTATATGATATTTTATGTTTTATTTTATTTTTAATTTATAAATCTTATTCAAACTCACATTTATTTTCAGGTGAATATTCTTGAAGATTAATTCATACAATATTAAAGTCAGTTCTAAGTGTTTAAATATCATGGAAAGAGTTTTTTATGCAAGAATATTGAATGATACACAATAATGTGTTCCAAAATATAATTAATGGTATTTAACCATATATTTTTATTAAAGTAAAAGGTTTTCAACATAACAAAGGTTTATATCGTATCCAATTTACATTTTTTTGGGATATACCATAGTAGAAGTTTTCATGTTGTGGACTTCTTTAAATTTTAAGTGGAAGTAAAATAGTCTACATGGCATCATGGAATAGTGTAAGTGTCCATACTACAGAGGAATCTCAATTCAATTATTCCTTTCCATAGTAAAGTACCAAACCACAAATATGGTCAGGTGGATTTTTGATGACTTTAGAAATTTTGGGAGGTCAATGCTATAACTTTTTTCCATGATGTTAAAATAAAATATGTAATAACTCTCCAATATTATTGCATCACATCATAAAAGATGATGGATTTAAATTTAGTGGTTCTAGATAATTTTGGACAACAATACTATAATGAATTTTCTATTTTGTAGAGTGTTTGATTAGTTAATAAATATTTTGTTTGAAATACCACCTCATTTCAAAATAGATGATGCCACTCCATAGAAGTTGTTTTCTATGTAAATATGAATATCCCATCTAGTTTTATGACATGGCTTCATGTTATAATTTTTGAATGTATTCCAACCAATTTTATCTAAAAATTATTTTTTAATAGTAATGATTTTTTTTAAATATATCTAGTGGTTTTGATTCAAGAAGTTGATATAAATTAGAAAATACAATTTAGATATTATTTATTATTTAAGGGGTTATTGTGAATATGTTTTAATATTGGATGTTTTGAGAATATAATAGTGTGCAGAGAGTTACAAAAAGAAGTGGTTTAGATATTCCAAATATAGTGAAGATTATATTATTATCCAAAGAATATGAATTAATGAAAAATAATAATAATGAAGTGGTAATGTGCTTTTGAAGTGAATATAGAGTAAAGAAGTAATTTTATCATATAAAATATTGAAGGGGAGTTTTTTCTTGTTCAATTTAATTCAAGTAGAGCGGAAGTGGAATACTTAAAGATGCTTGACAACTTAGAGAAAGTCTATTCTAGTTGAATAATTTTCTATTATTAAAAAAAATATCATTATATAGTGTGGGAGGAACTTGTGTACAGGATGAACTGAAGCATAGTCAGGAGACATGAAAACTTAAGTTAAAAGTTTATAACTTTCTCATTGTAATCACATAATGACTATAATGGGTAGTGTGATCCTATGATAATCCATATCACACTAAGTAATAACCTTATCACATTGATAGGTGAACCATGTAAATATACTATGTTCCATGGTGTTTTTGTGTGTTTGGATATGTTTCATAAATCATAAATGCATCCTAACATGTGGTGAAGGTTATTTTGATATAAATAAAAAATTGTATCGATTAATGATTCATTTCCCTCTTAGTAATATCTATTTGGTCCTAAAGTGTTTGCATAATTCTAATACTAATAAAATTTATCACATTATGTCAATACTCTATCTTTATATGTCCATACATCTATAAACATAACAGTGCTCTAAAAATATTAATTTTTTTACATTAGGTGCAGTCTATCAATCTTTGGAGACTTTATTTTTTTAGTCAGAACATCATATTTTTTGAGATTCAATTGGGTAAATAAAGTTTTTATATCATCTCACATCCACCATTGACGTATTGGTGGTGTTCTTATAAATTTAAAAAATCTACATTTATTGATATTTATATTTTTTCCATGTATTATTTTCAAAGTTAATTCAGTATATAAAACTTAATCTATTATTTGGAATAATTTTCTCAAAGCACATTAGGTAGAGGAATATCCAAATGTTCATCCAATATTATTGCTAAAAATATGACTATTTTCATTAGCTCGACTCTTTCTATAAGTTCTACTATTATTAGTTATTCTTTCATTAGATACAAAATTTTTTTCTTTTTTTCTTCTAGATTCATTATTTTTTCATATAACTCAAGGTACTTCATGTCCAGGGGATATTTATCTACCTCAATAGTCTTCTATCTCTATTCTCAATAGCTTTCAATATTTTATTTTGTTCTTCAAGAATATTTTTAATCTCTTATAGTGAAAAAACAAGATATTTCACACTTTTTATTTCACTTTTAGTTGTGAATCCTTGAAATTCACTATGGATTGATACATATTCCCTAATTCATAGACTACCTCAGTATCTTCCACTTTAGACATATCCTTGTAACAAATATTCTTTTTAAGACACTAATATATTTAATATATCTTTCATTTAAAAGTGAGATAGTTTCAAAATTTTCTATCACTAGTATTATGAGGGTGTTGTAAATGCCTATATTTTATCCAATGCCTCATCCATTGTAATGACCCAAACTTTTATTAATGAAAATTCATCTTGATCTATTTCAATGTATTATTGTAAAACGATTATATAAAATATATACACTTCTTTTTTTATGATTTTGGATTTTAAAATACCATTAAGAGTTATTACCTTTTCTAATATAGATATTGAATAGTGATCAATTGGTTAGTATAAATATAGGGCTTTAACAAATCCAATTTACTCAGACAAAGGAAATGATCTCCTCATCTAGTATAATTGCTCCATATAAAGCCCATTTTTCGGAGCTTAGAAAGGAGGTGGCGTCATTGGGATTCACTCTTGACCAATCCAAAGCTGGGCTTCAATATGTTAAGCTCAAATGGAACCACCTATGAGAGAAGTAGCAGTTGATAGATATTACCACCCGAGCGATGTTATTCGAACCACCCCAAGAGTCTGTTACCATCGCACACCTTACCCTTCGGTCTTATGTTGGTGTTATAAGGAGTTATGTAAAAATACCCTAGCACTATGATTATGTGTGTTATTTTTTTATATAATAAATAATATTCATTCATTTTATTATTGTTACTTTATAAATATTTTTTAAAGAACAAATAGTAATTTTAGTTAATATTAAATTAAAAAATCAATTTTGATGAATTAATGGATTTTTTAATCAAACAATATTTTAATAAAATATTATTACTAAATTAATTTTCATTAAATATAAATGATCATACAATTTTTATGAATACAATTGTGATTTTTATTAAGGTTTGAATGATATCTTTGTCAAAACCCGTGAATTTTAGATAAATGTTGGTTTTTATTTTAAAAGTAAAAATTCACATATTTAGAAAATTATTTAGATAAAATGAATATTATTTTTTGAATCAGGATGTCGAAATTATCCAATGGTTAATTTTTCATAATTTTCTGATATAGTCGAATTTTTTGGTAAAAATTAAATACTGTTTTAATATATTTTATTATTTAAGCAAAGAAAAGACCTCTTTTAACTAGGTAGAGGGATACCCATTACATATCCTGAAGGCCCAGTGGGCTTGTATCCCATTACATAGCACGTAGGCCCAAATTTTTTGCCTAAGGCCCATTCTATGAATAGTAACCCGGTTGCTACAGTGCATGCCGCTGCTACAGTTCTCTGCCGCCGCTACAGTATCCTATCGCCGCTATAGTACCCACCGTTCAACAGTACCACCACTACTACAGTACCACTACAGTACTGCTACAGTAACATGCACCCCATGGGTTTTAAACCCCCATTTTTCATGTAGGATTACGAGGTTCTTACCACTTAGCCAAACCCCAACTACTTGTTCTAATTTATAATGTCTTTTATGACATCATAATGACCCAATAGTGATGTAATAAAATAATCTAAATATTATTTTTCGTAAATATATTTTTTACCTTTAAAATAATGTGATTTTAGATTTGTTGTATTAATTTTATGGTGCCTTAGTGGACCCTCCAAGATTTATAAAACATTTTAACCTTTTAAAATGTTTCCCTTAAGAGTGTGACTCACCTCCATATAATAAATCCTAATATTTTAATATTTTTTTCCATTGTCCTCATAAAATAATTTTTTTACTCCCCTTTGGACAAAACCATGGTCTGGTTTTTGGTTTTTATTAGTTTAATGTGTGGTGTCCAAAACCTAAAAAATAAATAATTCCCTCCCTTTTCCTATATAAACCCACCTAAGATCCCACTTCCTCTTCACTAAAAGCATTTGGATCTCGAAAAAACTCTTCCCTAATCTCTCTATAATCCTCCAAAGTCACCCCAAGCTCCCAATAATCCTATCTCGAGCCTCTCCCAAGCCTTTGGGATCACACTTCCAAGTAAGGGATTTCTTCCTTTCTCATTATAGTCCAAATTTCTTTATGTTGTTATGCCCCTTTTATTTTCAATTAAAAATTTTGGGGTATGATTTATCACCTCCACTGTAATTCCATCCTTATGTGTGAATGTTGAGAGACCATTTTCTCTCTCATTAATTCCTCCCATGTACACCTGTTACCATGCCGAAATTCTGTAAGGGATTTCTTCCTTTATTATTTTTGTCCAAATTTCTTTATGTTTTTATGCCATTTTATTTTCAATTAAAAATGTTGGGGTATGATTTATAACCTCTCCTATACTTACCTCATTATGTTTTAATGATGATATACCCCTTTCTCTCTCATTAATGCCTCTCATGTACACCTGTTACCATGCCAAAATTCTGTAATGGATTTCTTCCTTTCTCATTTTTTTCCAAATATCATTATGTTTTTATACCATTTTTTTCAATTAAAAATGTTGGGTTATGGTTTTACACCTCCACCATACTTCCCAAATTATGTTTTAAAGATGATAAAACTCTTTATCTCTCATTAATTTATCCTATGTAAACCAGCTACCATGCTGAAATTTCGTAAGGAATTTCTATCTTCTCATTTTACATTCAAGAAATTATTTTTTATTATGAATATAAATTACATTAAATTTGTTTGGACATGTATCTATATGACCCCCTTAATGTAAATTTCATCTAAATATGACAATAAACCCATTTCTCTCTCATTAACCATTTTTATGAATTCTTATGTCACGTTGGTATGTTACCGAAATTGCACTGTGATTTTCCAAGTCAATGTCATTATGCAATGAATAACATGTTCATTTCTATATCAAGGGTATTCAACTTTATGAAAATTTAATTATTGATTGTATAGTTTCATGTATTAATTAAACTTTCCTTTATTGTGGAAAAAATTATGATGTTTAAAGAATCCATGTTATATGATCCATGTGACACACTTATGCATGAAATTAAATGATTAAGAATGGTGTGCCCTAATAGCGCTATAATGCAATGGGTAAAGATTAGTATCATGATAATTCTAGTGAAATGGTGGTTTACTTGTTCTAATTAAAATTAAATGATGGTTTACTCATTCTCCATGTGCAATGAGCCTTGGATCATGCTAATATCATGTTAAATGTTGATGCCACATTTCCATGTTATGATAATCATGTTATATCATGCCTTTATGTTCATGTTTTTATTATGCTCCATTGATATTCCTATTACCTGAAATGTACTAAATTATTCACATTATTCCTTGTTTACTCCCTTACCGGGATTTATAGATCACCCTTTTCTTATGCATGTCCTCAGGTTATCCCATGCAATGCTATGTACGAAGGAATGTGTATAGTCATGTAAAAGAAGTTTTCAATAAAGATGTGTATTTCATGTTTTAAGTTGTCATGTAATGTTCCTAAGCCCCAAATACACTAGACATCTCGATCTTCTATGTTTTATCAAGTTAGGTTTTATATAATAAAACATGTTTAAGTGTGAAATAAATAGTAGGGTTGTTATAGTTGGTATCAGAGGATAGGTTTAGTTATTTTTGGGATTAGGATTTGAAAAACCTAGTGAAATCCTTAAGAATAAGACTAAGCATAATAAAAACATCCCTAAATTTTGGTGAGTATTGAGTAAGTGGTTTATCAATCAAATATATCCCTGTCGGGATATGATCAGGTAGAGGTGGCTCTGGCATAGATGTATCTAGGGGTAAAACCCGAAAACACTGCTTTGAGCTAGACTCGAATGGAAAATGGTGCACGACAATGGGTCTTGCTACACTCTTGGTTATGACACTACCGGGGGATATGATTTAGTAAATTTATAATATTAGTACAAACCATTATTAAGGGAATAAAAAAATTCTCCTAAGAATATATGTTAGGAAGTAGATCATGGATAACATATATTGAAGCCTATAAATTCATAAGTTAAGGAAATAAAAGTAATTTATAATTCATTTGTTTTTGTCTTTGGATTAACCTTTATGTGTTACCCCTAACTTTCATTTTATTCTATCCAATGGTCGGTAATAGGAGGACTCGGGCTAACAACCGATGTGAAGATCAATGTGATGACTGTTCTAATGGGATGCCCAATTTGATGGGAGTAGGAATTGTGAACTTTGTCATGATACTCTCTTAGTTAACTCAAGTTTTTAATAGAAACATGGGTCAATAGGAATGTTAAACCCCCCCCCCCCCCCACACACACAAAAGAAAGAATAAGCCACAATCTAGAGCTTCATGAGAAAAAGGACTCCTACTTTTAATGGATCATATGATCCCTTAATTGTGGAACAATGGATCAAATACATTGAAAGGATATTCTCTATCCTTCAATGTTCCGAACAATAGAAGGTTATTCTGTTTGTTTATCATATGGAGGGTGATGTTAATCAATGGTGGACATTAATAAAAAATATAAATCCTGAGGAGGAGATCAAGGCGTTGGAATGGAAGGATTTCTGAAAAAAAAAATCGATAAATATTTTCCTCACACCCTCCAACTTAATATGGAAAGGGACTTCCTTTCCCTAAAGTAGAAAGACGATGAATCCATCAGAGAGTACAAGGAAAACTTCAAAAGTCTTTCATAATATGACTTTGTCTTTGTCGTTACCCCTGAATTCAAGGTTGATAACTTCTTCGGTGGGCTAAAACCCAGTCTATATAAATCACTGGCGATCTATGACTTCGAGAGATATGAGTAAATTGTCCAATGTGCCATAAAAGTTGAAATGTAGATTAGAGAATCTCATAGATATCATGGGGAAAAGAAGAATAAGGTGGAATTAAATTCTGGTGGTCTGATGGATAAATCCAAAGGTGTAGAAAGAAGCACCCTGGAAATTGCCTGAAGGTGATGAGGAAATGCTTTAGGTGTGGAAGATATGGGAATCTGGCCATTAACTCCTGACAAGAAAAAATTTCAATTGAAACAGATGAGAGGAATTCTCTATTTAACTCTCAAATCATTTTTCATTACTTCAACTACAAAGAACCAGGGCACATTGCAAACCAGTTCCCTAAGACAAGGGATTTTAGAGGCAAACAACAACCTCTAAGGTAGCAAGGGTGAGCTTTTTCCATCACTACCACCAAAGTGAACCCTGGCAGCAAAGTGGTGACTGGTACACTGGTTATTAATTCAATAATATCAAGTGTAATTTTTTATTCTATTTCTACACATTATTTTATATCCCTAAAGTTTAGTAGAACAATCCCAACACCACCACAAAACATGGAAGTAAAGATGTCGATGATAATAGTAAATGGGGAAATCATTGCATACCATGAATATAACTCCTCCCCTGTCATAATTTGTGGATTTAAATTCCCAAAAACCCTCATCATACTCTCTTTGGTGTAATTTAAAGTAATTATTGGCATGGATTGGCTTTACTTATATAGATCCAACATAAATTGTTGTGATAGGTAAATCACTCTCCGTATGGCGAATCAACCCCCGATTCTGTACAAGTGCAAGAAGGAGGATGAATCTTCTTTAGCACCATCATCTCAAGTGTGGATATTAATTCCCTATGAGTACATGTATCTGGCTCATATTATTGAGTCTAAGGAAGCATCTATCCTTGAAGACATACCTATTGTGAGGGAATTTGATGGAGTGTTTCCCAAGGAATTGTTTGGTCTTCCTCCTATAAGAGATGTTGAATTCTCAATTGATCTTATACCTAGGGAATTTCCAATATCCAAGAATCCATATAGAATGGTTGTTTTGGATCTTTAGGAGTCAAAGAAACAACTACAGGTGAATATAGATAAAGGGTTTATACACCCAAGTGTTTCACCATGGGGTGCACAAGTCCTCTTCATCAAGAATAAGGATGGTTCAATGCACTTTTTCATTGATTATCATGATCTTAACAAAATCATGATAAATAACAAGTATCCTCTACCATGAATTCATGACTTATTCAATCAGCTACTTGGATCACAATACTTCTCCAAGGTGGATTTTCGGTCGGGATATTACCAAGTAAGGGTGAAGAAAGATGATATCCCCAATACTACTTTTCGTACAAGATACGGACACTATAAATTCATAGTAATGCCTTTCAGACTCACTAATGCTCCATAAATCCTCATAGACTTGATTAATAGAGCCTTTAGAGATTACCACAACAAATTTTTGGTAGTCTTTATAGACGATATTCTAATATACTCCAAAAATAAGGAGGAGAATGAGGAGCATCTAAGCATGGTACTATAGACATTGTGGAAGGAGAATCTATATGAAAAGTACAAAAAGTGTGAGTTCTGGTTGAAGGAGGTCTCATTCTTGGGTCATATAATCACAATAAATGGGATATTTATGGATCCCTCCAAGATAGTTGTAATTGAAAGATGTCCAAGGCCAACATCGGTAATGGATATCCGTAGCTTCCTGGGGTTATTTGAATATTATATATGATTTGTGAAAAAATTCTCATGATTATCAAACCCTCTTACCAATCTAACTCTGAATGGAGTCAAGTTTTCTTGGATTGATGAATGTGAATAGAGATTAAAAGAGTTGAAAATGAGTCTTATCACTACACCTGTTCTCACACTACCCACAAGTGGAGAACTTTTTGTGGTATTTAGTGATGCTTTGTAGAAGGGCATGGGTTGTGTGTTTATTAAAAATGAAAAATTCATTTCTTATGCTTCAAGGAAATTAAAAGTTCGTGAGAAAACTTATCCAACACATGATCTAGATTTGGCTACAGTAATCTTCTCTTTGAAAATTTGGCGGCATTACCTCTTTGGGGAGAAGCTTGAAATATACATAGATCACAAAATCCTCAAGTATATATTCACACAAAAAGAGTTGAATATGTGCCAATAAAGATGGTTAGAGCTGATCAAATACTATGACTGCTTAATCCATTACCACCCTGGGAAAGTGAAAAAGGTGGAGGATGCTCTAAGTAGAAAAGACCTAGCGATTCTATCATTGATGAGAATTTAAAAGGATCCAATATTCTTGGATTTGATGAAGATGGACATGGGAATCATAAAGAAGGGAACATCATCAATATTTTCACAAATTATTTCTCAAGAATCTCTTTTGAAAAGGTTAAAGGATTCTCAAAAGGATGATGTGGGAATTCATAAGAAATTGGAAACTATCAAAAAAGGGAAATCCTCAGAGTTCAATGTTACTGAAGAATGAATTGTGATATTTGGTTCAAGACTATGTGTTCCATAAAATATGGAATTCAAGAAATAAATTTTGGATGATGCACATAGTTTGAATTTATGCATTCACCTAGAAAACACAAAGATGTATCAAGATCTATGAGATCATTATTGGTGGGATAACATGAAGAATGAGATCACTGAGTATACATCAAAGTGCATGTTATGTCAGTAAGTGAAGGCTGAGAGGAAAAAGTATAAGGGGATGATGCAATCATTACCCATACCAACATGGAAATGGGAGAACATTACCATGGACTTTGTCACTAGGATATCGAAGACATCCAAAGGAAATAATGTTATCTGGGTTGTTGTGGATCGTCTTACAATGACTACACACTTCATTTCAATTCGAGAGGATTTCTCATTAGATTAATTGGAATGGATATATATCAGAGAAGTGGTATAGATGCATGGAGTACAATATAAGTCCCAGACCTTAAACCTTACTTAATATTGAATTAAATTAATAATTCACATTAAGGATCTTTTCAGGTTTATAGTTTTAGATAATTAGATCATAAATCATGAATTACATTCCACATTTAAACAAAGTGGTTACATAAAAGATATAATTCGTTTTTTTCCATCAACGGAAACATATTTAAAATAAAACATGGATTCTTTCTTGACACTTCCTTGACACTATCATCATATCATGCACCTTTCCCTTGACATGTGAAAAACATTTCAAAAACTTGGGATGAGCATAAAAAGCTCAGTAAGGGATATAAAAGTACGAAAAGAAAACATTAGTCCATGTATGAAACCATACTTTACTCATAAAACATAATCATTTTAACATACCTCATCAAATCATGAATAAATCATAGAAATCATAAGGCATAAAGGTAACTTGAGGCATTCATAACATTCTTACGTAGGGAGTAACCCTCTTGGTTACATTTGGAATACTCATCATAGTATATTCCCTAAATCTCTTCAGAGAAACCTTAACGTTTAACCCCTTTACGTTACACAATGCATTGGAGAGATATATCAGGCTCACCCACCCTTAGTTTATCACAGAACCACCCGTCTTCATAATAATGTCCAAGAACCATAACATAATTGTATCACATAAAACATTCATAAAGGAAACATAACATTTCCACATTTCAATCACAAGATATCAATACAACATATTGATATAATAAAAACATTATGAAAACCATATTCAATTCCAAAATAAAAGAAAAGTAAAACATGGTATTTATTTTTCATTTTAAAAAAAGTATGGCTTGTAGAGGAATCCGAAACTCAAATAATGGTCACGGCGGTGGAGAAGTCGTTGTTACCGCATACGTACGACAAAAACATTCCCTTTTGTCATTTAGTAAAATGCTTCATATAAAAAATATTCCTTTTGGATAAATGTAAAAGTCAAAGGGGTTTATACACCATATAAAATAAGGTTTGTGTATAAAACAAAATATGCCTCAATGAAAGGAGATTGAGACGAAGTCCCATACAAAGACGGTATCCTTGGATTAAGGATAAATAAATTACATAATTATGTGTGACAAACAAATACACTAAATATAAGTGGATATTAAGTTTGAAAAAATCATAGGAAATTCACACATATTCATAGAACGACATATTCAAGGAGTACAAGTTTATCCCAAAGAATCAAAATTGGGTTAAGAAGTTCCCTTGCAAAAAATTCGACAGCCTAACGGTGTCACTTCAAAATTCAGAAAAAGAGTTGATGAGAGATAAAAAGGGTATCTCACCAATTGGATATAAAATTTAAATAAATAAGGATATAGGAGAACATATCCCAACATAATAGTATTTTAATTAAAATACATAACAAAAGAAGTCTTTTAAAAAGAGGAGGGTGAAAGGTTCCCTTGCCGACTTGGGTAACTTTCAAAACGTACAACCCATTAAATAAGGGTCATACAATGAATATGTAAATACCCATAAATGAAATTACATTATACAAAGAGTACAATAATGGGAAGTACATACACCACTCAAAGTAAATGGTGGAAAATTTAGCATAAATCTCACGGGACTAAAAGTGATATGAAAAATCCCTTACGGAAACTCGGCAGCCTAACGGCACCACTAAAAACGTCCAAAAATGGATTGAGGAGATCAAATAGGGTCTCTAATTACAATAAAATTTACAGAAAGAGTAATATAAAAGAACATCCTCCATCATAACAAAGAGGATATTAAAATAAGTGACATAAAGGAAAGTACTTAAAAAGAAAGAGAGAGGTTAGATCTCTTACGAAAATTCGGCAGCCTAACGGTGCCAATCAAAACTTCCAAATTGGATTGATGAGAGAAAATAGGGTCTCTCATCATATGAACATAAAAAGTAAAGTAGGATTAATATAAAAGAACATCCCAATCATAAGAAAGATGAGCTTAAAAGTAATGACATAAAACAGTGTACTTAAAAAGAAAGAGAGGGGTAGGATCCCTTACCTCGTGTCCGACATGACTCTATCGTTCTTTAATCTCCTGAATAATAAAATTTGGTAAATTTATAATTTCTTAAGGACCTAATTTAAAGATTATTATTCAGTTAATATCACATATTATATGGTTATAATAATTGGTTAATAAAGTGAGTTCATATCAGACGTTTTTGTCAATGTTCGGTACATGAGTAAAAATCAAACTTGTTGGAAAAGAATTTTCCATGTAGTTATAGGTACATCATATCCAGAATAGTATTGATGTTTTAAATATCATATATATCCAGTATATATTCATTTTATACTATTACATAGCATTTGGAGATAAAAAATTAAAAGCACTGTTCATGGAAACGGTAGGTCATACGTACGCATGAACGCTACTTTCATTTTTTGTCATATTCATGGAATTAAAACAAAATGAGAGATAGATATATTATAATTCCAGAATTATATCCATAATTTAGATGTAATATATTACATATATATCCATTATATATATGTACTTATAATAGTACATAACATTTGGAGATAAGAAATGAAATGTACCGTTCATGGAGACGGTAAGCCGTACGTACGCATGAACGCTACTTTCATTTCTTTTTTTTTTGTATTCAATGGAATTAAATAATAATGATATAAAGTTATATTATAATTCCAGTAGGATATCATATGTAATACCATTAATTCCATCCTCTATACGTCTCACATATGGCATTAACGAATCAAATCACTTTGAGGGGGAGGTAGTCCGCACTTCCTAAAATGAAGATATCGTGTTTACCCATAATGGAAACCATAAAGGTATGCCATAAATAAAAAATAAATAAGATTAAGGAAAACATAAACATATAATATATCATATATAAATATAGTGACATCTTAATGGCCAACTTTGAAGGTGTTAAAATAATATTGAACAATCATCGTTTCGTGAGGCAGCAATTCACCATCCACAGAAACAGTATGTTCTTTAACCATTAGACGGAGGTGTGTGAAAGTGTAGCTCGAATCATTCTTATAAAAACATCCTAGTATATTTAAGATACTGGTTTTGTTACAAAAAAAAATTATAATAAGAGTTTAGGGGTTTGGAGAAGAAAAATAAAACAAAAGAACACAAGGGAAGACATTACCTTTAAATCAGGTAACTCTCTTTGATTTGAGCTCAAAGGCTTCCTTGGAAAGTATTCTGCCCAAAGTGAGGCTTCAATGATGAAGATAGGGGTGTGGAGAGATGAAATTAGCAGGGGTTGGCCAATCCAAAGGCTTGAGAGGTGTGTGTAAGGTGGTAGAGGTGGGGACCTTTTATAAGAGGAGAGGAGGGGCACTCTTGGAAAGTTATAAAATATTACTTTATTATAAAATGCTTTTCGGATTTAAAAGGTCCCAAAAGGATATATTTAAAGGATAATGTGATAAGGTTTCTAAATCCACCCATACAATAGGTTTGTGACAAGTTTAAGACTTATATTTCACCCTATCTTCTCATTTTATTTAAATCGTTCATTAATGAGGTAATCACTGCATCATCACGGTGTCATAAATATATTAATTTATTTAATGTCTAAAAATTATAAAAAAAATATCATGATGTAGTAAATCTTTTTATATTTCTAATTAATATTTATATTCAAAGATATGACTTATATAACCCCATGTAAAAATTTTTTTAGTAAAACAACACATGTTTGTGACATTTTAATTTTAACTTTAAATAAAAAGGTATTTATGTCATTTTCCAACAAAAGTGGCTCCATGGGGTCCCCAAGTTGACCCATGGATTGTCTTGGTCAGCCAGGACTCATCTAATGAGGGTAGGACATGTGTCTAGGTCATTTCATATTATTAAAACATTATTTTTACCTTAAACTACACTAATTACCTCTAATCGCGATTAAAACTTAAAATTTACTATTCACCAAAAAAATTATTTTAATCTCATTGAACCACATTTTAATTATTAATGACAACCATGTATGTCAGATTTTTAAAATTCAAAACACAGAGGTGGTAAAATTTCATTTAAACGAAAAATCAGTTTTTTTAAGTACCACTTAGTGGTTTCACTATTCATCAAAAATTGAAGTTTTTCAGAAAAATACTAAAAATTCACCCTAAGATATTTTTGATATTCCAAATTAAAAAATGATGTCTATTTTAAAAAATTCAAATCATATAAGTTACATTAATTAATTTAATAATTAATTCCCGCTGTCAGAGCAAACAGCGTGTTTTTATGAAACAATAAGTATCAAAAGATTGACACTAGTTTAAGTCCAATTACAAGATGAAATTAATTCCAATGACCATTATTAGATTAAATGGTAAAAATATATTATAATTTCACTTTAAAACCAATTCAGAAGATAATCTAATCATATAAATAAATTATATTAAAAATAGGTTTTGAATTAAAATACAACATTTTTCACTATTCATTAAAAAATGAACTTTATCGGAAAAATACCAAAAATTTACACAAAGTAAATTTTGATGTCCTGATTCTAAACAATAATTTTATTTTGTCAAATATAACACATAAAATTTTCAAAAAGTGGATTTAAAAGAGGTTCGCCATCAAAAGGCGGTTAATCGACCTTTTAAAGAATATTAGAATGTTTACACTTAAAATTGGATTCATTCACATTTTTAATCCTCTAAAATTTATTGTAAAAAGTAAAAATATTTGACAAACATATATAATCATTTTGTATTAAGTTCTGTTCATTCCCTCCATTACAACAGCTAGGCGTTAACTACCATTTAAAATAATATTATTTTATTATTATAATGCAACGTAAGATTCCTAAGAAACTCGTTGTTGCGTATCGGGTACGCCATCGAGCATAGCGTCCCATTTAAAGTAATATTAATATTTTATTCACAAATATGGATAAATGTGAAAATGTTATATTCTTTATTTACCTGGGGTGTTACATCCTTCCCCCCTTTTGGTAATTGCGTCCTCGCAATTTTAAAATTGGGCTTGGAAACTTCATTGAAAATACCACATCGGAACAAGAGTCAGTAAAACAATCACGTTAAAATAAAGAAAGAGAAGTAGAAAGGTCACCCGAGTTAACCCATACTAGGATTCCAAGTATGAAAATATGGACATGGAGGAAAAAAAAAAGGTTCATGTTCTGATGGAGAGTGATAGTAAAGATGTCTAGGAGAAAGTTAACCATAAGAAAATCACAAACTTGTGATGGGTTAAACGGTATTCGATTCCCCAGTAGGAAAAGTTAACAGACAACATTTTTGTTTTAAGTTACTCTTCATTGAGGAATTTATTTTTGAGCTTAACTAAATCATAATGAAACATACTTACTTGTCACGTAGACTTTCAACTTTTACTATATTCCTTAATCAAACTCGTATTTTCTCCAAAAGACGAGTATTTAGGAAGACTTGTTCGCATTAAGAGTACTATAATCAACTTCTTGAGAATAACCTAATACAAAAAAGATAACTATATATTTCCCATGTCTTTAGACAAAATCCAAACCAAAATTGTCATTATATAAGTCCTTTGGCTGAACCTTAGATTTTTAGCAATAGAATATCAATTAATAATATAATATTTTCTTTAAAAACTCTTTTATGTCAATTTTGACACTATTTAATAATTGATTTTTGTTAAAGTCTTAACAACTTTATTAATTCGAACTAATTTAATTTATGTTATTATAAAATTTCATATTAACCAATAAAATTCTTGGATGTCATTAAAGCTTTCAAATTATATTTTTTTTAGAATTTATAATTCCAATTATTTGATTCTTTCATTAATAAGGAAAATACTATATCATTATTGTGTCATTAATAAATTTAACTATTCAATGTCTAAAAATTATAAATAAAATACAATTATGTAGGAAATCTTTTTATATTTATAATTAATATTTTTAGTCTAAAATATAACATATATAACCCTATGTAATTTGTTTTCTAAAAGATATATACTTATGTCAAGTACACCAGTTGGAGTCCAAACCAGTGTATCTTGTGTTTTTCGGGGATGTGGGATGATGTTGGGACCACATCAATCTAGTGGGGACCTTATTCTGTTACAGATGGAGCCATACAATGTCATCCTAGGCATCGACTGGTTGTTTTTCGTTAGTGCCGTTATCGATTACTTCTGGAGAAGAGTTGTGTTCTCCGACGTGGATGGGCAGCGTGTTTCTTTTGTCGGCGAGAGGATCTATCAGGTGGGAAGCCGGCGTGTGGAGCCTCTCCTTTATTTTTTAGGTGGGCTATCAGTGGTTCCAGCTGATATAGAGATGATGGATGTCCCGGAGGTTGTTGGGGAGTTCCTTGATGTTTTTCTTGAGGAGGTTGTGACTCTACCCTCCCGACGTGACGTTGAGTTCGGGATAGACTTACAGCCTGGTGCCCATCCGGTTTCGATGGCCCCTTATCGGATGGCAGCTTTGGAGTTGCGGGAGTTGCGGATTCAGATTGTTGATCTGATGGAGAAAGGTTTTGTTCGACCCAGCGTATCGCCATGGGGTGCTCCAGTTTTGTTCGTGAAGAAGGCAGATGGTGGTCTTAGGCTATCCATATACTACCGAAGGTTGAACCAGGTAATGGTCAAGAACTGCTATCCCCTCCCAAGGATAGATGATCTCTTCGACCAACTGAGGGGAGCAGGTTGGTTTTCCAAGATTGATCTACGATCTGGATATCATCAGCTGAGGGTAAAGGACATCGACATCTCGAAGACAGCTTTCAGGTGCAGGTATAGGAACTTCGAGTTTGTAGTGATACCGTTTGGAGTTACGAATTCACTGTCTGTGTTCATGGGACATATGAACTTTGTCTTCTGGGTGTTTCTAGACCGGTTCTTCATTGTGTTTATCAATGACATCCTGATCTACTCAAGGTCAGAGAAGGAGCACGTTGAGCATTTCAGGGCAGTCTTGGGAGTCCTTCGACATCACCAGCATTATGAGAAATTGTCGAAGTGTAAGATCTTGACACAAGAAGTACGCTTCCTTGGGAACATGGTGTATCAGCATGGAGTGTCAGTGGACCCGTCGAAGGTGTAGGTAGTTGTTTCTTGGGAAGCACACAAGAGCGTGGCAGAAGTTCGTAGTTTCCTGGTGTTAGCAGGTTACTATCGGAGGTTCATTTCAGACTTATCTCAAGTTTCTTCTCCTTTGACAGCTTTGACTAGGAAGAACCAGGTCTTCCTATCGAGCGACCAGTGCCAGAAAGCTTTTTACTTCTGGAATGAGAAGTTGGTCAGTGCTCTCGTACTCAGGCTTCCAGAGGAAGGGTTGTTGTATGAGGTGTTTTGTGATGCTTATGGCCTTGGTCTGAGGTGCGTTCTGATGCAGAAGAAGGGAGTGATCTGTTATTGGTCTAGGAAGTTATACCCTCACGAGCGTAACTATGCCACCCATGACCTAGAGCTTGTAGCAGTAGTGTTCGCACTGAAGTTGTGGCGACATTACCTCTTTGGGGAGCGCTTTGTGGTCTTCTCAGATCACAAGAGCCTGCGTTATATCTTCTCCCAGCGTGATCTGAACCTACGACAGTAGTGATGGGTCAAGTTTCTCCAAGACTATGACTTTGAGATCTCTTAAATTGAAGGTAAGGGCAACATTGTGGCTGATGCCTTGAGAAGGAAGTCGCATCAGGAAGTAGTTCGGGAATCCACTGATTCTTGGAAGATGATGGGAGAGTTGGCTTCCCTACACTTGGATGCCAGGGTAGAAGGTGTTAGCGGCTGTTTGTTTCAGATGAAGGTTCAGTCCTCCTTGTTTCAGCAGGTGGAAGAGTCTCAGTGGGGGGACTCTGAGGTGGAAGTTATGCATGATCGTGTCGATTAGGGGAACGCTCCAGAGGGATGGTCAGAGGACAGCCGACATCGGATGCTTTTCCATGGAAGGTTGTTTGTCCCGGAGACAATGCGTGAGGGAGTTTTTCGTGAGTTCCATAGCTCAGCCTTGGCAGTACATCCAGGAGTTTCAAAAATGTACCAAGGCCTGAGGGAGCAGTTTTGGTGGCCTAGGGTGAAACGGGCAGTGGTGGATTTTGTGGCTCAATTCCTAGAGTTTCAGTAAGTGAAGCCTGAACACCATGTTTCCAGTGGTTTGTTGCATCCTTCAGATTTCCCCGAGTGGAAGTGGGATGACATCTCAATGGAATTCATCACAGGACTACCCAGATCTCAGGGTGGTTATGATGCTATCTGGGTAGTGGTGGATCGACTAACGAAATCGGCTCACTTCTTAGCAATTAAGGAGTCATGCCCGGTGAGTACCTTAGCACAGAGGTATGTAGACGAGGTGGTACGTTTTCATGGAGTCCTAAAGACTATCGTCTCAGATTGGGATACTCAGTTTACCTCATAAGTTTGGAGGGGTTACAACATGATTTTGGCACCCAGCTATGCCTTAGCACTACTTTCCACCCCCAAACCGATGGGCAGACAGAGCGGACTATCTAGACGTTAGAGGACATGCTGCGAGCATGCGTTCTGGATTTCAGAGGATCATGGGTACGACACTTGCATTTAGTAGAGTTTGCCTACAAAAACAGCTTCCACTCTACTCTTGGCATGGAACCATATGAGGCTTTGTATGGAATACCATGTCGTTCACCCATTTGCTGGGCAGAGGTCGGTGAGATAGCTGCTCTTGGGCCAGA
Organism: Viscum album; assembly: GCA_963277665.1. NCBI lineage: Eukaryota > Viridiplantae > Streptophyta > Magnoliopsida > Santalales > Viscaceae > Viscum > Viscum album. The sequence goes on along the minus strand of OY728146.1, from coordinate 2,051,452,475 downwards.
GGTAGTGCAGTGCACTACAGAGAAAGTCCAGCTTGTACGTGAGAGGATGAAAGTGGCTCAGGACTGAAAGAAGTCTTATGATGATCGTCAGAGGAGGCCCTTGGAGTTCGAGGTGGGAGAACATGTGTTCTTGATGGTTTACCCACGACGGGGGCAATAGAGGTTTGGGAAAGGGAGCAAGCTCTCACCTAGGTTCATCGGACCTTTTGAGGTGTTGAGGCGAGTCGGCGAGGTGGCATATCAGCTAGCCCTGCCACCTCAGTTGGAGAAGGTTCATGACGTCTTCCACGTCTCCCAGCTTCGTCAGTACTTACACGACGAATCCCACATTATCGAATGGGGAGAGTTAGATATGGGAGACAATGTGACCTTCGAGGAACGACCAGTCAGGATCGAGCATCGTAAAGAGAAGGTGCTCCGTGGATGAACCATTCCGTTGGTTCATGTGTTGTGGAGGCATGGCGGCATCGAGGAGAGCACTTAGGAGTGGGAGACCTAGATGCACGCTAAGTACCCGGAGTTGGTTTGACTTGTGTTTTTCCCTTGTTCTTCTGAGCTTTGTGTTCATGTTGTACTCTGTACCTTTGATTTATGGAATGCTTGGATTGTCAGTTGTGGGACCTTTTGTTTACTTGTTCCCTGGTAGTGTGTAGCATGTTCAGATGTGTGGGAAGGGGAAAAACCTAATCCTTAATCGAGATGTATTAATGCGGATGCGATTGAACCCGTACGAGTGAGTCAGTGCCACCTAAAGAGGATAATATCTCGACATGGGAGAAGGAATTTCCCAAAACAACGTGTTTGGACAGTGTGTTGGTTGTGTGGTGTTGGGGGTAGTACGAGTTGAAAAATAAATCCTAATGTATGAAAGTGGGAAGACCCAATTCTTAATCGAGATGCATTAATGAGGATGTGATTGAACCCGTGCAGGTGAGCCAGTGCCGCCTAAAGCGGATAATATCTCGACATAGGAGAAGGAATTCCTAACACATATGATTAGGGATGTTGGTTGGGTTCCTGTTATAACGAGAACCCTAAGAGGTATCTTGTTGGGTTCCTCTATGTTGGTTTTTGAATTCTCGGGGACGAGAATGTTTTAATAGGTATCTGATGTAACGGCCCGGACCTCTCCGTCCATATGTGTTAGGGTATTCTTTAAGCATAAGTGACATTACCATAATGGTTAGGATTTCAGAAAGAGTCCTAGTTTTAGATAAAGTGAATGAGTAAGTATATCTCAGTGTTTATCTTCCTCATTAGTACATGATGGTTTTGTTGATATACTCACACTGACATTTTTGTTTTTAGTGAATGGATGGATCTAGCAGGAACCAAAGTGACAATAGGTTTGAAGGAAACTATGGTGGTTCTCTGATTTAGAGACTGGATGAAATGGGGGATTCAATGAGGAAACTCGTGGTTGTTCTAAACCAACTATCAAGGATTCATGATCAACCACTTGTACCTTGGTATGTTCTGTAATGCATCATGTACGAGATGACCAATCGATGTGGAAGTCTAGGTAATAATTATAAAGGTAACCATTAGGGTTTATATGATCCTTACTTTTGAGGTAATTATGGGTTATTATAAATTATGATGGAAAATGAAAGGCATGAGATAAAATTGAGGTTAAAATATGTTATGATTATTTTTGAAGATTTTATCTCGTTTTGAGGAATGTTTTAAGAATTATATAGTTTTGGAAAAAGTACAACACGCAGACCGTGTGACAACCCATCGCGTCAGACAAAGCTGCGGGAATCGAACCCACAACCAAAGTGCGACTGATATTTATCGCCTACCACTAGACTACGTGAAGTCCTTGGTTATTTTGACTAATTATTTTTAGTTAGATGATTTTAGGAATCAAGATTAAGTTTATTTTGGGTTATCTATGTAAATGATTAACCTATCATTGATGATATGTGATTAGTTTAATTACTTTTCAATATGAGAATTTAAGAGCAACTGATGTTATTTGGAGATAAAAGTTAATTTGTACCTTGGAAGACTATGTGATTAAATATGATAAATATTTGTGATATTTTTTCACATGTATATATTATTTCATTATGTGATGGGTGGGACATATATCTCCCTCCAATGCATTAGGTAAAGATTTATATCTCATGAGATAATTATGGGAAACAAGTCAACATGTTTGATCCACAATGGGAAATAATTTTGTCCTACTCCACAATGTGAAACTAGTGTGTCCTGATCTACAATGGGAAATTGGTGTGTCCTAGTCCACAATGGTAAACAGGTATGTTCTGATCCACAATGGGAAATAGGTGCATCTTTATCTACTTTGTAAAAAAGGTGTGTCCTAACCCACTATGCTAATAGTATTGGTATTTTACATTGACACGTAGAATGAATTTATATATATGATGGTTCCACACTTATATGGCATGATATTATGGTTCATGAATGGTTTATGATTATTTATCACCCTTGTGAATCATGTCTTATGAATTTTCAATCTTTATTCCATGAATCTTGATTATAATCTTTGACATCCATAGTATGATCTTATAATTTCATGATCATGTTATCATACCCTTATTCTCATGTTATGCTTATATATCTCCCTTGTTTACCCTTAATGAGAATCTGATCTCACCCCTTCCTTATGTTTCTTTTCTCTAAGTTATAAAGAAATATTTTTAGTAGTATTACTAAAAGGAAAAATATTTATGGGAGATGTTGAAGATCTTTCACCAAATTAGAATAATGTGTTCCAATTTTAAAAATACACTAAACTATTATAGTCCTTGGGAATTTATTATTTAAATGTGATTAATATTCATCTAAATTGATGTATTTTCCATGTATGTTTAGCCTTGGTCACTATAGTTTTTATCAAAGGAAAAGATTAGTCAATATTTTAGAAACTAGGATCAGAAAACTTTAGTGATATCCCTAGGGATATTTATAAGGATTTTTATAGGTATGTATCTATGGATAATCCTAAGGTGTCATAGATTTAAAATTTGGTTTCATGGTTTAGGCATCCAATAGTAATTGTTCATGATTATGTGGTTTCCTAAAATGATATGTTTTGATCACACTATGCTTTTTGGTCAAAGTAAATATAGGTAACTATAAGTAACTAGGTTAAAATAGAATGTTTCAAATGTGTAAAGTATGTGAATTATAAAAAACAATTTCCTAAGTGGAAATTTCATAAAGATATTCAATAATTTGATACGAGTATTGGTTATATTAAGGAAAATAAAGAGACTGTAAATGATATGTGAAAAGTATGGGTTGTTCTATTAGTATTTTTTACATTTAACATAATAAACATGATTATATTGATGTTGATTAACCTTAATAAATGAATCATATTTCAAATTATAGGAAATTTTTATTAATGAATAAGATGTTAAAGCCTGATTAATGGTTTGAGAATAAATTTGGATGATGGAAGTGTACATTTTTTGGAATTCAAAGATTATGTTAAAATAATCATGAAGTATATAAGGATTGCTTGTATAATTTTTTCCTTAGTTATTTTCAATAATGTGTTAAATGATACTGAGGACCTAGTAAATTGATTTAATGGAAAGGTTGCATTAAGGTAAGGTAACCCTTAAAAAATATTTGACAAACATATATAATCATTTTGTAGTTATTTATATTCATTCCCTCCATTACAACAGCTAGGCGTTAACTACCATTTAAAATAATATTATTTTATTATTAGAGTGCAACGTAAGATTCCCAAGAAACTCGTTGTTGCGTATTGGGTACACCATCGATCATAGTGTCCCCTTTAAAGTAATATTAATATTTTATTCACAAATATGGATAAATGTGAAAATTTTATATTCTTTATTTACCTGGGGTGTTACAACCACTATATATTGTATCTCATAGAGATCTAAGATTCACCTCTAAGTTCTAGAAGAGTCTTCAACATGCTCTGAATACTGATCTGAACTTCAGTACGGCTTATCATCCTCAAACTGATGGCCAATCTTAGCTGACTATCCAAACACTTGAGGACATGTTGATATCATGCTCAATGGACTTCAAAGAAGGATGGGATCAACATCTTCCTCTAGTTGATTTATCTTACAATAATAGTTTCCACCCAAGTATCCAAATGGATCCTTATGAATCCATTTATGGGAAGATCTGTAGAACACTGGCATGTTAGGATAAAGTTGGGGAGAAAAAACTCATTAGTCTTGAAATGGTTGAAGAAATGGTGGAGAAGGTTAAGACCATCCAGCAGCACATTAAAGCTGCTCAGATTCGACAAAAAATATTTGTTGATAATCATTAACTAGACCTAGAGTTTGATTTCGGAGACATGGTATTCCTTTGCATATCCCCATGTAAGAGAGTAATGATATTTGGGAAGAAGGTAAAGCTCAGTCCAAGGTACATCGGCCCTTTTGATATCTTTGATCACATTGGAGCAGTAGCATATCGACTATCACACTCACTGAACATATCTCAAGTACATTATATATTCCATGTATCACTCTTGAAGAAGTAATTACCTAACCCATCACATGTACTCAATCCATAGGTGGTACCATTGGAGAATAACCCCTCCTATGAAGAGAAGTCAGTAAAGATCTTAGATCATAGGGAAAAATTTCTATGAAATAAGACAATGCCCCTCGCCAAGGTGTTGTGGCAAAACCACAAGTTTGAAGAGTCAACGTGGGAATTGTAGGAAGTGATGAATCAGAGTTTCCCACATCTATTTTAATGTGGGAAATGAAATTTTGAGTGTGAACTTTCTAAAGGGGGGAAGATTGTAATGACCCAAACTTTTATTAATGAAAATTCCTATTGATTTATTTCAATGTATTATTGTAAAATGGTTATACAAAACATATAAAATTCTTTGTTTTTATGATTTTGGATTTCAAAATATCATTAATAGTTGTTACTATTTATAATATAGTCATTGAATAGTGATCAATTGATTAGTAAAAATATAGGGTTTTAACAAATCCAATTTACTAAGACAAAGAAAGTGATGGCCTCATCGAGTAAAATTTCTCCATACAAAGCCCATTTTTGGAGCTTAGAAAGGAGGTGGCATCATTAGGATTCTCTCTTGACTAATCCTAAGTTGAGCTTCAACTTGTTAATCTCGAACAATACCACCTACTGGATAAGTGGAAGTTGATAGAGATTACCTCTTGAGTGATGTTATCTGATCCACCCCAAGAGTATGTCACCATCGCACACCTTACCCTTCGGTATTATGTGGGTGTTATAAGGGGTTATATAACAATACCCTAGCACTATTATTATGTTTATAATTTTTGTATAGAATAAATAATATAAATTTATTTTAATATTGTTACTTTGCAAATAGTTTTTAAAGAAAAAAATAGTACTTTTAGTTAATATTCAATTAAGAAATCTATTTTGATGAATTAATGGATTTTTGAATTAAATAATATTTTAATAAAATATTATTACTAAATTACTTTTTATTAAATATAAATAATCATATAATTTTTATAAATACAATGGTGATTTTTATTAATGTTTGAAATATGTTTTTGTCAAAACCCGTGATTTTTTTATAAATGTCGGTTTTTATATTAAAAGTAAAAATTCACATATTTATAAAATTATTTAGATAAAACGAATATAATTTTTGTAATCATGATATCGAAATTATCCGATGGTGAATTTTTCATAATTTTCTGAGACAGTCGAATATTTGGGTAAAAATTAAATACTGTCTTAATATATAATGTAATTTTTGACATCATAATGACCCAATAGTGATGTAATAAAATACTATAAATATTATTTTTGGAAAATTTATGTTTTAACTTTAAAATAATGTGATTTTATATTTTTTTATTAAATTTATGGTGCCTTAATGGACCCTCCAAGACGTATAAAATATTTTAACCTTTTAAAATGTTTTCCTTGAGAGAGTGACTCACCTCCACATAAAAAAGACTAATATTTTAAGAATTTCATCCATTGTAATTATAAAATAATTTTTTCCACTCCCATTTGGAAAAATCCATGGTCCAAAACCATGGTATGGTTTGTGGTTTTGATTAGTTTAATGTGTGGTGTCCAAAACCTAAATAATAAAGAATTCCCTCTCTTTTCCTATAGAAACCCACCAAATATCCAACTTAATATTTACTAAAAGACTTTTGATGTCTAAAAAACTCTTCCATACTCTATTTATAATCCTCCCAAGGCACCCTAGTCCCCCAATAAACCTCTCTAAATCCTCTCCCAAGCCTTTGGGATCATACTTCCAATTAAGGGATTTCTTCCTTTGTCATTTTTGTCCAAATTTTTTTATGTTGTTATGCCCTTTTATTTTCAATTAAAAATGTTGGGGTATGATTTATCACCTCCCATATACTTCCCTCAATATGTTTTAATGATGAGATACCCCTTTATATCTCATTAATTCCTCCCATGAACACCCGTTACCATGCCGAAATTCCTTAAAAGATTTCTTCCTTTCTCATTTTTGTCCAAATTTCTTTATGTCGTTATGACATTTTATTTTCAATTAAAAATGTTAGGGTATAATTTTTTACCTACCCTATACTTCCCTACTTATGTTTTAATTATGATATACACCTTTATCTCTCATTAATGCCTCATATTTACTCCTGTTACCATGCTAAAATTTCATAATGGGTTTCTTAATTTCTCATTTTTTCCAAATTTAATTATGTTGTTATACCATTTTTTCAATTAAAAATGTTGGGGTATGATTTCTAACCTACCCAATACTTCCCTAGTTATGTTTTAATAATTATATACCTCTTTATCTCTCATTAATTCCTTCCATGTACACCAGTTACCATGCTGAAATTCTGTAAGGAATTTCTCTCTTCTCATTTTACATTCAAGCAATGCTTTTGTATTATGAATATAAATTCTATTACATATGTTGGGACATGTATATATATAACCCACTTACTTTCCATTTAATTTAAATATTATGATACATTCCTTTCTCTATCATCAACCATTTCTATTAATTCTTATGTCACGTTGTTATGCTGATGAAATTGCACTGCGATTTTCCAAGCCAATGTCATTGTGTAGTGAATATCATGCCCATTTCTCTATCAATGGTATTCACCTTTATGAACATTTAATTATTTATTATAGAGTTTTGTGTATGAATTCCACATTCCTTTATCATGTAATAAATGATTATGTTTAATTAATCCATGTTATATGATCCATGTGGCACACTTATGCATGAAATGAAATGATTAAGAAGTGTGTTCCATGATTGAACTTTAATGCATTGGGTAAATATTAATATCATGATGCATAAAGTTCAATGGGGGTTTACCCATTATAATTCAAGTATAATTAGTTTTTACTCATTCTCCATGTGCAATGAGCCTTGTCTCATGCTAATATCATGCTAAATGTTGATGCCACATTTCCATTTTATGATAGTCATGATATATCATGCCTTTATGTTCATGTTTCTCTTATGAACCATTGATATGCCTATTGCCTAACATGTACTAAATTATTCATGTTATGCCTTTTTTTACTCCCTTACTGGGATTTATAGCTCACCCTTTTCTTATTCATGTTCTCAGGTTATCCCATGCAATGTTAAGTAAAAAAGGAATGTGTATGGTCATGTAAAATAAATTTTCAATAAAAATGTGTATTTCATGTTTTAAGTTGTTATGTAATGTTCCTAAGCCCTAAATATACTAGACCTCTTGATATTATATGTTGTATCAAGTGATGCTTTTATGTAATAAAATATGTTTAAGTGTGAAATAAAGAGTAGGGTTATTATATCCATGGAATCGTATTATTTTTCTATCTGTGATTTATCATAAAAAATTTCCTTAATAAATTTAATTATTTAATTTTAAACTTTTATATAAATATTTTTTAAGGAAACTATAATATTAAAGTTGATGTTTTCAACCAGTTTAACCACTTTTTACTCTCTAAAACATATACTACAATATTTAAAAGAATCATTGTAAATTGATTATATATAATTGAACATACCACTTTGTTCAATTTAAATAAGTGGTAGATCCTTCTTCTCCTTTATAATTTTTATTTCCTTATTTTCCACTTTTTTCTCTATACTATTCAAAATATTATCTGAAACATTATTTTCTATTTCATTAAGAATAGAAATATAATTCAAGATATGAAATTCTTCTTACAACATCCCAAATATGCACTTCCATGTTTTTTATTAAAATTAGAGGAAACCTAGATATTTTTTGAGGTAACATGGATTTCTCTTATAACAATTATAGTTCTCAGGGATCTATGAACCACTTAGAGTGGTTGGTGAATTATTGGTATATTTTTTGAAAATTATTCATTTAAACTCAACCTCTATATCTAATTACAGTCTATATCCTCTAAACTATGCATCTCTCAGTCTCACCTAAATTTATAAAATAAATAAAGTCATAAGAACATGATGTTTTTAACAAGGTTCGACACTAAGGTCTAATCCTTTCCATGATTCATTGTGCACCTAATAATTTATTGTCCACTGTATTAAACTATGAATAAAATTATTATTTTCTTACTAGACATATACAGAATCCCAATATGCATATAGTTGACTACTCAACATAGGATTTCTAAAAACAATGCTTCACACTAAAATCACAACTTAAAAATATGATGTCCTTTCATAGAAAAAGTATCATAGGTTCCATATATTCCCAAATTGTATATATTTTTTTATCTTTGCAAACTTTTTAATGAAGATATATTGTCATCAAAATAGATCTCTTTCCACTCAATATAATGTATAAAAATTCTAGAAAATCATATCAACAAAAACATGTATCATGGTTCCCATTTTATATCATATTCATAGTTATTCAACAATACCAAATCACCCATATTTCTCACCTAAAATGAACACATGTTATCTTAAATAATCCAGTATGTCCTCAATTATTAAAATTAATAACACTAATGATTAGAAACATGAACACCAGTTTAGTTTCTCTTCATCATGATTCTTCTTCACACTACTTGGCTCACTAGGGATAGTCTCGTATTAAAGTTCAAATTTATATTCATACTTATACATCAATACCAAAGTGATATTTCCTTCATTTCAGTATATAATCCTTTTTCTTTACATTTTAGAAGTATTTTTTATTCTTCACATCTCACAACTATTGGATTACAAACACATGAAACATGCTACTTTATCATTTATATATTACTTTTTTATGTAGATCACTAGAATAATATTATAAATATAAAAGAATTTTGAAAATACTTTAGAGTCTCAGACTAAAATCTTAGTTTTAAAATAACATATACATGGGAGTTCTCTTATTATCAGTTTTATTTTTTCAACAATTTGTTTTATCTTGTACAACAAACAGAATTACCTTTATTTTCATTTCTAAATTTTTTTTATTCTCACTGATGAACTAAAATGTTCCTATAACATCAATCAGGATAGATTATTTTCTCATTATCTTCTCAATATGTCTACAATAAAATGTGTGTCTTACTAATAACCATGGTTGAGTGATAAATCTGACCACATATATAATTTTTTTATCATTCTTGACTACCTAAGATATTTAATAATTATTTGTAAAAAAATTACTTTGGAATCTATATATCTTATATGTTAGATCATCCCATTTTCATTATCCTTATTAATTCAGAATAAATAATTCATTTGATAGATCAAATTAAATTATCTCATGCACTGTATAATATATTTCTCAATTATGATATTTAGTATAGATATTAAAATAATTTAATTTAAAATTCCCCAATATCGAAAATGTATCTTCTACATATTTTATCTCATTAATCATTCTCAAACTAAAATTTATCTTGGAATATTCAATGTTTCACAATGTCTTGATCTTAATTTAAGAGATCTTGAATCAACCCATGTAATTTTCATCAAAAATAAATAATTTTTGAATATTAGATACTTCATACTAGAAAAGTCTTTCAAATTATATTGTGTTTTTATATTCTCTTTACTTAATTTGAATATTAAGTTCTCTAATATTTTTTTCAATTCTAAAATTAATTTTTTATATTTTGATAAGTAAAAATGGGTTTAGAATAATCCCAATACTATTCTTCTTCAAACACTGAATCTAAAATTTTCAATTTAATTTCATATTTTTAGAATTCCCATAAGGATAAAATGAAACTTATCAGATAATCCTTAAAGTTTATTCTTATGATATCAACCATTCAGGTTCAAAAGAATCATCCATATGAGACTTAAAATGATTACAAAACCCCTTCATTGTTACTGATTTAGATAATCCTTATGGGTCTGATTCTTATAGAATGATCCTTATGAAATGATTAATAAATGGAATCATTCTTGTAGTCTTATCATCCTTAAAATAGTCACCCTTATGACTAATTTAACATTATGGTATCATCCATGATTATGAGGTGACCATGTTTATAAGGGCCTTCATGCTTCTGACTTGATCACCATTATGGATATGGTCCTTACAAATTCATCCTTATAGAAATCCAAAAACTAAACCAATTTTATTGATTTAATTCAAATGACTTTAGAGAAACTTTGAAATATATTTATCCACCGCATATATTTTAAAACCACATTTGGGAATATATGAAAAATTATTAAACAATTTAACACATTTATCAATGATATGTGAAAAATATTAACTCGTGTTAGATTATTTTATATAAAATCTCAGCACCATTAATTCCAACTATCAAAATCAATATTTAAAATATCATCTGTGTGTTATATAATAGTATTTTCAAAAACCTTTAAATATCACCCCACCATGATGTATTTTCCAAATCCTTAGGTATTCAATCACCCAAATCAACTAGATTTTAATTATATTAATTAAATCTATTGAATTTATTTATAGAATATAGATATTCACTCTAAATTTCAATTTTGTAGATAGCACTCAACTCGTTTATACCTAAAATTTCTCCATTAATATCATCACTATCAAATTCATGATATAAAATGGATTCTAAATAATAATTCATTACTTGTTACTTCATTTCAATAGTTTATGTGAAGTATCCCATACTTCAGGTGAGGGTGGATAATCAATTAGTCACTAATTACTCCATACATATTGACTTTATCCATTATACAACATCTATTGTCACAAATTACAACCATCGTCTACCAAATCCATTTGGGGTGTTAATAATGAAATATAATCATCAAATATGATATATATTTCAATTTACATAAGAAAATATAAAAAAATAAATTGTTTTCATATTATTTAACAAATATTAAAAGAAATTATATTTCAATTATATTTTTTTATAAATATGGATATGCCTAAGCACTGGATTATTTTACCAAATAAGTTTTCTACAAAATAATTTGAGGGGATTAAACAATTTATTAATTTTACAAGTATATTTAAATGTAATTTGATGTGTTTTCCATTGATAAAATTTCTAAATAGATATCTCCTCAAATAAGATACAGTGAGGGAATGTTTATTTTTTAATGAATTTTTGAAAAAATATAACAAATAGAAATTTTACAAGGATGATAATTTTCCCTATTTTTGATCAAAATGTGTGCAGATTGGTGTTGACCCCATATTCATTTATTTTATAAACATAATGTTCGATGACATAATACATCTATTTCAACCAAAAGAGATTACCATCCTAAATGATGATATTGGAGATAGTAATCTCTATTCAAGTATTTATGTATATGATTTAAAATTATTGATGATATGTGTAATGAATTATATCATGGATGCACTAGATCTAGAAAATTTTCATTTATCGTTAAACTATTATTTTTTTAGACCTTGAATTAGTAGAATAACCCCACTTTCTATATGTTTTTTGTACTATTATAGAAGGTAATCCTTATTGGTGAAAAGATTCTGGAGTTTTACTACCATGATAACATGTTGAACTATAACCTTATCATAACATATGAGACCATTGATTTATGATTCAAAAACTATATATTGATCAAAAAAGATAATACACAGCCTGGTGTGTATACTATTTATTATTCTTGAAGGTGGAAGAACAAAGAGATTAATCAATTCCATTAGATTCATCTTATAACATGCTTGAACTAAGGGAAATATATCACCTCTACATAGATTTATTACTTCCAAATAAAACTGATGTTGAATATATTATTCATTTTAGTTAAAATTTCTAAACTTATTATGTGAAATTCAAAGAGAAATAATGATATTTATTAGTTATATAACATAATAGATTCTTTAGAATGGAAAGAGATCGATCAGAGACAATAAAATTTTAAAAATACAGTCATAACATTTGATTGGTTTTGTAAAAATGTGATTTTAAAACATTTATGTTAAGAACCCAACCCTAGTAGCCCATATTCAGTGGTTACTTTATTAAATTGGCATAATATACAAGTAATTTCATCCCAAAGAACTAAAAATTTTAGTACTTTGGGAAAAGTAGACACATACTTGTACAGTATATTACAATTGAAAAAATTAAATACAACATATCAAATACTTTTAAAACAACATTATTATCCATGTTTAACCCTATATATCAATCATAATAAACTTCTTCACATCCTAGGAAAAATAAAACATAGTGAATGGGTGATCTCAGATTCTCGGTAAGGGTATGTATATAGAGGAAGCTATCATAAATAATCAATAGTATTTATGGAAATTTAAATAACTAAATCATGTTCTATTTAATCAATAACATGAGCAATATATTATTGGAATAAAATATGAATAAATAATTCTATATAAATAGTCACATGATCTATAAAACATAACCATGGATATTATACTAATAAAATAATCACATTGAAATAAATAACTAATAACATAATGAGGGAATGCATAATATGGGACATACTAAACATACCCTCATGGATTCATCTAATACACCATACATAAATGCGTAAGATATCATCCAATACCCACACTAGTTTATCTCATTAGACCTACTAATGCATAGAAGGGATATAGTGGGCCCCTCCCATCACTTAATAAGTCTAATGTATTCCTCATATGAAAGGGTTAAAACATAATCAACATATACATTTTTATTTAAACTATAATATGAAATGTTAATAATTTTCCCAATCAATAAACATAATCATAAACTAGCCAGAGTAATATGGTGAATGGTATCAAAGTAGTATATCCCCAGTCAATACTGATCATAAACCATTTAATAAAATATGGAATATTGTATCATTATAGATCAACCTCAATGGATAATATGATTCAATAATGGATTTTTACATACATGAAAATATTTAAATGATATCATTGAAAATTTATTTATGAAAGTACCATTTTTTACTTTGAAAATAACATATTTTTAAAAAAAATCACAATTATAAAAGAAAAACATTATTTAAAAATAAATTATAAACATGTAAAGGAATATTTAAATAATTAATTCATCATGATAGCTGAAATAGTCACCCGCTTCATATAAGTTAAATAAATATACTTCCTTATTTTTGTTGTAAAAGTATCAATAAATCTTATTTATAGAGAAAAAAATACTTTTCAAACCATTTTGTAAAAATTCTAAAATTAGTAAAAATTAATTTAAAAAATCATAAGATAATATTGAAAAATATATTTAAGAAATAATTTTAGAAAACATGGTCATGGAAGAAAAATATAACTTTATGAACAAATTTAAAAAGATACTTTTTTTAAATAAAGTCTCTAAAAAATATTATATCATTAAAGTGAGCATTAATAAAATGATTAAAATATGTGTATCGGATTTAAATCAATATTAAACAAGTGTAAATTTAAAATAATGTAATAAAATTCATTTCACGCATAATCTTAGTATGACATTATCGATAAAGTTAAACTTTAACCCAATGAATGGAAATTGAGTTAAGAAATCCCTTACCACTTCTAATCAGTTGAATCATATTCCCCATTAAAGTAAAATTATTAAATTAAATGTTGAAAAAAATGATTATAATTAGATTCATGATATGATATATCAAAAGAAATTATATACACCATGAAAAATAAAAATGTGGTGAATAAGACATATATCTCATACAAGTAAAGATGATACGAAAAACCCTTACCTCATGCTTCCCTTTAGTTATACATACTCTATCATCCTATAAAATGGATTAATTAATGTTATGAAATTATTATAGAAATGTATTCATATTTATAATACCTTATATAATCCTTTTATAACATCTTACCATCCCTTTATTAGTAATATTTCATTATTTTCATTATTTTAGGTGCCTTCATTTCATGGTTTAATGGTCAGTTCACTTGTGTATAATTATTAATGTTCTTATAAAATGGTGATAAAACTCCATAATTGTAATGAAATTATAATAATTAAAATCCATAAGTTTAAATAATCTAATATATCATTTTTATTTCGGACATGAGGTTGATTATTTTGATAAAATGTCAATGATAAATGTTTATTTTATTTTGGTGGTTTTTTCGACTATCATGAAGTGGTTTCATTTTATTTAAAATTATATGTATATATTAGTTATAGAACATGAAATAGGTTAAAATATAATTATTAAAATTATAATTAACAATAATAATACTTTTATGACCATCCTTGAAGGTGTTAATGGGAAACTAACAAAATTGTGATCCATGGTGATGATTAATGGTCATAATTTGGACAATGGTTTCATTTCATTGAATAAGATGAGATGAGAAAATGGGTGTATAGAAAATATTAAATTAGAAATATAAAATTCAATTATATACATAATATTGGAGTTATTATGATTTTATGTATGAAGGATTTGAAGAGAATATGGAAGAAGAAACGAAATTAAGAGATGTGGTTTGAGAAAGTTACTTCTTGAATATCACCTCCTTGAAAGAACCCTTAAAAAACATGGAATTTATGGTGATACCAATATCACTTAGACATGTGGATAGTGGTTATTATAGTTTTTGGTGGATTTTTTATGAATTTAAAGTCTTTTTAGGAGAAAGGGGGTGGTGAGAAATGGTATTTATACTTGAGGAGGGTGGTTTTAAGTATTTAAATAGTGCTTATTTTTTATTCAAATCCAACCACATTTGGGTGGAATAAATTAAAAAAAATTACATTTATAATTAATTTTTTAATGATTGGTTAAGGTCTAAAAACACATCAAATACCCATTTAATTTTTTAGTTTTCTTATTTTATGATTTTACATTTTAACTAGAACCCACTACATTATTTTACCTGTACTATGATAAATCATTTTTTACCTTGGTAAATTTTTATACCTAAAAATAAAAATTACCATATTAAATAATTTTGAACTCTTCATTAAAAATATGGAATAAATTTTACTTGATTAAATTTATAATAGTGATAAAAATGAATTATAAATATAACATACGTATAACTCATAAAAATAGTTTTTTAGATATAATTGTGATTTTAAAAATTACTAAGCTTGTATTTATAAATGTAACACACTATATATTATGTAATTACATAAATAAATTTTGATCAATAATAAGTTTTATTAAATTTAAATCATGATCATATAATAATTATATTCTAAGAGTTATGGTATTTCATAAAAAATTTAAGTTTCTCTTTTTAAACCAAAAACCAACTTTTTTAGAAAATTCCAAAAAATACCACAATCTAATTTTAATGTTATATGTCCAACATTGAATTTTATTTTTTCAAATACATTTTATAAAGGATTCATAAATTAATTATATTTATTTTCCCATAGAATTCAAGGTAAATTTCTTTTTGAAGAAAACATACATTTGAAGAATAAAATGACTTTACTAAAAATTATATGATCATTTCTTAAGTATTTAATATGAAATACATATTTATTTCGTAATATAGTTAATATTATTCACACTATCCAATTTATCAACTATTTTATAATGACTATGTTAAAATAATAATATTTAGAAGTTAGTTTAAGCTTGTTGTTCTGTGAAACGTAAGCTATAGAACATAATTTTCTTTTAATATCTTGGGGTGTTACACTATCCCCTAATTCAATAAATTGCTTCCTCACAATTTTAAATTTCACTTTAAAAAATGGTATATATTTTAAAATTCATTTGATTTAAACCCACATCATAAGAAGGAATTATAAAACATCCTCTTAAAAAATGTAAAGGAAAATGCAAATGTCGTCGCAAAACTAGGTTTTCATATAGGTGAACATTACTAGGAAGTGAAAAAAAGGAATTTTAAATGAAATAAAACAATAATGTTCTGATAAATAGTGATAGAGAACATTTTTATTATGAAGTTTACCATCACAAAATCATAAATCTATGATGGGTAAAAAATCAAGTGATTTCTATTTAATAAAATTAAATGAAAAATGTTTTAGTTAAAAAATTGTTTTTCTATAGTTGAGGAATCCTTTTAATTATTTGAGTAAAAACATAAGAAAATATACTAACTTGATAGGTAGAGTTTCATACTTTAAATAATTTCACCACAAAAAAAATCTTTTTCTCTAAAATATAATTCAACCTTTATCCTAAAATAAAATTCCAAAATATTCTATTATATTAATCATATAAGGTTCCAAAAATTAACTTATCCTTTATCTATCATGAAATTTTAATAAATAAAACTACATTATACTAACCATGATATCACATCAACCAGTGGTAGGTGATGCACCCTTTTCACCCTTCAGTTTTGGGTTCAAGCCTTATAGATTTTCCAGATGTGATGGGTTTTTTCCTGACCTGCAGGTTATCTTTTTTATAAAACTATATTAATATAATACTTACATAATTCCAAAAAAACCTTAATGTATTAAACATTAAATAAATTTTCTAATATCAATGGATATCTCATACATTTAATTTTTCATTCCTAAAACTATAATAACCCATTTTGCATTATTTTTTCTAGAGTATTTGGTAATCTAGTGAAAAATTCCGTAGTAATTTCATCCATTTATTCAAAAAATGAATATCCAAAAATGAATTATTTATTCCTAAAGCACTAAAATTCACTTTTAATATATCGTAAGATCCATAAAGTATGAAAATTCATTATGTTAGACTCAAACTATTTTCCAAAACCAATATTTTTGGCACAAGTTATCCAATATTCATTAAAACAATAATCTTTAAAACCTCATCCAAAGTTAAACTTAAACCATTTCATAAATGGTTAACCTTATGACCCCTCCAAAAGATTAAGATCCAAAATTTTATAAATAAGGTAATTGAATTTTCAAAAATAACTTACCATTAATCTCCTAAAAAATATGAAGTAGAAATTAATTATCGCATACCAAACATTTGAATACCTTCATCATGAATTCTCTTAAAATAATTTAATAACATAAAATTCCATAAAGACTTATTAAAAACATTTATTCTTACTTATTTATTAAGTAAAACATATATTATTGAATATTTTAATTAATTCCAAAAAAAATGTTTCTAAATACATCAATGTTAGTATAAAACACGTTTTCAACAAATCATTAATCAGTTCCAAGGTATTAAGTACTATCCAATTTACATTATTCATATAATCATATCTTTATACTAACATCACTATATTAGAATCAGGAACATATTAAAGGTTATATTTCCTTCAAACATGTGTTTCCAAAAAGTGCAATATTCCACTGAATCACTTTTCCTGGTCATTGGTATCATTCAATATATGATCTAAAATCCTTAAAGAAAAATTACTTCAGTATAATCCTTATATGTTTCATAATTATTATAACCATAATTTTGTGAAACATATTTCTTGTATCCAAAAACACAAGCACAATAATCATTACATTTTGGCTATATCAATATCATAAGCTTGACCTTTATCCCTTTTCTTATTATGAGTTATATTACCTTTAATATTTGGGAATTCATTTTCATAGTTCCTTATCTTCTTATAGTTGATAAATTGCACATTTATAGCTTCATTATTTCCCTTTTAATAATTATTTTGGTATAATTTCTCTCCACACTTGTTACAAACTCACGTTCCCTTTAAGAAAGTACCAAGGTGTGTCATTCCACATTTATCACATTTGGTAAAATATTTCTTTCTTTTCTTCACCTTATCCATTATTTTCTATTATATCCTATTCTTTTATTTAATTATTTTAGAACCACCGTACTTGGAGAATTATTTCTCTGTCTTGATAGCACATGATATTATATCCATATATGATGAGAAACTTTGTAAGACAAGTTACCTTCAATGAACTAGCTTAATCACATTAATTAAATGATTAATCATTCTCTTTAGATTATGTATATAGTCCATAACATTCCTTAATAACCTTTTAAATTTATTTTCATACATAAAAACATTTTCATCCTCATTTTTATTGAAATCAATAATTGTCTCTCCTTATTCACTCCCTATTCAGGTGAAAAATAAATTTCCATGAAAGGTTTCTTAAAATAAATCCATTATATGTTTTATATTTCTTATAAATCATTATTTTTTTAATAAATTACCACTATTGATCTCAATATCCTGATATATGATAAAATTCCATGAAAAATTTCTCCATTTCATTACATCCAAAGGTGAGAAATATCTTTTCTAAGGAATATATCCATTTCTTAGCTACAAATTGATTATTAGTTCTAGTGAATGGTAGAGTTTCTTATTATGTGAATCATTCTAACATCGTTACACCATTTTGTGAATCATACAGCTCCATACAATAAATGTTATTGTTAATAAATTGAGTCTTTTATCCCAATATAGTTATAACTTTTTTAGCTCTAACTGTTGCTCCAGCGACTGCTCCAGCTCCAGCTTCATTATATTTATCAAGATAGAAATACCTGCATTGATTATGTACATTGATATAGTTCCTATTCCTTTATCTAAGAGCCATTTCTGAATAGTGGTATACACTAGATTAGATCATAACATTAAGAAACATAATTCATAATCCCAAAACTACTTAACATGAATAGAAAATTCGAGTATAAATAATATCTAAATCATATTTTTGGTTTCATTAATAGTATTTATAAATTATACTAAATTTCTTCTCTATCTAATCTATATTTTCCTAAATCTATTTACTAAGGATTTTACTAAACTTTCTTTTATACTAACTATAAAGACCCTAACCCTAATATTATAGAGTCAGTAATTACTTTATTAAATTTGCATATTATAAAAGGAATCATATCCCAATGGAATGAATAATTTAGTAGTTTTAAAAAACTAGATACATACTTGAGACATTCATTAAAATTTAAAATATAAAATACAACATAGATAATCCTTTGGGAAAATCATTATTCTCCTAGAGTAACCCTATATATCAACCATAATAAACTTCTTACAATCCGAGGAAAAATAAAACATATGAAAGGGTTGAGATCGGATGCTTAGTAAGGATATGTATACATTATAATCTATCATAAATAATAAATAACTATTATTAAAAGGTAAATAACTAAAACACATGACATATAATCAATAACATGAGCATAATATGGGTGGAATAAAATATGATCAAATAATTCCATATAAATATTCACATTAGATAGAAAACATAATCACGGATATTGAATATGGTATCATAATAGATCGACCTCAATTATTGAAACTATAATTTTAAATGATAATAATTTTCCCAATCAATAAACATAATCACAAACCATACATAGTAATATGGTGAATGGTATCAAAATAGTACATCCTTATTCAATACTAATCATAAACCATTTCATAAAATATTGAATATGGTATCATAAGAGATCAAACTCAATTAATAATAAGATTCAACAAAGTATGTTTACATAAATGAAAATACTTTAACTGAGATCATTGAAAATTTCTTGATGAAAATACCCTTTTCACTTTGAAAATCACTAATTTTTAAAATAATTCACAATTATAAAAGAAAAAAATTCTTTTGAAAATAAAGATGTAAATTTTTTTAAAGTAATATTTAAATAATTAATGTGTCCTATTAGTGAGAAAATCCACTCTTGCTGTATAATTTAAAAAATACTTTTTGTTTTTTTCAATGAATCTTATTTAGAAAATGAAAAAATATACCTTTCAACACATTTTTTAAAAATTCAAACATGAGTAAAAATTAAATCAAAAATAATATTATAATAGTAAAAAAACATTATTGAAAACAATTTTACAAAACATGATCATGGAAGGAAAATATTTTTTTAAGGAAAATTTTAAAAAGATAATTTTTTTAAAGAAAGTATCTTTAAAATATTATATCATTGAAGTGGGAATTAATAAAATGATTTAATTATTTTTATAATCATTAAATACATATAAAAAAGTTTAAATTCTATATAAGATAGTAAAAATTCATTTCACATATAATCTTAGTATGAAATAATCAATAAATTGGATGTTTGACCCAGTGAATTGAAATTGAGTTAAGAAATGACTTACCACTTATAATGAGTCAAATCGTATACCCCATAAAAGTAATAATTATAAAATGAATCATTTAATAACATTAATATATTGAGATTCATGATATGATAAATCAAAGGGTTGTATATAAACCATATAAATAAATAAGTTGTGAATAAGGCATATATCTCATAGAAGTAAAAGTTGGATGAGAAACCCTTACCTCACACTTCCCTTTATTAATTCATACTTTAACCTTATGTATAATTTTTTAAATAATATTATTAAATTATTAAATAAATATATTAATATTTAAAAAACATTATATGATCATATTATTACATATTACTTCCCATTCACTAGTAATATTTCATTGTTTTCATTCTTTCAGCTGCGTTTGTTTCATAGTTTCATAGTTGGTTCACTTGTGTATAATTGTGGATGTTCTTTTCAAATGGTGATAAAACTCTAGAAGTGACATAAATAGTATTAATTCACATATATAAGTTTAAATAGTCTCATATATCATTTTTCATTCAGAAATGATAATTATTCCTTTGATAAAATGTTAATGATAAATGTTTAGTATATTTTGGAAAATTTTATGTCCATCATAAACTAGTTTTGTTTTATTTAATATTATGTATTTACATTATTTCAATAAAATTAAATATGTTATAATATAATTATTTAAATATTATTTAACCATAATAATAATTTTATGACTATCCTTGAAGGTTGTAATGGAAATTGATCAAAATAATTATCCCTGATAATGATTAACAGTCATAATTTGGATAGTGGGGATAGAGAAAATATTTTCATAATTTTTCAAATGTTTTTCAATGATTTAATCCATTAAAATTAATAAATTTGTGATTATTTTTATAATTTTAGTATTTTTTGGAAATTTTGGACTTAATTATAAATATTTCTTAATTATGGAAATTTAATAGATTTATAGAGCTTTTGTATTTCGAGCATAAATTTTAAAAATTTAATTCAATTGAAGTAATTATTTTTTAAACTTATTTTTTTTATAGTAAACTTTCTCTTCTATACCTAGATCCAATTTGAAATACATTGGCCTACAATAATCAATCAAGCAGAGAAATATTCTGGCCAGTATAATGGACCCCGCCTCAATAATAGAGGCATATATCTTCTTATAGAAATCCAAATGAGTTTATTATAGATAGAGGATAAATATAAATATGAGAATAATTTCACACTAAATTTTATGGAGAATTTCAATCATTAATTCATCCATTGAATGCCTCAAATTTAAGTGATTTGAGAAGTCACCTCTAGAAGAAAAAGTCTTCTTATTAATTTTATTATAACTTATTTTAAACTTTTCTAAATAAGTTTATATTCTGTGGGAGCATGAAAAAAAAATAATGGAACAACTTTTATAAATAAAACTTCCTGATATTCTTCAATTTACTATGATAATTGAACTCAAAATTTTAGTGGAATGAATATGAAGGGAAATGTTTTCACCTCTCAACCCAATAAATATGGGTGTCCACTTCCATTAAAGGGTGTTGAAGAATGTGAAAGAAGTTCCATGATAGAGTATTGTAATATTGAAGAGATTTTTATTTTATATTTTTTCTTTTATTAATTTCATAATGCTCTCTTCTTCCCCATTAAAACTCTATTACCCATCAGATGGAGGGGTAAATCTATTGAGTGATTGGGGAAGGGGGGGTTTTACCTTTGTAATGTTAGAGTCTAAAAATTTAATTTAAAACCTATATCTATTTTAATTGAATGATTTATATTTTCAATGGTGTCTAACTATATTAATGTGATTGTATTTTTTGTTTTTTTTCATTTGTTATTTATATATTTTTTTGAATATCTTTAAACTCCCTCCTCCTGGTGCAATTTATCTCGACTAAGAAGATTGTATTAGGTGGTGAGTATATAGAGATTGTTAGCGTGTGTGTGGAATAAGTGAATTATTTCTAGATTTTTAAGGAGAAAAAATTATTAATTGGGACTTCCTTAGTTGTTTGGGAATGGTTTATGAATTTTTATGCACAGAGGATTGGTTTCCAATGATTCCTTCAACCAAGGGTGATTGACAATTCAATCGAGGACTATTTCATCTATCATTCAATAAGAAGAGAGGGGGTGATTTTTACGACCATGATTACATTAAAAACGGTGATCCTACCCTGAACCCATAACTATATTCATCAAATTGTGTTCAAAATCTATTTTTATTGCATTATTTATTTTTTAAAATCAAAGAATTTAAAAAATAACCTCCACTTATTTCTCTAATTTCAAGTGAAAAATGTGATTATTGTGAAATCATCTCTGGAGATAACCTTGGTTAACCATTATAATACATTTTAAATTAATAAATAATTATTTTTTCACATGCTATGATAGGAACCTATCAAAACTTGGTGCCATTGTCAGGGAGGTGGTTCTAACAAATTTTTTTTTCTTCTTCTTCTTCCTTTATTTTATCTCTAAAATTGCATGACTAGAACCCCAAAAACTAAAATGTTACCCCAAGATATTGAAATTGACAGGACCTTATTGAATAGACTTAGAAACCTTAATTTTTAATCTGAATTTGGGGAAAATTCTCTTAGATACTCGAGTGAAACTTCAATTGTTCACTTTGATCCATTAATCATGGCTGGAAATTATAACTAGACCCTTAAAGACCTCTACGCACCACAATTCCTTAATAAAAACAATTAACTTATCATGATAGAGTTAAAAAATGATTTTGATATGAATCCTAACATTATGTGTAATGACTCAAATTTTATATGGTTTTATTTTTATAAATTAATTGAGAAAATTCTGAGACCAGGCACTAAGATAGTATGAGATTCTGAGGCCCAATATGCTCGGAACAATTTGTTGAAAAATGTTAAGTTTTTAATAAATCATGCAAGTGGTTTTTCTTTAAAATAGTAATAACTTGTAAATGAGTCCCTGGATTGGAAATCTGAGGGTATAACTGTTCTTAGAACAATGATTTTACCTTAGGCAGGGCTTAACCTCAACCGGTGCGGGTTGAGGGTGAATGTTAGATTTTGGACATGAATTTCATTAAAATATTTTAATAAAAATATTTTGTTTAACACAGGAAAAATTATCTTTTTAACCAAGACTTTTTAGAAATCTAGGTTTATCACCATAACCCTAGAGTTTCCTTGAGGTAGATAGAAAAAATATCTCCCACTGATTTGGTGAATCTGATCGGGGCATAGTGGATCGAGGATTGACAATGACACAGAACCCCATTCTTTATCAATGACTTTTCCAAGATCAAGTTAGGGTTTCGATCTCTTTGTTATTTCTTTTCCCATTTTTAGAATCAAATAATGAACGTGGACCAGCTCAAGAACTGGTTAACCTACGGTTCAATCATTCTTATGGGAGGGAAAATTATTGTGGGATTAAAGGGAATATATCTTGGTGATTATTCTACTGTTTGTTTCTTCATGATCCTACTGACATGAACAGATTAAGGCCGACACAAATAAGGACAAGATGTATTCTATAGGGGTTCATCTGCTTTATCTCTCCCCTAAATCTATTGTGTTCTTCATGTTTTCTTCTCCTTTGAAACCCATGTGTGAATGATCTACTATTGCGCCCATGATCTATGTAGCAATGATTCGAGATCCAAGGTTTTGCCTCTATGATGGCATAGTAAGGGAGATATGGAAGCACGGTAGGAAACATGGTGTCTTTTGGTAGAGGGAGCGATGAATAGGGGTTCACTATCATAATGGACAGTGGCAGAGGTGGCAATGGCTCGATAGGGGAGGCCAGTCCAGGTGGAGCGCGGCTTGGACAGGCCACCAGTAGGGTGGTCATCAGTGGCAGCAAGATGCATTCTAGGTGAGACTGCATTAGAGGAGGCTATAGGTGGTGACCAGAGGCCATGGTATGAGGCCGCATCGGAGGATAACCCCACAGAAGTGGGACTGTGAAATTAGGAGGATGGGGCGGGCCAACCGCATGAAACACAGTCTGGAATCACATTGATCGAAGTAGCTAGCTGGACATGTGGTCGGGATACCATGTGGACCAGGGGGACGCGGCCAGGGTGGTCCATGTCTGGTGGAGCAAAACCGTCCCACACGACAAAGACTAGGATGGAGAATCGGGCTACTCTGGCAGTCCAGTGGGCTGGATTGCATGGCCCAGCGGGCCGGGCTGGTTTGGGTCATCCCAGACCGACCTAGTCGGGTCGGTTCAGGCTAACTGGGTCGGTTCATTTTGTTCAGATTGGGATACGTAGTACCTGGACCATACCCTTTTTACTAAATTGGTCATATCTTTCAAACCATGTGTCTGTTTGACGATTTTTTTGCAGAGTTGGGACCCTTGAGACGAGATGTTTCTTTTGAGATACTCTAAGTGAGTTTTGTGGATATTGGAATATAAAATAATGGATTGAGGAGTAGGTTCTTTAGTAACAAGCATGCTATGAGCATAATCCTATAATTGTTTGTGACTATGTGATCTTGTTGACAATGTGACTTGGGGGGACTACTAAACCCATATACACTTCATGCTCCATTGGCGTTATGTGCTCCATCTATACTTTGTGTTCCATCGATGCTCTATGCATCCTCGATGCTCTATGCACCATCGATGCTCTATGTGCCATTGACACTCTGCACGCCATCAACACCCCAGACACCATCACTACTTTAGGCACCACTAACGCTCCATGTGCCACCAACTCTCCATGTTCCACTAACGCTCCATGTTCCATCAATTCTCTATGAACCAATGAAGCTTTGCACGCCATCTACGCTTTGTGTGATGCTGAAACTTCTAGTGTCATAGAGACTGAGGGATCTGTGGACTACAACTGGAAATCCTTCTCTTCATGATTTAAACTTATACCAGTGTAAGATGACTATATTTAA
Source organism: Viscum album (assembly GCA_963277665.1). NCBI lineage: Eukaryota > Viridiplantae > Streptophyta > Magnoliopsida > Santalales > Viscaceae > Viscum > Viscum album. Next base: position 2,051,427,190 of record OY728146.1, on the reverse strand, counting down.
TATACTTTGTGTGTTTCATTTATGGTGTACTTTGTGTGTTTCCTTTTTGGTATACTTCATGTAATTTTTAGTGGTATTTTCCTTTATGGTTTAAAGGTCCCTATTGATTATTGTTTTACTCACCCCTGCATGGGTTATGCTCACACATGTCATTTCTGGTGTAGACAATCTAAACTTTTATGGAGTCCTTGTTAGACTGGGGCTAAGTGGTTCTTAGATAGAGCCCCAAAAAATGAGGTCTGCTTTAGTGACTTCAGATAGATGTTTCTGTACCTACCCTTCAGGTATGGTTTTCTATAGATGAATTTATAGAGCTTGTACTTTCCTTTTGGTTGTTTTTATATTCTAGCCCTATTTAATTTCTATTTTTGTGTTTTCATACCTTTTGGATGGTATCTTAGTGTGTACATTCATTGTTTACTTAGTGCTTTTACATTTCATCATTTTGGTCTTGGAGATGGTTGTGTTTGTACAGGTACTCAGGAAAATGCCTCCCATTTGGGGGATATGCCTAATAGTTGCTAGTCGACATCCCCTGGTCTACTGGAGGTAGGATTTGTGTAGTCACGACATGATCCATAGAGGATGGGTCATGACATAGTGGTATTAGAGGAGGTCATTTATACATATAAAACCAAGAGTCTGTGAGGTTAGTTTGGGGAAACAGTGTTTAAGTGTTTTGAGTTCGGATTTCAGATCATGGACTCTAGTGTTGGTGTTGAGGCTGACGTATCCATACATCGAGACTATGAATTCTGATGTTTGACTTGGTACATAAAAACACTAGTTATAGGGAAAAATAAATGGTACATGCATCATAAAGGATTGAGTGTGTTCTCATGTCCTTCTTGAGTCAGTGTCAGATCACTATGTATACTCTATTGATTGTGGTACATCTTAATCTATTTTAGGATACCTCTACATAGAAAAATATCTAGTATTATAATGCATGATCATGATGATGATCCACCTAGTGATGATGTGTCGATATAGGGACTATTATAAGAGATAACACCCTCAAGTGGTGTACCAGTGATACCACCTCCCAGAGAGCAGCAGTTACTACCAGCACTATTGGTATAGGATGCATGCAGGTTGAGTGCATTGCATGAGTTAGAGAGTCAGCAATCTCTTTAGTTCATGGGTAATCCAGATCTCCAAGTAGTATAGGATTGGTTGGAGGTGGTTACGCATGTCTTCTGCCTAGTGAGGATGCCTCTTGACTAGATGACAGTCTTAGTCGTGACTCTTCTACAGGTCTCAGTGGGGAGAGAGTGGATCCTAGTGATCCAGACACATGAGGAGATGAACCTCACTTGGAAATAATTTGATTGTATCTTCATGGATGAGTTCTTTCTAGTGACGTTATGCTTCATGTGTATAAAGGAGTTATTGCATCTGCAGCAGGGTATCCAGACAGTATCAGAGTACTCAGCAAGATTTATAGATCTTTCTCACTACTCCATGGATATAGTGTGGGACCCATTCTTCTGGTACTAGACCTTCGAGTAGGGGATACATTGGGAGATCAAGGAATCTATGATATCCCTTAACATTTCGACACATGCTGGGGTACTAGAGCGAGATCTGATAGTTAATAGATTTCTGGCGAAGCAGACACTGACAATGGGAGCTACCATTAGGTGTTAGGTAACTAAGTCTTCAAAAGAAAGTTTCTGACAACTTACGTAGGGATCCAATCAGATCAGACCATTCAAGGGATGACCCCAGTACATGGGGTCAGTGGTGCGAGCCTCCTAGGGTAAATCAAGTCAGTCAAAGTGCAGGTTGTGGTACTTATGTGGTGGTTGGGGACACATGGCTCAAGATTGCCTGACTAACCATAAGGATGATCATCATATGGTTGAGGGATTATCGAGGCAGAGGTGAATGTAGGAATAGGGTGGTACACTAGATGTCATATGTGAAAGATGAGTTGTACGGGCAGTAGGAGGTGGACATAGGTTCGAGGTACTACTACCGCCACCCCAGGTGGTCCACCATAGGCTCAGGGAGCTGGTGGATAGGGATGAGTCCATCTTTAGGAAATGGAGTCTTAATAACCCTATGCTCCAGATATGATTAAAGGTTAAATAAGTGTATTTTATACCCTGGATATATTTTTGATAGATACATGTTCTAATCACTCTTTTCTCACCATGACCCTTGTTTGATACATGAAGATTCCAGTGGAACCATTGACTCGATCCCTATGATTAGAGACTCCTATAGGGGGAATATTTGATGATCACACACTAGTGCTAATAGTGTTCCCTTACTCTTGGGGGTGAGATTTTAGGTTGGGATCACTTGGTGGTATCATTGAGGCCTTATGATTTCATCCTTGGTTTTGACCAGTTATCCACAGTCCATTCCTAGATTGATTGTTTTAGGTGCACAGTGCAGTGTGTCCATAGAGATGGGACCAGGTTTTCCTTTATCAGCAAAAAGGAAACCCAAGAAGCATAATATGAACTCGCATGCAGTAGGGTGCAGATGATCACATACTAGTTGGATATCATGATCCTTGGTGCAGTAGATGAGACGAGTCCTTAGTTTCCTAGAGTGGTGGATGAGTATGAGGATTTATTTTCAGAATATGTTCCAAGATTAACTCCTTATAGGGAGGTGGACTTATGCATTAATTTATACCCCGATATGGAACTCATATCTACACCTACATATCATATGGATTTTTTAGAGCTTCATGAGTTAAGGGTACAACTGGAAGACATGTAGAGGAAGGTCTTCATGAGACCCATTTTTCACCCTAAGTGGCCCTAGTTTTATTTTTCTAAGAAGGAAGATTGGATCTTGAGATTATGTGTAGACTTTCAACACCTAAACTAGGTGACCATGAAGAAAAAGTATCCACTATTGATGATTTATGACCTATTAAATCAGATGAAGGGATTGAGGTGATTCTCAAAGATAGACCTCAGATATGGCTATCAACGGCTTTGTGTATGGGACTAGGATGTACCAAATACAGCCTTCAGATATTGGTATGGAAACTATGAGTACTTAGTGATATTTTTTGGCATGAAGAATACCCCAAAAATGTTCATGGGACTCATGAATAGGATATTCCAGGCTTACTTAGACCGGTTCATCATGGTCTTCATTTTTGATATCCTAGTGTACTTGGCATACGAGGAGGAGCACATGATACACTTGAGGATGGTCCTGGACACACTCAAAGTGCACCAACTTTACTGGAAGATCTTGAAGTACCAGTTATGGACATGATAGGTCCAATTTTTAGGACACATCATTTTAGAGGCCAGATTTTTTGTATATCCAGTGAAGATTGAAGTGGTTCTTTCTTGGGAGCCACCTAAGAGCATTATTGGTGCGTGGATTTTCCTAGGTTTGGTTGGGTACTATCAAAGGTTTTTACCCAAATTTTCCAGAGTAGCAGCATCCTTAACATCTCTGACATGAAATGGACAGCCTTTCATGTGGACATAGAAGTGCCAAGATAGTTTTCAGCAGTTGAGGTAGAGATTGATGAGCGCTCCCATCCTGATATTACTGAAGGAATGTGTTGAGTACGTAGTGTTATTTGATGCATTAGGAACTGGTATTGGTTGTTTTATGATGTAGGGTCAAGTGGTGATTACCTATGGTTTTTTCTAGTTGAGGCGGCAGGAGAAAAACTATGCAACCCATGATCTTGAGCTAGTAGTGGTAGTCTTCTCATTGAAGATGTGGAGACAATACCTGATGGGTGAGCGGTTTACCATATTCTCTTACCACAAGAGACTCAAGTATATCTTCTCTTATAATGATATATACTTGATATAGATACGAAGTATAGAGTTCCTCTAGGACTATGACTTTGATATTTTCTATACTCTTGGGAAGGGGAACATGGTGGTAGATGCTCTCATCAGTTGATCCATCTTGCAGTTGCTAAGAGAGGTGTCAAAGCAGTTGGATGTGTTATAGATAGCCTTTATGGATCGAGATAGAGTAGCGTATCTCCATTTTATGGTAGTTACCCCTCCACTCTTAAAATGAGTTAGGTAGGAATAGCTCTGAGATACTGACTGTGAGACTACACATACTCAAATGTCCATGGGGCATGCCCCTGATGGATATTCAAAAGTTGGGGAGCACATCATTCTTTTTAGAGGAAGTGCAATAGCACCAGTGACATTGTGGGAGGAGGTCATGAGGGAGTTTCACACTTTCCCTTTGGTGGTACATCTAGGAGTGATAAAGATATATCAAGACCTATACATCAATTTCGGTGGTTGGGGATGAATAAGGTGGTGTAAGAGTTCATTTCTTGATGCCTCACTTGTTTGCATGTGAAGGAAGAGCACCAGGTTCTAGCGGGCATGGCTCAACCACTTGAGGTTCCAGAGTGGAAGTGGGATGGTATATCGATGGACTTCATGAAATTTTTACCATGCATGGTCATGGTACATGATACCATCTAGGTGATCGTTAACTGACTCACCAAGTTGGTTCACTTCCTACCGATCTGTTAGCAGAGTTCAATAAAGATCTTGAGACACCTTTATGTGGAGAAGATAGTTCTACTTCATGGAGTGTCTTTGACAATAATTTTATATAATGATGCTTGTTTCACATCCTAGTTATTGAAGGGATTATAGGAGGCATTTGGGACTCAGCTGCGCTTGAGCACAGTGTTTCATCCCCAGACGGATGGCCAGATGGAGAGGAGTATCAAGGTTCTTGAGTACATTCTACATGGTTTCATCCTAGACTTTGGCCACAGTTGGGAGGATCACCTACCTTTGGTGGATTTTGTGTACAATAACATATACCACTCCACCATTGGTATTATTGGAGTTGGTGGCCTAGAACCAACAACTTTTTAATTTATTCATTAATAAATACCTTAACACATCTTGATTGTTCTTCCACATGACAATGCATGTGATAATGTCCTAAGGATAGCTATTTCACTAAAGGTTCATAGAGGATCCCTACAATGATGAGAACCTAGAAGTTCCATAACACTATTCTTGAATATATATTCTATGGTTGGATGATGTTATTTTAGAGACACAAATAATACAGGCCATTAGGGGTGAGGACTCATAAAACTTTGAGGCACATTCTTATGGTGTGTGCCCTTTGTAATATCTAGGAGGATATTATGAGAATGATACCCGCCAATAGGAAATCCACATTCCATAGTGTCATTGGATGTTCCTATCTGTGGATGTGTATTTGGTCTATAGACTTTAAGATTATTATTAATGGGTATTACAACTCACACACTTATATGTATTGACAAAAACTGTGATGACACATTGTTCACAGTGAGTTAGGAAATATTGGGTGTGTCATGAGTAATATTGCATTAATAGATAATGTGAAAAAGGATTTGTCCCTTCTATTCCATAATAGAAGTTGATATCTTAGTCCCTTTGATGGAATTTATATAGCCTAAATAAATCCATAGACATTGTAAGGAATGTTAAAGTTCAATTCTAGGAAGTCAAATAAAGAATAATTGACCACATTGGTTGATGGTACTAGCATGAAACCCACTTGATTATAGATATTGAGACAAAAGGATTACATTACACGGTAATCATTTGTAATAGTTGAAACATCATTGCGGCATTAACTTATTTTTCTATGGGTTGCATGGTGTGTTTCTATACACTAACCTTGGAATTTAGGCAGTCTTCCTAATTCCACTGATAAAGAGTCCTAGAGGGTCACGCACTAAGTGTGTCCAAGTATCTTAGTTAAATATTCATTTAACAAGTTAAAAAAATATTATTCCCGATTTTGGTTTAATAATTATTCAAGGATGTCTGATCGAATTTATTTACACACTAGTTATTTGAGAGAATATATTTTGGGTGAAATAATATATTTAATAGAGAGTAATGTAGTGATATTTATTTAAGAAATAAATATTCATTATTCATGGTCTAATAAATGTGGTGGAGGAAATAAAGAAAATGGAAAAAAGAAAAGTACACTCCATGTATATTAATATATACATTTCATGTAGTTTTTCTAGGGATTTGTGAGAAATAATATTATTTATTTAATTAAATAATAATAGGTGTAATATGCTGGGTTCATGTCAGGTGATAATAATATTAAGATGTTATTATTAGACATGGGGTCTTTTCTAAGAATTAAATGAAATGAATAAATTCCTTGGGTAATTAATTCATTTTATTATTATAAGTATTATAAATCCCAATTACATTATTCTCATTAAATCTATCCATTCTTTATGGTTGTGCAAAATGGATCTAGAGAAAGCTCTCAATCCAATAGATAATTCTTTTACTCTAAGAACGCGCTCAAAATACGAGAGAGATCCTCCTCCATCGGATCAAGGAGTGCACTTTGTAAGTGTCTCTCAAGGTGATCAAATGAGTACATAGCAAGAAAATTCTCTTCTACACTATCCCCCATAGATCCCTTCAGCAATGTCTAGAGATGCATGGAGCCCATGTGGATCACCTCTAGAGTAATCCTACACTTGGATTCTGTGACACAATGATAGATCACATTGGATCGTGATCGGAAGCATCAATGAAGAGTGAATTCCATCAAGGTAATTATTTTATTTTAATTAAATTAATTATAACCAACATATGATGATCCTCTCTATGGTTACAAGACTCCCCTATTTTCCTTTATTCTTAATTTTATTCCAAATATCCAGCGTTTTATCATTGTGATGAATCTTGTATTGATCGTCGTTAATGGAAAAATTAAAGTTGGGTACACCCATCCATGTGCTTCCACTACACCCGAAACTTAAAAGTGGTATTAGAGGTTTCATATCGTTGATTATAATTATTTAGTTTTTCATTTATGATTTATTCATTTAATAATTTAGTTGTTTCAATTCAAGTTAATTGTTCTGTAAATCTTAATCTCAAGATCTGTTCTTCCTCTCTCGTTTCTTATTCACCTTATAGAAATGATCTTTTTATTTTAATTTTGATTAAAATAAAATAAAGGATCTCATCTGGAGGTACCAAAGATTCCTGGTCATACAACACCAGAACACACAGTGTGTATTCGGTAGTACACGTCGTGTAGTCAAGGTTCAATGCATCGGACTGGTCTTCCAAACCAAGCCGTGTGTTGGAGTTTATCTAAGTCTTAAATGAATCCATGTATTGACCAGGAATAGGTGGCACACAGTTTCCAGATTACACATGATGTGGACCACAGGACACGGCATGCATTCCCTTCGGGTTAGGGTTGTACTATGTACCCCATACACGTCTTTCTCAGCTGGAGACCGTGTAACACGAATACTAAACAGTGTGTGGCCCACTGGATATGTCGTGTACTACAAATATTTCCAAAGTACATTTACATGCCATATCCTTGAGTGTATACTTCAGATGGATAGTGAAAGATAGTACACACTGTGTAGTCAGAACTACACGCCGTGTACTCATCCAAATTACGCGGATTTATTAAAATTTATTATTATAGTATACAAACCCTTGAGATGTGTACCATGGTGCGGGATTAAATATGAGGCACAAAACATGATAGGTGTTTTATATATATGTGTTTAATTTAACATATGTGTAATGTTCACTTCTACTCATTGGGTAGTTATGAATAGGAATTCACTGGTATGCTTCCAAGGTACAAGTTACGTACAAAGATAATTTTAAATGAATTTATTTGTTTAAAATTATGATGGGTGATAATCTCAAGGAAATTCAGAAAAGGTTTTAAGATAAAAGTATTGGTTAATTAAATATAATTAATTGATTTGAGAATGATTTATCTTAAACAATAATGATTAAATAATTGAATGCTAGTTTTATTTATGCATAAATATCGTTGCATGTATGGATGATCGTGATCTAGACCAGGACCTTTGTATATGGATGGTTTCTTTTAATTTATTTATTTAACTTAAATTTGTTTTCATGCGAGCCTTATCACCATTAATATGTTAGGCCTACGTGCCCAAGGTTTATTTTATGTAAAATCCCATTTTACCCCTCACCTGTGAGTGAGATAAAAGCATATGTAATGGTTGGAACTCTCAAGCTAGTGGAGGTGGATCAAGTTAGGATCCAAGGTGAAACCAATCCAAGGACATACAAAGGTGGATAGGTGTAAATCCATAAACACAGACCTAAAAGGTTAAAGGTGTTTCTCCCCTAGGTCTTGGGTTAGTTTATCAACCGCTAGATAAACTAACCAATATGACAAGATCATGATCATACCATTTATTTTATTTATTTCAGTTGCATGGTTTATTTATTGTAGTTTTTTTTTGTGATCACACAATTAATGAATTAAAAAATCATGCAATATAGAACTAAAATAAGACCAAATTATGCATAAATATTATCTTAAACATGGTTATTCACTTAAGTATATCCCACTTGATATTAACAAGCATGTAATAAATATAATAAAATGGAAATTTACGTATAAGGATAAAATCCCTCAATGAAATATTAATTTGGTATAGCCTTCAATAATATTGGTTTGAATCGAAATATAGTTTAAAGTTCTTGACCAACCCTAGTTGGGGTGATTTCAATTATAGGGGAATTTTAATTCAAGTTTTTGGGTTGACATGACTTGGTTCACATCAAGGGTTGATTGCCACAGTATAACTTGGTGTGACCAAGAGTAAAAGGTTGAGTAAATCCAAAATAAAAGGATTTCATGATTGGTGAGTCCACTCAGTGGATTAAGGAACTGTGAGTTAATGTAGTTGAAATTTGGAATGCCTACTTAAAACCTTTCAAGTTTCTTGAACAACCCTGGTTGGGGTAATACGAAGGGAAATATGGATCCTTACCACTAGAATATTCAAGAAACAGAATATTCTGAAGTCAATGATGAGGGATATTGGATTTCGATAAAATAGTGGGAGACTAATAAGTATTAATTTATTTATTTATATTAGTTTTATCAGGATAAAGTAATAAATATTTTCTAATTTTTATTTGTAGAAACAATAAGAAAACTGACTTCAAAGATATCATTTTGAACCATACTTGAGATGGAAAACCTTCTCACCAGTAACAATTTCCATGAGTGGAAGAGGTGTTTACGCGTCATCCTTCGCCATGAGAGGAAATTGTATGTGCTAGAGGATCATATTCCAGTTGCACCTGGAAAGGAGGCTAGTGATGAGGAACTATCTCTCTACATGAAACATATGGATGATGCCATAGATGTCCAATGTTGCATGATATCATCCATGTCTGATGAGTTCTTGAAGCAACATGAAAACATAGACGTGTATATCATGATGTATCACCTTAAGGATATCTATAAAGAAAATGTGAGATAGGAGAGATATGATATCTCCAATGCTTTGCTCACAATTAAGCTTTGAATGTTTGTGGTAGTTGAGCCTCATGTAGTCAAGCACATTGGCTATATTGAACACCTAGACATTTTAGGGATTAAGTTCATGGATGAGTTGTGTATAGATCTCATCCTATCATCACTGCCCAAGACCTTACCTAGATATATTTTCAACTACAACATGAACAAAAATGATAAGAGTCTATCAGAACTTATGACCTTAATTCTCTAGGTAGATAAGCACATGGGGCATGACAAACCCGCAGTCCTTATAGTGAATAAGAAAAGTAAAGATAAGGTAAAGGGTCTAAGGATTCATAAATTGTCTGAATCCCTTGATAATTGTCCCTCTGAGAAGGGGAAGATCAAGAGTTAGGGCAAGGAATGGGAGGTGGTATGTTTTACATGTATCAATCTGGGCCATTGGAAGAGGAACTACACCCAAAAGTGTGGGGATGCTAAAGGTTCATTCTTTATTGAGTGTAATCTTTCTATTTCTACACATTAGGTATTAGATATAGCTTGTGGGGATCACATCTGTATTCAAATGCAGTAACCATGTAGATTTAGAAATATTTCCATAGGAGAGGTGGATATTAGAGATACCAATGGCGCGAGGTCGGCTGCATTAGCCATTGGAGATTACCATCTCTCATTGCCAACTGGGATGATTTGGGTTTTACATAATAGTTATTATATGCCTAGTGTTACCAAGAACATAATTTATGTATCATTTTTGGATATGGATGGATTTATTTTCAATTTTGGAAATAAGGGTGGTTTATTTTATAAGAACAGTGTATGCTATGGTATGGCGCATTTAAATAATGGTTTTTATGTATTAAATTACAAAAACCAAGTGTTGGAAATTGATAACAAAATAAAATCACATGACTCATACAACACCCAGTTGTCGAGTCACTATCTTGTTTATATAAATGATAATCACTTGACAAATCTCTTCCAAGATGGTTATTTAGACTCTACTCAGCTAAAACCACTTGATATATGTCACGCTTGTTTACAAGGTAAAATGATCAAAATATTTTTCGATGGAAAGGGTGAAAGGGCCATAGATCTTCTAGGATTGGTACACACAGATGTGTGTAGACCATTTCCAGTAGAATATAGAGGTGGATATTCTTACTTCATTACTTTTACTGATGATTTGAGTAGATATGTCTATATCTACTTGATGAGGTATAAGTTAGAGTCCTTGGAGAAATTTAATGAATTCAATAATGAAGTAGAAAATCAGTTTGTAAAAGGATAAAGAAACTTTGATCAGATTGAGGTAGAGAATATCTAAACCAAGAATTCATTTACCTTTTATGGGAGTCTGGGATTCTATCTCAACTCACTCCTCCTTATACAGCATAGTGGAATGGTGTTAGTGAAAGGAGTAACCGCACCTTGTTGGACATGGTGAGTTCAATGATGAGTCATTCAGATCTTCTATTATCCTTTTGGGGATATTCATTACAAACTACAGCATACACATTAAACTGAGTACTAAATAAGGCGGAAAATAGAATTCCCTCCAATTTATGGAATGGAAAGAAATCCATTTTATCACACACATATGTATGGGGATGTGAGGCATTTGTTAAGGCCTTCTTGGGAAAAAACTATCACCCTGGGTCACGAGGTGTATCTTTATAGGATATCCTAAGGAAATGAATGGATATTACCTATATAACCTTTTAGACAAGAAATTAATTGTCTCTAGACAAGCCTTCCTTCTTGATAGGGAGAACATCCTCAAAAAGGATAGTGGGAGTAAGATTGACTTCAATGAAGTTGATTCTCAATATACATAGGAGTTGGTATAGGAACAAGTTCTACAGGTCCCTATGTAAGATGTTCCCGAAACACAAGTACTACATAGGATCTCAAGAGAGGTAAGGGAACTGGAGAGATTGGGTTTCCTAGTCACTAATTATGGTGAATCATTATTTTTGGACAATGATGAACCTCTCTCCTACAAGGATGTATTAGAGATCTTAAAAGCTCCAAGATGTCTAGAAGCTATGGATTCTTAGATGGATTCCATGTATCAGACTCAAGTTTGGGTTTTGGTCGATGATCCAGTTGATGTAATTCTTGTTGGATGCAAATGGGCATTCAAGAGAAAGTTGGACATGTAAGGTTAAGTTAGTGCCTGTAAAGAAAGGATAGTGGCTAAAGGATTCAGACAATGTCAAGGAATTGACTACGATGAAACCTTATCAATAGTTTCCATGTTTAAATCCATAAGAATCATACTTTCCATAACATCTTATCATGACTACATGATTTGGAAAATGGATTTTAAAATAGCATACCTTAACGGTGACCTTCAGGAAGATGTCTATATGAAACAACCAAAAGGGTTTGTGACACCAGGTGAATCCAAACGAGTTTTCAAGTTTTAGAAATCCATTTATGGATTAAAGTGAGCATCTAGGTCATGGAACATTCAATTTGATGAATATGTAATAGAATTTGGTTTCATTAATAATGAATGTGATCCATGTGTTTATAAGTGGTTTAATGGGAATACGGTCATTATCCTAGTAGTATATGTTGAAGACATATTACTTATTGGAAATGATGTACCAGTCTTATAGTCAGTTAAGGACTGGTTGAGCAAGTGTTTCTCTATGAAAGACTTATGTGAAGAATCCTACATTCTAGGGATCAAGATCATTCATGATAGATTTAAGAGGCTGCTTGGACTAAGTCAGGGTACATACATTGACCAGATACTAAAGAGATTCAGTATGGAACAATCTAAGAGGGGATTGGTTCTATTGTTACATGGCCTAAATCTTTCTAAGAAAATGTGTCCTCAGACACAATAAGAGAAAGATAGGATTATTAAGATCCCATAAGCTTCAGATATAGGATCCATCATATATGTTATGTTATGTACCATGATTGATGTTGCCTATGCGCTAATCATGGTATCCAGATATCAAGTAGATTCAGAAGAACAGCATTGGACTACTGTTAAGACTATACTTAAGTATCTGATAAGAATTAAGGATATGTTATAGGTGTATGGAGGATACAAGGAGCTTTTCATCATAGGTTATACTGATGCTAGTTTTCAGATAAATCATAACAATCTAAAGTCATAATGTGGATATGTTTTCGGTCTCAGTAGTGGAGTTGTGATCTGGAAGAGTTCAAAGCATCCAGTTTTTTCCAATTCTACAATGGAGTCCAAATATATAGTGAATTCTTATGTAGCCAAGGAAGTCATCTAGATTCGTAACTTTTTCCAGAATCTTGATGTGGTGCCTTACAGTAAAGATCCTATCACATTGTATTGTGATAATACTACAGCGAAAACTCTTGAAAAATAACCAAGTTCATGTCAACATACAAAGCACATTCTCTGGAAGTATAACCTATTGAGGGATTTCTACCAAATAGGTAAAGTTTTAGTGAGAAAAGTGTCCATGAAAGAGAACGTAGAAGACCCCATTACTAAAGGTCTATCTCAGTAGAATCATGAATATCATGTGAGAGCTAGCAAGTTAAAGGTTATTAGTAGTTGTCTCTAGTCTAAGTGGGAGACTGTTTAATTTGGTGTCCTAAAACCAACTACTTTATACTTTATTCATTAATAAATACCTTATCATATCTTGATTTTTCTTCTACATGAAAATTCATGTGATAATGTCCTAAGGATATCTATTTCACTAAAGATTCATAATGAATCCTTGCTATGATGAGAACTCGGAAGTGCCATAACACTATTCTTGAATATATGTTCTATGGCCGGATGATGTTATTTAAGGGACAGAAAAATACAAGCCATTAGGGTTGGGGACTCATAAAACTTTGAGGCACCTTCTCTTGGTGTGTGCCCTTGGTAATATTTAGGAGGATATTATGAGAATGAGGCCCTCCAGTAGTAAATCCATATTTCATAGTGTCATTGGATGTTCCTATTTGCAGACATGTGTATTGGTCCTTAGACTTTAAGATTATTATTAATGGGTATTACAACTCGCACACTTAGATGTATTGATGAAAACTACAATGTCACACTGTTCATAGTGAGGTAGGATATGTTGGGTGTGTCACAAGTAATACTGCATTAATAGATGATGTGAGAAAGGATTTTTACCTTCTGTTCCATAACAGAAGTTGATATCTCAGACCCTTTGATAGAATTGACATAGCCTAAATAAATCCATTTCCATAGTAAGGAATGGTAAATTTCAATTCTGGGAAGTCAAAGAAAGAATAATTGAGCACATGGGTTGATGTAAATAGCATGCAACCCACTTGATTCGAGATATCGAGACAAAGGGATTACATTACATGATAATCATTTGTAGGAGGTGACACATCATTGTGGCATTAACGTCTTTCTCTATGGGTGCCTTGGAATGTTTCTATATGCTAAACTTGTAATTTAGGTAGGATCCTCCTAATTTCAATGAGTAAGAGGCCTAAAGTGTTACACACTAAGTGTGTCCAAGTATCTAAGTTAAATATTCATTTAACAATTTGAATAATGATTATTCCTTATTCTGGTTTAATAATTATTCAAGGATGTCTGGTCACATTTATTTCAACACTATTTATTCAAGATAATATATTGTGGGTGAAATAAGTTATTTATTAGCGATTAATTCAGTGATATTTATTTAAGAAATAAATAGTCATTATTCAAGGTCTAATAAATGTGGTGGAGGAAATAAAGAAAATGGAAAAACAAAATTAAACACCATGTATATTAATATATACATGCCGTGTAGATTTTCTAGGGATTTTTGAGAAATAATATTATTTATTTAATTAAATAATAATAGGTGTAATACGTTGCGTTCATGTCAGGTGATAATAATAGTCAAATGTTATTATTAGACATGGGGTCTTTCTAAGAATTAAATGAAATGAATAAATTCCTTGCGTAATTAATTTGTTTTATTATTCTAAGTATTATAAATTTCAATTACATTATTCTCATTAAATCTATCCATTCTCTTTGGTTGTGCACAATGGATCTAGAGAAATATCTCAAGCTAAGAGATAATTTTTTTCCTCCAAGAATGCTCTCATGTTATGAGAGAGATCCTCCTCCACCAGATCAAGGAGAGTGCTTTGGAAGAGTCTCTCAAGGTGAATGAATTCATACATCACAAGTGAAGGATATTCAATGCTAGCACTCAAAGATCCCTTCGGTGACATCTAGAGATACGTGGATCACGTGTGGATCACCGCTAGAGGAATACTACACTTGGCTTCTATGACGCAATGAAAGTTCACATTGGATCATGACTGGAAGCATTAGCAAAGAGGGAATTCCATCAAGGTAATTCTTTTCTTTTAATTAAACTAATTATAACCGTCCTATGATGATCCTCCCTATGGTTCTAGGACTCCCCTCTTTTCTTTCATTCTTCATTCTATTATGAATATCTGACATTTTATTATCCTGATGTATCTTGGATTGATCATTGTTAATGGAAAAATTAAAGTTCGTTACACCCATCCATGTGCTTCTGCTACCCCTAGAACCTACAGGTATGGAACCTTATGAGGACTTGTATGGGCAACCATGAAGGTCACCACTATACTAAATGGACCCAGGGGAGTCAGCACTCATGGTTCCAGAGTTGGTACGGGCTACCACTGAGAAGGTGTAGATCATCTAGGAGTAGATGAGAACTACACAAAGCCAACAGAAGTCATATGTTGATTGGAGGTGGAGGTCTCTAGAGTTTGAGGATGGAGATTATGTGTTCCTCTGAGTCTCACCTCAATATGGATTGCAGAGATTTGGATGGGGTGGAAATTTATCTTTGAGATACATCAGCCCTTTTTAGATTCTAGGAAGAGTTGGTGAGGTTTCATATCACCTAGCTCTACCCCCACAGTTCAACCGAGTGCATGATTTCTTCCACATGTCACAATTGAGGAGGTATGTGCATGATCCATTGCATTTCATCGACTGGGGTGTGATGGACATTGATAATGGGGAGACTTTTTTGGAGTACTCAGTGGAGATAGAGGATCAACAGGAGAAGATATTTCATGGGTGATTGATTCCTTTAGTACATGTTCAGTGGCAACATAGGAATCTCCAAAAGACCACTTGGTAGCGATAGGATCAAATTCATTCTCAATACCCTCATATTTTCATTAAGTACCCCATGTTTTGGATTTTAGGGATGTAAATCCATAAGGTGGGGAGAATGAAATGAATCATATTTTCTCTAGTTTTATTTTATAAACTAATTTGGAAAATTACGAGACCAGGTACTGGGATGGAGTGAGATTATGAGGCCCGGTATTCCTAGAATAATTCATCGAAAAATGTTAATTTTTTAATAAAGTGTGTGTGTGGTTTTTATTTAAAATGGTAATAACTTCTAAATGGGTTCCTAGATCATAAATATGAGGGAATCGTTGTGCTCATAACATCGAATTTACCTTAGGCAGATACTAACCTTGACCGGTGTGTGTCTAAGGTGAAAATTATATTTTGGACATGAACTTTTTTAAAATATTTTTAATTAAAAAATTTTGTTTAATGTAGTGGAGATTCTATATTTAATCAAGACTTGTTAGAAATACAGAGTTATCACTATAATCCTAGAGTTTCCCTCAGGCAGAGAGAAGAAATCCCTCCCAACGATTTGGTGAATCTAATCAGAGCACAACGGATTGAGGATAGACGATGAAATGGAACCCTAATATTCATCAATGAATGATCCAATCTTGATGTAGAGTGTCGATATCTTCGTGGTTTCTTTTCCCATTTTTAGAATCTAATGAAAAATGCAGACCAACCCACAAATAGGTTGACCTATGGTTTGATCATTCTTGCGGGAGGGATAATTATTACAGGATTAAAGGGAATATAAGTTGGTGATCATTTTGTTGTTTGTTTCTTCATGATCCTGTTGACATGAACAGATCAAGGACAACATGAACAAGGCCAAGATATGATCTATGGGTGTTTGTGTGCTTTATCTCTCCCCTAAATATATCACATTCATCGTACGTCTTTTATCTTAAAACCCTTGTGTGAACGATCGATCATTGTTCCCATGATTCATGGCACAACGATCTGAGATCCAAGTTTTTGCCTCCATAACGGAATAGCGGGGGTGTGAAGAGAGCGTAATAGGCAACGCAGTGGCCTTATATAGAGGGAAAAATGAATTGGGGATTGATGTCATAATGTCCGGAGATGGAGGTAGTAGAGGCCTGGTAGGGTAGGCAGTTCCAAGCAGAGCATGTCCTAGATGGGCCACTGGTAGGGCGGCGAGAGGCGGTCCAGGTGGGACTGCATCGGAGGAGGCCACAGTGGGATACGACTTGAAGCTACGTCAGAATAGGACCACACAGAAATGGGGCTGCAAGACTAGGGTGATGAGGCAGGTCAGTCGTGTGAAATGTGTTTTGGCACTGCATTGACTAGGGGAGCCAACTGGACATGCAATCGGGTGACCGCATGGACCAGATGGATACGGCCAGGGTGGGCCACATCTGGTAGAGCAGAACTAGTCCATGTGACGTAGGATGGGATGGATAACTGGGCCACTCTAGTGGCCCATTGAGCTAGACCATGTGGCCCAATGACATGGTCCAGTTTAGTCCGGCCCAGACTAACCAGGTCGGGTCAGGTCGGGCAAACTAGGTTGGGTAAGTTTGGACGGACTGGGCCAGGTTGGATCCAAACCAGGCCCTTTTTACTAAATCATTCATATCTTTCAAATTTTGTGTCCGTTTGATGATCAATTTGTAGAGTTGGTACCCTTACGATGAGAAGGTCCTTTTGAGATACTCTAAGTTTTTTTTTGAGGAATTTTACATATGACCTAATGGCTTGAGGAGTAGGTTCTCCTAAAACAAGCATTCTACAAGTGAAATGTTGTGGTTGGCTATGACTATGTGATCTTGGTGAATATGTGACTTGGTGTACTGATTGAACCATTTACACTTCATATTCCATCAATGCTCAATATTACATCGACACTCCATGAACCATCGATTCTCCATACGCCATTGACTCTTGGTGTTCCATCGACACTCGATGCGCCATCGACACTCCATGTGCCATCGACGCTCTATGCACCATCGAAAATCTTTGTGCCATCGACGTGCCATGTGTCGTTGATGCCCTGGACTCCATCACCTCTTTGGGTTCCACTAACACTTTGTGCACTACCGACACTTCATGTTCTATTGACACTTTATGCTCTATTGACGCTTTGTGCGCCATCGACACTCAGTACACTGCTGACACTTCTACATTTATAGAGACTGAGGGTTTGTGGTTAACAACTAGAAATATTTCTATTTGTTATTTAGACTTATACCTATGTTAGATAACCATATTTAGTGTACTTCATGTGTTTCCTTTGTGGTGTACTTCATATGTTTCCTTTTTGGTATACTTCATGTAATTATTAGTGGTATTTTCCTTTATGGTTTTAGGGTCCCTACTGAGTATTTTTTTACTCACCCCTAGAAGTTCTATGCCTACACTTGTCATGTATTTTTAATATGATCAACACTTTGATGGAGTCCTTGGTGGACCAGGGCTAGGTGGTTCTTAGATAGAGGCTCAAAAGACAAGGTGTTATTCAGTGGTTTTAGACAACTGTTTCTGTATGTACCCTTCATGTAGGGTTTTCTGTAGATGAATTTCATGAGCTTGTACTTTATTTTTGGGTGGGATTGTATTATGGACCCATTTAATTTCCAGTTTTGTATCGTCATACCCTTTTCATGGTATCTTAGTGTATGCATGCCTTTTTTACTTAGTGGTTTTACCTTTCAGCATTTTGGACTTGGTGATGGGTGTGTGTGTGTTGGTACTTAGGAAAATGCCTCCCATTTGTGGGATATACCTACTCAGTGCTAGTCTCTAGCCCTTGGCCTATTAGAGGTGGGCTTGGGGTAGTCACGACACTGGCCCTAGGGTATGGGTCGTGATAGCGTGGCATCAGAGGAGGTTGGTTATACCTATAGAAAAAAGAGTCTATGAGGTTGGTTTGGGGAAACAATGTTAAGTATTTTGAGTTTGGATTTCAGACTAGGGACTCCAGTGTTGGTGTGATGGCTGAAGTATCCATACATCGGGACTTTGAATTTTTCTTTTCTACTTGGTACATGAAAACACTAGTTGTAGGGAAAAATAAATGGTACATGAGTTCAAGATTCAGAAATCTCCCAGTTTTAGGGGTGAGCTAGACCCCCAGGTAATAGAGGATTAGTTGGAGGTGGTTACTTGTGTCTTATTCTTATTGATGAAACCTCTCAACTAGATGGTAGTCCTAGCTGCGAGCCTTCTACAGGGGCCGGGGGGGGGAGATGGTGGAGCCTAGTGATCTAGACGCATGAAGAGATAACCCTCACTTGGAAAGACTTCAAGCATATTTTTAGGGAGGAGTTATTTCTAGTGATGTTATGCTCCATGAAGAATAAGTATCCACTACTGAGGATTGACGAACTTTTTGATCATCTAAAGGGATCAAGGTGGTTCTCAAAGATAGACCTTAGATCTAGATATCATCATATTCATGTATGGGATGAGGATGTACTAAATGCAGCCTTCAGATGTCGGTACGGACACTATGAGTACTTAGTGATTCCATTTGGCATGACGAAAACCCCATCAGTGTTTATGGAACTTATGAACAATATATTATAGCCTTACATAGACCAATTCATTGTGGTATTCATTTATGAAATCCTAGTGTACTTAGTGTCTGAGGAGGAGTACGAGATACACTTGAGGATGGTCCTGAACACACTTCGAGAGCACCAACTTTATGAGAATCTCTTGAAGTGTCAGTTCTGGATACGAGAGGTCCACTTTCTAGGACACATCATTTTATAGGCTAGATTTAGAGTAGATCCATCAAATATTGAAGTGGTGATTACTTGGGATCCACCTAGTATCTTTACCAAGCTGAGGATTTTCATAGGTTTGGCAGGGTACTATCAGAGGTTTGTACCCGACTTTTCTAGAGTAGCAACATCCTTGATATCTCTAACATGAAAGGGACAGCCTTTCATGTGGACGGAGAAGTGCCATCATAGTTTTTAGTATCTGAGGCATAGATGGATGAGTTCTCCCATCCTGAGATTACCAAAGGAAGGTGTTGAGTATGTGGTGTTATGTGATGTATTAGGGACTGGGCATGGTTGTGTCTTGATGCAGGGTCAAGTGTTAATTACCCATGGATTTCACCAATTGAGGAAACATGAGAAAAACTACACAACCCATGATCTTGATCTAGAAGTAGTAGTCTTCGCATTGAAGATATGGTGACACTACCTGATGGGAAAGCGATTTACCATCTACTCTGACCACAAGAGTATCAAGTATATCTTCTCTAAGAATGATCTAAACTTGAGACAGAGATGATGGATAGAGTTATTATAGGACTATAACTTTGAGATTGTCTATACTCCTAGTAAGGGGAACATGTTGGAAGACTCTCTCAGTAGAAGATCTAGCTTGAAGTTCTGAGTGAGGCTTTAGAGAAGTTTTCTACATTATAGATATCATTTTGTATTGAGATATATTAGCTTATCTCCAGTCGATTGTAGTTACCCCTCCACTCTTATAGTGATTTAGGGAGGTGCAGCTTAGATATACTGACTGTAAGACTGCACATTCTCAAATGTCCAGGGGCATTCCCCTAATGGATATTCTAAAGGTTGGGAGAATACTGTTCTTTTCATAGGAATCACAGTAGTAATAGTGACGTTGTGGGAGGAGGTCATGAGGGAGTTTTACACTTCCCCTTTATTGGTACATCTAGGAGTGAAAAAGATGTATCGTGACCTTTGACATCAATTCTGGTGGTTGGGGATGAAGAAGGAGGTGGAAGAGCTCATTTCTTGATGCCTCACTTGTCAACAAGTGAAGGTAGAGCACCAGGTTACATCGAGATTGACCCAACCATTTTAGGTTACAGAGTGGAAGTGGGATGGGATATTGATGGAATTCATGATGGCTTTACCATGCACGTATAAGGGACATGATACCATCTGGGCCATCATTGATTGACCCACAAAGTCATCCCACTTACAACTGATCTATGAGCAGAGTGCAGTAGAGATATGGGGATACCTCTATGTGCAAGAGATAGTTCGGATTCACGGAGTACCATCAATGATCGTTTTAGACCATGATGCTCGTTTCATATCCCGGTTTTATAAGGGATTTTAGGAGGATTTTGGGACTCATCTATGCTTGAGAACAGGGTTTCATCCCCATACGGATGGTTAGACAAAGAGGACCATCTAGGTTCTTGAGGACATGATATGTGCTTGCATCCTAGACTTTGGATTCATTTGGTAGGATCACCTACCTCTGGTGGAGTTTTCATACAATAATAGCTACCACTCTACCATTAGTATGACACCTTATGAGGCTCTGTATGGGTGACCATGTAGGTCACCACTATACTGGATAGACCCAGGGGAGTCAGAACTCATGGGTCCAGAGTTGGTATGGGCTTCCACTGAGAAGGTACAAATATTCTAGAAGTAAATGAGGACTACATAGATCCAACAGAAGTTGTATTATTATAGGAGGTTTAGGCCTCTAGATTTCAAGGAGGGTGACCATGTGTTCCGTCAGGTTTCACTTTGATGGGGATTGCAGATATTTTTCCTGGGCGGCAATTTATCTCCGAGATACATCATCCCTTTTCAGATTCTAGGTAGAGTTATAAAAGTTTAATACCACCTATCTCTACCCCCATAGTTTCACTGGGAACATGATTTCTTCTATATGTTACAATTTAGGTGGTACGTGCATGATCCATCTCATGTCATCGACTAGGGAGAGCTGGACATTGATGATGGGGAGACTTTTGCGGAGTACCCGATGGAGATAGAGGATCGACAGGAGCAGATCCTTTGTGGGCAGTCGATTACTCTAGTTCACATTTGATGGAATTACAATAATCTCCAAGAGATAACTTGGGAGTGGGAGGCTTAGATTCATACTCAGTACCCTCATCTTTTGGTTGAGTAGAGCTTGTTTCAGATTTCAGGGACGTAAATCCCTAAGGTGGGGAGAATGTATGACTCAGATTTTCTCTAGTTTTATTTTTTATAAATTAATTGGAAAAATTCTGAGACCAATCACTAATATGACATGAGATTCTGAGGTCTGGTATTCTAGGAATGAATTGTCAAAAAATGTTAAGTTTTTAAAAAAGCACGTGTGTGGATTTTCTTTAAAACAGTAATAACTTTTAAATGGGTACCTGGATCAGAAATATGAGGGTACCGTTGATCTCAAAATAGTGACTTTACCTAAGGTGGGGCCTAACCTGGACTGGCGTGGGTCAAGGGTGAAAGATAGATTTTGAACGTGAACGTCATTAAAATATTTTAATAAAAATATTTTGTTTGATGCAGTGGATATTATCTTTTTAATCAAGATTTTTTAGAAATCCAGGTTTATCACCATAACCCTGGAGTTTCCTTAAGGAATAGAGAATAAATCTCTCTCAATAATTTGGAGAATCTGATCAGAGCATGGTGGATCGAGGATCAACAATGAAATGAAACCTCATTCTTCTTCAACGACTGATCCAAGCTCAAGGTAGGGTGTCGATATCTTTGTGATTTCTTTTACCCTTTTTAGAATAAACCACAAACATAGACCAACCCATGAATAGTTTGAACCATGGTTCGATCATTCTTTCATGAAGGGTAATTATTATAGTATTAAAGGGAATAGATCTTAGTGATTATTCTGCTATTTGTTTCTACGTGATCCAGTAAACATGAATAGATCAAGGCTGACACAAACAAGGCCAAGATCTGTTCTATGGGTGTTCATGTTGTTTATCTCTTCCTTAAATCTATCACGTTCTTTATATGTTCTTATCCCTTGAAATAAATGTGTGAACGATAGACCAATGTTCCCACAATCCATGGAATAATGATATGAGATCCAAGGTTTTGCCTCTACAACGACATAGTAGGGGTTTGACGGGAGTGCAATAGGAAACACAATGGATTTCAGTGGAGGGCACAACGAATGGGGGACCGCCGGCGTAATAGCCGGTGGCGGAGGTGGCAATGTCTTGGTAGGGAAGTTAGATCCGGGTGAATCGTGTCCTAGATGGGCTTCCGGAAGGGTGTCTGGCAGCGGTGACGGTGAGACGCGGTCTAGGTGGGACTGCGTCGAAGGAGCCCATGGTGGCAGAGGTCACAACAACTATGGTGGGACGTGGCTCGAAGCCGTATTAGAGTATGACCCCACAGTAGTGGGGCTTTGGGACTAGGTGGATAAGGCGGACCGAGTGCGTGAAACATGGTCTGATTCCACATTGATTGGGAGAGATAGCTATCCACGTGGTTGGATGACTACGTGGACTAGGGGGACACAGCTAGGTTAGGCCGCATCCGATGGAGTAGAACCGGCCCACACAACGTGGGCCAGGCTAGAGAACTGAGCCTCTTCGGAGGCCCGGCAGCCCATCGGGTTAGGGTGGTTTGGGTGAGCCTAGACCTATCGGGTTGGGTTGGTTCGGTTCAACCAGGTCGGGCTAGGTCAGACCCAAACCAGACCCTTTTTACTACATTGTCCATATCTTTCAAACCATGTGTCTGTTTGACCATATTGTTTTGGCATTGGGACCTTTGTAATGATATGTTCCTTTTGAGAAACTCTAAGTGAGTTTTTGTGTAACTTGGAATACAACCTAACAGATTGAGGAGTAGGTTCTCTCGGAACAATCACACTACAAACGGAATCCTGCGTCTGGATGTGAATATGTGATCTTGGTGACTATGTGACTTGTGGGACTGCTTGACCCATAAACGCTTCATGTTCCATTGATGCTTTGCGTTCCATCGATGTTATGTGCTCCATCAATTCCTCGAACACCATCACTACTCTAGGTGCCACTAATTCTTCGTGTGCCACTGATACTCCATGATCCATCGATACTCCATGCACCATTGACGCTTTTTGTTCCATTGATGTTATGTGTGTTTTCGACACTTCCAATGTCATATAGACTAAAGAATATATGGAATAAAACTTGAAATCCTTCTGTTCATGCTTTAGACTTATACCTGTGTGAGATGAACATATTGAATGTACTTCATGTGTTTCTTTTGTGGTGTACTTCATGTGTTTCCTTTGTGGTATAATTCGTTTAATTCTGAGGGGTATTTTCCTTTGTGGTTTTAGGGTCCTTACTGGGTATTTTTTTACTCACCTCTGCATGGTCTATGCCTTCACATGTCGTGTCTTGTGTAGATGATAGACACTTTGATGAATTCCTTGGTGGACCGGGGCTAGGTGGTGCTTAGAGAGAGGCCTGATAGAAGAGGTGTTCTTCATAAACTTCATATAGTTGTTTCTATACCTACCCTTTAGGTAGGGTTTTCTATGGACTAATTTCAAGATCTTTTATTTTTCTTTTGGTTGGGATTGTATTCTAGCCCTGTTTACTTTCCAGTTTTGTACTGTCATACCCTATGGATAGTATCTTAGTGTATTCATGCATTTTTTACTTATTGTTTTTAAATTTCAGTATTTTGGGATTGTATATAGGTGTGTGTGTGTGTGTCTGTACTTAGGAAAATGCCTCCCATTTGTGGAATATTCCTACTCAATGTTAGTCACCAGCCCCTGGACTATTGGAGGTGGGATTGGGGTAGTCACAACATATGCCCTGGGGGATGGGTCATGACATTATATCATTGCTTTCAAAATTTCATGGCATGGTAGGTAAAGATCCAAACAAACATATTAAACAGTTCATATGTGTCTTTTCTTTTTTTAGACTTTAAGGATTAGTTGAGGAGTAGGTAAAGTGGAAGGAATTCCCATTTTCATTGGAAGGATCTTCCAAAGAATGGTTTCATATCCTACAACTAGAATATTTTCATGATTGTAATGAATTAGTGAGATTATTTATGAATAGATTCTTCCCCACCTCCAGAATCACACCCATTAGAAGAGAAATATATTACATCAGATAGTCATTTGGAGAAACCATTTATGAGTGCTTGGAAAGATTTAAAAAGATATGTTCCAGCTACCCACATAAAGCAATTTAGGGGAATCACTTTATTTTCTTCTTTTATTAAGGATAAGTAAACAATGTTATAAATATTCTAGATGCATCATACAAATCACCAGAAATATCTAAGGTATTTATTGAGAATATTTCACAGAACTCGCAAAATTTTGGTACAAGATGTACTAGTACAAGAGGTATTCATCATCTAAGAACTTCTCATAGATCACCCTTAATAGAAACTAGGATTTAAGAGATAACCAATTTGGTGAGATAGATGGACTTGAAACAATTGGGTGACCAACAAACACTGGATATGGTATGTGGTTTATGCACATAATCATTTCAATGAACAATGTGTTGAAATACAGGGAATGGAAACTTGTGTGGAAACATTTCAAAAGAGGAAAATACAAAAAAAACAATGATATAGTGAGCCTAACCAAGTCCAATATGTATTTTCAAATTAGTATAATCAAGATAGACCCCCATACCAAAATCAGTTCCAAAACAAACCCCCATACAAATAGTTATTCCAATACCCACCACCATTTAAACAAAAGAAATATTATAACCAGAATCCATACCACCAAACACCCACATTACAAAGACCCTATGATAAACCATCCACCATAAAAAAAACCTTTTTTGGAACATCTAAAATCCATGTTTGAGGGCCTAGATGATAATTTTGATAAGCTCGCAAACACGGTAAGAAGTCGTGTTGAAATCATGTCTAAAAACCTAGGAAAACTATCTTCACAGAGATTCCAAAAACCAAGGTAGAATTTTTTTTCATGATAAAAATAAGAATTAAAAAATAAATCTCACCACCACCATCCCATGAACCAAAAATAAGACCACCTAGGCTGAGGGATAATGAAGTTGGTAATTCTAAAAATTCCATAGAAATGAACCAAGAAGAAGAAAGGAAAGGGGGTGAGGAGAAGGATAGGACAAGAATGAATCTAAAATAAAAACCATTTTAAAGGTAAAAAGGTAGAATAAATATATACCCCCACCATTTCCATCATGTATGATAGAATAAAAGAGATTGTAGGAAGAATCTCTTAAAAAAGAAATTCTAGACACCTTCCAGAAAATAGAAAATAATATCCCCCTTCTTTAAGCACTCAAATAAATTCCAAAGTATTATAATTTTTTAAATAATATTTTCACCAAGAATAGAATACTTTAATGTAATTATAGTATTGACTTTGGAATAAGTTTATCAACCCTTATCACACCATAGTTTCCAACCTAATGTCAATATCTAGGTACATTTTCCATTCCATGAACCATTAGTTATTTAAATTTATCTAATGATTTGTGTTATATAGGTTATTTAATTAATATATTTCCTCACTCAGTATACACATATTTGAATATGGGTGACTGGAATCCCATAATAACGGTAGTCTATCTTGAAAATAGATCCACAGTTTTCTCAACGGGAGTTTTGGAGGATGTCCCTATGAATGTCAAAGATATCTTATTCCCAGCTAACCTCTATGTGTTTAATATGGAAGAATATAGTATCCATTCACACTCACCAATAATTTTGGGGAGAATTTTTTTAAAGATTTCCAAAACCACCATCAATTTCCATGAAGGGATAATCACCATGGATTTTGAAGATAACATTGTTCACTTCAATATTTTTCAATCCATGAGGCACTCATTGATTGATCACTCACTCTTTTAACTCTCCCGTGAAGTTGGTACTGAGCCAATTTAATAATCAGGTATGTTCCATGAATTATTATCCTTAAGAGATAATTTTTCCATTGAAATTATCACTGAACATATTGATTACCAAAACATTGTAGATTATGATTTCATGTGGGAAGAAGAGGTAAAATATAATTTCTTGGATGATTTGTTAAATGATGAGGTATATGATATGGTTTCTCATGTGTAGGAGGTCTAACCTTTCTAAGTGGGTAATATCATATAAATTACATCCCTTTATAAACCCTCGTATCTAGAATTAAAACCCCTCACCACTAATCTGAAATATGTGTAACTTAGGGGGGAGAGAAATTACCAATGATAATTGCTAATAATCTATATAAAACCCAAGAAAAATAGTTTATTGAGATTTTGAGAGATAGTTTCCAAGAAATATGGTAGATATTAAGTGATATCTCATTAATAAGCCCAACAATATTATCACATAGAATTATTCTTGATGGAGATTCATAACCTATTAGAAATCCCCAAAGGAGGTTGAATCCCACCTTGATGGAGGTTTTGAAGAAGGAGATCAAGAAGATATTGGAATCTTGGATTATATATCCCATATAATATTCAAAATAAGTTATTTCCATTCATGTAGTTCCAAAAAATGGCCTAACCACTGTGAGGAATGAAAAGAATTAATTAATACCTATGAGAATTTAGAATAAGTGGAGAGTGTGCATGGATTTTAGGAAGTTAAATCAGGTCACTCAGAAATATTGTTTCCCTATCCCCTTTATTGGCCATATTTTAGATATATTGGTAGGTAGAACTCATTATTACTTTTTGGGTATATTTTTAGGGTGTTTCCAGGTATTTATTTCTCTTGAAGATCAATAGAAGATAACTTTTACTGGTCCCTTTAGAACTTTTTTATTTAAAAGGATTCCATTTGGATTATGTAATTCTCTAGGTACATTTCAGAGGTGTATGGTAAGTATTTTTTCTATTCACATTGAGGATTTCATGTAGGTTTTCTTAGATGATTTCACAGTTTTTGGAAATTCCTTTTACCATTGTTTGAAAAATCTGTAAAAAGTTTTGAAAAACTGCATTGAAAAGAATATTGTTTTAAATTATGAAAAGTGTCATTTCATTGTTTAGAGAAGAATTATCCTTGGTAATGTCATTTAAAAAAATTAATTTAAGTGTATAAATCAAAAATTGAAGTGATAAATTCATTTCCTTACCCAACGTGTGTGAATATGTTACATCGTTTTTAGGACATATAGTATTCTACATGAGGTTTATCAAAGATTTCAGTAATATTTCTCTCCATATCTATATATTGATTTTTAAAGATGTTGATTTTGATTTCCATGGAACTTATAGGGAATACTTTGATGAGTTTAAGAGGATATTGATTACACCACTAGTGATGCAGCCACCAAATTGGGATGAACCATTCGAGCTACTTTGTGATGCTTCCAACCAAAATGTTGGTGCAGTCCATTCTCAGTGAATTGAAGGCAGGCCAAAATTATTTTTTTATGCCTCAATAAATATATATGTGGCCCAATTCAATTACACAACCACAAAAAAAAAATTAGAAGTTTTGTTTACTTTATAAATACTTTTATCATATCATCCAGGTAATAAAGTCACTTTGTTTTTTGATCATGCAGCTCATTGGAACTTGATGAAGAAGGTTGAATCTAAAAAAAGGCTAGTGAGATGAATTTTACTACTATAGGAGTTCCTTATAAAAATAATGGTCAATAAGGAAGCTTATAACCAAGTGGTTGATCATTTAAGAAGACTGATTATCACTATTGAAGCTAAAATTCTCGAAAAAGAACCATTGAATGATCACCTCCTAGGAGACCAATTGTACTTGATTGAAGGATAAGTGCCTTATTATGATGAAATGGTCAATTATTTAGTAACATATCAGGTCCCATATCATTTAAATTCCCAAAAAAATTCAAAAAATAAAATCTAATTCCAGATATTACATTTGGGATGATCCATTTCTTTGGAATATTTGCAATAACCAAGTGATAAGAAGATGTTTTCTTGAGAGTGAAATTGGTTCCGTTTTTGAGTTTTGTCACACTTTAGCTTATGTAAGACACTTTGGACCTCAAAGTACAATAATTAAGGTTATAAAATCTCTAAATTATTGTCCCATCCTTTTAAAAGGTGCTCATGAATTTTAAAAAATGTGTGAAAATATCAGTTTTTTGGAAATATTTCAAAGAGACAAGAAATGTCCCAAAATCCACATAATTTTTGTGATATTTTTGAATTATAGGGGATATATTTTATGGGTCATATACCAATTTCATTTGTAAATTATTATATATTTCTTATAGTTGATTATTTTCCAAATAGGTGGAATAAAAAACCACCAGGACTGATGATGCTAAAGTAGTTTGTGATTTTGTCATGGATATCATATATTCTAGGTTTAAAGTGCCTAGATCCATAATCATTGATTAGGGGAATAATTTTAAAATAATATAATGGATTATTTTCTGAAGAATAATGGGGTTCATTATAAAACATCAACTCCCTATCATCCATAGACTAATGGTCAATCAGAAGTACCCAATAGGGAAATCAAAGGAATTTTGTAAAAGACTGTTAAACAGAATAGGAAGGATTAGAGAAAAATGTTGGAAGACACATTATGGGATTATAGGAAAACCTACAAAACACCTATTGGAATGAGTCCGTGTAGGCTAACTTTTTGGGAAAAGTTATCACCTACTTATGATTTTGGAGCATAAGGCGTATTAGGATCTAAGGAAGATGAATTTGGATCTTAAAAGTGCTGAGAATGATAAAAGATTTAAGTAGAAGAATATTGTGGAAATTAGAAGGGAATCCTTTTAAAATTCCAGGATTTAAAAAGAGATAATAAGAGTGGCTTATGAAAAGTTGTTCCAACCAAAATACTTCTATCCTAGAGACACGGTGATGTTATTCAACTCAAGGCTCAAGCTGATGCAAGGTAAAAATCATTCCATATGGGAAGGACCATTTATATTTAGTCATTTATTTAATATTATGAAGGATGGAGAGTAGGAGTCATTCACTTTTAATAGACACTGGCTGAAGAAATTCCATGGGACCATTCCATCATATCTAGTGAAGGAGATCAAACTTCTCCAACATATTTATCAATAAAATACAACAATTCATACCTAACATTTACACTTGATTCTTGATATGATTCATTTTCAAATCTTCTTACATTTTAAATCCACTCGAATTCATTGGTACACTAAATTATTTATTTGTGGGGGAGGGAACATTTGTAGTTAAGGATTTTCATTTTTTTCTATTTTCATACAAAATTGTGTGTTTTTCAAGATTTTTTGTGTTTATTTATCAATTTTTTGTTTTAGATACTTTTAAGATGAAATTATTTTCATTTACATTTTTGAAACCCATGTATATAAGTGGAATAATTTATTCCTTGAAATTGAGATTAAATGAATGCTGAAAATGACTCGTTTTGAGTTCAAATATTTTGAAATTTCATGAAAATATACTCTAATTTTTTAATCCCAAGACACATATAACATGATTTATCATTAAAATCACTTTCCAATGAAGCTTCTAGGCCTTTTTTCATATTATTTCTATTCACCTCACTTCTTAAGAGAACCATATCTTTTTTTCTTTAACCATAATGTGATTTATTCCTATCAAAATTTTAGGGTTTGAGGTAATTATATTTTAAATGATTGAGACATTTATTTGGTTTTAAATTCACATTTTTAAGAAAATGATTTTCATTAAAGCATTCATTGTAAAATCAATCCTTTTATATCTTTCAATCCATGACCTTCTTGTTATTTTATCCATATTACAATCCAATTTTCTCTACCCAACCTTCTCATGAAGTGAAATTGCTTGAACTAGTTGAACTTAAGTGTGGGGGAAGATATCTTATGGTGTTATAACTCATTTTGTGATACTTTGGGTGAAAAATAAAATATTTAATAGATGATTTTGTTTCTAAAAATTAATTCTATTGAATTTTTTTCCTTTCTAGAGATTTCATTATAAGGGTAGTTGTTCCTTTCTGGAGCTTCTAAAGGAGAAAGAAAGGTGTACCTATATGTAACTTTCAATAAAAATCATTTCTGATAAGATTGAAATTTTGGCTACTGAAATGATAAATAGTGTGCACTTTCCTTGAGTTTTCATCATTATGGAGATTATTTTATACTAGTTAGTGAGCAAGACACCATACTTGATTGAAAATTATAATCATTCAATTTATCTTTAAAAATATTCAAACCCTCCTCATTCTGCCTTAGAATTTTTCACATAAAATACTACCAAACAGAATTCAAAAAATAACCTTGAAAATTCCTCATGATAAACACATGTTATTAACCCACATTGGTTTGAGATTTATCAATTTATCAAGCCTATTGGTGACCCTTACATGAGTTTGAATGAGAAAATCCATGTTGAAAATTGAAATTTGTGAGATGAGAGAAAATTCATGTGAGGTTGGTGTTTTGTACGCATGGGAGGGGAAATGATGAGTAGAAATATTGAATTATCTAAATTTGGAAATTTTAATAATGGTTTTTGATTATTCATGATATCTTTTTTTTATTGATGTGGAATTGGCGAATATCATGGACATGCGTTTTGAATTTTCTTTGATTTTATTGTGATTCTTACTTGTCCAAGAGTCCAAGATCTAAGTGTGGGGGAATTAATAGAGATAATATTTTCATAATTCTTAAAATGTTTTTAAATTATTAAATCCCTTCCCAATTAATAAATTTGTTCTGATTTACATCATTTAATTATTTTTTGTGAATTCTTTACTTAATTTTAAAATTTTATTAATTATGGAAATTGAACAATTTTATAGAGTTTATGTATTTTAATAATAACATTTATAATTTTAATATAAATAAATTTATTACTTTTTTAGGATTTACTTTTTTGTGGGATATAAATTTTTCCTCTAGTCTTAAAGCCAATTCAAAATACACTATCCTAGAAAATTCAATCAATTGGAGAAATTTTTCTCGAAGAAAAAATGGACCCCACCTCAATAATGGAGGCATATCACGGCCGAGATAAATCCAAATGTGGTGATTATATATGGAGGAGAAATATAACTCCTCGGATCATGTAAAAATTAAATTTAATTTATAATTTAGGTTATTAAGGAATCCATTGAATTCACTAAAGTGGAGGCAGTTGAGGAGTCTCCTTGAGAAAAATGAATTCTTCAGTAATTTGAGCATAACGTCTTTGAAAGTTGTCCAAATAAGGTGATATTTTGTGGGTGCATTCATCAGTGATATTGAAACAACATTTACGAATATAAATACTAGATATTCGGATATTATTATGTGAATGGAACTCAAACATTTAGTGGAATGAATTTGGAGGGAAATTTTTCCACCACTCAGACCTATAAATATGTGTGTCCACTTACATTCAAGGGTGTTGAAGAAGGTTAAATAGGGATTTTGATGGAGTATTATAATATTTAAGATATTTTTATTTCATATTTTTTCTTTTATTAGCTTCATAATTCTCTCTTCTTCTCCATTCAATACTATTACCCTTCACCTGGAGGGGTAAATCTATTGAGTGATCGCGGAAAAGGGAGTTTTCCTTTTTTAATGTCAGAGTTATTAACTTTAATTTAATACTCTATATTTTTCAATTTAATTATTTATATTTTAAGTGGTTTCCAATTCTATTAATGTGATTGAATTTTTCATTTTGGTTTCATTCATTATTTATAGCTTTGTTTAAAGATATTTAAACTCCCTTCGCCTAGTACAGTTTGTCTCAATCGAGCAGATTGTGTTAGGTGGTGAGTTTATAGAGATCATTGGAATGTGTTTGTAATAAGTGATTTTTTTATATATTTATAATTAGAAAAAATTAACAATTTGGACATTACTTAGTTGTTTTGGAATGTTTTTTTAATTTTCATGCACATAGGAGTGGTTTCCATTGCTTCCTTCAACCAAGGGTTGTTGATAATTCGATCGAGAAGTCTTTCACATATCATTCAATAGGAAGAGAGGGGGATGATTTTTAGGACCATTATTACATTTTGAAAGTTGATCCTACCATGAACCTATCACTATCTTCATTAACTTGTGTTCAAACTTTATTTTTATTGCATTATTTCATTTTAAAATCAAACAATTTCAAAAACAACCTCCACTAATTTCTCTAATTTCAAGTAAAAAATGTGATTAGTATGCACTCCTCTCTAAATAAAACCTTGGTTAACCACTATAATACATTTTAAATTGAGAAATTATTTTTTTTTACACCCAATGACAATAACATGTTAAAACATCGAGTCTTTGTCGAGGAGGTGGTGCCAATAATATTATTTTTTCTTCTTCTTATTCTTTCTTTTTTTTCACTTCAAAATTGCATGACTAGATCCTCAAATAATGATCCTTTCCCCCTATATCCTGAAATTTAAATAACCTTGTTGAATATACTTAGAAACATTAATTTTTAATATAAATTTGAGGAAATTTCTCTTACATTTTTTAGTGAAACTTAATGTGTTCACTCTGAGCCTTTCATTATGTCTAGAAATTAGAACCAAACCCTTAAAGACGTCTATTCACCACAATTACTTAATCAAAACCATAAAATTATTATGCCATAGTTATAAAATAATTTTTAGATGAAACCTAACACGATCCAATTGCTTAAAAAAATCATGGCTTGTCAGGTGAAGACCCAAAAAACATATTAAAGAGTTCACATATGTATTCTCTACTTTTATACCTCAAGGAGTATATGAGAAGTAGGAAAAGTGGAAGGCATTCCCATTTTCATTGGAAGGAGCTGCAAAAGAATAGTGTTTTTTCCTACAACTAGGATATGTGCATGATTTTAATGACTTAGTGATGTGATTCAAGAAAATATTATTCCCTATCTTCAGAAGAATAGGCATAAAAAATGAAATATATGTCATTGGATATTCATATTTAGAAACCCTTTAGGATTACTAGGAATGATTTAAAAAGTCTATGTGAAAGTTTCCCACATTAAGAAATTGAGTAGCATTTTATTATTGTCTTATTTTATCAAGGCTTACTCAATAATGATATAAACCTTTTGGATGCATTATCTAGAGGCACTTTGATTGAAAACTCATCAGAAGAATCCAAGGGATTGATTGAGAATAATTTCTAAAACTCATAATAGTTTGGTATAAGAGGTATTAGCATAAGAGTTATTCATGAGGTAATAACTTCTCATCCATCATCCTTTCTAGAAACTAGGATTGAAGAGATAATTAGTTTTGTGAGATATATGTCCTTGAAACAATTTGGTGACCAACAAACACCAACTAATGTATGTGGTTTATGATCATCACTTGATCATTTCACTGACCAATGTGTTGAAATACAGGGAATGGAAAATTGTGTAGTATCCTTTCAACTAATTCATTTCCAAAAAAATCAAGGATAGATAGATCCCAACCAATTATAATATAGATTTTGATATCATAAGAATAAAGATAAACCCCCATACCAAAATCATTTCCAAAACCAACCCCCATTCCAAAAAAAATTCCAAAACACACCACCATTTCAACAAAATAAATATTATTTCCAGCCTTCATACCATCAACCACTCACTTTTCAAGTAACCTATAGTAAACCATACACCATCACACAACCTTCTTTAGAACAACTATAATCTATGTTTGAGGGGCTAGAGGATAAGTTTGATAAGCTAGAAAATGGTGGTAAGTCTTATTGAAATCATGCCCAAAAACCAAGGAAAATACCTTCCCAAATATTCCCAAATCCAAAGGACAGTTTCATAATGAAAATAATAATAAGTGAAAAATAAATCTCACCACCACTAGCCCATGAACCAAAAACAATACCACCTGGGTTGAGGGATAATAAAGTTGGGAATTCTGAAAAATCATTGAAAATGAACCAAGAAAAAGAAAGGAAATGGGGGGTAATGAGGATATGAAAAAAAGGAAGAGAAAATAAACACCATTATAAATGAAAAAAATAGATAATAAAGACTCACCCCCACCATTTCCATCAAGGATTATTGAATCAAAGAGATTCCAGGAATAAACACTTCAAAAAGAAATTTTAGACACCTTCTAGAGAGTGGAAATTAATATCCCCCTTCTTGAATCCCTCAAAAAAAATTCAAATTTATGCTAAATTTTTTTAAGTATATTTTCAAAAATAATAGGATACTTCAAGTTAACGTGAGGAAAAACTTGGGAAGAATTTTCTCAGCACTTATCACCCCATAGTTTACAACCAAACGTCAAGATCCAGGGATGTTTTCCATTCCTGGCACCATTGGTTCTTTAAAATTATCTAATGATTTTTTTTATATAGGTTCTTTAATTAATGTATTTTCTCACTCAATAAAATATTCTTTTTATATTGGAGACTTGAATCCAATATTATTTGGGGTCCAACTTTCAAATAGTTCCACAGATTTCCCAGTATGATTTTTAGAGGACTTCTTTGTAAAAGTCAAAGATATCTTATTCCCAACAGACTTATATGTGCTGAATATGGAATAAGATAGGAACCTATTACACTCACCCATCATTTTTTTGAGACCTTTCTTAAAGATGGCCAAAAACATTATCAATGTACATGAAGGAACACTCAACATGGATTTTAGAGATAGCACTATTCACTTTAATATTTTTAAATCCATGAGGCACCCATTGGATGATCACTCACTCTTTGCACTCATCCATGAATTCAGTACTAATACAGTTGAAGAATCAGGTATGTTACATGAATTATTAGCATTATGAGATAATTTTTACATTGAAAACATCACTAACCATGTGGATTCCTAAAACGCTGTAGAATATGATTTAATGTGGGAAGAAGAGGTAAAATATGATTTCTTTTATTATTTGTCAAATTATTTGGAATATGATATGGTTTCTCATGTGTAGGAGGTCAAACCTTTGTAAGTTTATAACATTATATTAATTTTATCCCTTTAGAATCCCCCTAATCTGTAATTAAAACCCCTCCCCATTGATCTGTAATATGTATACCATAAGGAGGGAGATAAATTAACAATGATAATTTCTAATAATATATCTAAACCCAAGAAAAATATTTGATTGATATTTTGTGATAGAATGTTCAAGAAATAGGGTGAATCTTAGGTGATATCTCAAGAATAAAACCAACATTATTCTCACATAGAATTCTTCTTAAGGGAGATTCCAAACATGTCAGACAGCCCCAAATGAGGTTGAATCCTACCTTGATGGAGATTCTAAAGAAGGAGATCAAGAATATCTTAGAAGATGGGATCATATATCCAGTATTTGATTCACAATGGGTTGTCCCCATCCATGTAGTTCCAAAAAATTATCCTAAACATTATGAGTAATGAAAAGAATGAATTAATCCCTATAAGAATTCAGAATAGTTAGAGAGTGTGCCTTGATTTTAGGAAGTTGAATCAGGTCACTCAGAAAGATCATTTCCTTATCCCCTTCATTGACTAGAAGTTATAGATATTAGAAGGGATAACTCATTATTTATTTTTGTATGGATTTTTATGGTATTTTTAGGTACCTATTTCTCCTGAGGATCAAGAGAAGATGACCTTTACTTTCCCCTTTGTCACTTTTTCATATGAAAGAATTCCATTCGGATTATGTAATGTTTCAGGTAAATTTTAGAGGTTCGTGGTAAGTTTTTTATGATCACATTGAAATTTTATTATATTTTTTCTTAGAATATTTTTTAGTTTTTATAAATTCCTTTGACTATTGTTTGAAAAATATGGAAAAAGTTTTAAAAACGTGTGTTGAAAAAAATATTCATTTAAATTTTTAAGTGTCATTTCATGGTTGAGAGAGGAATTGTTCTTGGGAATTTCATTTTTAAAAAATCATTAAAGTGGATAAATCAAAAATTCTAGTGATAAATTCATTTTTTATCCAAATTGTGTGAAACATGTTAGATCATTTTTAGTACATGAAAGATTATATAGGATATTTATCAAAAATTTAGTAAGATTTATCTCTCTCTCTCTAGATTTATTTTTAAAGATACTAATTTTGATTTTAATGGTGAATTTAGGGAATCCTTTTATGATTTGAAGAGAATATTGATTACACCACCAGTGATGTAGCCTCCAAATTTGGAAGAACCATCCAAGATACTTTGTTGTTCTTCCAACCAAACAGTTGGTGTATTCCTTTCTCAATGAATTGAGGGTAGGAAAAAATTCATTTCTTGTACCTCAAGAAACTTATATATATCCCAATTAAATTACAAAACTAAAAAAATAGTTTTATAATTTTTCTTTTCATTAAAAATATTTAGATCATATATTCTTAGTATTAAAGTCATTATGTTTTCTTATTGTGTAGTTATTAGGTAATTGATGAAGAAGGATGAAGCTAAAATGAGTCTAGTTAAATGTATATTACTACTATAGGAGTTCAACATAGAAATCATGGACAAGAAGGTAGCTACGAACCAAGTGTATTATCATTTAAGAAAACTAAACAACATTGTAGAAGATGAAATTCTAGGAAAAAAACCATTGAATGATCACCTCCTAGAAGATAAGTTGTACATGATTGAAGGAGAAGTGCCTTGGTATACTGACATGATCAATTATTTGGTGTCATCTCTGGTCCAATCTCATTTTAATTCACACCAAATTCCAAAAAAAAATCTAAATCCATATATTACATATGGGATGATCCATTTCTTTGGAATATTTTCAACAACCAAGTGATAAGAATATGTTTTCCTATAAGTGAAATTAGTTTTTTCTTTGAGTTTTTTCAAACATTAGCACGTGGTGGCCACTTTGGACCTAAAAGGACAATAAGAAATGGTTTAAAATATGTACTATATTGGCCCACCCTTTTTAAATATGCTTAAAAAGGTGTGAAAATTTCATTTTTTGGAAATATTTCCAAGAGACAAGAAATGACCAAAAATCCACTTGATTTTTTTGATATTTTTGATGTATGGGGGATAGATTTAATTTTTCCTTTACCAATGTCATTTTTAAATTCTTATATCTTGATTTTAGGTGATTATGTTTCCAAATAGGTGGAAGAAAAATCCACCAGGACTGATGATGCTAAAGTTGTTTATGAATTTTCCATGGATAACATATTTTTTAGGTTTAGAGTTACCAGAGCCATCATCAGTGATTAGGGGACTCAATTTTGAAAAATTAGAATGGATTCTTTACTAAATAAGTATGCGGTGTATCATAAAATATCAACTCCCTATCACCCACAGACTAATGTTTAAGTTGAAGTGTCTAATAGGGAAATAAAAAAAAATTGGAAAAGACTGTTAAACTGAATAGTAAGGATTAGAGAAAAAGGTTGGAAGATACATTATATCCATATAGGATAGCCTAAAAAACACCAATTTTAATGAGTCTATATATGATGGTTTATGGGAAAAAATTTCACCTACCTATGGAATTAGAGCATAAGGAATATTGGGCTATGAAGATGATGAATTTGGATCTTAAAAGAGCTGGAAAAGAGAGAAGATTGAAGTTATAGGAGCTGGAGGAAATTATAAGGTAAGGATTTCAAAATTCCTAGATTTAAAAATAGAGAAAAAGAGTGGCTCATTACAGGATGATCTAACCAAAATACTTCCATCCTAGAGATACAGTGCTGTTATTCAACTCAAGACTAAAGATAATGCCAGATAAACTTTATTCCAGATGGGATAGTCCTTTTATTGTTACTCATGTATATATTTTTAGTTTTGTGAATACTATGAAATATGTAGATCATAATCCATTCACTTTTAATGGACATAGGATGATTAAATTCTATGGGACCATTCCATTAGATCCATTGGAGGATATCACACTCCTCTAACCTATTTATTAATCAAATCCATCAATTCATACCTCTCCTTTACACTTTATTTATATATATGATTAATTTTAAAGTCTTATTTCATGATAAATCAACTCTAATGGATTGGGAAACTATATAATTTAAGTTTGGGGGAGGTAACCTTTATAGTTTATAATTTTCATTTTTTGTTTTTTTTTTCTGTTTGCACAAAAAAATGTGTGATTTTTAAATTTTTGTGTGTTTCTTTTCCTTTTTTTGTGTTTTTTGAAGCTTCTGAGATTAAATTATTTTCATTTCTATTTTTTAAACCCATGTATATTATTGAAATAATTTATACCATAAAATGGAGCATAAATGAATATTGAAAATAACTTTTTTCAAGTTCAAATCTTTGGAAATTTTATGAAAAGTACTCTGGTTTTTTGAATCCCATGCCACATATCACTGTCTTTATCTTTGAAATCACTTTCGAATAAGGATTATAAACCATTTTTTCATGTTATTTTCATTCAACTCACTTATTGATAGAAATGGACCTTACTTTATTTAACCAAAATTTGATTTATTTCTATCAAAACTTGAGGGTTTGGCATACTTGTGTTTTAAATGATTGGGAAATTTCATTGATTTTAAAGCCCCATTTTCAAGAAAATACCTTTCATTCTAGCCTTACTTGTATATTTAATCCTTTGAGCCATTATAATTCATGAACTTTCTGTTCTTTTAGCCACATTACAATCTAATTTTCCCTATCCAACCTACACTTGAAGTTAAAATACATGATCTAGTTTAACTTAAGTGTGGGGGGAAGATGTCTTGTGGTGTGATACCTTATTTGGTGATACTTTTTTAGGAAAATAAAATGTTGAATAGATGATTTGGTTGATGAAAAAATAATTCAGTTGAAATTTTTTCCTTTTTTGATCTTTCATGATAAGAGAAGTTCTACCTTTCTAGAGCTTCCAAATGAGAAAAAAAGTTGTGCCTATATTGAGATTTCAAGAAAAATCATCTTTGAGAGGATTGAAATTTTTTCTGATGAAATGTTTAATGGTGTAAAAATTCCTTGAGTTTTCATGAAAATGGAGCTGATTTTATATTGGGAAGTGACGAGGATACCATACTTGATTAAAAATTATAATCATGAAATTTTTCTTTAAAAGGAGCCAAACCCTCCTTATTCTGCCTCAAATTTTTCACATATAAATCCTACCACCCAGAATCCACACAATATCCTTTAAAATTTCTAATAATAAACACATGTTCTTGACATGAAATGCATGGAGATATAGGAATTTATCAAGCCTATGGTGACCATGATTGAGTTTTGATGATAAAAGCCTTGTTGAAAATTTACATTTGTGAGAAGAGAGAAAAATCATATAGGGTAAGTGTTTTTTGTGCATGGGAGGATAAATGATGAGGACAAATAATGATTTATCTAAATTTAGATCTTGGAATAATGGTTTTTTATGAGGTATGATATCTTTTTTTGATGTGGAATTGGTGGATCTCATGGGCATGTGTTTTGAATTTTCTTTGATTTGATTGTGATTCTTACTTATCAAGGAGACCAAAAGCGAAGTGTGGGGGAATTGATAGAGATAATATTTTCATAATTATTCATATGTTTTTTAATGATTTAATCCCTTCCAATTAATCATTTTATGATGATTTTCATCATTTTAGTATTTTTTTTTAATTCTTGGCTTAATTGTGAAAATTAAGTAATTATGTAAATTTAATAATTTTCTGGAGTTTAT
Organism: Viscum album; assembly: GCA_963277665.1. Taxonomy (NCBI): domain Eukaryota; kingdom Viridiplantae; phylum Streptophyta; class Magnoliopsida; order Santalales; family Viscaceae; genus Viscum; species Viscum album. Next base: position 2,051,387,501 of record OY728146.1, on the reverse strand, counting down.
GTATTTCAAGAATAACTTTTAAATTTTTAATCCAGTTGAAGTGATTTTTTTTAGGATTCACTTATTTTATGGATTCACCTTTTTATTATAAACCTAGATACAATTCGAAATACACTAGCCTAGAAAAATCAATCAAGTGGAGAAATTTTTCTGGATAACAGAATTTACCCCACCTCAGTAATGGAGTAATATACCATCCTAGAGAAATCCAAATGTTGTGATTCTAGATAAATGAGAAATAGAAATCTGATCCCTGTGTGCTCATTACATTTCATGGACAATTTAGGTCATTAAGGCATCCATTGAATGAACCAAATTAGAGGGATTTAAGGATTCTCCTTAGGCATAAAAAGTATTATTTAGTAATTCGACCATAACATCTTTGAAAATTATCCACATAAGCTGAGATGTTGTGTGATCATGAACAAGAGATAGGGAAGCAACATTTATGAATAAAATTATACATGATTTTTTCATTAATATGTGAATTGAACTCAAACTTTTTACGTAATATATCTAGATGAAAACTTTTCTACCAATAAACCTTATAAATATGTGTGTCCACTTTCATTCAAGGGTTTTGAATAATGTGAAAGAGTGGTTGTGTTGGGGTATTGTAATACTAAAGATATTTTTATTTTTCTATTTTTTATTTTATTAATTTCATAATTCTTTCTTCTTTACTATTTAACTATATTACCCTTCACATAGAGGGGTAAATCTATTGATTGATCGGGGAAGGAGGAGTTTTCCTTTTGTAATGTCGAAATATTGAACTTTAATTTAAAACTTTATCTTTTTAAATTTAACAATTTCTATTTTATGTGGTATCCAATTATATTAATGTGATCGTATTCTAGGTTATTTTTCCATTAATTATTTATAAATTTTGTTGAAGATATTTAAACTCCCTCTGGCTAGTGAAGTATGTCTTGATATTTTAGATTGTGTTAGGTGGTAAGTGTATTTCAATTGTTGGAAGGTGTGTGGAATATATGAATTATTTCTAGATTTCTATGAGGAAACATTTCTTGATCATTACTTGCCTTAGTTTTTTAGGAATGGTTTATAAATTTTCATGCACATAGGAGTGGTTTCCATTTCTTACTTCAACCAAGGGTAATTGAAAATTTGATCGAGGAGTATTTTAATTATAATTCAATATTAAGAGAGGGAGAATGATTTTTATGAATTTGATGAAATTGAAAAAGGTGATCCTACCCTAATCCCATCACTATCTTCATCAACTTGTGTTCAAACTTTATTTTTATTGGATTATCTCTTTTTAAAATCAAATAATTTCAAAAAAAAACTCCACTTATTTCTCTAATTTCAAGTGAAAAACGTGATTTTTTAATATTCCTCTTTGGAGAAAACCTTGGTTAACTTCTATATTTCATCTTAACTTAGGAAATAATTTTTGTTCACCCTATGATAGGAATTTTTCATGTGGTTTCATTTATTTAAATTAAATGATATGAGAAAGGGGGTGAATATAAAATATTCCATTAGAAATATAAAATTTTAATATATACATGATACTAAAGTTACTAAGATTTAATAGTTGAAATAGTTTAGGAGAAGGTAGAAGAATAAAAGAAATTAAGATAGGTGGTTTGAGAAATTTAAAACTTGAAAATTACATCCTTGAAGGACCCCTTAAGGAACATCAAATTGTTCTTTGGGTGAGACTAGTAACACATGGATGTGGGGATAGTGGGTAGGATAGGTTTTGGAATATAATTTGAGAGATTAAAGTATTTTGAGAAGAAATGGGTTGGTGAGTAGTGGTATTTACAGTTGAGGATGGGTAGTTTTAAGTGATTAAATAATGATTATTTTATATTTAAAGCCAACCACATTTGGGTGGAATTAATTATAAAAAAAAATATATTGATAATTAATGTTTTAAATACTATATAAATATTATAAATAGATTAACCACCCATTTAAATTTTTAGTTTTTAGGTATTTTATGCTTTTACCTTTTATCATTAACCCACAACATTATTTTACCAATATTGTGGTTAATATTTTTTACCATGGTAACTATTTAAGAATAAAAATGAAATTAACCATATAACCTAATTTGTACCTCATAATTATAAATATGGAATCCATTTTAATTCATTCGATTTATTAAAGATATAAAAAACAATTCTAAATATGTTATGTACATAACTAATAAAAATATTTTTTAGGTTAAAATCGTGGTTTTCAAAATTGATAAGCATGTGATTCTAAATGTAACACATTATGTATTATTTCATTCCATAAATATATTTTTTATCATGAATAAGGTATAATAAATTTGAAATCATTATCATATAATAATTATTTCATAAGAGTTATGGTATTTTGTAAAAATAGTATTTTCACTCTTTTACCCAAAAATCCACTTTTATAGAAAATTACAAAAAAATACCCTAAGATAATTTTGATGTTATGTGTCCAAAAATGATGTTTATTTTATCAAATAAATTTTCTAAAAGTCTCAAAAATTAATTATACTTATTTTATCATAGAATGCAATGAAAATTTCTATTTGAATAAAACATATATTATAAGAATAAAATGACTTTACTAAAAATTATATGTTAATTTATTGTGTATTGAATATTAACTTAATATTTATTTCATAATATAGTTACTATTATTACCACCTGAAAATTTAATAAATATTTTATAATTATTGTGTTAAAATAATTATATTTTGGAGTTTGTTTAAGTTTGGTGTTCTGTGCAACGTAATCCATAAAACATAGTGTTATTTTAAAATATTAGGGTGAAATTTATCTCTATTGTTGATGTGACATATATTATATGGCCAGTGGGGTTGGTTCCTTACAAATTTCCCCAATGGTTATGTTTTAAGTAACAAATTTTGATAATTTAAATTCTTATAGATAGGCAAAGAGGACCAGTTGATAAAATATATATTAATATGCAACCATAGAATATTGAACTTGAATTATTTTGGGTAAATGGTGTAATTAAATTTGACTCTATATGTAGTGAAATAGTTAGACTTTGAACCAGTTTTTTAGGGAAAGTAAATGGCTTCATAGAAAATTATTACTCATCAGGTTGGGGAATAATAGGAGAATTCAATTTCCCTTATTGTGATAAATGTAATAAATCAATGTGTAATAATCACTATATAATGTTGATATGACATGGTCAAAAATGATTTCTTCCTCCACTAAACATGTTTATAAAGGATAGTGTGCCATTTGATTGGAATATAGTAAATATACTGACACAAAAAATAGTGTTCAGGATTTAAATTCTAGAAAAAATTTACTTGGAAAACATTCAAATAGTTTATAAATTTTTGGATTTTGTGGTTCTTTCAATTATATCCATTTCTAATGTAAATAGATAGCACATTAATAATTTGAATATGTGAATTATATTCTTCAAATTTATTTATTATAAATATAATATTTTAAATCAAAATTTAAATGACGTGCACATTGATAAAACAAATCAGACAATATATTATACACTATTTTAGGCATGAAGAGGAAATCAATAAAAAATTCTAATGATCAACAAGATTTTTAAGAAATGGGATTGAGAAAAAATATATTTACAATTGGTTTAGGATAATAAGGCTATCTAATTTTCTGTACAATACATAATGATTCTAAAAGAGAAAAAAATCTATCAATATTGAATATGGTAAATGTTCCTAATGGTTATTATTATAATATTTTCAAGCATGTTAATGTGATCAGTATAACTTTATAGGGGATAAAAAGTCCCAATAATCATATTATACTTCAAATTTTAATCATATTTCAATTATTTTTTCCCTTTCTTATAGTTTTTATTGAATTTTATAATTTATTTTAGTTGTATATATTCTATAATTCATCACATGAGTTATTTATAAAAGATATAGGGAATGATTATTCTTACACCATGTCACTTGGAGAAACTGTTTCTTCTTTATTATTTTAATCTCATGGTCCACTTGACCATACATTTATTTGGTGAGGTCATTACTAGTTATCCCATGTAATTTAGTTGGATGTATCTAATTGGGAGATAGTTGATTGGAATTTTATAAGTACACAAAATCTCATCTGGAATCTTTTATTTACAAAGATTATATAATAAATTAATTTGATAATTTCTTTTCTATATAAATTGATAAGGATAAAAAAATAGACAAGAACTCCTAAATTAATGATAGTATAATTGTAGAAGGAAAAAATTTTGATATAGAAAATGAAGAGTGGGATCGATCCCTTCAATATTTATCTTTTTTCAATACTCCATTATTTATTCCATTAATTCATTAAATTATATTATTAATGTATTATGTTATGGGTTTACATATTTAATTAATTCATAATATTTTGTTATTTTTTAATATTGGATGTATATAGCTGGGTTTAAATGGGAAATGAACATTATACTTATCATAATATCAAAAAAAATAATTTCAACACATTTCATTAGAGTTTCAACACTCCCATATATACATAATATATTTTTAATGTTTGTGAGGTGAATTTCCATAACCCCCTTATGAGGAATATTTGATTCATGAGGTGTAAAAATCATATTTTAGTGTTTGGATAGATATTGTTTGTATTTATTTCAATATTAAAACACCTTACATTTACAATATTAGATAAATTTAATTTCTCACAATATATTTTATTCATTAAGTATTTGAATTTTTGAATTTTGTAATGTTATGATTTTTACTTTTTTTTGTAAAACAATTGTACCATATAAACTGTTTGAATTGCACTAACCATGATCTAGAAAAATGAAAATGAACTCTAAAAATATGAAATTAAATTAACATGAAACGTAGAAATAATTCATATGAAACTAGAAATCATTTCATATGTAGAAAATAACATTTATAGTTTTTATGTTGACTTGTATGTATAATGAATTCATACTTACATAGAACTAAAAATGATTCCTATTTAAATATAAAATTCATTTACACAAATAAGAATGATATTAATATAGAATACAAAAAATTATACTTATGAATGTATAAAATTGATACTTATGTATAATGACAAATGATTCATACACATGCTTATATTTCATCCTAATAAAGTTGAGAAAATGATTCTTATGATCTTAAATATTGTTCCTTATGAATTCAAATATGTTTATCCTTTCAAATATAGTTTAATATATTTAATTTCATGAAATTATTATTTTATTTTATTTTTCAAATATATATGTATATTTCTATATTATATTTTTTCCATAAAGGCTACTGTGATTTTTGAAAAATCATTTAAATTTATATTGTAGAGATCAAATTATGGAACCATCCACATAAGGAAGATCATAGACTTCCTATACTGACCTTCAGAATCATTTTTCATAAATTATAATCAAGGAATGTAGATAGATATATCATGGAAATAACAATATTTATGAAATTTATGAGATATTTCTACCATGTCTCCTACTGATAAACATGTTACGTTCATAGTCAATAAGATTTATCACATAAACACTTTTCGATGTGATTTTTCTATATAAAAAAATTGATCTGTTATATGTTTTTATTTATTTATTTTCTAGATTCAATTTCTTCTCTTTTTTTCATTTTTATTTGTGCCTTATATATTCAGTTTATTATTTTTCCTTCCAAAATTAGGTTTCTGTTTTTGGTTATACCTTCATTCCAAAAGGTATATCTTTTTTAGGTTGTGACTAATGGTGAAAATTTGGTTTGTTGTGGTTATTATTTTTTTTGTAGAAATAAAAGATAATATTAGTTATTACTTGGTTTGTACAATGGAATAAATTTTAAAATTTTATCACATCCTTTCATAAATTTTCTGTTTTTTCTATTTTTTTATCACACAAGCATATATATTTTATTATACTAGCACCTACAACTGCTCTGCATGAACTGTATTTACATGATATTATTAACACTGATACATAAAATTGTTTTATAAATCCATTTTAAATTTTATAAAGGTTTATTCACCCACCTCAATATTATATTTACATAACCCACTTGTCCATGAATTGGTATCATGGCCTACTATTTTTTATATTTATGTTTGGATGTTTATAATTTTATTATGATAACAAAATCTTATTCCTAATCATCTAAGAAAAAATAACTATTTAGAGATATCAAGAATGATTTCATATAATGGTTAGATCCCTAAAAACTATCATACAATGATGGGAATGATTATGGTTATTAGAAAGTGAAAATTGGAGTATTCTACAAAAATATGTGTCTAAATTATCAGATGATAATGCTTAAACCATACAATTAACCTGATGTTGATCCAAATATTTGTATAAGTAATGTTGTGGTAAAGTATGTACTAAACAAAAAAGTCATAAATATATTATATTGTGTTAATATTCATAATTTATTTATCCATGTATTAGATTGTAATATGTCCCTATATATTTGGAGGACATTAAAATTTACACATTATAGTAAAAAATATATTAATAAGAAAAAAATGTAATATTATGTATATAATAAAAATAATTTTTGATAGGTGAATAAGAATCAGTTAACCAACTATTTCATAGATTCATGAGAATCATAAATGGGATAAGTTTTTTACGAGATGTACTAGACAAAATAGTGGTGGTTAAAAGAGTTCTAAACTCTCAACCAATAAAGTATCATACAAATATAGTTTTAATACATGATAGTAATAATTTCAAAGAGTATGAATTGAATGAAATTACTAATTCATTGTTTCTATAAACACTTGATAAAAATAATATTATGGGTGAAGGAACATTAAAAAAGTGATTTATTATATTTAAATCGAATATAACTATTTCTTTTAAAACTTTTGACTCTAAGTCGTAGGAATTTTAGAAAGGTGAAATAGATTACCTTACTAAAGGAATATATAATTTAATTTAAAGTAATAAAGGATTCAAAAAAATACATAGATAAGATTATCAAAAGGATGCTCCATGAGGAAATTATATGGTTAATACTAGTAAACATAATGATTTTTCAAAACTAATTTTTTATGAGGATAGAAAAGAAAGGGAATATTATGAAAGATTACAAAAAACTAAAATATCTAAGTAATGGAATTAAATATCAAAAGAATGATAAGTGAGAATTGGGAGATTTATGGAGTTTTATATAAAAATAAATATTAAGTGATGATTATGTAAAAGAATTAGAATTTCTTAACTAATTTTTAATGGTTACTACTTTGTAATAGTAAAGTATTGTTTCTATTTATAGTCTAGGTTGTTATTTAGATTTTGAATGATATGGTTTTAATGAATTATATGAGAAAAACGAAAATTTATAGAATATGTGTTTAAGTGTAGCTAAATTTTACTATGAACTAAATAGAGATAATGATAATATATTTAAACAAAATAATTATCTTACTTAGGAATACAAGGATCATAAAAATGAAACTTCTTCCTCTAATAAAAAATTTTATAATGATCTATAGATTACTCAAAAATAGAATACAAAGTTAAAAACATAAATTGTTAGTTTAAAGGAAAATTTATTTAATTTTGTACATTATTAAGATAAATATGATAAAATGATGCATAAAATTAATTAAAGTATGAACAAGACTAATTTTTGTTATTATAATCAATTATTAAAACTATATAAAATATTATTTACTAACAGTACTTAAGGAAGTTTTTCTAATGTTACATGTTTTAGATGTATAATTTATGGCTATAATAAAAATGAATTTTTTTGAAATTTAAATAATCTTAAGGAAAAAATATATTTATTTCTGATGGTTTATCTTCTATATAAACCAATTCTAAATATCAAAAATATTTTTCAGTACTTAAGAAAAATTTAATAATCCTATTATATCTAAGAAATCATCAGTACTAAAGAATTATAATAAATGATATTTTAGGAAATATTCATAAGATACATAAGGAAATATTCTATGTAAACAATGAATAATCTAGGAATATTATTGTTGATCTAGTAAACTTTTTTATTTTTAATTAATGTAATGGATGATCAATTACTTTTGGAGACAATGGAAAAGAAATGGATAGAGGATTGGTGAAGTATGTATCTTTAAAACATTCATAATTTATAATATATTATATTTTGAAGGATTAAAATATAATTTAATAATTATTTCATAACTATGTGATGATGGAATGAGTGTTAAGTTTGAATCAATTATTGTGTTTATTTCTCAATAATGGATTTTTTTTATTATTATCAAGTATAAAAATAAAATATATATTTAAAAAAATTATAAGATAACTAATCAAAATTATAATGGTCTTATTTAAATAGAAGAATAGTATACCATATGTCATAGGATTATTTTATATGATAACTTTCGTTTTTTATAAAAATAGTTAAAGCGTGGATATTTTCTATAATCACCGGAGCATAGAGTAAGTGAATATTTTTTATTCCTTTTTAAAATGAAAATAAATTTTTGAAATTATAAGATCAATTAATGAATTTAAAATAGTAACGATTCGTGAACTTTTTCATCTTGATTCATTTGGGACTATTAAAACATGTTTTTTAGGTGAAAAGAAATATTTTTTTATAGTTGATGATTTTTGTTTCTTTACTAGGACATATATTTTTTTCATATATTTCAAAAAATACTAATTATACAACATGTTTTTCATTGATTTTGATTCTCACAAAACCCCTAATTTATTTTAATAATAATTTTACATTGTGTTTTTGTCAATTTTTTATTTTTAATTGAATAAAATTATTTCAATTCTAGAATTTTGGCAGCCTTCTCTTTAGTTTCGATAAATATATTTGGGTTTAATAATTTTCATATAAGTTTACTATCTATTAAAAATAAGTCAATAATTTACTATATAGAATGAGTAGTTATACCTATGTTTTGAGTCCAACCCCATTTTTGTAACCCCACATTTGTTATGAACATTATGTTTTTTACCTCAAATTTTTTAATGAAACTCACATTTGAGTAACAAAAATTGGACATATACTTAATTAAAGTAAGGACCACATTACTTATATACCTCATGTTAATAACCAAACATTGTTATTGAACCTCATGTTCTAAAAATCTATATTTGGATTCATCTGTACATTATCTATCATACTTTTAGAATCAACCTCACATTGAATGATCTCCATGATGATCGAATCATCTAAGGGTTTCAAAATATAATTTACTCTAATATATATGATATTATTTCATAGGATTAAATATCTCAGCAAAATTATTCCATGACCATTTTATAAGATCAATGTAAATATATTGATTTTTTTAATGTCTATTAGAAGTTTTAAATATCATTGGCTCTTAAATTTCAAATTCATCAAACATTGTAAAATCACTATTTTTTATAAAAATTTATATCTAATTTTCCTAAATTATTTTTTGTATTATTATTTATTCATTACTAAATGAATATATCTAAAATATTATATTTTTAACATATTCCTCTGAAAATAGCATCAGAACATTCACAATTACAGTTTAGAATTTCTAACTACTGATTCGGTGTAGTCATCGTAATCTTTCAGTTCAATGTTTTATTATTTGAAGGATAGTGCCTAATTTTGTATGATTATGTAACCTATCTAATATATTTTGTTCAAATTTTTAGGACTACATGTTAGATACATACATACTCTTTTGAGCTGTTTTTGTGTGTTTTATTACTATTATAAAAGTTGGATTAGTTGTTTCTCATAAATTATATGTATACTTTCCTCTAAATATTAGATATTATTATTAAGTAATACACTTTGGAGAATTTCATACCTATGATGATCTCTTCATCTACTCATCTTTTAGCTATAATATTCGCATTTGAATTATTCTATAGATAATTTCCCCAAAAAAATCAATCTTTTGTTTACTTTTGAACACTCATGTGTTTAGTGTTTTTAGGACTATTATTAGTCCTGTAAAAATTCCCTATAAATTATGTTTTAATGAGATATTTTTTCTTGAACAATACTATTAGGATCCCTTGGAAAGGATATACTAGTGAAATTTACTGAACTCATGGGATAGTATAGGTGGAGGGGACACTAAGATTATTATACCCTAAAACACTATAAAAAGTATTGTGTTATTTTTAATTATATTCTTCCAATTAATATTATATTTATATAAAATATGACTGGATCACATTAAAATTTCAATATGGGTTTATTAAATTTTTTAAAATTCCTAAAAGGACACAATTCACCCTCCCCCCCCCTCTTATACCTTAATTGTTTTTTTCTATGACCAATGATTTGTATAAAAGTATGACATTCAAATTTCTATCTTTTAGGCCTTAATAAGCTAAATAAAAAGATATAGATGAAAATTGATTTAAATGATTAATTGTAAATAAGTTATTTCTATGATAATTTCTCCAAATTTTAATGGTGAGAATTATATATTCTATAAAGATCAAATGACTGTATATTTTAAAAAACATGGTTTGAAAGGTTTCTTGTAACTTGTTAATCCTTTTGAAATCCCTAAAGAATAAATAGATAAATGACATGCTATTAATGAATACAAATATTATCTATATTCAAGATCCCTGAGTAAAATTATTTATGGACATGAACTATATGAGTTCAATAATGTATTTTAGTATGATACTTCATTTAAAATGTCGAAAAGCATCATCATTTCTTATGATGAAATTGTTAATGTGAAAAAAGTGAGATATAATACTTCTAAGTTTATATGTTATACCTATATAATTAATGGAGTTAAAACTATTGAATAAATTAATGTAAGAGTTATGAATATTTTAAATGAAGCTTTTTCTCTTAGAACACCTTAATAGTTCCAAATAAATCTCTAAAAGTTCTCAGAGTATTTTCCTCTAGATGGAATATAATTTCAGTTGAAATTAAATAGTAAATGTAGGATAATGATTTGAAAATAAAATATTTAATTGGAACCATGGTGGTGAATTAATCTTATATATAATTATAAGGTTTTTATCGTAAAATGTTCATGATGGAAAATACTACATCAAAATTTTCTATCTTTAAAGGATAAAAGAACTCAAAGGGGGTGTTATTTTATTTGATAATGAATCAATATGTTAAAATTCAAGAAAAGAATTTTCTTAGTTAGTAATAATAATCAATAATATTTATAAGATAAATAAAATTTCCTTGAAATGATTTAATTATTATATAAAAATTAGTCATGAAATGAATGAAATTAGTTGTAATAAATGAAAATACTTGTGACATATCAAGCCTGATTTTCCAAAACTCATGAAAGGAATAAAAATTGAAAAAAGGAGATGAAAAATCATATGAATATTGATTATCAATGAAAAGTTATAAAAGTGATGATGTCTTTCTAGAGTGTTTTTTAATATTCCATAAGTACATCTAATTCTAAATATCAACCAAAATAATCAAATAAAAAAAAGAAAACACGTACTTTATGGGTTATGGAGATGAGGTGAAAATACATAGGGATAGAAATGCAATATGGTATATGGAAATTTTCTATTTAGGACACATGTGTGGATATTTCTCAAATTTTCATTCATTATATAAATTTGATAGAGGATTTTCTACCTTTAGTGATAATGAATTGGGAATATCATTGGTGTTGGGTCTGTTAGAGATCTTAACTCTACTATAATGAAAAAACTTCTCTATGTTCAATGGCTAAATCATAATCTAAAAAATATTTTCAACTCTATGATGATGATTTTTATTATGATTTTCAAAATAATGCATGTTCTATTTTTTTAATAAACTACTTAATATTTAAGAACATATAATCAAAAATCTTATACTTTAAACCATATTTCCATGTGTAAACAAAATGTGAACTGTTTAAATTATGAATTAAGTGAATCCTTGATATGGAATAGAATTATTCATCACTATAATATATTTTTTTAATCTAAATTATCTAAAATGAATTGGGATTCAGATCTTTATTGTCTAAAATTTTATGAGAAAATACTATGTGATGAATGTAAAATAGACGAGTATCAAAATTCATATTTTAAATAAATTAACTAAGTATATACTTCTAAATATTTAGAAATTATCCATATGTATTGGTTGTTACATTTTAGAATAGTAATACTATCTATTTGATTATTATTTTTGAGTTGGTCTATGATTTACCAATATTTACATGGGATTACTTTTTGAAATTTAAAAGTGGTTCTTTATGATTTTTATGAGACTTTGTATATTGATTCAAGATGAATAAATATTATAAAAAAATTTCATTGATAAGTGATCTTAGATGAGAATTTGAGAATAAATAATTTAATTCTTTTTACCTAAATGTAGGTATAGAACATACTTTTTAAACTCCATGGACACCTTAAAAATGTAATTGTTGAAAGAAAAAATAGAATTATCCAATAAATTGTTAGGATTATGTTAAATAAGAATGGTCTACCTACATATTTTTGGGATGAATAAGTTAATACATATTTCCATATTATAAATAAAGTTTTAATTAGACGTTTTTCTAAGAATAATCTTAATGAGTTGTGGAATAGTGGAAAACATAATTTTGGGTACATCGTGGTTTTTAGATGAAATGTTTCTATATTTAAACTATGTAAAACATTGGTAAGATTAATCCAAATTCTTATGAAGTAATATTTTGTGGGTATTCTTCTACTTCAATAGCTTATATAATTTTTAATAAAAATACAAGGATAATTGAAGAATTCATTCATCTTAATTTTGATGATATTGGTCCCTTTGATCACAACAATATAAGAAATATATGAAGCTAGTGATTCTTTAAATAAATTGAGACATGATTATTTTAATTTTAAGTGTGAAATTAAAATATATAATCTTCAAAATCAATCATGTTTTGAATTGAATTAAACTAAGGAACATGAAATTGTCTTTCCTATAAAACCAAGGACTTTTAAGAACCATAATTTAAAGAATAATATAGGATACTAAGATTATGATGATAAGACTAGGAGTAATATAGGAAATTTAGTTTAGTTATCTATTTTTTTACAAGTTTTTAAAATAATAATCCTTAAAAGATTATATTTTGGGTATTGGCTATGCAAGAGGAGTCAAATCAGGTTAAAATAAATAATTTTTATGAGTTAGTTGATAGACCCTAATACCATCCAACAATGGTAACTAAATGAGTCTTTAAAAATAATAAATATGATTAAGTTTTAGTCACTAGGAATAATGTTGGGTAAGTTTTAATGGTTATAATCAGGAGGAAGGTGTAGATTATAAGAATATATTTTCCCCTATTACTAGCCTTTTTTCATTAGGATCCTATTATAATATTTATCTTATGTGAATTTTAAATTATACCTAATGGGTGTCAAATATAATTTTCCAAATAGATATTTAATGGGGTATATTTATGTTGAACAACCACTAGGTTTTAAAAATAATCATTTTATAAATTTGATTTATAAATTTAATAATTATTTATATGTTATTAAACAAGATCCAAGGAATTGTTATAAAATATTGAGTTGTTTTAATTTTGAAAATGAATTTTCTATAGTCCCAAATGATCCTATTCTTTTTAATAAAACCTCTTCTTATTGTATTTTTTAGTAAAAATATATGTAGATAATGTTATTTTTTGTTCTTATAATAAAAAAATTTGTAATGAATTTTTATAACTAATGTAGATAGTGTTTGAAATTATTATTAAGGGAGAACTTAATTTAATTATTAGATTTATAATTATTCAAAACGATTTTAGAAATGTTCTAAATCAATATAAATATATTATTGACTTTTTGAAAAAATTTGTACTTGAAAATATTAAGTCGTATACGACTCATATGTGTACAAATATAAAACAAGATTTGGATAAAGTAGGTAAAATAGTTGAAAGCAATATATAACAAGATATAATTGGTAGTTTGTTATATATTAATTCTATTTAAAAAGAATTTGTTTTTGTTTTTGTTTATTTGAAAGATTTTTGTCAAGTCTAAAAGTGTATCATTTAAAATATGTTAAAATAATTGTAATGTATTTAAAAGGAACTATTTATTTATCTCTACTCTCTGAAAAACATTAGGTTTTGATTTAATATCATATTTATATATTGATTTTGGAGGTTTTGGATTACATAGAAAGGGTATATAAGGATCTATTCATCTTTAAGGATAATCCCTAATTTCATATTCAAGTAATATGAAACATTTAGATTCATTTTCAACCACTAAGGTTGAATAAATATTAGTTAGTAGTTCTTGTTCAAAAGTGTTCTGGATGAAAAATACTATTTTATACATTGGTATTAATTTTTATCATATTCCCATTTTATGTTATACAACCAATTCTTTAATTATTAAAAAAATTTCCATCTATTCAAGAACTAAGTATATTTATTTTCATCATAATTTTCTAAGATATTGTAACCAAAATGTTTAAATTTATTTAAAATATGTAAATGTTGAATATCAACTTGCTAATATTTTTACAGAACCACTTCCCATAGATTGTTTTTATTTTATTAAGGGGGGTTAGGTTTTTTATTTTAAATAAATATTATCTATATTATCTTAGTATTTTATTATTTAATGATATTTTTTAAATTAAAATTACTCTTAAAATGTTTATTAGTGTTTAGTTAATAATTATTTAATTTTACATTTGTCTTTTTTGGGTTCTTTGATTCAAATATAGTCATGAATTAATAATAATTTTAAATTTTCTTTTCACATGTTTTATTTTAAAATCATTAATCATTAAATTATGAATTCAAATTAATAAACCCAACCATAAATTAAATCCATTTAAAGTTTCTTCTATATCTCTTACCTTTTATCCCAAGTCTCCTCAAATCGTTTATCTTCTGTTCTCATGATTTCAGGAACACTAAACCTAAAATCACTATTTTGAAATGGAAAATAAAAATATAACCAATGAAGATGCTCCCAATTGAGGAGTTATTATAATAATATTGGATATAATTAACTAAATTTTGCATCAAATATGTTTTGATAACAATCATGGAGAAATTTTATAAGAAAGTGTTGAATTAATCCAACATTAGGATTTACAGGAGATATAAATACACTAAAAGAACAAAAAAATATGATTTACTGTTATTGATCATAAAAATATTAAATTGAACTCTATATGTAATGATATTGACATATCTTAAACTCTTAAGTGATGTTTGAGGATCAAATCCAACTAGAATATTCATGTGATATAACATTATAAATCTTATGCTTGGGGGACATTTGTATGTGAAAAAATAGTGGCGGACATTAAAATATGAAAATCATTAATGTCTAAATGACTAGTAATCATGATAAATTTATAATTTTATAAATTTAATTTTATATAAAATGGAAAAGTAAAACCATAGATTCACTAGGATCATTTTTTACACTAAACATGTCCTTACTAACACAAATTTCCTGAAGTGGTATATGTGATTTTATTCGGTACTATTAAATTAGAGGAACTATTTTATGTTAGAGACCCATTTACATAATGAGTAGTGTCAAGTATAAAGTGATGTTGAAAATGATTCCCACAAGAAACAAATAAATTTGGAAGTATAAAATTGTATCATCATGTTATCATCTATGTTAATTGTTTCAACCTCATGTCTCTTTCAAGTATAAAATATTTTAGTTATTGATTTTTTTTATTGATTATGGGTTGATTTTTTAAAAAATTTAGGATAAAAGGGGATGTAGTGGGGTTTTCATGGTTATTTCATGGTTAGTAGAAACTATGTGTCTTAATCATACATAGGGTGAACCCATATAAGTATATGGTGCATAGTTACCATACATTAGTAGTAATTGTGTGGCGTAATGAGACACATATCAGAATAAAATATATGAATTAATATCTCATGAGGTGAGTTGGACATGGTTAAAACATAATTAGGAGTAACTGTACGAGTTACACATACATGGGAAAAGGAAACCATATGAGCCTAGGGGATGAGTTCAGTTTCATTTATACAATTGAAAAAAAAATTAACAAAATTTTTTGAGTGATCAAAATCTTAAAAATTTTAATTTCCTAACCCACCACAATTCAATTTAACCCTATTTTTTCCTCTCTTTCCATCTCATTTTAACTCACTAGAACCCAATTTTCTGTTGGTTTAGCCACATTACAAGATAATTTTCCCTATACAAACTACAATTGAAGTTAAATTACATTATCTAGTTGAACTTAATTGTGGGGGGAAGATGTCTTGTGGTGTGATACCTCATTTGGTGATACTTTGTTAGGAAAATAAAATGTTGAAGAGATGATTTGGTTTCTGAAAAAATCATTTTGTTGAATTTTTTTCCTTTTTCGATCTTTCATGATAAGAGAAGTTATACCTTTTTGGAGCTTCCAAATGAGGAAAAAAGTTGTGCTTATATGGAGATTTTAAGAAAAATTATGTTTGAGAGGATTGAAATTTTGTCTGATGAAATGTTGAATGGTGTGTATATTCCTTGAGTCTTCATGAAAATGGATCTGATTTTCTATTGGGAAGTGATGAGGATACCATACTTGATTGAAAATTATAATCATGCAATTTTTCTTTAAAAAGAGCCAAACCCTCCTTATTCTGCCTCAAATTTTCACATATAAATCCTACCAACCAGAATCCATAGAATAGAATTGAAAATTTCTAATAATAAACACATGTTCTTGACATGCAATTCATGGAGATATAGGAATTTATCAAGCCTATGGTGACCATGATTGAGTTTTGATTATAAAAGCCTTGTTGAAAATTTACATTTGTGAGAAGAGAGAAAAATCATGTGGGGTAAGTGTTTTGTGTGCATGGGAGGATAAATGATGAGGATAAATAATAATTTATCTAACTGTAGATATTGGAATAATGGTTTTTGATGAGGTATGATACCTTTTTTTCTTGATGTTGAATTGGTGGATCTCATGGGCATGTGTTTTGAATTTTCTTTGATTTGATTTGTGATTCTTACTTATCTAAGAGACCAAAAGCAAAGTGTGGGGGAATTGATAGATATAATATTTTCATAATTATTTATATGTTCTTCAATGATTTAATCCCTTACAATTAATCATTTTATGATTATTTTCATCATTTTAGTATTTTTTTTTTGAATTCTTGGCTTAATTATGAAAATTAATTAATTATAGAAATTTAATAGTTTTCTGGAGTTTATGTATCTCAAGAATAACTTTTAAATTTTTAATTCATTTGAAGTGATTTTTTTAGGATTCACTTATTTTTGAAATTCACCTTTTTATTATAGACCTAGAGACAATTCAAAATACACTGGCCTAGCAAAATCAATCAAGTGGAGAAATTTTTCTGGATGACAGAATTTACCCTACCTCAGTAATGGAGGAATATACCATCCAAGAGAAATCCAAATGTGGTGATTCTAGATAAATGAGAAAGATAAATATTGTGCTCATGTGCTCATTACATTTGATGGATAATTTCAGTCATTAATGCATCCATTGAATGCACCAAATTAGAGGGATTTAAGGAGTCTCCTTAGGCATAAAAAGTATTCTTTAGGAATTCAACCATAACATCTTTGAAAATTATCCACATAATCTGAGATTTTGTGCGATCATGAAAAAGAGATAGGGAAGCAACATTTATGAAGAAAATTATACATGATTTTTTCATTAATATGTGAATTGAACTCAAACATTCGATGTAATACATCTAGATTAAAAATTCTCCACCAATCAACCCTATAAATATCTGTGTCCACTTCCATTCAAGGGTTTTTAATAATGTGAAAGAGTGGTTGTGTTGGGGTATTAGAATACTAAAGATATTTTTATTTTTCTATTTTTTATTTTATTAGTTTCATAATGCTTTCTTCTTCCCTATTTAACTCTATTACTCTTCACATAGAGGGGTAAATCTATTGATTGATAGGGGAAGGAGGAGTTTTCCTTTTGTAATGTCGAAATATTGAACTTTAATTTAAAACTTTATTTTTTTAAATTTAATGATTTCTATTTTATGTGGTATCCAATTATATTAATGTGATCATATTCTGGGTTATTTTTCCATTCATTGTTTATAAATTTGGTTGAAGATATTTAAACTCCCTCTGGCTAGTGAAGTTTTTCTTGATCGATTAGATTGTGTTAGGTGGTAAGTGTCTTTAAATTGTTGGAAGGTGTGTTGAATATGTGAATTGTTTCTAGATTTCTATGAGGAAACATTTCCTGATTAGTACTTGCCTTAGTTTTTTAGGAATGGTTTATAAATTTTCATGCACATAGGAGTGGTTTCTATTGCTTCCTTCAACCAAGGGTAATTGAAAATTTGATCGAGGAGTATTTCAATTATAATTCAATATTAAGAGAGGGAGAATGATTTTTATGAATGTGATGAAATTGAAAAAGGCGATCCTACCCTAATCCCATCACTCTCTTCATCAACTTGTGTTCAAACTTTATTTTTATTGGATTATCTCTTTTTAAAATCAAATAATTTCAAAAAACACTCCACTTATTTCTCTAATTTCAAGTGGAAAATGTGATTTTTTTAATATTACTCTTTGGATACAACCTTGTTTAACCGCTATATTTCATCTTAACTTAAGAAATAATTTTTTTTCACCCGATGACATGCATGTGTCATGTGGTTTCATTTCTTTAAATTAGATGAGATAAGAAAGGGGGTGAATAGAAAATATTCCATCATAAAAATAAAATTTTAATATATACATGATACTAAAGTTATTAAGATTTAATGTTTGACATAGGTGAGGAGAAGGTGGAAGAATAAAAGAAATTAAGATACGTGGTTTGAGAAATTTAACACTTGAAAAATACATCCTTGAAGGACCACTTAAGGAACATCAAATTGTTCATTGGGTGAGACTAGTAGCACATGGACGTGGGGATAGTGGGTAGAATAGGTTTTGGAATATAATTTGAGAGATTAAAGTATTTTCAGAATAAATGGGTTGGTGAGTAGTGGTATTTACAATTGAGGATGGGTAGTTTTAAGTGATTAAATAATGATTATTTTATATTTAAAGCCCACCACATTTGGGTGGAATTAATTCCAAAAAATATATATTTATAATTAATGTTTTAAATACTAGATAAATATTATAAATAGATTAACCACCCATTTAAATTTTTATTTTTTAGGTATTTTATGCTTTTTCCTTTTATCATTAACCCACAACATTATTTTACCTATATTTTGGTTAATATTTTTTACCAAGGTAACTGTTTAAGAAGAAAAATGAAAGTAACCATATAACCTAATTTGTACCTCATAATTATAAATATGGAATCCATTTTAATTCATTCAATTTATTAAAGTTATAAAAAACAATTCTAAATATGTTATGCATATAACTAATAAAAGTATTTTTTAGGTTAAAATCGTGGTTTTCAAAATTGATAAGTATGTGTTTCTAAATGTAAAACCTTTTGTATTATTTCATTCTATAAATATATTTTTTATCATGAATAAGGGATAATAAATTTGAAATCATTATCATATAATAATTATTTAATAAGAGTTATGGTATTTTGTAAAAATAGTATTTTCACTCTTTAACCCAAAAATCCACTTTTATAGAAAATTACAAAAAAAATACCCTATGATAATTTTGATGTTATGTGTCCAAAAATGATGTTTATTTTATCAAATAAATTTTCTAAAAGTCTCAAAAATTAATTATACTTATTTTCTCATAGAATGCAATGAAAATTTCTATTTGAATAAAACATATATTATAAGAATAAAATGACTTTACTAAAAATTATATGTTAATTTATTATGTATTGAATATTAACTTAATGTTTATTTGATAATATAGTTACTATTATTACCACCTGAAAATTTAATATCTAGTTTATAATTATTGTGTATAAATAATTATATTTTGGAGTTCGTTTAAGTTTGGTGTTCTGTACAACGTAATCTATCAAATGTAGTGTTATTTTAAAATATTTGGGTGTTAAATTTAGCTCTATTGTTGGTGTGACATATAGTATATGTCCAGTGGGGTTGGTTCCTTAAAAATTTCCCCTATAGTTATGTTTTAAGTAACAAATTTTGATAATTTAAATTCTTATAGATAAGCAAAGAGGACCAGTTGATAAAATAGATATTAATATGAAACCATTGAATATTGAACTTTAATTATTTTGGGTAGATGGTGTAATGAAATTTGAATCTATATGTAGTGAAATAGTAAGACTTTGAACCATTTTTTTATGGAAAGTAAATGGATTTATAGAAAATTATTACTCATCGGGTTGGGGAATAATAGGAGAATTCAATTTCCTTTATTGTGATAAATGTAAGAAATCAATGTGGAATAATCATTATATAATGTTGGTATAACATGGTAAAAAATTATTTCTTCCTCCACTAAACATGTTTAGAAAGGATAGTGTTCCATTTGATTGGAATATAGTGAATATACTGACACAAAAAATAGTGTTCAGGATTTAAATTCTAGCAAAACTTTACTTGGAAAACATTCAAATAGTTTATAAATTTTTGGATTTTGTGGTTATTTCAATTATATCCATTTCTAATGTAAATAAATAGCACATTAATAATTTTAATAAGTGAATTATTTTCTTCAAATTTATTTATTATTAATATAATATATTAAATCAAAATTTAAATGACGTGCACATTGATAAAAAAAATCAGACAATATACTATACACTATTTTAGGCATGAAGAGGAAATCAATGGAAAATTCTAATAATCGACGTGATTTTTAAGAAATGGGATTGAGAAAAATAATATTTACAATTGGTTTAGGATAATAAGGATATCTAATTTTCTGTATAATACATGATGATTCTAAAAGAGAAAAAAAATTCTATCAATATTTAATATGGTAAATGTTCATAATGGTTATTATTCTAATATTTTATAGCATTTTAATGTGATCAGTACAAATTTTTAGGGGATAAAAAGTCCTGATAATCATATTACACTTCAAAGTTTAATACTATTTAAATTATTTTTACCCTTTTTGTAGTTTTTATTGAATTTTATAATTTATTTTAGTTTTATATATTATATAATTCATCACATGAGTTATTTATAAAAGATATAGGGAATGATTATGCTTACATCGTGTCACTTGGAGAAACTATTTCTTCTTTATTATTTTAATCTCATGGTCCAATTGACCATACATTTATCTGGTGAGGTCATTACCAGTGATCCCATGTAATTTAGTTCGATGTATCTAATTGATAGATAGTTTATTGGAATTATATATGTACAAAAAAATCTCATCTGGAATATTTTATTTACAAAGATTATATAATAAATTAATTTGATAATTTATTTTCTATATATATTGATAAGGATAAAAAAATAGACAAGAACTCCTAAATTTATGATAGTATAATTGGAGATGGAAAAAATTTTGTTATAGAAAATGAAGAGTGGGATCGATTCCTTCAATATTTTTCTTTTTTCAATACTCCATTAGTTATTCCATTAATTCATTAAATTATATTATTAATGTATTATGTTATGGGTTTACATATTTTATTATTTCATTGTCTTTTGTTATTTTTTAATATTGGATGTATATAGATGGTTTTAAATGGGAAATGAACATTATACTTATCATCATATCAAAAAAATTAATTTCAACACATTTCATTAGAGTTTCAAGACTCCCATATATACATAATATATTTTTAATGTTTGTGAGGTGAATTTACATAACCCCCTTACGAGGAATATTTGATTCATGAGGTGTAAAAATCATATTTTAGTGTTTGGATAGATATTGGTTGTATTTATTTCAATATTAAAACACCTTCAATTTACCATATTAGATAATTTTAATTTCTCACAATATATTTTATTCATTAAGTATTTAAATTTTTGAATTTTGTAATGTTATGATTTTTACTTTTTTTGTAAAACAATTGTAACATATGAACTGTTTTAATTGCACTAACCATAATCTAGAAAAACAAAAATAAACTCTAAAAATATGAAATTAAATTTACATGAAACATTTAAATCATTCATATGAAACTAGAAAGCATTTCATATGTTGAAAATAACATTTATATTTTTTATGTTGACTTATATGTATAATTAATTCATACTTACATAGAACTAAAAATGATTGCTATTTAAATATAAAATTCATTTACACAAATAAGAATGATATTAATATAGAATATAAAAAATTATACTTTTGAATGTATCAAATTTATACTTATGTATAATGAAAAATGATTCATACACATGCTTATATTTCATCCTAATAAAGTTGAGAAAAGGATTCTTATGATCTTAAATATTGTTCCTTATGAAGTCAAATATGTTTATCCTTAAAAATATAGTTTAATCTACTTAATTTCATGAAATTATTATTTTATTTTATTTTTCAAATATATATGTATATTTCTATATTATATTTTTTCCATAAAGGCTACTGTGATTTTTGAAAAATCATTTAAAGTTATATTGTAGAGATCAAATTATGGAACCATCCACATAAGGAAGATCATAGACTTCATATACTGGCCTTTAGAATCATTTTTCATAAATTATAATCAAGGAATGTAGATATATATATCATGTAAATAACAAGATTTATGAAATTTATGAGATATTTCTACAATGTCTCCTACTGATAAACATGCTATGATCACAGTCAATAAGATTAATCACACAAACACTTTTCGATGTGATTGTACTATATAAAAAAATTGATTTGTTCTATGTTTTTATTTATTTATTTTCTAGATTCAATTTCTTCTCTTTTTTCATTTTTATTTGTGCCTTATATATTCAGTTTATTATTTTTCCTTCCAAAATTAGGTTTCTCTTTTTGGTTATACCTTCATTCCAAAAGGTATATTTTTTTTTGGTTGTGACTAATGGTGAAAATTTGGTTTGTTGTGGTTATTATTTTTTCTGTATAAATAAAGGATAATATTAGTTATGACTTGGTTTGTAAAATGGAATAAATTTTAAAATTTTATCACATCCTTTCATAAATTTTCTGTTTTTTCTGTTTTTTTATCGCACAAGCATATATATTTTATTATACTAGCACCTACAACTGCTCTGCATGAACTGTATTTACATGATATTATTAAAACTGATACGTAGAATTATTTTATAAATCTATTTTAAATTTTATAAAGGTTTATTCACCCACCTCAATATTATCTTTACATCACCAACTTGGCCATGAATTGGTATCATGGCCTACTATTTTTTATATTTATGTTTGGATGTTTATAATTTTATTATGATAATAAAATCTTATTCTTAATCATATAAGAAAAAATAACTATTTATAGATATCAAGAATGATTTCATATAATGGTTGGATCCCTAAAAACCATCATACGATGATGGGAATGATTATGGTTATTAGAAAGTGAAAATTGGAGTATTCCACAAAAATATGTGTCTAAATTATCAGTTGATAATGCTTAAACCATACAATTAACCTGATGTTGATCCAAATATTTGTATGGGTAATGTTGTGGTAAAGTATGTACTAAACTAAAAAGTTATAAATATATTATATTTTGTTAATAGTCATAATTTCTTTATCCATGTATTAGATTGTAATATGTCCCTAGATACTTAGAGGACATTAAAATTTACACATTATAGTAAAGAAAATATCAATAAGAAAAAAATGTAATATTTTGTATAGAATAAAAATAATTTTAGATAGGTAAAGAAGAATCAATTAACCAACTATTTCATTGATTCATGAGAATCATAAATGGGATAAGTTTTTTACAAGATGTACTAGTCAAAATAGTGGGGGTTGAAAGAGTTCTAAATTCTCTACCAATAAAGTATCATACAAATATAGTTGCAATACATGATAGTAATAATTTCAAATAGTATGAATTGAATGAAATTACTAATTCATTGTTTCTATCAACACTTGATCAAAAGAATATTATGGGTGAAGTAACATTGAAAATGTGATTTATTATATTTAAATCGAATATAACTATTTATTTTAAAACTTTTGACTCTAAGTCCTAGGAATTTTAGAAATATGAAATAGCTTACCTTACTAAAGTAATATATAATTTTATTTAAAGGAATAATGGATTCAAAAAAATATATAGATAATATTATCAAAAGGATGCTCCATGAGGAAATTATATGGGTAATACTAATAAACATAATGATTTTTCAAAACTAATTTTTTTATGAGGATAGAAAAGAAAGGGAAAATTATTATAGATTACAAAAAACTAAAATATCTAAGGAATAGAATGAAAAAACAAAATAATGAGAAGTTAGAATTGGGAGATTTATGGAGTTTTATATAAAAATAAATCTTAAGTGATGATTATGTAAAGGATTTAGAATTTCTTAACTAATTTTTGATGGTTACTACTTTGTAATAGGAAAGTTTTGATTCTATTTATAGTCTAGGTTGTTATTTAGATTTTGAATGATATGGTTTTAATGAATTATATGAAAAAATGAAAATTTATAGAATATGTGTTTAAGTGTAGCTAAATTTTATTATGAACTAAATAGAGAGAATGATAATATATTTAAACAAAATAATTATCTTACTTAGGAATACAAGGATCATAAAAATGAAACTTCTTCCTCTAATGAAAAATTTTATAATGATCTATTGATTACTCAAAAATCGAATACAAAGTTAAAAACATAAATTGTTAGTTTAAAGGAAAATTTATTTAATTTTGTACATTATTAAGATAAATATGATAACATGATGCATGCAATTAATTAAAGTATTAACAAGACTCATTTTTGTTATTAAAATCAATTATTAAAATTATATAAAATATTCTTTACTAACAGTACTTAAGGAAGTTTTTATAATGTTACATATTTTAGATGTATAATTTATGGCTATTATTAAAATGAATTTTTTTGAAATTTAATTTATCTTAAGGAAAAAAAATATATTTATTTCTCATGGTTTATCTTCTATATAAACCAATTCTAAATAACAAAAATATTTTTCAGTACTTAAGAATAATTTAATAATCCTATTATATCTAAGAAATCATCAGTACTAAAGAATTATATTAAATGATATTTTAGGAAATGTTTGTAAGATACATAAGTAAATATTCTATGTAAACAATTACTACTCTAGGAATATTATTGTTGATATAATAAACTTTTTTATCTTTTAATTAATGTAATGGATGATCAATTACTTTTGGAGACAATGGGAAAAAAATGGATTGAGGATTGGTGAAGTATGTATCTTTAAAACATTCATAATTTATAATATATTATATTTTTAAACATTAAAATATAATTTAATA
Source organism: Viscum album (assembly GCA_963277665.1). Taxonomy (NCBI): domain Eukaryota; kingdom Viridiplantae; phylum Streptophyta; class Magnoliopsida; order Santalales; family Viscaceae; genus Viscum; species Viscum album. The sequence goes on along the minus strand of OY728146.1, from coordinate 2,051,362,255 downwards.
ATTATTTCATAACTATGTGATGATGTAATGAGTGTTAAGTTTGAATCAATTATTGTGTTTATTTTTCAATAATGAATTTGTTTTATTTTTATCAAGTATAGAAATAAAATATATATTTAAAAAAATTATAAGCTAACTAATCAAAATTATAATAGTCTTATTTCTATAGAAGAATATTATACCATATGTCATAGGATTCTTGTAGATGATAATTTTCAGTTTTTGTAAAAATAGTTAAAGCGTGGATACTTTCTATAATCACTGGAGCATAGAGTAAGTGAATATTTTTTAGTCCATTTTAAAATGAAAATAAATTGTTGAAATTATAAGATCAATTAATGAATTTAAAATAGTAATGATTTGTGAACTTTTTCACCTTGATTCATTTGGGACTATTAAAACATGTTTTTTAGGAAAAAAGAAATATTTTTTTTATAGTTGATGATTTTTGTTTCTTTACTAGGACTTATATTATGTTTAATATATTTCAAAAATGACTAATTATACAACATGTTTTTCATTGATTATGATTCTCACAAAACCCCTAATTTATTTTAATAATAATTTTACATTGTGTTTTTGTCAATTTTTTAATTTTAATTGAATAAAATTATTTCATTTCTAGAATTTTGGTAGCCTTCTCTTTAATTTTGATAAATATATTTGGGTTTAATAATTTTCATATAAGTTTACTATCCATTAAAAATAAGTCAATAATTTACTATATATAATTAGTAGTTATACTTATGTTTTGATTCTAACCCCATTTTTGTAACCCCACATTTGTTATGAACATTATGTTTTTTACCTAAAATTTTTTAATGAAACTCACATTTGAGTAACAAAAATTGGACATATACTTAATTCAAGTAAGGACCACATTACTAATATACCTCATGTTAAGAACCAAAAATTGGTATTGAACCTCATGTTCTAAAAATCTATATTTTGATTCATCTGTACATTATCTATCATACTTTTAGAATCAACCTCACATTGAATGATCTCCATGATGATCGAATCATCTAAGGTTTTCAAAATATGAATTATTCTAATATATATGCTATTATTTAATAAGATTAAATATCTCAGCAAAATTATTCCATGACCATTTTATAAGATCAATGTAAATATATGGATTTTTTTAATGTCTGTTAGAAGTTTTAAATATCATTGGCTCTTAAATTTCAAATTCATCGAGCATTGTAAAATCACTATTTTTATAAAAATTTAGATCTAATTTTCCTAAATTATTTTTTGCATTATTATTTATTCATTCCTAAATGACTATATAAAAAATATTATATGTTTAACATATTCCTCTGAAAATAGCATCAGAACATTCATAATTATAGTTTAGATTTTCTAACTACTGATTCGGTGTAGTCATCGTAATCTTTCAGTTTAATGTTTTATTATTTTAAGGATAGTGCCTACTTTTGTATGATTATGTAACCTATCTAATATAGTTTGTTTAAATTTTTAGTACTAAATGTTAGATACATACATACTCTTTTGAGCTGCTTTTGTGTGTTTTCCTACTATTATGAAAGTTGGATTAGTTGTTTCTGATAAATTATATGTATATTTTCCTCTAAATATTAGATATTATTATTAAGTAATACAGTTTGGAGACATTCATACCTATGATGATCTCTTCATCTACTCATATCTTAGCTATAATATTCACATTTTATCAATAGATAATTTCTCCAATAAAATTCAATCTTTTGTTTACTTCTGAACACTCATGTGTTTAGTATTTTTAGGACTATTGTTAGTCCTGTAAAAATTCCATATAAATTATGTTTTAATGAGATATTTTTTCTTGAACAATACTATTAGGATCCCTTGGAAAATGATATACTAGTGAAATTTACTGAACTTGTGGGATAGGATAGGTGGAGGGGACACTGAGATTTTTATACCCTGAAACACTATAAAAATTATTGTGTTATTTTTAATTATATTCTTCCAATTAATATTATATTTATATAAAATAGGACTGTATCACATTAAAAGTTCAAGATGGGTTTATTAATTTTTTTAAAATTCCTAAAAGGATACAATTTACCCTCCCCCCCCCTCTTGTACCTTCATTGTTTTTTTTCTATGACCAATGATTTGTATCAATGGATGACATTCAAATTTATATCTTTTAGGCCTTAATAAACTAAATAAAAAGATATAGATAAAAATTGATTTCAATGGTCAATTGTAAATAAGTTACTTCTATGATAATTTCTCTAAATTTTAATGGTGATAATTATATATTCTATAAATATCAAATGACTATATATTTTAAAAAACATGGTTTGAAAGGTTTCTTGAAACTTTTTAATCCTTATGAAATCCCTAAAGAATAAATAGATAAATGACATGATATTAATAAATATGAATATTATATATATTCAAGATCCATGAATGAAATTATTTATGGACATGGACTATATGAGTTCAATCATGTATTTTAGTATGATACTTCATTTGAAATGTCGAAAAGCATCATCATTTCTTATGATGAAATTGTTAATGTGAAAAAAGTGAGATACAATACTTCTAAGTTGAAATTTTATACCTATATAATTAATGGAGCTAAAACTATTGAATAAATGAATGGAAGAGTTAAGAAGATTGTCAATGAAATTTTTTCTCTTATAACACCTTATTAGTTCCAAATAAATATCTAAAAGTTCTCAGAGTATTTTCCTCTAAATGGAATATAATTTCAGTTGAAATTAAATAGTAAATGTAGGATAATGATTTGAAAATAAAATATTTAATTGTAACCATGGTGGTGAATTAATCTTATATAGAATTATAAGGTGGTGATCATAAAATGTTCATGAAGTAAAATACTACATCAAAATTTTCTATCTTTAAAAGATAAAAGAACTCAAAGGGGGGTGTTATTTTATTTTGATAATGAATCAATATGTTCAAATTCAAGAGAAGAATTTTCGTAGTCAATAATAATATTCAATAATATTTGTAAGAGAAATAAAATTTTACTGAAACGATTCAATTATTATATGAAAATTAGTCATGAAATGAATTAAATTAGTTGTACTAAATGAAAATAGTTGTGACATATCAAGCTTGATTTTCCAAAACTCGTGAAAGGAATAAAAATTTAAAAAATGAGATGAAAAATCATATGAATATTGATTATCAATGAAAAGTTATAAAAGTGATGATGTCTTTCTAGAGTGTTTCTGAATATTCCATAAGTACATATAATTCTTAATATCAACCAAAATAATCAAATAAAAAAAGAAAACATGTACTTTATGGGTCATGGAGATGAGGTGAAAATACATAGGGATAGAAATGCAATATGGTATATGGAAATTATCTATTTAGGACACATTTGTGGATATTTCTCAAATTTTCATTCATTATATAAATTTGATAGAGTATTTTTTACCTTTAGTGATAATGAAATGGGAATATCATTGGTGTTAGGTTTGTTAGAGATCATAACTCTACTATAATGAAAAAACTTCTATATGTTCAATGGCTAAATCATAATCTGAAAAATACACTAGTACAGAAAACATTTTTTACGTCACCATTTTTTACGTCGGTTATATATAACCGACGTAAAAAATGCAGCAAGTAGCTTTTTAACGTCGGTTATTTTAATAACCGACATTACAAATCATGCTTGTTCGGTTTTTACGTCGGTTATCCTATAACCGACCTAAAAAACCAATGCACGTGGGGTTTTTTACGTCGGTGATTTGGAAACCGACATAAAAAACCCGATATCTACGCATTTTTTACGTCGGTTATTTGATAACCGGCGTAAAAAATGCGTAGATATCGGGTTTTTTACGTCGGCTTCCAGATAACCGACATAAAAAACACCCGCGCATTGGTTTTTTACGTCGGTTATCTTATAACCGACGTAAAAAATGAGATATCTACGCATTTTTTACGTCGATTATAAAATAACCGACGTAAAAAACCAAAGCACGGGGGGGTTTTACGTCGGTTATAAAATAACCGATGTAAAAAACTCGTAGATATGTCATTTTTTATGTCGGTTATAAAATAACCAACGTAAAAAACCAAAGCGCGGGAGCTTTTTTACGTCAGTTTTAAAATAACTGATGTTATAAAACTTTTAAAGAAATTAAAGCCCCGTGGACTGTCATTTACAATTTTTTGATTGATAGTCCGTCGGCTCGTCTCTCTCGCACGGTAAACCCTAATAGGCTCGTCGATCGACCTGCGTTAAACTCATTTTGGCTTCATTTTTTATCTTCTTCACTCCTCTCGGATCTATCATCTCAACTCGCAACATTCAAGTAAGCCTTCCACGAATTTATTTCGTTCGTTTTTTTTCACGGATATTCTATAATTATGTTTTGCGATTTTTGTACATTTAATGTAAACAAGATGTAGTGGTTTCCAAGTATGCACCTCATTACTATTTTGATAATATGGTGATGAGATAATCTAAGATACATATGATTCATTGATGGAAGTGATACAATTTCACATGGTGTAGGATGATTTATGGGTGGGGTGAGACCATGACATTAGCATTGGGGTGTGAGAGGAAAACTAGTGGAGAAGTGGTATCCGAGAACCTTAATTTTAATATATATATATATATATATATATAATTTTTTATAAGAAAAGGTTTATTTATATGAATTATTTTGTGAGTGATCCATAGTGAGTATATGAAACTATTTTTCCATGTTTAGGTGATGATTTAGATTCCTCTTTTTATAGGGATTTAGTGTGCTTCCTCAACATTTTCATGAGATGTTTTAGGGAGGATCTTACTATATATACATGTTATGCCCACCATACATAAATATAAACAATTTTTTTGTTTTTAAAAGCAATTTGTAGTTTTTTATAGATTTTAGTAGCATGGAAGTGTTGTGGAGTAGCGCATTGGGGTGTGAGAGGAAAACTAGTGGAGAAGTGGTATCCGAGAACCTTAATTTTAATATATATATATATATATAATTTTTTATATGAAAAGGTTTATTTATATGAATTATTTTGTGAGTGATCCATAGTGAGTATATGAAACTATTTTTCCTTGTTTAGGTGATGATTTAGATTCCTTTTTTCATAGGGCTTTAGTGTGCTTCCTCAACATTTTCATGAGATGTTTTAGGGAGGATCTTACTATGTATACATGTTATGCCCACTATACATAAATATAAAAAAAAATGGTTTTTAAAAGAAATTTGTAATTTTTTATAGATGTTAGTAGCATGGAAGTGTTGTGGAGTAGCTTTCATGAGTATATAGAGTTTATTGTTTCTTCCTAGTTTTACTTTTAGTACTAATAATCTTCTTTTTGGTTTATGTACAACAATACTTGTATGAATTCATGCATAATTATCTAAATTTATTCATTTCGAACTGAGGAGGGTTACTTTTGGTGGGAGCAGATCCTAAATTATATGGTATGAATTCATTCTATCATAACCATAAATAAAATATAGTTGTATTTTATTTATCATATACATAAACTTATACTCTTCTTTTTCATCACAAACCCTTTGAGAATAAAAAACCAAACTAAGGGCTTTGGTATCCACATTGCCTTTTGTTATAGAATATGGGACATGAAAATCAAATGATTGAATATATTCCTCCCAAAAACACTTCCATTGATTTTTATAATTGTGTGAAAATATTTACCAAATGGATTTAGGGTCTACAGAAAACATTAATAACATGTAAAATAGGTAGTTTATCTAATATATTAAAACATGAAAACCGCAATCAATATTAAACTATGTAGGCGTCATGGTTTTCTTTGATTCAATGAAATTTAAAACTGTTATATCTAACTATATTTTGTTTTAAAAATAATATTCAAGCATATTTTTTTAAATACCTATAGATTTGTTTTATATTTTAAATTGTTTTACATTCAAATTATGATTTTTTTCATATAAACATATATTTATCTTATCTTAAAAATATATATTTTTTGTTGATATTTGTTATAGGTAATAATGAGTCGAAGTTGGATTACGGCACATCGAATGAGCAATGAATTTGAGGAAGGTGTTGATGCCTTTTTGGAATTTTCAAAACAAAATGTTCCAAGTAGTAACATTTTTTTCTGTCCATGCCTAAAATGTTTGAATATGAAGAAGTTGAAAAGTAGAGAGATAAAATATCATCTGATTTGTCATGGTTTTAATCCGAGTTACAGCCCTTGGATTTGTCATGGTGAAATTGGACGGAATGTCACTGATGATGATGATTCGCAAGATGGTAACTCCGATGGAATTGAAGAAATGATTCGCGATATTGTAGCAGAACAAATTGAGATAGAACCGATAGTTGCGTTTCTATATGGTGATGCTGAAAAACCATTATATCCTGGTTGTATAGATTTTACGGTTTTGTCGGCGGTGTTAAGATTGATTAACCTAAAGGCGAAGCATGGATGGAGTGACAGAAGTTTTACAGAGCTGCTACAATTGATGAAAGACATTCTTCCAAAAGATAATGATCTTCCAGATTCACATTACAAAGCCAAGAAAATATTATGCCCGATGGGATTGGGATACAAGAAAATACATGCCTGTCAGAATGACTTCATTATATATATGAAGGAATATGAATTTCTGTCAGAGTGTCCTAAATGTGGGACATCACGGTATAAGGTGAAAGAAAAATCACAGGCTGATGTAGAGATTACAAAGCTCCCTTCAAAGGTATTTTAGTATCTTCCTATAATTAATCGTTTCAAACGTTTATTTGCTAATTCACATGATGCAAAAAGGTTAAGATGGCATGCTGAAGAGAGGGTATGTGATGGAAAAATACGTCATCCAGCTGATTGTCCACAATGGAAGAAAATTGATGCGCAGTATTCTACATTTGGAAATGAAATTAGAAATCTCAGACTAGGGTTGTGCATAGATGAAATGAATCCATACCGAACACTCAGTAGCACAAATAGTTCATGGCCTATTTTATTGGTAATTTACAACCTCTCTCCTAAAGTTTGTATGAAGCGCAAATATTTCATGTTGAGTACAATGATCTCTGGTCCAAAGAAACCTGGTAATAATATTGATGTTTACTTGTCACCGTTTATTGATGATTTGAAACTGTTATGGACTGATGGTATTAGGGTGTATGATTCTTATAAAATGGAATATTTTCAACTGCATGCAGTGATTATATTCACTATAAATGACTTCTCAGCGTATGGAAATTTGTTTGGATACAGTGTTAAAGGGAATAAAGCATGTCCAATTTGCGAACAACAGACGTCATATTGTCAATTGCATCATGGGAGGAAAACAGTGTACATGGGTCATCAAAAGTTTTTGCCTATAGAACACCCTTATAGAAGACTAAAAAAGGCATTCAATGTCTCACAAGAATTTGATACTGCTTCAAAACCTTTATCCCCTGATCTGTATTTTGAGAGGGTGAAAAACCTTGATGTGACATTGGGAAAGACACAGAAATTTGGTAATGATAGACATATTTGGAAGAAAAGGTCAATTTTTTTTGAGCTACCATATTGGAGGTATCATGAAGTTAAACAAAATATTTATGTCATGCACATGGAGAAGAATATCTGTGATTATTTGATTGGAACATTGTTAGATATTAAAGGAAAGACTAAAGATGGGTTGAATGCAAGATTAGACTTACTATCAATGGGAATACGTTTGGAGTTAGCTCCCACTCCTAAAGGAAGACGAACATTTCTTCCCCCGGCTTGTCATACATTATCAAAGAGGGATAAAATTAGCTTCTTTCAGTGTCTTCATGATACCAAAGTGCCTCAAGGTTATTCTTCTAATGTAAAAAATTTTGTCTCATTGAAGGAATTGAAGTTGATAGGTATGAAATCACATGATTGTCACGTCATGATGCAACAAATTCTACTAGTTGCATTGCGTGGAATATTGCCCATTCGTGTCAGAAAGACTATAATGAAGTTGTGTTATTTTTTCAATTCAATTTGTAATAAGGCGATTGATGTGAATGCTTTGAACATTTTGGAAAAGGATGCAATTTTTATACTTTGTCAATTGGAAATGTATTTTCCTCCAACTTTTTTTGATATAATGGTGCATTTAATGATTCATCTGGTTCGAGAAATAAAGCTTTGTAGACCTGTATATCTTCGTTGGATGTATCCTTTTGAAAGGTATATGAAAATATTAAAGGGGTATGTTAAAAATCTATATTGACCTGAAGCCTCCATTATTGAAAAGTATATTTCTGAGGAGGTAGCAGATTTTTGTACGAGCTACTTGGCTGCGGCGCAACACATAGGTTTGCCTCCATCTCGCCATGAACGAGTTAATAATGAGGGAAAGGGGATTCACGGATTGAAAGTCAAATCATTGTCAGCTGAACATATGAAGAAGTTAGAATCATACATCTTAAATAACATAGCTGATGCTCAACCGTATATCACATTGCATATTAATGAGTTGAAACAATGTCATCCAAAGAAGAAAGAAATGTGGATTTTGAATGAGCACAACAAAATTTTTTTGTCATGGATTAAAAAGACTTTGCTTGGTAGATCAGATGTATCAGAGACATTAAAATGGATAGTGGGTGGTCTATGTTTAAATGTGATAACATGGTCCAGTTATGACATTAATGGTTATACATTTCATACAAAAGCTCAGGACAACAGAAGTGCAGTTCAGAATAGTGGTGTATTGGTGTTTGCAGAAGTAATGCATTTTTCGAGTGCTAAGAACAGAAACCCAATTTCTACATCAAGTGCATATTATGGAGTGATTGAAGACATATGGGAGGTTGATTACTTTAAAATTAAAGTTCCTGTTTTTAACTGTAAATGGTTTAACAGTAACAACAGTGTCAGACATGATAAATTTTGAATGACACTTGTTAATCTGAATAGATTGGAAGACACAGCTGATTATTTTATAATGGCAACACATGCAAAACAAATTTTCTATGTAGTAGATCAATCAGATATGCAGTGGGCTGTTGTTTTACAAGGGAAAAAACAATATGTTGGTGAGGATGAACTTGATGAATATGCTGATTTATGTGAGATCCCTACTTCCATGGAAATATTAACAGAACATAATGATGATCATGTTGAAGACATATTTTGTGCCATAAGGAACGATCACAACGAAGAAATTTGGGAAAACAATCCATTTGTACATTCCTAAAATTACAGCTAACATATGTTTATTTATTGTTTACATTTATTTTTTCCATAAATGTTAGATATTGTAAGTTTTTTATTTATTAAAACATATTTTAAAATAAAATAATTATATGTTTTTGTTTGTTTTAAGTTTGTTTAGTTTACTTTATCATGTTTATAACCATTACATGAATTTTAAAATGCTTATTTTTGTTCACTGACAATTACTTTACCGTGTTTACAATGTTTACCAGGTTTACCATTTTTACCATTTTTACCATCCTGACCATCTTGACCATCTTTTCCATCTTTACCATTGTTTAACATGCTTACCATATTACCAATGTTTACTATTATGTAACTTAGTACACTTTTCTATTTTCTTATTACAGTAGTATTAAAATATTTGAATTTGTATATTTTTGAACTAACATTTGTTTTTTTGATTTGAAGGATAATGACAGATCATTCAGATGATCAACCACATGATTCTGGAGAGGAGCATATTGCTGGTCATACCTCTGGGGATGAACATTCACATGCTCCTATTACGACAAAGAGCTCAAAGGTTGGTAAACGTGGGTGCACACGTTTACCAAAATTATCACTTGCCTGTATGTAGGATCAGAGGATAGTCGTTGAGTTTGATGATAATGATATTCCTAGAGGTCCGAATGCCAAAGATTTTAAGAGTTTTTTTGCAACTCAGGATAAGACCAAAGTAATCATTTTGTATGATTATTGGAGAGTTGTGGATAAAGCTATTATCTCTCAGTTGTGGGAGACGATTTTGGTAAGATATTTTGTCATTGTTTGACCATTATTTTAATGTTTCTAGTATATATAATATGTTTAACCTCTTCTTTATCAGATGACATTTGATATTCCTGACACTGGAGGAGTCAGGAAGAAATGATTATCGTTGGCTGCCAGGAGATGGAGGGATTTCAAATCAACCCTCTCATCTGATTTCATTTATGGTCATAGGATTCATGACAATCCATGTCGTATATATCCTTTTATAGATAAAGACACATGGAGACAGTTTTTTGAAAGTAGAAAAAAAGAGTCATTTATGGTAAGGTAAATGTAAACTTTTATAAACTTTCTTATATAAATGATTTTATTAATGTTTTGTTAATGATTTCTTATTCTTAAATTACAGTAAACAAGGAAATATCATCAGGAGATCCAATCTAAAAATGTATACCCTCATAGTTTATCTTGGGGAGGGTATACATTATTGGAAGAAAAAATGATGGCGGAAAAATTTCAACAACTAAGAGCTGAGTCTTCAAGCTCTAGAGAGGTGGCCCCTCCATCCCCTCCATCTAGACATGAAAAATGGAAGAGATCTCGGAAGGGGGAAAAGGGAAATATCTTTCGGAAGAATCGAGAATCATAGTTGAGAGGATTGTAAGATATCTATTTAATTTATTTAAGTTAACTTTTTTCTTCATATAAGTTTCAATCATTACAGAAATGTTCAATTAATTAATACAAGACTCTCTTGAGGAGCAGAGTTCAGAGGGGACATTTATAGCTACTGGGAGGGAAGATATTTTATTTGCAGCATTGGGAAGGCCCGAACATCCTGGTCGTGTAAGAGGATATCCGGCAGGTGTATCGGTAAGAAACGTGTTTCCACGTTCTTGATCTTCTAACATTGAGGGGGTTTATAAAAAAAATAGAATCCTTGGAGGCTGAAGTTCAAAATATTAATGCGACGATGGAGGACAAGATTAGAGAGTCGGTGCAGTCTATGTTTGCATAAATACAAAGACAATTTCAGATTGCAGCTCCCACTCCTCCACCTCCCCCTGCAAACCCCATTATTTATCCTCCACCTCTGCCAGTAGCTCCCACTCCCCCACCTCATCCTATGGACCCCATTTTTTATCCTACACCTCCGCCGCAGCTTCCTACATATTGCGAGTTATATGTTGATGATTCTCAACATCATATAGTAGCATACGGGTTGGTATATTGTATAGGATATACAGTTCATCATCAACAATTAGAGGTAGAGAATCAGAGGGTCACTGTGCAGGATATTATAGATAGATCAGCTAGGGTACCAATACCTATAGATGAGGTGGAGACAGTTGGACAGAGTATCGGCCATTTTTTAGTTTTTCCATCTAGACTTCTTCGACTCATTACCATAGAGGTATGAATGTTATATCTTTTATTTTATTTTTTTATTAAAGTTGTTTTATCATTTGAAAAATACTATATTTTTCAAAAAAAATTCACAAGAATACTTCAAAGGTAAAGAAATACTTTATAGACAACAACAAAGACAACAGGCTATGACATCAGATACAGATTCCAGTGGTCTTAACAGATTGTCAAGATATTCACATTTGTTGTTGGGTTTTTATGAGTTTCTAATGGAATCTCATGTTTGGGGACGTGAAATAAGTGTGGGGATTACAAAAACTGATATCATGGAGCTTGTTACTGGAGATAAGTTGGGCATCAATGTGGTGCAAATTTTTTCCATGTAAGTCTTAACACCTTTTCCCTGCGTTATATTTATTAAAAATGTATACTTATGTATGTTTTGTATTAGGTATCTTTATAAAATTTGTGATAGGAATGAGCTAACAAAAGTATATGGATTCATGGACCTGCAATTGATTTCCCCTGAAGCATGTGCATTGAATGAGGAACGAAGAATGGTTTATATTGCTGAAAGATTTGAAAAGAATATAATCACACAATGTTGGATGATGCCTTTTTGTGAGAGGTATGAAACACATTTCTCTCAAAGAGTTAATTATATTTTAACATAAAAACCCACTAACATTAAATTTCCTTTTATTAGTGATCATTGGATGTTAGGGATTTTTTGCCCAAGGGAGAAAGCTCTTTATTGGATATGTTCTATTCATGGTGATGTGCGGGAAAGTTTTAAGAATATATTGGAAAAGTAAGTTTCAATTTCTCAATAGTTTTATATATTATAATGAATTTTAAATTTACCCCATTCGTATTATTTTCTAACAGTGCATGGGTCTACTTTCGAAAAAACACAAAGAAAAGAAATGAAAATATCAAATATGTAAATGCGAAGGTAAATTTCCATTTATAATTTGTACTTTTTGATTTATTACATAAAAATAATATATTGAATTTACACTCATTCAAACAGAATTTTCATGAACAACAAGGTGTCATCGAATGCGGATATTATATGTTAAGATTTATGTATGAAATAATAAAAACTGGGACAGTTGTGAATTTTTACCTGGTACGATTTCCTCTTAAACTTTGCCATAATATTTCAATTTGATTTATTCATTATACACGTTAACTATCTTCTTTTTCATTTGTAGCTTTTTGATGACTCTCAACCCTATACTGCTGAAGACATCAAACACGTACAAGTAGAGTGGTCAAATTATTTTACAGGTTTGATTGAATTTTAGTTGTTTGTAATGTAAAATGTAATTTTGAATATTGTCATTTTAATTGTGTATTTGGTAGTTGTTTAGGTTGGATTTAGTTTTTTTTTTGAAGTTGACAGTGTAAGTTTTGAATGTTATATAAGTGAATGTTTAATTTTTCTCTACTTCTTGTTTTGGTCTACTTTTGATGGTTTCTCTGGTATGGATTTGGGTCTGTGGGGGAGGGGTTCCAAGGGTGTGGGGGTGTGTTCAGTGGGGTTGGGGGGTGTCCAGCAGTCTGGGAGGGCTGTCTGGTGGGGTGGGGGACAGTCCTGGGAGTGGCAGGGATGTCCAGGGGTGTGGGAAGGCGGTCCAGGGGTGTGGGAGTGCTGTCCAGAGGTGGGGGGGTTGTCCAGGGGTGTTTGGGGCTGTCTAGGGGTGTGGTGGGGGCTGTCAAGTGGGGTGAGGGGGTGAGGGGGTGTTGTTCAGGTGGGTGGGGGGTTGTCGAGGGGTGTTTGGGGGTGTCCGGGGGTCGGGGGCAGTCCAGGAGTGTGGTGGGGGCTCCAATGGGGTGGGGGAGGGTTGTCCAAGGGGTATACATGAGGGTGGGAGCTCCAATGGGGTGGGGGAGGGCTGTCCAGGGGGTATACATGAGGGTGAGGGCTCCAACGGGGTGGGGGAGGGCTGTCCATGGGGTATAAATGAGGGTGGGGGCTGTCTAGGGGGTAGGTTTTATATGTTATCAATGTACATGCTTAATTTTGATCTACTTCTGTTTTTGTGGTACAATTTCTTGATTTTTTTCTGGTTGATTCTGGTGGAGAGAAGATGACTGCATTCTGTTTAAAAAAATGGGTTTATCACGTCGGTTATTAAATAACCAATGTCATAAAATGCCTGGAAAATAGTTTATCACGTCGGTTATTTAATAACCGATGTGATAAAATGCCTGGAAAATAGTTTATCACGTCGGTTATTTAATAACCGACGTGATAAAAGGCCTGTAGAATGGTTTATCACATCGGTTATTTAATAACTGACGTGATAAAAGGCCTGGAGAATGGTTTATCACGTCGGTTATTTAATAACCGACGTGATAAAAGGCCTGGAAAATGGTTTATCATGTCTGTTATTTAATAACCGACGTGATAAAAGGCCTGGACAATGGTTTATCACGTCGGTTATTGAATAACCGACGTGATAAAAGGCCTGGACAATGGTTTATCACATCGGTTATTCAATAACTGACGTGATAACCCCCCTCCCTCCAGTTTTTCATGTCGGTTTTATAAGAACCGACGTGATAAACCACGCTCACCCTGTTTTATCATGTCGGTTCTATATGAACCGACGTGATAAACCCCCCTCACCCCTGTTTATCACGTCGGTTGTTTAAGAACCAACGTGATAAACCATTTTCCAGGCCTTTTATCATGTCATTTGTTAAATAACCGACGTGATAAACCCTTCCCATTTTCTTTATCACGTCGGTTATTTTAGAACCGACGTGATAAACATCGCGATTTTATGTTTTTGACGTCGGTTTTTAAATAACCGACGTCAAAAACCTTATTTATAACGTTGCACGTATTAACGTCGGCTAGAAACCGACGTAAAAAATGAAAAATAACCGACGTAAAAAACGTTTTCTGCACTAGTGATATTTTCAACTCTATGATGATGATTTTTCTTCTGATTTTCAAAATAATGCATGTTCTCTTTTTGTGAATAAACTACTTAATATTTAAGAACATAGAATCAAAAATGTTTATACTTTAAACCATATTTCCATGTGTAAATAAAATGTGAATAGTTTAAATTCTGAATTAAGTGAATCCTTGTTATAGAATAGAAGTATTCATCACTATAATATATTCTTTCAATCTAAATTATCTAAAATGAATTGGGATTCAGATCTTTATTGTCTAAAATTTGATGAGAAAATGCTATGTGATGAATTTAAAATAGATGAGTATCAAAATTCATATTTCAAATAAATTAACTAAGTATATACTTATAAATATTTAGAAATTATCCATATGGATTGGTTTTTATTTTCTAGAATAGTAATATTGGCTATTTGATTATTATTTTTGAGTCGGTCTATGATTTACCAATATTTACATGGGATTACTTTTTGAAATTTAAAAATGGTTCTTTATGATTTTTATGAGACTTTGAATATTGATTCAAGATGAATAAATATTATAAAAAAATTCATTGAGAAGTGATTAGAGATGAGAATTTGAGAATAAATAATTTAATTCTTTTTACTTAAATGTAGTTATTGAACATAATTTTTAAACTCCATGGACACCTTAACAATGTTATTGTTGAAAGAAAAAATAGAATTATCCAATAAATTGTTAGGATTATGTTAAATAAGAATGGTTTACCTATATATTTTTGGGATGAATAAGTTAATACATATTTCCATATTATAAATAAAGTTTTAATTAGACATTTTTCTAAGAATACTCTTAATGAGTTGTGGAATTTTGGAAAACATAATTTTGGGTACATCGTAGTTTTTAGATGCAATGTGTCTATATTTAAACTATATAAAACATTGGTAAGATTAATCCAAATTCTTATGAAGTAATATTTTGTGGGTATTCTTCTACTTCAATAGCTTATATAATTTTTAATAAAAATACAAGGATAATTGAAGAATTAATTCATCTTAATTTTGATGATATTGGTCCCTTTGATAACAAAAATCTAAAAAATATATGAAGCTAGTGATTATTTAAATAAATTGAGGCATGATTATTTTAATTTTAAGTGTGAAATTAAAATATATAATCTTCATAATCAATCATGTTTTGAATTGAATTAAACTAAGGAACACGAAATTGTCTTTCCTTTAAAACCAAGGACTTTGAAGAACCATAATTTAACGAATAATATAGGATAAAAAGATTATGATGATAATACCAGGAGTAATATAGGAAATTTAGTTTAGTTCTATATTTTTTATACATGTTTTTAATATAATAATCCTTAAAAAATTATATTTGGGTATTGGCTATGCAAGAGGAGTCAAATCAGTTTAAAATAAAAAAAATTATGAGTTAGTTGATAGACCCTAATACCATCCAACAATGGTAACTAAATGAGTCTTTAAAAATAATAAATATGATTATGTTTTAGTCACTAGGAATAATGTTGGGTAAGTTTTAAAATCTACTATCAGGAGTAAGGTGTAGATTATAAGAATATATTTTCCCCTATTACTAGCCTTTTTTCATTAGGATCCTATTATAATATTCATATTATGTGAATTTTAAATTATACCTAATGGGTGTCAAATATACTTTTCCAAATAGATATTTAATGGGGTATATTTATATTGAACAACCACTAGGTTTTAAAATTACTCATTTTATAAATTCGGTTTATAAATTTAATAATTATTTATATGTTATTAAACAAGATCCAAGGGATTGTTATGAAATATTGAGTTGTTTTAATTTTGAAAATTAATTTTCTATAGTCCCAAATGATCATACTCTTTTTAATAAAACCACTTTTTATTGTATTTTTTAGTAAAAATATATGTAGATAATATTTTTTTTTGTTCTTATAGTCAAAAAATTTATAATGAATTTTTATAACTAATGTAGATAGAGTTTGAAATTATTATGAAGGGAGAACTTAATTTAATTATTCGATTTAGAATTATTCATAATGATTTTAGAAATGTTCTAAATCAATATAAATATATTACTGACTTTTTGAAAAAATTTGTACTTGAAAATATTAATCCATATACGACTCATTGTGTACAAATATAAAACAAGATTTGGATAAAGTAGGTAAAATAGTTGAAAGTAAGATATAACAAGATATAATTGGTAGTTTGTTATATCTTAATTCTATTTGAAAAGAATTTGTTTTTGTTTTTGTTTATGTAAAATATTTTAGTCAAGTCCAAAAGTGTATCATTTAAAATATGTTAAAATAATTGTAATGTATTTAAAAGGAACTATTTATTTATCTATACTCTCTAAAAAACATTAGGTTTTGATTTAATATCATATTTATATATTGATTTTGGAGGGTGTGGATTACATAGAAAGGGTACCTAAGGATATATTTATCTTTAAGGATAATCCCTAATTTCATATTCAAGTAATATGAAACATTTAGATTCATTTTCAACCACTAAGGTTGAATAAATATTAGTTAGTAGTTCTTGTTCACAAGTGTTCTGGATGAAAAATACTAGTTTAGTCATTGGGATTAATTTTTATCATATTCCTATTTTATGTTATACGACCAATGCTTTAAGTATTAAAAAAAATTTAATCTATTCAAGAACTAAGAATATTGATTTTCATCATAATTTTCTAATAGATCGTAATCAAAATGTTTAAATTTATTTAGAATATGTAAATATTGAATATCAACTTGCTAATATTTTTACAGAACCACTTCCCATAGATTGTTTGTATTTCATTAAGGGGGTTGGGTTTTTTATTTTAAATAAATATTATCAATATTATCTTAGTATTTTATTATTTAATGATATTTTTTAAATTTCAATTACTCTTAAAATGTTTATTAGTGTTTAGTTAATAATTATTTAATTTCCCATTTGTCTTTTTTGGGTTCTTTGATTCAAATATAATCATGAATTAATAATAATTTTAAATTTTATTTTCACATGTTTCATTTTAAAATCATTAATCATTACATTGTGAATTCATATTAATAAACCCAACCATCAATTAAATCCATTTAAAGTTTTTTCTATCTCTCTTACCTTTTATCCCAAGTCTCCTAAAATCTTTTATCTTTTGTTCTCATGAGTTCACGAACACTAAACCTAAAATCACTATTTTTAAATGGAAAATAAAAATATAACCAATAAAGATGCTCCCTAGTGAGGAAAGTGGTAGAAAGCTTCAAATTATAACTATCCAGTAATATAAGGAAAACTTATAGACTTCAAATAGATATTTAAAATAGATATCCTACTAAATAAAATTCTCTATAATCATAGTTAATTGTTTATTTTCTATAGATGAGATATTGATTATGTTTTTAAAATACAATTCTAGGTGATTTTGGAAAATTTTTAGTTTAGTTTTGGTTAAATTGGATATTTAGTTTCTTCAAAATTAGGTGATAAAGAATTTTCAATATCATCTATAGAGTTGTCCCTAGTGTTCATGTGCCCTTATTAATAGAATTTCAGTTTGAGTTTGATTGGTGATGTAGTTAATAAGTTAGAAAAAAACATATCTTTTATCTTTAGAACCTATCAAATAAGGAATATGATTATAATTTCTAAAATCCAATCAGGAGGTTCTAATAAAAATTATTCAAACTAATGCAGTACCTATGATTTTATAACTGAAGAAGACTATCTTTTAATATATCATTATTATATTTCTTCTATTGAGAAATATAAATTTAATTAATTTTGGTACATGTTGATTTATATTATCAATTATAGTCAAATATACTCAATTATTACATTTTATCCTTATACATAAATTATGTAACTTTCTATCTGCAATATAGGACTAATTTATAATATTATTATATAGATAATATGTCATCAAAACAATATATTATCAGCTAGAAAATTAAAGAAATTTGGTTTTTCTTTATCATTTCAAATCGAAAGCTCATTCTAAAAGGAGATAAAGAATATGGTACCTCAGATATTTGTGCAGTGGGGGAGTAATGAAGAATTAAATCATCTATGAATGATAGAATTTATGCAGAGAATGTTATTGGATATCTTATTGGTGATGGTACTATTGTTGTTTTTGTTCTTGAATTGAGAATGGTTGAATTTTAATTTAGAGCTATTTTTTTATAATACTTTTATTCTGTTGATGAAAATATTCTTTCAAGTTTAATATGAAAAAAAATATGGATGAAAATGTAGCTGCAAGATATGAAGGAGCTCTCTAGTTCTCAATGGTATAACAAACAAAATCTATTGTGATATAAGGTAAAGCTTCATTAATTTAGAGTCCTCATGGAATATATCAACCAGTACCTTTTGAGAATTTAGTTGATTATTTTATCGGAGAAGTTCAATATACAACTCAGGTTTAAGAAGAAATATTTGAACATTTTATTCATGTTAAGAAGCATCTTACTGAGCCTTTTTTTCATTCTACATGATGGTAAAGAATTGAATAAAATAACTCAATAAATCAATACTATCCTTAAGTATTTGAGGTATACTGAGGAAATTTTTCTGGTTTATGGAGGATATGTGGAAATATTCATCAAAGTATTTATATATTCTATTTTTCAAATAGATCAATACAATATGAAATCATATAAGAGATTCATTATCACTCTAAATGGTGGTGTTGTGAGTATGAAGATCTCAAAGAAGGTTATGTTTGCTGATTATGTAGAAGAGTACAAGAATATTGTGTCCTATGAGGTATCTAATTAAATAGTTTAGATACACAACTTAATCTAAGATATTTATGTGGTAACTAGCCTTAAATATGAAATAATATTCTATTATGATAATATTACCACTGTGATCCCTTCAAATGTGACAAGGTCATATCAGCAGATGAAGGACATACATCAAAAGTATAATATTTTGATGAATTTTTCTCTAAGAGGTGAAGTAATAGTGAGAAGAATAACCATAAAAGATAATGTTGTATACCCCTTGACTAAATCCTTGACTCATTATAAACATGACTATCATGTGAGGTATACTAAACTGAATTTCATATGAAGTTGGCTCTAGTCCAAGTGGGAGTTTTTTGGAGTTTTTTTCCTCAAACTAACTGTTTGTACTTTGATTACATTTATATTCAATGATTTTACTATTAATAAAATATCATATTACATATTTTTCATTTTTATCCATGTAAATAATTTAATAATTACCAATATTATTTTTCACACTGATAAGGTCATAGTATTTTCCCACAATGATGAAAACATTGAAATGATATAAATATATTCTTGAATGTAGTTCTACAATTGGATAACATTCTATAATGGTACACATAGAATGTGAATTTCTACTGTATTTACTCATAAGAAGATGAGTCTTTTTCTCATAAAGTTCATACTTGGTAATCTCCAATTTGGGATATTATGAGAACAAACCTACCAATACGAATTATGCATTTTTTTTGTTTCGTCAGATATTCCTATATACGAGTTGTATAATGGTCCTTAAACAATAATATTATTAATAATTAGTGTTATTAATCAAACAAATAGATGTATTTTTTATGGTGAATTTGGATATATTGGGTGCATCATTAGTGTAGTTTTTTAATTAATAGTTCAAGGAATGATTTTCCCCTTCCTTTTTTATAGAAGTTAATATATCTTTCCATTGATTGGAATAGAACCATCACATTAAATTCCATGGTCATGGGGTAAAAACATATATATTTAAGATAGTCAATGAAATACATATAAAGAATATAGTTTGATGACACAAATATGTATCTTTATTGATGACATATTGTGATAAAGGGATTATATTACACAATGATAATTCATATGTGGTTGTCAATGTTTCGACATTAAGTTTGTTTTATTTGGTGCCTTGACTCATTGATTGATAGTAGACTTGTACAGTAGTAAAGTTCAACTACTTCTAGTGAGACTATGGGTTTCCATTTATATCGATTAGATTCTATTTGAATTTAATTATTAGAATAAATATTATTCACATGATTGAGGAATAATTTTTTTTTCAAGTTTTATTAAACATTAATATTAAAAAGGTAATAAATATTTATCTATTCATTAATCAATATTTTTTATTTTCTAATGTGAATATATAAAAAATATTTATTCACTAGATTGTGAATAAAATATTTATTTTACTGATGAATTAAAATATAATTAAATATTTATTTAGGTATTCAATAAATGCTGAGAAATTGGAGTGGACCAATATTGTGTCCAGTGATGAATATTTATTTGTAAGATGATAAATAGTATTTATCATTGCACGAGTTAGAACATATCAAATAATAATAATAATAAATATTTTATTATTATTATTATTATTATTATTATTATTATTATTATTATTATTGTGTGGAATGGGGTTTAATAATTATTACAATATTATTAAGGGATGGTATGCAATTAAATAATATTTTAACCAAAATTCTAACTCTATAAATATATGGTTATGTCTAATGTGTAGTTTTAATCTATATTTTAGAACTTTTTTACTCAATGAAATTCTCTATACATTACTCCTCTCTTTCTCACAATAATGATAAGTGCTAAAGAGATTCCTTCATGTCTAAAGGAACTGCAAGCAATCAACATGAATAGTTAAAGGCAGTTGATTTTCTATTATAGCACACAGAAATAAATTGGAATTGTTCGAATATCAAAGGGGTATGTGTGGATCACTACTAGGGGGACTCTATGAATATATATTTTTAGTGTAATGAAGATAATTTGAAAATGGGTTTTTAAATGATCAACAACATTTTCATCAGAGAAAGTTCCTACGAAGAGGTAACCATTACTTCCGGTGTTAAATAAATTTATTATAAATTTAATATTAAAAGATCCTCTCTAGGTTCTGGTATATTATAAGCTAAAATAATTTTGATTCATCATCCATAAAAGGTTCTTTCACTATGCATGTGTCACACCCTAACCCAAAACCTCTCTTTTATTTTTTTATTTTATTTTTTTTGTCTTATTATATCTTGTGTTTGAGTGGGATTGAGTTATGGTAGTTGGAGAGAATTAATTTAAATTTTTGGAGGATTTTTATTTGTTACAGAGTTAGCCCCCATTATTAGTAAGAAATGTGTGTTTCTCGTGTAGGTGATAAGGTAGGTCTATAATGTGGCACATGACATGTGCACGGTTTATTAAACTGTGAAAAAATAGTGTGGTGGGATTTTCCATTTTTATAGTTTTGAGTGACATGGTTTGAGAATGGTTTTCTCAACCATGAACCAACCTAGGGGAACCTTGTGAGGGGGTTTCTAGCTTATTCGTTTCCATCACACGGTCAGTGAACAGTTTACCAAATTGAGTGCAAACCATGTGGTTTTCCCTATTTAAAGAATATTTTTTTATTTTCTTTTTATTCTTCACTTTTTTCCTTCTTTATTTCCTACCTTTTATTTTCCCCTCCTTCTTCCATGTGTCTCACATGACCAGACCCCCCCCCTAGCTGCACATGCCACCTCCCACTCTTCTCCATATTCTTCTAATGATTTCACCAAATTTATTTCAATTTATTATTTGAATCTTCAAGGTAAGACCTCTTATTCCATTCTTATCTCTTATTTTTTTCATTTTCCTATACCCTATTGTGGCAAGTGATTCAGTTGGACCCTATGGGTTTTGGGTTGCATTATTCTAACATCAGTTGTTTTTGGGCCTTACAACGGGTCTTTTAGATTGGCTTTAGGCATGTTTCAATATTTAATACTGAAGGAAAACCATTTATGAACGTTTTGGTTCCCTATCCACTATTTGAGGTTTTTTCCTTCTACCCACTTGGTTTGTTCTAATTTTTCTTGGGTTCTTTTGGTGATTGTTGGGTTCCAAGTGTTTTTGTAGTGCCTTATGATCTTTATTGAAGTGGATTCAAGTCACCCAAATCGAATTTTACTTACATATGTATGCATGTGTAGGTGCATATATATATATAAGTTCCCCATTTATATATATTCACTCATGGAAGTGAAAATATATATATTGGGAATAGTTGTATTTATATATATATATATGAAAAATCAATATGTTTGCAAGTGTAAAGGGGTATATTCAAGTATAATCATATATATAAGGATCCACAAGTACATATTTGTCCATGAGAATATGTACATTGGGTATAGTTTTACTTATATATATATGAAGGTACATATTCATGCAAATAGAAAAGGGAAGATTTGGTTTTCCATTGTCAAAGAACCTTGATTTTGAGGAAGGTTCCTTATGCCTAATATTTTAATTTTAATTTCGTAGTAGATTCATTGTTTAAAAAACGTTTTTATATTATTATATAATGTTTATATGTTATGAAAATTAATTGTGGCTCTTCATAGTGGTATTTTTACCTCATTTACATGATTTCCCTAAGCCTCTTATATAAACTCCTATATTTAAGCATGTTTTCAAGATTGTTCTTAAATGTGTGGTGCATTAATTATTAAATTGGTCTTATTAAGGGTTTTGGAACTTAAAATAATTGTGAATTAGTGTTTTCTAAAGTGAAATTATTCCTCTTAAAATGATGATTCCTTATTGGCACCTTGAAAATGTTTTTTGGAAGTTGAAAACCCATATTGATTCATTACCCCTTGATTTGTAAATATGATGTGTGTGTTAAATGTGTGATTTCTAATATCTTCCTAGTTAATAGGCTTCTACGTTGTTGTGTGACTTAGACAATGGGATATGATTAAGTGGGGATATCGATGGTGATAAGTTTGATGCTTTTTGGGTAATGTAAATGATATGTATATATATACTAGCTTGATAAAAAATAACCACCCTTTTGAAATAGAGAACATGGGAACCTGGGTACCAAGGTGGGTAGACTAGGTATAGTATGTTAGGTGGTCCGGCAAGGTTGAGGCTTGATTCCCCTAGAAAGGTTGATTATACAACACTAATTAAACATATGTTGATTATCAGAAACCACTAGACCTTGGGATGTGATTACCCTCTAGTGGATCATGCACAAGTACATTTTGGGATTTGCTATGTATTTACCACCAAGGTATGAGGATCCTAGGACCCCATTAACCCTAGTTACTTAGGGAATTCCCATGATGATTTTACTCTTTTATCCTAGTTTTCTTGTTACTATTTTAAAATTCATTTTTTCTTAGTTTCTTTTCTTGTCTAAAATAATAAAATCCATGTATATTTTTTCCACTGTTGTTCATTCAAACTAACACAGCTATTTTAGCATGTTTTGGGAACTATTTTAAAAAGGGTAATGGAAATGGTGTAAGAACCCGGTTATTATTCTTGAGGTATGGGTTTCTTCTTTTCCTTTTTCATTAAGGTTTTTGAGAAAATAAGGAAAATGGGGGAAAATCCCAAAATTTGTGGGTACATGCCATGTACTTTTCCACATGTCATATACTTTGGCCATGTGGGATGAGTATATAGGGTGTGTAGGTCTGTCGGTGATGAAGGGTGTAAAAACTGACTACACGTCATGTACTTAATAATACATGTCATTTAATCAGTCGGCAGGTGAATAGTAAGGTGGTGGGAGTAGCCGCCAACAGAACGACAATACATGCTGTATACTTAGAAATACACATCGTGTAACCAAGTCAGTTGATGAATAGTGAAGCGGTGGAAAGTGGCCGCCAGAGGAACAGTTTAAAAAATGGAAAGTACACGCCGTGTACTTGAGAGTACACGCCGTGTAGTTATGTTTTTTTGCTTAAAATAGATGTAGAATCCTTTTTCAACAGAGGAAGCTTAGAACACATGAGAGTTGTTAGATAGAAGGGTCAGATCTTGGAAGAGATCCTGACCGCACACCGGGACTATGATTCCTTCGAAGACGATCTCGTTTGAACTGCGTGGGTGAGTTATTCTCTCTTCTTGAACGTTTCCTGCCAATTCTTTCCCTAAGGGAAGTTATTTATGTTTTAATGGGTAATATTCTATCCCATATCTACATCATCTGTGGTTGTTTCGGGAGGCTTCGTTTATGTATATCGATCAGAGGAGATCGAGGTAGGTGGTCTGGTGTTTATTTCCAACTATCGAGTTGTTTTTGTGTACCGTTGTGCTATGTTCCCCTGTTTGGGGTGTCGTATGGCTGAGTACTTGACTAATTAAATAACTAGAATTACATAGGTGATTTAATGAATATGTATTAACTGTTGTTTGGGATTGTTGCCTTGATCCAAGGTCACCCCATGGGTGCATCCCCCTTGTTTAGCTGTTTGGACAGGATACCCGAGGGTATGTTGTGATTATAGAATGATTTGAGTTTTCCTGAGATAAAATTTATATATAATTTCTTGATTATGTGTTGGGCTCGTCCTGGTTACTTGCTTAGCCTAAGGGAAGTATTTTCTTATCTTGAGGGTAGTATTTCGTTTAGCCTGAGGGCAACTTTTCTTATGCTTGTGGGCAGTAGCTTCCATGATTGAGGGCAATATCTCGTATGGCTAAGGGAAATATTAGTTATGCCTGAGGGAAATCACCTGAGGGTTTTGATTTTGATTACCTGAGGGTAAGGATTTTCATGTCTGAGGAAAATGTTTGCTTTGAATACTCACTGTGGTGATCTCTTGTGTTATACCTTCCAAGCTAAAGTAGAGGCTTGGTAATGTTTTACCTTCTACTTGTTAGGTAGCCTATTGTGGTTTTTTCTGCAGCACCGTATATGAGATTGTTGGTCGAGGTTGGGTATCAAGAACTTATAATTCAATTATATTGAATTTTTAAATAATAATTAAATGGTAATGGAACTGGTAGGAGTAGCTGTTTTTGAGTACTTCCAAGCTTACTGCATTTCTTTATTGAGTACTATTGTTGCACATTTTCACTGATAGTTGGACATGGGCCTTTGGTGGTTGCCTACTAGGATTTATTTCTTGCACCCTGTTTGGGTCATGTCTTGGGCCCAAAAAGATTATATTTTTGTAGGTGTTGATAAGGGAAATAGTCCCTATACAGGTACTTGATTGTTGTAGAGGAGTAGGAGATCAAGGGACTGAGCATAGGCTTGTGATGCTGCTGAGTCCCTGCTGCACTATTTTGTTTTGTTGTACTTGTACCTTGTTCTGTATTGTTTTAGATTACAGTGTATTTTGTTTTGGATACTTTCTTAGAATTAGGTACATATTGCATCATCATATATATGACTGTTGGTTATCTTTTACTTCAGTACCATTGTCCATTTTAGCTTGGTATTATTTACTGCTTCCACTTTTGGTATTTTTATATTTCTCCGCTACACTAAACTTTGACAAATGAGGGCATAGTTTCCCCACTATCAGACCTAGGCCATCACTGCTAGTCGGCAGCCTCTGGCGTTTAGGGAAATGCACTTGAGGTTATGTGACCAACCAGATTTAGGGCACCTGTAGTGTGGCACCTGGATCTGGGACGTTACAAAGTGGTATCATAGGATTTTTTTCCTTTATCTGAGTTATTTTATTATTTGGTGATAATGGAAATAGATAGATTACTATGGGATTAAGTAATAATTGTGCCCGATAGTAGCTACCTCGCGTACAGGTAAAGGCTAGATTGCCTCGAATTAAATTGTGATTTTTTGTTTACGATTATTACAATTGATTTGATTTTCACCGCTGGGTGTTGCACTTGTGGTGTGTTGTTATATTTTATACCTAGGTTCTATTTAGTTGCAACCTAATGAGATGAGGGTATGTCATCTCATGCACCATTTAGGAACATGTTAGAATCACATGTCATGCATAGTTTCCATGCCATGTATGTGCATTAGAAATTGCATGTTGTTGTGATAGATGTTGTGCTAGAAAATACATGTTTTTGCGATAGGTACCTTGATAGATATTCCTATAGTTAATTGGGTATTGGTACATGTTATGGTTGGTTTTATGGACTCTAAACTTTGGTTCCTGAGAATTATGGGCTCTCTTGGACCGGAATTTAGCATATCACGATCCAGCCTGTTGTTGTGTTTTGTACTATAATGGGTAAGGTCGAGTGCTAAACATTGGTTCGCAGGGAGTATGGGCCTCCACGTGTCATAATTTGGCATACCGATGCTTGAAATTTAATAAAAAGGGTCTCTGGAGTAGTTTCTGAGGTCTACTGTCCGGAAACCCAGACAACACGGCGTGTGGTTCTATGAACACATGCCATGTACTCTTCTGTTTAGGAAGAAACGAAAAAAAAAATTATGTACACACCGTGTACCCTAAGTACACGTTGTATAGTCTCTAACCGTGTCATAGGCCGTGTGGGTAGAGACATGGGATGGGGAAGTTCTTGTGGGAACACACTGTGTACCAGTTGTACACGCTGTGTTGTGTTGACCCTGTGTCCGCCGTGTGACTAACAACACAGACGAATAAATCTTAGATTAACATGTCGTGTCACTTCCGAACATGCCATGTGGTTTAATCTGGGAATCTAGCCATGTAAATAACAACAAGGTTCAGTGTTATCCTTTCTAGTACACACTGTGCCCATCTGGAACACACTGTGTAGTGTGATCTGTGTATTCGGTCGTGTCTTGAACAACACGGGTCGGCGAAGCTCATCTAGTACACACCGTGTACCTGTGGGACATGTCGTGTAGTCTTGACCGGTTAGAGACCGCGTGGACTTGGCCATGTGGATGGGGAAACAGGGTGGTGTACATGCCATGTGAGGGTGTAACACGCCGTGTAGTGTTAGCCGAGTAGCTAGTCGTGTCACTAACAACACGGGCAGTTGGAATCTAAGTCATACATGTTGTGTCTATCTAGAACATACTGTGTAGTGTGAGCTATGTACCCGGCCATGTCTTGAACAACACGGGTTAGTTAAGCTCATCTAGTACACACCGTGTATATCTTATACACATCGTGTAGTCTTGTTCTAAGGAGAGTCGTGTGGCTAAGCCATGTAGAAGGACTCGGGTGGGGGACGAAAATTCAAGTACACGCCATGTGTAAGGACAACACGTCGTGTTTTTGGGGTGTTACACGACCAGTGCTAGTAGAGTACATGCCCATGAAAAATACTTAAGGGAACACGCCATGTAGTTATTATACACGTCGTGTAGTCTTGTTTTGTAAAACTTTAATGTTTTATTTTCCTTGTTCCATTCTTACACTTTCAATTATTAGTCCTTGATGATCTTAATCTAAGGCATGTGTTTGACCTTGTAAAGTCATACCTCCGAGACGACATCAAGTTGTTCTCCAAGAGAGTGGAAATGATTATAATCTAGAGATGGTAGGCTATGGGCTACTGATGGATCCACCAGCAGTGCCAGATGCAGTGCTAGCCATTATACCGGATGCAGGCACGGATGTGCAGTTCCGTTAAGGCTTCATGTGGTTCATGTAGACCTTCCAGGGAGCACCGCTGATTTCCACATCTATGGAAGAGCTGAAATGTATATTTCAACATCAGCATCTGCCTATGTTTTCAGGGGATGACAGACCACAGGCTGCGGAGTCTTGGCTGGGTTCTATGCAGATGATCTTCGAGCATCTGGAGACGCCTCCTGGGAGGAGGGTCAAGATCACTACATACATGCTGCATGATTCCTCCAAGAGATGGTGGGATGTTACAACCTAGACTGAGCATCATAGATACATGGAGTGGGAAGATTTTTAGGTAGTCTTCTATGAATTTTTCTTTCCAGTGAAGCTGAGGGAATATCGATCTCGAGAGTTCATGAATCTGCAACAGGGCACCATGTCAGTGATGGACTATTCTGCCCGCTTGACCGAGCTACAGTGTTTTTTACCTGTTCTAGTGGGAGATGAGACGTTGAGGGATCAATGCTTTGAGGATGGTCTTTGATATGACATTTGAGCGCTGGTGAACATTTTCAGGTTGCCTACAGTGCATGCTATTATGAACCAGGCACAGATTACCGAGAAGAACCTGTGGGAAGCTAGTGGTGCAGGTCAGGGCAATTCGGCACCATTTTTTGGTACTATTTATACCAGTAAGAGGAAGAGGCGGATGGATTTCTTTCACGGTGGCAGTACTAGCCAGAAGAATTATTCAGGTGGCCAGGTCATGTGCTACCAGTGTGGTAAAGAGGGGCACAAGTGACCTCAGTGTCTACATGACCCAGTGGAGTACCGAGCTTGTGGAAGGAAGGGTCATCTACAGTGTTTTTGCAGGGCGTTTCCACCAGTGACTAGTGAGAGGGGTTCTATGCAGACTCTATATGCAGGAGAAGGGCCAGAAGCTTCTTACCAGTCAGGGAATTGGAATACATCAGGATGTTCAAGCCGAGGTGGTGTTCATGGCTGTGGTAGCTAGACACCAAGATCTCAGAGACAGCAGGGCAGGTCAACTCAGGGTAGTCAGGCTGTGTCGTAGGGCTGCGGCACTGGGCAGGCATATGTAGTGCAATAGACCCAACAGGAGCAGGATCCCGAACCTTCCACTATCATAGGTACTATTCTAGTTGTTTCTGTTTTGTCTTCGGTGCTTTTTGATACTGGTGCTACACATAGATTTATATCTATTCCTATTATAGAGATCCTTGGGATCTATGTTTCTTCTCCTTCTGATATTATGATGCTAGACACTCTATCGAGGACTAGAACGGATGGTGTGCGTCAGGGTAGGGAGTGCCCCTAAGAGGTTGGTGGGTGTCACTTTCTATGAGACCTCTTTGTCTTAGAGATGATAGCCTATGATGTCATTCTTGGTATGGACTGGTTGGTACCCTTCCGATCCTTCGTATATTTCTATCATCGCAGAGTGATTTTTACGTCACCAGAGGGTAGAGAGTTTTTATACAAGGGAGAATGGGATGTCCAGGAGAGCTGAGCTAGACCCGAGCATCATGGGTGAGGGAGAATGACAGTCCAAATTGCGAGTTTATACCTGGATGACCAGGGAACTTTTCAGAAGGATTTCCCTCCAGTAGTTGATCGTTTCAGGGATGTCTTCCTGAATGACTTTTCGGGAATACCTCTGGAGTGAGAGGTGTATTTCTCTATTGAGATTATTCTAGGAGCAGCACCAGTGTCCATTCCTCCTTATAGGATGGCTACACCAGAATTGCAGGAGCTCAAAAGGTAGTTGGAGGAGTTATAGGCAAAGGATTTCATCTGACCCAGTACTTCTCATTGGGGTTCGCCTATCCTATTTGCGAAGAAGGCGAATGGTACCCTCAGACTTTGTGTAGATTATTGGAAGCTGAACCAGTTGACGGTTAAGAACTGATATCCCTTAACAATTATTGATGATCTTTTTTATCAACTTCGAGGAGCACGAGTGTTCTGGAAGATTGACTTGAGATTTGGATATCATAATTTGCGCATTAGACCATCGGACATACCGCTTACAGCCTTTCGGAGAAGATATGGTCTATATGATTACTTGGTCATGTCGTTCGGACTCATGAACGTACCAGTAGTTTTCATGGCTTTGATGAATCATGTGTTCCACCCTTATCTGAATTCTTTTGTGTTAGTCTTCGTGGAAGATATCTTGGTGTACTCTCACACTCGACACAACCATGCTACTCATCTTGAGATCATACTGAGTACACTAAAAGACCATCAGCTATATGCTAAGCTCTCAAAGTGCCACTTTTGGATGGACCAGATACACTTCTGGGTTCATATCATCCCAGAGGTAGGAGTTGTGGTAGACCCAAAGAAAGTGAGAGCAGTAGTTTCCTGGGAGTATCCTAAGAATGTTTTTGAAATATAGAGTTTCTTGGGGCTGGCTGGTTACAACAGGCACTTTATATAGGACTTCTCCCACATATCATTGCCTTTGAAGGGTTTGACTAAGAAGGGTGTGAAGTTCATTTGGTCAAAATCTTGAGAGATAGCCTTTCAGGAGTTTAAGGGAAGGTTGACATCACCACCAATCCTGATACTTCCAGATCAAGGGAAGAGCTATACAGTTTACTATGATGCATCAGGTATTGGGTTGGTAGTAGTTTTGATGCAGGGTGATCAAGTAGTTGTGTACGGGTCTCGGTAGTTGAGGCCACATGAGAGGAATTACCCGACGCGTGATCTCGAGTTGGCTGCAGTTGTTCATGCGTTATGCTATTGGATACATTATCTCTTGGGAGAACATTTTGTGGTGTTTACATACCACAAAAGTCTTAAATACATCTTTACTCGGTGTGACCTGAATTTGAGACAGTTAAGGTGGGTTAAATACCTTCAGTCCTTCAAATTCAAGCTTGCCTATACTCCTGGTAAGGGTAACGCAGTAGCTGATGCACTGATTAGGAGGACTCGGTTATAGGCAGTGCAGGAGGCCAGTAGTGAGTGGCAGCTTATGTCTTTAATCTCTGAGATGCATTTGGAGGTTCATGACAGTCAGGGGTGATCCTATCTTTCAACCTTAGCTTTGAATTCTACCCTCCTAGATAGAGTGAGGATGAGACAGCTATCATATTCAGAAGGCCTAGTTCTATGGGAGTCGGTGGCAAGTGAGGACCCTCCTCTTGGTTGGACGATAGGCGATGATGAGATACTGCGTATCCATGTATGAGTGTGGGTTCTAGGGGATATACGTGAGGAGTTGATGTGGTAGTTTCATGATTCATCTTGGGCAGTGAATCCTAGGGTTACCAAAATATATCATGACTTGAGACGTTAGTATTGGTGGCCAGGTATGAAAAGAGAGGTAGTTGGTTTTGTTACAAGATGTTCCACCTGTCAGCAAGTGAAGGTGGAGCATCAGAGGCCAGCCAGACTATTACAATAGTTACCCATTCCATAGTGGAAATGGGATGATGTCACGATGGACTTCATGACCGGGTTGCTGAGGTCACCTCGAGGCAGTGATGTCGTATGGGTTATTGTGGAAAGACTTACGAAGGTAGCTCACTTTTTGCTGATCAAGGAGACCTTCGGTGTTGACGAGTTAGGAAGTTGTATATCTGAGAGGTAGTACATCTTCATGGGGTCCCTCATTCTACTATTTCAGATAGGGATGCCCATTTTACATCTCATTTCTGGCAGAGTTTTCAAAGGGCACTAGGTACACAGGTGCTTCTGAGCACAGCTTACCACCTTCATACCAATGGTCAATCAGAGCATACGATATAGGTGCTTGAGGACATGTTGCGTGTATGCGTTCTAGACTTTGGGGGCTCTTGGTAGAAGCACATACCCTTGTTCGAGTTTGCCTACAATAATAGTTTTCAGGAAACTATTGAGATTTTACCTTACGAGGCTTTATATGGTAGGCCATGTCGATCACCCCTTTGCTGGTTAGAGGCAGGTGAGGCAGCTTTAGTGGGACCACGTCTCGTGCAGGAGACTTCAGATCAGGTCCATCTGATTCAAAAGCAGAGGGCTACTGCACAGTCTCGTCATAAATCTTATGTTCATTGCTGCAGACGACCCTTGGAGTTCGTGGTCGGGGATCAGGTTTTCTTTCATGTTTCACTAAGGTTGGGACACAGGAAGATTAGGAGACAAGGTAAACTTTCACAGAGGTATGTGGGCCGTTTGAGATTCTGGAGAGAGTCGGCCTGGTTGCCTATCAGTTGTAGTTACCACATAGGTATGCACGACGTCTTCTATGTATCTCAACTGCGCCGTTATCACTCAGACTCATCTCACATTTTTCATCCCAAGTATGTTGAACTTCAAGTTGATTCATCCTTTAAGGAGCATCTAATTCATATCGTTGATAGGAGCACGAAGGTTCTCCAAGGTTGGTCAGTCCCTCTCGTACGGGTGTTATAGAAACATGGCCGAGTGCAGGACGAGACCTGGGAGCAGGGGACCGACGTACGTGCTCAGTGGCCAGAGTTTTTCTCATCTTTATCTTCACCACCCTTGGAAGGGAAATTTGGGGAAGAATTTCTTTAAGGGGGGAAGTTTGTAAGAACCCGGTTCTTATTCTTGAGGTACGGGTTTCTTCTTTTCCTTTTTCCTTTAAGGTTTTTGAGAAAATAAGGAAAATGGGGAAAATCCCAAAATTTATGGGTACACGCCATGTACTTTTCCATACGTCGTGTACTTTGGATGTGTGGGATGAGTATACAGGGTGTGTAGGCCTGTCGATGATGAAGGGTGTAAAAACTGACTACACACCATGTACTTAGTAATACACGTCATGTAATCAGTCGGAAGGTGAACAGTAAGGTGGTGGGAGTAGCCGCTAGCAGAACGAAATTACACGTTTTGTACTTAGAAATACATGTCGTGTAACCAAGTCGGTTGATGAATAGTGAGGTAGTGGAAAGTGGCCGCCAAAGGAACAGTTTAAAAAATGGAAAGTACACACCATGTACCTGAGAGTACATGCTGTGTAGTTATGTTTTTTGCTTAAAATAGGAAGTATCCTCCTCTTTCGACAGAGTAATCTTAGAACTCCTGAGATACACGGGGGAGAAGGGCCGAAACTTATAAGAGCTCCCGACCGCACACTAGGACTATGATTCCTTCGCCGACAATCTCGTTTGAACCCCGCGGGTGAGTTCTTCTATCTTCTTGAACGTTTCCTACTAATTATTTCACTAATGGAAGTTATTTAAATTTGAATGGGTAATAATCTATCCCAGATCTACATCGTCTGTGGTTGTTTTGGGAGGCGCCTTTTACATATATCGATCAGAAGAGATTGAGGCAGGTGGTCTGGTGTTTATTTCCAACTGTCGAGTTATTTTTGTGTACCGTTGTGCTACGTGCCCATGTTTTGGGTGTCGTATAGCTAATTACTTGACTGATTAAATACCTAGAATTGTATAGTTGATTTAATTAATATGTATGAACTGTTGTTTGGGATTATTTCCTTGATCCAAGGCCACCCCGTGGGTGCATCCCCCTCGTTTAGCCGTTTGGCCAGGATACCCGAGGGTATGCCATGATTATAGCATGATTTGATGTTTCTTAAGAGAAAATGTATATATAATTGCTTGATTATGTGTTGGTCTTGGCTCGGTTACTTTATTAGCTTGAGGGAAATGTTTTCTTATCCTGAGGGCATTGTTTCGTTTAGCCTAAGGGAAACTTTTCTTATGACTATGGGCAGTAGCTTTCGTGCCTGAGGGAAATATCTCATACGCCAGAGGGAAATATTCGTTATGCCTGAGGGCAATCACCTGAGGGTTTCAATTTTGATTACCTGAGGGTAAATATTTGCATGTCTGAGGACAATGTTTGCTTTGAATACTCACTATGGTGATCTCTTATGTTATACCTTGCAAGATAAAGCAGAGTCTTGGTAATTTTTTACCTTCTACTTGTTAGGTAGCCTGTTGTGGTTTTTGCTACGGCACTATATAGGATATTGTCGGTCGAGGTTGGGTCTCGAGAACTTATAATTCAATTATATTGAATTGTTAAATAATAATTAAATGGTAATGGAACTGGTAGGAGTAGCTGTTTTTGAGTACTTCCTAGCTTACTTCATTTCTTTATTGCATACTTCTGTTGCACATTTTCACTGACAATCGGGCATGGGCCTTTGGTGGTTGCCTACTGGGATTTATTTCTCACACCCTGTTTGGGTCATGTCTTGGACCCAAATAGATTATATTTTTGTAGGTTTTGATAAGGTAAAGAGTCCCTATACAGGTACTTGATTGTTGTAGAGGAGTAGGAGAGCATGGGATCGAGCTTAGGCTTGCGATGCTGTTGAGTTCCTACTGCACTGTTTTGTTTTTCTGTACTTGTACCTTGTTTTGTATTTTTTAGATTGCATTGTATCCTGTTTTGGATACTTTCTTATAATTAGGGACATATCGCATCATCATATATATGATTTTTGGTTATCTTTTACTTTAGTACCATTTTCCATTTCAGCTTGGTATTATTTGTTGCTTCCACTTTTGGTATGTTTATATTTCTCCACTGCGCTACACTTTGACAAATGTGGACATAGTTTCCCCACTATCAGACCTAGGCCATCACTGCTAGTCGGCAGCCTCTAGCGTTTGGGGAAATGCACTTGAGGTCATGTGACCAACCGGGTTCGGGGAACCCATGGTGTGGCACCCAGATCTGGGATGTTACAAATGTTTTACTTAAAAAATTGAATCTTGATATTTTTTTGTAAAGAATGTAAAACATTACATTCTGTATATCTTATTTTTAAACTAGCATGACTTGTATTTCTTTTTAAATGTATGTCATAGGTAATAGTTTATTTGGGCATGCCTATGAAGTTTTAATACTCATGCCTATAGTTCTATCATTGTTTTTAGCTTCTATTGTTGCTTTCAACTTATACTTAGTCTCCATGGGAGACATTATTTTAGTGTTAGGTGGTGACTCGTAGGGTCACATGAAGGTATGTGTGCTTTTATTTCATTCCAATACTGATGTTTATTTTTATTATTAAATTTATATTAGTTTAGTTTTCTACTATTTTATAGGATAAATCATTCTAAATGATTTTATCTTATGATTGACACTATTTTACAACCCTGTAGTATTCGGAACACCCCTCAGGCCTTATCACAGGCCAACTTGGGTAACCGGTTTGGGTTTGACCTGAGTTAGTTCATGAAAAAATGATATCATAGGAGGCTAACCCTTGTTATTTGTGGATGTCTGGTGTTTTGGATATATGATTTTATGAATTTAGTAAGTTAGTCATGGGTCGGTTCTTGATCACCACACATTCAAAAGGACTCTTAAATTTCTCAGGTGGTTTAGGATGGTTATGCCTCAAAATATGAGTTTAGTTCTTGGATGTTTTTGAGGTTTTTGGTTTTTGATGGAGTGTTTTGTTTTTCTTTCAGAATTAGTGGATTAGTTTAAGAAACTAAAAGGATTGAATTTGTTTTTTTGGATGATTTCAAAGGGGTTTTTGGGCAATTTGAACAGTCGTCTATAAAACCATGTGTAGACCATGAAACTGCCTCTAATGACCTCTGATGTGTTCACTCGATTATTGCGCGACCTTCCAAACCATGCCACCAAGTCATGTGTAATTGTTGTTCTTTTGATATTTTTGGATTTTTGACCCTTTGAGGGATGTGTTTCTTTAAATTGTTCATAATGTTAACTTGGGATGGTTTTGAGTTGTTTTTATTTAGATTTTAAAATAGTGGTTGGTTTATCAAAAATGTGATTTCCAAAATGAAAACATTGAATATTTTTTAAAGTGTAATGGGTTTTTTTAAATTAGAGTAATTTTGTAAAGTGATTTTGGATTTTAGAATGGTTTTTTGAAAATTAGGATGGATTTTTATTGGTGATTTGGAAATTTTTTGTATTGAAATGATAAGGTGTGGTTTAAAAAATATATTCTGAATATTTTAAAGAGAGGTTTAGAAAGTTATTTTTTTGTTTGACCCTTAGTATTATTATGGATTCTCACATGTATGGATGTAAAAATGTGGTATGAAGATGGTTTTGTTCTTGTGTGTATGGGTTCTTGAGCTAGCATGGGTTTATATATGTGAGGATTCATAGAATACCAATGGTGATACTTAACCTCTTTAGGGTGTTTTATTTTCTGAAAATGGTTTTCAAAAAATAAATGGTATTTAATTGTTTTTGACGGTCAGAGTGGTTTGGTGTTTCCTTTTTATGTTTGGAGTTTCCCTTTTTGTGAAATTTTGGTTTGGAAGTGTTGGAAGTGTTTTTGAGGTATTTTTTAAGTTTAGTTTTTGATTTGTGATTAGGATATGTATTTTTGGATTTTGATTCATTATGATTTGGTTTTGTGTTTCTTGTCTTTGGAGTGTGCCCCAAAAAATCACAGTGAGGAGAGGGTGGTTTGTCTCTAAGGTTCCTTCCATGGTATTCTATGTGAAGGTCAGTTTTGTTAATTGGTGTTAGTAATTATTTAGTGGTATGGTCCTATCAAATTTTAGTTAGTTTGTGTCATTGAAAACATTATTAATAAGTTTTTCTCTATGTATTCCCATTGAAAAAATCTATCCAAATACTGAATTGAGTGGTGGATCCAGATCCATTCCTAAA
This sequence comes from Viscum album, assembly GCA_963277665.1. Lineage (NCBI taxonomy): Eukaryota > Viridiplantae > Streptophyta > Magnoliopsida > Santalales > Viscaceae > Viscum > Viscum album. Next base: position 2,051,326,145 of record OY728146.1, on the reverse strand, counting down.
TTTGGCCCACACCCAGGACTTCTTAGTTTTTCTCCTATTTTCATTATCTGAAAAACATAATAATGCCTCATTAGTAATGAGATTATGGGAATATTTTTTGTTCGGTGTGACCACTTGAGTCACCTGAAGGTGGTTCTGTAAGTTAACAAAAGAGGAAGTTTTAGAAAGAGATCTCTAACTCCTTACTTGGGGCATCAGATGCTTTAAGACATCAGGGCTCCAATAATAGGTCTCATAGTGAATATTTTCATGTAGTGGATCTATCGGGTGTGGTGGATGTGCATCCATCATCTTTTCTTTAATTTTGTAGAAGAATTCATTTCATTTTTTCCCTTCCTATGGTTGCCTTTTTTGAATCCCATTTTTTTCTGGTGAGGGTAGCTTGATTTTCTATTGGTTTTGGTTTTTGGGATGTGCCTCTTTGGAAATGATTATGTCTTATGGAAATTATGAATCTTCTTTCATCCTAGTGTTTAATTTAGTCTCTTTATTTGGGTCCTCATGTGTTGGGGGTTCATCCATTCTAGTTGGGTTTTAAATGGTTTGGATACCCATTATGGGTCTCACTAATGTCTTCTCTTAAACTAGTCAGGTGTAATTTGAAAAGTTAAGAGGCCACACTAGTGTTAGAGTTTTTTTTAGATTTTTGAGTTGTTTCAATTTGGAAAATCATTGTTTTTATAGATTCGTAATATGTTTGGGAGACCACTATAAGATGAGTTCACAAAAAACTATGTCTTCAAGGTTTTCTTGATGAGTAATTACTTTTTTCTTCTCCACCTAATCCCAATCATGGAAATTGGTTGGCCTGGATAGTGGTTCATGTGACGAATGCATGTGGAGTTTTGGAACGGACCCTGGTAATTTTTATGTTAGGGATCAGGGTATTCCATATTGAATTTATGGTAGGGTATTTGAGATTCTTCATTGAATCCTTATCTGGAGGCTTGAGTTATTGGGTCTTGATTCTTCTCCCTTCTGATGTGGGTTTGTTTCATTAGAGATAACCTCTCTAGTATCCTTTTGCGATCAAGGTTTCATGAGAAGGGTGAGTATTAGCTATTGGTCTTCATGTTTTGAGAACCTCATCTCATGTAGCGGGTTGCTTCTTCCTAGTGTTGTGACCAAATAAATTTTTGGGACTTTCTAGGAGCAGAAAGTGTCATAGTGTGGAGAATTTTCACACACTAACCTGACACCTATCTTTTATTTTATCTATTTTGGTCTTTATCTATATTTTTCTTGAGTGGGATTGAGTTTAGGTATTTTTGGGCTAGAATTTAAATTTTTTGAGTCTTTTTAGTTTTTGCATGGTTAGGTCACATAGTTACTAGTAATCATGCAGTGTACGTGTAGGTGACCAAGTGTGTTTATGATGTGGTGCATGACTTTTGAATTATTTATTAAACCTTGTGGAAAGTTTGTGGTGGGATATGTCATATTGATAGTGTCGGGTGACATGGTTTGATCATGGTTTTCTCAATAGTGAATTTTCCTAGGGGTAACTATATGAGGTGGTTTCTAGCCTAGGAATTGGTCACCGCATGGTTGGTTCATGGTTTGGAAAATCGTATACAAACTTTGCGGGGTTTCCTATTTAAAAAATTATGTTTTTATTTTATTTTTATTTTTCCCCCTTCTTTATTTCTTCCCTTTTATTTTCCCCTCCTTTCGATGGGTTTCTCACAAGACCATCCTACCCCCCCCCCCTCCTCTCTAGCCATGTATGCCACCACCCCTCTAGGATTCATCCTCTTCTTGTGATTTCACTTAATATCTTCTAGTTTCTTGGTCAATTATCCAAGTTAATTCCTCATATTCCCCCATTCTCCATTTTATTGTAATTTTCCTTTCCCCTCTTGAGGCATGCGATTTGGACATACTGTGGGGGTTTTGGGTTGCCCTATTCTAACACTAGTTCTTTTTTCTATGGTGTGAATTGGGTCTCTAGGGTCAACTTTGGGCATGTCTCATCGTTCCCTTCTAAAAAAGAAGCATTGTAGACCATTTCAGTTCACCCACCGCTATTTGAGGTTGGTTCCTTCTACCCTATTGGTTTGTTCTAATTTTTGTTGCATTCTCTGGGTGATTTTTGGGTTATTAGTATTTTTTTAGTGTGTCTTGGTCTTCTTTGAAGTGGTTTTGAGCCGCTGGAATTGGAGACTTAAATGTGTATGCATAGGTATGTGTGTGTGTGTGTGTGTGTCTGTGTAAGTTCCCCCTTCTATATATATTCACTCTTATAAGTGAAAATATATATATTGTGGCTAGGTGTTCTTATATATATATAAGAAAAATGAATATGTGTAAGTGAAAAAAGGTATATGAAATTATAATCATATATGTAAGGACCTCCTTATATATATTTGGCCATTATAATATAAACATAGGGGTTAGGTGTCCTTATATATATGTGTGTGCAAAGGTGTATATGTGTGCAAGTAAAAAAGGGAATATTCGGGTTGCCTTTATCAAGGATCCTTGAGTTTGAGGTTGGTTCCCTATGCTTAATAATTTAATTTGAAATCCTTAATTTCTTGATTATTTTAAAAAATGTATTCATTATTATATAATTTTTATATGCAATGAAAATTGGTTGTGGCTCTTTGGAATGTTATTTTCACATGTTTTATATGATTTCCCTAATCCTCTAATGTGGACCCCCTTATTTAAGAATGTTTTTTATCTTGTTTTTAAATGTGTGATGCATTAATTGTTCAATTGGCCTTATTAAGGGTTTTTTAACTTAAAAGTGTAGGGAATTATTGTTTTATAAGGTGAAATTATTCCTTTTAAAATGAAGAGGCCCAATTGGAACCTTGAAAATGTTTTGTGGAAGTGGAAAACCCGTCTTGATCCATGCCCACTTCATATATAAATGTGATGTGTGTCTTAAATGCGTGATTTTGGATATGTTCCTAGTAAAGGGGATTGTGCATTATTATGTGACTTATAAAGGGGGATGTTCTTATATATAGATATTGGTGGTGAGATTTTGGATGGTTTTTTGGTAAATTAAATGATATGTATGTATATTCTATCTTGATAAAAACTCACAACCCTTTTGAAATTGAAAACAAGGTAACTTGGGTAAACATATACCTATGTGGATAGACACGGTCTAGTACGCTAGGTGGGTTGGTAGGGCTGAGGCCAAGTTTCCCTAGCAGGGTTGATTCTAGAAAACTAACTAAATATATGATGATGATTGAATAACACTAGTCCTTAGGATGTGATTACCCTCTAGTGTCTCATCCATTAGGACTTTGTGGGTTTTAGTATGTATTTATCATCATGGTATGAGGATCCTAGGACCCCACTTACCCTAGTTACTTAGGGATTTCCCATGGTACTTTCACTCTTTTATCTTAGTTTTCATGGTACTATTTTATAATCAACTTTTGCATGGTTCCTTTCCTTGTATAAAATAATAAAATGCATGTCTATTTTCTCCACTGCTATGCATTCAAATGGACACACCAATTTTAGAATGTCTTGGGAACTATTTTAAAAAGGGTCATGGAAAATGGTTTACCTAAAAAATATGGAATATTGATACTTGTTTTATTAAGAATGGAAAACTTTACATTCTATATATCCTATTTTCAAACTATCATGACTCGGTTAAAGGTATGGCATAGGGAATAGTTTATTTGGGAACACATACTAATTTTTAATACTCATGCCTATAGTTATATATCTTTTTTTATCTTCTATTGATGCTTCCAACTTAGATTCATTCATCATGGGATACATTGGTTTAATGTTCGATGGTGACCTATATAGTCACATATAGGTATGTTTTCTTTTATTTCTTTCTACTATTAGTGTTTATTTTTATTTTTCAATTTATATTCATTTAGTTGTATAATTTTTTCTAGGATAAATCATTACCAATGATTTTATATTGATGTTCGGAACTAGTTTTAAGCCCTAGAGGATTGGGAATTCCTCTTGGACCTTGTCACTGGTCATCTTGGGTGACTGGATTTGGGTTGACCTAGGTTGGTTCGTGAAAAAAGTACAATCATTATTGGAGTTGGTGTCTTACGATCAACTCTCTATACTTTGAATACATGTATATTTTATGATTTGAATATAAATAAAATATCATATTATATATTTTTCATTGTTCTTTATGAAATTAATTTAATAATTTCCTAGAGTTTCATTTGCATTGACAAGATCATAGTAGTTCCTATCTATGATGAGAACCTTGAAATGCTATGAAGATATTCCTAAATATAGTTCTATAGATGGATAATTTTTTATGATGGGACACATTGAATGTGACTATAAGTTGTTAGTACGTATAATCAGATGAGACTTCTTCTTATATAGTTCGCACTTGGTAATATATTAGATAGGATATTATAAGAGCATACCAGCCAGTAGAAATTCTCTATGCTTTGGTGTCATCGGATATTTTTTTCTATGAGTGTGTGTGATGGTACTTAAACATTATGATTATTATTAATTTCTATTATCCCACACAAACATAGATGTATTTCATATATTGTGATGAATCAATTCATGGTGAATTTGGATTCATTGGGTGCATCAAAAGTGACATTTTTTTAATTTAAAATCCAAGGAATCATTTTCCCCTTCCATATTTATGGAAGTTGATATCTCAATCATTTTATTGGAATATAACTTTTAGATTAAATTCCATGGTCATAGTGTAATGATGTATTTATTTGATATACTCAATTAAAGATGGATCGAGCACACTATTTGATGATATGGATATTCAAATATCTTGATGATATATTGTTATAAGGGGATTATATTATCCTATGATCATTTGTATGTGGTTATCAATGTTGCAACATTATGTTATTTCTCTTGGGTTCCTTGACCCTCTACTACATAGTAATCTTGGACTTTAGGCAAGCCTGCCTAATGTTAATGAGAAATAATCCTAGAGGTTCACACACTAACTGTTTCTAATGATCTTGATTAGATTTTATTTGAATTTTATTATTGTAATAAATATTATTCTCAATGTCAATGAATAATTTTATTCAATTTTAATTGATTTCTAATATTTTCAATTAAATAAATAATTTTTTATTCTAGAATAAATAATTTAGTTTATTACATGAATATTTAATAAATAATTTTTCACATGATTGTGAATAAACTAAGTAATTTGTTGATGACTAAAATATTTAATAAAATATTTATTCAGGAATTTAATAAATGTCAAGAAATTGGAGTGGAACATGATTAGGTCAATCGATGAATATTTTTTGGAAGATGGTGAATAATATTTATCATTTTGTGAGTTAGAACACACCATAAATTAATAATAATAATATTATTATTATTATTATTATATGACATGGGTTTTAATATTTATTACAATATTATTTAGGGACTGGTATGAAATTAAATAATATTTTAACATATAACCTAGCTCTATAAATATATTTTTATATCTATTATGTATAATTATTTGATATTTGGGGATCATTTTTTAAAACATAATTCTCTCTCAATTCCTCCTCTATTTCTCCCATGAACAAAAAGTTATTACGATATTCCTTCAAGCTCTAAGGAACTACAAGTGATCAACATGAACAATGAATGATAATTGATTCATCGTGCTAGAGCTAGAAAATCAATTGGCATCATTCAGAGATCAAAGTAGGACATGTGGGTAACTGTTATAGGGATTCTACACTTGGATCCTTATATATCAATGAAGTTAATCCGGGAAAGGGTTTTTAAACAATCAACAACAACAACATTAGAGAAATTTCCTATGATGAGTTAACAATTTCTTACAATATTCAATAAATATATTATAATTTTAATGATAAAATATCCTCTTTGGGTTTTAGGAAATCATAAGTTGAAATAATAATTATTTATCATCCACCAATGTTTATTCGGTTAAACCCAATAACTTTAAGAGATAGAAGGGTGGTCACATTTCAAATTTATAATTATTTATTTGATTGTTGATCTATATGTGCAATAGTGGTTAGATATTTCATTTGAAGAGTATTCATTATTCAATAAGATATTTAATTAACCTTATTTTATCATTTAAAATATCATAATTCAGTTTTTCATTTTCCTAAAGCATTGAGAATATATGAAAAATGATTGAAGATCCCATCGAGAAGTGGCAAAAATTTTGTCCTGTAAAACTGGGTTACACGGCATGTAATCAAATTTCATGCCATACACCCAAGTACACTAAATCTATTCACATCATTGGATACATGGAATGAAAAAATGTAGTGACATGTGGTGAATTTATTGCACACTTCATGTAGATTGGGCCATTCTATCCCCTGTATTTTTGGATTACATGGCATGTATCTTGCATACAAATCCTATAGTCCACACAATTTAGTAATGAAATTCACACAATCTATGAGGTCAAACAATGTGATACTGATAACGTAGAGAATTAATGAGATACATGACATGTATCCAGTATACATGATATGTATTTCATTATTTCACGCATCCAAAATACATAGAGATTCATTCGGTGAAACAAGGGGACATCGAGATTGCGAGATACATGGTGTGTAGTTGGATTGTACATGTTATTTAATCTCGCCTCATATGAACACATTGAGAAATTCAGTGGGTCTCATGTACACATGGAATGAGTGATACATGGTGTGTAGATGGATTGTGCATGTTGGGTAGTCCAGGTGAGCTACACACCAAAGCCCTGATCATGTATCCATAGTACACAAAAACCGAGGTACATGGTGTGTAACTCGTAAGTACATGTCTTATAGTCCCCCAATAAAGTAAATAATTAAATTATATAAAATTGATATTTTCTTCATTAAAAAATGTATTTATTGGTATATGTTGTTATTTATTATTTAATAATGGTTTTAAATAATTATTAAATGATTAATTAGTTTATTATAATTATCTATAGTTATTGGTTCTGTTTTTTATTTTTGTTGAATTAAATTATGATGGGAATCTCCATGAGAAGTTGTATGTCCATTAAGAGGAAAGGGAATTAATTAATTAATTAATACATGTTTATATTAATAATAAAGAATTAATAAAAATTATTGTTATCCAATATAATTTTGTATAACCATTTCATGAATTTGATCGATTGTGAGCTTGATCAAGACCTGTCATTATGTTTATTTTATTTTATTTTATTTATTTCTTGGGTTTAAAAATATTAATTATTAAATTATAATATAAAAACCTGAGTGTGGAAGTTTATTTATTTAATCCCCCTTAACCAATCAATTTTTTCCCTCACCTATGTGTGAGTTATAAATACTTGTAATAAATAGATCACCCTAAGGTGCATGGAGTCAGTTAAATATGAAACCTATATGAATCCATATCATTTGATACATTGGTGGATAGCTGGAATTCTATAACTCATTCCAAGATTGCATAATGTTTTCCCCTTAGGTGAGTGGTTGATTTATTTTCCTCTTTGTATATCAACCATTAGACATCTTATAATTGATTTTTAATGATTATGTGGATTCCCATAATTAATATTGTTGCTAACTCTATGTTTTTTGGTTTTAGTCAATGGTGGGAACCATATAGAACTGGGTTAATGTTAAATGTGATAGAAAATGTGTTAATGAGAAACCAAATGGGATGATGACTATAGTGAAGGATATTGTGATTATGCCTGATCAGTCATCATGATATATGATTAACAATATTCACCTTAACCAACTCTTAGAATCACCAAGGAAGATAAGTATAGAGTTCGCTGAGATCTTGGGTTCTAGAGACTATCAAGGAAAGGATATTAAGTTTTCTATATGTTAAAAACATGGGAAGAACACTCAAGGTAATCCCTTAAGGGAACAATAAGATGTTTTATGTGTAGAGAATAAGGGCATAGAGAGTGTAATTTCTAAGGAAAAATTAAAAGATTAATTAATTAAATGGATGGAAATATTTGTCTCCCTAAGGTATTATGAATGGATAAATATTTTAAATATAGAAATTATCTACATTATGAAAATTTATTTTCTAGGGGTAAAGCTTGAGAAGAGTGTCATCAAGGAGCTATAAGTAAAAGAAATTATTTATGTTACAAAGACTACAAATAACATATGAAATGAATAAGGTATTAAAGAATAAGATAATGATTCCTAGTAAATGGTTTAAGAATGAAGTGGATTGATTGAAGATTATATGTATTGGAATCTAGAATTATGAAATATATAATTATTTTTCTATAGAAATTTATAAATAAGGATTTTCAATAATATGTTTAATGGTACTGATGATCTAGGAAAGTGATTTAATGGAATGGTGATATTTTATGATTTAGGGAAAGATAACCATTAATATGTTCCAGATGTTAAGATAATGATTTTTAGTTAGGATAAATAGATGATTGATATTGATAAATTAATTGGATAGTATTTATGTCATTTGGTATAATTGATTATTTAATGAAAAATTAAGTTATGTTATCATTAATAGAGTTTATAACATTTTTGGATTTATGGAATATATTCAATAATGTATGGTTTTATTTAATGAATGGTTAATTAACTATGTTTTCATGTATATTTTATGGTAATTATAGTTATCAATATATTTTATTTGAATACGTGACTAATTTATTTTAATATTTGGTAAGTGAAAATTAAGAGCTACTTTATTATATTTGGGGGTATTAATGATAATTTGATTTTGGATATTTATTGTCTTTCTTTAAAATTTATGTTGGAGTTCAATTTTGGTCTAACTATGGATTATTTTGAACTTTGTATGTTACTATATAAATTATTCTAACCATTTTGGTTTTGGTAAATATTTAGAGGTAGAAGGAATGACCTATGGATCTGATGATGATTTTAGTTCTTTAAGAATAAAAAAGTAATGATGAAGATTCATTTCATGGATGAAGTAAAAGTCTATAAAATCCCACCCAAATTATGAAATTGTTATTATGATTAAAGAAAATGTGGTCCCTATATATTTTTTCCCTTTGAAATTCGTGATCATATCAAGATAGTAGCTTATCATTTAGAGCATCCATCGAATCTCTATCAAGTTCATAGTGTGTTCCATGTATATATTCTAAGTACATACTCGATCCTTCATATGTAATGAACTTAGTGGTCATACCACTCGAGTATGATCTTTTTAAAGATTAAAAACTAGTGGAGATTCTAGATTATAGAAATAAATTTCTATGAAACAAGACTACTCACATGGACAAAATTTTTTGGCAAAACCACCAACTTAAGGAAACTATGTGGGAACCTGAGGATGTGATGAGGTAAAAGTATATTCATTTTTTTATAATGAAGTGAAATTTTTTTAGGGAAAATAATTTTAAGGGGTTATATTGTTACACCCTCACTTTTGATGATATATAGTTTTTCGATTTTTTTTTTTTTGATAGCTTTAGTTATACGCAACACTGGGTTTTAACAAACCATGATATACTATTAATATTATTATTTGAACATGACCATTATAACCTATCCATTATACATTCTAGTATTAATAAAAATAAAAAAATTAAAAACTATGTATAACTATATTATATAATGAAAACATATTGGTAAAAAAGTACTTAATTTTTTTATGCCTTTCTACATTTTGAAAATATTATATTCTAAAAAAAATTATTACATTCTATGAAAAAGATTAAAATTAATTTTTTACAATTTTATAAAAATTATATGAAAAATTTATCTTCATTTTTTGGATGAACCTATCAAAATTATCATAGGTTTAATTTTTGAATATTTTCTAAAAAGTTTAATTTTTGATAAATAGTAAAAATGATTTTTAATAAAAAAATTCTTTTTCATTTAAAGAATTAACAAAATCCATTTTTTTAGTATTTTTTTAAAAGTAAAATTAGTTAAATTATTTATTTATTAATCCAATTTATTATATTCTAATAAATTTCATAATGAATTTTGATATCAAATATTTCTAGTTTTTTGAAAATTTTCTCTTTGGAAAACTGCTTTTTTATCATGTTTTTTAGATTAATCTTAAATTAAATTCTACTAATTATAGAAACCCAATCCCAGTATCCTGGATTAGGTGTCTAATATGTTATATTTTCATATGATACAAGGGATTTCATCCTGAAGGACCAATAATTTAGTAGTCTTGGTAAACTAGATACATACATGAAATTACTATTAAAATTCAAAACGTAAAATACAAAATGTTTTTTCTTTGAGAACTCCATTATTACCCTTATTTTATCTCTTAATATGAATCAAAAAACACTTATTCCTATATTGGGGAAAATGAAACATAAGAAATGGGTGAGATCGTATGCTCAAAAAGGGTAAGCATACAACATAAGTTATGAATAAATAAGGAATAATTAATGTGCTAAGGTAAATAAAATAAAAAGATTAACTTTAATCAATAACATGAAAATAATATGGTGGGAATATATGATTATAAAATAATTACATATAAATAATCACCCGATCTTGAAAAAATAACAATGTATATTCTAACTAATTGAATAATAACAAGGAAAATCAATAATTGAATTCATAATAATGTAATGAATAATATTGGGCATCTAAAACATACCGTTGAGGTTTTTTCCAAGATATCTAATATTTTTTAGGCCTTATTCCAATACATCTATATAAATGGTTAATTACTCATCCAAAAAATTAATCTATTTTATCTCATGAGACCCACCGATGCATTGAGGGGCTGAAGAGGGACCCACCCGTCATGTGCTATGTCTAATGCATTCTTCATATGAAAGTGGTGAAACATAATGAACATAAACATTTCTATTTAAACCAATATATGAAATTTAAATACCTTCCCAAATAAATAAACATGGTCATAAAAAATACAGAGTAAAGTTAATGGTATCAACAAAGTACATTCCTAGTTAAATTAATCATAAACCATCTAGAGAAATAATATGGATGATATCTTTAATGTATATCCCTATTAAATAATATGTAGCATAAAATGATGTATTATTAGTGTTAAAATGATATTGAAAGATAACTTGGAACATTCCTTTAGAAAAATAACCATTCTATGAAAATTATCCTTTTTATTTTAATAATAGAAAATGAACAAAATATTATCAAATTCCTTTACTTTGAAAATGTATTTTAAAAAATAATAATTTTCATAATAATAGGAAAGCAATTTTCTTTAAAAATAAGTATATAAACAATAACATTAATCATCAATGAAATTATGGTCATTATGGAAGTTAATTCTATACATATTTTTTAAATTAATAAGAATATTCCTTTTGCACTGTAAAAAGGTTTGAAACATGACTTGTTCAGAAAATGACAAGAAAATTACTTTCAAAATATTTTGTAAAAATTAAAAAATGGGTAAATATTTTTTAAGAAATAATTTGGATAATGTTGAAAATATTTTCAAAAACATTTTTATAAAACATGGTTTTGGAAAAAAAAGGCTTTTTGGCCGAAGAGAGAAATAATTTCTTATTTTCTTAAAACTATTTTATTAATCATTTTTAGTACCATAGAGTGTAAAATTAGTTATATTACCTGAAAAATGTCATATTGCATAAAGAAGAATTGTTTTATGCTATAGATTATTTTTTATACATATAATGTTTATAAATGATATTTATATCGTGATTTATATTACGGAATCATGTTATAAGTATAAGGGCTAACGATATAATAAATTAAAACACATGCGGAAATAAAGCGAATATTACCCGAAGTGAAACCTTAACATAGGATAATTAACAAGATGGAAATATAAGGTCATAATCAAATAGTATATGGTATTATATATAATAATATTATTCTTTAAAATATGTATAATAAACTTATATTTATTATACATGAAGCTTGTACGAGTACAAAGAGAGTCAAGACACAAGGTAAGGGGATTTCATCTCACTTTTAATTTCTGTGAGATACATGTTATGTTCTCCACTCTTTCATTTTGTGTGGTGTATGTACTACCCATGATTATATTATATGTATCTTACACTTCAATTTATGGGTATTAACACATCCATTTTATGATCATTCTTTCATGGGGTTTAACTTTCAAAAGTTACCAAATTGGTAAAATGGTTTGTCTCAATTTTCCTTCTTTGAGACTCATGTTTTGTTATGCACCTAAACTCTTTTTTGAGGTGCATATATTTCCATTTTTCACGAAATATCATGAAACTAAATCTTTTCATGATATTCTATGCTTCATGTAATTTTATTTCCTTATATGGAGAGTATGAACCCAATATACCATGTTATAAGAGTTTATTGAGACAATCTCATTGCTTTTCGAGATTGTTTAAGTTTATGCTTCCTTTGATGGAATCTTATGATCCATCTCTCAAAAATATTCTCAAGTTTCCGACATTTTGAAGGGAATATTGCATAAGGAAGCATTGTTTCATGCCTTGGTGTGAAGGTCAAATGCATTTTTTTTAGAAACACAATTCAAAAATGAGTTTCTATGTCTTAAGGTTCAGAATTTCAAAAGGAAAGTTTGAATGGATTTTTTATTCCACAGATATTCAGTTAGAGGTTTATAAGATTTCCAAATTTATGGACAATGTGTAGAATTAAAATGGAGGTATTCTCTCAAAATATTCAAATATTTTAAGTGGTGGATTTAAAAGGAGATATTTGAAGACTATGTGGATGGATAGTTAATAGTTTTCAATGGATGGTGATTCAAAACATAAAGAAGTTAATGGAAAACTATAGAAAATGTGACCAAATATCTTGGAGTCTTATTTAGTATATTTATTTGAATTCAAAAACATGTTCTTTTGTAGGAACACTTCGAGAAGAAAGGGAAGATTATAGAAGCCTAGTGTGATCCATGCCATTCATAGTTGTGCATGAAAATGACTAGCATATATATATATTGCATGAGTTCGTTATGATAAGGGGAGATACCTATACAATATTTCAACATGTAGTTCTTCAATAAATAATAAGGGAAGGTCAGACCTTGGCTATATTGATATATTTATTTCAAAGAAGAAAAAAAGGTAAGAAAAAGAGGGTGAACATGGGAACAGTTTTTCCAGTGACTAGATCCAGGTAGAATTTGAAGATAGAAGCTTACCATTGTTGCATTTCAAGTGAATATAAAGACTTAACCCTCACACATGAGGTGTTGGTATCATCTGGTTTAAAGTAAGGGGTAGAAATCATTGAAGATCAATGATCATCTATTCAGAATCAAAGGTATGAGGTTTTTTAGTGACCCATGCTAATTTAAATAAGACCGTCATATCTATAAAATACATCTTTTATCCCTTGAATGCGATGCCAAATGTGGTTTCCAACCAACTGAATCTGATTCTGATTTAGATAGGCACTCAATAGTCTCATAATTTTTGATAATCACAAAAAATTGAATGAAAAGTAACAAATAAGTAAATTTAAATTAAATGAAATAAAGTAAAAAAATATCTATAACTTCTGTAAAATTTCATCTCCCTTGAGATATACAATAAATGTTTAGAAAAAAAATTCCCCCTTAAATTTTTCTAACAGTATCCCCCTAGCTAAGACTTCTTCTAAACTTAATAATCCCCCATAGGATATGTTTTCTTCTTCTTTTTGAATCAATTAGGAACACAAAATCATTCTCCCATTGGAAAAATTTATTCCCCCTTTGGGATAAAATAATTTCTCTTTACTTTACCCCCTTATTGAAACAACAAAAACACATACAACTAATCTCCCCTTTGGTATTATTAAAAAGAAACACCAAAGAAAAAAGTATGACTAGGAAAGAAACAAGATAGTTAGACACAAGTAATACTAATAACTTATGATTAAATAACTTCTATAATATACCATGTAAGAATAAACACGATCCATAAGAATTATAAAAACATATAAAACATGCATAAGATTAACCTTATGAATACATAAATGTAATATTAAGGATATATAAAATAAATATTTTTGTTGGTCGGAGTGAGTAACTCAAGAGGGGGGGTGAATTGAGTTCCCAATAAAATTTATATTAAAAAAGAGTTCAAATAAAATCCCTAAATTAAAATAAATTTTCCCAGTTAATCAAAATATTAGTTTAATATAAGTTTGATCTTTTAAAATATTTCTCAAAGTTTCATTAAGGCCCATTTAAAACAATTTTAAAACTTACTTTAACTTTTGAAATCGATTTACTCAAAAAAAATCCTTATATAAACACTAGTAAAGAATAAATATTAAATTACCAATTTTGTGTATAGATTAAAACTAAATATAGTTTAAAGATTTGAAATAAGGAAAGCAAAACTAAAACACATAGAGAAATAAACAAGGGTTTCAATCTCAAGATGATACCTAATATATTACGCTTGGAAATCACCCACTGCCAAGAAGATTATTATATCAAATAATCTAATCCACAACCTAGACTAGGCATACATACAACAACACCAACTATCCAAGCTCAAAGAATCTTCCATAATTATATGTTGGAAGGAAAAACAACACAAGCCACACATAGACCTCTTCCACAGTTTCAATTGGAATAAAAATAAAAGGAAATAAAATATAATATCGAGTATTCTCTTATTCAAGCATGGGAGTCAGTTTGTGTTAATAAATAGAGTAACCAATACAATAGTCAAAATTAAAATAAAACAATAGAGAGAGAAAGTAAGAAGATATGGAAAAGGCAGTGTTTCTCATTTTACAGTGCTTTGGATGCTTGAGAGTCCTCAGGTTTGGCTTGGTGAGGATATTGAATAGTTTCTTTAGAAGTTAGATAAAAACAGAGTATTGTGAAGTTTTATTTCCTATTCATAGGAAAGTATCTTGATCTTAAATATACTCCACTCTCCCATAGTCAAATGTATCAGCATGTAATATCTCATGCGATGATTACTTTCATCATTCTACAATCTCCACCTTTTAACTGCATGTGCATAAGGGAGATCCTCTAAAATAAATATAGCACTACATGCACCCATTGAAGGATAACCATCAAGATTTTTTGGATCCTCGTACTGAATCTAACCATGTCTTCAATGAATCTATTCAAAGGGTTAGGGATAATCATTAATTAATCCCTCTTCATTAACTCCCATAAAATAGAAATTGTAAGTATTTAATTCAAATCAAGAACAATAATGGTTGAAAAATATGACGGTGAATCAAATATGATGGTAGAAAATATCAATAGTATAAAATAGATAGTTTCACCCCTGAAGGTAGATCATATAGAGGTAGCATGAGCTTGGTGGTGGAATGTCTGGTTATAGCATGATCCTGGTGATGGCACGTCTGGTAGTGGCATGAACCTAGCGGTGGTGCATTCGGTGGTGGTTAATCCTAGTGGTAGCATATTCTGGTGGTATCATGCTCTGGTGGCAGAACACTCTAGAAATATCACACACTAGTGGTAGGTAATCCCGATGATGGAACACAGATAGTGGTAGTAAATTCCTGACAGTGGAAAGATCTAGCGGTGGCACAATTTAAACTAACAGTGGATATTTTTAATAATCAGCCTAATATTATTTATAAAATGACATACTGAAATATAAAATAAGTATTTCTCTAAAATATTATAAATATACTATGGATACAAAATATGAAGGCACTGGGGAAAAAACTCTCTCAACACTAGGTACAGTAGCCTCTACAAGTTCTGATTTGGTAGGTACATCTAAGGGAAAAGCATGAAGCTCGCCTTCTTGGTCAATCTTCTTAATTAAGGATCCCTTAGGATATGTCCCAAATCCCAATGAGATAGTAGGTTCACCATGCTCTGGTGGACTACTATGGTCATCACTATCACTATCTCCATATGAGTTTGGATATGATAGTCTAGGCAATTTGGAACCATAGGATGGATCCCCCTTACATGATACCTCATCCTCTACCAAGGTAAAACCACCATGAGCATCTCTATGCTCTCTAGCATCTTCTTCAACATTTTTAGACTCATAATAGTCTAAACCAAGATGGAAAAAACCTATTAACTTTTCCCACTCATTATGTAAAGCTAATTCCACTCTAACAGGATCAACTTGATCAACTCATTGAATGAATGAACTTGGGGGTTCATCCCCCTCAACAAGTACTCCAGTATAACCTCTAGAAGTGGTAGTATCACCAACTAACAAAACTAAAGTAGATCTACCCAAAGACATAGATCTGACTAAACTAGGCCTCTCCATAGGCCTAAATGAAGTTGAACCATCAGGGTTTATTTTCTCTACTATTCCTCTGCTCGAAGTGGGTTTACAAGTTTGTAGGTTTATGTCCTTTGCCCAGCTCTTCCCATCTTTGATGTTTGTTGGGGGGTATAGGATATACCAACGGTTCATAAAATTATTGGTTTTAAATATGCTAGAAAATATATGCCAACGGTTCACAGAACCGTTGGTATTCAATATGATGGACAACATATGCCAACGGTTCACATAACCATTGGTATTCAATCTGCACACAACATATCTCCCAACGGTTTCAACGAAACTGTTGGGATAGAATACATACTGCATATATATCAATAGTTTTTGAAATTTTGTCATATATATATATATATATATATATTCAAATGGTTTCTATATATTGTATGGTATGTATACCAAATATTCTTGAACCTTTGGTACACATATATACCAATGATTTTACTTAAACCATTGGTATATATTAATTTCAGACTACCTATACCAATGGTTCTCTAGAAACCATTGGTATAGAGCTATTACAATGCCCAGTGTGCCAATGGTTCCTAAAACCATTGGGATAGGTGAAATTTGCAGTAGTGATAGTGGATTGAGATTTTCTTTCCAATGGTTGTGGTATAATGATCCTCTTGACCCCCTTTTATTAGCTACTTGAGCTAAGGATTTAGGTCATTTAAATTATTACATTCAATTTAAATATTCAAGATTATTAATATAGTTTATGTAACACCCTGATATTTTGGTGAGATTTTTTTTCAAATTAATTTAATCTTTTGATATAATTCATTTCACGCAACACTGAAAATAGTTTTTCACTAAATAAAATATTTCTTTCACACTAAACCAACTCGTCATACGTTTCAAGAAACACTGAGTTGTCATATGACACACACAATACTGATTTGACATATAATACACGCAAAACTAAGTTGACGTACGATATACGCAACACTGAGTTTTTACGAAACATCTCTTTTTATTGTTTTAATTATTTAAATAAGATAATTATAACCTAGCCATTAAAATTAGTTATATGAATAGTATTAACTACTTTTCAAATATTATTCATAATAATTTTATATAAATAAAACATTTTTATAATAAAATATAGGGTTTTTGGTAGTCTTTCTATGTCCAAAAATACCATTTTTAATGTACTAATTAAATTAATTTTAGACATATTTATAAATTAAATTTGATTAAATAAACTTCATTTTTTAATTTAAAATGTCTAAATTAGCCTAGGGTGAATTTTTGGGATTTTTCTGAGAAACTTCATTTTTTTTATGAATAGTGAAAAAATACTGTTTTTTATTTAAAAACTGCATTTTTGTCTAATTAATTATTAATGATAAATTATATTATAAATATGTTTTAAAGGTCACATTAGATAAATATTACATATATTAATACAATTTAATTTATCAAAATCAATTTAAATTTGAAAATGAATATAAAATCTTAACAAACTTTTGAACTTTTTCCTACTTTAAAACCCTATTATTTCGTCTCATCTACAGGATTAGCACTAATCTTAATTTTACTGTTTCTATGAATTGAATTTCAAAAATCTGAAATAAACCATTTTATTCAGTCTAATATTTATATTCTAATAATACCAAGTTAACTTTTTACCAAAATGAGTAGTAAAAGTGATTAAAATTAATCACAACTATTAAGGCCAAATTAAGCTTAATTAGGGACTAAACCTTCAAATTAAGGGACCAAATGACCAAACCAATTATAAAAATCCATTTAATATCCATATTTCAGTCATAAACCTTCCATTGTTGATTCTGGTTGGTTTTTTATGACTTTTATTAGGTATGATAATGTGCACACCTAACTTGTTTTCAAAAATTCCATGCGAGTCCTTTTTCCTTCCCTATAAAAGGCCACAACCTATACCCATTCCTCACACCTCTTAAACCTTTTAAGTTTGGACAAGTTCTACTCAAATAGACTTCCAATAATCCTACATTTTATCTTGAAGTATATCTTTGGGCATAAATCCTCTCAAGGAATCCTTTTGGCACAAACTAAAAGGAGTTACCCAATTTAGAGGTAACGTCTTCTCTCATACTATTTTCCTTTATTTCCCTTATTCAGACCCTTCGCTATATTTATTCCATTATTGTGTGACAACAACAGTATCATCAATATACCAGGATGTTGTTATGTTAAGTTTTATACCTACACTTACACACACCTTCATCTAATGGATATTGAACATACTGTTTTTGTGTATGGAGAATTACTGCCTCACGAAACGATGATTGTTCATTTTTTATTTACCACCAATCATGGTGGCCATTATGATGGAAAATATATTTATATATGTTTTATATTATATTTATTATGTATTTAAGTTTCTGTATTCATTTTTTAACACACATCTTTTTAACTTCCATCTGGTCTTAATACGATAATCTTGTTTGAGGAAGTGCGGAGTACCACCCCCTCAAAGCGATGTGATTTGTTCACACACCACATGGAATGTATTAAGGATGAGTTTAATAAACTTATATTATATATATGATACAATAATTCTACTATAATAATGATATATATATACATAAATATATATACATATGTCATTTACATACTTTCTTTCAATACGATAATAAAAACATAAACAATGTCCATGCATACGTACGGCTTATTGTCTCCATGAATGATGTATTTCATTACATACTTCATTATGCTGTAGATTATTATTATATACATATAATGTTTATACATGATATTTATATCATGATTTACATTCCGTAATCATGATATAAGTATAATTACCAATGATATAATAAATTAAGACACGTGCGAAAACAAAGCGAATATTACCTGAAGGGAAACCTTAATATTGGATCATTAACAAGAGGGAGATATAAGGTCATAATCAAATAATATATGGTATTATATATAATAATATTATTCTTTAAAATATTTATAATAAACTTATATTTATTGTACATGAAGCTTGTATGAGTACAAAGAGAGTCAAGATACAAGGTAAGGGGATTTCATCTCACTTTTAATTTCTGTGAGATACATGTTATGTCTGCCACTCTTTCATTTTGTGTGGTGTATGTACTACCCATGATTATATTATATGTATCGTAAACTTAAATTTATGGGTATTAAAATTTTCATTTTATGATCATTCTTTCATGGGGTTTAACTTTCAAAAGTTACCAAATTGGTAAAATGGTTTGTCTCAATTTTCCTTCTTTGAGACTCATGTTTTGTTATGCACCTAAACTCTTTTTTGAGGTGCATATATTTCCATTTTTCATGAAATATCATGAATCTAAATCTTTTCATAATATTGTATTCTTCATGTAATTTTATTTCCTTATATGGAGAGTATGAACCCAAGATACCATGTTATAAGAGTTTATTGAGACAATATCATTGCTTTTCGAGATTGTTTAAGTTTATGCTTCCATTGATGGAACCTTATGATCCATCTCTCAAGAATATTCACAAGTTTCCTTATCCTATGTTATTTCATGATATAATAATGAATAACTATATTAGCGGTAAATATATTTATTTGAATATATAAATATCAAATAATCCCCCCAGGGGTGACTTAAATAAAAACAATCCCAAATAATGATGAGATTGTGCAATAAACTCTTACCACTTTGGTATCTTTTGTATCATAAGCCCCATGAAATAAATATCATTAAATTAAACATGAAAACCCATGAAGATAATTTAAATTTTGATATAAAATACAAAATAGTTAATTATATACACTACACAAAATAAATAAGTAGTGAATATGGTGTATGACTAGTGAAAGTAAAAGTGAGATGAGAAACCCTTACCTTGAGTCTTGCATGCCACGTACATTCTTTTTCTTAAAAAATAATAAAATTATATTAATTATTTACCTTAATAAGAACATTTTCATGTTTTTTTATTCATTTTATTTCACTTATTCCCATATTATATATAATTACTTAGTCAATTAAGTTTTCATCAGTTGTTTCGACGATATTTTTCTTATATCTACAAAAAGAAATTGGTAGGATAAAAATGGTCCAATATGTTATTAATAAAACATAATCATAATAATAATCATGAGATAATTATCAAAAAATATATATAAATTATACTTTTAAAATCAATCATTAAAGTTGGTTATGAGAAAAGAAGTATGTTGCAATCATGGAAGTGGTAGGTCATTTGTACTCATGAGTGACATTTCCATTTTTTCAAAGATCATTATTAAAAGGAGGTAAGAAATATTGTATCCTTACATAATTATTATAATATAAAAAATACTATATTATTTTTTAAAATATAATTCTATATATATCATCCATGTGGTGTGGTTATGAAAAGATATTCACATCGCTTTGTGAAGGCGGTAGTCCACACATACACGAACAACATTATCATTTTTTTCAGTATAAGAAGGAAAATGATATATTATATTATCATAATGAAAAATATTTCATTAATATAATAATTCATTAATTTATATTAAATATGTTCATTAACATTATCCTTGTTACATTCCATATAAATTTTTAGTGAAAAATGAATCACAATGCTTCACGGGGCAATGGTTCATTGTACACTCGAGCGATGTTATCATAACCCCTATAGAATGGAAAGTTAAAAACATATATATCATATAATGAATAAATAGGTATAATTATTTTATAAATATAATATATATTTGTTATCCATCATCATGCCCTATCGTGATAGGTGGTAATGGAAACACGAATGACATCGGTTCGCAAGGTGGTAGTTCGTTGTACACACAGATGATGATTTCGTAACCCATGTGATGAAAGTGGAGATTGTTGTAGGTAATTAAATTAACATAAAAATATATATTTATATTTAAAACACCAGGTTTATTATTTCATAATTTTTAAATAATAATTTGAGGAGGTGGAGGATGAAAAAAATGAAAACACTCATTGAAAAATGTTACCTTTTCTTCAGGTAACCTCCTTAGGATTGCACAAAAACCCATTTGATATTGGATTTATACCAAAATGGGTATTATAGGATGATAAAAGGTAATTTGGGAAGTTATTTTGGTATGTTTTTTCCTATCCATGAGTTTTTGATGGTGTGAGTAAGATAGGTGATGGGTGGCCTTTTATATGTGAGGTGAGTAGCACACTTGTAATTTTTTAGAAGAAAAAGGTGTACCCATGTTTTAACATGTCAAAAGGGTCCAAAAATAAGTATTCAAGAGACTTGTACATTATAGGCTCTAAGTATGACTATAAAATATATTTTATACAAGTTTTTTAGTAATTTTAACCCTTATTATTTATGTTTAACCCTCAGTAATCCCATTTTTACCATGACCATGGTAAATAATTTTTACTATTTTTACTATTAAATATTATCAAAAATTAAGTTAAAATTATTAGATAATATAAATTATTATGAGTCAAAATATTTAAAAATTTAAATTTAAATTTAATTCTACAAACACGAAGAGAATGAAGGTTTTTAAAGAGAAAATATTGAAAATTTTATAAAGTTTTTATATATAAATTTAAAATGAAAATAAATATGATGATATAAATTGGATTAATAGTTACATATTTGAACTATTTATACTTTAAAACCAATTTAAAATGTAATTTATATTTATAAATAATTTAAACAAGAAGTAATTTTTTAATTAAAATTTAATATTTTTAACTATAAATCAAAAAATGACACATTTCAGAAAAATCCCAAAAATTCACCCTAATAAAATTTTGATATTAAAATTTAAAATCTGAAAATTAATTTTTAAAATAAATCTTCTAAATGTGGTGGAAACTAATTATAAATTATGTTCACAATTCATGATTACTCCACCTTTTAGAAAAAAAAAATAGTTTTTAGAAAAAAGTTATTTCTTTGTCAAATCTTTCTTATTTTATTTCTAATCAATAGATGACCATTGAATTTATTTTATAAATGTGTAAAAAATAAAAAAATTATAATTTATTAAATATTATTTATACCCTCCAATTTAATGGATAGGTTATAATTTTAAATTTAAATAATAATAATTTAATATAGTATATTGTTTTATTCAAACTAGTTGTTGCATGCATTGCAAGCTATCAAAGTGATTGAATTTATTTAAAAAAATATATCATAATATCTTGGGTTGTTATATTATATTATACTATTTTTTGTGTTTCATACACTCTATTCAAAATTATTTTCATATTTTAAAATTTGGGGGTGTTACATTATACCCCCTTTAAATAAATTTTGTCTTCACATTTTAATCTTGATCTCGGTATTCAAGGATTTTTCATTTGAAAATTACTTTCTTTAAATCACACATAATTGGAAGGGTTAATAAAATATCCACTATATAAGAGTAAAGGGAATTAAAAATTTCATATGGAATAACATATAACTATGATTCTAAGTAGTAGAACATTTTTGGAAAGTGTAGATATGAACATTGAAGAAAATCATAAATAATTATAGAGTGATAGAGGTCATTATTCACAAGAAATAGAATGATAAATGCAAAGGTAAAGACCTAAAACCCATAAATTTGTGATGATTTAAAATAATATTGGTACAAAATAAAGGTATTAGGATAAAAAAAAAATTAGATATAATTTTTCCTATAGATGAGGAATTCCTTTACCATATAGACTAAGAATATATGAAAATTTACTTACTTGATATATCTCTATTTAATAGGAAAATTTTCATATTTTGGTTGTGTCTAAATCATTTTACACCTCATTTATTACTACAAGAAATGAATATTCAAGATGATTTTTATGTTTGGAGCACTAAAATTAATTTTTAATGGATAATAAGATCCATAAAAGAATGATAAGTTGTTCTTTTTATATGTAGATATTATTATAGAAAAATAGTTAGCATTAGTTATACAATATTCATAAAACCTCATATCATGAAGTAATACCTTAATCTCTAAAACCTTTTCCAAATTTAAACTTAAACCATTTCATAAATGCTTAACCTTTTGACCCTTACAAAAGATTAAGATTCAAATATTTTGAAATAATGTCACTTAATTTCCAAAATGAACTTATCATTAATCCCCAAAACAATATAAAGTATCTCTTAGTCGTCTCATACTAAACATGTGAATACCTTCAACATGTATTCTCTTGAAACATGGTAATAACCTAAATTACCATAAAAACTTATTAAAAACATGCATTATTCCTTATTCCTTAAATAAAACACAGATTATTGGATGTATTCCTTAAATGAAAAAATAATGTTAAATCCAACAATGATATCTTAAATTACATTATTAAAAATTATTAATCAGTTCCAATGTAGTCAATACTATCAAATATACATTATCCATATCAATCATCTATTAATCCAATATCATTATCTTAACATCAAGAACATATTAATTGTTATCTTTCCCTTAATCATCTGTTTTCCAAGAATTTCTACTTTCCACTAAATAATTTTTTTTCATCGATACTATTCAATATATGCTTTCAAATACTTAAATAAAAATTGATGTAGTAAAATCCTTATACATTTCATAATCCTCATAGCTAGAATTTATTTGAAAAAATACTCAATTGACATAATTATTGAATCCAAACACAATAACATTAATAATTCCACTTCATATGTGGTAATAACATAATATTGTACACATATAAATGCCCAATATTTACATACATTGATATTACATATTTTTATATGAATATTCATTACATTAGACAAAAAAAACTCTTGATGATCATAAAATTATAGTTCCTTTTTAAAATTGGAAACATAAACAACTCGTTCATAAAATATCTATATTATCTCCCACTTATTTCTTCATAACTACAACCCTTTTTGACATATCACACATAATAATTTTCTTCATATCCTAGAGAAAAGAAACATAATAATGGGTGAGCTTATATGTTGAGTAAATCTAAATAAGGGAGATGATGATGATTTCATAATAATAATATGAGAATATGGGTCTAATAACATCAACATAATATTTTTAAATTATAACATGCATATCAAAGACCATAATCTTGGATAATGGAATAAATCTTCGCAATTCATATGACATTCATAAGGAAATAAAAGAACACGAGCCATGAGAACATAACATTTTCATAAGACATGGAATTTTTGGCATACACATGAGAATATAAAATCATTTTCATATTATTCAAGGATCACTTCCAAGACCATAATAGTGGATAAATTATTTTATTGAACTAGGTTCACTCCCCATTCCAACCCTGTATTTCTGAACTGGGTTTACTACCTATTACAACCTTGTATTACTGAACCGAGTTCACTCCTCATTGTAGTAATGTATATCTCATGAGATATAAATATTTACCCAATTAATTGGAGGGAGATATAGGTACCATCTATCACATAATAAAAACTATACATATGTGTGACACGAGAAAAAAATAATTCATCATATCATAACCCATGAAAAAAAATGAGTTTCCTAAATACTTCATCATAGTATAACCCATAAAAAAAAGTAGTGGAATTTATAAATATCATGTCATTATAAACATAAACCATACAGAGAAAGAGTATGGATGGTGTCATTTTATCATATCCCCAGTAATTCATAAGTAACATCAAATAATTTTATCTTATATGGAAAATGATTTTCAAATATCACTTGAAATAATTCTTCAGGAAAATATCCATTCAATTTTGAAAACATTTTTTAAGCCACAAAATAATAAAGGAAAACTTTTAATTTGAAAATAAACTTGTATTATTGTATAGGAAACTTTAAAAAATTAAGGTATCATGAAAGAAACAAAATCTACTAATGTCGCATAAGTTATAAAAACATTCATTTTGACTTTTGTAAAAAGAAACATTAAAGAATAATTTTTAAAATAAAGTCCCTTACAAAAAACATTGAAGTGAACATTAAAAATAGATTATGTTTATGAGATGAAAATCCAAAAAAAGTGTAAATATAAAATAAGTTAATAAAAATTATTTTCAAATTTAATCATAGTATGAAAAAATCAATGGTGTATAAGTTTAACTCAATGAAATGAAATTGAATTAAGGTCTCAGGATAAGAGGACCTAGTAGTAAAATCACCAAAATCATGGAGTTGAGTATTGGTGGAGTGTACTAAGGGATAATTATTCCCTAAACCACTATACATTATTGTGTTTGTTTTATTTATTATTTTCCATCGCTCGCTCATTTTGAGGGAAGTAAAGGTTTTATGCATAACAAGAGAAGTGTGAATAATTCATCAAAGTTTTTTAAGTGAAAAATTCACCCCCCCCCCCCCCTCTTGTTTCTTTTTCTTTTTCATAGCCATCCTAACCTAATAATTGGTATCAAAGGCAGGTTCTCTTCTGGTATATTTTCTTTTTGAAAATTTTTTAAAAAAATTTACGGGCTCTAACAAGCCTAAGTTAAATATTTAGATGAAGACATCTTGAAATTACTGATTCAAAATAAATTATTTCTATGATACATTCTCCTTATTTTAATGATTACAATTATAGATTCTAGAAAGTTCGTATGATTATTTATTTGAAAAATCTTAGAATAAGGGTTTATTTGAAGGTAGTTAAGCCTTATGATATTCTTAAAGAGGAAATGGATGATTGGAATGATGATCAAGAAAGAGAATATGATCTCAATTCCAACTCTATAAATGTAATTATGTGTGGTTTAGGATTTGGAGAATTTAATTGAGTATCACAATGTCCTACTATATATGAAATTTGGCAGACTATTGCTGTTACCTATAAAGGAACTGAAAATATAATAAAATTAAGGTATGTTACTATGATACTAAAGTTTGATACATTAAGGATGTTTGAGTATGAAAATATCACTCAAATGAATTTAAGAATTATTGATATTGTTAATAGTATTTCCAATTTATGAGATTTAATTTCACAATAAGATAAATCATTGAAAGTACTTAGAGTACTATCCTCAAATTGGAATGGAATATCTACATTTATACATCAATATACTCCTATAAATAATTTAGTTATAAAGGAGTTAATTGGAACTTTAATGAAGTATGAATATGAGAATCATACTTTTCATAAAGAAGTTTCTCTCAAAATTACTTTGGATGAATCATCTAATTCATGTCATCGATATTTGGATAAATATTTATCTGATCTAGCAGTAAAATTTGAAAAGTTGTATAGAAAGAAAAAATAAAGGGATTGGAGAAAACATGTGTTGTGACTGCAAGAAAAAAGTTCATATAAAGGATAATTATCCTTTGCTCAAATCACAATGGAAAGTTGATTATAAGATAAAAGGAAAGAAAAATTAAAAATCTACTTGGAGTAATACTTTTAGTTCACATGATGAATCATATATAGATTCCCAGGTTGAACATAAATGAAAAACGGTGTGCCTTATAGCTCATACTGATAATGAGGTATAGTCTTCTTGTTCTAAAAATTCTAGTTGTGAAAAATTGTCTTATAATGAATTAAATAGATATTTATTTATGTTACAAGATAAATATTATTCTTTAAATAAAGAACATAGAAAAATTAGAAAAACTTATAATGTTATTTTATTGGATAAATAAAATTTTTCAAAAAAAATAGATTTATAATATAATTATTCTAAAGTTTCATGTGATTTACATGATATTAAGATTAAATAATTATTGATTGAAGTTGATGAATTAAAACAAGCTTCAAGTATGCTAATCAAAGGATAAAAATATTTAAATAAAATCCTTGGAAAAAATAAAGTTCAGAAAGTAAAACTTATAATTAGAAGCAATGGTGAAAGACCAAAATATATAAGAATTGTTTTGTTCCTGGTGTAAAGAGTAATAACATGTCTTTTGTTAAAAAAATTTATTTTGTCATTAATGGTCATTATGAAAATTATTGTTGTTTCATAAAACCTCAAATTTCTGTTTTTAAAGATTCTTGTTGTTCAAAATAATTGTTCCACTTTGATAGTAGAATGTCTACTCAAACTAATCAAATTTGGTTACTGAGAAAATTAATTTCTAACAGTGATCAACCCAAAATAATATGGGTATAAAAAGTAACTTTCATTTGATGTTTTTCAGGATTACACCATTGAGCTATATTGTTAAAATTTGTGAGTGGTTGACTGAATGGAAAGAGTGAACAACTCTGAAGCAGTTCATTATCAAAAAACATCAGTATTAGAAACATGGATCTAGGAAGTATTTTATTTTAATATTTATATACTTCTAGAACATTAAATTATTTTATACAAACATAAATTTATCATTCAAATTTTGATAAAAACTCTTCTTTAAATGTATAATTTATTTGTTAAAACATTAAATTTTTATAAAAACATTTTGGAAAATGCATTATTTATTTAATATGAAAAGTTTATGTTTTTTTAAATATTTTTGAAATATTTTTATTTTATTTGTTTATAAAACTATAATAACTTTCTTGTATAACATATAACTTCATATGCAAAATCTGTAATGATTATTCTGTGTTTTTCGACTAAATATAAAATTTCATCTACAGTATGTCAAAAAAACATATCATCTTCTTCTTATAATTTTATTTATCTATATTCTTCTTTAAAATATTTTGTTTGAAAAATTTTGGAAAACCAAAACATTGAAAGATGAAAAGATAAATCTCTATAGGTTCAGATGAAAATCATTTTTACAAAATAACAAAAGGTAATCCTTCTAATTTGTTAGAAGAATGGTTTGTTTCATTTGTTAAAGATTCATTTAAAAAATATTCTAAAAGAAATAATAAACTTCATTGTGATAAAGAACTGGAAGTTTCTTCATCTCAAATGACTTAAGAAAAGATTCTATGCAAGTCAACATTTTGAATGAAGAAAAAGTAAAGCTAAAAGCTTCTTTGGATACATCTAGAAAGTCATATAATGATCTACATAAATAATCTATACCAAAGATTATTTTTTATTCATTAAATAAATAATATCAAATTATAAAGGATAGTTCGATCTCAAAGGCAAAATTTGAAGCTTTTGAGATAGAAATGCTAAGTCGGATAGAAATTCTCATAAAAGAAGTTGTTACCAAGCAAGATGTTGATAAGATGAAGTTATTTCTGCTTGAACAATGTTTGTCTTCTTCAAATCAAAGAACAACATATGTTCAAAATAGATTAGAATAACTCTCAAGAGTTTTGGTTGTATAAGCAAAAAAGTTTGAATTTTAGAAAGTTTAGATGAACATTATACTTCTTAAGCTTTTTATTTTATTTTTTTCAAATGATACATGAAATATGTAGTGAAAATAGTGTTATGTGCTAATTTTTAATTTTTTTTTTCAATACATATGCATGATCCTAATATTTATTTATTTCTTAAATTATATTATTATTTTAAATAATAATTTTGGTTTTTATTTATGAAAAAAAATATTATTTTAAATATTTTAAATAATCTTGTATGGTATAATTCGAGGGGTTTTAAGTAAATAATTGTTTTATGATTATTGTTTAAATATTTTCATTCTTATGAAATCATAATTTTAGGCGGATTTAAGTTTTCTACTCTTATCTTTTTTATGTCACAAAAAGGTTAAAAGTTTACATGATTTAAATATCCTTGGTAATAGGGGAGAAGTTTATACTAAAGATTTTTATATATTTAAAAATATATAACTTTTTTTATTTATTATCATTGGGGGGGAATTTTACTTTTACATGTCTTCATATGGGAGAAAAAAATTCTATAATCATTTTATATTAAAGACAAAATTTTAATTTGTGTCTCTAGGGGAGAAGTTTATTTTGTGAAAGAAATATTATAAAGAAAAATTTACTTTGAAATTCATTTTATATATTTTCATATTATTGTTTTTATTTTATCATGGGTTTTGTGATCATCAAAAAGGAGGAGATTGTTGAGCATATATTGATTCAACAATTTTGGTAATTTCTTTTTGGTTTTTATGTTCACAAATGCCCACATTTAAGTTTCTAATGAATTTACATTAAATGGATTTTCAGGAAATTATTATTCATTAGAATATTTATTTCAGAATTATATTCAAGTCATTGATCCATGAGGAATATTCACGGAATCATTGGGATCATGTTTTAACATATTCGGGAAACATTTTCCATACCCTATGTTGGTAAGCATGGTATAAGGAATGAACCATACATTCAGAACAGCACGTAAGGAATAAACCCTACGTTTAGAATAGTGTTTATGGATCAGTAACCCTATAGTGTTGGGAAAGTATGGCTAAAGAATCCTACTTTTGGATTCAAACCTATATTTGAAAAAAAAACTATGGTATATCAACCCTACATTATCAATCCTATGTTTGATATTTTTTCATTACATAGAGGAAACCTGCAATTGACTATTCAATGATGGAGTTTTAAATCCATGATATTATTTGTGATTTGTGCCATGGTATTGAAAAAATATATTATTTCAAATATTTTTTAAGACCGATTCAAAGGCTCATTGTGATTATTTTAAATTTTAATATTTTATAGAGTAAATATTTTCTATTCTTATAGGAAGTTACGATGCTCTTGAAATAATTTTAATTCAAATATTCATGATTTATTATATGATATTTATTGAGATGGTTTGACCTGGATTGTTCAACCTGCTATATATATATATCAAGATACTCTTCATCGAAAAGTGATATGATGGATGTACATACATAGTGATAGAAATATTGAAAAATATACAGTGGAGTTACACATAAGAAAAAAATTTGTGTCATTTCCTTCAAAGCTACACTTTGGAGACATACATTTTTTGATCTATCTAATCAACCTGCTATTGTTGATATTGTTGCTACTACACTTTATTGTTATATTTTTTTTTACAAGAACGAAGAAGCATTTGGTGAAGATGAAATTTGGATACATACATGTTTAAACATTCGTCTGGTGTTTTCTTTGCTGCTATTTGAAGAAATACTATAAAACATTAAAGGTCTATTTTTTGATGTGTTATTTTGAAGGTATTATTTCATCTGTCAGTTGCTGCTGCAATCTGTGAAGTTCAACCTATACCATTCAACA
Source organism: Viscum album (assembly GCA_963277665.1). NCBI lineage: Eukaryota > Viridiplantae > Streptophyta > Magnoliopsida > Santalales > Viscaceae > Viscum > Viscum album. Next base: position 2,051,295,962 of record OY728146.1, on the reverse strand, counting down.
AATAAAACTATTTTAATTGATTGGAGTTTCAACTGCTCATACCCCCCCCCCGAATGGCCCAAAGGTCTTATTTTTATTTATTTTTTGATAATCCCCCTTTTAAGGGTTGAAGGGGAATCCTTACATGACCGGTAGGCCCAAGGTACAAGTCTTATACATGACCCAATGCATGACCTTAAAGGCCCAAGACCTGACACACTTGAAATAGCCCCTCCCCAGCATCTGCATCTTGAAGGCGTCTATCTCCCCACCCTACATGGATGATCGGCTAGCATTTCCCCATGCAGAGTTATACAGTGCTTGGTCCCGATGGAAGTTTTTATACCCTCTCATTCTTCTAATCAGATTATCTATGCTCTGGTGGTTTCTATTTTTTACTCTGACTCCTTGTTTGGGTATTCTCATGTGTAGTCTACCCAAGTTTATTCTTGCTTCTTATATTTGAGTTTTGGTAGAGTAGACTAAGGGATCTTTATGCCTTGGACTAGTATACATCATTGTCTTTATTTCCTTTATTAATTTCTACTTCTTGCTCATTTTTAGATAAGAAAATGGTCACTACATCACAAGAGAAGTGTGAATAATTAATCAAAGTTTTTGAAGTGCACAATTCACCCCCCCCCCCCCCCCACCCCCATCTTGTGTCTTTATCTTCATCATAGACATACTGACCTAACAGATTAGTTCTAGAATTCCATTATGAATAACTTCTTAGGTTTTCTACCTGAGAGAGAGGTTAAGTTTATGATTAATCTCATGCAAGGTACAAAGACTATATTTATTCATCCATATAATATGGATCATTCTATTATTTGAGAGTTGAAATTCCATCTAGAGGATCTTAAGGAAAGGGGGTTTATTATCCCTATCACATCCTCTTAAGGTTTTTCTTTTTTTGTTCTCTAATAAAGTGATGGTTTTTTCCATTTATTTTTTGGATTACCATAGGCTGAACCAAGTGATGATTAAGAACTGATATCATCATTGGTTCTCTAATATTGATTTAAGAAAGGTTTGTCATCAATTGTTTGTGAGATCTAAATTGTTCAGGAGCTAGTATGTCCTATAAGAGTATCTCGTGATTCCATTCAGATTTAAAAACATGCCAACTATATTTATATCCCTAATGAATCTGGTCATTCATCCATATCTAGATTTTTTTTTATATTTTTCAATGAAATCCTTGTGTAATACCAATCATGGGAATATCATGCTCAAAATTTAGAGATTTCTTTGGAAACACTGAGGAAGCATCGGCTTTTTACTAAACTCTCAAAGTTTCAATTTTTGATTTATGAGGTTTTCTTCTTGAGGAATGTGATATTTAAGGTAGGCATTTCAGTGGACCCTGAAAAGGTTCAAACTTTGATTTTTTGGGAGAGAGATAAGAATATTTTTGAGATTCATAGTTTTTTAGGTTTGGTAGGTTAATGTAGGTATTTTATCCCAGAAATATCTCAATTAATAGAATTGATGATAGCCCTAACCAATATGGGGGAGGAAAGTAGTGTGGCCTGATGGTTATGAGTGATCTTTTCAAAATCTTAAGGTAACATTGACATATAAACTAGTTTTGACCTTACCTATACCAATTAATGAATATAACCTCAATTATGATTCATCATACATTGGACTTGGAGTAGTCCTGATATGGTACGGGTATGTTGTTGCCTATGGATTGAGGTGGATGAGTTCACATGAGAAAAAATATCTGAATCATAATTTAGATTTGGAAATGATATTTTATTCACTGAAGTGTTAGTGTCACTCCTTGTTTGGTGAGAGTTTTGTGGTGTACATAGACCACAATATCCTTTGATATATCTTATTGTAGAATAATCTAAACCTTTGATAGATAAGGCGGGTCAAGTACCTACAGTCCATTGATTTAGTGATGGAATACACCCTTGTAAAAGGGAATTTAATTATTGATGCTCTAAGTAAAAAAGACTCTAGCACAGGTGGTGCAGGAGCTGAGTAATGGATAGTAGATCATGAGCCTCTTCACTGAGATGAATCTTTGAATTCTTAAGTTTAAGGGAATAGTTAACCTTTTATCCATGTATATTACCTCCTCACTCCTTGAGAGGGTGAAGTGGAGTTAGTTGTCAAATTCATATTTTCTGGTGATAAGAGAGAAAATTTATGGTGGGGATCACCACTTGATTGGTCCCTTGATTCTGTTGATATTCTTTATTCATAGGGTAATATGGTTGTCCCTATGTGCATTTTCAAGGAGTTGGTATGGGATTTAGATGCCTCAAGATAGGTTGTTCACCTAGGGATTACCAAGATGCATCATGACATTTTTAGGTGGTGTTGGTAGCCCGAAATGAATATAGATATAATGGGTTTTGTCTCATAGTGCATAACCAGTTAGAGGTCCAAGTCCAAGTACTGGTGACCCGTAGACCTTCTTTAGTATTTACCCATTTCCAAGTGGAAGTGTAATTATGTCACAAAATATTTTGTGATAGAATTTACAAGGTTGTCGTAAGTTAGTGATTTGGTATGGGTTATCATTGACCATTTGACCAAGGTCATGCATTTCTTATTGATTCGAGAGGCATATTCTATTGAAAAACTATGTAATATGTATATCTATGAGATAGTTCATCTTCGTGGTATTCCTAAGAGCATCATTTAAAATTAGGATGTTTGTTTTACATTGGGATTCTAGAAAGGTATATATAAGGAACTTGATATATAGGTGCACTTGAGCACTTCCTACCATCCTTAGATAGATTATCCATCTAAGTGTGCTATTCAGATATTGGAGGACATGCTTTGGAAATGAATTCTTAATTTTGTTGATTCTTGGGAGCATATTTTTTCTATAATAATAGTTATCAAGAATATATTAAGATGGAGTCATTTGAGGCCTTGTACAGTAGGATATGTCGATCCCCTCAATGTTGGTTAAAGTCAATGGATTCTTTTATTATTTTGATAAGTCTCATGAATGAGACTTCAAAGCATATCTATATGATCTAGAAGAAGTTTGAAACTTCCCAGAGTAGGCAGAAATCCTATAAATATCATTTGCATCATCCTCTTATGTGTGTGATCGGTTTTTTTAAGGGAATCACCTTGATTGAGGAATCATTGTGTTCAGGGATAGGGGAAGCTAGAATTAGGGCAAGTGGGTTCATTCATGGTTGTCGAGAGGATCGGTATCATATATTATCAGTTAGTGATTCCTCGGTAGTTTAGTGTTATGAATGATTTGTTTCATGTATCTAAACTTAATAAATACCACCTGGGCCTATTTCATGTGATTAGAATCAATGATGTTGAGTTGGATCCTAATATTTCGTTCAAGGGATGATTGATTTGTATCATGGACTAGAGTAATGAAGTTATTCATAGGATGGGAATACCTTTGGTATGTGCATTGAGGTAGCACAGTCAAATCTAAGAGGATACTTAGGAGTGGGTGGCAGATATATGAGTGGAGTGAACATAATTATTTATTGGTGACACTCCGTGACACATCTCAAGGATGGTTTTCCCAATGGTGGGGAGGTTGTAACAGCTATCAAGTGAATATGTATGTTTTTTCTATTTAATTTTGGTAAAATTGTGTGTATTTTTCCCTATTTTGGCTATATAAGGGGTCAAAGGACATTTGGGTTTGTTTTTAGAGAGAGAAATATATTGGATAGTGGATATTTATCTAGGATTTGATTTTAAACTAGAATCCCAGTGGGGATATATTGGACTTCTAGTGGACCAGGGTAGTGGGTTGTACCACTTACCATCCCACTGGAGTTCCAGTGGAGGTCCATCGGAATGTTGATGGACCTAGGTGGTGGGAGATGCCACTGCTTGTCAGACCCGAGATTTCATTTTTATATGTGGAACTTATTATTTAATATTTTTCATATTCTTTTCCCCTTTCATTTATTCTTTTTGGGTGTTTTTTGGTGATTTTTGGTCCTTGGGTGAAAATGATCCAATTGTAGGTCACAATGTCGTGGTTAGGGGCTCACAACACCATGGAGGGATTTTCTTATGTCAAAATGCCTATTTTGAGGACCACTATGATGTAGTGGAGGTCTAGGTGAGCTTGAAACTCTTGGGGGTCAAAATAGAATCTTGTCACACCGTGATCTAAATGTGGTGATCATTTTGACAAACCATGGGGAGCTCCACATTATGGCGCATACCATAGTGAATGGAAAATACCCATGTAAAATGGTGAGGTAGCATCACATCATGGTTTCACCTTGCATTTCATTTTGCTCGGGCTGTGATGGAGGGGCACCACGCCATGGTGAGTATAGATTTCATCAAGGTGAGGCCTTTCCCGACTTTAAAAAAATAAAATTACTATTCCACCCCTACTCGATTTAACTCTAAACTAGCCTCATTTTCTCCCCAATATTAAACCTTTAGGCCTCCCTCATGTGATAAACAATTCTAACCCTCTTTGATTCTTGATTTTTATGGGGTTTTCTTTGATAAATCTTCATGTAATCACTCATGTGTGAATGGATATGTATGGGATATGATGCAATTTCTTTTGTGATGTGGTCTAGGAAAAAGGACACCTTACCTCTTGTGACTATGCCCATAGTTGGGGATATTTTACCCACCCTAATTCACATGTCGATATAGGATAATTTATAAACCATTGTTATCAGGATGCTCTTCCCACTGTTATGACTTGGTTATCAGGATGTACTGCATATGATTTAATTTATATGATACCATGAGACACAATGCCCGCAATTATATCCTGATTAATAAGACGTACTACCCATGAGTTGTCTAATTTATTAAGGTAGGATGTTACTCCAATGATTACAACTAGGGATGTGATTCTCAGTCGGTATTTCAAGTGATATATTCAGAGACACCCTGACATTGGCCAAAGTGGGTATAATTGCACTTGTGTCATTGAGTAGTGTTGGTGGTTGTGACTTATTTGTTATGTATAACCTTGTTATTTATTCAAAAGCATACCACACTATACATGAACCTGTATATATTGGATTTGTTAGGGACATCATTAGTGGTGGCCTACTGAGTTGTACTCACACCCTGCTCAGGCGCCTTGTCACCCAGGCATATCTCATGACCATGGGTATAAATAAAGGAAAAGGCCCTACACTTGATGGATGAGCTGGTGGAGCATGGTTAGCACTAGGAGATGGGGATGAGTGAGGAATCAGGACCCTATCTTATAGTAGTATCCTTATTTGTTTTCTTTGTATTTTTATGAATATGATCGACCCATGGGTGACCCTACTTTTATTGTATGCATTTATGGAATTGAATTTTAGCTCATCTTATTATAGAATGTGTGGATTCTTTACTGGTCATTGGTCTATAACCGTAAGGACACGTTATGTCATTATTGTATTTTACTATTTGATATTATGTCTGTTGTAATTTATGGTTATTTGTGCCAAAGGGTATAGTCTCCCCACCTCATACATAGACAATCGCCATTTCTCAGTGGCCTATGGAATACGGGGAGGCATTCTTGAGGTATGTGGCACCCAATTTAGTTACGGTGGAGGTAAATTGTATCAAGGATGCTACAATTTAAATTTAAAAAAATAAAAATAAACTTTGAAAAAATAAATTCCTTTAAATAATTCTTGGGAAATTCATTACTCACCAAAATTCATTTTTGGCCACCGAAATTCATCATTGGAAAGATATAGAGTAGAATTTGAGAGGAAGTATGAAGATTAGAAATAATGGTGAGGGGAGAGGGTGGGGTGGGTTTTCTTTTATAGAGGGGGAGGGAAAAGACATCACTAAACCAAATACCTTTCATTTTTTATAAAGAGAAAGGAATTTGGGGTGGTCACACCTTTCACTTAAAAACTAAAAAAAATTGTTTCCACCTGTAATGTGTGTTCCAAGTCATCAATTCTAGGAAAACACATTGAGGGTAACAACACGTTTTGGATTTACAAAAATGTGTTTTCTCCTTTAACATCTATCAAACCCATTTTCAAAAATTATTTAAACCTAAACTTGTTTCCTTGATTTTTTTTTAAAAAAGTTAAAAAAAACTCAATAAAATTTCTTATTATATTCTTATATATATTCAATATATTTTTTATTTGGATAACCAATCCAAAACTTCATAAGTTAAACATAGTAAATGTTGATTCAATAATTCTTTTTCATCAATTATTTTGATGTTGACATCTCTCAAAATGAATTATTATCATGGTGTTTTGAGCCAATGAGATTATATTCAAGTGATACAGGCTCATATTTGGCATCCAAAAGACCTGGGTTCAAATCGGGGTGGGGGTGTATTTTTTGAGTTACTATAGAAAGTACAGTAGAAGTGGAACTATTCACCCAAATCAGGCCTATGGGCCAAAAATTTGGGCCTCTGGGCCACCACAGGCCTTCAGGCCAAGGGATTTTGGTCCATCAATGGGCCACATGGTCACAGGGCCTCTGGTACATGAAGCAGTTAGTTTAGACCAAACAGGAGCATGCCCCATAGGATGAATCAGAGAAAGTAGCAACCACCAGACTGGAGCTGGCCGGATTGGGAATGAAGAGAGGGACATCGGCAGCTACACCACTGGGTCCAGGTATCGTGCAGCTCTGCATGGGGCAATGCTAGTCGGTCATCCATGTGAGGTGGGGAGCTAAGTGCTATGAATAAAGTAAATGTTTTGAAGAGATAGTTCTAGTGTAGTGATTGTGGGTCTTTGGGTATTGTATTGGGTTTTGTGCCTCTGGGCCTCCAGATCGTGTAATTCTCTGGGCCTCTAAGTCATGCAAGGGTTCCCTCTCAGAACAAAGTTAAAAAGAGTGATTATCAAAAAAATAAAAAATATTCAATTGTAAAAAAAATCAATGAGTTTTGAAAACATTCAAAATTTGAAATACATCATCAACAACAATTAATGAGATCCTGTAATTTATATGGCATCAGTACCACTTCATAGACAATATCTAAAAAACATATTGTTGTCAATATATTAATTTTACTCCTCGAGGGAAAATATATTTATTATTTTCTTCTCATGGTGAACAATGATTAAATATAATCAGTTCAACTAGGTTTATGGTGTGTATAAAACATATCTAACTATTGATTTTCACACTTTGCTATTGAATTATTCATGTAAGTGTTGTGAGCATCTTATAAATAATTCTACAAGAACATTTTATATATGGTATGTAATACTCAATATTTATTTAATCAACACATATAGCATGTGATGTATACTCACCAACAAATAATAATACATGTTACCATTTAATATATATATATATATATTTCAGAAAATATTTAAATGGTTCACATTGTAGGTTGGTGCACCCATATATATTTCATAATTAATTCATCATATAAATATTAGATTTTCACTATTAATATAGGTGTAGATTATTTAAATAATTTACTGTAATAAGTAACCCATGTTAATTCACTATATTTAATATATGGAGAAAATTCATAGCATCATGAAGAGAATGAAAAATTCTCTTATAAATAAAATTTAGTAGACATGAATTTATCCTTTAATTAAATCCATGAATCTCCCCCCAATGAATGTTTACTATTTTATAGACAAATTGATGCTCATATATATATTTACTAATCACAATTGATCATGGATGACTCAAATTATTATTCATATAATAAATGTGTCAGAATCAGTAAACTTCGGGTTTTTTGTATTTGATTTGGTTGTATATATATTCAAATAATATAAATCAAAAGAAAATAGTCAAAGTTTCTCTCAAATCAATTATTAATTAAGATTTATATACCACAAGGTAGGCATAGATTTGCTCTTCTAGTGCCTTTTATTAAGTTTGAACAACTGGTTAATGTACTTACATGATCATGCACTAACTCTTCAAGAGTTTTGATTAATAATAAACATATATGGTTTATTTTGAAGCATTTAAATAAAATAATATTTATAAAACCTAGGCTTCAAGAAAAAAATATATAAGATCTTCCATTGGGAACATTAACAAAATAGTGAAATATGATGAAAACTAAAATACTCACAATTAACATTATAATTTTCACATGTGTTGGTTGATCGTCAATTAATGAATAAATCTATAAGATACTCGCAACGGATTGAGCCCATCACCTAGAAGATATTTTTCATTTTGGAACTTCTAGCCTAGAAAGTATGAAATTGTATCTAATGAGGAGAGCACTCTCATGTATTTTGAGGCTAATGAATGTGGAAACAATAAGCAATGTGAAAGAATCATCTACATTCACAACACAATCCTCATCAAGACCACAATTATAATTCATAGAATAATTTTTATAATAGCATTCACTTCATGGAGGAGAAATCATTTGATTAAATTTTATAACTTCCCAAATATCCATGATAAAAATTCAATTACGAGTAAACACAAATCATATCAAAATTTCCATAAATGATTTCATTCTCTTCAAGAAACGAAATAAAGAAATTTAAGTTCTATTCACATTGAATAATGAACTCATTTATTGATTTCATGATTCATGAATAATAATTCATTATGTTTCAATAATGATCATCTTGTATAAAAATACTAATTTTTATTTATCATGATAATCATTTTTTAACCACTTCAAGTGGAAAAAATTATTCTCATAAAATATATTGGATTACAAAATTTATATAACATTATCATCTCATCTATAAACTATAAAAAGAATAACATCCGCTTTAGGAGATAATGTCAAATGAATTACTCGATATGATATTTATAATCCATAAGAACGTAATAAATAATATTTTTTTCGTTATATTTATGTTACATAAGCAAAAATTGATAAACCAAAAATATTCTTCAACATGATGTCAAAAGAAACTATTTTCACAATATTTCATAAATATTAATAAAATTTGTTCTCTTTAAATAGTTATGGTTATCAAACCACTTTTGGCAGTTATATTATTTTTATTTGTTTATTTTCCTTATAAAAAAATAAGACACAATGATTATCACAAAATATCATTTTCACCTCACTTAATTTGAAATAAAATCACGTATATTTACATTCAATTTGAGGAATGAAATAAAGTTATTTTAATAAACATTTTCATTCACTTCGGAAAATGAAATAAAATTATTTTATGAGGTTTTATGATGTCTTCAAAATGATAACAAGAATATTCAATTCACCATTTTCATATGAATATCAATAAAATATATTTTTGATGTTCTTCATGAACAGTTAATTTCTTGCATATATTTAATAAGAAATAAAATAAGAGAACAAAAAATAATAATATAATATTTTCAAAAAAAATATCACATTCAATATGAACATTTATAGATCATAATAAAATTTAATATTTAGGGTGTACAAAGAAATAGGATATGTCAAATTTTATTGTGTCGTCGTCATGGATCATGGCATAATCAATGAAGTTCACTTGAACGTATGATGGGTACGCGATGTTTGTCAATTGACCAGCTCAGTGGTGTCATTTCATCTTTAAATTTAATGAATGATGTTTGTATTGAAGTCTATGACATAAATTATTAACAAAATTTTGATAATAACCAATCATATTCACTTTAGGAAACACTACTACAAATACGGGCATTAACAGCGCTAAAAACGGGTTTTAACAGTGCTAAAAAAGCGCTGTAAAGCGCGGCGCTGATAAAGGGGGTACCCTTTATCAGCACTAAAAGAGAGCTGATAAATGAATGTTTTATCAGTACTTTTTTAGCACTGATAAATTTATCCTTTATCAGCACTTCTTTAGCGCTGATAAAGGTGTAGTTTATCAGCGCTTTTTTAGCGCTAATAAAATCACGATTTATCAGCGCTTTTTTAGCGCTGATAAATGCCATCTCTGCTGCTACGAAAATATCTGTAGCAGCACACCTGAACACCTGCAAAAAAATCAGCATCTCAATAAGCTAATTAAAGCAAGTCTACCCATAAAAAATTAACTCATAAATCATAAGCTAATTAGACCAAGTATACCCATACAACAAGTATACACGTACACCATTAACACATAATTTATAAGTTAATTAAGTATATAAAGAATTCAATTCAGAATTCAGGGGGTTGGGGGGATGTTTAAGGGTTTGGGGTGGCTGTCCAAGGGGGGGTAGGGGGTGTCCGGGGGGCTTTCAAGGGGGTGGGCTGGTGTCCAAGGTGTCGGGGGGGCTTTACAGGGGGTGGGGTGTCCAGAGGGGTGGGGGTGTCCAGGGGTGGATTGGTGTCCAGGGGGGTGGGGGCGGTCCAGGGGGTGGATTGGTGTCCAGGGGGGATTTCTAGGGGGTGGGCTGGTGTCCAAGGTGTCGGGGGGGGCTTTACAGGTGGTGGGGGTGTCCAGAGGGGTGGGGGTGTCCAGGGGTGGATTGGTGTCCAGGGGGTGGGGGCGGTCCAGGGGTGGATTGGTGTCTGGGGGGATTTCTAGGGGGTGGGCTGGTGTCCAAGGTGTCGGGGGGGCTTTCCAGGGGGTGGGGGTGTCCAGAGGGGTGGGGGTGTCCAGGGGGTGGATTGGTGTCCGGGGGGGCTTTCCAAGGGGTGGGCTGGTGTCCAAGGTGTCGGGGGGGATTTACAAGGGGTGGGGTGTCCAAAGGAGTGGGGGTGTCCAGGGGTGGATTGGTGTCCAGGGGGGTGGGGGCGGTCTAGGGGGTGGATTGGTGTCCGGGGGGGATTTCCAGGGGGTGGGCTGGTGTCCAAGGTGTCGGGGGGGCTTTACAGGGGGTGGGGGTGTCCAGAGGGGTGGGAGTGTCCAGGGGGTGGATTGGTGTCTAGGGGGTGGGGGCGGCCCAGGGGTGGATTGGTGTCTGGGGGGGATTTCCAGAGGGTGGGGGCGGTCCAGAGGGTGGCGAGTTGTTTTCACTTAAAATCATGTCCATTTTAAACAAAAGAGAGACCCTTTGAGTGGTACCGGACACACCATGCCTCGGATTGAGGTGGGGTTGACTCGTACACATCAACAAGGACCTGTGGATCGTTATTATAAAAGATCAAGGCAATCTGAATATGTTTGGTCATATTTTCATTGGTCAAATGTTGTTTTCAATTGAAATTGTGTCCATTTTAAACAAAAGAAAGACCCTTTGAGTGATAGCGGTCACACCGTACCTCGGATTGAGGCGGTGATGACTCGTACATCTCAAAAAGGACCCTTCGATCGTTCTCCTAAAGGATCAACATAATCCGAATGCGTTTGGTCAGATTTCCGTAGGTCAGTTGTTGTTTTCACTTAAAAGTATGTCCATATTAAACAAAAGAGAGACCCTTTGAGTGGTACCGGTCACACCGCACCTCGGATTGAGGAAGGGTTGACTCTTACACATCACCAAGGACCTGTGGATCGTTCTTATAAAAGATAAATGCAATCCAAATGCGTTTGGTCGGATTTTCATAGGTCAGTTGTTGTTTTCAATTAAAATTGTGTCCATTTTAAACAAAAGATAGACCCTTTGAGTGATAGCAGCCACACCGTGTCTCAGATTGAGGCGGGGATGACTATTACATGTCACAAAGGACCAGTGGATCGTTTTACTAAAGTATCAACATAATCTGAATGCATTTGGTCGAATTTCCATAGGTCAATTGTTGTTTTCACTTAAAATCGTGTCCATTTTAAACAAAATAGAGACCCTTTGAGTGGTATCGGCCACACCGTGCCTCGTATTGAGGCGGGGTTGACTCTTACATGTCACAAAGGAATATTGGATCATTCTCCTAAAGTATCAACACAATCTGAATTCATTTGGTCAGATTTACATAGGTCAGTTGTTTTTTCACTTAAAATCGTGTCCATTTTAAACAAAATAGAGACCCTTTGAGTGGTACTGGCCACACCGTGCTTTGGATTGAGGTGGGGATGACTTTTACACATCACCAAGGACCCTTTTATCATTCTTATAAAATATCAAGGCAATATTAATGCGTTTGGTCGAATTTTCGTAGGTCATTTGTTGTTTTCACTTAAAATTGTGTTCATTTTAAACAAAAAAGAGACTCTTTGAGTGGTACCGGCCACACTGTGCCTAGTATTGAGGTGGGGTTGACTCATACACATCACCAAGGACCCTTTGATCGTTCTTATAAAATATTAAGGCAATCCGAATGCGTTTGGTTGGATTTTCATAGGTCAGTTGTTGTTTTCAATTAAAATTGTGTCTATTTTAAACAAAAGAGAGACCCTTTGAGTGATAGCAGTCACACCATGCCTTGGATTGAGTCGGGGTTTACTCTTAAACATCAAAAAGTACCCTTTTATTGTTCTCCCAAAGGATCAACACAATCCAAATGCGTTTGGTCAGATTTTCGTAGGTCAGTTGTTGTTTTCACTTAAAATCGTGTCCATTTTAAACAAAAGAGAGACCCTTTGAGTGATACCGGCCACACCGTGCCTCGTATTGAGAAAGGGTTGACTCATACATGTCACAAAGGACCCGTGGATCATTATCCGAAAGTATCAACACAATCCTAATGAATTTGGTTGGATTTCTTTAGGTTAGTTGTTGTTTTCACTTAAAATCGTGTCCATTTTAAACAAAATAGAGACCCTTTGAGTGGTACCGGCCACACTGTGCCTCTTATTGAGGCGAGGTTGAATCATACACGTCACCAAGGACCCTTGGATCGTTATTCTAAAGGATAAACATAATCTGAATGAGTTTGGTTGAATTTCCATAGGTCAGTTGTTGTTTTCACTTAAAATCGTGTCCATTTTAAACAAAAGAGAGACCCTTTGAGTGGTACCGGCCACACCGTGCCTCAGATTGAGTCAGGGTTGACTCTTACACGTCAAAAAGGACTAGTGGATCGTTCTTATAAAATATCAAGGCAATCCAAATGCGTTTGGTCGGAATTTCATAGGTCAGTTGTTGTTTTCAATTAAAATTGTGTCCATTTTAAACAAAAGAGAGACACTTTGAGTGATAGAGGTCACACCGTGTCTCGGATTGAGTCATGGATTACCCATATACATCAAAAATGAACCTTGTATCATTATCCTAAAGGATCAACACAATCCGAATGCGTTTGGTCAGATTTCCGTAGGTTAGTTGTTGTTTTCAATTAAAATCGTGCCCATTTTAAACAAAAGAGAGACCCTTTGAGTGGTACTGGCCACACCGTGCCTCGTATTGAGCCGGGGTTGACTCTTACACGTCACCAAGGACCCTTGGATCGTTCTTATAAAATATCAATAAAATCCAAATGCGTTTGGTCAGATTTTCATAGGTCAGTTGTTGTTTTCACTTAAAATTGTGTCTATTTTAAACAAAAGAGAGACCCTTTGAGTGGTACCGGCCACATCATGTCTTGGATTGAGGCAGGGTTGACTCTTACATGTCACCAAGGACCCTTGGATCATTCTTATAAAATATCAAGGCAATTCTAATGCGTTTGGATGTATTTTAATAGGTCAGTTGTTGTTTTCAATTAAAATTGTGTCCATTTTAAACAAAAGAGAGACCCTTTGAGTGATAGCGATCACACCGTGCCTCGGATTGAGGCAGGGATGACTCATACATGTCAAAAATGACCCTTGTATTGTTATCCTAAAGGATCAACACAATCCGAATGCATTTGGTCGGATTTCCGTAGGTCAGTTGTTGTTTTCACTTAAAATTTTGTCCATTTTAAACAAAAGAGAGATCCTTTGAGTGGTACCGGCCACACCGTGCCTTGGATTGAGGCGGGGTTGACTCTTACACGTCACCAAGTACCCTTGGATCATTATTATAAAATATAAAGTTAATCCGAATGTGTTTGGTTGGATTTTCATAGTTCAATTGTTGTTTTTAATTAAAATTATGTCCATTTTAAACAAAAGAGAGACCCTTTGAGTGATAGCAGCCACACCATGCCTCGGATTGAGTCGGGGATGACTCGTACACGTCACCAAGGACCAGTGGATCATTCTCCTAAAGGATAAACATAATCCGAATGTGTTTGGGTGGATTTCCATAGGTCAGTTGTTTTTTCACTTAAAATAGTGTCTATTTTAAACAAAATAGAGACCCTTTGAGTGGTACCGGCCACACCGTGTCTCTGATTGAGGCGGGGTTGACTCATACACATCACCAAGGACCTGTGGATCGTTATTATAAAAGATCAAGGAAATCCTAATGTGTTTGGTCGGATTTTTATAGGTCAGTTGTTGTTTTCAATTAAAATTGTGTCCATTTTAAACAAAAGAGAGACCCTTTGAGTGATAGCAGCCACACTGTGCCTTGGATTGAGGCGGGGATGACTTGTACACATCACAAAGGACCCGTGGATCGTTCTCCTAAAGGATCAACACAATTTGAATGCGTTTGGTCAGATTTCCGTAGATCAGTTGTTGTTTTCACTTAAAATCGTGTCCATTTAAAACAAAATAGAGACCCTTTGAGTGGTACCAGCCACACCGTGCCTCGGATTGAGGCAGGGTTGACTCTTACACGTCAGAAAGGACCATTGGATCTTTATCCTAAAGGATCAACGCAATCCAAATGCGTTTGGTCGGATTTCCGTAGGCCAGTTGTTGTTTTCAATTAAAATGGTTTCCATTTTAAACAAAAGAGAGACCCTTTGAGTGGTTCAGCATTCTTGCATGTTGATGGTGCATATCATCTGTTAAAATGGGAAAATGACACATTGGATAAAGTATGTTTTATTTAATAACAATTACAATTTTCCTATGAACATTTACATACAACAATGTTTCATCTTTTGATCCCCTTAACCCCTCTCAAAAATGACCACCAATTGTATATGTCCCCAAGTCAGATCTTCATTGTATTTGTGTACAATCTGCCATCAGGTATGCGACCCACTCATTTCTGAACACATCTATATCATCTTGTGAGTATGAGGATTTTCGAAAGTCAGAGTAGTACTGCAAAATATAAAAATAAAGAATTAATAAATAACTTAAACGAACTAGTAGTTGTTTTTGAAAATACCTCTTTAGGGATGCTAGTTTGCTGATGAAAAACGATCTCTTTCATAAATTTAAAAACATAATAATCGCAATAATTGTCATTTGTTTGTTTTGGACACTGCAAAAAAATTTATCATTAGGAGAATAAGTAACTTGTGTTGAGATGTGTTTGGATAGTGAAATTTTATTATATATACCCTAATATTTGTCCAGACGTAGTACTTGTTCGCCTCCCTATGCTTATCCCCTGTCCTCATTCCTTTTTTTAGACGATAATGATACACCGCCCTATCATAAAATAATCCTCAGTAAGAGATAATATAAATTATATTACTTGATGTTTAGACCTAAAATGTAAGATTTGGTGTCTTGCAGATTCACAAACTCCATCATGTGTGGTCGATTTGATGGATATCCTTGCTTTGAATCCAGAAAATAAATCTTCGGAGTATCCAAGTTCACTGCAATTAGCAACCAATGTTGCCTAAAAACACAAAAAGTGATAAGTAATAAAAGAAGTGAAAATGTAATTGATATGCTTTAATCGTAGAGTATTACCCCTACATGGTTGGTATTAGGAAAAGTCTGTCATTTGTAATCTTGCTTTCAAATGTTTTTAGCAAGCCGTTCACTATTGCATCCCTTTTTGATGGCTCTATTTTTGTTAGGTGTTTTGATGTGATATAAGGACTAACGAGTCCAAATCTTGGCTCATGGGAAAATTCCTTTAACTGTTTTTCATAAATGCGTCTGTCAACATAATAAAATGCATTTAGTCATAATTTTCACATTAGATCAGCTTTTAGAAAATCAATTCATGGAAACATACCTCATATATACATTTACAACTGTGACGCCTAGCCAACCGTTTTCAAGGATTTCATTTACATTTTCAGCAGCAACGAAATCTTAACTTTCCTCTCCGTATATATTCTCTTCGAAAACCACTATATGACTATTACCATCTTTTAGCTTCGTATCCACATGAGTCTTCAATGCTAGTAAATGTGGATAGATAACAGGTGGTGTTATTGTGCTTTCAGTAGCTCCTTGGGATCGGTTGGTCGATCCTTTAGATGGTTTTGAGCCGAGGTTTGTCACCCCCTTCCCTTTCTCCGTCTATAACAACAATCATTGGTTCAGATGCTTTTTTCATTAATTGTTAAGAGTTTAGCTTGAAAAAAAAGGAAATAAATACCTCTTTGTCTGCATGTACTCTTACAAGTTGTGACGGTCATGCAATGAATGACCCAATAGCCTTTCCGACCATATGAATAACATCATCATCAAGTGGAATAGGTAGCTCTGCATTTGGCTCATGAGCTACAGTAATCATCACTTTCATATGGTCTTTCGGAAGTGGTCTATTATGCAGTGTGGAATCTGGGATATTGAACACTGTAGCCCTCGCTACAAGGTGATAAGTGGGTGTTGACAGATATAAATCACAATCATTATCACCCTGTAGAATATCAGTGTAGAAAAATTATCAGTGTTTGTTTTATTCACATTTCATAGGAACAATTATTAGAATATTGATTACCATGTCTATGACAGTTCTTTGAGGAAAATGGCTTGCCTCAAAGCTGGTGGGGGGTGTGGCGGGATGTTCACGTGTTGGTTGTTCCTGAGTTGTGTCTTCCCTTTACTTACCACCCATAAAAGTTGCTAGCAACTCTCCCTGCCATTGCAATCGTTCTTCAAGGGTTGCTATTTTTTCACTCATTTGTTCCAATTTTTCATCTGTATCATCCATTTTCTTCTTCTTCTCAAAATATACTCAGGGTGTCACCCCAAACCTTGCACCTCTGACACAACCGTATTTTTCTGGATGCTTCAAAGCCATCGATAATAGGTCTGTATCAGCTACAGGAGTAGCTGATTCCTATGATTGTCAGATATAGGAAAATAACTAATTATTTTTAAGTATTAGCAATTTTAAACAAATCTTTTTATCGTCGTGTCATACTTACACATATTTCCCACACTTTCTGTGTGTTCTCATCTACTAACTTCCCTTCTTTGTTCACACGTGCCTCCTTCCATAGCACATGACGTGGGATGGAAGTGCATTTGGTTTTAGACTCATCAATCTACATATAAACATAGAAAGATGATTATGGTGTTGTTTAATGGCACCTAACAATATTACTGTAAATTTAAAATACGCACCATTTTCTTTTCTAATGAAGCGTACCCCATCCTTGCTTTACGATAGGGGTATGTTGGTTTTGATGCACATTACTTATTTTCAGTAGAGAGTTTCTGTTTCATAAATGAAATATTGACAATCAAAGTGATGAATGCAGGTATCCTCAAACAACATATTATCACCCACAATGTACCTGAAACTTCTCATCCCCACGACGGCCAATAAATGCATCTCATGCTTCTTGGGATATCAGGTGAGTGTAGACAATGGGTGGGTGCGAGTTTATTTTATCTTTAGAATCTTTCAGGTGACATCTTGTTAAAATAGTGCAAAAACCTTGATGAATCTTTCCTGCAAGCCTTAGTACATAATCCTTGTGTGAATTGTCTACTATAAATGTACTATCCAAGAGATTGAGAAGAGTAAGACATTGTTTCATTATTTTATTTGCTAGTAAATTGAAGAAATAAATTCATAATGTTACCGTAATTTCTTCCCAGATCACAGCCTTCAGCCCGGACACAACATGGTGCCATGAGTCTATTTCAATCGACACGCGTTGCCGAGTGACAACTCCAATGTAGCTGCTAAACATAGCCTTGTTGGGATTCACATGTTGTCCTCGTGCATTCCATCCGACTTCAAATTTGATGTCTTTGCTTTTCGCCTTAAGAATTTTGGCTAACACCGTCAAACTACAACGCACCTGTGTTTTCTGCGATGTCGGTCCTTCATTCCCGACCATTTCATCGATATCAACATCATCTATATGTTCATCTAGAATGGTATCAACGGTATGTGCTGATGGTTGTTGAACCTCAACACTAAGAGCAGCAGGATCCACAGCAGCAGGAGAAGCAGCAGCCACAGCAGGAGCAGCAAGAGCAGCAGGAGCCGCAGCAGGATGAGCAGCAGGAGCAACAGGAGTCGCAGCAGGAGTAGCAAGAGCAGCAGGAGCTGTAGTAGGAGGAGCAGCAGGAGCAATAGGAGCCGACGTAGGAGCAACAGCAGCAGCAGCATGAGCTGTAGGAGCAGCAGGAGCAGCAGCATCTTGAGAGACTTGTTCAGCCTCAAGGTTAGGAGCACCAGAATGTGCAGAAGTCATTATCTGCAAAAGTGGTTGAACTGTTAATTCAGATTACATAAATTCATTAATGATAAGATAATAACATGAGATAACAAGATCTATATTACAAACAAAATATAACCTATTTACTGAACTCTCTTTCTTTTTTTTCAAAGGTTGAAGAGATTTGACACCTCTATCGACTATCCAAATCCCTTCATTGTGGTCTCCTCTAACATACAAAACATCATCTGCATTGGGACCGCTTCGAAATTATTGCGACGTACCACTAAAAGGATCATCCTCAACTGAATTTTCATCGGAACCTTCAGTAGTTTTGGACGATAACAGAACAATCGACCACTTTCGGTTTGCGGGATCTGGAACATAAAAAACTTGTACCGCTTGTGATGCCATTATAAACCGTTCGTCTTTGTACCCTTCTTTACTAAAATAAACTTTCACAAATCCACATTCATCTATTTTAACACCATTATTGTTATCAATCCATTTTCATTGAAAAAACAGCAATTGGAATGTCATATAATCCAACTCCCATATTAGTTTGATAATGCCAAAGTATGACATATTTTCATAAATTGGATTTATGTTCTTACTACCAGAAACATGCATTGCTTCAGCCACTAGTGTAACTCCACTATTTTTCATGGTACTATCTTCATCATGTTCATCTGTATAGAATGTATAACCATTAATTACATAACCACTGTAAGATAATACATACACACTTGTTCTGGCAACTAGCTATCGAAGTCGTTCTGAAATTGAATTCGGATTTTCATCCAAATGCTTAAAAATATGGTCTTGAAACCATCCTATAAACTGGTGATTATGTGTATCTGATAACCATTTTTCAGCCCTCGATGAATTCAACTTCCTAAGAATTTCTTTGTGAGTTTCAATATATGGAGCAACCTCCCAACTGTTATGCAAAACATAAAGATGAGACTACTCCTGATCTATAATACTGATTGTCACAACTTCTCTTCCAGAAATTCCCTCACCCTCAATGCGTCCAGTGTGACGAGATTTCGGGAGACCAATGCTTTCCACATCAGATATGTATTCAATACAAAATTCAATGCCTTCCTTAAAAATATATCGATCCACTATACAACCCTCTAGCCGACTTCGATTTTTGACATACCCTTTCAAAATCTTCATATACCGTTCAACAGGATACATCCATCTATAGTGCACAGGACCACAAAGTCGAATCTCTCTCACCGAGTGAATCATCAAATGAACCATCATATCAAAGAATGTTGGCGGGAAGAACATTTCTAATTCACATAATATGATGACAATTTCTTTTTCCATAGCTGAAAATTTCCCTGGGTCTAAAACTTTGCTACATATAGCTTTGAAAAAGAAACAAAGTTTGGTTAACGTATGACGAACATTCTTGGGAAAAATGCAACGTAAAGCTATAGGAATTAGATCTTGCATCAAAACATGGAAATCATGTGATTTCAAACCTTTTAACTTCAAATCATTCATTGACACAATGTTATTGATATTTGATGAGTACCCCTCTGGAACCTTTACATCATTGAAGAAGTTGCAAAACTGATATCTCTCCGCCCTAGAAAGAGTATAAGTAGCTGGAGGAAGAAACATTCGATTTTCACCCTTCACGGGAGCCAACTCTTCTCGTATTCCCATATCAACCATGTCCAACCTTGCCTTAATTACATCTTTTGTTTTTCCAGGGGCATTTAGCAACGTTCTGATAACACTGTCACATACATTTTTTTCCACATGCATCACATCAAGAAAATGTCTGACGTACAAACAATTCCAGTATGGTAATTCAAAAAAACTGATCTCTTTTTCCAACCGATTTTCGTAAGGTTTTTCGAAAATGGTTTACCAAAAATAGTGTTCAGATCTTTTACTTTCTCAAATAGCTGATCACCTATCAGTGGAGATGGTGTTGCGTGTTTTTATGAACTTCCATTGAATGATGTCATCCAAGATCGGTACTTATGTCGATGAGGTATAAATCTATGATGTCCTAGAAACACATATTTCGATGAATGTTTCAACCTAATTGATTTTGTATCTTCTTCGCACACGGGACACCCTTGAGTTCCTTTAATGCTATAGCCTGAAAAATTTCCATAAGCAGAGAAATCATTTATTGTCCCATACAACATCGCTCTCAACGTGAAGTATTCACTTTTATAATCATCATACAACATTACACCTGAGTCCCACAATAACTTCAAATCCTCGATCAAAGGAGCCAGATAAACATCAATATTGTTACCTGGTTGTTTTGGTCCTGATATAAGCATAGATAACATGATGAATTTCCGATTCATGCATAACCAGGGTGGCAAGTTATAATTTACCAACATAACAGGCCATGTACTATGAGTGTTGGTTTGAAAACCAAAAGGATTCACTCCATCTGTAGATAACGCAATAAAAAGGTTTCTCGGCTCTTTTCCAAATTCAGGATACTCATGATCAATTTTCTTCTATTGAGGAGAGTCGTCCGGATGACGTAATAACCCATCTTTATTTCTTTTATCTACATGCCATGATAATTGTCTTGTAGTTTCTTCACTTCCATATAGATGCCTAAACCTTGGAATGATTGGAAAGTACCATACAACTTTCGTAGGATTGGATTTATCTTTCTTGTATCGAGAAGCACCACACTTTGGGCATTCTGTAAGTGATTTGTTCTCCTTGCAAAACAATATACAGTCTTTCAGGCAGGCATGTATTCTTTCAAAAATCATTCCCATCGAGCGTAGCATTCGTCTATCTTCATATGTCCGGCTTGGGAGCTCATTATCTTCTGGGAGCATGTCATTCAAGAGAGAAAGTAGTTCCGTAAAACTGACATCACTCCATCTATTGCCTGCTTTCAATTTATACAACTTCAGTACAGTTGACAATGTTGTATACTTAGTGCAAGCAGCATACAATGGTGTCTTTGCACAACTCTTTAACTTCTCAAATAATTTTGGGCAATCACGGAGTTCATCTTGAATTGTCTTTGTCATTTCCTCAATACGATCTTCATCATCATTGACATCTGTAATCACATCCTCCATACAGTCTTCTTCATTATCCATATTTGTATTCATATCTGACGATCCATAAAACGCAGTTTTATCCCAACCAGTAGCTACATTCGCTTTTTCTCCGTGTTTATTCCAACATTTATAACTCCGATCTATTTCGTGACATATCAAATATTCTTCCAACTCCTCTGGAGTAAGTAGTCTATAATAACAACAACGTAAACACAGACAAAGGATTTGAGAAGGATCCTTTGCGTGATCCTTTTCAAACTTGATGAACTCTTTCACTCTATTCTCATACTCTATTGTTAAACGATTAGAATCCATCCAATCTTTATTCATCTTCATCCTATTTGAATCTCAAATATTAGTATTTATGGTTCAAGTACACAAAACAAGACTTCCAAATACAGTAGAAGAGAACCACTTCCTTATAAGGAGATCAAGTAGTCTAACCTATAATCAAGATTCATAAAAAAGAATATTAGATCCACTAAAAAGATGATGATCTATCACTCTATAAGGATGATATAAGAGGAGATAGAGGATTTCCAATCGATGAGAGATCCCCTTATCAGAGAGAAACCAAAAGCATCCACTGGAGCTTCTATCTGAGAAGAAGGGAGTTTGGAGGAGTTAAAATGACTCTTGTAAGCCTTAAAAAATTAAGATTTCAAAGGAGAGTTGTGTAGGAGAAAAAAGAATATAAAATGGGGCTCATGGAATTTAAGACTATAAAAAAAGATACCACGTTGCAACCTCCCATGGACACGGTACAGAAAGGATTTAGACAACCATACTATGGTGTAGACTTCTTGTCATGGCCAGGTTGTCATCCCACTTGACACCTGACCCAACTCGTGGGAAGGTCCAAGGGGAATTACCAATCCCCATGGGTTGTAACTAGTGCCTAGGCATTGAGTAACACCTTTGGGAATGGTTTTTTCATGTAAAAACCCATAAATATTACATAATAATCAAACAGCATGTCATAACCAAATTTCACAATATAATAGACCAAAAGATAACACTGCAATAGGGGATAAGCATTTAACAATTTCAACCAAAACCAAAATAACAAAAAAAAAGGTAAGGGAACCCACAATACAACCAAGCCTCTATGAAACATGAGGGTCAACATCCCCATTCCACAACCAATAACAGTCACCAAAAGGGGAACTACTAGCACATATATCCACCATCACCACCAAGGGAACCTTGCCTTTAACTGGGTAAAACATAATAAGGTCTACATAAACCTGAGGGTGTATATAAGGTGTGAGCCAACATACCTAGTAGGACACAACAAAAATAGATTCCATGTAATGACATTATGATAAACATTAACATGTTATTTTTTAGGAAAAAGGAAGATACAATTTAAATAAAACATTCTTTGAAATAAAAGAGATAGTAAATGTGACAAGATAATGGTAAGAATAGTATGAGCACTATAGAAAATCTCTAAGGTATTAGGGTTACTAGGGTCCTAGGATCCTCGTACTCTTGGTGATCGCATCTCTTAGACATGAAGGTCCTATTTGAGCCTCCAATCCCTAGCACATGAATGTTTAGTTAGTGTTGTTATGTATATCCTTATTAAGGAGACCAATCATCGGCCTGACTAATTCACCTAATATACTAGACCTAGTCTACCCACCTAGATAACTAGGATTCCATTGTGCTCAATTCCACCCCCTATATAAAATTATATCTATTTTATACAATCACACTTCCAATAATAGAAACACACATGACAAACAACCATTTACAATAGTCAAATCATTATCAAACCCTTACGCACAACAAAAAAATTGAAAAACATGTTTCCCACAACCCAGACAATTTATAAAACCATTTTAGAACCAAATAAATCATATTAAAAACCTAAAACAATGTCAAATAATGGAACAACCTACCTATTTCTTGATATCTTCACAAAACTAGAATGAAACCACCAACTGAACTAAGGAAATGCCCTAAGGATGCAATTAAACACCATAACCATAAATATTTAACCCAAATAATTGAGATTAAAGCCAACCTCGGTCAAAACCCTTTCTATAGAAAAATAACCCAAGAGAGAAAAAAGTAGTGACCAAGAAAGGAGAATAAAAGAGAATATGAGATTCTTACTTAGAGATTCCTTGTAGATAAAAGGCCAAATCACCCTAAAAATGGAGCCCAAGGGAAGAGAGAAAGGGAGGGAGTTTCACCTTGGGATAGAGGGTCAAATGGGAAGATTCACCGAATAGAGGACCACTACGAAAAAATTAAAATGAACAGATAACCAATATTCCGAAGAACCCTTAATGTATATCCTCCAAGAACATCATACATCTCCAAATGACACGTCTACATCACTAAGAAGAGAGAAAATCCCAATAATGTCCAGAGACCTAGCATAGGTCACCCAACCATTTAAATTTTCACTAAAATGGTGGGACATAAGATGAAAATATACTAAGAACACATCCTTTCACCCAAATAAGAGACTACAACCACTAACCATGAAGAACCACTAAGAGCATAATTCGAAACCTAAGAAAAGGTACACCCAAAACATACCAATGAATCCAAATGAAATAACACAATCAATATCCATCAATGATTCAACCAACAACAAGAACAATATTAAAAAAATATTTGGAAAACATGCCTTAAAGGGAGGTACGGCAAACCGAAGAGGGCGTTGCGGGCGGCGGAGGTCCGGCAACGAGAAGTCGGGCGTTGCGGGCGGCGGAGGTCCGACAAACCGAAGAGGAAGTTGCGGGCGGCGGAGGTCCGGCAACGAGAACTCAGCGGGCGACAGAGGGGAGTCGCAGGGTTCCAGTACCGCGAGAGCTTTAGGTCGCGATAAAACGAAGGCATTGTGCAACCGACTTTATAAAAAAATGGATTAAGGTTTTATCAGCGCTAACAAATCACTGATAAAGACTACCTTTATCAGCGCTATCATTTTAGCGCCGATAAAGGTATCATTTATCAGCGCTTTTTTAGCGCTGATAATGGTAGTCTTTATCAGCGCTAAAAAAACGCTGATAAATCATTCTTGTATCAGCACTCAAATTTTAGCGCTGATACAGAGAGTCTTTATCAGCACTTTTCTAGCGTTGATAAAGGGTCGTTTTATCAGCGGTTTTGCTTAGCGCTGATATAAGGGGACGCTTCCCTTATCTGTTTTTGTAGTAGTGAAATGGGGTGAAATTTGACAATCATAAGACATTGCTACTCTTAAAGAGTTCGTTAATTTTTTTCTCATAACTAAAGGTTGATAAAATAATTCATTTTTTCAAAATTATCAAGAGGCGTGAAAATAAATATAACAATATATGACACATAAAATAAGACTTGTTGATATAGCTTTTTGAATACGTGGGGTTGATGTGCAAATGAAGCATGTCAAAAAAAATGTTTAAAAAGACAAGACATACATTTTTCATGTAAAAATTATTCATAGTGCACAATGGGGAAGACGTTAATATGTGTTATGAAACTATATCGTGGTACTATTTGAAATCGCAAAGTTTTCGATTGAAAATGAAACATGATGTTAAACCCTACACTAAAATCATGAACCTAAACCCAAAATTCTTACCAAAATAATCATAAAACTAAAACCTAAAACCCTAATACCTAAAATCTGAACTCTAAACCCAAAAACAGATGATGACAAATGAAAGATAAAATGAGTGGAACAACCAATGATCTAGATTAATCATCAAATCTAATGGTTAGATTTATCATATAATGAGCTGGCATATGAAAATAGGGATTGAAAATTAATAATCACACTTCATAAGGGAATGATGACATGTACAAAAATGTTAGCCGATTGAGATCATGGTAAACGAAGTTAAGCTGAGCCAGACCAACAAAGATGTTAATACATAAGGCAATAAATAAAAATTAAGACTTTTTTCCAGAAAAAACGTGGCATTATTGAGAAAATTAAGAGCTATTATTGAATCATTTCTAGATTGTTTATTAAGGAAAAAATCTACTCAAATTTAAATAAAAAACATATTTTCCTAAAAAAATAGGAAGGTTAAAAAAAATAACTAGCCGCCGGAATAAAACTTTGAATTTTATTCCCCAAACCAATGACCTGCCCTCACGGGACGCCCGCTCACGGTGCTGCGGCAAATTACTCCGACGCGCCTCCCAATCAAACCCTGAAGCCACCCATTCTGGGACGGCTTTTCGTCACCTCACTGGTACCCTTCTTCCCAGCCGCCACCTTGTCGCCACAGGGTCCACGTGTCAGGACAGGAGACGCTGCCCTGGTTCCACGTCCGCCATTAGGGCCACCCGTTGTTCTTGAACTGGAACGAATTGGCCTCGCAGATTCACTCCGCCGCCCCGCTGCCCGACTTTGTTCTGTCTTCAAATCCGTCACCTACAGACAACAAAAACACGTTAAAAAACACAGGTCAGCCAAACAGACCTTAAATAAAAAAGAACTCGTGACACTCAAATACCTTTCTGCAATGGCTTCTATTCAGTACAGATTCTTGGTTGGACGGAGGCACGGGCGGCGTTTTACAGTTCATGCTTCTCTGTGGAAGTTTCATCTCTGCTTCTGTCTTTTGCTGAATAGAAGAAGAAGAAAGCAATTTACCTGACAACGTTCTAGAATAAGGGATCAAATCTACAGAACCATGTAATTCATGTACCAGTACCCACCCGAGTTCTAAGAAAATTCCGATTAATCTCTGCCCCTTTTGTATGAATTTTTCCATCGGACTTCATATAAAGCTGCATCAAACGATCAAAAACATGAGGCAACATCAAACACGTCCTTAAATAGAAAGGTGCGTTTGCTTGCCTCTTTGCACTTTTCTTCTCGTTTGCCAATACTGGAACCGGTCGGATTTATGGAGTGCATGGGCCTGACCATAATGATATGCAAATAAATAATACATCGAAACAATCGGAGACTGCATAACCTTGTTCATGTATGAACCTATTAGCGGTTGAATGGCCTTTAGATTCCAACTTCAGTGGAGTTGAAGATCGATTCGCAACTACTTTCTTTGCCCCAATTTTGCCTTCCCTGACAAAATCAAAAGAAGCACCTTTTAGCACCCCGATTTTACACATCTGCTATTCATGGAAAACAGTTATACCACCTATTCTCATGAATCAATCTTGCTCTGGAATTTTGAATTCCCTGGGAAAAAGAACAATTGGACAACATTATAACTCACTTTCACAAACAACATCGAGCTGATCCCCAAAACAAATTAGATTCGGCAGAAAAGGATGCTTCTTGGTTACCTCTTTTCTATTTCCAGCTGCTTCATCCTTCCTAAAATTCAAAGCTTTGACACAGTGCCTAAGGCTGTTGTCAGCTCTACTCGCTGCGCGCTTGCACCTGAAAACGCCACTGGATCAGAATTTAGCTCTGAATTTTGAAATAATAGTAATAATAAAACCCCTTTTCATGTTTATTGACCTATCGAAAGCTTGATGCTCTCCCGATTCAAGCTTCCTTAATGTAGAAGGCCGGGGCACCCCTGCTTTAGTTGCCATTACTTCTTTTTCATTGCTACAGAAACAAGAGAATTCCATCAAAACATCCGAGTAAATGAATGGCGTGAATTTGTGATCGAGTTTACTAAGAATTACCATTTAATCTCACAACATAATTCAACCTTTGAACATCCAGGCTCCTGAACCAAAGAACCACTTTTGATCAACAATCACCGTAAAATGAATATGGTGTCTCGCTACAAAAATTTTGTCATTTTGATTGTATGGATTATGCTTACTCCCGCATTTAAATTGTGTAAAGAACGTGTGGCTGAGGAAAGGATTGGTGATGGCTGCTTCTCTGTTTTTCTCCTTCCCGGCAAAACCATTGCTGCCCGTGTAGCGGGAACCTTGGCCGAATCTTTTAATGATCCACTCAACAAGCTTCTCCGGGTCACATTGATACTGGGTTGGGCCTTCTTATTGAATTTTGTAAGTTGCAACCCCTCTAAATCCTTCAACCATGATGAAGATATGAGATACTATGCAATGGATAGCTAATGTGCATCCTAATTATGAACTGGAAAAGGATAACACATAACAATGACAGGCATGTACTTGGAAACAAAAAACACATCACATCTCCAAGTCAAACCAAGCAATAGTTTGTAACAGTTGTTCGCCTTGTTACTCTAAAAACATATGCACCTAAATTCCTGAAGAAAATCCCTAAGTGAGAAATTTAGCTCTTCAATAAGTAATCAGGAAACAAGTATATATAAGTACTTAGGATATGTTAAACAACACTTGACTGCATATAGCACTTATCCCTTATGATAAGCAGTTTGAAAAAATAAGTGGTATTTGTTTTGTTTTTGAAAAAACACTTACATTAAAGTTCTAGAAGAAAACCACTTAAATAAATGACAGAAAAAAGCATTGTCAACAAGCAATCTGTAAACATTTAAATAGAATCACTTATCATAGGTGATTAGTGCTATAAACAGTTTTCAATGTGTATTGTCAAACGAACCCTTATTACAAGGGATACGTGTAAAAAAGACTATTCTACAAGTTTTGTCAAATGCAACTTAAGTCTAACAGTTGTTGATTTTGACTTGAAGCACAACCATGGTTATCAGAACCGGACCAGTCATTGAAGCAGTGAAAGGAGTGGGTTCAACCAGTGGTTTAATGATCTAAACAGCCAGACCGGTTGTGATTAAAATATTCAATATATATATATATATATAATATTTATATATAATATTTCTCGAATAATTATGACTGTTTAAAAAAAAATGAACAATTATATGTTTTAAGTAACATAAAAATAATATCATAAATAATTAAATATTAACCATAGTTAACAAACCATTAAATAATTAGCCATAATCGTTAACCATGATTGCTAAACATAATTAATCATTATTGGTTAAAAAATCATAATTAATCATAATTGTTAAGCGTAATTAATCATAATTAACCATAATTGATTAATAAATCATTAAATAATTAATCATAATTGTTAACCATAATTAATCATAGTTCATAGAAATCAACCATTATATTTTTAAATAAATAATTAAATATTATTTTATTAATGTTTATTTACAATTATTGGTTGTAAACAAATAATTGTTCAAATTACACAAGATTTTTGAAATTATTTTAAGGCAACTTTATTTAAAAGAAAATAAATTAAATTATTATAAAATTATTTTAATCCAACAATCGTTTAAAATAAAATATTTTATGAAATTTTGTTTATATATATATATATATTAAATAAAATGTAATACTGAATATAATAGTAGTTAAACATTTTATATATATAGACATATATATAAACAAAACAAAACTAAAATAAAATAAATTAAAATAATGGTTGGACTGGCATACTGAAAACGGGCGGTCCAGCCCAGTTCCCACCAGTCTGATCTCATAAACAGTTTACCCTAACCAGACCGGTCACCTAAACAGTTCATCGGTCAAACCAGCCGGTCCGGTCCGGTTCCAATATGATGCCAAAAAAAATGATAAGGACGCAAAAAAAATCCCAATACTACTCAAAAGCTGATGAGAATCTACTGTCCTATTTTAAAACCCACAAATGGGACATGTACATGCATATATGAGAGACCAAGAAGCTCAATAGTGCACACCTTCAGAGAATGCATTTGACCATGGTCCAAACCAAGATTGCCATTTTCCTCAGCTTCTTGATTATTATGGCAAGCATCGTTTGCATCCAAATGATTATCATTGTTCACAGCTTCCTTGTTAAGGTGTTCATCTTGCTCAACATTGATGCAGAGAAAGTTGCCACTTCCAGTTTCATTCTGACATGCTTTCTCAGGCTCAAGATATTCAGGAACACAGGCTCCTCCAATCATTATATTATCAGAAGGTGGAGCTGCTCGAGGTTCAATACCTGCAGTTTCTGTATTACACCCTCCCAATATTTCCTCTATATGGAAATTACCAGCAAATTTTTCATTAAAGTGGAGGACTAGACTATCATCACCATTGACAGAGTCAATTTCAATACTCTTGTCCTCTGGAAATATATTTTCACAGGTCTGATTTTCACAAATTTGGTTTTCATGCATTGGAGAAGGCTCCACTCGAGGGTCAGATATATCCTTTCCATCAAAATTTGTCTCACTAGAATCATTAGAACTTTCATTAAAGCAATCAAAATTGCTATGTTCATTTTTTATAGAGTCGGTTTCAAAACTTTTACCCATCCCATCTGACATGCCATCTTCACACCCTGCAGCCCAAAAGACTTTGTTGGAGCCTGGCTCTAACGGAGGCCTGGCATAAAATATTTCAGTATTGACACAATGCTCAGACTGGTCAGGATTTGTGTCAGAATGACAGCTTGATTTATTAATCACATCCTCAGTTTCATCACTATTATCCTTTTCAGGCATTACACATTCTGTCCCATGTCGCCACACTGATGAATTTCGATGCATAAAACCTTTTTTCTTATAGTGAGCCTCAAAATAAGCCTTCATCTCAGTAACAGACACAGATTTTGTAAATTTCTTAACCTCTTCGAGATATTTATTGTGTGAGAAGGAAGAATGCCGCTCCCAAGATAATGCCTCATTTTCAAATCTTCCAAATGAAATAGAATCAGAACGTAGTAGAGAATGAGCCTGCAAATTTTAAAGAAATTAGGTTTTGTATGAAGTGGCGAAATGTGTCAATGAACAAAAATTCAGATCACATTTATTGTTTGCCATCATCAAACATAGTGGCATAGCTAACAAGAAATCTTCTGAAGCAAATTTAGTGAAATAATAATCTCATGCTAATGCATCACCAACCCCTTTTGTTTGTGTGGATGCAATACAATTTGGTTTGCAATTTTAGGTCAATAAGAGTCTATCAAATCTGCTGGGAAGGAGCTAGCAAAACCCCAAATTTATGAATAACATGTCAGAAAGGACTTCACAAGGTTAATAGTGAAACATGTAAATAATTTGCATATAATATTCTCCCCAAAAAATCAGCATAAAATGTATGCTGACATTGTAACAAACAAAATGGCAGATGATATTTTATTAAACTAATCACAATATATGAGTATAATTGTAGCAAACTGTTTACATGTTTCACTACTGTTCACCGTCATCAAACTGAAGCACGGTTGAGTTTTCCGAGAGCAGTTAATTCTCAAGTTCAATTGAGGAGGTATACCAGGGTCAAAAAACCGGAGTAAAGATTTGAATCAAACTTGCATTAATTTCTTTTTAACGGTTGGTGGAACCCGAAAGCACGGAAAAGTCTGAGTAACATGAAACAGTGGAAGTCAATAATGAAGGAAGAGATTGATTCCTTGTAAATGAATGAAACATGGGAGCCAACGGATATGTCGCTAGAAAAACAAGTACTTTAGAACAAATGAGACTACCGTTTGAAGGAAGAAGCTCATGGTAGAAAACGGCACAAGGCAAGGTAGGTTGTCAAAGGCTTTCAACAAAAGCAAGGGATCGATTTCAGTGAAATCTTCTCTCAGATAGTGCAATATATACAACAATCCAAATTATGCTTGGAACGGTTGCATCGGAAGATTTATATCTTGTGCAATTAGATGTGAGGACGACATTCCTTCATGGTATTTTGGTGTGCAAACTCAAACAAAGATTGTATGGGCCAAACTAAGCACCCATACAATGGTATAAGAGATTTGATGCTTTCAAGAAAGATAAAGCTTTCATCCAGTGCAATGCGGATCATTGCTGTTGCTTTAGGGTGTTTGATAATAAAGAATTCATCATACTTTTCTTGTATGTGGATGACATGCTCTTGGCGGGTCCGATGATGTAACAGATGATAGAGCTGAAGCAAGAGTTGGCTGGAACGTTCGAGATAAAATATCTTGGAGCAAAAAAAAGGATTTTGGGGATGGGGATCAATAGAGATTGGACGATGGGAGTCGTGATGTTGTCTCGATCTGGCTACAGAAGGTTTCAGAAAGGTTCGGAATATCTTGATCTAAGTCTATTTCAACCCCATTGGTCGGTTACTTCAGGTAATCCAAAGAGAAGGCGCCCAAAACGAATGATGAGGCAAAGTACATGGCAAGGGTTCTATATGCATCGATGGTTGGTAAGGGTTCTATATGCATCGATGATCGGTAGTCTAATGTGTCATGAATTGTACTAGGTCGGACATTGCTTTTGCAATGAAAGTTGTCAACGGGTTCATGTTGAATCCAAGAAACAAACACTGGAAAGCTATGAAGTGGACACACCGGTATCTCAAAGAAAGCATAGAATTATCTGTGTTTTCAGGACGGATGGGTCATTGTGGGGATATATTGATGTAGACTTTGAAAAATGCGGATTAGTCCGAGAAATATCTGTGTTCACTTATGGAGGAACGACAGTAAACTAAATATCCTGACTACAACCAATGGTTGCACTGCCAACCACAAAAGTAGAGTATGTGGCAACAATGAAAGCTAGAAATGAGTTGACATGACTGGAGGGAAGGAAATTAGAAAGAAACAGAGAAATGAAATGTTATACTGTGATAGTCAAGATGCAATCCATCTATCTTACTAAAAATCAGTTGTTTCGCTCAAAGACAAAACGCATTCATCTAAAATATCACTTCATCGGAAGTCTCCTGCAAGACGGAGTGCTAGAACTAGTGAAGATTATTAGGAGTGAAAATTCGACAAATATGTTGACAAAGGTCATATTTCAAGAAAGACTGAGGTGGTGTTGTTCCTTGATAGGACTTGAATGGCTGGGAGGTGATCATAAGATCACTACTACAACAAAAGACATAAGAGAAGGGACATGTTTGGAAAACAATTGAAGGAAATCCTTGACACGGCCTTCGAGCGAGAGATCGTTAAGGTATGAAATTTGCTTCTCGATCTAGACACTACTGATGGAACATCATCAGATCAGTTGGAGCGTTGATCGAGCAATCACGATGATGGATTGTTGCAACTGGAAGAACAACATCAAAGTGTGCAGTTGGGCGGTGGAAGGAGACTCGATCAACGGCTGGATGTAGTTGGGCGGTGGAGATCTGATTTTCATAGTATCAACTAAAAAGCCAATGCAACCGGTTGAAGCACCAACCAATAATAAAGGAGTATTTTGGGAATATTTAATCCACATGTTGAACGGTGATTGCCTAGAGGTTCCAAGGTTTGCCTAAGGATGAATAGATGATTATCTTTCTCGCGAGTAGTGATCTGTAAGATAATTTATAACCTGAGTTTTTCGCTCCACTCACTTCTAATGGATTGAAGTGTTTCTCTGTGGACGTAGGGAATTTTCCGAACCACGTTAAAGTCCTTGTGTGTTGGTGTTGTGTGTGAGAGCTCTTACAACATTCTTACTCCGTTAATTGTTTCATTTCCAGAGTCTCATTTGGGTTTAGTAGGTATGGTGTGTGGCGTCTTATTTGGATACATCATTACCGGGTGTCTTCAGATATATGATCTTTGTTGTGCATTTGAAGTTCGGGGGTGGATCCTTATTGTAAGACAACAAGTTGACTTTGAGCTTGTGGTTGGTTAAGGGCACAAAAAATTCGTCCTCCATATCAAATTTGGTACTCCATGCCTTCAAACTGATAGGGTCCGAACAGCAAAGGTAAAAGGATGATGGTTGGGGAGTATTGTTAGGCTGTTAGGGGAGTGGGGAATCTGGGCCCGCATGGAGAATACTAGAATCCGTTAGGGTGTTAGAGGGGAGGAAGGGTTCAATTATAAATGAGCAGTGGGTGAGAGAGAAGGGAGGTAGAGGAATATTATTTTGGGTTGCTCTACTCTCATTCCATCTATTTACTTCCTCTATTGTATTTCATTTCCAGTTTTCTTAATATACAAGTAGCGGACTCTCGGTTTCCTATCAAATTGGTCCAACTTGCCGTTGTCGCACTCCACCTACTTCGTTTGAAGGTGACGCGCGCGACTCTGCGAAGCACTGTCGTTCGTCAGCTCTTTTCAGAGCCACTATTAGATCATTTCAATCAGTGCAAGCGTGCACGACCGACTCATCGTTCGAAGGAGATGCTCCACTATCGGTCTTCTTCTACCGACTTCAGTCCCGACGAGCCGCCTCCTGCTATCGTCCAGCAGCGTCGTGCATTGTCGACTTCTGTCAGACGCAACGCACACTACCTGCTCACGAGCGACGCAGGCTACCTGCTTGCAACCAGGGGAGTTGCGCACACCTGGAAGGCACACACGGTTGACACGCATTCCCAAGAGTCGTTCTAAGGCGGCACACCCTTCCGGCTCACCTTCAAACATGACGCACGCACCCCGCGCGCGTCAGCCGCAAAGCCCCCTCCCGCAGTTTTTTTCTTGCGCCTCTAGCCTTGGCCCCATAGAGACCCACCACCAAACTCACTGGGTGTCCTGGAATCATCGGTCACCGAGCTTACCACAACCATGACACAAGCTCAACAAAACCGGGAAAATGAACAGCTCGAGCAAGAGGTGTTCCGCACCTTCATGCTCAGTCGCTTCGAGAAATCGTCGCAACAGGACCCCGACGACCCTTCCTTGACGTCGAACCTCCTAGCAGCCCATTCCGATGCATTGGTGCCTTCGAGGTGCAGGGGCGCAACGCGATGATGGTCACACCTCCGCCTAGTCTTGCCTGCAACCAGCCCTTTGATGCGCGTCGTGTAGAGCTTCCCATCTTCACTGGCACTGATTCGCACGACTGGATTGCGCGCGCCGAGTTTTACGTCCGCATCAACCAGACCCCAGAGGAAACAAAGGTCCCCTTGCCACAGGTCAATATGGAAGGAATTGTTATTCACTAGTTTACCATGCTCAACAAGGTGCACCCACATTTTACATGGGCATTGTTCAAAGAGGAGCTAATGGCACATTTCAAATGACTGAAAAATCAAAAACTCATACGACAAACTCGCACTTCTCCAACAGATGGGACCAGTGCAAAGAGTATCAAACAATTTGAATATTTGGCGTCTCTGCTACCCCACCAAGTTGAGCCGCAATACGTTAGTTATTTTCGACATGGTCTGTGCAAAGACCTTTGCAATTGGGTTCACACTCACAACCCGACAACCCGACCGCAAGCCATGAGGAGCTCGCCTTCATGGGAGGTGAGGGCACTCGGTTCCGAGGAGATAGGTTACAACATTTCTGTGGGGTACGCGAAGTGGAACCATGACAACCACCGAACCGTTCGGCAACATACCTGCGCAACAGACCACTCTCCCACCAATTCGACGAGGGGAGGCTGCTGGAATAGGAGTTCGCCGGGAGGTTCCAAATCCGCCACCTACTGATGGGCAAGGGATTCTGCACCTGACAACCCAAGAGTGAGAGAGGACCGCCACCTACTGGTGGGCGGCCCTATAGCCCCCTGCACCGGTGCGCTAATCCAAAACTACGAGTGTTGTTGTTAGGCGAAGATGAAGATGACGATGAAGGTGGAGGAGCTGCGGAGGCCAAGGAAGCAGTCTAAGCACAAGAGGGGCCAGATCCCTTCAAACAGTCTTGTGGACTGCTTTCAAGGGGCGGCAAGTGATAGGGTTCGGGACAGCAAGGTTAGAAGGGTCATGGCTAGGGTGTATTGTTCGGCTGTTATGGGAGTGACGAATCTGGGCTCACATGGAGAATACTGGAATCCGTTGGGCTGTTAGAGGGGAGGAAGAGTTCGGTTATAAATAAGGAGCAGAGGGTGAGAGAAGGGGGGTAGAGGAATATTATTTTGGGTTGCTTAGTAGATCGGTCGTGGAGCTTAGGCGAGAGTACCTGGGGTCTCTCGAGTTCTACTCTCCTTTCTTCCATCTATCTTCTTCCTTTGTTGTATTTTAGTTCCTGTTTTCTTAATATACAAGTAGTTGACTCTCGGTTTCCTATCACATACCATCCATCAAGAGCATCCCCATGAACAACATGATCTCACCATACTCCCGTCTCTGGATCACCTAACTAGGAATCAACTACTCGCTCCACCAAAGGAGAAGAATATCAACATCAGATATAGGCAAGCTCGATCACCCACTTGCTCTAGATCAAAATGTAAGGTTATTGGTTGTTTTGTCATCTTCCACTCATCACTTAACTCTCGAGCAAC
Source organism: Viscum album (assembly GCA_963277665.1). NCBI lineage: Eukaryota > Viridiplantae > Streptophyta > Magnoliopsida > Santalales > Viscaceae > Viscum > Viscum album. The sequence continues at coordinate 2,051,260,734 of OY728146.1, read as the reverse complement.
ATCCCAATGCGATTTTCAACTCAGAACATATGTCGGTAATCTCTTGTTGGTTGTCTGCGTTGCGTTGATGATCTTGTGATCATAGATAGCGATTCTGCGAGAATTGATGATCTCAAATCCTTTCTTAATCATAATTTTCATGCCAAGGGCTTGAACCCATTTAAGTGTTTTTTGGGGGGTTTGGTCACCCAATGTTCGAAAGGTATTTTTTTACCTCAACATAAATATGTTTTGGACTTGTTACTGGATTGTTAGTGTAGAGCCCATATGGATCGTGCGGGGACACTGAGAGGGGGGTGAATCAATGTACCCAACTTTTTACCGAATTTACTTTCTTTTCAATTAGCCTCTCTTACTCTTGAACCTCTGCCCCGATTAAGAGGAATGGATCTGTTGTGTGGTCTCAACAATTATAAACACATGCAATGCGGATAATAAAAGAGATAGTAGCACACAAGGATTTTTACAAGGTTCGGTACAAAGACCTATTTCTTACCGTGATCAACCTGCGGTTGTTTCACGGATTCTCTTATCACTGTATCTTTGTAGTGATTACAAATGCCTGGAATTGGCACACAATGTTTATACAGGAAATAAACAATCTTCCTAAGTTAGTGGTGTTCTATACTGGTTCTACCAGTCTTCAATGGCGTTGTTTATACTGACACCACTAGCTCTTCAAAGATGTTCAATAGACACTAAAGATCTCTCAGCTGCACTGGATGATTATGCATCAACTAAATAATCTTGTCCCTTAACTGTAGGGCTTCGACTGCTCTTGAATCAACAAGATTACATGCACGTCGGTCCACTGCTCTACTTTTTCAAAATGATCAATAGAATAATCTGGCAATATAAGTTGTATTCTTCCTCACTATACCAAATGCTCGGGCAAATACTCATTCCAATGATGAAGTTCCCAGCCACAATAAAATGGGTCCAAATGCACACAATTTCTTCAAGAATATTTATACAAGATTGATATTACGCAATCTCAATATACTATCAACTTGGATATAAGATCTTCTGATATTTCTCTTGGCTTCAGTGTCTAGATTTATTCATGCATGTATGAATGTTGCATATAACCATTTCTCATTCTCATTATTTCATGTGCTTTATCATATCAATTCTTTAATCTCATTACTTCAAATATCCCTTAAATCTTCTTAACATTGCTTTTCAAATCACTTGATGTTTATCAAGTATGGTACGTGTGGTGCTTGACATGCATGGGTGGCTTGTCTTCAACCTACTATATGTAACAGGAAGGGATCATGCGATGTTCATGCTGCCTCCGCGTAAGAGCTTCGCGGGATAACCTTTGCGTGACACTGATTGTGCTCACAAGATCCTCTCATGAGACAAATGATGTTTGTCCGCAGGATCCTTCTCTTCATCACGAGACTTGATGGCTCGCACGCTTCTTCTTCACGATGTCTCTTTCGCGTGACAGTGATTTGTTCGCGGGTCTGTCTCAGACTCCTCGTAAGATTTGGATGTCTTGCGGATTTCTTCTTCGCGGGATAGTAGATATGTCTACGGGGTCACCTTCGCAAGACAATTGTTTGTCCGCGGATCCCCTCTTCTTGCCTTCGTGTAAGATGGTTTTGTGAGATCTCCTTCGCGTGATCAAATCACACGGACTTGTCTTACCTCGCGTGAATGAATCACGCAGATATTCATTGTCCTTCGCGTGTATAGTTCATGTGATGGTTGTGTTTTCACGAGAGCTTTCTTAATCTATCAAAGGGCAGCAGCGGTTCACTTGTCCAAGCCTCGGCTTTTATAGAGGTGGATACACTGCCACTCCTCCACAAAAGGTGTCATGTCGATGACCTCTTCAAATGCACGAAGATCTCAGGATCTTTAATGTCAAACAACTCGGATTCTTCTAGTACCGTCGAGGTGATCACGTGACACCTCAGTGCTTCGCTTGATCTGCTTGATAATCCCGAAATATTCAAACAATAACACTTCCAAAAGGCGGGATCATCATGCGCTCAAAGATATGTTCCTCATCTTGTGATGACTTCGATGATTGTCTGCATGCCATTGTGTTTGTCACATTGATCGTCGCCCTTGGGTCGCATGATCTTAAGATCATCATGTGACAGGTTGTTGGCCTCATGAAATCAGCTTCGTGCGACACTACTGTTCTTGCAACGCCATCAAGCGATTGGCTTCATGACAATCGTATGCATGCAAGACGGAGTTACATGACTGTGCTCAGTGCAATCGAGTTTGTCTCGAGCTCTTGCGGTGGTTGGTTGTCTGGAGATCACGCGGACAAACCCCGAGTGGCTGAAAGGTAGAAGAAGGGCGCTTTTTTCAAATTATGCGTTGTGCGATCAGTTTATTTGAAATCATACGACGCGGGATTGAACGGGCGGTGAGGATCAACACGATCGGACGACCATCCTTATTTTCGTCATTTTAATGACGCGGGAACAATACCCGCATTCCTTGCGTCCCACATCGAAACTTCAAAGCGCCTTCCCTCCGGTATATCAGCTAAGTTGTGACCACTGATTGGTCGAGAGGGCTACGGGATTCAGCACCCGTTCCACCAACACACACCACCATCGGGCCCTTGGCCCTAGGGGCTTCTGGCCCACACTATGCCCGGCTTCGGCCGTGCGCTCTGCAGGCCTTATACACAGGCTCACCTGCACTTGGTGAGCGCTATGCGTGCCCTATATTCCTCTGTCGCCCACAGTCTGGCCCAGGGTGCTCCTTGGGCGTGGTCGACCACCGAGTCCCACATATGCCAAGGTTGAGCTTGGCCTAGGCTTGTTAAGTGGGTTGGCCTATCTTTTTTAATAAAGACACATATAAATATACTTAGTAAATACTAAGTATAAAACATAAATACAACCTTGAGCCAACTTAATCTCATCACCAAATGTCAAGCCTCTATCAAAATGATTCAACAAAATATATATTTTGCATGAACTTTAATTCTTTCAACATGCAATGTATAAATTCTTTGCATGGAAAATCTTCAAATCTTCTTTCACAGATAAATGCAACATGCAAATGAATATTTGCATGGTGTCTTCATTTTATCAAATGTTGAAGACAATGTGCACTCTCGAAGTACAATAAGCACATGTCTTTGAACGTGTCTTCATTTTATCAAAGGTTGAAGACAATGTGCACTCTCCTAGTACAATAAGCACATGCCTTTGAACGTGTCTTCATTTTATCAAATGTTGAAGACAATGTGCACTCTCCCAGTACAATAAGCACATGTCTTTGAACTTAAAAATGGTTCAACAATTTACAAGGAGAATTGTTCAAGTGTGACATCCAATGCCATTAGATGAATCCATCTCAAGGCATCGTATCGCCAATCTTCTTGAATATATCTAAAACTCTTTCCAACTTTCTCATTCCGTGATTAATCACTAATCATAGAGGACTTCATAATACATTGACTTTTGATTCCTTCTTATAGATTGACACCAAATACAACCACACTCATCAACCATCCGCATGGGATTTTCAGTCAGGAACAATTTTGCGAGAGAAAGTAGAAAAGCAACAATCGTAAACTTTGTATATTTGTTGTTGAACAGATCCAGAAAAGGAGGTAGAAGAAAGAGTTGAAGGGAGGAAAATCTCTAGGAGAATACCACTTCCCATATAGGTCAAGCCGAGACCACCGGCCGAACTTCCCAGCTGTCAAGGTGTAGAAAATCCCAAAGAAAATATCTTCTCTCCCCTCCGAACCAACCCCCCATATAATTCTCCACCTGCTCCCACCTACTACAGCTAGCTGTAACAAACTAATTAAAGGGGAAAATACAACCACACTCATCAACCATCCGCATGGGATTTTCAGTCAGGAACAATTTTGCGAGAGAAAGTAGAAAAGCAACGATCGTAAACTCTGTATATTTGTTGTTGAACAGATCCAGAAAAGGAGGTAGAAGAAAGAGTTGAAGGGAGGAAAATCTCTAGGAGAATACCACTAACCATATAGGTCAAGCCGAGACCACCGGCCGAACTTCCCAGCTGTCAAGGTGTAGAAAATCCCAAAGAAAATATCTTCTCTCCCCTCCGAACCAACCCCCCATATAATTCTCCACCTGCTCCCACCTACTACAGCTAGCTGTAACAAACTAATTAAAGGGGAAAATACAATATTGCCCCTAGACTGCTAATGCTCACACGCCCCAACCAGCCCCACACCAAAGGAACCCCCACACATTCCTAAAATTACCCCCGCTTGAAAAGCCACCTTGTCCTCAAGATGGACCGTCAAAATAAAAATTGGCCTCTTCAGCACTGGCGCGATAAGCCCCCTTTGAAGACAGTAGGACACCTAATCCAGCACCTGCATCATTCCCAAGCCAATTGTGGCTGCAAGCAAAGGATTTTTTGCACATAAGGAAATATAAGTAAAACCAGTTTCCTGCCCTCCAAGCTGCCTCAAACTGCAACTCAGCAAACTCATCTAGCAAACTCATCTTGCTGGAAAGATCTTATCAGCCCTTTGTAAGATATCTCATGCCTCAACGTGTCTCCTGGTTTGGAAAAACCTAGATGGGCTGTGGACCGAGATTGTTGAACAACCCAACCAAGTTGGATTGGGTCCCCATGATAGAATAGCCACCTTCAAATTTGGTTTCTCATCAAGCATCCTGGGTGAATTTAAGCAGGATAAGTAATGTTTACTACCCATTTCAGAACCAGCAACCCTAGATCCAAATCAAAGAGAATAATTTTGAGCTTGACAAAAAATTTAAGCCCAATTGTTATTCGAATTGGACAAGCCCGCACTTTTTGACATCCAACGCCATGGTGGGCCACAACACACTTATTTGGGGAGCCAAAATGAATTATCCACATGACAAAGGAAGCAAATTCGTAACAGCACATTGAAGAGGGGAGAAAAGGTGGAGAAAAGGATCATCTTCTTTTAGGCTTTTCATGTGCCTTATGAGTTCCCCGTGCCTTGTAACTCGTTTTGGGGCATTTTCCTCTCTTTATTGTGTCTTTATACTATATTTTCACACTTTTGTAATGGCTAGACTTGAATCTGACGAATTTGTGAAGTTTGTTGTGCATTCTTCTTGCTTTAACCTCTTCCCTTGCCCAGAATTGGTGGTGCATCTCCTTTGATGGTGACTTTGTCTTTAAGCTTGGAGAAACGCGTTGCCTTCAAGTCTTGGTCAATCGGTTATTTTTCTTTGCTTCATCTTCACTTACTCGTTCCGCGCTTCCAGCGACGCATCAAATTCCAGCGTGACTCATTCTGCAGCTTGCACTAGACCATCCAAACTGAACATTATTTGTCCCAGCCTTACCAATCAACTCAAATTCAATGGTAAAGTTCAAAACGGTCTTTTTGTTACTTCCCGTCGAATCAACAAGGCTTGCCTTCACAAAAATAAGGCTCAAGTGCACACCCCAGACATCAACCGAATCCTTCCACTCTTCACAAGCAGTGTTATCAAACCCATCAAGCACTATCGCACACTATGCTTTGTAACCAGTAATAGCGCTTTTTCAATCTGTTCAACTCAGTATTAGCAGAACCATACACTAGTTCCGTGGTGACAATTATCCCCTTTGTGAGAACACTTTGTACTTCATCCTTTTTAGCCTTTTTTTCTTTTTCTTTTGTCTTTGCAACAGCAATCCGGAGTATTCCCCAGTTTGACAGGTCGAAAACCACTGTAGAGTAATTTTCTTGTCATCTGTAAAACCACACACCAGGTGCCATACAAAAGCTGTGGAAATTACAGTCACATCACCCATTCTGCTGCCCCGCAATATTGACAATGTAGATTTGCCACAGCCATTGGTGCCACACAATTCGGATTAAGTTTCCCCTTGCCTTTGATGCCGCAAGCTGAAATGAGGTCAGTTCGCTGGATTTCAACAAAATCTACAGGCAAGATGGAAAACCCATGGGATAAATGTTGTTTAAAGCTTCTAATTATAGCTATTAGCCCACTCTTTCTCTGGTTCGATCCAGTTCTGGGTAGGGTCGCTGCCATGTGCCAAGAATCATGAAACTGTGAGCCAATGTCTACTTTGTGAGCATTTGTTAAAGCTCCTTTAATATTGGCGACTGCCAATATAACCACCTTCCAGCAAAAGTGTGGGTTGAGTATACTCCCATAGTGGTTTTCAAATCACATTTTCCGGTGGCCCCTTCATAACTGAACACTGAACCCTCCCCCTTCCAGTAACGTTAGTGAACCGGAATGGATGCAATAACCCAGAAACCAGGTGACCATGCTCCAAATTCGATCACCAAAAGTTCCATATGCTTTGAACTCGGGTTCCCACCAGATACCGGAACTTTCATTTTTCAGCCATGAAAACTTCCAAATGATGGGATTTTTCCTTTATTTTGCCTGCTGTCTCAACTGTCACAACAGTATCTTCAAGGTCTCCATGGTTGTAAGCAAAAACCGGTGCTCAAATTTTCCCCAGATCCACGCCATATATGGCTGCAACAGGCACTGGTCTTACGGCCTCCCAAACAAAAGAGTTGCAGCACCCTGTGTTCAGACCATGTCCGAAGCCCACTTGAGAGGAACAGTCCACTAGTATGAACAGTCGGCCGATAGTAGGGCAGGCCTAATCCCAATAACACTAGCACCTCTAGTGCCTGCAAGAAGAGAGAAATAGGAGCAAAGTGTTCACTGCGATCACCTTCAAAGAAACCCTGCGTGTGGAGTAAAACCAGAGTCAAAAACCAAAGAATGCGCAGTGCCCTGCCCTATAGTGGCGGGACTAGAATATGCACCAGCAGTAGACACCACTTTCATAGCTAAAGCATTAGGTTTATATTGATAGACCTAATATAGTGGTGTTTAATCCTCCAATCCTCCCTTTCGCCCCCCTATATCTGCAGTTTTTGTTAGTAGTCGTTCGTAGCTCCCAACCGTTGTTGGTTGTACAGCTCGCGATCCCTTGTTTCCTGTCTCAACAACCACATTTTCCGTTTTGAACCGCTCGCCCAACTCATATGTTGTCTCGACTCAAACATACTTCTCGACTCAGCCAGGGTAGAAAATTCATCAAACTTAAACAAACTAAAATCCGGTCTAACTGATACCACTACAAGTCGTTCTGAATTGTTTCCAAGTTGTTCCTCCAGCCCTAACTACTGTTTCTTGCCCTCACAATGTAATCATTTTCCTCTTCATTTTGTTCTTCAGTTTTTTAACCAGAATCAAGCCTATCCCTGCTGCCCAAAACGGTCGGTCTGAGCTCCTTGGGCTTAGAAGGTTTCATCACCCAAGACTACATCCACACTGTAGGTTCTGGGCGCAGCGGAAGCGCGTTGGTGGGTTTGCCCAACTTTAATTTTAACGTTAAACAACATTCAATCCGAGATCCGTCATGATGTAAAACGCCGAATCTTTGGAATAGAACGAGGAACGAAAAACTTAAGAGGGAATCCCAAAACCATAGAGATAGAATCATCATATGTTGGTTATAATTAATTTAATTAATTTACAAGAATTACCTTGGTGGAATTCTTTCTTTGTTGATGTCTCCAGTCACGATCCTGTGATCCGTCGTTGCGTCGTAGAATCCAAGTGTAGGATTCCTCTAGCGGTGATCCACACGTGTGTCACGTATCTCCGGACGTCGCCGAAGGGAACTTCGGGTGCTAGCACGGAAGAACCTTCGCTTGCGATGTCCGTCTTCGATCGCCTTGATCTCTCGGTCTTGAGAGCGTTTTTGGAGGAAGGAGTTCTTTTGGCCTTGAAATAATTCTCCAGAATTGTTGTGCACAACGATTCTCTTCTGGAAAATTGTTGGGGTTGTGAGGATATTTATAATCGGGTTTGAGGTTATAGAGTTATGACAATAAATAAACGCGTTACACGTTTTATTTATTTCATTAACTCTTATTAAAAAACCCCATGTCGAATTATTAATTCCTTGACATGCGTCCACGCTGATTATAATAAATATCATTTAATAAAACAATATTATATCCTCAAAATCCCGACTAAAAAAACTACATGGCGTGTAATCATTAATACACAGCGTGTACTTGTTTTCCATAAAACTACATGGCGTGTATATTTAATATACACGACGTGTACTTTTATTTTCCACTTTCTTTTATTTCCTCCACCACATTTATTAGTCCTTGAATAATGGCTATTTATTTCTTAAATAAATGTAACTACATTACTCGCTAATAAATGTATTATTTCGCCCACAATATATTCTCTCGAATAACTAGTGTCGAAATAAATGCAATCAGGCATCCTTAAATAATTATTAAACCACTGTCGGGAATAATATTTATTTAACTTGTTAAATTAATATTTAACTGAGATACATGGACACACTTAGTGTGTGACCCTCTAGGCCCCTTTCTCAGTGGCATTAGAAGGAGCCTGCCTAAAGTCCAAGGTTAGCGTCTAGCAACACGCCAAGACACCCATAGAGAAAGAAGTTAACGCCGCAATGACGTGTCACCTCATACGAACGCTTACCGTGTAATATAATCTCTTTGTCTCTATATCTCTAATCAAGCGGGTTGCATGCTAGTGCCATCAACCCATGTGTTCGATTATTCTTTCTTTGACTATCCGGAATTGAACTCGCCCATACTTTACCATGGTCATGGATTTATTTAGGCTATATCAATTCCATCAAAAGGCCTAAGATATCTACTTCCGTTATGGAACAGAAGGGACAAATCCTTTCTCGCATTATCTATTAATGTAGTATTACTCGTGACGCACCCAACGTATCCTACATCGCTGCGAACAGTGTGTCGTCACAGTTTTCGTCAATACATCTAAGTGCGCGAGTTGTAATACCCATTAATAATAATCTTAAAGTCTAAGGACCAATACACACGTCCGCAGATAGGAACATCCAATGACACTATGAAATGTGGATTTCCTACTGGCGGATCTTGTTCTCATAATATCCTCCTGGATATTACCAAGGGCGCACACCATGAGAAGGTGCCTCAAAGTTTTATGAGTCATCACCCCTAATGACCTGTATTATTTGTGTCCCTCAAATAACATCATCTGGCCATAGAACATATATTCAAGAACATATATTCAAGAACAGTGTTATGGCACTTCCGAGTTTTCATCATAGCAGGGATCCGCTATGACCCTTTAATGCAACAGCTATCCTTAGGACATTATCACATGCATTGTCACGCAGAATAACAATCAAGATGTGATAAGGCTTTTATTAATGAATAAAGTACAAAGTAGTTGGTTCTAGGCCACCAACTCGAACACACACGGCCTATGGTTTTAGGCCTTGTGACGCTCGTACAAGTTTTGGATGCACTGCCGCCACGCCTGGCTCCACTGAACATTCAACAGCGCTGCTAGTTCGGCCCCTAGCTCTTAGTAGTCGAGAATCCCTGGCAGGTTTGGCACGCTCCGCTCCCTGCCCATGCAGCAGGCTGTACAATCAGACTCGCTACCTCTCCAACAAGAGGCTTCGATTGCGGTCCAGGAACAAGTTGTTCCTCCTAAGCGACTTCCAATAGTTGTGCGGACTGCAACTCCTCAAACTGCTGACTGAATAACTGCTTTTGCTCATTGTCAATCCCATACTTCTCTACCAGTGCTTGCTTCAGCTACCCCCACGACGAACTTGGATTAATACTCAACCACAACAAGAACCAATACAGAACGGTATACTCCATCCACAATTGTGCCCAATGAACCTTCATATATTTCAACGTCCAATTGAATTTGAAGTATGTCTCCATTTTAGCGATCCAACCACATGGATCCTTTCTTGAAAACGGAGACAACTGAACTTTTGTCGCCATTTTGGACAGCGACCACCTGCTGCAAACTCTCAACAGTCGACCACGACAAGAATTAGAGCACCACATAGCACACGCGTCTTCTCTAACGATAGCATCTCCAGCAGCAGATCACGCGGTAGTGTTCGACCAGACCAAACTTCAACTTCACAATTATCGGCAAACAATGATCGGCCACACTGCGTACACAGACCTGTTACACCTTTGGATGAATGATCACCCAAGCAAGAAACATCCTCCCCTAGCGTCAACCACGCTCTAACAACTTCTCCCCAGTGATGTTCGTCTCACTACTGCGATTGTCCTTTTCCCAGCAACGATTGGTTCCCCAACTGTTGTTGCTTCCTCAACAACGGTCGCGCCTCACTCCTCCATTGTTCAGCAAGCTCGGTTCACCTCCATTGACGTCTGGACTGCACTGTTCATCCTTACAGTGCGTGTTCCAGCAGTTGTACAATAGAAAGCAGGTAGAGGAGAGAGAAAAGCACTTGATGACTTCACTGTGCCTGTAGCAGAGTTTGTTCGCCTCAGCTCAGCGTACGCATCTCTCTCTAACAGAGTCGCCAATTGTTAGGAACAATTTTGCGAGAGAGAGAGAAGGTGGAAAAGCAAAAGTCGTAAACTCTGTATATATGTTGTTGAACAGATCTAGAAGAGGAGGTAAAAGAAAGAGTTGAAGGAAGGAGAATCTCTATGAGAAGACCACTTCCCGTAGAGATCAAGTCGAGACCACCGGCCAAACTTCCCAGCTGCCAAGCTGTAGAAAATCCCAAATAAAATACCTTCTCCCCTACAAACCAACCCCCCATATAATTCTCCACCTGCCCCCACCTACTACAGCTAGCAGTAACAAATTAATAAAAGGGGAAAATACAATACTGGCCCAGACCGCTAATGCCCACACGCCCCAACCAGCCCCACACCAAACTAGCCCCCACACATTCCTAACAGGGATACATGTATCGAATCGCATGACAATTCTCAACAAACTAAGAGTGGAACATTCTTCTCACCCATTGACATCGTTGTTGGATTGAGAAATTACACTATTTTATTATGACCAAACCTGATAACCCGCTGAATTGACTAAGGTGTCATTCTTCATATTATTAGAGATATCAAGAATGAACCAGGTCTGGATTTGTTATATTTAGTCATCGACATGTGGAGCTACATACATTTTGTAATGCCGATCATATGGGATGTTCATCATCTATAAAATCTATATTAAGATATGTTGTTTTCATATATGGTAATCTTATTTCTTGGCACATTGAGAAATAGATTGTTGTATCTCACTCGAGTATCAAGTTCCATGTTAAGGGATGTGGCACATCAAAGATTTTATGGGCTTGAAAGATTATACATGAAATCAGTTACTCAATTAGAAAGTCAAAAACATCTGGTGTGATAATCAGATTGCAATCAAAATTGCTGCCAACTTTATCATCCATGAGCATATGAAACTTATAGAGGTTGATTATCATTTTGTTTGTGAGAACCTTGACAAGAAAAACAACATTTTTTACTATATCCAGACAAGAGAGCAGTTTGTCGATGTTCCTATGAAAAGAGTTTTATAGGAAATAAAATATGGTTGCAAATACTAAACCTCAACAAATCAGCATGGTCCAAGCCCAAACTGCGCTAGCACTCCACCTCAAACGGTTAGTAAGTGTGACTCATAAGGACAAAGAGACAAATGATAAACTAGTGATACTTCTTAAACGATATTATAATTGATGATAAATTCAATGACTCCAATCACTTTTAACCAATTTTCTTCATTCTTGAGAAACAATTATCTGTTTCTTATATTCTAAACTGGAGGCAAAAAGAAACTAAAAAATATTATTTGATAATGGAACATTGCATAAATATATACACACAAACGTAGCATGAAAGATGGATACGATGCTAAGAGGATAGTGATAGGGGCGTGATGGGATAATATGAAAGATAAGAACATTAAAGGCACAATAAAGATGCTTTTCAGCAGGGAAAGATCAACAGGAATCAGGTCTCCACCAAAAAAAACCACATGATTCAAAAAAGCTAAAACAAACCCAAAAGCATAGGCCATCTAACTTCGTAGAAGCAACTGCAATAATGTAACCATAAAAGGAATATGGCCCTCGACATTAAAGTAAGTGATTATGATGTAAAGTGACTGTTGAAAAATTAACACTGTAATATTTGGCATACAGTTAGATTGCAGGAAAATTAATGATGCAGATGTTTTCATTCTACAGGTAATATTAAGTAGGTAGGAGGGGGCAGTGTGCAGAGAAGGGCATTGGACTTTCCTAGTTACTCTCACTCTCTCTCTCTCTCTCTCCCTCAATCACTTTACAATTGTAAAGCCACTTTATAAGTGGAGTTACAGTGTCAAAGGTGTGCAAGTGATAGCAACATTTTAAATTACCCCACGGACTGGTTAAAATCCTCATACCAAATGGGACCAACAAGGGGCCAGCTGCAAACAGTGAATTTTCTAATAACTACAGAATAATCACATGTTTAAGCGAGTACAGCCCTTTAAATTACGCCACAGTCTGGTTAAAATCCTCATACCAAATGGCAACGACCAGGGAGGGGTTGCATACAGTGAATAGTGTAATAACTACAGAATAATCAGAGATTTTATCTTTCTTAGCTTTTAAGTCTAGTAACTTGAATTTATCAAAAAAAAAAAAAAGTCCAGTAACTTTAAAACTTCTCGAGACCCAAGAACAATAACAGTTCCCAACGAACGCATTGAGGAAGGCGCACTGATGACGCCCCCGCTACGATTTTATCAGGCCGTGACAGTAGTTTAGTAATCAAGTCCAGATGCGAAATGCAAATAAGGCAAAGCAGAAACATCCAGCTATTGAATAGCCTCTTTTCAATGGAGAGGTTCCGAACTCCGCACAACAGTGAAAAGGAAAATAACGACGAGAGAATCGTGAAGATTCAATGCCCCGCAAGGGAAATCATCGATTTCATCAATCCTACAGCAAGAGGGAAGCGTGTTTTGCGAAACGGAAACGCCGAGTAACTCAACAATCTGTCTGGATTGTCATAAAAAACGGCGACGATCCACTGTCGCGCATTGAAAAAAGGAATAAAATATGTGGTGGAGACAATGTTGCATTCAGAAATCTAAATATAGACTGGGAGAGACGCATGAGTCGACAAGTTAAATACCATAATCAGCCGTTTCAACGAAGGCTACTCTGCTGAAGCGAAGGAGGAAAGAGCAACGGAGATGGCAGTGTGCACAACGATCATTAGAGGTTCAGAGCAGCGTCGAAGCGGGCACCGACGGATCCGCGATCACAAGGTAGCCGCACGACACTCGACAAATCGATGGCAACAGTAGACCCAAGAGCCGGGCAAAGAATCAGAGGCATGCGTGGGAACAAATGGAAGCACAAAGCACCTCCAAACCCAGTCAACCTCAAAATCTTCCATCAGTCAATTCCTTCCTCCAAGCACAATACCAGAAGAATCCCCCCCCCCCCCCCCTCTCTGCCAGTGAGCAAAGCTAAACGAGTGGGGAGGGTTCACCGCAGCTCCCCATCAATCATGTGATCCGCCGTGGCTGCCTTTTTGTCACTTATGCCCCTTTGTTCCACACCACCGCTGTGGGGTACTCCGTCGGTGTGCCGTCTATTGGAGGTCGAGATCTTATTGATCGACGGTAGAAAATGGAGGATCGGGTGGCTGACCGACGGGAATAGCCTGGAGCTAACGGCGAATCTGGGGACTTGATATTTCGGGCTTTATCGAGGGTTCAATGCCGGTCGTGTGACAAGTGGCCGCTTCTGGTTGGTTTTTTGAGTTAACAGAACACGGGTGGAACCAAACGGGTCATCGGGTGATGTTCGGGCCGGGACCCGCTTGCCTGACCGGGCCATGGGTCGGGATTCCTATGACTGAACTTCCATTTGTTTATTAAAATTATATATATATCATTAAAAATTCTAACTTTATCCACAGGTAGGAATTCTATATGTGACCTAAGCATCATTTCCTTAGTGAAAAATAAAAGAATTCCATAAACAATACAATCTGGAATTTAAAACAATAATTATAAAAACTTAGAATTAGAAAATGATGATTTTCACTAATCAACTCTCTTGCCGAAAAACGATATTTGTCTTTGATATTGAAAAAATGATAAATTTATATATTGTCAGAAAGATGATTTCCATTCTTTGTTTTTCGATCTTTGAGATGAAGAATCTCACAAAGAACAGTGGAGGGAAAAAATTTCTCAACGACGGACACTGGTGGAAAGTCGGCCTATACCAACACTTACTTCCCAACGGTTTTTTCAAACTGTTGGGATAAAGAAGATTTACCAACGGTTCTAGTAAACCGTTGGTATAGGCAATTATAAGTTGAGTTTTTTCAACGGTTTAACAAAATCGTTGGGAAAGACAAATATTACCTACGGTTTTTAATAACCGTTGGGAAAAAAGCCATCGATTTCAGAATGTTTTAGGGCTCCCTCTCGATTTTTTCACCCCCGCGTGAACCCTCCCCGACCTCCACCTCTCGTCCCTCTCCTCCCCTCCCCGACCTCCACCTCCTCAACCTCTCGGCCTCCGCCTCCGCATCCCGGCCCCCAGCCCCTCTCGGCTCCCTCTCCTCCAGCGACGTTCCCCCTTCCCCTCTCGGCTCCCTCTCCTGGCGACATCCCCCTCCCCTCTCGGCTCCCTCTCCTCTGACGATGTCCCCCGACCCTCTCTCTAGTCGCGCGCGAGACCCCCCATGGTCGAACACCCCACACGACGTCCCCCTCTCTCGGATCCCTCTCCTCCTGCCATTTCTCCCAAATTTATTGAGGGTTCTTGATCGGTACTTCCAAGTAAGAATTGGTATTCTTTTTTAAAAAATGAGACAACAGGGAATGCACTATTAGGTTCATAGTTAGGATAACCGTTCATATTAATCGTGCATTTTCTAGAGTTTTGGGTAATAACCAACTCATAGTGTGGTGAATTATTGGGTAAATTGTGAATTTTTTCAAAATAAAGTCTTCCAGAAATGTAGGGTTAGATTCATAGGTTGTAAACCATTCATTCTAACAATGCATTCAATAAAAAGTTCATGATTTTTTAAAACCCTCATATTTTCCTCTATAGACCCCTATTAGACCTGATATTGTGTTGGATTTTTTTTGTTAATCATGATATATATGTGATGAGGTTGTATAGTCATTAAGATGTTCAATGATGTGGGTTAATTGAAGGTGAGTGATGCTATATGAGATTTTATGGGTTATTGTGAGGAGTTTCTTTCCCTTTAATTGATTGGTTCATAAAACATAAGTCGGTGCTGTGTATATTAAGTAATTGGAATTGGTAAAGTAAAATGTTGGTCTTGGATTTCTGAGTTGGTTATTTGGATGGTATTCTCTATCAAAAGTGGGTATGTCTCTGTTGACTATGGGTGTATTTTTCAATTGACCAATGTATTTATTAAACTGACCATGCAATACACATTTCCCACAATACGGAAACACCACATAAATCGTAGATATACACTACACACCACAAGACACCCATGAGAGACGCCCCTTGACATATACTGATAGTTACTAGGCTATTAACTTAGGAACTGAAGTCGATTGACACTCAAGCCTTGAGAAATTCCCATTGCTAGTAGAAAAAATACCAACACCTTTATTCTTAGTATAATATAATGAAATGGTTTACACCCTCATGACCAAGTAGACCATCTGATTCATGGACTGGTGCCTGACCAGGTTCAAGAGTAGGATCAACTACTAAACATTGATTATGGTCCCTGTGAGGTTCTTTCCATAGTGAAGAGGGTTATGTGCACAATCTTCAACTCAACTAATGTAGCATAGGTGCATATTCATCGGCTAAGCGTACTTGTCTAGTGTTTCCAACAACGTGCCATATAAAGAGCATAATGAAAAATGAAGAGATTATTAAATGGAATGGTTTATCCCTTACTTGTAGGAACATGATTTGATCCATGGGGCGTTGTGGTTCTTATATATTGGGCGGTGACATGTATAGTCACAGGATACAGGTATGTTTTTGTTTAGTTTTTATTTTATTTTCTTTATCGCATTGGCCACTTAGGTCTTTTACTGCTTTCTACGAACGGAGGGTAGTGATGCTATCTAGACTAGTTGACATAGATCACTTGTATATTATAATACCATGAGGTGTGAGTGTGAGGAAACATTGGAAGCTAGAGTAGCCTTGGGGTCTTCCATGAGATGGAATTGTTTTTCTAAAACATTGTGTGGGAACATTTCTGGAGTATGTTGGAGTCATGAAATAACCCCAAGTGTCTCCATGAGATAACATAAATAACCCCAAGTGTCTCCATGAGATAACATAAATAACCCCAAGTGTCTCCATGTGTCTCCATACATCGTATCATCCTCGCATGGGTTTGCCACTCACCCAATCCTATCAAACATATCCTAGTATGTCCTCTCAGACGCATAGTCTAGACTCATCTCTCAAGGATTATCCCATTCCTTGATGCACATCTCATCATCCAACTAAACAAAGAGGATTATTCACCTCACGATTGCCCTAGTCACAAAAGCACACCATGTCGAACCCATCTACATTCTTATCTCATCCACATGGGAATCCTCTAGGGTCCCTCAGACTCGTCCTAGTCACTACTCACTGAACATAATCCTCATCCCACATACTATAGTCTTCTCTCGGCATGTCGACCATTCCTTAATTATATTCTCAATAATCTGGTCAAGAACCTCATCAAAATCATGTATTATAACCCATCCCCACTAATCGGGTTCCATCTTAAGCTAAATCACACCAAACCTCTTGGCATTATAATCACTAGTGGAAAACTGGTTTATACCAATGCATGCATGCCCACGGTTTATAAGTATTGTTGGGATAAGTGATAAATTATGGTTTATTCCTACGGCTTCACTAAAACCATCGATATACATTACTGATTTCTGAATTTTATTGGGCTCTCCCCCAATTTTTCACCCCCTCTGCATGAATCCTCCCCTACCTCGGCCTCCCGGCCCTCTCCTCCCCTCCCCGACCTCAACCTCCTCGACCTCCTGGCCTCCGCCTCTACCTCCCGCCCCCCAGCCCCTCTCGTATCCCTCTCCTCCAGCAATGTTCAACCCTCCCCTCTCGGCTCCCTCTCCGACGACGACGTCCCCCTCCCCTCTCGGTTCTCAGCTCCCTCTCCTCTGGCGATGTTCCCCCCTCCCCTCTCAACTCCCTCTCTTGGCGACATCCCCCCTCCCCTCTTGGCTCCCTCTCCCCCTCTGACGTCCCCCGTCCCACTCTCCAGTCGCACGCGAGACCCCCCATGGCCGAACAACCCACACAACGTCCCTCTCTCTCGGCTCCCTCTCCTCGGCCATTTCTCCCAAATTTATTGAGGGTTCTTGATCGGTACTTCTAGGTAAGAATTCATCTTCTTTAATTATTCAATTTCTTAGAGTTTTCCTCTCTTTGGTTTCCCGGTTTCATTCGGTTGAACCCTAAGGGTTTTGAGGTTTCCTGATTCTAACTTTGATCCTTGTTTATAGGGGGTATCATGGTTCTCTCAGGTCGCTTCAGGCGTGTTTTGGCATCCGATGCCAAAGGCAAAGTGAATTGGATAGTCTTGGTTCATCTGCCACCATTTGAGGTTGGTTTACTCTTCTCTCTTTGTTTGGACCAATTTAATTTGGTGCTTGTAGTGATTTACGTGTCTATGAAAACTCTATATTATGTATGAATTGCATGAATAAGACTACTTTACATCCTACATATCTATTTGTGTGTGTTTGTAGCTCATATTATGTGTATATGTTCAAGATTTATCCTTTGGTATAATCATCTCATGTTTTTTCTTCTAATAGACCAAATATATACAAGGGAAGCCGGTGTGATAAAGGATAATTCTAGAGTTTATATGGGAGAAGCATTTTTAGAACCTAATTATTATAGCGCACGAGATATTGAGTGTCATCATTAAGGTTTATATTAATCATGGCCTAGAAAAAGAACTATGATGAGATTTGGAATCCATCTACATAAAAGTAAGAAGCATATGTAGGACAAGTGAAAAGAATGTAAAAGTAAATTCATAACTTTTGCAGTCTCATGTGCATCACATGAATCATAAGGGGATTCACGATCAAATATAGGACACATGAATCACCTGGATCATGGATATCTCAGGGATTTCATAACCCAAGGACATCTTGTGACCACATGAACCTCTATAAGACTCACAATCGCATTACCTTGACATGGTCACTTGATCTGTATAATAGTCAAGTGATCATGCAATCGATCAAGTAGATCCTGTGAAACCTGGAAGATTACAGTACAATTAGGGTTCAAGGAATTATCAAAGATAGATTCATAGTTAATTAGAGAAAATTATAAAGTAAGACAGGTCTCATGAACATATCATGTGATCAGTTATTGAGAAGAGGTCTTGCGATCAATTCTTGTGTGGGGTCTTGTGAATGGGTCATGTGATGAAATAAAGTCCCAAGAGCTCTAGAGAAGTTGGAGTCACTAGTGAATAACCCTCCCTATATTACCCTATTTATAGGATCTTCTGTGGAATACCAAAGGTTGATCAAAATTCCAAATATTTCTCAATACTCTTATTGGAGGTAACCCAAATACTCAGGCATACATTTAATTTCCTTACAATCAAGCCCTTTTTCCCCACGGAAATCACTATTGAGGGAGGGAATTTGTTGATTCCTACAAAATTAGAATTAAAAAATCTATAATGGAATAAATACACAAAACATGTGTATTATTTTCTCTATAAAAAAGGAATAAAAGGTGTCCAACAATCAAAGATCGCGCAAACCTCTAAATGATACATGATTGCATAACCTTTGGAAGGTCATATGAGTGGTCCATGCACAATGCATGACCTACTTCAAATCACACAGAAACCCCCTCAAATACTTCTATGGTTCTTTTTACGGTGTCCAAGACATTCGATAATCATGTGGTAGATTCCAAATGAACCCCTCTGCATCACACGTCTTGTCAAATGGTGGATGCATGAAAAACATCCAAACCCTCGAAAAATAATGGGTAAGAAATATGTAGAAGATAGAGGGATTATGTGGACGTAGATCTTCATGAGATGTGCCCATGCGGTTCGCAAGACACCATTTAAGCCCTGGCGACAGGTCTACCTTATCGCACAATATCCCGTTGGCATGTCACATTCATCATAATTTTTTTTAAACATGACCATTTGACTCTATGTCACGATGAACGAATCCATGGGAAAACAAATTTTTTTTCCATGATAATGATCATGCATCACCACAAGACCCTTCATTGGTGATGCGACATAGTATCAACAGGTAGAGAAATTATCTTTGATAATACTCGTACAAAGTTGCAAGACCCCTAGACTTTATTAAATAAAGAATTAAATAAAAGGGGAAATGATGGATGATTCTTGTGGAATGTGATACATTGGAAATTAACCACATGGTTAGTCAATACCCCATTGGTTGTCCAAAGTATAATAATTGGGGTGTAGGTCTCACGAAGTCCTCTGAACTTACCGGCCAGATCATTTGACATCCTGTAAGAATATCATGAAGGTTTTATGATGAAAAAAGGTCAAGTCACTTGGATTTCACTAACTCAATGTCTTTAACATAGTCTTGAGGATGAATTTTGAAGTTCTATCCACATTAATTAGGAATGAAATTTCATCATATGGTATATGATAATCCAATGACATATGATGTAGGTCCAACAATAGTGAGAGGTACAATTAATATCGATTCATCATTATATAGTGTTTTATTTGAAAATATTGCCACTAATTATATTATTTAGACCTGTATTTTGTACATGATAAATCATTTTATTGATTTCATGCATTGTGTGATTTAAATTACAATGCCTCTAGGTAAAAGGAGAGAGAAAGGTCTCATATGCCCCTCTTATGACTTTTCTTATATGATATCATTAATTTCTATGTATTTTTGACTCTAGACATGGAACTAATAAATATAATTATTAATATGGATTGACTGATTATTATTAATTCCATGATCGACTAGAACCTAGATAAATGAAGTTGTCCAAGATAATATAAACAAAAACAAGACAAAGTAAATCTAATAGAAATCTCTCAAACAAACTTGTATCGAACAAAACCAAACTAAGTTGAAACTCAATACAAACTAATTATATACCATTAATAGGAAGATTAATTGTTAATTAATAGGAATGTACTATTTGATAGTATCATTTTGAAACATGGATCTGTTTCCCCCTTGCTTGTAGGAACATGATTTGACCCATGGGGCATTGTGGTTCTTATATGTTGGGCGTTGACGTGTATAGTCATAGGAGATAGGTATGTTTTAGTTTATTTTTTATTTTATTTTCTTTATTGCATTGTCTGCTTAGGTCTTTTACTGCTTTCTACGGATAGAGGGTAGTTATATTCTACAAAGGGGGCCAGAAGGGGTTCAGATTGTTTTAGTCTGCCAGATTTGATATGAGGTAAGATTCCATGGTTACTAATTGTCTCTCACCTCATGTATTTAGGTATTTCAGTGTTTTTGACTCCATATTATGTTTTCGGTAGGGCGTTGGATCATTTTGTGTTGGTTTGGGTGGATTTGGTTCGCCACTGCCAATCGAGGTAAGGCTTTAATGCCGTTGGTTGGTTTTTCACTGGTTATGTAGCGTCCTTTATGTGTTTTAAGGTTCCTAATATCCTCTGTGTAGTGTGTTGATCCCTACTCGTTGGTTTCGAGTCACCAAGTCAAGGGCGACTCGCCTGTGTGTGCATAGGTAAGTAAGTATATGTATGTGGGTTCCCCCATTATGTGTATAGTCAACCATGACAGTGATTATGCATGTATGGGGCTAGGTGTTCCCATGTATATATATAAATGCATATGTAGATGAGTGGAGACTGGTATATGCATATAAGCATATGTGCAAGGATCCCCCTGCACATGCTCATGGCCATGTAGGTGTGTGCATAGGGGCTAGGTGTCCTTGCATGTGTGTGAAGGTGCGTATACCCAGTGGGGGATTAGCAGATTTTAGTTAGAAAGCTCCAAGATCCGAAGTGGACGACTTGGTTTCACCTTGAGGTAGGGTCCATCTCATAGCCTCTTTAATTCAAGAATGCTTTAAATTGAATTTAGCTTCCTTCTTAATTCTTCTTAATTATATTGAATTGCATATCTTGAATAAGTATTCTTTAATATAATTGTTTCATTTGATAAATAAAGTCGTGTTTTTATAATAAAACCCCTCTAACAGAGGTGCATTGTCTGCGAAAACTCACAGTGATAATTATGTTGATCTTGTTGTTTAACTTATTGCATTTGATTTGTGCTGAATGAGTTTTAAAATAAATGTTAAATATAATTAAATGAATTGTGTGATAAAGAAATTCCATGATTTTATAATAAAACCCCTCCAACGGAGGTGAGCTGTCTTCTAAACCAAAGAGTAGTGATATTTATTTGTATCAAGTTTATATTTGGTTTGAGTTTTTCATATGTCTCTTGTTAGTGTTTGTTTTATGGATAGTTAGTTTTTGTTTTCTTTGAATAATATAAATTTGATTATCATACCCATTTAGATTAAATGACATCGCCTAAGTAGGCATATTCCTTGACCATGAAACTTTCCTTTTCACCCTTTTAATATTATAAATGAAATTGTCATGTTTAAGTGAAGTGAATGAATTTGTAAATGGTTTGTGTAGGGTGTATGATTCTTTTCTGTTGTTTTGTTTCCCTTTAGACATTGCATCATTGTGCTGCTCACTACAACCTTCCAGAAATCCCTTGTTATAGCATATTAAATAGTTGTTTTGTTCTATCATGTCTGTTGTGACCTTATCTTATGGTGAAACCCGTTTGGGGTGTTTTCCTAGCCTCTTGGCCACCCCTTTGGGTGTTTATCTGAGCCCATATATCTAAAAACACTGATGGTGTCATTGTTTAACACCTGTTAGGCTTATAGTGCTCCCCACCATAGGCTTCATCTTATCACCACCAATTCATATTATTTAATTCCTCCTCCTTTGAATATTCATATTGAAACATTTCTCCCATGTTCTAATGAGGAGAATTATAGTGGGGACACTCACTAAAGGCATTCTTCTCACTGTGGTGGACCTGTGTATAGCGAAGTATAGAAAGATGCTGGAGAGATCCCTGTATCATTTCCCAGAGCATTTTTGGAAAGCTGGGTGTTTTGGTGTATTAGGATTTTGTAGTGGAGAAAAATGTCCAAGTGGTCATGGTGTCCGATGTTTTGATGGGAATATTGCATGAAGAAGCGTTGTTTCATGCCTTGGTGTGAAGTTAAAAGGCATTTTGTTTGGAAACACAATTCAAAAATGAGTTTCTATGTCTTGAGGTTCAGGATTTTAAAAGTAAAGTTTGAATGGTTTTTATATTCCACAGATATTCAGTTGGAGGTTTAAAATATTTCCAAAGTTATAAACAATGTGTAGAATTAAAATGGAGGTATTCTCACAAGATATTCAGATATTTTAAGTGGTGGATTTAAAATGAGATATTTGAAGACTATGTGGATGGATATTTAATAGTTTTCAATGGATGGTGATTCAAAACATGAAGAAGTTAATGGAAAACTGTAGTAAATGTGACCAAATATCTTGGAGTCTTATTTAGTATATTTATTTGAATTCAAAAACATGTTCTTTCGTATGAACACTTCGAGAAGAAAGAGAAGATTATAGAAGCCTGGTGTGATCCACACCATTCATAGTTGCACATGAAAATGACTAGCATATATATATATATTTCATGAGTCCGTTATGATAAGGGGAGATACTTACACAACATTGTAACATATAGTTCTTTAATAAAGAATAAGGGAAGGACAGACATGTGCTATATTGATATATTTGTTTCAAAGAGAAAAAAGGTAAGAAAAAGAGGGTGAATGTAAGAACCTGAATCTTCTTTTCAGGTATGTTTTTCCTTTTTCCTGGAGTTTTTGAGAAAAGAGGAGTTTATGGAATTTTTTTAAGTACACACCATGTAGTTTATGAGTACACGTCGTGTACTCAGTTACCACGGGTAGCCGTGTGCTGGCCATGTAGCGGCCTTGCACACGACCATGTGTGATGACCTAGAGGCTGCCTAATGCAGAGTACAGAAATAGCAAGTACACGTCGTGTACTCTAAAATTACACGCCGCGTACTTTGTTTTTTTTCATTAAACGCATCAGGGTCACGTTTGACGGACAAAACACACCTCCTCTAGGTTTCGTTCGTCCGAGAGTGCCAAGCAGCCGTGGGTCTTCGAAGAGCCCCCGAGCCTCCATATGTCCTCTGAATCAAACACCATCAGTTGCGTTGGAATCACATCGGTGAGTTCTCTCTTCTCATAGAGCATCATTTTCCAATTTCTCCTCTTTCGTGAGTTATCATGGGTTGAACGTTTTATGAGTTTTCAGAGATCTATGACATTATAAGGTGATTCAAGCCTCGTGGTTCAAGTATATTGATCTTACAACTTCGAGGTAGGTGGTTTGTGCCTTTTTGTAGAAAGTCTTTGAGTTTTATGTGCAATTTCTCCCAATACCCATGAACGGGGTATTGCGTATTTACCATTTTAGACCTATTGTTTTCCTGCTTTGCTTGTATGCCTGAGTAGAGGTTATTGTTTGTGAATAGGGTAATTTTTCTGTGCTTTGGATGTATTGTCCATGCATGTTTTTCTTGTTTTGACCGTTGGGTCTAGTTTGCCTACTAGGCTGTTGTTTACTTCCCCAGGACTAGTATTGTAGGATGGTGTGACTGTTGTCCTGATATGCTGATATGTTGTAGAATTCTATCCAAGTAGTTCTTGAGGTTTACTTTAGCTGATACGCAATGCTATACTTGTTGACTTACACAGGGTCGTGATAACCTGGTGTATAGACCATAGGGAGAATTGACGTTGAGGGCTTCTCTAAAGTGTCTTTATAATTATATGATGTGAGACCATAGGGGGAATTGACATTGAGTGCTTCCCCAGAGTGTCTGTAGTTCCTCGATGCGGGCCACAGGGGAAATTGACGTTGAATGCTTCCCCAGAGCACCATTAGTACAATACGAGACTATAGGGGGAATTGACGGTGAGTGATTCCTTAGAGAGTCTATACTTTAGTTAAACCAGAGGGGTGAGATTGTGTGTGCTTCCCGGAGGGTTGCTTGCACTTGTTGGGTTGAACCATAGGGGTTAGGTTGTGAGTACTACCCAGAGGGTTACCTATTGTGTTAGCTTCTTGCTTAGATGCTACTTGATATTGAAACTGTGGATTGTATTTTCTGCAGAGTGCTTCTTGTTTACTGCTTTCTGTACTTTTACCCTGCCATATACTCACTGACTGTTAGGCACAGATCTTTGGGCGGTTGCCTATTGGGATTTGTCTCACACCCTGTTTGGGCCATGTTTTTGGGCTCAAACAGATTATATTGTTGCAGGTATAAATAAGGTCAAGTGCCCTTTTACTTCAGGTACTTGACTTATTGTGGATCTGGAGAGCATGGGACCAAGCTATGGCTTGCGATGCTGAGGAGTTTATCTGCTTTCTTTTTCACTTTGGTTTAACACTATTTTATTCCAGCATTGTGACTTGTTTGGTTGTTTTCTTAGACATATATGTACCATGCATCACTTTATATATATGTGCTCCAATTTTTTATCATTTCAGTCTTCTGTTGTTTAATGTTGTTGGATATTACTGCTTCTGCTATTGTATATCTGTCTATCTTCCACTATGTTACTCTGCCAATGAGGGCATGGTTTCCACACCATCACACCCAAGGCCCTCACTGCTAGTCGAAAACCTCTGATGTTCGGGGAAATGTGCTTGAGTCTATGTGACCAACCAGGTATGGGGTGCCTCTGGGTGGTTTCTGGAACCGGGACGTTACAAAGTGGTATCAGAGGGACTATTTTCTTCTTGAATTATTGTTTGGAGCCTATAACCAGGGATATGATAGAATAGGTACTTGGTAATAAGTTGTGCCCGAGAGTAGCTAACCCGTGTATAGGGAAAAGCCAATCTACCTCGTTTATTTAAATTTTCTGGTTTTGCAATTTTACAGTTGATTTGATTTCACCATTGGGTGATTCATATGTTTTGTGTTGTTACCTTCGATGTTATTGAGGTTCTATTTCTGTCACAACCTGATGAGATGAGGGTATCCCATCTCATGCATCATATAGGAATTTTCAAGAAATCACATTCCATGCATTCTTTCCATGTCATATAGGGTGCATTAGAAATTTCATGTTGTTGTGATAGATGTTGTGTAGAATATGCATGATATTTTGATAGATGCCTTGATAAGAATATCTTCTTCGTGTTAGAGCAATGATTGTTTAAGGTTTTTCCTGAATGAACACCAAACTTTGTCTCTTGAGGTGTTATGGGCCATCATGTACCAGAATTTGGTGAATCATTGACTTGTTTACCTTGTTTGTAACATGTATAAGATGTCAAAATTTGATTCGTGGGGAGTATAAGCCCTCACAGATCAGAATTTGGCACTTTCAGTGTTCGTTTCAGTGTTTTCTGGGCTCTGGAGTAGTTTCTGAGGCTTACTGTCCAGAAAAACCCAGAATACACACCGTGTAGTTTTGACTACATGCCATGTGTTCTTCTATTCGGGAAGAAACTGTTTTTCATAAGTACACGCTGTGTATCGTATGTACACGCCATGTAGTCTCTAACCGTGTCACATGCTGTGTGGGAAGAGACACAGGATAGGGAAAATCTTGTGGGAACACGCCGTGTACCGGTTATGCATGTTGTGTAGTGTAATTCTAGGAGTCCGGCCGTGTAGCTAACAACATGGGTTGGTAGAGTCTCTTCTTATACATGCCGTGTCAGGTTTGAACATGCCGTGTAGTATGACCTAGGTAACCGGCCATGTCACTAACAACACGGGTTGGTGTTATCCTTCTTAATACATGATGTGTCTATCTGGAACACACCGTGTAGTATAACCTGGGTGCACATGCCATGTCACTAACAACACGGGTAAGGTGAATCTTGTCTGGTACACACTGTGTCTACTGAGAACACGTCATGTAGTCTTGTCTTGGGAGAGCTGTGTGGCTTAGCCGTGTAGAAGGACTTAGGCAGGGGAAGAGGATTCAAGTTCACACCGTGTGTTAGGGCAACACTCCATGTGTTTGGGGCGTTACACGACCATTTTAGGCATAAGTACACGCCCATGTGAATGACTTGAGGGAACACACTGTGTAAGGTTTATACACGCTGTGTAGTCATGTTATGTAAAACTTGAATGCTTTCTTTCTCATGTTCCCTCCCTGTACTTCTAGTTTTCAGTCCTTGATAATGTTGATCTAAGGTGTGCATTTGACCTTGCAGAGTCATGCCACCGAGAAATCCTCTGGTTGTCCGCCGGTTACAGGGCAGTGATTAGTCGTCGGATATGGATGATCAAGGGATTCTCATAGATCCTCCTATTGTGCCAGTCTTGGAACCAACAGTAATACCCGTTACCGGTACTGACACACAGCTCAGGGAAGGATTCATGAGGATGATGCAGACTTTTCAGGGAGCACCGCCTCCTGCCCCGTCGATGGCAGATTTGTCGCGGGTTTTCCAGCAGCAACATCCTCCCACTTTTTTAGGGGAAGGAGGACCCCAGACTGTAGAGTCATGGATAGAAGCTATGTTGATGATCTTTGAGCATCTGGAGACACCTTTAGAGAGGAGGGTGAAGATTTCCACTTACATGCTATGGGATTCCTCCAAGAGGTGGTGGTATGTGATATCACAGGTGGGTCATCAGCAGGTTATGGCATGAGAGGAGTTCCAGTGCATCTTCTATGACTAATTCTATCCGGAGACCCTGAGGGACGACCGAGCTTGGGAGTTCATGAGTCTGGAGCCGGTTACACTTTCTGTTATGGAGTACTCCTCTCGCTTCACCGAGATTCAGTGTTTCACACCCTTCCTAGGAGGAGATGGGTTATTCTTGGAAAGGAAGTTCGAGGATGGCCTCAGACAGGACATCTGCTCTCATGTGAATATCTTCAAGTTGACTTCCATCACTTCCATCATCAAACAGACACTGATCACGGAGCAGAATATGAGGGAATCCGGAGTTGTGAGCCTGGGCGGATCGACATCCAGAGTTAGTGATTCACCAGCTGATAGCTGGAAACGCCATAGGGAGACTACACTGGGAGATCCGAGTAGGTGGGATGCATCTTTTGGTAGCCAGGTGGTGTGCTTCCAATGCGGGAGAAGCGGGCATATGAGGCCGTAGTGCTAGATAGACACAGTGGAGTGCTGATCATGCGGCAAGATGGGTCACCTTCAGCATTTCTGTCAGGTCTTCTCACCCGCAATTGGTGAAAGGGGTTCTTCTATGACTCTGTGTTCGGGAGCAGCACCGCCAATTTCTCACTAGTCTGGGAACTGGAGTTCTTCCGGCCGTTCAGACCGAGGTGGAGGTCGTGGCCGTGGCGGTCAGTCGCCAGTCTTTCAGCGACAACAGAGTGGATCGGCTCAGAGTGGTCAGGCAGGGTCACATGATCGTGGAGCAGGCCAGACCTTTGTAGTGGAGCAGACCCAGCTGGAGAAAGATCTCAGACCTTCTACAGTTTGAGGTACGATCCTAGTTGCCTCAGTTTTATCTTCAACTCTTTTTGATACTGGTGCCATGCATAGCTTCATATCTGTCATTGTTGTGGAGATCCTTGGGCTCTGTATCTTTTCTTCTGCCAATGTTTTGACACTAGACACTTCGTTGGGGACAATAACATCTAGTGTACATCAGTTCAAAGAGTTCCCTCTTGAGGTTGGTGGGTGTCACTTCCTTTGGGATCTCTATGTCCTAGAGATGATAGGCTATGATATCATTTTCGGAATGGACTGGCTAGTTCCCTTCTAGGTAGTCATCGACTGTTATCACCGTAGGGTGAGATTCATATCACCATAGGGTGGATCTTTTCTTCATAAGGGTGAGTGGGATGTCCAGGTGAGTAGAGTGGGCCCAGAGCATCATGGGTTGGGAGCGGCTATAGCCAAGATTGCTAGTCTTTATCTGGATGATCATGGTACTTCACAGTTAGACTTTCCTCTAGTGGTGGATCATTTTAGAGATGTCTTTACAGAGGACTTTTCAGATTTTCCTCTAGAGCATGAGGTAGAATTTTCTATTGAGCTTGTGCTAGGGGCGGCACCAGTGCCCATTCCTCCTTACAGGATGGCTACACTTGAGTTGCAGGAGCTCAAGAAGCAGTTGGAGGAGTTGCAGGCAAAAGGTTTCATCTAACCCAGTACTTCTCCTTGGGGTTTGTTTGTCCTGTTTGTGAAAAAGGTAGATGACACCCTCAAGCTTTGTGTGGACTATCGGAAGTTGAACTAGTTAACTATCAAGAACTGATATACCTTTCATAGGATTGACGATCTCTTTTATTAGCTTCGAGGAGACCGGGTGTTCTCGAAGATTGACTTGAGGTTCGGTTATCATCAGTTGCATGTTAGACCATCTGATATACCTCTCACAGCCTTCTAGAGCAAGTATGG
This sequence comes from Viscum album, assembly GCA_963277665.1. NCBI lineage: Eukaryota > Viridiplantae > Streptophyta > Magnoliopsida > Santalales > Viscaceae > Viscum > Viscum album. The sequence goes on along the minus strand of OY728146.1, from coordinate 2,051,232,356 downwards.
TCTATATGAGTACTTGGTTATTTCGTTCGGTCTCATGAACGCACCTATAGTTTCCACGGTACTTATGAACCAAGTGTTCCATCCATACTTGGACTCTTCCGTGGTGGTCTTCGTGGATGATATCTTGGTGTAATATCACACTCGACACGACCATGCTACCCACCTTGAGATCATTCTGAGTACACTGAGAGAGCATCATTTATATGCCAAGCTCTCAAAATGTCACTTTTGGATGGATTAGATTCACTTCTTGGGTCATGTTATCTCAGAGACATGAGTATTGGTAGACCTGGATAAAGTGAGAGTTATAGTTTCCTGGGAGAAGCTGAAGAATGTCTTTGAGGTGCGGAGTTTTCTAGGGCTGGATGGATACTACAGACATTTCATTCAGGACTTTTCATGCTTAGCAGCACCACTGACATGTCTGACCAAGGAGGGTGCGAAGTTCTTATGGTCAGATTCTTATGAGTCCTCCTTTCAGGGGCTGAAGGGAAGGTTGACTTCAACACTGATACTGGTCTTTCCAAAGCTAGGCAAGAGCTACACTATCTATTGTGATGCATCAAGTATCAGGCTGGGAGCTGTTCTTATGCAGGGAGATGGAGTCATTGTGTATGGGTCTCGGCAGTTGAGGCAACATGAGAGGAATTACCCGACGCACGATCTGGAGTTGGAAGCTGTTGTTCACGCCCTATGATACTAGAGACATTATCTTCTGGGATAACATTTTGTGGTTTTCACTGACCACAAGAGTCTCAAGTACATCTTCACTCAGCACAATCTGAATTTGAGGTAGCGGAGGTGGGTTGAGTACCTTCAGTCCTTTGACTTTGAGATTGCCTATACATCTGGGAAATGAAATGTAGTGGCTAATGCGTTGAGCAAGAGGACTCAGATACAGGTAGTTCAGGAGGCCAGTAGTGAGTGGCAGCTTATGGATCTATTCTCTGAGATGCATTTGGAGGTGCACGAAAGACAGGGGCAGACGTTTCTTTCTTCTGTAGTTGTTACCTCTACTCTTCTTGATCGACTTCGAATGAGGCAGCTATCATATTCTAAAGGCCTAGTCCTAAGGGAGAGTGTGTCAGGAGAGGACCCTATTCCTGGATGGACCATAGGCGAGGATGAGATCTTGCGTTTCCAGGGACACGTATGGGTGCCAGAAAATATATGTGAGGAGCTGATGTAGAATTTTCATTCCTCAGTTTGGGAAGTTCATCCTGATGTTACCAAGATTTATTGTGATCTACACCGTCAGTATTGGTGTCCATGTATGAAGAGAGATGTTTCAGGTTTCGTCATGAGGTGTTCCGCCTGTCAGCAGGTGAATGAGGAGTATTAGTGACCAGCAGGTCTTTTACAATAGTTACCCATTCTCAAGTGGAAGTGGAATGACGTCGCAATGGATTTCGTGATAGGGTTGCCGAGGTCTCCTCGAGGGAGCGACGCAGTATGGGTTGTCATTGACAGGCTCATGAAGGTCACTCACTTCTTGCTGATCAAGGAGACCTTCAATGTTGATGATCAGGGGCAGTTGTACATCCGAGAGATTGTACGTCTGCATGGGGTTCCACACTCCATTGTTTCAGATAGGGATGCTCGTTTTACTTCTCAGGTCTGGTAGGGTCTTCAGAAGTCTTTGGGTACACAGGTAATTTTGAGTGCGACTTACCATCCCTAGATAGATGGCCAGTCTGAGCGTATGTTTCAGGTGCTTAAGGATATGCTCCGAGCATGAATTCTAGATTTTGGAGGTTCTTGGGAGAAACATATACCTCTTGTGGAGTTTTCCTACAACAATAGTTTTCAAGAAACTATTCAAATTTCACCTTATGAGGCTTTGTACGATAGGCCATGCCGATCACCCTTATGTTGGCTGGAGGCAGAAGAGGCAACTTTGTTGGGACCTTGTCTTGTTCAGGAGACCATATAACAGATAAAGTTGATTTAAAAGAGTATGGCTACTGCACATTCTCATCAGAAGTCTTATGCTGATTAGCGGAGATGACCTCTGGAGTTTGAGTTCGGGGATCAGGTTTTCCTGCGTGTCACACCGAGGTTGGGACACAAGAGGATTAGGAGGTAGGGTAAGATTTCACCGAGGTACGTTGGGCCGTTTGAGGTGTTGGAGAGAGTTGGGATGGTTTCATATCGGTTGTATTTACCTTAGAGGTACCGGGATATGCACGATGTTTTCTACATTTCTCAGCTCCGACATTACTTTTCAGACTCGTCTCATGTTTTCCAACCTGAGGAATTTGAGTTAGAGGTGGATGCATCTTTTGAGGAACATCCTATTCGGATTTTCGATCACAGTACAAAGGTTCTCTGTGGTCAGTCTGTTCCTCTGGTATGGGTGCTATGGCAGCACAAGAGAGTATAGGATGAGACTTGGGAGAGGGAGGCCGATGTGCGATCATAGTGGCCAGAGTTGTTCGAGGTTTCTTCTTCTACGCCACGCTAGGGAAATTTGGGGACAAATTTATTTAAGGGGGGAAGTTTTTAAGAACCTGGATCTTATTTTCAGGTATGTTTTTCCTTTTTCCTGGAGTTTTTGAGAAAATAGGAGTTTTTGGAAATTTTTTAAGTACAAACTGTGTACTTTATGAGTACACACCGTGTACTCGGTTACCGCGGGTAGCTGTGTGCTGGCCGTGTAGCGGCCTTGCACACAGCCATGTGTGATGACCTGGAGGCTGCCTAATTCAGAGTATGGAAATAGTAAGTACACACTGTGTACTCCAAAAGTACATGTCGTGTACTTTATTTTTTTCATTAAACACACCGGGGCCACGTCTAACGGACAGAACACACGTCCTCTAGGTTTCATTCATCCAAGAGCGCCGAGCAGTTGCGGGTCTTCAACGAGCCCCCAAGCCTTCATCCATCCTCCGAATCAAACACCGTCAGTTGCATTGGAATCGCATTGGTGATTTCTCTCTTCTCTTAGAGCATCATTTTCCAATTTCTCCTCTTTCGTGAGTTATCGTGGGTTGAAGGTTTTATGCATTTTCATAGATCTACGACGTTCTAAGGAGATTCAAGCCTCGTGATTAAAGTATATTGATCTTCCAATGCCGAGGTAGGTGGTTTGTGTATTTCTGTAGAAAGTCTTTGAGTTTTATGTGCAATTTTTCCCAATACCCATGAACAGGGTATTGTACGTTTACCATTTTAGACCTATTGTTTGACTTCTTTGCTTATATGCCTAAGTAGAGGTTATTTTTTGTGAATAGGGTAATTTTTCTGTGCTTTGGATGTATTTCCCATGCATGTTTTGCCTGTTTTGACCGTTGGGTCTAGTTTGCCCGATAGGCTGCTGTTTACTTCCCCATGCCTAGTATTGTAGGATGGTGTGACTATTGTTCTGATATGCTGATATGCTGTATAATTCTAGCCAAGTAGTTCTTGAGGTTTAATTTGGACGATACGTGATGCTATACTTGTTGACTTACACAGGACCGTGAGAACCTGGTGTATAGACCATAGAGATAATTGACATTGAGGGATTCTCCAGAGTGTCTTTATAATTATACGATGCGAGACCACAGGGGGAATTAACATTGAGTGCTTCCCCAAAGTGTCTGTAGTTCCTCGATATGGGCCACAGAGGGAATTGACGTTGAGTGCTACCCCAGAGCACCTTTAGTACGATACGAGACTATAGGGGTAATTGACGGTGAGTGCTTCCTCAGAGAGTCTATACTTTAGCTGAACCAGAGGGGTGAGACTGTGTGTGCTTCCCAGAGGGTTGCTTGTACATATTGGGTTGAACCATAGGGGTTAGGCTGTGAGTACTGCCCAGAGGGTTACCTGTTGTGTTAGCTTCTTGCTTAGCTGCTGCTTGATATTGAAACTGTGGATTGTATTTTCTGCAGAGTGCTTCCTGTTTACTGCTTTCTGTACTTTTACCCTTCCATATACTCACCGACTGTTAGGCACAGATCTTCAGGTGGTTGCCTACTGAGATTCATCTCACACCCTATTTGGGCCATGTTTTTGGGCCCAAATAGATTATATTGTTATAGGTATAGACAAGGGAAATTTCCCTTCTACTTCAGGTACTTGACTTGCTGTGGAGTTGGAGAGCATGGGACCAAGATATGGCTTGCGATGCTGAGGAGTTTATCTGCTTTCTTTTGCACTTTGGTTTAACAATGTTGTATTCCAGCATTATGACTTGTTTGACTATTTTCCTAGACATATATGTGCCATGCATCACTTTATATATATATGTGCTCCAGTTGTTTATCATTTCAGTCTTCCACTGTTTACTGTTGTTGGATATTACTGCTTCCTCTATTGTATATCGGTTTATCTTCCACTATGTTACTCTGTCAATGAGGGCATAGTTTCCCCACCATCACACCCAAGGCCCTCGCTGCTAGTCGGCAGCCTCTGGCGTTCAGGGAAATGCGCTTGAGGCCATGTGACCAACTGGGTACGGGGCATCTTTGGGTGGCTTCTAGAACCGGGACGTTATAGTGAACATGGGAACAATTTTTATAGTGAATAGATCCATGTAGCCTTTGAAGAAAAAATCTTACCATTGTTGCATTTCAAGTGAATATAAAGACTTAACCCTCACACATGAGGTGTTGGTCTCATCTGGTTTAAATGAAGGGGGTAGCAAGCATTGAAGATCAATGATCATCTATTCAGAATCAAAGGTGCAATGTTTTTCAGTGACCCGTACTAATTTAACAAAGATTGTAATGTCCATAAAATACATCTTTTATCCCTTGAATGTCATGCCAAATGTGGTTTCCAACCAACTGAATTTGATTCTGATTCCGATAGGCAATCAATAGTCTTATACTTTTTGATAATAAAAAAAATGGAATGAAAAGTAACAAATAAGTAAATTTAAATTAAATGAAATAATGTAGAAAAATCTCTATAACTTCTATAAAATTTCATGTCCCTTAATATATACAATAAATGTTTATAAAAATTTTCTCCCCTTACATTCTTCTAACAGTATCACCTTAGCTAAGACTTATTATAAACTTAATAACCCCCCAAGGATATGCTTTCTTCTTCTTTTTGAATCAATTAGGAACACAAAAGCATTCTCCCATTGGAAAAATTTATTCCCCCTTTGGGATAAAATAATTTCTCTTTCCTTTACCCCCTTACTGAAACAACAAAAACACATACAACCAATCTACCATTTGGTATTATTAAAAAGAAACACCAAAGAAAAAAAGTATAACTAGGAAAGAAACAAGATAGTTAGACACAAGTAATACTGATAACTTCTTATTAAAGAACTTCTATAATATACCATGTAAGAATAAACATGATCCATAAGAATTATAAAAACATATAAAACATGCATAAGATTAACCTTAGGAATATATAAATGTAATATTAAGGATATATAAAATAAATATTTTTGTTGGTCAGAGTGAGTAACTCAAGAGGAGGGGGGGGGGGGGTTGAATTGAGTTCCCAATAAAATTTCTATTAAAAACATGTTCAAATAAAATCCCTCAATTAAAATAATTTTCCCAGTTAATCAAAATATTAGTTTAATATATGTTTTATCTTTTAAAATATTTCTAAAAGTTTTATTAAGGACCATTTAAAACAATTTTAAAACTTGCTTTAACTTTTGAAATCGATTTAATCAAAAAAATCCTTATATAAACACTAGTTAAGAATAAATATTAAATTACCAATTTTGTGTATAGATTAAAACTAAATACAATTTAAATATTTTAAATGAGGAAAGAAAAACTAAAACACATAGAGGAATAAACAAGTGGTTCAATCTCAAGCTGATACCTAATATATTATGCTTGGAAATCACCCACTACCAAGAATATTATTATATCAAATAATATAATCCACAACCTAGATCAAGCATACATACAACAACACCAACTGTCCAAGCTCAAATCCTCTTCCATAGTTATATGTTGGAAGGAAAAACAACACAAGCCACACATATACCTCTTCCACAGTTTCAATTGGTATAAAAATAAAAGGAAATAAAATATATTATCGAGTATTCTCCTATTCAAGCACGAGAGTCAGTGTGTGTCAATAAATAGAGTAACCAACACAATAGTCAAAATTAAAATAAAACAACAGAGAGAGAAATTAATAAGATATGGAAAATGTAGTGTTTCTCATTTTACAGTGCTTTGGATGCTTGAGAGTCCTCAGGTTTGGCTTGGTGAGGATCTTGAATAGTTTCTTTAGAAGTTAGAGAAAAACAGAGTGTCGTGAAGTTATATTTTCTATTCATAGGAAAGTATCTTGATCTTCAATGTACTCCACTCTTACACAATAAAATGTATCAGTGTGTAATATCTCATGTGATGATCACTTTCATCATTCTACACTCTCCACCTTCTAACTACATGTGCATGAGAAAGATCCTCTAAAATAAATATAGTACTGCATGCACCCATTGAAGGATAATCATCAAGATTTTTTGGATCCTCGTACTGAATCTAACCTTGTATTAAATGCATCTATGCAAAGGGTTAGGGATAATCATTAATTAATCCCTCTACATTAAATCCCATAAAATATAAATTGGAAGTATTTAATTCAAATCAAGAACAATAATGGTGGAAAAATATGACGGTGAATCAAATATGATGGTAGCAAAGATCAACAGTAGAAAATAGATGGTTACACCCCTGAAGGTAGATCATATAGAGGTAGAATGAGCTTGGTAAGGTCTAGTTGTAGCACGATCCTAGTGATAACATGTCTGGCAGTGTCATGAACCTAGTGGTGGTGCGTTCGATGGTGGTTAATCCTGGTGGTAGCATATTCTGGTGGTAGCATGCTCTGGTGGCAGCACACTTTAGCAGTAGCACACACTAGTGGTAGGTAATCCCAATTATGGAACATAGATAGTGGTAGCAAATTCCTGACAGTGGAAAGATCTAGAGGTGGCACAATTTGAACTAACAATGGATCTTTTCAATACTCACCCTAATATTATTTATAAAATGACATACTAAAATCTAAAAGAAGTCTTTCTCTGAAATATTATAAATATACTATGGATATAAAATTTTAAGGCACTGGGGAAACAAATCTCTCAACACTAGGTAAAGTAGCCTCTACAGGTTCTGATTTGGTAGGTAAATTTAAGGGAAAATCCTAAAGCTCACCGACTTGGTCAATCTTCTTAACTAAGGATCCCTTAGGATATGTTACAACTCCTAATGAGATAGTAGGTCCACCATGCTCTGGTGGACTACTATGTCCATCACCATAACTATCTCCATATGAGTCTGGATATGAGATTCCAGGCAATTTGGAACTAGAGGATGGATCCCCCTTACATGATACCTCATCCTCTACCAAGGTAAAACCACCCTGAGCATGTCTATGCTCTCTAGCATCTTCTTCAACATTTTTAGACTCAGAATAGTCTAAACCAAGATGAAAAAAACCTATTAACTTTTACCACTCATCATGTGAAGCTACTTCCACTCTAATAGGATCAACTTGATCAACTCGATGAATGAATGAACTTGGATATTCCTCCCCCTCAACAAGTACTTCGGTATAACCTCTAGAAGAGGTGGTATCAACAACTGAAGAAACTGAAGTAGATCTCCCCAAATACACAAATCTGGCTAAACCAGGCCTCTCTATAGACCTAACTGAAGATGAACCAGTAGGGTTTATGTCCTCTTCTAGTCCTCTGCTCTAAGTAGGTTTGCAGGTTCATGGGTTTACAGGTTTGTAGGATTATGTCCTCTTCCCCGCTCTGCCCAGCTTTGATGTTTGCTGGGGAGTAGAGGATATACCAATGGTTCACAAAACTATTGGTATTCAATATGCTGGACAACATATTCCAATAGTTCAAAGAACTGTTGGTATTTAATATGATGGACAACATATGCTAACGGTTCACAGAACCGTTGGTATTCAGTCTGCACAACATATATCCCAACAGTTTCAATGAAACCATTGGGATAGAATACATACTGCATATATACCAACGATTTTTGAACTGTTGGCATATATATATTCCAAAAGTTTCTATATATTGTATGGTATGTTTACCAACTTTTCTTGAACCGTTGGTACACATATATACCAATGATTTTACTTAAACCATTGGTATAGATTAATTTTAGACTACCTATACCAAAGGTTCTCTAGAAACCATTGGTATAGATCTATTACAACACCCAACATGCCAATGGTTCCTAAAACTGTTGGGATAGGTGAAATTTTCAGTAGTGAGAGTGGACTGAGATTTTCTTTCCAATGGTTGTGGTATAACGATCCTCTCGAACCCATTTTATTAACTACTTGAGCTAAGGATTTAGGTCATTTCAATTATTAAATTCAATGTAAATAGTCAAGATTATTAATATAGTTTATGTAACACCCTGAGATTTTGGTGAGATTTTTTTTTCAAATTAATTTAATCTTTTGATATAATTTGTTTCACGCAACACTAAAAATAGTTTTTCACTAAATCAAATATTTCTTTCACACTAAACCAACTTGTTGTATGTTTTAAGAAACACTGAGTTGTCGTACGACACATGCAATACTGATTTGATATATGATACATGCAAAACTAAGTTGACGTACGATATACACAACACTGAGTTTTTACAAAACAACTCTATTTATTGTTTTAATTATTTAAATAAGATAATTATAACCTATCCATTAAACTTAGTTATATGAATAGTATTAACTACTTTTCAAATATTGTTCATAATCTTTTTATATAAATAAAACATATTTATAATAAAAATAGTGTTTTTAGTAAAGTCCTTATATGTCCAAAAATATTATTTTTAATGTACTAATAAAATTAATTTTAGACACATTTATATATAAAATTTGATTAAATAAAATTCATTTTTTAATTCAAAATGTTGAAATTATCCTTGTGTGAATTTTTGGGATTTTTCTGAGAAACTTCATTTTTTTATAAATAGTGAAAAATACTGCTTTTTAGTTAAAAACTACATTTTTATCTAATTAATTGTTAGTGATAAATGATATTATAAATATGTTTTAAAGTTTTCATTAGATAAATATTACATATATTAATATAATTTAATTTATTAAAATCAATTTCACTTTGAAACTGAATATAAAATCTTAACAAACTTTTGAACTTTTTCCCACTTTAAAACCCCAATATTTCGTCCCATCTACGAGATTAACACTAATATTAATTTTACCAATTATATGAATTGAATTTAAAAAATATGACATGAACCATTGTATTCAGTCTAATATTTAGATTCTAATAAGTCCAAGTCAATTTTTGACCAAAATGACTAGTAAAAGTGATTAAAATTAATCACAATGGTTAAGGCCAAATTAAGCTTAATTAGGGACTAAACCTTAAAATTAATTGCCCAAATGACCAAACCAATTATCCAAAACCCACTGAATATCCATAGTTCAGTCATAAACCTTCCATTATTTATTTTGGTTGTTTTTGTATGACTTTTATTAGGTATGAACATGTGCACACCTAACTTATTTTCAAAAATTCCATGTGAGTCCTTTTCCTTCCCTATAAAAGGCCACAACCTCTACCCATTCCTCACACCTCTCAAACCTTTTAAGTTCAGACAAGTTCTACTAAAATAGCCTCCCAAAAATACTCCATTAGACCTTGAAGTCTACCTTTGGGCATAAAACCTCTCAAGGAATCCTTTTGACACAAACTAAAAGGAGTTACCCGATTTAGAGGTAACGTTTTCTCTCATGCTCTTTTCCTTTATTTCCCTTATTCACCCCCTCCGCTCTCTTTATTCTATTATTGTGTGAAAAAAAACAACATTATAAATATAACAAGATATTTTTATGTTAAGGGTTCTACCTACACTCACACACACCTCCATCTAATGGATATTGAACATACTGTTTTTGTGTATGGTGAATTACTGCCTTACGAAATGATGATTGTTCATTTTTTATTTACCACCAATCACGGTGGCCATTATGATGTAAAATCTGTTTATATATGTTATATATTATATTTATTATGTATTTAAGGTTATATATTAATTTTTCAACACACATATTTTTAACTTACATCTGGTGTTAATATGATAATCTCGTTTGAGGAAGTGTGGACTACCGCCCCCTCAAAGCGATGTGATTCGTTCACACACCACATGGAATGTATTAAGGATGAGTTTAATGAAATTATATTATATATATGATACAATAATTATAATATAATAATGATATATATATATACATAAATATATATACATATGTCATTTACATACTTTCTTTCAATAGGATAATAAAAACGGAAACAACTTTCATGTGTACGTACTGCTTACTGTCTCCATGAACGGTGTATTCCATTACGTACTTCATTATTCTATAGATTATTATTATATAAATATAATTTTTATAAATTATATTTATATCGCTATTTACATACCAGAATCATGATATAAGTATAAGGACCAATGATATAATAAATTAAAACACATGCGAAAACAAAGCGAATATTACCCGAAGCGAAACCTTAACATATGATCATTAGAAAGAGGGTGATATAAGGTCATAATAAAACCATATATGGTATTATATATAATAATATTATTCTTTAAAATATTTATAATAAACTTATATTTATTATACATGAATCTTGTACGAGTGCAAAGAGAGTCAAGACACAAGGTAAGAGGATTTCATCTCACTTTTAATTTATGTGAGATACATGTTATGTTCTACACTCTTTAATTTTGTGTGGTGTATGTACTATCCATGATTATAATATATTTATATTAAAATTAAACTTGTGTCTATTAACATTTCCATTTTATAATCCTTCTTTCATTGGGTTTAACTTTCAAAAGTTACCAAATTGGTAAAATGTTTTGTCTCAATTTTCCTTCTTTGAGACTCATGTTTTTTTATACACCTAAAATCTATTTTGAGGTGAATATATTTACATTCATGAATATAAATATTTTCATGATATTCTATGCTTCATGTAATTTAATTTCCTTATATGGCGAGTATGAACCCAAGATACCATGTTATAAGAGTTTATTGAGACAATCTCATTGCTTTTCGAGATTGTTTAAGTTTATGCTTACTTTGATGGAATATTATGATCCATATCTCAAGAATATTCATGATTTTACTTATCCTATTTTATTTCATGATATACTCATGTATTGTTACCATATTCTACTCTTTGGTATATATGATAGTTAAGAAAGTGTTTTTAGGAAAGCCCAACTTTAACCTTCTTCGGTCAAAAATCTATGTTTTCAAAACATGGTTTCAAAGAATATTATACCATTATCCTATAAGATTTAAAGTATTTTTTTACCCTTTTTGTATTTTAAAAATATATTCAAGGTAATCTTCTCACCGATTTCTGGATAAGGCACTTTTCTAACCTTTTTTACCGTGCAAAGGGAATGTTCTTTTGACCTCGTACGACATGTACAAATTTACCCACCGTCATTTCTTCAAAGCTCCCTTTGTATTTTTAAAAGGTTTAATCTTTAAGAATTTTTTTTAAAATATGTTTTCAAAGAAAATTATTTTAAAAACGTTTCAAGCTTCTTTTATAAGTTTTTAATAAAAATGTTTTTCAAAATGTTTTCAAGCTTCTTTTATAAGTTTTCAAGTAAAATGGTTTTCAAAACGTTTTCAAGCTCTTTTTATAAGTTTTCAAAGTGTTTTCAAAGAAAAAGGTTTTTAAAATGTTTTGAATCTTATTTTATAATTTTTCAAGGAAAAAAGTTTTCAAAATGATTTCATGCCTTCTTTATAAGTTTTCAAGGCATTTTCTAAGAAAAATATTTTTAAATGGTTTTATGTATTAAAAATCATTTTTCAAACAAGAAAGGATATTTTCCTCAAGAAACGTTTTTGAAATATGTTTCAAAAATATTTTCCATATAAGATGACATCTGTTGATGTTACTCATGCCTTTCTAGGAAACAATCTAAAGGTTCCATTTATATCCTTTCTATGAATGGGTTATACTTAAAGTCATGGTCTTTATAAAACCCATTTCTCTTCCACATGTTATATGTTTATGAAATCCATTTCTTTTCCATGAGTTCCATGTTTGTGAATCCCGCTTATTTTCATGGGTTATTCTTTGATGAAATGGTTATGAAACCTATCTCTTTTCCATAAATTACTGTGTGATGAAATATTAATGATGAACATTTTATTTCATGGGTTATGATTCAATGATTATAAAACCTATATATTTTTATGGTTCATGATATGATGAATGTTTTATTATCTTGTGACACATGTATTAATGATTTTATTATGAGATAGGTGAGACCAATATCACCCTCCAATGCATTGGGTAATGATAAATGTTTTATGAGATCAAAGGGTACACAGGAGGACATCCCAATCCTGAAACAAGAGAGAGTAGGGGAGAATATCACAATCCCGAAATAAGAGGGAAAGGGGAGAACATACAAATCCCAAAATAAGAGGGAATATGGGAGAACATCCAAATCCCAAAACAAGAGGGAAAAGGGGAGAAAATCCAAATCCAGAAACAAGAGGGAATGGGGTAGAACATCCCAATCCCAAAAGAATATGATACATGGAAGGACATACTAATTCTGAAAGAAGAGGGTATATGAGAGGACGTCACAATCCCGAAACAAGAGGGTACATGAGAGGATATCCCAATCCTGAAACCATAGGGTACACGAGAGGGCATCCCAATCCTGAAGAATCTACATAGGTGATTAACCCAATCCTAACATATTATAAAGGTCTTGGCAGGCCACCTTGACTTAGGGTTTTTATATGTGTTTTCCACAATCCCATATTTTATTCTTATGTTATGCTCTTATGTCTTATGTTAATTATTTGATTATTATTCATACCTTATAAATTTTTAATCTTTATTATGATCTCTGATATGCATGGTATGACCTTCAAATGTTATGCTCATGTACCTTACCCTTTTGTTCATGTTATGCTTGCACATTTTCTTTATTTACCCTTACTAAGAATCTATGATCACCCCTTTATTATGTTTCCTTTATCCAGGTTACGAAGAAAGGTTTTAGGTATAAGTGCTAAAATTGTAGATCTTTATGAGAAATGTTGAATATATTTCACCTGGATAAAAGATTTTGTTTCCAAGTTTCCAAATACACTAAACTATTACGGTTCTCAGGAATGTATTTTTGCAATGTACTAAATATTCATCTTAAATGATATAATATCCATGTATGTTAAGTATGGTCATTATAGTTGGTATCAAAGGAAAGGTTTATTCAACCTTTGGAAACTAGGATGTGAAAACTTTAGTGAGATCCCTAGGTATATTTCTAAGGATATTTCTAGGGATGTCTCTAAGGATAAATATAAGTATGAGTTAAAATTTAGGAAAATGTCCTGGAATTTTAGTAAAGGATAGAGTGAGTAGTTTCCAAGTAATACATCCCTGTCTAGATACTACAAGTGTATGTGGATCTGGAATAGATGTACCTAGGGGTAACAACTCTGACAAGATGTTTCGGGCTTGACTCGGGGTAATCTGGTACACAATAATGGGCCTTACTACACACCTGTTTTGACACTCCCAGGGGATATACTTTGGGAAATCACAAACTCTTCACAAACCATCATGAATGGTTTAGATATAAGTTAGAAATTAATAAACTAGGATAAACCCAAGGTGCCATAGATTATGGAAGGTGTCATGATTTAGAAATTATATAAGTAATTATTTTCATGTCTATGTGATTTTCTGATATTATAAGTAATGCTCACACTATGATTATAGTTTTAGTCAATGGAAGGAACTAAAAGGAACTGGATTAATGTTGAATGTGATAGAATATTTTCTAATGATCAGTCAAGTGGGATGATCATTGGAGTGAAATATGTCGTGATCATGCCTAATCAGTTTTCATGGAACATGATTAATAATGTTTACCTTAACCAACTTTCGGACTCACCAAGGAATATAAAAAATGATTTATTTGAGAGTTCAAGTAATATAGACCATAAAGGAAAGAAGATTCGGTTTCCTTGGTGTTAAGAATGTGGAAATAATCACCTAAGTAAATGTCTTAGAAGAATAAGAAGGTGTTTCTGACTGTGGAAAATAAGGACACAAAGCAAGTGATTGTAAGGTCAAAATAAAGAGTTATGTTAATGAAATGGATGGGAATTTTTTCCTCCTTAAGTCTTAATCTAAGGTTAAGTGTTTTAAGTGTGGAGAAAATGGTCATTATGCAACCCAATGTTCCAATAGGAAAGTTCCTGAAGAGAATAAGAAAGGTGGTGTGAGTAATGGTTATATTATGGATGATGATGAGAATACAGATGAGATTTGAAAGGAAAGAGGTATTATTGTTAATAGATTAAGGATGAAGTAATCAAAGTACTTATGTATTTGGATTCAAAAGTTATGAATGATGAAATATACAAGGATTGTTCTACTTATGTTTTTTTCTTAGTATTTACAAGTTTATGTTAGACTAGTGAAGTGATTTGATGACAAGATGATATTTTGACTAAGGGAAGGTAACCCTTAATATGTTATTTATGATAAGATAATTTTGTATAGATAAAGATACATGGGATATAAACAAGTAAATTGGAAAATATTTATCACCTTGTAACTAAGTAAGGACTTGTTGATAGGTGGTTTATGCTACCATTGATGATGGTTATAACATTTTTGGATTTAAGGAATATATCCAATACACTTTGGAATAAGTAAGCATGCATGTTTTCCAAAATGATTTATGGTATTTCAGGTTGTTACCATGTTTCAATATAATATATGATGATGGTATTCACATGTTTGGAATGTGACAACCAAGAACTACATTGTGATATACAGGGGAATCAATGTTAATCTGATTTTGTGACTCTCTTTCTAAAGTTTTGGATTTTTTTATCTTTGATAAGGGTTATAAGGTTAACTGTTCATGAAAAGTTTATATTAAACTTCGTAGGAAGTATTTGTTCACTAAGTTTGTGTTGAAAACCTTGGTTAAAAGATAATCAGTGATTAACCTTATTTAGAGGATGTATATATTATATATTATATTAGTTTGGTTTTAAAAAATGACATTATGTATGTCAGGTGACAACCAATCAAGTCTGGCAAGGTCATGGGTCTTGAACCCATGACTGAAGGATGATAAGGGTTTCATGCTTACCACTAGCCTACACGATGTCCTAGTTAATGTATAATTATTTTTTTTGAATAAATATTTATGATGAACCAGTAGTGTTACTTTTTATTTTTACAGATTAGTGAATGTTGATTTTTTTAAGAGGAAAATAGTTAGACTTTTTATTCTTTTATGGGCCTTAATATCCGTTAAAAGTGTATTCTAGCGATTTATTCATCAAAGTTAATTTATGAAAATTCATTCTATGAGGTAATGGATGTATTTGAAATTATTAAAATCATAACCTAATAATGAAATTTTGTTTATAGAAATTTATCAAGAATTACTCAACATTTTGGAAGTGATCAAATAAAAAATTATTTTCCTAACACCTTAATTTTCCTTGAGATGATGACATTTTAAATCATCACAGGTTTATGACTTTGAGGCCCTCAAATTTTCTTTGATCACTCACTTTTTTGTGAATGATGACCTCAATTACTCCCTATAAATATTTCCAATTTTTCTCCACGTCCAATATTCACTCCCAACCTATGTTCTCCTATGTGGAAACCCAGTTATATGTTACTTTAGGTAACCATTATGGTTCCAAATTTACCTTTTTAAGGGAAGTTTTAGTATCCATTTTTACGTTGTGGGTTTCTATGAATGAAACTTTAAAGTGTTAAAAATTTGATAACACAGATGAATTTTGAGTATGAAATTCATTTTAAGGGGGTAGAATGTAACACCCAAAGATTTTGGTGAGATTTTTTTGAGTTAATTTAATCTTTTGATATAATTCATTTCACGCAACACTGAAAATAGATTTTCACTAAGTCAAATATTAATTTCACACTAAAACAACTTGTCGTACATTAAAATAAACACTAATTTGGTGTATAACACACACAATAATGGGTTGGAATACAATACACGCAACTCTGAGTTGGCGTACGATACACGCAACACTGAGTTTTTACGAAACATATCTTTTTATTATTTTAATTATTTAAATAAGATAATTATAACCTAGCTGTTAAACTTAGTTATATGAATATTATTAACTACTTTTCAATTATTTTTCATAATGTTTTTATATAAATAAAATATATTGATAATAAAAGACATGGTTTTTGGTAAAGTCCTTATATGTCTAAAATACTATTTGTTGACCTCACCTGTTTTGATAATCTCAATCATGTATTCATATGTGTTGAAAATCCCAATTATGTTTTCATTCTCTATGATATTGTTAAGTTTCATTGATCTATACTTTAATTCTTTCAAATATGTGATCAAACCAATAATAATTTTTAAAATAGTCTTTGGAATATGTTAATCCTCTTTTATCCATGTTCATACAAGTTATAAATTAATTCTAACACAATCGGATGTGTTCTGCATAAAAAAGATAAGTCATCTGCCTATAGCTACTGATAAAGAGCTACCGGTAACCAGTCTACCGATAGACTTGGTCTACCGACAGACAGCTACCGATATACTTAACACAGAGCTACCGATGTACTTATAAATGTAAGCTACTGACTTACAGACAGCTACCGATACAAACATAGAGCTACCGATGTAAGTATAAATAGCTACCGATGGAATAAGAGTCACCGATGGACGAAGCTACTGACAGACTCATAGCTACCGATACCGACGCATGAAGCTACCGATGCATGGAGCTACCGACGCATGTAGCTACCGACGCATGGAGCTACCGATAAACAAAGTCACCGATACAAGCATGTACCAACCGACGCATAGAGCCACCGATAGAGTCAAGGCGACTAATGAAATTGAGCTACCGATGTTCAAGCTACCGATGTCCAAGCTACCGATGCTGATTACCTACCGATCACTCGACTCACTGTTTGAATTTCTTTATTTCCTATATTTAATCTATATAATGGTCATATCATACATTTTAATGATTTGTCAAATATCTGATAAAGGTTGTCGGATGTCAGGAACCCGTACCTCGTACCTGCAGAAAGGAAATATTTTATGTCCCCTGTTGGGAGATAAATACGAGAAGACTACACTGCCCAAGACACATCAACGAACAACAACAAAAAGAAAAGAGAAGTGTGGTGGATGAAAGAATACCAGAAACACAAGAACGAGAAGAACACAGAGAAGCTCATAGACAATCAAGCATACTCGAGAAGTGTTCTGTGCATATAAGAAGAACACTGAAGAAATTCAACTACGACTTTTTTACTGTCTGTGAACCTGGAGCATACGATACTCTGTTTCTCAAACAGAAACGAGAAGAGGACTCAGACTCACTTCTGATCGAATCCAAAGGAGTCCAGATCTACACTGAAATCACCAGAACCACTTCTAAACTCTACATCTCTTGTTCTATGATTTATTATTACTCTTTTCGAGTAGTGTGTGTTATCTGCTGTATCTAACACATATACTGTCTCCTGTACTCAAACTGAAGGATTTGTAAATCCTTACCAAACTCTTTCATTCTTTCTTTCCCACGAATAACAGTGGTAGAGGTCGTGTGTGACCTGGACAGCTGGTTGCTGTTGTACTGTTTCCCACGAAGAACAGTGGTAGAGGTCTTGGACCTGGACAGTTGTAAACTGTTGAACCCCGATCCAGGGTGTGGATCATTTTTATATAAACTTTTGAGAGGACTAAGTCTCGGCTTGAGACTGAACCTCTTGGTTACATTGTTGTGCCATCTCTTTCAAAGTTTTATTCCGCTGCTAATCACTTTAAAACTAATACTGTTTTTAAAGTTACTTTGATAATTAAATTAGAAAGTGTTTATGTTAAGTGTAGATTAGTAAGTTAGTTTCAAAAGATAATCACACACTCCTGTGTTGATTAACTGGGAATTAATCAATCCCTTGATAATCTAACAGAACCTCTACTTTAATATAAATTCACTACAGTTTAATTTATTATTTTATTTTGGGGGTCTTTAAGACAGTGTTTTTAAATACATAATTTTTTAATTGGTACTCAATTCAACCCCCTCTTGAGTAAACCACTCTGACCAACACTTGGTATCAAAGGGTGAAAATACTCCCTAAAAGTACTCTGCTTTTGAACTGTGATTTTAGTTGTATTTTAAAGTTCTTAAAATTTCTGTTATATCTAAATTTTTTTATCTCTTTAAAATTTTCTCATCATGGAAAATAGACTTGAGGGTGCTGCTACTAACCGACCACCTTTCTTCAATGGAACTAATTATGCTCAGTGGAAACTGAAAATAAAAATTCATCTAGAAAGCATAGGTTTTGATATTTGGACTGCTATTGAATCAGAATACAAAATTCCCACTACTGCTAGATCTACTTGGGATGAACCTATAAAGACTGCTTACAATAACAACTGTAAAGCTATGAATGCCTTATACTGTGCTCTAGGAGATGAAGAGTTTAATAGAATTTCTGCTTGTAAAACTGCATTTGAAATTTGGGATACCTTAGCTATTTCTCATGAAGGAACAACGAATGTTAAAGAAATAAGATTGAACACTTATACTATCAAGTATGATAATTTTGAAATGAAGCCTGATGAACCCATTTTTGACATGTATCTCAGGTTCAATGAAATTGTCAATACAATGATATCGCTGGGAAAAGATGTCTCATCGAAGGAACAAATTATGAGAATTTTGAGATGTCTACCTGATAGATGGAGAGGCACATCTGTCTCAATCAGAGAATCATGTGACATTGCTGCTCTACCTGTCAAGGAACTAATTGGCAAGCTGATGATGTATGAAGAATAGCTTAAAGTGAATAAAGAGGAAGAAAATGAACCTCCAAGAAAGTCTGTCGCTTTCAAATATTCAACTTCAAAGAATAAGGACAAAGAAAAGCTTCAAGCTATAGTTGAAAGTTCAAGCTGTGAAGACAGTGAAAGTGATTCTGACAGTGATGCTGAGATGGCTCACATTGCTAGAAGATTTAATAAATTTTATAGGAAAAAGAAGTTCTTCAGAAAAACAAATTATAAGGGTAAGTATGATCACCAAGGAAAATGGAAAAATGATTGGAAGAAGAATGACAAATCAGATGATGTTGTCTGCTATGAGTGAAAGAGAAAAGGACACATTAAAGCCGACTGTCCAAAGCTGAAGTATAAAAAGAAATATGAATATAAGGACAATAATTTTAAGAAAGTCATGAAGGCTACCTGGAGTGCTTATGAGGATAGCTCTACTGAATCTGAAAGCTCTGAAACTGAACACAAAAATAAGGCAAATATGTGCTTTATGACAAACACTTCTCAGGTAACTGCTGAAACTCCTGCTTTAAATTATTATTACTCTGGAGATAATGTAGAATCTGATTCTGATTCTGGAACAATGTCTAAAAATGAATTGTTTGAGTACTTTAATATGCTGGAAGAGACATGTAATGAACTTAAGGATAAATACAAGTCATTAAAGAAACAACATGCTCTCACCACTACAGTTAAAACCGAACTCACTATTGAAAAAGAGAAAAATTCTCAACTGTTAAAAGAAAACACTGAACTGAAACTATCTAATGAGAAACTCAAGAAAGACTTAGAGAAGTTAACCAATGTCAAAAATATTCTAACACAGATGCTAGGAAAGCAAATAGCACCTAAATATACTACTGGTATAGGATACCAACCTGGACAAAGGAAAATTGCCAAAACTAGATTCATTTCTAAATCTGGACAGAATGAAGGTAATTCTGGAACTTCATATGCTTCAACCAGTTATATACATAGCTATGGATCTAATAAAGTTTATCTTTCAAAGCATGTCAATTCTACAAATTATATGAGACCCATTAGACAAATATGGGTACCTAAAGTGTTATTGGCTAACCTGTCTGGACCCAAGAAAATCTGGGTACCAAAATCATCTCCCATCTAAATCTGTTTTGTAGGAGACCTGCTTGAAGAGATGTCACAAGAAGATATGGTATTTAGACAGTGGGTGCTCAAGGCACATGACTGGAGATTATTCTTGTTTCAAGAGTTTAATAAAATTTGATGGAGGCTTTGTCACCTTTGGTGATAATTCAAAAGGAAAAATCATCGGCCTAGGCCAGATTGGTAACACTGATTCAATTTTGATTTCTAAAGTTTTATTTGTTGATGGCCTTAAATACAATTTATTAAGTATTTCTCAGTTATGTGATGATGGTTTTCATGTTAAATTTGAAAATGATTCTTGCAAAGTTTTTAATTCTAAGAATGTTTTGGTATTTTCTGCCTTAAGAAATGAAAATGTTTATGCTGTTAATCTGAATTCTTTAGCTAAGCAGAATATTACTTGTTTGAATGCTTTTCATAAATAATCTTGGCTATGGCACAGAAGATTGGGACATTGCAACATTCACTCACTTAGAAAACTCTCTAGAAAAAACCTAGTTAGAGACCTACCTAAATTAGAATTCCCAAATGATAAAGTGTGTAACCCCTGTCAAAAGGGAAAACAACACAAAGTTTCTTTTAAATCAAAGAAAGAAGTTTCGACTTCTCAACCACTTGAATTGGTTCACATGGATTTGTTTGGACCATCAAGAGTTTCTAGTTTAAATGGGAAGCACTATGTTTATGTTCTTGTAGATGATTTTTCTCGATATACTTGGGTATATTTTTTAGCTCACAAAAGTGAAGCCTGTTCTTCTTTTATTAAATACTCTAAATCTGTAGAGAACCTTAGTGGACTTAAGATTAAAACTTTGAGAAGTGATCATGGTCGTGAGTTTGAAAATCAAGATTTTGAATCTTATTGCTCACACAATGGCTATACTCATAACTTTTCTGCCCCTAGAACACCCCAACAGAATGGTGTAGTAGAAAGAAGAAACTGAACCCTTCAAGAAATTGCTAGAACCATGCTCAATGAATATGACCTGCCTATTTATTTTTGGGCTGAAGCTGTAAATACAGCTTGCTATGTCATTAATAGAGTCTTAATCAGACCTGTTCTTAAGAAAACCCCTTATGAATTGTGGAACAATAGAAATCCTAAGGTTAATTACTTTAAAGTTTTTGGTTGCAAAGTATTTATTCTGAATACTAAAGATAATCTGGATAAGTTTGCTTCCAAAAGTGATGAAGGAATTTTTCTGGGTTACTCTATTTCAAGTAAAGCCTATAGAGTATTCAATAAGAAAACCAAATGTGTGGAAGAATCTGTTCACATCAAATTCGATGAAACTGATCCACATGAGCCTAAAACCTCTCTTGAGAATCTTGAAGAAGATTTGTCTATTCTGGACCTTAATGATAAATCTAAAGAACCTGTTATCAAAACATCCAGTTCTGGACTTTCTCCAGAATCTGCTTCTGTTGAACCCGAACCTATAGATGAACCTGAAGTTTCTAGTCCAACCTTTACCAGATCAACGAGGATTCTAAAGAATCATCCTTTAGAAGATGTTGTTGGTAATCTTGATAGAGGAACACAAACTAGAGCTTCTCTAAGAAACCAGGTTGAACATCAAGATTTTCTTTCACAGCTAGAAACCAAAAATATCAATGATGCTATCAATGATGAATTCTGGGTAATAGCTATGCAGGAAGAATTAAATCAGTTTGAAAGAAACAAAGTCTGGGAATTAGTTGACAGACCTAAGGACACTTTGACAATAGGCACAAAATGGGTTTTTAGAAATAAAGTAGATGAATATGGAAATATAGTTAGAAACAAAGCTAGACTAGTTGCACAAGGATATAGTCAAGAAGAAGGTATAGACTATGAGGAAACTTTTGCACCTGTAGCTAGACTAGAAGCCATTAGGATCTTACTTGCATATGCTGCACATCTGGATTTCAAGTTATATCAAATGGATGTGAAAAGTGCATTTCTAAATGGTTTTATAATTGAAGATGTTTTTGTAGAACAACCACCTGGATTTACTAACCCCCATTTTCCAAATCAAGTTTTTAAACTTTCTAAAGCTTTGTATGGTTTAAAACAAGCTCCAAGAGCTTGGTATGATAGACTTAGCAATTTCCTTATCTCAAATGGTTTTACTAAAGAGATTGCTGATCCAACTCTTTTCATTAAAATAATTTCTAAAGATGTTTTAGTTGTACAAATATATGTTGATGATATTATTTTTGGATCTTCTAAACACTCTTTATGTACTGATTTTTCAAAAAGTATGCAAAATGAATTTGAAATGAGCTTAATGGGAGAGCTTAAGTACTTTCTTGGATTTCAAGTATTTCAAAATGAAAATGGTATTATTTTGAATCAAAGTAAATATACAAAGGATCTTTTAAAACGTTTTGGTCTGGATAGTATCAAGGAAAGTGAAACTCCTATGAGTACTACCTGTAAATTGGATGCAGATGAAACTGGGAAACCGGTTGATCAAACAAATTACAGAGGTATGATTGGTAGTTTACTTTATCTTACTTCTAGTCGACCTGATATTATGTTTAGTGTGTGTATGTGTGATAGATTTCAAGCTAATCCAAAAGAATCTCATTTTCTTGCTGTTAAAAGAATTTTTAAATATCTCAAACACACGGTTAACTTAGGTTTGTTTTACCCAAAAGGACAATCCTTTGACTTAATGAGTTATTCAGATGCTGACTTTGCTGGTTGTAAGTTAGATAGAAAAAGCACATCAGGAACATGTCATTTTCTTGGAAAATCCTTAGTTTCTTGGTGTAGTAAGAAACAGAACTCAGTTGCATTATCTACTGCCGAAGCAGAATATATAGCTGCTGGTAGTTGCTGTGCACAAATTCTGTGGATGAAACACACTCTTTTGGACTATGGATATGTTTTTAAACATGTTTCAATCAAATGTGATAACACCAGTGTGATAAACATCTCTAAGAATCCTGTATCTCACTCTAGAACCAAACACATAGATGTAAGACACCATTTCCTAAGAGATCACTATCAAAAAGGTGATATTTCTCTTGAATTTATTGGCACTGAACATCAATTGGCTGATATTTTCACAAAACCTTTAAGTTCGGATAGGCTAAGTTACATAAGACACGAATTGGGAATGTTTAATCACAACCGGTGTGAAAATTCTCACTGATGTGAAAATTATCACCGATGTGGAAATTCTCACTGATGTGAAAATTCTCACCAATGTGAAAATTCTCACCGATGTGAAATTCTCACCGATGTGAAAATTCTCACCGGTGTGAAAAATCCTCACCGATGTACAATTCTCACCGATTTGTTTTTCTCACCGATGATTAACTCACACCGATGCAAGGTTTTAAAACTTCTGTCTGCCGCCAAGAATACGAATCGTTTTATTTTATTTTATTACTCTATTTTAGTCGTTTATTTGGAATTCCTAAATGATAAAACTAAGTCTAATCCACTTCTTACCTCACCGAGCTCAAAATCTCTCACCTTCGAACCTTAGCTCCCAAATCGACCAAGAACCCTAAACCCGCGATGGCAAAAACTAAGCTTCCTATCGTCAGAGATGAAAGTGCAGAACCAAACGCTAAGAAGCAGAAGACACAGCATAAAGCCAGTGTTAGTGAAGTCAGAACTAGATCGGGAAGGCGACCAGTGAATCCTCACTTGCAGAATAGAGACATAGTAATCGAGAAGGAACTGTGCGTGGAATGGCTACTGCCTAGAAAATCGTTAGTACTCGAGATTCTGGAGGACTAGAAATGGGTGGATTGTTTCTCGGATAACAATGGCCCATACTACCCAAATTTGGTAAAACAGTTCTACGATTTTGTAACCTTCGAGAAGTCTGAAAATGAGAATCGGGTAAGCTCTTTCTTAAATGGAAAAGAGGTGTCTTTTTCTTCAGTAGAGTGGGCTGAGTGTTTGAAAGTACCACATGAAGGTGTCTCTGGGTATGTATCAAGAGAAATGCCACCTAGCAGTGACATCTTTGATTATGAAACCGACTTAAAAGAACTGACTGGTAATGGGAATCAAAGGCAAGTGGTTGCTGCTGAAATGGATAGAGAGAATCGACTGCTTTTCAAGTTTGTTCAGAATGTGTTGATACCGAGGCGAGGAGATTTTGCAAATCTGAGATATCAAGATATCTATCTTCTTCATTTGCTAAGACATGGTGTGAAAATCAATCTGTGCAGACTGTTAATGCTTCAAATGGAAGACATGATTAGACCAAAGTCAAAGACTAATGCTTTATTCTTTGCCAAGCTGATTTCAGTAATGATAAAAGTGAAAGGAATAGCTGAGTCTCAGGATGAGACAGTTGTAGTCAAGAATAATTTCTGCATCACCTCGACTGTTTGTAAGTACATGAAAATTAACTGGAACCCATGGAAGGGAGAATGGGTCAGTGATGATCAGAAGATTTATGATAGGTTTAATCCTGTGGATCATCCCTCAAGACTAAAGGATATGAGAGATCCGAGTCTGAGACCTGATGAAGAGGAACCTGTTTATAGTAGTGAAACAGAAGAAGAAACAGAAGAAGAATAAGAAACTCCCATGGATGTTGGAGGAGATCCAGACTTTCCCCCAAGTCCTGTTGCAGAATTGGTTTATTCTAGGAAAGGAAAGGTAGAGGAAATTGTGTCTACTCATGAGGAAGACCAGTCTTTACCTCACCAAGAAGAAGAGGAAAAGTAAAATGTATCTGAATTGTCTGCTTCTGGTAGTTTAAGTTTGAGTCCTTTGATTGGAAGCTCAGCTATGCCTGCTGCTGAAGTAGAAAAAGATACAGAAGAAGCTGTACCTGTATCAGAAGATCTTCTAAATGCTGCACCGATGGAACTTGTAGTAGAAGATTCTGATGAAGAGAATCCAGCACTGAATGCTGTAGTGATACATGAGAATGCACCCATTAAGGGGGAGCATCAATCTTTTCTTGGAAATGTTACAGTAGCTGTTGAGCTTGGAGACTGGGTAGAAGACCCAGGGTTTATAGTCTGTGGATTGGATTATCCGGATTCTGATAATGAAATGACTGTGAATAGACCGAAGACCAATTATGATCTTTCTTCTGAGTTGTTGCCAGATGATGTGGTCATATTTCATGATCTGAATAAGCTGAAAGAGGACCTCAAAACCAGTTTTGTTGAAGAAGTGAAGTTAATGGAAACCTCCCTTGCATCCTCAATTAATTCAATAATGACTGATTCTGTAGTTAGTTTGGCCTCAGCAAGAGAATCTGCTGCAGTTGTCTCAAATGATTTTGTCTCTAAATCTGATCTTGAATCCATGAAGAATGAGCTGAAAGAATCTTTCAGTGTATCAGTTGCTGAGATGAAGCAAAGCTTTTATGAAGAAATGAAAATGTTAGAGAGATCCTTCGAGCTATCTCTAGCTTGTAATTTATCTTCTTTTATGTCTGAGCTTATGGAAGAAGTGAAAGAGTGCCAGACTCAGTCTTCTAGAATCGAAGCAGATCTTGAAGCTCTCAAGATATCAGTTGTTGCTTTGGATTCTTATATGAGCTTCAAGTCTCAAGCTGACAAGGACCTAGCTTATGTGAAGAGTGTAGTAAGCCAGTTTGTCTCAGTGTTTGAAAGTTTCAAAACCTCAGTGAAGGATCACGTTCAATTACAAGACTCTCAAGTTCAAAGCCTAATCAGTGGTTTGTCTAAGAGTTTCAAAGAAACTGTTTCCTTCTCTCTTGGCCCTCTCACATCCAAACTATCAGTTGATCTGAATCAAGTTCGAGCAATGTTGAAGGATGAAATTGGTTCTATTTCAACCAGTGGCTCTGTGGACTCTTCAGAGTTGAGCCGAGTGGTGCTTTCTACAAGATATTCTGCTAGAGAAATAATGAAGATTGTTCAAGACTATATGAGAGAAGCCTCTGCCTCTCAGGAAGCCATAAAAAGCAAAGTGGACTACTACTTCACCAAAATTTTCACCAAGCATCAACTCGAACACCACTTCAAGCTGATGTTGGAAAACATGAAGCTACCACCAGTCACTCAAGATTTCAGAGAACAAGTGAGCAAGCTAAGAGAACTGACTCCTGCCTTAGAGAAATTCATAGAGAACAAAGATGATTTCATCTCTGCTATGGAAAGAGGAGGAGGAATTATTATGGATTTTAGAAATCTGCTGCTGCCCTTCTTGCATGTTGACTCCTGCTCAAGCTATTCGAAGCCTCACACCAATGATCACCCAAAGATCTTCAACCTACCGGCCTGACTCTGTGTCAGTGGCTCAGCCTCCTTTGATCTTTTCTGGCATTCCAAAACCTTCACCTGCATCCTCACCACCCGAACCTTCTTCTGATCCCAAAGGAAAATCTCATGTGGAAGAGGTGGAATGATCCAGTGGCTAGGATTTTTGATAGGAATTCATTTGTATTATGTTTCTGTACTTTCTGACTACTCTAATACAGAAGAAATCCTTTTACTTCTCATGTTTTATTTGTCTCCTATATATGCTTTCCCACTTTTTGATTATCACAAAGGGGGAGGACAATAATAAGGGGGAGAACAATAAGTGGGGGAGAACAAAATGAGAGAATGAGAAATATTTTCAATGGAGAAAAATAACCTTCTTTTTTCACTTTTACCTCTGATACCTTATGTCTATATAGTACCTTATGATTGTTACCTCTGATAACTTATGTCTATATCATACTATTTCTATTATCTCTGATGCTGTTTTCAATGAGAAAATTGAATTCAATATTATACTCTTTACTATTATATTTTCACTATGTTAAATGCCCATATCATAAATTGTGATTATCAAAAAGGGGGAGATTGTTGACCTCACCTGTTTTGATAATCTCAATCATGTATTCATATGTGTTGAAAATCCCAATTATGTTTTCATTCTCTATGATATTGTTAAGTTTCATTGATCTATACTTTAATTCTTTCAAATATGTGATCAAACCAATAATAATTTTTAAAATAGTCTTTGGAATATGTTAATCCTCTTTTATCCATGTTCATACAAGTTATAAATTAATTCTAACACAATCGGATGTGTTCTGCATAAAACAGATAAGTCATCTGCCTATAGCTACTGATAAAGAGCTACCGGTAACCAGTCTACCGATAGACTTGGTCTACCGACAGACAGCTACCGATATACTTAACATAGAGCTACCGATGTACTTATAAATGTAAGCTACTGACTTACAGACAGCTACCTATACAAACATAGAGCTACCGGTGTAAGTATAAATAGCTACCGATGGAATAAGAGTCACCGATGGACGAAGCTATTGACAGACTCATAGCTACCGATACCGACGCATGAAGCTACCGATGCATGGAGCTACCGACGCATGTAGCTACCGACGCATGGAGCTACCGATAAACAAAGTCACCGATACAAGCATGTACCAACCGACGCATAGAGCCACCGATAGAGTCAAGGCGACTAATGAAATTGAGCTACCGATGTTCAAGCTACCGATGTCCAAGCTACCGATGCTGATTACCTACCGATCACTCGACTCACTATTTGAATTTCTTTATTTCCTATATTTAATCTATCTAATGGTCATATCATACATTTTAATGATTTGTTAAATATCTGATAAAGGTTGTCGGATGTCAGGAACCCGTACCTCGTACCTGCAGAAAGGAAATCTTTTCTGTCCCCTGTTGGGAGATAAATACGAGAAGACTACACTGCCCAAGACACATCAACGAACAACAACAAAAAGAAAAGAGAAGTGTGGTGGATGAAAGAATACCAGAAACACAAGAACGAGAAGAACACAGAGAAGCTCATAGACAATCAAGCATACTCGAGAAGTGTTCTGTGCATATAAGAAGAACACTGAAGAACTTCAACTACGACTTTTTTACTGTCTGTGAACCTGGAGAATACGATACTCTGTTTCTCAAACAGAAACGAGAAGAGGACTCATACTCACTTCTGATCGAATCCAAAGGAGTCCAGAGCTACACTGAAATCACCAAAACCACTTCTAAACTCTACATCTCTTGTTCTATGATTTATTATTACTCTTTTCGAGCAGTGTGTGTTATCTGCTGTATCTAACACATACACTGTCTCCTGTACTCAAACTGAAGGATTTGTAAATCCTTACCAAACTCTTTCATTCTTTCTTTCCCACGAATAACAGTGGTAGAGGTCGTGTGTGAGCTGGACAGCTGGTTGCTGTTGTACTGTTTCCCACGAAGAATAGTGGTAGAGGTCTTGGACCTGGACAGTTGTAAACTGTTGAACCCCGATCCAGGGTGTGGATCATTTTTATATAAACTTTTGAGAGGACTAAGTCTCGGCTTGAGACTGAACCTCTTGGTTACATTGTTGTGCCATCTCTTTCAAAGTTTTATTCCGCTGCTAATCACTTTAAAACTAATACTGTTTTTAAAGTTACTTTGATAATTAAATTAGAAAGTGTTTATGTTAAGTGTAGATTAGTAAGTTAGTTTCAAAAGATAATCACACACTCCTGTGTTGATTAACTGGGAATTAATCAATCCCTTGATAATCTAACAGAACCTCTACTTTAATATAAATTCACTACAGTTTAATTTATTATTTTATTTTGGGGGTCTTTAAGACAGTGTTTTTAAATACAGAAATTTTTAATTGGTACTCAATTCACCCCCCTCTTGAGTAAACCACTCCGACCAACACTATTTTTAATGTACTTATAATAAAATTAATTTTAGACACATTTATAAATTTAATTTGATTAAATAAACTTAATTTTGGAATTCATAATGTTGAAATTAGCCTAAGGTGATTTTTTGGGATTTTTCTAAGAAACTTCTTTTTTTAATGAATAATGAAAAATACTGCTTTTTAGTTAAAAACTGCATTTTGTCTAATTAGTTATTAATTCTAAATGATATTATAAATATGTTTTAAAGGTAAAATTAGATAAATATTAAATATATTAATACAATTTAATTCATTATAATCAATTTCACTTTGAAACTGAATATAAAATCTTAAAAAACTTTTGAACTTTTTCCTACTTTAAAACCCCATTATTTCGTCCCATCTGCGGGATTAACAATCATATTAATTTTTGTGATTTTGTGAATTGAATTTCAAAAATCCAACATAAACTATTGTATTCAGTATAATATTTAGATTATAATAAGGCTAATTTAATTTTTGACCAAAATGATTAGTAAAATTGATTAGAATTAATCACATCGGTTAAGGCCAAATTAAGCTTAATTATAGACTAAACTTTAAAATTAAGGGTCCAAATGACCAAAACACTTGTAAAAAACCCATTTTATGTCCATTTTTCAGCCATAAACATTCCATTATTGATTTTAGTTGTTTTTTATGACTTTTTTTAGGTATGAACATGTTCACACCTAACTTGTTTCCAAAAATTCTACGTGGTTCCTTTTCCTTCCCTATAAAGGCCGCCACCTCTACCCAATACTCACACCTCTCAAACCCTTTAAGTTAGGAAAATATCTGACAAAATATCCTCCCAAAAATCCTCCATTTTACCTTGAATTCTTCCTTTTGGAAAAAATCCTCTCAAGGAATCCTTTTGTCACAAACCAAAAGGAGTTACCCGATTTAGAGGTAACGTCTTCTCTCAAGCTCCTTTACTTTATTTCACTTATTCACCCTTCACTATATTTATTCCATTATTTTGTGAAAATAAAATTATCCTAAATATACTAGTATGTTTTTATGATAAGGGTTCTACCTACACTTACACACACCCCGATATAATGGATATCGAACATACTGTTTCTGTGTACGGTGAATTACTACCTCACAAAATGATGATTGTTCATTTTTCATTTACCACCAATCATGGTGGAAATTATTATGGACACTATTTTTATATATTATATTTATTATTTATTTAAGTTTCTGTATTCTTGTTTCAATACACGTCTTTTTACCTTCCATTTGGTGTTAATATGATAATCTTGTTTGAGGAAGTGTGAACTATCGCCCCCTCAAAGCGACGTGATTCATTCACACACCACATGAAATGTATTAAGGATGAGTTTAATGAAATTATATAATTTATATGTAATAATTATATATATATATAAATATATACATATGTCATTTACATACTTTCTTTCAATATGACAATAAAAACGGAAACAATGTTTATACGTACGTACGACTTACCGTCTCCATGAACAATGTATTTAATTTCATATTTAATTATTCTATATATTATTATTATATAAATATAATGGTTATAAATTATAATTATATCATTATTTACATTATTTAATCAAGATATAAGTATAAGTACCAATGATATAACAAATTATGACACATGCGAAAATAAAGCGAATATTACCCGATGTGAAACCTTAACATAGGATCATTAGCAAGAGGATAATATAAGGTAATAATAAAACCATATATGGTATTATATATAATAATATTATTCTGTAAATTATTTATAATAAACTTATATTTATTATACAGGAAACTTGTATGAGTACAAAGAGAGTCAAGACACAAGGTAAGGGGATTTTATCTCACTTTTAATTTTTGTGAGATACATGTTATGTTTGCCACTCTTTCATTTTGTTTGGTGTATGTAATTCTCATGATTGTATTATATGTATCTTACACTTCAATTTATGGGTATTCACATGTCCATTTTATGATCATTCTTTCATGGGGTTTAACTTTCAAAAGTTACCAAATCGGTAAAATGTTTTGTCTCAATTTGTCTTCTTTGAGAATCATGTTTTGTTATGCACCTAAAATCTTTTTCGAGGTGAATATATTTCCATTTTTCATGAAATATAATTAATATAAATATTTTAATGATATTATATGCTTCATGTAATTTACTTTCCTTACATGGAGAGTATGAACCTAAGATACCAAGCTATAAGGGTTTATTGAGCCAATCTCATTGCTTTTTTAGATTATTTATGTTTCTACTTACTTTGATAGAATATTATGATACATATCTCTAGAATATTCCTGAATTCCCTTATCTTATGTTAGTTCATGATATAATCATGTATTGGTATCGTATTATACTCCTTGGTATATAATATAGTTAAAAAATGTTTTTAGGAAAGCCCGACTTTACCCTTCTTCGGTCTGAAATCTATGTTTTCAAAAAATGGTTTCCAAGAATATTATACCATTATCCTATAAGATTTAAATTAAATTTTTACCCTTTTTGTTTTTTAAAAATCTATTTAATGGAATCTTTTTAACTCTTTCCAAATAAGTCACTTTTCTATCATTTTTTACCATGCAAAGGGAATGTTCTTTTGACCTCATACAACATGTACGGATTTACCCGCCATCATTTCATCGAATATACCTTTTCACATTTAAAAGATTTAATCTTTAAGAAAATGTTTTTAAAATATATTTTCAGATAAAATGGTTTTAAAAATGTTTTAAATCTTCTTTTATAAGTCTTCTAGAAAAATGTTTTTCAAAATTTTTTCAAACTTCTTTTATAAGTCTTCAAGTACAATGGTTTTCAAAATGTTTTCAAGCTATTTTTATAAGTTTTAAAAGTTTTTTCAAATAAAAAGGTTTTTAAAATGTTTTTAATCTTATTTTATAAATTTTAAAGGAAAAATGTTTTCAAAATGATTTCATTTTTTCTTTATATGTTTTCAAGGTATTTTTTAAGAAAAATATTTTCAAATGGTTTTATGTATTAAAAATATTTTTTCATACAAGAAAATATATTTTCCCCAAGATTTTTTTTGAAATATGTTTCAAAATTATTTTCCATATAATATGGAATTATTTGATATTACTCATGCATTTATATAAAATGATGTAAAGGTTCCATTTATATCCTTTCTATGAATGGGTTATACTTAAAGTCACGGTCTTTATGAAACCCGTTCTTCCACAGGTTATATGTTTATGAAATTTGTTTCTTTTCCATGGGTTCCATGTTTATGAATTACACTTCTTTTCACAGTTTATTATTTTATGAAATGGTTATGAAACATATATTTTTTCCATAGGTTATGATGTGATGAAATATTAATGATACCCATTTTATTTCATGGGTTATGATTTGATGTTTATAAAACCTATGTATTTTATGGGTCATGATATGATGAAAATTTTATTATCTTATGAAACATGTATGAATGATTTTATTATGAGATGAGTAGGAACTATATCTCCCTCCAATGCATTGGGTAATGATAAATGTTTTATGAGCTCAAAGGGTACATGGGAGGACATCCCATTCCGGAAACAAGAGGGAACGAGGGACAAAATCCCAATCCCGAAACAAAAGGGAAAAGGGGAGAACATCCAAATCCCAAAAAAAAGGGAACGAGGGAGAAAATCCCAATCCAAAAATAAGAGGGAAAAGGGGAGACCATCCAAATCTCAAAACAATAAGGAATAAGGGAGAACATCCCAATCCCGAAAGAAGAGGGTGTATAGAAGGATATACCAATCCCGAAAGAAGAGGGTACATGGGAGGACATCCCAATCCTGAAACAAGAAGGTACACAAGAGGAAATCCAAATCTCAAAACCAGAGGGTACGCAGGAGGGCATCCCAAGCCCGAAGTAGGTACACAAGTGATTAACCCAAGCCTAACATGTTATAAAGGTCATAGTAGGCCACCTTGACTTTGGATTTTTATATGTGTTTACCACAATCCCATGTTTTATTCTTATGTTATTCTCTCATGTATTATATACACAATTTTATTATGATTCATATATTATAAATTTCCAATCTTTATTATGATCTATGATATGCAGGGTATGACCTTAAAATGTTATGCTCATGTACTATACCCTTTTGTTCATGTTATGTTTACACATTTTCTTTATTTACCATTACTGAGCATCTATGCTCACCCCTTTATTATGTTTCCTTTATCTAGGTTATGAATAAAGGTTTTAGGTATAATTGTTAAATGTGTAGATCTTTATGGGAGATGTTGAAGATCTTTCACCAAGATAGAATATTTTGTTTCTAAGTTTCCAAAAACACTAAAATATTACGGTCCTCGGGCATGTATTTTTTCAATGTACTAAATATCCATCTTAAATGTTGTAATATCCATATATGTTAATCATATTAATTATAGTTTATTAGTTTAAACGAATCTCATTCATCCATCTATAATTGACACGATTCAATAAATATAAACCATATATTAATAATTGACATCCTTTATAAATATTTATATACATCTCATGTGTATAAGTAAATATAAAATGGAATTTACATTGTTCTTTAATAATTATATATATGTTATATTTTAAATAATTATTATCATTTAAAATGTAATATTTTATTTTTATTAGTTATTTTAATCAAAATATAGCTCATAAAATATCCAATATAATTAGATTAAAATTACATCACCTAGAAACTAATTTGGACTCATTTTAGCCTTTTATATAAATTATGAATCTAATTCATAATTATAATATACCAAACAAATGGTCTAGCTTGATATCATCACCCATGTGTATACTATATCAATTTTCCACCATCCATAACATTAAATACGAGTATAGGATATGGATTATGTTAACCTCGCATCACTCAAATTTAATAAATCTCCCACATCTATCAATTTAATAAACATATTAATACATTTAATGTATTAAGCATGGACATGCACTTTATTAGCATAACTCAAATGAAGATCGTGATGTCAAACTTGTCCCATGGGTGGAAAATTCCCAATATAATCTCAAATGATGTTCTGTCCATAATCAGTAACATACCCAACATCCATCTATTCAGCTCTAATTCTAAGACGACATAGGATAGAAGCCTAAGTATGAATGTTATCACGGAAAGTGTATCTTGAAACCATCAATCAAATTTTAAATGAATAACATTCCATTAGAGATACAAAAAAGACATAAATGGGACAATCCATGTTTGATTCTTGATTTTTTAGGCAGGTGACCCAGGTGAATGGGCGCCTAGGTTGGAGACCCGAGTGAAGGGACACCCAGTAGGTGACATAGGCGAATGAGCACCTAAGTGGGTGGACCGGGCAAATAGGCACCTAAAGAGGAGGCATGGGTGAATGGTTTCCCAGGTATGTAACCTAGGTGAATGGGTGCCCAGATAATCCATGAGAGCTAGAAAAAACTACAATAGGGAAGTCTTGGTCATATCTCTAGAGATTGGGTGCGACACCAAGGATTTGGTGAATAGATGCCATATCGGGGAAACCTAGGCGTGACCCCGAACCTTGGATGAAGCATTGCCCTATAGGATTCCTGGGAATGACTCCATCACTTTCCCTTAGATTTTTTATTCAAAAATCATTTGTAGGATTTCATGTAGCCTTGGGTGCATAGGATTATGATCCTTGTGCTCAAGTGTACTTTGTTCGAATTTTGTTGTTGAAATCAGAGGTCAAAATTCCTTTTATAGGAAAACCCCGACCTAAGTGTGTGACTATGGGTGATGGCCACCCATAACTACTTCAAGAGCATATGTATGGGTTTGGGCATGCGAGGCAGGGCACGTGCCATCTGGGAATGCATAGAGTTGGGCATGGACACAAACATCAACAAAAATCCATCATAAAATTCCAATTTCAAATAGTCACACCTTTTTATTCATAAGTCCATTTTGGTTCCATGAGATGTTAAATTGAATCCAATGAAGTGAGGTACATCACTAGCTATACAATCTACCCATGGTAGGTATTTTCTATGGCCAAAATTGGTCTATAATGGCTCCAAAGATGGGTCTTAAGATAGAGTGACCTTTTATCTAATAATGGATTAAATCCATGACCTACTACTAGCAGTAGGTTATCACCACCACATCATTAGAATGATATTTTTTAAGGAAGTTAATCCCTTAGCATGTGTGTAATCATGTGGTACATGAAGATCTCATTTATTCCTTCTTCATCAAGTATAAAACTCATTCTTCAACTCAACTCATGCCATAAGAGTGAGACTCATATTATGGTCATCATGAAAAATTTCATGGTACCAATTTTTTGGGTGCCAACTATGGGTGTAATCAAGTCGAGCTGAGTCGAGTATCTCAATACTCGAGCTCGAGCTCGGCGATTGTGCTCGACTCAGTGCTCGATTGAGTATCAATTCCTGGCTCGAGCTCAAGATCAATCTCAAATCAAGATCAATTGGGATACTTTATTAGGCTTGACTCAGTTTGATTAGGATATTTTATGATAATTTTAATTACAAAATCAAGATAAAATTCATACTCAATCTCAAATTTGTACTAGATATTAAAAGCTCGAGCTCAAGATTAAATACATATATATTGAATAAAAAATATATTAAAATATTAGATTCTCAAATAGGCTCATGATCTACTATATTATATTATTGTGATACTCAAAATCAACTTGATCTAGTACTCAAGTAGCTCGAGCTCGATCTCAACTTGAAAAAAACATAGCCAAATTCGAGTATTTGTTGAGTTGATCCCAAGCACCTTGTGAGCACTCAAGATTGTACACAATCCTAGTGCCAACAACAACAGCATGGATGTTCCATTTATAGATGTGTTTCATATCTCTACAAACCAATCAATGACCATGATTGATCTATGAGTCTTGGATAGCCATGTCTTCCTCTACATGTTGTATCTATTAAATCTTGAGAAAAATTCATCCAGTAGACTGTTGAGGTGTTCCCAATTTAAGTCATCATTTCATCCCTAAAATATAGGGTGTATGTTACCTAGAAATTATTGAATTTGACACACCTTGGAATGTTAGGAAGTTCACTGTGGAATAGTGAGATTGGTCAAATCCAGATTTGAAATCTATAGCCTAGTCTTTATTACCTCTCCCTATTTTCCCTAGTTGTTTTCCTCCTAAAAACTCAACTCCAACAGACACTACAACATAGGAGGTTCGACCTCAGCGTTAGTCTTTCTATCTTCAACACAAAATGGCCACCACTATGAGAATTTTTTATTTGGGTATGTCCCAAGGGTACTTTTCTTCTACATTATAGGTCTGGACACAATATATTCACCTCATCTCCCCATGGTCAGTTATTTTTCACACCTCACAATTTATCAAACACCATGAAAAAACTTATTCTAGCCATTTCACCCTTAGGTTATGGCATAGTGGTTATGTCACAAATACCGTTTTGGATCCTTGTGGGAAATATTCTATTATTCTGACTTCAATATCCTCAAATCCATGACTTTCTTCACCATTGTAATTTTTTAATTTGACCATGAAATAAAAGAAAAACACAATGCCATTTTTTTCCTTTCCCATGGCCTATCTTCATGTAATCAAGAGACCACATCCATTACAAAGATCATTTTCCCTCGAATTCCTCATAATCCATTTTGGGAAGATCACCATGGGATCCACCACACACATTTTTCCTTTAAATATGTTGTGGTGGCTCTCAACTTATCCATCAAGATTCCTAGAACCATAACCACATTTTCTATGGGCATTTAAAGTTGTCCTCTATGGTATAGTCTTAAATGGTTACACCCATATTGTATCCTCGAAAACACTATGTTGTGTTTAGTTAAGCGGATCAACATAATGTTGTTCTCCTTAAAAAAAACAAAAATTACACTCAAGTGTGTGTCAATATTCTGTAACACCCTGAAATTTTTATGAAATATTTTTATTTCATTGGTAGCTTGTGTTGCATGCAACATCGAGTTTAAATGAACTGTGATATGCTATTAAAATATTATTATTTTAACATGACCATTATAAATATAAATTGAATTGGTGGGTATAAATATTAATAAACATATTATGAAATATATTTATTAATTATTAGGAAATAAATACTTATTTTTTAGTAAAATCATTTTATTCTTCAAAAAAATATTTTCTTCAAAAAACGATTTTATTAATTTTTATGAGAAAATAAATAAAATTAATTTTGAAAATTTTAGAAAAAATATTTGACAAATCAAACTTCATTTTTAATTCATTATGTCAATATTATCTTAGTATTACTTATTGATAATTTTCTAAAAAGTTTGAAATTTTAATGAATAGCGAAAAGTATATATTTACATTGAAAACTATATATTATTTTAATCATTTACAAAGTCAAATTCTATTTTGGACTAGTTTTAAATTTTAATTAGTTTATTTTGATTATAAATAATATAATTTTGGTCTTTAAAATTAATTTTATGCATTAATTTAGTATAAAAACATTTTATACTTAAAGGGCATGTTTCGTAAAAATTGTTTTTCATTGCATTTTTCCGGTTTAATATCAAATTAAATCCTACCGATTTCATGTTTTGAATTTTGAAAATGGATTACATATTTTTAATCATGAGTCCAAAATTTTATTAAATATTCCCCTTTTATTTTTTTTTCAATATGAATAGTAACCTTGACAATTTTTGTTACCACGATAAAGGATAAACCGGGTAATTAAGATTAAAAATAAAATGATAAGAACTAACAAATAATCTTGACCCTTACCCCAATTATATTGGATGATTAATTTTCGACCATAATCATCCAAAGTTCTAATTTATGACCATTTGAGGTGACTTGGATAATATTATGACCTTTATAGTTTTTTTATTTAAAGAAAAGTCAAACATGTCACACTTATGTTTTTAATAAGTATAATATTTTTAATATGATTTTATCCTGAGAAAATGTTTGACTATAAATAGTATTTTGAAATATAAAATATTAATATTTGTCATGTTGATTTATTTTTAATTTTTAGTGAATAAATAATTACCTTAAATGCTTACACAATGATGATGCAGTAATTATTAAATTAATGGAAAAATCAAATAAATGATATTAAAAATATTAAAATAAATATAATTTGAGATATTAAGGAGATAAATGAGTTCTATAGATTATCATGACATGTTTAGGATATAATAAAATAGTTTTTTTTTGAATTTTAATTGTTGTCTTGATGATTTTAAAGTCAAAGTAATGAATAGTACAAATTTGACAATAATGATATTTTATGGGATTAATATTTTGATAAATTAATTAAAAAACACAAAAAAAATTAAATAATACCAAATGGGATATTATATAGTTGAAAATTTCATAAAATAGTAATTTTTAGGCCATTTGGAAGCATTTGTATCTAGAATAGTCTTATTAAATTTTAATATTTTGAGAAATTCCAAAAACACCCCTCTCCCGCCTTATAAATACCACCCCTTATCCTCACATATTATAATCCTTTAATCTTATAAAATATCCACCAAAAACTATACTAACCAATATAAGCATGTAAAAGTTTTTTTTTCGCACCAAACGACCAATTCCAAGTTCCTCAAGGGATCCTTCAAGGAGGTGATATTCAAGAGGTAACATTCCCAAACTACCTCTTTTAACTTCTTTTTCTTCTTCTACCTTCTCCTAAACTATTTAATTCATAAAATAATAATAAATAAAGTATCATGTATATAATAAAATTTTATATTTCTAATGTAACATATTCTATCCAACCTTTTTTCTCATCTCCTTTTATTCAAAGAAAGGAAATCATTGTTCAAATTATAGCGGTTAATCATCTTCATGGATAATGAGTTTTTTATTTCCATTAACACCTTCATGGCTGGTCAAAAAACTATAATTATGGTTAAATAAGATTATAATAAGTATATTTTAACTTATTTCATGTTCTGGAACTAATATAGACATAATATTAAATAAAATGAAACTAATTCATGATGGTCAAAAAAACCACCAAAATAAACTAAACATTTATCATTAAAGTTTTATCAAATAAATCATTATCATGTAAGAAAAAATGATGTATGGGATCATTTAAACTTATTTAAGTGTATTAATACCATTTAATTTCAATTTTTTAATATTATTCCCAGTCAATAAGAACTACCACAATTATACACAAGTGAACCGACCATGAAACCATGAAACGAACACTCCCAAAACGAAGAAATTGAACCTTATAACTCATAAAAATGTTTATAAATGAACATAATAAAATTATAATAAATCAAATATATATTAAAGGGGTTATTATTTAATAAATTAATGAATCTAATTTGATTATATAGGACATTAAGTGCAAGTGAAGAATGCATTCAAGCATAAAGTAAGAGATCTCTTTAAACATCCATATTTCCTTTGGGTTACACTTTCTCTCTTTTACTAAATTTATATCTTCATTATTGTTATATAATTTTCTTATATTATGTTTATATGTACCAAAAATATGTATTTAGCTCAATCAATCTTTATTTTATGGTGAATTACATGTTTTATAAGGTTCTCTTCTCAATTCCTCTCAATAAGCAAACCCGATTAAAGAGAACTTCTCTGTTTCTTACCCATTTTAAAGCACACTACATAAACTATTTTAAGCCTCCAATATTTTTTTAAAATCACTAATTTTTTAAAAAAACTATTTTAGTTCAAAAATGGTTTTATGGAAATAATTATTCCTTTATCCTTTTTAAAGAGTCTATTCTTTTCCTTAAAACCGTTCTTAAGTGGCACATTTCTAAAGTTACCTAACCACTATTTTTAATGTGTTCACTTCATTTGGAATTATTTATTCATGATATATTATTACCTTTCCTTTATTAATGTCCAAGACTGATGTAAATCCCTTATTTCATGGATACCATTATGATACACCCTTTGGTTACATCTTATAACATGATTACAAAACCCATTTCTTTCCATGGGTAACCCTTATGTTTATTCCTTATGTTTGATTATTTATGTGGCACACATATGCATGTACATGTTATGATGGGTTCTCCTATATAATTCTCCAATTCATTAGGTAATGTTTTAGTCTCATGAGACATTATGTATGGGATTAGGGAGTAAATGTAATCTATTATGGGACTCTATCCACTATGTGATATAGTCTTAGCAGTTATCCTTGAATCATATTTATATCATGATACATATTGATTCCACTTTCCTATGTTTCCATGATCATATTATTCCATGTTTTATATGATAAAATTCCATATGTTTATTCATGATCCGTGACTTTTATGTTATTAAGTCATGTCTTCCAACTCATGTGTTATGCTTCAATCCCATGTTTATTCACTTAGTAGGATTTTTAGATCACCCCTTTTGTATATGTATTCCCCAGGTTATCCTATACACATATAGGATATTAAATGGATTTATTATTTCATTATGGTGATTAATGAAAAGATATTTTATTCTAGTTTCATGTTTTATAATTATGCACCTAGTCTTCTAAAGAAACTAGAACTTTCGATCCACGGTTTGCATTTCATGGGTAATTATGCTTAAAATCATGTAATAATAGGTGTAAAAGGCTTGGGTAACTATAGTTGATACTATATCATGGTCTAGTTATTTTTGGGTATTAGGACTAAAAAACTTTATTAAGAACCCTAGGGATAATTCTATCACCATGTACAACCTAGATTGAAACTTAGGGAATCTCAAGTTAGGATAGAAATTTTATTTATAAGTTTATCATCTTATGTTCATAGTTTCATTTTTATATTCTCATTATCTAAGTATTCAATATCCCCCTATTTTTTTCTTCTTTTTTAGTTAATTATTAGAAATAGGAGGACCCATGTTAAAAACCAATGTGATAGCCAATGTGATGATTTAACTAATGAGATGCCAAACCTGATGGGAATTGAATCTCATAACTTCATGATATTATTGGATCAACCAGATCAAATTATGAATAATAACTTGAATCATGTAGAACATCATCCTTCTCCTAAGAAAGATCAAGTCTTATTTATATCCTTTATGTGACAAAGGCCTCCTATCTTTAGTGGATATTCTAATACCCTCATCATGGGAAAATGTATTAACTCCATTGAGAATATATTCTCTATCCTCTAATGCTCAGAAGAAGAGAAATTCATGCCAAAAGTCTATTATTTTGATGGTGAAGTTGATAAATGGTGGAAACTGATAAAAAAAATATGTCTAAAGAGGAATTTAAATATATGGATTGGGAAGGATTCAAGAAAATATTTTTCAATAAATATTTTCCCAAAACTACCTATATTAAGATGGAGAGAGAGTTCCTCGGACTAAAGAAAAAGGAATATGAGTCTGTCAGAGCATATAAGGAAAATTTTAC
Organism: Viscum album; assembly: GCA_963277665.1. Classification (NCBI taxonomy): domain Eukaryota; kingdom Viridiplantae; phylum Streptophyta; class Magnoliopsida; order Santalales; family Viscaceae; genus Viscum; species Viscum album. Next base: position 2,051,191,314 of record OY728146.1, on the reverse strand, counting down.
AAGGCTTTCATGATACACCTATTGATTTTTTATTAACACTGAAATAAAGGAGGATCACTTCTTTATAGGATTAAAGATGAGTCTATGAAAATCCTTAGAAATTAAAGACTTTAATAGCTATGAGTAGATTGTTTGTTGTTCCCTTAAGGCTGAGATGGGAATTGGAGACTCTTAGTATTATAATGGTCTTAAAGATAAAAAGTAAAATGGAGTTTAATATTAGAGGATAAAAAAATATATCCCATGGAGGAATGAAAACCTAACATTACACATGTCAAAAGTGTGGGAAGAATCATCCTATAAACAGTTTAAAGGGAACTAGGATATACTTAAAATGTGAAAAAGATGGGCATCATGCTAATCTTTGCCAAAAGGATATAAAGGAGACCGCTAATGTATAATAATAAAGGAAGGTTTATATTAACACTCATTCTATAGTATAGTGTTTTCATTATAAGTAATATGAAAATTATATGAGTCAATACCCTAATATAAGGGTTATTAGAGACAATCAACGATAAAAACCTCCATGGCAGCAAGGAAGGGCATATGTTATCACTACTGTTGCGGTGAATCCCAAAAATGATGTGGTGAAATGTATGTTTTTTATTCATTAAAGAAAAGAAAATTCACTTTTTGATTATGGTTCTATTCATTATTTCATATATTATAAGTTTAGTAGAACTATTCAAACACCACCTCAAAATATGGGAGTTAAGTTATCTATAAGAAAATTGAATGGGGGAATTATTGCATATAAAGTATATAACTCCTCCCCAGTCAATGTTTGTGGACTAAAACTGCCATAAAATATCATCTTAGTTCCTTTGGTGATGTTTTATGCTATATTGGGCATATATTTTCTATCTTTATATAAACCAACATCAATTTTCGGCCGAGGGAGATCACCCTTCACATCCCAAGACATCCTCTAATTCTGTACAAGTAGGAGTTATGAATCTTCTTCAGAATCATCAACTCAAGTGTGGATATTATTTATTTATGATAAATAATATATAGCTAAAATTATTGAGGCAAAGGATAGGATTATACTTGAAGGCATTCTCATCACGAGGGACTATACCAATGTGTTCCCTGAAGATTTTCTTGGTCTTTCTCCTGACCAAGTGGTTGAGTTCTCAATTGAACTTATACCTAGATATTTTCTAATATCAAATAATCTTTATAGGATGGCCAATATTGAGTTGGAATAATTGAAGAAGCACTCACAAGAGAATCCGGACAAGGGTTTTATGTGCCTGAGTGCTTCACCATGGGGTGCACTAGTCCTATTCATCAAGAACAAGGATGAATCAATGAACCTGTGCATTGATTATCATGATATCAAAAAAATCATGATAAAAAACAAGTACCCCCTACCAAAAATATATAAATTGTTCAATAAAATACATGAGGCAAAGTACTTATCTAAGGAAGACCTTTGATTGGGATATCACTAGTTAAAGGTAAAGAATAAAGATATTCCTAATACTACCTTTCAAATGAGATATGAACACTATGAGTTCATAGTGATGCCCTTTGGAATCACTAATTATCTAAAAATATTCAAGGACTTAATGAATATAATCTTTAGATATTACCTCAAAAAAAATTTGGTAGTCTTTATAGATGATATTCTGATATACTCTAAGAGTAAGGAGGAGCATGAGGAGTATTTGAATACCATACTAAAGACTTTTTAAAGGGATAAACTATATGAAAAGTACAATAAATGTGAGTTCTAGATAGAGGAAGTATCATTCTTGGGGTATGCTATCACCAGCAAAGGGATATCCGTGGACCCTTCTAAGAAAAAGGCAATTTAGGAGTGACCCAAACCAATATCTGTAATGGAGATCTGTAGTTTCCTTAGTCTATACAGGTGTTATCGACAATTTTTGAGGAACTTATCATGATTTTCCAACCCAATAACCAAGATTAATTAGAAGTGAGTAAAGTATTTCTGGACCAGTGAATACGAAGACTACTTCAAAGAGTTGAAAAATAAGTTTATCATTACGCCAATACTTACACTGCCCACAAGTGGAGAACTCTTCATGGTATATAATGATGTATCAAAGAAGAAATTAGGATTTTTACTAATGAAAAATGATAAATTGATATCCTATGCCTCAAGTCAACTAAAATTTCATGAGAAAAACTATCAAACACATTATTTGGAGCTGGTGGATGTGATTTTTTCATTGAAAATCTTGAGGTATTATCTCTATGGGGAGAAGTGTGAAATATATACCAATCATAAGAGCCTAATATATATATACACACACAAGGATCTTAAAATGCACCAATGGATATGGTTATAGATCATCAAGGATTATGACTTCTTAATTCACTACCATCCTGGTAAAGAAAATAAAGGGGCATATGTTTAAGTAGAAATGATCCTAAAACTTTATCAATGATGAGAATTGAGAAGGATCCAATCTTCTCAGACTTATAAAGGATGGAATCGAGAATCATAATGAAAGGAACATCATAATTTCTTTCTCAAATGATTTCTCAACCATAAATCATAGAGAAGATGAAATATAATCAAATAAATGATGTGTAAATTTAGAATAAGGTGGAATCCATCAAAAATGGGAAATACTCAATGTTCAAAATTGATGAGGATGGATTCATAATATTTGGGTTAAAACTATGTGTACCATAAAATACTGAGATAAATAGGAAGATTTTTAATTATGTACATGGATTGACATTCTCCATCCACTTAGGGATCACAAAGATGTATCAAGATCTCCAAGAACACTGTTGGTGGGACAATATGAAGAGGGTTATTACTGAATTTACATAAAAGTGCCTGGTATGTAAACAAGTTAAGGAAAAAAGAAAAAAGTACAAGGGGATTATGCAACCATTACCAATACCTAAATTCAAATGGGAAAACATTTCCATGGACTTTTTTATTAGAATTCTAAAGACATCCAAAGGAAAAAATTCTATATGGGTTTTTGTGGATCATCTTACAAAGACAACTCACTTTATTGAAATTCAAGAGTACTTCTCACTAGATAAACTTGCATGGATATAAATCAAATAAGTGTTGAGAATTTATGGAGTATTGATGTGTGAGGACTTTTCATGAATCCTTAGTCAATATTTTATTTATCTAAGCATGCAATATAGTTCACACCCAAATTCGGTCTCAAGGAGGCAGCTCACATGACACCGAGATTTCTATTATCACTATTTATATTTTAACTAATATAAAACTAAATAATATGAAGATGTGGTATTAAAATAAGCATGATATATATATATAATATAATTCAATGTGGACAAAATGAATGCATATGAGATAATGTCTGATAGAAAGAAGATCCTCCCAAGAGATTACCTAGAGCAAACCTTCATCGTCTCATTATTAGTTTTAAATTTACTAAATAATCATGTTACATAATATGTGTAAATATATTATTCTAACTATGGTTGTGAATATATAGTGAACTCAACGATCACCAATAAACCACACATCCACCTCCTCAATTGAGGGAAAATATTGCAGAAGAGAAAGTCAAGCCTCAGGTGGCAAGTGGAGACACAAAGGTGCCTTACCCACTAAGATCCACACAAACCTAAATCTAAGAAAATAATAAACATAAAAAATGAAATATAAATGACTTTGGTCTAATAATAGATTGATCCCATGGAAAATTCCTTGGGTTAGTTACTCATGATCATGAGTATTAAAGATCACAGTAGAGAAGAACAAGGTTGAATGAGAAAGAAAGAGAAGAAAATAAAATAAGAAAAGAAGGGGTGTGTGCAAGAAGTAACTAAAATAAAAACCATGAATTAATTATATTTAAAAAAAATCAAAATTACATTTAAAATAAAACTAAAGTGAAAATAATAAAAAAAAGAAATCGGTGCAGCAGCTTCCCCTCCAGAATCTATCTCCCGAAAGTTGGATCTTATTTGTTATATCTAATAATCACCACAAGGTCCCTTATTATATGTTATTAAAAAATAATTTCTTGTCATATCTCCAATTTTTAAATTAATTTGACACATATTGTGAAAGTTATGGAATTATTATTGAGTGTGACTTTTTCTGTATGAGATTACTAGGAATCTTCCTTCAATTTATTTCATTCAATTTTCATATTAATGGCATAATAACTCCATTAAATTAATTTTAGAAATAATACTATCTTTCATAGTTAAATTACAAGTGTAATCACCTAAATCGGAAGTGTGTAGCCTGATTTATACTTCAGTTACGGAAGTGGGGTCCACACCGTCTGCCTGGAATGTTTTCCAAATTCATGGATTTTTTCAGACCTATAGATATTTAAATCATATTTTTTCCTGAATAAAAAGTTAAAGAAAATAAATCAAGTAATCCGAAAAAATAATCACTCAAATTGGATCAATAATGAAAATATTATTCCCAAAATACCCTTGTGATTAAAATCTGTTAAATTTCTAGAATTAAGCTTTTTTCACAATTTTTCTCAAAAAACACTATAAATAAAAAATTGATGTAATAAGCTCATATTGATATTTTTTTGGATTAAATCATTTAAATTCATATAAAAAATAATGAAAATATTGTCCCTGTCAATTCTCCCACACTTAAACCATGCTCATCCTCAAGCATAAAATCTTAGCATTGAAAATCAGAGGGCACCAATGTTATCAATATTCAAATTTCAATACAATATAATCAAACAATTATCAATATAAAATCAAATTTTCAAATTCCACATAAAATATCAATTCAATTTATCATTTTAAAAATAAACAATAAATTCATGTAGTTTACGTTTTCCCTTTGAAAAATGATAGAACTTCTCCTTTCATTCATTCAAGCTCCTCGATTCATTATTATAAAAAATACCAAGTCATGATTTACCTCACTTTTTATTCTTTTATCTCATCAATCATGATAAAATTTAAGTATATTTATGCTCATATCATGATAATATACTCTTTATCCATAAGATTATAAAATAAACACTTTCTCCACTTTTTAAAAACAAAAGCACATAAAATCACGAGGAATTGTAATTAAGGTTCTAATGACTATGAGGCTTAAGGTTGGTAGGATTTGATGTTTAAAAATAATTATCAAGGAGGTGGTTTAACTATTAAATCATAAATCATGATATTCAAAGTAAAAAGGTTCAATTACATTCTCTCATTCAAATTTTATCAACTCCCAACTTTCCCCAAGACTCAAAGTAAAGACCATGATCAGTTTAAGCATAATGAATGATTTGTGCCCTCTCTTGAATATTTTTCATTTATTTTTTTAGAAATTTATGCTTTATAATAAATCTCACATCTACCACCTAACCACATATGATATAAATCATAGGTATAGTAATGGTGATTCTTGGTTTACCCATGTCACGACCCGACCCTACCCGGGCTCACGTCGCAACTACCCCAAGCCCGCCTCCATAGGCCAGGGGCTGGCGACAAGCGCCAAAGGATAAAAAACTCAGGGAGGCCTTTGCCTGAGTACCTTTACACACACACGCAACCCAATCAATGCAGAAGTGCAGAGTAAAAATAAAAGTAAAGTACCAACTGCTATAAACAACCACAAAAGTGCATCAACCTCTAAACAGTACAAAGTACGTGATGAAGGTAAACTGAAAAGAAAAGGGAAAAAACACGTGCCCAACCAGAAAAGTGCCACAACCCGGAAACAGGTAAACAAAAGTAAACAGCTGGGAGAGTCCCACACCTGGGACCCGACTACGACCAGCGCATGCGGTCCAAGCTCCCGAACTCCTAAGCTCCTCTAACATCACGACCAACATGTCCGTCGTCTGTAAGGGCACACCAAGTGCAGGAAAAGCCCAAGCATGGGTGAGTATAAAAATACTTAGTAGGATGCCCCAAAGGCTCTAGGGAGCAACAAATGAGGTACTGAAGAGGTGAACAATAGATCAAACAGGGAAAAGTAAAGGAGTACAACAAAGAGTGCAGAAGAGTAACAGTAGAGATTCCAACTCAACCCAACAAGAGAAAGGAAGTAGACTCATCCAAACACCAGGAGCTAGAAATGGTGAGAATATGAACTTCTCGTTGAACTTTCACTACCTATAGTAGGAGAGTAGACTCGTACAACCAAGAGAAACTAGACACGAAAAGCACGTGGTATACCCCTCGCGTCTTCGCCTCTCATGAAAGGAGAGTAACCAAGCCCAAGGAGTGGGTACTAGAATAAGGTATATACATATCCATATGCTCAATAAAGAAACCCAAAAAAGATCATAAGGGGATCTCCATCCCGTAGCTCAGCCCAAGAAAGTGAGTAGCCAACAGTCCTAGAAGAAAACACCATCGATGCCTAGTATCCTACTTGTCTGCCCTGAACTGCACGTCAATGGGCTCAAATCACCGCACCTTGACACTATCCGCTTTGGGCGGTACTGACTCGTCTTCATGATTTTAGGTCGCGTCTTAAGGATGCATCTTGGTGGGGAAAGCGCCCCTCGTACTTGAGAGTTCTGGGGAAATTCAAACCACACCTAGTCACTGTCACATAGTCGAGAGGTCTTCTCAAAGTCAAAGATGTCACATCAGTGACCCGTACAACCAAGGGTCCCACTCCGGTAGTCACATAGAAAAGCCACAGACTAGCCTAGTAGAAATGACTGAGTCTGAAAGAAGTTATTGGGTAACTCACTGCCTAGCCCCGCTGGAGGGTAAACCCTAAGAGGTCGTCAGGTAACCCACTACCTAGTCTCTGCTGGAGGGTAAACCCTAAGAGGTCATCAGGTAACCCACTGCCCAATCTTTTCTTGAGGGTAAACCCTAAGAGGTCATTGGGTAACCCACTGCCCAGTCTCTGCTGGAGGGTAAACCCTAATAGGTCATCGGGTAACTCACTGCCCGGTCTCTGCTGGAGGGTAAACCCTAAGAGGTCATCGGGTAACGCACTGCCCAATCTCTACTGGAGGGTAAAGCCTAAGAGGTCGTCGGGTAACCCACTTCCCAGTCTCTGCTGGAGGGTAAACCCTAAGAAGTCACTGAGCAACCCACTGCCCAACCCCATTGGAGGGTAAACCCTAAGAAGTCAATGAGAAACCCACTGCCCAGCCCCGCTGGAGGGTAAACCCTAAGAAGTCAATGAGAAACCCACTGCCCAGCCCCACTGGAGGGTAAACCTGAAACTGTTCTGGCCATCCCTACTGGATGGTACTGCTCGGTGAACAATGCCAAACACTGGCCATCTCTGCTGGATGGTACAACTTGCGGAAAGCATGCCACTGCAGCTAATGGATGCCGCCTCAGAAAGGCGTCACGCCCTCACACCGAAACACGAAAGCCACTACGGATGGAATCATCACGTACTACGTAGAAAAAAACTCAGGATAGGCTGCTTACAAGACAAAATATGAGTTCGGAAGAAAGAGTCACGAGAAATCGAAGGTACGTCAAGTGGAACATGGCGCGCATGGGTCCTACACAACGTGTGGACCTAACTCATCTCCAAACCTTGTGCACATTTATTCTTGGGTACAAAATACAACATGTACCCCCAGGAATTCCCGTATACTCTTAGAGTACACCACACCTCTAGCCGGAAGGCTATTGAGCACACGACACCCAAAGTTATCTTGAATGGTAAAAATGTAAAATCTCTAACTCGCCTCCTAAATGGACCTAGCATATCCAACCACACCTCTTTAAACATTTAATTCACTCTCACATGAGTGAACGCGACTCCACGCCAAGGGTGCTCTACAAACACCATAGGAAGAACCTCCACTGGTGCACCCTTTTATATTTCCACATTTAATGAGATCTCGAATGAGGCTTTGAACATCCAAACAGATCACACCGTTGTAATCCTCATAGAAAAAAAAGTGAGATAGACTACCTACTTGCCTCAATCGGACTTTCGAAGAAGAATTTTCCAATCACTGCTTTATGCCCGAACGACGTCTCGTGGGCTCGCGTCTTGGTATCGAAAACAGTCGGCCGCATCGCGCCATTGCGACCCCCTCGTAACAACATGTCAAATTGACTTCTTACTTGATTGGAACATATATCCGGTGAAGAAGATGCATTTTGCTATACCTCAAATGAGTGGTGCTATGTGGGACTCACATCATGATCCCGAAGCGCTACAAACAGGTCACACCATTGCGTTCCTCTTGGAAAAACACACAAGATCGATTATTCTCTTGTCCTAAATGGACACCTGGTGAAGTACCTAAAATTCACCGTCAATGCCCAAAACAGGCCCTATAGGGCCCACACATTGATCTCGATTTAAGTTCTCGAAATCAGTCTTGAAATTTCCACCTCAACTTCAGGGTCACGATACCGCTGACAGCACGTCAATCGAAAGTCGTATGCAGACGTACAGTCCGATACAAAATTCCATCAAATAATAATAATTATATTATTATTATTATACTTGGGTGTTCCATGCAACTGTGCCACGAGATTGATTTAAGCATCCAAGATTGGACTCAAAATGACCATCTCAAAAACAGGATCATGTCGCCGCTGACAGCGCATCAATCGGACATCGCACGAGGGAGTTATGACCGAAAACAATATTTGATAACAAAAGAATAATAATAATATTTTATATTATTATTATCATTATTTATTGTTATTATTACTAATTAACCCAATAAATCACACTCTTTGTTTGTTCCCCATGGGTGGCGCCCTCCCCTCATGCCATATTTCCCTTTTTTTATTCTTTATTCTCCTTGTTTTTCTTCTTCTCTCTCCAATCAAAACCAAAGTTCTCACTTTCTACCGTCAAACACCATACCCGCACCACACGGGTCTTGTTTCTCCTGCCGGTCGCCCAGGTTTCCCAACCCCCATGTTAACCACTCTACCTCCATCCACCTGCACCGATCTCCGGCGCTCGACCTGACACCCCGACTAAGCCCCATGCGCCGTCCTCCCGCACTCCCTCCGAAGCTCTCAGATCCCGAAGAACTAGCACCGACCAGCTAGACCGACCCTCTCCCGTAGCACCTTGTCGCTGCTTCGGAGACCGCCTCGGCCTCACCAGACTCTGTCATCGCTCGTCATGCTCGCACCAGTCAGACTGATCGTCCTTGCCATTGGATCCGTACGGAACCACCACACCCTCCGGTTCCACTCGCCCCCGCACCTACGGTCCAAGTTGAAATGAAGATACGATCACAGATCTGAAATCCATGGACCCAAATCTACACAGATTCATGCCCCGCTCGACGATCCATAGACTTTCCGTTGTATCAAAAATTAGACGACAAATAACGTGTGAAGAACACGCGAAGAAATAAACAAAAAGAGATTGATCGGTCATCGTTGTTAATGTTCAAAGTAGTCGAATTGACAATAAAAAAATATAATGAATCAAAAAGAAAATTAATTGGGGATGCAGAATTTGAAACAAATAATCCTACCTAGAATTGGATCTTTCATCGAAGAAGAACACGCTCGCAAAGATCTGCTGTGTTCATTGCACTTCGGAACACCTCGATCCAAAGATTCGTTGTCGTCCGCCAAAGGAAGGAGGATGAGATTATGGGAGGTTGGAGGAGGAGAGGGAGAGGTTACGCAAGGGGAAAATGAGGGGAGTATATGGGAGGAGAGGAAACTTAAATAAAATAAAATAAACCCTTTAAAATAATAAAAAAACCTTAACACAAAATTAAATCCGCATCCGAAACCCCCAACGCAGTGAAAGTTAGGTCATTCCTAGGGTAAGCACCACCTCCTGAGCACAAAAGTGGTCTCATAATTTTAATCCGAGGCTCCTTTCGAAAGATATAAAATCTAACGTCTGAGACCACTTAATTACGAAAATGCCCCTGGTGGCGTTTTCCACAGAGGGTCTGCGCCCGCGAAACTTACACCCCTCTTAGGGTAAACGGCACACTCCGGACTCAACAGTGCCCTCGGTTTTCCGATACGAGCTACCGTTTAGGAGTTATTATATTTATTTGGTGTGCCCAGTGTGAACGCACTAAAAATTTAATTCCGGCCATGTCGGGGCTTGGAATCGCATGCCGTCTGAAGGCGCTGCTCTGGAATAACATCAAGAAAATTCCAAAGTATTTTATAGCAAAATCTGGGTTCTTACATCATTCCCTACTTCAAGATTTTCATCCCAGAAAAGAAAAACCAGGGAACAACTCAGGGTACTAAGCCCACACCTGGATCTCCCGTACCCAGAAGAAGTCTTGCACAGTTCTGCGTCACCACTCACAGACCAAAGGATTTTATTTGTTCATTTGAGGTTTTCCCTTGCTGATGATGTGCATAGGAGAACACACACATCTCCTCAGTTAAGGCACGTGGGAGACATCGTGCACCCACTCCCGACCTTGGGGTTAGGTTAAGTCGTTAGGGAACCTCACCATCCCTTCGCACAGTCTCAAACAGCCCGAAGGCCCTCGAGGGTATCTCACCTCTGCGACCGAACTCCTACGTCACACGTCGCAACTAGAATCACCGTTTGGACCTAGGAAAAAGCCTAGTGATTCCCTCCTTTAGAATATTCATATGGTGAAACACCCATGGATATCTGGTTATGCAAGATTTCATAGTCGATGTCCCATGACTCAGACTCACCATCGACTAAAGAAAAAGGTCCCAAACCTTCTACCTTTCCGACATAGGGTTACAACGACGCCCCACATCACCCTGGTAACACCTCACACAAAGCTTAACAATTCTACTGCAAAAAGTAGAAGAGTCGTAAGGCATAACTCTTATCACCACATGCTCTGCAGGATCGTAGACATCCAAAGCTCACGATTTCCCGTGGTCCCAACTGTCAGCTCCCGGATCCTGACGGGGACCACATAGTGGTGATGGGAATACCTCGTAATGTCATCCCCCACTTCCAGTTTCTCCCGCTCCTCTGCTAGCACCACCTCTCTGGGTACCACTCTGATCACGATGCTGCCTCTTCCGTGGTGGTGCACCTGCTGCCTGCTCGATATTCTCAGCGTGCCTGGTCAGGAAGTCCCGTGCCAAGTGACCTCGCTCATCACAAGCATAACACTGACTCTCTCTGGACTGCACTGGTGCCCTCTGGCGCCACTGTGGTTTACGACCACTCCCCTGAGTCTAGTAATCAGAAAGCCACCTACGTCGAGGTTTTGTCAGCTAACGCCTGCTAGCTGCGGCAGAAGTCTCGGCTCTGTCAAGCCTGCTGCCACCACCAACTGTAGAACGTGACAGGAAGCTCTCTATCACTAGCGCCTGCTCTAGCACCCCAACATAAGTGGGAATGCTCAAGGGTACTATGATAGAAAGAATCTCTCTGTGGAGACCCTGCTCAAACTTCTGCACTCAGAAGTTGCTGTCGTGGACCAAGTCCGGGTAAAAACGTGCATGGTCTGCGAAACTAATCGCGTACTTAGTCACCATCATCCCTCCCTGTTGAAATTAAAGGATCTCCTAGATCTGAATGAAGCGTAATCAGGAGGGGTAAAACTCCTCACGAAACAACAGTTGAAAGTCACCCCACGAAAGTGACGAATCATCAAGTAACTGAGTCACCAGACTCCACCAATGCCCAGCTGCTCTGTGGAAAAGGCTGGCTGCCAAAGCCACCCTATGATCTTCCAGTGTCTATGTAAGCTTGAAGAGGCAAACCACTGTCTCGAGCTAAACCTCTACTGCCTGAGGGTCTGGCTCACCACTGAACCTCAACGGTCTCTGCTGCTGGAACTCACGAAGCACGCTCAACCTGCGCTCAAGCTCAGTCTGCTCTGCTGGAGCTGCCTAGTGCTCACCAGGTGGGGGTGTAGCTGCCAGACCACCCGGAGTAAGGAACTCACATGATGGGTCCTGGACTGAGGCCTCATCACTTATATGGTAGTCGTCACGAACCAAAGATGGTATCATGGATGGCTGCCTTTGCGGAGATATCCTGAATGTTATCAAGAAGTTCCGTGATCAGATGAGCATATATGTATATATAATAGACACAACAATGGGGAGCTGACTCAATAAGGACAGTCAAAGACTCAATCATAGGTGACACACAAACCAATTTTCCCTGCAATGAGTGTCTCAGCATGCCAAGTCAACAAGCGGGTTATCAGGGTCCTAGTGAATGGATATGTCAGCCGCCGCATCATCACTGGACTCCCTGGCCTGAGAGCCACTCTTGAGACATGTTGACATTGTTGCCCTAGATTCCAACTAATTCCTTTTTAGGGACGTCCGAACAACATCCCAAGGAACGAACCTCCCTCTGATACCACTTTGTCATGACCCGACCCTACCCGGGCTCGCGCCGCAACTACCCTAAGCCCGCCTCCATATGCCAGGGGCTGGAAATAAGCGTCGAAGGCTAAAAAACTCGGGGAGGCCTTTTCCTGAGTACCTGTACACACACACGTAGCCCACTCAATGCAGAAGTGCAGAGTAAAAAGAAAAGTAAAGTACCAACTGCTATAAACAACCACATAAGTGCATCGAACTCTAAACAATACAAAGTAAGTGCTGAAGGTAAACTGAAAAGAAAAGGGGGAAAACAAGCGCCCAACTAGAAAAGTTCCACAACCTGAAAAAAGGTAAACAAAAGTAAATATCTAGGAGAGTCCCACACCTGGGACCTGAATACGACCACTGCACGTGGTCCAAGCTCCTAAACTCCTAAGCTCCTCTGACATCACGACCAACCTGTCTGTCGTCTGCAAGGGCACACCAAGTGCAGGAAAAGCCCAAGTAGGTGTGAGTATAAAAATACTCAGTAGGATGCCTCGAAGGCTCAAGGGATCAACAAAGGAGGTACTAAAGAGGTGAGCAGTAGATCGAACAGGGAAAAGTAAAGGAGTACAACAGAGAGTGCATAAGAGTAACATTAGAGAGTCCAGCTCAACCCAACAAGAGAAAGGAAGTAGACCCATACAAACACCAGGAGGTAGAAATGGTGAGAAGATGAACTTATCGTAAAACCTTCTCTACCTATAGTAGGAGAGTAGACTCGTCCAACCATGAGAAGCTAGACACGGAAAGCACGTGGCATACCCTGTGCGTCTTCACCTCTCCTGGAAGGAGAGTAACCAAGCCCAAGGAGTGGGTACTGGAACAAGGTATATACATATCCATATTCTCAATAAAGAAACCCAAACAAGATCTTAAGGGGATCTCCATCTAGTATCTTAGCCCAAGAAAGTGAGTAGCCAACAGTCCCAGAAGAAAACACCATCGATGCCCAACATCCTACTCGTCTGGCCCGAACTGCAAGTCAAGAGGCTCAAATCACCACACCTTGACACTATCCGCTTTGGGCGGCACCGAATCACCCGCACGATTTTAGGTCACATCTGAAGGACGTGTCTTAGTGGGGAAAGCGCCCCTCATACTTGAGAGTTCTGGGGAAAGTCAAACCACACCTCGTCACTGTCATACAATCGAGAGGTCTTCTCAAAGTCAAAGTTGTCACATCAGTGAACCGTACAACCAAGGGTCCCGCTCCAGTAGTCACGGAGAAAAGCCATAGACTAGCCTAGCATAAAGGACTAAGTCTGAAAGAAGTCGTTGGGTAACCCACTACCCAGCTCTGCTGGAGGGTAAACCCTAAGAGGTCGTCAGGCAACCCACTGCCCCGTCTCTACTAGAGGGTAAACCCTAAGAGGTCATCGGGTAAACCACTACTCAATCTCTGCTGGAGGGTAAACCCTAAGAGGTCATCGGGTAACCCACTTCTCAGTCTCTTCTAGAGGGTAAACCCTAAGAGGTCATCGGGTAACTCATTGCCCAGTCTCTACTGGAGGGTAAACCCTAAGAGGTCATCGGGTAACCCACTTCCCAGTATCTGCTAAAGGGTAAACCCTAAAAGGTCATCGAGTAACCCATTGACCAATCTATGCTGGAGGGTAAACCCTAAGAAGTCACCGAGCAACCCACTGCCCAGCCCCGCTGGAGGGTAAACCCTAAGAAGTCAATGAGCAACCCATTGCTCAGCCCTACTAGAGGGTAAACCCTAAGAAGTCAATGAGAAACCCACTACCTAGCCCCGCTGGAGGGTAAACCCAAAACTGCTCTGGCCATCCCTACTGGATGGTATCGCTCGGTGAAGAACGCCGAACACTGACCATCCCTGCTGGATGGTACAACTCGCAGAAAGCACACCACTGTAGCTAATGGATGCCGCTTCGGAAAGGCGTCACACCCAGAACATATCACACCGAAACACGAAAGCCAATATGGATGACATCATCACGTACTACGCAGGAAAAAACTCAGGATAGACTGCTTGCAAGCCAAAATCTGAGTTTGAAAGAAAGAGTCGCAAGAAATCAAAGGTACGTAAAGTGGAACACGACGCGCATGGGGCCCTCACAATGTGTGGACCTAACTCATCTCCAAAACTTGTTCACATTAATTCTTGGGTACAAACTACAACATGTACCCCCAAGCATTCTCGTATACTCCCAGAGTACACCACACCTCTAGCCGAAAGGCTATCGAGCACACGACACCCAAAGTTATCTTGAAGGGTAAAAATGTCAAATCTCCAACTTGCCTCCTCAACAGCTCTAGTATAGCCAACCAAATATCTTTAAACATTTACTTCACTCTCACATGAGTGAACGTGACTCCACGCCAAGGGTTCTCTACAAACACCGCAGGAAGAACCTCCACCGGTGCACCCTTTTATATTTCCACATTTAATGAGATCTCGAATGAGGCTTTGCACATCCAAAAAAATCACACCGCTGTAATCCTCGCGAAAAAACATGCGAGATAGACTACATACTTTCCTCAATCAGACATCCGATGAAGAAGTTTCCAATCACCGCTTTACGCCTGAACGACGTCTCTTGGGCTTGCGTCTCGGTCCCGAAAACAGTTAGCCGCATCACGCCATTGCGATCCCCTCGTAACAACATGTTGAATTGACTTCTTACTTGCTTGGAATAGATATTCGGTGAAGAAGATGCATTTCTCTGTACCACACACGAGTGGTGCTATGTGGGACCCACATCACGATCCCGAAGCGCTACAAACGGGTCACACCATTGCGTTCCTCTCGGAAAAGCACACAAGATCGACTATTCGCTTGTCCTAAATGGACACCCGGTGAAGTACCTAAAATTCACCATCAACACCCAAAATGGGCCCTGTGGGGTCTACACCTCAATCTTGGTTTAAGTGCTTGAAATCAGTCTTGAAATGTCTGCCTCAACTTCAGGGTCGCGATGCCGCTGATGATGCGTCAATCGAAAGTCGTATGCAGACGTACGGTCCGATACAAAATTCCCTAAAATAATAATAATTATATTATTATTATTATTATACTTGGGTGTTCCGTGCAACCATGCCACGAGCTTGAATTAAGCATCCAAGATTGGACTCAAAATGACAGTCTCAAAAATAGGATCACGTCGCCACTGACAGTGCATCAATCAGACGTCGCACAGGGGAGTTATGACCGAAAACAATATATGATAACAAAAGAATAATAATAATATTTTATATTATTATTATTATTATTTATTATTATTATTACTGATTAACCCAATCAATAACACTCTTTGTTTGTTCCACATGGGTGGCTCCCTCCCCTCATCCCATATTTCCTTTTTTTTATTCTTTATTCTCCTTGTTTTTTTTCTTCTCTCTCCAATCAAAACCAAAGTTCTCACTTTCTCCCGTTAAACACCAGACCCACACCGCGCGAGTCTTGTTTCCCTCACTGGTCTCCCAACCCCCGCATCAACCACTCTACCTCCGGCCACCTGCACCGATCTTCAGCGCTCGACCTGACACCCTGACTAAGCCCCGTGCGCCGTCCTCCCGCACTCCCTCTGAAGCTATCGGCTCCCGAAGAACCAGCACCATCCGGCTGGCCCGAACCTCTCCCATAGCACCCTATCACTGCTCCGATGACCACCTCGGCCTCACCAGACTCCATCATTGCTCTCCATGCTTGCACCAGCTGGACTGATCGGCCTTGCCGTTGGATCCGTATGGAACCACCACACCCTCCGGTTCCACTCGCCCCCGCAGCTCCGGTCCAAGTTGAAATGAAGATACGATCATAGATCTAAAATCCATAGACCCAAATCTATGCAGCTTCTTGCATCGCTCGACGATCCATAGACTTTCCATCGTATCGAAAATTAGACGATGAAGAACGCGCGCAGAACAAGTGAAGAAATAAACAAAAAGAGATTGATCGATGGACTTGATTGATCGGTAATCGTTGTTAATGTTCAAAGTAGTCGAATTAACAATAAAACAATATTATGAATCAAAAATAAAATTAATTGGGGATGCAGAATTCGAAACAAAGAATCCTACCTGGAATTGGATCTTTCGTCGAAGAAGAGCACGCTCACAAAGATCCGCTGCGTTCGTTGCGCTTCAGAACACCTCGATCCAAATCTTCGTCATCGTTCGCCAAAGGAAGAAGGATGAGATGATGGGAGGTTGGAGGAGGAGAGGGAGAGGTTACGCAAGGGGAAAATTGTGGGAGGATATGGGAAGAGAGGAAACTTAAATAAAATAAAATAAACCCTTTAAAATAATAAAAAAAACTTAACACAAAATTAAATCCGCATCTGAAACCCCCAACGCAGTGAAAGTTAGGTCACACCTAGGGTAAAAACCACCTCCTAAGCACAGCGGTGGTCTCAAAATTTTAATCCGAGGCTCCATTTGAAATATATAAAATCTAACGTCCGAGACCACTTAATTACAAAAACGCCCCTGGTGGCGTTTTCCACAGAGGGTTCGCGCCCGCTAAACTTACACCCCTCCTAGGGTAAACGACACGCTTCGGACTCAACAGTGCCCTTGGTTTTCCGATCCGAGCTACCGTTTAGGAGTTATTCTATTTATTTGGTGTGTACAGTGTGAACGCACTGAAAATTTAATTTCGGCCACGCCGGGGCTTGGAATCACACGCCGTTTGAAGGCGCTACTCTGGAATAACATCAAGAAAATTCCAAAGCCTTTTATAGCAAAAACCGGGTTCTTACAACCCAAATCACAACCCATTTTTATCATTTTTTGGTTTATTTGTCATTTTAATTTTTTTTATATTTAAGAGGGGTGAAATAATATAGTACAATGAATGATTCCACAACATTTTATAATTCCAACAATAAGCACCCCCACAATTCTTCCTTACATTTTAAATCATCCCATTGACCAAGATTCCCTTTACCCCCTCACTTAAACTTTAAAATTTCTTGAAAATACTAAGAGTAGGATAGGAATGGATAAAAATGACTTGAAAAAATGGCTCATCCCTATGAAAGCCATTTATAGTCTCTATGAGATAAATAAAGATTGATTTAAAGGTGTTATTTTAAGGATAAAGTCTTTTCAAAAGATTCCTCAATCATATTAAATGTGGTTTTGTACAATCATAGCTTTTATAAGTTCAAATTAAAGTTATAGCAGGTGTCATGTCCCAAGATCACTCAAGAAATATGCTCAAGATAAAATAGGAAGTACTTAGTCTAGAAATAATCTTGGTAATATGATATATTATTTGGGAAAATAACTCAAGGAATGATTAATAATAACAAATAAATTTCATGAATTTAAGAAAATCAAAGAATAAAATATGGTTTGGGAATTTCATTTACATGAATCAATTAATTCCTTCAAATCAGAAGTCCTTATTTTAATATCCATGCTTCATTTTAAAATTTTAATTCCCCTTTTTACTCATTTAATCATATAAACATTGAAATCTAAAACATGGAATCACAAGATTCTTAAGAAATTTGTGTCTCCTAGATTAGTCAGGTAAAGCATAATTCAAGTGTGTTCATGCGATTATCTCTTTAAAGTTCATTATTTTTTTTGGAAAAAAATGTATGGAGTTTATAAGATAATCATTAAAAAGTGAAATCCATTTATCATGAAGCTTAGTCATTCTACTTCATTAGCTAAGTCTTCCTTCTTCTATTATGAAACTATAAAAGAAAACAACTCAATTAAGCACAAGGATCATTTCATTAAAGATAAAAATATAAGAGGGAGTGGGTTTCATGCTGAACTACTTCCGAAGACTTAAATTGAAATCTAAATTCCTAGAAATAATGTAAATATAAATCTTGGTACGATACCATGAGTGGGACCTAAATTTTTACTGCCTCTAGAGGGAATTTCCAGTTTTTATCCAAAGTCTGATGGTGGTTGGGGCTTCTTCCACATATGAATTTTTCCAGAATCCACTTCTTTGTTCTTATTGAGTATAATTCCATGTATAGATTATACCGGATCTACCCCCTTCATAATGTGGTAAATCTTTCATGGTAGGGGTAGGGTGAAGTATGAAACCTCCTTCTTCTTCACTGCTACTTGCACAATGTCTTCTTCAAATTCTAATGGTTGATCAAGGTATAATTCATCAAAAGAATAATAAAATGGGAAGTTAGAGTGTAAATATATTTTAACAGAATTAAAACATGAATTATTAATATCAAATTCTTCCCCATAAATGTAAGAATATTTTGGCTCTGTTTCCATATGAAAATACAATTAGATATCCTCATTAACTTCCTTAAAAAAACATTCCACATGTCTAGGGATCTCTATATATTCCTCAACATGTGTAGGTCCAATTTCTTCATCATCATCAAAGGAAAAGAGAGGATTGACTAAATCTGAAGATTTAAAACCATAAGGAGTGATACTCAAATCATATTTAATGAAATTAGAAAAGACATAGTTTAATAAAGGATCATCTCCCTGAGTTTCTTCTAGTTCAATCACTTATTTAGTGATAAGTGCCTCTTGAAGATATATATCAGTTGATGGAGGTAGGCAGTCTAGATCTTCCATCCTTTCTTCAAATTCCACCACATGATTGGTGTATTACTTTTCCATGGCTAGAGTTACATGCAATGGTACTGGATCTTATACTTTATAGTGATCGAGGAGATCATGTTGTACCTCGTACTCATTTGAATTCATACATATCTTGTTGATCTCCCACACATAGCTTAGTAGAAAAGTCTTCCTCATCATGGATCCAATCTAGATTATCGTGCTTATCTTGGATATGGTTACTCATATGGTCAAGTCACTACTGGGAAATGGACCTATACCCACGGTTTTGTCCAAAACCATGGGTATAGATTTTTTTTAAAGACCAATACCCACGGTTTTGAAAAACTGTGGGTATATGTGTTTTTTTAAAGACGTATACCCAAGGTTTTGGCCAAATCGTGGGTATAGAGTTTTTTCGGAAGACCAATACCCACAGTTTTTCAAAACCATGGGTATTGGGTTTTTTTTGAAGACTTATACCTACGGTTTTAGAGAACCGTGGGTATAGCTTTCCCGCCTTATGGAAGGAAAAAAAATTACATGGGACAACAAAAAAATTTGGCAGGAATATGGTTTGGATTAATATAATTACAAAGATACAAATATAAATACAACTAATATACGTAGGTTGGTTGGTCAGGCCGTCTGTGTTGTTGAAGGTGGTTTGATGTTCAAATCTCAGTGAATTATTTTTTCTTATAAATGAGTTTAAATAATATAAGTAAATAGATGTATGGTTATGTTAACAAAATATCCACAGCTCAGTTGGCCAGGCGACATACCGTCCTCTCACCGGTCGAGTGTTCGATTCTCACCTTCATCATTTTTCGATAAGAAGCTATATTAATATATATATATATATATATTGAACATCTCTTTGTCTCGGTTGGTCAAAGACAGTGTCCTGCGTGTGGTGTGTCCCATGGTCGAATCACGCCACTGACTTTTTTTGAATATAAATCCCCACGGTTTGAAAACCGTGGGGATAGTGTTTTGCCAACTGTACAGCAGTGTGCCACGCTGTGACACCTCTATACCCACGGTTTTGGGGGCTATACCCATAGTTTTGAACTATGGGTATAGGTAGTTTTTTTAGTAATGAGTTGTGTGTACTCCTCATACTGGGCCTCAACTTCATAGATTTCCTTTAAAAAATCAAGGAAAACAAGTGGCACCTCTTCCTTCACCCCCTCATGTTCTTTCTCAAAAACTTGTTGTGGCTCAAACTGTTACTCTTGAGTTGTTATGACATATTCAGTTAGACATTCCATTTTTCTCTCAAGTCCATGTATTTCTTCTTGAAGTTATTTAATCTAGGATTTTTTAATTTCTTCTTCTTTTTTCACCTGATGGTAGTTATTATATGCATAATAATCACAATTTTGATACATTAGGGACAAAATGTCTGTTTTTTTTAAATTTAGTATTTTTTTGTGTTTTTTATGAAAAACGACATTTGAAAGTGTTGTGACTCCCTGGAAATGGTGTAAAATTTATGCATAAGGATTTTTTGTGAATCCCTGGTCAATATTTTATTTATATAATCAAGTAACATAGTGCACACCTAGAGTCAGTCTTAAGGAGTCAACTCACACGACACCATGATTTCTATTGTCACTATTTATATTTTAACTAATATAAAACTAAATAATATGAATATGTGGGTTTGAAATATGAAAGAAATATTAATATATATATATATATATAATATAATTCAATGTGGAAAAAATTAATGCTGATGGGATTATGTCAGACAGAAAGGAGATCCTCCCAGGAGATTACCCGGAGTGAACCTTCATCATATCATTATTAGTTTCAAATTTACTTAATAATCACACTCCATAATATGTGTGAATATCCTATAATACCTATGGCTGTGAATATATAGTTCAATAAAATATCATCAAGATACCACACATCCACCTCCTCGATCGAGGGAAAATATTATAGAAGGGAATGTTAAGCCTCAGGTGGCAAGTGGAGACATAAATGTGACTTACCCAATAAGATCCCCCTCGACCTAACTCTAAGAAAATAATAAACATAAAACATGAAATATAAATTACTTGGTTCCCACACTATATTGATACCCTAGAAACTTTATCAGGTTAGTTACTCATGATCATGAGTTTTAAAGATCACAGTGGAGAAGAACAAGGTTGAATGAGAAAGAAAGAGAAGAAAATAAAATAAGAAAATAAGGGGTGTGTGAGAAAGAAGACAATAAAATAAAAACCATTCATGAAATATATTATATTTAAAATAAACATAATTAAAATTATATTTAAAATAAAACTAAAGTGAGAATAATAAAAAGAAAAACAAAAGAAGAAAATAAATCGGTACAACAGCTTCCCCTCCAGAATATGTCTCCTAAAAGTTGTCTCATTTTTGGTGCACCATATATATTAATAACCCAAAGTTACATTATTATAGTTTTTTCAAAATTAATTTCCTATCGTATCTCCAATTTTCACATTAATTGGACACTTATTGTGAAAGTTATAGAATTATTATTGAGTGTGACTTTTTATGGATGAGATTTCTGGAAACCTTACTTCAATTTATTTCATTTAATTTCCATATTAGTGGCCTAATAACTCTATGAAATTATTTATATAAACGAAAATATATGTTATTGTTCAATTCTAGGTGGAATCACCTCAATTGGATACGTATAGCCCAAGTTATTCTTCAGGTACAGAGGTGGGGTCCATGCTGTCCGTCGAGAATATTTTCTAACTTCATGGATTTTTTGGGACTCTAGATGTTTGAATCAGTTTTTAGTCCTAAAGAAAAAGTTGAATAAAATAAATCAATTAATACAAAAAAAAATCACTCAAATTTGATTAATAATTCAATATTTATTCTCAAAATACCCTTGGAATTAAAATCTGTAAAATTTTTAGAATTAATAAATTTTCACAATTTTACTCAAAACACAATATAAATAAAAAATTGATGAAATGAGATCATATTCATAATTTTTTTTGGATTAAATAATTTAAATAAATATAAAAAATGATAAAAATATTATCCCTATCAATTCCTCCACACTTAAACCATGCTTGTCCTCAAGCATAAAATCATAACATTGAAAATCAGAGGGCCCCAATGTTATAAATATTAAAATTTAAATTCAATATAATCAAACAATTATCAATATAAAATCAAATTTTAAAATTACACATAAAATATAAATTCAATTTCCAATTTTCAAAGAAACAATCAAGTCATGTATTTTTCTTTTCCCCTCTGAAAAATGATGGAAATTCTCCTTTCATGCATTCAAGCTCCTCGATTCATTATTATCAAACATTCCAAGTCATGATTTACCTCACTTTTGATTATTTTTTCCCATCACTCATGATAAAATTTAAGTTTAGTTATGTTCATATCATGATAACATGCTCCTTATCCATAATATTTTAAAATAACTACCTTATCTACTTTGTAAAGAAAAAATCACATAAAATTACGAGGACTTGTAATTAAGGTTCTAATGACTCTGAGGCTTAAGGTTGGTAGGATTTGATGTTTAAAAATAAAGCTCAAGGAGGAGGTTTAACTCTCAAATCGTAAAAAATTATATTCAAATTTAAAAGTTTAATTGAATTCTCACCTTAAAATTGTAGCAAATCCCAACTTTCCCTAAGACTCAAAGTAAAGATCATGACCATTTTAAGCATAATGAATGATTTGTGTCCCCTCTTGAATATTTTTTCTTTATTTTTTTTTAATTTTTTTGAAAAGTTATGATTTAGAAGAAACCTTACATATACCACCTAACCACATATGATATAAATCATAGGTCTAGTAATGATGATTTTTTTACCCAAATCACACCCCATTTTTCTCATTTTTTTGTTTTTTTTTTCATTTTCATTTTTTTATATTTAAGAGGGGATAAATAATAGAGTACAATGAATGATTTCACAACCCTTTATAATTCCCACAATAATCACCCCCACACTTCTTCCTTACATTGTAAATCATACCATTTACCCCCACACTTCAACTTTAAAATATCATGCAATTACTAAGAGTAGGGTATGAGTGGATAAAAATGGATTGAAAACATGGATCATCCCTATAAAGGTCATTTATAGTATTTCTGGTAAAAAGAAGGATTGATGTAAAGGTGGTATTTTAAGGATAATTTCTTTTCAAAAGATGCCTCAATCATATTAAATGTGTTTTTGTACACGCATAGCTTTGACAAGTTCAAATTCAAGTTCTAGTAGGTGACATGTGCCAAAATCACTCAAGAAATATGTTCAAGATAAAATAGGAAGTAGTTAGTCTATAAATTGTCTCAGGAATGGGACATATGATTTTGGAAAATCACTTAAGGAATGATTAATAATAACAAATCAATTCACATAAATTTCATAAAATCAAAGCATGAAAAATTGTTGGGGAATTTCATTTACATGAACTAATTAATTTATTAAAATCACGAGTCCTTATTTTAATATCCAAGCTTCATTTTAAAAATTTAATTCTATATTATACTCATTTAATCATATAAAAATCAAAATCTAAAACATGGAATCACAAGATTCTTAATAATATCATATTTTCTAGATTATTCAAGTAAATTATAATTCAAGTGTGGGCATGCAATTTTATCTTTAAAGTTCAATACATTTTTTTGGACCAAAATGTATGGAGTTTATAAGATAATAATTAAAAAGTGAATTCCCTTTCTAATGAATATTCTTCCTTATCCTTTTCTGGAAGTGGCTTCCTTCTGCCATCATGAACCTATAAAAGAAAACAACTCAATTAAGTACAAGGATCATGTCATTAAATATCAAAAAGATTTGAGAGAGTGGGCTACATGGTGAACTAATTCCTAAGGCTTAAATTGAAATATAAATTCCTAGAAATTATGTAAAGATAAATCTTGGTATGATCCCCCAAGTGGCCTCTGAATTTTTACTACCTCCATAACCAGTTGTTATCCAAAGTCTGATAGTGGTTGGATATTCTTTGACATGAACCAACACGTGTGGATTTTCCCAGAATCCACTTCTTTGTTCTTGTTGTGGAGAATTCCATGTATAGTATATACCTGATCCCCCCCTCGCAATGTGGTACATCTTTAATGGTAGGGGTATGATGAAGTATGGAACCTCATTATCCTTCATTGCTACTTGTGCAATGTATATTTAAAATTGTAGTGGTTGATCAAGGTATACTACATCAAAAGAATAATAAAATGGTAAGTTAGAGTGTAAATCTATTTGAATAGAATTAAAACACAAAGTATTAATATCAAATTATTCCCCATCATTATAACCATCTTTTGGATTGGTTTCCTTAGGAAAATCCATTTAGATATCCTCATGAACTTCCTTAAAAACAATATACATGTCCAGGGAGCTCCATATATTCCTCAATAGGTACAAGTCCAGTTTCTTCAACATCCTCTAAGGAAAAGAGAAGATTGACCAAATCTGAAAATTTAAAACCATAAGGAGTGATACTCAAATAAGATTTAATGAAATTAGAAAAGATAGATTTTAATAAAGGATCATATCCCTAAGTTTCTTTTGGTTCAATCACTTCCTTATTTATAAGTTACTCTTGAAGATATATCTCAGTTGATGGAGGTCGGTAGTCTGGATCCTCCATCCTTTCTTCAAATTCCACCACATGAGTGGTGTATTCCTTTTCCATGGCTAGAGTTACATGCATCAGTACTATTTCTTCTACTTTATAGTGACTCAGGAGATCATGTTATACCTAGTACTCATTTTAATTAATCTAGATCATGTTGATCTCCCACACGTAGCTCAGTAGACAAGTCTTCCTCATCATGGATCCACTCTGGATTATCATGATCATCTTGGATATGGTTACTCAGATGGTCAAGTTGTGTGTAATTATCATACTGGGACTAAAATTCATGGATTTCCTTTAAAAAATTAAGGAAAACAATTGGCACCTCTTCCTTCACACCCTCATGTTCTTTCTCAGGTTCTTGTTGCGGCTCAAACTATTGCTCTTGAGTTGTTCTGACATATTCAGTTAATCATTCCATTTTTCTCTCAAGGACATGTATTTATTATCGAAGTTCTTTAATTTGGGATTTTTTAATTTATTCTTCTTGTTTTACCTAAGGGTAGTTAGTATATTCATAATAATCACAATTTTAATACATTAGGTACAAAATGTGTTTTTTTTTAAATTTAGTATTTTTTTCTTTTTTTATGAAAAACGAAGTTTTAAAGTGTTGTGACACCCTAGAAATGGTTCCAAATTTATGTGCAAATATTTTTCATGAATACCTGGTAAATATTTTATTTATTTAAGCAAGAAAGATAGTGCACACCCAGAGTCGGTCTTAAGGAGGTAGGTTACACGACACCATGATTTCTATTGTCACTATTTATATTTTAACTAATATAAAACTAAATAATATGAATATTTGGGTTTTAAATATGCATGAAATATTAATATATATATATATATATAATATAATACAATGTGGATAAAATGAATGCAAATGCGATGATGTGAGACAGAAAGGAGATCCTCTGAGGAGATTACCCAGAGTGAACCTTCATCATCTCATTATTAGTTTCAAATTTACATAATAATCACACTCCATCATATGTGTGAATATCCTATTATACCTATGGTTGTGAATATATAGTTCACTAAAATATCTTCAAGAGACCACACATCCACCTCCTCAATCGAAGGAAAATATTTCAGAAGAGAAAGTCAAGCCTTGGGTGGCAAGTAGAGACAGAAAGGTGCCTTACCCACTAAGATCACCCTCGACCTAACTCTAAGAAAATAAAAAACATAAAACATGAAATATAAATGACTTGGGTCCAACACTATACTGATCCTCTAGAATATTTCTCGGGTTAGTTACTCATGATCACGAGTTGTAAAGATCACAGTGGAGAAGAACAAGGTTGAATGAGAAAGAAAGAGAAGAAAATAAAATAAGGAAAGATGGGGTGTGTGTGGAAGAAGACACTAAATGTAACGCCCCAACCCCAGTTACCCAGAGTCGGTGCATTATTCTAATACATTTTCATAATTACAAGGAATCAAGTCCCGAAGGACCGATCGGTTTAGCAGTCTTGGAAAATAGATTACATACATGAACATTACATTACATTATAAAATGAAAAACAACAACAAAATTGTCTCCATTGACCACATTCATATCCCTTAGACTATCCCTGCAGGTCAGTCATAATATACTTCTTCTCATCTTAGGAAAAATAAAACATAGAAAGGGGTGTGCTCAAATGCTCAGTAAGGATAACAATATAGTGGAAACTTTCATAAATAAGCATAAACATTTAAGGCAATGTATAATACTAAAAAAAGCCTTTTAAACTTAAACTTTAGCATAATGTGGAAAAGATAAATCAAATGATGAAATTTACTTATTCACATGGATATTATACTAGTCGAATAATCACATTTAATATCAATATCCAATTTCATAATGATGGAATTCATAATGCCAGACTTCATAACCACATAGTCAAGACCTCGTGCCAAGACTACAAATAAGATTTTGTCAAGGCCTTGTGCCAAGACACTAGTTTGTCTCATGAGACCTACCAATGTATCTAAGAGATATAGCGGGCTCCACTCGTCACTTACTAAGTCCAATTCATTCCTCATATGAAAAGGTTTAAACATAACATAAACATTCATATTAAAACTAGCATAAGAAATGTCAATAATTTATCCATAAACCATGAATGGTATAACAATAACACATCCATAGTCAAACATATCACAAAACCATCAATAAAATATGAAAGATTTGTATCATAATAAATCAATATCGATCAAGAATAATATCACGTAAATGATGTTGACATAGTTGAAAATGATCAGTAAAAATATTTGAGAGAAATATCGTTTTTTATGAAATAATTTAAAAGTCATATAAAGGAAGTAATTTAAAAGATAGTTTTAAATTAAAGTTTCCCATACCACTTTGAAACTTTTTAAATGAATTATCATTTTAAAACATTCATCTCCATATAAATAAATCCTTAAAACCATTTTGAAAATATGGACATTAACGAGAAAGGTTTAGAAGAATAAATCTATAAAACATTTAAAATGATGTTTTAGTAAAACTTACCTTAAAAATAATCACTTTGAAAACACTTTTCTGAAACATGTACATGGATAATGAATATGTCCTAGTAGATACTTACATAAAAACAACCTCGGATAATAAAGAGATTGTGAAATTAACCCTTACCTTGCACTTTACTTTAGTCAAGGGTACATTTAACCTCCTGTATAATGACCATAGTATGTAATTAAATTATACTAAAACCATATTAATTTTTATTATATCATACATGATACATTTATTACTTTATAGTACCCATCTAATAATGATTTCCATGTTAAATTAACATTTTGGGTAATAATAACTTTCTTTATCATACGTGTTTTAACTTGTTATTCTTGACCTTATCATTTAGATCATGATTTAAATACTTCTAGAATATAAACCTTGATTTATATATCATATATATTTAGAATATAAATATTTATAATAGATATATATATGATATGGAAGACACCGTTTATGGAGATGGTAGGCCGTACGTACGCATAAACGTTGTTTCCGTTTTCACATCATATTGAACAGAAGTAAGTGAATAAGATATATGTAAGTACACACAAACATATATATATATCCAGTATAATTATTATGTCATATGTTACATACTTATTAATAATATATATTTTTATAATCATCGTTGAATAGTGAATGTGAGAATGAATCTCATCGCGTCGTGGGGACGGTAATCCGTACGTACGCATGAGCGACAATATCATTATATTGATGGTGAAATCGTATGTAATTGGATGGTATATCATATATAAAGAATCATTAAAATTTTATATTTATTATTTACATCAGTTATATTCATTATTATACCCATCCAAATAATGAAGTGTTTGAATAACAAACTACAACACGACGTGAAGACGGTAAGCCGTACGTACGCACGTATGGTGACTTTGTCATTTAGAGGATGGATAGAATAAATAATATGGTTGTAAAATATTTATAATAACATAAAATTATGTAGGAGGTACTGGAGTTATTATTTTGGTATGGAAACAACAAATAAAGAGGAATTGGAAGATGAAAAGAACTTGAAAGAGGGTGGTGAAATTATTACCTCTTCTTCAGGTGTTTCCTTTTGAGTTGATCAAAATGGCTCCTTAGGTTGTCTTTCTGATCAAAGTAAGGATTATCAGTTGATTTTAGAGAAGTTGGGAGGATATTTGGGAAGGTTTTGGATGATCCAAATGGCTTTGGAGGTGTGATTTTGAGAGAAGGGGAAGTTCCCTTTTATAAGAGGGGTGAGGGTCACTTTAGGAAAGGATTAAAATATTAATTTATTATACAATCATATTCGGTTTATAATGGCTCCAAATGAATTTATTTAAATACTTAGGTGGTTATGGGTCTAAATCCTCTCAACCAATAGGTTTTAGACAAGTTTATGTTACCATTTTAACCTTATCTTTTAGATTTAACTCTTAGTTAAATAATTTAACTCTTACCACATCTTCTTGTATTCTTACACTATATGGTTAATAAAATTACTCTAAACTTTCAAGACAAACTCAATTAGTTCATTAATGGTATATATAATATTATTTAAGACATTTGGTTTAACCTTATATTTTTGTAAATATTATATCAACCAATAATATAGTATTTGTTTTAAAAATTAATTTATGTCAATTTTGACACTATTTGGTATTTTGTTTTTTTGAAAGTCATAAAAACCTTATCACTTCGAAAAACAATTATCTAATAAACCCTAACATGTCATATTAACCTATAAAATTTTTGTATGGCGTCAAAACTTTTAAATTATATTTATTTTAATATTTATAATATAAAATATTTTAATATTTCATTAAGAAGGTAATTACCGCATCATCATTGTGTCATAAATAAATTTAATTATACAATCTCTAAAAATTATAAATAAAATAAAATTATGTAGAAAATATTTTTATCTTTCTAATGAATATTTATAGTTGAATTTATCTTATATATAAGCCTATATTAAAAATGACTTAGTTAATAAACTTTGAATTTAACACTTTTAACTCTTCTTTAAATAAAATAATAAAAAATGTCCTAATCTAATCCAAGTGGACCTAAAGGATCATATTTTATTAATAAGGTTGTTTTTGGTTGAATTAAACTTATCCATTAGAATTAGGACATGTTTTAGGGTAATTATAATATCATTTTTACCTTTAATTACCCTATTTACTTTTAACCGTGGTAAATAAAAGTCAAAAGTTACTATTCACCAAAAATTATTTTCATCTTATTGAATCAAATTTTACTTAATTATGTCAACCATGTCTCTATGATTTTTTAAATTCAACCCACAGAAGTGGTAAAATTAAGTTTTATGCAAATTTACTAACGTGCCTAGAAGGTGGGTAAAAGAGGTTAAAAATTTAAATAAAATTTTATACATAAAATTTTATTATAAAATGAATTACATTGAACTTATATAGGAATTATATATCTATTTTGACTTAAAGTAAATTTAAATAAAATAAATAATTATTTAAATAAAAAGTCAGTTTTAAATAATAACAAAATGTTTTTCACTATTCATCAAAAATTGAAAGTTTTTAGAAAAATACCAAAAATTCACCCTAAGATAATTTTGATATTCCTAATTCAAAAATGAAGTTTATTTTACCAAATTCAAAACATAGAAGTTGCATTTATTAATTTAAAATTAATTCCCGTTGTCAAAACCAAAAAGCGGGTTTTTAAAAAGTAAAAACAATCAAAAGATTGACATGTGTTTATGTCAAATTTAAATGTGAAATTACTTATAATGACCTAAATTGTATTAAATGATAAAAATATAATTTAATTATACTTCAAAACCTTTCAAATGCATAATTTAACACTATAAATTATTTTGATTAAAAAAGTTGTTTTTAATTAAAACATAGTATTTTCACTATTCTTCAAAATATGAAAGTTATCAGAAAAGCACCAAAAATTTATCTAAACTAAATTTTTATGTCCCGATTTTAAATAAGAATTTAATTTCATTAAATTTAATATATAAAAGTGTCAAATATTTCTTTTAAAAAGGGTTTACCATTAAAAGGCGGTAAAATTTCATTTTTTGAAAAATACTTCTTTTATCTGAAAAAAATTAATTTGTTATTATATTATGTCTAAGAAATAAATAATATGGATGTTAAAATTATATAGAGTATATAAGATTCGAAATTCAGTTAATACTATTCATAACCTCATTTTGAACGACTAGTTTGGTAAGTTGTGGTACACTCAAACTTGGTGTTACGTGTAGCGCAAGCTATTGAATTACTTTAATGAGATAACATATTATGAAATCTTGGGGTGTTGAATTCTCCCCTCCTTTAATAAATGTCATCCTCACAATTTGAAATTGTTCTTCAAAAATAAAAGGTTAAAAATAGAAAAATACCTTTGCAGAAAACCCACATCAGAAATTGGGTTAATAAAATTTAGTCTTAATAAGAGGGAAAAGGAATGAAAAAGTCACCACAAAATTATGATCTCCAGTAGGAGAACATCGGTGGAAATTAGAGACACATAATTGGAGGAAAAATGTAAATATTTATAAAGAGTGATTGAGGTCATCAATCACAAACAAGTGTAAAATTGAGGGCCTCAAAGCCATCAATCCATGATGATTTAAAATATCGTTAGTTAAAAAAAAAAAAGGTATTATGATAACACATTTTTGGTTTTAAGATCTCTTCCTTAAAGTTTAAGAATTAATTTATTCATATAATAAGAGGAAAAAAATATACTTGACATGTAGAGTTTCATCCTTCAACTAATTCCTACCATAAACTCATCTTTCACTCCAAAAGATAATAGAATTCAAAAATATTCTATTTATCCTAATTGTATAGGGTTCCAAAAATAATGAATTTATAATTCATTCGTCAGACTATTTAAAAAAAACTAAATTATACAAACCAGGACATCACGTATGTCAGTGGTAGGTGATCCACCCTTGTCACCCTTCGTTTGCAGGTTCAAGTCTCGTGGCCTTGCCGGACGCGACGAGTTATCGCTCGACCTTATGATAATTCAAAAATAATCTCAAGAAATCATTTAACCTTAACAATAGTATCCAATGTTAAACTTAATCGATTCCAACCTTTAGAATTATCTAAAATACTTCTATCCAAACTCACAATCCAAAATTTATAAGGAAGGTAAACACAATGAAGATCCTTTTTTCCATGTAATAACATGTGAATACCTTCATCATGTATTATTTTAAAACACTATAACACCCTGAATTAACATAAATCCTTATTGATCACATTCATGCTCCCTTATTTGTTATAGAATACTAGATATAATTTGGCTGCGTCCAAATTTACTCTACTAGTAAAAGCGGTCGTTGAAGTACAAGTAGGGATCGAATCCACAGGGACCGAAGAAGAAACCTTGAGACACTATGATTTGTTGATGGATTGGCTATGAAGTGGCCAACTTTGAGGTAAATTTTAATTGGGGAACTAAAGATATAATTTAAATAACATATAATAAAAAATTATGTGAACTAAAAAATTATTGATGGTGGGTTGATCTTAGGGTTTTTCTTGGGGTGGATTGGATGAATTTCTTTTCTTAGAAAATTTCATGTCATTAATTCAAGACATATCCAAACAATGAGATAATTCTTCCAAATAATTCACCAATTTAATCCCTACAGAATTCCAAGGCCAATAACTAATTCACTTTGAGGATCACTTTAATGATCACTCAAAGGAAATAGATCGTACTAGCACTCAAAATGTGTCATCGTTAAAGTTGGCAAAGATGAGAAAGAATGTAACTCATCAAATGGAAATCCTAAAATAACGAATAGATTTAAATATTAAGTACATGAAATAAAATTCAATCCTTGACCTTGCTACTCCCTTGGATGAACCCTTAAGAGGTTATCCATCCATTGATGATATTCTACCAATGGAAGCAGGATGTAGACTTATGGGGGTGGAATTGAAGAAGAAGAAAATTATTAAAAGAACGAACACTCCACCGTTGTGTGATTGAAATCACAAGTTCTGGTGTGAATAATTTCACACCTTGATTCAACGGTATCAACATGTGAATAAAAGGAAAATAAAAAAAATGAAGAAGAATAAATTTTATTAAAATACTGAACGTGAATGAAAAACTTACATTAGAGAAATTGAAGATGCCATTACAAAACGAAAGTGGGAAATTACAATTGAAAGAAAAACTTGGATTCAAAGAAAAATGTTAGATGATAATTATATTCACCACTATATCCTTATATAGTCATATTATGAGACTTAGGTCCACCCCAAAAATTAATTAACCCCCCAACAATTAATAGAGTCAAAACGAGGGTGAATAATCAAAAGGAAATTGACGTTTCGAAGTTGACCCGGAAAACTATCCAGATTCATCCACCATTTTGACATTCGAATATTTAATTGATGGAGGCCGAATATTGAGTGGTCATAGAAGAAAAATATCTTCTTCCATGTGTCCTATATCCGATGTAAAAATTTCAGGACATTTTTCTTATCCGTTTAGAAGTTATAGTCGAAATGGTGGGATGACTTTATGTGCATTAATGTCGGGTCCACCATTTAATTCTCAAGTTAAGATCCATTTATCATCATGAAAAAATCAGAATTAGCTCTTACCACAGTTTAATAAAATTATCCTAATATATTTATCTGTCTACTGTATAAATTTGAGCTTCATTGGGCTTGTTTTGTGGGCCCCACATTTGTTTGATGGGCCTTAGGCCCATTATGCTTTCTCCAGCAAATTTCTGCATTCGGGCGCAAAAATCTCCATCTTCATTTGGGATTCATTCATCGGACCTAAAAGATAAAATGTTCCAAACAAAGTGATAAATCATATTCCAAAATATCAAATTCAGAAAATTAATATAGTGTTGTCCACAAACAGATGAATGATTGGGACCAAATTTCTATTTTAAACATGAATTGCATTTAAGATGAGAAATGATGTTCTATTTATGTAATGCACTAAAAAAAATGTTTATGGACTTTGGAAAAATGAATATAAAGATATTAACAATCAATATTAGCCACTTTTAGTGACTAATCACACCCCCCAACTTGAGTTTTTCTATTCCCGAGCAAAATAAATTACAAATATGAAATTTAAATCCCCTTTTCCAAAAACATTTTAATACACATTGCTCACCCAAAGACCTCATACCAAAACAAATTATGAAACCAATCAAAATAATTTAAAACAAGCTTGGTCCATAAGCATATACCAATACCAAGCCCATTCTTTTGTTCAAATTCATCGCCACATTTATCCAATTCCAATTAATCATGATAAAGTGTTGTGCATCACAAAAGATATGGGGCCCATTTTATTGTTCAAGGGGAAAAAATAGAAGCGCTAGGTGGGAATAACATTAAATCTTAAGATGAGTATCCATTTTTTTTGTTTTTTTTGTTTTTATTTTTTAACCACAATAGATATGAAAAGACTAACTCTGGGAAAGACAATTATGGAGTCGCGATCCCCAAGTGTCGGACGCCACACATATTATCAATTCCATTCTCTACAATAGAGATATAAAGCCTAACTCTGGGAAAGACAACTATGGAGTCACGACCCCCAAGTGTCGGACGCCACACATTTGGATAAAACATTTCTATATGTGGCCATTATTTTTTTTCAATTTTTTTTGTTTTTTTTTGTTGTTGTTTTTTTTGGATACTCAAATTAAACTAAAAGTGACCCCAGAACCCTATGCTATAATAAAAGGGACCCAAAAACTCAAATTTGCACCCACGATCCAGTAGACGTGTATTGTGGCATTTTTATTAAGAGGATGAAAATGTAAACTTTGAAAAATCACATTAGACAACCGCACTTTCCAAAAACTATGCTCATGAACTTAAACTTGCATTTAAATCAGAATCAAAGCATCCAAATTTTTCGATATCTAATTTCAGAGTTTTCAATGTGTGTTATCATGTTCAAGGTTAATGGATTTTTTTCTTTTCATTCATGTTCTTATTGAAAAAAAATCATTTTTTATTTCACCTCCCCCCAACATAGAATAACACTGTCCCCAGTGTTTAAAGAAAAGAAAAGTTAGAAGGGGGGTAGGAGAGGAGTTCAAAGAAGAAATTTAAAATGATAATCATGGAATTAAGTCACCTGGTGGTTGATGATGATAGCGCATGCCATAGTCTCCCTTCAATCCTGGATTTGAGTCTTAGTGGCTTAGATGGTGGTGAATGGATTTTCCTTATGACGTGTCATTTTATTTTTTTAACCTATAAAAACATAAAAATAAACAAAACAAAATAAAATGATGATACATTGTCTTATTTTTAGATTTTTGGGTAAGGTATTACTCATAGATCATGCCACATGACACGGATGAATATGGCGCTCCCCTTTCATACCCATCCTTACTCATAAAAGAAGAATAGGTCAACAGTCTATGGTAATTTATTATATGAAAAAGAAAATTCTTCAAAATTATTAGAAACATGAAAACCATGGGTTGCCTCCCATACAGCGCTTTTGTTTAACGTCGTTAGCTCGAATTTAACCCCCCAACTTATCCAATTCCAACTTTCAAAATTTTAATGAACCCATCTTTCTCCACTTCAACAAGATTGAGATTGATTGTTTTTTTGAAATTTGTTTCGTATGAAATCATATTTTCTACAATGATTGGTAAAATCCAAGGAATATCTAAAATGGCCGATCGAGTTGTTTCTATAGTCTTTCCTAAGACACCAAGGATCATTCCTACATTATTGATTTCATGATATGGATGAATGAAAACTGGAATGTCTTGTTTATCACCTATGATGGGATGCCTCAGTGGGGAAGTACAGACATTGATTTTGAGTTTAGGTTGGATAGGACATTCAAACACAGATAAGGAATTAGAATCAAAATCAATTTCATTTTCAGCATTTCCCAACACAATTGGTTCCATTTTAATTGAAGATTCAACCCCAAAGTTTTCTAGATGAGTTTCATGAATGGGTATGGATTTGATGTTTGTGATTTCTCCTAATGGTTCAGTGATTGGTGTTTCTAAAAAATTATCATTGGAGAAATATTCCGGGCATTCAATCCATGAAGAAAAATTTCCCTCTTGTGAATTCATGAAATCAATTTCATCCTGATTTAAACACTCATTAACAATTCCCTCATGTTCTTTGGCTTGACTTTCAACATTACCTGACCAATTATCTTCATTATCCAACTCTGTTTTCCCATATTTTAAAGTGGGTTCTTCACTAAATTAAAATGAGTTATGTGGGAAACAAGATTCTTCTATAAGTGATGTGTAAGTGACAACCTGAGTTAGAGTGGGATCCAAAAATGATTCAATGCTTTGTAGTTATATTCTCATGGATAAAACTTCTGAATTAATTTTAACCATTTTTTCACACAAATGTTCAAGAATTTTTTCAGGATTAAGATTGATATATGTTTGGATGTCATGCAATTCATTAATTTTGATCTCTTCAATCATCCTTGATAGGTATGGAAATTGATCTTTTAAATAGTCAGCATCCCATTGATTGTACATCTCATCTGGTGTGGTGTATTCAATTAAGTTTTGGTCAATGAAATTCCCTATGTGAGGTGATTCCCAATATTGATTTCTGAATTGATTATAGAATTGGTTTATGAAGGGGTATTTTGGAGGATAATCCATTGGAGTTGATTGAAAATTGGTTTTGGGAATTTTCGGACACACATAAACAGAAAGGGGAAAAGAGAAGAGAAATTAGGGTGAGAATAGAGAATTTGGGGTGTGAAAAGAAGATGAGGGTATAAGGTACTTACTTGGGTCCCCAGCAACGGTGCCAAAATTTGGATGCACCCAAATTTACCCTACTGGTAAAAGAGGTCGTTGAAGTACAAGTAGAGATCAAATCCATAGGGACCGAAGAAGAAACCTTGAGACACTATGATTTGTTGATGGATTGGCTATGAAGTGGCCAACTTTGAGGTAGATTTTAATTGGGGAACTAAAGATATAATTTAAATAACATATAATAAAAAATTATGTGAACTAAACAATTATTGATGGTGGGTTGATCTTAGGGTTTTTCTTTGGGTGGATTGGATGAATTTCTTTTCTTAGAAAATTTCATGTCATTAATTCAAGACATATCCAAACAATGAGATAATTCTTCCAAATCATTCACCGATTTAATCCCTACACAATTCCAAGGCCAATCACCAATTCACTTTGAGGATCAATTTAATGAGAAATCAAAGGAAATAGACCGTACTAGCACTCAAAATGTGTCATTGTTAAAGTTAGCAAAGATGAGAAAGAATGTAACTCATCAAATAGAAATCCTAAAATAACGAATAGATTTAAATATTAAGTACATGAAATAACATTCAATCCCTGACCTTGATACTCCATTGGATAAATCCTTAAGATTTTATCCCTCCATTGATGCTATTCTACCAATGGAAGCGGGATGTAGACTTATGGGGGTGGAATTGAAGAAGAAGAAAATTATTAAAAAAACGAACACTCCACCGTTGTGTGATTGAAATTACAAGTGCTGGTGTGAATAATTTCACACCTTGATTCAAAGGTATCAACGTGTAAAGAAAAGGAAAATAAAAAAATGAATAAGAATAAATTTTATTAAAATACTTAACGTGAATGAAAAACTTACATTAGAGAAATTGACGATGCCATTACAAAACGAAAGCGGGAAATTACAATTGAAAGAAAAACTTGGATTCAAAGAAAAATGTTAGATAATAATTATCTTCACCACCATATCCTTATATAGGCATATTAGGATCCTTAGGTCCACCCCCAACAATTAATTCACCCCCAACAATTAATAGAGTCAAAACGAAGGTGAATAATTAAAAGGAAATTGACGTTTCGAAGTTGACCCGGAAAACTGTCCAGATTCGTCCACCATTTTGAAGTTCGAATATTTAATTTATGGAGGTCAAATCTTGAGTGATTGTAGAATACAAATATCTTTTTCCATGTGTCCTATATCTGATGTAAAAATTTCAGGACATTTGGCTTAGCCGTTTAGAAGTTATGGTCGAAATGGTGGGATGAATTTATGTGCATTAATGTCGGGTCCACCATTTAAATCTCAACTTCATATCCCTTTATCATCATGAAAAAAATCAGAATTAGCTCCGGCCATAGTTTAATAAAATGATCCTCATATTTTTATATTTCTACTTTATAAATTTGAGCTTCATTGGGCTTGGTTTGTGGGCCCCACATTTGTTTGATGGGCCTTAGGCCCATTATGCTTTCTCCAGAAAAGTTCTGCATTCAGGCGCAAAAATATCCATCTTTCCTTGGGATTCATCCATCGGACATAAAAGATAAAATGTTCCAAAAAAAGTGATAAATCATATCCCAAAATATCAAATTCATAAAATGAATATAGTGTTGTCCACAAACAGATGAATGATTGGGCCCAAATTTTCATTTTAAACATGAATTGCATTTAAGATGAGAAATGATGTTCTATTTATGTAATGAACTAAAACAATGTTTATGGACTTTGGAAAAATGAATATAAAGATATTAAAAATTAATATTAGCCACTTTCAGTGACTAATCATACTTCTATCCAAAAATGTTGTAAACTCCAACAAGGATAGAATATACAAATCATTAATCAGTTTCAAGGTAGTCAAGAATATCCAATATAATTTATCCAAATCAATCATATATTATTACAAATCACTACCTCAGTATCAAAACCATATTATGTTTTATCTTTCCCTCAACCATATATTTTTCAAAAAAATTATCCTGCTATTGAGTCACTTTTCTTGGTTCCACACAATCTCAATTCCTTAATGAAATAGTACTGCAGTACAATCCTTTTATACTCTATAATTCTTATAACATGTACATCATTAATACAATACTCAAATGAAAAAATAATTTAATAAAAAAATAATAAATCTAATCATTAATCTTTATTTTTGGTAGTATCATAAATTGATTGTTATCTAATAACAACATTTGTGGTATACTCTGATGATTTGGACATTACTTCACGTAGTGTCCCAACTCCTTGCAGATGAAGCATTGTACATTTGAAACCTTTTTATTACCCTTGAAATAACTTACTTGGTGTCCTTTTTCTCCACACTTATAAAAAACTCTCAATCACTTCAAGAATTTACCAAGGTGATTCTTTCCACAATTATCACATATGGGAAAATCCTTCTTTCCCCTCTTCCCTTTATCTATCTTTCTCTCTTCTATCCTTTTCTTCTCTTACTTCCCTTCATAGCCATAGGACTTAGAGAATTATTTACTTATAATATTAACACATGATACTATTTCTTAATATGATGATAATATGTAGGAGACTATTTACCTTTTAAATGTTGTCTTAATACCATGAAAGATATGATCCTTCTTAATCTTTCGATCATGCGTATTGCTGGAATTATCATTCCTTCTACTAGGCGCCATTTCTAAACAATGACATACACTAGGTTAGTTTATGAATCATAATTCATAATTTCAAAATTGTAAAATACCTAATGTAAATTGAAAAGATTATGCATATAATCTATAATTATAAAATGTTTTCTTTTAGGAAGTATTTACTCCTAAATCCTTAATAATGTCTTGTAATGAAAATGTGAATTATCCTAAATCCTTCATAATGGCTTGTGTTATTGACTTTGGTGTGGCTTGGGGTGATCATTTGGTGCTGGTTGAGTTTTCTTATAACAACAATTACCAGTCTATGATCAGGATGGATCCTTTTAAGTCATTGTATGGCTGACCTTATAAATCTCCATTGTACTGGTCGGAGATTGGTAAAAGTTCCTTGGTTGTACCGATTTTAGTCC
Organism: Viscum album; assembly: GCA_963277665.1. NCBI lineage: Eukaryota > Viridiplantae > Streptophyta > Magnoliopsida > Santalales > Viscaceae > Viscum > Viscum album. The sequence continues at coordinate 2,051,152,586 of OY728146.1, read as the reverse complement.
AAGAGATGACATAAAAGATTAAATTGATTTATCAGAGGATGTTGATGACATAGAGATGATATAAATCTTATGCTGATTGTCGCCATGGACCATTGGAATTTTTAGTTGGTGACTGGGTTTTTTTTAAAGTTTCACCTCAGTTGGGTCATCGATGGCTTGGGAGGTAAGGGAATCTTTCTACCCATTTTGTGGAACCTTTTGAGGTTGTTGAGAAGGTGGGGAATGTTACTTACCTTTTGGAACTACAACCACAAATAACCTCAATACATGACATGTTCAATGTACTGAAAATCTGAAAGTATCTATCTGATCTATCTCATGTTTTGAGATGGAGTGATCTTGAGGTTGATCCTAATTTATCCATGAATGAACGACCAGTAAAGATAGTTGATTCTGAAACCAAAGTGATTCATGGGAGGGTGATACCTTTGGTTCATGTGCTATGGAAGCATGATTCTAATTCTTAGCAAAAACCAGATCATTTATGCAACCAAATGGAGATTTACATATCGTTTAATACAGTTACATGGAATGAAAATCATAAATTTTTAATAATTATTTTTTATCAAAAGTTGATAGGTTTTTTGATGATTATGAGGATTTTCAATTACACGATATCTAATTGGGTTACACGTTATGTAAAACCCTGATATTTATTTTTAAATAGGAAAAATGGTTAAAAATATTATTTATTTCTCTCCATAATTCCATCCTCTCAACCCAACAACCTTACCTAGGCAATTTTGGGAGCCTCAACCCCTCTTGGTCTTTTCATTCGGCAATTGATTATTGTTACGATTGTGGTGTGACCTTCCGGGTAAGAATTCTCCCTATCTCTCCATCTATTTCTCTCTTTCTCCTTGGATTTTGATAGATCATCTTGTTATTGATGAATCTAAAATCCATGTTGGTAGATCTTGTTTCTAGGTTGAGTTCCTAGATCCCCTATGCCTTCATTCTTATTGGCTGGTTCCGTTGTGGGATTTGTGTTTCCATGAGAAAGGTAGGTGGTTTTGTTATGATGCCCAATTTACATTAACCCTAAATTGATTTGATTAATTTTAATTGTTTAAATTAAATTAAATTTCTTGTTTTTTATTAATTTCCTTTTAATTTTTTTTGGAAAAACCCAATTCCATTAAATTGGGGTTTTTAAGAAAAATGGGTTTTTGGCTTGAATTGGAAATCCCCCAATTCCATTGAATTGGGGTGTGTTTATAGAAATCTGTGAAATTTAAATTGTTTAATTTAAATTGTGGTTTTGATGGAAATTGATTCAATTAAATTGTTGGATTTAATTATGGAAATGGTTTAGATGAAAAATTGTGAAAAAATCCAATTCTATTAAATTGGGGTTTTTTGTTCTGAAATTGGTGGAATTTATTTGAGAAATAAATTTTTGAAATAAATTTTTGAAATTGAATTGCTAAATTTCATGAGTTGGTTTAAAAACCTTATTTGTAAAAAATGGCTTAAAATGGTTTTATGGAAACCTTAGGGTTTCATATCATGTAAAAAGGTATGTTTTTGGGCAACACTTTACGATTTACAATGTTATAAAACCTCATATCAGCACATTCCATTCCTTAGGTGATGGTGATGAGTCCCCTTTGCCTTAGGCCTAAAGGTGTGTATGTACATATTTGTCATTTCACAATATCAGATCCCTATAGTCTGGAACTATTGTACCTATTTGGAATATGACCATGTTGCTCACTTGTTTATATTTCAATTGTATATATATTACATTGTTGTAAATTATTTTACATTCTTTGTAAATTTATATAAACTATTTTATATAAAAGTGTTTATTTAATCCATTTGTGAAAAGTTCCATTTGTGTTAATCACCCCTTTGTTTAAAGGTAATTCCATAGTTTGAAATGTATTTTCATCATTTAAAATGTGAAGCATGAATTTATAAAGTATTTCCATCCTTTGAAATGAAAGAATGATTTTTTTAAATATTATTTTGAAATTCCAAAACTATTTATTTAAAAATTGAAATCACTTTATTGGTTAATTTGATATTTACATCTTATTATGGAATACTTGGGTGAAATACTACTGGGATTTAGATCACATCATACTTGTGCCTTAGGGTTTTTGTAGATTATCTTCTTCCAGGTTTGAGAATGGGAAAAAGATATATTGGAGGTGGATCCAGATGTTGAACCATGGACTTGGTGAGTTGCGTCATTTGGGACTTGGGTAGTTTTTCTTCCAGTTTTTTTTTCAGGTTTTCTGGTACTTGGTTGTAGTACTTGGGATTATTTATTCCAGTTTGACTTCTAGTACATTAATACCAGTAGAGTTTCTTTTGATATGTATATTGTCTTGTCTCTTTTAATTCAACATTTTTAGTAGAAAAAATCATTTCCACTTTCAGCTTGTATGATTCCAAGTGCTAGTCATTGACCTATGGGGATTGGAAACGCCCTTCGAGATATGTTAGGGCTGACTCGATTATCAGGTTACCATGGTACCTGGGTTGGTTCATGGCATGGAGTTTGAGGTTGGAGATATGATATTCCTCCCCATATCTCTAATGAAGTGATTATTTAGATTTGGGAATAAGGGAAAGCTAAGTCCCAAGTACATCATCCCCTTTTAGATTCTTGATTATATTAGAGCTTTAGCTTATTGACTAGCACTTCCACCAACCATGTCTCAAGTACATGATGTATTCCACCTATCCCTCTTGAGTAAGTAAATACCAGATCTCTCACATGTAATGAATTCAAAGGTGGTATATTTGGAAAATGACCTCTCTTATGAGGAGAAGCCGATAAAGATCTTGGACCGTAGAGATAAAATTCTAGGCAACAAGACCACTCACCTGGTTAAAGTACTATAGAGGAACCATAAATATGAAGAGGTGACATGGGAACCAAAGGAAGCAATGAAGGATAAGTACCCTCACCTATTTTTACCATAGTATGTAAAACAAAATTTCAAGGGTGAAATTTCATAAGGAGGAATAATGTAACACCCTGATATTTTTATACAATATTTTGATTTCTTTAGTAGCTTGTGTTGCATGCAACACCAAGTTTAAATGAACCATGATATACTATAAAAATATTATTATTTTGACACAACCATTATCACCTATCCATTTAATTAGAGATTATGAATAGTAATAATCATATTATTAATTATATTTATTAATGCTTATTAAATAGACACTTAATTTTTAGTAAAGTCGTTTTATTTTAAAAAATATGTTTTCATCAAAAAACAATTTTATTGATTTCTGTGAGAAAATAAATATAATTAATTTTGAAAATTTTATAAAATATATTTTAAAAAATAAAATTCATTTTTGAATTCATCATCCCAAAATTATCTTAGGATGAATTTTTTAGAATTTTCTAAATTTTTTGAAATTTTAATGAATAGTGAAAAATACTGATTTACATTGAAAAATGTATTTTATTTTAAATCATTTAAAAATTAAAATACTATTTTGAATTAGTTTTAAACATTTATTAGTTTCTTTAAATTATAAAGTATCTAATTTTGGTCTTTTAAATGAATTGTATACATGAATTTAGTATAAAAACATTTTATACTTAAAAGGGGCATTTTTCAGAAAAACTGTTTTTCATTGTGTTTTTTCGGTTTAATATTAAATTAAGTCCCACCAATTCCATGTTCTGAATTTTGAAAAATAGATTCTATATTTAAATCATGAGGTCCAAATTTAGTAAATATAACCCTTTTATTTTTTCTAAATATGAAGAGTAACCTTGGTAATTTTGGTTACCATGGTAAAGGGTAAATCGAGTAATCCAGAGTAAAAATAAAATGAAAAGGACTAATAAATGATCTTAAAAATTTCCCCAATTTTATTGGATTATTAATTTTAAACCATAATAATAAAAGGTTCTAATTTATGAACATTTTAGGACACTTGGTTAATATTATGACCTTTATAGTTTTTTATTTAAAGAAAAGTCAAACGTGTCACACTTATGTTTTTAATAAGTATAATATTTTTAATATGGTGTTATCCAGAGGATATGTTCAACTATAAATATTATTTTGAAATATAAAATATTTATCTTCATCATGTTAATTTATTTTTAATTTTTAGTGGAAAAATAATTACCTTAAATGCTTACATAATGGTGATGCATTGATTATTCAATTAATAAAAAATCAAATAAATGATATTTTTTAAAAATAAATATAATTTGAGATATTTAAAGTGATACATGAATTATATATATTATCATGACATTTTTATGAAATAATAAATTATTTTTTTTAATTTTAATTGTTGTATTTTTGATTTTAAAGTCAAAGTAATGAATAATATCAAATTTGACAATAATGATATTTTATGAGATTAATATTTTATTAAATTATTTAAAAATCATAAAAATATTATATAATCCCAAAGGGTATAATATATGGTAAAAAATGTCACCCCTATGCATTTATAGGCCATATAGAATCATTTGGCTCTAGAATAGTCTTATTATATTTTAATTTTTTGAGAAATTCCAAAAACACCCCACCCCCTTATAAATAGCACCCATCACCAGCCCTTCTCATCACACCTTCCAAGACTTTAATATTGTAAAATATATTCCAAAAAATCTCCTCCCCACTCTACCCACATCCAAGTGCTACTGGTATCACCATAAGACCAATTCCAAGTTCCTCAAGGGGTCCATCAAGGAAGTGATATTCAAGTGGTAACATTCTCAAACAACCTCTTTTAATTTTTTTTCTTCTACCTTATCCTAAAATATTTAATACATTAAATAATAATAACTCCAGTATCATTTATATACTTTAATGTTATTTTTATAATGGAATATCTTATATTTATCCTTTTTTCTCATCCTTTCTTATTCAATGAAAGGAAACCATTGTCTGAATTACGGTAGTTAACCGTCTCCATGGATAATGAGTTTTCATTTTATATTACCTCCTTCAAGGAAGGTCATAAAAATATTATTATGGTTAAATCATATTTAATAAGTGTATTATAACTTATTTCATGTTATGTAACTAATATATAGACATAATATTAAATAAAATGAAACTAATTCATGATGGTTGGAAAAATCGCCATAATAAACTAAACATTTATCATTAACATTTTATCAAATGAATCATCCTCATGTTAGAAAAAAAATTATATATGGTATCATTTAAAATTATGGAATTGTATGAATTCCATTTCATTTCAATTCTAGGATATTATTCCCCTTTGACAAGAACTTCCATAATTTTACAAAAGTGAACCGACCATGAAACCATGGAACGAACACACCCAAAACAACATAATTGAACCTTATAACTCATATAAATAACCATAAATGAACATAATAAAATTATAATAAATCAAATATATTTGAAATAATTTTGTAATTAAGCAACTAATAAATCTAATTTTATTATCCAGGACATTAAGTGCAAGCGCAGAATGCATTCAGACATAAGGTAAGAGATCTTTTTGAACCTCCATATTTCCTTTAGGTTACACTTTATCTCTATTTTCCTAAATTTATATCTTTATTATTCTTATATAATTCATCTATATTATATTTATATGTACCAAAAATATGTATATATCTCAAATCATCTTTTTTTAATGGGGGGAATCACAAGTTTTATAAGGTTCCCTTATCAATTTAGCTCGTTAAGAAAACCCGATTAAAGGGAACCTCTACATTTCTTACCCATTTTCAAGTAAACTACATAAAATATTTTGATCCTCCAATATTTTTATAAAATAAAATAATTTATCATAAAAAACAATTTTAGTTCATTTTTGTTTTTATGGAAATAATTATGCCTTTATCCTCTTTAAATACTCTATTCTTTTCCTTAAAACCACGCTTAAGTGGAACATTTATAAAGTTAACTAACCACTCTTTTTAATGTTTTCAATTAAATTAGAATTATTTATTCATGATATATTCTTAAATTTTCCTTTATTAATTTCAAATAATGATTTTAATCCCTTATTTCATGGATACCATTATGATACGCCCTTTGGTTATATCTTATGACATGATTATGAAACTCACTTCTTTCCATGGGTAACCCTTATGTTTATTACTTATGTATGATTCATTATGTAGCACACATATAAATGTACTATATAGATCTTAAAATCATTAGGTAATTTTTTAGTATCATGATACATTATGTATGGTATTAAAGAGTAAACATAATCCATTATGGGACTCTTTCCACCATGTGATATAGTCTTGGAAGTTAGCCTTGACTCATGTTTATATCATGATATACATTACTGCCACTTTACTATGTTTCCATTATCATATGATTCTATGTTCTATATTTTATACTTTCATATGTTTATTCACGATACATGCATTTTATGTTATCAAGTTATGTCTTCTAACTCATGTTTTATGCTTCAATACCATGTTTATTCCCTTACTAGACTTTTTAGCTCATCCATTTTGTATATGTATTCCCCAGGTTATCCTATGTAGTTGGAGGATCTCAAAGGGATTTAGGATCTCATTATAGAGATTAATAAAAATATGTTTTATTTTAGTTTCATGTTTTTTAATTATGTACCTATTCTTACAATGACACAAGAATTTTTAATCCTTGGTTTTTATTTCATGGATAATTATACTTAAAATAATGTAATAATATATATAAAAGGATTGGGTCACTATAGCTGGTATTAGAAAATGGTCTAGTTATTTATGGGTTTTAGGACTATAAAAAATTCTTAAAACCCCTTGTGATAATTATATCACCATGGATAACCTAGATTGAAACTTAGGGAATAATAAGTTAGAATACACTTTTCATTTATAAGTTTATCATTATATATTCATAGTTTCCTTTTTATATACTCATTAGATAAGTATTCAAGACTCCCCTATTTTTTAGTTAATGGATAGAAATAGGAGAACCTATTCTAAAAACCAATGTGATAGGAAATATGATGATTTCCCTAATGAGACGCCAAACCTGATGGGAATGGAAGCTCAAAACTTCATGAAAGTACTTGCTCAACTGGATCAAGTTTTTAATAATACTTGAATCACGTGAAACACCCTCCTTCTCCTAATAAAGATCAAGTTGAAGTCAAATTATTTATTTAAAAAATTCCTCCTATCTTTAGTGGATCTTATGATCTCCTCATCACGGAAGAATAAATTAACCCAATTGGGAAAATATTCTATGTCCTATAATGATTAAAAGAAGAGAATGTCATACTAGAGGTCTATCATTTTGATGGGGAAGATGATAAATGGTGGAAACCAATCAAAAAGACTAAGTATAAAGAGTAAATTTATTCCATGGATTGGGAAGTATTCAAGAAAATATTTTTCAATAAGTATTTCTCCCAAACTCTTCATCTTAAGATGGAGAGGGAGTTCCTCATACTAAAGATAAAGGAAGGTGAATCTATTGGAGCATATGAGAAAAAATTTACAAGGATTTCAAAATATGCCTTTGGATTTTTAATGAACACTAAAATCAAATTGGATCACTTCTTTAGTGGGTTAAAGCCGAGTCTATGAAAATTCTTGGCGATCTGAGACTTTGAAAGTTATGAGGAGATTATCTATTGTGACCTTAAGGATGATATGGAAATTTTAGACTCTTAATGGTATCATGGGTTCAAAGAAAAAAAATAGGAAAATGGAGTTTAATATGGTAGGATCAACAAATAGATCCCATAGAGGAAAAAATCCCAACATCCCACATGTTAAAAGTGTGGGAAGAAGTATCCTGGAAACTATCTAAAGAGAACTAGGAGATGTTTCAAATATGGAAAAGAGGGGCATCAGGCTAATATTTTTAAAAGGATATAAAGAATACCACTAATGTAGAGGAATAAAGTAAGGTTTAGATCAACAACCAACTTATATCACAATGTTTTAAATGCAAGGAACATGGACATTATGCAATCCAATTCTCTAATCCAAGGGTTTTTAGGAACAATAAATGATAAAAACCTCCAAGGTATCAAGGAAGGGAATATTTTATCACTACTACTGTAACGTCCCGATTCTGGAAGCCACCTAGAAGTGCCCCGTACCCGGTACATCACATGGCCTCAAGCGCATTTCCCCGAACACCAAAGGATGCCTACTAGCAGCGAGGGCCTTGGGTGTGATAGTGGGAAAACTATTCCCTCATTGGAAGAGTACACAACGGAATTACACAAATACATAAAACATCAGAAACAGTAAATACCAACAATAGTAATAGCGGAATACTGATAAATAAACAACTAGAGAAAAATATATATATGATGCATGATATAAATGTGTCTAGGAAAGTAGCCAAAAAAGTCACAATTCTGAATACAGTACTAAACCCAAGTACTAAAGGAAAATAGATAAACAACTCCTCAGATTCACAAGCCTCAGTTTGGTCCCATGCTCTCCAGCTCCAGTGCAATCAAGAACCTGAAGTAGAAGGGCACTTGCCCTTATTTATACCTGCAAAAATATAATCTGTTTGGGCCCAAAAGCATGACCCAAATAGGTGTGAGACAAAAAACCTAGTAGGAAACCACCCAAAGATCTGTGCCTAATAGTCAGTGAATATATGGTAGGTAAAAGTATAGAAAATAGTAAATAGGAAAGTACTCAGCAGCAAGCAATCCACAGTTTCTATCATATACTTTACAAACAAGAAAGCAGCCACTCAAGCAAGTAGAAAAAATAGGTAACATCTGGGTAGTTCTCATAGCCTAACCCTTATGGTTCAACCTACAAGTACTAGAAACCCTCTGGGATACACACACAGTATCAACCCTCTGGTTCAGCTAAAGAATAGACTCTCTGGGGAAGCAATCCCCGTCAATTCCCCTTATAGTCTCGTATCGTACTAAAGGTGCTCTAAGGGAAGCACTCAATGTCTCATTCCCCCTGTGACCCGCATCAAGGAACTACAGACACTCTGAGGAAGCACTCAACATCAATTCCCCCTGTGGTCTCGCATCATAAATTAAAGACACTCTGGAGAAGTCCTTACGTCCATTCTCCCTATGGTCTACTACAATAGGTTCCCACAGCCCTGTGTAAAGTCAGCAAGTATCACATCACGTAACGGCTAAAGTAACCTAAAGAACTACTTGACTATAATTCTACAACATCTCATCATGGAAGAATAATAGTCACACCATCCTACAACTAGGCATGGAACTGGAAAAATCCTAATATGAAAAACTAAACCCAACGGTTATAAACAAGAAAAACATGCATGGGTAAAACATCCAAAGCACAATAAATTACCCTATTCACAAACAATATCCTCTACTCAAGAATATAGGAAATGCAGGAAACAATAAGGGAAAAACAGAGAACATGCAATACCCCATTCAAGGGTATTGGTGGAATTTTCACAAATACTCAAAGAATTTCTACAGAAAGGCACAAACCACATACCTTGATGTTAGGATATTGATATACATGAACCACGGGGCTTGAATCAACTTATAACATTAAAGATCTAAAAAAATATCTATAACATTCAACCCATGATAACCTAGAAAAGAGAATGAATTGGGAAATGAATCTCTAGTAAAAGGAATAGATTACCGCTGCAGTTCCAACGCACTTTACGGTGTTCAAATCAAAGGATGGACGAAGGTTCGGTGGCTCATTGAAGATCCGCAGCCGTACAGACTCTCTCAGACGAAGAACACCTAGAAGAAGATGGTTCTAGACGTCAGACGCGACCCCAGTGCATTTAATGAAAAAAAAGAAAGTACGCGACGTGTAATTTTGGAGTACACAATGTGTACTAGGCTTTTTCGTACTCCACTTTAAGCGGCCTCCACATCACCCCACACGACTGTGTGTATGGCCCAGACACGGCCAACACATGACCTCACGTAGCAACGAAGTACACATCATGTACTTATAAGGTACATGGCGTGTACTTCAAAAATTTCCAGAAACACCTCTTTTCTCAAAAACTCTAGAAAAAGGAAAAACATACCTGAAAAGAAGGTCCGGGTTCTTACAAACTTCCCCCCTTAAAGAAATTCGTACCCGAATTTCCCTAACGAGGTGTAGAAGAAGAAACCCCAAATAGCTCCAGCCACTGCGGTCATACATCGGCCTCCCTCTCCCAAGTCTCATCCTGTACTTGTCCGTGTTTCCATAGCAGCCGTACCAGAGGAACAGACCGGCCACGGAGAACCTTCATACCGCGATCGACAATTTAGATAGGATGCTCCTAAAACAATGCATCTGCCTCAAGCTCAAACTCCTCAGGTTGAAAAACATGAGATGAGTCTAAAAAGTAACTTCGGAGCTGAGAAACATGGAATAAGTTGTGCATGGCCCAATACCTCTGAGATAACTGCAACCGATAGGCAACCGGCCCAACTCTGTCCAACACCTCAAACGGACCGACGTACCACGGTGAAATCTTACCATGTCTCTGAATCCTCTTGTGTCCCAACCTCGGTGTGACACGTAGAAAAACCTGATCCTCGACCTTGAACTCCAGAGGTCACCTCCACTAATCAACATACGACTTCTGCCGAGACTGTGCAGTAGCCATCCTTTTCCGAATCAACTCTATCTGCTCTGTGGTCTCCTGAACAAGATGAGGTCCCAGCAAAGCTGACTCTCCTGCCTCCAGCTAACATAAAGGTGATTAGCATGGTCTATTATACAAAGCCTCATAAGGTGCCATATGAATAGTCACCTGAAAACTGTTGTTGTAGGAAAAATCCACAAGAGGTATATACTTCTCCCAAGAACCTCCAAAGTCCAGAATGAAAGCTCGGAGCATATCCTCAAGCACCTGAATTGTACGCTCAGATTGAACATCTGTCTGGGGATGGTATGATGTACTCAAAAGTACCTACACACCCAAATCCTTCTGAATCCCCTGCCAGACCTGAGAAGTAAAACACGCATCCCTGTCTGAAACAATGGAGTGTGGAACTCCATGTAGACATACAATCTCTCGGATGTACAATCGTCCCAGCTCATCAACACCGAAGGTCTCCTTGATCAGCAAGAAGTGATCAACCTTCATAAGCCTGTAAATAACAACCCAAATAGTATCATTCCCATGAGGTGAACTTGGAAAACCGGTCACGAAGTCCATCACAACATCATTCCACTTCCACTCGGGAATGGGTAACTGCTGCAAAAGACCTGCTGGTCGCTGATATTCCGCTTTCACCTGCTAACAAGTGAAACACCTCATGACAAAACCAACAACATCTCTCTTCATACCTGGACACCAATACTGGTGGTGAAGACCACGATTCATCTTGGTGACCCCAGGATGAACCACCCAAACTGAGGAATGAAAATCCCACATCATCTCCTCGCGTATGTCTGCTGGAACCCATACGTGTCCCTAGAAATGCAAGATCTCATCCTCGCCTACTGTCCATCCAGGAATAGGGTCCTCTCCTAACACGCTTTCCTGTAGGACTAGGGCTTCAGAATCTGATAGCTGCCTCATTCATACCCGATCAAGAAGTGTAGAGGTAATAGCTACAGAAGATAGAAAAGTCTGCCCCTGTCTGTCATGCACCTCCAAATGCATCTCAGAGAACAGAGCCATAAGCTGCCACTCACTGCTGGCCTCCTAAACTGCCTGTATCTGAGTCCTCCTTCTCAACGCATCAGCCACTACATTTCCCTTTCCCGACGTATAGGCAAGCTCAAAGTCAAAGGACTGTAGGTACTCAACCCACCTGCGCTGTCTCAGATTCAGATCACGCTGAGTGAAGATGTACTTGAGACTCTTGTGGTTGGTGAAAACCAAAAAGTTCTCTCCTAGAAGATAATGTCTCTAACAGCGTAAGGCATGAAAAATAGTTGCCAACTCCAGATCGTGCGTCAGGTAATTCCTCTCATGTGTCCTCAACTGCTGAGACCCGTACGCGACGAATCCATCTCCCTGCATAAGCACAACTCCCATCCCGATACCTAAATCATCGCAGTAAACAGTATAGCTCTTGATCAGCTCTAGAAAGACTAGTATCGGTGCTAAAGTAAACCTCCCCTTCATCTCTTGAAAGGCTGACTCACAAGAATCTGACCATATAACTTCATACCCTTCTTGGTCAGACCTGTCAGCGGTGCTTCTAAGCATGAAAATTCTTGTATGAAGCATTTGTAGTATCTAGCTAGCCCTAGGAAACTTCTTACCTCGAATATGTTCTTCGTATGATCCTAGGAAAATACTACTCTCACTTTCTCTAGGTCTACTGATACTCCTGTCTCTGATATAACATGACCCAAGAAGTGAATCTGATCCATCAAAAAGTGGCATTTTGATAGATTAACATATAATTGATCCTCTCTCAGTGTACTCAGAATGATCTGAAGATGGGTAGCATGGTCGTGTCGAGTGTGAGAGTACACCAAGATATCATCCACAGAGACCACCACGAAAGAGTCTAAGTATGGATGGAACACTTAGTTCATCAGTGCCATGAAAACTTCCAGCACGTTCGTGAGATCGTACGACATAACCATATACTCGTATAGACCATACCTGCTCCGAAAGGCTGTAAGCGGTATATCAGATGGTCTAATGCGCAACTAATGATAACCGGACATCAAATCGATCTTCGAGAACACCCAGGATCCTCAAATATGATCAAAGAGGTCATCAATCCTAGGCAAGGGATATCGGTTCTTGACCATCAACTGGTTCAGCTTCCGATAATCCACACAAAGCCTAAGGGTGTCGTCTGCCTTATTTGCAAATAGGACAGGAGAACCCCAAGGAGAAGTACTGGGTCGGATGAAACCCTTTTCCTGCAACTCCTCCAAATGCTTCTTGAGCTCTTGAAACTCATGTGTAACCATCCTGTAAGGAGGAGTGGACACTGGTGCCGCTCCTGGCATGAGCTCAATCAAGAAGTCCACCTCACGCTCTAGAGGAAAACCTGAAAAGTCCTCTGGAAAGACATCCCTGAAACGATCCACCACTAGAGGAAAGTCTAACTACGAAGTCCCCCGGTCATCCAGATACAGACTGGAAATATGAGTTGTAACTCCACCTAGCTCATGATGCTCGGGTCCTGCTCTACTCTCCTGGACATCCCACTCACCCTTATGAAGAAAAGATCCACCCTCTGGTGATATGAAACTTACCCTATGGTGATAATAGTCGATGAATTCCTGAAAGGTAACTAACCAGTACATCCTAAGGATGACATCATATCTTGTCATATCTATGACATAGAGGTCCCATAAGAAGTGACACCCCGTAACCTCAAGAGGGCACTCTCTGCACTGACGTACACTAACCACTCTAGTCCCCAACGGTGTGTCTAGAGTCAAGGTATCGATAGAGGAAAAGATGTAGAGCCCAAGGCTCTCCACAACAGAAACAGAGATAAATCTATGGGAATCCACTGTATTGAAAAGAGTAGAAGATAAAACTGAGTCTACTAAGATCGTACCTCGAACTGTAGAGGTTCCGAGATCCTGCTCTTACTGGGTCTACTCCACTATAAAGGCCTGACCTGTACCACAGCCCTGTGACCCTGCCTGACCACTCTGAGCTGATCCACCCTACTTTCACTGAAATACCGGTGACTAACCACCACATCCTTGACTTCCACCTCTTCCTAAACGGCCGAAAGAACTCTAATTCCCAGACTGGTGAGAAACTGGTGGCGCTGCTCCTGAATGAGGAGTCATGGATGAACCCTTGTCACCAACTGCTGGTGAGAAAACCTGACAGAAGCACTGAAGGTGACCCATATTTCCACAATATCGGCACTCCACTGGGTCTCTATGGCACAACACCTTGTATGACCATCCCTTCCACACTGGTAGCATACCACATGGATACCTGAAGATGTGTCTCGCTGCCTCATATCACCGTGCATAGACTCCCTACAATGCTTCCTGCTGTCAGCTGGTGAAGCACTAACCCTGGAAGTGGAACTACCCTGGCTCTCAGCTCTAGAATCTCTTAGATTACGCTCTGCAATCAGTGCCTTGTTGACAATGGAATCGATGAAATTCAGCCTGAAGATATTCAACTATGAGAGGATCTCTCGTATGAGACCATTCTCAAACTTCCTTTCCAAGAACAACCCATCTCCACCTTGGAGGGGTGTGAAACACTGAAGATCAGTGAAACGAGAGGAATAATCCATGAAAGAAATATTACCCTAATCTAGGCTCATGAACTCCCGGGCTCGGTCGGCCCTCAGGGTCTCCAGATAAAAGTAGTCATAAAAGACGCGCTGAAACTCCTCCCACGCCATAACCTACTGATGACCCGCCTATAAGATCACATCCCACCACCTCTTGGTAGAGTCTCGTATCATGTAGGTAGTGAGATTAACCCGCCTTTATAGAGGCGTCTCTAGATTCTTAAAGATCGTCATCATGGCTTCTATCCATGACTCTGCAGCCTGTAGTCCTCCTTCCCCTGAGAAGGTGGGAGGGTGTTGCTGCTGGAAAACCCGCTTCAAGTCTTCCATAGAAGTGGAAGAAGACAGAGCTCCCTGGAAGGTCTGCATCATCCTCAAAAAACCTTCCCTAAACTACGAATCAGCTCCTATAACCGGTATCACTGTTGGTGCCAAGATTGGCACAAAGGAGGATCTGCGGGACGTCCCTGATCATCCATATCTGGCATCTGATCACCGACTAGCAATTGGCGTGCAAATGGAGGAGGTCTCGGTGCCATGACTCTGAAAGTTCAAACACAAAATTTAGATCACATTATCAGGGACTGAAAACTAGGAGCTTAATAAGGGAACAGGGGAAAGAAATCATTCAAAATTTACAAAACATGACTACATAACGTGTATAAAGACTACACGGCATGTTCCCTTAAGTCATTTACATGGTCATGTACTTCTGCCAAAACTGATCATGTAACACCCCAAACACATGACGTGTTATCCTAACACACAACGTGTACCTGAATCCTCTTCCCCTACCTGAGTCCTTCTACACGGTTAAGCCACATGGCTCTCCTAAGATAAAACTACACGGCGTGTTCAAGGTAGACATGACGTGTACTCAACAAGCTTCACCTGGCCCGTGTTGTTAGGGAAATGGCCTATGTTCCCAGGTTAGACTACATGGCATGTTCCAGACAGACACAGTGTGTACACCGAAGTACGAACCGACCCGTGTTGTTAGTTACACGGCTAGATACACGGTTCACTCTACACGACATGCTCCATGTGCACACGGCATGTACTTGAAGGATTTCTCTGAACTATGTTGTTAGTGACATGGACATGTACCTAGGTTACACGGCACGATGTGTGGAATCAGGACATGGTGTGTACTTGAAAGATTTTTCATAACCCCATGTCCCTGCCCACACAGTCAGCGACATGGTTAAAAACTACACGGCGTGTATTCATAAAGTACACGCTGTGTATTCTGGGTTTTTCTGGGCAGTAGCCTCAGAGCTAATCTGAAGCCCAGAAAACATAGAAAACACACATTAAGGTGCCAAATTCCGATCTATGAGGGCCCATACTCCCCACGAATCAAAGTTTGGAATCTTATACAAGTTACAAACAAAGTAAACAGGTCAATGACCCACCAAATTCCAGTCCATGTGGGCCCATAACACCTCAAGAACCAGAATTTGGTGTTCATTCAGGTAAAACCTTACACAATCAATGCTCTAACAAGAATCAGATATTTTTATCAAGAACCTATCACAACAACATGCATAATCTACACAACATCTATCACAACAACATGCAATTGCTAATGCATCCTAGATGGCATCGTAAGAATGCATGGCATGTGATTTCTAAAAAGTGCCTATATGATGCATGAGATGACATACCCTCATCTCATCGGGTTGCGACAGAAATAGAACAGAAATAATAACAATGGTAACAGAACAAATAATGTTAATCACCCAATGGTGAAATCAAATCAACTGTAAAATTGCAAACCAGTAAAATTACAATAAACGAGGTAGTATGGATTTTCCCTGTATGTGAGTTAGCTACTCACGGGCATAGCTTATTACTAAGTACCTATTCCATCCTATCCCTTACTATAGGCTCCAAATAGTAAGTCAAGATAAAAGAAACCTCCTCTGATACCACTTTATAATGTCCCGATTTCGGAAGCCACCCAGGGGCGCCCCATACCCGGTACGTCACATGGCCTCAAGCGCATTTCACTGAATGCCAGAGGCTGCCGACTAGCAGCGAGGGCCTTGGGTGTGATAGTGGGGAAATTATTCCCTCATTGTAAGAGTACACAATGTAAGTACACAAATACATACAATAGCGGAAACAGTAAATACCAACAACAGTAACAACAGAAGACTGATAAATAAACAACTCGAGAAAAATATATATATGATGCATGATACAAATGCATCTAGGAAAGCAGCCAAACAAGTCACAATGCCGAATACAGTACTAAACCCAAGTACAAAAGGAAAATAGATAAACAAATCCTCAGTATCGCAAGCCTCAGCTTGGTCCCATGCTCTCCAGCTCCAGTGCAATCAAGAACCTGAAGTAGAAGGGAAGTTGTTCTTATCTATACCTGCAACAATATAATCTGTTTGGGCCCAAAAGCATGACCCAAATAGGTTGTGAGACAAAAATCCCAGTAGGAAACCACCTGAAGATCCATGCCTAACAGTCAGTGAATATATGATAGGTAAAAGTACAAAAAATAGTAAACAAGAAAGTATTCAACAACAAGCAATCCACAGTTTCTAGCATATAATTTACAAACAAGAAAGCAACCACTCAAGAAAGTAGAACAAACAGGTAACCTCTGGGTAGTTCTCACAGCTTAACCCCTATAGTTTAACCTACAAGTACTAGAAACCCTCTGGGAGGAACTCATAGTCTCACCCCTCTGGTTCAGTTAAATAATATACTCTCTGGGAAAGCACTCACCGTCAATTCCCCCTATAGTCTCATATCGTACTAAAGGTGCTCTAGGGAAGCACTCAATGTCTCATTCCCCCTGTGGCCCACGTCAAATAACTATATACACTCTGAGGAAGCACTCAACATCAATTTCCCCTGTGGTATCGCACAGTAAATTAAAGACACTCTGGAGAAGCCCTTACGTCCATTCTCCTTATGGTCTACTATACTAGGTTCCCATAGCCCTGTGTAAAGTCAGCAAGTATCACATCGCGTAATGGCCAAAGTAACCTAAAGAACTACTTGGCTAGAATTCTACAACATCTCAGCATGGAAGAACAATAGTCACACCATCCTACAACTAGGCATGGAACTGGAAAAAGCCTAACAGTAAAAACAAGACCCAACAGTCATAAATAGAAAAAACATGCATGGGTAAAAAATCCAAAAGCACAGTAAATTACCCTATTCACAAACAATATCCTCTACTCAAGCATATAATAAAATCAGGGAACAAAAAGGAAAAAACAGGGAATACACAATACCCCGTTCAAGGGTATTGGTGGAATTTTCACAAATACTCAAAGACTTTCTATAGAAAGGCACAAACCACCTACCTTGATGTTAAGAGATCGATATACGTGAACCACATGGATTGAATCACATTATAAAGTCGAATATCTACAAAAACATCTATAATGTTCAACCCAAGATAACCTGAAAAAGAGAAGGAATTGGGAAATGAAGGTCTAGGATAATGAAGAGCTTACCGCTACGGTTCCAACGCACTTGATGGTGTTCGAATCGGAGGATGGATGGAGGTTCGGTGGCTCGTCAAAGATCTGTGACCGTACAGACTCTCTCAGATGAAGAACACCTAGAAGAAGATGGTTCTGTCTGTCATATGCGACCCTAGTTCATTTAATGAAAAAAAAAGAAAGTACATGACATGTAATTTTGGAGTACATGATGTGTACTAGGCTTTTCCGTACTCCGCTTTAAGAAGCCTCCACATCACCCCACACGACCGTGTGTGTAGCCCGGACACAGCCAGCACACGGAATCACACGATAATGAAGTACATGGTGTGTACTTATAAGGTACACAGTGTGTACTTCAAAAATTTCCAGAAACTCATCTTTTCTCAAAAACTCCAGAAAAAGGAAAAACATACCTGAAAATAAGGTCCGGGTTCTTACAACTACTAAGGTGGATCCTTATAATGATGTGGTGATTGGTATGTTGGTTATTCATTCAAGAATAGAAAATTTACTTTTTTATTCTAGTTCCATGTATTCTTTAATATCTTGAAAGTTAGTAGAACTATTCAAACACCACCTCAAAATATGGGAGTTAAGTTATCTATGAGAACAACCAATGAAGACATTATTTAATTTAAAGTATATAAATCCTCCTCAGTTAGTGTTTGTAGACTGAACCTTCCAGAAAATCTCATCTTACTTATTTTAGTGGAGTTTTATGATATATTAGTCATGGACTAACTATCTTTATATAAATCCAACATCAACCATTGGTAGAGGGAGATCAATCTTCACATCCCAAGACATCCTCTAATTCTATAAAATTGTAAGGAGTATGATGAATATACTTTAGAACCATCAACTAAAGTGTGGATATTATTGACTCATGGGTAATTATAAATAGATAAAATTATTACGGAAAATAAGAGGATTATGCTTGAAGACATTCCCATTGTAAGGGAATACACCGATGTGTTCCCTAAAGAATTTCAAAGTCTTCCACCTGAAATAGGCTGAGTTCTCAATTGAAATTATACCTAAATCTCTTACCATATAAAATAATCCTTTTATGATGGCCACCATTGAGTTGGAATAATTGAAGAATAAATCACAAGAGAATATGGGCAATGATTTCATACACCTGAGTGCTTCACCATGGGGTGCATCAGTCCTCTTCATCAAGAAAAGGGATGGATCAATGTTCCTATGCATTGATTATCACAAGCTCAAAAAAATTATGATAAAGAAAAAGTATCCCCTACCATGGATAGATGAATTGTTTGATCAATTGTGTGAGGCCAAGTATTTCTCTAAGGTGGACCTTCAGTCAGGACATCACTAGTTAACACTAAAGAGGGAAGATATTCCCAAGAATACCTTTTAAAAGAGTTATAGACACTATGAGTTCATAGTGATTCCCTTAAAACTCAATAATGATCCATAAATATTCACAAACATAGTGAATAGAGTATTTAAATATTACCTCGACAAATTTATAGTAGTCTTTATAGATGATATTATGATATAATCTAAGATCAAGGAGGAGCATAAGGAGCATTTGAATACTATGATAGAGAATTTGTAAAGGGATAAAATATAAAAAAATTATAGTAAATGTGAGTTTTGGATGGAGGAAATATCATTATTATGGAATTTTATCACCAATAAAGGGATATCTATTGACCCTTATAAGACAAAGAAAATTAAGGAGTGGCCCATACCATCATCTATAATGAAGATCTGTTGTTTCCTTGGTCCAGATGGGTATTATCGAAGATTTTTGAGGAACTTATCACAGTCTTAAAACCCACTAACCAAGATTAATTATAAGGAATTAATTTTTTTCTGTACCGTTCAATATGAAGACTACTTCAAAAAGTTGAAAAAGAGGCTTATCACTACACCGATACTTAAACTACCCACAAGTGGAGAACTATTTGTGGTATAAAATGATGTATCGAAGAAGGTACTAGGATGTGTACTGATGAAAAATGATAAATTGATATGCTACACATCAAGGCAGATGAAATTTCATGATCATAACTATCCTACACATGATTTGGAGCTGATGTCTGTGATCTTTGCATTGAAAACCTGGTGGCATTGTCTCTATGGGGAGAAGTGTGAAATATATACTGATCATAAGAGCCTAAAATATATATTCACATAGAAAGAGCTTAATATAAGCTTGTAAATATAGTTATATCTAATCAAGGATTATAAATTCTCAATCTACTTCCATCTTGGTAAAGCAAATAAAGTGGAATATGCTCTAAGTAGAAAAGATCCTGTAATTTTATCAATGATGAGGATTGAGAGGGATCCAATATTCTTAGACTTACAAAGGATGAACATGGGAATCACAAGGTAAGGAACATAATTATTTATTTCTCAAATTATTTCTCAACCATCCATTATGGAGAAGATAAAGGATACTCAAAGAAATGATGTGGAAATTCAAAAGAATGCAGAATCTATCAGAAATGGGAAATATTATGAGTTCAAAATTAATGAGGAAAGATTCATAATATTTTGGTTACAAATACGTGTACCATAAAATCCTAAGATAAAGAGGTATATTTTTAATAATTCATATATCTCGACCTTCTTCATCCACTAAGGTAGCACAGAGATTTATTGAGATCTTCGAGATCACTATTGGTGGGAAAATATGAAGAAGATGATTGCTAAATTTACATCAAAGTTCCTGGTATGTCAACAAGTAAATTCTAAAAGGAAAAATTATAAGGGGATAATGCAACCATTTTCTATGGAAATGATAAAACATCACCATGGAATTTTTCACTATACTTCCAAATACATCCAAAGGAAATAACCACTAGTAGAAAAATGGTCTTTAATGTCATAATTTTAACATCTATTCTTCAATACCGATGTTAAAAGTCTTACATGAGTAATTTTAAAGTCATTTATTTAGTAACTAAGGTTAAAATCTCAATTTTAATGTTGGTTCTAGAAAAAATGACATTAAAAGTATTTATGGAAGACTTTTAACATCATTTTTTTAGGAACTGAAATTAAAAGTCACTTTTGACATCAATTTTTCAAAAAAATCTATGTTAAAAATGATTACTGAGTTGTATATAATTTCCCATGATTCAATTTTACAATTTTTTTAGCTAAAACAGACTTATGGGTCAAAATTTATGGACGTCGAAAGTTAAACTCTAGAAGACTTTTAACGTCAGTTTTTTTCAAGAACCGATGTTAAAAGTCACTTTTTACATTGTTTTTTCAAAAAACTAACATAAAAAATGTTTACCAAGTTTCAGATAATTTCTTAATCTTCAATTTTACTAGTCATGGATCTCAAACGGAGTTATGGATCAAAAGTTCTCAGGGATAAAGAGCCTCTGTTGGGTAAAATGACCTAAAGTCCAGGGATATATGTTTTTTTGGATTAGTGGAGTCCAATAATAAATGTGTAAATGGATTTAGAGGGTGATACTTGGGTTTGGAGAGCCTCAAAAATCAATTTGGGTATTTTATATATAAAACTAGATTTCACACTACCTAATGGATATATTCACATTGTGACTGGGCTACATGACATGAACCTATTGCAGGTCATATTCCACAAGTCTTGTTCATAGCATGAAAATTTATGAGTTGTGAAACCATTAAACCTCATTAATGGGTAGATTATGATTTAATTTAACCCAAGGAGTTTCCTTTCTCAATGTACTTGAAATTCATGGAATTCACATCATGAAAGGGGTTTATGATGTGAATTATTTAGGCCCGACATTCTTAACCACACTACATGCATAACCTATTTTGTTAACAAATGTGTAAGAATATATCCTCATATTTAGGATGATTTTGGGAATTTTTTAGTGATATCCCTCCTTCTAGATCGATTATTTCAGTGTTTGACTCCCATGGAAGTTGTGTTGCATATCCCCGGTAAGCGGTCTTTCCGCTTCTTCATTTCCATTGGTCGTGACAGTAGTGTTGGTTGTATTTTTATTCAAATTATGACCAGTTGGTGGTTTATATTGATCCTTTTTAGTTTTCTTTCGTTCCTTTTATTTCAAAGGTTGATCTTTTGGTTCCCAATCTCCATTGTCAAAGGTGGTTAGGTTTCCATTATTCTTGAGGTAGTCGTATCTATGTAAGTGGTTCTAATTCTTGAATTTCAATATATTCTTGTCAATTCTAATAGGTTATTGAATTAATATGCATGATTTCACATTTTAAAGGATTTTTTTGTAAATGATTTATGTTTTTAAAGGGTTTTGTCTTTAAAAACGGATTTTTTCACATCATGTTTTTGATAAAATGTATAAATGGTGGTTTTAATTTCAAAGAAGGGTTTTTAAGACCCGAAGCATAATTTATTTTATATTAAAAGGTTTTATTAAATTCAAGCATTGATTTTGAAATGGTTTTGACAAACTTATCATGTTGGGTAACCTTGGGTGTGTCAGGAATAGAATGTTCACTCTTCATTCATGTAATTCCATGAGAGTTTTATGTAACTTTAGTGTGTGTTATACCACTAGAGGTTATATTGGTTGGATCCACCTTAGTCCTAAATTTTCTCTTTTTATTCATGTATAGTACATATCTCTATAAGTTATAGCCCATAATTGTGTACTTTTTAATTTATATTTTGTTTGTCACATGATGGATTATTTTAGGGTTATTTGATCACATTATTATATTATGGTGTATCCATGGTTAGTTTCAACTATTCTTAACTGATTTATTTTTTACTTTACATATTCTTGGATTTGGTGAATGTTGAAACCAAAATACACATGCCTCAGGAATGGATGATAATGAACCGACTGGTTCAAGGTGAATTCGGGCCAAAATGGCCAAAAAATCCATTTAAGGGTCTATTTCACAAAGATCACCTATTCAAGAATGTAAAAAACTTGTGAAGGTCCCAACAACATAGAGGAATGATGGTAACCTCCATGAAACATCAATCACAATTCATAGAGCTCCTTCATGAGTGCACAAAGGGTTACTAGTAATATCCCCGCAATATCATTTAGACTCGCGGAGCCCCGACCACTCACAAAGCTCATAAATCTTCATGAAGGGACCAAATATTTGAAAAATACCACACCCTATAAATACCCCCTTTAATACGACTTTTTAGGGGATGTGTGACCTTTCAACTTCTGAAAATCTCTCCCCATCCCCGAACCACCTGAGCTTCACGAGTGGAAGAGAAAATGGATTCCCCAAGGTATCCAAGCTTCATGAAACCACCCCCCTTATGTTCTTGAAAACCTAAAACCAAATTGGAGATTCATTCAATGAAGTCACATGCCCTTTGTGGAAGAATAAATCCCTTTGTAGCACTTGGGGATTCGTAAGGTATCTATCCTTCATAAAGCTGACCCTATGGGAACCATGACTTCACTCTGGGGTAGGGTCACCCTGTTTCATGAAGTTTACTCATTCACGAAACCCTTGACCTCTGCGAGGTCCCTGATCTTTGTGAGACACCTATCCATGATGCCCCAAGATTTATAAAAATCCTATCCTGGGCATCTCTATGGTGTCTCATTTATATTGACACCCCTTCACAAAGGTCAAGTTCCCAGGGCCCCCATACTAATCCAGGGCTGGTTTAGCTGCACCTCAAGTCCCCACGTGACCAGTGACACCCACTCCTATGTCTACCCACTTCATTCCAAGTGTGGATTTGGTCTTCATCCTACCTGTTGATTCTAAGAATAGGTACCCTAATGCCGATTGATTCTAAGAATTGTCACCCTAACATCACGCCTTTTGATTTCCACTCCTCTATGACATTTCCAACACCATGTCCCACCCAAAGGCACATGAGTGGTGGTCACATAATCCCTAGGAGTGGAATCTTATAGGGAAACCATGCACCTTTCTCAATATGGATTCCTTATGATGAATCTCTTCCCGCCTTGGTATTGTAGAGACCCTAAGCCTGACGTACATGGACATTACATTACTTTTGCGGAATACTTAGTACATAACAAAAACACACACACAAGGACCGTAATAGTTTAGTGTCTTTGGAAACTCGGAATATAATATTCTAATCGTGGTGAAAGATCTTCAACATCTCCCATAAAGATCTTTTTTTTTTCTAAACCTAAATCCTTTCTTTATGTCCCGGGGAAAAGAAAACATAAAAGGGTGAGCTCAAATGCTCAGTAAGGGTAAACAAAAGAAATATCAATCACGTCATATTCATAAGAACATATCTTTTGGAAATCTTAACCTGCAAAAGAGATCATAATTTCATAACATGGGATAAATCATAGTAGTGAAATGTAATCCCAATAATCATAACTTAAAACATGAAACTTTGTGTCATACACACATAATCATAGAGAATCATATCTTATTAGTCAAGACTCATTGCCAAGACTATCTTAGTGGACAAAGTCCATTTCTGAACCGAGTCACCCTCGTTTCAGTCCTGCTTCACTGAACCGGTATGACCTACCGTTCTAGCCATGTCTATCTCATGAGATATAAAATCTTTACCCAATGCATTGGAGGGATATATAGGTCCCACCCATCTCATAATGATACCATTCTTATGTGTACCACAAATCATAAATCATACATCATTGCATAACCCATGTAATAAAAATGGGAATCTTAAACATCATGACATCATTAAACAATTCATATAAGATAAAGGAATTCATAAAAATAATTCCATCACAACATAATCAAATCAATTTAATAATAGGGATAAAAACAGAACCCTTTATTATATTATATGGAAAATAATTTTGATAAAACACTTGAACTCCATTCTTGAGGAAAATATCCTTTCTACTTCAATTTTTTTTCCTTTCTTAACATGTCATACAATTTTAAACTAAAAGAAGTTGATTAAAAATAAACTTGAAAACTTGTAAAGGAAGCTTCTTGGAAATAATGTTTTAAAAATCCATTCATGCCGTATAAGTTAAAAAAAACATTCTTCTCGTACTTTTTTCGGAAAAGTCAAAAAGTACCTCGTACGAAAAACGACAAAAGATTCCTTTCATATCTTTTACTAAAAAATCACCGAAGGGTAAAATTGGATTTAAAAAATTGTAGGTGGATGGAAATAATATTATATATTGAGTAAACATGGATGTTGATGATAAAATACACCCCAGTAAATACAAAAGTATAAACAATCTCGGATAAAAATGAGATTGTGATATTTCCCTTACCTTAAGTTCGATTTGCTTCGTAAGTGTCTGAACCTCCTGTATAATGATTTAAATAATGTCATTAACTTATTAAAGAATCATATTCATTGTTATGATATCATATATGGTTCACTTATGACTTTATATTACCCGTTCTTTTGTAAATTCCATGTTAAAGAAGCGTTTTGGGTAAAATCGTTTCATTTATCGTAGGTGTTTGGAATTGTTGTTATTGACATTATTATTAATTATATCATTATTTACTTACTTCCAGAATATAAAACATGATTTATATTCATTCATTATATATATATATATATATATAATAGATAGATAAATGAAATGAAACACACCGTTCATGGAGACGGTAGTCCGTACGTACGCATGAACGCTGTTTTCGTTTCCTTATTGTCTTGAATGGAAGTAAGTAGATGAAATACATATATAAATAAATCCAGTAGCTTTATAATGTCATATATTTCATTATTATTTCTTATATATACTTTATAATCATTCTTAAATGGTTAGCATGGAGAATGAATCTCATCGCGTCGTGGAGACGGTAGTCCGTACGTACGCACGAGCGATGATATCGTTCTCATGATCGTGAACTTGTGTTGAAGTGTATGTATACTATTTAAGTATCAATATCACTTTATAATAATCATATATAGTTACTCATTACACCATTATACCCATCCAATTAAGGTGGTGGCGGAAAATAGATTACACCATGGCGTGAAGACGGTATTCCGTACGTACGCACGCGCGGTGATTTCCTTTTTCCGTAGGATGGATAGAAGGTTAATTAGAGTTGTTTCATATTTATAATAACATATCAGTATATAAGAAATACTTATGTTATTACTTTATCATGGAAAAATTAAAGAAGAAGAAGTTGAAGAAGAAAGAAATTGAAAAAGATCGGTAATGGATATTACCTCTTTTTGACGCGCCTTTTCTTAACCTCTACTTAAAGAACTAAGGATGGTATTTGAAGAAGAACATGACCTCTAGGATGATACTAGGGAAGTGGAGAAGAGATTTTGGTAGGTTTTGGACGATCTTGAATGCTCAAATTGGTGTGAGGAGGAGAGGGAGGAGGTGCTCTTTTATAAGGGGGGAGAGGGACACCTTAGGAAAATCTCAAAATATTATTTTATATTAAGGTCAAATTTGGTTTATAATGGTTCCAAAGGGTCTTATTTTGAATCTAAAGTGGGTATGGGTCGAAATCCTCTCATAAAATATGATTTAGAAAAGTTTAGGTTATTATTTTAACCTTATCAATTAGATTTAACTCTAAGTTAAATAATTTAACTTTTACCGTGTCTTTTTGTTTTCTTACACTATATGGTTAATAAACTTACTATATCAAGCCAAACGAACCCCAAGTTGTTTATTATTAATGTATATAATCTTATCTAAGTCATTTGGCAGAGCCTTAGATTTTTAGGAATAAAATAACAATTAATAATATAATATTTGTTTTAAAAACTAATTTATGTCAATTTTGACACTATTTGGTACATGATTTTTATGAAATTCATAACAGAATGATAAGTTCGAACAAAGTTACTTAAATAAATACTAACATGTCATATTAACCTATAAAATTAGTGGAATTTATAAAAAGTCTCAAATTACATTTATTTTGGTGTTTATAACATTAATTATGTCAATATTTCATTAATAAGATAATTACTGCATCATCTTTGTGTCATAAATAAATTAAATTATTTAATGTCTAAAAATTAAAAATAAAATACCATTATGTAGGAAATCTTTTTAGATTTATAATGAATATTTATAGTCGAATTTATCTTATGTATAACCCCATATTAAAAATTATTTACTTATTAAACTTTGATTTTAACTATTTTAACCCTTCTTTAAATAAATTAATAATAAATGTCCTAATCTAATCCAAGTGGGCCTAAATGGTCATATTTTATTCATAAGTTTGTTTTTGGTCGAATTAAACTTTTCAAATATAATTAGGACACGTGTTAGGATAATAATAGTATCATCTTTACCCTTAATTACCCTATTTACTTTTAACCGTGGTAAAAAAAAGTCAAAAGTTACTATTCACCAAAAATTATTTTCATCTTATTGAACCACATTTTAGTCCTTGATATTAACCGTGTCTCTCGGATTTTAGAAATTCCACTCACAGAAGCGGGAAAATTAAGTTTTATGAAAAATTCAGTTTTTTAACTACCACTTAGTGGTTTCACTATTCATCAAAAAATGAAAGTTTCCAGAAAAATACCAAAAATTAGGCCTAAGCTATATTTGATATTATGAATTCAAAAATGATGTCTATTTTATCAAATTCAAAACATATCAGTTACATTAATTAATTTAAAAATTAATTCCCATCGTCAAAACAAATAGCGTGTTTTTAAGAGACAATAACTATCAAAAGATTGATACTTGTTTATGTCTGGTTTAAATGTGAAATTACATCCAATGACCAAAATTGTATTAAATTGTAAAAATATATTCTAAATATACTTTAAAACCAATCAAATTAATAATTTATCACTATTAATTATTTCTATTAAAAAAGTTGTTTTTAATTAAAATTTAGTAATTTTCACTATTCATCAGAATATGAAAGTTATCCGAAAAGTACCAAAATTTTACCCTAAGCTAATTTTAATATTCTGAATCCAAAACTGAAGTCCATTTTGAAAAATAAAATTTACAAAATTTCAAAAAGTGGTTATTACTATTCATAACGACTAGTTTTAATAATAGCATATCGTTGTTTAGTGAAACTCGGTATTGCGTACTACACACGCTATCGAGGAAGGTCGCGATTGCGTGTAATGAAAGGCAAGTCAAGGATGTGTGTTGTGCAAGATCCTTTTGGTGTAGCGTACAACACAAGACATTAATGAAATTAAAAAGAATATTTTTTATAAAATCTCAGGCTGTTACAGGTATGACACCCCTTGAGGTGATCCCCATCAACATCCAAGTTGTATAATGTAAAACTGAATAGATGTAACACCCTAAGATTTCATATTAAGTTATTTTCTTTAAAGTAATTCAATATCTTGCGCTACACACAACACCGAGTTCGAGCGCACCTCGACTTACCAAACTAGCCATTCAAAAAATAGTTATGAATAGTATTAACTGCATTTTGAATTTTATATACTACATATAATTTTAACATCCATATTATGTGTTTCTTAGACATAATATAAGAACAAATTCAATTTTTCAGATAAAAGAAGTATTTTTCAAAAATTGAAAATTTACCACCTTTTAATGGAGAACCCTTTTTAAATCCAATATTTAACACTTTTATATATTAAATTTGACAAAATAAACTTCTTATTTAGAAGCGGGACATAAACATTTAGTTTGGATAAATTTTTGGTGCTTTTCTAATAACTTTCATATTTTGATGAATAGTGAAAAATACTAAATTTTAATTGAAAACAACTTTTTTTAATAAAAATAATTTATAGTGTTAAATTATACATTTGAATGGTTTTAAAGTATAATTATATTATATTTTTATCATTTAATCCAATTTTGGTCATTGGAAGTAATTTTACATTTAAATTGGACATAAACACATATCAATATTTTGATAGTTTTTACTTCTCAAAAACCTACTTTCAGGTTTTGACAACGAGACTATTTTTTTTAAATTAATTAATAAAATTTATATGTTTTTAATTTGGTAAAATAGAAATCATTTTTAAATTTGGAATATCAAAATTAGATTTGGGTGAATTTTTGGTATTTTTCTAAAAACTTTCAATTTTTGATAAATAGTGAAAAACACTGCGTTATTGTTTAAAGCCAACTTTTTATTTAAATAATTATTTTTTTAATTTAAATATATTTTAAAGTAAAAATAGATACATAATACCTATATTAGTCCATTTTAATTCATTGAAGTCATTTTATAATAAGATTAGATATATAAAATTTTATTGAACTTTTTACCGTCTTTTACCCACCTTCTAGGCACATTTTTGAATTTGCATAAAACATAATTTTACCTCTTCTATGAATTGAATTTAAAAAATATGAGTGACACAGTTGACATCAGTAAGTAAAATGTGGTTCAATAAGTTTAAAATAATTTTTGGTTAATAGTAACTTTTGAATTTTATTTACCACGATTAAAAGTAAATAGGGTAATTAAAAGTAAAAATGATATTATAATTACCCCAAAACATGTCCTAGTTCTATTGGATAAGTGTATTTAGACCAAAATCAACCTTAGGAATAAAATATGATACCTTTTCATCCACTTGGATTAAATTAGGACATTTATTATTATTTTATTTAAAGAAGAGTTAAAAGTGTTAAATTCAAAGTTTAATAACCAAACAATTTATAATATAGGGTTATAAATGAGATAAATTTGACTATAAATATTCATTAGAAATATAAAAATATTTCCTACATCAAGGTATTTTATTTATAATTTTTAGACTTTAAATAATTTAATTTATTTATGACACAATGATGATGCAGTAATTACCTTATTAATGAAAGATTAAAATAATTGATATTATAAATATCAAAATAAATGTAAATTGAGACTTTTGATGAATTACACGAATTTAATTGGTTAATATGACATGTTAGGGTTTATTTAATGTATTTTATTTGAAGTAATTAAGTTTTTTTGACTTTCAAAAAAACCAAATACTAAATAGTGTCAAAATTGACATAAATGAGTATTTAAAAAAATCCTATATTATTAAATGATATAATATTCCTAAAAATATAAGGTTCTGAAAAAGGACTTATATAATGATATATATTTAATTAATGAACCAATTTAGGTTCTATTTTTATTTTATAGTAAGTTTATTAACCATGTAATATAAAAATACAAGAAGACATGGTAAAAGTTAAACTATTTAACTAAGAATTAAATATAAAAGATAAGGTTAATATGGTGACCTAAACTTGTCTAAAACCTATTAGTTGAGAGGATTTAGAGCCATCCCCACCTTATCCTCTAAATAAATCCATTTGAAACCATTATAAATAGAAAATGAATTTATAATAAAATAATATTTCAAGCTTTTCCTAAAGTGACCCTCACCTCTCTTATAAAAGGGTACTTACCCTTCTCTCAAAATAATACCTCCAAATCCATTTGGATCAGCCAAAACCTACTCAAATATCCTCCCAAATACCATAACTTGAACCTATAGGCCTTAATTTGATCATAAATCCAACCTAATGATCCCTTTTGATCAAATCAAAAGAAAGCACCCGAAGAAGAGGTAATAATTTCATCACCTCTTTCAAAGTTCTTTTCTTCTTCCACTTCCCCTTTCATTGTTGTTTTCATACCAAATAATAACTCAATTAAATTATACATACTACAATGTTATTATAAATATGGTACAACCATATTAATTGTTCTATCCATCATATGAATGACAAAGTCACCATACGTGCGTACGTACGACTTATCGTCTCCACGTCGTGGTGTAGTTTGTTATTCAACACTTCATTTTTGGATGGGTATAATAATGATTATAAATGATGTAAATAATAAATATTACATGTTAATTATTCTGTATATATAATATACCATCCAATTACATATGATTTCACCACTAATATATGATATTGTCGCTCGTGCGTACGTACAGATTGCCGTCTCCACGACCCGATGAGATTTCGTTCCCCCATCATAACCATTCAAGAATAATTTTCATTTGATAATTAAAAATAATTTTTAATAACTTAATATCATTATGGATATGAATCAAAATATATTCTATCCATAACAAACATGACTTACTTAACAAAACATATAAAGTAAAACGAATCAGTTAATACCCAAAACAATGATACTACTGAAATATCATTAACAAATAAATATTATAAGATCATATATGATATAATATTTATATATATTGTTCTTTTATAATTTAATAACAATTATTTAACCATTATACAGGAGGTTAAACTACCCTCTACTATGGAAAAGTACACGGTAAGGGGTTTTTATCTCACTTCTTATTTCCATGAGATTCATGCTATATTGTCACTATTTCCTTTTGTGTGGTGTATGTACTGCCCATGATTGTATTCTTCATGTATTATAATTTAATTTATGGGTATTTACATATTCATTGTATGATCCTTCTTTCATGGGGTGTATGTTTCGTAAGTTACCAAATCGGTAAGGGAACTTATAATTTCGATTTCCACTCATTGGGTTTTACGCAAACCACATTGATTATTTTACTCCAAGATTATGTGTGAATTCACTATTTATTTATTTATGTAGTAATTTCCAATTCCCTTTGTGTGGATATACTTTTTATACACATAATCACTCCATTTATAAATTCTCAATTCATCGATATGAACTTGATAAGAGTAATATTAACTCAATTTCCATTCATTGTGTTAAACATCCAAGTCATCGGTGTTGTTTTTAAATAATATATGTGAATGTACTCTGATTTATTTACAATGTATATCCAATCATATTGAGTTTATTTATATTTTTCACACATAATTATGTCATTGATTTATCCTTAACCTAATGATATTGTCTTTATTAGGGATTTCATCTCAATTTACATTCCATTGAGACTTATAAGAACCCGGTTTTTTCTGTGAAAGACTTTGGAAAATTCTTGATGTTATTCCAGAGCAGCGACTTCAGACAGCGTACGATTCTGAGCCCCGGTGTGGCCGGAATAAAAATTTCAGTGCGTTCGCACTGGGAACTCAAAATAAATGGAATAACTCCTAAATGGTAGCTCAGAAGGGAAAACTGAGGGCACCATTGAGTCCGAAGCGTGCCGTTTAACCTAGGAGGGGTGTAATTTTTGTGGGCACGGGCCGTCTGTGAAAAATGGCCCCAGGGGCGTTTTCATAATTTGGCGGCCTCGGGCATTGAGTTTAATAAATTTTGAACGGGGCCTCAGATTAAAATTCCGAGATCTCCGTTGTGCTCGGGAGGTGGTGTTTACCCTAGGGGAGGTTTAACCTCGACCCCGCCGAGAGTTTCAGATGCGGGTTAAATTAAGGATGAAATTAATTAAATTTTAATTAATTATTTTTTCCCCTACTTAAACCTAATCCCCTCTCCCCATACCCTTTCATTTCCTCTACCAGAAGAAACTCCTACCATCTCCCTCAACCCCTCTACCTCCCCCCCTTCCTTCGATCAAGGCGGAAGCAATGGCGGCGAAGCGCAGATTGACCGAGAAGCTTCGGGCTGCGCCCTGCAAGGTAGGATCTTGTTTATATTTTAAATTCCCGCACCCACTTTGATCTTGATTCATAGCGCTGAATTGTTGTTATTTCTTTGAGAAAATACCATATCTGCGTAGTACTTATCCCGAGATTTCCAATGGTTATTACGGATTTAAAATCCGAGTCCCGATGCGTTCGAAAACGTCCGACGAAGTTCACAGGTTTCTGATGTTTTCCGGCAGGTCTGGCCGGTCCAGCGAGGGTTCAGGCGGGTGTCGGTCCGGGCGAGTGTGGAGGCCGGTGGCCGGATGAGGGCAAAAGACGGAGCGGCTGAGAAGGCCAGGTTAGCAGGCGGTGAGCCGGACGGTAGAGCGGTGGAGGCCGGTGGCTGAGGCGAGCGTGCGACGGGCCTCGGTCGAGCGGTGAGCACAGCAGGGCGAGGCTCGGCTACAGGGGCTTCGGTCGAGCAGGCAGCTACAGGGGAGGCTGGTCACGGGGGTCCTCCTTTGACGTAAGCTGGGGGCGACGGCCTCCGCCGGTGAGGGTCGGAACGGCGACCCTGGTCACGTGGGAGGAGAAGGACCTGAAAAACGCGGTTCCTGTTCTTGACGAGGGAGAAGACCACAAAGAGAGAAAAAAAGGGAATAAAAATAAAATAAAAATTAATAATTAGTTTATAATAATAATAATATTATTATTATTATTATGAAAATGATTTATATATCATAAATCATCCGCAGAGTGTCCGATTTGGACACCGTCTACGGCGACACGTCCCTTAAATCGAGGAGAATATTTTGAGATGGTTTCGGGGGTTTATAACTCCCGAAATGGGGGCCACGGTGGTGTGACACGCCTTTAAGTGGTTTAGCACTTTTCTCGGGGGTTCTTGTTTTGGACGGCGCAAACACATCCGGTATCTGAAATGAGAGCCGTAAGTGGAGTTGCGACCTTAGCATTGAGCCGGAGTTTTCCAGTGTGGTTTCGGGCGTTGAAACCAGAGTTGAGGCGTGGGCCCCACGGCTCGTCTTTCGAGCTGCGTGCAGCGCTTTACAACTTTTTCATCAGACGTCCGTTCGGGGTGTGCAAGTAGTCAATCCTGGGTGTTTTTCTGAGGGCATTGCAATGGTGCAATCTGCCCGCTTTAATTCAGCACACTGGTGCAGGCCCCCCGCGAGGGCCATTTTGGGAGTTGGCGGTGATTTCCAGCTTTATAACCGGGTGTCCATTTTGGACAAGTGAATAGTCCATCTTATGTAATTTTCCGAGAGGATCTCAACGGTGCGATCCGTTGGCAGCACTTCGGGACCGGGATGTGGGTCCCACGCAGCACCGCTCATGTTCGGTATGTCAGAATGCATATTTTTCTCCGGATATCCGTTCCACTCAAGTGAGCAGTCCTTTTGACGTGTTTTCCCGAGGGGATCACAATGGTGCGATGCGCCTGACTATTTTCGAGGCTGAGGCTCGGGACCATGGGACGCCATTCGGGCGTAAGGCGGTGTTGGCGACTTTTCCGTCGGATATCCATTTGAGGCGAGTAAATAGCCTATCTCGCATGTTTTTCCATGAGGATTACAGCAGTATAATCCATTTGGAGGTGAGAAGCCTCATTCGAGATCTTATTAAACATGGAAACAAGTAAGGTTCTCTGGTGGTGGTTTGTCCTACTGTGTTTGTAGCGGACCCTTGGCGTGTGATCGCATGCACTCCCGTGTGAGTGATGTAATGCTTGAAGAGATGTGGTTGGTCGTGCCTGATCCGTTGAGGTGGAAAGTTGGAGTTGTTATGTTTACGCCTTTGCGTTGACGTTGGGGGTCGTGTGCATGTTAGCCTTTGGGCTGGATACATGGAATACTCTGGGAGTATACGAGAATGTTGGGAGGTACATGTGGATGTTTTTACCTGAGAATGTTTGTGCGCTTGGTTGTGGTTGAGTTGGGGCCACACGTCGTGTGGGACCTATGTGCGTATCATGTTCTGATTTATGTACCTTTGACCTCTCACGATGTAGAGGGTCCCTCTGTTCTCGATGGTTTGGCTGGCATAGATGGTTTGGTTCCTCTGTTTCTTCAACTATGAGGGGTTTCAGTACCGTGCCCCTTTCACCGGACTACGAAATCATTTACGACTATGCGTGCTCATACAGTGTGGGTGTTTCCCCATTTTCTGAGATGAGTTGTCTCGGTCCGCTTCAACAGTGACTCAGCTGATTGGAGCGTGATCGCCCTAAGAGGCCCGGGGAGTTTCTCCCATCACTTCATGTTCCTTGGTAGAGTTCTTGTGGATTTTGTGTGACCAAAACATTATGCAGGCACCGATCCTCTACCCAGGAGGTTGTTTCCAGCAGGGCTGGCCAGTGAGGTACCATCCAGCAGGGATTGATAGTTGTACCATCCAGCAGGGATGGCCAGTGAGGTACCATCCAGCCGGGATGGCTAGTTGTAGCATCCAGCAGGGATGACCAGTGAGCTACCATCCAGAAGGGATGGCTAGTGGGGTACCATCAAGCAGGGATGGCCAGTACAACGATGTTCACCGAGCAGTACCATCCAGTAGGGATGTCCAGAGCGGTTTCGGGTTTACCTCCAGCGGGGCTGGGAAGTGGTCCCCAATGTCGGGTTTACCTCCAGCTGGGCTGGGAAGTGGTCCCCGAGGGTTGTTCCGGGTTTATCTCTAGCTGGGCTGGGAAGTGGTCCCCGATGACGGTTCCAAGCCCCCCTCCAGTGGAGTACCATTTTACGGGACTGAGCATTAGGACTCATCAAAAACTTTAGCCGGGTCTCCCTCCAGTGGATTACCCTTTTACGGGACTGGGAAGTGTGGCACCCATTGACTTTTTTCGGGTCTCCCTCCATTAGGAACCCATCGACTTCCAGGGATTACCCTCCAGTGGGGCTAGGCAGGGGGTCACCTATCAACTTTTAGGAGACCTCTTGACTAAAAGGTAGTGATGAGGTGTGGTTTGATGTTCCCCCAGAACTCTCAAGTATGGGGGGCACTTTCCCCACTGAGACTCGTCCTTGCGACACGACCTAAAACCGTGCAGGAGAGTCAGTGCCGCCCAAAGCGGATAGTGTCAAGGTGTGGTGATTTGAGACCCTTGACTTGCAGTTTGGGGTAGACGTGTGGGATACTGGGCATCGATGGTGTTTACTTCTGGGACTATTGGCTACTCACTTTCTTGGGCTGATCTACGGGATGGAGATCCCCTTACGATCTTGTTCGGGTTTCTTGATAGAGCATATGGATATGTATATACCTTGTTCCAGTACCCACTTCTTGGGTTTTGTTTACTCTCCTTCCCAGAGAGGCAAAGACCCGCGGGGTATGCCACGTGCTTTCCGTGTCTAGATTTACATGGTTTGAAGATTCTACTCTCCTACTATAGGTAGAGAATACTCAATGAGAAGTTCATCTTCTCACCGTTTCCAGCTCCTAGTGTTTGGACGAGTCTACTTCCTTCCTCTTTTTCGATTGAGTTGTACTATTTACTACACTCTTTGTTGTGCTCCTTTACTTTTTCCTGTCCGATCTACTGCTCACTCTTCGGTATCTTCTTTGTTTCTCCCTCAATCCTTCGGGGAATCCTACTAATTATTTTTATACTCACCCCTGCTTGGGATTTTCACGCACTTGGTGTGCCCTTGCAGACGATGGACAGGTGGATCATGACTTCCACAGAGCTTAGGAGATCGAGAGCTTGGACCGTGTACGGTGGTCGGAGTCGGGTTCCAGGTGGGGGACCCTTCTAGGTATTTTTCTTTTGATTACCTGTTTCCGTGTTGTGGCACCTTTTCTGGTTGGGTGCATGTTTTCCCCTATTCTTTTTTCAGTTTACCTTCATCACTTTCTTTGTACTGTTATAGGTCGATGCACTTTTGTGGTTTATATATATCAGTTTCACTTTACTTTACTTTCCTTTTCTTTTACTCTACACATCTGCATTGAGTGGGATGCGTGTGTGTGTACAGGTTCTCAAAAAAAGGCCTCCCCAAGTTATTTAGCCTTCGGCGCTTGTTTCCAGCCTCTGGCCTATGGAGGCGGGCTTGGGGTAGTTGCGGCTCGAGGCCGGGTAGGGGCGGGTCATGAAAAAGTGGTATCAGAGGTGGTTCGTTCCTTGGGACGTTGTTCAGACGTCTCTAAAAAGGAATTGTTTAGGATTTAGGGCAACGGTGCCAATGTGTATCGAGAGAGGCTCTCAGGCCAGGGAGTCCAGTGATGGTACGAGCGTCCGACGTATCCATTCACCAGGACCCAGATAACCCGCTTGTCGACTCGGCATGCTGAGACACTTGTTGTGGGAAAAAAAATTGTTTTTTCATCACATAGGATTGAGTCTTTGATTTTACTTCTTGATTCAGTTCCCCATCATTGTGAGCCCATTTCTCCGGGTGGGCCGGTAGCAGCACCCCCACCTGGTGAGTAGCAGACAGCTCCAGCAGAGTAGACAAGGCTTGAACGCAGGTTGAGCGTGCACCGTGAGTTCCAGCGGTAGAGACCACTGAGGTTCGGTGGTGAGACAGACCCTCAGGCAGCATAGGTTTGTCTGGAGATAGTGGTTTGACTTTTTTAGGCTTATGCAGACACCGGTAGATCTTATGGTGGATTTGGATGCCAACCTTTTCCGCGGAGCAGCTTGGCGTTGGTGGAGTCTGGTGACTCAGTTTCTTGACGAGTCGTCACTTTTGTGGGGAGACTTTCAGTTTTTGTTTCGTGAGGAGTTTTTCCCCTCCTGCTTATGCTCTGTTCAGATTCAGGAGCTCTTACAGTTTCATCAGGGAGGGATGACAGTGGCCGAGTACACGACTAGTTTCACAGACCGTGCACGCTTTTACCTGGACTTGGTCCATGATGGAAACTTCCGAGCGCAAAAGTTTGAGTAGGGTCTCTGTCGAGAGATTCGTGCTATCATAGTACCCTTGGGAATTCCCACTTATGACGGGGTGCTAGATCAGGCACTGGTGATAGAAAGCTTCCTGTCACGTTCTACAGTTGGTGGTGGCAGCAGGCACGATGGAGCTGAGGCGTCTGCCGAAACTAGTGGGTGTCGGCAAGAAGAACCTTGACGCAGGTGGCTTTCTGAAAACTGGACTCAGGGGCGTGGTCGTACACCATAGTGGCGCCGGAGGGCACCAGTGCATCCCAGAGAGAGTCGGTGCTATGCTTGCGATGGGTGAGTTCACTTGGTACGAGACTGCCTGACCAGGCATGCAGAGAGCTTCAGGTAGGCAGCAGGTGCACCACCACGACATATGCAGTGCCGTGATCGGAGTAGTACCTAGAGATGTGGTGCTAGAAGAGGAGAGGGATGAGCTTATAGTGGGGGAAGACATCACGAGGTCTTCCCATAACCACTAGGTGATCCACGTTAGGCTTCGGGAGTTGAGGGTTGGGACCGTGGGAAATCGAGAGGTTTGGATGTCTACGTTCCTACAGAGCATGATGTGGAAATAGGTACACCCTAAAACCCTTCTACTTTTTACAGTAGTATTGTTAGAAACTGTGTGTGGAATGCTTTTTCTCCCTGCTCCTTTCTTGGATTGTTACCAGGGTGACGCGGGGCATCGGTGTGGCCCTGTGTCGGTAGAGTAAAAGGTGTGGATCCTTTATCTTTAGTCGATGGTGTTGAATCCTTCTCTTCCGAGTGTGTAAGAGGGTCTTGGTTGTAGGACATCGACTGTGAAACCTTGCGTGACCAAATATCCTTGGGTGTTTCACCATATGGATATTATGAAGGAGGGAATCACCGGGCCTTATTCCAGGTGCGGGTGGTGATTCCAGTCATGACATGCGACGTAGAGGTTTGATCAGGGAGGTGAGATACCCCCGAGGTCCTTTAGACCATTTGAGAACGTGCGAAGGGATGGCGAGGTTCCCTATCGGCTTGCCCTAACCCCAAAGTCTGGAGTGGGTGCACGATGTCTCCCACATGACTTACCCAAGAAGATGTGTGCATGCCCCTATGCATGTCATCGGTGAGGGTGGACCTCACTTGAATAGATTAAATCCTTTGGTCTGTGTGTAGTGACACATACCTGTGCAAGAGTTTTCCAGGGTACGGGAGAGCCAGGTGTGGGATTAGTACCCTGAGTTTTTCCCTAGTTTTGGCTTTTTGGGGATGAAAATCTTGAAGGAGGGAATGATGTAAGAACCCAGTTTTTGCTGTGAAAGACTTTGGAAAATTCTTGATGTTATTTCAGAGCAGTGCCTTCAGACGACGTACGATTCCGATCCCCGGTGTGGCCGGAATAAAATTTTCAGTGCGTTCATGCCGGGAATGCCAAAGAAATATAATAACTCCTAAATGGTAGCTTGTACGGGAAAACCGAGGGCACCATTGAGTCCGGAGCATGCCGTTTACCCTAGGAGGGGTGTAATTTTCGCAGGCGCGAGCCTTCAGTGAAAAATGGCCCCATGGGCGTTTTCGTAATTTGGAGGCCTCGGGCGTTGAGTTTAATAACTTTTGAACGGGGCTTCGTATTAAAATTCCAAGACTGCCATTGTGCTCTGGAGGTAGTGTTTACCCTAGGGGAGGCTTAACCTCGACCCCGTCGAGAGTTTCAGATGCGGGTTAAATTAAGGATGAAATTAATTAAATTTTAATTAATTAATTTTTTTCCCTACTTAAACCTAATCCCCTCTCCCCATCCCCTTTCATTTCCTCTGGCGGAAGAAACTCCTACCATCTCCCTCAACACCTCTACCTCCTACCCCTTCCTCCGATCAAGGCGAAAGGAACAGCAGCGAAGCGCGGATTGACCAAGAAGCTTCGGGCTGCGCCCTGCAAGGTAGGATCTTGTTTATATTTCAAATTCCTGCACCTACTTTGATCTTGATTCATAGCGCTGAATTGTTTTTATTTCTTCAATAAAATACCATATTTTCATAGTACTTATCCTGAGCTTTACAATGGTTGTTACGGATTTAAAATCCGAGTCCCGACGTTTTCGCAAACGTCCGGCGAAGTTCACGGGTTTTTGATGTTTTCCGGCGGGTTTGGCCGGTCCGGTGAGGGTTCTGGCAGGCGTCGGTCCGGGCGAGCGTGGAGGCCAGTGGCCAGATGAGGGCGGATGGCGGAGCGGCAGCGGAGGCGGGGTCAGCAGGTGGTGAGCCGGATGGCGGAGCGGCAGCGGAGGCCGGGTCAGCAGGCGGTGAGCCGGACGACGGAGCGGCGGAGGCCGGTGGCTGAGGCGAGCGTGCGACGGGCCTCGGTCGAGCGGGGAGCGCAGCAGAGCAAGGGTCGGCTGTAGGGGCTTCAGTCAAGCAGGTAGCTGCAGGGGAGGCCGGTCACGAGGGTCCTCCGGCGACGCGAGCTGGGGGCGACAGCCTCCGCTGGTGAGGGTCGCAGCGACGACCCTGGTCGCATGGGAGGAGAAGGACCTGCGAAACGCGGGTCCTGTTCTTGACGAGGGAGAAGACTTCCAAGAGAGAAAAAAGGGAATAAATATAAAATAAAAATTAATAATTAGTTTATAATAATAATAATAATAATAATAATATTATTATTATTATGAAAATGATTTATATATCATAAATCATCCGCAGGGCGTCCGATTTGGGAACCGTCTGCGGTGACGTGTCCCTTAAATCAAGGAGAATATTTTGAGATGGTTTCAGGGGTTTTTAACTCCCGAAACGGGGGCCTCGGTGGCGTGACACGCCTTTAAGTAGTTTAGCACTTTTCTCGGGGGTTCTTGTTTTGGACGGCACAGACACATCCGATATCCGAATTGAGCACCGTCAATGGAATTGCGACCCTGGCGTTGAGCCGGAGTTTTCCAGTGTGGTTTCGGGCATTGAAACCAGAGTTGAGGTGCGGGCCCCACAACCCATCTTTCGTGCTGCATGCAACGCTTTACAACTTCTTCATCGGACGTCCGTTCGGGGCATGTGAGTAGTCAATCCTGGGTGTTTTTTCGAGGGCATTGCAATGGTGCAATCTGCCCGCTTTAATTCAACACACTGGTACGGGCCCCGAGAGGGCCATTTTGGGAGTTAGCGGTGATTTCCAGCTTTATCACCGGGTGTCCGTTTTGGACAAGTGAATAGTCCATCTTGTGTACTTTTCCGAGAGGATCGCAACGGTGCGATCCGTTGGCAGTGCTTCGGGACCAAGATGCTCGTCCCATGCAACACTGCTAATGTTCGGTATTTCAGAATGCATCTTTTTCTCTGGATATCCATTCAACTCAAGTGAGCAGTCCTTTTGACGTGTTTTCCCAAGGGGATCACAATGGTGCGATGCACCCGACTATTTTCGGGGTCGAGGCTCGGGACCATGGGACGCCATTCGGGCGTAAGGCGGTGTTGGAAAATTTTTCGTCGGATATCTGTTTGAGGCAAGTAAATAGCCTATCTCGCATGTTTTTTCACGAGGATTACAGCGATACGTTCCGTTTGGAGGTGCAAAGCCTCATTCGAGATCTTATTAAATACAAAATAAATTAAGGTGCTCTGGTGGTGGTTCTTCCAACTATGTTTGTAGCGAAACCTTGGCGTGTGATCGCATGCACTCCCGTGTGAGTGAAGTAATGCTTGAAGAGATGTGGTTGGTCATGCCTGAGCCTTTGAGGTGGAAAGTTGGAGTTATTACGTTTACGCCTTCACGTTGACGTTGGGGGTCGTGTGCACGTTAGATTTTGGGCTGGAGATGTGGCATACTCTGGGAGTATGTGAGAACGCCGGGAGGTACATGTGGATGTTTGTACCTGAGAACGTTTGTGCGCTTGTTTAGGGTTGAGTTGGGGTCATACATCTTGTGGGCCCCATGTGCGTGTCGTGTTCTTCTTTACGTACCTTTGACCTCTTGCGATGTAGAGGGTACCTCTGTTCTCGATGGTTTGGCCGGAAGAGATGGTTTGGTTTCTCTGTTTCTTCAGCTGTGAGGGGTTTCAGTACCGTGCCCCTTTCAACGGACTATGACACCATTTACGACTACGTGTGCTCGTACAGCGTGGGTGTTTTCCCACTTTCTGGGATGATTTGTCTCGATCCGCTTCGATAGTGACTCAGCGAATTAGAGCATGATCGCCCTGAGAGGCCCGGGGAGTTTCTCCCGTCCCTTCATGTTCCCTGGTAGAGTTCTTGTGGATTCGGTGTGACCAACACATTACGCAGACACTGATCCTCTACCCAGGAGTTTGTTTCTAGTAGGACTGGCCACTGAGGTACCATCCAGCAGGGATGGTCAGTGAGGTACCATCCAGTAGGGATGGCCAGTTGTACCATCCAGTAGGGATGACCAGTGAGGTACCATCCAGTAGGGATGGCCAGTTGTACCATCCAGCAGGGATGACTAGTAAGCTACCATCCAGCAGGGATGGCTAGTGGGGTACTATCCAGCAGGGATGGCCAGTACAGCGGTGTTCACCGAGCAGTACCATCCAGCAAGGATGTCTAGAGCGGTTCCGAGTTTACCTCCAGTGGGGCTAGGAAGTGGTCCCCGATGCCAGGTTTACCTCCAGCTGGGCTGGGAAGTGGTCCCCGAGGGTGGTTATGGGTTTATCTCCAGCTAGGATGGGAAGTGGTCCCCGATGACGGTTCCGAGACTCCCTCTAATGGAGTACCCTTTTACAGGACTGGGCATTAGGACTCGTCGACGAATTTAGCTAGGTCTCCCTCTAGTGGATTACCCTTTTACGGGACTGGGCAGTGTGGCACCCCTAGACTTTTTCCGGGTCTCCCTCCAGTGGGAACCCATCGACTTCCAGGGATTACCCTCTAATAGGGCTGGGTAGGGGGTTGCCTGTCGACTTTGAGGAGACCTCTCGACTACGGGGCAGAGACAAGGTGTGGTTTGATGTTCCCCCAGAACTCTCAAGTACGAGGGGTGATTTCCCCATCGAGACGCGTCCTTGCGATGCGACCTAAAACTGTGCAGGAGAGTCAGTGCCGCCCAAAGCGGATAGTGTCAAGGTGCGGTGATTTTATCCCCTTGACTTGTAGTTTGGGGAAGACGTGCAGGATGCTGGGCATCGATGTTGTTTACTTCTGGGACTATTGACTACTCAATTTCTTTGGATGATCTACGGGATGGAGATCCCCTTATGATCTTGTTCGGGTTTCTTGACAAAGCATATGGATATGTATATACCTTGTTCCAGTACACACTTCTTGGGTTTTGGTTACTCTCCTTCCAGGAGAGGCGAAGATGCGCGGGGTATGCCACGTGCTTTCCATGTCTAGCTTCATGTGGTTGGATGAGTCTACTCTCCTACTATAGTTAGCGAAGACTCGACGAGAAGTTCATCTTCTCACCGTTTCCATCTCCTAGTGTTTAGACAAGTCTACTTCCTTCTCTTGTTGGGTTGAGATGTACTCTTTACTGCACTTTTTGTTGTGCTCCTTTACTTTTCCCTGTCCGATCTACTGCTCACTCTTCGGTATCTCCTTTGTTTCTCCCTCGAGCCTTCAGGGCATTCTACTGAGTATTTTTATACTCACCCCTGCTTGGTATTTTCCCGCACTTGGTGTTCCCTTACAGGCGACAGACGGGTGGATCATGACTTTAGTAGAGCTTAGGAGATCGGGAGCTTAGACTGCGTACGGTGGTCAAAGTCGGGTTCCAGGTGGGGGACACTTCCAGCTATTTTTCTTTTACTTACCAATTACTGGGTTGTGGCACCTTTTCTGGTTGGGTGTGTGTTTTCCCCTTTTCTTTTTCAGTTTACCTTCAACACTTTCTTTGTACTGTTAGAGGTCGATGCACTTTTGTGGTTTATATATAGTAGTTTCACTTTACTTTACTTGTGTTTTCTTTTACTATACACTTCTACATTGAGTGGGATGCGTGTGTGTGTACAGGTACTCAGGAAAAGGCCTCCCCGAGTTGTTTATACTTTGTCACTTGTCGCCTGCCCCTGGCCTATGGAGGCAGTCTTGGGGTAGTTGCAGCTCGAGGCCGGGTAGGGTCGGGTTGTAACAAGACTTCTTTGTTGTTGTGTGCCAATTCACTTTTATATGGTGTAAATACTGTACTTTGACATAGTATGTCATGAATCCCTTTATTCTCATGATATTATAAAGTTTTTATTACCTCAATTATTTTTATTCAAGCATCTCTCATTTGGTTAGGAACTCTAACTAAAATATCATTTTAAATGTTTTAAACATTTATTCTTATAAATCTTTCTCATTAATGTCCATGTTTTAAAAATGGTGTTAAGGATTTATTTATATGGACATGAATGTTTTAAAATTAAAATTCCTTTTAAATGTTTCAAAGTGGTATGGGGAACTTTGATTCAAAAATATATTTTTAATAGCTTATTGATAAATAGTGATACTTTTAAATGTTTTCAAAAAAGGGAATATTTCTCTCAAATAGTTTTACTGATTATTTTCATATATGTTAATATCCTTCATTATTCTTGATTTATATTGATTTATTATAATAAAATCTTCCATATTGTATTGAATGAGTTATGTTTGACTG
Source organism: Viscum album (assembly GCA_963277665.1). Classification (NCBI taxonomy): domain Eukaryota; kingdom Viridiplantae; phylum Streptophyta; class Magnoliopsida; order Santalales; family Viscaceae; genus Viscum; species Viscum album. Next base: position 2,051,109,159 of record OY728146.1, on the reverse strand, counting down.
TGGATGTACTATTTTTATACCATTCATGGTTTGTGGTTAAAATATTGACATTTCATATGCTAGTTTTAATACGAATGTTTAGATTATGTTTCAACCTTTTCATATGAGGAATGAATTGGACTTAGTAAGTGACAGGTGGAGCCCACTATAGCTCCTCGATGCATCGGTAGGTCTCATGAGATAAACTAGTTTCTTGGCACAAGGCCTTGACAAAATCTTATTTGTAGTCTTGGAACGAGGCCTTGACTATGTGGTTATCATGTCCAACATTATGAATTCCATCATTATGAAATTAGCTATTGATGTTAAATGTGATTATTAAACTAGTATAATATCCATGTGAATAAGTAAATGACATTATTTGATTTATATTTTCCATTTTATATTGAAGTTTAAGTTTAAAAGGCTTGTTCTTTAGTCTTATACATTGCCTTAAATGTTTATGATTATTTATGAATGTTTCCACTATATTGTTATCCTTACTAAGAATATGAGCTCACCCATTTATTATGTTTTCTTTTTCCCAAGATGTGAAGAAGTATATTATGTTTGACCTGTAGGGATAGACCAAGGGATATGAGTGAGTTCAAAGGGGACACAATTTCGTTGTTTTTTATTTCATGATGTAATGTAAAACTTATGTATGTATCTAGTACTTCCAAGGATACTAAACTAATCGGTATTTCGAGAATTTTTCTCTTGTGATCATGCCAATGTTATGTAATAATGCACCGACTCTGGGTAACTAGGGTCGTGGAGTTATAATAGATCCACATCCCAGTCATACGATGTTAAACTACACAACAACATCCAAGTTATATGATGTAAAATTTTCTAGCCCCATGTCCTAGTCATACGATGTTAGACTACACAACAACATCCTCAAATAATGATGTAAAACTATGACCTTACCTTGTGTGATGAACATAGTATGTCCCATGTATGATTGACATGGGATGACCCCACACCTCTTACCTTGTGTAACAAATAGAAGATGCCCTGTGTATGAATCACATGGGATGACATATCCTTCCCCATAATGGGATGAAAATCCTTCTAGGGAATCTTAAACACATAATCCCCACACCATCCCTCATTGACGGTCCTTCCATGACATGAGTGTCCTTACAACATGATGTTAAACTATATGAATCGATCATATCACATGACTATAAACTACAACATCAAACTATGTGGGTTTTGACCCCTATCTCTAAACATAGTATGTAGGATTAATAATTGAGGTCCAATCCCCAAAATAGTAAATATAGGTGTGACATCTTCCCTCCTAGTGATGCACCTTACAGATTCACTACAAGGGGAATTCTGACCCATCAAACCAGGTGTGATATCTTATTACTAGGGATTCACCTCCTTGATCTTCCTCAAGGGGAATTCTAATCCATCAATATAGGTGTGAAATCTTCCCTAATAGGGAAGAACCTACCAAATCCACCTCAAGGGGAATTCTAATCCATCCAACTAGATGTGACATCTTCCCTCCTAGGGACGCACCTCTCAGATCTGCCTTAAGGGGTGTTTTGATCCATAAATCTAGGTGTGAAATCTTCCCTCCTAGGAACACACCTCCCAAATCTACCTCAAGTGACATTTTGATCCATCCAACCAAGTGTGAAATATTCCCTCTTAGGGACACACCTCCTGTATCCACCACAAGGGTCATTCTGATCCATCAATATAGGTGTGACATCTTCTCTCCCAGGGACACACCTCTCAGATCTGCCTCAAGGTTCATTCAGATCCATCCACCCAGGTGTGCCATTTTTCCTCCTAGGGATGAACCTCCATTATTTTCCTCCATGTTTCATTCTGATAAACCATCATATCTCTATAATACACTAAACCTACTCCCATACTATCCCCACAAGACTTTAACCATGTTCCTATATTCAAAACATATTAAAATAATTCCCGGATCAGTGTTAATAGGCCGTAGAACTTGTGATCTAACCCAGAACAACTACCCCATGCAATAAATGTGGTATTATTGAAGTAAAAATCCTTGTAATACTTACACACCTGGAGTTAACTGCATCATGATGGACACGAGACTCCTTTCCTAAGATTCCCTATATGATATTCCCTTCAAAAGAGAAATATTCACAGGTGACCAATATAACCAATGTATAGACATTCCTAGAGATTCCTAATGTGACTACTCTCATGACCAAAGGTTTCTATTCTATCAAGAAATAATTAGAATAATTAATCAGATTCCATGTATAGATGACACTGAGAATGAGTTCCATGAACATGACTTAATATATGAGGAAGATTTGGACTAGGAAATGAGCTCCAAGGAGTAATCCAAGGAAGGAGGAACTGAAATACCATCATACTGTTTTGATCAAAGAGAATACATAACCAATAAAACTAATGAAAGTTGCTCACCTTTGGAAAATGGGAATACATGGCAACATAAGCCAGTGCACATGATGCACAGGCAGGACCCGATGAAAGAGTCGGAAACATAAATGGTGAACCCAATGTAAAAATAATATCCTCAATAATGGGGACTGGTAGAGTATGGGGAAACAATGGATTTTCATTTCAATAGACTCAAATATTCAGCACTAGTTCCCACCAAGAAAACAAAGGGACCAACATGGAACTCACATGAACATTGGGGTAGTTTGCATCGAGAATCATCAGTCTGCAACATCAGGGTGGATCATTCTCTACTTTAGAATATTGGATGATGTTGGGGTCATTGGGAATTTCTTTTTCAATACCCATACTGATGGATGAATCCATGTTCCTTACATAACTCAAGCTACAAGAAAATAGAAACCCAGTGCTTGCAGGCATCGGGGTAGGAGAAAAATTGATGCAGTAATTCCACCCAACTAATATTCCACCACAATATCCTCCATGACTTCGGATATTGGGAGCCCATGCCCCCACACCCCATATCACCCTTTGAGATCATCCAAAGGAGGGTGATCGATACCCTCTTATACCAGTGTGAATAATAGGGGGTCATTACCACAAGGGATATGGCCCACCTGAACCTGGAGGCATCAATTCCTCATCAACACTTCCACCCCAAGGGCTGTGAAGGGGGAAAACACCCCCATTTTAATTATGGACCACTTTGGGAGTCTCTCCCTAGAGTACTTAGATGAATCACTCTCCTAAAATGAGGAGGTAGAGGACGTTCGAGTCATTTCGACCATGACTATCACCTGGGAGCTACGTAATAAGCCTCTGACTAGGACTCATCAACACTAGCACTGATCGGTCCCATAGGCTGAGGAGTAGGTAGAATTCATCCCCCTCCTCCAACCCTAATCTAAAGCACCCAACACTGATATCAGGGGAAGGTGTAGGATGCTTCTAAATAAGGGACATATTATATGGATCTAGTGTCCCCTGCCACCATCGATGTATCCCTCCAGATCCCTGTGACAAGTGAACATGGATCCATTTTTTCCTAATTGGGATCGAGAACCCAACCATCTCAAAGGCTAGCCAGGCTAACTCTTTCAATATTTAGTGCCACCTAAAACCATCATGGTCTATCCTTTGGTGTGGATACTAAATTAATAGTTATTCCCCACACTTTCACCAACTATAGAGGATGCCCTCCCCACACTTTATCTAACTAAAGTGGAGGTCCTCTCCACTCTAACACCAACAAAAGCAGTGATAATAACCACTCTAACACCGACCTAAGTAGATTTTCTCTCCGTTTCATCAACAATCAACATAGAGGCCCTCCCTGTGCTCTTACAAACTAGAGTGGAGGCCCTACCCACTCCTTCACTAGTCATCATAGAGGTCCTACCCATGCTATCAAAAATTGGAGTTGAGGTCCTCCTCGATCCATCAATAGTTAGTATAGAGGTCCTCCCCATACTCCCTATTTTCAACATAAAGATTCTACCCATGTCACAACTAATCATCATAGAGGTCCTCCCAATTACCTTTCCCTAAATAACCATCCTAGGGTAGAATGATGAACACCCGCCATTAAAGGTGGAACCATGGGAAGAACCACGTTGTCGTTGACATCATTGATCTCTCCGAATCTAAGGTAACAAATGATGTGATAATGGATCCTCCACCCCAACTTCCAGAGTTTGGGGTAGTATCCCAACAATTGAGATTCATGATCCCATAAGAATAGATCCAAAAGATCCCTAGATCACTCTATAGGTACTTATATGTGGAAGATATTTTGGATCCCTTCTAGAGGCTCACAGTGCAGCTGGCTCCATCACAACTAGTTTCCCTCCTCTATACCTCCACCCGAGAAGTTGAAGAGATGTCGAGATCCAAGATGATTCATTTAGATAGTGATCATTCCACTAATCCAAAAATGGATTCTTCCACCTGCACACATGAGGTAGTGGTAAAACCACCCTCCTACAAGGATGTGATGTTGAGGTTGGAACCATCCATAAGATATGCACCAACATGCAGCATACATTTTAATCATACAATGACTTATCTCCCAGTAAACTAGTTGAAAAACTAGTCAATATCGATTCCAACACCCATATCTCAACCCAATAAAATTAGGGATTGGAATGACCAAGTGTAATATCATTCCTCTAAGCAAGATTTCTTTTGGGAGGCCTTGGATACTGACAGGTTTTTTTGTGGTGTTCTAGATTCCTACAACTCCAAACTTTGAAATCCCAAAGTCCCTCACAGAGGACCAGACAATGTGTTTCTACCAAATTATCTGGGTGAAGTTTCACCACCTCTATGATTTTCAATTTTCCTACATAGGGAGTCAAGAGAACTTCTATTCCATTGATCAATAATATAGAAAGGTTGAGATTGCAACACTCCTGATAGCATAGTACCTTGAGTTGTATGGATATCTCCAAACCTTCAGAAAACCTACATCAAGAGACTCATAGGGATACACAGGGTTATGGAAGAATCATATCCACATGTATATATCATAGTCTAGTGATAATATGTTTCTATCTATTTTAGACCTATCTTGTGATAGTTTGGCCTACCCATTGACAATGGATGTTACCCTCAGCTATTTTTGTGGTAAACATAGTCATCCCCAACCTTCTAGAGAAACAAAGGGATGGGGGAAACAATATAGGTAATGGTAAGGAAGATCCACCTCAATGGGTTATGAATTACCAAGAAAACCCTTCGATAGGTTTCCTCACCCATCATCAAAGGTAGAAACTTGGCCTTGGATATCCCCTCGACGAGGCATTGTTTCCCTCCCATTAGAACACTGATAAGGGAAAGGGGCATGTCAACCCATTCATGATTTTCAAAAATCTAGAGATGGATCCCATAATGGCCATCATACTCTAGTAGTTTGAGGAATAAAAACTGATAATCATTGACCTTATTGATGAGTGAAACCCCGGTTATGGAAATGCCCTACGAGACACCATCTCTCCACTAGTGGGGAAAAAATTCCTTGTCTAGGAACCCCTATTTGAGCTTGGTGGCCTCATGCATCTAGTTAGAGAGGAATCCATGAGGTATGGAAAGTGACTAAGGTATGAGTTTCCAAACGTACCTGAGTAATGAGACTATCCTCCTCAGGATCTAGGCTATGCTTATCTCTGAGTTGATGAGCCCACTCCTCAAGTTGATCATCCTATCAAAGCATTAGTGTATATAGATCCTAACCAAGATGACTTTATAACTGATCTAATTTCTCTCCTAGAGTCCCTGGAGACATGACATGTGTAAATACTTCCTAATGGGAAGTCATACCCAATGTGGGTGGATAATATTCGAGCACCCCTAGAGTTCAAAAAACCCAAATTTTCTTAGTTCAATGGGATGTGATACCCACTACATCACCTTAACCACTTTATTTCAAGGTGTGTACCTATATTGGAGACTCTAGAATAGTAGGAGGTTTCCAAGATTTGGTTTTTTCCCCATAAACTAGATGGACCCACATTCATTTTCTACAACTAGCCGCCCATAGGGTCCATCTCTGGCTAGGAAGAAATTCATAGATAGTTACTCTACCACTTCATCTACACCGTGCATAATACATGAATTACCGACCTCTTAAAGTTCAAAATTAGGTCTGATGAGGGAGTTACGTACTTTTTTTCATTGTATAAGGGTCTCAATTATTCACTCAACATGACACTATATTAGGAACAACTGCTAACGAATTGAATGGGGAATTTTAATAATAAGATGGTTCCTACCCTCATAAACCAAAACTTTCTAGGTGTATTTCATGGTTTTTCTAATAAGTATTAGAATATGGGGGAATCCTTATAGAATACTTGACCACAGTCATGCCCGTTTCCTCTTCCAACTCCCATGAGATGACCTGAAAAATAAGATACTGCCACCTCCATGCATGCTGAGGCCACTGATTCGGTATAGTTTCTAACCTCTTTTATATAGGATCCTTGATGATTGTATCCCTATCAAGAACAAACTCATCATACACAACCCTATCAGGAACCACCTCACCAAGAAAAACCTCCTAGATGAATAAATGTGGCTCCATCCCCTCGTCAAGTCCAATATCCTAGATCCCCCTTCCTAGATAGAAGAAACATGACCTATTCCTTCTGGTATTCATAGGTCCTAGGATAATTCATCTGTGCATTAGATAAAAAGATTCTAAAACTTTCATAGTGAAAAATACCCCATTTGGCTAGACTCACTGGCCTCCCCGATCATTTACTGTACCACTAGATCATTGAAAACACCATTAAGGAATTCCACATGTTCAAATATTGTCTCTAGAACCAATTGGATTATGGTTTGGTCAATTTTGATGATGTTATGGTATGGGAGACACATGTCTCTTCCAACTTCAATAACGACAGTGAAGGATCTGGTGAATGGCAACAGGCTCACAGTTGAGGGACATAGAAATATGGTGATTGGTTGGATCACAAGGCCATGGATTGTGACCATAGGGTTATCTGTGCTTGTTTGGGAAAGGCCAAACCTCCCATGGTTTCATTTCCTCCTCTAGACACTACCTTCACATCCATGTCGTAGTATTTCAAGTCTTGGAAGAACAAGCACCAGTGATGTGAAGGAAATCAGAGTCCCCCGCCGCAGCAAAAGTCATCTCATACTCTTAGTGACTTCATGCTTTCTGAGTTAGGATATGAACCTAGAATACATACTGATATATATTATTCAATGGATTTGGAATAATATTATGCCTCTATAAATGTTGTTCAGACAGTAGACTACTTCACGATGCTCAATAGTGAGGAATGCCTTGAAAGCCCCTCGGGTTCCTCTGACCGATTCCATCAAAGGAAAGGATGAGGAATTGAAAGATGCCAGAATAATCGGGCTAGTACCTCAAGAAAATTTATCCATGCTACTAAGACCTGACAATAGGTTTCACATAGATCTCAGTAAGCGTTGTCCTTCCAGCCTGCTCCATCAGGTACACCTATGTGACCGACTGTGTTAGTTGACCAAGCAGTTCAGCCACAACCACACCATGATCAGCCATGTCTAGCCAGAGCTAGACCTCATCCAATAGACAGTCATCCTAAAGTTGTTTAGAGTATTCCAGTTAGTCATCAAAAAAATAACACCAGTACTAGCCAGTCCCTAGTAGTTCAATTAGCTCAGTCTGCAGCATCTGCTACACCCCCTGACAAAGAGTGACCTTTGATAGGCAAAGGAATAACCTTGGTGTAGAAATATGACATACTAAATAACCTCACCTATATAAAAAAGTATTTAAATTCCACTTATTGAAGGAAATGTATGAGGTCCTTGTAGAATATCTAAAAATCCCCCTCCAGTTTGAAGTAGTGGTAGTTGTCCCAGCGGCCTACTTTATAGAGGAGGCTAAGAAAGAGGGATTACAAGATATAATCTAGTTCTATAGGGAATACAAGGGTGTCCTCATGAAGGTGAATATACTCCCACTATAAATTATAGGTCATTTCAATGACGTGTAGGTTCACCACTACCTGATGGACACTGGTTCCATGATTAACCTCATTATGACCTGGATGCTCTACATGTTGGGATTGAATGAAGTATATATGTCTCCCTAAAACCTAAAAAATAAGGATTATTATAAGATAAAGAAAAAACTGCATGGAAATGTTTGTACGAAGACTCAGTTTGGTGGCTTGATATCAAACACTGAATTCATGGTAGTCTTATAGGATACCACCTAGAATGCATAAATGGGTAGGCCCTAAATTCATTTTCATATGGAGGTCCCCTCCTCATATTACCAGTGCCTCAAATACTCCCTCAATGGTCTAGTATGGATAATATAGGGTGATGCACCCCACTTTGACTCCTGTGAAGCCTGCTATCTAAATGCAGACTACTATAAGAGAGAGGTGAAATATGCTTAGACCAGTGAGGTTGAGTGAATCAATGCTCCCAGTGACCTAAAAAAATACTATAGTCAATCCATGGATGGACTTATATTATACATTCATTATATCGATTCATCGACTAGAGGACATGATTCTAGACATGGGAGGTTTTTGTCTCCAAGAAAAAGGGTTTTAGTGTCCCTAAGAAAAAGAAATATCCATAGATTACCTCTTACTCATACACTAGACATTCTCGATTGATACCAGAATCCCCTACTCTAGTGAAGCATTAAGAATTTAACCCAATGGACACCAAATCATGGAATTATAAATTTTTACATAGAGTAGGGATGAATCAATGGAATCCAACTCACCAACATTATTTTAACATCAAGAATGGACCTTATGGTCGAAGGCTAGATGGGATCATCTTAAGAGATTTTTTTCCATAGTTTTAGCAGAGAGAGTACCCCTCAACAATGATTTTGTGTCCACCTAAGATTTACTCAATTATTTCCATAAGACTAATGACCTAGAATATTTTTCTCCTCTCATTGATTCTCCAACCTCAGACGATGAAGAGGATTTGGAAAACGCACCTCTTACATTTGAAGAGGGTGTCTCCACCACCATTGATGTGTTAATTTAGGCGAAACTTGGTGCCAAGGAAGATCTAAGGCCAATGATGATTAGTGAAACCATCTATCTTGAGGAGTAGTGGAAATATATGGCCTTCCTAAAATAACAACATGATTTATTCACTTGGAGCTATGATGAGATACCAGGGTTGGACCCACAGGTTGTCGTTCACCATCTCTACCTCCTAGAGAGTCATCACTGGTTCAAGTAGCCTTATAGAAAAATACACCCATCTCAAAGTGATATGGTTGAGGCTTAGGATAATAATATTATAAAATCCAAATTCTTCAGGGAAGTCTAGTACTCTATATGGATAGAAAACATCATCCCAGAAAGGAAGAAGAATAGGTAGATCAGACTCTATATTGACTTTCGGGACCTCAACCACCATTTCTTGAAGGATTCTTTTCCCCTAACAGTGAAATAACTATTGATCGATGCCATAGTTATATTTCAAGCACTCTCTTTTATGGATGGATACTCTAACTGAAACTAAATTCATATGTCCCTTGAGGATGAGAAGTTTACTACCATCAGGGTGCTGCAAGGGATTTTATGCTATCAAGTGATTCCCTTTGGCTTGAAAAATAAAAAAATCCACTTATTAGAGGTCCATGTATCATATATTCAAACCAATACTTATAAAATTGGTGGAATTATATGTATAAAATTTGGTGGTCTAATCTCACTAATGTCAGGACCATCTCAAATACCTTGAGAAAGTGTTTATTCCCAACACTTGAAGATGAACCCATTAAAGTGTGCATTCAAGGTTACCTCTGGGAAGTTTCTTGGCCTCTTAATAAGATATAGAGGCTTTGAGATCAACATTTAGAAGATAAAAGCCACTAATTAGATGGCTTCCCTAAGAATCCTTTGGGATTTATGGGCTATCCAAGGCTACTTAGCCTACATATGCCAATTTATCACAAATATGGATAACACATGTAAGAATTTATTATGACTCATAAATAAAGGAACCATTTACCAGTGGGGTGGGGAATTCCAGATCTAGTTTGAGGATATCAAGTAGTACCTTCTATAGCCTCTAGTTCTGATGCCACCTATTTTGGGAAATCCTCTAGTCCTCTATGTGACCACCTTAGAATGTTCCATTAGTGACCTTCTCACCTAGAATTTTTTTTAGCGAAGATAGCATAATTTATATTTTCTTAGTTTCATGCTCCTTGACATGGAGTCTAGATAGTACCCTATCGACAAGAGATTCTTCGCACTAGTTTTAACAATATAGAAGTTGTGACATTATCTACAACATCATGAGATACAGTCAGTGTCTTGAGTAGAACCGCTAAAGTATATTCCCATTAACCCCATGATGATAGGATGACTGACATATTGGGTAGTAATACTAGAATAGTTTTACATTCATTTCATTATATAGAAGGCTACCAAAGTCCAGGTATTAACAGATTTCCCAGTTTCCCATCCAGCCCCTAAAAAACTGCCCCTGGATGTTGATTTCCCAAATGAGGCTATCCTCTTAGTGGATCAGGATATACCATGTTGGTAGATGAATTTTGATGCTAACTCCTAGATCCCAACTAGTAAAAGGATCAACAATCCTAAGCTCAATAGAGTAGGCCTAGGAATCATCTTCTTCACTCCGACATAGCCCATCCTTTCATACTCATTCCTGTTATCAGAAGGTTGTACCAACAATGAAGCAGAGTATTAGGATATCATTACTGGTCTAAAGTTAGTCCTCAAGATTTATGTCCCCCACTTTAATGTGAAGGGATAATTTGATCTAGTCATAAAATATATCAATGTTTACTATATCATCAAGAAGCAAGAGATCATGCCCCTATTTGAGCACTCTCATCAGCTGATAGCCCAGTTCCCTTCTCATCCAAAAGTGAATCATGTTCCTCGGTCATATAATGGTTGAGATAATGCCTTTAAGAGCCTATAAACATCTCTTATATATAACTAATATGATGAAATAATCATTAATGTGGCACCTCTAAGGGCCATTACCCCCTTTGTTTTAGATGATGATGATAGGTAATAGGTAAACCAATAGATTTTCGATGCATTTGTGCTGGGACTTATGGTTCCCCCTATAGTAGATGAAATTCCAAATTAGAAAAATATTTTCATGAGTACCTACAACATGAAATTATCCCATTAGACCTATCAAATCTTGATAAAATCCATTGACATACAATGCAGTTTACACTCCAGAGTGAACCTAACCTTGGACAGACTTTCTATAAGTGAAACTTCGATGGAATTATCCTCCATTTAATCCAAGGATTTTATATCCCCTAGATTATTCATGAGGTCCATGATGGGTATTGTGGCACCCATCATGAAGTATTTAAGCTATACCACCAGATTGAGAGGCTAGGATACTTATAGACCATAATGGTCCATGTCTGCATTGAGTTTTAAAAGAGGTTTCATGCGTGTTAGATCTATGCCAACTTTGTGCATCAAATTCCAGATCTTCTCCAAAAAACTAAGTATTCTTGTCCCATTATGGTATGAGGACTCAACATCGTATGAAATTACTCTCTAGAAACAACTCACTAGTGTAGGTTTATTCTAACCGAAATAGATTTATTCACTAAGTGGGAAGAAGATATTACATTAAAGGAAGTCCAATCCCAGTCTGTGATTGATTTTATGTTCTCCCACATCATCCATATATTCAAAGTTCCTCACATTATTATCACAGAAAAAAACCAACATTTGGGTTATCAAAATAAATAAACTGTACATTAAGTATGACATCTAATCCAACCATACTTCTTACTACCATGTGCATGAAAATGAATAGATTGAGGAATTAAACAAGACTCTCTCTAACATCTTTCTGAAGATGGTGGGCCAAAAAAAAAAAGAAAAGTTGGTTGGAAAATCTCCCCAACACCCTATAGGACTATCAGAAGACAACTAAGAATTCCACCCAGGTGACCCTATACCCCCTTGTGTATGGAACATAGGTGATCTTACCCATTGGGGATCAGTTTCCATTACTCTGAATAGTTGTATATGATTAGAAGATTCTAGAAAAAATGGCATAAGTCTATCTAGATGAGTTGAAATACCTCAAGGAGAATAGGATTAAGGCCCTTCACATTCTATAGAGGAACCAAAATAGGATAGTGAGATCATTCAACAAGAGGGTTTTCCTCTACTACTTCCTCCATGTTAATATGGTACTGGATCTCAAAATGCTGATGATTCCTAGAAAGAAGCCACCAAAGTTAGATCTTAAGTTGGAAGGATCTTAAATTATTCATAAGTTATATTCTAATGGAGAATACTATTTGATCACCATGGATGGAGAGCATATTAATCCTCCTACCAATTCCAAGTTTCTCAATCAATACTTTACATGAGGATCTAAAAGGGTCTAATATATATGACCTTAAACTAATAGTAAACCTATGGTCCATGCAATATAACCATAAACTTCTTGTAAGTGGTCTGAGATCTATGACCTTAAACCAATAGAAAACCTGTGGTCCAAGCAGTACAACCTTAAACTATTTGCAATAGGTCTATGCAACATAACCTTAAACTATTTTCAATTGGTCTAAGAATTATGATATTAAACTATTTATAGTCCCTATTGTATGAGATTTATGAATTTATTCTAAATAGTATCCATAGTCCGAGTTTTATGATTTTAAACTAAAAAGTCTGAGGTCTTCAATGCATGATGTTAAACTATGATATTACCCCGTATAAAACTAGGATTCATCTTAATAAGATATAATTTACCCTGTATAAAACTAGGATGCCTCATATGATAAGTGTGAGATGGTTGAAAACCTTACCCCATATGAAGTCATAATGCATCATGTGATATGATACAAACCAAAACCAATGCCCTCACCACATGATGCTAAACTGTATCCTTACCCCATGAAATAAACATGAGATGCCCCATGATAATCATGGGATGCCTCAATTCCCTTGTCATATAGGATTACCCTCACTCACGGTGCAGTTCTCCCACCACATCATTCTCTAGAACTATGTGTGGCTCAATTACCATCCTTATAGGATACATAGCAATGTCTAATCTTTTCCATATTCAAGACTATCCACAAATTTATCAAACCTTTTGCCCATTGGCACCATTTATGGTCTAGGTATTATAACCTTAAAATGTGTGTAGTTTTTCTCAAGGTGTGCATGTGGTATGAGAGCCTCCTTGGATCCATTCATGTTAGGTTTTACCTCTTCCATTCCACACAAATACCCTTGAGACCAACATCACCCCAGTTTAAGCATCATGATTTTAAAATATTTTCCTCACCACCTTTACCACAGTCCAAGCATTATGACCTTAAAATATATATTGTTTATATCCTGCCACTTTTTTCATATTTGGAACTTCATGACCTCCTTTAATGTCGGGTTTTACCTCTTTTATGCCATGAAAACACCCTCAAAACAAACACTTCCATATTCTAAGCATCATGACTTTAAACTATTTGTCTTTAGTCCAAGCATCATGAATTTAAACTATTTACCATGGTCTAGATTGTGCACCCTTAAACTATATGAAATATGATTTAGGATTGCTTCATGAGGTGAATGGTATATTTGGCTCTATCTACATGGGGTTTTAACTCTTTAAAACTGCATGGACATCCTTGAATCCTCCACATATGCTCCAATCATTATGACCATAAACTATTTTCCCTAGGTCCAATATCTATGACCTCAAACTAAGAGCCATGGTATAATAATTATGACCTTAAATTGTGTAAATTCACTCCTTGTTCACATGGATTTCTCCATCCCTAGTGATTCAAGTAATTATATGCCTCCACCACTTTTTAGAACTATGTGTGGCTTTATTCCCATCCTCATGGGATATACAGTGATTACTAGACTTTCTATATTTATTACCAAGAGTAGATTCATTGAAAAACCATCTATTACCTATGATTACCTCACTCCAAAATACCCTTACGTGCCTTCTTTTTTGGTATAATACCTATTCATTTACCTGAACTCATTAGCAGGTTGAGATTACCTCACAACCTGATATGAGGGAGGAAAGGACAATCAACTCAATGTGAGAGCCCCATAAATGTCCTCAGCGCATGATGTTAAACTGAGACCTTACCCCATATAAATTCAGGACACCTCTTAATCAGAGATGATTTTACCCTATATCAAATCAGTAAGATCCATATGAAAAATATTGGATGAACAAACCCCAACATACTCATCACATGAAATTATACTATAACCTTACCCTATATAGATTTAGGATACCTAATATCCTAATATGGGAAGATTTAATATCCTTATTTGAGAGGGTATCTCCATTTGAATTTGGTATCTTACTACACTACTTATTAGAATTATATATTAATTTCTTCCCATACTCATGGGATATGCAATGATGCTTAGATATCTTATCCTGGGCCTATCCCCCTTCATCAACTCATTGTAGGGCCTTTCCTTTCCCAGTGTCATGATGTTGATCCAGGGTAAGTTTTTTCAAGTTTTTTTATGGAAGAGGGTACCTTCAACCCTCCTTTAATACCATATTGTTTCTATTTCATGTTATACAAACCTCCTTGGGAAAACCATTTTTCCCTTGGTCAAATCTGCATGACCTTAAATAGAAACCATCCCCAAAGTCCGAACTCTATTACTTTAAACTAGTAGCATCCGTAGTCTGAGTTGTATGACTTTAAACTACCAATACCAACATTATTATCACATAATGTTAAACTATATTCTTACCCCATACAAAATTGGGATACCTCATATGATGAGTATGAGATGTCAGGAAATACCCTGTATACAACCAATATGTTTCATATGATAAGTGTGAGATAAACCGCACACTACCTTGTATAAAATCATTATGCATATTAATGTGAGATGATTCGATATCCTATTTAGAGAGGTTGTTGCCTCACCAGTATTGGTATCCTACCATGCCATGTCTTAGAACCAAGTGTGGATTGATTCCCATCCTTATGGGACACATAGTGATGCCTGAGTGTATATTCTTGGGCCCAAACCTATTATCGATTGATTGATTCCCATCATATAGGTTAGGATTTATTCTCACCTATCCATGTGTTCATCTATGATTCTCGCTTTCTATGATTTGGATAATAATCATCCTCCCGATCTGATCATGATCACTAATGATATGGTCTCATTCCAAACTGGATCACCTACCATCCCAGGCTTATGACTTAAAGGATCTTCAATAGCAAAAAATAGATCCCATGTTTCAAACTCGATAAAAATTAGATCTTGAATTTGTTTTCACCATCCCAAATCGATATAGATATTGAACCTATGTTTCAAATATGTTCAACATTTGTTCCCCATATTTTGGTTATTCCCCTCTCTTACTATCCAGATCTTGAAATTCACAATATCCCTCGTGATAGTTTTCAACCACTTTAACCTCTCATTGTGTTATCACCTGAAAACAGTAGGAACTCCATTCCACTCCTTGTTTCTTGCATTGAGCATGGATCATACGAGCTTAGGAGTCAGGAGGGATTTTTCCTCAAGTAAGGTTGAGGCATGTAAGCAACCATGGTTCAAAGTAATGTGTCGTGTGGAATTGGGACACCTTGGCCCTCCATTTACATCTAGTTTGTCACTCCCCCATACTACACATATATGTTTAAGATGATAAGCTATGGTCCAAGATTTATGACCTTAAACTAAAATCTATGGTCTAAGAATCACAACCTCAAACAATTTTTGAGTTGTCTTGGAGATGTTTTGTGTGGAATAGGGTGGCCTCCTAGGCCCCTCATTTCACATCAGGTTCCTTCCTTTGATGTTGAAAATGTTCCTTTGAGACACACCCCCATGGTCCATGCTTTAAAACCTTAAAATAAAATCCATGGTCTAATCATTATGAACTTAAACTATTTTCCATGTTCCAAACTCTATGACCTTAAACTATTTCGGCCTACTCCTTACATTTTGTGAGACATCGAGTGGCCTCCTAGGTACCTCATTTCATGTCAAGTTACTACTCCTTCGTGTTGTGCCAAAAAATTTGGGATTCCCTTGATCTAAACTCTATAACCTTAAACTGGGGGTCTAAGTCCAAAAATCATGACTTTAAATTGTGTGTGAGTTCCTCTAGGAATGTTTTTTGTGGCGTTAGGCCTTCTTAGCCCTCCATTCACATAAATGTTTTCACTCTGAAATGATACAGATGTCCTTTTGGGGTATTTATTCCATAGGTCCAAACTCTATGTCCTTAAACTATGATTCCCTTGGTCAGAACTTTATGACCTTAAACTAGGAGTCTGAGTCCAAGAATTATGACTTTAAACTATGTGTCAGTCCTCTTGGGAATGTTTTGTGAGTCATTGGGTCCCTTTTCCCCTTCATTCACATTATGTTTTTAATCCTCCATGATACATATACCCTTTTAGGATTATCTACCTATGGTCCAAGAATCACAACCTTAAATTTTTTCCAACTCACCCCATATTCTTTTTCTTGGTACAAGGTATCCTAAGCTCCCTTTACCTTATAGAACCCTCTAAGGAGTACCTCCATTGTGCTATCCTCTCATTCCTTCTTCCACTTTGGCTCACCAGGTTCCTTTCACATTGGTTCCCATATCCTAATAACATTATGTTTAACTGTTAGATACATCATCCTCACTGTATGATGTTAACTTGCATGTACATCATCCTCATAGTATGACATTAAACTATGTGTGCATCATCCTCATTACATGATATAAAATAGCAGAAAATATCAGGACATTTCCCAAGAATCCATTTCCATTAATTTCAGTCACCTATTGCATCATTCATGTTCTTTGATCACCACTCAGCATCTGAGATGACACTCCCCTGGAAAATGAGTTTGACCTCTACTCAGACCGATAATCCCACCTAATATGATCAAAGTCATAGTGGTGTAATTTCAGTAGGGTTGAACTTTATTCAAACATTCCACCACTTCATCTCCATGCTTCACATGTTCCTTAATTTGGATCCTCATCCTCATCCATATATAAATGGCCCCCCTAATGGTAATGGTGCCTATCCAAGCTGACCCACTCATCGTTTTGGTCACACACCCCGAAATACTTTGTATGACATTCTGAGACAAGTTCCATATTTTGAACATGGTCAGTGGTCGAACCTCATTTGTTTTTCCCCATCCTCAGCTAAATAGTAAAAATTATATGTTTTAACATGGTCACTAGTTATCTTGTATCATCATTCCACTCCTCTTGTGTTCTAGATTATGGGCATTGTGATTCACACTATTCATTCCCCTTTGTTTGAGTAGAATTCAACACCCTTAGTGTTACCCTATTCACACACTAACACACATTGGAAAAGAAATTTAGTTGTTTAGATAGTCCCATTCTTCATCCATATCCTCTCTCTACCCAAACAACCTCGATAGTTAGTCAAAAAATGTATACCCCATGTGTTCGGTGATTGTCTGACACTCATATAAAGGAGAAATTATATGGTTTCCCCTTTTTTATCATATTGAGCATGAATCGCATGAGATTAGGGATGGGTCATTGGTTGTTTCATGAATATGATTGAAGTGTGATAATAAATGGTGATGAAAGAAATTTTTTCATGCATGCAAAGAGTTTTAAAATAAATAAACTTCAATAGTTGGTGAGGGTCATCCACACATTAGAGCCTCTCTTAAGTCTTGAAAAAAATTTCCCTATGAATCTACCCCTATAATTGAGTACTCCAGTCCTGTTAGCCTCTAGAGAATGGACTCCGAGGCCTACTATATCCTCTACGGATCTTTTCCCCCCTTCTCATCCATAGGAAAAATCTTGTTATCCTGGTTCTACACCCAATCCTACATAGCCTAGTACTTGACAATTTTAGATACCACCAACTTTTCTTGATCCTAAGATGCCTCCAGCCGAGCCTTAAAATGGATGATGACCTATGATTGGGAATTGAGTAAATTCATGTGATCATTCACCTAATCCTACAGATATTTAATTTCTTAATTGTATTCTTAGATATTTTAGGTTCTACCATATTTCTATTTATTCCAGGAAACGTCTAAATGTTGGCTATCTGCATGAACCAAATCAACAAGTTAGTCATAGACCAGTGCATGGATAATATGAGAATCCACCCCTTTGGTTCCTAGGTTCCATATATAGTTAATAAGGGACCCCATATGGCTCACTAGGTATGGATTTGTGGTCTGGGTGATGAAATGTTGTACGCTCCTCCAGGCCCTGCTCCGGAAAATGAAATTCTCCTTTGCGACATCAGACCCAGAGTATTCTAGAATCTTAGGTGGTGAAGGATTGTACTCAATGAAATACATAAGTGAAATAGTAGTGAGGTACACCTTTGTGATACTCTTGGTCATGTTGGGCACCAAGTTAAGATGTTAGTCATATTTATCCAACCCTTCCTCTGTAGCATCGACTCTACTAGCCTCGAGCTCCGCCCCACTAGTGGCATCACCCACGAACACATTAGGATACTCTACTAGGACCAAGGATAAGTCAACTTGACTGATTAGATCCTTAAGGGATGGTGAAACCATCAGGGAAGGGGCCCTAGATACTCCATCCATAGCCCAATCCTAGGAACACACCCTTTTGATAACTACTTGAAACAAGATCATGCTGATCAATTTTGTAAAAAATGAGAATTTGGTAAAACATGGATCATTTAAGGGACAAGGACTTATAAAGAATGATTGTTTGGGTGAGTCTTGGTCTCAAAACCAAAACAGGAAGCTCCATGACAGGAGACCCCTCAATGCCAGTCACCACTATGGTAGTTGGCACTGAATCCCACAACATT
Organism: Viscum album; assembly: GCA_963277665.1. Classification (NCBI taxonomy): domain Eukaryota; kingdom Viridiplantae; phylum Streptophyta; class Magnoliopsida; order Santalales; family Viscaceae; genus Viscum; species Viscum album. Next base: position 2,051,090,414 of record OY728146.1, on the reverse strand, counting down.
GGCTGAGCATGAATTGCATGAGGAAAAACAAACATATTGATGTAAAAGATCTAGGAATGTTTTAAAAGGGATGAGTGGATTGAGATTCAGTATTACATATAGGTAGGGGAATCTCAATAATGAGATACTCTAGCTGTCCTGCTTCACCAATGGTAGATGCTACAGTTGGAATACCAAGGTGTGGTCCCCCCATACATGACTAGGAGGACTAGAGGCTCTGAATTCGTCACTCTGACTTCCTTGATTGGCCATCCATTTCTTACAACATCATTCATAGGACCTAGATCATGATCAATTACACCTAACAGAGTACCCTCATCCCCTCCAATGGGGGCCCCTTGTCTATTTTCAGCTTTCTCTTACTCAAAAAAAATTTCAGTTAGATCTTGTGAAAAAAAGTGAGGAAAGAATAGAAGATATGAGTAAGTTAATAATGTTACCACAAGGAGGTCGACCAAGTCAAAATCACATGACATGATGATATCACCAATCTCCTAGGGATTTTCCCACTCAGTAGTTGACCCATAGGATTATCCATCACCGGAGTCTTGTGTATTATCACAAACATACACCTCCTCAATTGAGTTGTTAGTAGGAGGTGTCTCCTTATGTTATAGATCACCATCAAATATCACCCACAATAGATTATGAGGAAGATCAGGTGACCCAAAATTGGTGGGAAAGGTAATCCATGGATTCCATGTATTCAAACATCTTGTGGAAGTCCACCTTAGTAGTGATCCTAGCATGTCCCACCTCTGGAAGATTGATCCCATATCGAGTCAGCATCCACCAAATCTTCTCGACCATCATATTCATTCTCAACATCCCCTAGGCCACCCAAAGTGCGGGGAAGTCAATGTTAGTAGTTGTATCTAGTATATATCATAGCTTCTTGCCTAGGGCCTCCCTGGATCCACTAATTTCGGCCTAGAATCCACTTGCCTACTCCCATGAAAACTTATAGGGAAGGACCTCCACTCCAAGAGGTAGGGGTGCACCAGTGCCTTGCACCTCCCTTGATTAAGCTCTTTCTTGAGCTACCCCTGATGCTTGGATCACCAATTGGAGAGTATCCCACCTGCTTCCTTGCTGTTCTGAAACTTTGCTCACTAGCGTGATCAATCTTATGCACTGATGTAAGATTATTCCCGAATAAGCTAACACCCAAAAGTTGGCATAATCCTAAGATAAGATAACATTGGAATTATTTTGTGGAATCATAATTACCTCCTTGATCATTATGTTTCTAGACATTTCCTACCAATGAGTGATAACAACTTTGGATCCTTAAAAAACCATTTCTTATAAGGATTAGGATTTTTTTGAGTATGGTTATTGAATAAATTATCATAGAGATAAATTTGAAAAGATCAGGTTCAAAAATTTCAGTTTTTGAAGGTTGGGTTTGTGGAATTCAGTTTTTGGAGCACTTTTCACAGAGCACGATTCATAGAGATGATGAGATTTGCAAGAAATAGGGATCTGAATCACAAAGAGCTCATAAAAGAGGTGGGCCTCATAAATAGGTAGTATTGGATTTTACATTCTTGAAATTTTGTTGGTCCCTTTAAGGTCCCCCACACTATTTATAGGTGTACGATAGCTCATAGGTCATGAAGGGGATTCACGGTCGACCTTCTTGAATGAACTTCCTAAACAAGCTTTGTGAATAGAAGTATATTTCAAGTTTTCTGTAGTTTTCCATCAAAATACAACTCTCCTTTTCCATGTTGGATCCAATTTCATGGGCGGATTTGTTGAAACCAGAATACATGTTCCTCAGGAATGGTTGAGAATGACATGGACAGTTCGAGGCGAATCCAGGATAAAATGGACCAAAAATACATCTAAGGATCGATTTTATGAAGATTACATATTTTTGAATAGCCAATTCTTATGAAGGTCCTTGATATATGGTGGCATGATGGTAACATCCGTGCAACGTAAATCGCAATTTGCATAGGTCCTTCATGAGCATGCTAAGGGTTGACGATAACCTCCACACAACATCATTCAGACTCACAAAACCCCGCTAACTCATGAAGCTCAGAAAGATTCATGAAGGGATCTAATAATCATAAAACACCACAACCTATAATTACCCCCTCCAGTTTGAATTTTTAAGGGATGAATGATATTTAAACTTCCAAAAATCATGCCCCATTCATGAACCACCCGAGCTTCATGAGTGAAAGATAAAATTGATTCCCCAAGGTATCCAAGATTCAAGAAATCACATATTTTATGTTGTTGAGAACCTCCAACCAAAGTGGAGATGATTTTTATGAATTACCATGCCCTTCATGGAAGAAGAAATCCCTTTTCAGAACTTGGGTAATTGCGAGGCATCTATCCTTCACGAAGCCAACCTTATGGGAACCAAGACTTCACTTTGAGGTAGGTTTACCCTATTTCCTAAAGAATACTCCTTCATAACACCCCTGACCTCCCCAAGGACCCTGGTATTTGTGAAACACTCCTTCATGAGGACCTAGTATTTTCAAAACACCTTTTCTAGGACTCTTCTTGGGCCCTCCTTTCTTCTAACACCCCTTCATGAAGGTCACGTTCCCAAGGCCCCTATACCAATCCAGGACCGGTTCAACCGCACCTTGAGTCCCTATGTGACCAGTTCCACCCACTCCCATGTCCATCTAATTCATTTCAAGTGTATCCTAGGTATTAATCCTACTTTTTCTTCTAAACATAGGTACCGTAATGCTGATTGCTTCTAAGAATAGGCACCCTAACATCAGGCCTCCTGATTTACACTCCTCCATGGAATTTCCAACACCATGTCCTTCCCAAAGGCGCATGAGTGGTGGTCACATAATCCCTATGTTTGGAATCTTTAAGGGAAACCATGCACCTGTATTGGAGGGGATTTCTTATGATGAATCTCTTTCCACATTGGCGTGGTACCCCTCGAGGTGATCCTTATCAACGTCTGATATTTATGACATAAAACTTCTGAGCTCCTTGTACTAGTCGTATGGTGTTAAACCACACAACAACATCTGAGCTATTTGATGTAAAATTTCATAGCCCTAAATTCTAGTCATATGACATTAAAATACATGAAAATTTCCTAAACACATGATGTAAAACTATGTACTTACCCTGTGCGATGAACACTAGATTCCCCATATATGATTGATATGGGATAACCCCACACCTCTTACCTTGTGTAACAAACATAAGAAGACCTATGTATAACTCACACAGGAAGAAATCACATTCCCAATTATGGTATGAAATTCCTCCTAGGAAAAATTCCACATGGAATCCCCATAACATCCCTCATTGATGCTCCTTCCATGACACAAGCATCCTTACCACATGAAATTAAACTACATGGACTGGTCCTATCACACAACCTTAAACTGTGCATAGAACTATATGGGTTTTGATCCCTATATATAAACAGGGTACATAGGATGCCTCCCTGAGGTGCAATCCCAACAATGGTAAATCTTAGGTGTGACATCGTCCCTTCTAGGGACACACCTCCCAGATCCAGCTCAAGTGGCATTATGATCAATCCAACCAAGTATAACATCTTCCCTTCTTAGGATGCACCTCCCAGATCTGTCTCAAGGGGAATTATGATCCATCAATCCAATTGTGACATATTCACTATTAGGGATGAAACTCCCATATCTATCTCAAGGGGAATTTTGATCCATACAACTAGGTGTGACATCTTCCCTCCTAGGGACGCACCTCCTGTATCTTCCCTAAGGGGTATTCTGATCAATCAATCCAAGTGTGAAATCTTCCCTCCTAGAGATGTACCTCTCAAAACTACCTCAAGGGGAATTCTTATCCATCCAAATAGGTGTGACATATTCCCTCCTAGGGACACACTTTATGGATCTACCTCAAGGGGAATTCTGATACATTAAACTAGGCATGACATCTTCCCTCGTAGGGACACACCTCTCAGATCTACCTCAAGAGGCATTTTGATCCATCAATCTAGGTGTGTTATCTTCCCTCCTAGGAAAGCACCTCCTGGATTTTCGTCAAGGGGAGTTCTGATCTATCCACCTAGTTGTGAAATCTTCCATTCTAGGGACACACCTCCATGATCCTCCTCTATTGGGCATTTTTATCAACCATCATGTCCCTACAAGAAACTAAACATGCACCCATCTTGTCCCCATAAGACATTAAACCTATTACCATCTTCACAAGATGTTAAAATCATGCCTCGATCCATATTTACAGAATGTATAACTTTTAACTTGAACCAAAAAACCTACCCCATGAAATAAACATGGTATTCCTAAGGTAAAAAGACTTGGAAGACTTACACCCCTAGTGTAAACTACCTCGTGATCAATACGGGATGCCTTAGGTTCCATAACTAAGATGACTCATATGAGATACCCTCCAAAATAGGAAGATTAATATGTGATCAATATACCCAATGTACAGATATTCCCAGATATGCCCAATGTGACTACTCTCCTAACCAAAGGTTTATTCCCTATAAAGAAAGAAGCATCATAATTTACTAGTATCCCCATAGAGATGACACCGAGAATGAGTTCCAAAAATAGACTTAATCTATGAGGGATACCCAAACTAGAAACAATCTCCAAGGAAGAATCCATTTAAGGAGAAACCGACATCCCATAACCCCATTTCAATTAAGGAGTAGACATCATCGATAAAGGTGATCAAAGTCGCCCACCTTTGGAAAGTGGGAATGTGGGGAAATAGAATCCAACATGCATGATGTGAAAGAAAACCTAGAGGAAAGTGTTGGAAATAGTTAATATGGTATGCATTTATGAAAAATAATGAAATATTTAAAAAATCGTTTTATTTATGAAAATTATTTATAAAATTATTTTTTTTCTAAATCTAGAGCTTGTGAATTCTTTATATTAGAACTTATATATATTCTTTGGTGGTATCGTACCAGGATTTATGCTCACATCATACTTTTTCCTTTAATTATTTTCAAACCTTATTTTTTAGTTCCTAGGTAAATGGAAGGGAATCATGTAGTATGATGGATTCTCTTATCATTCGTCACCTTCATAGTGGGATGGTTTGGTGGTTACATATAGTCACATGGAGACTTTTTTAGTCTGGTCTACTTTATCTTTCTGGTTTAGCATTTTTGGATTGAATTTTTATGTCTCATGGATATGTATTCCTTTATTCTACATTGTAATTTTATGTTTCTTAATTTATACACAAGTCTTGTAATCCTTTTCTTTATCTCACTATGTTTTATACCATTTAGGGTGGCTTGTATAGTTGACCCGGGATTGGTTCGTTATAGTTTGGGTTGTGTTCTACTACATATGGTCATATGATGATCGTATGAAACCTATAAATATAAACCTATCAAAATTTGATTAAATGATTATATTAAAACATTATATTCCATTTCTTCAAAGCTGTGTAATTTTGTAACCATTTTACACGAGTTAGACACATTTTATATTATAATATTTCATGTATTTCCAAAAGTGACATTAATTATATTTTATAATAAAAAATATTTTATTAAATGATTTAAAATTCATAAAAAACATATCTTAAGCCAAGTGAATGGTATATAGTTTAAAATATAAAACATGTTCAATTAAAGGGATATTTTTATTTTTTGGTAACTTTGTTAACCTCTAAATAGTAAAAAACATTGATATCATAGTAAATATTGAAAAGGTTTAACAGAGGATTAAAACTACAAGATATGGGTGAAAACATAACAAAAAATTGTCCAAATTTTATTTTACAAGAGGATTTATACATATAATAATATTATATTTTAATTATATCAATTTTTATCCATTTTTATATGAAAATTAATTTATATTAATTTAATACTTTAAATAATTCTAAGAGTTCCCATCCCCTCACTTATAAAAGGGAATCTATTATCCTTTATTCCTAACAAATTTTGATCTTTCTAGATTGGAAAATAACTACCACAATACCTTCCTATATTCCTTCACCACATTCTATAGCTTTTTTTCTTTCCAAAATACCATAATTTCAAGGCTTAATGTGTAATCCAAATGAGGTTTCTCAATATAGCGGTATAACTCTTAATCAAGGACTTTCAATTATATTTATTATTATACCTCCTATAAATCCATGGTAACCATTATAAAATAATTAATTTAGTATCTCAAATAAATTTAATTTTTATTATTATCATTTAACAATCATTATTCACCTTATCTCTATCCTATGAAAAGAGAAAACATCACTCGTGCGTACGTGCTGCTTATCGTCTCCACGTATTGGTGTAGTTCATTTTTCTATCATTATCTCTAATGAATGGTAATTATCATGGTTTAAATGTTTATAAATGATATATATGTCATAATTATACTTTTTTAATTATAATATCACATATAACTTCTTACCTTCTAATCAGTTGGAAAATGATAATAACGCTCGTGCGTGTGTGTGGACTACCACCTCTACAAAGCGATGTGATTTTTTTTTTCATTTATATTTTATTTGGATGGTAATAAGAATATATTTAATGAATATATATATGATATATATGATATTATAATGATATTGTAATTTTCAATTATTATTTACCTTTCTTTCGTTCTATCCATCGAAAAGTGAAAACAACGTTCATGTGTATGTACGACCTACCGTCTCCATGAACGATATAGTTTATTTTTCTATCTATAATTTATGGATGAATATATATATATATATATATAATGAATATATATTATATTTATATCATTATTAACATTATGGATTAGATTAAATCATGATCAAAGTACAAGGACTAGAACTACTGAACATAAATTATCATGAAAAATGAAGCAATTAACACTTAGAAATGACAATTTTAATAATGAATTATTTATAAATGAGTTAAAATTTTATAAGTATAAAATAAAATAAAATATATATATGTGAATTATTATGGTGTAGAATTATAATAAATTTAAATTTATTTTATAGTAGGTTATAACACTTTTTAAGTAAGGCAAACTTATGGTAAGAGATTTCTAGTATCACTTTAATTTATGAGAGACATATGACATATTCACAACTAATTTATTTTGTGTTGTGTATATAATACCAATTTTTCATGTTATATAATTTATATAATTCATTTAATGATATTTAAAGTTTCATTTTATGCTATTCTTTCATGGGGATTATGATTGAAAAGTTACCAAAGTGGTAAGAGTTTTATATTATAATCACATTATTTACTGGGATATTTATGATTAAGATTACAATAATTAAATTTCATGATATAACACTCAAGTATCTAATTAATTTTCTTATCCTATAGTTATTTTTATATAATACACATTTTCATTTAATTTCCCTCTCTTTAAGCAATCAAGATACTTAAATAATGTTTTTAAAGAAAAATCAACTTTATTTCTCTTTTTAATCAAAAATCATTTTTATTTCATGTACATGTTTTCTAAAAATGTTTTCAAGACAGTTTTTATTATCATATAATTGTTTAAAGTAAATTTTACCCATGATGTAATTTTAAAAAATTGGTTTAAAAGGAATCATCATATTATTTTCTGAACAAGGTACGTTTTAATTTTTACCTAAAATATAAAAGGAATATTTATTTTAACATTTAAAGCATGGATGAAATTTATTACCATCATGATCACTAATTTTTTTGAATCCTACTTTAAATTTTTCCAAGTATATTTTGAAATAAAATTTTTTCCTTAACATTTTTTAAATTTTTATATTTTAATATGTGATTTAAAAATGAAAGAGTATTTTCCTTAAGAAATATTCCAGTGATATTTTAAAAGATTTTTTCAACTATTATAACATTATTTGATGTTACTCAGGATTTATTAGTGATGTGATCCAATGGTTCCATATTTATTCTTTATTTGGATGGTTTATGGTTATTATAATGAAATATTAATGAAACCTATTTTCTTTTCCATAGGTTAAGTTATGATGATTGTTTTTATGATCTTGTTATATACATAAGAATTGATTTATGATTATGTGATGGATGAGACCATAATTATATATCCCTATAATTAATTGGGTAATGGTTAATATTATATGGTATCAAAGGGTATATTATAGGTTATCCAAATCCTAAAATAGGGTACATAGATGGTTATCCCAATCCCGAAAGAGGGTACATGAGAGGTTATCCCAATCTTGAAGAAAGTGAATGGGTTTTTATCCCAAAAATAACATGATATTAATTTCATAGTGGGTATCCTTGACACAATATTTCTATAATTATGATTATTCCACACTTATTCTACTCTTTTATGACATGATATTATGCCAATTTTATGTTCTCATGGGTCATATTCTCCGATTCCTTTATGATTCATGTCTTATGAGATTCCAAACATTATTAAATGAATCAATATTATGATCTATGATATTAAGGGTATGGTTTTCAAATGTTAATATCATTTTCACATACCATTATTCTCATGTTATGATTAAGTGAGCATTTATATCACCCTTTTTTACCCTTACTGAGTATATAGGCTCACCATTTCTTATGTTTCCTTTCACTAGGACATGAAGAAAGGTTTTACGTATTATATTTATTAGAAGGGTTATAGTTATGAATAAATTAGTGGGATATGATGTATATATCTTATGAACTAGTTGTTTATGAATCTAAGTTTACAAATACACTAAACCTTTATAGTTATAGCATGAATTTTAGTGTTATGTAATGCATATTCATCTATTAAGATGTAATATCAGTATATGAAAAGTATGGGTCACTATATTTGGTATCAGATAAAGGTTTAGTTAATATTTAGAAAATAGGATAAGAAACTTTAGTGGGAATCCTAGGGACAAGTTTAAGTATAGGTTAACATATTAATGTTTTGGTAAGGAAGAGATTATATGATTTTCTTAGAAATATATCCTTGTATGCATACTACAAGTAGATGTGGTTTTATCATAGATGTATCTAGGGGTAATAACCAAAAAAATAGTTGGTTGAGTATATCTCACCCATCATTATAGTGATAAATTAGTGTTCCCTTACTATGTACTTGGTTTGAAACTCCTGAGGAATATGCTTGGGTTAGTTCACATTTTCATTATGAACCATTATAAATGATTTGAATAGATACAATCATTGATATCCTAGATTAAACCTAAGGTTTACTAAATTAAAAAAAGGTGTAATGATTTATAAATCCTATGAATGATATTTTAGGATTCTCTTTATGATTATTGTTTCTCACACTATACTTTTTGGTATTATCCAATGGTTAGAACCAGGAGGAATTTTATTGATATTGAATGTGATAAATAATGGAACGGTTTTACTTATGAGAAACCATGTGAAACGGGAGATGGAATGTGAAAACTTGTTATTATGATTAATTATATATCTCTTTACATGATTAAAAATCTCAACATGGGGGAGTTTCTTAACACACTTAATAAGAAAAAAAATGGAGTTTCATGAATATCATAGAGAGAATAAGATTTTATTTCCTATATGTAAAGTATGTAGGAAGATGGGATTGGGGAAATGTATCAAGGGAATGAGAATATGTTTTATGCATGGAATATAAGGGCATAGAGAAAGTAATTTCTGAGGAAAAATAAAGAGTTCAATGTAGGGATATGAAGTTCATCCTAAGGTACCATTTATAGTTAAATTTCTTATGTGTGGGGAACATGAGAATTATCCAAGTCAATATTCTAATATAAGAGATAACTCCTAGACCAAGGAAGGGTCTATTTTATATCGATCATTGAAGTAGAATGATTGAATTTTTTATGTATTATAATTTTAAAATCATGTTATAGAATTATTTTTATCAATGTTATTTTGGTTATAATAATCATGAAACATATAATCATTATTTTGGTATTAGTTTTTCTGTAAGGATTTGAAAGAATATGTTGAATAGTATTGATGACCTAGAAAAGTGATTTAATGGTAAGGTGATATTTTATATAGAAACACATTATTGAGGATAAAATAACCCTTAATATGCATCCAATGTCGAGATAATAATGTTTAGTTGAGATAAAGATATGATTGGTATTGATAAAGTAAATGAGATAGTGTTGATGACCTTGGAACTAATTAGTGATTTTTGGCATAGTAGTTTATGTTATATTTGATGGAGTTTATAGTATTTTTGTATTTATGGAATATATTTGATAGTCTATGATTTTATTTGAGGAATACAGATTGAATTTTCATTCTGGGTTTATAGATATTTTGGTTATTAACATATTTTAAGATAATAAAGGTATTCAAATATTTGGTATGTAACATTAAGATCTACTTTATTTTGTTTTTGGATTAATGTTATGTTTATTTTGGAAATTTAGTGCACTTATTTATAAATATTTGGATTTTGAATTTGGTCAGACATATTTTGGAAGAGTTTTATTGTTAACTATTTATAGAATGGTTTAAGTTTAATTTTGGGTATTTTTATTTAGGATTTAGAGATTAATGTATGATTTATCCATATTAGATAACTTATGATAATAATTTTAGTTATGGTAAATATCAAGAGATAGGATGAATTCCTTTTTATTCTTTTATGGGTCTTATGGTTCATTAAGAGTGAATTTTAGTGCTTCAGGCATGAACAATTCATCATCATTTCCTGGATTAAGATGAAGCATAAATTAATCAAAGCACAACCAAAGGATGAAATTTTTCTAATGATAAGGAAATAAATTTAGTATATTTTCCCATTTTCTCTATATTTATAGTAAAATAATCCCTTAACTTTTGGAAAATGATCTTGAAATAAAAATGTTAGATTTTTACCTTAATTTCTAATGAATTGATTGTAACATCACATAAATTATAAGCATAGTTTTCCTTTATGATGTTTATTAAATGATTTGTTTTATAATTAAAACCAACTAAGAAGTGTTTTAATAAAAATAACCTTTTATGAAATTATTTTCTTTAATCTAAACAAGTTTTTATTATAAATTAAGATAAAATATTCAAATTATAAAAAATGTTACTTTTGTAATAATTTCCAAGAAATACTATTTTTATTAAAAAATATAAATTCTATTTTAATGAAAATATATTATTTCCTATATATTTATGTAAAAGTAATTATTTTAATAAGAATTTAAATTAAATAATATATAATTTTTTATGCTAAAATTTAAGTTATTATTAATAATTATTTTTCATAAATAAACATTTAATGTCATTACTGTAACAAATGTAAGTTGATAAGTAATCTAGTTGTAATATAAGTAAATATGATTTTGCAATAAAAATGTTAAATGTGTACATTTTTGGTCATATGTACTTAATATTATTTTTTAAAAACATACTTTTTATAAAAATAATTACATGAATAAAAATATATATGGCACATGAGAATTATATTTAAGAGGTCGATTATATAAAAATTAAAGTAATATGAATATATATATATACATGGATCTTGAAGAAGTGATAATTTTTAAAAAATATGAATGAAAAAAATGAAAAAAGGTGGAGAGTGACGTGAGGTATGAGACATGAGGTGTGTGGTATAAGGAACCCAAAAAAACAATATATGTATATCATGTGTGGCCTGTGATTAAGGGATTTCAAATAATAATAATAATAAAATAAAAAGGGAAAAAAGTGGTGTGTGAGGTGTTTGGAGTAAGGAACCAATATATAAATAATATATATATATATATGTGTGTGTGTGTGTGTGTGTGCATCAAAATAGATATACATGTTATATATATGTTAAAATATATTTTAAAATATGTGTTTTTATATGTTATATATATATGTTATATATATATATATGTTATAAATATGTTAAAATATATATGAGTTATATATATATTTTAGAATATATATAAATCTGTATATAAATAAATATATCTATATATATATACACATAGGAATTATGTAAAGTAATATATGTGTGTGTGTGAAAACATGTGATGTTTAAGAGAAAAAAATGTTATATATATATACACTCATATACACATTGTAATATATATATATATATATATGTCAAAATTTATATGTTATAAATATGTATATACAAGTTATATGTGTTTGGTAAAAATATAAATGTTATATATATGTTATATTGGTAACACACACACACATGATAAATAAAGTTCCTTAAGGGTTAAGGAATAGAAAAAAGAAAACTAAAGGAAAAAAGAGGCTAAGAACAAATTATAATTTTGTTTAATGGGAAAGAAAAATGTATGGAAAAATTTATAACTATTTATAATTAATTTCAAATAGTATTTAAAAAATTAAATAAATAACTGAATAATTTTTAGACATCTGGGGATTATAAATAGGAGCTCTCCCCTTAGGGTCTGAATCCAACTACACTATGTCAAACTCCCTGATAAAAATATACATGAGTTTCTCTCGTTGTGAGGATGGTGTGAGGGTGAGTTTAGTATTTGAGTAAGAAGGTTTGACATGGTTTTGAATATGTTAATTCTAGAGAAGTTGGTTAGCAATTTCGAGTAAGGGAATTATTTTTGTAGAAAAACATTTTATAATTTATGTATTATTTCAAAAACCCTTATGTAAGGTAAAATTATTATTTTCAAACTCCCATGTTTAAAAAATTATAATTTTATATATAAAGTTTTATTTAATATTGTTTTCAAAATTAGTAATAGAATCATGTTTTCCTAAGCCATAATTATTTTTTGGAAAAAATCCTAATTATGGGTAACATTTTTTATTTCATTTTCAATTACTATCTATAAATAAGGTTCATTTAAATAATTTTATTTTCAAAGTGGATTTAAAATTTATCATTTTATTCATGAAATATTAATTAAAACATATGAATGTTATTCATGATCATAGTTATGACCATACACTATAGATATTATTGACATTTTATGCATGTATATACAAAAATATGTATAAATTAATTAATTACTTTATAGGAATTATTTAAAATGTTCTGTTTATAAATCATGGATTTCTCCTAATCATTGTGGTGTTATCTCAAAAATATATTTTTCCAAAGTTTTATGGGATATAAAAATATTTTCATCTTAGAAAATAATTTAAGTAGTTTTTAAAGAAATGTTTTGATGGAATTGATATGAGAAAAGAAAACCCTATATTTTTTTATAAAACTCAACACTTGGGTATCAAACATGATTATGAGGAATGGAGAGTGAACCCACGACCTTAAGTAGAAGTTGTCCAAAAATTGAAATAGAAAGTGGGAACATGAATTTATTAATGGTTGTTAAATATCATGTCTTTCCATAAAAAGTTATTATTTTCAAAAGGAAGGTTTTTATAACTTTAAGGAGAAATCCAGGCATTTAAAAAGTGATGTGTATTTTTAAAAGGTTTTTGAAAATTATTTTCTATGGATATATATTTTGAAAACCCTAGAATTGTATTTTTTTAAAAAAATTTCTATGTTTATATATTTTCAAAACCCTAGCATTATATTTTTGAAAATTATTTATCAAATATTTTATATTTTATATAGAATAAAATGTTTTAAAAAGAGTTTTTAAATAGTATTTATAAAAATATTTTTCAATGGTTTTTTAAAACCCCTTACTAGAAAATTTTATATTCAGCCCACCTTTTAATTTTTTTTCACAGGCTCATTAAAAGTTATGAAGGATTTTGACTTTATTAAGGAGTTAACACAAGTGAAGTCAAATAAATGTTTGTAGATATTTTTTTATTAAACTAAAAGATGATGTAAGTATTTTTCATAATCCTCTAAAACCTAGACTGGAATTATTCTTCATTTGTGTAATGAACTGTATATTTTCATTTTTTTCAAAATATACATTATATGTTTATACCAGATCTAGAAGTGCGAGTATTAGGATATCATAGTTGGTATCAAAGGAATAATTTAGATAACTTTGGATATTAGGAACCTTTAATTTTAGGATAATATAAGATATACAAATTTTATTTTTAGGTTCTAGGAAATTAAATTTTAGGTGACTCTTAAGAATATATAATTTTAGTGATTCTTGTTTTCCTAATTCTGAAAATATAAATTTTTAATTTCCTTAAGTAATATAAAATAATTTTGAGGGAAAAATTTATTTGGGGGGTGGGGGGTAAAATGTAACATCCTAGAAATTCTATGCATTGTTTTGCTTTTTGATGCTTTTTAAATGATTTTTTATAATTAAAACCAACTGAAAAGTGTTTTAATACATATAAACTTTTATGAAATGAATTCATTTAATCTAAATAAGTTTTTATTATAAATTAAATTAAAACATTAAAATTATAAAAAATGTTACTTTTTTATTACTTTTAAAGAAATAATATTTTTATTAAAAAATATAAATTCTATTTTAACACAAATATTTTATTTCCTATATATTTATATAAAAGTTATGATTTAAATAATAATTTTCATTCAATAAGATATAAATATTTACAATAAAATTTAAATTATTATTAATAATTATTTTTAATGAATCAATATTTAATATCATCCATGTAAAAAATTTAAATTGATACATTACTTAGTTTTAATATAAGTAAATATGATTTTGAAATAAAAAAGTTAAATGTGTACATTTATGATCAGGTGTACTTAATATTTTTTTAAAAATATACTTTGTAGATAAATAATAACATGAATATATATATATATATATATATATATATATATATGGTGCTTGAGAATTATATTTAAGAGGTTGATTGTATAAAAAATAATAATATGAATATATATATATATATTACGCTTTAATAAGTGAGGAATTTTAATAAAAATTAATGAAAAAAATAAAAATAAATGTGGAGAGTGACATGATGTGTGAGGTATGAGGTGTGTGGTGGAAGGAACCCAAAAATAAAATAAAATTTGAGGTGTGAGGTGTGTGGTCGAAGAAAAAAACCAATATATTTATTTCATGTGTGGCCCATGATTGGGGGATTTAAAAAAATAGATAATAAAAAGGGGAAAAGGTGATGTGTGAGGTGTATGAAGTAAGGAACCAATACACACACACACGTTATAACATATATATATATATGTTATATATATGTTAAAATATATCTTAAAATATGTGTTATTTATATGTTATATATATATATGTCACATATGTACATTAAAATATATATGTGTTATATATATATGTTAGAATATATATATGCATATATAAATAAATAAATACACACACACAAACATGTAGGAATCATGTGAAGTAATATGTGTGTGTGTGTGTGTGTGTGAAAGTGTGTGATGTGTAAGAGAAAAATGTTATATATATAGACTCATATACACATTGTAATGTATATATATATGTCAAAATTTATATGTTATAAATATATATAAGTTATATACATTAGGTTAAAATATAAATTTTATATGAATTTTATATTAGTAATACACACACACATGATAAATAAAATTACTTAAGGGTTAATGAATACAAAAAAACTAAAGGAAAAAAAAAGAGAATAAGAAAAAATATATATAATTTTGGTTAATGAGAAAGAAAAATGTATGAACAAATTCACCAATATTTGGAAGACTTTCTAAATAGTGTTTAAAAAAATTAAATAAATAATTTAATGATTTGTTAAGTATTTGGGGATTATAAATAGGATCCCTTTTTTATGTTTATTAAATGATTTTTTTATAATTAAAACAAACTAAAACATGTTTTAATATAAAGAAACTTTTATGAAATGATTTTCTTTAATCTAAATTAGTTTTGATTATAAATTAAGTTAAAATATTAAAATTTTAAAAAATGTTACTTTTTTATTAATTTTAAAGAATTACTATTTTTATTAAAAATATAAATTCTACTTTAATGAAAATATATTATTTCCTATATATTTATATAAAATTTATGATTTAAACTATCATTTTCATTAAATTATATATAATTCTTTATGATAAATTTATATTATTATTAACAGTTATTTTTCACAAATAGGTATTTAATATTATTTTTGTAATAAATGAAAATTGATAAGTAATCTAGTTATAATATAAGTAAATATGATTTTGAAATAAATTTTTTAAATATGTACATTTATGTTTAGATGTACTTAGTATTCTTTTTAAAACATACTTTAAAAAAAATATGAATATACATATGGCTCATGAGTATTATATTTAATAGGTTGATTTTATAAAAATAAAAATAATATAAATATGTATACATATATATATATATATATATATACATACAACACTTTAAGAAGTGAGGAATTTTAAAAAAAATGAAAAGAGATGTGTAGAGTGACGTGACATGTGATGTGTGAGGTGTGTGGTGAAAGGAACCCAAAAAACATGAGGTGTGAGGTGTGTGGTGGAAGGAGAAAAAAAAATATGTATATCATGTGTGGCCCGTTATTGGGGGATTTAAAAAAATAATTATAATAAAATAAAAAGGTGAAAAGGCGGCGTGCGAGGTGTATGAAGGAACCAATATATATATACATACATTAAAACATATATAAATGTTATACATATATATATGTAAAAATATATCTTAAAATATATGTTATTTATTTGTTAAATATATATATGTTATATATATAAGTTAAAATATATATGTGTTATATATATAAGTGTATATATATAAATAAATACACACACACACACGTAGGAATTATGTAATGTAATGTATATATGTGTGTGTGTGAAAGTGTGTAACGTTTAAGAGAAAAAATAGTTTATACACATATATATATATATATATTCATATACACGTTGTAATATATATATCTAAACATTTATATGTTATAAATATATATAAGTTTTATACATTAGGTTAAAATATAAATATAACATATATGTTATATTGGTAACACACACACACGATAAATAAAGTTTCTTAAGGGTTAAGGAATTAAACAAAAGAAAACTAAAGGAAAAAAAATAATAAGAACAAAATATAATTTTGGTTAATGGGAAATAAAAATGTTTGAAAAAATTTACTACTATTTGTAACTCTTTCCAAATAATTTTTAAAAAAATTAAATAAATAATTGAATGATTTGTTAAAAATTTGGGGCTTATAAATAGGATCATTTCCCTTAGGGTTTTTATCTAACTACACTTTTCCAGACCCCCTGATAAAAAAATTCATGATTTTCTCTAGTTTTGGAGATAGTGTGAGAGTGAGTTTAGTCTTCAAGGAAGGAGGTTCAACATGGTTTCAAATAGGAGAATTCTAGAGAAGTTGGTTAGCAGTTTTGGGTAAGTGAATTATTTTTATATCGAAAATATTTTATGATTTATGTATTATTTCAAAAACCCTTATGCTAAGGAAAATCATTATTTTCAAACTCCCACATTTCAAAAATTATAATTTTATGTATAAAGGTTTATTTAGAATTGTTTTCAAAATTATTAAGATAATTATGTTTTCCCAAGCCACAATCATTTTCATAAAAACCCTAATTGTGGGTAACACGTTTTATTTAATTTTTAAATCCCCAAACTAAAAAAAGGTTTATTTAAAGAATTTTATTCGCAACATGGATTTTAAAGTTACCATTTTATTCATGAACTATTCATTAAAACATATGAATTCCATTCAAGATCATAGTTATGACCATAAACTATAGATATTCTTGACATTCTATGAATATATATATAAGCATATGTATAAATTCATTTATTCCTTTATAGTAATTATTTACAATGTTTTGTTTATAAATCAAGGAATTATCTTAATCATTGTGGCGTTATCTTAAAAATAAATTTTTCAAAAGTTTTATGAGATTTAAAAATATATTCATCTTAGAAAAAAAATTAAGTAGTTTTTGAAAAAAAAAATTCATGGAATTTATATGAGAAAATAAAACCCTACATTTTTTTTATAAAACTCAACACTTGGGTATCAAATGTGACTATGAGGAATGGGAAGTAAAAACACGACCTTAAGTGAAATTTGTCCAAAAAATGATGCAATATGTAGCTACATAAATTTCTTAAGTGTTTCATTTCTTTCCATAAAAAGTTCTTATTTTAAAAAGGAAGGTTTTTAAAACTTTATGGAGAAATAAAAGTATTTTCAAAGTGATGTGTATTTTCAAAAGGGTTTTTAAAATTATTTTATATGGATATATATTTTGAAAACCCTATAATTATATTTTTGAAAAATATTTTCTATAGTTATATATTTTAAAAACACGAGAATTATATTTTTAAAATGTATTTATCAAATTTTTTATATTTGATATAAAAGATAATGTTTTATAAATAGGTTTTAAATAGTTTTTATAAAAAGTGTTTTCATAGTTTTTTAAAACCCCTTACTAGGAAATTTTATATTCACCATACCTTTTAAAACTTTTTTCATAGCCTCATTTGAAGTTTCAAAGGAGTTTGACTTCATTAAGGAGTTAGTATGAGTGAATTAAAATAAATGTTTGTATATAGTTTTTACTTAACTCTAAGATGATGTAATGATTTTTCCTAATCCTCTAAAACCTAGAGAAAAAAAAGATCCTTCAGTTGTGTAATGAACTTTATATTTTTAGTTTTTTTAAAATATATAGCATATTTTTGTACCGGATCAGGAAGTGCGCGTCTCAGGTCATCATAGTTGGTATCAAAAGAATAATTTGGATAACTTTGGAGATTAATAAATTTTTATTTGAGGATAATATAAGGGATATATATTTTATTTTGAGGTTCTAGGTAATTAAATTTGAGGCGACTCTTAAGAATATAAAATTTTATTGATTTTAGTTTTCCTAATTATGAAAATAGAAATTCATAATTTCCTTAAGTATGATGAAATAATTTCTAGGACAAAATTCATTTTAAGAGGGGTAGAATGTAACATCCTAAAATTTAGAAGCATATGTTTCATTTTTTATGTTTATTAAATGGTTTGTTTTATAATTAAAAACAACTAAAAAGCAATTTAACACAAAGAAACTTTTATGAAATGATTTTTTATAATCTAAATAAGTTTTGATTATAAATTAAGTTAAAATATTCAAATTATAAACAATTTTACTTTTGTTTTTATTTTCAAGAAATACCATTTTTATTTAAAATATAAATTCTATTTTAACGAAAATATATTATTTACTGTATATTTATATAGAATTTATGATTTAAACAAGCATTTTTAATCAATAAGACATAATTATTTATGCTAAAATTTACATTATTATTAACAATTATTTTTCAAAAATAATTATTTAATATAATTTAAGTAAAAAATGTAAATTGATAAGTAATAGTTGTAATATAAGTAACTATTATTTTGAAATAGGAATGTTAAATGTGTACATTTTTGGTCAGATGTACTTAATATTCTTTTTAAAACATACTTTAAATAATAATAATATATATATATATATATATATATATATATATATATATATATGACGCCTGAGAATTATATTTAAAAGTTTGATTGTATAATAATAATAATATGAATATATATATATGGATCTTGAATAAGTGAGGAATTTCAAAAAAAAGAATGAAATAAATGAAAAGAAAGGTAGGGAGTGACGTGAGGTGTGAGGTGTGCGGTGGAAGGAACACTAAACAAATGTGAAGTGTGGGTGTGTGGTGGAAGGAATAAAAAATATATTTATATCGTGTGTGACCTATGATAAAGGGATTTAAAATAACAATAATAAAAAAATAAAAATGGGAAAGGTGGTATGTGAGGTGTATGGAGTAAGAAACCAATATATATACATATATATACACGTTAAAACATATATACATGTTATATATGTTAAAATATATTTTATTTATATGTTAAATATATATATGTTATATATAGATATGTTAAAATATATATGTGTTATATATATATAGGTGTATATAAATAAATAAATATATATATATATATATATACGCGTCAGGATTATGTAAAGTAATAAATATATATGTGTGTGTGTGTGCATGAACGCGCGTGCGAAAGTGTGTGATGTGTATGAGAAAAAAATGTTATATATAAATATACTCATATACACTTTGTAATATATATATATATATTTTAAAATTTATAAGTTATAAATATATATATTATTTATATATGTTAGGTTAAAATATAAATGTTATATATATATATATATTATATTGGTAATACACACACACATGATAAATGAAGTTACTTAAGGGTTAAGGAATAAAAAAACTAAAGGAAAAAAGGGAATAAGAAAAAAGAATAATTGTGCATAATGGTCAAGAAAAATGCATGGAAAAAATCACCACTATTTATAATTCGTTCAAAATAGTGTTTAAAAAAATTAAAAAAACAATTGAATGATTTGTTAAACATTTGGGGCTTATAAATAGAATCCCTTTCCTTAGGGTATGCATTCAACTATACTCTACTGGACTCCCTGATAAAAAAATAAAAAAGTTGCTCTGATTTGAGAGATAGTGTGAGGGTAAGTTTAGACTTTGAGGAAGGAGGTTTGAAATGGTTTTGAATAGGTGAATTCTAGAGAATTTGGTTAGCAGTTTTGGGTAAGGGAATTATTTATATAGAAAAATATTTTATAAATTATGTATTATTTCAAAAACACTTATGTAAGAAAAAATTATTATTTTTAAACTCCCATGTTTTAAAATTTATAATTTTATGTATAAATATTTATTTAATATTGTTATCAAAATTAGTAAGAGAATTATGTTTTCCTAAGACATAATTTTTTTTTTCAGAAAAACCCTAATTGTGGGTAACATGTTTTATTTATTTTTCAAATTCTCTTTCTAAAAAATGTTTATTTAAAGAATTTTACTTGAAAATTGGATTCTAAAGTTATCATTTTATGTATAAACTATTTATTAAAAAATATGAATGTCATTCATGATCATAGTTATGGTTATACACTATAGATATTATTGACATTTCATGCATGTATATACAAGAATATGTATAAATTCATTTATTCCTTTATAGGAATTTTTATAATATTTTTTATAAATCATGGATTTATCCTAATCATTGTGGTGTTATATTAAAAATATATTTTTCCAAAGTTTTTTGAGATATTAAAATATTTTCCTCTTAGAAAATAATTTAAGTAGTTTTTGAAAAAAGGTTTTAATAGAATTGATATGTGAAAAGAAAACTCTAAAAAATGTTTTTATAAAACTCAACACTTGGGTATAAAATGTTGTTATGAGGAATGATGAGTGAACCCATGACCTCAAGTGGACATCGTATAAAAAGTGATACAATAAGTGGACACATAGATTTCTTAAGGGTTTCCAAGTATTGTTTTTTTCCATAAAAACTTATTATTTTGAAAAGGAATTTTTTTAAAACTTTAAGGAGAAGTACAAGTATTTTAAAAGTGATGTGTTTTTTAAAAAGGTTTTTGAAAAGTATTTTCTATGGATAAATATTTTAAAAACCCTAGAATTATATTTCTGAAAATTATTTTCTATAGTTATATATTTGAAAACTCTACAATTATATTTTTGAAAAGTATTTATCAAATGTTTTATATTTAATATAAAAGATTTTTTTTGAAATATTTTTTAAACAATATTTATAAAAATTATTTTTATTTGTTATTTAAAACCACGTACTAGGTAATTTTAAACTCACCCTACATTTTAAAATGTTTTTCATAGTCTCATTAAAAGTTCCATAGGTTTATGACTTCTTTAAGGATCTAGCGTGTGTGAAGTCAAATAAATTTTTATAGATAGTTGGTATTAAAATCTAAGATGAAGTAAGGTTTTTTTCATAATACTTCAAAACCTAGACTAAAAATATCCTTATGTTGTGTAATGAACTATATTTTTTTTAGTTTTTTAAATATATAATATATTTTTGTACTAGATCCTGAAGTGTGGGTCTCTGGTTGTCACATCAACGGTCTTTTCACCCCTCTTAGATTTATGGTTGTGTGGTCATTAAGTTTATCATGATCATGTTTTCTATCACTATCTATTAGTCATTTTAAGTTAGTTTTCTACTTTATGTCTATTTTTGTAACTTTCCACTAATTTTCTACTTATCTGATATCTCGATTATGTGCTATTTCAGATAACATTTATGTTTCTCACTTTTTCTTTTTTAAGGTTTTTTTATTAACCATTTGTACAATGTGGGTTTAAACAAAGGTATTTTCCAATATTGAACCTTTGATAACCAAGATAAAATTTCAAGATTTTAATTTATTAAATGGGGGGATGGATAATGAAACACCTTGAGATTTTTAAAAAACACTATGTTCAATAGCGTATACAACATACAACACCAAGTTCAAATGAACCATGAAATTTTATTATTTAAATGTTATAGTTATAAACTAGACACTAAGTTAGAAGGTATGAATAGGATTAACCACATTAAGAAATATATATAAAGTTAATACTAAATAATAATTCATTGATTAATTCTTATTAAATTAGAACTTATTTTTTAGTAAATTCAATTTATTCTTCAAAAGTACATTTTCTTTTAAAATGTTTTTATTACTTTTTGTGAGAAAATATTATAATTAATTTATGAATTTTTTAGAAAATGTATTTGATAAAATAAATTTTATTTTTTAAATAAAAATATCAAAATTATCTTAGGGTAAGATTTTGGGATTTTTATGAAAATATTGATTTTTCAGCGAATGGTGAAAATACTATTTTTTGTATGTTTTTGTAAAACTGTCATTTCTTTTCATTTATTTGACAAAAAATAACATTTCAATAAATTATCTGAGATATGAAATTAAAATATAATTCAAAAAATGTGGAAATTCTTCCAACCAAACATACAAATCATAAGAGAGATCGTGAGAAACAATCAAGTATGCAACCCTATTACCCTCTCTTTTCAAGAAAGAGAATTAAAATGCAGACAATATGAGAGAAAGGGAATGGATCTTCAATAAAAGTAATCCAAAGGACCAAAGAACACACTCTAATGCATTGATAACATTAATAATGGATAGATAGTCTGATTCCATGATGAAATTGTTCCATCCTCTCTCAATGGAAAAATCCAGACCAATACATAATGCTTAGGCTTCAACCACTAGTGGATCCCAAAATGCATGGGATGAATTTTGGAAAGCTGTGACTATGCGACCTAAAGGATCACACACCAAAATACCTAATCCAACAGAACCCACCACTAGAGAGAGTCGTGTAAAAATTTATCTTAACCAAATTAGGTGACAGGGGGCTCCATTTACATAAGATAGAGGGTAGAGAAGGGTAGAGAAGATAAATCTCCTTAAACTTTCAAATATCTAACAAATATTACACCCTCTTGATCTAAAAGGAGTATAGCCATGGAATTAGGTAAAATACAAATCCATTTATTTTCATCCAAATAATTTTGACCATAGTGTAGAGAGATTCCACCATCTCTATGGGGAGGAAAAAAACCCATTTCTAGAATAGTGACACAAAACCCAAAAATATCTCTATAAGAATATCATCATTAAAGTTTCATGAATTCCAGAAATTCTTAGCCCCTTGGTAGTGGAAAATATAATTCATGGGAGATTCTAGTTCGAACATGCAAATAGGAAAATAATGATCCTCATTTACATGATATAATGTGAGGAACTAATTTTAAGGGAGGATTCCTATATAAAATTTCCACTAAAAAAACTAGACCTTGGGAGGGATAGCTAGGCACCACAAACTCTTCATGAAAGCATCATCCTATGGGTTTCATATTCTAAGGTCCACCCTATACCATATTTCACCATGTAGCTTCCTAACCTTTTATTACTTCTGTATAGTCTCTCTTAGACTATATATTCCATGAAAGGGATACTCAAAATAATCCTCTTATCTCTATCATTAAACCATTCATCTTGTTTTTCAAAGCACAATCCATTGATAGTATCATTAAAAAGGGAGAAGAACATGTAATACTCTCAATTTTGAACCATAAGGGATGTGTTCATCACCCCACCTCTATAAAAAATCCATGTTTCCCTCTAGATATTCATAGTGGCTCCATCTCTAGTCATCCAAAAAATACCTCACGAAAGAAGATCACCCTAACTCTTGAGAATTCTCCAAAAAAAGATACGATGAGGGATAAGGAATACACAAAAAAAATCCATCTGAGGGTAATATTTGGTTTTGAGGATTTGAGTGCATAAGTAACCAGCATTATGAATCAGCTACCACCCATTATTTTTCAATATAATAGCATTGAACATACACATTTCCTAAAAACCCATACCACTACAAGCTTTAGGTAGACATAGTTTATCACAAGACAACCAATGAACTTTTCTTCTTCCATTGATCATACGCCACCAAAAATTGGAATGTTAAGAGTGAATTTGGTCAATAATAAAGCTAGGTATCTTAAATAAGGATATAACATAGGTGATGATCGATTGAGCCACTTCCTTTATAAGTGTTTCCTTCATTACTTTAAAGACCCTATTAAACTTTTAGGTCTTATTTTTTTTTCTAACCTATCCATAATGATTGATAAGACATCTCTTTTAGAGAGAACATAAATAATATGGAGCCCAAGGTATTTATTATGTTTATCCACCACCAAACTACCTGAGTTTTTATAAAGATCATATTTTCTACTGGAAGTTTCTTTTGATCTGGAGGAAATTCTGGATTTAGAATAATTGATCGATTGTATAGAAAGATTCTCTTATCTATGGATAATATGGAAAATAGAGATGAATTCTTCAAGGGTGTCCCTTGAATAAATAAATAAATCATCATCAAATAAGAAATGGGAAATGTGAATAACCTTTGTGAATCATTTTTAACAATTTTTTTTTTATTTTTTGACAACTAAAATTTTTGTTGTAGAATGTTTTGTTATTCTGGAATCAGACCTAGTCCATTATAATGAGGTTGTTTTCCAAAAACAAGTTTATGGTCCTAGTTTTTTTGTAATAAGATAAACCAGAAATAGAATAAATTAGGGAGATGGAGTTTTTGATCATACAATTTATCGTATTTAGGTCTATCAGCATGACAATTGAAAATCATCAGATTCAAAAATAATTGGGGGTAGAATTTGTTGTTTTATAGAATTATATCTTTGCTGTAATTAGAGAAAGAATAAATTTGATTAAGAGTTTTTAAATAAGAATGTGAATTCATTAGTTATAAATTTTTCATACTTTCTAAAACAAAATCGAACGATGCTTTGTTGATCAAGAAGTTCTGACAGATCATGAGAAATATCATAATAAAATATTCTAAAAAAATTGTGGAGAGTTTTGAAGAATTTTAGAGTTGAGAAATGATATTTTCATTATAATAGGATTTACATAATAATGGGAATTACATAATAATGAGATGAAAAATAAAAAGATGTTGTTGATCCTGAGGAAGAAGAAAATCATACTAAGATTTTTGTACTGGAAAAAATTGTACTGAGATTTTTTTACAGATATTTTCATATTAGGAAAATCATACTGATATTTTCATAATCATATTTTCATATTGATATTTTTGTATTGATATTTTCTTACTTTTAAAATCACACTAAGATTTTTGTACTCAGATTTTTGCACTAGGAAAATCATACTAAGATTTTCATACTCATATTTTCATACTTGGATTTTCATACTAAGAAAATCATACTAAAGTATTCATAATGAAAAATTCATGTTGAGAAATAAAAATATTGTAATGAGCTAAGAAATAAAAATATCTTAATGATCTGAGAAAGAAAAATATTGCAATGAGCTAAGAAAGAAACAGATTGTAATGAAGCCGAGAATGAAATAGATTGTAATGAGCTGAGAAAGGTATAGAGTTGAAGTGGCCAAACCTGAATTTCAAATTTTCATAAATCTTAGAGAAATATAAGGAGGTTTGAAGAAGTCAAATTTGAAGTTTTAAATGTGAGATATTTTCAGAGATTTTGAGATTTGAGGAAGTGGGGAATGATTTCAGGTTTCCGACCTTTTTTTGAGTCGCCTATAAATACTTCCTCAAATCATTTGTTCATTCACAACTTTTACACACACACAAAAGGTAGAGTGATAGAGAATTATAAGTGAAAGTTCCCATATGATTGAAGAAGATTTGTATTGACTATTCTAGCAGAGTTTGAGTTTTACAGATTGATAATGAATTTATTGTATTGAATCATCGTATTAGAAAAATCAGATACAGGATCCAGAATCATCGTACTCATAAAAATTAGATCCAGGATCCATCATTATCATATTTAGAGAATCAGATCCAGAATCATCATACTCAGAAAAATAGGATCTAGTATCCAACATTATCATATTTAGAAAATTGGATCCAGAATCATCGTACTCAGAAAAATTGGATCTAGGACCTAACATCATTGTATTGAAAAAATTATATCCAACATCACCAGATTGAGAAAATTAAATCAATCCAAATTGGATTGAGGATTAATATTGAGAAATTGTAAATCAATTTCAACAAAGTACTTATTATATTTTTTGGATAATTTTTTTTATAATAAAACATTGTAAACTAATAGGAGTCAGTATAATCATTCCTACTAGGATATAGAAGGTGTCTAATGGGAGTTGACACAAGTTTTATTCACTTATTCTTAATAGTGTATTTCCATATACCTACGGGAGAGGATTTGGTAAGGATTTAAGTTCTCACACTAAGGGTGAACCTTGTAAATATTGTGTGATTTAATTGATTTCCTACTATTTCACACATGAGTAATTACTAAAATTTGATAAGGATATAAATCTTAATAGGTTCCAAGGGTTAAGTTTGGAAATAATTGAAACTTATAAAAGTGAACAAATGATTCAACCCACCTCTTAGTTGTTATTAGATCCTTTGGAACTTTAATTGGTATCAGTGGGAAGGCTCCCTTGTTGAATCATTATCATAGATAATATAAATTATTTCAACATTATAGGAATTCCTACATTCAATGGCCAAAATTATTATAGATGAAAAAATGGGATGATTCCTTATATTTTATCTCTTATACGAGAAGTTTTTGATTCTACTAATATTGGTTTTCCACCTATTGAGAAATATAATCCTATGAAGTTTTCTAATAATAGAAATATTGACGTTTATGGAAAGGCTAGAAATGAAATCCTTATGTCCTTATTAGTGAATGTTTATAAGAAGGTAATGGGTCTCAAAAACTTCAAAAAGTATGTGGGACAAGCTGGAAAGTGTTTTCAAAGGGAATACTAAAGTAAAATAAGAAAATATACAAATATAGCATAGTAATTATGAAAACATCATAATGAGAGATGAAGAAACAATTGATGAATACTTCACCAGAGTAAATGAAATTATTTACAACTTCATAGGATTTAGAGATGTCCTGGAAGACTCTAAAATTGTAAATAGACTTATGAGAAACTTTTGGATAGGTTTGATTCTAAAATTTATTCTTTAAAATATATAGATGATTTATCTCTTGTTGAATTTCATAAATTTCTTGTTGCTTATGAAATGAGGAAATCTCCAATGTTGAAAAATAAGATGAAAGATGAAATAGATTTTAAATCTATGAGAAAGGTAAAAATCCAAGATGTTGAAGAAGTTGATCCTTATGAATCTTAAGATAAATAGGATGATGATTTGAATGAAAAAAATCATGTCTCTTATATCCAAGAACTAACTAAGAGGAAGAGTAAATTATGGAGGAAAGATTAGTCTATTTTTTTTGAGTGTGGTGGAATTAGAAACTTTTATTTTAATTTCCCTAAGAAGAAATTTGTAGAATATTGAGATGATTCCAATGAAAAACCTCGATGAAATAAATGGAACAAAAACAAAAAAGAATAAAATTCATCGAGGAAATACAAAAAGAATTTTGTTGGAAACAAAAGAAGTATTTTGAGTAATAAGTTTGAATCAGACTCAACTGAAAACAATTCTTCTAAAGATGAGATTTTATAAAAATTCAGAACCGTCATTGAAAAAGTTGAGAAAACAAAAGACTCATCAGAAAGTGAAGAAGGTGGCGAATAATCCTATATAGAGTATCAGCTTATAATAGAGCTTCTTGCAAGTCTGGAGAAAAAAAATCTCTCAAAAAAGAAATCAAAATGATAAATAAATATTGTGAAGAAGTTACTGAAGGAAAAAAATATGTCATCAAGTAGGAGGATGAATACATTGAAGATATTTTAAGTTAAAAAATTAGAATTTCTAAATAGGGAAATATGATTGATTATATTAGTAAGAAGATGGAAGATAAGAAAGAAGAAGTTAAAAATTTTCAATCAAAACTTCTTTAGTTTAAAAGTACCTTGAGGAAAATGAATTAAAACTTCAAAAAATCCTTGGAAATAAAAGATGAAACTTTTAAAGTTGCCGAGAAGGCTCAATATGAGAATTAAGTGGAATATTATCTTACCCAAAATAATGTTTCATATGATTCACTTAAATTTTAAGGTTTTGAAAAAAGTATTAAGAAAGTTTGGATGGAGAAAGGATGTGATAAAACTATCAAATATAAAAAAGTAGAAAACTCATTCAAAATAAAATATGGTCCATATCCTGAGTATGTTAGATCTGAAAGAAGTTTCCAACCTCAAAAAGGTTTCTATAGAGAAATATATTTCTTAAATAGAAAATAAATATTTTATTGATATTTCTGGTGTTTTGGAATCTATGGGCTTAGATATTATAATTTTTGGAACAACTTATCTCTATCCAGAAGAAGGTTTGATTAAATTGGAAGAAATAGTGAAAGTAGAATGAGTAAGTTTCAGAACTCACAGAAAGTTGAAAAGGTTAATTCTCAAGATGTTAGAAACTTTCCAAAAAAACAATTTGAATGTTTTTAAGAAGTTTGTGGAAGATGTGATCAATCTGTTCATCATGTTGAAAGATGTATGACACTCCTAGAATAAATTCCTTATAATAGAAAAGAAAAGGAATCTGAAAAGAAGAAAGTTGAGGAAAGAGCTTTCGTTGTTGAGATAACTTTGAAAGTAAGTAAAAGGAACAAACCATGGATACTTGACAGTGGTTGTTCTTCACATATGATAGGTGATATAAAAATCTTGAAACATGTTGAAAGTCATGATGGGTGTGTAGTTACCTTTGGGAATGATGGTTCCTTAAGAATAAAAGGAATTAGAAAGGCTGGGATTAAAGCAGAAAAGTTGAAATCTAAGGAAGTTTTATTTTTTTATGGGTAAAACATAAATTACTTAGTGTATGTAAAATTTGTGACAATGGAAAAAAAGTTGTTTTTAGAAAAGATTTTTGCATCATCAAAAGCGTGAAAGATGAAAAATTCATTACAAAAGGAGAAAGAACCAGTGGGAATCTCATTCAAATAATAGAATTTAATAACTCATGTTACTTGAGTGCTGAATATGGAAAAAAATTGTGTCACCAAATACTTTTCCACCTTGGAAAGAAAAACATGAATAAACTTTCTAAAGTTGATATTGTTCAAAATTTTCTAGAATTGAATAGAAGAGATAAAGATGTTTGTACCATAAAGGAAAGATGACAAACAAAAGTCATAAAAGATTT
The DNA here is from genome assembly GCA_963277665.1 of Viscum album. Classification (NCBI taxonomy): domain Eukaryota; kingdom Viridiplantae; phylum Streptophyta; class Magnoliopsida; order Santalales; family Viscaceae; genus Viscum; species Viscum album. The sequence continues at coordinate 2,051,061,024 of OY728146.1, read as the reverse complement.
GAGATTCAATATAGTAGGCCACTTGATCTTATTCATTCTGATTTATGTGGGCCGATGAGATATCAATCAAAAAGAGGATACATATATTTTACCACTTTTATTGATGATTTCTATCAGATTAAAAACATCATGTTTATGAAGTACAAGTCAGAGGCTATTGAAAATTTAAAATTCTTCAGGAAATATGTTGAGAAAAAAATGGGGGTTTCCATAAAGAAGTTGAGAAAATATAATAGTACTAAATTTACAAACAATTCTTTTTAAGCTTATCTAAGAAGGCATGGTATCAAAAATTAGTATATTTCTCCCTATACTCCACAAAAAAATGCAGTAGCAAAAAGAAAGAATAGAAGCTTGGTGTAAATGGGAAGAAGTATGTTAGCTGAATACAAACTTTCAAAGTTCTATTAGAGAGAATCCATTAGTACTGTTGTACATGTTCAAAATAGATGTTTGTTGAGACTGGAAACCAACATGACTCCTTATAAAATGTGGTATAACAAAAAACCTTAATTGAAATAATTCAAAGTTTTAGGAGTCCGTGTTTTCTCAAAATAAAAAATCTAGATTTGGGAAAGTTTTATGAGAAAGTTGAGGAATGAACTTTTATAGGTTATTTACCAAATGGAAGAAGTTAAAAATGGTGGAACAAATGTTTACAAAAGTTGGTGAACTCATATGATGTGAAATTAATTGAAATTCAATGTTCCTTAAAAAAAGTTGTTAAGAATATTGAGGAGTATACACTATAGAATTCCAAAAATAGTGAATGTTATCCAAAACATACTTGTCAAGATTTATATGAGTCATATGGTGAGGGAAGTGAATTTGGGAGAAAAACTTTGGGATTTATTACCTTAAAAAACATGATGAATATGAAACCATTATTGGGAAATGGAAGGATCCAATTTAGACCAAAAGGAAGTTGAGATTAGAAAATCAAACTTCACTTATCTCAAAATTTGAACCCGAATCAGTCTCAGAGGCTATTCAACATAAAGAATTGGTGGATTCTATGAATGAAGAGCTAGATCAGATTGATAAGAATGAAACATGGGAACTTGTTCCAAGGTCAGAAAATAAAAATGTTATTGGAAAAAAGTGGGTTTATAGAAAAAATTGAATGATAATGAAGAAGTTTCAAGAAACAAATCAAGAATTGTTTGTAAAGGATATACATAGGTGGAAGTTTTGTATTTTGATGAAAACTTTTCCCCCATTTCAAGGCTATAAACTATTATAATTTTTCTTGTAGTGGATGCTTATCAGAATTAAAAAGTTTATTATATGGATGTAAAGTCATCTTTGTTAAATGGTGAGATTGAGGAAGAAGTTTACATTGAATAACCTTATAGAATTAAACTTTATGGGGATGAAAAATTTTTGTAAATTGAATAAAGCCTTGTATGGGCTAAAATAATCTCCATGTGCATAGTATTCTAAGCTTGAAAATTGTTTGAGAATGTTTAACTTTTATAAAGGAAAAGTTGATAGAAACTCTTATGTGAAAGATGTTGACTTCAGAACTCTAATTGTAATTGTTTATGTGGATGATATAATTTTTTCTAGGGATAGAGAAGATGCTTGTAAAACATTTTCTGAGGGAATGAAGAAGAATTTTGAAATGTCAATATTGGTAGAATTAACTTTCTTTCTTGGATTATAAGTTGAAAAAAAAAACAAAAATACATTTTCTTATCTCAAGAAAAGTATTCCAGGGAATTGTTAAAGAAGTTTGGGATGATAGAATCCAAAGAAATTTCAACTCCTATTTCAGTGATCATAAAGTTGAGCAAAGATGAATTTAGAACAAGTGTGAATGAGAAAGATTTTCAGAAGCTAATAAGAAGTCTTTTTTACTTTACAACCTTATAACCTGATATTTTTTATGCTGTGACTTTATGTTCCAAGTATCAAAGTAATCCAAAATAATCACACATGTTGGTAACAAAGATGATTTTGAGATATGTCAAAGGAACAACTTCACATGGGTTGTTATACAAAAGAAATAGTGAGATGAAGTTTCATGGTTATACTGATGCTGATTGGGCCAGAGATTCTAATGGTATAAAATCAACCTCAAGAGGAAAATTTTTCTTGGGTGAATATTATGTGAGTTGGTATTGTAAGAAACAAAGTTCAATAACTTTGAGCATAGCTAAATCTGAATATGTTGAAGCTACTCAATATTTTAATCAAATGTTGTGGATGAAAGTTAAGCTAAAAAATTTGAAAGTAAAAGTTTCTAAACCATTACAGATACTTTGTGATAATCAGAGTGCAATTGATCTTTCTAATAATCCTATCCAACATTCAAGATCAAAGAACATTGATATAAATTTTCACTTTATAAAAGATAACGTTTTTTCTGGAGATATTTTTCAGGAATACATTTCAAAAAAGTCTCAAATTACTGATATCTTTACAAAAATAATTACTAAATAAAGGTTTGTGGAATTGAGGATATAAATTCATGTTCAGCCTCCTCCCATGAATTCCTAAAACTCATAAGGAAGTTACCCCCACTGTGCTTTAGATTATTCTGAAAAAGGGGGAGAGAAAGTAACAACTTTTTAATTTTTAAGAAGTTTTACTTATCTTTCTTTTATGAATATGAAGTTGTGGTTATCATAAAATGGGGGAGAGAAAGAATGTGAGAAAATAAATAATGTGGGTGAGATAAAGGAAGTGTGAAAAGAAAAGTGAAGAGAGTTTATCTTTACATGTCCGCAAAACTTTCTTTCCACTTAGGGATTGAATTTCGTTAAAAACATTACTTTATCTAGTAGTGTGGTGCCATGACACTTTTTTTTGAGAAAGGATATGTTTTGATAAAATTCAAAAAGTTGTGTTGAGAAAAATTCCAAGATTTTTAAAAGTTTTTAACAAGGATTGTCAACAAATCCAAAGGGGGATATTGAAGAACCTCTATGAATTATTTTTAATCAAGTTTTTGTATTTTTTGAAAAGTAACTTTTTTTGGAGAAAGATTTTGTTATTCAGGAATTAGACCTAGTCCATCGTAATGAGGTTGTTTTCTAGACCCAAGTTTCCAGACCCAGGTTTTTATAATAAGATTAATAAGACATAGAAGAAGTCAAGAAGATGAAGTTGTTGATCATAAAATTTATCTTATTCAGGTCCATTGGCATGACAATTTAAAATAATATAATTCAAAAAGAATTGAGGGAAGAATTTATTGTTTTCTAGAAGTATATCTTTGCTATAATTATAGAAATAATGAATTTTCTAAATAGTTTTGAAAGAAGAATGTGAAGTTAAAAGTTAGAATGTTTTCATACTTTCTAAAATAAAATCAGATGATTCTTTTCTGATCAATAAGTTCTCACAAATCACAAAAACTCTCATGATAAAATCTTTTGAAGAAATGGTGGAGAGGTTTGAATAATTTTATAGTTGTAAAATGAGATTTCCATAGTAATGGGAATTATATCAAAATGATATGAGAAAGAAAAAGATGTTGCTAATCCTGAGGAATAAGAAAATCGTACTTAGATTTTCGTACTCATATTTTCGTACTGATATTTTCTTTCTGGGAAAAATCATACTAAGATTTTTATACTGATATTTTAATACTAGAAATCATACTCATATTTTTATAATGATATTTTCATACTGAGATTTCCGTACTGAGATTTCCGTACTAAGATTTTCGTACTTGGATTTTCATATTGGGAAAATCGTATTGAGATTTTCTTACTCAAATTTTTATACTCGGATTTTTATACCGAGTAAATCATACTAAAGTATTTATAATGAAGATTTTGTGTTGAGAAATAAAAATATAATAATGTGCTGAGAAATAAAAATATTGTAATGAGATAAGAAATAAACAGATTAGGATGAGCTGAAAAAGGTATAAAGAGTTGAAGTGGTCAAACTTGAATTTCAATTTTTCATAAATCTCAGAGAAATCTAAGGTGGTTTGAAGAAGTAAAATTTTATGTTTAAAATGAGAGATATTTTCAGATATTTTGAGATTTGAGGAAGTATGGAATGTTTCCAAGATTCCTACCTTTATTTTTTGAGTCGCCTATAAATACTTCCTCAGATCATTTGTTCATTCACAACTTTTACACATGCATAAAAGGTGGATCACTGGAGAATTAAAAGTGAAAGTTACCCTTTGATTGAAGAAATTTTTTATTGAGTATTATAGGAGAGTTTGACTTTTTTATATTGATAATGAATTCATTGTATCAAATCATCATCTTGGGAAAATTGGATATAGGATCCTGAATCATCGTACTTAGAAAAATTAGATCCAGGATCCAGTGTTATCGTATTCATAGAATCAGATCTAAAATCATCATACTCAAAAAATAAGATCCCAGATCCAACATTATTGTATTCATAGAATCAGATCCAGAATCATCATACTCAAAAAATTCGAATCCAGGATCTAGCATCATTGTATTGAGAAAATTGAATCTAGCATTGTCAGGTTGAGAAAATAGGACCTTTCTAAATCGGACCAAGGGTTTTGACTGAGAAATTGTGGATCAGTTTAAAAAAAGTCTTTATTCTTTTTTTGGCTCAATTTTTCATAAGTAAACATTTTAAACTGATGGGAGTCAGTATAATCATTCCTATCAGGAGATAAAAGGCATCTAACAGGAGTTGTTATAAGTTGTATTCACTTATTCTTAATAATGGATTTCCATAGACCTACGTGATTGGTTATGGAAGGGATGTAGGTTCTTGCACTAAGGCCGAACCTTATAAATATTGTGTGATTTACTTTCTTTCCTACTATTTCATGTATTAGTATTTAATAAAAGTTTATAAGGATATAAATCTTAACAGGTTGCAGGGGTGAAGTTTTGGAAATAATTGAAACTTATAAAATTGAAAAATTGATTCAACCCCCCCCCCCTTCTCAGTTGTTATTCGATCCTTTGTAACTTTAAAATGGGTGGAATTCATCTATAAACCATTTCCCCATGAAATTTTTTGTCTTTAACTACCACTAAAATTATTTTGGAAAATGAATCCACCACTAAGATAAAAAGGAAAGGGGAAGGTGGACCCCCCTTTCAGAATCTCCTAGAAGGGGTGAAGCTTTTAGAAAGAGTTCCATTGATATTAATCTTGAAAGAGACATAAGAGACACAATTCATGATGGAATATACCCATTTAGGGCATAAAAACTTTTTTCCCATAACAAAATAGAGGAAAGGATACTCAACCCTATTATAGGCCTTCATCATATAAAGATTTCATTCCATGATACCTCTTTTTAAAAAAGAGTGTGTTTTCATATAGTAAAAAACTTCATGAGAAAAAAATATAATTATCCTAGATGATCCTTTTGGGGATGAACACACTCTAATTTTTAGAAATAATGGAGGGTAGGAAAGGGCATAGACAATTGACCTAAACATTGGAGAAAGTTTTATAGACCACGTTGCATGAACTAATAGTCCTAAAATTTGAGACCACATATGGTTTTTTTTATTTTTAGAATGAGATTAATTATAGTTTGATTTAGCATATAGAAATTAGCCTTACCCACCCAAATATCACTCATGAGGACTAAAATATATCTCCCAAAAATATGATAATATGTTTTGAAGAATATGGTGTGAAATCCATATGGTCCTGCTAATTCAATTAGATAGATTTGTTTAAGATCCAAAATGATATCATAATCATAAAAATCACACAGAAGATGATGATTCATTGAATCCATAACAATTGGCTCCATACAAGAGGCAATATCAGAAGAAATTCATGACCCCCATTATGTATAAAGATCCTAGAAAAAAATTCAAGATAAGATCATGAGTTCCATTTTCATTTTCCACCATACACCCTTAATCATTTTTGAGGAAGGAGATTATATTTTTACACCTCATAGAGGATTTATGGTGGAAATATAACGTATTGGAATCACCCTATTTTATATGGTTTTTGAATGAACATAACTCCCAAAATATCTCCTTGATTTTAAGAACCACCACCAATTATTTTTCAAATCACAAAATTTTATGAAGAAATATATCATTTGGATGTGATAATATATCTCATTTAGGTTCCTTTCAATATTTTAATAATAGAAATATAGCTGTTGAAATTTTGTGTGGCTCTAATATTTTAAATTAACCACTAATTTTTGGATATTATTACCCATATTGGGATCCCACTCCTTTCACCAGGTGCATAAAACCTCTTTAAATTCCCTATCCTTAACCCAGAAGTTTTAAAATATTCAAGTATTTTCATGACTTGGTTTTCTTTTTCCATGAGATGTATCAATTAGGATTGGAATATGGTCTGAAGTGGAAGGAGTCATCTGGGAGACCTAAAAGAATATAAATAGCTTAGTATATTTAGAAAACCCCAAGAATATATCCAAACATTCAACAATATGATTATTAACTAAATTACCATGGAACCATGTGAACGTACATCTTGAATAACCATGATAAAAAAGGTCCAAATGCTAAATTGCCTATCAGAAGTCTATCATTGGCACATAGGGTCTAAAAGTTCTTCCTTTCTTTTTTATGTTGAAATAAAATAAAATTGAAATCCATACCAACAAGGAGAGGAACATACAACTCCATTTGAAGAATATTGATTATCTTCCAAGACTTCTCTTTTTACCTTCAAGAGTTCCATCCATAAAAGCTAAAGAAATTCCAAACCGGGGTGTCTAGTTGATGGATGGAAGTAGCTATGTGGTTAGGGTAAAAAGTATTAACCCTAATATCTAGATCCTCCCTCTATAGATGGAAAATTACACCAAATTTTCCTTGATGCGAGATAGGAAAATAGCCTTAAAAACTATACTTTCTTACAATACCATCCATGTCCTTACTTTCTAACATGATTTTAGACAAGAAAACCACACCAGGGAAAATTTTAGTACACTAGAACTGAAGTTTCTGAATTGAGAATGGGTTTATAAGCTCACGATAGTTCCAACATAATATTTTCATTGTGATAGGTGGGTATGGTTCAAACTATCCTCTACCTATAAAATTTCTAGACAGGAACCACCCCTACCACTTTCCATCTTTTGGCCTATCTCTCACTGATCGGTGGATCCTCCATGCATATTTTATGACCACCATTATCTAATATACTCAAATCCCAACCATTATCCCCTATCACTTTAATTTTACACATATACTATTTTTAGGTATAGTAAAATAAGGTTCTCTCATGCCTTCATCTTATAAGGGGATAAACCGGGTTCAATGAATGGTTGTGTAATGATCTGATCTAGTGGGTCGGTACATATCCACTTCGTATAGGGGAAGAGTTTGTCTTTTTCTTCAAGGATTTTCAAGCTATCCCTAGGGGGATCATCCTTCAACCATGATGGATTTACCAAGGATACATGGGGAGTTCCATAATTGTGTGTTGTATCTCCAATAACCTGATTCTCCATATCCTCAGATCATAAATTTACATGATGTTCTATATAAAAAACTAGGGAACCCATCATGATGGGATTGTTATGGACTGGAACTACATGCATACATAAATATTTTGAAATAATATCCCCGTCTCTTTGTTTTTATGATTCTAGAATGAAGGATGTTATTGGTTTTTTTTTTCATGCAACTAAGGGCCATATTTTAAGTTAGTATTCCCTTCTATATCCATCAAATTTGGTGTAAATTATTTCTTTGTATGCCCCATACATCCATAGAAGAAACTGAAGATTAGTAATTTTTTATATTCTAATGATATCCAAGCATTCAATTCCTCTTTAGAAAGAAAGACTCATTGCATGAGTTGTTGTGCAACATTGATTAACACTCTAATCTGGATAGGTGGACCCCATTGAATTAGATTTTATTGATCCCATTTAAAAAACTCACTAATTTGGGAACCAATTTTACTCAAAATACATTTTGGTTTACTAAGAAAGGGATTCCTTTCAATTGAATTCAAAAGAGTGTTTTTGAGAAGGATATATCTTGAATGTCTTATTCATTTTTAAGGTCCTCCATAATAATAATATGACTATAGAATGGCCAGATAATTCCTTTAAGGATCTTCTGTTTTTCCATTGCATTGAAGAATTCAAAGATCAAAAGGCCCTCTCCTATTTCTCTAATGGACACTCCATCCTCTAGATGCCATATATTTTAAAGGGTGTTTTTAGGGTGTTCATGTTAAACAAACGAATGATGATAAATTTTTCACCGATGAGGAGTGATATCTGATTCTTAAGGAACACATCCTCATCTTTTTCCAGCTATAATAGCTGATTCCTATCTGTCTATCAATGTAAGATTATTCAATTAGGATATAATATCAAGCACTATTGTACCATTTATAACACAAAAGAGAATAATTGAATCATCATAAAAGGGTTTTTGATCAATATTACAAACATAGAAATATTGGTAAACCATTTCCACCTCAATCACAGTATCATCAATATAAGATTGTCTAGCTAAAGAAACCAATGTATAAAAACAGTGGATACGACGATCCAGAAGAACCATAAATTACAGAGATCAAAGAAAGAAGGAAAGGGTGATACAAATAGTCCAGTGATACAAATGAGTTGAAAAATCTATCTTCCACTGGTCCGAAACATCACTAAACCTAAGAAATTATAGAAAAATAAATACCCTTATTAAAACCTAGGAACACACTCTCAAACACAGAGTGACTTATTTCATTTATTTTAATTTAAATGCACCATTATTATTTGAAATTTTATATTAAAGTACAATAGTTATCCTTTAGTTATAAATAATTTAATTAATTATATAGGAATCAACATTATACTTTATTTTTATATAAGTTCATTTTTAGGTTTAAAAATGAAATTTTTCTAAAAATTATTTTCATTGTATTTTACACATTAATATTATTTATGGAGTTTAAATAAATTTAATTTTATGAAATGGTATTTGTTTCTGTATTCATCAATTCAAATTTATCCTAGGGTGAATTTTTGAGATTTTTTTGAAGAAGTTAAATCTATGGTGAATGGTAAAAAATTAATTTATATGAAATATAGTATCTTTTATGATATCATCAAGACATAAACATCATATAAAAATTTATTGAAATTTTGGAATGAATAATTTATGATAATATAATAAAAATATCATAAAAAAATTATTCAAAATATATAAATTAGAATTTATTTCATGATAAATATGAAAATTATTTTCAGTGCCGACACAGAGCTTGCGTAACACTAGAAAAGTCAAATTTAGTGTCCTAAAGATAATATCTGAGAATAAAGAAGTCAATTTTTCTACTTGAAAAATAAAAAATGAATTATTTTTGATTATTTTTATGGGTAGATATAAATTTTTTAGTTATATAACCAGTGATTTATTCAAATTCTTGTGCAATGCTCGTGTAAGGATGAAAAAGTCAAAATAACATAATAAATAAGTTTTCATGAAATAAATGTGAGTAAATATACATATTGAGTGAATATAAAAGTTTATATTTAATTAAATTAATTTATTTTTATGATGGGAATTTATTTTTTAGTGATGAAATAATTCCCTTAAATGCTTTTAGAATGCTGACACAGTGCTTGTGCAAGCAGTAGAAAAACCAAGTAAATTATTTTAAAAACTGGAAAAAAATATTTTAAACATAAGTTAATGTGTCTCAAAAAATTTAAAGATAAATTTAACATATTATAGAAATGTTAGAGGTTTATATTCAAGTTCAATTTCTTTCACTTTGTTTTCAATGTTAAATAATGTGAATAGTTCTTAAAACAATATTAATAGTATTTTATGTTAAATAATATTTTATTAAATAATTTAATTTTTTTAAAGAGGAATAAAATGGATAGTAAATGTTTTAAAATTTAATAATTTGGATATTTATGATCCAATTTCTACCTTGTAAGAAAAATTATAGCCCTTTAACATTAAAAAAAGTCATTTCTATGGTTAAGGTTAAAATTGATTAACTAAGGGGTTAAACAAAAAGACAAGGTTTAAAATGATATATAAACCTGATTTTTACTATATGATTATATTAAGACCTCATATTCCTTATATTTGAATTATTACACCTAGATTTTCAATTCCATGAGTTGGTTCAAATCCTCTTTCGGTTCTTAGCATTCTCTTGGTTTCTGGGTGTTCCAGGTTTGAAATTTTGGTTCCTCTTGTGTTATTGATCTCTGACCTTATTCTTGGGGGTCTTGTGTGGTACTTTACCTCCTCTTTTTTTGAAGTGATGGTGTTAGGTTGTGGTGTTTTGGAGTTGGTTTTGTGACACTCCTAGTGGATCCACTTGTGGGGTAAGTTGTTAAGGTGGTTTTTACCCTTGAGTTGGATGAGTTTTGGGGTGAAAAGGATGGTTTCTTTTGGGAATTTTCTCACCTATCCTTGGACTATATTTACCCCTAGGTTTTTCCCTTATACCCCTTTGAAATTGGGGGCAAAAAATTACTTTTTGGGTGAACAGAACATGCCGCACGTATTGGCCGCACAATTTACTAAACTGTGTAGCCAAACCATGCAGGGTGTCCAGCTTATTAGCCAATAAAAACACATATGTTAATTAAATTTTAATGGTTTTAAATGATAATTTTTGATCTTATGGGCCTGAGTTAGTGGATTTTTATTTTTAACATCTATTATCATCATTTGTGCACTTCATGCCTAATGTACACCAATTTTGGCTCAATGATTCATATGATTTTAAGGAATGTAATTATCTATATTTTAATTCGATATTTTGGGAAATGGATATAAACTTTAATATAAACATTTTTCATTCAGGGATGAATGAATTATTCATAAAGTATGATGGATATATTTGTTGATGAAAAGAAACAATTCTGGAGAAGGAAAATTGGACATCAACCCACTGTTGAGAATGTGGGGCCCACAATATAAGCCCACTGAAGCCCAAATTTTGTGGGATTATATAATAAATGTAGAGGAAAAAATAATTCTTTAGGAGCTAGTACTAATTTTTCCTCCATGGTGGTTATTAAGGTGGACCAAATAGAATATCAAAATATGGGCCAGAATCTGTGGCTCATAATGTTATCCCACTAAATTGGCCATAACACCTGATCCACAACTTCAAATAGCCCCAAATTTTACAGAAATATAGAAGAAATCCGGGGACAAAAACAGAATCTTCTACGTCCCATAGAGATTCGGCAATATGCTTGTCCATATAGGATGACCTTTTTAGGGGAGACAAGGAGGATAAAAAGTCAAGGAGGGAATCAATTTCTCCACTACTTTCCACCACCCTAAAGCCTAAATTAATTTAATAATTGGGAATAAATTGATTGAGGATAGGCCTAAGGCTTAAAAATTTCTCATTTAAGGTATTTTTGGTGATGGGGAAGATATCTCTTGTTTTTTATGTAATGTTATGATGCCAAAGTTCCTTTTTAATGTTTTCAATTTCCAGGTAAGTTTCTTTTTGTATTTTTATGTTCTTAATCAACATATTTATCTTATATTCTTCCCATTTCTTTAATTAAAACTATATAATCACAAATCACAGTGATATCTCTATGTTGTGGTGAATTAGTTCACACATAGGTGTGAATTTCATTCACACACATGGGGGAGTTCTCGTTATTTCTGCGGTTTTAATTTCTTCAATCCAATTCTTGTAAGCCATCTTCTGCCAACGATTGAGAGTATACCATCAATGGAGAGATATCCCTTTAATGGGTTGATCATAGGAAGATGAAAAGGTTGGATTGAATTTTATTTTATGAACTAATTGTTGTTAATTGGCTAATTAATTTAATACTTCCATTTTTTAGTTATTTACACTCTTCATCTTTATTGTGTTTGAGGAAGCTAAATCCAAGTACTAAAATGACCATATAACTTGGAGAGATCATGAATTTGGTCCTATAGGTGTGTAGGGGATTAGTAATTGATTTTAGTTAGCATCAAACCAGAAAATGATGAAGGTAGTGTTATTTTTAATAATGGATTCATCACGAATTAATAAAACCAAAATTGTCTAAATAAGTGAAATTCATTCAATCCACCCTGAGCATAATCCTAAGATCAACCCATTTTCATTAAATTGAATTAACTCAGGTTTCTTGGTGTTATTTAAAACCATATAAAATCAAAACCAAGTTGGCCACTTCATAGCCAAAAATTCATCTCATATGTTGTGTATCTTAGGTATCTTCTTAGGTATCAGTGGATTCGACAACCCAAGCTAGACTACAAAGACCGTTCTACCTTTATATCTTGGGTAAATTTGAGCGTGAATCAAATTTTGGAGTCGTTGCCGGGGACCAAGTAAGTACCTTAGACCAAAACCTTATTTCCTCACCCTCATTATTCTATTATCACCCAATATCTATTATCTTGTCCCTTTCTTGTTTTTTTTCTTTTTGGTGCATGTCCGCCTACACCCATGATAATTCAAAAAAAAAATAGTTAGGGTGGAAATTCCTAGGATAGGGGAGTCAAGTGAACCTAGGGGATTGTTTCCATTAGATATTAATCTTCTTGATACTACAGATTCAACAATTGAGCCTATTTTAATGGAAGGTCTTCAAAAAAACCAACTCATAAACCAGGGTGGAAACCAAAATGGAAATCCAAATGAGGCGGCCCCAAACTTGGGGAATGCAGTTGATCAAACCTTGAATGACTACCTCACACCTTCTTGGACCAATGCCCACTCATTAATTAGACACAACTCCCTAGGATATTCCAACTACATCTTTAAACCCCATGTCCTAAACCACCTTTCCAAATTCCATGGAATGGAGTCCGAGATTCCCTACCTTCACGTTAAGGAGTTCAATGACATTGTAGAAACCATGTGTCCCCCACATCAACTAGAATTAGATAAGATGAGGCTATTTACTTTTTCTTTGAAGTATTGAGAAAAAAATTGGCTAAACAACTTGATAATTACATCAATCAACTAATGGGACCAATTTCAAAGAGAATTCTACAAAAAATACTTCCCTCATCACAAAATAATTGCACTTAAAAAGTTCATTCTAAACTTTTTTGAAAAAGAGGGAGAGTCATTCTATAAAACATGGGAGAGGTTCAAAGACAACTAAACATGGTTCCAAATCATGGTTTTTCTATACCTGAACAAGTGAGAATTTTTTATGAAGGGTTGGGCCCAGGGAACAAATAATTCATTGACATGATGTGTAATGGAACCTTTAAAAACAATGCCTTAAATGATGCTTACAAGTATCTGGAAATCCTTGCTGAACAAAACCAAACATGGGGAACTTCAACATATTCTGAAAAGCCACAAATAACTACTAGAATTAATGAACTTAGAAAAGAGGAAATCCTTAGGGCTAAACTCACAACAATCTCTAGGAAGGTTGAAGAGATAGACCTTAGGAAAGTCCATGAAATCCAAACTGTAGACCCTATTTGCACAATTTGTGACAAACATGACCATAAGATAGAAAAATACCCAACCATTCCATCAATCAAGGATGTTCTTTTAGGAGGACCCCCAGCAGAAGTAAATGCTTTGAACATTCAAAATCCTTAATACCAAAACACCTTCAACCCAAGGTATAATGACCACCCAGGCTTCCGCTGGAAAGATAACCAACAACCTAGACAACCACAGGGACAAAATCCTTACCCTCATAAGAACTACCAAACCCATAACAAGTTCCAAACCTAACATATCTAATACCAATAGCCACTGGTCCATTTTCAACAAACCATCCCACCTCCAAAATATCCCCCTAGGATAAACCAATATTATCAAGAAATAACCCAAAGTGTTCCACAAATCCTACTAGAACAACTATGCAAACAAATGGAAAGGATGAACTCAGAAGTATCTTCCCTAAAACAAGAACATCAAACCATCAAAACTGGAAAGGCACCCATTCCAACACAAACCATTCCACAAAAAACAGTAAGGGGAGAGTCAAGCTGCACTCAAAAAAATCATGAAAAACTAAAGACTATGACTGTTTCAAGACATGGAAAATTAATTGAGAAACATGAACAACTAATTCAGAATCCATATGAAGATTCATACTAAGATGAAAATTCAAATGAACAAAATGATCAAACTGAAAAACATGATAACATTGTCAAATAAACAACTATTCAACAAAGAACCCCACAAACTGCTCCATTTCCTCAACAAATGAGGGGGAAAACCAAGTCTGAATAGAGTGAAACATTTAGGGAAATCTTATCACAAGTCAAGCTGAACATTCCCCTTCTCGAGGAAATCCAAACCATACCTGCCTACTCAAAGTACCTTAATGAATTATGCACTTTTAAAAGAAAAATTTCACATAAAAACCAAGTACTTTTGGTTGCTAATGTGAGTACCACCATTCAAGGGACCATTCCTCCTAAGTTGAAAGACCCAGGTTTCCCTTACATCAATGTTGAACTAGGAGAGAGAAAAGTTGTCAAGACCTTGTGTGATCTAGGTGCTAGTGTCAATCTCATCCCCTATGTTGTGCACTGCCAGTTTGGCCTATAAGAGATCCAACCCAGATTTGTCACACTTCAACTTGCTGATCATAACATTATGGTTCCAAAGGGGATTTTAAAGAACGTTCAGGTAAAGGTTGAAAACTTCATTTACCCTGCTAACTTCATTGTCCTTGACAACCATCCAAACTTAGGAAATAAGTAAAAAACCACAATCATCCTTGGTCATCCTTTCCTTGCAACAATCAACTCTGTTATCCGAGTTTGAAATGGGAACATGACCATCACCTTTGGAAACATGAGTCTAGACTTTAACATCTATAATGAATTCTCACAAATAGAGGATGGCGAGGATATTCATGAATTAAACATGATAGGAATCATTGATATTGAATCCATAGAACATCAAGGAATATTTGATGGATGTTTAAGTTCGGATGAGGTTGATTTCCTTTGTTCACATGAAGGATGTTTATCTCCTTGGATTTAATCATTTTCAAATTTATCTTATGATGAAGTCTTAGGTCCAACAATCAGTGAAACCTTTAAGGAAAACACTTTCATCGGGACCAATCAAAATTCCTTCCCTAAATCTGATCAAACCAATCTTGTAACTGAAAATTATACACATGTGGATTCAATTCTATCTAAAACTATAGGAAACAAAATAAATCTTGATCCAATGTCCCAATCTTCTGCTAAAATTCTAAACCAACCTGATCTTGAATTGAAGGAACTTCCCAATGCACTCAAGTATGCCTTCTTAGGGGATAATCAAACACATCCTATTGTAATTTCTTATTCTCTTGAATCCAATCATGAGAGGATGCTTCTATATGTCCTTAGGAAACATAAGAAAGCCATTGGTTGGACCCTGTCTGATATTCCTGGGATTAGCCCACTTATCGGGACTGATAGTATTGTTCTGGAATCTGATTCAAAGCCATGCCATCAACCTCAATAGTGACTGAATCCTAATCTCATGGAAGTAGTGAGAAAATAACTTCTGAAATTATTAAAAGATGGTATCATATATTCCATAGCTGATATTGAGTGGGTCAGCCAAATCCAAGTGGTTCAAAAAAAGGATGGAATCATAGTGATAACCAATAAGAATGGAGAGATTCTTCCAACAAGGGTGGGTAGTGGCTGGAGAGTCTGCATCGACTATAGGAAACTAAACTCATTTACCAAGAAGGACCATTTACCCTTACCATTCATTGAACAAGTCATTGAGAGAGTCGCATGTCACACCTTCTACTATTTCTTAGATGGGTACTCAGGGTATAATCAAATTGAGGTCTCCCTAGATGATCAAGGGAAGACTACATTCACACGTCCATTCAGTACCTTTGCTTTCAAACGCATGCCCTTTGGGTTATGCAATGCCCCTGGAACCTTCCAGCGGTGCATGATAGGAATCTTCTCAGACATGGTAGGGGATTTTCTATAGGTCTTCATGGATGAATTATCTATGTTTGGGGATACATTTGAGGGATGTCTGAGGAACGTGGAGAGAGTCTTGTTAAGACGTGAAGAAAAGAATCTAGTTCTAAACTGGAAAAAATGCCATTTCATGGTTAAAGGTGGACTAGTTATAGGCCATCTAGTCTCAGTTAGGGGGATTGAAGTTGATAAATCTAAGGTTGACATCATTCATCACCTTCCATCACCCAAAAATTTCAAGGAAGTGAGGTCTTTCTTAGGACATGCTGGTTTCTATAGAAGGTTCTTAGGAATTTCAGCTTTATTTCTCGACCACTTTGTGATATATCAGTGAAATGTGATCCATTTTTATGGACAAAAAGCTATGAGGAATCATTATCTACACTCAAGTAAACTCTTATATCTCCACATATCATGCAATCTCCAAATTGAAAACTTCTTTTTGATCTCATGTGTGATGTGGGTGAATTCACTGTAGGAGCAGTCTTAGGATAATGGTGTGAGAAAAATCCATGTGTCATTGCTTGTACAAGAAAATCATTAAATGATGCACAAATAAACTACACCACCACTGAGAAAGAGTTTCTTGATATTGTCTTTACCTTAGAGAAATTCAGATCCTATATATTAGGATCACCCATCATTGTCTTCACTGACCATTCCACCCTGAAATACCTTTTCAAAAAACAAGATTCCAAGGCTAGACTGATTAGGTGGGTACTTATCTTACAAGAATTTGACCTCACAATCAAGTAAAAAAAGGTTGTTGATTTTTTTTTTCTAATCACATCTTTAGGATGGAATTCAAAGACATATCAAATTACCTTTATGTGTCTGATTCATTCCCTGATGAACACCTATACTCTGTGAGTGACTTCCCTTGGTATGCACAAATATCCAAATTCTTAGTTACAGGAGTCATTCTAAAATTCTTAGGGACTCAAGATCGAGGTAAATTACTTTATGAGGTTAGGAAATATGTGTTTGATGATCCATACCTCTATAAGTTTTTCCCTAACCAAGTCATTAGGAGGTGTGTCTCAGAATCTGAACAAGATTCCATCCTTAAATTCTGTCATAGTGAGGCATGTGGAGGTCACTTTTCCTTTAAGAAAACTTCTACTAAGGTTTTTCAGTGTGGTATCTTCTGGCCCACCCTCTCAAGGGACTCCTACACATTTTTTCAAAGCTGTCCTAAGTGTCAACAAGTAGGGTCAATCACAAAAAAGAATCAAATGCCACTCACTCCCATCTTAGTGATTGAAATCTTTGACTGCTGGTAAATTGATTTCATGGGTCGCTTCTCAAAATCTAGGGGATATCTGTACATCTTTTTAGCTGTCAATTATGTCTCCAAATGGGTTGAGCCCATTCCTACAAAATCCAATGATCATCAAACTATTATTATATTTCTCAAGAAAAACATCCTCTCTAGATTTGTAATTACTAGGGCTATCATTAGTGATCATGGAACTCATTTCTGTAATCTTCATTTCTCAGAACTCATGAAAAAGTATGGAATTTCTCACAAAGTGTCCACTGCTTACCACCCACAAAACAATGGTCAAGATGAGTTATCCAATCAAGAAATCAAACAAATTCTTGAAAAAACTGTTAATCCATCTAGGAAAGATTGGTCATGCAAACTCTTAGATTATCTTTGGGACTATCAAACTACATTTAAAACCATTTTAGGAATATACCCATATAGGTTGGTTTATGGAAAATCATGCCATTTTCCAATAGAAATTGAACATAAGGATTTTTGGGAAAGTAAGAAAATAAATTATGACCTCTCATTGGCTAGAACATAAATGAAATTAGATCTCAATGAACTTGAGGAACTTAGGATGGAGGCTTATGAAAATTCAAGGATCAACAAAGAAAAATTACAAGCCTACCAATCTAAAAACCTTTAAACCAAGCACATTGAACTGGGAAAACCTATTATTTTGTATAATTCTAAACTTCACTTACACCCAGGAAAATTGAGGTCTAGATGGTTAGGTCCATACATAGTGCATAAGGTGTACCCCCATGGGTCTGTTGAAATTCAAGATCCCACCAATGGTAAAAAATTTAAAGTTAATGGTCATAGAGTCAAACCATTCATAGAACCATTCCAAAAAACATGAATTTGACGAAGAATTGTGTGAAACTACCTTAGATAAAGAAAATAATTAATCAATTAGGGTTCCAAGTCGAGATAATGACGTTAAACAAAGTGCTTCATGGGAGGAAACCCATGGTTTTCAAGTTTCCAATCATTTTGTTGTTTTAATCAACTTTATATTTTAAATAGGATTAGTGTATTATTTTGATATAATTTTATTCTACCTCATACTGTTGACCTATTCTTCTCTTATGAGTATGGATGGGTATGAAAGGGGAGCACCGTATTCATCCATGTCACGCGGTGTGATCCATGAGTACTACCTTACCTAGAAATTAAAAACAAGACAATGTATCATCAGTTTGATTAAAAAACAAAAAAAAAAGGAAAACTTTAAAAATGATGAGACTTGGTATTAAATAAATTTTTGTGTTGTTTGTTTTGTCTGGTTTGTTCTTTTTTTTATGGTTTAGGGACTATTTTGGGTGATACATATTCAATCAAGGAGGTGCCTACATCTCCCATGAGAACAAAGAGTGATTTAAGAGCACAACAATCATCATTATGAAGACACCAAGTGAACTTGTTCCATGCCCTTTCCAACACTTTCCTCCTCACCCACTTTCTCCTCTCTTATCTTTTAAGAAACTAGGGACAGTTTCATTCTAAGTTGGGAGGTGTGGAAACAAAAAGTTTGTTAAAAAAACAATGAGAAAAAAAGAAGTAAAATTTATTTTTCATTAATATAATAACATATTTGTTCACACTAAAAATACATAACAAATAATTTTTATTTCCTTGAATATTAATTTAATTCATGATTAAGTTTACAAGCATTGATTTTGGAAGTTTTGTTATCTAATAAGAATAATCAACATTTTTATTTTCAACTATTAAATCAAAATTCCACAATGCACGTCCTCTAGATTGTGGGGTACTAATTTGAATTCTTGGAGTCCCATAATAAATATCATAGGCTATTTTGATTTTTATGAATAATATGTGTGTTCAAAAAAATATATATAAAAAATAAAAATAAATAAAAATAAAAATTTTCATGTAGAGGAATGGATTGATAAAATGCGAGGATTTTGGCACTTGGGGATCGTGACTCCAGAGTTGTTTAGCTCTGAGTTTTTCAATCTATGTCTATTTATGGTAATATGACTATGTTTTTGATCAAGTTAACTTGAGATGATGCCTGAGTATGTGGGATTCACTTGGTTTCCTAAGTCCTTTAAGCTTGGGAGTCATCGACAAAGTCTTGTTACATGAGTTAATTTGATTAACTAAAATCTCAATTACTATGGAAACATTTCAAAAAAAAAAAAAATAAATAAATAAATACTCATATTATGATTAAATGTGATTCCACCCAGCGCTTCCATGATTTCCCCCTTGAATGAAAATGAACCCCCATATCTATTGTGATTCACAACACATCATTTCTCCTAATTGAGTTAGTCGAAGTATGATGATGGATTTGATCAAAGGAATGGGATTGGAATTGGGATTTTATTTTAAAATTTTCTTATTTTAAATTGTTTTGATAGGTTATAAAGATATATTTGTGTGTATTTTACATTGTGATAACTATTTTTTATAAAGTGTTTGAAAAAATAATTCAAATATAATATTCAAATTATTTTCACGGGACTAGAAAATCTCAAGTTAGGGGGGGGGGTGTGATTAGCCAACAAAAAAACATATGTTAATTACATTTTAATGGTATTAAATGTTCATTTTTGATCTTATGGTCTTGAGTTAGTGGATTTTAATTTTGAACATCCATTGTAATCATTTGCGCACTTCATGCCTAATGTACACCAATTTAGGCCCAATGATTCATATGATATTAAGGAATGTAATTATCCATATTTTAATTTTATATTTTGGGAAATGGATCTAAAATTAAATATGAATATTTTTCATTCAGGGATCAATGGAGGATTCATAAAGGATGATGGATATATTTGGTGATGAAAGGAAACAATTCTGGAGAAGGCAGATTGGACACCAACCCACTGTTGAGAATGTGGGGCCCACAATACATGACCACTGAAGCCCAAATTTCATGGTATTCTATAATACATGTAGAGTTGCAAATAATTATTTAGGTTATAGTGCTAATTAGGCTTCCATGGTGGTTATTAAGGGGGCCCAAATAGAATATCAAAATCTGGGCTAGAATCTGCGGCCCATAATGTTATCCCACTAAATTGGCCATAAAAACCGATCCACAACTCCAAATAGGCCCAAATTTTACAGACATCTAGAAGACATATGGGGATAGAAAATACTCTTCTATGTCCCACCGATATTTAGTGATATTCTTCCCATACATGATTACCTTTTTAGGGGAGATAAGGAGGATAAAAAGTCAAGGATAGAATCAATTTATCCACTATTTTCCACCACCCTAAGGCCTAAATTAATTTAATAATTGGGAATAAATTGATTGAGGCTCAGATTAAGGCTTAAAAATTTCCTATTTAAGTCAGTGGTGTTTAGGGGGAAGATATCTCTTGTTTTTGATGTAATGTTATTATGCCAAAGTTCCTTTATAATGTTTTCAATTTCCATGTAAGTTTCTTTTTGTATTTATATGTTCTTAATCAACATCTTTCTCTTATATTCTTTCCATTTATTTCATTAAAACTCTATAATCACAAAGAACAGTGATATCTCTGTGTTTTGGTGAATTAGTTCACACATAGGTGTGAATTTCATTCACACACATGGAGGAGTGCTTGTTATTTCCGCAATTTTAATTTCTTCAATCCAATTCTTGTAAGCCATCTTCCGCCCACCATTGAGAGTATACCATCAATGGAGGGCTAACCCTTTAATGGGTTGATCATAGGAAGATTAAAAGGCTGAATTGAATGTTGTTTTATGAACGAATTGTTGTTAATTGGCTAATTAATTTAGGACTTCCATTATTCAATTATTTCCACTCTTCATTTTCACTGTGTTTGAGGAAGCTAAATCTAAGTACTAAAATGACCATATACCTTAGAAAGATCATGAATTTGGTTCTATAAGTGTGTAGGGGATTATTAATTGAGTTTAGTTATCATAAAACCAGAAAATGATGAAGGTAGTGTTATTTTGAAGAATGGATTCATCATGAATTAATAAAACAAAAATTGTCTAAAGAAGTAAAATTCATTCAATCCACCCTGAGCATAATCCTAAGATCAACCCATTTTCATTAAATTGAATTCACTCAGGTTTCTTAATGTTCATTAAAACCATATAAAATCAAAACCAAGTTGGACACTTCATAGCCCAAAATCCATCTCATAGGTTGTGTATCTTAGGTATCTTCTTAGGTCTTAGTGGGTTTAACAACCCAAGCTAGACTAAAAGTACAGTTATACCTTCATATCTTTGGTAAATTTGAGCGTGAATCACCATCACATTAAAATTTTGGGTGTTTTTACCCTTTTTACTTTCTATAAATAAACTAAATTCACCCCTCTATTCTCCATTTTGTGCCCTACCTCCATGGAAAACATCCAAGCTCTCTCTCACACCCTTGAGACTCATTTTTTAAGGGATATTTGATGGGGGAAACATAAAAATTATGCAAGTATATAATTATACCTTTGGTTTATTCTCTTTCCTTAGGGTGTATTTCACCCTTTAATGAGTTCTAAAATTTCTAGAAGTTAGGGTTTGAATATAGGGTTTTATTTGGTGTCTTTTTGGTCAAATATTGTGGTTTTAAGTTGGATTTTACTTCCTTGAGGTGTAGCGATGGTGTAGTTGATGTTTCATACCAAGTTTTGTGGGTTTCAACTCAAAAGGTAGGTGATTACAAGTGTAAAAAATTATTTATGAGTTATATTTATTGTTTTATTAATTTAACATGTTTCTAATCTATTCTTTGTGGTGCTAAAACCATTTTTGGTTACAATGGTAAAGCATTTAGTATTAAAGTTACATTTTTGTTTGAAGTGTGTATTTTTTAAATGTAACTCGTGTTAACTCTTGTGGTAGTTTTATAAAATGTTAAATTGATTTATTAGTTGTTGAAAGGGGATGAAAATTATAGTTTGGTAAATTTTTAGTGTCATTTGGGCCTCAAAAAGGGGTATTTTGAATGGGTGTTATGTGTAAAACCTTGTTTCACCCCTTGAAAGTGTTTTATGAAAATGTGTGTTTTTCACGTGTACCCTTTGTGGTATTATTTGAGGTAATTATATAACACTTTATAATGGTTTAATAAATGTTTAAAAGGATTTCAATTCTTCTTTGGTAGGGTCTTGGTGTGATTTTGTCCTTGAAATAGGGATTTGAAATGTTTTTTGTGTGAAAAACATAGTTATACCCCTTGGGATTGTTTTGTGAAAATTGTAAATGTTTAATTTGGTTATAAAAAGTGGGAAAAGGGTGTATATGTACTTTTTAGGTGAGTGTGTTCACCTAATATTTAATTTTTAAAGGTAAATTGATGATTTAAGATGTCCAACATTTTTAGAATGATTAATAAATTGCTGAAATGTTTTACTAATTTGTGATGTAGGTGCGAAACATGTTTGTAGACTGTTTCGTGTGAGTTTGATGATAAAATTAATTTTAAAGGTGATAAGGGTATTATGTGATATGTGTGTGGGATTTTATGTGAGTTTTAATATCTTGGAAATGTTTTATAATTTTTTTAAAGGGTTTGTGGAAGTGTTAAAGAAATATGAAAAGTGTTGTGAGATATTTTGGTGTGAGTATGATTTCAAAATGCATTTGAATGAAAAAGTGTATTATGTGACTTGTGTGATATTCATGTGGGATGTTTGGTTAATGTGTGACGTGGAAGTGGTATTTTCATGTGAAAATTATATTTCATGTCTTATTTAACTTGTTTGAGTACAAGAGGGAAACCTGGGTATCTAGATGAGTGGATGTGTACTACTATGCTAGTGACCCCATGGGGTTTGACCCCTGTTTCATGTAGCAAGTTTGAAACTTAAAACAATAACTAAACTATGATGATGATAATGATGGGGTAAAACTAGGTTATGGGTATGTTCTCTACTAGTGGATCGTGCACGAGAACAAATATTGTGATGGTTACTCTCACCGAGATACAATGTACCTGGGACCCACAATGAGCAAGTGCCTAGGGGTTAATTTCCCGTTGATTATGATCATTAGTTACTTTATACTTACTGTCGGCATATACTATGGTTGGATGGAAATTTTATTAGTGTTGGAATTATTTTTAAAAGTATTTATTATTTAAAATAGCCCATTTGAAAACTGTTTTTATTTAAATTTTTATAGAAATTGTTACTTGAATTTCATGTTTTGAAAACTTGTATGATTTTAATATTTAAATATTTATCACATGGAATCTCTTAGTGGTGGTATCATACTGTGATTTTGATCACACATGACTTATACCTTTGGGTGTAAGTAGAAATGTTTATTTTTGTCACAGGTTTGGGTACAACTTTTGTGCCAATGGTTCTGGTTTTAGTGGTCCATCGTGATGCGGTGTTGTAGAGATGTCTTGAGGGAGAAGCCTCTTTCCATGTGTAGGTTATTGGGATTTTTTTTGGGTTTTTACCTTTGTAATGGTCTTTAAACATTGTTTTAAATTGTGTAATTCAGTTCTGAATTTTAGTAAAAGATATTTTGGTTTGAAAAATCCAGATTTGGTTTCTTGGTTTCATTTTTTTATGCTTATAAATTTGGTTAAATCATTCCCAAATTTATTTTTATGATACCTAGGAACTTGAGACAGCCCATGGGGATCAATAATGCACTTCGGGCCTTGTCATTGGCTAGTTTGGGTGCCAGTTTTGATGGATACCAGATTCAGTTCATGACAAAATGGTATCAAAGGAGGTTTAGGTTAACTCTTTGGGTCACGTTATTTGGGAAAAAATCGGGATAGTCTAAAGTTAGGATTTTTAGGACTTGGTATTCTAGTTATGGGTAGTTTTATTGATCACCACACCTCATTTCGGTATTCGAGTCACTAGGGGAAGTCGGGGTTTATCTAAGTCCTTTGGTTTTCTTGATTTGATGATGATTAGGGGAAATGAAAAGAGAGTTGGGTTAATGGTATTAGTGAGCTCATAGGGTCTGGAAATCCATGTAGAGTTGGGGATATTTCCCTAGAACAACCTCCATGACAGTGAAGTGATTGGATTATGGCCTCCAACTATATTTCCAAGTCACCCACCAAAAATATTTTCCTCTTGCTTTGTCTTGTGTTCTTTAGTTTTGAAATCTTGGAAGTTCAGTTTTAAAGAAAAAATGAAATGGTTTTAAGAAGTGTAAAGTTTTTGTGAAATGATTTTCTAATAAATAGGGAATGGTTATATTTATAAATTGGTGGAACTCAATTTTCAGAATTGTTTTGAAATGGAAAATGGTGTGTTTACACCTCTTTTGAAAGTAGGAAATTATGTTAAAGTTGGTTTTGAAATAGTGTTCCCAATAGAGATTTATAAACTATTGAAAGGTGTATTAATGGGATGAGATGTTTTGAAATTAATGTATATGACTTTAAAGTGAGTATTCATTTGAATGATTGGGTTTTTTATTTCATGGTTAGCAGTCTTGAGAAAAAGAAGTATTGGTTTATTTTTTTGGTTTTAAAAATTGGAATGAATTTTTGTTTTAACCTTTGGTATTTTGGTGAGAGACCACATACATGGGGTTATATGGGATGATGGATGGATAATGGAATGAATGGATGAGTTCTGGGATGGATATAGGGAGGGTACCCGGTGTGGCATGGAAACATTCATGTGTGAGGCCCATGGGGTACCATTGGTGGATACGCTAACCACTGAACCGTTTGTCTTCAAAGAAATGTTTTTGAAGGAAAACATGATGCCTTGATGAATGGTTTGGGATGGTGTGTGTTATGTGTTTTTAAAAATGTTGATGTTGTGGGATGTTTTGATTCTAAGAACCCCTCTTGTTTGAACTGTGTTGTGGGTTGGTGTTTGGTCGGTGAGCTGGGTTGAAGGGCCGGTTAGTGGTCTCTTCTGAGAAATATTTCAGGATGCCTTTATGGTGGTTCACTTCATGTGTTTAGATCTGTTTTTTTGGCACATATTGACCAATGGACTAGCTTGGTTGGGTCCCTGGGTTCTCTCTATAGATAAGGTAGGCCCCCATTAAGGGTTAGTGCACGATTGAAGTGCAACCCGAATTTTTTCGCCATTGGAAAATCCTCCAATTGATCAATGTAAGGAATATTTTCTCAAGATTTTTATAAAGAGACTACACCCTTTCCTTTTTGTTTTTTCATATCCTCTTGTAGTGGGAGAGTGCTCGTGGAAGGTTGAAAGAGACCTTAGTTTCTTAATTTACCTGATTCGTCAAAGGTGGAAGTAGTCTGGGGTTGTTAGTGTGGATGGTGTCTAAGAGGGCCTCTGGGTCCTTTATAGCTTCTTTAAAGTAGGAGTTCTTGTTAAATCACCAGTTTGGGAAATCTGGTCATGAGAGGTTATTATGGACACATTATGGGATTGTGTGTTTTTTGGGGACTTGGCATAAGGTCCCTTTCCTTTTATGGTTTCTATCAATCTCAATGGTCATGTTCGGTGATGCCTTGTGATGTCATGTTCTTGTTTGACTATAAAGGCAAAGGTCGTGAAATCCTATGAGAGTCTCTGTTATGTTGGGAGTATGTCTCCCTTGAAAAGACTTTAAAATCCTCTGTTTTAGAGAAAGATGATTATATGTTTCCTTTCATTATTTTGTTTCTCACCCGAAGAAACAAGGTGTGATATGTGTGCATCTTCTAAGAACTTGTTTTAGTGAAATATTAGGTTAGGGTAAAGTGAGTTTTGGAATGTGTTATGTCTTAGTAAACCCATATGGTTTTGCGGTGTAGTTTTTTGTAGCACCGTAAGAAGAAGTTCTATTTGGGAGTTTCTAAATCCTAATTACGAGGTCGAAGATGCTTCAATAATTTGAGCTCCAACCATAGGTCCTGGAGAGAAGCTAGAATATATTTAGGGGAAATACCAGGGTAATTAAAACCCTTATACACGTCTTATCCTCAGTATGAAATATGGGAAGATTTTAAACCTCTGGTGCCGTATTCTTTCTTATGTTGTTCCTGTCAGGTGGAAAGAGGTAGAGGGCCTTGTACCCATGTTATCTCCCAATGTAATTCCTTCATCCTTTGGAAGTTTTTGGATAAAGTTTTGAAATTTGTTTAGATAGATTGAGCGCACAGTTTTCTCATGGTTGGTAGTAACCGTCCCCCAGAAAACCATGAAGATAGAAGGATCCACACGGTTAGGGCACGATTTCTCTAACCGTGCAGATTAACCATGAACTCGTCCCAACTCTTTAAATTTTGGGGTCTTTTTATTCTGAACAGTGATGGTTGATTAATATGGTTGGTTCCTTATAGTTGGAAGACCCAATATGACTCTCATATAAGTTCTTTTTGAAAGTTTTAAAGGAATCTACCACTTGTATCGGGAAGTCCGTTCAGGCCTCCCCATGTTGGTGTCCTGATTCTATCTCAGGAAAAAAATTTAGGTCATCTCTTATGGTGGGGAGCCTATTTGTGCCTCCCCATGTTAGTAACTCAGATTTGTCTTGGGTCTTGGATTAGTGGTAGGTAGTCTTTTTTGGATCTATCTAACTACCTACATCTTCCTTGGGTAAACTTTGGGATTGGAGAACTACCAACAGTTTGGTTAAAGCAAGGTATGTGTAACCTTGTTCGTTGTTATTGCTCATTTGGGTAAATTGTTGGAATCTTGTTAAAATAGTGTTTTAGGAGTTTTATTTTGGGATAAAATATGAATGTGCTTGATAATTTCAGGAAATTGGTGCATGTTTTGGTTTGTGAGAGTATTCCTTCCTTAATTGATCATTGGAGGTGTGTGGAATTTGGGAAAAAACATGGAAAGGGAGTCCATCTTGGTTTATTGGTTTGGTTTTTTTTGCTTTTGGAATTTTTGTGACTTTCCAGGGGAGGAAATCTTTATGGTGGGGAGAATTTTCACACTCGTATTTTCAATTCTATCCATTGGTTCAAATCCTCTTTTGGTTCTTAGCTTTCTCTTGGTTTCCAGGTGTTCGAGGTTTGAAATTTTGGTTCCTCTTGTGTTATTGATCTATGAATTTATTCTTGGGGGTCTTATGTGGTACTTTGACTTCTATTTTTTTTGAAGGGATTGTGTTAGGTTGTGGTGTTTTTGAGTTGGTTTTGTGACACTCCTAGTGGAGCCACTTGTGGGGTAAGTTGTTGAGGTGGTTTGTACCCTTGAGTTGGATGAGTTTGGGGGTGAAAATTATGGTTTCTTTTGGGACATTTTCTCTCCTATCATTGGCCTATATTTCCCCATATGTTTTCCATTTATACCCCCTGAAATTGGAGGCAAAAAATTACTTTTTGGGTCGCTAGATCATGCCACACGGTTTGGCCGCACAATTTACTAAACCGTGCAGCCAAACCATGCAGGGTGTCCAACACATTAAAATTTTGGGTGTTTTAACCCTTTTTCCCTTCCATAAATAGACCAAATCCGCCCCTCTCTTCTTTATTTCGTTCCCTAACTCCACGGATAGCCTCCAAGCTCTATATCCTGCCCTTAGGACTCATTTTTGAAGGGAGATTTGATGGGGGGGAAATCAAAATTATGCAAGTAAGTAATTATAACTTTGATTTATTCCCTTTCCTTAGGGTTTCTTTCACCCTTTCATGAGTTATAAAATGTCCAGAAGTTAGGTTTTGAACCTAGGGGTTTATTTGGTGTCTTTTTGGTCAAATATTGTGGTTTTAGGTCAGATTTCACTTCCTTGAGGTGCAGCGGTGGCGCAGTTGATGTTTCACACCATGTTTTGAGGGTTTCGAATCAAAAGGTAGGTTATTACATGTGAAAACAATTATTAATGAGTTATATTTCTTGTTTTATTAATTTATAATGTTTCTTATCTGTTGTGTGTGGTGTGAAAACCATTTTTGGTTGCAATGGTAAAACATTTAGCATTAAAGTTACATTTGTGTTTGAAGTGTGTATTTTTCAAATGTAACTCATGTGTTAACTCTTGTGGTAGTTTTATAAAATTTTAAAGGGATTTATTAGTTGTTGAAAGGGGATGAAAATTATGGTTTGGTAATGTTTTATTGTCTTGTGGGCCTTAAAAAGGGGGGTTTTGAATGGGTGTTATGTGTAAAACCTTGTTTCATCCCTTGAAAGTGTTTTATGAAAATGTGTGTTTTTCACGTGTACCCTTTGATGTATTTTTTGAGGAAATTCTATAGAACTTGAGAATGGTTTAATAAATGTTTAAAGGTCTGTCAATTCTTCTTTTGTAGGGTCTTAGTGTGATTTTGTTCTTAAACGAGGGATTTGAAATGAGTTTTGTGTGAAAAACATAGTTATACCCCTTGGGATTGTTTTGTGAAAATTGTAAATGTTTTATTTGGTTAAACAAAGTGGTAAAAGGGTGTATATGTACTATTTGGGTGAGTTTGTTCACCTAATATTGGTTTTTAAAGGTAATGTGGTGATTTAAGATGCAAAAAATTTTTAAAATGATTTATAAATTGCTGAAATGTTTTACTAAATTTTGATATGGGTGTAAAACATGTTTGTGGACTATTTCATGTGACTTTGATGATAAAATGAATTTTGAAGGTGAGAAGGGTATTATGTGATATGTGTGTGGGATATTATGTGATTTGGAATATATAGTAAAGGTTTTATAAATTTTTTTAAATGGTTTGTGTAAGTGTTAAATAAATATGAGAAGTGTTGTGGGCTATTTTGGTGTGAGTATGATTTCAAAATGCATTTTAATAAAAAAGTGGATTATGTGAATTGTGTGATATGCATGTGTACTGTTTGGTTAATGTGTCATGTGTAAGTGGTATTTTAATGTGCAAATTATATTTCATGGATTGTTGAACTTGTTTGAGCACAAGAGGGAAACCCAGATATCTAGGTGGGTGGACATGTACTAGTATGCTAGTGATCCCATGGGGTTTGGCCCCAGTTTCACATAGAAAGTTTGACACTTACAACACTAACTAAACTATGATGATGATGACACTACTGGAAATATCACCTATACCCACGGTTTCAAAAACCGTGCGCTGTAGTGCCGTCGCAATAGGTCTATACCCACGGTTTTCTGAAAACCGTGGGTATAGCCCACTAATATTTCATATTACCCATGGTTCTGATAAACCGTAGGTATACATCTATACCCACGGTTTACAGAACCGTGGGTATACATTTTAAAAGCACAGCATATATACCCACGGTTAAGAACCGTGGGTATAGATTGTTTCCCAACAGCATATATACCTATGGTTTATATAACCGTGGGTATATATGGTTTACCTGAAAAAAAACACAGGTCACACAGTTCACCCAGAACCCACAGAAGCAGACAAAAACCTAAAAACGAAGCATAATGCAAAAGCCAAAATGGAATCTCACCTTGATCCTTCAAACCAGAATGCAAAAGCCAAAATTCCCAAAAACGAAGCAGACAAAGGAATCTCACCTCGCGCATGCTGAAAATGTACAGCTTGGAGGACACAAGTAAAAGTGGACGCTCCCCTTTGAAATAGTATGTTGTTTTTCTGCATGAAAGCAATAAAAGTGGATGCTCCCCTTTGTTCAATCAAACACAATGAATCTGGATGCTGGAAATGGACAGCTTGGAGGACACAGGTATCAGTTGACAAAAAAAATCCAAAGAAACCAAAAGGTGAACATATAATTGAACAAAACAAATACCCCAAGCATGATCGGTGAACAAAAATGACAAACAACATATAAATTAGAAAAGGCTGAATCCCCATTTCAAGGCCCAACAAAAATCTCAACAGCACAGATTCAGTTCACAAAAAGCACCATCCAAAAAAGAAGAGAGAATAAAACAAAACACAAGCCATTCCGACCAAACTAAGTTTCTTCCTCGCGCATGCTGAAGAAGCTAAAAATCGTCAGTCAGCTAAGCAACAAGAGTGCTCGTTGTGGCAGATTCGTTGCACCAGAGCACAAAAATGAGTCAAGAACAGTTCAAGCCACCAAATGCTTTTCTAAATTCAGAATCATGTATTGTAATAAATCAATCATATTTCTTATCAATTATTAACAACCACAAATTATGTTTTTAATTTATAATAAGATCAGAATTTAAATTAGAAGCATCAAAAACTTACTATTTCCAGACAGGTGGAAGTTGTTTAGTCCTCTTGTAATAACGTGCAAGCCGATGAATTCGGCTTTCGACCAAGATTAATCTAAACTTTGAGTCCTTGTCTTTCCTATTCCTTTCCAGATGCTTTCTAATAGCAACAGCTTTCTTAATGAGGTAGTAGAAATCCTCAGGAATTTCAGGAGCCAGCCCTGTCTCCATTCACGGGGGGAAAGCAGACTGCTTTATTAATCCATCCAGAAAAAAAGATGATAAATCAGGAACAACAGCATCATATTGAGTGAAGAATTACCATGGGCCTTCAGGATCCTTAAAACTTTGCTTGTAGTGACACTTTTTACCTATGAAACCCCATGGGAATCACGCAGGATGATGCCAATTTGAGAAGGTGTCGGACCCTTCTTTGCAAGCATGCAAATGTTCTCCTCAACCTGAAAATACACACCAAAATAATGCATATCGCCCATGTTTCAACAACTGATAATTAAGTTTTGACAGCTTTAACTGGGATGAGAGTGAAATCAATAGTAAAAATGCAACACAAAACCAGCACATAGTTTCAATGAGCATCAAATAAAAAACCAGGAAAACCAATAAAGAAGATAAAATCCTCTTCTTCAAGGAGTCGCACATTCTAGGTTTGGGGTATTGGTTCCAGTTTTGAGGAGAAAGATTGATTTCCATTTTTCATTTTTCAATTATTCAGTAATTTCCTAGTTTTCATACTTAGTTTTTAGGATTCCTATTGTCCATTCTAGTCTTGTGTGTTCTTCAATTTTCCAGATGAAGGCAGATGTTCGAATGATCGATTCTAAATCCAGGATTTGTTCAGTTATATTTTTCTAGGTCACAAGCTATTTCATATAAAAACTAGTCATGTGTTTCATCTTCTACCCCTTCCCCTGGATCTAGGCCTTCCACGAGCACCCAGGATCTGCAACACGGCAATAGGAGGGGTAATATGAACAATGATCTTCTTCACAGAGGTCAATAATCCTTCTACCTCTCCTTTGGAATCCACACTCCTTGTTTGTAAAAAGGCCCCAGTAGTCCGTGATTTCATTTTCAGGAGCAGAGTCATGTTTCAGCTTCAATTCAGGTCCAGAAGTAGAGGTCATGATTCATGTTTCCGATAGAAATTACATGCATATTCCAGTTTCTGGAGTCACAGTTTGCTTGAATATGTTATTGTTTTTTGGTCCTGTTTACATTCTGTCTACGGTTAGGGCACATCGAAGAAGTAAAACAAAGACAACAACACTATAGGAGAGGTATGGCCCTGGAGACGCAGGAGAGACCACCTCCGATGCCCTCCACTTGGCACTAGTAGTTCAACTGGAAAGAGACCCCTCTCCTCTACGGTTTCTTCCCAGTAAGTCACCCGTTATGAAAGAGTTTTCCAAAACTAAACCACCCGAGAGCACTCCCCGCCTATTTAAATAGGGCCCCCACCTTCTAACAAACCAACCATCTCACTGATATTCCCCTTTTTAGGCAACGTCATCATTTGGTCGACCAGTTTGATAGGTTCGTTTTCGCTACCTATAATTTACAGTACAGAGTGGTTGTGGAGATTTCAGACAAGTAGAAAATAATGGATTGTTTTTTTCCATACAAAGACTTCATACTAGTGTGGTCTAGAACTCCTCGTGTTTGCAATGAATTTCGATTCTATCTTTCTCATTGGACCTATGATTTCTACATGAATCATGATGCTCTATCGACATCAATTTGGGATAGTTTTTCTGAACACCCCCTTCCCTTTCAAAATCCTACAATTATTCATATGATTGGAAATATGGTTCATCGCTACTTGTGTTCAAATAGTCAAACCGAGCCGATTTGTCATCACATCTCCCTACACATCTATTTTGAGGTCGATGTTTCTAAAACTCCCATCGACTATGTTTGGATCACATTTGGGGAGGAATTCTAGTGCTAGAAACCTATGATTTTTGAATCTTGGACTGACTTCTCTTCATGACACCATTTGGGGTACTTATCCAATGTTTATTGGCGTGGTCGCTCAATTCACCCATGGTAAATGAATGAAGTTCCACAGAATGGGTATACATCTCCCAATTCTCTAGCTATTGAAAATCTGGGTGGAAAGTCCTCATAAACGATTTTCTATCCCCCAAATGATAAGGTTTCTAATGATGCCATGGTCTCTGAAATTTTTTGATATAATGAAGTGTTACATGGGTTTCAACCATCAATAAGGGACAATTATTGAATAGGATCATCTTATTCATTATCGGGTTTCTCCTTCCATTACAAAGGTTCTGGAAGTCAGCTCCTGGGAGGGTCCAAGTACTCTATGAGTGGATCAACACCTGCATTACCATTCTATGGTGACTCCAATAGTAGTGTAGGGTGATAAGCCTAAGGATTCATGTTCATGGGTCATGGATTTCTTCTCCTGCTTGATCCATTATTTGGGACTGGGAAGACACTAACAAGTAACCTCAATTTATATGATGTGGATATGAGAAGCCCACAGGTCCAGACATTCTAGTACAAGTCTTGCATTCAAGACCATCCTATAATGATATTGTTAAGTCAGAAGGAAAGGTCATACTTTTTAAAAACCGGTTTTCAGTGTTGAGAGTAGAAGGACATACACTTGAGGAAAGGAATGATTTGGTGTATTCCCAAGATGTGAACCTCTATAAGAGTTTGGAGGCTCCCAATAAAGAAAGGTATTCTAATTCAGATGCACTCATTGAGTCTAAGGAAGTGGACATGGATGGGGAATAAATTATAACCACTTAAAGGAAGGGGGAAACACTCTTATCGATCCAGAAGGGTTTACCACTAGTGTAAGGAAGATTTTTGTGACAAGATCCTTCAGGTAATTACTACATAAGAGAAATATGACCAGTTACTGGGGAGGCATCTTCAGGATAGCCACTCCAAGGAGAAAGGTGTCTGGATCCACAATCATCTTGGCATACTAGAAAATGGTTTCAATGGGAAGATTATTTTTGTGGAAGATCTCATCCAGACTTTGGACAACGTACCATACAACATTGAAATCTATCTTAATGAAGATCGGTGTGAGAAGGATTCACCTCTAAACCACTAAGAATATATTTATATTTATAAACTTTTTTTTGGTGTTTCATATATTAGTAATGTTATTATTGACTACACATCAATCCTTTCAACCTGACACTAGCCAAGATTTTGGTGAATATATTTCTATTTTGTGAACCTTCAATGCTCTGAAAACCATAATTCACATCACAATAGTCACTTTATCTCCACAGTAAATATGAGTTCAGTTAGGATATAACTTGAGTGTTGAGAACAGGATGTCCAACAGCAGGAGTAGAAGAATTTTCTGTAGCAGAATGCAAAATAATAGCAGGAGAAACAGTATGAACAAAAGTAGTATTATATAAAGGGACCATGCTAGTTTTTCTCATTTCAGAAGAAACATATTTATCATCATCAGTTAGAAAAGACCTCTCAGTGACTGTGCAATTAGTGCTAAGCAGTGCAGGGAGAGGGTGATTAGGGGTACCTGTTTGAGCAATCTTGGAACTGCTAGCATGAGATGGAACCACAGTGTTAACTTTAGGAGAACAGGAAATGAGAGATGTTGATCCAGCTAAAATAAGTGAGTCATTCACATGCTGGGGTTTCAGAGAACTTACCAGGCCATTGTCAGGTTTAACATGATCCCTTTCAGCCAGATTGCTCTTGCTTCTCAGGATGACATCCCTTGTAGAATAAATGTTTTTGTTGGTATCAGAAGGGATGACAGGATTAGAAGCCTCCTGAGTCTTGCAAGCAATTCCTTTGCTGGTTTCTATACATGAGACAAATTCATGAACATTCAAGTATTGTTTAGAAAGTGCAGTGGTCTTATTGTCATTGGTGTCATTGACATCATTCAAGTATTGGGAGTCTACACATTCTTTCTTTTCTTGATAGAATTTATATACATTCCAGTAGTGTATTTTAACCAAAATGGAATGTATATAAATATGAAATGTATAGAAAATGAAGTAGGGTAGATTGGACAATTTTCAGTTTACTCTAGTATTTCACAACCTGAACCACTTTATGTCTAACCCAAACCTGTTTAACTCATTTCATGTCCAAATATCATGTCAAGTTAAAAATTGTCACCTCCAATTGAGGCAAACAGAAAATAATTTTAAAAAATCTAATAAAGAAATCCCCCCCTGCCCAGCCCTCCCCCTGCCCAGCCCCCCTCCCCCTCCCCCCCTGCCCAGCCCCTCCCCCTCCCCCCATGCCCAACCCCTCCCCCTCCCTCCCCACTGCCCAGAAATCCCCCCCTGCCCAGCCCTCCCCCTGCCCAGCCCCCCTCCCCCTCCCCCTCCCCCACTGTCCAACCCTTTCCCTGCCCAGCCCCCCTCCCCCTCCCCCCATGCCCAGCCCCTCCCCCTCCCTCCCCACTGCCCAGCCCTCCCCCCCTTCCCAGACAACCCAAATAACAAAAATTTTCAAACAGTCTAAACAGAATTTGTAAATCAATATGTGTAGAAATTGTCAATCAACCATCACCTCTTACACCTCTTACAGTGAAGAAAAACATAAATCGGTGTTAAAGGAAATCAATGGTTGGCATGATATTCTAGTCAATCAGATAAGAATTATCATTCCCATTTTCAGAATATAAATCTAAAAATAGCTCACAATCGCATTAGAAATTTCAGATTCTGTAGTGAAGGTTCTTCCATTAATACTAAGAGAAGACATCCCCTTCTAAATTTCCTTTAATTATGAATACAATGGAAGAAATTTGAGTTCATATCCCCTTCCTTTATCGATTTGATATTGTAGAGAGATCTAGCCAGATTCTCCTTCGTATTGAGCAAGTCATCCAGCCTTGAAATAGCCTAAGTTTCATCACTTGATGGCATAGAATTAAATTGATTAGCATACTGAAATTTGAGGAGATGAGTCTCAGCATCATGGATATCTTCATCAAGCTTCAAAAAGATACACTTACTCCATTCCCTAAGATGTTTCTTAGTAGTTTTAATCTTAGAGGATAAGATCTGAGAGGCAGATCCCATACTCCCAGAATTCTAGACATCAATGACAATCTCCCGACACCCCTGTATCACAATCCATGAATTATTGAATTTAAAGGGAATGGGGTCCATACTTATCCCACCATAAGAAATGTCCACTACCAAAGGGTTATGTTCAGAGTTCATTTTTGGAAGAAGAATCCCAGATGCACTGATAAAACCATTATTATCATCAATTTGAATGAAGCACCTATCCAGCTTACTGGACTGCCTCCCGTTAAGAGTATATCTTCCCCAGGTAAAATCAACACCAACCATAGAGACTTCAATGATATTACAAGTATCAATGCAATGTGAAAAGTCAGTTGCAGCAGTTCTGTGAAAGAAGGATCCGGTTTTTTCATCCGGTCTCAAAATAGTGTTGAAATCACCAATGATGATCCAGTTAGAAGGAATAGAAGAGGATAAGGTAGATATGTCTCTCCATATTTCTCTCCTTATCAAATATGAATTGGAATCATACACACATGAAACAAATAAGTATTGCCTGTTCAAACGAAAAGAAAAAGAAACAATTTGTTTCCCTTGAGTGCAAGAAGTTAAACTGATAGAGTCATGCTTGAACACCCATAAACTCTCCACATTTCCTTCATTCAAATTATGCTTAACAAAGGAGTACCCAAGTGATTCCCATTTGAAAGCTTTCCAACTATTGAACCTCATCCTTAGATCAGCAATACCAATGATGAGGGGCTTATTGGTCATAACTATATGTCTAAGGGCCTTGACTGTGGGAGCATTCCCAAGCCCTTGATAATTCCAGAATAGAAGTTTCATCAATGCGGTGTAGACATGGCCCTTGTTTGGACCCCACACCTAGTAATAAATTTTTTGTACTTTCCATTACCATTATCATTGGTATCCTTATGTAGAAAGTCTGAGTCATATACTATAACATCATCAGATTCATCCTCATGGACATCCTCATCCCCATCCCCAGTACAATCTGACCAAAACGCCCCAGAGAGTGGACTGAACTTATTAATGGAGGTGTCAATCTCTATTGTAAACTCATTATCATTCTTCCTCTTCACAGTTTTATTGGTGGGGACTTGAGTAAAGACCTCCCCAATAGAAGCCTTAGGATCAGGATATTTCGAACAATGACCTTCAGAATTAGTAACAGGAATCAAATTAGAAGACTTATCCAAAACCAAAGGAGAATTCTCCTGAATAATAGTTATTGCAGAGTCAGAAGTAGGGATTTTTGGTCCCTTATTCAGATCAGACCCCCCTACAATAATATTAACATGATTCACAGGGGAAGCACCCTGATCCAGTGACACAGCATGATGTTCTTCAGTAGCAATATGGTCACTAATAGAAGGAGTCATGCATATAGACTTTTCCTGAACAGTAGCCTGGATGTTATCCTCCAAATTATCAGTATGGAAAGGAAAATCAAGAATACTTATAAGATTAAAATCAGTGGAAAGAGCCTCTTTTTCATCCTGTTCAAGCTCAATAATACCAACAAGGGATAATAAATCAGCTTGTAATACCACTTGCTATGATAGTGAATTGTGAAAGTCAGAAGAGGAAGATTTCTGTCTCAGATCAGCTACTTTCCTGCATCCAGCCTCATCATGACCCTTCATCTTTCAGAAGGTATGGGTATTTTGTTCATTAATCCTTATGGTCTTCCTCAAACAGACTCTACTGAAATCGAAGGAAGAATATGGATGTTCTTGTTGTATCTAAAATATAGGTTCTTTTTTTACCTTGGTTTCTTGAATTATTTATACATTTTATTCTTGAAGATAGATCTTCTAGTTTTTAAGTTTCTTTCCACTTCTAATGACCAGGATATTATCAAACAAAACCATCTGTTGTGTTGAAGTATGTTTCTTAAAATTTTGATCATGTTTTGATCATCAGTTTTGATGTATATTTAACTATAAAATAAAGAATGGCATATTGTAAAACATTTTTAGTCTTTCATATTTCATAAAGTTTATTTCAAAATAACTTTGGGGACCTTCAAGGCTTGAGGATATTTATAACAATTTATTCCTCTTTTTCTAACTAAATACAAAAAATGGTCAGCATGGGTGAAGATAATACCCAATAAAATATGAATAAACCATAATATGAAGAATTAGTAGTTTAATCTACAAAAACCTCAAATCAACCCAAATTAAACTTAATGATTCAATAAATAACTAAACCCAAAAACTCTTCAACACAATATTGACCAAATTAGAAGGCCCAAAATAAAAAAAACTTGACAAAAAATAGATCCAAAAATTCATAGAGAATAAAAAAAAATCAAGGAGAAAAAATTACAAACCTAAATGCAATGAATCGGCCGGGACGTTGACGAAGGAGAGGGATCCTATAGGGGGAAGGGGCACATCGCTGGAGCTGGAGGAAGGGAGGTGGAGGCCAAGACGTTGAAGTGGAAATGCAGGCCGGGAGGTCGAGGTCAGGAGCGGATGTGGAGTCCGGAGTGGGGTTGAGATGGCCGGGTACTGGAGGTCGGATGGCCAGGAGGCGGATGTCGGAGAGGGGAGTAGAGGGCTGGGAGGCGGAGGTCGGATAGCCGAGAGGCAGTGGTCGGGGAGGGGGGAGAGGGCCGGAGGTGGAGGTCTGGAACCTGGGGTTCGAGCGGGGGAGCACGAGAGTGAGGAGGAGAACGGGCGAGTGAGAAGACCCCGATAAAATTGTGGATTGAATACCCACGGTTCAAAAAAACTGTGGGTATTGATAAACAAAGAAGGCCTATCCCCACAGTTTATCAAACCGTGGGGATAGATGTGTGGGGATAGACCCCCTTTCCAGTAGTGTGATGATGATAGGGGAACAATAGGTTATGGGTATGTTCCCTACTAGTGGCTCATGCACGAGAACAAATATTGTGATGGTTACTCTCATCGAGATACGAGGTAACTGGGACCCACAACGAGCTAGTGCCTAGGGGTTAATTTCCCATTGCTTGTGCTCATTAGTTACTTTGTTCTTACCATTGGCATACGTTATGGTTGGCCAGAAAATTCAGTAGTGTTGGAATTATTTTTAAAAGTATTGATTCTTTAAAATATCCCACTTGAAAACTATTTTTATTTAAAGTTGTATCATTTATAAATTTTTACTGTCATTTCATGTTTTGAAAACTTGTATGATTTTCATCTTTAAATGTTTATCACATGTAATATCTTAGTGGTGGTATCCTACTAAGATTTTATCACACCCTACTTACACCTTTGGGTGTAAGTAGACTTGGTTATTTTTTTTAGTTTTGGGTACAACTTTTGTGACAATGGTTCAGGTTTTAATGGTCTATCATGATGCAGTGTTGTGGATATGGCTTGAGGGTGGTGCCTCTTACCATGTAGAGGTTCTTGGGTTGTCTTTTTTTTTGGTTTTGTTCCTTTTTAATGGTCTTTAAATTTTTTTTAAATTGTTTAATTCAGTTCTTAATTTTAGTAAAAGATGTTTTGGTTTGAAAAATCCAGATTTGGTTTCTTGGTTTTGTTTGTTGTTTTATGTTTATAAATTCAGGTATATCATTCCCAAATTTCTTTTTATGATACCTGAGCACTTGTGCCACCCTGTGGGGATCAGGAACACCCTTTCGGCCTTATCACGGCCTAAGTCGGGTTCTGGTTTTGATGGTGACCAGATTTAGTTCATGACATGAATCCATGTCATTTTAAACCATTTTATATAAGTTGGACACATTTTATATTATAATATTTAATGTATTTATAAAAATGACATTAATGATATTTTATAATAAAAAATATTTAATTAAAGGATTTAAAATTCATAAAAATACTGTCTTTGTCCAAGTGAATGGGATATAGCTTAAAAAATCAACCATATTCCATTTATTGGTAACTTTTCTTTTTTATGGTAACCTTCTTAACCCTTAAAAAGTAAAAAACATTGATATCAAAATAATTTTCAAAAGGGTTAACGAAGGGTTAAAAATAAGAGATAAGGGTGAAAACATAACCAAAACTTATCAAAATTTTATCCTATGAGATTATTTACACCCACCATCATCTTATATTATAATTATATCAATTTGGATCCATTTTTATTTAAAAATTAATTTATATTAATTTAATACTTTAAGTAATATCAAAAGTGTCACCCCCCTCACTTATAAATGAGAACCTGTTCTATTATATTCCTATAAAATTCTGATAATTATAACTCAAAAAATCCTTGACATAATACCTTCCTATATTCCTTCACCACATCCTAGAGCTTCTGGTATTTCCAAAAGTTTATCCTTTCAAGGATTAAGGTGTAAGACAAAGGAGGTTTCTCAACAAAGTGGTATAACTCTTAACCAAGTACTTTCAATTTTATTTATTATTATACCTCATATAAATACATTATATACATTATAAATTAACTATTTCAGTATCTTAAATATACTTAATTTTTATTATGATTATTTAACAACCATTATCCACTTTTTTTCCATCCTATGAAAAGTGAAAGCATCATTCGTGTGTATGTAAGGTTTGTGGTTTCCACATAGTAGTGAAATTCATTTTTTCATTTATCATATTTAATAAATGGTTATTATGATTATTTTAATATTAATAAATTATATATATTAAATAATTATTATTTTATAATTTTAATCACATCTTCCTTCTTACCTTCCAATTCATTGGAAAATGATAATGTCGCTCATGTGTATGCGTGGACTACGGCCTCCATGAAGCGATGTGAGTTTTTTTTTCATTTTAATTTTATTTGGATGATAGAAAAGATAAATTTAATTAATATATATGATATAATAATTATTTTTTTTAAAGTTGAATTATTATTTATCTTTATTTTGTTTCATCCTTCAAAAAGTTAAAACAACATCCATGTGTACGTATAACCTATTGTCTCCATGAATGATGTAATATATATATATATATATAATTTATAGATGAATATAAATATATATAATGAATATATGTGATATTTTTATCATGATTAAAATTATAGATATTATGGAACCATTATCGAATCACAAGGACCGAAACTACCAAATTGATATTCTCATGAAAAACGAAACAGTTAACATTTGGAAACAATAATTTTACTAAGGAATTATTTATAAATGGGTGTTAAAAAGTTATAAGTGGAATGTATATGATAATATAAGTATTTAAATTATTATATAATATAATTTTAATAAATTTAAATTTATTATACATTATTTTAGAGCACTTTAGAATCAAGTTGAAATTGAGGTAAAAAATTTTTAGTTCTCATTTTTATTTCTGCGATACATCTACCATATTCACCACTGATTTATTTTTTGTGTTGTATATAATTCCACATTTTAATGTTATATCATTATTATATTTATTTTCATGATATTTAAATTTTCATTTGATGTTATTGTTTCAAGGGGATTATGATCCAAAAGTTACAAAAGTGGTAAGGGTTTTATGTTGTAATTTCATTGTTTACCAAGATTGTTTATGATTAAGATTATAATGATGAAATTTCATGATATAACTCTAAATAACATCATGAATTTTATTATCCTATGGTTATTTCTATATAATACATATTTCCCTGTTATTTTCCTCACTTTAAGTACTCAAGAGTCTGAAAAACTATTTTTAAGGAAAAAATCAACTTTATTTATCTTTTTAGTCAAAAATCATTTTTTATGCCCGTATTTTCTAAAAATGTTTTCAAGAATTATTTTATTCCCCTATGATTTTTTAATTTCATTTTTACCTATTATATATTATTTATAAAATGGTTTAAAAGGAATATTCTTTTTTTTAAGGGGGTACTTTTTACTTTTTACTCAAAATATGAAAGGAATGTTCATTTTAACATATATGACATAAAATAATTTACTGCTATCATGATCACTCAATGATTTGAAACTTACTTTACATTTTTCTAAGTATATTTTTGAATAATTTTTTTTCCTAAAAATTTGGGAATTTTTTAGATTTAAATATGTGATTTAAAAATGAAAAATCTTATTTTCCTCAAGAAATATTCAAGTGATCTTTTAAAGGAGTTTTTTTTATCTATGATAGCATCTTTTAATGTTAATTAGGATTTAATAGGGATATTATCCAATGATACCATCTTTATTATTTCTCTATATGGTTTATGGTTTTGATAATGAAGTATTTATGAAACCCATTTTCTTTTTTCCTTGAGTTAAGTAATGATGAATGTTTTTATGATATTATGGCATACATATGAATGGATTTATAATTATGTGATGGGTGTACCCAAAATTATATAGACCTTTAATTAATTGGGTAAATATTAATGTTCTACGAGCTCAAAGGGTACATGAGATGTTATCAAAATATCAAATGAGGGTACACAAGAGGTTATCCCAAGCCCGAAGTAGGTACACAAGTGGTTAAACTAAGACTAACATGTTATGAATGTCTTGGTGGGTAGACTTGAAATAATATCTCTATGATTATGATTATTACACACTTATGAAACACTTTTATGACATTATCTTATGCCAATGTTATGTTCTCATGGCTCATGTTCTTTGATTACTTTATGCTTCATGTCTTATGAACTTCCAATATTTATGTCATGACTTAATATTATGATCTATGATATGTAGGGAATGGTTTTCAACTATTAATATCATTTTCTCATACCATTATTCTTATGTTATTATTAAGTGATAATTGATATCTCCCTTGTTTACCCTTACTAAGAATCCGAGCTCACACTTTCTTATGTTTCCTTTACCTAGGATATAAATAAAGTTTTTTATGTATGATATTTCTAAGAAGGGTACTAGTTATAAAGAACTTAGTCGGATATGATGTAGATCCCTTATGAACTAGTTGTTTATGTATCCAAGTTTCCAAATACACTAAACCATTACAATTTTTATATATGGATTGTAATTTTATGTAATGAATATTCATACAATAATATGTAATATATATACATATATATATATATGAAAAATATGGGTTGATATATATATATAGGAAATACATTAGTACGTCACAATATCTCCATCATAGGTAGAATCCATTGATAAATCCATTCATATATTCATGCCATTATACCACTAGTTTAGATAGAGTTTGATTGAGATATTTATCCCTCAGTGAAAATGCAATCATGTGTCCAGTGGAGAATTACTCGTTCATCATAGGACCCAACTTCTCTTCATACATCATGTGATGATATATCCTCAAATATTTCTAAAAAATCTATATGTTTTTCTTTATGAATATATTCTATGAGACAACCAAGGAATATAATAAACTACAAAATCTTTATTAACCTTCTTAGAAAACTTGGAATCACCTTCCATAGTCATCCACTAGATAATGATAGAATATACTAGGATCTCATTATAAGGAAATTACTTGATTCATCTAAATTGAATTTAGCTTATGATGATATCCATAAATATTCATCTTCCATATAAAATCCAATATGACTTGTATTTCTTCATGACATGAAAAAGAACATTAATATCCCTAAGAAAATTGATCTGTTCAATGTATCCCCAAAACAATATACTTGAATATTGAAAAATAATCCAATATGATGTAACCAGTCATGCATGAAATTCATATTCATTACATTCATGGGAACATAAATTCTCCCATTGTATTTTTTTTCAATACGACCATTATAAATACTCCCCATAAAAACCTACATTTATTTGTGAAATACCATGAAATCACTTGA
Organism: Viscum album; assembly: GCA_963277665.1. Classification (NCBI taxonomy): domain Eukaryota; kingdom Viridiplantae; phylum Streptophyta; class Magnoliopsida; order Santalales; family Viscaceae; genus Viscum; species Viscum album. The sequence continues at coordinate 2,051,018,143 of OY728146.1, read as the reverse complement.
AATAATTCTCGTAACAAAAATAAATGAATACAATTTTTTCATAAAATTACTCTTTTGAATTTTAGGAAAGTCAATTTGGATTTAGGTGTTTCTTATCCACCTTTGAAAATATAATCCAAAGTAAAAACATAGAAAGTGATTGAGATTTTATCTCCAGATCTCCCCCCTGATGGGTGGGTTTAATAGTTTTTACTCCCTTTAAATAAGGGATCTTACTTATATTCATTCTAATATAATTGAGCTATGTATTACTGATTATACATACATGGTTAATAGAGAAACAATGATAGAACATAATATTATTGAGAATCCCACTAGAGAAAGTATGTTGCTCTATGGGAGTATAGGTGGGAATTCTAAATCTAGGAATAAGTAGAAGTGGGACACCTACTTCCAAGGAGGTGGAGCATCACAAAATTACACCACTGGATCATTTAACTTTAATCCATGCCCAAATAGTATGACCGAATGTTTCCAATGTAGTTTATTATAACATTATAAGTAGTATTGCACGACATTACCCAAATCATGTCACAATTGTAATAAAATAGGACACCTTCAATGTTATTTCCTTAACACTACAAAATCAATTGCTGGAAATACATCTCATGTGTCTTAGACATCTTATACTCCGAATAGATAATCATGTTAGGATAGTTCTCATCCACAAAACTAAGTGATCTAGGGTGATTCCAAAAACACCTCAACTCATCATACAATACAAGTACAACAAGAAATCAAGGAATAAGGGGGAACAAGTAAACAATTTTATTGAGTTAAATATATAATCACAAAAGATCAATCTGGTCCTCTAACTATAAAATGTACCATTATTCTTAATTAAACTATTATGAAAGTTCTATTTTATGCTGGAACATCCCAATATTTTATTTCTTCATGTGTTGTTCAAAAAATGGGGTTGAATATTAAGATGATTACACATGGGATGAGTATCCAAACACCTCTTGGGTAGAAAGAATGTAGGGTATTTAAGTGTTCATCTTGTTATATAACCATTGATAGAGTCCATTTTTTTGGTATTTTTATGCTTTGGACATGGATATATTTAACTTAATCCTAGGAATTGATTGGTTAGTTTCTTTCAAGGATTATATCAATTTAATGCATGATAAGTAAAGTTTACATCTCCTTTTGGGATAATACATCTCTTTAAAGGAGGTTGAGATTTGAATTCTGGAAAAGTAGGACATTTAACATGAATTATTTGAAATATTTCTTATCAATTAACAATGGTCACTTTGGGGGTTAACCATATATTTGAGACTAGATATTTCCATCCCATTTTGGATCGGTATTTTGATATATTTCCTCATAATTTCTCCATTTTTTCACTTTAAAGTGAAGTGTAATTTTTCATTGGCCCTCTTATAGGGAAAAAATACCATTTAATTTCCATAATATATAATGGAACTGTTATAATTGAGGGAATTGAAGGTCTAATTATAAAAATAAGAAAGTAAAGGTTTCATAAGATCAAGTACTCTGCCTTGGGATGCTTCAATTCTTTTCGTAAAGAAGGAAAACAATTCACTATGACCCTGTGTTGATTATAATAAACTAAATCAAGTTATGAAAAATAATTGATATCATCTTCCATGGATTGATGATCTTTTTGATCAATTGAAAGGATCCAAACTATTCTATAAAATTGATCTATGGTTTGGGTATCAACAACTCTAGGTTAAGAAAGAGGATATTCTAAAGACATCTTTCAGGAGTCTTTATGGCCATTATGAATATCTAGTCATGCCCTTTAGTTTAACAAATGCACCAATAGTTTTTAGGGAATCAATGAATCATATATTTAAATGGTACCTTGACTATTTCATTGTAATATTTTTAGATGAAATTATTGTGTATTCTCTAACTTGAAAATACCTTGAAGAACATTTGGATACTATGTTGAGCATTTTGTGAGAGAACCTGTTATATGAAAAATTATCTAAATATGATTTTTTGATACAATAAGGTCACTTCCTTGGACATTTAATTTATGACATAGGAGTATCAGTAGACCCTAAAAAGATAGAAGCTATCCTCTCTTTGAAACTTCTAAAGAATTCCTTTGATATATGTAGATTTTTGGACTTAGTAAGTTATCATAGTCACTTAATTTGAGACTTATCACATCCCAAATCTCTTATGACAACACCAATAAGAAAGGTAGCTCCATTACATATGAGTGATGTTTTTGAATAATCCTTTTTATAGATTAAATACAAGATCAATTTGACACCAATTATTTCCTTTCCAAAACCTAGGAAAGGTTATGTGGTTTATTATGATGCACCTCGATCTAGATTCAACTATGTTATCATGGAAAGATATCATGTCATAGCTTATGGATCATGAAAATTAAAAATTTATGAAAATAATTATCTGAACCATGACATGGAATTGGATATAGTAGTTCATGCTTTGAAAACCTAGCATCATTATCTCCTTAGAGACAATTTCACTATATTCATAAACAAAAAATATTTAAGCACATATTTTCACAAATGTATTTGAACATAAGAAAAAGGCGATGGATGAAATATCTCCATATGTTTGAATTTGACTTGGTTTATACACCAGGTAAAGGAAATTATGTGGGTAATTATTTAAGATGAAATTTGTGTAATCAACTGGCCATAAAATATTATGATTAGAAGAAATTGATGAGTATCATAGTGGATATGCATTTGGATTTAAGTTATCAAAATTAAGTTGTAATATTATTTCTAATGATACCCATACCTGATTTTGTTGATCAAGTTAAGGATGCTCTAAGATTAGATCTTGATTTCCTTACTATTATATCAAAACATAATGGTGGGGAGACCATGGAAAATGAGAAATAAGATATGGACTCAGTGTTTTCTTTTTGATACCAGATAGTTTTTCCACAATCTTGTCTTATAAAAAACTTATTTTCCTTATCACCATTCTAAGTGGGATATTCATCCAAGAATCCAAAATATGTACAAGGCTTTGAGGACCCATTTTTGTTTTTAGGTATGAAATGAAATGTGGTTGATTATTTACAAATTTTCTAACACATCAACAGGTCAAGGATGAATATAAAAAACCCCTGGGATATTTCAATATTTACCTATACCTATATGGGATTGTGATTTTATAACTATAAATTTTGTCGTGGTTTCACCAAGAAATATTCAGAATCATGATTCAATCTTAGTGATTATAGACAAACTCAAAAAATTCATCCCACTTAATTATGATTTTTGAATACAATACGGTAGACAACTTGGAAAAGATCTACATTTGGGAAGTGGTAAAATTTCATGGAATAACTATTTCAATTATCTTAAAATTATATCCTCAATTTATCTCTTGTATTTAGTGATATATTAAATAATATTTGGGTACCCAATTGACCATGAGCACAATGCATCAACCTTAAATGGATGGGAAATTAGAATAAAATATTCAAGCACTAGAAGATATGACCTGATCTTATATAATGGATTTTGGTACCTCATGGGAGGATCATTTTACCTTAATAGAGTTTTCATATAAAAATAGTTATCAGGACATGATACAGATGGCACTATTTGATGATTTTTATAATTTTCCATGTTGATCTCTACTTTTTTGGGTATAGACCGTAGAAACTGAACTATTTGGACCTAACATTATTTATGAAATGATTGAGAATATTCAGATGATAATGAAATGATTTTTTGGGCCAAATTCATCAATTTTTTCGATCATCGATGTCATCCTTTACCCTTTTCCATGGGAGATCATGTATTCTTGAAAGTATCTCCAAGAATGGGGTATCATTGATTGGGTAAGCAAGGAAAGTTGTCTCCTTGGTATGTTAGACCATTTTAGATACTTGAAATAATTGGTGATCTTGCTTATCATTTGGATTTACCACCATAATTTAGTTTGGTTTATAATTTCTTTCATGTATCTCAATTGAGAAAATACCAACCTGATCCAAGTCATGTGATTCGATGGGATCATTTTAATATCAAATCGGATACTAAATTTATTCATGAACTAATTCATATATTGGACAGAAAAAATAAAGTCTTGTATGGAAAATGTATTCCATTGGATAAAGTATTATGGAAACATGGTGAAGTTCAAGAGGAAACTTGGGAATAATATAAAGAGATATTAGAATAATGGCCCAAAATTTTTCAAAGCATCGACAATTTATATCTCTCCAAGGAAGGAAATCCTATTTTGGGGGGAATTTTACACCCCTAGTTTGGAGTAATTAACCTTATTATTATGTGTTTTGAAGTTATATAGGGGTTGGGTTGAGTTATGGGAGTTTATGGATGGTTTTAGTATTTTTCAGAAGAATTTTTAATGGTGAAAAATTTGTACATGGTTAAAGGAAACAATGTAGCATCTCTATAAAACCATGAAAGTAAATTTGGGAGTTACTGGCTAGGTGCATGGTTGGATCATGGTGTGTAAAAAATGTACAAATAACCATATGAAGTGGGAATTTTATTATAGAAGCATTTTTTATAGTTGGCACATAGTTTTTCAAATTGCATGACACAATAGTGTAGGGACTTGGGTGTTGTCCAATAACACTCATATAGTTAGACCACAAGTTGTTAAACTGTGTATCCTAACTGTGTGACATGTATTAATAATATATTTAAATTTGATTTTTAATCAATTTTCACCCAAAAACTCACATTTTCCTCCTTTTATCCTAGTCTCTTGAACTAGACAACCCCTTTATGTGATTATGAAATATTTTCTCCCTCTAGAACCTAATTTCAATAGATCAAAGTGTGGATCTGAGAGATTGAAGGTAATATATCTATCATCTACTCTTTTTCCCTTCCTTCTATATTTTCTCATTTTCTTTGAAAACAGCCTTATATAGGGTTTTCTATGATAGTATTTATTGGATCATTCATGTTTTGAAAATTATTTTTTGGGATTTTTTGAAGGAATGAGAAAGAGATCTCAGATCGACAAGGTCGTGTATTGATTATTTGTGTTCCTAATGAAATGTTGGGAGGTGGGTGAATTCTCTATCTTATCCAATTGTTCTAAAACTAAAAGACTTAGTTTTATTAATTGGATTTCTTGTATTTTCAAAGTAAAAATTATGTTATTTGTTTAAAGAAACCCATTTTGATCCTTTATTTGGAAAACATTGGATTTTTAATGGTTCTTAAAAAACCCCTTTGATGTATAGTTTAAAATTTTAGTTTTGGTTTAACATAATAAATGTGTTTGATTAAATTTTTTAAAGGGAAGAATTGATATATATGAAACAATTGTATGTGATATCTTGGAATATATATAATGGTGAGTGTTCATTTTCATTGTATGTGGCCATTTAATGGTGCATGGTTCCATAGTGGAGGTACCGAAAGGATTATCACCAATGAATGACTTGATATATAGATTTATTTCTGATCATGAGTATTGGGACTATCATATAATGCATGTGTGTGTGTATGTTAATTTTTAATGGGTATTACAAGTGGAATAAATGGATAATTTGTTTCTGATTTAAAGTTAAATTGTTTTAAATTAATAAAATGATTTTAATGTTTCTCTATTTTATTTTAGTTATATTTTTAAATATGATCTAACTTGTTCTTGTCCTATTGGCATGATTTGGGAAGTATCTTGTGGATTTTATAGTGGGTATTATTACTCACCCTCTATATATGTACTTTGGTGTGTATGAATATGTTCTCATTTATGACACAAGTAAAGAAAAGGTTTATTATTTTTCTAGTGGATCATCAAAATGCTAATTTCTTGGGATGGAGATTGAATCTTAAAGTTCTCTTGTGAAGTGGTTAGAGGGATACCACATCAGTTTTTCTATGTCCATATGTCTTTTAGTTTTCTTGGGGTATATTTTTCTACATTTTTTATATTACTTTGATATTTTTGTTTTTTGGTATTTCATTTTATTTTTATTTTTTATACTTCATGCATCATATAGTTTGGTTTGTTTTTTTTTATTTTGTCTTGACATGTTATGGTTGTTTAAAGGGGAAAAAATACCCCAATGCTTTAGTAATACCTTTAAATTTATTGGAAACCTTTAGTTTCTTGGGGATGTAACCTAAGGTTAGTGTCTCCTTAATTCTTTACAAGCTAATGATTAGGTATGATATGTTATAAAAAATCACCACAAACTTTTCCCTCATTTGAAAAAAATAAAAATATTTTCAAAATAAACCTATAAAAGAGAGAATTATCTTCCCAATTTTAAGATGTAATATATCTCAAGGACATTATTTAACAATATCAACTTATGAAATTTCTCAAAATGATATTAGATATTCCAAAATATTAAATTCCTTATATTAGAATTATCAATAGATCACTCTAATCCTATGGGAGAAAACAAATTATAGGAAACTAGTGTAATCAATCAATATAACTATGTAGTCTATAAGAAATCCTAAAACACAAATTTCCATTTTCATACCATTTTTTATTTTAAAAATTATCACCCCTTCATGAAAAAACATAAAAAATTAAATTAGGTATAAATAAGAGAAGAGGGTTTATCAAACCCGACATTAGTTTTTTAAAAGAGGAGGTTTCCCTACTTATAAAAACCTTTGATTTATATGATTTCTAGATTTACTTTAATACAATTCACAACTTTTATTCCAAAATTTTTATCAAACCATTATTTAATTTTATATGCACATTTATAGAATTTTGGTTTCCTCCTTTGTTCAATCTAACCACTACCTTTATCTCTAATGTCCCTTTGAAGTTTTTAGAGTTTCTAAAGGTTATCTCCATGTGTAGAGTATAATTAACACTCTATTTGGATTTAAGAGACTATAATATACTATAAATATCTCTCTATTACAAATAAAAAGTGCATTGAGCATTTTTATCTATGAAATAAGTTTTAGAAAGTCTCTGAGTGACTATATTCTTCTTCTTATTGTGATTTTATAAGTGTTTGATGAGATCCCCTTGCTTATCCTAAACTAACTTTGAAAGAAAATCATTATGACTTTACTCCATGTGAGGATTGAAATCAACATATAACTTCAATTAATCCAAATTTCACATGAGGAAATTCTTGTTGGTATATCATAATTTTTTATTCCATCCAAAATTCTTCTCAAGTACACCATGAATGGTAGGAACTTTGTCTATCTCTTTGGACTACTGTGATTTACTATTTATCTTGAATTTTACCACTATAAATTTAAACCTGTTATAACACCCTAAGGTTTTAAAAATAAATTGAAATTAATGAAAATTTGTTTTAATTAGATAGTTATAACTAGTCTTTAAACATAATTTTTCCACTTCTATGTTTTGAATTTCAAAAAACGGTTATCTACGGTTGTGATTAGTAAGTTATTTAGAGTCTGATAGAACCAACTTGTTTTTTAGTGAATAGTAACATACCCTTATGAATAGTAATATAACCCTAATTAATAGTAAATTTTATCATTATTTTATTTCCTTATGGATTTAAGATAATGGTATCTCGATTAATTTTGGAAGGTGTTAAAAAATGAGTTACTGTTTCAAAATTGTTATTTTTGAATAAATTATGATTTTATTTAAAAATTAAATTATTAATATTTATAAAATTATTTTCAAAAAATTGAGTTCATTTTTGAATTACACACATCAAGAAATGGTTAGGGTGAATTTTTTGGGATTTCTCTAAAGTTCTTGAATTTTAGATGAGTAGTGAAATATGGTAAAATATTGTATATACAAATTATCAATTAAATACACTATTTATGACATCATAAGTGATTTAATCCCAATTTTTTCCAACTCATATGATATATTTAATATTTTTATCATAATAATGAAGACTATTCATAGTATTGGACAAAATATTAAAGTAATGATTAAAATAATGTAAAATCCCTTCTCTCCTCCACTATAAATACCACCCTAATTCCCCTATTCCTCTCACACCTCTCAAGACTCGAGAATTGTCTAAGTTCTTCCAAATACCCTCCCCAAGGCTCCTCCCATGTCTAAGAATTTATGATCACACCAAAAGGCCAAAACCAAATTCCTTAAGGAGTATCTCAAGGAGAAGAGATCATGAGGTAAGAATCCTCTTCCTTTTTCATGTGTTTTCTTTTAAATTCCTTTATTTTCTTATAGTCTCTTTACCTACACTTATACAGGAGGTATGAAATATCCATAATCTTATATATTATGTATATTATCATGTTCATGTAAAATATTCATCATATTTATTCCTATAATCTCCCTCTTATTCTAAAAATAAAAACACCGTCCGTGATGTGCCGATTTACCAAAATCGCGGACAATGTGTTTCCAATTTCCATTACTTCCTTAAAATATGATCATAAAACACTTTTAGTGGTTGAATAAGAATTTAAATTTTATTTTGTAACTTATTTTATGTTTTGTAATGAACTTCTATGCATGACATTAAATTATATAATGAAACAAGTTCATGATTATCGAGGAACCTCCAAAAATGATCTAAACAAATATCATTAAGGTTTTATCTAAATATTCATCATCATATATGATAAAAAAACAATTTATAGTATCATTATATATTATGAAAACATATTAATATCATTTTATTCCAATTATAAAATTTCATTTCCTTACGACAGGAAAATAAAATACAAATCGTCCATGAGAATCATGTAAAGAAAGCACCCAAAACAATGGAAGAAACAAAATACTAATAATTAAAGGGTGAAATGATGTTATCAAATGATAATATAAGGTATTATAAACATGAATATGTTTCTATAAGATATTAATATCACTATTTTATCCATTATATAGGAGTTTTAAATGATTTTGAAGTAAGACAAACCCGAGGTAAGGGAATTCTTAACCCAATTTCCATTTTTTGGGTTAAACTTATACTTCAATATTTATGTGGTATTGAAATTGTTTGTGTAATGAATATTGTTTATATTATTTTTAATAATGTTTATTTAAATTTTATATACATATTAAATCCACTTTATTAAGTCTTACCTCAATTATATGATATTTGTAAGGGGCTTTTCTCTTAAATTCCTCTTTTAAAATTTTGTTTTACAAAATTCAAAAGCAATGTTTTTATGAAATTATTCATGTTGTATGATTATGTTATAGTTATTTGGAATTTTTTATGATGAAGGGTGGGACCTATATCTCCTTCCAATTCATTGGGTATGTGTAAGTTTTAGGTTGGCTGTATGGTTACTCCAAGTGTAACTGCGATTGTTACACAATGAGGTAGTCGTGAGAGTTACATTGCAAGGTAGATGTGAGGGTTAAAAATTATAAGGTAGCTGAGAGGGTGAAAATATTATGTAATTAATTCCAAAATATACCTATATGGTTATATTTATGTTCTACATTTTTTTGTAGAAATCTCTTGGAAATCTCAAGTTTCACAAAGTAAGTTTATATGGGTGACAAGTATGTCTTTTTGAAAATGATTTCATACATTACAAGTATTCATGGACTAATGTGTTCTTTCCTTATTTTTATATCCCTCACTGATATTTTTGTTCTCATTCCAAGTTTTTAAATTATTTTCACAAGTTATAAGGATGTGTAATACAAATAAGGAATCCATGTTAAATGTTATGAATATTTTTCAAAGAAATCATGTTTTATTTGAAAAAAATTATATTTTGGAAGAAATAGATACTATTTTTAGTGTATCTACTCTATATTAATGTGGAATTTTTTGTATGTATTATATCTCAATTATCTAAAACTATAAACTTGAAAAGATCCCAAATATGAAAGGAAGTAGGTTCTTGACAAAAATTCAAGATTATGTAATGTTATAAGGCTGGGTCCTTATTGTTGATATAAGAGGATGGTTTAGACAAATTTAGGGGTTAGGATGATGTTAATAGAATACCATAAATAATTTTTACTCTATTTTTAATTTAAAATTATATAGAATTTAAATATTACCATGTTTCTTTTACTAAGATATGTTTTTTTAGAATGGTTTTCCACAGAAGAAATAGGGAAGCTGAAGAGGAGAGGTATTGATAGAACAATATCCTTACGAATTTGCAGCCCGAAATGGTAGCGATTAGAACCGATTAGTTTGTGACATTAATTTATTAGCTGATGTAGGTAATAAATGGTGTTGGAATCCATTCAAGAGAAAAAACAGAGGTACCATAAAGGATCATGATGATAGTGGAACATTTTATGAGACAACACCCTCCTACTTTCAGTGGATATTCTGACCTGGTAGCGGCTGAAGGATGGATTAAATCCCTTGAAAAGATATTAGATGTTATGGGATGTTTAGATAATTAAAAGTAAGGTCTTTATATTTATCATTTTGAAGGTGAATCTGATCAGTGGTGGTCAATGATAAAAAATATCAGCGATAGAGAGGAGATTTATGCCTTAGAGTGGGATGAATTTAAAAGTCTTTTCCTTAAAAAATATTTTCCTAAGGTGGTGCGACTTAGGATGGAGAAGCAATTCCTTGAATTGAAGTAAAAGGAGGAAGATTCAATGGATGTTTATGAATAAAACTTCACCCAACTGGTGATGTATTCTCTAAATCTTATTCTAGATCTTGATAGAAAAATAAGCTGCTTTTACTCAAGATTAAAGACAAGGTATCGAAGGGCATTGGACTCCTATGAATTCAAAAGTTATGAGAAACTTGTCTAATTTTCTAAGAGGGTATAGATGGAGTTTACTGATGATCATATGAACTTTTAAAATAATGAAAATAAGAGGTCCAAATGGAAAGTGATGCATAAGAATCAACCAAATAAATCAGATGGTAAGAAATTCCAATTTCCAGTTTGTGAAAAGTGTGGAAAAAATCACCATGGGGATTGACTTAACAAAATGGGTAAGTGTTTTAGGTGTATTAAGTTTGGACATATGACCCAATATTGAAATGAAAATGATCCTAAGACTAATCCTGATAAGAAAACTTTAAAGTTTTTTAAATGTGGAGAAATGAGTCATTATGAAAATGTCTTCCCAAAGAGAGATATGAATGATGCAAAGAATCCAGAATATAAGAAGAAAGGTGTAGTGAGATCCTTTGTCACTATATCAGCAGATGTCAGGCTATCCAATGAAGTTTTATTAGGTACCTTTTTTTTACTCATATTTTTCTAATTTTTTTTTGATACGGGGTCTACACATTCCTTTATTTCTGAGGAATTTTATGGTAAATTGGAAATATCACCTCAACATATGAGACTGAAACTTATTGATAAAACACCATGGGGAAATATTATAGCAAATAGGAACTATAAGAATATTTTTTATTGTGGTTTTTGGAAATAATTTACCTACAAACCTTTTTGTTTTTCCCTTAGTAGAGTTTGATGTCATTCTGGGAATGGATTGGATTTCTGTTTATCATACTAAGATTGACTGTAGAGCTAAATAAGTTGTTTTGTAGAAAGAGTTTCAATTTTTATACAAGAATTCACCCATACAATTGATAACATATAAAGAAGTTGAGAAACTGTTGAAATATGTAAGTGAAATTTATATTTCTCATATTGTTGAAAATAAGGGAATAATTTAGATTAATGATGTGCCAGTGGTAAATAAATACCTTAATGTTTTTCCTAATGAGTTACTAAATTTCATACCCAATGTGAAAGTCTAATTCATAATTTAATTAATTCCTAATGATAATCTAATTTAAAAACCCCCATATCAAATGGATCAAATGGAACTTATTGAATTTAAAAATCAATTGCAGGAGTTTCTTTATAAAGGCTTCATTCATCCTAGCACTTCACCATGGGGTTCTCCTGTTTTGTTCATTAAGAATAAAGATGGTTACATGCGACTTTACATTGATTATAGAGTCTTGAATAACATAACTATTAAAAACAAGTATCCTTTTCCAAATATTGATGACTTGTTTGATCAGATCCAGGGATCTTAGTTCTTTTACAAGATTGACTTGAGATTTTGATATCATCAGTTGAATGTGAAGGAGGATGACATCCCAAAAACATCTTTTCGTACTAGATATGAGAATTATGAATTTTTTATTATGTCGTTTGGGTTAACTAATTCACCTATTGTATTCATGGATGTTATGAATAGAATATTTTATAAGTTCTTAGATAAATTTGCGGTTGTGTTTGTTGATGAAATTATTTTATTTTATAAAAGTATAGAGGAGCATGAAAAACATTTAGGGGTTGTTTTGAAAACATTAATTGAAAATAAACTATATGGAAAATTCAGCAAGAGTGATTTTTGGTTGCAACAGATTTCCTTTCTTGGTCACATTGTAAATAAGGATGGAATAATAGTTGATACTTCCAAAAAGAAGTGATTAATAAATGGACAAGACCATCAAATGTTATAGAAATTTGTAGTTTTATTGGATTAGCAGGTTATTACCAATGGTTTGTTAAAAACTTTTCACAATTATCTTTCCCAATAACTAAGTTAACATGAAAAGGGTTAAATTTATTTGAAAAAAAGAATGTGATGTTTGTTTTTAGGAACTAAAGAAGAGATTGGTGAATGATCGAGTTTTGGCCTTACCTTCCCAAAATGGTGAGTTTGTCATCTACATTAATGCTTCATTGAAGGGACTTCATTGTGTTCTGATGCAAAATAATCATGTAAATTCTTATGCTTAAATACAAGTAAAACCTCATGAGTTAAATAACACCACAAATTATTTGGAATTGGAAACTGTAGTTTTTTCTATGAAAATTTGGAGGCATCATTTATACGGATCCAAATGTCAAATATATACTGACCATAAAAATATGAAGTATATATTCAATCAAAAAGGAATTAAACATGAGGCCTGGAAGATGAATTGAACTAATAAAAGATTATGATTGCATGATAAATTACCATCTAGGAAAATAAAACTAATTGGTGAATACCTTGAGTCAAAAACATCATTCATCATTAACCATGTTACATTTGGAATATGATCCCTTGATTAACGATTTGATGAATTTTGGCTTAGAAGTTGTTGGTACAGGAAATACATATGTTTTGTTTCAGGTTTAAATGCAGTCATTATTATTAGACAAAATTAAGCAAGCACATAAGGAAGACCATGAGCTACAAAAAAAGGTATAATTTGTTAAAATGGGTAAGTTTCTAGAATTTAACCTTGATAAAGATTGTGTTTTAAGATTTGGTAAACGGTTGTGTGTGCCTTGTGATTCCCAGTTGAAGAAAGAATTGTTGTGTGAATCTCATAGTTCTCCATTTTTAGTTCATCCTAGAATCAAAAATATGTACAAAGAACTTATGAAGTATTACTGGTGTGATAGAATGAAAAGTGATATTGTAGATTTTACTATGAAATGTTTGACAAGTCAACAGGTTAAAGCAGAGTGACAGTTACCGAAGGGGATGCTTCAACCACTGACAGTTCCATAGTGTAAATGGGAGAATATATCCATGGAATTTGTGGTGTGACTATCTAAGAATTCGTGAGGTAAAAATGTGATTTGGGTTGTTTTTGATAGGCTAACAAAATCAGTACATTTTATTTCTATTCAAGATACAATGTCTTTGGATTCGATTTATTGATTGTACCTCAAAGAGATTGTCTGGTTAGATGGAGTTCCACTTTCCATTATATTTGACTGGGATCCCAGGTTTACTTCTAATTTTTGTAAGGGCCTTCAGAAGTTGTTGGGAATAGAATTAAATTTCAATATAACTTTTCATCCTCAATCAGATGGGAATTCAGAACAAAAGATTTATACTTTGGAGGATATGCTTCGAACTTGTTCAATGGACTACCAAGGAAATTGGGATCAACATATTTCTTTAGTTGAGTTTTCTTATAATAATAGTTTTCATTCCAGTATATAGATGACACCTTTAGAGGAATTGTATAAGAAGTAGTGTAGAACTCCTTCTTTTTGGGATGAAGTTGGGGAAAGGAAGTTGATGAGACCATAATTAATATAGGAAGTGGCTAAGAAATTGAATATTATCTATCAACACATGAGGAAAGCTCAGAGTAAACAAAAAATTTATACAAAAAATAAGAGGAAAAACTTTTCTTTTGAGGTAGGTGATAATGTTTTTCTTAGAATCTCACCATGGAAGAGTGTTATGTGTTTTGGTAAGAAATGAAATCTAAGTCCACGGTTCATTGGACCTTATGAAATTCTAGATAAATTTGGACCAATCACCTTCCAGGTAGCTTTTCCTCCAAGTTTATCTCAGGTACATAATGTTTTTCATGTTTGGATGTTGAGAAAGTATGTTCCATATTCATCTCATGTCTTGAACCTAGAAGCAGTTCCGCTAGAAGAGATCCTTTCTTATGAAGATAAACCAGTTCAGATTCTTGATCAAAGGGAACAAGTATTGCAGAATAAGTTAATCCACTAGGTAAAGGTTTTTTGGAGAAACCACATGGTTGAAGAAGCAACATGAGAATATGAAAATTATATGATGGAAAGGTACACTCACTTGTTTAATAAGTAAATAAAATTAAGAGGATACAATTTATAGAAGGTGGGGATAATGTAACACCCCAAGGTTTTAAATATAAATTGAAATGCATGAAACTTTTTTTAATTAAATATTTATAACTATCCTTTAAACATAATTTTTCCTCTTATATGTTTTGAATTTCAAAAAATGGTCATCTCATCTACATTTGTGATCAGTAAGTTATTTGGATTCTGATAGAACCAACTTGTTTTTTTGGTGAATGGTAACATACCATTATGAATAGTAATATGACCCTAATGAATATTAAATTGTATTATTATTTTATTTTCTTAAGGATTTAAGATAATGACATCTTTATTAATTTTTGAAGGTGTTAAAAAATGAGTTATAGTTTCAAAATTGTTATTTTTGAATCAATTATGATTTTATTTAAAAATTAAATTATTAATATTTTGAAAATTATTTTAAAAAAATGGAGTTCATTTTTTAATTCTACATGTTGAAAAATGGTTAGGGTGATTTTTTAGGATTTTTATGAAATTCTTGAATTTTGAATGAATAGTGAAATACGGTAAAATGCCGTATATACAAATTATCAGTTAAATACACTATTTATGACATCATAATTGATGTAATCCCACTTGTTTTTAACTCAAATTCTATCTTTTATATTTTTATCACAATAATGAATACTATTCATAGACTTGGACAAAAATATTAAAGTAATGATTAAAATAATGTAAAATCCCTCCTCTCCTCCACTATAAAGACCACCCTCATTCTCCTCTTCCTCTCGCACCTATCAAGCCTTGATCATTTCATAAGTTCAACCAAATCCACTCCCAAGGATATTACCTACTTATAAGACCTTTTGGTCTCACCAAAAGGCCAAAACCAAAGGCCTTAAGGAGGATCTCAAGGAGAAGAGATCAAGAGGTAAGAATCCCCTTCCTTTTTCAAGTGTTTTCTTTTCAATTCATTTATTTTATTATACTCTCTTTCCCTACACTTATCTAGGAGGTATGAAATCACCATAATATTATATATTGTATATTTTATCATGTTCATGTAAAATATTCAGAATCTTTCTTCCTCTCCTCTCCCTCTTATTCTAAAAATAAAAACACTCTCCGCAATGTGCCGATTTACCAAAATGTATTTCCAATTTTCATACTTCCTTAAAATATGATCACAAAACCCTTTTAATGGTTGAATCATAATTTAAATTTTATTTTTTAACCTTTTTTATGTTCTGTAATTAACTTATATTCATGAAATTATATTATATAATGAAACAAGTTCATGATTATCAAGGAACCACCAAAAATGATCTAAACAAATATCATTAATGTTTTATCTAAATATCCATTATCATATATTATAAAAAAATTATTTATTGTATAATTATATATTATTAAAACATATTAATACCATTTAATTACAATTATATACTTTTATTTCCATACGACAAGAAAATAAAATACAAACCGGCCGTGAGAGTCATGTAAATAAATCACCCAAAACAATGGAAGGAACAAATTAATAATAATTAAAGGGTGAAATTATGTTATGAAATGATCATATAAGGTATTATAATCATGAATATATTTCCATAAGATATTAATATAACTATTTTAACCATTATACAGGAGTTTTAAATGAGTTTTAAGTAAGAGAAACCCGAGGTAAGGGAATTCTTAACCCAATTTCCATTCTTTGGGTTAAACTTCTACTTCATTATTTATGTGGTATTAAAATTTTGTGTGTGATGAATTTGGTTTATATTATGTTTAATAATGTGTATTTATAGTGTATATACATATTCCATCCACCCTATTAAGTCTAACCTCAATTATATGATATTTTTAAGGGGATTTTCTTCTAAAATCCTCTTTTAAAATTCTATTTTACAAAATTCAAAAATAATGTTTTTATGAAATTATTCATGTTGTATGATTATATTATAGTTCTTGGTAATTGTTTATGATGAAGGGTGGGATCTATATTTCCCTAAAATTCATTGGGTATGTGTAATTTGTAGGTCGACCGTATGGTTACTCCAAGTGTAACTACGATGGTTACACAATAAGGTAGTTGTGAGGGTTACATTGTAAGGTAGCTGTGAGGGTTACAAATTATAAGGTAGTCGAGAGGGTTACAAGATTATGTAATTAATTCCCCAATATACCTATATGGTTATATTTATGTTATACATGTTTTTTGGAAATCTCATTTAAATCTCAAGTTTTAAAAAGTAATTTTATATGGGTGACAAGTATATATTTTTGAAAATTATTTCACACGTTACAAGTATTCATGGAGTAATGTGTTCTTTAATTATTTTTATATACCTTATTGAGATTTTTGTGCTCATCCCAAGTTTTTAAATTATTTTTGAAGATTATAAGTATGTGTAAGACAAATAAGGAATCCATGTTAAATGTTATGAATACTTTTCAAAGAAATCATGTTTTATTTGAAAAGTTTTATATTTTGGAAGAAATGGATACTATTTTTTGTGGTATCTTCTCTATATGAATGTGGAATGTTTTGTATGTATTATATCACAATTATATAAAACTATAAACTTGAAAATATCATTAATATGAAAGGAAGTAGGTTCTCGACTAAAATTCAAGATTATGTAATGTAATAAGGCTGGGTCCTTATACCTATAGTTCCTTAGTTTGTGGTCAATGAAACCACACTTTGAACAAGATATTTATATCTTTGGTTCTGCCATGAAATAAGTATTTCAACAAGGTTTCAAGGATTTCTTTCTTATTTTTTTTATCCTTGACAACAACATCCTTTTTTATCTAATGTTTCATTTAGTGGTCACTTGTAATCATGGGAGAGTCTCCCCTAGACACTTTCCCATTCTCCTTTGGCTTGATGTTTTTACCACAAACCTAATTTTTCTAATACACATGATAATAATCAGAGGGTCTACTCAAATATGATATCAATTTATTTTCAACCCATTCACCCTTGGGTTTCTTCTTTATCAGGGTGTATATATTAAAATTACTCTCACTCAACTCAAGAATATATCCACCATTTTTAATACTCAAAGTATTCTTGAGAGGAATTACATTTCTTCCTTATTTTAGAGATCATATTGGTTTTATAAACCAATGAAAATGTTTATTTATTATCTTATAATTTCTTAATAAGATCTAGGTGTAATATAAATATTTAAATTTTATAAGCCTCTAAATAATTTTTTTTGAATCTATACTATTGATCTCCATGGATTCAGGGTACTCCAATTATATAACATCTTATTAAGAAAAACTCATCTTGTTGTAATATAAATATAAAAAATTCAAAAGCCTCACATCGCACTTCTAATATCCGTGATGATTCTCAGCTAGGGATAAAACCTAGAAATTAAGTACTAGGAGTATTATTTTCATAATTAGTGTTTTTAAAGAAATATATCAGAATAAAATGATAATGTAATAATGAGATTATTTATTTAATAAATTAATACATAACAAAAATATATATATTCTCAAATCATTATCCCATGATTGGTCTTTAGGGAATAATTACCAAAATATATCACTTGTAATGAATCCAATCATTCATGTATCTAATACCTAGATATCATACATCCCCCCTTACTTATATTATAAAAATATTTTAGTCATAGTATTTTCTACATTATTATCTATAACAACCTTGCAAATTCATATATCACCACATTCTATATATCATGGATGAGATGATATCATCAGATGATATTTTTGGATTTTTGGTGATATTTAGGATCCTTATCTTGTGAAATTACCCCATTTTTATCACAAAATAGTTCAATGGGATACACAATAATTGTAATAAACACTAGTTCAACAATGAACTCCTTAATCTAAACATTCATGTTTGCTGCATCAAATGAAGCAATGTACTCAGTTTTAATTATAGAATCAACCATTATTTTTTCTCACAACTTTTAAAAATAAAAACACCTCCATTTAGATAAAAAAATCCCAACTATGATATAAAATTATCACCATCGATTTGGAAATTTTCATCACTATAATCTCATCTAAAAAATTCTTCTTCACCTATATATATAAAAAATGTTTCCTTAGTTCTCTGAAGTCACTTTAGGATATCTTTTATAGCGATTAAATGTTTTTCACTAAGATAAAATTTATATCTAATCATTAGGCTTAATGCGTATGATAAATATGGATGAGGTCATAACATGATATATATGATGGTCCCTATTACTAATACATATGGTAAAAAATCTATGTGTTTCTTTTATTTATCATAGTAAGTAAATTCAGTATTTAAAATACTCTATCAATACATAATTGGTATATATCATTTCTTAGAATCATTAAATTTTAATATATTCAAGATCTTACTAATATTTTTACCCTATATTCCTTGATATAACATAATATATCTTCATAGCTAAGTTGTATGATGTCCTAAGTCTTTTATTGAGAAAATTTTCCCAAACTAACTCTTTGTAGACTATAGATTAGGAATTTCATTTATAAAAAATCAATATATCACTAATATATAATACTAGAAATAAAATTATACTACCATAAATCTTATTATGTTTTTCCATAGACCCGCACTCCCATATCCAGTGTGAATGTCACATACTTTACATAATGGATTTGATACCAACTATAAATTCCCAAAAATAACTCTCCTATAATCACATTATTTAAAGTAAACATTTCATTACATACATTCCCATTACCATTTAGGTTTATAGCTTTAAATAATTAGGAAAAATTTTAAACTAATAAAACCTATTACTTTCTCAACCAATGAACATTTTTTCCCCAATATAAGACAATACTTAATCTATAATAAGTCTTTAAAATCTCCTAAAAATTCTCCACATAAGATATTTTGTTAGAAATGACATTTTTAATACATTTCATCATAACTTAGGGAAGTTGAAACACAATAAGGGGTGAGATTAAATGTTAATTAAGAGTAAACATAAGTGATAACAATAAAAGATCATAAGTGGGTATAATATGAGCATAAAAATATGGAAGAAATAAAAATAAAAATAATTCTATAATAGGATAGAATTGAAATCATGATATATCCATGTATAATAATAGAAATAATAATATCACATGGATAATAATAAATATTTCCTTATATATGAAACACATAATTCTGGATAACTAATTCTATTCCCTAATCCAAGACATCATGATCTTAGACATTAGGATCTTATTGTCAAAGCCCTATTTCTAGACAATATCTTATTCTGGGTAGGCATACACCAAAATACCTAAGTTAGTTTTTCTAATGAGACTTATAGATGAATTAGTTGGATAAAATGGGCCCCAACCATTAATAATTAAGTAAAATTCATTCATCATATGAAATAATTAATAAACTATACAATACGAAACCAACTTTCCTTAGTAATCAATAAACATTCATATTGAAATAACGAGTATATGGATTTTCAATATTTCCGCAATCAATAAATGATATATATATATATATATATATATAAGAAACCCTCAAAATAACACTACATATAGAAAGGAGTATATGGTTTAGTCACTAATTTTATCAATCAATCGATGTATGAAATCTAGACGAACATCCTTCAATCAAAGGAAGAAAATATAGAGTGTTTATAGTGGAAAACCATTGGAATAAAAATCATGTCTATAACAGAGTATGATTTAGGAAGAAAAATGAAATGATGTATTTATGTGAGTTTAATACCCTTAAGTAAAATAGTATGATTGGACATATAAATCAAACCATGTACAATATATACACCACAAAAATGGAACAAGTGGTTAATATGAATAATATCTCATTGAAACAAAATTGAGATGAAAACACCCTTATGGTAATGGTAATGTAAGAATCAAAAGAACATGAGAGAGATAACATGAAATTAAAATATAATAAAATGAAATATATTAATTATACTTAAATTAATTAGGGTATTTAATTAACCATATAAGATAAATTATGGTGCACAATATCAAACATGTCCCATGGATTTGAAAATGAGACAAAGAAACCCTTACAACTTTAGAAACATCCAAGTCAAAACACCTTGATGGATTTTATTTAAAATGAAAAATTAAGTACCATAAATAATGATAGAATAATGATACAAAATATTAAAGTGGAAGTAGACATTCCATTCCAAATAAATTATAGTGTATAATAAGGAATATATCTTAAGGGATGAATATTTGAGATAATAAATCAATACCCCAATTCTAGACTTCCACTAAAGTGATTGAATTTACTATATAAAAAAATAAATATATTAATCACATATTTAATAATATTATTTATATACATATCCTTTTATAAATTTCATTTATAATTATTCTCTTCATGTATATTAGTTATTATTTATTTTCAATATCGAGTGTGAGTAATCTTGATCGTTTTGAACTAGTTTTGTAATATCGGTGTTGTCATTAATTTTTATCCAAAATTCCATCATTCCTAGATCATAAAAGATACTATAGTTTATGTTTTATAATTATTTATTATATTATTATTTAATTATATGGTATTTATGGTTATTATCCTTAAATTTGAAATCAGTGATGATCATGTTTCAGTGATTTTACACGAACAGATGTTAGTATCTTAATTAATGAGTATAAAATTAATGTTACCATTTAAAAAAATGAAATTATTATTTTATTATTTATATAATATATTATTATTAATTATTTTTTCATTTTTATCCATGATATTATTTTATAGAATTGTCCAGGTAGGTCGTTAGACCGACCTAAACATGAACATACAATAATTAATGGATAATTATGATTATGATTGCGATTGTGAAAGTTGTTTATTTTTGGAACAATATAATTATTAAAGAATATTAATGATATTATTTATCTAATTTTAAGGTCATGAATCCTATTTTAATATGTTTTAACAAATAATAAATAAACTAAATGAAAAACAGGATATGTTACTTCATGAAGGTGGTAATCCGCACAATGCATGGTTAACATTATCATTTCTTGAAGAATGAGAGTGAAATAAATAAGATTATAATTTTATCTTTATAATAATTATTATATTATATATTTCACATTTATTCTTCAATTTCACCATTATAACTAGATAATAGAGTTGGTGGTGAAAAATAGAAGTCACTGCTTCATGGAGGTGGTAGTTCACACAATGTACGAATGACAATTTAATTTTTATTAATAGAAAAGGTAAAAGGTGTTTAATAGTTATTCCATTATAATAATAAAATCCAGTATAAAAATCATACTAATGTAATTATATATTAATTATAAAATTATATTTGGGAAATTTAGAATGAAAATAAAAGAAAATACGAAAAAAGTACTCAGGTTGCGGACTTTGGATTTCCCTTGGAAGACTCCTTGGAAATGGAGGTCTTAGGATAATATATTATAACCATAAGATCAAGGAAAAATAATAGGATTATATGGGATGTAAAAAATGGAATATTTAAAATAATAAACCTAATTTTTTGGTTGGTCTTTAATGGGCGGTGATATGACTCTTTTATAAGTTTTTAGAATGTTATTTTTGTAAATATTTCAACTTAATATAAATAAGTCACATGTTTAAAATGACAAGAATACTTAAAAATGTAAAATAATGGATTTTGGTATGATATAAGGTTAATAATCCCTCAAAAATTCATTCTAACACATGTTTAAAAAAATTCTTAGTTCTTTACTCTTAGAATTTTTAATTTTGCTATTTTTTTTTGCTACGGTAGCTAGTTTTTACCTAAGTAGTTTAATTTTAATGAATAAACATAAAATGGAACTTATTAGATAATTTGGACCTAGTTATTCCAAATATGAAATCAATTTTAGAATATAAAATTTCTATATGTAATAAAATAAAATTTTAATATTATCACATGTAACGTGTAAACCCATTTTTAGA
This sequence comes from Viscum album, assembly GCA_963277665.1. Taxonomy (NCBI): domain Eukaryota; kingdom Viridiplantae; phylum Streptophyta; class Magnoliopsida; order Santalales; family Viscaceae; genus Viscum; species Viscum album. The sequence continues at coordinate 2,050,995,796 of OY728146.1, read as the reverse complement.
AGAAGTGTATTTTTAAGATTAAAATTTATGTGTAGGATAAAATTATTAATGTATTTAATTTTAATAATATAAATTATTTTATTTGAAAAAAATAAAATTTATGTTTCTTTTAAATTAAGCTAAAACCAAATTTTTCCAAAATCATATTTAATTAAAATAAAATACCAAAAAAAATTCATTTATTGGAAAATATTACTTAAGTTTATAAAATGTTAAACATATGTATTATAAATCCATAATAATATTTTTAAATATATAGTTTCACTCTTTAAATAAATATTTTATCAATTAAAAGGTTTTATAAGCTTATAGGTCCTGTTTATATAATGATAAGGTCATGAAATGTATAATTTTGCTAAAAACTGTACTTTACTATTGACATAAAAATCAACTATTTCAGAAAAATTCAAAAAAATTATACTAAGATAATTTTTATATTATAAAAATAAAAAATAAATTTGATTTGGTTAAATTCAAATTCTAATTTTTTTTTAATTTTTCTTTTAAATCAAAACAAAAATATACAATGAAAACCAGTTTCATTGGAAAATAACCTTTTTAATATATTGACTATTCTTATTATTATTTCCAACCAATTAATAATCAATTTTGATGTAAACATATTATCCATATAAATAATCTATTTTATCCATAATATATTTAGTATCCTAAAATACAACTCATAAAAGATAATTTTAGAAGGGTTACATTTTTTAGTATAAATCAGACTTATTGGTTAGTTAACAACACTAATTAAATTTTTATCAATTACTTAGTATTAATAATGATTTTTTTTATTTCTACATATATTTAATTATTAGGTTAGATCTATTTTTACCTTCCATTTCTATTTCTACAACTTAATAGTTACATAACATTACGTGGTTCATTTTGGTTTGGTGTTTCATATGAAGAAAGATACTAAACATATTAGATTTTTAAGAAAACATATAATTTAAAATATCAGTGTGTTATAGATTATATACACATAGTTTTTATTCATTATTAATAAGGCCAATCTATTTTATTTTATCATTAAAACAAATATTCTAACTCTTATAATCTTGCTTAAGTTTATAAATAGACCTCTAAATCTTTAATACCTTCATAGCATTCACTGGATCAAAAAAAAACCTCAAGTTGTCTCATGTACACATATTTGGTTAAATTTCCACTAATGAATATTTTTTTTCATAAATATGATATATTTCATAATCATATAATGAAACTATAGATTGGATGATCCTGATGTATTTAAGAATCACAACTTGTGAGGAAGTTTCTTCATAGTCAATTCCATTAATTTTCTCAAAACCATTTACCACTAATCATGGATTAAAGGTATATACTTTAGAATCCATGTCACTCTTCTTATTAAAGACCATTTTCACCCTATAAGTCTATACCCATAAGTTAAATCAACCAAATTCCAAAACTCCATGGTGTAAATGGAATCTATCTCATCCTTCGTGGTTCTAATCCATTTCTCAGATTCTGAACTTGGAATGGATTTCTCATAGGTAGTTGTATGATCATCAATTGCCATAACCTTAATATAATTTTCCATGAGAATTTTATACCTCTGAGGAATATAATAAATCCTACTATAACTTCTTAGTTTTAGTTTATATTGAGTTATATCTTATTCCAATACATCTTATGGAACCAACTCATTGATCTCAGCTAATATGTTCTCTTTTTGGTTCAGAATTTCCTAAATTTATAGTTCCCTTTAAATAATTTTTCTTGGAAAGGAACTATTTTTCCATGAAAATAACACATTGATCCACAAAAATTTTATGCTTAGAGGGATTATAAAAATAACACCTCCTTGTTTGTTTTGGATAAGTAACAAAGATATGATTATCTAATTTGGGTCCTAACTTGGAGGAATTCATATGCTTAACATATCCTTCACAAACCTAAATCCTTAGAAAATACATTTTTGGAATAAACCTATTCTATATCTCATATGGTGTCTTCTATACTATCTTAAATTAAACTAGTTAGTGTAAATAATTTCATTTCTAGATAATAACCCCCAAAGGGTGGAGGTAACTTAGTATGACTCATCATGGATTTAAACACATCCAATAAGTTTGTATTTATATTTTAAAACACACAATTTCATTATGGTTCAATTAGTGGAGTCAGTTGTGATATAATAATAGACTCTTTGAGATGTTTATGAAACTATTGTCATAAGTATTTGCACCATTTGTTTGATTGAAGATATTTAATACACATTATAAGTTTATTTTATACTTCATTTTTGAACTCCATAAATTTCGTAAAGTATTCATACTTGTCACTCATAAGAAACATGTAACCATATCATCTATAACAATCAATAAAAGTAATTAAGTATTGATAATCACCTCGATCTTGGACATTTAAAGGCTCACATACATTGGAATTCACTAGGTATAATAAATCATTTTCCCTATCTCCTTTTATAAAAAAGGACTATTGGTCAACTTATACTTTAAACAAGATTTACATATATCATATAATTCCAAATCAAATGACTCTAAGAGATTTCATGCATAGAGTATTCAAATATGATTCTCTTTAATGTTATGTGATTGAAAATGTGAAAGGTATGAAGGGTTAAAGTCATTTTTTAACTTGTTTCACACCCATGTTATAGACTAGATTTTCAAGATCTAATAAATATAGTCCACTATTCATATTTACACCACCACAACACATTAAATTTAAATAAATTGAATAATATTTATCCTTAAATAAAAATAAAAACCATTTATTATCAAGATAAGATGAAAAAATTATGTTTCTATTTATGGATGATACAAAATAACTATTTTCTTATTTGAGAACTAATCCAATAGGAAGATTTATCTTGTAAATCTTTATATACAAGGCAATAAATCTTTCCCTATTACCAAATCTGAGATTTGATTCTCCCTTTGTTAACTCTATTTTACTTTGTAGTTAGTACACATTAAAAAAATGTGAGAAACATAATCATTATCCAATAACCATGATGTAATATTAGAAAAATTGACTATACCTATTTTAAAAGCCTCACTTACATTGATCTTACAAAGAAATTACAAGAATTTATTAAAATAATTTCTCTCATGACCTTTCATTCCATAATTAAAGAAATTATCTACTTTAGATATTTTGTCATAAGTTTTTAGTATAGAAAAATAATTCTTAATATTGTTTCTTACTTTTTTCTTCTTAGATAATCACTTCTATTTCTCTTTCTCCATAAAAATGACATATTCAGGTTTCCAACTCCATAGGTTTTCTTTAGTATCCATTAAAAATTTGAGGATCTTAGGGAGTATCTTGTTAATCTCATCCATATTTTAATTTATAATGAACAAATTAAATGATCCAAGAAAGGAGTGCAAGATTAAGTACACAACTAATTCCTTTTGGAGTGTAAAACCTGACCTATCCAATTTCTCGATGTACCCAATAATCTTAAGCACATGAGTGCTTTAAAATATTTCATAGTTCTCATGCCTAGACTTATTTTGATAAATTTTCTTTAATTGTTCAATAATATTGAAAACATCCGTAAATTCATGTTTTTTTAATATTTGAATCCATGGTCACAATCATGAGGCATGAGGTATCATTGGTATCCTCCTTATGCTTATTATAAGAATAATACTCCCCTCCAGTAGTTCCAAAAACAATTTCTTTAAGAATTTGTTTCTCTAGAACACATAAATTCTCATTCCTATAAAATATATTTAGGTTTTAATATCAATCAATGATTTTTTTCATTCAAATTGTATCTTTCAAGGATAAAACTTAGAGATAGGTTTTAGTTTGTACTATTAGGTTCCATTTATCCGCACATGAATTAATAAGAAATTATTAATATAATGTATTTAATAATATTTTGTAAAGAATTTTATTTAATACATTTCACCGACACAATCCTCACTATGTATAGTGAACCAAGATCTAAAATTGATCATGATTTTTCATGAAATTTCTACCAAATCATGATTATTTTTGTAGGAAAAACTTTTACAATAGCAATAATGATGAATATATTCCCTAAATAATATATGAATATGATGTGTTTTGTCTTATATCAGTGTATGATATAAATATGTCATATAGTATGATATATTGGAATCAAAATCATATCATATTCCCTGGTTTATATATCATATGAAGTTATCTAGGGTATATCATATAGTATATGAAATTATTTTTTTGGGTGTGTAAAAATATATTTAAAATCTAGGCTAAAATGTAATATAGTGTAGACCTAGTGTTCTCTTTAAATAAGGGTGCTCAAAATAAATCATCACTTTACTGTTAGAAAAGGGGTGTTTTGGATTGTTTAACTCTAAAAACAAGAATAAATAAAACATGGTGATTGAAATAAAATTGATGAGAAATGATAAGTTTAGGCTTGGTTATCCAATTATGATGCCTTTATAGTATTAAAATTATTGACTCTCCTTTTTATTAACTGATGAATGAGTGGTTACAAAATTACTTCACTTCTCACCCTCGGTTGAATAGATATAGTGAGGCTTAAATTGATAAAAATATCTACCTGGTCTATCCTCATTCCTATTCATGTAAAGTGGTAAATTAAACCACTTATAGTTTTATTGAAAAATAACCAATTGGGCTTGTGTTTCGTAATAATACAAAGAGTGGTCCATTATATGTACACATGAGATAATAATATCTAAGCTCTTCACCACTCATTCCATCCTATTCTATTAAATATAGGATAAAATGATTAGAGGTAGATAAATGATCATTGACCAAAGGTAATATAAAATAAATATAAATAAATAAAACACAATCATATATGAAAATATAAATGTAGTTGGGGTTTGTCTTAGTGGTAAGCACCCCATAATTCTACATGGAAAATGGGGGTTCAAAACCCATTGGGCGCAGGTGCTGTAGCAGCACTATAGCGCTACTGTAGCAGCCGAGATACTGTTGCAACGGCGGCACTGTAGCGGCGGCAGGGGTACTGTAGCAGTGGTGGGTACTGTATCAGTGTGGGTACTGTAGCAGTACTATTCACAGAATGGGCTTTGGGCCAAAAAACTGGGCCTATGGACTATGTAATGGGCTAAATATCCACTAGGCCTTCGGGCTATGTAATGGGTCTCCCTCTACCCAGTTAAATAGGTCTTTTCTTTGTTTCGATAATAAAAACGAGGCTTCGGCCCCAACCTTTAAAAAAAATATATGAAAATATAAACTTCCATTGTACACTAAAATAAATTAACATAATAAATAAATTTTATTCATTAAAGTCCAAAATGCAAGCATTATAGTTGGATTTCCTTCCCTTACTTGATCACCTAAGGTATTTAAACCTCCATATGAGAGATATTAGTTGTGGGAGAAGAAGAATAAATCAATACAGTTCAAAAAAATTCATAAATACAAGATTGAAAAACATAAAAGTAGTAATAGACCAAGCTGAACTCTTAGCGAACCCACAGTGCACAAACTCTTTTTCACAACAACTTTCTCCTATATTTATAGGCATAAAATATCCTCCAGAAGTTTTTAATTTTCTTTATAGAATAATATAATTCTTGAATTAATATCAAAATGGAAAAATGTGCATAATTTTCTTAAAAAATATGGGAATATTTTGTTAAAAAATCATTGTTTATTTCACATAACACAAAGTGAAATACCAACCATGAAACTCCTACAAAAAATATACTCATTCTTACATGTAGTTCCATGAAAACCACCATACTGATGGAATCCTCATGCATGAAACCAAAAGTATATCCATGTTGATAGCCTCAACATGTCCTTAATAATTTTGAGTGTTTATCCCCATCATCATTTTTTATCAGCCATCTTTGTTTTCATGTAAGTAGTGGTAGTGGATGGTAGAAATTACAATGATTTACCATCTTTATAGTGGTATATCCCAATATCCCCAATGCTTCCTATAAGGACCCATCCTTAAATTTTACATATTATAGTGTTTTTCAAATATAATTTAAATTAGAGGATCTTTTCAGTTTTAAGTTTTAGATAATTAGAGAAAACTATTACAAGATAGATCCATACATTACATGTGGACATCGATACTCGGTATACACTTCTTACACCAAAGGAAACCCTTTTAAAAAAACATAACTTCTCTTTGAGACACATCTTAAATACTTTCATCATTAAAAATTCTTTTTATATACCAATAATAAAACCTATGAAAAACATTTTAAAACTTAGGATAGTCACAAAAAGTTTATTAAGAGACATAAAGAAAGTAAATTGTTAGTTCAGTGCAAACATGAAAACCCATTAAAAATTTTTCTTAAAAACTCTTTAGAAATCATAGAAAAATCACATAGGTGCCTTGGAACATCATTATAATATCACTATTACATTCACCCTTACAAATAGAATAACCATATGATCGAATTACATCACAATAATTGTCACGAACCATCCCAGTTTGACCCCAAATCGGGCACCCAAACTGATATGTGGCATGGTACGAAGGGAATTCCCGATCCCCACGGGATGGAAACTAGTGTCAGGCATCATTAGAGTAGACATGGGAATGATTTATCGCAAATATATACAATAAAAAAACAACAAAAGAAATGGACAACTCAATACACATTTATAAAAAACTGAATTGATCATCATTTATACAACAAAACTGGAAGTAAAACTGAATGATACAACTAAACAGACCAGACCTGATAAACAACTAACTCCATATGAACCTACTGGTCACTCTACAACACAACGATCACACATATATCAAGGCAATTGAAATCTATTGTAAACCTGAACAAGGTCTAAAAATAGAAAATAACTATAGGTGTGAGTATTAAAACTTATTAGGTTAACCCAATAATTTATTCCCTATGCACATACTTTAAAATAAAAGAAACATCAATTTCAAATTTGAGCTACATATATAAAAGTAAGGTTTTCTACAAGATTATTCAAAAATGAAGTAATATCCATTTCCCTTATTCATTTCCAAAACTAGGTTCATTCAACCAATGTTCTAATAACATTTTCAAGGAGAAAATGATGTTTACATTGTCATATTTGTACCAAGGGGATAAAACACTTTCATTTAAAAACCATTTTCGTACACCTTATCAAAACCATCCCACCACTTTACAAGAAAAAAAATACACAAGAAGGAACAATAGTAATCACACGATAAGGGAAATTAAAATATACACACAAGCATGATATTTATCACTACAACTAACTGAAATCCAATAAACATGGGTGAACCAAGGAGATTAAGAAAAAAACCAGAACGTACTAATACATGAGAATCCATCCCCTTTGAAATTCCACACACGATGAATATAAAAATTCCCAAACACCCGACCACCCTAACTCAGGATAGATTGAGGGGCCCAATACCATAGTAACAAAACCCAAAATATATCCACCTACTATGGGACACTAGTCAGTCCATCCACTACCAGTGTAGCAATTGTTATTAGAAAGTTATCTCAATATTCCAGGTTCCCATGTCTCATGTATATAAAAAGGTGGAGATCCAATATATTCTAGCTGAGAATCCAATCACAGTATATATATAATGATAATTCATAATAGACATCACCCTGAGTCACTCCAAGGACTGATCTCATGCCATTAATCAAAAGGAACATAAAGAGTCCATATAGAAGCTCCCTGATAATGGATCACAATGATTACTCAATAAGTAAATACCATACATTATATACACATAATCATGGCATGAGAAACATCTACATGAGGTTTTCATAATAAACAATTTCACCATTTTCCACAAAGTAGCCAAACAGGCCCTTAAGCGTTTCTCAAAACTAACGATTTCTAAAAGTAAAAAATTTAACTTTTAATAAAGAGGTGTATACACACCATTTAAAATATAAAAACACTTTCATAAATTCCTTAAAACATTTAGGTTACACATCCAAATCATGACCATTTTTATAAGGATTCCAAATAGGCCATTTTCCGACAACTCGTGCCAAAACATGCTTACCACCAAAAACCCATTTATTTATAAAACCAAAACTAATTTGGGAAGCCATAAAAGGACCCCAAAAATACCATTTCCAATTTATTTATAAATCCAAAAAAATAATTTTAAATCTCACTAGACACATAAAAGCCAACCGAGCAATTTACTAAACACATGGCATGCACTTTTTAACAAAAACAACTTATTTTAAGCACTTGAAAAGGGATAAAATACCATTTTCATGACATAAATTTATTCAAGATACTAAAAAATGTTCAAAATACCATGAAACAGGTTCTTAAGATAACAAAACATTTAAGTAAGCAAGTGGTGTACACTTTTATAACAAAACAACAGTACTTTTCACAAAAACAAGGCTTAAACAACCATTTTTTCACACCAAGAGAGTTATAAAAATGTTGAAAAACAATACTAAAAATATATATCAGGTGAAAAAATCAATAAAATGACTAAAATTAAATGATAAAGGCATGTTAAAGGGATACCCTACCTGAAATCCATGACGGAATGGAAACTCACACCCGAAATCACCCGCCGTGGTTCCCAAATCTCTAGATCTATGAAGACCAGTCCTAAACAAACAAAAACCCCATGAAATATCATTCTAAAACATAACCCTAGGTCTTTCATTACTAGGGGAGAGGAGGAAACTGAAATAAAGTGGAATGAGAAGGAATAGGGGGGAGAAAGGAGAAGGAATCTGACCTTGGAAACTAAAGAACTCTTAGTCTTCCCTTATATCCACACCCTTATAGGAGAGGGAATGTATTGTAACTAAAAAGAGAGTCTATTTAGGTCTGTAAGAACCGTGTAAAGATTATTTGGGGGGAAAAAGAATAAAAAATGAATGATTTATGAAAGAAGAAAATTATATTCTCAAATATGGACGATTTAAGAAACCTTGAGAAATTTCACCCTAATCCGTGATGAATATGAGATCCAAGGAAGAAAAATGGAACATAAGGGTGAGTCTAGGGTTAATATTCTCTAGTGAGAGGTGGAATCACAAAAAAATATTAAAAAATGAATAAGATATAAAATAAACAATTTATTTTTTGAAAATAGGAAATGGGCTCACAAGCTGGCCCAATACCTGAATAAATAACCCAAATACACCATGATTATAAATTCACAAGGGGTAAAAAAGAATATGGTGTATTTTATAGGTCAGGGGAGGCCATTTGGAAAGTATAATGAGTGAAAAATGTTGAGAAACAAAGGAGTTATAAAAGAAACAAATTTTGTTTTTAAATCTGGAAATGGGCTCACGGTTTGGCCCAAATCATGAAGTAACCACTCTTTTCTCCAAAACCCCCCAAACAGGATATGGGAAACCCATGGTAGGATTATTATAAATAGATGAAACTTAAAAAATAAACATTAATCTCACCCAATACCCAGGAAAATTATTGTTATTTCCAATGAGCGATATCAAAACCAAGACATGAAAAATCTGGTGTGACAAGAATACCAAATGCATAAGAGAGTTATAATGGGTCTCACCCTTCGTATAAGCTATATTGAGCTCAACCATATTTAATGAGATATAATGGGGATAAAACCTTCATATATTCCTGATCACCCATTTAATTTCTGATTAAAAATGTATAAAATATTTCAATTTTCAACATGTCACTCATAAAATTTCATTTGCATTCATAAGATAATCAATCCATTTTCTAAAATCAATTTGAAGAATTTATAAAATATATTTTTGAATAAAAGTATACCATAACAATTTGAAACTTTTTAAATGAAATTTTGGAATTAACATATTAAAAAATTTATGTCCATAAAACCATTTTAAAAAAATGGACATAAATGAGAATGATTGGGAATAATAAATCTTTAAAACATTTAAAATGATGTTCTAGTTAAAGAGTCCCTTTCCACTTGAGAAACACTTGAATAAAAATAATTGAAGAATAACATTAAAAAAACTTAGAATATCATTATAATAAGAAGGTTCATGATATAATATGTCAAAGGTAAATATATACACCATATAAAAGTGAATTGGTGTATAATAACAAATAAGTCTCAATGGAATGTAAATTGAGACGAAATCCCTTACCTTAAGTCTAACTCGTCACGTACAATATTTATCATCCCAAATAATAAACTTAGGTTGATTATTTAATTTATTATGAAACTTTATAAATTTTATTATTCCTTTTATATGACTATTATCATGTCATAATTATTACTTAATTATTTATCTTCACATCAGGCGTTTTATCGATATTCGGTACTCGAGTCAAAAATGAACTTGGTAGGATGTCAATAGTCCATGAGGTCATAATTCCATTATCTATAGAATAATATTAATTACATTATCATCAATTTAATACATCAAATATACTTTTAAATAAAACCATTAAGTACTATTATGAAAAATGAGCAACATTATAATCATAAAGATGGTAGGTCGTATATACACATGAGTAACATTTTTCATTTTTCATTGATCATTGTGGAAATAAGGTAAGTAATGTTTTTTATTTAAGGAATTATAATTATATAATTAACATTATAATAATAATTTAAATATACTTAAGATATATTATACAGGTGATGTGGTGAATAAAAATGTTTCACGTCACTTCGTGGAGGTGATAGTTCACACGTATGCACAAACGTCGTTATCATTTTTATGTGCATGGAAAGTAAGAAAATATTTGATATATTATTCTCTTATAAAGATAAATTTTTCATGAAAATCACATATAAATATTAATTACATCATTATAACCAGTCATTAGTGATGGTGATGAAAAATGAACTATATCAGTTCGCGAGACGGTAGTCCACCGTACACACGAATAAAAAGTTCATTTCCCATTTGATGAAATTGGAGATGGATTTTGGTGATGATATTAAAATAATAAAATATAAGTATATTGATTATACTAGAGTTATTATTTCACCATGGATGAGGGATATTTAAAAAAAGTGGAAGAATAAATAAAATAGAAAAACTTAAAACGATACCTCTTCTTTGGTTGATCACCTTTAAAGAACATCTTAACACCTCTAAGAAGGGTGTTATTTCTAAACTAAGGCCTTAATAAAGTGAGTAGGGATTATAGAAAGGTTTTTTTTTCAGATATTGGAAAAAATAAAATGTATTTTAAGTGTAAATATTAGAGAAGAATAGTGCATTTTTATAGGATAGGAGAAGGATACTCTTGGAATTATAAAAAGTATTAAATTAATATAAATTCAATTTCGATTCCAAAAGGTCCCAAACTAATTTATTTATAAGATATAATGATTTTTTGTTGAATAAATATCATAAAATTAAAATTATTCAAGTTTTGAATATATTTTAATCCTTATCTTTTTGTTTTAACCACTTTTAACTCTTACCGATTTATCAAGTAATTACACTTTGAGAGTCAAAATAATTACCAAATCATGAAAAAAGACTAATGAATGCGTAATTAATAAAACTTTCAGACTTATATAAACATTTTTATCTAATATTAGTTTTTTATAAATTTAATATCATTTAATTAAATATTTTATATTTTAAAATATGAATTATGTCAATTTTGACACTATTCATACTTGACTTTTTAAAAAATTAATAAAAACTAAAATCCTTCAAAAAAACTACATTAACCCAGTCATAAAATTTCATAGTCATCCAAAAAATTATTCTATGACATAAAATATATCAAAATATATTTATTTTAATATTATTAATATCATTTATTTGATTCTTTCTTTAATAAATCTTTTACTACATCATCTTTGTGTCATAATTAAATTTAATTATTTAATTCCTAAAAATTATAAATAAATTACCATGATGCAAGAAATATTTTTATCTTTCCACTGACTATTTATAGTTAAAGATATTCCTTTTATAAATCCACATTAAAATACTTTACTTTTTAAAAATAAGAGTGTAACAAAAATTACTATTCATTGAATATAATATTATAAATGCATTAAAGTCATAAAAGTGGATCCAAGTGGTCCAAAAGTCGACCCAAGGATGATCATGTTCAGGATAAACTCATCCAATTAAATTAGGACAAGTTTTATGGTAGTTTTATATTATTATAATATTATTTTTACCTTTAATTACCCGATTTACCCTTAACTGTGGTAATTAAAATAATCACTAAAGTTACTATTCATAATTCTCAAAAATAAAAGAGTCCTATTTACATAATTTGGACCTTATGATTCCGACTATGAAATTAATTTTTCAAAATTCAAAACAAAAAATTCATATAAATTAATTAAAAATTAATTTTGTTGACAGAATAAGAAAATAAGTTTTTTTAAGTAAAACGTTCAAAAGTTCACATAGATTTTATATCCAATTTCAATATGAAATTGATTAAAATAACCAAAATTGGATTAAATTATAAAAAAATGTACATATACTTTAAAAACAATTAAAAGTACAATAAAACTAGATAAATAACTTTGATGAATAAGTAGTTTTGAATTAAAATGCCGTATTTTTCACTATTCATTAAAAAAAGAATATTGTCGAAAAAATACCAAAAATTTATCCAAAGTAAAATTTTATTCCTAGATTCCAAAAAATAAGTTTATTTTGTCAAATATAACTTATAAAAGTGTCAAAAAATAGATTTAAAATGGGTTCTTCGTCAAAAGGTGGTAAAGCTGTCTTTTTTTGAAAAATACTTCTTTATCTGAAAAAATGAATTTGTTCTTATATCATGTCTAGAAAAAATACAAGATAAATTTTAAAACATTAAATTGAATATATTACTTATATATTTCATTAATAAAATCTATCAAGAGTGATTTTATTATTTTATAAACTCACTTATTTTCATTTAAATAGTTTTTTAGAAAAACATTTCCTTTTATTTAAAAAGAGTTTTTTTTTTCATTTATAAATAATTTTTCATAAAAGAATTAATTATATACATGTTTAAACCATATTTTCATTAATAAATTAATACTGTTCATTCCCACCATTTTAACATCTTGGTTATAAGGTGATATAATAATATTTAGTTGCTCACTTAAGTTCAATGTGGCAGATTTGTATGTTATCGAACATATTGTTTCTTTTAAAAAAAACTCAAGATGTTACATTCTCCCACCTTTTGAAAATTTCTCCCTCAAAATTTGAATTTGGGTTTGGTAACTAAGGTATGACTCTTAAAAATACCTTTATTGCATTCGCACATCAGAAAAATAATTAATAAAACTTCCACTTTAAAAGAAAGAAAAGACGGTACGAAGGTCACCTAAGATAACAAATAATAGGATTCCATATAGGAAAACATTGATATAGAAGAAAAAATAACCATCATGTTATGATGAATATTGATAGAAAACATTTTCAGGAAAAAAGTTAACAATCAAAAATCTATAAATTTGTGTTAGACTAAATTTTCTTTGACTTCATAAAATGATAAGTAAATAGAAAATGTTTTTGCTTTAATATCCTTTTCATAAATTTGAGGAATTATTTTAATTCATTGACTAAGAACATAAGGAAAAATACTTAATTTACAAGTAGAGTTTCATATTTTAATTAATTTTCACTAAAAACTCTTCTTTTTCTCTAAACGATGAGTATTCAAGAAGAATCAAATTCTATAGAATCACATAATCCACAAAATATTAACTAGCCATTTATAATTTATTTAAACATTAACCAAAAACAATATATTTAGGATAATATAAAAAATAAACCATTGGATAATGAAAAACTACTTTTAATCTCCAAAATTCAACTGTAATACCAAAAGTTCAACATAGACCATTCAAAAAATAATTATCCTTAAAATTTCTCAACAATATTATAACTAAGATTAAATCCCAAAAATAAGAAGTATTGAATAAAATAATATTCTAAGATAAGTTCTAACATTTTACTCCAAATAACATAAACCAATCTTAATGTCTCATGCCAAAAAGTAATTAACATAATCACATATTCTCCATGATAGGTTAATCATTTCCATAAATAACCTAATTCCCAATAAGTCCACAAATGAAATCATAGATTCTTCTAAAATATAATTCAACCACTACTCCAAAATTAAAATCACATAGTATTATATTTACCTTAATTATATAAAGTTCCCATAATAATGAACTTCTTCCAAAATAACATTTATCACTTAATCACCAAATCATTTTCCAATACCAGGTATATCCATTTGATAAAACTTAATTCCCCCAAATCAATTTATTCTTATTTAATCAACAAGTTTAAATAAAAATAAAAATTCATACTAACCAGAGACTTCACATAGGCTAGTGGTAGGTGATAAATCCATGTTGGACTTCGGTTGTGGGTTCGATTCCCACAGCCTTGTTCGACACAAAGGGTTGTCACACAATCTGTGTGTTGTCATTTTTAAAAAACTATATAATTTTATAAAATTTTAAAAAATGAGATAAAATCCTCCAAAATAACCATAACATATTTTAACCTAAAATTTTATCTCAGGCCTTTCATTTTTCATCCTAAAAAGTAATAACCTATAATTACCTCAAAAATAAATTTCTCCAAAAATGCCATCATTTGCCTTAAAATTTTGGAACATAAAGCCTCAATAAGGATTTCTAAGACATTGGACATATTATCAACCTAAAAATTATAACCTCATTTGAAATCCATATCTCTTAAGAAGACATCCTAATATCCAAAGTTGTCTAAACCATCCTATGATACCAACTATAAGGACCCATCCTTAAATGTTACATATTCTAGTGTTTTTGGACTAGAATTCAAATTTTAGGATCTTTTTCATTTATAGTTTTAGAGAATTAGAAAAAACTCTTACAAGCTAGACCCATACATTACATGTAGATAGTTATAATCAGTATCCACTTTTTCCACCAAAGGAAACCCTTTAAAAAAACATGACTTCTCTTCAAGACACGTCTTCAATAATTTCATCATTACATCTTCTTTGTCTATACCAATCATAAAAAAATTGATTTTTTAAAACTTTGGATGAGCACAAAAATATCAGTAAGGAACATAAATAAAGTAAATTGTTAGTTCAGTGAAAACATGAAAATCCATTAAAACATTTTCTTAAAAACTCTTTAGCAAGTATAAAAAAATCACACAGGTGCCTTGGGACATCATTATCATATCACTATTACATTAACCCTTATAAATAGAATAACAATACGGTAGACTTCCATCTCCAGAATACCCAATAAATTGGAGAGATATAATAGGGGTCACCCTTCATATAAGCTATATCGGGCTCACCCGTCTTTCATGAGCTATAATGGGGCTCAGCCATCCATATAATATATATCAGGTTCACCCATGAGCTATAATGGGGATAAAACCTTCATATAAGCTATATCAGTATCACCCGTTTAATTTCCAAGTACCAATACATAAAATCTTTCAATTTTCAACATGTAACTCATAAAATTTCATTTGCATTCATAAGATAACAAATACATTTTCTAAAACCAATTTAAATAATTTATAAAAGATGTTTTTGAATCAAATTTTCCCATACCACTTTGAAATTTTTAAATGAAATTCAAGTATTAACATATTAAAATATTTATGTCCATAAAACCATTTTGAAAACATGGACATAAATGAGAATGATTGATAATAATAAATATTTAAAATATTTAAAACTATGGTTTAGTTAAAGAGTCCCTTACCACTTGAGAAACACTTGAGTAAAAATAATTAAAGAATAACATTAAAAAAACTTATAATATCATGAGAATAAGTATATTCATGATATATTATGTCAAAGGGCAGTATATACACCATATAAAATTGAATTGGTGTATAACAACAAATAAGTCTCAATAGAATGTAAATTGAGACTAAATCCCTTACCTTAAGTCCGACTCGTCATGTACAATATTTATCATCCTAAATAATAAAATTAGGTTAATTATTTAATTAATTAATAAGATTTATAAATTTTATTATTCATTTTATATAACTATTATCATTTCATAGCAATTACTTAATTATTTATGTTCACATCAGGTGTTTTTTTGATATTCGGTACTCGAGTCGAAAATGAACTTGGTAGGATGTCAATAGTACATGAGGTCATAAGTCCATCATCTCTAGAATAATATTCATGAAATTATTATCACTTTTATAAATTAAATATAATTTTAAATCAAACCATTAAGTACTGTTATGAAAAATGAACAATGTTATAATCATGGAGACGGTAGGTCATACATACACATGAGTAATGTTTTTCATTTTTCATTGATTGTTATGAAAAGAAATAAAGTAGTATTTTTTCTTTTAAAAATTATAATAATATAATTAAAATAATAATAATCATTTAAATATACTTATATATATCATACATGTTATGTGGTGAATAAATACGATTCACATCGCTTCGTAGAGGTGATAGTTCACACATACGCACGAACAACTTTATCATTTTTATGTTCATGGAAAGTACGAAAATATTTGTTATATTATTCTCTTAAAATGATAAATATTTCATTAAAATCACATATTAACCTTAATTATATCATTATAACCGGTCATTAATGATGGTGATGAAAATGAACTATATCAGTTCGTGATGTGGGAGTCCGCCGTACACACTAACGAAATGTTCTTTTCCCATTTGATGAAATTAGAGATAGATTTAGGTGATTAAATTAACATAATAAAATATTAGTATATTTATTATAATGCAGTTATTATTTCATTAGGGATTAAAAATATTTAAAGGAAGTGGAAGAATAAATAAAATAGAAACACTTAAAAAAATGACACCTCTTCTTCGGTTGACCGCCTTTGAAGAACCCCTTAACACCTCTATAAGGGTGTTTTTGCCTAAAATAAGGCCTCAAGAAAGTGGGGAGGGATTCTAGTAAGGAGTTTAGGTATATATTTTATGAATTAAAATTTTTTTGAGGTGTAAATATTAGAGAAGAAGAGTTCCTTTTATAGGAGAGGGGAGGGACACTCTTGGAATTATAAAAAGTATTATATTAATATAAATTCAATTTCATTTCAAAATGGACCCAAAATAATTTATTTATAATATAAGATTATTCTGGGTTAAATAACCATAATAAAATTAAAATTATACAAGTTTTGAATGTTTTTTAATCATTATATTTATGTTTTAAACATTTTTAACTCTTACTGATTTATCAAGTAATTTACACTTTGAGAGTTAAAATAATTATCAAATCATGCCAAAAGACCAATTAACAAGTCATTAATGAAATTTTTAGACTTATCTAAACTTTTTGGATGAATCTTATATTTTTATAAATTTTATATCATTTAATTAAATATTTTATATTTTAAAATATGAATTATGTTAATTTTGATGCTATTCATACCTGGCTTTTTTAAAAATTCATAAAAACTTGAATCCTTGAAAAAAACACTACATTAAATAAATAATAAAATATAATATTCATCCATAAAATTATTTTATGACATAAAATATATCAGATTATATTTATTTTAATATTATTAATATCATTTATTTCATTCTTTCTTTAATAAATATATTATTTCATCATCTTTGTGTCACAATTAAATTTAGTTATTTAATTCCTAAAAATTTATAAATAAATTATCATGACTTGATAAATATTTTTATATTTACACTGAATATTTATAGTTGAAGATATCCCTTGTATAACTCCATATTAAAATACTTTACTTTTTAAAAAAAAAGTGTAACAAAAATGACTATTCATTGAATATAATATTATAAATGCATTAAAGTCATCCAAGTGGATCTAATTGGTCCTAAAATAGATTCAAGGATGATCATGGTCGGTGTAAACTCATAAAATTAAATTAAGATAAGTTTTAGGGTAGATTTATATTATTCTAATATGATTTTTACCTTTAATTACCCAATTTACCCTTAACTGTGGTAATTAAAATAATTACTAAAATTCTTATTCCTAATGTCAAAAAATAAAAAGGACATATTTAAATAATTTTTCCCATATGATTCTAAATATTGAATCCATTTTTCCAAATTCAAAACATATAATTGACATAAATTTATTAAAAATTAATCTCGTTGACGGAATACGAAAACAAGTTTTTAAGTAAAACGTTCAAAAGTTCACATAGTTTTTATATCCAATTTCATTTTGAAATTGATTAAAATGACCTAAATTGTATTAAATTATATAAAAATAATGTAAATATACTTTAAAACAAATTAAAAGGACAATCAAACTATATAAATAACTTAGACGAATAAGCAGTTTTGAATTAAAATGTAGTCTTTTTCACTATTCATTAAAAAACGAATATTCTCAGAAAAAAAACCAAAAATTTATCCAAAGTAAAATTTTATTTCCATATTCCAAATAAGAGGTTTATTTTTTCAAATATAATTTTAAAAAGTATCAAAAACTAGATTTAAAATGAGTTCTCCATCGAAAGGTAGTAAAACTGCATTTTTTTGAAAAATACTTCTTTATCCAAAAAAATGAATTTGTTATTATATCATGTGTAGAAAACATATATTATGAATTTTAAACATTAAAATAAATATATTACATATATATATCATTAATAAAATCCATCAAGAGTGATTTTATTATTTTATAAACTCACTTATTTTCATTTAAATAGTTTTTTCAGAAAAAAAATTCCTTTTATTTAAAAAGAATTTTATTTTCATATATAAATAATTTTTCATAAAATAATTAATTATATACATGTGTAAACCATATTTTCATAAATCAATTAATACTTTTCATTCCCACCATTTAGACATCTAGGTTATAAGGTAACATAATAATATTTACTTGCTCGCGTAAGTTCAATGTGACGTATTATGTATGCTATCAAACATATTGTCTCCTTTTAAAAAAAGTAAAAATGTTACACTTACCATGGTAGTTATAGATTTTATGGTGGTTTATAGAGCTGCTTCATTGAGGTTCTTGACATACAACAGGATTCAACACTAATCTCCAATGGTCCTCCAATGGTGGTTAAGATGTGGAGGTGGCCAGAGCAATGCTTGATAGGCATGAGAGCCCTAGTGACAATAATGAAGGAGATGGGTTCAGATGAATCTATTTTGGTAAGCTCATAGTGCCAGATCCTCCCACGTATCATATTAAAAAATAGTTCAACATGTAGGTTGTTTATTTAATGTGATCACTCCCTATAGACACCACATAAATCTCTTGGGGTCATACCACTTTATAAGTTCATCATTCTACCTCACATGGTGTTTCTACCCTCCTTACTTAGCACCAAATCACATTGGGTGTGCTCTAATCAGGCTAGTGTCGACCAACACTGACCTTACACCCTACTCACCCATGTCTATCACCATGATCAAGATTAACAGAGTACCTCTTAGTGGATAGCCTAATCTCATATGGTTCCAGGCAATCTAAACCTTATTCTTAGTAATTAAAAACTATTTTTAAAAAATACTAGAATTAATTAAAAGGTATTTATTTACTAATTAATACTAAATGTGAATAAAAACACTAAATAATCAATAATTAAGCCATTTTTTTATAATTGAACACAATTTATTCCTATAAAATAAATATGGTGCAAATTACCTCCAAATGAAAAAATGCGGGAGTTTATTAATTGAAATAAAAATTAAAAGTAATGAAAATATGAACTCTATCAATTCCTACACACATAAACCTTGGAATCATGAACAAGAAAGCATAAAAAATATTACCAGAGAACAATTCTAACCACGAGGCAATGTGAGTCCCCTTTTCAACACCATGTTACTCAATATTATAATTCCACCTTAATGTCCCCTATTTTATTTTATTTATTAAGTTCATTAAATTCATTGACACTTTTTTCATACTCTCATGATCACTTATACCCACCTCATAAAAATATTTCACTCAATACTCATGTTTGAATTTAAAGAAAAAAATTCTCATTACAAGATCATGTAAGGGTCACCAAAGGGTTGATGAATTTCTATATCTATAACAAATTAATCAAGTACTTGTGATTATCATGAGGAATTATTAGGGATATTATAAGGATTAATTGTTGGTGGGTTCTAATGTGATAAAATTCTAATGTAAAATAATAATTTTGGATCTAATTTGAATCATAATGAATTATTTATAGTTCCCCTAAATAATTAATTACTACCTCTATTCACCTTGAATTGATCCAAATTTTACACTTTTAACACTTTAGTAGTAATAAACATCTCTTTTCTATGTTTCCTTCAACATATTTCATTTTTTTATATTCTCATATTTTAACTTAAAGGTTGAGAGGTACTTTTTATTTTCAATAAGTCGTGTAGACTTCCTGGAATATATTTTCCTTCCATTAACTTCAATTTTTATGCTTTAAAATTCGTTTTATCAAGAAGTTTTAGTAATTTTCCAAGTAGTACTTGTAGAATATGTAACGCCCCAACCCCAGTTACCTAGAGTCGGTGCTTTATTATGTATCATTGGCATGATCACAAAAATCAAGTCTCTAAAGATCGATTAGTTTAGTAGCCTTGGAAGTACTAGATACATTTATAAGGTTTACATTACATCATAAAATGGAAAAAAACAACTAAATTGTTTCCATAGACAACACTGAGATCCCATAGACTATCCCTGTAAGTCAGTAATAATATACTTATTCGCATCCTGGGAAAAATAAAATATAGAAAAGGGTGAGCTCAGATGCTCAGTAAGGATAACAATATAGCGGAAACTTTCATAAATAAGCATAAACATTTAAGGCAATGTATAAGACTAAAAAAATCCTTTTAAACTTGAACTTCATCATAATATGGAAAATATAAAATCAAAATAATTCCATTTACTTACTCACATGGATTTTCTACTAGTCTAATAATCACATGCAATATCAATAACCACTTTCATATTGATGGAATGCATAATGTCAGACTTTCATAACCACATAGTCAAGGCCTTGTGCCAAGACTACAAATAAGATTTTGTCAAAGCCTTGTTCTAAGACACTAGTTTGTCTCATGAGACCTACTGATGCATCGAGGAGATATAGTGGGCTCCACTTGTCACTTACTAAGTCCAATGCATTCCTCATATGAAAAGGTTTAAAGATAACATAAACATTCTTATTAAAACTGGCATACAAAAAGTCAATACTTTATCCATAAACCATTAATGGTATGAAATAACACATCTACAGTCAAACATATCACAAAAACTTAAATAAAATATGGAAGTTTTGTATCTTAATAAATCAACTTTAAACAAACTTAAAATCCATCAAAGGAGGTTGACATAGATGAAATCAAAACCTTTTTAGAGAAATATATCTTTCTATTTTTAAATCATTTAAAAGTCAAATAATTTATAAAATAAAACATTTATATTTGAAAATATTCTTATAATCTTGTAAGGGAAGATTCTATGATGTTATAACGGTGGAAAATAGCAGCACCCACCGTATAAGTTAAAAAAACATTCTTACCTTAATTTTGTCGAAAAGGTCATAAAGTACCTTGTTTGGAAAATGACGGAATGGTTCCTTTATAAACATCTTATATAAGTAAAACAAGGGTATAAATGAATTTAAACGATAGTCTATAAAATAGTGATAATGTTTTGAAATACATTTTTAAGAAACATGGATGTGGATGATAAAGAGGTCCCAGTAGATAATTACATATAAACAACCTCATATAATGAAGAGATTGTGAAATTAACCCTTACCCTGCAGTTTTCCTTGGTCGAGGGTAGGTTAAACTCATGTATAATGGTAAAATAATTTTTATTAAATTATTCAAGAATCATATACATTAATATGATATCATATATGATCTTTTAACATTGCTTTGTTAATCATATCTTATTATTATCATCGTTTCAGGTGTTAACCAATTCATTTTCCTTTATATGATTTGTTACGTAAGTAATGTTTATTATGGATAGGATGTATCTTATTTATATTCAGAATGATATTAAGTCTTTAAACATTATTTTTAATTATCTAATGAAAATAATCTTGAATGGATATGATGGGGGATGAATCTCATCGCGTTCGTGGAGATGGTAATCCGTACGTACGCACGAGCGACAATATCATTCTTTTGATATTAAAATAATATATAATTGGATGGTATATCATATATACAGAGTCATTATCATGTTATATTTATTATTTACATCAATTACACATCATTATTATACCCATCC
Source organism: Viscum album (assembly GCA_963277665.1). NCBI lineage: Eukaryota > Viridiplantae > Streptophyta > Magnoliopsida > Santalales > Viscaceae > Viscum > Viscum album. Next base: position 2,050,973,640 of record OY728146.1, on the reverse strand, counting down.
AAATAATAATGTATTGAATAACAATTACACCACGACATGGAGACGGTAAGTCGTACGTACGCACGTATGGTGACATGTCATTTAAAGGATGGATAGAATAATGAATATGGCTGTACCATATTTATAATAAAATCAAATTATATAGAATATACTTGAGTTATTATTTTATAATAGAAACAACAAGGAAAGAAGAAGTGGAAGAAGAAAAAAACATGAAAGAGGTGGGGAGATATTTACCACTTCTTCGAGTTATTCCTTTTGATTTGATCAAAAGGACTCCTTAGGTTAGCTTTATGACAAAACGAAGGCCTCTAGGATGAAGGTAGGACAGTTTATAGGGTATTTGGGTGGGTTTTTTCCGAGCCAAATGTCTTTTAAGGTGTGAATTAGAGAGAAGGGGGAGTGCCCTTTTATAAGAGGGGTGTGGGGAATCTTAGGAAAAGCTAGAAATATTATTTTATAATAGAATCATTTTCGGTTTCTAATGGCTCCAAAATGAATTATTTATAGGATAAGGTAGGTATGGGTCGAAAAACACTCAAACAATAGGATTTAGGTAGGTTTGGGTCACTATATTAAATTTATCTTTTAGATTTAACTCTTAGTTAAATAGTTTGACATTAACCATGTCTCTTTGTATTTTTATGTTATATGGTTAATAAACTTACTATATACTTAAAAGAGAACCCCAAGTGGTTAATTAATGATACACCTATCATTATATAAGTTTTTTTCCTGAATCTTATATTTTTAGCAATAAAATATCAATTAATAATATAATATTTGTTTTAAAAACTCTTTTATGTCAATTTTGACACTATTTGGTATTTTTTTTAAAATTTATAACAGAATTATTACTTCAAAAAAAAATTCATCTAACCAACCCTAACAAGTCATATTAACCTATAAAATTAGTGTAATTCATAAAAAGTCTCAAATTACATTTATTTGGATATTTATAATATCAATTATTTTAATATTTCATTAATTAGGTAATTACTTCATCATAATTGTGTCATAAATAAAATAAATTATTTAATTTCTAAAAAATATAAATAAAATACTATTATGTAGGAAATATTTTAACCTTTCTAATTAATATTTATAGGAAAATTTATCTTATGTGTAACCCTATATTAAAAATGGTTTAGTTATTAAACTTTGAATTTAACACTTTTAACTCTTCTTTGAATTAAATAATAATAAATGTCCTAATCTAATCCAAGTGGACCTAAAGAATCATATTTTATTCATAAGGTTGTTTTTGTTCAAATTACACTTATCCAATAGAATTAGGACATGTGTTAGGGTAACAAAAATATCATTTTTACCCTTAATTACCCTATTTAATTTTAACCATGGTAAATAAAAGTAAACCGTTACTATTTACCAAAAATTATTTTCATCTTATTGAATCACATTTTACTTAATGATATCAACCGTGTCTCTAGGATTTTTGAAATTCAACTCATAGAAGCGGTAAAATTAAGTTTTATGTAAATTTGCAAATTCTCCTAGGAGGTGGGTAAAAGACGGTAAAAAGTTCAATAAAATTTTTATATATCTAAAATTATTATAAACCAACTCTAATGAATTACATTGAAATTATATAGGTATTATGTATGTCACGACCCGTCCTCGGGGCCCATGCCATGACTGCCCCAAGCCCGCCTTCCATAGGCCAGGGGCTGGCAACTAGCACCAAAGGTGTAAATCCCGGTAAAAGGGAAGGAGTTGCCTTTATAAAAGTAAACAGACATAACAGAGTATGAAAGTGAAGTAAGTACTAAGTAAAACTGAGTACAAAAGTAAGTGATGAAAATTAAATAGGCTAGTATACAAACCCAAATGAAAGTACAATACAACTAAAAAGAAAGTAAAACAGCAGAAAAGCGGCAACCACTAAGTCGTCCTCTGGATATCCCCCCAGAAGGGTGGGTACAGATGGTCTCCTCAGCTCCTCGGGTCCGGCCGTCCGCCCCGTGTATGTCCCGCCAAGTGGTCCACCTCTGGGTACTGTCCATCTCCACAAACCTCCACCTCGATCAGTGTTGTTTTTCATATGGATCCAACATAAAGTAGTGCGGGCATAGCCCGTGCAGGTGTGAGTATATGATACTCAGTAGAGAACCCGAGACCCCCGAAGGTCTCCCGGAATCCACGGAGGATAAACCAAAAAGGAAAGATAAAAACACGTTGTATCAACTGACTCTACTTAGGAATATGCCCATACATATACCTAAGTCATCAATTCCAATTCGGCTCCAACTCTCGATCCCAAGCACAACTCAGTCCACACAGGAAAGAAGTCAATCACATCGTTGGTATTGATTGCAAGTCAAGACTCAACTCACAGAGTTATACTACTCATGAAGAGGGGTGGAGATGATTAGATATTGCCTCTGAATAATCTCCTCTATTGAAACCATGTAGGATCCTAGTACAGAAGTCGTCACTGCCGAACCCACAGAGGATCCAAGTACAGTCGTCACCGCTGGTGAACCCACGGAGGATCCAAGTACAGTAGTCGTCGCTGCCGAACCCACAGAGGATCCAAGTACAGACATCATTGCTACCAAACCCACGGAGGATCCAAGTATAGTTTTCCTCGCTTCCGAACCCACGTAGGATCCAAGTACAGTGGTCATCATCGTCGAACCCACAGAGGATCCCAACACGGTAGTCGTCGTAGTCGCAGCCAGCTCTAGGGTTCGCACACATAGCACACTTGATTCCGGGAGGGTTCTCTCCTCGAGCCAATGGGGGGTCGATACATCAACTATCACAATGTCTGGATTTGATGTATCCCAAATTTTCGACTCATCAATAGGAACTCAACGCGATAGACGACGCATCAATCGGACGTCCGGTCAGAGAGATATTGCCTTTTCTGTTCCAGGGGCCCAGTTAAAAATATGCTCATTTCTAACCCGGACGTTCTCCAAAGTCATCCAAAACTCACTTAGAGTATCGCAAAAGGACTGCATCATCTCAAGGGTCCTAGTGGCGCACACGACGTGTCGATCGGACACGCGGTCTTCGAGTTATTCACCTTTAAGTGAAAACGGGTCCGGATCGTTAAGTCGAGTGGGCCGACGGGTCGAGTTAACCCAGTTTTGGCGGGTCTGACCCGACCGGGGTGTCGGACCGGCCCGATGAAATGTGTGACCCGACCCGAGGGGGCACGGCCCAGCCCGGCGGGGCGCGTCCTGGCTCGGCGTGGCCCGGCCCGGCACGACGCGGCCCGACCCGGCGAGGCCCGGCCTGGCCTGGCGCGGCCCGTCCACGGCTCGGCCCGAGGGGGCCGAGCAGTCCGAGGTGGGGGGCGCGGCCCCCTGGCTGCCCGAACTGGCGGCGCCGCCCTCCCTAACCGGCTGACCTTCTTGGCACAAGCGGCCCGTACAGGTGGGTCGTGGTTCCTCTAGCGCGACACCCTCCCGGCGCTGCGGCTCTCCTCCACCCGGCCGGCCGACGGGCCGGCCAGTTCTTTTGCCGAAGCAGCACGCAAAACCCGGGCCGCAGTCTTCTACAGTGCGGCGTCGTGGCGTGCCGCGGTTCTTCCCTTCAGCCCGACCGGCTATGGCCGGTCGGTTTTTCCTCGGTCGAGCAGCCCGCAGTTGCGGGCCACGGTTCTTCTGCACGTGGCCGACGCACGGCCATTGATTCTCCCGTCATCACCTCTTTCAACACACCTCAATCTCAAAAAAGAAGACTACGGAGGGTCTTCGGGCCGTGTGTGTTCGGCCCGCGCCCTCCGCGTTAAGTGGTAGAAATTGGCCAAGGATAAACAAGGTTTCACGAGGAATGAAGAACAATTTTATTCAAATAAAATTGAAGCAAATCTCCCTACCTTTGAAAAGCTTCGCGGTAGTCGAGCATCATGGATGATGGCGTCGATTCCGTCATCATCAGAGTGCAAACGAAGAAGAAATGGAATCTCCTCTCTTGTCGCGGAGAAAAGAAAAGAAGTAACGTTGTCGTTCTTTGTGGAATTGGTGTTCTTCGTTGAAGAGAGTATCATTATTTGTCGAAGGCATTCTTCATCAAAGGGTCGGTGTTCTTCAAAAACTCAAGTGTTCTCCCAAATCCTCTCCACACAATGAATGCCCCAAAGTAAAAATAATAGATAAGGCTATTATTTTTATTCCCCATGTAATTAAAAATTAAAACCCTTTAATTAATTAATTTAAGAGTTTGAGTTCATTAATTAACATGTGTTGGAAAATATTAAAGAGGGAGAGAGGGAGAGGAATAGTTCTCATTCAATAAGGGGGAGTTGTCATAATAAAAGAAGGGGAGAGTTATGGGGAGTTTAAGAGAGTTATGGGGAGTTCAAAAGTCTAGGTCATGCATGGGCCCCACCCCATAAATATCCTCTCATGGGAGTTTATGTGGGTGTGGGCCCCACCTCTAACTCCCCTTAGGAGGAAAATAACCACCCTCCACAAATAAAAATAACTGTCACATATTTTTATTATTTTTTTAATAACAACCCGAAAATTAACTTCTCCTCCCGTCAAAACACAACTACGGTAAAGGTCCCATTAGGAGAATACAGGTGCTGCAAGTTCATCGGTGCCATAAGATTTTGATTCTGAGCACCAGTTCTAAAGATAGAAAAACCTTCTCATTCGTTCACTAAACGTACCCGAGATAAACTTCAAAAATTGATTCCGGGCACACCGGGCCTCAGAATCAAGTGCCTTCAGAAGGCACAGACTTGTAAAATTCCAAATAATTTAAGAAAAAAAATTCCTTGAAATTTTAGGGTCTTTAAATTACTCCTACCTCAGGGATTTACGTCCCCGTAAAGATACAACATACACTAGGGGAACAAATGAGGGTACTGAGCACACATTTGAGCCTCCTGCTCCCAGGTGCTCTCCTGGAGGTTCTCGTGCTGCCAGCAAATGCGCACCAGAGGAATCGACCACCCACGTAGAACCTGCTCCTGTCGATCCTTGATCTTCATCAGGACCTCCATGAATGTTTCCCTGTCATCGATATCCAGCTCCCCGTGATCAATGATTTGTGACGGGTCATGCACGTATCTCCTCAGCTGAGATACGTGGAAGATGTCATGCACCCAGTGCAACTAAGGTGGAAGGGACAGGCAGTAAGACACCTCGCCTACTCTGCTGAGGACCTGGAACGGCCCGATGAAGCGTGGAGATAACTTGCCACCCCATCCAAATCTCTGTAAACCTCGTCGAGGTGAGACCCATAAGAAAACGTGGTCGCCATCCTCGAACTCTAGTGGTCTCTACCTTCTATCAGCATAGGACTTCTGTCTGCTCTGTGGAGTCTTCATCTGCTCTTGGATGATCTGAACCTTCTCCATTATAGCCTGAACCATCTCTGGTCCTACAAGTACTGACTCCCCATGGTCAGTCCAGCACAGTGGTGATCTATAAGGTCGGTCATACAGTGCCTCATATGGTGCTATCCTGATGGTGGAGTGGTAACTATTTTTTTACGCAAACTCCACCAAGGGTAGGTGATCCTCCTAGCTATGACCAAAGTCAAGTACACATGCACGGAGCATGTCCTCGAATGTCTGTATGGTCCTCTCAGTCTGTTTGTCAATCAGAGGATGGAAGGCGGTGCTCAGACGCAGCTACGTCCCAAAGGCCTCCTGCAACCCCTTCCAAATTTGGAAAGTAAAGAGAGAATCTCAATCGGATACAATAGTCAATGTCACACCGTGTAGTCATACGATCTCCTAAACATAGAGGTGTCCCAAGCACTCTACTAATCCTTGCTCTCTGATCGGTAGGAAATGGGATGACTTGGTGAGTCGGTCTACGATCACCCAAATAGAGTCATGTCCCCTGGATGTACGTGGAAGCCCCGTCACAAAATCCATGGATATTCCATACCACTTACACTCTGGAACCTCTGAGGGCTGTACCAAGACTACTGGTACCTGGTGCTCCACCTTCACTTGTTAACAAGTGAGGCACCGTGATACAGACTCTGCTACTGCCTTCTTCATACCCAGCCACCAGTGCTGTCATCTGAGATTCTGGTACATCTTCTCCACTTATGGATGTACTGCTAGAGGGGATGTGTGAAACTCCCTCAGCACTTACTTCTGTAATGCAAATGGTACCATAGTACGTCCCCTGAAGAGGATGACGTACTCCCCTCCTTCAGAAAACCCATCAGGTGCCTGCCCTATGGATATCTGAGCATGTCGCATCTCCCAGTCAACGTCCCCATGCTGTGCCTCTCTAACTCGCTGAAGGAGTGGAGGAGTGACTGTGAGAGACTGTAGAAAGGCTACTCCATCTCTATCCACAAAGGATATCTGCAATGTGGATAGCTGCTCCGTCGCCTCTCCTAGTATCTAAATGCCCGATCTCCTGCTGAGAGCATCTGATACTACGTTCCCCTTCCCAGGAGTATAGACTATCTCAAAGGCGTAGTCCTGGAGGAAATCGAGTCATCGCCATTGTCTCAGGTTCAGGTCCTTCTGTGAGAAGATGTACCTGAGACTCTGGTGCTCAGAATAGACTATAAATAATTCTCCCATAAGATAGTGCCACCTCATCTCCAAGGTGAAGACCACTACTACTTACTCCAGTTCATGGGTAGCATAGTTATTCTCGTGCTGTCTCAACTGTCAAGAACCATACATGATCACTGCTGACTCCTGCATCAGTACACACCTGAGTCTGGTCCCTGATGTGTCATAGTAAACTACGTTTCCTACGCCTTCCTCTGGAAGTCTCAAGATTGGGGCACTAGTCAACCTCTGCCTCAGCTCCTGAAAGCTCTGATGGCATCTCTCTAACCACACGGAGGGTTTCCCCTTCTTCGCCAAAGATGATAGTGGTGCTGCAACTGTGGAGAATTCTGGAACAAAGGTAAGTCTAGCCGACTCATGAGTGATCAAACACACCTTCTTATGCATGATCCCATCCTGTGCTGCCTAGGTTTTCCTTTTCACTGACCAAGGTAAACTCATCCCAATATTGTAGAAAAACCACAACCTTTTTTCCTAATACATTCAATCTGTGTATGAACTGTGGTTGCCCAGTCCATACCCAAACTAACGTCGTAAGGCCTCGACGTTGCCAACAAGAGGTTCCAACCAAAACTATCGCCTCAAGGGTCATATCACACCGTTAGCGTAAGTGTGATTATCAAGTCTCCTCCCAAAGGTATCTCTAGACATGAGGGTCAATTCAATGAATTAACCAGAAACTCTAGGTCTGGGACAAGATTCGTGGAAAGAAGGAATGATTGGTACCTATGTCTATTGATACGACATCTAGTAGTAGACACAGACCGTACCTCAAATCATTCTTAGAGCCCTTGGGTCACACTCCTTGACCACATGCAGCTACTCTCTTCCCCTTCACTCCAGCTCCATGAGCCTAGAGGGGACTACAAAGGTGGGTGGTTGTAACATGTTGAAATGTTCACCACCCCATGCTGCTCTCCTAGATCTGCTTCTATGTCTGTTGCCCTACAGATTCATCTTTCCTTAACACTTCCTCTTCCTGAAACATCTCACATGCCCAAGTCTCTGATACTGACGCCAGTTTCATGATTTCCAATTGTTAACATTCATTGGATGTATCCGCTCAGCCAATGAACATTCAACCATAAAGGTTATCTCTAGCACCCTAACATGAGTAGTAATGCATAGAGGAAAAAGAGTTGGCTCAGATATCATTAAACACACCTCACTTAGATGTCCGAGCTCTAAAGCACTGATCAAATCATATTCATCGAGTACCAGGAAAGATTAGTATGCCTCGATGAATACTCAGCTACCGACACGTCGTCCTGATGAAGTTGTATAATCTCTAGAAAAACTCTCAACCACCTCCTCAAGCCAGTCCTCAACCGCCTATGGGTCAGGCTCGCCTCGGAACTTGAGGGATATCTAGTTCTGAAACACATGTATGGCACTAAGCCTATAAGTGTCCTCTATCGCTACCACTGGTAGTGTCTGCTGACCAACGGGCAGTGATATAGTTGGCACACTGCCCGAAGGTACCATCTCCGAAAACGGTCCAAGTACCGAAACTTCATCATTATGCGGACCATCCTCATGGTCACTCACTGAAAAATATTAGTAGCTAAGATCAACATTTTCTCTACTAGTGTCTCAACTAGGTGGAAAACTCTAGTAATCGCCTCCATCCAGTCCTCTACTGTCTGGGAATCTGTCTCGCCTCAAAACCTCAGAGCCCTCTGCCGTTGGAACTCATGAAACGCGCTCAGTCGGCATGCACCGTCCGCCAGTGCGGCTTGTGGCATCTGCTGCCCAACGGGTGGTGGTTCTGCTGGTACACCACCTGAAGGTTCCAACATAGTAAGAGTGCCTTGCACTGGATCCTCGTCGCTCGGTGGGCCTTCATCGTGTACTCTCTCTCAGTAACCCTAGATGGATGTCTTCGTAGTGGAATCCTGATAAGGAACAGGTGCGCCACTGTCAAAAAGTTATACCTGGTGAGCTAACTCAAAAAGACCACAAAGGAAACTCTTGAAACACACACACAATCAGTGCTTCCATGCACTAAGTCGAAAATTAGATTTCAGGGTCCTAGTGTTGGGATACGTCGGCCACCGCACCAACACTGGACTCCCTAGACTAAAAACCATACTCAATGCTCTTAATATTATTTCTTCACAGAAAAGAAATATCAGAGTCCTAAGTTCTGCGATAGAACTGACTCCTCTGATACCAATTTGTCACGACCCATCCTCGGGGCCCGTTCCGTGACTACCCCAAGCCCGACTTCCATAGGACAGGGGCTGGCGACTAGCACCAAAGGTGTAAATCCCGGTAAAAGGGAAGACATTACATTTATAAAAGTAAACAAACACAACAGAGTACGCAAGTGAAGTAAGCACTAAGTAAAAATGAGTACAAAAGTAAGTGCTGAAAAGTAAATGGGCTAGTATAAAATCCCAACTAAAAGTACATTACAACTGAAAACAAAGTACAACAGTAGAAAAGCGGAAACCACTAAGTTGTACTCCAGATATCCCACCTGAAGGGTCGGTATGGATGGTCTCCTCATCTCCTTGGGTCCGTCCGTCTGCCCCGTGTATGTCCCGCCAAGTGGTCCACCTCCGGGTACCATCCAGCTCCACAAACCTCCACCTCGATCAATGATTTCTGTCGTTTGTATCCAACACAAATTAGAGAAATCATAGCCCATGTAGGGGTGATTATATGATACTCAGTAGAGACCCCGAGACCCCCGATGGTCTCCTAGAATCCACGAAGGATAAACCACAAAGGAAAGATACAAACATGAAGTATCAACTGAATCTACTTAGGAATATGCCCATACATATACCTAAGTCATAAATTCCAGTTCGTCTCCAACTCTCGAGCCCAAACACAACCCAGTCCACACAGGAAAGAAGTAAATCACACCGTTGGTATTGATTTCAAGTCAAGACTCATCTCACACAAGTATACTACTCACAAAGAGGGGTGGAGATGATTAAATGTAGCCTCTGAATCATCTCCTCTGTCGAACCCACGTAAAATCCTAGTACAGATGTCGTCATTGTCGAACCCATGGAGGATCCAAGTACATTCGTCACCGCTGCTGAACCCACGGAGGATCCAAGTACAGTAGTCGTTGTTGCCGAACCCACGGAGGATCTAAGTACAGTCATTGTCGCTACGGAACCCACGGAGGATTCAAGTACAGTCGTCGTCACTGCCGAACCCACGGAGGATCCAAGTACAGTCGTCGTCGCTGCCGAACCCACGATGGATCCAAGTACAGTAGTCGTCACTGCTGAACCCACAAAGGATCCAAGTATAGTCATCATCACTGCTGAACCCACAGAGGATCCAAGTACAGTGGTCATCGTCATCCAACCCACGGAGGATCCCTACATGGTAGTCATCGTAGTCGCAGCCAGCTCTAGGGTTCCCACACACAACACGCTCGATTCTGGGAGGGTCTGCTTCTCGAGCTAAGGGGGGGGGGGGGGGGTCTATACATAAACTATCACAATGTCCGGAGTTGATGTATCCCAAAGTTCCGTCTTGTCAATAGGAACTCAACGCGACAGATGGAATGTCAATCAGACGCTCGGTCTGAGCGATATTGACTTTACCGTTCTAGGGGCCCGGTTAAAAATATGCTCATTTCTAACTCGATCGTTCCCCAAATTCATCCAAAACTCACTTAGAGTATCACAAAAGAACCACCTCGTCGCAAGAGTCTTAGTACTGCAGACGGCGAATCGATCGGACACGTGGTCTTCGAGTTATTCACCTTTAAGTGAAAACAGGCCCGGCTCGTAAAGCCCAGTGGGCCGACGGGTTGGGTTAACCCATTTTTGGAGGGTCTCACCCAGCAGGGGTGTTGGACCGGACCGATGAAATGCACGGCTCGGCCCGGCCCGACTCGAGGGGGCGCGGCCCGGCTCGGGGGGGGGGGCGCAGACCGGCGCGGCGTGGCGCGGCACGACCCGACGCGGCCCGCAGGGCGCGACCAACCGTGGCATGGCCCGAGGGGGCCGAGGGGTCTGAGCGGTTTGAGGCAGGGGGCACGGCCCCCCGGCTACCCGAATCGGCGACGCCAAGCGGCACCGCCCTCCCTAACCGGGTGGCCGAAGCCGACCGACATTCTTAGTGCAAGCAGCCCATACGGGCGGGCCGTTGTTCGTCCGACGCAACGCCCTCCCAGCGTCGCGGCTCTCCTCCACCCGGCCGGCCGGTTCTTCAACCGAAGAGGCCCACGAAACGCAGGCCGCGGTCTTCCGCAGTGCGGCGCCGTGGGGTGTCGCGGTTCCTCCCTTTGGCCCGACCAACTATGACCAGTCGGTTCTTCCTCGATCGAGCGGCCTGCGGTTGCGGGCCGTGGTTCTTCCGCACAGGGCCGGTGCATGGCCGCCGCTTCTCCCATCATCGCCTCTTCCAAAGCGCCTCAATCGCAAACAAAAAGACTACGGAGGTTCATCAGGCCGTGTGTGTTTGGCCCGTGCCCTCCGCGTTGAGAGGTAGCAATTGGCCAAGGATAAATAATATTTCACAAAGAACGAAGAACAATTTTATTCAAATAAAATTGAATCAATCCTCCCTACCTTTGAATATCTTCGCAGTAGTCGAGCATCATGGATGACGGTGTTGATTCTTTCGTCATCAGAGTGCACTCAAAGAAGAAGTGGTGTCTCCTCTTTTATCACGGAGAAAAGAAAAGAAGGCGCGCCATCATTTTTCATGGAATTTGCATTATTCGTCGAAGAGAGTGTCGTTCTCCATCGAAGGCATTCTTCATCGAAGGGTCGGGGTTCTTCAAAAACTCAAGAGCTCTCCCAAATCCTCTCTACACAACGAATGCCCCAAAGTAAAAATAATAGCTAAGGCTATTATTTTTATTCCCCATGTAATTAAAAATTCAAACTCTTTAATTAATTAATTAAAGAGTTTGAGTTCATTAATTAAAATGTGTTGGAAAATATTAAATATGGAGAGAGGGAGAGGAAGAGTTCTCATTCAATAAGGGGGAGTTGTCATAATAAAAGAAGGGGAGTGTTATGGGTAGTTCAAGAGAGTTATGGGGTGTTCAAGAGTTTAGGGCATGTGTGGGCCCCACACCACAAATATCCTCTCATGGGAGGTTATGTGGGTGTGGTCCCAACCTCTAACTCCCCATGGGAGGAAAATAACCACCCACCACAAATAAAAATACCTATCACATATTTTTATTATTTTTTTAATAACAACCCAAAAATTAACTTCTTCTCCCGTCAAAACACAACTACGGTAAAGGCCCCCTTAAGAGAATACCGGCGCTATGAGTTCATTGTTGCCCTCAGATTTTGATTCTGAGCACCAATTCAAAATATAGAAAAACCCGCTCATTCGTTCACTGAACGCACCCGAGCTAAACTTCAGAAATTGATTCCAGGCACACCGGGCCTCAGAATCACGTGTCGTCAGAAGCCACAGACTTGTAAAATTCCAAAGAATTTAAGAAAAAAAATCCCTGAAATTTTCAGGTCTTTACAATGTATCTATTTTGACCTAAAATAAATTTAAATAAAATAAATAATTATTTAAATAAAAATTCGGTTTTAAACTATAACTCAGTGTTTTTCACTATTCATCAAAATTGAAAGTTTTCAGAAAAATACCAAAAATTCACCCTAAGATAATTTTGATATTCCAAATCCAAAAATGAAGTCCATTTTGAAAGATAAAATTTATAAAATTTTAAAAAGTGGGCATTACTATTCATAACGGCTAGTTGGATTGGTTATGGTGTGTTGAACTCGAAGTTTCGTACAACACACACTATTTTATTATTCAAAGAGAGGCGTACCATGGAAGCTTGGGGTGTTACATTCTCCCCTACTTCAAATAATTTCATCCTCTAAATCTCTAGAATATTACTGTATAAAAAGACTTGGGTGGTTCTTCATCATAAGTTCCTCGGGTTCCCACGTTGCCTCTTCCATCTTATAGTTTCTCCATAGAACTTTTACCAGATGAGTCGTCTGGTTTCTCAGCACTTATTCTCTTGTATCAAGAATTTTGGCAGGCTCTTTGTAATAAGACAGATTGGGTTCCAGTTCTAATTCCTCATAGGTGAGTACATGCGTTGGTTTAGGCATGTGTTTTCTCAACAGTGATACGTGGAACACATCGTGAAATTTGGAGAAACTTGGAGGCATTGCTAAATGGTAAGATACAACCCCAATTCATTCTAGAATTTAGAAAGGACCGATGTACCTGAGACTTAATTTTCCCCTCTTACCGAAATGTATAACACACTTCCATAGAGATACCTTAAAGAAAACATGATCTCCTACATGAAATTCCAAATCCTTCCTTTGGTTATCGACATAGCTCTTCTACCTACTTTGAGATGCTTTGATGTGGTTTTGGATTATCTTCACCTTTTCCATCGTCTCCTCCACAAGTTTTGGGCCTATGAGTTTTCTTTCACCAACATCATCCCAACAGGTTGGTGTGCGACATCTCTTTCTGTATAACGCTTCATATGGTGCCATCTGAATACTTTAATGGAAGCCATTGTTATAGGAAAATTATACCAAAGGTAAATATTGATCCCACATACCTTGAAAGTCAAGTGAGCATGATATCAACATGTCTTCTAAGGTTTGAATAGTCCATTCTGATTGTTCCATAAGTTTGGGGGTGGTAGGTAGTTCTCAAACGAAGTTCAGTATCCAAGGATTTCTGAAGACTTTTCCAGAATCTTGATGTAAAATGTGGATCACAATCAGAAACCATCTATATGGGTACTCCATGAAGTCTCAAAACTTCATTAATATATAGTATTGCTAGATGTTCAAATGGTAAATATTCTCTTATATCAGGAAAATGTGCTAACTTGGTAAGACGATCAACAATAACCCTTATTGCATCGTTCCTTCTAGGAGTCTTTGGTAGCCCCATGGAAAGGTCCATCGTGATATCATCCCATTTCCACTCAGGTATGGGTAGAGGTTGCCTGGATCCTCTAGGCTGTTGCCTTCCAGCTTTCACTTGTTGAAAAACCATACATCTTGACACAAAATCAGCAATCTCCCTCTTCATGTTGTCCCACAAAAAATGTTCCTTCAAATCTATATACATCTTAGTGCTACCATGGTGTATAGAGAAATCGGAACTATGAGCATCATCCAACAATTACCTTTTTATATATGGTATATCGGGAACACAAAGTCTCTTCCCAAATTTCAAAATTCCATCTTCATACAAAAAGTTACTCAATCTCACATCATTCACAGCTTTAATCTTCTTTTGAAACTCTTCATCATCAGCTTGAGAATTTTTTATCCTTTCTAGTAAATATAGTATGGAAAACATTTGAAAAAGCATTGATGTTTCACCTTCCATGGTTATTCCCATATCCATCTTTACTAGATCCATGAAAATAGGATCCCATTCAACTCTCATCTTGTTCAAAACTCCATGATCTTTTCTGCTCAAAGCATATGCCACCTTATTTTCCTTCCTCAGGTGGTAGTGTATCGTGCAATCATAATCCTTGAGTAGTTCAAGCCATCTCCTTTTCCTCATGTTGAGTTCTTTCTATGAGAAAATATACTTCAAACTCTTGTGATCAGTATAAATCTCACATTTTTCACCATAGAGACAATTTCTCCATATCTTCAAAGCAAATATTACAGCTTCTAAATCAAGATCATGAGTAGGATAGTTTTTCTCATAAATTTTTAGCTGTCGTGATGCATAGTCAATAACCCTATCATTCTGCATAAGGACACAACCAAGTATTTTCTTTGAAGCATCACTGTAAATAACAAACTCATCATTCCCCAGTGGTAGAGTCAATATAGGAGAATTGACTAATCCTCTCTTCAGTTTTTCATAACATTATTCACACTCTTTTGTCCAAACAAATTTAACCCCTTTTCGTGTGAGCTTTATTAATGGGTTAGCCAACCGGGAAAAATTCTGGACGAAACGTCAATAATAACCTTCTAAACCAATAAAACTATGTACCTCAGTTATACTCGTTGGTGCTGGACATTCTTGTATTGCTCTTGTCTTAGAAGGATCAACAGAGATTCCATCCTTAGAGACAATATGGACAATAAAAGAAATTTCCTGAAGCCAAAATTCAAAATTGCTAAACTTCCCATACAATTCATGTCTTCTAAGAGTCTTCAGGATAATGCGCAAGTGATTTTCATGATCTTCGTAGATTTTGGAGTATACTAAGATATAATCAATAAATACCACTACAAAGTCATAAATATATTCCTTGAAAACTCTATTCATTAGATCCATGAATACCGAGGGTGAATTAGTCAATCCAAAAGGCATTACTGTAAACTCGTATTGCCCATACCTGGTTCGAAATACTGTTTTCAGAATTTCTTCCTTCTTCACACACAACTGATGATATCCATATCAGAGTTCAATCTTTGAAAATTATTCAGCTCCATGAAGTTGGTAGAATAAATCATCAATGTGAGGTAGGGGATACTTGTTCTTTATTTTTATAGCATTGATCTCCCTGTAGTCAATGCACAAACTCATAGATCCATCTTTCTTCTTAACAAAAAGAACAGGGGCTCCCCTTGGAGAAACACTAGGCCAGATTAATCCTTTATTACTCAATTCCTCTAGTTGTTTTTTTAGTTCCAATAATTCCACAGTGGCCATTCTATAAGGGGTCTTCGATATGGGCATTGATCCAGGAATTAAATCAATGGAAAACTCAATTTCTTATTCTAGAGGATGTCCAGGTAAATATTCTAGAAACACATCAACATATTTTTTCACAATAGGTATATACTCTATTTGAACATTCTTTTCCTCACCCACGGTTATTTCATTCTCTTCCTCCCCAATAATTGAATTTAGTTTAGCTACTGGGGGTGGATCTAGATAAGAATTAGGTGGTGATGTTTTTGATCTAAAGATAAGGTACTCCTTATCATCATCAAAAATTGTAACCTCCTTCTTCTTACAATAAATTTTTGCATCATGGTCCAAAAGCCGATCCATACCAAAAATTATTTCAAATTCAATCATGGGTATGACGATGAGATCAACAGATAAATAACATTTATATGCATTAATGAGAACTAATTCACAAAACTTTGTTGCAATGATACTTCCATTAGGAGTTTTGATTGACAACTCCCTTGTTAAATAAAATTGGAAATATCTATTTTTTTAGAAAACTGGGAAGATATGAAACAATGTGATGATACATAATCAAATAAAGCATTGACTAAACTTGAGGAAACCATTAAATTACCTACCACTACGTCTTTCGGAGCTTAAACCTTAGTAGTAGTGATAAAATAAGCTTGGCCTTGATCCCTTGTCCTTTTCTGAGGTAAGTTACCCTAACGCTTAGGGAATTTATTCGCATAATTCCCCCTTTCTCTACAATTGTAGCATTCAACATCGCCAGCCTCTTTATTCCCCTTGCAATCATGAGCTTGGTGGCCTTTTTCACCACACTTGTAACAGAATCTCATTCCCTTCAGGAAAGTACCAGGGTGTTTCTTCCCATATTTACTGTAGGATGGATATTAAACTTTTCCCTTATTCTCCTCATTTCCATTTCCAGAGTGTTCAACATATCTCTTGTTCTCTTACTTTGCTTTAATGTCGTAAGACTTAGATAATTCTTTTTCTGTCTTGATAGCACATGAGACAATGTCTTCATACGATGAGAAGGATTTTGAGACTAATGCTTGATGGAGAAACGGTTTTAACCCATCAAAGAAATGATCAATCTTACTTCTTGGGTTATATATATAATCTGCAGCATGCCTCACTAACCTTGAAAATTTAGCTTCAAACTTTTCAACATTTTCATCCTCCTTTTTCCTCAGACTCAGAAATTGTCTTTCAATATCTGATCGATGGTCATGAGGAAAGTATTTTTCTTATAAAATCTCTTTAAACTATATCTATTCAATATTTGATAATTCATCATCTTCCTTTGTATTTTTGAATCAATGACCACCATTGATCAGCATCTCTAGTGAGGCGATAGACTTCCAAGAAAACTTTTTCCCTTCACTACTCCCCAAGGTGTAGAATATTTTCTCTAAGGAATTTATCCATTCCTCAGCTACTAATGGATTTATACTCCCATTTAATGTTAGTGGTTGTTGCCTCATGAAGTAATCTAACATTGATCCTCCACGTTTCGGATTAGGGTGCTCCATAGGGGTAAGGTTATTATTCATAACCTGAGTGAGTTGTCCTAATATAGTGATAAGATGATCAACACCAGTTGTATCACCAGCTCCACTATAATTATCTATAGCAAGAGGGAAATACCTACATGGAGTTTGTGAATTGATATGGTTTCCATTCCTTCCATTAGGCTCCATTTCTAAGCAATTGCATAAACAAGATTATTTTATGAATCGAAATACATAATTCCAAACTTGTAAAACACTTAACATAAATTGAACAGTTTATGGATATAATCCATAATCATAAAAAATGTTTTCTTTGAGGAAGTACATACTCATAAACCCTTCATAATGATTTGTAAATAAAATTAGAATTATCCTAAGCATATCCACCAGGAGTGTTGTAACCAAGAGTGCAGAAAGGTCCATTGTCATGCACCAGTTCCTGTTCGAGTCTAGATCAAATTAGTGTTTTCGGGTTTTACCCCTAGGTACATTTGTGCCAGAGCCGCCTCTACCTGCTCATATCCAGACAGGGATTTATTTCTTGGAAAATTCAATAAATCTCAACAATACCAAAATTCTAGGAATTTCTTCTATACTAATCCTCAAAGTCTATCTTAGTGCTATGTCTCTAATTAGAGTTTATCTAAATCTAGTTTCCAAGGTTTGTACTAAACTTCCTCTGATACCAAATATAATGCCCCAACCCGAGTTACCCAGAGTCAGTGCATTATTATATATCATTGTCATGATAAAAAAAGATCAATTCTAGAAAAATTGATTAGTTTAGTAGCCTTGGAAGTACTAGATACATTCTTAAGGTTTACATTACATCATAAAATGAAAAAATACAACAACATTTTTTCCATAGACAACACTGAGATACCATAGACTATCCTTGCAGGTCTGTCATAATATACTTCTTCGTATCTTGAGAAAAATAAAACATAGAAAGGGGTGAGCTTAGATGCCCAGTAAGGATAACAATATAGCGGAAACTTTTATAAATAAGTATAAACATTTAAGGCAATGTATAAGACTAAAACAAAAGCCTTTTAAACTTGAACTTCAGCATAATATGGAAAAGATAAAATCAAAATAATGACATTTACTTACTCACATGGATATTCTACTAGTCAAATAATCACATGAAATATCAATAGCCACTTTCATAATGATGGAATACATAATGCCAGACTTTCATAACCACATAGTCAAGGCCTGGTGCCAAGACTACAAATAAGATTTTGTCAAGGCCTTGTGCCAAGACAGTAGTTTGTCTCATGAGACATACTGATGCATCTAGGAGCTATAGTGGGCTCCACCCGTCACTTACTAAGTCCAATGCATTCCTCATATGAAAAGGTTTAAACATAACATAAACATTCTTATTAAAACTGGCATACGAAATGTCAATACTTTATCTATAAACCATGACTGGTATGAAATAACACATCTACAGTAAAACATATCACAAAAACTTAAATACAATATGGAAGTTTTGTATCATAATAAATCAACTTCAAACAAACTTAAAATCCATCAAATGATGTTGACATAGATGAAATCAAAACCTTTTTAGAGAAATATCTCTTTCTATTTTGAAATCATTTAAAAGTCACGTAATTTATAAAAGAAAAAATTTATATTTGAAAATATTCTTATAATATTGTAAGGGAACCTTTGATGATGTTATAACGGTGGAAAGTAGCCACACCCACCATATAAGTTAAAAAAAATATTACCTTAATTTTGTCGAAAAGGTCATAAAGTACCTAGTTTGGAAAATGATGGAAAGATTCCTTTATAAACATCTTATAATAGTAAAAAAAGGGTATAAATGACTTTAACCCATAGTCTATAAAATATTAAGAATATTTTGAAATAATTTTTTAAGAAACATGGATATGGATGATAAAGAGGTCCTAGAAGATAATTACATATAAACAACCTCAGATAATGAAGAGATTGTAAAATTAACCCTTAACTTATACTTTTCCTTGGTCGAGGGTAGGTTAAAATCCTGTATAATGGTGAAATAATTGTTATTAAATTATACAAGAATAATATACATTAGTATGATATCATATATGGTCTTTTAACATTGATTTGTTAATCATATCTTAGTATTATCGTCGTTTTAGGTGTTAAATGATTCATTTTCCTTTATATGCTTTGTTATGTAAGTAATGTTTGTTATGGATAGGATGTATCTTATTCATATTCAAAATGATATTAAGACTTTAAACATTATTTTTAATTATCTAATGAACAATATTCTTGAATGGATATTATGGGGAATTAATCTCATCACGTTCGTGGAGACGGTAATCCGTACGTACGCACGAGCAACAATATCATTATTTTGATATTAAAATAATATATAATTGGATGGTATATCATATATACAGAATCATTATCATGTTATATTTATTATTTACATCAATTACACATCATTATTTTACCCATCCAAATAATAATGTATTGAATAACAATTACACCATGATGTGGAGACGGTAAGTCGTACGTACACATGTATGGTGACATGTCATTCAAAGGATGGATAGAATAATGAATATGGTTGTAAAATATTTATAATAACATAAAATTATATAGAAGATACTGGATTTATTATTTTATAATGGAAACAATAAGGAAATAATAAGTGGAAGAAGAAGAAAAAATGAAAGAGGTGGTGAGATATTTACCTCTTCTTCGGGTTCTTCCTTTTGATTTGATCCAAAGGACTCCTTAAGTTGGATTTCTGACTAAAATAAGGCCTCTAGGATGAAGGTATGATAGTTGACAGGGTATTTGGTTAGGGGTTGGCCTAGAAAAATGGATTTTAAGGTTTGAATTAGAGAGAAGGGGGGTTCCCTTTTATAAGAGGGGTGAGGGGCACCTTAGGAAAAGCTAGAAATATTATTTTATAATAAAATCATTTTCGGTTTATAATGGCTCCAAAATGAATTATTTAAAGTATAAGGTGGGTATGGGTCAAAAACCACTCAACCAATAGGTTTTAGATAGGTTTGGGTCAAAATATTAACTTTATATTTTATATTTAACTCTTAGTTAAATAGTTTGACATTTACCATGTCTCTTTGTATTTTTGTATTATATGCCTAATAAACTTACTATATACTTCCAAGTGAACCCCAAGTGTTTCATTAATGAAAAACATATAATTATATAATTATTTTGGAAAAAAATTAGATTTTTAGGAATATAATATAAATTAATAATATAATATTTTTTTAAAAACTCTTTTATGTCAATTTTGACACTATTTGGTATTTTGTTTTTGTTAAATTCTTAACAGAATTATTACTTCAAAAAAAATTCATTTAACCAACCCTAAAAAGTTATATTAACCTATAAAATTAATGGAAATCATAAAATCTATCAAATTACATTTATTTGGATATTTATAATATCAATTATTTAATATTTCATTAATTAGGTAATTACTGCATAATCATTGTGTCATAAATAAATTAAATTATTTAATTTATAAAAAATATAAATAAAATACAATTATTTAGGAAATATTTTTATATTTATAATTAATATTTATAGTAGAATTTATCTTATGTGTAACCCTATATTAAAAATGGTTTAGTTATTAAACATTGAATTTAATACTTTTAACTCTTATTTGAATTAAATAATAATAAATGTCCTAATCTAATCTAAGTGGACCTGAAGGATCATATTTTATTCCTAATGTTGTTTTTAGTCAAATTACACTTATCTAATAGAATTAGGACACGTGTTAGGGTAATAATAATATCATTTTTACCCTTAATTACAATATTTACTTTTAACCGTGGTAAATAAAAGTAAAAAGTTACTATTCACAAAAAATTATTTTCATCTTATTAAACCAAATTTTACTTACTGATATCAACCGTGTCTCTCGGATTTTTGAAATTAAACTCATAGAAGCGGTAAAATTATGTTTTATGTAAATTTTCAAATGCTCCTAGGAGGTGGGTAAAATACGGTAAAAAGTTCGATAAAATTTTTATATACCTAAAATTATTATAAATTGAATCCAATGAATTACATTGAAATTATATAGGTATTATGTATATATTTTGACATAAATTAAATTTTAATAAAATAAATAATTATTTAAATAAAAATTCGGTTTTAAACTATAACTCAGTGTTTTTCAGTATTAATCAAAAATTGAAAGTTTTCAGAAAAATACCAAAAATTCACCCTAAGCTAATTTCAATATTCAAAATCCAAAAATGAAGTCGATTTTGAAAGATAAAATTTATAAAATTTCAAAAAGTGGGTATTTCTATTCATAACGGCTAGTTTGATTGGTTGTGGTGTGTTAGAACTCGAAGTTGCGTACAACACACACTATTGTATTATTCAAAGAGAAGCGTGTCATGGAAGCATGGGGTGTTACAGAATAGATCATAATTAGTAGATTATAATGCTCACAAAACTTCAGTTTAGATTAGATAACTCCTTCACCCACATTTGAATTCAATTAGGATCATACATTAACTTTCAAAGAAGGTTAGATAGGTATTTTAGTCTTGTAATGTGGATTACTATTAAGGTAATTCATGGGTGTTAAGGGATAAAATGGTTAAATTTCAATGTAGGGAAAAATATAATTCCACTATAAAAATGGGATTTAAAAATAAAAATAATGTCTCAATCATGTGTATCATAAGTCCATCAATGTTATAAGGATTTGACTATATTTCTAATATCTTTTATTCAAACATGTCATGGTTCTATCAATATATGATAAAATTATGAAGAAGATGTTAAAATGTGTATAGAAGTCTCTCAGGAAAGTGAGTTAAATGTAGGATAGTATGTCATGGAATGAAATTAAAAATCCATGCACTTTACATGATTTTTAAAAACATTGAATTTGAAACAAGTTCATTTCAACATTCATTTATGTTGAGAAAATCAGTCAAATCCGTTTCTCATTATTTTTAGAGGTTAAAAATTTGAAAGGGTCTTTAAATTGATCTCAATAGGTTTCAAAAAACTCTTAAAATGAAAAAAACACATAATATTTTTGAAAAAGACATATAAAATTGGAAAATAAAATCTAAAATTTAAAAATCCTAAATAAAAAGGATTCCATCATCCACATGTAAATGATAAAGTATCCTTATTGGATTATAATATATTTAGTAATTGAAACATATTTAATTACAATATATTAGTTGATCAAGTGTTAATGAAAGTGAAACCAAATGGTTATTATTGGTAGGCTAGTTGGAGGAGTGTAATATACTTTATTGGTATTGATGGTAAATTTTTATAGTATTTCTTCAGTATGTACCCATTTATAGTAAATGGGTTCTTATCTCTTTATTTAATGACCTTAGAAACACAAAACGGTATAAATTAGTGAATTTAAATGGTTATTACCATCTAGAATGAAGTTATAATTATATCATATTGAGTTTGAAATTTTAGAGCATTACTTGGTCTCCCTAATAGAAGTTTTTTTCCAAATTAACTCATCCTGAGCCACTTTATTTATTTACTTGTAAATTTTTAAGTTCTCAAAATCTTCCCTTAGTATTTCTTCAATATCATTCATCTAAAATTTTCTTTCTTTATTTTATAGCTCTATCTAGGTATATATTTATCTTCTTAACTAACTAGTAATACTTTTTCTTCAAATCCATATGTAAGTGAAAAATCATTCCATAAGTAAACCTATATGGTCTCATTCTAATGGGTGGTTTTATATAATAACCTGTATGCCCATAAGTTGTCTTCTAACCTTTGTCTCTAATACTTCCTATTTTACATGATGGTTTTCTCTATGATTCACTTAATTGTCTATTTAAAACTTAATCTTGTCCATTAGTTTATGGATGGAAGGGTGTTGATGTCTTGTGATGCACTCCACACTTTCACATCAAGGCTTCCATACTTCTATTTCATAATTGGGTCCATTAATCATTTATGTTTTCCCATGGAACTCCAAACCCAAAACAAATGCTATCCTTTAGAAAAGAACATACAACAACAACATCATCAGTTTTGGTGGATTTATCTTCCACCCACTTTAAAACATAAAAAATTTCAAATAAGACTTAGGAGTGATTAAATGACATGGGAAAGGGTCCCATAAAGTATATTCCCCAAACTTCAAATATTTTAAAAAATCTTATTAGTATTACTTTTGGATATTTTTCTAGTAAATTGAAAATGTTTACACCTTTTACAAAATTAATGGGAATCTTTGAATAAAGTAGGACATTCTATACTAGATTATAAGACATTACTAGTAGTCCTTTGAGGAATAAAGTATCCTCCACAAGTTATATTATTGCAAAATTCAATTATTTATTGTATATTAATTTCAAGTAAACATATTCTTATCATTTTATCATTAAATATTTTTCTTATAGATATAGATCATCCAAAATATAAAACTTTGAGTCAGTTTTTATACTAAGAACTTTTGGGGGTGTCAGGGAGATGGTACTTGGGAAGTTACCAAAAACATGACCATATCATCATAATAAGGTACTTATCCCTATAATAAATGTAGTTTATATCCCAAAATTAAGTCATTGATTGGTTATTTATATGGAATTTCCACTTTAGCTATATTGGGAAGCCTACTTAAGTGACCCACCATATAGTTCTTAGATCCCTCCTTATATTTGACATCTAAATTAAATTCTTATAGAAGAAATATATGCATCTTACAATCATTGTATTTACTTATTCATTCTTAATTAGATACTTTTGGTATGAATGATTAGAAAAGATATTAACTTTAGATCCTAGAAAATGAAATCTTAATTTATCCAAAGAAAAAAATCTATGAATTATTTTTTTAGTGGTTGTATAGTAGATGTAGGAAACATCCAAAATTATTAAATCATGTGAAATAACTCGAGGTTTTACTTAAATATTTTGGGACAAAACCACCTCAACATAATATTTGGATACATTATAGTTCTTTTCGGTAGGGTGATCTCAATTTGGTAGTTGCATCACTGGGGGTGTACCTACTCTTAATTTTATTAAAATCTACTCAATAATCATTATAAAAAATATATACAGAATCTTTAAAGAGTAACTTTGACAAAGGAATTGGAATATTAATAAAGTATTTTAGGAATCTATAATAAAATATTGGATTTCCTAGAAAATATCTAACATGTTTCACATAAGTTGTATAGGGAAATTTATTTACCACTTCAACTTTGGACTAATCTACTACAATCCATTTTTTTTTTGAAATAACATACCCATTCACTATCCCACTTTCCAACATGAAATAAAACTTTTCAAAATTCAAAAAAAAAAATTTCAATGTAGGTTTTTAAAACATTATCCAAATTTTGAAAAAAATAATAAAATGAGTTTCCAAAAATAGTGAATTCATCCAAAAATACTTCAAGGAGGTCTTCAATATGATCATACAAAATAATTACCACACATCTCTAGAATGCATATAATGTATTAAAAAATTAAAATGACATAATTATATATGAAAAGGTACTATGGGGACCTATATAGGTTGGTATTATCTTTGTTCTCAAGTGAAATGGAAACTTGAAAGTAACCTAAAATTCCATCTAAGAAACAATAGTGATCCCTTCTTACTAATATATCTAATAACTATTAATAAAGGGAATTAGGGAATGATCCTTTCTAGTGACCTGATTTAACATCCTATAATATATACACACTCTCTAATTATTCTAAATGATATATTCCCTAAAGTCTTATATTATATATATATATAAGCTATATCATATTGGATGAAAATTATGATTTTCATGCATATAGGTCATATGTTTCCATACAACTTGTGATTATAGTATAATCAAAAACTATTATCATTTTGTGATTCTCCCATGTGGTATATCATTAAATAATACATTTCATAATATGAAACATACAATAGAATTTACATTCATACATTAGATGCATAAAGTTGGTCATAACATTTAATCATGTATTATAATGCATGAATAAATAAAATATCATCGATGAGTATCCTTATGGATATAAAATCATTTTTATACAATGGAAGTGTGTTTGGATACTAGTATTAACCTCCTTTAAATCATAATGCTCGCCTTTTCTTTTTCCTTTTCACACTGAGGTTCTAACACACCATTAGTGAAGAATAATACCACTCGAACATCATTATAAGAATCATTTAAATATCAAAAATTATATTAGAGATATTACCATGTTTATATTTGTGAAATCATGTGTAAAAAATTGAACAAACTAAAAAAATCATTGTTATGTGTTTTATGAAAGTTTTGGATTAATAGGATTAACCTTACGTAGAAATGTTATGTGTTAAGGGTCATCCTGGATTGCTCTTACACAGAGCGGTCAACATAAGGGTTATCTTGGATCTCCCTTACATAGAACATCCTATGTAATGGTAATCCTAGATTACCCTTATTTAAAGTGGTCTGTATCAAGGTCATCTATATTTACCCTTATGTAGAGTGGTCTACATAAGGGTTACCAAGAAACTATCCTTACATAGAGAGGTCTATGTATAGGTCATTCAGTTTTAATCTTATGAATATCAGTTTATGTAAGGTTCATCTCCACTCACCCTTATATAAGTGGGTCTATGTATAGGTAAGTATGATTTACCTTTACATAGGTCCCCTGCATAAAGGTAAAGGATTTTACCTTCACGTAGGAGACACCTCCTGCGTAAGGGTAAAGGTAAACATTAAAAAATTATATTTTATAAAGTTTTCTTATGATTTATAATTTTTTATAAATTTAAATAAATGGTATTTTGGTAATATTTATTAATTAATAGAGTTAATTAATTAATTAATTAAAAAGGGATTATAATTAATTAATTAATGTTTATGAAAAATTTATTATTAAATATTCCTTAAATATTAATTGTTAATATTTTAAATACCTTTTAAAAAAATTATATGGAATGTATCATGATGTAGAAATAAAATTTTTATTTAGAAATCATAAGAGTAATTTATAAAGAATTTATAAATTACATAAATAAGGCCAAAATATAAATGTGTTATATTTAATTTATGAATTGTTCATAATTTCTTATTTTGAAATATTCAAATTAAGTTCCCTTATTTAGAATATTATTTAATCCACATAAAATGGGTTTTTATTCTTTATTTAATCATAGTTTAAATAATATTATGTACATGATATTTATATTGTGCAAAAATGTTTATATAATATAATTAGAATTATAAATATTTTATAATTCATGAAAATGTAATATATTTTAAATAAAAATATATATAAAGAATATTATTAAAGAGTTCACATTGGAGTGAGTATAAATTTTTATATTTATAATTATGTAATGTCTCTTATATATAGATAAAATTATAAAAGTGTTCATATTTAGCTTTATTTATGAATTGTTCATAAATGGTAATCTTATGTTAAAATATGTTAATTTTTAATTTATGTAAAGTTTATTCCCTTTTTTATTAATAATTATATATTTTTATATTTTGAATATTCTTATGCTAATATTTATATGATAAATTTCTTATAGGATAAGCCTTGTATTTTCATGCTAGGAATGACTCCATAATGAATTTAGTTTTTCATCTACCTTGAAATTGGGTTTTAATTGAAGTTATTAGAATGAAATTAGTTGTTTGTAATAGTTTATTCATATTAGGTTTTAGATTTATGATGAATTAGATTCTATATTGAGTAAATTATCCCCAGGTATAGATACTTGGAGTTGGACTACCTACTATCCTGGAGGTTTATTCCTTGTTTATAAAGGTGAATAAGGGTTGGATATTTTTTTATATGGGATTACTCATTTAGATATTATCAATATCATATAACTATATTAATTTATATTAAATGTTCATACACATCATGAATGTGATTAATTTGGACATGCATGAATTTTTTTGAACTTTATTATTAGGTGAGTAACAAAAACTGTGGGTGCGTAAAGGGTTACACATCAATATGGTTCAAAGAAATTGATTTGGTGGAGGAAATATGATTTAAAACTAAATCAATAGAATAATTTTTACATAAAAGTGAATAACATGAGATAATATGGTGATATTGAATCCCCTTAAAATACTTAGTGTTAGATTCCTTCCAAACGACAATTTTCAATACATAGATTATCTAATTAGGTATTTTCATGATTAATACGGTGCCTTTGGATTATATTGTGTAATAAAACAAGTGATAAGTGAATTTGGATTTTCATGTTGAGTAGTTTCATAATTAACTAGGTTCCCCTAGATTATTTAGTCTGAACTTATTTTTGGTGTTTTCTTTGGGTTATGCTTAGCATGGAAACCCTAATGTTTAGGATAATAAAGGAATAAATTTGGGTTTATCCATATTATGGATTGAATAAAGAGTTATCTGATCAACTATCTAGGAGTTATATATGATATGATTGGTATGATTACCCACATAAATAACTAATTAGTGAGATAAACACTATAAAAGACTCATTTCATTATGAAATATATATCTTGTTCCACTACTGGACATGATAAATATTTAAAAGGGACATTATTTTATTAGGATACCATTTAATAAAAGTTATTATAATATTGTTAATAAAACATGATACTCATATGATTAAATCTTCTATTGTAAATTAATATCATCATCTTTATCAAACTAAACATTGAGATTAATACTTGGATGAAGAAGCATAATGTTAGATACTCTTAACACTGGTAACTTAAGAAAAGTTCTTAAGCTATACTAGAAACTTTAAAAAGTTCTTAAATAATAATTAATATTCTATGTGTTAGAGAAATACCTATTTTTGAGTAACCAAGAGTAAAAATTGTTCAATATGTGAATCCATATGCTTATAGAAGAATATAATGACTTACTTATGTTTTCAAAAGTATTAGATGTAAAATGAAAAAAGGAATCTTAATCTCCATGCAAGTGAACAATATAATTGGGTAAATTAATAATTTAACGAATTTTGGACTCATATACTCAATATTATTGGGCATACCAAATGATATTTAATATGATTGAATACGTTACTAACTTTTTGAGACTAAAGGTTTCCTTGATGATTTATTAGTAATAGAATTCAATTATATTGTTCTAATCGATACATGATATTGACTATATGATTTACAAGTGTTTTAAATATATAGAAGGTTAAAAAGAGAAAATAATTAAATAATGGAGTTTAAAGTAATGGAGAAAAGGAGTTATTGCATTGATAAATTGGAATCTTAAAGATTGTATGGACTTTTCATAAGATGTACATTATCTCATTTTTATCTTGATAAAAGAATGTAAACATTTTTTGTTTAATAAAATGATATATACATTTTTATTACACATAGTTTATGATTTTTTTTAATTCTATAACATTATTTTAAAAGGGAATAAAATGGATTATTCTAGTTAGATAATTCATCTTATTTTAATTTATTTAAATCCTCTATTAATGTGAATTAGTTCAAGAATATTTTACCCGATATCCTCAAATTTTTAAGAATATATGAATTAGGAATATGATGTCTAGGTTTTAAGTGTTGTATGACCAGTGCTAGTTGGTAAAATTTTAAACTACAAGAACAAAATTTTGTTGAAAATTTTAAAAACGTTTCTTCAAGAAGACATTCAAGGACATTGAAATATATGGTTGTTAGGAAGGATGAGTAATAATTCTATATGATAGGATTATCCAAAATATCTAAAGGAGTTTTTAAAACCTTATGGAATATACACGTTAGGTATGGGTGTTATAGAAATAAATTCTTTAATTTTTAAGGGAATGTGATACCAAATGTATATTTTAAAAGTTTTGTAAATATAAAACAGTTAAAAAACAAAGCAATAATTGATAGAGCTTGTAGTTTTCATTTCAAACGATGAAGTAAATATTTTCTACAACTAATATTTTGTTGTAAAATAATTTATCAAGCTTAGATGAATCTATGTAAAATATGTGTATCTTTATCTCAATTATATTATATGATAAGATAAGTGGTCCAATAACAATGATTTCATTGTGAAAAAAATTAGATGATTGGTTTTATACACATGGTTTAATATTCATCATATTATATAACGTACTTTAAAATAAGATTAGGGTAAAAGTGTTTATCCAACTATTTGTTAAAATATAAAGGAATGTTTTTCCACAACTCAACAATGGAACATTTTAAATAATTATATTATTTTTAATAAAAATGATTTGAACACATAGAATACTGAATATGATATGGAGACAATAATTTATTTGTTAAATATTACTACTAAGAGTAAATAAGTATTATTTACTAATGAAAAAGGATTTTCATTTCTTAGCATGATATTATAAAATAATATAGTATCTAAGAAGTAAGTGGTAGTTTTTTATACTTATAGAATTTCAAGGTTAATAAATAAAATATTATATTGGTATAATATTAATTTTTTTCACTTGATATCCTAAATATTTTAGATATGTGATGATAACAAAAAATTTCAAGAGTTACATTTAGTTATGATGAATAAGTGAACATAAATTTTTCATAAGGGATTATACCAGCCAAAGACTAATGCGATTCTTCACTAAATACATAAAAGGGTTTATGATGTGTAATGGTAAAGATTATTGTAAATAGTTACATTAAGTTACCATTACAAGTGAATATCAATATTTCATAAAGTATTGTACCATTAAAATTAAAAAGTGAATTATTCATGAAATACTAAAAGAGTTTATTATATTTAAGTAAATAGAAATGTAAAGAGTTATATTAGTTATCATAAAAAAGTAACTTTCACTTTATCCTAAAAGTATTTATGATGCAATAGTAAATAATAATGTAAGTAGTTAAATTATTTCAAGGAAAAATTTTAATGGAAAGGGTTATAAGGATGATGATGATGAACTTAGAAAGTGTTCTAAGTAGATAAAAAAATTTGACATTGTAACATTTGATGTTGTGAGATTAATGAGTTTGAATATGTTCAAATAGTTTAACATTAAGAATATAATTCCTAAATCTCATCATTATTCAAACTTTTTTTCATCATAGATGTTATACAATAAAGATTTAGTGGGAGAGATTTATCATATGCTCACATAGATATTTTATAGGAATTAAATATGATGTAATGAGTTAACAAAACCCCTAAAAGTGAATCATACATAAGGCTGACCTGGAACTTTATATCATATATGATATGATAGATAGGTACTTATTTTTGGTTTGTTAAATATTATTAAAAGAGTTTTAAGAATATAAAATGTATCATATTATAAGAAATAACCAATTTATCATTCTTTCATGTTATCTATCTATATATATATATATACATTTTTTGAAGTGTAATGATAACCAAACTCTTAAAGTATAACTTTGAGTCCTCCCTAACTAATGTTTATCATGGAGTATTATAGGTTATGATTAAATTTAAATACTAACATGAGTAGGATTCTTATATAAAGATATATATTATGCTCCTGAGGCAAAAAAAATATTACTTTCATCTACTGGATGATCCACTAAGTATACCACATAGAGTGTCATAAACAAATTAATGGTATACTAGGGGTGAATGGATCATATTTGATTCCCCATTACCTGAGGTTGTTGAGATACCTATCATGATAATATTTATAATTTTACACCTTACTTATATAATTCTATGTATTGACTTAGCTAATATAGGGGTTATTGGGTATGTTTTTGATCATGTTGTCGATCAGAGATTAAACAGGATGGGATTTATCCTATTGTATGTTTTGTATGACATATGTGCCCTTTATTAAGATAAAATATTGAAGTGTGAGTACAAACCTAGATATTACATATCTATCCAGATAAGGGACATGTGATGTGATTATCCATAATCATAAATGACATGTGATTTACTCACTAAATAGTTTATTATGTACTATGAGAATCAAGAAAGTATGATTTGGCTATATGGGATTGAGATTCTCTATGTTTCATAGCCGCTCGATGTCTCAGTTAAAGGGAAAATATGATAATACACATTTTTATATGATGAAGACTGGTAAAGATAGGCATAAAGATATATGTGTTTGATGGAGATCATGCCATATCCTTTTATTGCTTGAGTAGAATTGATACTTTTATAGAGGACACTCTTTACTTAAATTTATAGATATAGTGATTCATATTTATTATCAATGATATAAAGTCCCATTGGGTTAAACATTGTGGATGACTAAATGGGGTTTCAGTTTGACTCGGGGAGCTACTGTAAAAGTGTTTTGGAGTTAATTCAAAAGAGTTTTGGATGAGTATTCACAAGGTATTAAATACGACATAATACAAGGTGAAGTTAATGACAACTTTCCAAAAGTGTTTTGAAATATACCCAAAAGGAGTTTTGGATATGATTTCATGAGTTATTATATATGATATAATATAAGGTGAAATGGAACAGAGTTTATGAGGCTTTAGTGAAAGTGAGAGATTGAAGGTGATATACCCTAAAGGCTTATATATTTGATATATATATGAGTTATATCATATTACATTAAAATTATTATTTTCATAGATATAGGTTATATCATTCCATGTAACTTTTGATTTAATAAAAATGATAAATTGTTAACATTTAGTGACTCTCCCATGTAGATTATCATTAATAAAGATGTTCCATAAGATGAAATGTACAAGAGTATTTTTATTCATTCATTAGATGCATGAAGTTGAATATAGAATTTATTCATGTGTTATAATATATAAATAAATGAAATATTACCAAGTAGAATCCTCATGCATATATAAATAATTTCCATGTGATGGAAGTGTGTGTGGATTCTAGGTTGAACCTCTTTGAAACTAGAAATCTCTCTCTTTCTTTTTATTTTTCACAATAAGGTACTAGCACACCATGGATTAAGAACAATCCTACTCAGACATCGAGTGATTTGATTAGACTATAGATACCTCCATATGGGTAAAAATTACATTTTACACTCTAGTGATATTTATCAACCAATTTAAATAAAGATAAAAGTAGTACCATGAGATTATGTGGTGAATGGTACAGTTTACAATATTTTCTTTATTTCCAGTTTTGTGCAGGTTTCATATTTTTCTTTCATGGAGATTCTTAGGTAATGTATTTTATCAATTTTTTCATTTTATAATAATAATTATTAAACTTGTTTAAATCTCAACATATTTTCAATTATAATAGGGATCAATTCATTTTGTTCATTTCTCACTATGGTCAGTCTAATTTTTTTCGAAACTATGTGAATGGGATTTACCCATTATGAGTCAGAGATGGGGTAAATTATTGATTCCTATAATATATTATATTTTTTTAATTATATCAATCATTATTTTATTGACTTTTTGGGGGGATTCCTAACAGGTTTTGAATTTTCTTTTAGCGGAATTTTTTGCATGCATATTTTGGTATTTATTCTTGGAATGTCTTCTAAACATCATCATATTGCTTGAAAATTCCTTTAAAAGTTATATAAAAAATTGTTCTTGGTTTAAGGATAGGTTTATAGTAATACTTACAAGTTTATTTTCACTTTATATTAGGTAAATACACTTAAGATCTAGTGATAGATGTTGTCCCAATTATGTTGTACAATAACTCAATAGGGGGAATGAATTAAGTTCTTAAAATTACCACAAATAAAAACTAGCCTCTCAAAAAATATTTGAACATATCCCACTCTATTTTAAAATAGATATGTAATATGAATAAAATACAAATAAAGACTAGAATTCATATATTTTTATAGTGGTTTAGGGAAAGATGAATTCCCCGAATCTACTCCACCGACACTCAATGTGAGTTCGGTGATTTTTAATAAATCATTCATTTTTCCAGTTAATGCCAAACTGAGTGAAAGTTTATATCATTTAGTATAAATTAATCAAGATACTTTTCATATGGATATAAATTTAGAAGACTCATCTATGGAATTCACATGAAACATGGTACAATAATTGTTCACTTTATAAAGAATGAGAGATGTAGAAGAGAGAATAGGTTCAGCACACAACTGCAAGTAGAAAATGAGAGTAGATGAAGAACTTATAGAGGATAAATATGAATTTAATGTTTCCCTAACAATAGTATATATACAGGAATAAAAAAATAGAAACAATTATTTTTTATTATTCTTCATGAAAAAAAGAAATATCTTGAACATATAGAAGGAATAATATAATAACTTTATAAGTTTTAAAGAATGTTGAACATTGTATTTGATAGTTTTTTAAATATTTTTCTCAATATTACTTTTGACATAAAAAATTTATATATAATTAGTGAACTTATCAAACATGAGTAGTTTTTAGGTCAATATCCTTATTTTTGAAAACCAGAAGAGATTCGACTATCCAAGTAGATAAATAATATCATAAATAAAATATTTAAACAGATAATCAACTCCATTAAATATCCCAAACTCTAGTGATAATAAATAAGTACTAATATTTTCCATAAATTATAAATGGTAATAAATTCCTCAAAAGAAGTGATTTTTTAAATTTATTTAAAAGGGATAAATTCATAAGGATCCTTATCAATGTAATCATAATTATTTATAACCATAATTTTTTCCATAACCATAATCTTTATGGGAATCATCTTACAAAAACATGGTCTTCTACATAAGCATCATATTTATAAGAATCAATATATTATCTATATAACCTTCATCCTGTACTTATGTAAACATCACTTGGTCCTTACAAAACAATAATTTTTTCCTTGAGTAATCATCATCCATTCTATATAACCATCAATATAATTTTCATAGGAATCAATATTTCTATACAAGAATAAATCTTCTTTTCATAACTATTATCCTAAACTTTTATAAACATCAATAATTATAAAAAATTTCCCTTCAGAATAGAATAAATGTTAATTATAAAAACATATAGAAAACTGTTATAAATCTATTTAAAACAATTAAAAAATGTAAAGAAACTTGTCAGTAAAATATAGAATGGTCTTTGTGATCATAAAAACATATAATTAATTGGATATATTGGAAAACCATTAGTGTGTCCAATAATCTTCCCTTTTTGATGATAATAAAACCCATAAAAATTAAATAGAAAATTTTATAGATTTTATAGAATATTTTGTAGATGTTAAATAATCATAGAATAAGTAATATACAATAGAAAATAATATTTTTATATTTCATAAAATTTTCA
This sequence comes from Viscum album, assembly GCA_963277665.1. NCBI lineage: Eukaryota > Viridiplantae > Streptophyta > Magnoliopsida > Santalales > Viscaceae > Viscum > Viscum album. The sequence goes on along the minus strand of OY728146.1, from coordinate 2,050,939,807 downwards.
TCATTGAATATTTTTTATTGAAAACTAAATAATCAGTGGAATAAAAATATATATAGACTTTAATTAGAGGTAAAATTATATATTCATTAATATATTCTCTCTCCTTTTATGATATCAAAAAGAAAGATAAGAAAGTGAGATTAAACACATTCACTATATCACATTGAATTAATAAATTTGGAGAATATAAATAAATTAAATTAATAAAGATATGGCAATGTCCTTTTTTAACCAAATAATAATATAAATGTATAAAAGAATAAAACATTAAAATTTAAAATAGATGTAACAATCCCAACTCTAGTAACCCAAATTTGGGGTCTAATTTATTACATTATCATAGATATAAGGGATCTAATCCCGAATGAACAATAATTTTAATAGTATTGGAGAGATATATACATACATGATACCAATTTTACATTGAGAATAAAATATAAAACATAACATAAGAAAATTCTCAGAATCCTTAAAACTCATTCAAAGATTTCATCTTCATATCCAGGGGCAAGGAAAAAAATTAGGGTAAGATCAAATACTCAGCAAGGGTTATGTACAGTATAAGATATCACAAGTAAATAATGAATAATCAATATAGAAAGGTAAATAACTAAAAATAAATTACATTTAATTAATAACTAGAGCACAAAATGCATCTGTGGATAAAATCAATACAAAACTCTCATAGATAATAATAATTGAATTCTTAATGAAGTAAATTCATAATATTGGACATCACAATCTTATACATCATGATATATATAATGTTAATACCTTTCACCAAGATAGTTTAATTGTTGGGTAGGTATACACCAAAAACACATTTAATTTGGCCAACTGATTTTTCTCATGAGACATGTCAAAGCATTAAGGGGTTATCTATAACTGGGCACCACCTATCACTGCATGTCCAATGCATTCTTCATATATTGAATGATCAATTAAATTCATAAGTAGTGTTACTTATCAATAAATATATTTATTGAGAAAAGAATATATATTTATCTATATTTTCCCAAGATAATCAAATAATTTTTATAATAAAACACCGTATGTTAAAATAGTTTACAATTTAGGAAATAATCATATCCATGATACAAAAAAATATATATATTTAAGATAATTTTAATGTATAATGACCATATGAAATTGAATATTTTAAGATAAATTTATTGACTATAAAATTAATAGATGATAAGATATGACCATCAATTCATCAGAAATATAGGTTTTGTAATAAAATCACATTCTTTAGAAAAATAAATAAAATGGAATTAAAATATAAAAATAAGATTTCATGAAATAGTTCTATTTTCAAAACACTTAATTTTTTTTAAGAAGTTAAATATCATAAAATGGTTATTATGGTAGGGAAGTCTTTTAACACCCTATACATTAAAAACATTACTTTTGATTTTTTGTAAAGATAATTGAAAATGAACCTCTAAGAAAACATTAGAAAGATTACTTAATTTTTTTTAAAAATTAATGATAAATTAAAATTTCCTTAATAAATCATTTGAGTTATAGAAAGGGCTTTTGTAAAGAAATTTTGAAAAATATGGACATGAAAGAAAAATATATCTGACATAAAGATAAATAAAATTAGTTTTTCTTTTAAAAATTTATCTTCTTAATTCAAGTTAAAAAGAGTGTAAAAGTTATAAAAAAATATGAAAACTCCTTAAATATCTATATTATAAGAAAATATATGGATTTTATTAAGGATTAATTAAAATATTCTTTCAACAAAAATTAAGGCAATCCCCCAAAAAATAAGATTGTAAAATAAATCCTTACCTCTTTGGTAACTTTAAAATTATAACCTCTAGAAATAATAAACTTGAATTGAAAAACTAATCATCATGAATAAATATTTATTCATTTTAAATAGATAAAATGGGCAGTATATTCACCACATAAAATTAAATAGGTGCATAATATCAAATACATATCAATGGAATGAAAATTAAGACTAAATCCATTACCTCATGCTTACCTTTAGTTGAACATGATTTAACCTCATATATAATGGGTTTTAACATGTTATTACTTTATACTAGAACCATATTTATATTTATAATATCATATATGATCCTCTTATAACATCTTATCACTCGTTATCTAATAATATTATGTTATTATCACTGTTTTGGGTGTTAACTATTTCGTTGAATCGTGCATGTTTAGTCACGAAAGTTCAAGTTATTATGCATAGGATATAATTAAATAATATCCATAATAATATTAATGTTATAAATATCATATTTTTTTAATTATATATATTTTTAGTATCATTATTAAAAAATTTACAAGGAAAAGGAATCAATCTCTTTGTGGAGATGCTAGACCGTACGTACGTACTAGAAACATTATCATTTATTTAATGGGTGAAAGAGATAGTAAGTGTATGATATATTAATTTTAAAAAATAAATAGTATGTCACAATTATCATATATATTCATTATATACATCATTATGACTATCCATGTGATTTAGTAATGGAAATCAAATTACATCGGTTCGTGAGGTGGTGATCTACTGTACAAACGAGCGATGGATTTGTTTTCCATTTGATGAAGGAGATTGATAAATATTACACCATAAACTTAATAAAATATTATTATATTTTATATACTGGTGTTATTATATTTTAATTATTAAGACATAATTTACGGTGGTAAAATAATAATTAAAAAGAAAGAATTTGGTGAAGATGATTTCCTTCGCTTAGAAAAACCTCCTTCAGTTCTCTTATTAAGAACACTATGAGTGGTCTTTTGGGAATACCAGAAGCTCTATAACATGGATAAGGATACCTTGGGGATATTATTTAGGGTTTTATCAAGATGAATTTCTTAATATCTATAAATAAGTGAGGGTAGTAGTTTCCCTTTTATAATTGAGGTGAGTGGCACACTTGTAATTACTCAAAGTTTTAAAATAATATCAAGTAACTTTTTTAGAAAAATGGATCCAAAATTGATCATATTTTAAGTTAATAAGTTTAATTTTTAAATAAATCTAAACAATGGTGTTTTATAAAGTTTTTAGGCCATTTTAATTCTTATTTTTAGATTAACCTTCAATAAACCAGTTTTGACCTTAACCATAGTAATTACTTTTTACTATTTTTATTATTCATTATGACCAAAAATTAAGTTGAAATTATTAAATGATATTAATTATTTTGATTAATAATATAGAATCTATTTCATTAAATTCAATTAAAATAATTGGTATAATTTAATTTATAAATAAACCCACAAATTGTGTCAAAAAAATGTTTCTTTAAGAAATGCATTTTTAACGCATTAGAATATCTTACATTTACTACATAGATAATAATTATTATTATTTGAATTTAAATTCATATAGTTATATATATAATATATAAATTTGATTAAAATATTTCATACTCAATTTGAATATTTCATTTTCCATCTTTAGGTTGTGTCTGCTCTTATTCCCCAAGAATCTCATTCAGAAGAGAAAATGGAGGTGGATCTAGACATGAATCAAATGATGAAGTCTCCCATCTAAATATAATAAATTCTATATATTCATCTTGAATCATAATTTAATTATATTTTTAATAATTTTTTTCATAATATTTTTAAATCCAATCCATACCAAGGATTATATCAAATTCAACCATAGGTATAATAATAAAGTCCGCAAATAGGGCATGTTTATGTTTCATAATAGGAACTTCCTTACACATCCTTATTGTAGTAATAATTCCACTAGGAGTTTTGAATAACAAATAAATTCTTAAGGTGATAGGGAAGTATCTAATTCTCTAAGAAAACATGGAAGATATAAATTACTTCAAGGATCCAAAATCAAATAAAGAATTATCTAAATTTAAAGATGTGGTTAATGTACCTTCCACCACATCTTTAGAAACTTCAGCCTCAGTTTTTGTAATATAATAAGCTTGTTATTATACCCTTATCCTCTTATTTGGTAAGTTCCCTTGATGTTTGAGACATTGGTTTAAATAATTCCCCATTTCTTTAGAGTTTTAAAACTAGATATTAGTGATCTATTTATTTCCCTTATATTCATTATCTAGATAAATCTTATCTACATACTTATAAAAATATCCCATAACCTTCAAGAATTTTCCAATATTATTCTTTCCAAATTTTTGAAATTATTTAAATTACTTTATTTTATCATTCTTCTTTGACGAGTTCCCTTTTCCTTGGTGTTTATCTGAACTTTTCTTCACTTTATTTCCCTTGAATATACATGATATAGAAAATTCCTTCTATATTTTGATGGTGTATAAAACTATTTCATCATATGATGAATAAGTTTGAGAAACCAATTCCCTTTAGATACTTGGCATAATCCCTTAAAAAATTGCAAACATTATATTCCATGTTATGTATGTAATTCATAAAATACCTAGACAGTCTTATAAAGGTATCCCCATAATTTGAAACAATTTATTCTTCATTTTTCTTTAATATTAGGAACTTTCTCTCCATTTCAGTTCATTTCTCATGAGGGAAATATTTTTTTAATAATACTACTTTAAAAGATCTTCATTATATATGTTATATTTATTATTCCTTTTTAGTATTTTGGATAAAAAACACCATTGATCAATGTCATCTTTAAGACAGTATACTACAAGTATAAATTTTTCCATTTAGTTTCATCCCAAGGCTAGAAATATATTTTCAAGGGACTTAACCCATTGTTCAGCTACCACTGTATTTAGCAGTTCCACTAAATTACTGGGGATTCTATCTCATATAAGAATCCAATATTGGTGTATCCTTTCATGAAACATCATTTTTCTATATATGTGGGAGGTTATTATTTATAACCTAGGTAAGATGACCTAATATGGTCATGATCTTGTTTGACACAACATTAGTTTTATTGGCGTGATCAATAAAGAAATTTTTACATTAGACACAAGTATTGATACCTTTCTTTCTTCCAAGTGACATTTATAAACAATGTAATATATTGAATTTTTTCATAACATTATGAATTTTAAATCATACTATATAATTCTAAATCTGGTATAAAACTTAACATAAATAAAAAATTTATGTATTGTCAATATCATAACCATAAACTTGGTGTATTGGGTATATCATTAAATCATAAAAATATTTTAAAATATATCATAATGATTTTTAAATAAAATGTGAATTCACCAAATAATATCCCCCAAGAGTGTCAAATCATTTTCAAAGTAAGGGAACACTATCTGTACACTAAAATGATAGTTGAGATATACCCGACTAACTCTTTTCAAGGTTATTACCCATAGATTCATCTTTTCCAAAACCACATCTACTTGTAGTACCCAAATAGAGATGTATTTATAGAAGAACCACGTAATATCTACCTTACCAAAAACTTTTATGATATTTCATAAAAGTAGAAATATCCTCAAATTCTGTTATAGGGTTATGTTCCCTAATCTATGTTGTTCAAAATCTAGTCTCCAAGGTTTCTACTAAACTTTCCCTGATACCAACTATAACAACCCCAAATCTAGTAACCCGGAGTTAGTTTTTACTTTATTAAATTTAAATAGATAAAAGGGATCTAATATTGAAGTACGAATCAGTTTAGTAGTCTTTAATATTGATATACATACATGATACACATTTTACATTTGGAATAAAATATAAAACATAACATAAGAAAATTCTCAACATCCTTGAAACTCATTCAAATATTTCATCTTCATATCCCAGGAAAAGAAAAAAAAATAAAGGTGAGCTAAAATGATTAGTAAGGGTTATGAATAGTGAAATCTATCATGAGTAAATATGGAATAATAAATATGCAATGGTAAATAACTGAAAAAAAACATTTCATTTAATTAATAACTAGAGCACGAAATTCATCCATGGATAATATCATTGAAAAAATATCATAGATAATAATAACGGATTTCTCAATAAAGGAAATGAACAATATTTAACGTCATGATCTAAGACATTATGATATCTACACCTTCAATACCTTGTGCTAATAAAGTTTAATTAATGGGTAGGTATACACCAAAAACCCTTTTAATTTTTTCAACTAATTTGTCTCACAAAACCTATTGATGCATTGAGGGGCTATCTATTACCGTCCCCCACCCATCATTGAATTTACAATGAATTACTCATATATTTAGTGAACAATTAAATTCATAAACAATGAAAATTATTAATAAATATCCATATTGAGTAAAGAATACATATTTATTAAGATTTTCCCCAGAAAATCAAATAAATTTCATATTAAATCATCATATGTAAAAATTGTATATGGTTTAAGAAATAATCATATCCACAATACAGATAATATGTAAATTTAAGAGAAATTTAATGTTTAATGATAATAAGAAAGTGAATGTTTCAAGATAAAGTTAATAATAAAAAAATTAATAAGAGATAAGAGATGAACATCGGTTCACCATAAATATCATTTTCATAATAAAATCATATCCTTTGAAAAAATAAAAAAATGTAATAGAAATATTAAAATAATATTTTGTTAAATATTTTTCTTTGTGAAACAATTAAAAATTTGTAGAATAAGATAAATATCATAAAACAGTTATGGTGGTAGGGAAGTCCATTAATTCCATATACATTAAAAACATTCATTTTGATTTTTTGTAAAGAAATTTGAAAATGAAAATTTCATAAAACATTTTAAATATTCATTTTAATACTTTTAAAAATTCAAGTATAACAAAAAATGTACTTATTAAATCATTTGAGTGATAAAAAGGAATTTTGTAAAATAATTTTGAAAAAAAATGGACATGGAAGAAAAATATATCTGATTAAAATAAAATCATTTTTTATTTTAAACATTTATTTTCTTAATTCAAGTTCCAAATAGATGAAAAGTTGAATTAAAATATGGAAACTAATTTAATGATAAGTGGATAAAAAAATATATGAATTTTATGATGGATGGATTATAAGATTCATTCAATTAAAATCAATTCAATCCAAAAAATGTGATTATAAAATAAATAGGTTTATAATGTCAAATATGTATCAATGGAACGTAAATTGAGATTAAATCCCTTATCTCACACTTACTTTTATTTGAAAATGATTTAACATAATGTATAATGGATATAAAATTGTTATTAATTTATCCAAAAACCATATTCATATTTATAATATCATATATGATCCTCTAATAACATCTTATCACCCTGTTCACTAATAATATTTCATTATTACAATAGTTTTAAGTGTTAATTGCTTAATTTTCTCGCACATGTTTTTCCATGGAAGTTTTGGCTCTTGTGAATAGATATAGTTCCATCATTTCCAAAATTATATTAATGTTATAAATATCATATATTTTTCATTAGAAACCTTTTTAGGATCATTATTGAAATTTAGACATGGAAAATGAATGACATTGCTTCATGAAGTTAGTAGGCCTACACAGGATTGATGTTATAATTTTCTTAATGGGTGAAAGGGAAAGGAATTGGATGATATATTAATTTTATAGAATCAATATTATTTCACAATTATCATATATATATATATTCATGAGTTCCATCATTATGACTATCCATGTGATTCGGGGATGGAAAAAAATTATATCGGTTCATGAGGCGGTAGTCTTCTGTACACATGAGTGATAGTTTTGTTTCCCATTTTATGGAGAATAATATGGATAATTATTATGACATAAATATATTAAAATATCAATATATGTTAGATACTTAATTTTCTAGGCATAGGGGAAGCACCGGGGTGGGTGATAAATTTAACATTGTTGGCTCGGTGCTTCCTCACCTGATCAAGCCGGTTGGATATGTGACCTTAGGCACACCTCCTTATATGACATAGGCTATAAAATAGTAGTTATTTTGTAATAAATTTAGTGGGGAGACTATAACCTCTAGTATAGAGTAGTAAAAATAGAGTATAAATAATAACAGAGTATTGGAAATAGTAGAAACAATATAAATAATCAACGAGCCTCCATAACAGAAGAAGGAACGAATAAAATAATATAATAAAATATAATCATGTAATGTTAGAATGAAATATAACTAAATTATTTGTTGAATTTCATAAAATAAAATACTAACAGTCTCTATAAAATACTCAAAAATACCCTGGTCCCAAACTCCATGTTGGTTTAGTCTCTTAGCTCCAATCTATACACTAAGCAAGTCAACGACACGGTCCATTTCCTTTTACTAAACTTGTATTCATAAAATATATTCAGGTACCAAATAATAGCCAATACAAGGTATGAGTAAAACTTATTAAGTATACACCACCATGTATAAACAAATATAGTCTAAGAAAAATAGTGCATGTAATAAGGTGATAAACAAGGGTATTAATTAAATAAATTAATATAGTTCAAAAAATAATCCCACTGACCCTCAAGTTATAAAGTGACACTTAAGGTTATCCAAACCTTCTTCAGCATGTTTTCATATATATTTGATCATATCACAAAACCATTCCAACCATATCCATAAATCTCACAGGGTAAAGTACAAAAAATAAGTACAAAATAACCATCACGGGAGAACCATGAAAACCCATTTATATAAGAATTTTAGAATCACCAGGCACAAGACCTATATATAAGAATTCCACCATGATTGGGGATAATACCTATATGTAATTATTTTATCCTAACTGGTCATAAGAACTATATATAATAATTTCATCATAATTGGGCGCATGCCCTATATATGAGCATTTTAACATAACTGGGAACCTGCCCTATATATAGGAATTTCAACATAACCAGACACAATTCCTATATATAATAATTTTAGAATAACTAGGTGAAAAACATACCAATAGTTCATCATAGGTCTTAATGGCCAATTCATTCCAATTACCATCAAAATCACATCCCATCCCATTCCCTTTATCAATTTAACCACTGATATCATTAGCATTCCATTTAAAAAAATCCCAAGTTATTTGATCTCAATAAATCACTAAAAATTGAAAGTTATTCCAATTCATAATATTAATACAATAGTTAACAAAATAAAAAAACATAGCAGGGATCTAATGTCAAACTGACCAAGTTTCAACAAGTTATAAGGCTAACACACTTATCAGGTGGCTTCAAGACTCAATCTCAATTCCAATAGACCCAATAAGATCCATTAGAGGGTATATACTTTCATAACTCATCAACAGGGAAATTATCCAATTATTATATTCAATCACGTGATATACTAGTTAAATCATAAATATTTCACATATTATGAATAATTGAATCATAAAAAAGGGATATGTTTTATACCACCCACCTCAAAATGTAGAAGGCACAAAAAAATATCAGCATATGTGGTAAAGTCGGATTCCTTGATCCTTTCAAAGAAGCCATGAAATTACCAACAACGAGAGTCCAAACCTAAATCTCATGATCTGAGATGTGGATATCCAATAAAACACTTCTTCATTGGTGAGTATTCTCTAGGGATCACTAATAGAAGGGATTAAAATGATGGAGAAAGGGTATGCATTATCATGATGCGACACAGGTCACTGGAGGTTTTAAAATCCTAGGAATGACATATTTATGATGTAAATGGGGGATTTACATAAAAAATATCATGATTTGGGTATCTTTTTAAAAAATGATCTCCTTGGATTAAAACTAAGTAAAAAATTTAATTTACAGCATAAAAGGGGTTTTACAGCGTAAATTATGATTTTATAGCCTGCCTTGATAAACTTATGATAAAAAAGGGCCCCTCTAGATTTATGGTTTTCCCTCGAAATTTTCATCATAAAAATATTGTTTACATCATAAATATGATATTCATCCTATAATTTCTTCACCTATACAACACTTCTATATCCAACTTTCTTAGTTTCAAACTTTCTAACCAAGGTTTAAAGAAGAAGAACCATACTCAAAGAGGTAAACCAAAAACTAAGAGAGATACATACCTCGAAAAGATGAGATCTTATAACCTCCCCACCATATAATTACTTTTCTATAAGATACTCTAGGAATCACCATGGGGTATCAAATAAAAATTATGTCCACTGTGTTTTAATATAAAACTCTCTCTCCCAGGTCTCCTATTGCACAGGCCCATGCTGCTACCGCACACATACGAGAGGTATGATCTTCCCTCAAAGATTCTTCTCACTATAGTCTATAATCCAAATCAAATGTTCCTCAAAGGATTCATCAACATCCATCTCAATGTCATCAATCTATATCATGTGATAAGGGTCAAGATGATATCTATGAAGCAACACCACATGAAACACATCATGCATGACACTATAATGTTGTGTAAGGGATAAACAACACACCAATGGACCAACCCTTTACACTATCTCAAACTTCTAGAAAAACCTAGGTGTTAGCATCCCCTGTTACCTTATACAAAATTTTCCATGCCTAGGTGATACCAAAAAGAAAACAAAATGACCAACCTCAAACTCTAGAGGTCATGTCATTGGTCAATTTATGATTTATGTCCACTCTGTGTAGTCACTAACCACTTTCTGATCAGCTAAACATGCTTAGACATCTCTTATATGAGACTAGGTCCAATAATCACTAAATCACCTACCTCCAACCAGCAAATAGGTGGTTTACATGAACTTTCATTAAAATACTTTAAAGGATCTATTTTGATCAATTCTTGGAAGCTATTATTATAATAAAACTCTCTGAGTTCCATATGTTGCTCCCAAGAACCACCAAAATAAAAAACACAAGCTCAAAACATATCCTCCAAAATATGAATAGTCTACTCATATTGACCATTAATCCTAGGATAATAAGATGTACTTATAATAACCTATGACCCCAAATCCTTCTAAAGGCCCTTCCAAAATCAAGATGTAAAATGAGGATCTCAATAAAAAAACAATGCTCCTCGAAACACCATGCAGTCAAACTAACTCTCACATATAGATACTAACTAGATCATCGATAGTGAAGGTCTCTCTAATAGGTAAAAATTGGGATAAATTGGTTAGTTAATTCATTATTACCCAAACTTCATCATTATTTTGGGGTGTCCTGGGTAATAAAGTCATGAAATCCATAGTAAAAACATCCCACTACTATCCTGGAATGGTTAAAGGATGCAATAGCCCAGTAGGCCTTTGGTACTCAACCTTCACATACTTACAGGAAAACCGACTCTCCATGAATCCTGCTAACTCCATTTGCATCCCTAATAATAAGTATTATTTATGGATATTACAATATATCTTTGTCAAACCTGGATGTACCACCCATTTTGAAGCATGAAACTCTCTCAAAAACTTCTCACACAAACCCAAATAAACCCATATTTATCCATATAAAATAATAACATTGCTAATACTATAAGGACATCCTAATGGTGGATCCCCACCATATCCATCCCTTATCCCTAATCCCTCTGGACCAGATTACTAATTTTTCATGATCCGATCTAGAAGCATAGGTAACACATAATTTGAAGTCAAATATACTCATCCATGGGACTCCTGAACATATACATACATGTTTGTAAAGAGTTCTATCAGCCACAACTCATAAAAATACTCCCACACTACCTATATCTATATTTTCAATCTCAATTCATCGATAATGACATTTCCTTTTCCTAGTGTATAATCCAACTTGATGTCAAAACACTATAGATACTCAACCCACATCCTCTGTTGAAGGTTCAAGTTACTTTGGGAAAAGATGCACTTGAGTCTCTTATGGTCCATGTACACAACAAACCTCTCACCTAAAATATAGTACTTCCAACATCTCATGAAATTTACCACCACATATAACTCTAGATTGTTAGTAGGTTAATTCCTCTCATGTTATCTTAGTTGTTTGGAGCTATAAGAAACCACTCGATCCTCCTTCATCATAACTTCTCTAAGTCTGACTCTAGATGCATCGCAGTACATGGTATAGTATTTTCCTGATATAGGAAAAGTGAGAATGCTTTCTAAGTTTAGCCTACTCTTTAGATCCTAAAAAGATATCTCATAAGAATCTAACCAAAAAAACTTCCCCCTATCATGGTCAACCCATACATTGGTGTTGTAAAATAGGAGAAGTCTTGGACAAAATTCTGATAGTATCCTAATAATCCTAAAAATATTCAAATATCAGAAATTTTATTAGGTCAATCCAAAGATACTATGCCTACAACCATCTCAGGGTCAACTGACACTCCATCTTCTAAGATAACATAGAATAAGAAGTTTACCCTATTAATATAAAAGTTTTATTTATATTTCTTGGTATAATGATGATTCTCTCTTAGTGTACTCAAGTAAATGTTAATATATTGGGCATGGTCATATTTTGATTGGGAGTATACTAAGATGTTGTCAATAAAATTCACCATAAACTGATCTAGGAAAGGATGAAATATTTGATTCACCAAAATCATGAATATCGATGGGGCATTTTTCAGACTGAATGAAATTATCATGAAATCATACAATCCATACTGGGAACTAAAAGTAGTCCATGGTATGTTTGATGGTCTCACCCTCAGCTGGTGGTATCTTAACCTCAATTATATTTTTGAGAAGATCTTTGCACCTCTAACCTAATCAAATAGATCATCAATGCAAGGATGGGGATATTGGTTCTTGACTGTCATCTAGTTTAATATCCAATAATCTACACATAAGTGCAAAGTCCCATCAAATTTCTTGAAAAAAATCATAGGATAACCCCACAATGATATACTAGGTTATATGAATCTTTTTTCTTACATATATTCCATTTGAAATTTCAACTCGTGAAGCTCTGTTGGTGCCATTATAGAAGGTGGGATATAAACTGGATCGGCCCCCAACACTGACTCAATCATGAACTTGATCTTCCAATCAGGTGGTAAGATAGATAATTATTCAATAAAGATGTCTTGGAAATAGTTCACTAATAGAGGAAAAGTTTAATGTTTCTATCCTCCACATTCTATAATAAGGCTTTCTATCTTATCCATGAGACATTCCAATCTACATTAATTTAGTCATGCACGTCCATCCTGAAGATCCCACTCACCATAGAGAGTATAGGTCCCCCATTTTAGACATAGAAAGGTAAATCTCCTCAGATAATGGTTGATATGATCATGGTACAAAAATAACCAATCCATACTAATAATCAAATGAAAACCTATCATTTCTATTATAAAAAACTCTCAAAAGAAATGGTAGCTACTTATTTAAAGAAAATATTGTCTATAATGTTTGATATTTTTTACCACACACCCAATGGTGTATCAATGATTATAACACCATCAAAGATCTCCATAACCAATCCCAATCTATTTACAAAAAGAGCATACAAAAAGGAAAACAATGCACCTATGTCAAACAAAATTCAAACAAGAGTATATGATACAAAAATCATACCTCTAGAGGTAGAATGTTTTCCATCCAAACTCACCAGAGTAAAATTCACAGCATTCAGAAAAATCAAACCTCTAACCTAGGATCCATTATGACTCCTCCATGTAGTTCCCTATTCCTAGTTTTTTCACTCTTGTTCTAGGGTACCATGTGCCCTACCTTAGCCTGATCATCTAGTAGAGCTCCAGTTACCAGTTTTTTGTGGGGTAGCTGAGTTCCCTATACTGATTCCTTACCACTAATATGCTACTAAAAGCTCCTATATAACTTTTTAAGATAACCCATTTTATGAAATAGTGAAACTCCATAGTGGGGTATGAATATTGAGGTCTTACGGGACAAATTTCTACACTGATAACACTATAAAGGATCATAATGTTTAGATGGTTGTCCACTTCCCTATCTTCTCTACCTACAACTTCCATGGTGGTAACTATCATAGTGATGTTTTTTTTCACTAGAAGAAGATCTTCTAGGTCCCCCTACTGAAATTTCTTGGATGCCACTCAAGGTCTCTCTTAGGTTCTATTCTATAATGAGAGCCCAATTCTTGATGTCTGCAAAGCTGATCAGGTGAAATGTGTTCACATACAACCTTATCTCATAGTAAATCCCATCTTGGGAACATCTTTCCCTAAATACCTCCCCAACTTCCAAAGTTAGAGTAAAATGATGCAAGTAGGTGAAGCCTACAACATGGTTCATCATTGAAATTCCCTTCTATTTTAAGTTAATGAACTCATGAGGCTTATAATACCTGAACGTATCTAGATAAAAGTTTCTCAATAACTTTAAATTGAATTCCTTCCAGGATAACTCCTCTAGCTACCCAACTTGCTCTAGAATTTCACACCAATGCTTGGATGGTCCTTAAAGTATGTAATCAGCATGATTCACCCTTCTATTTGTGGGTGTCTCGATATGTTTCAAGATAATATGGACAAAATCAGTTTAGAACTTAGCTACTTGGGGTCCTCCATCCCCAATGAACATAGGTAGAAGATTCAGGTGAAACTCCCTTGTTAAATCATCCATTTAAGGGATGGTGTAAACATTATCCCACTATAAGGATCACATTACCCTAAAGAACATTCCATGAATCTGATCTTATAATTAATTCTATATATCTCCAAAAGGTTTTAGATTGACTATGTTAGGATCATATTGACTTCCACACTCATAATGATCATTTTGAAGTCAATGAGGAGGCCCTTTCTCTATAAGGGTTTAACGAACACCTTATAATATAGGTTACACAACAAGGATAAACCTCAATAGTTGAAAATAATATATATCCACTATATCAAGGTTCATATATACTTATATTAACAATTTAATTCAAATAACATAATAGTTTCTTTTATTACTTTTTTATTAGGTATATCAAGGGTTTTCAGTTAACAATTCACATGGGAAGATATGTCACATGTATTAAGTATGTCCCTAGAATGAATAATTCATGTCAATATATATACCTATGTTACCATCATGATTCATGCATATTCATCTCATACCAGACCAAACCATGAGTAAAAATATCGATAAACAATAACATCACACAATAAGTTAATCACCCAAGGTAAAATGAAATCTGAACTATAGCAAGTGAACAACATGAACAACAATCCCATCCTTAGGCCCTCATATTTCCCCACATGCATAGGTTAGATACTCCCATGAACAAGCTCATTAAAAAGTCCCGAAACATCCTAGTCTCTTTTCTACCTTTCCCAAACAGTAAAGAAACAAAAAAACCTCCCTCTGATACCACTATTATAACTTACTTGGCCTAGTACTTCCTCACATGATCAAAATGGTTGGCTACATGACCTCAGTCACACCTCCCCATATGCCAGAGGTTGTTAACTAGTAGCAAGGATGTAAGGAATGTAGTGGTGAGACTATAGTCTCTGGTATATAGTAACAATAATAGTTGATAAATAATAATAGAGCGATGGAAATAGATGAAACAATATAAATAATCAATGATAATCCATAAAAGAAGAAGGTAAAAATAAAATAATACAATAAAATAGAATCATGTAATATCAAGTTGAAATGTAACTAAATTTCATGCTGAATATTATACAATAAAATACTAGTAGACTCTATAAAAGACTCCAAATGTCCTTGATCCCAAACCCTATGTTGGTCCAGTCTCCTAGATCTAACCCATCCAGCAATAAAATCAACGATAAGGCCCCTTTCACTTGTCCAAACCTACATCCATGAAATCTCTACGGGTACCAAATGGCGACCCATCTAGGGTGTGAGTAAAACTCATTTGGTAAACACCACTGTGTCTAAACAAATACAGTTTGAGAAAAATATTGAATGTAATAAGGTGATAAATAGGGGTATTAATTTAATATATTAATATAGTTTATAAAATAAACCCATTGATCCTTGAGTTCCAAAGCAACACTTAGGATTAAGCAAACCCACTTTGTAATTTTTCCGAATATCTCTGTGCATGTAATAGAACCATGACAACTATAGCCATAACCCTCATAGATTATAGTAAACAACATAAGTACAAATAAATATCATGGGATAACTAATAAAAACAGTTTATATAATCATTTCAACATCACCGGGTGTAATCCCTATATATAATCATTTCAACATAACTGAGTACAAGCCCTATATATAATAATTTCAACATAACTAAGTGTAATACCTATATATCAGCATTTCAACATAACTGGGTGAAAGCCCTATATTTGATCATTTCATCATAACTGGGTGAAATACCTATATATAAATATTTTAGCATAACTGGGCACACACTCTATAAATAATCATTTCATTATAACTAGGTGCAAAGAATCATGATAGGTCATCAAATGTCTTAATGGTCACTTAATTCCAATTACTATCAAAATCACATCACATCACATCCCATTTATCAATTTAATCCCCGAGATCATCATCATTCCATTTAATAAATTTCATCCCAAAATATTCGATCTCAAGAAATAATTACAAATCAAAAGTTATTCCAATTCATAATATTAATCCAATAGTTAACCAAATTTCCTAATCATCACAAGGCTCTAATGTCAAACTAATGAAGTCTCAAAAAGGTTTAAGGCTGGAACACCTATTGGGTGGCCTCAAGTCTCAGTATCTACTCTAATGGACATGATGGGATCTATTTAAGGGTCTATACATGGACAAATCATCAATAAAAAAATTATACAATTAATATAGTTGCAAGCACAGTGTTCCAATGCGATCAAAGATATTTCACATACTATGAATAATTAAAACATACAAAAGGGATATGTTTTAAACTACCCACCAAAAAACAAAGAAGGAAAAAAACAAATATCAACATCCATGGAAAAGAAGGATTCCTTAATCCTTTTAAAGAATAAAAAAACTCCCAAAAATGAGTATCCAAACCCCAATATCATGATCCAAGATGTGGATATCCAAGGACACGCAACTAGATCAGTGATAATTTTTCAGGGATCACTGATAGAAGGGATTCAAATGAGAGAGAAAGGGTAGGAATTATCATAATGTTACATAGGTCACTGGAGGATTCAAAACACTAGTCACGATATATATACGATGTAAATGGGGGATTTACATTGTAAATCCCATGATTTCCATATCCACTAAAAAACATATTCCATTGATTAAAACCAATTAAAAGCTAAATTTATGGAATAAAAATGGTTTTATGGTGTAAACTATGATTTCACGTTTTTCCCTGATAAACTTATAGTAAAAAATGGTCATTCCAGATTTATAACTTGTTTAACCATTTAACACCATTACAATATTGTTTATGACATAAATATTATTTGCAACCTAAAGTTTCTGCACTAATATAGTAATTACCTAGATACAACCACCTTATTTTCACACTTGTTAACTAAGGTTCAATAAAGAATAGCTGGACTCCAAGAGGTTAACTAAAAACTAAGAGAGAGACATAACTAGAAAATATGAGATCTTATAGTAAAATAAGAAGGTTTTTTCGATTCAGTAAATTATTCACAATATTTTACAAGATTTTAATGCCATGAAAAACAAAGTTTTTCCTCTAAATATTGACATAAAGGAAAACCTAGAACTAGATAGGTTATTTCATGTTAAATTTATATTTGACTTATGTAAGAACCTGGATCTTTGTGCAGGTACGTTTTTCCTTTTTCTGGAATTTTTGAGAAAAATGAATTTTCTGGAAATTTCAAAAGTACACGCCGTGTACTTTCTGAGTACACACCGTGTACTCTGTTCCGGCTCGAAGCTATGTGATGGCCATGTTCGGGCCACACACACGATGTGTAAGGCTAAGGTGGAGGCCGGTTATTTTGGAGTATGGAAAATTCGAAGTACACGCTGTGTACTTTATTTTTTTTTCATTAAACAGACTGGGTTCGCGCCTAACCCCCATATTCACCTTTTTCTTCATTTTTCGACCGTTCGAGAGCGACCATATGCCCGGATCTTCGACGGAGTCCTACCTCGCCGTCCATTCTCCAATTTGAGCACGGTCAGTTGCGTTGGAATCGCAGCGGTGAGTTCTTCCTTCTGCTTGAGCCTTGTTTCTTGATTCCTCCTTGTTTTCAAGTTATCATGGGATGAACATTTTGTGCGTTTTCTCAGATCTACGTCGTTCTAAGGGGAGTCTATCATTAAGGTTCACGTATATCGATCTCCTAGGATCGAGGTAGGTGGTTTGTTCCTTTCTGTAGAAAGTCTTTGAGTATTTTGTGAAACTTCCACCAATACCCTTGAACGGGTTATTGCGTGTTTCCTTTTTTTCCCTTGTTTCTTACCTGCTTTTCTTGATTGATTTATTAGAGGTTATTTCTTGTGATTAGAGTATTTTGTTTGTGCTCAGATTGCTTTGTCATGCCTGTTCTGCCTGTTTGGCGTTTTTCCAGTTGCCATGCCTAGTCATAGGATAGTGGAACTGTTGTTTTATTATTACTGCTGATCCTTAGTTAATAGACAAGAAGTTATTGAGGTTTACTTGGGAAGTATACATGCACTGAGCATGTTTAGGTACTCAGGACTGTGAGAACCTAGAGTAGTAGACCAAGGGGAGAATTGACAGAAGGGCTTCTCCAGAGTTTCTTTTAATCACGATGCGAGACCAAGTGGAGAATTGATGGAAGGGCTTCTCCAGAGTGTATTTTATTTACGACGCGAGCTACATGGGGAATTGACGTTGAGTGCTTCCCTAGAGAGCCTTTAGCACGATACGAGACTATAGGGGAATTGATGGTCAGTGCTTCCCCAGAGAGTCTGCTTAATTTACGTAGCTGAACCAGAGGGGTGAGACTGTGTGTGCCTCCCATAGGGTTGCTAGTACTTAGAGGTTGAACCATAGGGGTTAGACAGTGAGAGCTACCCAGAGGGTTACCTATTTTCTTCTTGTTGTTGGATTATTACTTGTGTGCTATACTTGTTAGAACTGTGGATTGTAGCTTTTTGTGCTTTTCTGTCTACTGCTTCTTGTTTTAGTACTGCTATGTATTCATTGATTGTTAGGAACAAATATTTAGTGATTACCTACTGGGATTGTATCTCACACCCTGTTTGGGCCATGCTTTTGGGCCCAAGAAGACTATGTTCCTGCAGGTTTAGACAAGGGAAAGCGCCCTTCTACTTCAGGATCTTGATTGCACCAGGAGATGGGGAGCATGGGACCGAGCTGTGGCTCGTGATGCTGAGGAGATTGTTTTTTTTCTTTTGCACATGGTTTCAATTGTATTTCATCACATTGTTGTGTTTGCTGTTTTCCTTAGATACTTGTACCTGTTGATTCATTTTCATCATAGTTATATCTCTACATTGCTTCCTCTATTTGGTTTCTGTTGTTATGCATGTTGTTTATTGCTTCTGCTGTTTATTTATTCTACTATTTATTGTTGTTTCTTACCTTGTATACCTTACTGAATGAGGGAATAGTTTCCCCATTGACTCACCAAGGCCCTCGCTGCTAGTCGGCAGCCTCTGGCGTTCAGGGAAATGTGCTTGAGTTCATGTGGTGAACCGGGTACGGGGCACCAGTGGAGGGGCTCCGGACTCGGGTCTTTACAAAGTGGTATCAGAGGAGTTATTTTCTCTTTCTTTACTGTTTGGAGACCTTAGCCCGGGATAGGACGGATTCGGTACTTGGAATTAAGCTGTTCTTGGGAGTAGCTAGCCCGTGTACAGGGAAAAGCCATACTACCTCGTTAATTGTAGTTTTCTGGTTTTGAGATTTTATGGGTGGTATGTTTTCACCTAGATTGATTCATATGACTTGTGCGGTTATTGTTTTGATATTTTGGTTCTATTTCTGTAGCAACCCGATGAGATGAGGTTATTCCATCTCATGCATCATATAGGAACTTGTAGAAATAACATTTCATGCATTCTTGTCATGCCATCTAGGGTGCATTAGCGATTGCATGCTGTTGTGATAGGCTCTGTGTAGATTATGCATGCTGTTGTGATAGATGCTTGATAGATTCTCTGATGTTATGTTAGAAAACTGATTGTTTTGTTCCTTGCTTAAAAATGAACGCCGAATTTTGGGTTCTTGAGGTGTTATGGGCCCTCACGGATCAGAATTTGGCACCTTTTCCCTTGTTTTAGTATTTCTGGAATTCTACACAGTTTCTGAGCTACTGCCCAGAAAAACCCAGAATACACGGCGTTTACTTTTTAGATACACAGTTTTCAGGCCGTGTCACTGACTGTGTGAGCAAAAAACGGTGTCGTAGGAGTAACTTCAGGAACACGCCGTGTACTATTGGTACACACCATGTACCCGGCCGTGTCACTAACAACACGGGCTGGGGAAGCTCAGGTAGAACACATTGTGTCCGTAGGGAACACGCCATGTAGTCTTGTCCAGGTACCCGGCCGTGTCACGAACAAAATGGGCCAGCGTGACCTTATTTTCCACACGCCGTGTCCATAGGGAACATGCCGTGTAGTCTTGTCCAGGTACCCGGCTGTGTCACGAACAACACGGGCCATTGTTACCTTCCTTTCCACACGCCGTGTTTGTTCGGAACACGCCGTGTAGCCTTTCCTAGGTACCCGGCCGTGTCAAGAACAACACGGGATGGTGTTTCCTTCGCCTATGCATTCCATGCTTGTTCGGAGCATTCCATGTAAGGTCCAGCCATGTATATGGTCATGTACTCAACAACACGGACCGCCGGAGCCTTGTCTAGTGCACGCCATGTTTGTTTCAAACACGCCGTGTAGTCTCGGGTTGAGTCAGACCGTGTGGGTTAGCCGTGTAAGGAGACTCGGGCAGGGGAATAGTTTTCAAGTACATGTCGTGTGTGGGGGTCAACACGCCGTGTAGTTTGCAGTGTACACGAATTTAGGGGCAGGATTACACGCCCATGTCAGTGGTTTAAGAAGACACGTCGTGTAGTCGTTTTTTGCAATCTTGTGTGTTTTTCTTCCCCTGTTCCCGTTTTGTACTCTTGTGTTCTCTGTCCTTGTTTTCCTAATCCAAGGTGTGCTTTTGATCTTTCAGATCTATGCCTCCGAGACGTCCTCCGGTCGTACGTCTGTCGTCAGGCAGTGATCAGATGCCAGACAGGGCTGATCAGGGACTTCCTGTCAATCCCCCAGCCGAGCCAGCCTTGGCACCAGTTGTTGTACCAGTTGCAGGCACTGATGCGCAGTTCGGGGAAGGTTTCATGAGAGTGATGCAGGCCTTCCATGGAGCACTACCTCCTGCCTCATCTATGGAAGACTTGATGCAGATATTTCAGCAGCAGCATCTTCCCACATTCTCGGGGGAGGGAGGACCTCAGGCTGCAGAGTCATGGCTGGAAGCCATTCTGACTATATTCGAGCATCTGGAGACGCCTCCGGAGAGGCGGGTAAAGCTCTCCACCTACATGCTCTGAGACTCTGCCAAGAGGTGGTGGGATGTGATCTCACAGGCGGGTTAGCAGCAGGCTATGGATTGGGAGGAGTTCCAGCGCGTGTTCTACGACTACTTCTACCCGGAGACCCTGAGGGTCGATCGAGATCGGGAGTTCTTGAGCTTAGAGTAGGGTACTCTATTTTTCATGGAGTATTCCTCTCTTTTCACTAAGCTTCATCATTTTACACCCCTTTGGGGTGGGAGTGGGATGTTCTTGTTGAGGAAGTTTGAGGATGGACTCAAGCGGGAGATCTGCTCGCAGGTGAACATCTTCCAGCTGACTTCCATTACTTCCATCATCAACGAGGCACTGATTGTGGAGAACAATCTGAGAGACTATGGAGCCATGAGTCAGGGAGGTTCTGCTTCCAGAGCTAGCTTCCCTTCAGATGACAGAAAGAAGCGTTGTAGGGAGCCTACGCGTGGTGATGCAAGGAAGCGAGACGCGTCATCAGGCAGCCATGTGACATGCTACCAGTGTGGCCGGACAGGGCACACGAGGTCGCAATGCCAGAGAGACCCCGTGTAGTGCCGATCTTGCGGTAATATGGGTCACCTTCAATGTTTCTTCCAGGTTTTCCCATAAGTAGTAGGTGACCGGGGTTCTTCCATGACTCCTCATTCAGGAGCAGCCCCACCAGTCTCTCACCAGTCAGGGAACTGGAGTTCTTCCGGCTGTTCAGGCCAAGGTGGAGGTCGAGGCCTTGGCGGTCAGCCACCAGTCCCTCAGCACCAGCAGGAAGGTTCAGCTCAAAGTGGTCAGTCAGGGGAGCAGGGCCGCAGTGCAGGCCAGTCTTTCGCCATGGAGCAGACTTATCATGAGCAGGATCCCGACCCTTCTACTATTCGAGGTACGATTTTAGTAGCCTCGGTTTTATCTTCATCCCTTTTCGATACTGGTGCTACGCATAGTTTTATCTCTGTTGTCGTCGTGGAGAGCCTTGGACTCTGCATCTTTTCTTCTGCCAACTCATTGACACTAGACACACCTTTGGGAACGAGGACATATAGTGTACACCAGTGTAGAGAGTTCCCTCTCGAGGTTGCAGGGTATCACTTCTTATGGGATCTCTATGTCCTATAGATTACAGGATATGATGTCATTCTCGGCATGGAATAGTTTATTCCCTTCCAGGCATTCTCGGACTGTTATCTCCACAGAGTCAGTTTCATTTCACCAGAAGGTGAATCTTTCCTTCATAGAGGCGAATGGGACGTTCGGGCGAGTCGGGCGGGACTCGAACATCTTGGGCTAGGAGGGGTAATAGCCCAGATTGCTGGTCTTTATCTGGATGATCAGGGGACTCCATAGTTGGACTTTCCTCCACTGGTGGATCGCTTCAGGGATGTCTTTCCAGAGGACATTTCAGGGTTGCCTCCGGAGCGTGAGGTAGACTTCTCTATTGAGCTTGTGCCAGGAGCGGCACCGGTGTCCATTCCTCCCTATAGGATGGCTACACCTGAGCTGCAGGAGATCAAAAAGTAGTTGGAGGAGCTACAGGATAAGGGTTTCATCCGACCCAGTACTTCTCCCTGGGGTTCGCCTGTTCTGTTTGCAAAGAAGGCAGACGGTACCCTTCATCTTTGTGTGGATTATCGGAAGTTGAACCAGTTGACGGTCAAGAACTGATATCCTTTGCCGAGAATTGATGACCTTTTCGATCATCTTTGAGGAGACCGGGTGTTCTTGAAGATCGAATTGAGGTCCGGTTATCATCAGTTGCACGTTAGACCATCAGATATACCTCTAACAGCCTTCAGGAGTAGGTACGGTCTTTACAAGTATACATTCATGCCGTTCGGTCTCACGAACGCCCCTGCAGTTTTCATAGCATTGATGAATCGAGTGTTCCATCCTTACTTGGACTCTTTCGTCGTGGTCTTCATGGAAGATATCTTGGTGTACTCTCACACTCGACACGACCATGCCACACATCTTGAGATCATTCTGAGTACACTGAGAGAGCATCGGCTTTATGCTAAACTCTCGAAGATCCACTTCTGGATGAATCAGATTCACTTCTTGGGTCATGTCATCTCAGAGGCAAGAGTATTTGTGGACCCAGAGAAAGTGATATCTATAGTTTCCTGGGAGCAGCCGAAGAACGTTTTTGAGGTATAGAGCTTCCTAGGGCTGGCTAGATACTACAGACACTTCATTCGAGACTTTTCCCATTTAGAAGCACCCTTGACAGGTCTGACCAAGAAGGGGGAGAAGTTCTTATGGTCAGATTCTTGTGAGTCAGACTTTCAAGAGCTGAAAGGGAGGTTCACGTTAGCACCAATACTAGTCTTGCCAGAGCCAGGAAAGAGATACACTGTTTACTATGATGTTTCGGGTATCAGGCTGGGAGCTATGCTTATGCAGGGAGATGGAGTCGTTGAATATGGGTCTCGGTAGCTGAGGCCACATGAGAAGAACTAACCTATGCATGATTTGGAGTTGGTAGTTGTTGTTCATGCCTTGCGCTGTTGGAAACACTATATTCTGGGAGAGCACTTTGTGGTCTTCACTAACCATAAGAGTCTCAAGTATATCTTCACTCAGCGTGATCTGAATCTGAGGCAGTGCAGGTGGGTTGAGTATATACAGTCTTTTGACTTCGAGATTTCCTATACGCCGGGAAAGGGCAATGCCATGGCGGATTCGTTGAGCAGGAGAACTCAGATTCAGGCAGTTCAGGAGGCTAGTATTGAGTGGCAGTTGATGGATCTGTTCTCTGAGATGCATCTAGAGGTGAATGACAGACGGGGATAGACTTTTCTATCTTCTGTAACCGTTACCTCCACACTACTTGATCGGGTACAGATGAGGCAGCCATCAGACTCGAAAGTATTAGTCCTACGGGAGAGTGTGTCAGGAGAGGACCCTCCTCCTGGATGGACAGTGGGTGAGGATGAGATCTTGCGTTTCCAAGGACGCGTATGGGTGCCAGCAGACATACATGAGGAGCTAATGTGGGATTTCCATTCCTCAGTTTGGGCAGTTCATCCTGGCATCACCAAGATGTATCGGGATCCTCATCGCCAGTACTGGTGTCCAGTTATGAAGAAGGATGTTTCTGGTTTTTTCATGAGATGTTCTACTTCTCAGTAGGTGAAAGCAGAGCATCAGCGACCAACATACCTCTTACAGCAGTTACCCATTTCAGAGTGGAAGTGGAACGATGTTGCAATGGACTTCATGACTGGGTTGCCGAGGTCATCGCGAGGGAATGATGTTTTTTGGGTTGTCATCGATATACTTACGAAGGTTTCTCACTTCTTTCCGATCAAGGAGACCTTTAGTGTCGACGATCTGGGACGACTTTACATCAGAGAGATTTTGAGTCTGCATGGAGTTCTGCGCTCTATTGTTTCATATAGAGATGCACGATTTACCTCTCGGTTCTGGAAGGGACTTCAGAAGGCCTTGGGTACACAGGTACTTTTGAGTACAGTATACCATCCCCAGATTGATGGCCAGTCTGAGCGCACGATCTAGGTGCTTGAGGATATGCTCCGGGCTTGCATCCTTGACTTTGGCGGTTCTTGGGAGAAGCATATTTCTCTTGTGGAGTTCGCCTACAACAATAGTTTCTAGGCGACCATTCAGATGGCACCATACGAGGATTTGTACGGTAGGCCATGCCAATCACCCTTATGTTGGCTGAAGGAAGGAGAGGCATCTTTGCTGGGACCTCGTCTTGTTCAGGAGACTTCAGAGCAGATATAGCTGATTTAGAAGAGGATGGCTACAGCGCAGTCTCAACAAAAGTCTTATGCTGATCAGCGGAGACAAACTCTGGAGTTCGAGGTCGGTGATCAGGTTTTCCTACGTGTCAC
Source organism: Viscum album (assembly GCA_963277665.1). Taxonomy (NCBI): domain Eukaryota; kingdom Viridiplantae; phylum Streptophyta; class Magnoliopsida; order Santalales; family Viscaceae; genus Viscum; species Viscum album. Next base: position 2,050,914,696 of record OY728146.1, on the reverse strand, counting down.
TCCTAGGTTGGGACACAAAAGTATTCAGAGATAGGGTAAGCTTTCACCGTGGTACGTCGGGCCGTTTGAGGTCTTGGAGAGAGTGGGGTCGGTCGCCTATCGGTTGCAGATACCTCAGAGGTATCGGGCCATGCACGACATCTTCCACGTCTCTCAACTCCGACGTTACTTTTTAGACCCTTCTCATGTCTTCCAGCCCAAGGAAGTCAAGATTGAAGTGGATGCGTATTTTGAGGAGCATCCTATCCGGATTTTCGATCGTGGTATGAAGGTTCTCCGCGGGCGGTCTGTTCCTTTGGTACGAGTGCTATGGCAGCACGGGCGAGTACAGGACGAGACCTGGGAGAGGGAGGCCGATGTACGATCGCAGTGGCCGGAGCTGTTCGGGGATTCTTCTTCTCTACCTCGTTAGGGAAATTCATGTACAAATTTCTTTAAGGGGAGAATTTTTTAAGAACCCAGATCTTCGTGCAGGTACGTTTTTCCTTTTTCTGAAATTTTTGAGAAAAATGAATTTTTTGGAAATTTCAGAAGTATGCGTCGTGTACTTTCTGAGTACACGCCGTGTACTCTGTTCTGGCTCGAAGCTGTGTGATGGTCGTGTCTGGGCCACACAGATGGTGTGTAAGGCCGAGGTGGAGGCCGGTTATTTCGGAGTATGGAAAATTCGAAGTACACGCCATGTACTCAAAAAGTACATGATGTGTACTTTCTTTTTTTTCATTAAACGGACCGGGGTCGTGCCTAACCCCCATATTCACCTTCTTCTTCAGTTTTCGACCGTCCGAGAGTGACCGTACGACCGGATCTTCGATGAAGTCCTACATCGCCATCCGTTCTCTGATTCGAGCATGGTCAGTTGCGTTGGAATCACAGCGGTGAGTTCTTCCTTCTGCTTGAGCCTTGTTTCTTGATTCCTCCTTATTTTTAAGTTATTGTGGGATGAACGTTTTGTGAATTTTCTCAGATCTACATAATTCTAAGGGGAATCTGTCGTTGAGGTTCACGTATATCGATCTCCTAGGATCGAGGTAGGTGGTTTGTTCCTTTTTGTAGAAATTATTTGAGTATTTTGTGCAAATTCCACCAATACCCTTGAACGGGGTATTGCGTGTTTCCTGTTTTGACCTTGTTTCTTTCTTTCTTTGCTTGATTTCTTTAGTAGAGGTTATTTCTTGTGATTAGAGTATTTTGTTTGTGCTCAGATTTCTTTGTCATGCTTGTTCTGCCTGTTTGGCATTTTGCCAGTTTCCATGCCTAGTCGTAGGATAGTGGAACTATTGTTTTATTATTGCTGTTGAGCCTTAGTTGATAGCCAAGTAGTTCTTGAGGTTTACTTGGGCAGTATACATGCGTTGAGCATGTTTAGTTACTCAGGACTTTGAGAACCTAGAGTAGTAGACCAAAGAGAGAATTGGTGTAAGGGCTTCTCCAGAGTGTCTTTTAATCACGATGCGGGACCAAGTGGAGAATTGACGGAAGGGCTTCTCCAGAGTGTCTTTTATTTACAACGTGGGCCAGAGGGGGAATTGACGTTGAGTGCTTCCCCAGAGAGATTTTAGCATGATACGAGACTATAGGGGGAATTCACGGTGAGTGCTTCCCCAGAGAGTCTGCTTAATTTACGTAGCTAAACCAGAGGGGTGAGACTATGTGTTCCTCCCAGAGGGTTGCTAGTACTTAGAGGTTGAACCATAGGGGTTAGACTGTGAGAGCTACCTAGAGGGTTACCTGTTTTCTTCTTGTTATTGGCTGCTTACTTGTGTGCTATACTTGTTAGAACTATGGATTTTAGTTGTTTGTTCTTTTCTATCTCCTGCTTCTTGTTTTAGTACTGCCATATATTCATTGACTGTTAGGAAAAAATATTTGGGTGATTGCCTACTGGGATTGTATCTCACACCCTGTTTGGGCCATGCTTTTGGGCCCAAGATGACTATGTTACTACAGGTATAGATAAGGGAAAGCGCCCTTCTACTTCAGGATCTTGACTGAACCAGGAGTTGGGGAGCATGGGACCGAGCTGTGGCTTGCGATGCTGAGGAGATTGTTTTTTTTCTTTTGCACTTGGTTTCAGTTTTATTTCAGCACGTTTTTGTGTTTTCTGTTTTCCTTAGATACTTGTACCTACTGCATCATTTTCATCATAGTTATATCTCTACATTGCTTCCGTTGTTTGGTTTATGTTGTTATGCATGTTGTTTACTGCTTTCGCTGTTTATTGTTGTTTCTTACCTTGTATACCTTACCAAATGAGGGCATAGTTTCCCCACCGACTCCCCAAGGCCCTTGCTGCTAGTCGGCAGCCTCTGGTGTTCGGGGAAATGCGCTTGAGGTCATGTGGCGAACCAGGTACGGGGCACCAGTGGAGGGGCTCCGGACTCGGGTCGTTACAACTTATTTATGATTGGAAGAAAAATTACCTTATCTTAGAATTTATCTTCGATGTATATTTTTATCATTCTAAAAAATCCTATTTGGATAACCTTTATTACGCTTAAAGGATACAAGTGTAGAATCCTTCTAGAGGTGATCCACACATGATCCTTTGATCGATTAATGACACATGTTGATTTATCTGTGCTAGTGTGATGAATTAATCATATTGCATTGTTCATCTTGATTTCTTCAATATCCTTATGGATTGAAGGATTTCTTCTCATTCTTGAGAATACAAGAGGAAGAATTTGAGAGATAGATAATTTTTTTTATTGGCAATGATTCTCTATTCTCAATTTTTTATTAAACCTAGAAAATATACATAACTATATATTTATAGAGATAGGGTTTAGGGTAAAATATTATTTAATTAAATACCGTCCCATAAATAATATTATAATCTTTATCAAACCCCATGCCACAAAATAATAATAATATTATTATTATTATTTTATGGTTCACACGCTAACTTACACCATAATAAATATTATTTTACCATCTTGTAAATTAATATTTCTCACCAAACATGGACTTGGTTCATTTTAACTCCCATAAATCTATTGAATACCCAAATAAATATTTAATTAAATATTTAAGTCATCAATAAATATTTTCAATTGATAAAACATTAATAAAATTATTCCTTAGTCTTGAGAATATATATTCCATTAATTAAATTCAAATATAATTTAATAATGATCAATAGAAACACTTAGTATGTAACACTATAATATTATTTCTCATTTTAATTGGGTGGGATATCCTAAATTCCAAGATTAGTATCTAGAAAAATGTCAAACCATCCAAGATAAATAACTTAATATGAAAAATTTGACAACCACGTACAAACACTCACTGTGTAATATAACCCCTTTGTCCCAATATCTTATCAAGAAGGTTTCACATGCATGTTATCAACCTATATACTTGATACATATTTATTTGATTCTATGAAATAAACATTTCATTACACCATGGCCATGGAATTTAATATGATGGTTCTATTCCAATTAGAGGGTCAAGATATCAACTTTCATAAAAATGTAAGGGAAAAATCCTTCCTCGACTTATACATTAATAACATGTCATTTGAGATATACCCAACATACCCTACTTCCCATGAAAATATGGAATCATGGTTTTGGTCTATAAATCTAATTATGTGAGTAATTAAATGCATTAATGATAATCTTAAAGTATAAGGACTATTATACATGCTCACCAATAGGAATATCCAATGATGCCAAAAATGAATAATTTATATTGGTGGGTATATTATTATAATCTCTCATCCTGGAGATTTCTAAGTGTGAACTTCATGCGAAGAAACCTCATCTACTTATGAGAACTCAAATTTGATAGTAACATTCTATGTTTCCCATCATAGAACGTTATCTGAACTTAGAACTATATTTTAGAATATCATTATGGAATTTAAAGATTCTCATAATAGTGGAGAACTACTATGACCTTACCAATGTGACATATACTCTTGGAAATTATGAAATTTAAGTCATGAAGAACAATTATAATTATATAATAATATATTTTATTAATATTCAAGTCAAAAAATATATAATGACCCATAATTTTCATACATGTATACTATATATTTTTAGATTAATATTCATTACAATATACAAACACATGTTTGAGGACCATAATAGTTTAGTGCCTTTGTAAACTTGAAACACATTCTTCTAATTTGGTGAAAGAACTTAAACATCTCCCATAAAAATCTTCCCTTTAGTATTCCTACTTAAAACCTGTCTTTATAACCTGGGGAAAAGAAACATAAGAAAGGGTGATCTCTGATTCTCAGTAAGGGTAAACTTGGAGGATACATAAGAATAACATAATATCATGAGAACATAATAAAAACTTTTGGATATCATACCCTACATGTCAAATATCTTATACATGAGTCATGGCGTAAATATTGGCAGTTTATAAGACATGAATCATTAGGGAATCAAAGAACATAATCCATGAGATCAAAACATTGGAATTAGACATGAAATTATTCCATACACATAAACTTGTAACTTTTTGAACATGTATAAATAGAAATAGGGTCACTCATTAAGTTAATTATGTTAAATAAAACCCTTACGTAAACATATGAACATGGAAACTTGGTCCACACATAAAATTATGGACATGAAAACTAAGTTCATGCATAGAAATGTGAACGCAAAACCAGGTCCATGCATAAAATATATGACTCATGAGTTATCAATACTTTCTCAATTAATTGGAGGGAGATATAGGTCCCATCCATCACATAATGAAATCATATATATATTTTCCACAAGAACATAAATCATTCATCACATTAGAAATCAAGAAAAAAAATGGTTTTCATAAAAATTTCATCATAATATATCTCATTAAAAAGTAATGGGATTTATAAACATCATTTTATAAAAACATAAACCATTCAGTGAAAGGATATTAGTGGTATCCTTGGATCATATCCCCAGTAAGGCATGAATAACAACAACGAATGTCGTCTTATATAGAAAATAATTTTGAAATAACTTTTTAAAACATTTCTTGAGGAAAATACCCTTTCCCCTTTGAAAATTTATTTTTAAATAATAAAAAATTTATCAAACCTTTTTCATTGAAAAAAACCTTTAAAACTTATAAATTAATCTTTGAAAACCATTTTAAACATCTTTGAAATCATTTTCATTGAAAATTCTTAAAAGATGATTTAAAAAAATGTTTTTTAAAACATGTTTTTTGAATAAAATAAATTTATGAATGAAATGAGAATAAAATTATATAAAAATTATAATATAATTAAAATTAAAAGGTTAGTATATAAAAATCATAAAATAATATAGGTGCATAACATAACATGTGTCACAAAGAAGGTAAATTGAGACAAAATTATCTTACCGATTTGGTAACTTTTGAACCGTAAATCCCATACAAGAGATATTATCAAATAGATATAAAAATAACCATAAATTTAATGATATTTATAATATAATTCATTCATGGGAAGTATATACACTACACAAAAGAAACAATTAGTGTATAAGGAATGCGTCCCATAAAAATAAAAGTGAGAAAAAAATATCTTACCTCAAATCTTGACTTCCTTCATACAGGTTAAAATATCTTGTATAATAAATATAATTTTATAATAAATATACCAAAGAAACATATTAATATATTTCATACCTTATATATGATTTAATTATGACTTTATATTACTATTTTTTGAAAATTACATGTTAAAGTTACATTTTTGGTAATAACCGCTTTGTTTCTCGTACATGTTTTGAATTTTTATTCTTGGTCCATATACTTAGATCATGATTTCAACATATAAAGATTTATAAACATTATATAAATATCATATATATTAAATATATATGTATTTATGTTTATTAATAAAAGTTATAGGTATAAAATAAAATACATCATCCATAGAGATGGTAGACCGTACGTAGCATAAATGTTGTCTTCATTTTATTTTCATATTAAAAGAAAACATATATATGATATATTATCATTAAAAAATCATTTTTATGTCATATATATAACATATTTTTATTAAAACCATCCTTAATACATTCTATGTAAATCATGAATGAATCACATTGCTTCGAGAGGTGGTTGTCCGTCGTACACATGAACGATGTTATCATATTCTCACAAAATGGGAATCATGAAGGTATGTGTGATATGATAATTACATAATAATAATAACATTATAAATATAATATATATTATATATAAACTATAAATACATCATTATTACCAAATTTTAATGGTTGTAATGGAAGAATAAACAACATCGGTTCGCAAGGTGGTAGTCTACCGTATATATAAACAATGATTGAGTATCTGATTTGATGGAAGTGTGTGAAGTTGTAGGTCACACCATTAACATAAAATAATATCAGTAGATTTAAGATACTAATTTTATTATATAAACATTATATAAAAATAATTTAATGGGTTTAAGGAATAAATAAAACCAAAATGTTTGTTGATGAATGTTACCATTTCTTTGGGTATCTCTTTTTGGTTTGCACCAAAGGGCTACCTTGGTTTAATTTTTTCCCCAAACTAAGGATTCTATGATGAATTTAGGGAAGTTTTTAGGATATTGGGATAGGTTTTTTCTGAAAAAAATATGATTTTAAGTGTGAATAAAAGAGAATAAGAGGTGATTTTTTATAAGAGAGGGGAGGGACACTTTTGGAATTTTTCAAAATATTAATTTATAATAAATTCAATCTCAATAAAAAATAACTTAAAATAAAATTAAGTCGAATATAATATTATATAAGGAATTAATATCATCAAATATTAGTTTTTAGATAAGTTTTGGTGTTATTTTAAACCTCATCATTTTGATTAACCCTTAGTTATCCTATTTTAATTTTAACTATGGTAACAACATTTTCAATACTAAAAGGCTCTAATTTTTACATATAAAGTGTCAATTGGAAAAAAATGACCAAAAAATTATATTTTCTAACTATATTCCACCCCCTTTGTCCTTATTGAATATTTTTATTATTTCTAAATAATTTAATAAAATATTGGTTTCATAAAATATCATAAGTGTCAATCTTGAAACTATTCATTACTTTGACTTTAAGAAACTAAATAAAACAATACATATTCAAAAATAATAATTTAATACACCTATAATATGTCATAATAATATATAAAATCTATGTAGAACATTAATTAATTAAAATTATATTTATTTTAATATTTATAATATCATTTAATTGATTTTTAAATTAATTGAATAATTACTGCATCATCATTGTGTAATTAATTATGAAAATTATTTATTCTCTAAAAATTAAAAATAAATTTACATGATGTAGATAAACCTATTATATTTCATAATAGTATCTATAGTTGATCATATATTCTATTTAAAATCATATTAGAAATATTATACTTATTAAAATTAAGAGTGTGACATTTTGTAACTCTCTTTGATTTTAATAATATCTAAGTTATTTTTATAGAAAAGTTTCCATTAAATAATTAAATTTTTAACCTTAGGTGTTAAGAGTCTAATTAACATCATCTAATAACATTTTTTTCAAGTGTTAGGGTCATTTTATAGTCCTTATCACTTTATTTTTAACCTAAATTACTCAATTTACCCTAAAATATGGTAACAAAAATTACCAAGTTTTCTATTCATATTGTCCAACAAATTCAAAACACAAAATTGAATAAAATTAATTTAAAATTATTCCCATAGATGGGGTGAGAATGTGGGTTTTTAAAGTAAAAATTTTCAAAAGTTTACTAAGTTTTTATATCTACATTCAATGTAAAAATGACCCCAATAACCTAAATTAGATTAATGGATGTATAATTGAACTATTTTTACTTTAGAAACAATTCAAAACATAATTTATCATTATAAATTATTTAGAATAAAAGACCATCTTTAATTAAAATTCATTATTTTCACTATTCATCAAAAGGTGAAACTTTTCAGAAAAATCACAACAAAATCACACTAATATAATTTTGATATTTCTATTTAAATAAATGAATAAGTTTATTTTGTCAAATAAAATTTTTAAAAGTTTCAAAATTTAGTTTTAAAACAAGTATTCCATTAAAAAGTGAAAAAACTTTCTTTTAGAAAAATACAACTTTGTGTGCTTAAAAGGGATTTTTTATTATTTTATGCCTATAAAAATTATTGGATTTCATTGAATATAAAAAATATAAATTTCATTAATATCATTAAAAAAAGTGATTAATTTAATTTACGAAGATAAATGAACTTTGTGGTAATAAAAATATTTTTTCATGAAAAATCGTCCTTTATTTTCAATTAGTTAATATCTTCATTTCTAATTACATGGTGACCAAAGAATTCATGTGTAAACCATATTTTAATAATTCATTTAATACTATTCATTCTTTCCATCCCAAAATCTAAGTGATAGCTATCATAATAAATAGTATATTGTTCTTTGGTAAAACTCAATCTTGCATGTAACATAGGCTATAAAAGGAACTCATTGTTGTGTGTTACAAAAGCCAAAATTGGTCTTGTGTGTATTATAAGTCAGACTCCATGTTGCATGTAGCACAAGATTGTGTATAAATAAAGATTTACTTTTTTTAGTATGCAATACAAGCCATCAAATAATTTTAATATATTTTTAAAAAGAAATAATAATAATAATAATAATAATAATAACAACAACAACAATAATAATAATAATAATTCATAATAGCACAGGGTGTTGAATTATACAACCCTTAATTTATCCCTCAAAATTCATCACTCTTATGAAAAAAATATGGATACCTATGCATCATCATATCCTCAAGTTCCCACATAGCTTCTTCAAACTGGTGGTTTCTCCATAAAAATTTAATTAAGCGAGTTATCTTGTTTGGTAGAACTTTATCTCTACAATCCAGAATTTCTACCAGTTTCTCTTCATAAGAGAGATATTTATCCAATGGTATGACCTCTGATTTCATTACATGTGAAGGGTCAGGCATGTACTTCCTCATAAGAGATACATGGAACACATCATGGACTTGAGAGAGATTTAGTGTAAGATCCAATAGATTAGTTTCCATCTTGATATGATCAAGAATTTCCAAAAATTTCATCCTTTAAAATTTGAAATTTCCCTCAAAAATAAAAGATACATGTTTGAAAATTTCCTTTGTAGGAAACCCACATTGGAAAAGGGGTTAATAAAACTTCCTCTTAAAAATATGGAAGATAAAATGTGAAGATCACTACATAAATAGAATTATGATTAGGATAACATTAGAGAAAATGAAAATATGTACATGGAAGATAATTATAAATATAAAGTTTTAATGGAGAATAATAGAGAATAATGTCATTAGATGGTTAATAACCACAAAACCATAGACCAAATATGTCAGAAAAAGTTCATTGATATCATCATAAATAATGATAATAAGATAAAATTTTATTTCAAAATCATTTGAGAAGATATCCTTACTTTATTTAATCTCATAAGTACAATCTCATTATTTGGTTATGCCTTGATCAATTTTTACTTCATTTCTTGCACCAAGGAATAAAGTTGAATTTTTAGTGCCTAAAGAACCATTGGATCATAAGATCCATAATGGGATGATAAGTCATTCCTTCCACCTCTATTTATCATCATAAAAATATGGTTAGCATAGTTTATCCAATACTCATAAATATTCATATGTTTAAGTAATACATTAATATTTAAAACCATGTCCAAAATTTAACGCAAACAACTTTATAAATGGTTACCATTATAAACCTTCCAAAAGATTAAAATCTAATAATTTAGAATGAAGGTATCTAAGAAATCAACTTATCATTAATCCCCTAAACAACTTTATGTATCTCTTAATTGTCACACACTATACATGTGAAGATCATTATCATGTATTCTTTTGAAAAATGGTAATAACCTAAATTACCTTAACACTTTAGTGAAAACATGCATTCTTTTAAAAATTAAATCTTTTTTCATACCATAAATCAAAAAAACTCTATAAACTCAATCCATAAACCTCTTTGTCATCATATTACTAATATATTCCAAGGTTATCAATACTATACCATTTATTTTATCATAAAAAACATCTCTTTATCTCATTATTGTCCTAACATTATCCACATATTAAGTGTTCTCATTCCCCTAATAATGTGTTCTCTAAAAATATCACATTACCACCTCAATCAATTTTCATGGTTATCGGTACCATTCAATATATAATTTTGAATATTTAAGGAAAAAATATAGTGTAACAATACTTAGATTTTTAATTATTCCATAGTACCATAAAATTACTTGTACAATATTATTTTTTAATTCCAATACATAAACAAGAAATCATTCCACTACCTTCTAAATCCTTTAACCAAGCTTCATTATTTTATTTCTTAACACTTATTTCATCTCATATGTCATTAGTAGTCTCTTCATCATCATAAATATAACCATTACTCATATAACCTTATTGGTTTTCTTCGCGATCATTCCCCCTAGGGAATCGATTTTCATAATTCTCATAAATTCTACATTTAAAACATTTAATTGTCAATGATGCCTTAGGAATACCATTATCCTCATACATTGCATGAATTGAACCTTTTACTTTGTAATTACTTTATTTATGTCCTTTTTTTCAACACCCAAAGCATATTTTGGTTCCTTTGAAACATTCTCCTTGATGCCTTTTCCCGTGTGATTTACATGAGGAAAATGAACTTTCTTTCCTTTGTGTCCACCATGAAACTCTATCTTTCTTATTATATGTTTTAGGAAACTCACTAAGGTTGATATTATTGATCATATTATGAGATTTCTGATTTGGCATAATAAAAAGGTTTTTCCTTCCAAATCCCATTTCATTTGGTTTCTCATGAGGAAGATAATTCCATTTTCCATCAAATTCACCATTAACATGAATCCTCCTAGTTCCATATATTGTCTAAAACCCAAAATTAATAGTTTTGGAAACATTAATCATACTAGAAAAACCTCATAATAAAGTTAAATTACCTTCAATATATAAAATCTTAAGTTTAATCCTAGGTTATCCATGGTCATTACCAAAATTCAAGAATTTTAACCTATAATTAGACTTATCCTTAGGGATCTTACTATAGATTTCTCATCCTATTTTCCAAAGTCTAATTAAAAAATTTCTCTGATACCAACTATAACAACTTAGTATTTTCATACATGGGTATTACATCTTTTTAGATGAATATTCATTATATTACACAAGAAAATTCCCAAGAACTATATTAGTTTAGTACCTTTGGAAACTTATAACACATTATTCTAATTTGGTGAAATTTCTTCAACATATCCCATAAAGATATTCCTCTTTAGTATTAATACTTAAAACCTTTCTTTATAACCTGAGGAAATGAAACATAAGAAAGGGTGGGGTTAGATGATCAATAAGGGTAAACATGGTAGATATGTAAGAATAACATAAGGGTATGAGAACATAAGCATAACTTTTTAACATCATACCCTTCATGTAAAAGATCTTATACCTGAGTCATGTAATAATTATTAGTAGTTTATAAGACATGAATCATAAGGGAATCATAGAACATAATCCATGGGATCACAATATTGAAATAATAAATGAAATTATGGCATACACATAAACTTGTAACTTTTTGAACTTGTATAAATAGAAACAGGTTCACTTATTAAATTAAGTAAATTAAATAAGGACCTCTCATAAATATATGGACTTGAAAAATAGTTCTATACATAAAATTATGGACATGAAAACTAGGTCTACACATAGAATTATGAACATGAAATTAGGTTCACAAATAAAATATATACATCATGAGTTATCCATACTTACCCAATAAATTAGAGGGAGATATAGGTCGCACCCATCACATAATTAAATCATAAATATTTCTTCCAAAATATCATAAATCATTCATAACATCATAAATCATGAAAAGAAATAGTTTTCGTAGACATTTCATTATAGAATATCTCATTGAAAATTAATGGGATTCATAAATATCATTACATAAAAACATAAATCATTAAGTGAAAGAATATAAATGCTATTCTTGGATCATATCCCCAATAAGGCATGAATAACACCAATATATGTCATCTTATATGGAAAATAATTTTAAAAGATATTTTCAAGAAAATCTTGAAGAAAATATCCTTTCTGAATTAAAAAAAATATTTTTAAATTAAAAAACATTTATAAAACCTTTTTTATTTAAAATTACCTTGAAATATTATAAATTAATATTTGAAAACCATTTTAAACATCTTTTAAATCATTTTTCTTTAAAATTCTTGAAAGATCATTTAAAAGAATATTTTGAAAAAAATTTTAGAAAACATGGTTTTTGAATAAAATAAATATAAGACCAAAGATAGAATAAAAGTACATGAAACTTATAATATCATTAAGCTTAAAATGGTATTATATACACCTCATAAAATAATATAGGTTCATAACATAGCATCTGTCTCAAAGAAGACAAATAGAGACAAAATTACCTTACCGATTTGGAAACTTTTGAACCATAAACCCCATGAAAGTGAGATCATTAAATTTATACATAAATACACATAAATTTAAGGATAATTATCATATAATTCATTCATTTTAATTATATACACCACACAAAAAAACAATTACTTCATAAGGCTTGTGTCCCACAGAAATAAAAGTGAGACAAAAATACATAACCTTAAGTATTTATTTCTTTTGTACACGTTAAAATATCATATATAATAAATAAAAGTTTATCATGAATATAAAAAATAACCATATAAATATGTATCATACCATATATTATTTAATTTTAACTTTATATAACTCTTTTATTAACAATTACAAGTTAAACTTATGTTTCGGGTAATAACTGCTTTGTTTCTCGTACATGTTTTGACTTTTTTTTATTGGTGCTCATACATAGATTGTGATTTAATAATCTAAATAATGATAAAAATTATATAAATATCATATATATTTATTATATATGTATTTATGGTTATTCATAAAATTTATAGGTAGAAAATAAAATGCATCGTTCATGGAGATGGTAGGTCGTACGTATGTATGAACATTGTTTTCATTTTCTTGTCATATTAAAAGAAAGAAAAGTATATGATATATCATAATTTAAGAATCATTTTTATTTCATATATATACAATATTTTTATTAAAATTATCTTTATTACATTCCATGTATAGCGTGAATTAATCTCATCGCTTTGTGAGGTGGTAGTCCGCCGTACACACAAACGACGTTATCGTATTCCTACAAGATGGAAAGCATGAAGTTATGTGTGATATAACAATTAAATAATTATAATAAAACTATAAAAATAATATATATTATATATAAACTATAAATATATCATTATTCTAAACCATTAATGGTGGTAATGGAATAACGAATGAGATCAGTTCACGATGCGGTAGTCTACCGTACACACGAACGATGATTCTGTGTCCCATTTGATGGAAGTGTGTGAATTTATAGGTCATAACCTTAAAATAACAACATATAAGTATATTTAAGATAATAATATTATTATATAAACATGATATATAAATAATTTAATGGGTTTAAGGAATAAATAAATCCAAAACATTCGTTGATGAACGTTGCCTCTTCTTCCAGTATCTCCTTTTGGGTTTCTCTAAAGTACTTCATTTGTTGGATTTATTCCAAAATGTAGGATTATATGATGAAGGGAGGTAAGTTTTGAGGATATTTGTACATGGTTTTTCTGAACCAAATAGGTTTTGAAGTGTGGATAAAAGATAATAAGATGTTCCCTTTTATAAGAGGGGGCACTTTTGGAATTTATTAAAAGATTAATTTATAGTAAATTAAATCTCACTAAAAATATATCCATAAGGACATGTATTCAAATATAATATGATATAAGGTTTTAATATAATCAAAAAAAGTAGACAAGTTTTGGTGTTATTTTAAACATTATCATTTTGATTAACCCTTAGTTATCCTATTTTAATTTTAACTATGGTAACAAATTTTTCAATATTAAAAGGTTGTAATTTTTACATATAAAGTTTTAATTGGAAAATAAATGGAAAATTTAGGATAAATTCAACAACATATCATCCTATTTGTCCTCATTTAATATTTTTATGATTTATAAATAATTTAATAAAATATTATTTTCATAAAATATCATAAGTTTTAATTTTGATATTATTCATTACTTTGACTTTAAGAAATTCAGTGCAATAAGATATATTCGATCCAAATAATTTAATACACCCATAATATTTCATAATAATATATAAAATTTTTGGATCACCTTAATTAATTAAAATTATATTTCTTTTAATATTTCTAATATCATTTAATTGATTTTTTCATTAATTGAATAATTATTTCATAATCATTATATAATTATTTATGAAACTAATTTCTTAAATAAAAATTAAAAATAAATTTCCATGATGTTTATAAAACTTTTATATTTTATAAGAGTATCTATAGTAGAGAATATATTCTATTTAAGCCCATATTAAAAATATTTTTCTTATTAAAAGTAAGAGTGTTACAATTTGTCACTCTCTTTGATTTTAATAATATATAATTCATTTCCATGGACAAGTGTTCATTAAATAATTAAATTTATAAGCTTATGTGTTAAGGGTTTTATTAAATTCATTTAATAACATTTTTAATGTTTTAGGGTCATTTTATTGTCCTTATAACTTTATTTTCAACCTAAAGTACCCAATTTACCCTTTACCATGGTAACAAAAATTACCAAGTTTACTATTTATATTTTCAAAAAACAAAAGGGAAATATTTAATAAATATTTACCTTATAATTCCAAATATTTAATCCATTTTTCAAAATTCAAAACATATAATTGGATAAAAGTAATTTAAAATTAATCTCGTAGATGGAGAGAGAAAGTGGGGTTTTTAATGTGAAAATGTTCAAAAGTTTACTAAGTTTTTATATCAAAATTCAATACAAAAATGACTTAAATGACCTAAATTAGATTAATGGATGTATAATTTTACTATTTTTACTTTAAAACCAATTTAAAACATAATTTATCATTATAAAATATTTAGACAAAAAGACCATTTTGAATTAAAATTCAATATTTTCACTATTCATAAAATGATGAAACTTTTCAGAACAAAACCAAAAAAAATCATCCTAATATAATTTTGATATTTCAATTTCAAAAAATAAGTTTATGTTGTCAAATAAAATTTATAAAATTTTGAAAATTTAGTTTTAAAACAAGTCTGTAGGGTCCCAAAAAATCCACATTCAAGATGAAGAAAATTCCACCGAACTTGGAAAAGGATAGAAATAACATGCTAAAGGAAGATCGAAGAATAATGCTAAAGAATCCAAAATTGAAAAAAGAAATTATTTTGTTCTCATACTTAATCCCAAGATTGGTTCGCGGAAGGCATCTGCCGCAAACCAAATGGTTTGTGGAATAAATACTATGGCACCAGCCCCTGCGAACGATGTCATTGGAGAAATGGAGCTAGAGAATTAAACCCCCAAATACGATGACCCCTTCATACCATATACCCCATGAACTAAGTAGTTTATGAGATGATGTGGCATCTTGGTTCTTGAAAATGATGTCCTCTGCTGACAAAGTCGTCTGCGGATCAAGGAGTTCTCCATAGGCTTCCGCAAAAGACGCTACGTGGCCCATCGATCCATCTCTTAGCTCATCTATAAATAAACATTGAGGGGGATTGAAAAGGATCTCTGTATCGAAAGGGGGTGGTGGAAAAGATCTCTCTCGAGCTGAAGAAAAAGGGACGAAAGAGGGGGAAACTATAGAGGGTGTAGGAGAAATATCTCCCGCACATGAAGTAGTTCACGGAAGCTATCCCGTGAACCATATTCGAGTGGCCCTTTGTGAACTCAATCTAGGGAATGTTACATAGAGGACCCCTCATATAATATAAAATAAAGAGTTAGTGTCATACACATAAATGAGGTTTCATTTATGAACCCCATGAATGAATAAAAAACAGTACGCGAATGCTTTTATGTAGAAAATGGTTCGCAACTAACCCTATGAGGACAACATAGTTTGCGGATGACCCTTGGCATAAAATGGTACATGGAAGTCCCTATACAGGAAACGGTTCGCAGCCAGCTCCTACGAAGATTCCCCTTTCCGGCCAACTCCTACGTGGGTTAGTCCCTTCACTACCGCCACTGACCCCCATGAAAAATGAAGAGTCACGCCACGAGCTATTAAGGCCGGGTCGATGAAATTTTCTATTTCTCCATAATGTCATCCCAAATCCATCCCTTTAATACCATGATTCTAGCTATAATTCATAAGACTCATAAAACCCCGTCACCTGCCTCCTATGCTAGGTTGATCCAGAACCCCATGGAGAATCACAGTCTGATTATTCCTTACATGCCTAGATACATCATTTCCATTCATTAAAATCTATGTCTCGGGTGATCTCAGATCTTTATAAACTTCCACAAACATCAGAAATGGATGGTCAGTGTCCTTAGGAAACCTCTTCTTGACAATGTGCACAATACCCCGGTGGATCTGCATATGTTTCCCATAAAAAGTTATGTTAACCAGAGACATTCATCCTTAGGAGAGGCTTTTCCTACTTTCGTATACCCAATGGATTCCATACCTCATATTATTTCTCCTGATCTGAGATACTCTAGAATCATGGTTTACACATTCCTTCTCTCTCATATTTGAGGAATGTTAAAATATCCTAACCTGATTATCCTCCAGTTAGTCGTGGTTTTTTTAACAAACAGTCCAAACTCTATGACCTTAAACTATGAGTTATCATCCTAACCACATGACATTAAACTGTATGGTATTAGTCCCTACAACAGAACATTAAATTGTGATGTCATCATCCAAGATATATGACTTTAAACTATAGTATACCGGGAAATTTTGGATCTTCATAAACATCCATGTCCATTATAAATGGATGATCAGTGTCTTGAGAACACCTCTGCTTGGCTATACGCACAATGCCCCGATGACTCTGCATATGTTGCCAAAAAAAAGGATTGTCAACTAGAGACAAATTCATCATCAATAGAGGCCTTTCCTACCTCCTTATTCTATAATTTTTCCATGCATTATATCATTTCTTCTTACCTGAGATCCTCCAGAATCATGGTTTACATGTTCCTTCCCTCTCATGTTTGAGTCATGTTAGAACATCCCAACATGATTATCCTCCAGTTAATCATCTTCCAATCTTTATGACTTTAAAATATAGTATAACCCCATATGATATTCAATAGGTAACTCCCACTAAGGTAAGTCTCTAAAATTATTGTGAGAGGGGGGCGCTCTTGCTCTTATTCACCTTGGCCCAAGATGTGTCCAGATTGATCACCAAACGTGACTATCCTGGATATCAACACAGGTGAGAGTTGGCACATCAAAATCCCCTCTCTCTCTCCCCCCCTTTGGGCTATTATTTTCAGCCTCCTCCACTATTTTACTCATTTTCTATCAGTGGATAATGAAAGGTGTGTGGTCTTCTAGATCTACCACTTCCTCTTATTTCTTACACTGAGAATGACTCACATGGTTTTAGAGGTTGACAATGATCACAACATCCACACCAACTTAAAATTAACTATGAAAACTCTAATTCGTACCCCAAAAAAGATACGTAGGATGCCTTTCTAAAGTCCTGATCTCAAATGGGATACTTTTCAAAGTTTAATCCCTAATAATTCATCCCAAAAATAGGGCCACATTTACCGTATAATCCCTAACTTAAAATGAACTATGAGACTCTGAGTACTGCCCCAAACAGGATATGTAGGATGCCTGTCTAAAGGCTCGAGCTCAAAGGGGATCATTTTAAAAGGTTAATCCCTAATAATACCCCCAAAAATAGAGCCTCCTTTATGGTATAATCCCAAAATTAAACCTAACTATGAGGGATTTGATTCCCAACAAACTGGGATACTTATAAAGCCCCCTTAAGATCCAAACCCAGCACCCAAATCTCCCTAGTGGTCACTGAGCCATATCCCAGATGGGTCCATATCCACCAAGGAGACCATGCCTCTTCTGAGTGTTCTAGGTCGCTTTAGTGTAAGTCCCACATGAAATCTTGACTAGGCATCTTTCACTGGGTGTCCTTACCACGTGATGTTAAACTACATGGATGGGTCCTCATCACACGACCTTAAAAGGTGATTTTTCAAGTTAAACAGCACCAAAATACGTGGGTTCTAATTCTTCTCATGAGGATAAATAGGAAGCTAATTTTATGGGTTTGATCCTGAAAGTGAAACAACTTCTATCCCCACTAGATTATGATAAACTCCAGAGTACCTCATCACATGTCTTAAAATAGTTTTGTCTCAACAATTCCTAATTCATGTATATCCAGGATTGATTTTTCAACCCAAGGGTAATCTATGGACACATGCTTAAGAAAGAACCAAGGATTCATAAACATATGAACATTAATTAAATCTACAAGAGAGTCCTGGAATAGTAAATAGTTTCCCCCCTAAAGGGTGTGATGAGTCTGACTTCTCATCCTCATGACCAATGGAGTCCTTAAGTTTCATTGGAAAAATCATCCAATGAGTGCCTTAATTTGGAAAGAAAATCCATGAATCATGGATAAAAGGGTCGTTGGATGTTTCTAGCTCCATGAATAAACCCGGTGGATACCATTTGAGGACTTCATACCCAACATGGGCTGATTTCACAAACACTTAACCCCCTAAAATTGCTCGCTAGGATCACACAAATTAGGAACCTCCTTCACAACATAAAAAGGATATACTTTCCAATCCTTGTGGGGCCATCTCACCCCCCACCAAAAAGGGTATGATGCGAATTGAGAAGAAATAAAAATGGTGAACCAGACATGAAACTCTATATAAAAATATGCAATTATTTTTTGTCCATTAGAGCATTTTGTTCACCCATACACACGCACCTCAGGATGAAAAAGTCTTTTATTAAAAGGCAGCAGAACTACCTTTTATAAAAATACATCTTTTTTTCTTAAAAATGGATTTTTTCTTATTTTATTCCTATAAAACTAATTGGATTTTATTGAATATATAACATATAAATTTCATTAATATAATTCAATAAAAGTGATTAATTTAATTTACTAAGATAAAATTACTTTATGGGAATGGAAATAGTTTTTCATAAAAACATACCATTTATTTTCAATTGGTTTTTATCTTCATTTATAATTTCTTGGTCACCAAAGAATTAATTTGTAAACCATATTTTCATAATTCATTTAATTATATTAATTCACACTATTCCAAAAACTGGGTGATGACTATCATAATAAATAGTATATTTTTGTTTGGTAAAACTTAGTCTTGTGTGTAACATAAGCTATCGAAGGAACACATCTTTGTAAGTTACACAAGCTAAAAATTTTCTTACATACACTGAAAGTCAAAATCCATGTTGTATACAGTGCAATATTGTGTATAAATCAAGATTTACTTTGTGTAGTGTTCAACGTAATCTATCAAATAATTTTAATTTATTTGAAAAAGAAGAATAATAATAATAATAATTCATAAAAACTTAGGGTGTTACAAAATATACATGAAATCATAGTAAAAATAGTTGGTCCTAGGATAACAACTATAAAAAACTCCCAATTGGACTATATTATACTATGTATGAATTTCAATCCACTAGATTTCACATGATAATCATGTTTATATTGAATTAAGGCTTTAGTTAAGGGGTCCTCCATGTTATCTTCTATTGAAATGCTACTCACTGAAACCTCACCTCCCTGAGAAAATCCCTTAATAGATAATACTTAAAAATTATATTCTTCAATTGTTGATGTGAACTTGGATTCTTCTCTATGGACACCACTACTATATTATCAAAACGTAGTGTGATAAGATATTTATTTCAAGGTAACACGTCAGGATATTGGATGAAGTTTCATATCCATACTAATTCTATGGTTTCCTTACAAGTTGTAATATACTCATAATTTATTTTATAATCCACAACCATAACCT
Source organism: Viscum album (assembly GCA_963277665.1). Taxonomy (NCBI): domain Eukaryota; kingdom Viridiplantae; phylum Streptophyta; class Magnoliopsida; order Santalales; family Viscaceae; genus Viscum; species Viscum album. Next base: position 2,050,894,675 of record OY728146.1, on the reverse strand, counting down.
AATTTGATCTCTTACATCTCACAACACCTCTATTTAAAGTGAATATGTTTCCCTTTTACAATTTCATACCATCTTGATCTATTTGGAAACTTTCATTTTAATATCCTCTGATGACTATTTCCTCATATACTCCATAGATTAGGAAAATATCCTTAGTATGCCTCAAATACTTAAGTATTGTCTTAACTACCATCCAATGGTGGTCACATGAGTAATCTTGATCTCTTCCTACCATGCATAAGATGTATAAAACATCTAGCCTACTAAAAATAATAAAATACATGACTGACCCAATCACTAATGTGTATGTAATACTTTCCATTCTTTGTATTTCCTCATGTTTTTGAGGAATTATTTTCTTAGAAACATTAATTCCTTGTGAAATTGGAAACAACACCCTCTTTTATTGATCTATACTGAATATATTCTATATATTTCCAACATATGTACCTTATCTTAGGTCAGAAAGCATCTTGGATCTATCACTTGGATCTTGATCCCAAGAATATATACTTCTTTTCCTAATTCATTAATGGAGAAGAATTTATTAAACCAATCCTTAATAGACTATAGGACTATTATTTTATTTATAATAATTAATATGTCATCGATATATACTATTAATCAAATTACCATACTCCCACTAAATATTTTATACACACGAGACTCACATTTGTTGTTTATGAAATAAAATTTAATTATGGATTTATCAAATTTAATGTTCCATGACATGGATTCATGATTTAATCCATAAATGGAGTTTTCCAAAATTTTCATACCTTGTTGAAATCATTTGGAGTCACAAAATCTTTGGTTTTTTCATATAGAAATCTTCCTAAAGGTTCCTGTTAAGGAATTTTTTTTGACATCTATTTTCCAAATCTTATTGTCATGGAAAAATATAATATAAAGTATAATTATGATATATTTTAGCATATATAATGGTGAAAATATTTTTATCACATTCAATGAATTGGTTTTGTTTTCACCCTTTTGAAACCAGTGTTTCCTTATAGGTATTGACTTTCTCATCCATTCCTAGTTTCTTGTTGAATAACCATTTACAACCAATGAGCTTTACATCCACTGGAGAATCTACCAAAATATAGACTTGGTTTTGGTATATGGAATCCATTTTAGAATCCATGGATTCTCACCACTCGACAATATATATGTAATTTACTAATTCCTTATATGTTATAGGATCATTATTATAAACTAATAATAATTCACCATACTCGGTGACTAGAAAAGTATACCATTCTGGTACCCTAAACTCTCTTGTACTCCTTTGCAGTACTTGTGTCTTTGAAACATATTATTCCAAGGGGATTTGTGGAATTTTCTCCCATTTCAACTCTTGTGTACCTTGAGCCTCGAATTCTCCAAAGTCTATTTCACTCCCACTATCTATTTTAGAGATGTGCTCCCTCTCAAGTAATATGGAGTGTCTTTCCACTGTCACCTTTTTGTATGAGGTTTCATATAGGTAATATCCCCTTTTTTATTGTGGTATCCTGTAAAGGTACATTTTACACCTTGGAGTGTAATATTATTACCTGAAGAGGCATTAAAAAATGATTTGCAACCCCATACATGTAAGTCTGACAACACGAGTTTCTTTCCATTCTTCAATTTTTATAGTATACCATCTACCACTTTAGTTGGAACTTGGTTTAGTATTTATGTTATTTTTTGTAATTCACATCCCCAAAAAGATAATGGAAGACTCACATGACTAATTATTGATCTCACATTGTATAAAAAGGAGTGATTCTTACATTTTATTACATTATTTCATTGAGTTGTATAAGGAGGAGTGAGTTGAGATAGAGTCACAAACTCTCGTGAATAATCAATGTCTTGATTAAGACATTCTCCACTATGGTATGTGTGGACTTTCTTAATATTCTTACCAAGATGGTTCACAAATTCATTATTGTATTCCTTTAATCTCTCAAAATAATCCTACTTATACCACATAAATCATACACATCCATATCTACTAAAATCATTAGTAAAAGTTATAAAGTATGAGTACTGAACCCTTACTTCAACTGGAAATAATCCACACACATTGGTATGAAATAATTAAAGAATCTATTTGGACCTTTCAACTTTTCCACTAAATGATGATTTTTCATTTTTTCTTGTAAAAATTCATGACATACACCAATTGGTTTTAGTTTAAAAGAATATAAATATCCATATTTGTGTAATTTTTTCAAACATTTTTCAATTACATGATCTAGTCGATGATTCTATAGGTTCTGTTATAAATCATGTGAAGTATTTTCATTATCTATTTCCATTAATTGTTTTGTGTAATCCAAAACATAAATACCGTTATTTAAATGTTCCTTACCATAAATTTTTTCATCTTTATAAAAAAAGAAACATTTATTCCTAAAATTGAAAATAAATCTATCAGTGAAAAATCTGGATACAAAAATAATGCTTTTGGTAACATACGAGACAAATAATAGTCCTTAAAAACCAATATCATTATTTTTAGAAATGTGAGTCAGTAGTCCCCAATATCCACAACAACTAGTTTGGATTTGTTGTCTCCTCATAGATCTACCTCCCCTCGGTCAAGCTTTCTAAATATATTTTATTCCTATATTTGAATACATATGTGAGCACCACAAGTTGTATCTAATACCCAATTTATAGAAACAAATAAATTTCACTCGATAAAAAATGAAACTAAATATTTTACTTACTTTTTTATCTAAGTATATTTTTTCTTCTAGTGTTATATCTTTCCACATGAGAAATAGATAGAATCCTACTCCCCTTATTTTCCCTTCGATATTTATCTTCTGAAAAGGGTGTTGTGAATAATCTTTGGGATTAAATATCTTCACTTGGATTTTTGTTTATTCACCATAAGAAAGGAATTATTTTCATGATTCATCTCATTATCTACTTGGTGAAGAAGAGTGAATAAATCTAGGAGAGTCTTATCAATGTTCTTTATATTAAAATTTAAAAAAAGTTGGAGATTCTCTAAGGGAGTGATGTGAGAATGATATCGATGCATAGTTCATAAAATATTTTAAACCCTAGAACATCCAAATTCTCAATGTATCCAATGAGTTTGACTATGTGAGTTCCAATTGGTGAACCCTATCCCAACCTTATATGAAAAAGGATCCTTGGAAATCTCAAATTATTCTTACCTTTCTATCTCCTAGTATGAACCACATATATGCTCGAGCATTCTATAAACATCCATGTCTCTGTAAGATTTCGTGAGTTTACTATACATAGATGATAAAATCAAATATTGAATGTCTACTAAATCATTAAAAAAATCGTAGATAAGTAACTCTTAATCACACTCCACCTTCATAGGCATATCAAATAATGAGTATTCAAGCACATAAGATTTTTGTTCATGGCATAACACAACCTAAAGGAATTTGAACTACTATTAAAAGTTAATACTAGTGAGGAGATGATATCTGTCCAATATATTTTGTAGGGATAAAGTGGATGATGAAATTTACATTATTCTATAATTTTAAAAGAGAATATTATTAGTAATTTTATTGATTACAAATCATGTGTGAAATAATAATAAAAAAAATTTATCAAATATCCCACTATTTTATCAAGTCCCAATGTCCCTCACCATTGAACTTATAATTTCTAGTTTCTAGGATATTATAGTAGAAAGGATCCATATTCCCCTTAATATAACCCCAACTAGGTATGGTCAAGATAGTTGAAGGTATTTAGGTAGGAATTTCTTTTCCAACTATGATCTTACATCTCCTTGATCTGTTGAGTGGATTCCTCAATCCGTAAATCATAACCTAGATTTCCTCAACACTTGAATCCAAGTTACATAAAGTCTAGAGAGGGATACATATCTTGATGTAATATGGTTAATTAAACCCATAACCTTTATAATAAATCCATGTTAAAATTAAGTTTCATAATGAGGGTTAGCCAAACACTTAGTTTTAAGGATTTCATTCCTAGTCAAGTAATGAATGGCCAAGTATGATTTAATATATAGTTGTGGGATTTTTTTTTATTATTCGTAAAATTGTCTTGTTTTATATTTTACATGTATTTTTAATATTAAGTGGATTTTACTTATGTGATTAACCATATTTTGATAAAAAAATTAAACATAATCCATTTATTTATATTTTATCTTTTCACAATAATTCATTTATTTATGTGATCAAGTTCTTGCATCCATAAAATAAATAACAAATAAAATATAAATAAATAAATTACTTGATCATTAGCTTATCTAATGATTTATTTATTGAAAAGATGATAAATCAACCTTTTACCTATGTGAAAACTCATTATGTTTACCTTACCATTAGTTACAACATTCCACCTATTCACCAGTGTATCACCTGGGTTGGAATCATCTTAGTTATATCTTGAACCACCTTAAAGAACCTTGTGATACTCTATTTATTACATATACTTATAAATCGCATGAAAGTGATGGGAAACAAAGGATTGATTAGTTGGGATTATATAAATTACATTAGACACACAATCTATATATAATAAAAGAGGGTGGGATGACTCACAAGCCATTGTTTTAATTAATTAATTAAATAATTTCAAACTCAAGTAAATAATTATATTAAATAATTCCAGCACATACATAGGTCTTGGTCAAGTTCGTGATTATTCATACACATACAATGATTATGAAAAGTACACTGGATAAAATTCATTTATATTAATTCTTTATTATTAAGATAAACGTGATTTCATTAATTAATTAATTACCTTTCATCTTAATGACCATAAAAATTCTCTTGAAGATACCCATAATTAAAGGCATTCATGTAAAATAAATTTTAGAACCAATAATCACAAATTATTACAATAAATTAATCAAGTATTTAATAATTCTTTAAAAACATCATTAAATTTTCAAACACAACCAGTGAAAATAAACATAATAAGTTTTTAATGATGTAATTATAAATTTAATTTAATTTAATTATGTTCTTTATTAGGGGAGAAAATAGTGTGTACTTTAGAGTTTTTCACCATGTATATTTCTTTCTGTATACCTAGGATACACACCTGGGGCTTCAATGTGTACCTCTGTCAAACTACACAATATGTACTTGTGAGCTACATGTTTTTTAGTCTGAATTCCATGTGTTCATGCCACCTATTGAAGGACTCGACATGTTTATCTAACACAATACTACATAGTGTGTACACTCCAACTACATGGCATGTATCTCACATGTTGTGTGTCTTCCTGTATCATTGAATAGATCAGTGTGTAATTCGGATGTGGGAAATCATGGTATACACACTGTGTATGATGACTACATGTCATGTATGTCATTATTTCCCCAGGATGTCAGTCACACAAGGTTTTGACCATGTATATGACCACAAGACTTGTACAAATTTCACTACTAAATTGTGTAGACTACATGGCATGTACTCCAACTACACTCTGTGTAATCCAACATGATGTGTTCCAGGTTATCTCAGTCTACACATGAAAAGTAATAAATTCACCATGGGTAGTTATTACTCGGTGCTTCATGTATCCTACGAAATGACTAGGTGTAGTGCACTTGGGTACATAATGTGTAATCCAGCTACATGACATGTTATCCCATGTTATTTGGCCAGAATCCTCGACACTTCCCAATGAAATATTTGGTTGTTCTTTATCTATTCTTAGTCATTTAAGAAAATGAGACACTAAATGATGATAATTAATATGTCAAAAACATGTTAATGGAAATTAAATTAGAGAATGAATATTCTTGAAATGAAATATATAACAACTATTGTGTATATAGATAAACATTATAATAAATAATTATAAATTTGAAATGTGGCCCCTATGATACCACATGATGGTTTTAGGCACAATAGAAGTGCCAGGATAAGAGATAAACCAAGAAGGTTTTGTTGATTTGGTGGATCATTCATGATATTGTATATGACACGAATTCCACGAACAATGAAAATTTCCATCAAATATTTACATAGAGAAAAACCTAGAACTGGAGAAGATATTTTCATGTTAAATTTATAATTAATTTATTTATGATCGGAATAAGAATTGCCTCATATTAGGATATTTCTCTGAGGTAGATGTTGATTGTCCTAAAAACCCCTATTCAGATTACCTTAATTGTGCTTGTAGGATCGGAGTATAGAATCCCTCCAGTGGTGATCCACACGTGATCCTTTGACCTCCAAATGATGACGATTCATTTTTCGGTGCTAGTACGACAAATAAACCATCTTGAATTTTTCGTCTTGATATCTTCAAGATTATTCAGTCTTGAAGGATTCCTTTCTATTATTGAGAATATGAGAGGAAGAATTTGAGAGAGAGAAGTCCATTATGTGCAATAATTCTTTATTATCAATTTTTCTATTAACCCTATATAATAGATATAACCATCTATTTATAGTGATATAGATTAGGATAAAATATTATTTAATTATATACCAGGCCTTAAATAATATTATAATATTTATCAAACCCATGAAACATAATAATAATAATAATAATAATAATAATATATTTTATGGTTCAAGCATTAACTTTTGAAATAATAAATATTATTTTACTCTCTTGTAAATTAATATTTATCACTAGACAAGGTCTTGGTCTGTTTGAACTCCTCATAATTTATTAAATAGCTGAATATATATTTAATTTAATATTTTATTCATCAATAAATATTTGAAATCAATAAAAATGAATAAAATTATTCCTTAATCTTTAGAATAATATATATTCCTTTCATTAAATTCAAATAGAATTTAATTAAGAGAAACAAAAACACTTAGTGTTTGACCCTCTAGGATTTTTTCTCGTTGACATTAAATAGACTTACCTAAAGTCTAAGATTACTATTTATAAATGGTTCAATGAACCCAAGAGAAATAACTTAATGCTACAACATTGACAACCACATACAAATGATCATTGTGTAATATAATCCTCATATCACAATATCTTATCAAGAAAGTTTCACTTCTATGTCATCAACCAATATACTCGTTATATATTTCTTTGACTCTCCAAAATAAACACATCATTACACCATGGATATGGAATTTAATATAATTTTTATATTATAATAAAAGGGTCAAGATATTAACTTACATGAATATGTAAGGGACACATCACTTCCTCAAAATACACATTAATAACATTTCACTTGTGATGCACCCAACGTACCCCAATTATCATGAATATATGGATCCATGGTTTTGGTGAGTAAATTTAAGTGCACAAGTAAAGACATGCATTAATGATAATCTAAAAGTCCAAGGAACATTACACACACTCTCATATAAGAATATCTGATGACACCAAAACATTTGGAATTCGCATTGGCATGTCTGTTCTAATAATCTATCATCTTGGAGATTACCAAGTGTGAATTTCATGAGAAGAAGACACATCTTCATATGAGGAATCACACATGATAGTTACATTCTATATGTCCCGTTAAAGAATGTTATCAAACCATAGAACTATATTTAATAATATCATTAGGTATTTTTAAAGTTATCATCATAGTAAAGAACTGATATAACCTTATTAATATGACAGATACTCTAGTAATTATTACATTAAATTCATGCATATTAATGATCAATATGTAATAAGATATTTTATTAATATTCAAGTCATAAAATATAAATGTAATAAAAGTAAAAAAAATTAGTCCTAAGAAAAAACTTCAACAGATACTAGTGTTATTATATTAGATTTATTAAGACATAATTGAAGGTGGTAAAAGAATAAGTAAAAAAAGAAAGTTCTTGGTGAAGATGATTAACTTCTCTTAGAAAAACCTCTATTGGATATATTATTAAGAGACCCAGTATTGGCCTTCTAGGAAGACTAGAATCTCTTAATCATGGATAAGAATTTTTAGAATATATTTTTTAGGTTTTTTTAAGATAAATGGCTTAATAGTTGTAAATAAGTGAGGGAAGGAGGTTCCCTTTTATAATTGAGGTGAGTGGAACACTTGTAATTTTTCAAAGTTTTAAAATAATTTCAAGTCACTTTCTCTGAAATATGGCTCAAAAATAGACCATATTTGAAGGTTCTAAGGTTAAAATTTAAATCCAAACAAATATTCAGGTTTTAGAAAAAATTTAGGTCATTTTATCCATTATTTTTTAGATTAACCCCCGATAAACCAGTTTTCACCTCAACTGTAGTAATTAATTTTTATTGTTTTTACATTTCATTATAAATAAAAATTAAGTTAGTATTATTAAATAATATTAATTATGATTATTAAAAACATGTAATTCATTTTATCAAATTAAATTAATAGAAGTGGGACAATTTAATTAAAAAATAAACCTGTAAAACGTGTCAAAAAAATGGTTTTTCAGGAAATGCATTTTTCAAGAATTAGATGATCTTACATTAACTGTGTGGATAATAATCATAATTATATAGATTTAAAATCATATATTTAGATATATAATCTATAAAATTAATTTTAATAATTCATCATTAAAGATTATTTTAATTAATTAAAATGGAAATACAGTATTCCTTAAAAACGGTTTTATGAAAAATATCATTTTTACCTCTAAATGATATTATATTTATTTTTATAAAATTTAAATTCAATAAATAGTTAATTATACATATTATAAAATATTATTATAAATAAAATTAATAATGCTTAAATTTTATATTTTTAATTATTCATAAACTCTTTTCTAAGGGAAAATTTTTAAAACTCATTATAGGCTTATTTTAACCAAGTAAGTTCAAAATAGAAATTATTTCTATAAAATGAGAATTTTTGTTCCATGAAACATTAAAATTTTAATTTTATTAGAGTTATATTGAAATATAATGTTCACTTGCTAAAATTGAAGCTCAAGTGTTAGAAAAAACAACCAAAATATAGAATAATGTTTATCTTTTGTCTCTGAGTCTGGCTTGTCTGATGGTAGAAGGTTTAGTTCAATAAGTTTAGGATGAAGAGGGGGTTTATTAAAATTGATATGGGAGAAATAGGTTGGTTAATTATCTATCATTTCATCAATATTAAAAAGTAAAATCTCTTCAATGTGTACAACTGAACTTGAGTCACCTCCAAGACATATTATATCTCACTTAGAAACCTTCCCTGGAGTAGCCAAGATATTGATAATGATTTCCTTATAATTATCCTTATCATACTTAGATATAGTATATAAAGAAACATTTCCTAGTGAATTAGGTGGATAGTATATTCTGATTTCCTCCACAGCCTTCTAATTTAGTTTATAATATAAAGTGGCAGCATCAAAGGTTTTTGAGATTTCTTCTTAGCAGCTAGAAATATGTCAACTGAATTAGGACAAATATATCTTCTATATCTGAGTTGAAAAAGGGAATAAACACACATATTGATCCTCTTGATAAAAAATTATATATAAAAATAAATAATTATAGAATAACCTTTCCAAATTTTTTGTCCATAGATCATTATAGATTCTTAAATATTCGACTTATGGGAACAACAGGTAATCATAATTTTCAACACTTTCATATGAACAACCAAAATTCTTGAAGTACCAATAGGGGATGAAAACAAAATATGAATAACCTAAGACACTCTTGGAAAAACTACTTTTACTTTAAAGGCATCCCTATGAAATTCAGCTCCTACATTATAAAATGTACTAAAATTTGGATCAAATTCTGAATCAAATACTTTTATTTTTATTAGAAAATCATTAAGGTCTTCATATATATTCCTATAATTTTCATTAATAGGGTCCTTCCATTATTCTAACATACTCAACTAATTTTCAATAGGTCCAACAATGTTAATAAGTTTCCCATTTAGAGAATAAATAGAATATTCAAAAAAATCATGAATATCATTTAAAGATCTATTATTCCCATTGATGCCTTTTCCAATATCTACCATGGAATCCAAAACTTCTATATATAAATCCCTTTGAAATTATTTAAGAGTGTCTATTGAAATAGATTCACTCTCCACGCATTCAACTCCTTAAGTAAACATACTCAAATATGAGGAAAGTGTCTTTAGTTCTCCTTTTATTAATTTTTTTTTCTCTTAAAAAAAAAGTGGAAACATCTAAATAAATGTTTGAGAAGCAAAAAAAAATTTATTGAACATAAAATAGAAAGACATAATTTTATTCATCATGTCTAACTCAGTCTTTATTTCACCTCAAATAGCTATATTTTCCTATAAAACTAAAATGAAATATCAGATTGTATAATAATAAAATTATTTATCATGTCATACTGAGATTTCATCATATATTTTAGTTATTCAAATATAATTTAGAGACTAAATTCTTCTTCCAATATTGAATCCCTTCATTATATTCTTTAAGAACCAATTTAAGATCATAAATATCTCATTTCAAATGTTCAAACTCATTAAATACTCCAACATAAAAATTTTGAATATTCCCTTTAAAATAAAACTAAGATTCATTCATATTGATTGAAGGAATACTTCTTCTCATTTAGAATTAAGAGAGGTAATATTTTCTGTATCACTAGCTTCTAAGTCCTTAATGACTTCTATTTGACTTGTATCCTGCTCAGATCTCGTCTCCTGGTGGGATTCTCGATCCATCGTTTCTTTATTAATTGGACTGATCTTAATAAAATATCCACATAAAACAACTTATACCACTGAACTAGCTTCACCTTCAATTATAGTATTATCCTCAGTAACCTCAACTTGCATATTATCTATAGCAGCATACTTCTCTTCACTCAAGATTTCCCTTTCAGCTATATCTCCTTTATTCATAAGCCTGTGAGCATCTGCAACATCCCTACTATATTATGAACCTTAACTTTAGTCCTCTAAATATTTTTAACATCATATATAATATTATTAATCTTATAAAATAAATCAGGTCTATCTCTACCAATAGATTTGGTAAGTAGATCAGAAACTACTCCTCTAGGATTATCCCTCTTAGCTTGAGCGTAGATGGCATTATCTCCTCTAATATGCTCCCCTTGAGAATATATAGGGTTCTCATTCTCATTATCATCTTCACCCCCTTTCTTCTTAATAAATATAATATTTTGAAAATAATCACTTCACTTAAAACCAAATGTTCTCTATTGTCTACCAGATATAATGGATATGTGATAAAATTTCATATCCTTCAACTCAACTGTATCAGTATCCTTTTTATAGAGAATGAGATATGATAGATGGACAAAGTATAAAAGTTTACCTTCCTTTATTATTAAGAGAAATGATATATGTACATTAGCATGTATCTTGATAGGTTCAATTAATCCTCCTTTAGAAACAAATATGACAATTACATATCCTAAAAAGTAATATTTCAAACCCTCCTACTCTAGGAGTAAACTTATTTTGAATGAACTTCATAAGAAATTTCCTTTCATGATCGAAATCCTATACTATAATTTTCTTCACATTGATTCCTATAACAAAATAGAGAATTATATCTTCTATACTTAAGTATTTATTATCTTCTAGTGTTTGAATGAATAAATATCATCCTTTATGTGGGTAATTAAGTATTTCATCCATTTCCATAAAATAAACTAAAATTTCTTTTCCTCTAACTTTTTTCAAAATATGATCTACATTTTTGAGAAAATTAAATGTAACTTCTCGGCTTTATCCAAGGTGCATACTGTTTAAAATTTTTAGTCTAATACCTTAAAATGAACCCTTAAAAATTATTCCTAAGGATAAAAGAGATCTCAGGTGTGTTTGGGGATCATTTGAATCCTGGCGCATCGAAAATGTGGAAGGCGGACGGGGTCGCATGGTTGTTTGGAACCACCCAACCCATATTGCACTCTTGTGCGGACCATTGCGGGTTTTGGGTAGTGGGAAGACACACAGTTTACACGTGGTTATTTAAAGAGTGCTCCTTACCCATTCACAGTTTTTTTTTGTGCGCAGAAAAATAAAATAGGTTTCTTCCTTTTTATTTTATTTTTATTTTCTTTTATTTTTCTTTTCTTTTATTTTTCATTTTTTTATTTTTATTTTCTTTTATTTTCCCTTTTCTTTTTTCCCTTTTTATTTTCTTCTTTATTTTTTTCCTCCCTTCCTCTCTTCTTTCCTCCTCTCCTCACGCACCTCCCTATTTCCCTCTCCCTCCAGGCACGCACGACACCCCCTCCTCCTCTCTTGGGGGCTTTTTGATTTCACCTATGTTTATTGTCTATTTTTGTCACCGTTGAATGCGCTATAAACCTCTCGATATGTTATCTCTTACTTAATCCTCTATTTCTTATTTCCTTCACTTCTCATTGCACTATTTTGGTATGGAATATTTTTCCTTATATTGAGGGTTTTGTTAATTCATATGATTTATAACGTTTTAGTTTAAATCAAAGGTTGTTTTCAGATGTAGAGTGTGCTATGACATTGATGTATGGTGCCTATACCTTTTTCCCGTTATTCCATTGCATTTTAAATATCATGTCGGTGTGTCGCTCATTGGAACCTTTCAGAAAATCTTTGATATCATGTATTAAATTAATTAGACTATTTTTATGTGTCTGTAGTGACCCTCGCATGTGGTGAAACCCATTCATGGGGTGTTCTATTCACCTTGGCCACCCCTTGACATCACATTATTATTAATCTCACCAAAACCTTCTGGTAGCACTTTTATATCACATATTAAATTAATTTAAACTCATTTTGTGTCTGTAGTGACCCCCACATGTGGTGAAACCCATTCATGGGGTGGTATCTCCACCTTTGTTCACCCCTTTGGGTAAACCATCAGTTTAGACCTATTTTTCCCTTTTTTTAAGTTTGGAAATTATTTTGGATGTGTGTATTTCCTTGTTTTGGGTTTTGAGCTGATAAAATAAATTTAGTGGGGTGTTAAACCATGAATTGGATCCTTTTTATAATTTCCATGCTTGAGTATAATGTTTTAGCCCATGTGTAAATGTCATATACCTTTATTATTAAATTTTTGTTTATTAAATGCTTATACTTCATGCCATATGTCATTTATCACTTTAATCTTTCCATATTCCTAAATTTTTTATTCTTGGTATTTCATTTTGAAAACATTATGTATAACTCTTGAACTAAATATGCTATTATTGATCACCTTGCTTTCTGTTCAAAAGTCAATGCTTCCTCTTATCATGCATAAATTAATTGTTGATGGATAATGTCAAGTTTTTATAATAAAACCCCTCAAATAGAGATTCGTTTTATTCTAAGATAAAAATTTATGATTTGTGACTAAATGCATATTTATCAATTTGGCATTGGTGTTTTCCCTATGCTTTATACCATTCAAAATTGCTCGCCTTTTTTTATATCAAGAAAATTTCCTTACTAGTTCTCTTTTCTTGATCCATACAAATGACTTCAACTGAATTAAATATTTTTTCTAAGCTTGTTAGCTTGCACTATTAAATTGCATGTGATGACATGCAATTATTTAAATTCTGTTCTCACTGCTTATGCCTTGATTATGATGGATGTTATTGCCTTGAAATATTAAATGTTCCATTATTGATTATTTTAAATTGAATGGCTTGAGATGGTTATTTAAATGTCATGCAATTATAAATGCTTTCCTTGCTTGTGATGTGATTGGCTATTTGACACACTTGACACAGGCTGGGTGAGAACATGGGTTTCATATTAAGGACTCATGGATGGATTCTCGTGCATGAGTGGTTATATAATAACATGTTAGGGTAAATGCTTTGGCTTTCCATGTGAGGGATTTTTGGGTGGATTAATTATACTCCTGAGTGATATTGGTTCCCTATGGGAGCAACCGTAGATGAACCCATTGGAAATATGGCAACACCATGCCTTGTGTGATACTCATTCCTCTAGTGAGAAACCAAGGATGGAGTCAAAGTCACCATGCCTCGAGTGATACCAGGGAATCCTTATGGATCGCCTGGGACAGACTCGATGGTATTGGATTACATCAAATTTACCATAGCGATACCTGAGATTCTGCTTAGATCGCTAGGGATGAGTTTAGACTCCACCATTGGATTTGAGAAACTTGTTAAATTTTCTTGAATTTCATTATATTCATTAATTAATATTGCATATATCTTTCTTATATTTTTGTGATGCGTCACTTTTTCTTATTATCACACTTAGTAATGACATGATAAATATACCCCAATCCAAAAAAAAGATTGGGGGTATGCCTTATTAGCTTGTTGTGTTTACTTTGGTCCTTGTATACATATTATGACTTGCATAGGTACTTTATTCAGAATTTCGTCTTAGGCTGAAGCAGGTGGTATGGGACAGGTGTCCACTTGGGAAACCATCCCAAGTTGAAATTATTTTATTTGTTTAACTCCTTGAATTTATTATATCTGGAAGACTATTATTTGTCTACAACATGAAATAGAAAGGTCTAAACACCGTAAGTGACACCTTCTGAGATTATATCTCACACCCATCTTGGGTTCCATTTGTTACTCGAGTAGACTTTATGCTCATAGGTATGGATAAAGGGAAGCATTCCAATTTCAATGATTGATTGTTTTACTACCTAGGATGGAGCTTTTGGGGAATAGTACCAAGCCTATGATCAAGATCATGTGTAGTAGTTTTTAGTCTTTTGGACAGTTTTTGTTAGCATGCAGTACATTCTTGTACCCCCATACCCCTGCAGTCTTATTTTCATGGTATCATACATTGACATCATCATGGTAATTATTATGACTATTTAGATTCTATAGTTATTATTTATTCTTCTTGGGTCATTTATCTACTTTTTTGTTGTTTTCTTATTCTCATGCTTCCACTACTTATTATATATTGTTTACTATTGTGTTATACCTATTCCTATGAGGGAATAGTCTCCCTACGGACACACCCAAGACCATCACAGCTAGTCAGAAACCTTTGGTGTTTGGGGAGATTCACTTGAGGTCTTGGGTCCCATCCTCTCAAGGCTCGGTTATGTGGTACTTAGTATGGGATACTACAAAGTAGTATCATAGGGTTATTTTCCTTTTTTCTTACTATTTGGGTTATACATGAGACTAGTACATAGGAATTTGGAATTTACCCTATGCTTGGACATAGATGACCCATGTGCAGGGGAACCCTAAATTGTCTGGGTTGGGAATTGTGGTTATATATTATTCCATTTATCATTAATGCAACTTCATCATTGGGTGGAACACTTGTTTTGTGCTACTATTTCTATTGGCATTATTGAGATGATGATTTATATTACTTCAACCTGATTAAATGAGGGAAATGCATTACATTCATCATACTAGGCACTATAAGAATTGAAATGACATGCATTATGCCATGCCATATTTATTTTCAACATGAATTTGACTATTTACATGTGATTATTGTTGTTCCTAGTTGTTATATCTTATAGTGTATGCTTTGTTATAAATATAGAAATATGCCAATTTATTTTGTAGAAACATGTTATAAATTGGGTTAAATGGACATACAATTTCATTTTATAAGGTGTATGGGCCATTATAAATCAGAATGGTGATCCACCTAATTCAATATGTTTAAAAAGGTAATTAAAGGTAAAATGAACTAAAATGAATTCTTTTTTTAAATGAAACAGTCACCTATTTTGAGGCCTCGACCATGACTGTGACTTTATCTGGGAAAAGGGCAGTGGGTCATGTGTCAGGGAGGCCTTTCACCTACACCTTCTTACTATTTTTTACCTATTTTACTTATCTCTTATATTGAAAGAACCAAAAGGGGCCTAGATACCCTAAGATGGGGGTAAATCAGGGTATTGATATTCTATTTCAAATTCTTCCTGCCCCACTGGATCTTGACCTCTTTATTTTAAGGGTCACTATGTTTTATCTTATATTGATAAAGTTTATCTTGTTATCTCCTCTTTAATCTGATAATGATTCTTTGGATGCAATGCATGGAAGAAAATAGGAAGAAACAGAGATTTTTACTTGGTTCACCCTCACTGGGCTACGTCCAAGGAGCATACACCGACAATGTGCCGATGTACAAAATCCACTATTAGCACAATTTTGTTTACAAAGTTTGGGATAGATCAATTCTATGCCCAGGATCACTGAATTTACAATGTTTAGGGTCAGCTCACTACTTTCCCAATGGTCACTCCCTGTTTCTCTCTCTCTGGCTCACTGCCGGTGGATAGGATCACCTTCTTCCTCTTCCTTTGCTCACTTCTCTGGAAAGGATCCACTCACAATTTATGGAACTGTAGGTATCTTCATTATCACTAATAAATGCATCCTCTTTTGTATGTGGATGCTCTATTGAAGTCCAACTTTCACCCATAGATTAATATCACTTTGCACTGAAGGTATCAGGCAATCTTCCATCTTTCACACAACCCTGAATCACTGCCGTGCATGAACCATACCTGGCACCCTTCTCTAAGTCGGGGCGCAAGTATCAGTGCACAAGTTATAACTGGCGCTCAAGTATCCCTCAACCACTTGCGTGACACAAGCCTCTGCAACTCCAAACTTGCGCGACTCACTCCCTTTTACACCCAAACCAATATTGGCGCGCAACCATCAACTATCGCACTTCTTCAAAATCTGGCACGCAAGTCCACCTCAACCACTTGCACGATACCTCCTTCCTCAACTCAAAACTTGGGCGACTCACTTCCTTTCTCTCCCAAACCTCCTTAGGTGTGAAACTATCACCTGGCGCGCAACTTCTACTTGCACGACCAAACCACCACTTGCGCGACCACTACACGTGCGCGACGGGAGCTCTGATTTTCTCTAAGTGTTGAACTCATCCAGAATAATGATGTTTCAACCTCTATTTATAGGCATTTTGACACCCTGTGTGATGACACACATGTCTCCCCTCGGTGCGCAACTTTCGGCGCAGAAGTCTCTGTCGCGCAAGTCACTTGCGCGACCCTTCTTCCTTTTCCATATTTTGATGTTCCGACCTTTAAAAACATATGGCGTACAAGTTTAATCTCCTTAAATTCAATGGCATGCAAGTCCCTTTTCCAAAACCATTTTTCTCTATTTGTCGATTTTCAGGCCCAAAAATTTGGCAAACACTGGAAAATAGTGCCACCTTGTATATTCTCTTTTTATACCGCCTCCAGATCATACATTCCTTTGTCAAAATTCTTAAATCAAACATGGATCATTAACAACATCCCTTGAACTCGATATGACACAAATAAATCCTCTTTTTCAACAAATTTGTACGTCATGGTTTGCTTTGTCAACAATCACAACACAGATGTCCACTTTGTCAACAAACACAATCGACTAAAAAATGCTTCAATGATGCCTTGAGGGATTTTTTCCCAACACATGTATTTTATTAAATCTTGTCTGAGGTGCATGTTTGTAAATTATAGAGCTATTTCACCATGAATTCCTTGTGTCGTATTCCAAGAGAGTAGCGATAAGCATAATCTGGAGGTGGTGGGCCTCGATCCACCCATAATACCTCCTATAGTGCCCCCTGTGGAACCTCCTACTGATATTCCACTGGGAACTGATGCTCAATTTAGGGATAGTTTTCTCAGGTTCATGCAGTAAATTCAGAGTGGTCCCAGGCCTACCCCGACTATGGAAGATATTATACAGGACTTCCAACGGCAGCATCCTCCCACCTTCTCAGGGGATGGCAGCCCTCATGCTATATATTCAGGGATAGAAGCTATGATATCCATATCTGACCATATTGAGATGCCTCCAAAGCATAAGGTCAAGCTTGCTATCTATATGCTTCGTGAATCCACTAGGCATTAGTGGGATGTCATTTCTCAGTCATAGAATTACCAAGACATGGTTTAGGAAGACTTCCAGATAGATTTCTATGATCACTTCGTCCTATATACTCTGAGAGAAGATTTCTCCGAGTTATTGCATCTTCAGCAGGGCTCCATGATGGTGATAGAGAATTTTTCTCACTTCAAATAGATTTAAAATTTCACTCCATCTCTGATTGGTGAAAAATTGACAACTATGAGGAATTTTGAGGATAGTCTCATGTACCCTATTTGATCATAGGTGAATTTATTTCAGTTGATTTCTGTTACATAGATAGTGAACTAGACCCTTATTAAAGAATGAAATCTCAGAGAAGATAGTCATGTGAGTAGTCTGGTTCAGTTCTAAGTCAAGGTGATGGTTCTTCATCTAGATGACATGCACTGACAGCTATATCATATGTCATCAATGTGGTAGGATCGGCCATAAAAATCCCTAGTGCATGAGGAACCTGATGGAATGTTGATATTGAGGAATGATGGGTTACCTTTAGTGATTCTTTCATTCTTTTCCTCTAGTATCCAGTGGTAGGGGATCCATTTCAATTCCACTATTAGGTATGGAATCTTTTATGCCACGTCGGGCTAGAAGTTGGTCTTTTCCAGCCAATCAGGTCATGGAAGTGGAGATCGTGGATGAGGCAGTCAGGCTTCAGAACATCAGTGTTGGTAGACTATACCTTCTCAGGATAGTCAGGCATCATATTAGGTTTGAGGATCAAGCCATATGTATGTAGTGTATCCAATGCTAGTGGAGTAGAGTCTATGGACATCTACGATTAGAGGTACTATCCTTGGAGCCTCTACTTTAGTTTCTTCCCTTTTTGACACAGGTGAATCACACTCTTTCATATCTACTATGACTGTTGAGAGTTTGGGTCTTTCCATCAATTAATTATATGGGGTTAAGTCTCTCAACACTCCTTTTGGGGTCAGAACATAGGGAATATGCCAGTGTTAGGAGTTCCCCCTTGAGATAGGTGGGTACTGTTTCTTTTAGAATTTCTTTGGCCTCGAGATAACCAACATTAACATCATTCTGAGTATAGACCGGATCATTATTTATCATGAAAAAGTTCATTTCTATCACCATTGAGTGTCCTTAACAACACCCAAGGGAAGAGCATATATGCAAGGGTAAATGGGATATCCAGGCAGATCGAGCTGGACCCAAGAGTTTTGGGCTCTAGAAAGTCTCTTTATAAGAAATTGGGGATTGTAGTCAGTGGGGTTCCCTCCTATTGTGGATTGTTCTAGGGATGTCTTCCCTGAATATTTCATTGGATTACCTTCAGTAAAATTGGTTGAGTTCACTACTGATCTAGTGTCAGGTGCAGCACCAATGTCTATTCCTCCTTATAATATGACACTTATAGAGCTACAGGAACTCAAGAAGCAGCTTCAAGATCATGAGATGAATGGTTTTATCATACCCATCACATCTCCATAGGGTTAATCGTCCCATTTTCTATGAAGTTGGATGATACCCTCAGATTGTTCACGGATTATCACTGATTAAACCAGCTTATAGTAAAGAATTGGTATCTGTTTCCTTATATAGATGACCTATTAGACCAACTCTTAGGATCAACTATTTTCTCTAAGATTTATATGAGGTAGAGATATCATCAGGTGTATATGATACCATCTGATATACCATGTACAATGTTCTAGAGTAGGTATATCTTGTACGAGTTTTTGGTTATGTCGTCCGGTCTGACAAACGCACCGACATTTTTCATGGATCTGATGAATTGGTTTTTCCACCCATAACTTGATTCCTTTGTTGTAGTCTTTATATAAGACATCATAGTTTACTTACTCTTTATACAAGACCATTCTAATCATCTTTACAACATGATTAATACACTAATAGAGCACCAACTATATGTGAAACTCAACAAATGCCACTTTTGGATCAGTAAGGTTCACTTATTGGGTTATATCATATCATAATAAGGTGTATCAATTGAACTAGAGAAACAATGGTTTACTGGGAGCATCCCAAGAATTTATTTTACATACGAAGATTCTTAGGGCTTGATGACTATTATAGGAATTTCATCCAGGATTTATCCCACTTAGAATCACCTATTATGGTCCTAACTAAGAAGGTTGTGCATATCATCTAATCTGAATCTTGTGAGAAATATTTTCCAGAGTTAAAGGGAAGACTCATGTCAGCTCTGATTCTAAATATTCCTGAGATAGTCAAAGGTTATATAGTCTTTTGTGATGCTTCAGTAATTGGACTGGGGTTCAGTTCTGATGCAAAGAGATCAAGTCATGGCTTATGGATCCTGCCAGCTAAGGCCTCACAAGTATAAATATCCTACACATGATCACAAGATAGTAGATTTGGTTCATACTATGTGTTGTTGGAGGCACTATCAATTGGGTGAGAGGTTCATTGTTTACATGGATCATAAAATATTGAAATATATCTCAACATAGCGAGACTTGAATCTGAGGAAACATATATGGGTAGAATACCTACAGTTTTCCAACTTTGATCTTTCTTATACCCCTGGTAAGGGTAATGTCATGACTAATGCATCGAACCACAAGAATCAGACACAGGCTATCTAGGAAACCAACAGTGAGTGGCAGATGATAGCTTTGTTTTATAGAGTTACATATTTAGGTTTAGGAATAGTGCAGACAACCAGTTCTAGCAGCTCTGACAGTGACTTCCTCTCTTCTAGAGAAAGTCTGAATATGAAAATTATCTTATTCAAAGGAACTCATCTTGGGGGAAAGCATCACAGAAGATAACCAACCTCTGGGTTTGGTTTTTGATGGCAGTGAAACCTTATTCTACTGTAGTCATGTATGGGTGACTTCAAATATTTGAGAAGAGCTGATGAGGGAATATCATGCCTCGGTGTGGAATGTTTATCCTAGGCTTACTAAGACATAAAAAGATATAGATCGTCAGTATTTATGGCAAGGTATGAAGAAGTAGATAGTAAGTCTCATCACTCGGTGCACCACTTACCAATAGGTGAAGGTAGAGCACCAACAACATGCTATAATCCTATAGCCTCTATTCATTCCTGAGTGGAAATGGAATTATGTCACCATTAATTTTTTTATTCGCTTTCCAATATCTACTTGTGGTAGTGATTAAGTATAGGTGATCATCGACAAGTTGACCCAAGTCACACACTTCATACCGATCTGGGAGACCTTCTCTATTAATGAGTTAGGGAGGCTCTATATCCGGGAGATAGTGTGACTTGATGGTGTTCCCCATTCCATCATATCGGATCAAGACACCCGCTTCACATCACGGTTCTAGTAAGGGTTACAGAAGGCACTGGGTTCACAGGTGCTCTTGAGTACTGCATATAACTCTTAGACTGATGGGTAGTCTGATTGGACCATATGGGTGTTAGAGGATATGTTACGGGCCTATATCTTTGATTTTGGAGGTTTCTGGGAGAATCATAATGTTCTAGTTGAGTTTTCCTATAATAAAATATTTCAGGAAACAATTTAGATGGCTCCGTATGAGGCTCTCTATGGTAGACCGTGTCATTCACCGATATGACAGCTTGAGGTAAGTGAGGCAGCTCCATTGGGTCCTGGTCTCGTTCAAGAGACTTTAGAACAAGTATAACTAATATAGAATCATATGTAAAAAAATCATTTGAGGAAAAAGTCTTATACTAATCATCATTTCAAACCTCTGGAATTCAAGGTGGTAAATCGGGTCTTTCTACGTGTTTTATCGAGGTTGGGCCATAGACAAATCATAAGATCGGGGAAGTTGTCACCTAGATATGTCGGATCGTTCGATATAGTGGAGAGAGTTGGGCTAGTAGCCTATCAATTGTTGTTACCTCAGAGGTACTGTTCTATTCATGATATAATCCACATATCCCAACTTCGATGGTATCATCCAGACTCATCTCATTCATTTGACACTACTAATATAGAGTTTTTGATGGATGTGTCCTTCGAGGAGAATCTAATTCGTATCATTGATCATAGCATGAAGGTTCTATAAGGTAGGTTAGTTCCTTTGGTCCGGGTGCTATGGAAGCACAGACGTGTTCAGGATGAGACCTGAGAGTGGGAAGTTGATGTACATGTGCAGTGGTCGGAACTTTTCTCAAACGACATTCCACTACCCTCAGAAGGGAAACTCGAGGACAAGTTGTCTTAAAGAGGGGAAGTTATAATGTCCTGGATTCATCCAAGGTGTGTAAAATTTAAATTTTTTAGTTTTATACCTTAAAACAACCCTTTAAAAATTGTGATTGAGGATAAAATAGATCACGGGTGTGTCTGGGTCTCATTTGAAGCCTGTTTCACTGAAAACGTGGAAAGCATACTGGACTGCATAGTTGTCTGGAACCACACAACCCAGGGCACATTTCCATCATCCCATTGTGGGTTCCGAGTAGTGAGTAGATGCACAATTTTCATGTGGTTATTTAAACCATGCGCCTTTACCATGCACAATGTTTTTTGTGCACAAAAAAAATAAATAGGGTTCTTCCCTTTTATTTTATTTTATTTTATTTTATTTTATTTTATTTTATTTTATTTTATTTTATTTTATTTTTCTTTTATTTTATTTTATTTTTCTTTCTTTTTATTTTTCTTTTCTTTTATTTCTACATTCATTTTTTCCTTTTCATTTTCTCTTAGATTTTTTTCCATCCTTCATATCTTCCTTCCTCCTCTCCTCACGCACCTCGCTCTTTCCCTCTCCCTCCAGGCATGAATGCCACCCCCTCCTCCTCTCTTGGGGGTTTTGTGATTACACATCCATTTTTTGCCTATTTTCATCATCGTTAGATACGTTGGAAAGATCTCGACACATTCACTCTTCCTCATTCCTCTATTTCTTGGTTTCTCTACTTCTCATTGCGCTATTTTACCACAGAATTTTTTATTCCCTATTTTGGAGGGTTTTTTTAATTCATCTAATTTATACCATTTTAGGTTGAATTGAAGGTTATTGTCAGACGTAGAGAGTGATATTATGTTGAGGTAGGGTTCTTATGCCTTTTCATGTTATTTCATTTCATTTTAAATATCACGTTGTTAAACCGCTCATTGGAACCTTATGACGAAGCTTCGATATCATGTATTAAATTAATTGGATCATTTTTTTGTGTCCATAGTGACCCTTGCATGTGGAGAAACCCATTCATGGGGTGTTCTCTTTGCCTTGGTCACCCCTTGACATTACACCATTTTTTCGCTCGCTGGAACCTTCCGATGGCACTTTGATATCACATATTAAATTAATTTAAATGCATTGGTGTGTCTATAGTGACCACCACATATAGAGAAACCCATTCATGGCATGTTAACTTCACCTTCAACCACCCCTTTGGGTGTGCCATTGGTTTAGGACTATTTTTTCCCTTTGTTTTAAGTGCAAAAATTATTTTGGATGTGTGTATTTCCTTGGTTTGGGGTTTGAGTTGATAAAATAAATTTAGTGGGGGGCGTTGAACCATGAATTGAATCCTTTTTTTATAATGTCTATGCTTGAGTGTAATGTTATAGCCTATGTGTAAATTTCATATGCCTTGCTTATTAAATTTATTATTAATTAAATGCTTATACTCCATGTGGTATGTAATTTCTCACTTTAATCCTTCCATATGCCTTAAATTAAATTTTTTATACTTGGTATTTAATTTTGAAAGCATTATGTTTGAATCTTGAACTACTCATGCTATTATTGATCAACTTTCTTATTGTTAAAAAGGCAATTCTTCCTCTTTTCATGCATAAATTAATTGTTTATGAATAATGTCATATTTTTATAATAAAACCCCTCCAATGGAGGTGAGTTGTCTTCTAAGATAAAAATTTATGATTAGTGACTAAATTCATGTTTGTCCATTTGGTATTGGTGTTTTCCCTAGGATTTATACCATGTGTAATTTCTTGCCTTTTTTATGCCAAGAACCTTTCCTTATTAGTTCTCTTTGATTGAACCATTTAAATGAATTAAACTGAATTAAATATTTTTTGTAAGCTTGTTAGCTTGTGATATTAAATTGCATGTGATGACATGCAATTGTTTAAATGTTGTGCTCATTGTTTATGCCTTTCTTATAATGGACGTTATTGCCTTGAAATATTAAATGTGACATTGTTGATTAGTTTAAATTTCATGGATTGATATGGTTATTTAAATGGAATAAAATTATAAATTCTTGCCTTTCTTGTGATGTTCTTAGCTACTTGACTCACTTGACACAGGCTGGGTGAGAACATGGTTTCTATATTAAGGACTCGTGGATGGACTCCCATGCATGAGTGGTTATACCAGGACGCTCTAGGGGTTATGATTTGACTTTACAAGAGAGGGATTCCTGATCAGATTAATTATACTCCTAAGTTATACTGATTCCCTAGGGGAGAAACCATGGATGGACCCATTGGCAATATGGATATGACATGCCTTAGGTGATACTCAGTCCTCTAGTGAGATACCTGGGACGAACTCGGAGTCACTATGCCTCGAGTGATACTAGGGACTCCTTATGGATCGCTTGGGATGGACTCAGTGGTATTGTATTACATCGGATGTACCATAGCGATACCTAGGATCCTACTTAGATCTCTAGGGATGATCCCAGACTCCACCATTGGATTTGATGGACTTGTTAGAATTGCTTGAATTAAAGGAGATTCATTAATTAATATTGCATACAGATTACTTATATTTTTTTGATATATATCTTCCACTTATTATCACACTTGGAGATGACATGAGAAATAGACCCCAAGACAAAGAACAATCTTAGGGGTATGCCTTCTTTTCCTTCTATGTTTCCTTTGGTCCTTTCATACATATTATTCCTTGCACATGTACTTTATTCAGACTTCTGTCATAGGCCAAAGTAGGTGGTATGGTAAGGGTGTCTACTTGAGAACTAGGACCAAGTTGAATCTATTTTATTTGTTAAACTACTTGAATTTATTATATCTGGAACACTGTTATTTGTCTATAGCATAAAATGGAAAGGTCTGGTCATCGTGGCTGCCAGCCTACAAAGATTATATCTCACACCCTTCTCGGGTGCCTCTTGGTACTCGAGTAGACTTTATGCTCATAGTTATGGATAAAGGTAATCATGCTGCTTCTAATTCTTGATTAGTTTGATACTTAAGATGGATCTTTGGGGGGTAAAGGACCGAGCCTATTCTTGAGATCCTGTGTAGCAGTTTTTTGTCTTTTTGGAAGTTTTTTTAGCATGAAGTACATGATTGTACCCCCACACCTCTACACTCTTATTTTCTTAGTATCATACATTGACATCATCATGGTAATTGTTATAACTATCCATCTTCCGCAGTTTTTATTTATTCTACATGGGTCATTTATCTGTTTCTTCTACTATCTGCTTATTCTTATGTTTTCTCTACTTATTATATATTGTTTATCATTGTGTTATACCTATTACTATGAGGTTATATTCTCCCCATATAAACACCCAAGACCCTCACTATAGGTCATAAGCCTCTGGAATTTGTGGAGATGTGCTTGAGGTCTTTTGAACCACTATCTCAAGGCCTAATTTAGTGACACGCAGGGTAGGATAGTAAATTAAAATCAATAATTATAAGAGAAATCATGAACATTCTTTTGAAATAAGTCCTATATTTTATTCTCATTAAACATATACTCCCAACCTTTTAGTCTTAATACCTTCTTCACCAACAAATTAGTACAATTCAAATAAACGAGGTCTATAGATTTATCAAGGAGCACGCGATCCTCAAAAATTGAATCTTTATCTTTCATCAATATTCCTGAGAAACATTATCTAGTTAACTATGTATTTCTCATAAAAAATATTGTTCAAGTTTTGGATATTTGAGGGTTTTGTTGTTTGTATGTGAGAGACAGAGAGAGAGTGAAAATAAGTTCTAATGGGTTTCAATTGAGAGAGAGTGAGAGGTTTCAAGCCAAAGGGTAGATTTCTTCTTAACTAGTAAGGTGGGTGCCACTTATAGTGACATGAAAAATAAATTAAATAACTAAATAAAAATAATTCCCTCAAATATTATATATCATTGAATTCACACTATTAAATACTTAAGAAGATAAAATATAACAATAATTAGAATATAAACTCAATTTTACTTAAATTCAAATAATCTTAATTCGGTTTTAATAAAATAAAATCTCTTATCCAGTAAAGGATTTGTAAATATATATGCTATCTTATTCTAAATATTAATTAATTATAAATATATGTGACATTTTTATGAATGATACCTTAATAAATGAGGCCTTAAATCAATATTTTTTCTTCATGAGTGTTATTAGATTTTTAGAGATGTTGATATCACTAGTGTAATCACAATTGATTGGAACATGATTAAAATTAAATCTAAAATTCTTTATAGTGTTTTTAATCTGCTACACATATGCACAATAATCACATGTTTCTATATATTCATCTTTGGTAGTTGATAATTCAAATGATAGTTACTTTTTACTAGACTAGGAAATAAAATATTTACCCAAAAAGTGGAATATTCCTAAGGTACTTTTTATATATAATCAACATCCACAAAAATAAGTATCTAAATATTAAATAAAATAAAAAAAACATAAGTTTTTATAAAAATTAAATATAAGGAAAATAAAACTTTTAAAATATATAAAATTCTTTTGGTAGTAGTAAAATGAGATTATTTTGGGTTTTATTTAAATTTATAACATAAACATATAACAAAAATTATGTTAAGACTACTTATAGTTAGATATAATAATCTTCCAATTATTCCTCTATACAAATTATCATCCACCGGTTTCCCCAATTCATCTAAGTTAAGTTATATTATAAATCATATGATCTTTATACACCTTACTACTTTAAAGTCCAAACTTTTACAATAATTCTTGTATGTATTTTATTTGATTTAAAACATTCCCAAAATATTTTTGATAAATTTGAAAAGAAAGGAAAAATTTTAACTTACTCATCAATATCATTTCAAATCCAATTTTCATGATTTTTTTAAATCCATTACACAACCTTTGGTTTGTTGAACCAAATATAACATCATTAACATAGATTTGTACTAAAATAATATCATAGGATGAATTTTTCTTAAATACAGTAGGAACTCCCATACCTATAGTAAAACCATTTGATAAAAAAAGAGATTAACATTTCATACCAATCCCTTGGTTGTTGTTTATGATCATATCGATGTTTAGTCTAAAAATAGAATTTGAAAAATGGGGGTTTTCAAAAACTAGAGGTTTCTTAATATAAAACTCCCATAGTAAAAATCCATTAAAGAAAGTAGATTTTAAATATTTATAGAATAATTATAATTAATAAAAGATACATGAGATAAAGAGAATTCTAATGGATTTTAACATAGAAACTGGGGGAATTTTTTCCTCATAATCTATTATTTTTTATTGATTATATACTTTTTTAGAAAATATAGATTTATTTATAATTATTATACCCTAATTATCTTATTTATTCTTAAATAACCATTTATTACATATAACTGGATAATCTGAGGGTCTATCTACTAATTCCAAAGATTTTTTTCTTTCAAACTAATTTAACTCTTCTTTATTTTCCAATATAAAACTCTAATTATTTAAGTATTCAAATATAATATTATGTTCAATATATTATAAAAAAGTAGAAAACTTATCAAGGTTACTTACACTTCTCCTAGTGATAAATACTTCATCTAAGATTCCTATAATAGTTTCTAAGGGACGATTTTTCAAGGTTCTAGGCTGTCTCAGAAACACATTCTTAGGTTCACCAGTTTGGAACCATTTAGTATTGGATTCCTCATGATCAAATTCAAAATAATCGTCATTTTTATTATAAAAAATTGTTTTATATCTCAATTTATCCATAGAATCACTATGATCATCAAATTGATTTTTCTTATGATTAAAGTGTTCACTCTCATCAAATTTTGCATGAGTTGATTCTTTAATTATCCTTGAACATTTATTAAAAAAATTATAGGATTTATAAGTGGTAGAATAACCTTGGAATATTCCTTCATCATCCTTTAGATCTAACTTACCAAAATTATCTTTGGATTTCAAGATATACACCTTGTATTCAAAAAACATAGAGTATTCTATATTTTGTTTTCTATTATTCAATAGATTATAGGGTATTTTCTTCAAGATAGGCCTTATTAGAACTCTATTAATGACATAGGATATTTTTTTGACAACTTTAACCAAAAAATGAGAATAAAAACTATATTCACATAACATAGTTCTCGTAATTTATTATAAAGTCATATTCCTCTTTTTAATAATTCCATTTTACTGAGGTGTCTTAGGGGTAGAAAATATATGTTCAGTTACATTTTTTAAGAAAAATGGATTTTATTCGTGATTCTTAGATTCTCCCCCATGGTCACTTCTTAATGAAATAATTTTAGCATCTTTTTTAGTCTGAACTAGATTATAGAAATTAATCAAAATAGAACAAACTTTAATTTTTAATATTCTAAAAAGTAAAACCACATGATTCTATAGAAATCGTGAACCAATACATAAAAAAAGACTTTACATCAAGGATTTCTATCCTAGAATGTCCAAATATATCCATGTGGATAAGTTCTAGGTTTCTACATATGGAAACCTATTTAATTGGTTTAAAATATTATTTGTATTGCTTACTTATTTTCCATGCATCACATAGTTTATTTTATCCATTCTTAGTTGTAGAAGATATGGAATTACATTCTTCTTAGACAATTTTATCAAATAATAAATATTTCATTATAAAAGTATTCTATTCTAAATATAAGATTCACAAATTTCAGTATTCAAATAATTTATATTTTGTTTATATAAAGAATTCATATTTAAGGTGTAAACATTTTCAGTTTTAAGTGATCTAAATTTAATCATTTTATCTTTGAAAATAGAAAAATAATTGTTAGAAAAATCTACTAAAAATCCAATATCACAAATTTTATAGATACTTATGTGGTTTTACTTCAAGACTTCAACATAAAGTACTTTATTATTGAATACATATTTTTCATCTCTAACCGATCTAACTCCAATAATTTTTTCCTTTAAAAATTTCACCAAAAGTGACATAACCTCCATATATCTTTGATAGTGAGTGGAAGTTTGAAAATCCACCACTCATGTGCATCAAATAACCACTACACATGCACCATTTGTAATTTCTACCATTTTTTATTTTACTTAAGATATATCAAAGAAATAAATAATTTGGTACCCAAATAGATTTGGGTAGATATTATTAACAAGTAAAGATTTAGGAAACCAGACATGTCTCATTATAAATTCCATTATTAACTTTAGGTAACTATCTAGTAATATAAGCATTTTTTATTCTAAAAATTTAAATATTTTTTAGAATACAATTATTGGAATGATGTTTATTTATTTTTTTCCAAGAAAAAAATAGTTTCTATACAGTTTTGGTTTCTCTTTATTACTACCTATGACTTGTTTCCTTTGTTAGATTTATTTTTAACAAGTATTTGGTTTTGGTAATCATCTCCATGGTAAATAAACTTTCAACATATTTTAGAAATTTTATATCTTTAATAATTATTTTATTTTTTTGTCATGTACAACACAATTAGAAACTGATTTTCACATATTTAAATTTAATTTATAAAATTGTTTATATAAATATTTTTTTACTTGTAATAACATCATTAGATTTATTAAGTTTTATAGTTCTTTTTTAGTTATTCAAATTTATATTCCATTATAGAAAAATATTTATTTAACTCTTCAAATTAATTTTTCCTCGAATTTTGAATTAGATTCGTGTCCAAAAGAATAGAAATATTATACCTCCTCAATTTGTTCCATTAATCAGATGTTCACCTTCTGATTTGATTATTTGGATTTAAATCATAATGATGATCACTACTATAATATTAGAAATAATTTCATATTTCATTCATATATTTCATTTCCTTATTATTTTAATTTTATTTTCCATGAAAACTTTTCTTATACTATTTCTTTTTTTAAGTTGAGAAAAATAAGGTTTGATATATCCTAACTTTTTTCACTCATAGCATATGACATCCTTTATATTTCCATAAAAAAAATTATATTTATTGAAGGATTTATTGAATCCTATCTTCTTCTTATAAAAATTGTTGAACTTACTTGAGAACTGGTAAATTTCATCATTAGAAAATAAATCACTTGAATTTACTTCAACTAATGAGTCAGATAATAGTATTTAATTTAATTTTTCCTCATCTCTTGAAGTGGAAACTTTCAAAGAAGCATTCTATGTTTTGATCAGTTTTTTATCATTAGATTCAGTCTATATTTCTTCCTCATATATAATTTATTTATAATAAAATCTTTCATTTTTAAATCATTGATAGGATACTTCCTAATAGAATATGATACCCCATTCCACTTTGGGGGTAAATATCTAAGGACTTATAATGCTTAATCTGATTCAAGAATAACAATTCCCAAAGTAGATACACTTTTAAAAATTTCTATCTACCTTATGTTCATTTGAGTTATACTCTTACCATCAATCATCCTAAAAGTGTAAAACTTTACTTTGAAAGTATGGTACCATATCTATTCGAAATTATCGGTTTCTTCATTTTTAATAAAGATGATATCTCACATATAATGGATAATATCACATTAAGAGAATATTTTTAAACCTTCCATACCAAGCCCTTAGATGATAAAATTCATAGATTTAGATTTTAAATAATAACCAACCTCTATATATTAATTAAATAACTCAGATTCTCTAGTAGGAATTTTATAAGGCTTAATAAAATTTATGTATACCTTTACAACAATATTATTTAAGTAGATAACCATAATTACTTTCTAACAACCATATTTATTTCCATTAAAATAGGGATTCCAGACCATAGATATTCTTTTCTTCATGTCATCCATTTTTATCATCTTAGAGATGATATTTAGAATTTAACCAGTACAAGTTTAGAACTAAAAATTCACTACTTTGATTTTAATTGTTTCCTCGTTTGTGTTTCATAATAAATCAAGATGAGGGGTGAATTGAGTTCTTTAAATTTCACCCCAAATAAAAACAACCTTATAAAAAAATAATTAAACCAATCCCACTATATTTTCAAAAATATATACAATTGAAATAAACTAGAAATAAAGAGAAGGTCAAAAATATTTTTATAGTTGTTCAGGGAAAGTGGAACTACTGCTAATCTACTTAAAAAAATCAATTTGAGTTTGGTGATTATTAATAAACTGGTCCTTTTATTAGGGTCTTTTTCAGTTGAGTACAAGCAGTTATAACTCAATATAAAGGATTAAAGAGTGTTTTGATGAAGATATCCCTTTAAAATACCTATCCAAAACCATTATAAATCACTTTGCACAAGAATTTATCACTTTATAAATAATGAGATATGTAAAAGAGAGAATAGGTTTAATACACATTTGTGAGAAATAATTGAAAAAATATGAATTGATTCTTGATAATGAATGTGAATTCAAAGTGTATCTCTAAATGTTCCTCTATAATAATCAATGTATAGAAATCATGATAGTATAAAAACTTGGTTTTTATTCTTATTCATGAAAAACATAGATAACTTGAATGCATAGAGATAAGAAGATAACAATTTCAGAAGAGTTAGTGAATATTGAACACTTTATCTACTTATTTTTTGAAAAAAAATCACCCTCTTCCCTTCAAGATAAAAGTTTCATATATAACTAGAAAACTTAATAGAAATGGGTTATTTTTATATCAAAGTCACTCTTATTAAAAACTGTAAGGGATTTTACCATTCGATCGGGTGAATAATCCTAAAAATAGAAGCTTTAAACAAATCATGAATTCCTTCTTTAACATTCTCAAACTCCAATGAGAAGAAATTACATTTTTATATATATTAAAAACTATAATAAATTATTTGAAAGCATTTATTCTACAAAAAAATCACAAAGGGACAGATTTATAAGGATCAATATCACTATAAGCATAATTTTATGTAACCATGACATTCTCTATGACTATCATCTTTATAGGAATCATCTTGTGTAAACATGGTCTTTTGCATAAGCATTATCTTCATAAGTATCATTCTATGATTTGTGTAAGATTCATCTCATCTTTATGTAAATATAATCTGGCCCTTGTGTGGCCATCTCCTGGTCTTGCACAACCATCATATTTCCCTTTCATAACTATCATCTTTTCTATGTAAACATCATTTATTCCATGTGTAACCATAATCTATTCTATGTATCCATCAATAAATCTTTTTCATGCATTAATCTATCTATGTAGGAATCAATTTTCCCTATGTATCCATTATTTTAGGCTTATATAAACATTTCTTGACTTTCATAAACATCAATACTTAGTAAAATTTTCACTTCAGAACAAATTAAACTTCTATTATAAAAACATATATAAAAACACATATAAACCTATTTAAATCTATTAAACACATGTAAAGTAACTTATTAGTAAAACAAACAAGGGTTTTTATAAGAATAAAAACATAAAATTAATTTTATATATTGGAAAAACATTTGTTTTTCCAATATTAGAAGTTTCAATTCTAGATTTTGGTTCTATTCTAAAGATGAAATCAGATTTGGGTTTCTCACCACTAAATCTTGAATTTCCTATACAAAAGATGACAAATCAACTTCTTCATCATTAAAAAAACAATAAAATCCATAATATAATTCAATTTTTTCCTCTTATCTCAAATTTTATATATTTTTTTCTATAATGATTGATATTATCCTTTAAAATATATTCAATACTTAATTAGTTTCCTAAAGTTAAAATATCTTGAAACATGCCTGATTATTTATAAGGATCAGCCTCTATTGTATGTGATAGTGTAAGGATTTTATGATCCTCCTGAGGGTACTTCATTGAGTCAAAGATATTGAAATAGATATTTATATCATAAAACTCCATAGTCAAAATCTCTTCATATACATTAATTATATTATTTTATATATTTAAGATTATTATACCCAATATGATGGGATATTAAGTTACAGCCTTATCATCCTCCATGTTCAGTACATAAAAGTTATCTAGAAAGATAATTTTTGGGATTCTAACTAGATAATATTCAATGAATCATATTGGAAATTAATTGAAACCCTTTTCATGTTTATCTACCACACTTATGGGATATATTATTTCCATATATAAAGAAGTAAATAAATAATGAGGCATTAAATTTATAGAATCAACTTGATCTCAAAAATCATCTATAAAAGTTATAAAACTAATGTTATAAGGGATAGAAAATATCCTTGTATCTTTAAACTTAGTGGGAAAATATTGGGTGATCAAGGTTGAACCACTTATTCCCAAGTTTAATCTCACATTACCTTAAATTCTCCTCTTTTGGTTTTTATATCCTTAAATAACTTAGTATAATTTGGGATTTTTTTGAGAGGTTAAAGAATGGATATATTGATTTCAACTTTCTATAAAGTTTTTAAAATTCCTCTTTAAATTTATACCTCTTGTATCTTCCCTGATTTTATTATCCTTGAAAAGGAATAGATTTCAAATATCCCTTTTCCCACTTTAAAATTTCATATAAGGGTGTTTTGAGTTTCTTTTGGTCTTTCCTAGATATTACTTCCTATCTCTTTCCTTCTTGTTCATAGTATTTCTCCCCGGGATCATTTTAAACTAGTTCTTCTTGGTCCTCCTCGATAGTGGACTAGTTTTTCTTAGAATTTTTAATCACCCCATGATGGATTTATTTACCACTTAAAATGGTTAAAAATATCACATTAACCTTAGGATTAGGAATTGGTTGACTTGGAATTTTTTTTGAGTTCTTATAAAAGATCTCCACAAGACTTCCTAGTTAGTTATTTAATTCCTTCACTTCATTACTCAACTCCTAAACCTTAGATTCTTGTTGTTGTTTCACAAGGGGTTGTGAAATGGAAGAAGGTTACTCATAAGGTATAAGAGCCCAATTTTTTCCTTAAAGTATGGATCCTTTTAATTTTTAGTTGAAACTATTGTAAGGATATCTTTTGGATTAGACCATAAAGTCAGTCCTGTGGGATGGTTGGGTTGTTAGAGAAGAAAGGAAACAAATGAATAAAGGTTTGATACAGGCCAAGTACATGATGTGTAAATGGAATACATGTCGTGTATTAAATACATGACATGTAATGGCCAGGGAATTCTAGTTCACTGTATTTAATTAATCTTTCTCCAGAAGGGAAAGACTAAGAATTACACAATGTGTAAAGAATTTATTTGTCATATAAATGTTAGGAAATGTTTTTAAAGGGGTGGAATCATTTTATTTTCCTCACCCCCCTTTTATTATTTCTCTCCCGTGCATAATAAGTACATAATTTTTTAGATCCCTTGAATCCCTAATATTGGTTTTTGTATATCTTCACTATACAGACTTCAATTTGACCTTCATTCATCTTGTTGGATGTTTTTCAGTATAATATTCATTCATCTTGCACCTTTTCTAATTTCTCTTCTCCTTGATGGAGTTATCTTGATTCAAGATCTTATACCCTATTTTTAGTGAGTTGATCCGTTATTCTATTTTTTTTTTCTAGTCCAAACTAAGGACCAATACTAGATGGGGAGTGTACTATAGGCCTAAGGAAGGTGGTCTGTGACTTTTCCCTAAAAGTGTCATCATTTATAAACTTACATTATCGTGTGCATGTCGTTTTCACCTAGCATTGCCTAATTAATATGCCATGATTTTAATAATTATTCTCATATTCTAAATACATTTATATATATATAAAAATCACATAATTTTAGGTTGTTACCTAAACATCGAACGCCCCAAGTAGGGTGTTTCCTTATTTGTTCCTTGGTGACCCATGTGGGTCTATTTGTGGCACTATTCAGGTGCACTTGGACTTAACCTTGAGAAGGTAAGTGTTTTAGTTAATAAATTAAACTATTAAAGGTTAAATGAAAAGTATGTTATATGTATATCACTTGAACCTTTTAAAGTAAGTTCTAAAATTTAATAAATGAATCTTAAATTGATTAAATAAAAGTATATTTATATATATCACTTTTCCAAGATAAAAATTATTGAATGTTAATTGGTTTCATGTACTTGTCCTACCTTTTCATGATTATGAAAGGTAAAGGAATGAACCAAATAATTGATTAAGTAATTAAAGTTTTAAATGTTTTCATGTCCTTAATATACCTTATCACATTAATTAAAGGTATGTAATGAACCTAATAACTTACTAAAAGGCCTGAGTTTTACATGTCCAAATTAAATAATGAATTATGCATAAGTTTCCTATTGAATATAAACCTTTTTATCTTTATAGGAGGGATCAAACTTGAGACATCCTTAGATTACTGATGGATTGCCTTGAGAACTCAGAGGACGCCATTCCGATTCAAGGAGTCAGTTGCCAAGGGTGACACCCACATTGGAACATGGTCCTTGTCTGATAGTAGATCCCTGACATAACGACATAGGATACCTTTACTATATTCCGGATATTAGGATTCCTTGGATACACTCCTTGGATCCATATTGATGTATTAGGACACATAGAGGCACAAATTCACCCCATTTGGCCCATTTATTATTATCCCATTTTAGCTTGGACAATTTCCTTATACTCGGTTAGAATCATTTACAGTGGAATGCCTTGGTTGATTCCACTTGGATTACACTTAGACCCATTATATCTGGGATTAATGTTATTACTAATTTGGTTTGACCCCTAAGGTTAAGGATTCCATGATTTTTACCTTGGATCCTATTTTTTTATTATAATCATTAAGGATTCCTTGGTTGTTACCTTGGATCCTATATTATTATTATTATTATTATAGGATACCTTGGTTATTACCTTGGATCTTATTTAATTATTATCATCATTTTAGTATTCCTTGGTTACACCTTGTATCCTCTTATATTATATCAATTATATACATTGTGGTTGACACTTATTATAAACTAGAACATAAATAAAAAAATGATTACATGTTCATAAACTTGTTGAGTCTGAATAAAGTATTGGGATATGTAAATTACTATACTATATTTACTTCCATATATATACCCACACATTATTTCAGTTTATATTCATAGAATGGATTGTATATACCCTGTTGGTGGTGTCCTACTAAGATTTATCTCACACCCTATCTGGGCCACTGATGGTACCTATGCAAATTATATGTAGCAAGTGTTGATAAGGGGAAGAATCACACTTTGGACACCTGATCTTGCTTTCTTTCCTAGGATGTAGCTTGGTAGAAGATTCCCAATCTATCACTCAAGATACTTGATAGTTTTTGGATCCTTTTAAGTTCTTGTGTGTAACATGTATTGCCTACTACCATGTATATCTATTTTCCAGTTTTGTAGAAACATTCCATAAATTATCAACTTTTTTATATGATTCAATTTCTAGATTTTGATTATTATTTAGTTATTGCATTTTTATCTTTATTTTTGTTGCCAATATTATCTATTTACACTTATTCATATATTTATATTCTTATTTCATATTCGTTATTCTTCACTCCGGTTATGAGGTTATAGTCTCCCCAAGTACACACCAAAGGGCCTCGCTGCTAGTTGGAAGCCTCTGGTGTATAGGGAGGCATGTTTGAGGCCATGTGTTCCACCAGCTTAGGGTGCCCATTTAGTGGCTTCTAGGTCGGGATGTCAAAGAGTAGTATCAGAGAAGTTTTCTTTTCTTTTGGATTATTTTTTTGGAATTTATATTGGATATTAATAACATGTTGGAACTTGTTTATAATACATGCTTGGGAGTAGCTAACCCATGTTTGGGGTAAATAATAAGTTTCCTAGGAATGAGATATTCTTGTTCTATATTTTTCTTATTATAGTTGACATAATTTCACTATTGGGTGATTCTCATGAATTTTGGTATTTTATATGCTTTATAGATATTATATCTTGGCCTACTAAGTCAAGGAGAATTATTACATGCATCATTATAACACCTAGAAATCACATTCCATTCATATTCCATGCCATATAGGTACATTTCACTACTTTAATTTCTTGTGTTACCTATGATTTTTGAGTGATCCATGGTTGTTATATATTATTATGCTATTACCATCTTCTTCAGGGTATGGTAATTGGTTATTTAAAGTGTCAAAATTAATATAAATAGTGTTTTCCTATATAGTTTTATGGTGGAATATTAAATATCTAGTTTATACCCATGTTAGCTATATACCTTTCGTTAAATGAGTTTCTCTTTGTCTATGATTGAGTGATTTACAGTTTCAATTAATGAGGTGTATAACCCCTCATGGATTGTATTGGGTAATTTATCGAGTCAATCCATCATATATTACCCGTTACATTTTGAGACCAAATGTAGATGGGATTAAATAGAAATTAAATGGGTGTCTATTTCAGTGATAAGGTGTGTGGGGCCTTATTCACTAAGAATGGAAATACATTTTTAATAAAACCTTTATATATGTATATAAGTAAATTCAAACTTAAAATCAAAATATTGACTTATAAAAATGAAATGGTTTCTAGTAAATGAAGAGGAATAGTGTAAATGATCCTTCACCAGTGGGAATCCCTGTAAATTAAAATCAAACACTTATAAATACCTTATCCTTCAAAGTGGGTAGTTTGGGTAGTATACCTTATGTAGTGAGCCCTTTTTCTTATGATATGCTTCTTCTAGTGCATCTATTTGTTACTAAATATTAATCTAAGGTGTGTGCTTGGAATTTTTAAAGCTATGCCACCTAATGTCCTCGAGTCATGCGCTAGGAGGGTGGTGATGAACACACTCTAGATATGGTGGGCCCTGAGCTTCCTATCTTACCACCAGAATTTCCACTTAAGGAACCACTTATTGTAACCTAACTGGGCACTAACACTTAGCTTTGTGAGGATTTTCTACATCTGATGCATTCCATGAAGGGTGCTCCATGACATGCACCTACTATGGATGATCTAACCAGTGATTTACAATAGTATAATCCTCCCACCATTACTACAAAATTAAGTTTATCCAACATTAGGGATTTAACTGTGCTAGCTAAAAACACTATTAAAGACTCGGTCTCTCCCAAATTTACCCAATATTTTAGGTTTAAGCGTTCGCTTGTAGTTTAGTTTGGGTTGTCGAATCCTCAGATACCTAAAAAGAAAACTATAAACATGTACATTATATGGATTTTTTTTTGCTATGAAGTGGATAGATTAGGTTTATTTTAGATGGGTTTAAGTTAATTCTAAGATACTTAAGTGAATTCAATTTAAAATAATGAGTTGATCCTTGGTTATCACTTGAGCTGGATTGGATGAAATTCTTTTTTAACAGTTTCATGTTTCTTATATTTGAGATGAGTTTATTCAAGAAGATCAAATAACTTCATCACTTACTGGTTTAATGACTATACACCATAATACTAATCACCTATACACTTGGAGGATCAAATTCATGAGCATTTTAAGGTAAAGGTTCGTATTATCACTTGAAGTATGTGGCCTTAAAATTCAACAAGGACGAAGAAGTTCTAAAATCATCAAATAAAAATCTCAAATAAAAGAAGTTATTAGACATTAATTGGGTGATAAATAACATCTAATCTATCCCCTTGTTACTCCCTTAGATCAAACCATAAGAGGGTTATCCCCCCATTGATGCTATGGTTTCAATGGAAGCAGTAAGTAGACTCATGAGGGAGGAAATTGAGAAGTAAAAAAGAAAATAATGAAATAACGATCACTCCACCATTGTGTGATAAATTTCACAAGGTATGGTGTGAATAAATTTACACCTTGAGGAAACAGTATCAATGTGATATGGAGAATAACATAATAAGAGGAAATAAGGAACTTTTATTAAGAAACTAAGGTGAATTGAACAACTTACGTGAGAAAGAAATGCAATTACAAACACAAACTGGAAGCATATCAATACAATGTAACCAAGCACAAAAGATGCTCAACTTCTTCAAAAAAACTACATTAAATAGGAATTTTTGAAGCCTTGGGTAGAACCAACAATAGTTTACGTCACCACAATTAATTGTGGTGGTCTTAGGTGGGTGGAAAGTTAAGGGAGAGTGGACTTTTCCACCCTTGACAATCAATCTGAGCCAACTAGCATATACTAAATAGAGGTGAAAAAAAGAGAATCTATATGACAAAATATAGGTGGTCCGTAGAAGAAAAAAATGAATATACAGATGTCCCTTTAGTTTCTGTAAACTTTCATCTAAAATAGATATTTGGTTCGTGAGATATGTGTAAAATGGTGGGTTTTTTCTGGGCTGAAGAATCTAGCCCAGAATTTTGTCTCCAACTTGGGCCGCATGAACCTCCATTTAACACTATGAATTAGCTCTTTTAATTATCTTATGAAATGTTACCCTTAATTTATTCTATCTTCAGTTCAATTTTCAGAATTATTGGGCTTGGATTGTGGCCGCTACATTTTCTTTATTGGGCTATTTTCCAGTTTACTTTGCCCAGAATGTTGTTGGTTCAAGGCCAACTTTAGTGGTCTTCAATGTGAATCTTCAAGTGTTCCAAAAATATGAATTGTTCCTTATATCATGGGATACCTGAAAATAAAATATCAAAATAAAATCAATATCATTGGGTACTTTATATAGTTTTCAAAAATATACCACGTAATAGTGCATTTTAAGATGGAATTATAATTATAATATGAAATAATGTTCAAATTGTAAAATGCACTAAAAATAGTGTTTATTATTAATAAATCACATGAATATTATAATATAAACAATTAATATTATCCTCTTTAAATGGCTAATCACACCCCCCAACTTGAGTTTTTCTAGTCTCGAGAAAAATGTATCTCAAAAGTATGAAATTTTAATTCCCTTTTTCAAAAACATTTTAATACACAATGCTTATCGAAAGACCTCATACCAAAAAAATTATGAAACCCATCAAAATAATTTAAAACAAGATAGGTCTATAAGAATATCCCAATCCCAAGACCGTTCCTTTATTCAAATTCATCGCCACATTTCATCCAATTTCAATAAAGTATGATGATGTGTTTTGTGTCACAAAAGACATGGGGGTTCATTTTTATTCAAGGGGAAAATGATGGAAATGTTAGGTAGGATCATATTTCAATATAAATATGAGTAATCAATTTTTTTGTATATATTTTTTTATTGTTTTTTTTTTCAATTTTTCCATTATAATTGAAATTGCACTCAATAAAGTCAACCCATATAGAGAGGCTTTTCCAATAACTCCCAGGCTCAAAGACCATAGGGCACCAAGTGAATCCCACATACTCAGTCATCATATTGAGTTAACTTAGTTGAAAACAAAGTAAAATTACCACAAATAGAGATAAAATTACTAACTCTAGGTCAGACAACTATGGAGTCATGATTCCCAAGTGCCAAAAGTCACACATTAGGTTATTTAATTGCTCTACATGCAAATTTATTGTTTTTTTATTTTTCTTTTTGAATAATCATATTAAAACTAAAATGATCATCAAACCTATGGTATTTATTTGGGGGACCCCATGAACTCAAACTAATACCCCACTATCTAAAAGATGTGTGTTTTTATTTTTTTATTTGGATGAAAATATAAATGATGAAATATCACATTAGACATCCACACTTTCCAAAATCTATGCACATGAACTTAAACTTTCATTAAAATCATAATCAAGGCATGAAAAAAATATTTTGATATTCAATTTTAAAGTATGCAATGTGTATTATAATGTTCAAGGTTAAAGGAATTTTTCCTTCCATTCATTTTTTATATTCCAAAACATTTAGTATTTTTTTTTTCAAAAGAAATTTTTTATTTCATCTCCCCCACAACTTAAAATAACACTATCCTCAGTGTTTTAAGAAAATAAAATTTATAAGGGGGTAGAGGCAGAAAAGGGAAGTTCAAAAAGGAAATTGAAAATGAGGATCATGGAATGAGTTTACATGGTGGTTGAAGTTGAAGTTGAAGTTCGTGTTGCACTCATTTAATCCCTTGATATTCATGTCACTCACAGAGTTCCCTAGTGGAAAGTAAAAAACAAAATAAAACAACAAAAACAAAACAATATATATATATATATATTTATATAATAAAAAAAGTAAAATATAAGTATATATACAAAAATTATAGAATAAGGAAGCATTATAAGTCTTAGTTTAATGGTAAGTGTGTGCCTTTGTCTCCCTTCAGTCTCGAGTTCAATTATTTGTGGCTTCTCCGGTTGTGACGAGGTTTGACCCATGACCTACGACATGTCCTTTTATATTTTTTTAATTATTTTTTTGTATTTTTTAACCTATAAACACATAAAAATAAAATCAAATATACTGATGATACATTGTCTTCTTTTTAAATTTCTAGGTAAGGTATTACTCAAGGATCACACCATGTGACACAGATAAATATGGAGCTCCCCTTTCATACCCATCCATACTCATAATAGAAGAACAGGTAAACAGTTTATTTTTTTAAATATCAAAATGATTCATTAATCTTATGTTAAAAAAATGATTCACAATGATTGTAAACATGAATACCAAGGGTTTCCTCTTGTGTAGTGATTTTGTTTAATGTCGTTAGCTTGACATGGATCCTAAATCTATCAATTTTTTCCCGGTTCATAGGTTGGCTCGGTTAACTCAACCTCTGTTTCCTGTTTATTGAGTGATTCAATGAATGGTTTTAACCTATGAACATTGACCTTAAAAATGTGACCACTTGTGGGATCCTGAATCTCTACCACCCCATGGCAGTACACATGATGCACTATGAATGGACCTAACCATCTAGACCTTATCTTTCCTGAGTGTAAATTAAGTTTCGAACAATACAAGAGAACAAATTTTCCCGGTTTAAAGTGTTTAGCTTTGAGATTACTAGATTGGTAGGCTTGAACTCTATATTTATTTATCCTTGATTTTTTATAAGCCTCTATCATAAGTTACTCAAGTTCATTAAGACATAATTTCCTCTTTGCTTCAACCAAAGAAATGTCTAAATTCATTTTTTTGATTGCCCAAAATGCCTTATGCTCAATTTCAACTAGTAAATGGAATGATTTTCCATAAACAAAACTATATGGTTACATTCCTAGGATGGTTTTGAATGTGGTACAATATTCTCAAAGAGCATCCAAGAGTTTCTCAGACCAATATTGCCTAGAGGGGTTGACATTTTTTTCAAGAATTTTCTTAATCTCCATATTTGTTAAACCAGCTTGACCATTGGTTTGAGGATGGTACATAGTGGAAACTTTATGATAAATACTATACTTAAACACGAATGAATATAATGGGAAATTGTAGAAATGGGTTCCTTGAACACTGATTATATCCCTAGGAATTCCAAATCAACAAAATATGTGATCTTTCAGAAATCAAATCACAACATGATGGTCATTGGACTTGGTGGGAATTTATTCAACCCATTTTGAGACATAATCAACAACTAATAGTATGTAGAGGTATCCCCTAGAGTTTGGGAAGGGTCCCATTAAATCAATTCCCCAACAATCAAAGATTTCAATGACCAGAATGGGAGTGAGGGGCATTTGATTCCTTTTGGTAATGGATCCTAATTGTTGACACTGAGGGAAACTTTTTTAGAATTGGAAGGAATACTTAGTGATTTTAGGCTAGTAGAAACCACTTTGTAGGACCTTTGTAGTGGTTTTATTTGAGGAAAATTGGCCTCCACATGCCTCTCTATGACAAAATTTTAGAATGGAATCTTGCTCAGACTCGGGAACACATCTCCTAATGATTTGATAAGGATAGAACTTGAAGAGTTAGGGATCATAAAACACATAGCGGTTGACATCATAAATGAATTTCTTCTTATCTTGGGTCCCGAGGAATTTTAGAATGTCACCCATAACCAAATGGTTTTCTATGTCAGCATACCATAGGCAATCACTCACAGAATAGAGGTACTCATCGGAAAATTAATCAAACACATAAAGGTGATGTGAGTTATCTTTGAATTACATCCAAGAGATATGATCAGCTAAAACATTTTCAACACCCTTTTATCCTTAATGGTTAAATCAAACTCTTGAAGAAGAATGACCCACCTAATTAATATAGCCTTGGAATCTTGTTTTTGGAAAAGGTATTTTAGGGCTGAATGTTCGTTGAATACAATAATGGGTGATCCTAAGAGATAAGACCTGAATTTCTATAAGTCAAATACAAAAACAAGAAACTCTTTATTAGTGGTGGTGTAGTTTATTTGTGAATCATTTAA
This sequence comes from Viscum album, assembly GCA_963277665.1. Classification (NCBI taxonomy): domain Eukaryota; kingdom Viridiplantae; phylum Streptophyta; class Magnoliopsida; order Santalales; family Viscaceae; genus Viscum; species Viscum album. The sequence continues at coordinate 2,050,851,598 of OY728146.1, read as the reverse complement.
ATATTTTCTTTCATAAGCAATGACACATGGATTTTTCTCACACTGTTGTCCTAATACTGCTCCTATAACGAAGTCACTATCATCACACATGAGCTAAAAAGAAAGTTTCCAATTTGGATATTGTATGATAGGTGGAGAGATAAGAGATTAATTGAGTGTAGATAATGATTCCTCGCAGCATTTTGTTCATAAAAATTGAGCATCTTTCACCAATAGAGCACAAAATGGTTGAGAAATAGAGTTGAAATTACTAATGAACCTTATATAGAAACCATAATGTCCTAATAAGTACCTCACTTCCTTAACAGTTTTAGGAGAGGGAAGGTGAAGAATTATGTCTACCTTAGCTTTATCAACTTCAATCTCTTTACCAGATACCAGATGGCCTAGAACAAGTCCTTATTTTACCATAAAATGGAATTTCTCACAATTTAGGATGAGGTTCTTATCCTCTCATCTTGAAAAAACCCTTTCAACATTCATAAGGCATCCCTCAAAAGTATCCCCAAAGATAGATAAGGCATCCATGAAGACCTCTAATAATCCCCCACCATGTCTGAGAAGATTCCCATCATGCACCGCTGGAAGGTACCAGGGGCATTACATAACCCAAAGGACATGCGCTTGAAGGAAAAAGTGATGAATGGACAAGTGAAGGTTGTTTTCCCTTGATCCTATAAGGAGACCTCAATTTGATTATACCCTGAGAATCCATCTAGGAAGCAATAGAATTGATGACCCTCCACTCACTCGAGGACTTGATCAATAAAGGTTAAGTGGAAATGGTCTTTCTTGGTATAAGATTTGAGCTTCCTATAGTCAATACAGACTCTCTATCCACTAATGACCCTTGTGGGGAGAAATTCACCATACTCATTGGTGATCACAGTGATTATAGCTTTCTTTTGGGCTTACCCACTCACTCTCAACAATGGGGTAGATGATACCTTATTTCAACAACTTAAGAAGTTCTTTCCATAACACATCCATAAGATTTTGATTGAGTCTCCTCTGAGGTTGAAGACATGGTTTGGATTAAAATTCAAGAACAATCCTATGAGTTCCAATGAGTGGGATAATCCTATGAATATCATAAAGGGTCCATCCAATTGATTTCTTATGCTTTTCTAGGACATCCAAAAGCATCATCTCTTGATTGGATTCAAGAGAGGAAGAAATGAAAATAAGAAAGGCTCAATTGTACCCTAAGAATGCATACTTGATTGATGAAGGTAGGACCTTAAATTAGAGATCATATTGGCTATCACTTTCCAAGGAAGGATGGGACTTTGTATTGAACTCGGTTTCTTTGTCTAGAGTTCTTGACAGAAATATTCCTTGTGAATGTAATTTTCATCCACTAAATTATCCATATTAGTGTCATGAATGGGTATGGACTCAATGTTATTGATTTTACCAATGGTATCATTGATTAGTGATTCAAGAAAAGAATCAATAGAGCTATTTGAAAGAGATTCAAGCCATGGAGACAAATTTCTCTCACGTTAACAAAGAAAATCAATCTCTTCTTGACTTAAAAATCCTTTAGTAATCCATTGATGTTCCTCTAGTTCACTACCAACACTACTAATCCAATTAATCTCATGTATCTCTTAATCATCCCCAGTTTGAGAGTTTTCATTGTATATGTTCAAGTCTAGACTCATGTTTCCAAAGGTAATGGTAATGTTCCCATTTAGGACTCAGATAATAGAGTTAATTGTTACAAGGAAGGGATGACCAATGATGATTGGGGTTTTCTCCCTAGGACCTAATATTGGGTGATTTACAAGAACAATGAAGTCAGCTGGGTAAATGAAATTTTTAACTTTCACCAAAACATCCTTTAAGATCCCCTTAGGAACTCGGACACTACGATCAACAAGTTGAAGAGTGACAGATGTGGGTTGGAGTTCTTCAATACCTAACTGACAATACATGGCATAAGGAATGAGTTTCACACTATATCCTAGATCACAAAGGGATTTGACAACTTTGTTCTCTCCTAACTCAACATTTATGTATGGACATCTTAGATCTTTCAACTTTGGAGGAATGGTCCCTTGAATGGTGGTACTCACATTATCATCCAAAAGGACTTGGTTTTTATGTGAAAATTTCCTTTTAAAAGTGAAAAAGTCCATAAAGTACTTTTATTTGGTTGGAATGGTTTAGATTGCATCAATAAGGTGGATGTTCAACTTAACCTGAGAGAAGATTTCCCTCAAAGTCTCATTCAGTTCTAGTTTAGTTTTTTCTCTCATGCATTGAGGGAAAGGAGAAGGTTGTTTGATTGTTTGGTGTGGTTTTAGTTCCTTAACATTCTCATTGGGTTTTTCAGAATATATGGGTGGTTCTTCATCATTTTCATGAGTTTTTAAAGATTTTAATAGTTTTGGAATGGCTTTTTCGGGTTTCTCAATGGATTTCCCACTTCTTAAACCAGTTACTGCTTTGAGTTATTCATGAGGGGTTTGTATGTAATAAGATTCTCCCCTTAAATTTGAGTATGTTACCACCTGAGTAGGAATGGTTACCTTCCTAGTTTTAATGGTTTGTAGTTCATGTTTAAGGGATGATACTTTTGAGTTCATTTTCTCCATCTGTTTACACAACTGCTCAAGGATTGGAAGAGGGACAGATTGAGTAGGGGCTTGTGCTGGTTGGTTTATCCAAGGAGGATACTTTGTTTATTTTATGGGATGTTGGTATTGGACAAGAGGATGTTGGTATTGGTATATTTGTGTTTGGAATTGGTTATGGTTTTGGAAATTTTGTGTAGGGTAGAGGTTTGGTCCTTGTGGTTGGCTAGGTTTTTGGTCATCTTTCCATTGGAAGCCTGGGTGGTCATTATACCTTAGGTTGAATGTGTTTTGTTATTGGGTATTTTGGAAGTTTAGGTAATTGAATTCATTAGGTGGTACTCCTAGAAAAAAATATTTTATGGATGGAATGGTTGGGAAGTTATCTGTTTTGTGTTCATGTTTGTCACAAATTGTGCAAACAGGGTCTACAGTTTGGATTTGATGGATTTTCCTATGGTTTATATCTTCTACCTTCCTAGTGAGTGTTGTGAGTTTATCCTTAAGGATTTCCTCTTCTATAATTGTATGCATTCTATTAGTTCTTTGTGTATTTTCATAATAAGGTGATTTTCCCCATGTTTGATTTTGTTCAGCAAGGCTTTCTAGATACTAGTAAGCATTATTTGGGGATTTGTTTTTAAAGGCCCCATTGCACATCATGTCAATGAATTGTTTGTTCCCCAGGCCCAAACCTTCATTAAAAATTATCACTTATTCAGGAATAGAAAAACCATGGTGTGGAACCATGTTTAGGGTGTCTTTTAACCTCTCCCATGTTTCATAAAATACCTCCCCTTCTTTTTCAAAAAAGTTTTGTATGATTTTTTTAAGTGCAATTGTTTTGTGATGGGGGGAGTATTTTTGTATAACTCTCTTTACAATTGGTCCCATGAGTGGATTGATGAAGGTATCAGATTGTTTATCCAATTCTTTAATCAATACTTTAGTGAGAAATAAAAGAGCCTCATCTTAGATGACTCATGTTGATGTGGTGGGAACATGGTTTCAACAATGTCATTGAACTCTTTGACATGAAGGTATGTCATTTCTAACTCCATCCCATGGAAGGTTGGAAGGTGGTTTAGGACATGAGGTTTGAAGATATAGTGGGATTATACTAGGGAAGAATGCCTAATGTAAGAGTGTGCATTGGTATAGGCAGTTGTGAGGTATTCATTCATGGTTTGATCGACTTTATTCCCTAAGTTTGGGGTTATCTCATTTGGATTTCCATTTTGGTTCCCACATGGGTTTATGAGTTGGTTTCTTTGAAAACATTCCATTAAAATGGGATCAATTCATTACTCTAGAGTATTAGGAATATTATGATCTAATGGAAAAAAGTTATCTTGGTGTACTTGACACCCCAGCCGCAGGACTATCCACCCTAACTAAACGGTTTGATTGGTCATGAGTGTAGGTGGACATGCGCCAAAAGAAAAAAAACAAGAAAGGGAAAAGATAAGATAATTTGGATAAGAAAAGAAGAAATGGGTGAGAATATAATTGGTGTTTAGATGACTTACTTGGGTCCCCTAAAACAGAACCAAAATTTGGTTTCACCCAAATTTACCCAAGATTTTAGGTTTAAGTGGTCGTTTGTAGTTTAGCTTGGGTTGTCGAATCCTCAGAGACCTAAACAGAAACCTATAAACATGTACATTCTATGGATTTTTTTTGGCTATTAATTGGACAACATGGGTTGATTTTAGATGGTTTTAAGTGAATTCTAAGATACTTAAGTGAACTCAATTTAAAATAGTGTGTTGATCCTTGGTTATCACTTGGGGTGGATTGGATGAATTTTTTTTTAACGGTTTCAATTTCTTATATTTGAGATGGTTTTATTCAAGAAGATCAAATAACTTCATCACTTATTGGTTTAATGCCTAAAAACCCTAATAATAATCACATATACACTTAGAGGATCAAATTCATGATCACTTCAAGGTAAAGGTTCATATTAGCACTTGAAGTATGTGGCATTAAAATTCAACAAGGACAAAGAAGTTTTAAAATCATCAAATAAAAATATCAATTAAAAGAAGTGATTAGACATTAATGGGGTGATAAATAACATACAATACAGCCCCTTAATACTCCCTTGGATCAAACCATAAGAGGGTTATCCCTCCATTGATTCTATGGTTTCAATGGAAGCGGGAAGTAACCTCATTAGGGATAAATGGAGAAGTAAAAAAAGAAAACAATGAAATAACGATCACTCCACCATTGTGTGATAAATTTCACAAGGTATGGTGTGAATAAATTCATGCCTTGAGGAAAAGGTATAAAAATTATATGAAGAATAATAGAATAAGAGGAAAGAAAGAACTTTTATTAAGAAACTAAGGTGAATTGAACAACTTACATGAGAAAGAAATGTGATTAAAAACACAAAGCAGCAGCATAACACTACAATGAAACCAAGCACAAAAGATGATCAAATACTTTAAAAAAATTGCCTTAAATAGGAATTTTTGATGCCTTGGGTCGATCCAACAATAGTGTAAGTCACTTAAATTAATGGTGGTGGGCCTAAGTGGGTGGAAAGTTAAGGGATAGTGTACTTTTCCACCCTTGACAAGCAATCCAAGCCAACTAGAATCCACTAAACAGAGGCAACTAAAGGAGTATCTAGATGACCAGATTTCATTGTTCCATAGAATTAAAAACTGAATATAAACATGTCCCCTGAGTTTCTGTAAAATTTCATCCAAAATGGATATTTTTTTTGCGAGATATGTGTAAAATGGTGGGATGTTTTTCTAGGCTTCAGAATCTAGTCCAAAATTTTATCTCCAAATTGGGATGCATGTAACTCCATTTAAAACTCAGAATTATCTATTGTAAATATTGAATGAAATATTCCCCTTGATTTCCTCTATCTTCAGTTAAATTTTCATAATTATTTGTTTTTTACTGTGTCTAATACAGTCTCTTTTTTGGGTTGTTTTCTAGTTTACTTTGCCCAGAATGTTGTTGGTTCAAGGACAACTTTGGTGGTATTAAATGTGAATCTTCAAGTGTTCCAAAAACATGAATTGTTCCTTATATAATGGGAGACTTTAAAATAAAATATGAAAATAAAATCAAGATCATTGGGTATTTTATATGGTGTTCAAAAATATACCATTTAATAATGAATTTTAAGAAGGAATTACAATTATAATATGAAATAATGTTCAAAGTGTAAAATGCACTAAAAATTGTGTTTATGATTAATAAATCACATGAATATTATAATATAAACAATGAATATTAGACTCTTTCAGTGTCTAATCAATACCCCCTTTATCAGTGCTAAAAAAAGCGATGTTAAAGGGGGTCTTTAATGGTGATTTTTTAGCACAGTTAAAGGAGGTCTTTAATAGCGCTAAAAAAAGTGTTGTTAAAGGGGGGATTTTATTAGTTATTTTTACAAGCACTGACAAAGGCCCACCCTTTATTAGTGATTTAAAAAAAGTTATGATAAATTGGGACTTTTATCAGCACTTTTTTACAAGCGCTGATAAAAGTATACTTCAAAAAAATTATATTTCATTAAAAATAATATATAAATATATAAATATATTTATATTGATATAAATATAATATATATTTTTTAAAATTTGTTTTAGATAAGGTAAATAGGAATTTACACATAATATATAAGATATTTAGTGAAAATGAATTATAAAATAACTAAAAAAATATTTTTAATTAATAATTTGATTATTATTACTGATTAATGGTCAATTAATATTAATTTGAAGATAATAAAAATCAAAAAATTAAAAAAAATATCTAAAATAAATTTAAAAAAACATAACTCGAACTTCAAACAAGCATAAATTTTGATATGGGTGTCTGTTTGGGCTTTACCGGATATCAAATCGAATTCTGTTATGAGTTATACACCCTTAATGATAGAGGTAAACCTATGTCACATTTTTTAGGCCAAAAAAAGGCTTATAAGGCCTCCAAAACTGGGTTTTTAGTTGGGGTACCCCAATTTTTTAACATTTTATGAATTTTTACCCTCATTTAAGGGGGTATTTTTGCCTTTTTTCAGTGAGAACTGAATTTATTCTCAGGTATTACATTCATATTGGTATTATGGTTTTTAAATTTTATCATTTTTCACAACGTAATTTTATTTATAATTAAATATACGCATGTTTTCTTATATTTACTTATAATAAATCACTCATATAAATACATATATCAATATATTTATAAAAAAATGTATATTCTACTATATCTATATAAATAGATATTCTAAAAATGTATTTAAAACAATATCTAACCATTTTTTACATTATACAAATATATTTATAATGTTTATATATACATATATGTGTGTATTAATAAATATATATATATATTTATATTATATTCTAGTATATTTAAATTAATATAATATATAATATATTTAAATAAATATAATTATATATATCACACACACATATATTGTATAAATGTATTTAAAAATAATTATATAAATATATGTAAATATATATATATGTAAATATATATATGTAAATATATATTTATATATATATAAATGAATATAAATATTATTAAATAGATATAAAAACAACATGGTTTAGTGTTAAAGGTGTTACATCTTCGAAGGAGAGGTGTAGGGTTCGAATCCAGGTGGGCACGCATGAGGATGGAAATTCTAAAAGTTCTGATAAAAGGGGCGGTGGTGTAAAAAGTGCTGATAGGGGTAGCACTATTAAAGGGGTCAAGGAAGTGTTGATAAAGGGGTTAGAGCTCATGGATGTCTAAAAAAATACCCCCTTTTATCAGCGCTAAAAAAAGTACTGTTAAAGGTCCCCTTTAACAGTGCTAAAAAACACTATTAAAAGGTCCCTTTAATAGAGGTTTTTTAGCACTGTTAAAAATTTCAGGTTTTTAACAACACTGCTTTTATCAAAAAAAATTAGTGATGATAAAGGCCTATTATAATGCTGTTAAAGGCCTTTTTTGAAGTAGTGTTGGTATCATGCAATTCCATATCCCCAGGATAACTACAACAAATAGAACAAGTTCATAACTGAAGATATGCTCTACAAGAACAGGCCCTGACCGAATCTCACTGACATTGGGCTAGAAGAGAGTATTCTATTGATATACTTTTGTGTCATGCATCTGAGAATATCAAGCAATCCTCCCTCTTAGAGGATGCCAGCCATCAAATAGTGAAGATGTCTGAAATAGCACAACGGTCTTCAGAAACGGGTGATTTAAGTGTGTGCTGAATGATGCACCCAACCCATGTTTGAACAAAAACTCCAAAAAAATAGAAGATAAGTTGCAGTAATATCATCCAAAATAGTTTGAGATCTACCCCAGCCTGCATGGATGGGGGATTTTTTAACCCAACCCTTGAGGTTAACAAACTCAACCTAAAGGGCTATGAAAGCAGAATGGGAACTACCCCATCCCTCAGGGTTGGAGACTTTTTCACCCTAAAAACCACCTCCTCAATAGGAATCTATTTTCTCCCGGTTAGGGAAAATGATTCAAAATGGATCCTCCTAGATCATTCCATCTCATGATCCAGTATCCTCATTGGGGACATGCATGACCGAGTTGTTTGTAGATTCCCTTCAGATTACTATCCACCAAACAGCTCCCAAGAAATTAACAAAGGAGAATACAAGGCCTCATATAAGACCTAAAAGAACAAAATATTGTAAAGAAACTGGTAGAATGAATGTAATTCATTTTTCATAAGTGAATGTCATTAATGTTGTCACTAAAAAATATCCTTAACACAAGTCCAATTAAGAGGAGTCAGAGGAGTAGGTTCTGATCCATAATGTTGTACACACCAAAAAAATGAAGAAGGTATACATACTCAGAACCAGATTCTTTCCCGAAATATGGGCATTCCCCTGAACAATCCACTATTACCTCCTCGAAAGGCATCAAATAGGTAAAATGGTAAGAGTCAAATTGTGCCTCACCTCCCTCTTAGGGAGGTTAGAATCCTTTCTCTGGAAGAGTGGTTTTTCTAGAAGGAGGAGGAGATGAAAGAACTAAGGAGAATCAATGCAGAACTACTCTAAGGTATCCTTTTTCCTAGATACCTTCTGCAAGTAGATCCTAAAATTGCACTTCTAGTTTTTTAACCTCAAAAAAGAGAGTTTTTTCACAGTAACTCAAGTATATTTGGAATATCCACTCCATATGGGATACCAACCACCAATATATTTGGATCCCATAGCAGTAGATCGAGAATTACCTCCATTGGGTACACAGCTAGAATATGGCCATGCACATCCTTACAAACCTTCCCCAATAGGCTACCCATGACAATTGCCAATATTGATTACACCAATGTTCCTACCGATCATTGTTTAAGCTCTATTCACTGCACCTATTTAGATTCCAGCTCAGTCATATGTTCCCCAAATGCTTATAAACACCATTGAGTCATTGATGGCTCAATTGGAATCCATGGAGCAACGACATGCACCAATACAACCAGAAATGAAGTCTTACCCCAAATGGGTATATCTTAATCTTCCCCCAAAAGATTTTGGGAATCCTACATTTTCAATATGTATTTCATCTCTCTCTGTGATCCCATAATGGGGAACCCTAAACAGCAGAAGGTAGTGAAACTTATATGCTTCGTGAAATCACTTTAGGAACCAGCCTTTATATGGTACACAATTTTACAAGCTTGATTAATCATGGTGTAGAAAGACCTTCATCAGAATTTTCTATTATATTTTATCTCAATGATACAGAAGATAACAATATTCGACCTCACAAACTACAAAAAATAGGATAATGAAAGGGTCTCATATTTCATTACTTGTTGGAAAGGATTGATATACTATTTAAACCTACCGTTATCTAAAGAATAATTGTTTCCCATCTATGTAGAAAATCTTCGTGACAATTTTCACACACTGTTAATCCCTATGAAATACACAGGAGGGTTTTAGAAAATTACCTCAATTTCCCAATAGGTGAAAAACTCCATTGTAGGGAGAAAGGAAAAATCCTGAGTAATTCCATCAACTCAAGGAATGATAAAAGGAAAATAAGAGGTTACTACAGTTACACCTAAGCAGGCCCCAATACTAACTCATGCTTCAAAGCCTACACCATACCATATGGATCCACCTCACGAGTGTCAACAGCATTTCATGCCTCATCAAGATGATCATAGAGACCCACAGTGAAAGTAGTTTGAGGAGATTAAGAACAAGTTCTATTATTTTCAAAATAAACAAGTCCTCAGCTACTTCATCTCGGCATTAGAAAACAACTTGGTCAAGTTTACAAAACCCAATAATCCCTAAAAGGAAGGTGATGAAGATTTTCTAAATTATTTACCCTTCCATCAGATGTTGGGGCACCACATCTAGGATTTCTTTGTTTTCAAAGGCCCCCTACAAAATATGGTAGACTCTGGGAAAGTGAAGTTAAAGAACTCACCTGCTTAGTTGGTGTATGTTTCCACCACTATTATAGTAGAGGAAGAAAATGAATTAAAATAAGTTAAGAGTAAGATTTCATAGAATTTTAGTGAATGGATTGTTAGAAAAATGATCAATCGGACTCATGTTATTCTACTAACATAGTTGAAACAACCAACTGGGCCTCCTGCCATTTTCGCTACAGCATGGATAACTTCATCGGTAGCTCAGTCCTCCAATGGTCAATCCTCCAAAAAGTGACATGTCCAAAAGGATAAAAATAAAATGTAGGAATATGTGCATTGAAAAATCCGAAACAGTTTTTAACTTTAGCAGACTTTATTCCTACAGTTCCAAAAGTACAAGCACTGCCCCGCTAAATGGTACAACAAGAGTCATCTCATCAGGTGGAATTTTCATCAGATGAGGAGTTTATTTTCAGTTCCATTAATATTTTTCACTAAATGGATCCCTTCACACATAATGATACTAATTATAAACCTGAATTTCCCACAATTTATTGGGGAACTGAGTGAAGTGGTTTTTATAATTGAGGGTACAAGGGAGGACACAGTCGTGTCAGAATTCGTTACTTCAACCATACCCCTACTTGAGTCGTCTATGTAGCCTAAACTCATGGAAGAGCTCTAAAAAATCTCACAATTAATAAGGGTATTCCTCCATGCATCACATGATCTTCCCTAACACAATCATCCTAGAAGGATTTGTTATCACCTAATCAACCTCAACATGTAGGAATATCCAGTCGACCTAATCCACCAAGAGAGAAACAACTTATGATTCTTACTCTAAGGGATGGCCCATATACATCAATAACATAATCTCCTAAATTTACTACAAAATAACACTCTCATACTAGTAAATGCAGACTTGTGGATCAAAAAATATGATTTCTTGAAGAAAATGGTCCAATTAAAAGAAAAATTATGAATCCTAGATACTTTTAGTTTATCAAAAGATCTTAGAGAATCAATTATTGAGGCCTTATAAAGACCTTGGGAGTTTTAAGTTGAGGTTTTTGTTGTTGAATTATATCATGCAGCTAATGATCCTTCATAATTCCATGCAGTCGTCTCTTTTACTAACCAGGATGAGGATGTTTTCATACAAGGACACGTCAGACCCTTGTATATATCTGGTAGGATATATGACATTTATATGAGATGAGTATTTATTGAAAATGTCTTAGGAGTCAACCTCATTCCGACCCGGACACTTCACCAAGTTGGTCTCAATGAATATCACTTTTCTCCCTCCACTCTAATGTTACAAGGTTATGAAAAGAATGATCAAGAGCCTCTTGGTGAGTTCACACTCAGAACTTAGTTCAAGAATCTCATGTTTGACTCAGAGTTCATGGTTTTTCAGTAGGATACAACTTTCAATGCCCTACTGGGAATACCTTGGCTGCATCAGCATGCGTCCATTTTCTTGTTATATCACCAATGCCTCAAATATTGTGTAAATGGTCAAATTGGGACATTGTATGGTGAAAATTCCCCATTCAAATCATGTGAGTCATAATAAATTAATGTAGGGTTCTACAAAAAGGGAGGAAAACAATTCATGGATGATAATGATGCCTGGATTAATGCCCCAAATGGTTTAGAGATGATCCCATCTAACCCTTTCAATCATCTCAACACAAATTACTTGCCTCCCATTCATCAAATCGAAGGGGTGGATCCAAATTTAGGCACCCACTCAGTGACTTCTTTGATGTCAATTATGATAGATGAGCCTGATGGTGATGAAAAAATTATCAACACTCTAAGTAATATTGAAAACTTGAATGAAAATGTTTTCATTCCATCTCTTGAGATCCAATGAATATCGGTTCTATCAGCTGGGATAGAAAAAGTTATTATGGAAATAGTAGAATTCAGAGAGGCTCATTATCAGACCCTCTTTTCCCCTTCAGAACTCCAAAAAGGCTTATCACAATTGATTTATCTAGAAATGATTGCTTCATCTTCTAGACACCCAAATGGTGACTCCCATATTCCCTATGAGGAAATTTCTTCACCACCTACTCCCTAATTAGAGGAGATAGAAGTAAAACTTGATGAATAAAAAGAAGAGGTGGACCTTAGGGATGTTCCTCCAACATTTAAGGAAGGCACCTCCATCACTGTGGATGAACTTAGAGATAAAATTGGGTATAGAAGAAGATATGTAACCCAGTATGATTAGTGTGGACATGAATCCCAATGAAAATAAGGTTTATACCTTCTTTCTAAAGAAACACTGTGAAATTTTTTCCTGGAGTTAGAAAGATATTCCTGGACTCAATCCTGAGGTGGATACCCATCATTTGGGTTTTCCAGAAGATCATTGTAAATAAAAATAAGTAGTTATAAGGACACACCCAACTCACACCTATAAAATTGAGGATAAATTGGATAATATCATCGAGGTCACCTTCATCCAAGAGGTTAAATATTCAAAATGGTTCACCAACATTGTCTTTGTGAAAAATAAAAATGGGAAAATCATAGTCTACATTAACTTCAGAGATCTCAACTGGTATTGTCCCAAAGATGAATTCTCGATTCCAATTATAGAAATATTGATTGATGAAACATATGGTTATGAATACCTATCCTTTATGTATGAATATTCTAGATATAACAAAATCTGGATGGACCTAGAAGATGAATAGGCCATAGCCTTTAGATCCTCTTAGGGAGTGTTCTACTATCAGGTGATTCCTTTTGTCTTAAAGAATTATGACACCACATATAAATGTTCCATGCATCACATCTTCAAGCCCTTAATAGGGAAGTTTTCTAAATTTCACATTGATGATTTGGTGATCAATTCCTGACAACATTCTAACCACTTGGCTAACCTGGAAACCATCTTCCACAAACTGCGACAGCATAGCTTGAAGAGGAATCCCTTAAAATTCACTTTTAGGGTAATCTTAGGGAAGATTATTAGCTTCTTTGTATGCCATTGAAGCACCAAAGATTATCCTGAGAAAACTAAATCTATTCTTGGAATTTCACCTGATAGAAACCTTAAATATTTTGAGTAATTCAGAAAATTTGGCCTACATCTGGAGCTTCATATCCAATCTAGTGAGAAAGTGTTTTCCCTTCACCAAATTGATGAAGAATGGGTTCATGTATAAGTGGACCAATTACTATCCAGAATCATTTAATACCCTCAAAAAGTCCCTATTGATTCAATCGGTGTTGATTTCACCTATTGATGGAAATCCTCTCATTCTATATGTAACGACCCTAGAGTGATCACTATGTTATTTTATTGTAAAAAATAATGATGCTGGGAATGAAAATAGCCTCTATTATCTTAGTATAACCATGATTTATGTAGAGAATAAATATTTAGATATTGATAAGAGCTTCCTGGTGTTAATATTTTTGGTTTAGAAGCTAAGTCACTATCTACATCACCACGAGGTCCAACTGGTCTCGAGCAATAACCCGATCAAATACATCCTCAATTGTCCTATGTTGAAAGGGATTCTAGAATGGTGGGAAGTTATTATACAAAAATTTTATATACAATTTGTTCCCCAAAAATAAGTTAAAGGATAGGCCTTGGAAAATTTTCTAGAAAAACACTCATCTATAGAAATGTCATCATTAAATACTGAATTTCCAGGTGAAGAGGTATTATCTATTCAGGATAACCCCCAAACATAGGAAATGTATTTTGATGATGAATCCAGGAGTCCAATAGTGAATATAATGGAGGACCCTAATATAAAAACGTTGGGTTAGGGATCATGCTCATTTCCCCAGAAAGAGTGGTCTTACCATAATTTTTTATTTTGTTAGAAGGTTGTACCAATAATGAGGTAGAATACCAATCCCTCATTGCTGGTCTGTAACTGGCACTCCAAATACCAATGAATCACTTGGAGGTAAAAGGAGACACAGATTTGGTAATTAAACACATCAATGGTGATTAATACATCAGAAAAGAAGAACTAATCCCCATGATTGACTGTGTTTTAGGGTTAATGGAAGAGTTCCCCTCAGAACCAACATTGAATCGCATACCCCAATCACAAAATTCCCAAGAATATGCATTGGAAAATGCATCCACATCTTTGGAAGATCCAAATCAGGAAAAAATAATTATTACCATCGCCCATCACAAAATGGTCTCACCTTTTGTTTGGGTCATAATAGAAGAGATCAATGAATTTATACCTATCCCAACACCATATGGTCCTACCACTACATGAATGATTATAATAATAGACTACCTTTAGAATGGAATACTCCCACTAGATAGAGAAATAAAATAACAAATCCAATGGTGATCAACCAACTTCACTCTATATGATGGACCAAATTACCAAAAAATCCTCTACAGATGAGGTTTAGATGAAGTCATTCTCACATGTATCGATGGATAATAGGTTACGACCATTATATATGAATTACATGCTAGGGCCTATAGTGACCATCAGTCTAGATACAATATTTCCACCAAATTTTAAGTATTGGATACTTATGGCCTTCAATGATGCAGGATTACGCAGAATTTACCAAGAAGTTCTGTTCTTTCCAAGTGCATGAAAACTTCATTCATCAACCCCTAGAGTTTCTACATGCATAAAAGTACTCATTTCCATTTTCCATATGGGGTATAGATATTGTGGGGCCATACCCTCCATCCATGGACAAGTAGTTCAAGTACATTCTTATTGCTACTGACTTCTTATCCAAATGGGTTGAGGCAATACCTCTCAAAGAAGGCAGGGAAAAAATCATTGTTAGGTTCATGAAGGATAAAATCATTTTTATTTTTGGTGTACCTCAAACATTTTTGATGGAAAATGGAACCAATTTCTATTTGGATAATGTAGAAAAGCTATATCGGGAATACAATATCAAATCCAATTATTCATCCCGCTATCATGCAGTGGCTAATGGAAAAATTGAGGCTTTCAACAAGACCCTATCAAAAATACTCTAGAAAATGGTGGATAAATATAAAAAAAATGGCCTAACAAAATCTTCCATGCATTATGGGATTACTAAACTACGACTCGTACCGCAACACAGAAAACCTCGTACTCATTGATATAAGTAACATAAGTAGTCATGTACATTGAGGGCTAGTTTTCATCACTCTATGTTTCCATATTTGATCAACTATCTGCATATGAATTGGAGAAACTGTATAAAAAATGATTACATACCTTACATCACTTTGAAGTTTACCAGAATCAGATAGCATGAGATTTTAACAAAAAGGCCCACCTCTGTTCATTCCTCTAAGGAGAATTGGTTTTGGTCCTTAGTACTCCAATGATACTAGGAAAGAAGCCTCCAAAACTTGATCTAAAATGGTAGGGACCTTATTCAATACACAAGGTATACTCCAAAAAAGATTATTCCTTGATATCAATGGATGGAGAAATCATTACGAACCTGACCAATACAAGGTTCCTAAAAACATATTTCATGTAATCACATGAGATACGTTCTAGTTTAAGGATGTTAAACTGAATAGAAACATTTACATCCCAGCTGCAAGATGTTAAATAGTGTAGTTGGTCATCATTGCACAACCTTAAAAATAATAACATAAAGTTTTTGTTACGTGACGCTAAACTATGTGGCATCATCATCCTTGTCGCACGATGATAAATTGAACGACAAGAGGTCCTAGTTGTATGACCCAAAACTGCAAGACACTATTCTTCCTCACCACATGACATTAAATTATATGGTTAATGTCTCCCTTATTTGATGTTAAGATCCACAAAAATACCACGAGTTGACACTCCCTATGGTCCCTTGAATATGAGGAAGAAAAATGGGTAAATCTCATGAATAAGCTCCACTTACATCATTGCCACTCTATAATGGCATTTGGGCCCCCTTTTATGGGTATAATCCCCAAAATTTTCACATACTTACCACAAGATGATAAATTGAATGACCAACATTCTCATCATATGATGGTAAACTACACGATCTATTCAAGAATCATGTGTGGCTTGATTATCATTCTAGTGAGATACGTAGTGATGACCAAATCTCAAATATCGGGTCCAACTGCAACCACAAAGAAAATTTTTCCCTTTCCTTATGTATGAACCAGATCTGCACAGGGAAATTTTATAGAACATATGGCTTGATTATCACTACAATTAGATTCACAGTGATTCCTAGACCACAAGTCTTAGGACCGACCATTGTTTTGGAAAGTATCAAAGCCTCTTTCTCCAAATCAAAACTCAATTAGTGTAGGGAACATTATTTAATAAATACGTGTGGCTTGATTATCATTTCAATGAGATATGTGGTGACACCCAAATCTCATATCCTGGGTCCAACCATGAGAAAAAAATATATCCCCTTTTCCCTATGTTTTAATCAGATCTTCATAGGGAGACTTCTCAAGAACTATGTGTGGTGTGATTCTTGCTCTAGAAAGATATGTAGTTACACTTGGATCTTATCCCCTAGTCCAACTACAAAACTTATTTCACATCAAGTGACCAATATCCTTACAGCATGATGTTAAACTACATGGTTCTTGAAGAACTATATGTGGCTTGATTCTCATTTCAATGGGATACATAGTGATGCCTGGATATCCAATCTTGGGTCCATCCATAATTAAAAAATCCCCCACTATTTGTGTATGGATCATACCTACATAATTAATCTGGTCAAGAACTATGTATGGATTAATTATTTCCCTATAAATATATATAGTGAAGCCCAGGTCCAATACCCTGGTCTATCCTCAAGATTTCCTTCCTTGCATGTCAGTTCATCTTCGTTCTTATTGCATAAATTTAAACTACATGGGATAATCAAGAACTATATATGGATTGAGTCTCATCCTAATGAGATACGTAGCAATTCCTAGATCCTATCTCATGGCTCAACCACCACATCCCTAAAATTCTCTTATCCTTCACTTGTATTACCATTGTGCTATAAAATAAACCTTTACCATTCTTTATTTCGAACATCGAGCACATCTTACATGGGCTTAAGATTTTTTTAAAGATTTATTTTCATAAATATGGTGTATAAATTCACATTGGGGCTACTATAGTCCTAGATTAAATACCTTAAAAGGCACACCAGAGGTCCTAATTGTATGACGTTAAACTACACAATCTATTCAAGGACTACTTGTAGATTTATTCTCATTCTAGTGAGATACGTAGTAACATATGGGTTGTACACTTTGGTCCAGGAATGACATTCCTTTTCATGTTGGAATCACCCACATCCTTGTTTCATGACAATAAAATTCATGGTTCTTTAAGAACTACGTGTGGATCTATTCTCATCCTATTGAGATGCATAGTGACTCTTAGGCATTAACCCTAGTCTCAGCCGTGAGGTAAAGAAAAAAATGTCCTTTCTATTGAATACAAATAAATGTCTTTATAGGATCTTTGATTCTAGGTCACCTCATTAGGGGGGCCACTAAGGAAATAAAGATGTCCCCCCTCTACATATGAGTTAGATCTATACAAGGGACTTCTAACTCAGGGCCAATATCAGTCTAAATGCTTCCTTTGTTCTTGTAAATATCCCTTCCATACATCATACTCTTAATCTTGAACACTTTTAGATCTTCATAATCTTTCCCCAACTTCTTATAACATAATATATGATACCTAAGAGCTCTTTTTCCTGACTGTGTTGTAATATTCCCCAGTCATCTTTTCATAAGTTTCTCACAAATTTCAGAGTCTATCAGCTAAAGGATGCCACTATTGACTATGAAGTACATTCCCTAGTTGGACTTGCATAAAATAACCCAAAAATAGGTTTTTCAAATAATGTTAATTTATCCCTTGGGAGAAGCCTCTTCTGTCCCTTTTAATCTTTGATGATGGTATGTTGGAACCCGCAATTCAAAATCAGTGATCATCCCTTGGGTATTTTTCTCATGTCGTATCTCCTGATCTAAAAACCTCATGGTTTACAATTTCTTACCTCATATAAAAACTATACAGGAACGACCTTGGTCCGATAAGGCCACCTATCATCTATTGTTTCCATGATATTATGGTCCTATGCATATGACCTAAAACTATAGGTCTTATACTTCCTATTCTTGGGTCAAACCTGTGTAAAAATCTTATTCCTCTTATTCTTTGGAATTTATTTATTGAAATACCCCTTCCATATTCAAGTAATTTTCTCCACAAACCAAACCCTATGCTTGGGAAGATCCAAATCTCCATAAAATTTCATCATCTTTTAGTGATAGAATTTCAAAATTCTTGAGGAATTATTTTCTTGGCTATGCTGTAATATGCCCCATTTGGATTTGAATAAGTTTCTCACAAATTTTAGATCCTATTATCTAAAGTATTCCACTATAGACTATGAAATACATTCCCTAGTTGGACTTGCATAAAACAACCCACAAAATGCATTTGTTAACCAATAATAATTTCATCCTTAGGAGAGACATCCTCTAGCATCATAATACCCTTTCCCATATTTCTCTTCGGATCCAGAAGCCCCCAAATCATAGCATACAACTTTCTCCCCTCACACATGAATATAGTAGCGCATTTCTAGAAAGATTACTAAGAATGGTAGAATCATAAACCAGTCAGTCAAAGATAAAGACCTTAAATTATATCCCCATAATATCCTTACAATATGACTTTAAACTAAACAACATAATGACCTTATAGTACAACTTTAAACTACACATCATAATTACCTTGCAGTGTGACTTTAAAATACATCACATAATGTCCCCATCATAATATGTTAAACTAAACGGTTAATAACCCCTTCACCCTTTATCAGAAAGGGGCCTTCCCCACTAAAATTGACTATTTAACTAAATATACCCTCCTTCACACACCAAATTCATGTAGGAGTGGTTTCCCATTCATGGATTATTCTAATATAGATGATCCATTTATTCTCAAACATCTTTCCTTAGAAAAACCACCCATGTGGTCTTGATAAATACGAATCTCTATAAAATTCCTTCACCCATGAGTAATAGAATGTCAGAATTCCTAATAACTCCTTTTCCTGACTATGTAGTACACTCCCCATTTATCCTTGCATAAGTTTCCCACATAATGGGTCTGTAATCCTAAGGATAGCACTACTTGACTATGCAGGATGTTCCCTAGTTTTCCTTGCATAAAACAACCCCCATAACAGGGTTTTCAGCTAGAGGTAACTTCATCCTTAGGAGAAACCTCCTCTATTACCATATTTCACATTTTAGATTTAAAAAATATAAAATCATGGTTAAATATTCCCCTTGGAAGTATCTTAATAATATCATAACATTCCCATTCATCAATCCTTTTCTGGGTTTTCATCTTAAAATTCACGGTCCAAGTTGTTCGACCTAAAACACCATTCTCATCAGGCTATCCTTAATGACTTTAAACTAACTAAAAAAGATACAATAATCATCATATTCAAAAAAACCTAAAGGTAATTCTGAATAAAATTCAACTCTCAGCTCGCTAAACCTGCACTCCTTATGGTTTAGACAGAAATCGAGAGATAAAAAATATAAAAGGCACAAAAATTATTAGGCTAAAAAAACCTGAAAAGTGTGGCCCAAGAAAAATCCAAGTCTTACCCACTAAGACTCCTTTATATTGATATTTGGAAAAAATTAGGGTAATAACATAAAAAGAAACAAATTTTTTAGGGTTTTCCATATGACCCTGGAAATGGTCAAACTATTCTCACAAATCCCCCTGGATTTGGATAAAATTATAGCATCCTTCCATACTTGAGGTAGATCTAAAATCCAAAAAATGGTGTTGGAATGAATCAAAGTTCCCTAAAGTTACCTTATAACCAGATTCTTTTCGTTCTAAGTGAATATAATTCTAAGGGGGGGCATTTGTTGACATCGCAAAATGAATTTCATGGACTTTGCTGTAGAATTCATGATGTGACCCTCACTTAGACAACAAATTTCAAGTTTGAGTTTAATGTGTCTCCATTCCATAAGAATATGAAGGTTGTATTCCCATGTGCCGCAAGTCTTCTCCACATTATGGATTTCCAAGATCCCCCCTCTAATAGTAGGTTGTGGATTTCCAAGATCGATGATAAAAAAATTTTGATGCATTAAAATGAAATTTTTCTATTTATTTTTAGAACATTTATTGTATTAAACATATCAAGAAGAGTATATCTCTTAGATATATTTGATTTTATTATTCATGGAACCCAAACAGGCTTAAATATCAAAAGTTATGGCACTCAGAAGATAGACAAATTTTATAAAGGGATTTGTCTCACCTGCACCAAGGACTTGCGTAAAGGACCTACACTAAGGACCTGCTCCAAGTACCTATGATAAGGACCTGTGTGGAGTAACTCTCTCACATAAGTTTCTATATTTTCCTATAAATAGGTCCCTTGGGATCCTCATTTGAAGAACTAAAAAATTGGAAGAACCCCCGGACCTCTGATTGGGCAACACCTTCATCCAGGTCCCCCAAAATTTCTCAGGTAACTCTCTGAAACCTGGGAGAAAATTAAATTAAAGGGGATAAGTATGATCAAAGTCCCTTCAGGGTCTAAAATACAATACACCTATTCTAGTACACTTCTTCCATAATATGAAGTCACCTGCGTGAGGCCCCTTAAACAATGACCTTCACAAAACCCTTCCCAAGACACCAGAGGAGACCTAGGGTTCCTAGGCTGAGGCTTCACTAGAGTGTTGTTTCCTTGGTGGTCCATTTCTCAAGGAATATCCAGATCGCACGGGCCTTTTCCCCTTGCATGAATAATTTTTAGTTCCTCTCAGTCCCTACACGGCACACTTGTGCAACAAACTGCGTCGATCACCTAAGCCCAAGACTTGCATGAGTCACCCTTAAAGCCCTATTCTAAGCCACCCATGGTGGGGAATCTCCTTATTTGGATCCATTTTCCTATGTGGACTTGGATGAAACCTCCACCTAAACCTCCAAATTTGAAAAACCATGGCAAAAGGAACAACAGTGTGTCTCTCATTTGGATTTGTATTTCTACAGTCAGAGGTTTCCATCACTTGTCCTACCAGATGGTTATAATCCTCGGGGCATGTGTGGATTTGTATATCTACAATCATGAGGACCCCCACCCTATAGACAATGTTAGGAAGTTCTTGGTCTCAAATAAAAGGGTTATGATCATGTACTCCCCTTCTCATTTTTGAGACCCAGAGCCTACAGTGCCTATAATGGAGGGTGAGGATTATTCTTTCTTTCCTATTTAACATGTAATGACATCCTCCTCCCTTACTACAAGACCAATTTTAGGGAATCCCTCTTAGAGTAATCCCCTAGTATTTATTGTATGAGGTTTCAGTCTTTCTCCTCTATACCTCTACATCTTTCGCCTTTATTCCTACCTCATTTTCCATACCTTGGACTCATTTCACGGTTAATTGAATAGAGAAAAGTGTCATATCCCTAACCTCTTCTATCATAGCCCCGACCTCTTCCACAATAAGTAGAGGGGATAGAGTGGGTGGGTGAACTCAAAACCCTATCCCTCTTCCTATGGGATTTGTCTTCATGTTCACATGTAGATGAAAGTAGATTGTGTGGTTTTCTAGATATTCTAATACCTCTTATTTCTCACACTAATAATAACTCGTGTGGGCTTAGGGGTTAATGGTAATCATGAAATCTTCATAATACATGTGAAATATTGAACTATAAGAACTTTGATTCTTTCTGTAAATAGGATACATAGGAATCCTATCTAGGGATCAAGATCAATGATCATCCTCCTCAGGAATAATCCCTAATCATAATCCCCTTAATCTGAGCATCCTCCTCAAGAGTAATCCCTGAAGTAATCCCCAAAATCATCATGAGTTTAGAATCATGATTTGATACATCTATCATGGTCCTTTCTCAGGGAATCCTCTTTAGGATTAATCCCTAACTTAATACTATCAAAGGGGAATACTCCCTTATGAGACTAACCGAACTATATGGGATTTGATTCCCATCCAAATGGGATACGTAGGAAGCCTCTTTGAGGTACAAACCCAACACCCCAAATCAAACTTGTTCTCTCTAGGCTATATTCCTGGAAAGGTCTAATTCGACTTGGAAGTTTATATCTCTTACAGGTTCTTTGGGAAGATTTTCTAGAGTTCCTACTCCAAATCTTGACTAGGAACCTTATACCTAGACATCCTTTCCACATGATCTTAAACTATAAATATAGGTCCTTATCATGTGACCTTAAAAGTTATGATGTGTCCCATTAATCAGCACCGAACTATGTGGGTTCTAATTCTTTTCACAAGGATGCATAGGAAGCCTATCATATGGTTTTGATCCCAAACATCAAAAAAAATCATGTTCCCTTGGATGATGATGCACTCCAGAGTGCCCCACTGTGTGGCTAGAAAAATAACGCCATCATCATGATCAAGGAATCTCTAATTTGTGTATAAGAGGATACCATTTATGGAGAACCTTGGATACATATAGATATCTCCATTGATGAATAACCTCGACTACATACAGGTGATTCTATATTCTATACATACTAATAATTTGTTGTTAATTTGAGGTTAATCCACATCATACTTGGGATATCATGAATATGTCTTAAATCTATAAGAGAGTCTCGAAGTAGGAAATAATTCCCCCAAAAAGGGTGTGATGAGCCCGACCTCCCATACTCTCTACCAATGTGAGTTCTCAAGCATCATTGAATAAACATATCAATAAGCACCTACCTTTGGAAAGCAGGCCCCCTTGGATACAGAACCGTTGGGTGTTTCTAGTTCCACAAACAAACTCATTGGAAACCATTTAGAAATAGTGATTCCTAACCAGAATACATATTTTGAGGGTAAAAACATAAAAACATTTCATGACATAAAATTAGTTTTAGTCATCTTACACCATCCACGTGACTGTAAGTGTAGTAAAAAATATGTTAAGAATATAGAAGATCAATATCTCCTTTATCTCCACCACTAACATCATGTTCATCCCACTCATTACGAATATCCTCACATGAACCATCACCTTATGCATCTTCATAATCATAAAAATTAGGAATTTCATGACCACAACCACCATTAATAACACTATCACCATCACTAAGTGTATTATATAATGACTAGATCATCGAAATACATATATGAAAAACTAGAACAGAATTTGGAATATGATATAGACATAAGTCTATCATACCTTATGTGAAATTATCAATGACATTATTACTTATTTTACACTTCCACATGTATAATATTTTTTCCTAAACTGATTTTTCATGATCCTACTGAATCTTGGTGCCACTATAGGTGTTACAGATTCTTGAATTAGGCCAATACATTTTAGGGATGATAATATTTTAGTGTTTATATAGGACTCTCCTTTGGTTCTCATCATCTAATATCTATATCAAAAGGTTATTCATCCTAAATTTGAAATATTATTTCTCATAAATATCCTCTATAACATGTTGTTGACAATATAAATAATATATTTAGTGTAACACCCTACGGTTTTACAAATAAATTTAATATAGAATGTAATGAATGAAACACTAAGTCTTTGTTATTATAACCTAATTTTTAAACATAATTTTTTCGCCTCTATGTTTTGAATTTCAAAAAATGGACATACACAGTTGTGATCAGTAAGATACTTAGAGTCTGAAAGGATCAACTTAAATTTTTGGCAAATGGTAACTTGACCATTATGAATAGTAATACAGCCCTTATGAATAGTAATATGACCCTTATGAATAGTAACCTCACCCATGAAAGTATAAATAAAATTTAGGCACCTTATCAATGAGAGTAAATATTTTAAAAATTAATAATTGAGTGTTGGAATTTTTGTCAGTAATAAATATTTATCTACAATTTTAAATTAATAAATTGATTTAAAATAAAATTAATTTTTATAAAATATATTCCTAAATAAATATTTTTTATCTTATTATTTTAGGATAATTTAATGATACATTAATTAATTTCCAGGGTGTTATGAAATAAGTTTTAATTTTAAAAACTGTATTTTTTGAGTAAATGATGATTTTAATTAAAAATTAAATTTATCATATTTAGAAAATTATTTTGATAAAATGGAGTTTATTTTATAATTCTACATATTGAAAAAATGGTTATGGTGAAGTTTTTTGATTTTTATGAAATACTTGAATTTTTGTGAATAGTGAAATTCGATAATTTACCAAATATTCTAAAAAAATGAATTTCCACATCATAATTGAGTCATGGATGATGTAAATGGAAATTTATTCAAAATCACATGAAAATATTACTATTTTAGGCCACAAGAATCAAGACTATTCATAGTCTTGATCCAAAATAATAAAATAATGATTAAAATAATGGAAAAATCATTCTCTCCTCCACTATAAATACTACCCATCACCCCCTATTTCTCTCACACCTCTAAAGCTTTGATCCTTTCCTAAATTATGAAAAATACTCTTACCTATTTCCTTTCCATTTCCAGGAGATCTTGGTCTTTAAAAAATACCAAAACCCCTTCCTTAAGGAGATTATCAAGGAGGTGTATTCAAGAGGTAAAATCCACTTCCTTTTTCTTTTATTTTCATTTCAAGTTCCTTTCATTTATTATCCTCTCCTTACCTCATCTGTCAAATGAACATGATAACTCTAGTATCATTTATATACTATAATCATATCATGTTAATGTAATAACCATCATTAATCTCTTTATTCTCTCTCTTTTATTTTAAAAACTAAATCATCATCCGGGAGGTTTCGATTTACAACCTTCGTGGATGAAGGTTAAACCAAATTATAAAACAATTTTTATAAACCAAATTATAAAATATGGTTAAACCAATTTTTATGGTTAAATAATTTTTATGGTTAAAAAAATTATAAAATATGTATTATGTCTTATTTAATGTTATGAAACTAGTATATATACATAATACTAATTCATATGACAAAACTAGTTCGTGATAATTGAAATATCGCTAAAACAATCTAAATGATTATCAATAATGTTCTATCTAATAACTCATCCTAATACCATATAACCAAATTAATTATATCAACATTTAATATTATGTATGTTAATTAGTATCATATAAATTAAATTATTTATAATTATACCAATTCCACATGAACTTCCATACTCATATACAAGTATACTAATCATTAAAACCAAGGAATCGAATGCTCCCGAGCGATAAAATTGTATATTATAACTCATCCAAAATTACATAAATGAAATTAATAAAATTATAATAAATCAAATGCATATATATAATGTTCTTAATTAATTAATGTATTTGATTTTATTATCCAGTATGTTAAGGTTAAGTGTATAACTCGTTCGGACATAAAGTAAGGTCTTTCTACCCGAACCTCTATTTTCTTTCAGGTAACTATTTGTCTCTCTTAATCCTAATTAAATTATTAATTATTATTGTTTACTCCTCATAAATTCTGTTTTAATGTTCTATATATTTTTACCAATCATAATCTTTCTTTATTTTATGGGTATTTAAATATTTTATAAATATATTTCTCAATTCTTCCCGATAAACAAGCCTGATTCAAGGGAACTTCTCAAATTCTTACCAATTTTAAAGTTCACTCTATAATATTTTTTAAGATAAATTTTTTTTATATAACCACTAATTTCATCATAAAATATATACCTTAGTTCATTTATACTTTTATGAAAATATTTTTCTAAAATAAATCTTCTTTTCAAAGTAAAAGTGTATTTCTCTCAAAAATTCCTCGATGATTTTATTAGAGTATTTTTGTCTATTTCAAAACCTCTATTGAATTTTATGTATTATTGAGGTTAATATATTATTTTTATCATCTACCATATTGTATTAATTGTTTTATGATCAGTTTGACTATGGATGTTCTATCTTGGTATCATTCACCATACTACTCAGAATGGTTAGTGTTTATGCATATAGATTGGGAAAGTTATTTCATATGTTCATGTTGTTTATGTTTATACCCTTTCATATGAGTAATTAATTGGAGTTAACAAGTGATGGTCAGGGCCCAATATATCCCCTAGATGCATTGGCAGGTCTCATGAGACAAAAAAAATTGGGTTTTGGCTAAGGCCTTACCCTAGTATTTTTAGACGTCTTGGCTGAGGCCTTGACAATATGTTTCAGATGTCTGACATTATACATTCCCTCGTTATGTTATTAGTAATTGATAAAACATGTTATTATTCAACTAGTATAATATTAATGGTTATTTTTCATTCTCTTATGATAATTTATATGGCCTTATTTAATCAGTTTCCATTCCTTCCATATTATTCTCAAGTATATTTTTAAAGGCATGTGTTTTTAGTTGTTCACCATGAATAGTGTTTATTTTTATGATAACTTTTGCTATATTACTTACCCTTAATGATCATCTGATCTCACCCCTTTATTATGTTTTATTTTCCTCAGGTTGTGAAGATGAATATTATGAATGTATTTTAGGGATAATCTAGGAGTCATAGATGCTTCTAATGGAATTGCTATTATGTATTTCATTTCAAGTTGTGATGTTGAACCTATGTTTGTATCTTGTTTTACAAAACTACTAAACTATTTGTTCCTTTAGGATAAAACTTTCCTGTAATCATTACACTATATTAATATAAGTCATTGGCTCTATGAAACTGGGGTCTAGGTCCTTACAGTTGGTATTAGAGGAAGTTTAGTAGAAACCTTGGAAAATAGATATAGAAAACGTAGATTAGGGAATAAAGACCTAAGTTAGTCTTTTATGATAAGAATACAAGAACATCCTAGAATTTTAGTAAGTAAGAGGTTATGTGGATATTCCTAGAAAATACATGCATGTTTGGATACTAAAAATGGATGTGGTTTTGAAACATATGTACCTAGAAGTAATAACTCTGAAAAGGTGTTTCGGGCTTGACTTGGGGTAACCTGGTATACAACAATAGGCCTTACTACGCACCTAGTTTGAAACTCCTAGGGGATATGCTTAAGATAATTCAAATATTATTTACAAGACATTATAAATTATATAAATGTAAATACTTTCTCAAAGAAACCATGTTTATGATTATGAAATTAGACATAAATAAAATTATAATTTATGTTAAGGGTTTTTTCTAGTTTGACATTATACATTATGATTCATAACCTAATTTAGTGTATTCTATTATTTAGAAATGGAACCATGTGAAAGGAATGGAAACTACATAAATTCATGTATCCCACGTAGGTATTTACCTCCTATAAAAAATAATGATGTTAGTTCTGAAGCTACGACTGGTACTGAGAAATTTATAACTATACTGGGATAGCTGACTTAGGTTATGAATAATAACCTTAACCATATGGAGCATCATATTCCATAATGTGGAGGAGAAATGTTATACCACTTTATGTGACAACATCCTCCATCATTAAATGGAACTATAAACCCATTCATAGAGGAGTAGTGGATAAGTTCTTTAGAGAATATATTTCTCTCTTTGGGATGTAATGAAAGGGAGAAGGTTATCATTGAAGTTTATTATCTATTGGGAGATGTAGATCAGTGGTTTTCATTAATTCAAAAAATTAAGGAGGATGAATAAATAGAAGAAATGGAATGTAGGGACTTTAAGAAAATATTCTTAGAAAAATATTTTCCTTGAGTACAGTGAGAAGATATGGAGAGGAAATTCTTGAGTTTGAAACAAAAATAGGATGAAAATGTTGCGAAGTATGAAGACAATTTTAGAAAGTAATTTTGTGGACTATATACATAATTTGAGGAAGAAGATTGATTGATTATTTTATGGTTTAAAACCATTCCTATAAATGGAACTAGTTTCCCATAATTTCTCATCATATGAATATATAGTCTCATATGCAATCAAGACAGATAAATAATTCTCTAAGTATTATGACTTTAAAGAAAAGTAAGAGAATAAGAGGGTGGAGAAGGAAAGAATGAATAAAGGGAAGAATAAAATGGAGAGTTTTCCAACATGTGATACTTGTGGAAATAAACACTCTAGAGCCAGTTTAAAAGGAAAAAGGATTCCATTACAAATGTGGAGAAAGAGGCCACCAATCTCATGATTGTAAGGGAAAGAAATAAGATACCAATGTTCAATGCTATAATTGTAAAGATATAGTATATTATTCCAATTATTTTCCTAATCATCAAGGAAACATTACCCATATAAGGCCAAGGGAGAAAGGATAAGTTTATGTGATCACAACTACTGAGGTTGAAGTTTCTAATGATGTAGTGGTAGGTACTTTAATCATTTCCTCAAAATTATAAAATTCTTTATTTGATTTTGGATCATTGAATTATTTTATATCTTCCCAGTTTTCTAAGAAAATTATACATTTACAATTTTATTTAATAAATGAGTTTTCAGTCAAAAATCCTAAGAGAAGTATCATTGTAACAAAGATGTCTCGATCAGTCCCCCTTATGACACATAAATGTGCTTTGGTTTCTGAACTTATCATCATACCCATTATTTAATTTGATATAATTCTTATTATAAATTATCTTTCAAGTTATGGTGTAAAAATATATTATAATAAGAATAAAGTTACAATTTTTTAGAATGATTTATAATCCCTTATCTTTAGAGAAAAATCATCATCATTTTATTCTTATCTAAATCCACCCCAGTAGCTCTACTGAATAAAATTATTGGGGAAGAAGATAAAATAATATCTATTAGTGAGAAAAGAAATATTAAAATTGAGTATATACCTATTTTAAAAGAATAAATTGATGTATTTATAGAGGATTTACCTTGACATCCTCTGGAGTGAGAAATTGGGTTTTCTATAGATTTAATTCTTGGTGCAAGGCCTATATCAAATACCCCTTATAGAATGACCATAGTGGAATATGTAGAATGGAATAAACAACTATAGGAATTGAGTGATAAATTATTTATATTCCCTAGTGTTTCTCCATGGAGAGATTATATTCGTTTCGTTAAGAAGAAAGATGGATTTATGAGGTTGTTCATTGACTACAGAAAGATCAATACTATTACGATAAAGAACAAGTATACTATTCCTTGAATTGATGATTTATTTGATCAAATTTATAGAGCCCAATATTTTCCAAAGATTTACCTTTGATCTGGATATCATCAGTTTCATGTGAGGAGGGAATATATTCAAAAGATAGCATTTCGAACTATTTATGGGCATTACGAGTTATAGTAATTCATTTTCGACTGACTAATGCACCCTCTATTTTCATGGATCTCATAAATATAGTTTTCAAGGAATATCTTGATGGATTTTTTGTATTGTTTATTGATGATGTATTGGTATTCTCCAAAATCTACAAATATCATGAGAATCACTTGTAAATTATTCTGAAGACTCTTAGAATAAACGTGTTATATGGAAAGTTTAGTAAGTGTGAATTCTATCTTCAAACAGTTTATTTTCTTGGAAACATTTTCTATAAGGATGGAATATTAGTTGATCATGAAAATATAAAGGCAGTTCAGGAATGGCCTACTCCAACAAACATAACCTAGGTACGTAGTTTTATTGGTTTAGCAGGTTATTATCGACATTTCGTTCATAACTTCACCCGATTAGCTAACCCATTAACTAAGATAACTCATAAAGGGGTTAAGTTTGTATGGAAAAAATAATGTGAATAATGTTTTGAATAATTTAATAAGAGGTTAGTGAATGCTCCAATCTTGACTGTACCATTGGGAAATTGTGAATTTCTGATTTTTAGTGTTTCTTCAAAGAAAGGACTTGGTTGTGTCCTTATGCAGAATGATAGAGTTATTACCTATGCATCAAGGTAGTTAAAAATTCATGAATAGAACTATCCAACTCATGATCTTGAGTTAGAAGATGTAATATTTTATCTGAAGATATGGAAACATTATCTCTATGGTGAAAGATGTGAGATATATACTGATCACGAGAGCTTGAAATATATCTTCTCACAGAAAGAACTCAATATGAGGTAAAGGTGATGTCTCAAGCTACTCAAGGATTGTGATTTTTCCATACACTACCACCCAGGAAAGTCAAATAAGGTAGTTGACGCATTTAGTAGAAAGGATCATGGATTTCTAAACAAAATGAGAATTGAGAAGGATCCTATGTCCATGGATCTAGTAAAGATGGATATGGGAATTATCAAAGAAGGTGAAACATCATTACTTTTTCAATTGGTTTACCAACCATATTTATTCGAAAGGATTAAAAATTATCATTCTGATGATGATAATATTTAAAATAAAATTAAAGGTTTGAATGATGGGAAGTTGGTTGACTTCATGTGTGAGGATGGAATTATGAAATTTGGGAAGAGGATATGTGTTCCCTCTATACCCGAGATGAAAAGGGAGTTATTGGATGATTCTCATAGCTAAAATTTATCTATAAACCCTAGTATCACTAAAATGTATAGATATTTGAAGGGACATTTCTAGTGGGACAACATAAAGCGTGAAATTGATGATTATGTATCAAGATGTTTAGTTTTTCAACAAGTGAAGGCTGAACGAAAACATCCTAGAGAAGTCATGAAACCTCTACCTATTCCAACATGGAAATGGGATGACATAACCATGGATTTTGTCACCAGATTACCCAAAACTCTAATAAAGAATGATGCAATATGGGTAATTGTTGATCAACTTATGAAATGTGCACATTTCCTTGATATAAGGGAGGATTTTCCACTGGATCACCTTGCATGACTCTGTATCAATGAAGTTATGAGGCTTCATGGAGAACCTATCTCAATTGTGTCTGGTCATGATCCATGATTTACATATAAATTCTGGAAAAGTATTCCAAAATATTTGGATACTGAACTTTGTTTGATTATTTCATATCACCCTCAAAGTGACAGGAAATCAAAAAGGATGATTCAAACTTTATAAGTCATGTTGAGATCATGTTCACTTGACTTTCAAGGTATGTGGGGTCATTATTTACCTTTAGTGTAGTTTTCCTACAATAATAGTTTCCATTCAATTATTCAAATGACACCATATGAATCATTTTATGGAAATAGATGCCATAAACTGACATGTTGGGATGAAGTTAGTGTAAGGAAGCTTGTGGGCCTAGAGCTTATAGAGGAAACAATAGAAAAGGTAAAGACTATTCAAACCTATATCAAATCATCTCAAAGTAACCAAGAGAAATATGATAATAATTTAAGGAAGGATTTGTAATTTCAAATGGGAGATCATGTTTTCTTAAAAGTATCTCCATGGAAGGGTGTTATAAGATTTGGGAAGAGAGGGAAACTGAGCCCCGGATACATTGGTCCTTTTGAAATTATGGAGAGAATTAGAGTTGTGACTTATCATTTGGTAATGACACCTATCCTTTCTAAGGTACTCAATGTGTTCCATGTCTCATTTTTGAGAAAGTACATGCCATACCCAACACATGTACTCACTTCTGAAGGCATAGAATTGAAACCTGGATTATCTTACTGTGAAGAGACTATCTGGATTTTGGACACTAAAGAATAGGTGTTGAGGAATCAGATGAATCTACTGGTAAAGGTACTTTGGAAAAATCATAAAATTGAAGAGGCGAAGTGGGATCCTGAGGAACTTATGATGAAGACCTACCCAAATCTTTTTATGAGGTAACATTTTGGAAATTTTGAGCATGAAATTTTTGTAAGGGGGGAAGAATGTAACACACCAAGGTTTTACAAATAAATTTAATATAGAATTTAATGCATGAAACACTTAGTCTTTATTATTATAACATATTTGTTAAACATAATTTTTCCGCCTCTACATTTTTAATTTCAAAAAATGGATATACAAGATTTTGATCAGTAAGATATTTAGAGTCTGATAGGATAAACTTACATTTTTGGTGAACAGTAACTTAACCCTTATGAATAGTAATATGAACTTTATGAATATTAACCTCACTCATGTAAGTATAAATAAAATTTAGGTACCTTATAAATGAGAGTGAATATTTTAAAAATTAATAATTAAGTGTTGGTATTTTTGTGAATAATAAATATTTAACTACAATTTTAAATTAATAAATTGATTTAAAATAAAATTAAATTTCATAAAATATATTCCTAAATCAATATTTTGTTTTAATATTATTTTAGGATAATTTAAAGAGACATTAGTTAATTTTCAGGGTGCTACAAAATCACTTTTAATTTTAAAAACTGTATTTTTCAAGTAAATGATGATTTTAAGTAAAAATTAAATTTCTCATATTTATAAAATATTTTGACAAAATGGAGTTAATTTTTGAATTTTAAACATAAAAAAATAGTTAGGTTGATGTTTTGGTATTTTTCTGAAATACTTTAATTTTTTTTGAATGGTGAAATTTGATAATTTATGAAATATGCTAAATAAATGAATTTATGCATCATGTTTGAGTCATGGATGATGTAAATGGACATTGGTTCGAACTCACATGCACTTATTACTATTTTAGATCACAATAATCAATACTATTCATAGTCTTGAGCCAAAATAATAAAATAATGATTAAAATAATGGAAAAACCATCCTCTTCTCCACTATGAATACTACCCATCACCCCCTTCCTCTCACACCTCTCAAGATTTGAGACTTGAATAAGTTCTGAAAAATACTATTCTTGAGTCCCTCCCCACAACCAGGAGATCTTTTTCTTTCCAAAAGACCAAAACCCATTACCTTAAGTAGATTCTCAAGAAGGTGTATTCAAGAGGTAAAATCCACTTCCTTTTTCTTTTATTTTCATTTCAAGTTCCTTTCATTTATTATCCTATACTCACCTACTTTTGTCCAAATGATCATGATAACTCTAGTATAATTTATATACTAGAATTATATCATGTTAATGGAAGAACCATCATCAATCTCTTTACTCTCTCTCTCTCTCTCTCTCTTTTATTTTAAAAATGAAATCATTATCTGGGAGGTGCTGATTTACAACCTTTGTGGACGACGAACCTTTGTTCTTCAATTTCTCCTTCAATTATGGTCATGAAACCATTTTTATGGTTGAACCAGATTATAAAATATGTATTATTTCTTATTTAATGTTCTTAAACTAGTATATATAAATAATACTAATTCATACAACAAAACTAGTTCTTGATAATCAAAATATCTCCAAAATAATCTAAATGATTATCACTAATGTTCTATATAATAATTCATCCTCATAAAATATAAAAAAAGAATTATATAAACATTTAATATTATTTATGTTCATTAGTATCACATAAATTCAATTATGTAGAATTATACCAATTCCACATGAACTTCCATACTCATATACAAGTATATTGATCATGAAAACCAAGGAATCGAACGCTCTCGAGAGATAAAATTTTATCTTGTAAATCATCCAAAATTACATAAATAAACTTAATAAAATTATAATAAATCAAATACATATAGATAATATTTTTAATTAATTAATTAATTTTATTATTCGGGATGTTAAGGTCAAGTGTAGAACTCATTCAGACATAAGGTAAGGGTTTTTTACCTGAACCTCCATTTTCTTTCAGGATACTATTTGTCTCTATTAATCACAATTAAATTATTAATTATTATTATGTAATCCTGATAAATTATGTCTTAATATTCTATATATGTGTACTAATAATAATCCTTATTTATTTTATGAGTAGTTAAATGTTTTATAAATATATTTCTCAATTCTTCCTGATAAACAAGCCCGATTCAAGGGAATTTCTCAAATTCTTACCTATTTTCAAGTACACTATATAATCTATTTAAATCCAAAATTATTTTTCTAAAACCACTTATTTAATCATGTAAAAAATAACTTAGTTAATTTCTAGTTTTATGAAAATATTTTTCCAAAATAACTCTTCTTTTCAAAGTAAAAGTGTATTTCTCTCAAAAAATCCCCGATGATTTTATTAGAGTATTTTTTTTATATTTCAACACCTATGTTGAATTTTATTCATTATTGATGTTGATATATTATGTTTATCATGTAACATACTGTATTAAATTTTTTATGATCAATTTGACTATGGATGTGCTATCTTGATACCATTAACCATACTACTCAAAATGGTTAGTGTTTATTTGTACAGATTGGAGAAAGTTATTTCATATATTCATGTTGTTTATGTTTATCACCTTTCATGTGAGGAATGAATTGGACTTAAAAAGTGATTTGTGGGGCCCACTATATCCTCTTGATTCATTTGTAGGTCTCATGAGACAAAATAGAATTAGGTTTTGGTCGAGGCCTTACCCTAGTATTTTTAGAATTCTTGGTCGAGGACTTGATAATATGTTTCAGATGTCATGCATTATGCATTCCCTCATTATGGTATTAGTAACTGATAAACCATGTTATTATTATACTAGTAAAATATCAATGGTTATGTTTCATTCTCTTATGATCATTTATATGTCCTTATTTAATCAGATCACATTTCTACTATATTATGCTCAAGTATATTTTTAAAGGCATGTGTTTTTAGTTTTTCACTATGCATAGTGTTTATTTCTATGATAAATTCCATTGTATTTATTTACCTTAATGATCATATGATCTTACCCCTTTCTTATGTTTTATTTTCCCTAGGTTGTGAATATGAATATTATTAATGACTTTCTGGGATAATCTAGGAGTCATATATGATTCCAATGGAATTGTTATTATGTATTTAATTTCAAGTTGTAATGATGAAATTATGTTTGTATCTTGTTTTCCAAAACTACTAAAATATTCATTACTTCAGGATACAACTTTATTGTAATCATGATATTTAATTAATATAAGGGACTGACTCTAGGAAACTAGGGTATGGGTCCTTACATTTAGTTATAAAATAATTATTAAAATTTGGAAGCATCAGAATAAAAATTACAATCTATTCATACATCATTTCATTTGCAGCAGTGTTATCTTTCTTCTTACTACTCAAGAAAAAAAGTCTCATCAAATAACATTCCCTTTTATGTTTGATAATAACATCTAAAAATGAAATATAAATTAAGAATATATTATTAAATAATATTGTATTTCTAAAAAATTAACCTGTTGTAACTAATATTTAACTGAATAAAACTAAAATAAATCAAAATAAATTTCACTAAAATAAATTGTATCTTTATATTAACAACAAGAATAAACCAAAAAAAATGAACAAACATATATCATTTTAGAAAAATTATATTTATATCAGTTTTATTATTGTTGTATTTGGTCAGTTTTGATGGGATTAATTTAATTTTTTTATCCATTTTTGTTAATAATGTATAATTTAAACTAGAATTGGGTGGGTTCAGTTTGAGTAAGAAATTAATTAAGTGCATTTAGATCCACTATATCTTTTTTTATTATGAATAAAATATTTCAATTTATTTTAGTTTTTCTAAATATGTTTTTGTTTAAGATAGTATATTTTAGGTTATTTTTTATATTTTTATTTTGTTTTTGTTCAGTTTCTTATTATTTTGTATTATTTAATTCAAAACATGTTTGGAAATATTGATTAATTTTAATTTGTTTGGATTAATTTTAATCTTAATAATTACAGTCTGGTTTAATTTAGTTCTATTTTGTGTAGTATAATATGATTTATATTGTTTGTGTACATGTTGTTACTTTTTAGTTTTGTTAATATTTTATTGTGTATAGTTTGGTTGGATTTAATTTTATTTTAGTCTTGTTTATTTTGATCTGTTAGGATGTGTTTTCTCTGATTTGGTTCAATTTTATTTTCTTATATATAATTTAGATAATTTTAGGTGTGGATAGTTATGTTTATTTATATATAGTTTCATAATATTCCCACAATTTTATTTTGAAATTATATTTCACAAGTTTATTTTAATTGAAATAATACACAAGTTAATATAGTTTATAGTTTTCATGTATACATGTTAGCTATTTTTATATTTACATGTTAATATGTATTACATTTAAAAATGGTGATATGATTATATTATGTGAATCTATTTAATTTTTTATTTTATGTTTCAATTGAAGTATGTTTTGGTTATTTTGTATCTATTTGAATAATGTCATGTCACTTTATTTTTATTTGGGATGGGTCAATTAAATTTTATTTGGGATGTGTCTATTATTCCTTTATATAGTCAGTTCATGCATATTTTTTTTGGATTATTTATTTTAAAATTACTTTAATTTAATTCATTTTTTAATTCATGTTGATTCATATCGGTATTGGTAGGTTTGATTTAGTTAGGTTAGGTTATTATTATGAAATTAAACTCAATTGAATATGAAAAGTACTCAGTTTCTTTCATTATTAATTATGTTCATTCTCCCCAGACTTTACTTATACTTTATAAAATGATAATTTTTTAATATCATTCTAAAGACTACTAAAGAAGAAAAATTATTAATATGAAAAATGTGTTAATTCAATCATAACTATTTTCAATCAAATGAAATTAAATTTTAATAACACCTTAAACTCAATTCTCTAATAATAAAAAATCATTTACAAAAACTATATTATTATATAATCATTGAGAGACCATGTACCTTCAAAAGTAGTGAAAACTCTATCAGTTTTTTTATTTTATAAGTCATGATTATATTCTATATATATCTCACATAATTCCATCAATTGTACAATCCTTTAAAATTCACCATTAGTAAAATTATAATTAATATGCTACCAAAATATTATTTTATATAAATAAAATAATAATATACAATTTATTCTAATATTTTTTCCAATATCTATTCCCATGAATTATCCTTGATTTTATGTAAAATTTGTCTCTAATAGACTAGTTTCATGGGATTTATGAAACTAATTTTGGAATGATTCACAATAAAACATCAATATTTTCTCCAATTTTAACAATCAATTGATTATATTCATTATACTTAACCATTACTTGTGTTTGGATATTCCATACTTCATGTATGAATATACACCCACACCGCCAAATATTAGCAGATACAGATGTAAAAGAATAGAATAAAAATATTGGATTAATACATTTAACAATGAAAATAAATTATTATTACAAAATTTACTAGGATTGTATATATAAACCTGAGGCTTGATGAAGAGTGGTCTCCGCTAGATCCCTATGATGTGAAGGAATGGTAGACTATCTACTGTCTAAGGGGTCTAATGTATGCTCATAATAATCAGTATTCTTAGGATGGTCAAAATGAGATATAGAATAAGTTGAAGGTGAAAAAACATAAAATCTATAAGATAATATAGAATTTGGAAATGGATATAGTATAAAAATTAGTGGAAGAAGATAATAAGGATGGGGAGTGGGAGTCATTGTCAAATAATGAAATGGTATAAGAGAGGGGTGATTGGAAAAATTATTGGTGATATTCTAGGTAGTCTAAATATCCTTAGTGAATATAAGGGAACTTTTTGATAAGAAATTATGATAGATATTTTATTTGGTGAAGGATCTAGGTGTGATCAAGTACGAAGTCTTCTGTAAGTAACACTAGTACACCCCACCCCCCAACTATCAAGTTGAACACCAATGTTATTAGTCTATTTGTAGAATAGTATTATCCTACATGGTGATACCTCATTATAATTTAAAAAATATTAATGACATGTGATTATATATTATGTAATTCATATATATATTTGAAATATTATACTTACAATAGGAACCAAAGGAGGAATAATCATATTTCTCATGTGTCATTATTTTTCATACATGTTTTTCATGTATAACACTTCAATAATATTTATTTCCTACATTGGAAATGAAATATAAATTTAATTATAAATTCATTGAAAATGGTGAACCCAAATAACACATAATTTGTGACATGAAAAAATTAAGTATTTCCAATATTCAAGACAAACAAGGCTTAGTTGGCGACATAACACAATCATGTCATATTTAGTTATAAGAAAAACAAAACATAAAAGATGACATGACATAATAAATGCATACAAATTAACATGTGCATCATTGGTATGATATGGTTTTCTTATTACGTAATTAATTGGATCTAATATATTTTATGTTAGGTTGATTCAATTCATATTATTTCAAGATTCTTCATTTCTCATTGATTTATACTTGATTTTGGTTTGGTTCAGGTTGGTTGTGTTTTAGGTGGTTTAGTTCAGTTTTTTTGATTTTTTGTCAATTTGAGTTATTGGTCATTTGGATCATTTTTGTTTTCTTATTTGGTTATTTGGTCATTTGATCATCCATTTATATCATTTGGTTCATTATAGGTTATGTCATTTTATTCATTTTTGGTTAGTCTATGTGATTCATTTAAGATTAGTTCATGTGGTCATTTTTGAGTGATGTCATTTGTTTCACTTTTTTAGATCATGTCATATTTTAATTAGGTCATTTGATTTGATAAAAAAATCATTTATGGATAGAGGATTTGGTTCATTTGTGTTAGGTAATTTGATTCAGTTTTAGGTTTTGTCATTTTTTTGGTTAAGTGTGTTTTCTTATTTTTCCATTTGGATATCTAGTTAGATCATTGTGAAAAATTTAGGTTTATTCATTTTGTATTATTTTGGTTAGGTAATTTGGTTCATTTTTTGGTGATATCATTTTTTTTGTTATGCTAGTCGATTCATTGTGTGACATGTCCATTTTGGGTTAGGTCATTCAGATACATTTTCTTTAGTTTATTTGCTTTATTTTAGTTTAGTATATTTGGTTTCTTTCTTTGTTAATGTATTTTTTAGGTTAGGTTATTTTTTTATTTTGTGTTACGTCATTTTTGGGTTATTTTTTTATTCATTTTTGGGTTATGTCATTTTTGGGCTTCACCATTTCGTTCATTTTGGGTTATTTTAATTTTTGGTTGGGTTGTATGTTTTATTTGATCATTTTGGTTATTTGGTAGGATGATTTGATTCATTTTGGGTTAGTACATTTTGGTTCATTTAAGTTAGGTCATTTCATTAGATTTTTGGTTTTGACATTTTTGGATTAAGTCTTTTATTTTATTTGGTCATTTGGTAATTCGATTAAACCACTTGGTTCATTTTAGGTTAGGTAATTTGGTTCACTTATGGGTTATGTAATTTTTGGGTTAGTTCATTTGGTTCATTTTGGTTTAATTCAATTTTGG
Source organism: Viscum album (assembly GCA_963277665.1). Classification (NCBI taxonomy): domain Eukaryota; kingdom Viridiplantae; phylum Streptophyta; class Magnoliopsida; order Santalales; family Viscaceae; genus Viscum; species Viscum album. Next base: position 2,050,812,499 of record OY728146.1, on the reverse strand, counting down.
GTTATATCATTTGGTTCATTATTGTTTAGGTTATTTGATTCATTTTCGGTTAGGTCATTTGGTTAAATTTTTTATTTTTTTTATTTTTTGGATTATGTTATTTAGTTCATTTTGGGTTAGTTTATTTGTTTCATTTTGGGGTTAGGTTATTTGGTTTATTTTGGTTTATTTACTTTTTATTCTAGATCATTTACTTTATTTTAGGTTGGGTTATTTGGTTTATTTTTGGGTTATATAATTTTTAGGTTAGGTTATTTGGTTAATTTTGGTTTATGTCATATTTAGGATAGGTCATTTGAATCATTTTGGGGTAGTTAAATTGGATCATTTTTAGTTATTTCATTTGGTTCATTATTGTAATGTCACATATCTTTGGTTTCAATATGAAAAGCCTTGTTCCTTTCTTTTATCCTTTAATTTTTTATATGTATTCCTTCTTAGGGTAAAGTATTGATATATTGGAGTAGTTTTTTTAGGCTTAAAAAGGGACTTTGGGTGTCTTTATATCCAAAATGGTAAACACGTCTAGTGTAAGCCATGGTGTCCCTAGTGTGGACCTCAATGAAAATGGGCAAGGGGAAAATATTTTGGCCAAGATGAGGTCAAGCCATGGTTCATAAGATTTCCTACTACTATCCATGACCTAGGTGACCCCACCATGCCCATTTTGGAAGGTATGGAGTGGGTAAAATTTTCTTTTAGGTAGAAAAAAGGATGTAGGGTCATTTTTTCTACTGTACAATCAAGTATTCCATGACCATGGCTAGGCTATGGTGTAAGGTGTGGTGACGTTTGTTCTTTTTTATTAAAATAGCTGAAATAGATATAATTCTTCTTGAATCTAGTTTATTTCAAAGTAGAGGATCATGTGGATTTATTTAGGGATATTTAATGTATTTATTAATCATTTACTCCTCTCTATTAATCAATATATTCTCCTCCTTTATAGATCCTCAATTATCTAATGAAATTTTATATGCATAGAATAATAAGGTCCCACCCTTGTACTATTTTATTCCAAGATCATATTCTCCCATGTTTTGATCAATAATTTCCACACTTTTCTCAATATAAGTCCTCCATTCATCCTTATTCATTGGTTCTTATATATTTGGGTGATTCAGTGAAGAATCATCGTAACCTTCTTCGGGTTTTATGATTTCCTTCTTTTACTTATTGAATGATCATGGAATTTGGTTGGTCTGGTTGATTTGGAAATATAGGAACCTCTATTCTCATCACATGTCACTATCCATGAGTGATGAACTTATTTTCCCTTCAATCAGAATCAAATGTTTTCATTGATGGTAATTTAACCTTAGGTAAATGATAATTCTACCCATCACATGTTTTTATTCTCTTCTTTACTCAAGAGCCCTCAACTTTTAGATTATAACGTGTTTTTGGAGTCCTTGGCCTATCATTTTGTCCCATTTTGTGTGTGAACGTGATTTAGTGGATGACACACTTTAAAACCATAGCATTGATACCAAAAACCTTTTGGTAGGAAGTTCCTTACCATGTAGAGTTCGTATATGTGATTTTTATTATGAGATAAGGTTATGTGCTTATATTCTTAGACCATGTTGAGTTTGTTCACATGGGTGTTTAGATATTATTCCCCATACTTTTTATGTTATTCCTATCAATATATGTGATTGATATAATGAAATTGATTCCATGTAAAGTTTGTGGTTTTTTCTATGTTGTTTTGGTTCTATAAATGGTACCAAAGTGATAGGTGAACCCATCGTGGCTTAGTATCCCTAGAGGAGGGCATGCTTAGATGTTTCATATGACATGATGACAAGAATGATATTATTGATGCAGTAATATGGGATTATGTGGCCTGACTTGGCGATATGATGGTCCATGTGATCCGACTCATGAGGTGATAGTGGTACATGGTGTCCTATATGACCAGGCCTATAAGACAATAGTGGGTCACGATGGTTTATGTGAATTGAACATAAATATAGTGATAGGTAATGATATAATATTTTGGTTTTACCTATAGGCCTAGGGAATTTGTGGATATTGATAATCATTGAGGTTATATCCTTCACTAGGGACATTTATGTGACTACTATGTTATTCTTATAGCTTGGATTAGAAGTAGATACAAATAGGGTTTGTGGCAGTGTGATTATTACATGAATTATTAACATGGTTGTGTTCATTATGCACTCTTATTTATTATCATGAATTACCCTCTTATGCATGTGAACTCATGTTAAAGACATATTGGTGGTATCCTACTGGGTTTTATTACTCACACCCTATACAGGCATCTTGATGCACATAAAAAATTTAGGTATATGGATCCATGTATTAGAAATGGGCCCATAAAAGATGGTTGAGATGAGGATCATAGATCTTGGAGCAATATTAGGTCATATTTCATAGGATTTATATATTTTTATTTAATTAATTTTATGCACTCTATATACTCTAGTTTTTCTTTCCACACTAGGATCCTATTTAATTATTGTATCAAATGTGTTTCATTTGATATTATGTTATGATGAATTAATCATATAGGTTAGTTACTATGAGTTTTTTTATTATATTATTATTCCAAGGATATGATACTAAGGGTATACTCTTCCCACTAATGGTTTTTAGACACTTACTTATATTCATAAGCCTCTTGTATATTTTGAGGTGTGTGAGAGGTCTTGTATAACTCACACTCAAACCCAGTGGTTTGATACAAGGCATTAAAAAATCATATTAGAGTATTTTTTACCCCTTTTGAATAACATGGGATATAGTAAAAATTAGTTAATCTATTTGGGTCTCAAGTAGGATAATATCCATGTGTCTATCCAGCTCATGTGTTATAGACCACTGATTTATCATTGAAAATATTTATATTATAATATTATGGGTTTAGGGGTGTGTTAATGCATCATGAGTAGGTGCATAAGATCACATTACATATATATATATATATATTCTATTTTTTGTATACTAGTTCTTTAATGAATTTATGTGTGTTATCTATTCAGGATATATATTTACTCTTTATTAAATGGTATATCTTCTTTTCATGCTTTTGTGATATATTTATACTTGAATTAATTATTTGAACCTGAGAATGCAGTTATATATATGTTTGTGTGTGTGTGTGACTATGAATGACATGCAGTGATGGAAGCCTTGGTTAGTGATTAGAGGGTTATACCTGGGATATTGTGTAGACTCCTAGAGAAACATTTTATGATCCCATATACTGGTTAGGATCTAACTTTAACTAAAAACATTAGATATTATAAAATTTATTTTGAGTTTTAGAATATGTCACATCAAAGAAGCATGGCTAAAATTCTTGGTGGAGCATTCCAGAATTCTTTTGTGAGGGAGGATGTTGCAATGTTATGACTAGCCATGTTGGAGAATTATCTTACACCTACCCCAATGTTTCAGTCATAAGGACCACTTTAGGTAGGATTCTTCCATTTGGTGCCTATCTAAGGTGGTGGTGTTACTAAGATAATGGTCGACTATTCTTGATGATTTTGGAAGTATCATACTCTATCATTCTTGGGAACTAGAGCCCTCATGATATGGTGGACTAGATATGGATCATTGAGAGGATATATGACTTATTAGATACCCTTAAGGATTAAAATATTAATCTTGCAACCATTATGATTCATAGTGTTGTAGGAGCCTGGTGGGATATTATACTTTAGGCTGGAAGATGTGAGGGTCTCATGTGGGTGACATTCAAAGACCTATTCTTCATGTAGTTTTACCCAGGTATAATGAAGTTGGACTGAGAATAGGAATTCATGGAGATTCATAAGGGGGTGATGGAAGTGTTTTCTTTTTTAGACTGTTTCAAAAATTTAGTACATATCAGTCCTCTTCTTGTTGGGGTTTAATCATAGAAATATTGGATGTTTGAAATTAGGCTTTGATCAGAGTTGAGACACTAGGTCAGGAAGTTTTACTTGAATACCTATACTCTAGTGCTTCGAAAGGCCTTAACAATCAATATGGGTTTGGATTAGGATAGATCTACATGCATTATGTCATCCTTCAATGTCCTTATTTGGGATAATTCCATTGGTAGGAACATAATTCTAGATAATTTTTTTCAGAGCAGTGTCAGACATAAAAATATGTGCATAGGCTCTTCAACACCATCAGTTGGTGAAGAAGTTCCATATCTCTTCAATTGTGGGTAGTGGGGAAATTATAATACTTTATTCCAGAAAACTTATATTTAATATCATTATTTTGGAATGATGATAAATATTCACTATTTATGTTCAAAGGTGTTATGAATGAAGTCTTATGGGGGGTTTGAGTCAGATATAGGCATCGATCCATGGGACAATTTAGGGTCCTCGGTAATAGGTTCAAACCCCTTAGATGAATATGAATCGAGTGAGTCATGATTATTTGGGATATTGTTGTGCAGCCATGGCAGTCCATGTTTATGTAGTAGATCAGACTCTAACCAATGATGATGAGGGATTGTCTACTATTTGAGGTATGGTCTCCATAACCACTATATTGTTTACTTCTTTATTTGATATTTTTTTCTTCCATTACATTTATATCTACATAATTTATTCATTTAATTGACTTACCATTCATGTTTTATTTCACCTTTCCCTTGATATGCCATTTTAAATTAATTTAAAGTGTCTAGATCAATGTCTAGAGTGTCCTATAGTTGTTACTAGTTATGGAATCTGTGGTATGTTATGATTCTTGAGATGATAAATTTAATGTGATTCTTAGCATAGACTGGATGAGTAATTTTTTATCTCACATTTATTACTCTAGGATATGGGTATCATTCACATTTCCTAATGAAGATAAGTATTTTAAGACTAGATAATGTGAGTTGGGAGTAAGTAGAGTGAATAAATACCTGAACCAACTTGCAACGATCATGACACATATTTCTAGTTTTTCTCTTTCAGCGGGATCAGTGGTATTCCCATCATTTTTCATCCAATTGTGGATCTCTATCTGGATTTCTTTCTAGATTAATTCATATTACTTCAACCTAATTGAGTAGTTAAGTTTGAGATATAACTTATTCTAGGTGTGCATCCCATTTTCATATGCCATTATCATATAGCATCGACTGGTTTTATGGAGAACAAGGTACAACTCAAGGAAATGGATCATAAGGGGTTTATTATTACAAGTAGATCACTATGGGGTGAACCTATAATATTTTCCAAGAATTTAGATGGTGTTATTCAGCTCTGGGTAGATTACTAGAAGTGTAACTAGGTGTTTTTGAGGAATAGGTATCTATTTCCTTGGATCAAAAATATTTTTGATCAATTATGAGGAGCCCATTGGTTCTTAATAATTGATTTATGATTAGGATACTACCGGTTGTAGGTTAGAGATGAGGAAATCCATAAGGTGGTATTTTAGAGTAGATATGGACTATATGATTAATTGGTTATGTCGTATGGACTGAAGAATTTACCAAAAATGATAATGGAACTCTATAATAAGATCATTAACCTATATCTTGATTCATGCATCACAGTGTTCAGTGTTGAAATTATTATATACTTGCTAACACAAGAGTAGTGTGCTAGACATATTGAGAGAGTCCTAAGTACACTTCATCCATAGTGGACTCACACCATGATATTGAAGTGTAGTTTTTTTATTTTAGAGGTTAAATTATAGGGTCATGTGTTGTCTGAGATTGGTATATTTATGGACTCATAGAAAATTGAGGGAGTGATGTCCTAGATGTGTCTGTGTATCGTGTTCAAGATCAAGAGTTTTCTATGATTAGTGGGTTAATATCAGTGGTTTATCTAGGATATATGAGATCTACTAGAACTCATTACTATGATAATGAGGAAGGGAGTGAAGTTCCAATAGTAAAACTTGTATGAAGAGGATTTTCATGCGATAAATAGTTTTTTGAATATAGATCTAGTGTTAAAACTACCTATTTTGGGGATTATATTTTTCATATACTACAATTAAAGATAAATTTATTTGGGAGTAGTACTAATATAGAGGGATCATGTGGTGGCTTATGGTTCATTCCTACTATAGTCCCATGAGTGGAACTATCCTACCCATGACTTGGATATAGAAGATGTGGTTCATTATTTGAATTATTAGTGACACAAAATCTTCAGAAAGGGGTATTTTATCTACATGGACCATAATAAGCTTTATTATATCTTTAGTTATTAGAACCTAAAATTGAGGTAGAGGTGCTAGGTAGAGTATCTTTAAATGATTAACTTTAATATGGACTGTGTATAATGTAATTACAATGTCATTGAAAATTATCATATTCATAAGACATAGGTAGATAAGAAGCTTGTGAAATAGACTTTAGATAAATAATGGCACCTGATGAGCTTCTTGGTCAACTAGATGATGGATAATTACAAGGACTAGGTATTGATGCCTTGTGATCCTTTGGGGATCCCATATTTTCTAATAGAATAGGTGAAGGATATTCTAAAATATGAAACTTAGTGCACTATGATGTGAGAATGGATATCTGGTGATGACTCGATACATGGGAGGTTATTTGATGATGATGATGATGATGTTATCCTTGTACACGGGAGGGTTTTAGTCTCTGATTCCATCTAGGAAGACCTGGTGAGAGATGTTTATACATCAATGTGGGAGGTGAATCTTGTAGTGAAAAATATGTACAATGGCTTCAGGAGTCAATTCTATTGGCCAGAGATGAGGAGGGACATTAATGGTTTTATTTCTCAATTTTGTACCTACTAGAGGATAAAGTATGAGATACATTGTCCCAGTGGTTTACTCCATCCACATCAAATTGCCTTGTGGATGTGGGAGTACATTAGGATGGAATTTGTAATGTGGTTACTAGGGACCCTGAGGAGACATTCTATTATCTAGGTGATTTTTTATAAGCTAATGAATGTTTATTATTTCATATTGATCCATGAGTGTAACTCAATAAATGATCTTAGAATGATGTATGTTTGTGAGATAGTATGTTTACATGTAGATCACATGAGCATTGTATTTGAGAGATACAAACATTTTACATCCCATTTTGGTTGGGTTAGATAAAGACTTTTGGGACTCAGCTGAAGTTGAGTATGTCATATCAACCACATAAAAATGTATAGTCAGAGAGGAGGACTTAGATCCTTGAGGATACACTTTGATCTTATATATATATAATTATATGGAACCTTTCCTTGGGGGAATTATCTTACAAAAATATTTTATGGTATTCTATTTATATGGAACCATTTGAGGATCTCTATGGATGGTCATGCCACTCACCACTGTGTTGGAATGATGTAGTTGTGGAATTAGATGTTGATCCTAGTATTGTGAAGGATACTTGAAGAGGGTTCAGTTGATTGGGAAGTTTCCAGTGACAACCCTGATTAGGCATTGATCATATGAAAATCGGAGGAGATGAACCTTGAACTTCACTTTTGGTGACCATCTTTTCTTTCAGGTGTCACCTTGGTTGTGGAATCATTGTTTTTAGAAGTAGGGGAAGTTGGGACCATAGTTTGTGGGATAGTTTGAGGTCACTGTGGGTATCAAAGCAGTGGAAAACTGGCCAGTCCTCCTTCCATGTTATCATGGAATTCATGATGTGTACTTAATTTCTCTTCTTTTATGGTAAATTCTTGATCCTATGCATATCATATACTATAAGGATGTTGATATGGATCTTGATGAATCATACATGGATTATCTGGTGAAGAATATTATCTATAATTAAATGGTGTTATGGGTGAATAAAGTACAACTTTTTCAGATCCTATAGCATCATGGACGAATCTAGGAGGAGTCTTGGGAGCAAGAGGTAGATATTAGGGCTCAGTGTCTTGAGATATTTAAGAAGGATGCATTGGGATGATTCTTGATGATGAGAAATAGTTTGAGGGGGGTTTTAAAGTCATGGATATTTTTTTTTAATATTAAAATCCTTATTCTTATATTTTATCCCTTATGTTTTTAAGTGGATTTTCAAATAGGGTAAAGGCTTGAGAGATGGGAGTAATTTATACAGGTGTAAAAATGGATTTTTGGTGACTTTCTATCAAAAACGTGTAACAAAATGGCCTGGTACAAACTATGGTGGCCCTGGTGTGGGATTTAGTGCATAATAGGAAAGGGGGGAAGCATCATGGCCAATCCATGGTAAATTCATAATGTATAACATGGAAAAATATTAGCCACGGCCTGGGTGACCCCACAATACCTATTTTGGAGGGTTTGGTGTGATTAAAAAACTTTGTCAGATGGAAACATGTTTTAGGTATAATCCAGTTAAACTATGGGTTCTAGAGCACCACAACCACAGACAGTCTGTGGTGAGGGTAATGCTTTATTTTTAAAATTTCCTAAATGGATTCAGTTCTTCCTAGATCTAGAAAATTTCAAAGGGGGAATTCATGTGGATTTATTTAAGAGTATTTAATGTGGTTATTAATTAATTCCTCACCTCTATTAATCAATGTATTCTCCTCCATGTTGGATTTTCATTTATTTGACAAAATTCTATATGCCTAGAACTAGGTCCTATAATTATATGATTTTTATCTAATATTAGATTTCTACCTGGTTTGTATTGATCATTATAACTATTTTATTGATTTAATACATCCATCCATCCATCTTTGCTAGTGCTTCTAGATTTTTTTTGATTTAGAAGAGAATACAAATATTCTTTATTGGTTGGGTTGAATACCTTATTTTTATTCCTATATGATCATGGAATGAGGATATTCATGTTGATCCGGACTTATAGGAGCCTTAAATATCTTTACTTGTCACTATCCATGAGCAATAAGGTTATTTTTCCTTTAACCAGACATAAATATTTACATTGATGGTAATTGAATTTTGGGATAGTGTTGATTTTACCCTAGGGTTGTTATTCTTCATCACCTTACTCAAAAACACTTTTTTGGGATTAAAACTAGTTATTGGATTCCTTGGAATATCAGCTTATATCAGTTGGTGTAAAAATAGGAATTTGGTAATGAAACTCTTGAAAACCATGATGTTGACATAGACATCCTTGATGTTGTACATTCCTTACCATATATTGTCTATTTATATGATTATTAGTATGAGATGATATTGTCTTATTACATTCTTAGACCATATTGACTTTGATTAAATGTGTATTTGGTTACTATTCCCCATTCTTATTGTGTAATGACTATGGATATAGTAATGCATACTTTTCATACATAAATATTACATATTATTATATGAATATTCATTACATAAAAAAATAATCCATTCCTGAATTATAAAGGTTCAGTTTCATTCGAAATATGGTTTTGTAAACAACTTATTCATAATAAATATACATCATCTCCAACTTAGTTCTTCAAAAATTCCATCCTTCTTATACATATCATACATAAAACATTTCTTCATAACCTAGGGAAATGAAACATAATGAAGGGTGAACTTAGATGTTAAGTAAGGGTAAAAAAATATATATATCAATGAACACATACAAATAACATGGGTATAATATAATGAGAACATGAAAATAACATTTTAAAACCATTCCCTAAATACCATTTACCATAATCTTGAGTTATGTCATAAATATTTTCATTTTAACTTATATGAATCATAAAGGGATCAAAGAACATGATCTATAAGAGTTTAACTTTAGCATAATACCTAATCATAAATGAGTGGCATAAAGTGTGGAATTATCATAATAATATAATTATTATTTCCATTATATCTACCAATACACTCATCTCATTTTAGGATTGGTATAACCTCTCATATTATCTCTTTAGGCTTGGAATAACCTCCTATCTACCCTCTTTTCAGGTTTAGGATAAACTCATGTGTCCCTTTTTTGGGCTTGGTATAACCTACCATTTACGCTTTGAGCTTATAATCATTAATCATTACCAAATGAATTTAAGGGATAAATAATTGAGGTCTCAGATATCACATAACCATAATTTCATTAATATATATTCCAAAATATCATAAAAACATTCATCATTACATAACCCATAGAAAAGAAAACATGTTTCATTGATATTTCATCGCCATAACTATAAACCGTCCTGAGAATGAATAAATATGGGATAATTGGATAAAATCCCTAGTAAATCATTAGTAACATAAAATGATGTTATCATAGATGAAAAATTCCTTTAAATTATCATCTAAACATTTATTAAGTAAAATATCATTTTCACATTCAAATCATATATTTAAAATATAAAAAAAATATCTCAAATATTAAGGAAAATATTTCTTTAAAAAGAACCATGAAAACTAGTAAATGGATATTTAATGAATATTTTGGTCATGACTATGGGAAATTATGTTCTTTCTATGTACATTAAATCAATGATTCATTTCAAATTTTTGGAAAAAAATCAAAAGTACCTCATTCAGAAAAAAAAATCCTTCATATTTTTTTAAAAAATTATAAAAATGGGTAAAAATGAATCAAAAAATTCATAGGATATTTTTAATTTATTCTTGAAAACATTTTTAAGAAAACAAGGACATGGAATATAATGATTCCTGGTTGAATATTAAAACATAGTCAGTTTTCCTTAAAAACGTTCTTTATGTCTCCTGAGTTCTTGAAGAGAGGAAAATAAAAGTAAAACATGTAATATTTAGATATAACAAGTCGATATTAAAATTAATGATATCCTTGAGATTTATATCCTGAAATATCATCATCATAAAATTAATCATAAATAATATGGGTAATTGTTGATATTATAACATTAAACTCTTACCTTGAGTTCGACTTGCTTTGAAAGTAACATAACCCTTTGTATAATAAAGTTAAATTTATTATAAATATATACCATATTTATTTATATACTTATAATATAATATATTATCAACTTATAATATTTAAACACCAATTTATTAATAATTCCTTATTAAAATCATCATTTTCGGGTGTTAACTATTTTATCTTTCATGAGAATTCTTGTTCAGTAGTTCTTGTCCTTGTACATTGATAATGGTTCTATAATATCGAGAATTTTATTCATGATTTAGATAGAATATATATTCATTATATATATATATATATATATTCATAAATGGTAGAGTTTAAAAATTGATTTACACTATTCATTGTGACATTAGGTTGTACATACACATGAATGTTGTTTTCATTTTTCTCTGGATAGAAAAAATGAAAGGTAAATAATAATTCAACTTTAAAGGATAATTTTTATATCAAATATAAACTATATATTCATTAAATATATACTTATTACCATTCATGTAAAAAATAAATGAAAAACAAATCACATTGCTTCATGGACGTGATAGTCTATACGTACTCATGCGCAACATTATCATTTTCTAACAGATGAGAATAAGGTGGATAATGGTTTTTATATTCTTATAATAAAAAATAATAATTTTTAAGATAATGAATTAATTATTTTTTATTTTATACCATGTATTTAATTGAGGTATAAGAAGAAATGAAATTAAAAATGGTCGGTTAAGAGTTATACCTCTTCATTGAGAAGCCACTTTTTTCTTACACCTTAAACCCTAAAGGGATGGTATTTTAGAAAGAGAATAATCTATAGAATGTGGTAATGGATTATATGAAGGTATTATTATATTTATTGGATTATATTAAAGGATAAATGTGTTTTAAATAAGTTAAATAAGTAGTTCCCTTTCATAATTGAGGGGTGGGACACTCTTGGAATTTCTTGAAAGATTAAAATATAATAAAGTCGCCCCCAAGGCGTTAGTAGAGTGGTTCACAAGTTGGGCCATTTTGCTATCTGGGGGAACTGGCACAGGCTCGAGTCCCTCCAGGCTTGGACACTATTCATATTATGAACAGGGTTATTCAATGCCATTGCTTAGTTGGGGAACGTGTATCTCCCTGGGTTGGCGGACCCACCATACGGGTAAAGAGGGATACTTAATTGACAACCACATTTTATCACATGAGCTTCAACCCAGTTGGTGAGGTATCCTTAAGTGCATCCACAAGACCCAGGTTCAAAACCAGGTAGAGGCATATTTTTGGGGGCACTGTAGCAGTATTGTAGTAGGCATTATAGCAATACTATAGCAGTACTGTACACTGTGCGGTACTGTAGCAGAACTGTACACTGTACAGGTACTGTAGCAGAACTGTACATTGTGTGGGTACTATAGCAGGCACTGTAGTAGTACTGTAGCAGGTATTGTTTGGTACTGTAACAGCTGGAACTATTCAACTTGGTCCATCAGTTTGGGCTTGGAGTCCTTAAGCTTTCGGGCCACCCAGGCCTTGGGGTCATTAGGGCTTTCGGGCCACCTTTAAGGCCCTCAAGCCACCTCAAGGCCTTTGGGCCACATGTAGTTGCCCTAGACACACTACAAAAAAGAAGCATCCCCAGAAGAAGATTCAGAGCAGGTGCACTCACCAGATCAGAGCCAAATGGATTTGTCATAATGAGAGGGTATGGCTATGCCATCGGGACCAGCCTGTGCTTGCACAGGAAGCCTAGCCAGACGGCCATGCAAAGGTGGAGAGCTATTATCATGACGTAGATACTAGGGAGGGGAAGTTCCTTATAGATAGTCTGGTTGAATTCAATAAAACCTTCGGGTCATGTAATCTTCTAAAGCCTACGGGACTTGTAATCTCTGAGCCTATGGGCCTTGTAAGGGTTCCCCCTCATCCCTTGAAAGGGGGGTTATCAAAAATCAATAAAAATGAAGGTATTTGGGCCATTCGGGATAAAATATAATAAAGTCATTCTTAATAAAAATGATTCCAAATAGAAATAAATTAAAATTTAAGGTTTGTTTTAATTTAAGTACCATCAAAAAAATAAAATATTGATATTTTATGAGGCATTTTAATCCTTATCTTTTGGTTTAACCCCCTAGTAAACAATTTTTTAAATTAACTACAGTAATGAATTTTTCACTCTTAAAGGGTTATAATTTTAGATATAAGGAAAAAAATTCTCATAAATGAAAAGGGGATGATATATTAGACCAATTATCATCCTAATTTTTCTCCTGTATGTTTTTTATAATTTTTAAATAATTTAATAAATTGGTTTCTTTCATTAAATATCATTAATGTCATTTTTGACACTATTTATATAATTTGAATTTGAAAACAACATGACAACAATATAATTAAAATACAAAATTTTAACATATAAAAATCATGTGATATCTATATAAAATTTCATGGAGCATGGTAATTCAAAAAAAATATTATATTTAATATTTTTAATATCAATTATTTTATTTCTCTATTAATTTATTAAATACTATGTCAGTGTTTCATAAGCATTTAAGGTAATTATTGAATCACATAAAATTATAAATAAATTAAAATGATAATAAAAAAATTATTATTTCAAATAATCATTTATAATTGATCATATCCTCTTTTTTCCATATGTTAAAATTTTAGTGATATTTAAGTCCACATAGTGACATTTTTCATTTATTCTTTTATTAAATTAATATAAAGGACATAATAATAAAAATATTTCACCAAATGACTATATATTTGAGACAATAATGGAAATGGAAAAGTTATACTCATGTAATAAGATAAATTCGTGTGTTAGAGAAATTTTAATGCCTTATACCATGGTTTTAACCCTATTTTACATGTTTTACCATTACCTAGGTGACAAAAAATTTACCAAGGATATTATTCATAATGACCAAAAATAAAAGGGGATATTTAAAAAATTTAATTATCCTAATTCCAAATATGGAATCTATTTTTCAAGACTCAATTTATATAAGTGGTAGAAATTAATTTTAAAATAAGTTCCCAAAACACGATGAAAACTATTTTTTTTAGAAAAATGAATTTTTAAGAATAAAAATGTGTTTATTCGTATTCTAGTCCTAGAAAAAACATTAGATAAATTTCAACATGTTTTATTGAATGTATAATATTTAAATTTCATTCTAATCATGCATCATTGGTGTTTAATTAAATTTATTAATAAAAAACACATTGGGTGTGTAAAAACCATTCTTTTTTTAGAAAAAACATCTCTTTTTATTTTCAAATGATTTTTATATTAATTTATAATCAATTGATAACCAAATAATTTATTTTATACATGTCCAAACTAATTTTTTTTTACAATTTACTTATTTCTATTCATACAATTCAGTCCAATGTCTAGGAAATAACATTAATATTAAATATTATAATTTCAATAGTATATCATAGTCTGTTTAAACTCATGGTTATATATATCATAATCTATAAAAGATATTAAATTTATTTTAAGATAAATGTATCATAAAATCTAAGTGTGTGACACTATATATATTAGAATAGTATTATAAAGTTGTTTCTATGTGATGTTTCTAGTATAATCTATGTTTTTATGGTTCTATACATGGTACTAAAGTGACCTGTAAACCCATCATAGCTTGGTTGACCTAGAGGAGGATATTTATTAAAAACATAATATGCAATGATTATATTATTGAGTTGTAAAAATGGTATTATGGAATTGTGTGTCCTGACCTAGTGATATGATGGTCGATGTGACCTAACTCGTGAGGTGATTGTGGGACAGTATGGTCCATGTGACCTGGCCTATGAGGTGACAATGGGTTATGATGGTCGATGTGACCTGACCTAAGAGATGAGGATAAGTAATGATGGAATATTATGGTTTGAACTAGTGTAATAGGGAATTTTTTGTAAATTTATAAGTATCAATGATGGATCATACTCTTGTGAACATTCTATGAATACTCGGTTGTTCTTCTGATATGGAATCGAATTAAGTACAACTGAGGTCCGTGGTGGCTTGGTTGGTGCATGGAGACTCTAAAATGGTTTTTTTAATTATGTTCACTTATTTATTATCATGAATTACAATATTATTCATGTGAACTCAATTAAATGGAACAATTGTGGTTTCCTATGAGTTTTTATTACTCACACCTTACACTGGAATCTTGGTGAGCATGAAAACTTCATGTATAAGGATATAAGTAAGGGAAAGGGGAAAGTTATATAAGGTTTATCCAAGGATAATGGAAATAATAATCCAAAGGATTTTTGAAGTTTCATTTATTTATTGTATCGTACTCTATATACTCTTATTTGGCATACCACATTGGGTTCCTATTTATTTATTTTATGTCATGTGTTACATTTTATATTACATTATGTTTTCATTAATTACTCTTTAATAACTCTATGGTGTATTATTATATTATTGGTGCAGGATATGATACTATAGGTATATTCTCTCCATTTTTGGTGTTCAAACCCCAGCTACTAGTCATCAGCCTCTTGCATATGGGGAGGTCTGCAAGAGGTCTTATATCTCTTTGTCTTAGACCTAGTGATTCAGGTTGGGGTATTACAATTTTTGGTTTATGACATTTTGAGGCTAGGTCATTTGGTTAATTTTGTGTTAGGTCATATGCTTCATTTTTTTAGGCCATTTTGTTTATTTTGGGTTAGGTTATTTGATTGTTGGTTCATTTGAGTTAGGTTATTTAGTTTGTTTTGGGTTTGGTTATTTGTTAAAATATTATTTTATTAAATAAAAAGTTATTATATTTCACCATTGATGAATGATACATTCATTGATACATGTGTTCATGACAAGGGTTATTATATTGACATATCATTGAGGGGTTAAACTAAATTATATCAATCTATAATTTCAAGATTTCAAGGGAAAATATAGCCTATTTAGATGATTAATTTTAACACATCTTGATGGGAGAAACGAGATTTCATTAAAGCTATAAATTTTTTATTAAATGAGTGTTTACATCATTTTTTTCAAGATATTTAAGAGTGTAATACTTAAATTTCATCAAAATGATAGAGAATATAAAAAATAATTCATCATAAGAGTCTTGATATAAGGCCCCAGCCTTAAAACATTACATAATATTGAATTAAATGAATAATTCACATTGAGGATCTTTTCAGGTTTAGAGTTTTAGAGAATTAGGACATAACTATTACATCTCACAAGATTACAAAGCAGACACTTCTAATCATTTTCAATTTTTTTCATAAAATAAAAACTCTTAAAAAGAAACATGTCTAGTTCCATGTTTTAGATATAATGTCTTTCCTTGATCCCATACTTTACCATATTCATCTTTAAGTCCTATGGAAAACATTTCAAAAACTTGGGATGAGAATAAAAAGCTCAGTAAGGGATATAAAAATACAGAAAGAAAACATTAGTACATGTATACATAAGAATTAATGAAATCATACTTTACTCATAAAACATAAGCACTTTAACATACCTCGTGAAATCATAATATTTATGAATAACTCATAGAAATCATAATATTTAAAGGTAACTTGAGGCATTCATAACATTCTTACATAGGGAGCAACCCTCATGGTTACGTTTGGAATACCCATCACAGTAAATTCCCTAAATCTCTTCGAAGAAACCTTAGCATTTAACTCCTTTACATTACCCAATGCATTGGAGAGCTATCTCGAGCTCACCCACCCTTAGTTTATCATAGAACCACCCGACTTCATAAAAAATTCCTAAGAACCATAACATAAACATAACACATAACTTAAGCATAAAGGAAAGATAACATTCCCACATTGCAATAACAATATAACCTTTTAAGATATTGAAATAATAAATCCATTATAAAAACCATTTTCAATACCAAAATACGTAAAAAGAGTATATGGTATTTATTTTCCTTTTAAAAACATTACGTCTTGTTAAGGAATCCAAAGATCAAATAATACTCGTGGCGGCGGAAAAGGTCGTTATCACCGCTTACGTAAAAAAAAGAAACATTCCTTTTTGTCGTTTAGTAAAACGCTTCATAAAGAAAAGATTCCCTTTGAATTAAATGAAAATCCAAAAGGGTTTTATACACCATATAAAATAAATTCGTGTATAAATCAAAGGATGCCTCAATAAAAGGATATTGAGACGAAGTCCCATATAAAGATGGTATCCTTAGATTAAGGATAAATCAATTACATAATTATGTGTGACAAATATAAATACACTAAATATAAGTGGATATTAAGTTTAAAACAATCATAGGTCATCCACACATATTCATAGCATGACATAATCAAGAAGTAGAGGTTTAACCCAAAGAATTGAAATTGGGTTAAGAAGTTCCCTTACAGAAATTCGACAGCCTAACGGCGTCACTTTAAAATTCAGAAAACGAGTTGATGAGAGATAAAATGGTTATCTCATCACTTAGACATAAAATTTACAACAATAAGGATATATAATAACATATCCCAACATAAGAAGATGTAAATTAAAAGACCTAACAAAAAGAAGTCTTTTAAAAAGAGGAGGGTGAAAGGTTCCCTTACCGATTTGGGTAACTTTCGAGACGTACACCGCATGAAAGAAGGGTCATACAGTGAAGATGTAAATACCCATAAATTAAAGTATATTACACAAATAATACAATAATGGGCAGTATATACACCACACAAAAGGAAATAGTGGCAAATGTAGCATGAATCTCACGGGAATAAAAAGTGAGATAAAAACCCCTTACCTCGTTGTAATAAATCGAGTCGTATGACCAAAAGATAATAAACAACAAATTAATCACATAATACCATGAATATAAATATAATAATGATAATATATATGAAATGGAAGTACACAATTCACCACATGCAACAAATAAGTGGCAAAAAATGGAAATCTCATGGAATTAAAAGTGAGATAAGAAATCCCCTTACGAAAATTCAGCAGCCTAACAGCGCCACTTAAAACTTCCAAAAATGGATTGATGAGATAAAATAGGGTCTATCATCATATTAACATAAAAATTACAGTAATAGGAATATAAAATAACATCCCCCAACATAAGAAATAGTATCTTAAAAGAA